>OY292434.1:6734166-9723333 GCA_958496245.1 Perizoma flavofasciatum | reverse complement strand
AACCATATGTTTGCGTGACTATTTTGTCTTTTGATATTGTTATAATCTTTTTCAATCATAGGGGTAATTCTTTTATTTCTAAATAAATACAACGTTTTTACTGATCAGTAAAATTGGCTGAACAAAATGATAATGATCTACTTAACTTACTCTTGTAGCCTGGCATCAACAGCAAATCAACTTACCTGCAACAATATAGTTTCAATTAACCTAAAGTAACAAACAGACATCATTATTTTTAATTGATTAAGTAATAGATAATTAAAAACCGATACCAGACATTTACGCTACCCACGGAATCCACGGGAATATTATGAACCAACCAGCCCAAATTGCACGTTTACTATTTTTTCACTTTTTCATAGAAATCTGTAGCTAATACATGTCATACAGATGCATTAAGACATGCCACTGGGCATACTGGGCAAACGTGGTAAAAAAATATAGTAAGCTGGTCTTAGCTTGAATAAGTAATTTAATACATTATTTAGTAGTACTCTAAGCAGTTTGATGAAACTGAATAATGTACAAAAATACGACTAGCAAAACCGGTACGAGATCCTGCTCAACTCAACAGTAAACAAGGCAATTAAATAAATGGCACCGAGAATTTCTACTTTATTTTTATTCCAGCCGGTTCTAGGTAACCTAGTTAATGGATCTTTCGAGAAAGTTGACGCCTGTTCGCACTTAAAACTGAACCACCACTTGCAAGACCTTGACATTAGCTGAATCGTCGCCAAGAAGTAGGTCAGCCAGCATAAAATTCGCTCAAATGCAACACCGAATAAATAAATAAATAATGCTGGACATTTTCACACAGCATCATCTAGTCCCAAACTAAGCAGAGCTTTTATTATGGGAACTACATGACTGATATACTACTTATATACATACTTATAAATGTTGAAGATACATTCATCATTTAGGCCTTGGACTTGGGAAATTACAATCGCTGCCGTGAAATTTACAAAACATTTTGGCAAGATGCTCCTGTTGGGTGTCGTTATAGACAAACGTGGAATACTGAAACGGTGCAATCAAACAGGGAAAATACAGTCAAAGTCAAAAAAAGTCAAAATTCATTTATTCAATAAAATCACAAGGACCACTTTGTAAAGTGCAAGTATAGAAGATGACATTTTTAATGCATTTAAGTCGGATAAGCTTTAATACATAGGACACCTTTAGGCGACCGAACTACATTTTTGCTCAATCTACAAGACTGATGAATAAACTCGAGACATAATTTCCACAATTCATTAGTTGTTTGTATCTGAAGTATTCATAAGGAAATGTCACCATGAACTTAAAAAGGTCATTAAGGGGCTTATATATCAAATGCATACGTATATATTGCGTTTTTTTCCATTTAGCTATGCAACCGAAAATATATTTATATGGAACACAATTATTGAACACAAAAATTATGTATGTTCAATGAAAGGGGGTCAACGATATTATCTTAACGAATTTTAAATTAATTTTGGTGTGTTCTATTTATTTTATTTACCTACTAGCTTTGTAACAAAATCAAAACAGCGTTTTTTCTATTGCTACACGGATAAAACGAAGCCTGTGTTATTTAAGGACACGAGCTATACTTTTTCCAAAATTCATCCAAATTGGTTCAGTCGTTAGCATTTAATGTGCTTGTTAGCGTCTCCAGAAATGCTTCCCTGTTAGATTTTCTCATAACTACAACGAATTCAGGGCTAGAGGAACGGATCCATTCGTGAACAATTCAAAGTTAAAAACAAAGTCATTCCTTGAAATCACAATGAAAAACTGAGTGAATTTCAAATTTTAAAGTTAATTTACGAAGATGCCTCACGCAAGACCAAGCCTAAAAGAATCTGGCTACAAACTATTAGCTATATTGTGGTTCCAATCGAACAAGTAACACACAAAAGTCGATCTTTTACAACTAGCTTTACAACATCATTATGAGCTCTAACATATTCAGATAAAAGCTAAATTGCCTCAGTAAGACGCAACTAATCGTAAAATTTTCGGTTAAATTGTTTTTATTGCTGTAATGAGGAAGACGTCGTCGGCAAGAGTAACGCTCGATCCAAGTTCAATCGAACAAAGGTTCAACTAAAATTGACAGTAAGCTTTGCCTTCCTCGTATTAAATCATAGTGACAAGAATTCTAAGCTCAGTCGTGACTAGCATCGCCTTGTAGCCACTTATTGTGATGAAATGTAAGACAAGACGCAACTAAACATGAGCTAAGCGGCTTCTCGCTCAGCTTTTGTCTAGTACAAATGAAAACACAACACAGAAAGTCAATCTTACGATGCATTCAAATATAAAAGTGCAAAAATACAGATGATTAAACACCTGCCCCCTCATTTACATAGTTCGATTCCCATTTTTTAGATAGTTCTCTCCATCCTAAGGTGGTCTGGAAGAAATCTCTTTCAGCTATTAGACCGGCCTTTTAAGGGTTACGTAGTGAACAAGGAAACCTTAGGACTGTCTGTCTAGGAGTGTTTGTCTGTCTGTCTGTCCACGGCTTAGCTCAGAGACGTATTACTAAATAGCTGTAATTTGGCATGACATACATATTAATCACGCCGCAGAGGCAAATTTTTTTTTTCTCGTTTTGCAAATTTTTGTTGGAGGCCAGTGTCGTCGTCCCCTGTCAGCTAAACGGTTGTTTTTGGATATGTTAAAAAAATCACAGCATTAGCATATTATAACAAAGTTAAAAGAAAAAAACTATCACAGCTAAGTAGGCTTTACAAGTAAACGAGTAATAGTCGACTATATAACGGCACCTATAAAATGTTCTTGGAGAAGTAAAAAGGATAATTTCGTAAATTCCATTGAAAATTAACGTAGTTGTTGTGTAAAACAAGTGGTAAATATCAGCTTATGGGCAACAAAGGAACCCTACACTGCGCGTGGCTGACACGAAATTGGCCGTTTTTATGCACAATATGCATAATAGTTTATCTACACTAGCATTCTAGATAATTGAGCCCTCAGCTAAGTAAGGGCTTGGCATAGGCTAGCATACAAGGTAGAAACAGAGTTGCTAAATTTCAGGAACATAAAAACATTGTGAACGCGGCAATTATACATGGGTTTATCAGAGTTAACTTCCCTTATCAATGCACCGCGATAGTGAATGGAAATTACCTATGCTCTTTATAAATCTAAAATGAATTGTTCGCTAGGGTTAAATAAATTAACATTCATTAATGTTCCTTTAAGATGATATTTTACGAGCTAAAGACGTTCTAGGATATGAACAGAGTTACAGAAGATGAACGTTGAAGATATTAAAGCTAAATAATTATGGTATAAAACAATCAACATAATGTAGAAAAACTTTTTTGTGGCTTGAAATCTTTCGTCTAGAACCAATTGCAGAGTTATTTAATACGATAGGTCCCGGACCTAAGATTATAGTGGAGTTGCGGATTGGTTTTCGAGTGAAACTACTCAACTAGACGTATTCATTATTCAGTTTCCCTTAACGAGAGAAAGGTAGTCCCTTTCTATAGGAGACAAATAGGAGATACACTTGAAAACGACCGAAAGTAATGGTCAATTAACAAACCGACCACGAAATAGCTGTAAAACTGAGTGGGCAGTCTATTGGCAAATTAAACACGAAGCGGTTAACGGTTACACGCGAATCCAATAAAGTTCAAACACAAGTACGCTCACAACTTCCGCAATTTTTACCTAAACATTGCTCAACTGTTGCGCTGCAAATTGCATTAGCGGTTCAATGTAAGAGAACCAAAAATTACTACGCGCAAGTTACACGAGTTCAGTAAAGTAACATTCAGTAAGATAGTCTTGCGCTGATTTATTACTCTGTGCTACGCTGATGGACTGTGTCACTGGTCTGGTCTCATTTTAGTCTAGCATTTTAACTCTGAAAGTTGAGATATCCATTGATCCCAACAACGCTGGCCAATTACCAATTGGACATTCAGTCGAAATTAGAGGGTGCTTTCAAGGTCTGCCCCAATAAAATGCCGTTGCTAATAATCAACTATCCTATAGGTGAGGCTAGACAGTCCAATATGCTAGGCTAAAAGCAGCGTTTAGCAGTTAACTAAGCACGGCTGATTAGTAATCTCGATTGCGCGTTGGGTGATTAACCTGCTCAGACGCAAGAGGTGTGGTTGCGATTCCCACTGCCGGACAATTGTTAGCATGTTCTGTGAAATTGAATATTATATAATGTGTATGTTGTGGTACTAGTAGTTCCTGATACCCAGGCCACAGGAAATCTTAGTAGGGGGGGTCAAGTCAGAACTATGAATGACTATTGGGTGGCTATAGAGATCAAGTCTTGCCTATGAGTCAAATTGAAATAACTATTACAAGCCCAGTTACTGGGCTCGTGTAAATCTTGCATAACCTAAGCCTCAGCCTCAACGTAAAGTGGTGGTAACATGGACGCAATACCGTTTAGTTACACTATTTATTCTTGCAAATACAGTTAACTTCTCAAATTTAGATTAACGAATTATCTTTTCAGAGATTTTTGTATCATAAGACTCCTTTTTAAGGAAGGTTTTTTTTGGCGCCTCGTATTTTATAGTAGTTCCAGTGTAATTGAAGTATTGAGAAAAACAATTTGAATGAACACCTGACATGACATTAAATTAATTCTTGTAGAAATATTTTTTGTTTTACCTTATAATATTTACCTTATAATTTTCCATTTATTTTAAACATAAAGAATGAACGTTGTTTCGCTGACTTTTTTCATATAAGTTATCATCATCAACGTACGCGGATAAAGCGGCAAAACGGCCAGCGCCTTTCAGACTTGATTTAAAAGCAACTTTAAATCAAAATATAGCCTACAATATTCAAGGATAAGTGTGGCTGCTCTTTCTGAAAGATTTTTGGAAGCCGAATGTGATCGCAGCCTAAATGGTTTTGATAATGAGATGTAATTCTAGTCCAAAGGCGATCAGTCATACTGGACTGGACTTAACAATAATCAGGAAAACCACTATTAACCTCAGCCTCAAAATAGGCATAAGAAAGAAAACAATACACATTATTCAGCAAACAGTCATGCAAGAATAATTACTTTAGAAATTCGTTTAACTTCACGACTCACACAAACAGGAAAAACAAACAATAGTCTAGTTAAAGACTCTAGTGACTAAGGACTTGCGTTCTAATTTAATCAACCAACCAACAATCTCATCCACTACTTGAAACAAAATCCAAGGTTCAAAATAAGGAAATGTAGAAATGAGGACAACAAATAAACCGTCACACACAGGTGAAGGAAATTGTCAACGGTGAGAAGTTTATTGTCCCGGAAGAGGTCAATGGTCGTTATGATCTCAATTCATGAAGATCTGAATAGACATTATTACATGGAAACGGGATAAATAACTGTAACAGGCAAAGATATGATACAAGATTACGACTTTTTAAAACGAAAAGATGAAAGATGGTTCATTTTGTCAGCAATCGGGAAGTTTTTAAAGCAAAAACATCTAACGCATAGTAGATGAAATGTATATCGATTGTGTAAACAATGCAAATCGTTGTCGCCGTGTTGCTTAACGTTTTCTTTTGGCGTGTGCCCAACTGTAAAGCTGTCAAAATCTCTACTCTATGTTCTAACAAAGACGTATTGTTGATTGTAGAAAACATATCGAAGTACACGACAAAAACGGTGGTTGTAGCTTCCTTGTTACATCTTCCTTGACCCATAAAGACTAAAGACGCATCGTGGATGGTGTACTAACGATTGAACAACTGAGTCACCGCGGACAAAGGAATGGCAGTGACCGATGACAAAATAGAAGACCATTCGGCTGCTGTAGTCTAAATCTGGCGTGGAAGAGTTTGAGCACTAAGTTCTCCGAAATGAAATGATGAACAAAAGTATTGTTCCTTATTATCCTTTGAGGAAAGAGTTATTAATCCTTTCTTTATTGGATAATTTGCATGAATCATTGTTTTGATGGTGACCATCGACGCATGATTAACATCATTATACTTTTTCGGAGTCGATGGGGCTTTGTCGCAATACCCGCAGAGCAGTTGGCCAATCTTTTAGCTAGACAGTTTGGCTTTGTACCAGCTTACAGTAATTGTTTTAATTTTAACGCGTCGATTAAGAGACTCTTTGGTGATCGCAAGCTGCATTCGCGCAGCTGGATGTGTAAGCAAGCTACGCTTTGCTTAATTTAAATCTGTAAAGAGGGCATCGTACCGTTTATATGTGTATATTCAGCATTTATTTGCTCTGCCTGTCCCATTTGGTGTCTAACTGGGGCCGTGTGCGAATTTGAACGCAAATTACCGAGCGGATGGGCACATTAAAGGTTGTCATTGTGCAACTGGTGCAGGCGGTTTCAATATCGTAGATGTTTCTAGAAAATCTCTTTATTCTGTCTACTCTATTGTAGCAGATTTTTTCAAATGTTACGCTTTGTGGACGTTTCTAGGAACAGAATTGATGAGTGTTCAT
This sequence comes from Perizoma flavofasciatum, assembly GCA_958496245.1. Lineage (NCBI taxonomy): Eukaryota > Metazoa > Arthropoda > Insecta > Lepidoptera > Geometridae > Perizoma > Perizoma flavofasciatum. The sequence goes on along the minus strand of OY292434.1, from coordinate 9,716,858 downwards.
AGAAAACAGTTTATGGGTTAGGTGCAAAGAAAACAACTTTATGCGACGTTTCTCTGTATTCACTGTAGTTGAATCAAAAGCGTAAGATACGACATGTTGACGAATAGGTCCAACAATAATGTCTATGTAAGAATGCAGTCGATTTAAGCACTCAATCATGAGAATTTAAACCAGAGTGCTATGCAAGCAGATTTCTCTAAAACTGTTCTCTTTTGAGTGGAGTTCAGATCATGTTTATTTATTGTATCTATAAATAGTAAGCCCACTTGGTGACCGTGTCAACTTTCTCCAAGCTGCTTCCCTTTCGCTTTTTACACTTGAGCTTGAGGGCTCGTCTAAATTCGCCTCAAACCTAGAACACGACATTCGTTGCTCATAAAAATTGTAACAGATTTCATTCTATAAAATAAAACTAACATTGTTTTGTTAAACTAACAAAAGTGCCATTTTTGTTAGTTTCTATTTGATTCTCCATTTACGGTCTTAAACAAAGTTTAAATACTCAATACTCAATACATTTATTGCTTTCACATGGTAGGTACATAGATGGTGTTTATAGGTAGGTATCTCACATGAACCCTGTCTAAGGGTATAGCAACAGATAGGTAGGCAGGCCGAGGTTTTGCGTAAGCAAACTAGTTATTAATATCTACAGTAAATAAAGTTAAGTCTCTCAAATTAACTTTGTATTAGGGTATGGCGGCAGGCTGAGGTTTTATTTTCATTGTAGGTAGTCAAAGTAGGTACTTTAGGAGATGGGTACCTATAAGTGCATTATTTTGTTATTAATGTTATTGTAATCCGTAATGGTTACACTATTTAAATTAAACTATTACCTACTTCAAAATACTATCAATGCATATATTTTGACATTTAAAGGTGTGTTCTTTCATCACCTTGTGTGACTTAATAAAATAATATTAAACAACCAACACGAATAATGGTTAGAGTAAAATACATAAATCGAAAAGATGTTCAAATACTAGCTTAATATACTTTAAAAAAAACCCGCAAAGAACGCCTTGTAAATTGGCGTTTCGCAGTTCTCAATAATCTAAGCTTTTCCTAAAGTAACAAAGTACTAATGCTTACTACCTGTTCTTAAAATGAGATAACTGAAACTTTTAGTAAGAACAAGCTGGTTTGAATCTTATTTGTAATGACACAAAGGTTTATAACTCTTAGGTATATTCGTGTGCAGCAGTATTTTTAAAGTTTCATTCAAGTGGTCATGTGATTATTTCGTTCCGAGCCCATCTAACTTTACTATCAGGAAAATAATAATATACCTAGCTGCGTAATCAGACAGGGTAATTAATAAAACGATGATTTGCATAGAGGCACATGTAAGCAGTTATGCACCTATCTAAACCTAGGTATGTTAAAATTTGTATTATTATAGTATTTTTTCCAATCAAGCCAAGTAATAGAATGAAGAGTCACAAATGCTTGGAAGACATTTTGGTCCCTCAAAGACATCTTTAAAAATAAACAGCACACGGTAGCAATAAAGAAACTTTTTAATATATGTATTCTACCTATACTCACATATGGATGTCAAACATGGGCAAATACCCAAAAGAATTCCCAAAAGCTCATAAATTGTCAAATAAGCATGGAGAGAAGCATACTAGGGTACCGCAGAAAGGACAGAAAAAGAGCAAATACACTAAGATCAATCACCAAAATAGAAGATGTTGGAGAAAAAACAAAGACTTTGAAATGGAGATTGAAACCATTGAAACCATTTATTTATTGTAAACGTGGTATGATACAGATTTTTTATAAAAATTGTTTGCTTGTATCAAAAATGTTTCAGCATATTTACTCTTTCGAGTGTACAATAATGTCGTTATTATCCTATCTATCTTGCCAATTTAAACATTTTAAAACAACACACACATACATAAAATTATCAATTAATTATTAATATAACAACATAATAATAAAAGTTACAAAATAAAAATTAGTTCACGGAAATAGATGTCAAAATTATTGTAAAATGTCAGGAATCAAGAAGCTCATTCACATTATAAAAACAATTATCCAAAAGCCACAAAGAAAGCCTCGTCTTAAATCTTTTAAAAGTTAAAATGGTAATTTCACTCGGAATTTTATTATAAATTTTTACTGACATTGCATAGATGCTCTTCATACTCGTGCAGAGTCTAAATTTGGGTAGGGGTTTAGATGGGCGGGGCATATGCTTCGTGAAAAAGAAGAAAAATGGACAAGCTACTTGACTAACTGGACCCCTCGCGTGTGCACGAAAAGGAAACGAGGGAGGCAAACTAAGAGATGGTCAGATGATCTGAGACAGGTCGCCGACCCACTATGGACAAGGGCTGCACGAGATCGAGAGAAATGGAAAGAACTGGAGGCCTATGAGTCTCAAGGACACGCTGCGAAAGCAGCAGTAAAGGCTTAAAAATTGAAATAGTATTTTTTCCGTTTGTGTACACATAGCCACTGCTATTTATCAGCTGTCCCTATCCTCAAAGGTTTGCTGGAAGAAAACTCTTGTTAGGGTTAAGCTCGCCTTTGTACATGTACTATATGTTTTAAATTTTTAAATATATACGTTTTTTGTCTGTATTATCTCTGTGTACAATAAAAAAATAAAGAATAAGTATAGGCAGCTAAGAGAGTCAGAATCTATTAAAAATAAAACACGCTAGCGTTATATGGTCACCCTCAGATCTATACTCACTGTCTAGATCCATGATGATACCAAGTAGGAGGTAGTCAGAGGCACATGCAAACATTATATTTGACCCGCATAGCATTCGATGTGACAGGTTACAAGCTATCATCGCTTATTGGACTGGAAACCCATTCATTGTATCTTACAGCTTACAGACTTGTTCGACATTGTAACAAAGCGTAACATTTGCATTAAAAAAAAAGTGTACACAACGAGTTGTGTCCACTTTTGAACCAACAAATGATTTATGAAACAAATAAACTTTTACCTTACTTTAGAATGTAGAACTAAAGAAGTTAACGTATGCTTTCTGAACTTTTGGTTCTAAGATATGCTGATTTCCTCACATTTTTCTTTACCGTTTTAAGCACGCCTAGCAATATTTATTTTTCGAATAATCCCACTCTAAGGAGTGGGATTTTTTCAAACAATTTATACAGGGCCACCCTACCTACCCATGAAAAAATAATCATTAAAATCGGTTCCAAATTAGCGAAATATCACGTAACATACACAAAAAAAACATACAGACCTCCTCTGTTTTATACAGGTCTTTATTGTGTTTACCTTCTTTATTATTTTTCCAACGTCACAGGTTGCCTTACAGATCTATCGACAGGAAATACAAACTGCTCTCATTACATCTTCAGATTCAGAAAGTCCATCTTCATAACACACACTACATTAACCTTATCACCGCCCTGCAAAAATGGATTGCGATATGATCGCAATAACTATCTATACCCTATAAAACTTATAATTCATCACAAAAGTTACAAAAATATTAATACTTTACACAAGAGAAATACAGTAGTATGGTGTAGTATGTGAAAATTCTAGTTTTTACAATATAAAGAGAAATACACATATCATGAAAAAGTTCCGTTTTTATTGAAAATTATATTCATTAACCCAGTTAAAACAATTTATATATAGTTTTCCTAGTAATATATTTATTGTGATTATGATGCACATTGCATAATTTCTCAAATTAGAAGAGTTTATGTATTTGACATTACAGCAGATGATTCCATGTTTGAATGTTTGTTGCATATAATCTTTGTGATGGCAGGACCCATTTGGATGAAATTTGGAACAGGTATAATCCATGACGTAGAATAACAGGCTGGTAGTAATATAATGGACTAGCTGGATAAAAAGTAGCCTATGAAAGTTTCATCAAAATTTTCAGTAGTTTTTGCATGAAAGAGTAACAAACATCCATCCTCACAAACTTTCACATTTATAGTATTAGGATATGCACTGTCGATTGTAAATAAGTAAGAGAGAACAATGGAACTGACATGTGTCGAAAATAGACAAAAAATCCAAAAAAAAAACAAAAAAAAGGATATGCACTGTGCTTATTCCATCCATTATCAAGCAAGCACAAAGAATATATCAAACTCTAGCACAATGCCTCGAAGGAAGATTGCAAGAAACAAAGATGTAAACAAAAAAACTTTAGTTTATAAACTTTATTTGTCTGAAAATAGGTAGGTATAACACAAGCACACTAAATGATGTATTAGGTAGGTAGTTCCACTGCTATTGGTAGGTAGTTCCGCTGATAAATTGTCAACTGCACAACCAAATAATAACTTTAACTGCTTTGTTATATACCTATAGGTCATACTGTAACCCTTGCATTACCCTAGTTGACCTTTTTTGGGTTTGTCACAAGACAAGTGGATATAAAACGAAATAAGTGTTTCATGCAAACTTAATTCAATAGAATAACAATTCAATTAGAAATAGGTATCATAACATACCTATTTCTAATTGAAATCAAATAGTTTTTGCAACAATAATAAAATTATCAGAATAAACAGCTTTTTTAAAAAAGAAAACATATAATGTATGTTTTCTGTCTGCTTCATTTGAATTGCTTGGTGGGAAAAGTGCTACCAGTACTATGGATAATAACAATACTCTTTAGAGGTTATTTTGGTCACCTTCATAATTCACCAGCAAAAGGAACTTTAGTTTTAGGAAGGATGTATTTGCTTGAAGATTTGGTTCTTCTATTTAGTTCTTAGGAAGGATGGTTCTTAAATATCCCAACTATGAGTAATTTGAATACGTTTATAGCACAATTATTAGAGTCCGATGGATTGAAAAGCAAGAAAAGACTTGACTTTTCGCTGTACAAAGAGTAATCTCTTATTACTTATCTATAACTGCGCAGATGCGTTAGCTGCATTTTATTCAATTGGAAGATTTTAGACAAACTTAGAGCGAGTACAGATAAAAATATGTTTCTTCGTTAGTAGGTACGAAGAGTTACATATTAAATACCAACAATACGACGCCTTCGCAATTAGATAGAATGGTGTAGAATCTTCTGATACGGAGGACATACTCATTGTAAATACTTACTTTGAGTCGCGTAAGATTCCCATCTCGAGCAGCGTTATAAATGACTGTTTTGAAATCCATGATGGTTCTCTCTGCTACGCAAAAAATATATCACAACAAAAATATCACTTCAGGAACAGCACTTTCTTCCATGTATAATCATTGGAAACGCACTGAATCACGATGTATCAAAGCAACCAGTCAGTTTATTTCAAAACACTTCGACACTGCTACTCAAATCTCAGAAAACAGCAGCACCGCCCGCACTACGATCTGCCAATTCTTTTGATTTCTAATTTCCTACAGGCCGCTGCGCGCGCCGCAAAACGCCAATGAAGGCAACTTGAAAAACTTTAAATACAAACTTCAAACGTCATCAAACGAGCATTGACTACGCCCAAAGAGATCTTACTAAGTACTTCATCTCATACAAACTATAAAATCGAAATTCAATTTTATTGTTTCTAAAACCACTTTGCCAGATTCTTAATATAATCTGGCAGTTGCATAAAATTGTGTCAAATGAAATCAATTACAAAATATTCAAACAAGTTGAAAGAGGTTTAAAAAGTATCGTTTCACAAAAAAGTAGATAATATGTATTGTGGTTATCGTAAATAAATGAAAACTAGTCTACATGAATAAATTATAAACGCACAACTGTAACTCAATTCTCCTACGCCCAAAGATTTTGTACTGCCTATAAAAATGTTGCCATTTAATCAACACAGATACCTGATAAAATATGTATAAGACCTTTATATTTCGGTATAGGTATTATATAAAAATAATGTTTAATTTGTTTTTTTTTTGTTTAGTCTTCACACTTTCAGTAAAGCAATAACATCGTCATTCTTTTAAATAGTCCTCTCTATCCTAAGGTTGACTGCAAGAAATCATTTCTTTTGTTTTTTGTTCGTTTATTATGTTTCTGTCTTACGTACTGTAAAATGGTGTTATGCACAATAAAGAGTTTATTAATCTATCTATCAATCTATTGTTAACGTTTTAATTTTTACGGTTTTGTGCTAGATTTTATACTGTTTTGTTCACTTAGTCCATAGACAATTACAAGAGAAACCCAGTTTTGAAAAAACAATAGGTTGCATTTGATCTTCTAGCCCTCAGATGTCATGCATGCAGTCAACTGACACTGACATGACAGTGACAGACAGTGGTTGGGGTTGGTTTGGTTCTAACGAAAACGAACAAAAGTTACGGCGTGGATGGATTTGGTTCGGTTATACTACTCAGAAAACTTGATAAATTCTGTAGACTGTAACTATTAATGCCCAAACTAATCTACGAGTTCACTACTTAAACATACTCACGTCTCTAAGTTTTAGCTAACAGTAGAATGAGCGTGGATTCAAAAGTTTTGAAGCAAAGTTTGTGCCTATCATTGTTAGCGCGTAAGTCGGGCTCCCCGGTGGCGTTCGAAGCGTTATAGCAGCGGTATTAAAATAAATGAAATGGTGCTGATTGTGCTGGCTAACGGATCGAAAGAGAACTTTATTTGATTTTGTACTTAGATTTTTGCATTGTTGAAAGTTGTTTTTGAAGATGTATCCGACGGGCGCGCGCCACCCGGCGGGCGCTGTGAGGGTTGGTATCGATCAATTACAAATTGTTATTTACTTATTGGAGGTTGTTTACCAAACAACAATTTGTGAAATACATTGAAGATTGACCTCTTTAACATGTATAACTCTTTGTAGGGCCCCCAGCCTCCTGCCGGTCCAATTAAATTTACAATAGCAGACACATTAGAACGCATCAAAGAAGAATTCAACTTCTTGCAAGCTCAGTATCACACGTAAGTTGCTTTACAAGTCTAATTAGCATTCATGTGATTACTTCAAATTGAAACTAACTAAACTTCTTGCTTTCAGATTGAAGCTGGAATGTGAGAAATTGGCAAACGACAAGACGGAAATGCAGAGGCATTACGTTATGGTAATTAAACTTTAATGGCTGCCATAGATACATAAAAAGCCCTCATAAACTTGATTTGTATGCAAATATTGAGTATGACTGTTGAATATGTGTAAACAATGATAAAAGTAAAAAAGCAAGATTAGGTCTGTTTAAATATTAAATGTTTGTAGAAGATAAAGCAGCCAAGTATACACAAGATTTGATGATTGACATTAAAACCTGAGAATTGTTTCGCAATACTAAACTGATGTTAATGTATATAAATTTATTCTTTTCAGTATTATGAAATGTCTTATGGACTGAACGTTGAAATGCACAAGCAGGTAATTGATATATTTACTAGCTTTTACGGAACTGTCATGTGCATTGTGTTGTAGCTTAATAACATCAGCAAAATAGCTTTGGGAGTGAGACTATGCCACTTATTTTTAAGCTATGCCCATAACTTCTATTACTTCCTGTTCCTAAATTTAGAAGTTTTTGACATTGTTGTATAAGGTGACATATACCATTTATGTCCGAAACAGCTTGTCAGATTGTAACACAATTTTTTGCAATCAATTTGTGTGAGTGAAATTGTCACAAATCTCACAAAAATGTCTAGGGCGGTTGTAATTGATGATGGCCATTATCAATTGCAAGCCCTCTAGAGACTGGGCCTGTTCCAGGGTGTGCTATCTGCACCAACTTCTGATGCAGCTAACATGCTCTACTGATCCATATATGGACTGGTTAAAGATGTATCTTGATCAAGTAATAGAGAATGATGGAACTGATATTATTATGTTCAAAAATCAACAAAAGTTGCAAAAACAAAAACAGAATTTAAAAAAAAGTATTTTGCATAAACAAAATCATTTTATAAACATGAAAGTTGTGATGTTTAGATATTTATATAATAATGAGTTATTGTTGCAGACGGAGATAGCTAAGAGGCTTAGTGCTATAATAGGGCAAGTGTTACCATTCTTATCCCAAGAACACCAGCAGCAAGTAGCATCAGCTGTAGAGCGAGCCAAGCAAGTCACTATGTCGGAGCTTAACTCCATTATTGGGGTAAGTTTTATTCCATTAAAGATACTTAGCTAAAATAAAGTCAGCCAAGCTGGAGTTTCACTCGCGCATCAAAGATTCCGTACCAACACACAATATAGACACTATTTTTTTGATAAATAATGTGGATTTAGACTTATTATATGCCTTAAAAGAGGGTAGCCTCTTAACATGTAGATGTTAAGGTTAAAAATGTACAGCCCTGTTTGTGACGGGCATACAGACAGTTGCAGGTTCATTTATAGTGTCCTGTTGGCACCCATTCGGTATGGAACAACTAGTACTTCATCAAAATGTCATACAAATATTACTATAAATTCCTGTATAATTGTAAAGCCTGTGAAAGTTGCTAAAGTCAGGACAGGGACATTGACATGCATTGTTTATCTGTTGCTCATGTTCAAATTATAATGCTATAGTGTTTGCGAACAGGTGACAGCCTAGAGGATTTCTATATACCTTTTGGTATCTATCTCATGAAGTAGACTACAACATTAAAAAGGATAAAGAGCAGAGCCCTGCAAGACATTTAGTTAATAAAAGTGGATTTGCCACTGGGTTTATTCCATCCATGTCAGTCTGTCAGTGAACAATGCCCAGAAGACAGATTGAAAGAAACAAAGGACTAAAAAAAACTAGTGTCGGCATTATGTAATTTGTATGGTAGCAATGGAGATAAACCTTTGGATCAGTTAACTTTTCTTCATAATGACGACCGATGTGGTGCGGTGGGCGAAGGTCCGCCTGCTACAAATATTTGTACGATCTGCAAATATTTGTTCCGGGTGTTCTGGGTATTTTCTATGTATAATAAAAAAATATGTATCTATGTATTGTATTAAGTATATCAGTCATCTAGTACCCATAACACAAGCTCTGCTTAGCTTGGGGCTAGATGATGCTGTGTGGATTGTCCAGCATTATTATTATTATTATTATAATAAGATGTCCTGCCTTATTCAATATTCATATGCTGTTCAATCAAATTGTATTGACTGTGGATGAAAGATGTAAACACAAGTTACAATTAAATTTGATTATTTCATCGAAAGGCAAAATTTTACCATGTGGTATTGCAATATAAGAAAGTGCTGAGTAACTTAGATTTAAGACCATTGTAAAAGTATATTGAGTATCAAAAATACAATAAAATATGAAGTTTGCTTAACGTTCAGGGCCTTGCTCGCCAAGTTCTGTTAGGTTTTGGAATATGAGTGACATTGTGGCAAATCTTAGCTAGGCTAAGGATGACGACTGAGTGCTGAGAATTTGGCTAGGCAAGGCGTGCGATGTTTGAACCCGCACCTCTTTCGTCCAGCCGGCTTCTTGCCCGCTGAACCTGAAGTCGTCAATGTATACCATTCAATCAGATTAAATTGTAAATATAAAGTGTTACGTAGCCTTAGTATCGTTAACTAGCGTAACGCCATCTTGAAGACCGGAGTGTTCCCTTTGCCGCACGCCTGCTACGCTAAACGCTCCTCTAAACGCCGTCTCAGAGTCCGCACGAAGCTAGACAAAGACACAGACACAGACAGTGTATCTAGAGATAGCCGAGTAGCTGGTAACTATGCGCATACTTACCGTCTGTCTGGCTTCGTGTAAAATAGCCATAACAGGACTTGGTGGGAGAGGCCCTTAGTAAATATTGTTTAATATCCGCAGCAGCAACAGCAACAGGGCCTCCAACAGTTGCTCGTAAGTTCGTTAAAGTTTGCTTGGTGCATTTATGTTGTGATTAACATTTTACGTTGCTGTGCAGGGCCGTTGACAGGGGGAGGGCCAAATGGTGGGTCAATTTACCCCCCATTGTCAAGTATTTGAAATAATGGATCATATTATTTTAAAGAGCTAAGCCGAGTTGCCAGCTAAAATGATAACTTAAGTTTTTTCAAATTTTATAACTATTGACTTCCATCGTCTATTGCAGCGTTTCTTATTGACTTATGGTGATAAAACCTATCTAAGAACCACCCTTGAAGTCGTATAATTCTATTGTACAAAACCGCATTTCGATCGTTTAAGCCGGTTCGGAGATAAACGGTGACAGACAGACAAACCTCATTAGGAAAAGTTCGGAAAAGTAGTTTAGGAAAAGTTATTACAAAATTAATCTATGAGTATGTATTTAACAATAGCCCTACTACTAATCTCTATTAATCAGATCACTGACCAAACGCAGGGTAATTAAGAAAGAATCGGTGACACGGAAAGAAGAAAAAGTAGAATGTCTTATGCTTGCCCTAAACATTAATTGGTATTTAGAAACTGGTAGTATACTTCAATTTGTCAACTTGCAATTTGTCAAAAGCATGAATTTATCAATGATAATTTTATCTTGATACATTAAATTGTATTTAAATAATTATAAATTGCAAGAGGGAAACGGGAATCAGTAATATTTTTGTTATAGCTTCAAGCACCCCAATTACCATTCAAATTACAAAACCAAGCCTCCATTACCTATTTCATGGCTGAAGCCAAATATGCGCTACATTTTTTTTATATAATTATATAAAAAAAATTTTTAATATATGGCAAAAGGAGGAAGAAAATGTTATAATTAACCAGGAATCTTGAAGTATCCAAAACAAGAGTAATCTGTTTCACATTTTCGAAAAGTAATCGTTTGACAGAAAAAATGCCAAAACTTGTGATTTTCGCTATTTTTTTGCCAGCGCAGTGTCGTAAGCATATATAATTCAATTAAATTGCGTTCGAAAGAAGTATAGCTACTTTATAATGTACTAACTCGGCTGCTGTCTGCCTCTTAATAATACACATTATTAAAGAATGGTGATAGTTTTCGGACAAGTATCATGAAAATTATCAAGAGTTATATCGTTTTACTATCTTAATAATCTTGAACACAGGGGGTAGTGTTATAGCTTCTTTGGCCCTCTCAACTACTAATCCTGACTACATCCCTGCATTTTCGTGTTTCTAACTTCACATTTCATTGTATGCAAGCACTTTGGTTTATCTGTGTAGTTATTATGGCTTTGTGTCTTTTTTAGATGTGTTTTAGTTCGACAAACTATTTGCATACTATTAGATAATATAAGTACAGACAAATATGTATGTACTCAACTACTATATATTTATCTAAAAGAATTCCTAGTTTGATCTCAATTTTCAATCTTAATTTACATGTTGGCTTAATTTTGGTCTACAAAAACTTCTGCTGGTCATAATTTTTTCACATCATACAGCCTCATTTCATGACAATCAGGGTAGATTGGTCAAAAAGTGTATAATTTTAGATTTAAAAAAATACAGCTTTAAGCTGTCATGGATGAACATAATTTTTACTCTCAACGGAATAATGCCATTGCAAAAACGTAAACTACAGCGAGTTTTTTCCGCAGCAACAGATTCATGCCTCGGGGTTGCACGGTGGCGGTGTTCCGGGTGCAGGGGGGCTACTTGGTGCTGGCGGGCTCCTGTTCGCTCCGGGGGCCGGCCCTTTGCCCCCTCCACACTTGCCCCCACCGGCGCACAAGGTTAGTTTGCAAATTGAATAAATAATAGATACATCAAAATAAAATCGGATCTGGGTGTTTTCTATGTATAATATTGTGTATTTAAATAAAAAAATATTGTATATTACCAAAGATGAAAAATACAGTTTCACAATGCATACAGAATATTCAGATAGGTATTTCTAACGAGACCCAAACTAAGCATGAGCTTGTTTCTTGGGTATAAAGAGAACATAAAAAAGGTTGCCCACTCCAAATAAATCGAGCCGTAACGTAACCCGCGGGGCTGTGTGATAAAATATGTCATCGTTTTCAAATCCCTCAGACGACCTCTGTGGCGCAGTGGGCGAAGGCCCGCCTGAGACGCAGAAGGTTGCGGGTTCGATTCCCGCTGCCGGACAAATGTTTGTATCTGCAAATATTTGTCTCGGGATCTGGGTGTTTTCTGTGTATAATATGTATTATTTATTATTGTCCAGCATTATTTAATCGTACTGGTTTGATTGCAGGTGGAATTACCCCCTCCTGCGGATATCAAACCCCCCCTTTTACCAGGAGGCCCGGCGCCACCCTCCCACTTACCTGGCCAGCCCTCGAGAGATTCGAGAGACGACGATAGATGTGCGATAGCGTCTTCCAGAATGCAACAGGTTTGTGCCCTATTTCGTTTGCATGCTTTTCGTGAAAAATCTTCCATAAAATGTATGTGCGCATTAATACGTATTCGAAACGGTGTAGGAAAACATCGCGAGGAAACCGGAAAGGCATGTGACGAGATAGTGTGCCTATATTCGGCGATGGGCTTGCAAACTGTGACGTGGAATGTAATGTTTGGAAGTGTCTCTGACTACCCCCTACTTGGTACACTCAAAGATCAACTCACTGAGTATATACCTGAGGATGTCTAAACAGAGTTTGTTGCCTGATTCTTCTAGGCTTGGTCGCTCGCAAGGAGTCGGCGTAAATTCACTTTAAAATTTTAAATTCACTTATTTTTTAAGTTGACGTTTTTATATGATCCTTGTGATTTCAATAAATAAAAACCTATTGACTTTGACTTTGGTCAATGATCCTTGTGATTGTAATGAATAAATGAATTTTGACTTTGATTTTGAAACGGTCCATCGTTTCAGAGGCGGTCATTGTCGCCGCACGAGCGGGAACAGAAGTATCGACCGCCGCGATCACCCGCCGAGCCCGAGGCTTTGGACGCTAAGCGACGCAAAGAGGAAAAGGTATTGATTGTATGTTTCGTCGACAATCAGGACTCATTTTTTGTTTTTGCATGTTCTTCGCCAATTTTTCCCGCCCACTAATTTCACTAGGAACTTTTCTGGGATATACAATATAAAAAACTTCAAAAAAAATCGGTCGAGAACAAAATCCATTATCCATTTTATCCATTAATCAATAAAAAAAAACCACAAACAACAAAATCAATTATCCATTTATCCATTAATCAATAAAATTTCAAAAAATAAATTGAAATTTTATAGTATTTTTAGTAAGAGTTAACGATTTTTTTGTTGCTTGTTCTGTGTATGTTCCGGCGCACTAATTACACAAAAAATATGGAAATGGGATAATGATTTATTTGACAGGTTTAGCAATGTTCATTTACTTCTAAAGGGAATTTTCGACTGAAATTCTCCCATGTTCAAGCTGTTGAAGTTTCGGGCATTACTAAGCCTGCCAAAACATGTGCCATTGGGAACCAATTGGGTTACAAAAATGGTGCAAAAACACCCATAACAGCCATGGTGCCCTGTGCCATTGGGTTACAAAAATGGTGCAAAAACACCCATAACAGCCATGATACCCTGTGCCATTGGGTTACAAAAATGGTGCAAAAACACCCATAACAGCCATGGTACCCTGTGCCATTGGGTTACAAAAATGGTGCAAAAACACCCATAACAGCCATGGTACCCTGTGCCATTGGGTTACAAAAATGGTGCAAAAACACCCATAACAGCCATGGTACCCTGTGCCATTGGGTTACAAAAATGATGCAAAAACACCCATAACAGCCATGATACCCGTAGTTCCTGATTCCCATGACACAGGGGATCCTAGTGTCCTCACACAAGCACTATGTGTGTTGGGTGTTATTGTAATTATTACTTAATTTGTTAAGTAAACCTATTTTATACGACCTCCGTGGCGCAGAGGGAGGCGGCCCGCCATGCGGGTTCGATTCCCGCTTCGGGACAATGTTTGTATGATCTGTAAATATTTGTTTTGGATCTGGGTGTTTTCTATGTATTTATTTAGAAAAAAAAGTATGTAAGTAGTATATCAGTCATGTATTTCCCACAACATAAGCTTTGCTTTCTTTGAGGCTAGATGATGTTGTGTGAAAAATGTATTTGTATTATTATTATTTATTGCTATTTGTTGAACATTGTAATGTGGCGTAAAATTTAGCAACAAAACAAAAATTTTGTTTATGCTAGACAAGTCTCAAGTCGATACAGTTGTGAATGCAATTGAAATCATTAATTAGTTTGCTTAGATGCATTTCTGAAACAACTGTCCAAACATTATGTTTTAATGTTTGGACAGTTGTTTCAGAAGTGTGTGGTGTAGTGAGGAAACTGGTATAATCTGAATCGCCTTACTATTAAAATGAGCGACGTATATTTGTTTGTATGTACAAGAAAACTTGGCTCAAACGATTCTGATGAAGTTTAACAGAATTGGTCTTAGATAGCCTTTTCATCTGTGATGACAACCTCTGTGGCGCAGTGGGCGAAGGTCCGCCTGAGACGCAGAAGGTTGCGGGTTCGATTCCTGTCACAGGACAAATGTTTGTAAGATCTGCAAATATTTGTTCTGGGTCTGGGTGTTTTTCTATGTATAATATGTATGTGTTTACAAAAAAAAGTATATAAGTAGTGTATATCAGTCATGTAGTTCCCATAATACAAGCTCTGCTTAGTTTGAGGCTAGATGACGCTGTGTGAAAAATGTCCAGCATTATTTATTTATTTATTTATTATCTGTATTTTTACTTGAACATAGATGAATAAATGTATGTCATTTGATAAAAACCAACAAACACACGACAGAGCGTGTCCATCACGGGGTATTCCCCATCCTTAGACACTTACTCAGTGAGTTGGTATTAGATAGATAGATAGAAAATACTTTATTGTACACCAAATAACATATCAGCTTAGTTAAGTACTATCAACTTTAACAATGTTGTACAGTGGGCGATCTCTACCAGACAACCTTTGGATGGAACGGACTGTAAGAAAGTTTAGTATTCCCCATCCTTAGACACATACTCAGTGAGTGGGTATTTCCCATCCTTAGAAACATACTCAGTGAGTAGATCTTTGAGCAGATCAAGTAGGGGCTAGTCGGGGCACGTCTGAATATTACATTTGGCGCATGCCCGCGTTTTGCAAGTAATTACCATTCCACGTGACATGTTGCAAGGCTATAGCCGCTATCCTTTGGTTTACTAGTTTTTAGAAATTACACCGAAAATGTTAGTAATTAATGTGCCCTGTTATGATTATTATGTGTATATTACAAGTTGTAAACCAATTAATGATGATAAAAAAAGTGATTATCCAAATCTGTAAATGGAAAATTAGATAGTAGAAGATAGAAAATTCTTTATTGTACACCAAATATTTCAGCTTAAATAAATGATACAAACTTTAACATTGTTGTACAATGGGCGGTCTTACGAGACAACTATAATTTTGTCTGTTTGTATTAAATTTATGTATTTTCTTTTGTAGGACAGTGATGCAGAGAAAAGCGATCAAGACTTAGTTGTGGATGTAGCTAATGAGGTAAGAAAATTCATAGTAATGTTACGAGCTAGGGTTCGGGATAAAATAATTCAGTCCAATTGTACACTAAAGGAACACTGTGATATCAAAATTACAACAAAACAAACAGCACAACGAAACTACACAATGCAAATAAAAATACAAAAACACTATCACTAGGACACAACACTAGCACAACTGTCACTTCACTAGTAACTGGGTAACGCTTCTTTATCACTTCAAATGATCCAAAATCTTGAATAGAACTGTCGCTACCAGGCGCTCGCCGCGCTTATATATCCCGTAAGGCGTTTCTTCCGGAATATTCTCGTAGGTGGTCGTGGCCTGCATGCTGCCTTGCGCCTCAAACATTCGAGAAACTACCACCTTTAGTGTCAGACGATACTAGATGGCGGTAGAACAAGTAGTGCGTAAATTTGATAAGAGATGGCGCTAGCGTATTGTAGCTAGCCGAACTCATCACAGTATCTTAAAATGGACACTATATAGATCTTAGTATTGATAATAGATGATTTAGGCCCGAGTTCACCAATACAATAACGGGTTGTTAGGTCCTAATCAAAGCTTTTTGGCCCATGTTTTCAGAGAAATCTGGCATCATTATCAATGGTTAGACTTTAACGTCCGTTTATATTGTTGTTCAACTTGAGCCTTATAGTTGTATTAGCTGTACCTCGGCCGCCCTCGACCCCCTCACCCACCGCGTCGCATCGCTCGACCACGCTATTACTTCTTTTGCTTGGCTAAGGTTCTAGCGTGATGTTAAATAGCCTATAACTTTCCTCAAGAATTTCGCTATCAAATGAAAAAATATTTTTATCAAATCCGACTGGTACTTCAAGAGATTAGCGCGTTAAAAAAAACTATAGCTTTATTATAAGTATAGATTTAATGTGTGATCAATTCTACAGGAGGAGCGGGGCTCCCCCAGCGTACGGACCGAAAGCGGCGAGAGAACGGAAAATGGTCCGCGACCACCCTCCAGGTCCGGATCATCATCCAGCCGGTCCACGCCTAAAAGCTCCAAAGATGTAAGTTAATCTGCAATATCAATGTACTGTCCCATAACGTGTATACTGTCACGAAACGGGGTAATTATGCCCGTGAAAGTGAACTTGGAAAATAATAGTATATTTAAGAATATTATTACGAATATACCGCGTACTTTAGTATTCTCCTGCTGACGTTTCGTTAACCGTTTAGAGGTCCTTTCTCATGAGCACCGTCCGTAACCACGCGAGTTAGATGACTGAAAATATACCGTACGGGTATAATATTCTAAAATGATACCAAACCACGATAATTTCAAATCAATAATAGCTAATCTACCGATGTAACTTTCTCAAGATTATTTCTTAAAACAGAGGCCACTTAAACTCGGCCATGCGAGCCGTCCCGGCTTCGCATGGGAGCAATCCAATATTTCGACTTTTTATCCTGACAATACACAACAAAAAAAAACAACTTTTTGTTTATATAGATTGTAGGTAAGCTGTTTTTTGGATTTGTCTCAAGTCTGATGTAAGGAAAACTGCAGTTAATTTAAAAAATACATGTAACAAAATCTGTTTCCTATTATCCGTAGAATTTCCCCCCTTTTCAGGATAGTATACATAATCTGGGACACTAGGACATTCTTTTATATTGATAAAAGTTCCACATAATATTCTGTATGCACAATCTTAAACTACAAATAGGTAATGAGCCGCTTGCACGATTATTGAGCCTAGCGAGCACATTATATGACATAATATGTAGACGGTACTTTGAAAAGTTTGAAGCCTCATTCGCACTACGGCATAAGTCGCTATACATGTATCACGACTTGTATCGGTCAGATACAAGTGTTTCAGATACAATGTGATCGATACACATTTATCTGAACCGGGCGGCAAGGGCTGCGAATTATGATATAGGACTTTTGGTATATTGACTTCGTAACTTTTGCCGAAATCCTGCGTCGGAACCATGTTGCGATACAAATGTGACGTAGTGCGTACGAGCTTTGACCATTTCTAGAGGGAGCGTGCCGTATATTTTAAGCAATTTTCTGGTACTTTAGAGCGACTCATGCTTCTAGGAACTCATTCTTGTGAGCGGACTTTATGTATTTTTGTAGTTCCAGTGCCAATGCAGCACGCTTAATTCATTTTAACGTTACGTCAACTGTAAATGTTAATTATTAGCCATTAATATAGTTTTTTTTTATTTGATTGGCTAATATTTGTCATTTTCTAACGCAACGTTAGTGAATCATTCGTACTTAGACCTTAGAAAGGAGCCCATCATAGTAAACGGCGCCTGGTGACGGTGCCGTAATGAAGTTATCGGCTGCGTTTTAGATTTTTCAGAAAATAACTTGTCTAAAGCGCAGCCAAATAGCTAACTTCAGAGCGGCCAAGTTATATGGCGTACTGTAGCTTGCCAAGACTTATTTAACAACTTCTCAGTATTAATGACTAGTCAAACGAAATGTGTCACAATTAATTATTTCAAAGTAGCTTTGTAATATAATATCTACAGTAAAAATTGTAAAATGGAAGTTTGTTTTGTAAAACGGGAGATTCTTACATCTGTGTAGGTTTATAAGAAAGTAAAGTTTTTGACAGAGCAACATTTCATATCATTCATTTATTTTAACTTCCCGTTTCACAAAATCAATAGTAATTTTACGAATATTATTAAAAATAAAATACTCATATTGTCAAGAACTAGAACATACTATGTTATAAGACCGCCTTTTGTGTAAAATATTTTTTTGTACGTTTAGTTTTTGTGGTGCGGAATAAAGTTCGTTCATTCAATAATCTGTTTTTGATTCAAACTTCAAAGTAGCATCCTAGGTCCATGATCCTTATTCCAAACACAAAGTCGCCATGTCTCATGAGACAGTTATTTCACAATACACATTACTAAACATCTTAACTTAAATGAATGATGAACGTATTGCCACCATATAAATCGTAAACAATCGGCGGTCTTAACTTTTGAAACTAGCAAAGATACGAGCATATTTTTTACCAATTAAAATGTTTTTTATGGGTAACATTCAGACTAACTAATCAAGTAAATATCCAGTTTCTAATAAAAAAACAAATTGGCGGTCTTATTGATTCAAGCTGTTCCATCACTTTTATGTACTTACATGTAAAGAAAACTGCATTTCACACTAGTATAGCATTATAATATTTTTGACTTCATTAAAAGTATACACACTAGTATAGGATTATCTTTGACTTCACTAAAAGTATAAAGCGTCCCGAAATTTCACTAGAGATCCCTGACTACACTGACTTGTACTTCCAATACTTCCACTGTCACTGGCAGAGTGACAGACACACTATATTTGTCACTGGCAGAGTAACTAAAAAAGAACCAGTGACGATAAAATATGCATATACGGTTGTATATGCTTATGCTTATAAAGGTTTTAAAAAGCGCTTAACACTGAGGTATGTATCAATCAATACGCCACGTCATTAATTTTTCCAAATATCGTACTTTTATATTATTTTTGTGCCTTATAATTTCAGGATAAACCCGGCACCCCAAGCGGTAAACTACCCCGTTCTTCGACACCTACGAACGCGACGTGTCGAGGCTACCCCTTCCCCGGATACCCTTCGAGTGGGGTGGGTCCGTACCGGCATCCGTTGCCGTACGAATCTCATCATAGGACCAATGGCATCGCGCCGCCTGCCAAGCCGTGAGTGCCAAGCGTTAAATATACAAGTAATTTTGCATGTCGTGCAGAAATTTGTACCGTGTCTTGGTGTTTTGGTACTCGTAGTTTTTGACACCCGAATCCTAGCGTGGCGTCCAGACAAATACGCTTAGTTTTCCATTCACGCAACCGCAAATGCGTCAAGGAAAAACTAGGCAGCAGTCACGTGTTAATGTCATTTGTCATCCATTATTTTTTACGCTTAGGTGTGTTATTTTTTAACCCTTAAAGTATATCCTACCCATTAAAAAATATCCTACCCATTAAAAGATTAGAATTATTAAAATCGCTTCACAATTGACGAAGATATCGAAAACAGACGAATTGAGATCCACCTTCTTTTTGGAAGTTTGAAAATGTTGATTTGAATTCCAGCGCATACTCTTACCACACGTGCGGCGGGCCGCTCCAACCCGTGCCTTTCCCGGCGGACGCGCTGGTCGGTCCGGGGATCCCCCGCGGCGCGCGGCAGGTGGCGCTGCTGCCGCACGGCGAGGTGGTCTGCGCGGTCGCCACGTCGCTCGGCGGCGGCGCGCGACACGCCTACACGGGCGGCAAGGGCTGCGTCAAGCTGTGGGACATCACCAACCCGGGCGCGCCCGGCTCGCTCGAGCCGCTCTCGCAGTTGGATTGTTTGGTAAGTCAATGTCTTCGTCCTTGCACAGCAGAAGCTTGGTCTGTCAATTGCAACAAAAATGTTGAGGAGTGAACATTGAATGAAGAACATAATATGTTTGACCTAGAGAGGACACGAATCAAACGTACTTACGTAATTAAGTTTTGTATTTTGACGATACTATTATCATTGATACATGTCTGATATAATTATGTTAAAATGTGTGTGAATATGTTCATGAGTAATTTGGTGTTATTGTGTTGTCCCGTTTGATATATTAAATAAATGATTGTTTCCAGCAACGCGACAACTACATACGCTCAGTGAAGTTGCTACCGGACGGCAGGACGCTAATAGTTGGCGGCGAGGCGTCGAACCTCTCGATATGGGATTTAGCGTCGCCGACGCCGCGGATGCGAGCGGAGCTGACGTCATCCGCGCCGGCATGCTACGCCCTCGCTATTAGCCCCGATTCAAAAGTAAGGGTGGAAGCTTTATTTCACTTCAGTACCTACGTGGCATGATTCAAAGTAATACATTTTCACACAGCATCTCCTAGCCCCAAAGTAGGCAGAGCTTCTGTTAGGGGAACTGCATGACTGATATACTACCTTAAAAATAGATAAGTAGTATATCGGTCATGTCGTTCCCATAACGCAAGCTCTGCTTACTGCTCGGCTAGATGATGTTTTGTGAATTATCTCCACCATTATTATTTTTGTAATAACATTACCTACTAATGTATGTAATTGCAAAAAAAAATATACATTGATGTTTCCGCCACGGGACAAATGTCAGTATGATCTATAAATATTTTTCTCGGGTCTGGGTGTTTTCTATGTATAATATTATTATTCCTCTTTATTTATTTTAAATCTCAGGCTTATACCTGGAGCCTTTATAGGCATTAGTGGAGCCGAAGCTAACACTAAGAGGCCTTTTTGTACAATACAATATATAAAAAACGATTTTTCGTGGATGGTGAATGATGAAACTATTGGATATATTGGGTGATAATCTGGACTATTGCAGGAGTAAATGCTTAAGGAATGGTTGCTGGGCTATGTAGGATGAAACGGCACCTGCCAATTCTGACTCAAATTCAAATCGAATCATAGGCAGGTGATGACTTGCCGTACACTAAACGGACCCCATAAGTGCCGCCAACGATAGGCAGATATTATTTTTATTATTAGTATTTACAAAAAAGTATATAATTAATATATGTCATGTAGTTCTCGTAATGTAAGCTCTGCTTAGTTTAGGGCTAGCTGATGCTGTGTGAAAAATGTCCAGCATTATTTATTTCCTTGATGCATTTCTTTGTGAACACAGTATATGATCTGCAGTCAGAAAAATGAAGCCTCTGTAAAAATGTAGCCGTGACGAATCATATCAATTACAAATTTCATCATTTGTTCCAGCCGTGACGTCGTGAATGATCCATTCACATTTGTAATAACATTAAGTTTCTAAAATAAATTTTAATGCGTAGCTAAAATAATTCATTGTTTTTTTCAGGTTTGCTTCAGCTGTTGTTCAGACGGCAATATAGCCGTATGGGATCTCCAGAACCAGACATTAGTTAGGCAATTCCAAGGTATGTACATAATTATTCTACTACTATTATAAACACGAAAGTTTGTGAGGATGGATGTTTGTTAGTCTTTCACGCAAAAACATGACTGTGGCGCATGGCGGTGGCGAATGGCAGTGACGACTGGCGGTGGCGAACGGCGGTGGCGGTGACAATCAATACATTCTCGTGAACTTTGACAACCACTTGAAAACCATTTGAACTGCACCCTTACCGCGTCTGTTTGAACAGGCCTTTAGTATCCTGACCAATCTCGATGTCGAAGTTTAAAGAGCTGACTACTATGACACGTTATTTGAGCTTAAAATTAGGCCTAATTTTTTTATCCCGAACCCTAGCTCATAACAATATGAATAGACTATATGAATAGACAATATGGATAGACAATATGAATAGACAATATGAATAGATAATATGAATAGACAATATGAATAGAATATAAATCCTACTACTATTATAAACGCGATTATAAAAGTTTGTGAAGATGGATGTTTATTACTCTTTCACGCAAAAACTACTGAACGGATTTTGATGAAACTTTACAGTAACATAGCTTATACATCAGAATAACACATAGGCTACTTTTTATCCGGGTACCACGAGGGCAAAGCCATGGGTAGAAGCCAGTAAATCATACTTCTGATAAAAACTGTTAAGCTAATGAAAAATATAACGTATGATAGAATAAGATTTCGATAGCTTATGTCAGTCCTATAAATTTTAAAACTAAACAAACACCCAACTGGCCCATACATAGTCCTGAATTCACATTAGGATTCCCTGTGACGTGGGTATCAGGAACTACGAGTGCAATGGTTCAACAACACCCAGACCAGGAACAAATAACTGCAGAACGTGCAAACATTTGTCCGGGAATCGAACCCGCACCTCTTGCGTCGCAGCCAGATGCTCGCTCGTCGCGCCACCGTTAAGAATATTTATTTTAAATATTCTTAACGGCGAAAATGCGTTTGCTATAGGCAGTTCTTACCGCCTAAAATCAGGCGGGTCAGTAACTTGTTCCGTCACTAGCTCAAATAAAAAAATCTTCATTTCAGGTCACACAGATGGCGCTTCGTGTATAGACATAAGCGGCGACGGCACGCGGCTGTGGACGGGCGGCCTCGACAACACAGTGCGCAGCTGGGACCTACGCGAGGGCAGGCAGCTCCACCAACACGACTTCTCCAGTCAGATATTCTCGTTAGGATACTGCCCCACAGGTAAATACCGCTAGGATACTGCCCCACTAGTAACACTACTTGCTATGGTATTGCCCCATAGATATACCGCTAGGATACTGCCCATAGATATACCGCTAGGAAACTGCCCCACAGGTAAATACCGCTAGGATACTGCCCCACAGCTAACACTAATAGCTATGGTATTGCCCCTTAGATATACCGCTAGGATACTGCCCATAGATATACCGCTAGGAAACTGCCCCACAGGTAAATACCGCTAGGATACTGTCTCATAGATATCGTTAGGATACTGCCCCACAGGTAAATAATATGCTGGACTTTTTTCCCACAGCATCATCTAGCCCCAAACTAAGCAGTACATGTATTTTGGGAATTACACGACAGATATACTACTTATATACTTTTTTTTGTAAAAACATACACATATTATACATAGAGAACACCCAGACCCGAGACAAATATTTGCTAATCATGCAATCGTTTACCCCGCGGCGGGATACGTACTCGCAACCTTCTGCGTCTCAGGCGGGCCTCGGCCACTGCGGCACAGAGATCGTCAATGTATTAGAATAGAATAGTTAAAAAACAAAAAGTTTAATATTATTCATATTAATATGTATTATAATATAAATTAATCATAATAAAAAACCCTAATCACATTTTTAAATAGTTGAAATACAAAGGTATATGGAAGTGAAGAGAAGAACTGATTTACCTAAATAATGAAAGGACATGCATAGATACACATAAGCCTGAATTTATAGTCGGGGGTTGAACAATCCCCCAAAATCCATCATTCAGCTTTTGCCTTATGGATGGGTGCATAAAGGTTGAATTCGCACTTGATCGCCTCAACAGTTCCCTAGGGGAGCCCCTGTTTGACTATGAATTCGGTCCATAGTTACATGGAAATGAAAAGAAGTAAAGTTGACTAGATAAGAGAGATGTAACTGTTCGGCGCAGGTTCCTGGCTGGCTGTGGGCATGGAGAACTCTCACGTGGAGGTGCTGCACGCGGGCAAGCCGGACCGCTACCAGCTGCTGCTGCACGAGAGCTGCGTGCTGTCGCTGAAGTTCGCGGCGTGCGGGAAGTGGTTCGTGTCCACGGGGAAGGATAATCTGCTGAACGCGTGGCGCACGCCCTATGGCGCTAGTATATTCCAAGTGAGTATTAGATAGATTTATGGAATTTTTATATTCTTGATTTAAAAAAAAAACGCTAATCGCCCGGCCCTCCGCAACACCGTATTCTTTCGTGAATTCACCAAATTTTACGACAAATGTACTATGATCTCGATAAAGTGGTGCTGAGTTTTCAACAGACTTTAAAAAAAGGAAGAGACTTTTTTAATCGTTTTCAACGATAGTCCGTTTAAAATTTATGAAAAAATAACATCATCACTTAGTGTGAAAAAAACCCTTATTTTTTTCACGCTAAGTGATGGTGAAATTTCATATTGGACTTTTTATCAAAGTCCTGTTATTTGAAGTCTTTTTTTTTACGTTTAATGTCTTATGCTATAATTTATAAATTTTCAGTCTAAAGAATCATCGTCGGTGCTCAGCTGTGATATATCTGCAGACGACAAGTTCATAGTGACGGGCTCTGGTGACAAGAAGGCGACGGTTTACGAAGTGATGTACTGAGTAATCTCATAGCATTGTACTGTGGTCCACTTAGTGAGAGTGCTTTAAACTGACTTTCTAGTTGGCTGTTACATTGACTAACTGACAAAATTATTTTAGGTTAAAAAACCCCGTCATACATTTCCAGCGTCAATTGTAGTTATTCATATTGAAAAACGACGATTTTCACGTACCGTATTATTTGGTGAAGACATAGTTACTCGGTGCCTGCTTCACGTATTTTACTATCTGTGAAGACATCGACTAAGTTTCGACTTATTCCGAGATTCCTCATCAGGGTGAGCGATTGCGTCACTCTTTCTCCGCGTCGCGTCGTGCGACATAGTTACTTGTGGGCGATAAACATAAGTAAGAACCATAGTTGATGATTTACAAATCGATTAAAAAACGGAATTACAATCCGATAACCGGTTCTCAACAATCAACAATCTCTTATCGAAAACGCATATAAAGGCTACGGTCGTCGCGGGTAAAACCAGTTTTATATCGCAGAATTGAAACGATTGGGGTTTACAACTGTTTGAATCCTCGACCTACCAAAATAATGGGTCAACTGGGGGCTAGACAAATACCTCACGCTTTCTTTTCCTTTCACGCTAACGCAAATTTGTCAAGGTAAAACTTGGCAGCTGTCACTTGACATTTCCACAGCTAATGTCATTCCCATACAAATTAATCATTCCGCAGGCGTTAACGACAACAGAAAGTGGTATTTTTCTAGACCCCCTGGACGAATTATCTGTCTTTATTATCTCTACCACAATGGTGCTACGGGTAATTGAAACTTGGCTTTCATTACCCATAGTGCCATTGAGCTTGACCCATCATGCTATAGTCAGCGACAAAATTAGATTTGTGATCACGTGTCTGTTATTATCATATGTTTACAACAAATTGGCGCTGTTTTTTAAAACGGCTAGCGGTTATGTAAGCGGATTATACGTTTTGGCTGCGACATGTAACATTTGAAAGGGTTTTCGAAGTGAAAACTGCTTTATCTATTTACCAGTACTTAATTACTGTGTCTATGTATAAACATAAGGATTCTCGAATAGCGAACACGAACCATTTTTCTATGCGTAAGCGCCGAATTTTTGAGCACAAATCAGCACGCCCAAATTAGTCGAAAACGATATCTATATTAACATTTTGAAAGAATGGTATGCGCCATCTTTGATTTCAAAACCAACCTCATTTCCATAATCAGCATCCTCAAATTATTATTTAAAAAAATAAAATTAAATGCGCCTTCTTTTATTTGAAATTTAACCACATTGCCATAATCAGCATCTCTAATAAATTTTTGAATATAAAATTCGCCACGATTGATTTCATACTGAATGGTAAAGGGATGTATCGGGGGATAACGGGAAGTATCGGGATCTCAAATCGGATTATACGTTTTGGCTGCGACATGTAACATGTAACATTTGAAGTGAAAACTGCTTCATTACAACTGTTTAATAGACATAAGGAATAGCGAACACGAACCAATTGACATAGTTTCTGTGCATAAGCGCCGAATGATCTTTGAGCACAAGTGTAGCCACCTATTCTTGTCACTTTAGCTGTCAAGTTTTGCTAACTACATCCGCGGTGGCGCGATGATCAGTAGGACCGTTCAAGGACTATGCAATTAGCACAGTAGATCGACACTAGGTAAATTTGTTAAGGAATTATGGACCTTGAGTTCAACAACGAACAACTTTTACAAGGGTGGCTACAGAGGCTGTGCATTTTTGCTACTGCCCTATAAAGGGTTGAGTCCCTCCCACCACCGATGACTTATTAAGGATTGCGGGAAGTCGGATGGAGGTAGCGTATGACAACGGTCTACGCGTCGTGGCACTCCGGGAGACCATGTCCAGCAGTGGTATTCTATAATGCTGTATAAATAATAGTTTACAAAAGATTTTTAATCACGATAAAATCTCTGTAGATTCTTAGTAATTTATTGTTTGCGAATCTCAAAGAGAGTACAAATCTGGATTCAGTTCTAGGATTTAATTTCATAATGCGAATTTCCTGAACAGCCAACTAGAAAATCGCTTTTCATACGTGTAAGTTAATAATTTTAACGTATACATCAATGTTGCACCGTTAAACATGGATATTTTAGCGTTATTATAAATATTTTTATAATGAAATATGGAAAAAAACTTTTTAATTATTTTCTAAGAATAAGTTTATTCGGGAGGTCAGTTTCGTATGTGTATTTATAGTTTCATAGGTATGAATTGTATATTATCAGACTGAAGTATTATGATAAGGTATATCGTATCGTAGCGTTGTAAATTTGTCACAGGAATTGGGACTTTATTATAACGTGTTGTAGGTCGAATCACGTATAGCTGGATTAGATTCGGTGCTACGTGACACTTAATGCTTTTTTCAACACAGTAGTTTCCACTTCTTACACTGATTAAATTAAAATTAGTACTCTGTGAAACATCAATTCACTTATGAGAAGAAATAAGTACTTAATCAATTTAAAGAACTAAAAAGGCCGACTGCATTTGGTTTCTAATTAGTTCTAAAAATCTGAATATATATAGGTACCCTTTTAAATTCTCATATTAAGACCTTTCTTTTACATCCATTTTGTGTTTGGAAGAAAAGCTATACATGAGAGGTCTTCTTATTAATTGTAGTTTTTATGGTAAAAAAACTACAGGAAAAGAGCCTGGAACAATCACTCTTACATGTTTTTTGTTGACCTCGAGAAGGTATTCGACCGCATACCGAAAAAAGCTCTGGACTGTTTTTAGAAAAAACGGGTTGTCCAGAAATGTTCTTGAAACTTGGACTTCCATTATGCCATTATGAATTTAGCCTTTATACCTTCATAATGCCTAAGGTTTAACACGAAGACGACTTTACTGAACCATTCCCCGTTACCAGTGGTGTCTTGCAGGGATGTGTGATGGTCTCTTCTTTTATATTGTTTGACATCTATTTTGCTACTGTTGAATAATGGATCAAGAGTCAATATCTAAAAAAAATATACTTAAATCATCCAGTGTATGGGGAAAGTAGTATGTCATGATGTACGTCATTGTGTTTAGGGAGTATTTTGCAATAAAAACTCAATATTCGAAAGTGTGCTAATGTCCAGTTATAAAAATTAACTTTATTTTAGAAATCTTTACAAAGTTGTTTACTTACTTACAACTTAGTTATTTTACGCTCAGAGATCTCTTGTTTTGGAAGTACCAACTTCATTCTAATTCAAAATATAGACTTTTCGTTCGTTCCTTTTTACATTTCGTTTGTATGTTTCTTTTATTCAATGACATAATTTTTGTTTTGAAATATCAGTTACCTATCTTATTAATAAATGTGAGAATTACTAGGTACGGAACCCATTCAAATTTATTTTTTTATTGTATTTAATGTGAGAATTACTAAGTACGGAACCCATTTAAATTTATTTTTCTATTGTATTGGTTCTAATAGGCTATTTTAATCTTTTTATGGCTGGGTATTATGTTCTGTAAACAAGCAATGATGATTTTAAAGGACACTTAGTAACACATTTGTCATTAAATATTTCCTTTTTTACTTACTTATTCTATGGAATGATTGTTGTATTTGGAGACAATAAATAAACATATCAGGCAAGCATTTTATGATTGCAATAATACCTAGTTAAAATCGTATGTAAATAACTGTAGTTACAAACAAACTTTTAATTAAATAGGATACAATTTAAGATAAGGATGAAATCAGTGTTTACTACCAATGTGAATATTTTAAATTAACTACCTACCTACATTTATTTAGGTAAGTATGACTTAATTATGTAATTACAGAAATAATATTGTGATATTTTTCTCCATTGCAATTGGTTTTTAAAATATATTTTCTGGATTTGACCTAAATAACTAGGCACGCTACCTATTGTTTTTTTCTCAGATTTTTTAAAAGTAATAGGGTCTTTGATTATATTTATTATTTTGATAAAATGTTTTTTATTTATCTCGCAAACCCTTGCGGTCTTCAAAGCATGGCTCCTTTATTTTGTTGTACTTGATGGAAATGGCTTATGAAAACAGATTTTGTAAATAGTAATTATGATAACAGAGCGTACATACAATTCTAAGCTTTCATGCCAAAATAGGGATGTATCTACCGCTTTTAGGCTACTTAACACAAAAAATGTGGCGATTTGGTCGAGCTCATATCTGGCAATACTCGGACTAACGGCGTAGATATTCTAATATCTCTCTGTGCTAACCACTATAAGCTTTTATCTGTGCCACTGCTACGTTTGTTTATTTACGGCCGAAGATATTTCTACACCAGATTTTAAGCTCCCCTCGCCTGAAACACCCCTTCCCTTTCTTTTAATAAAAATTTGAAAGCTATATCAATATTTGCTCATCACGCAATGTAGAAATAACAACCTCTTTTCTCATCTACCCTCACCCTTGAAATTACTAGAAGAGAAAATCAAATGCATAGTGTATTTAAAAAAAACTGATTAGCGAAAGCCAACTCTATTTACATATAAATAAAGTTATAATTAAAAATTCACAAACGTTTCCTGAATATAGCTACGCCGTTTATCAATAAAGGGCGTAGCTATATTATATATAGGCGAAGCATGTCAACATGCTAGTCTTTTGTAATATACATGGTTCCCTACACGGGGTTTCCCCCAAATTTAGGGGGTAAATAAGTGGGATAGGATCATTTTATGGCTTTTTAGGTAATTTGAACTCCCTCGCTATCAAGCTATTTACACAATATAGGAGCAGTGGGAAGAAAATGTTACTTGGCAAAACAACTTTACGATATCATGAGGAGACCACCTTCCAAATTTTTAGGATTTTTTCTAAAAAAGATATTTAAAATATGTGACTCCGTTAAATTTATTTTTTCAAAGTGACAATGTTGAGCCAAATTATTTGAAGATATTTTTATTATACAAAAACTAACTAAGACAACTTGTTGTAAATACATTTACAATTCAATTAATCGGTAGACTGTGATCTGGTGGAATTGAGCTTACAATAGCATCAACAGCATAATTTTATGCTCTGTTTACATGTGTGAGTGCTATCAAGCGGCAAGTGCTGTGTTGCCATAGTAATTAACGCTAATAGTAAATGTAAGTAGACTAGTTATTTATGTCGTTTCTTGCAGATAAACGAACCGGTTGGTTTCATTTACGTTGAACCTAAGTTTGTTGGGTAAAGTTCGGATAGCAATCCTCCTTTTCTGTGTGGTAATAAAAAAAAACCTATCCAAGACGGATTTGCCTACGAAGGATTTTTCAGGTCAACATTAATTTATTGTTTGTATTACTTATCAATGGCAACTCTTGGTTGAACATATTAGAACTTGCTCAGTGTAAACGAGATTCGTCCTCGTCATGCAACTATTTCGCATCGACCAATGAGAGGTCAATGATATGACGAACTCGCGACCAATGAGCATCAAGAATATTGGTTCGTTATCCAGGGGTGTACATTCCAGGGGTGTGCAATACCGTCATGTGTTTAGTTTGTACGGAGCGTATTGTACGACTATGGAAAGCACACCCAGATAATTCAAACCAAATGGTTTGTAATACTGGCTGTACTTTCCAGGGGTGTGCTTTCCATGGACGTATCGTAGGATCATTTTTTTTTAATCTGTGGACGTACCTACGATACAGTCTCCTAGCGGTTATTGCAGAAAAGAAAATATATTTTAATTTCCAAAGAAACACGGAGTTTCCTATTTCCATCGCACTCAAATTCTGCATGAAATGAGTTTCCCTCGCTCGCTCGTTTAGATTGCTGTTCCGTGAAAAGAAAATGCCGCAATCCAGCTTGTTGGAAATAGTTCCTGACGAACTTTTCCAAACTCACTCAATCAGTGATATTGACCAGCTTCAAAAAGAATTGCACTATGAAATCGAAAGGAAAAGGGAGGAGCTACGTGCTATGGTTGGGTACGTATCGAGAAAATAAATAGTCAAAGCGTATTGCACATTTTTGAAGACTGCGTAGACGGTATGGGAGACATGGGGCCCTTCTTTGTTTTATGCCTCTAGTCCTATATATTGATGGATTGGCCATTAGGTGGCTAATGGCTTGCTAGATTCCATTTTTGCCGCATGAGCGAGCCGCTGGGTGTCTTAGCTTGACGAATTGAAAGAACAGACATCATATTCGTCTTCGCTACGCGGGTGGCGTATCGCGTGGCTGTTTTGTTTCGGGAGAACAGAGGATATAACCACTAACTGGTCGTGAAGTCAGTTACTTGCAGTCCAGATGCAGCCTAAGTATTTGAGTGTGATTAAATTTGCTTCATTTGCATTGAAATATGATTCAATATAGATCGGACATCAGTGCTGCAGACTATAACTAACTATAGTTATAATATTTGTAACTAACAATAGATACTGACTATAGGTAACATTTAGTTGACTTAACTTTCATAGTTTCCTCTATACATGTAGCCCAGCGAGTACATGGATATAGAATAAGGGCAAGGTATGTTATTGTTCACAAAATTAATATTGTTGAGAGTTACACTTCTTAAAACTTAATTTATAATTTTGCAATAATTGATTACAAAAATCTTTTCTACTATAAATTACACTCGCATTAATAATGTGAGTTTAGTACAGCAGACATTTTTAAACCGTGGAAAAAAGTTGCAGCTGATATCAAAAATGCTAGATCACTGGCTATGAAGCTTTGCAACAAAGATCTTGAACTACACTGCTTGGTTTTAACTATCCATGTGCATTTGTCTAGCTGTAATTAACATGTCACTGACACCCTGGGCTGAGCACTAGCCAATTATGATTTAGCACTATGCAAAGTGGACATGTGCTAAAGGGTCACCATAATGGGGATTACATTTGTGAGCATTTTTATTCCAAAAACTATAGTGAATTTGATTATTCATATTGTAAAAACGGGAATTTTCACATAGACTCTCGGAATAAGTCGAAACTTAGTTGGTGCCTTCATCGATAGTGCGGTACATGAAAATTCCCATTTTATACAATATGGATTAGTGAGCATGTTTGTTTGTTTTGTATTATTCTTTTAACCAATATTAAAAAAAAAAACTGAAAATCGGAGCTTATACAAATTTACATTGACCGAGACAGACCCTTGTGTTGGATTACTTTTTAAACCTTCCTCTGGGCCTGGATTGCGACACCTAGGGTTGATTAAGAGGATCATTTTATCGGTACATGTTAAAAAAACCCTTGATTTTCTTACTTTCCAGTGAAAGATACAGAGACCTTATCCATGCAGCGGACACAATCGAGGAAATGCGCGAAACTACATCTAGTACTCTCAACCACATCAGTGATATGATGGAGGCCTGTCGAAACCTGCACAACACACATCTGATCGGGTTCAAGATTGATGAGAAACCCAAAAATGTTTCAAGGTTAAACAGCTTTAACAAATCTTTAGTGATATCATTGAAGTTATTGTTTTTCATATCATTTCATCATATTATTATAACTATATGACATATTTGATTATTCTCCTGCTGATATTTTTGTGACCACTTCACTAGCATTGAAGTTTTCGTGGTTTGGTATACTGTTCATGCATCGGCTTGCTAACAACACTGCTCAAGTCGAAATTTCGCGGGTTTGAGTTTTTTATGCCATTGGATAGATCTTTTCACTGCACTTCTGTCCACCAATACAAACATTGCATTTCAACCATACAGTTTTAATTTCAGCGTTAACGATTTCAATTCTGTGGACTTGTGCGGAGTTGATAAAACAGTTTTTTGGTTCTCCTGAAGAGTTAGGAAAATCGATTTACGCGGTGTTGTTAGCTAGCCGACGAAATGTCAATGAAATGTCAAAAGGAATATGTAGTATGTGCATTAATAATATAAAATAAAAAAAATACTAAATGAACTGAATGAAACGAATATAGTCTGTCAGTCATCCTATTCCACTGACTGTGAGGTTATTAGTACCTAACCCACGAAAACGTTTCTAACGCCATAATATCCTGGAACTTGATATGGAATATAGTTCAGTTCTAAACACCGACTTCACACTCAATGGGGGGTGAAAGTAAGGGGTGTAATGGAGTGTCATTTTTTATAAAATATGACTCTGCCCGTGCTTAGCCGCAGGCAACAGCTAGTAAATAAATAACGCTTGGACATTTTTCACACAGCAATAGCATCTTAAAGATTACAGACATCTGTATGTCAAGATTATAGATGGAGGCTTGATTCCATTCAAATCCAAAAGGTGTCTTTATTAAATGTAGCCAATTTTTTTGTTTACATTAACAGGTATGACAAAGTTCCCATCTTATTTGTGATGCTAATGACTTATTTTCTTTTAGCTTCCATTATAACATGAATCCGGTACACAGCTTATCCATTCAAGTAAAGCTGTTGATGGAAATCCCTGAAAAGATATGGATGTGTATTGAGAATGAAGACTTTGTGAAAGCCACACAGTTGTTTATAATGGCGAGGCATTTAAATACAGGTATAATAATATTTAAGTTAAGCATATTGTTAATTTTTTTTTATTCAATACATTTATTCAGATTAAATATTAGATGTATTTTTTTAATTTATTCATGTTTAATGTTCTACATACAATAGTTAAGCTTAGATCTAGTGTAGCTCCAAGTAGGTTGGTAGGTACATCTATAGATAGATAGATAGATGGATCAACTGATCCAGATCACTGCCAGACAGAATCATACCC
The DNA here is from genome assembly GCA_958496245.1 of Perizoma flavofasciatum. NCBI lineage: Eukaryota > Metazoa > Arthropoda > Insecta > Lepidoptera > Geometridae > Perizoma > Perizoma flavofasciatum. The sequence goes on along the minus strand of OY292434.1, from coordinate 9,684,016 downwards.
AAAATGCTGACTGCATTGCCACGCTGAATGACAATGCTAATGCGTTGACCCAGATTTGAATACGCGAAGGGTCCCGGTTCTTAATTATAATAATATAAATAAAAGTCCAACAGACACATAATATATACTCCTGACCCCATACTAGGATTCTCTGTGTCGTGGGTATCAGGAACTAAGTACCTTGGTACCGGGAACAATCACTGCAGAACATACAAATTTATGTCCCGCAGTGGGAATCGAAGCCGCAACTTGCGTGGTAGCGTACTCGCCACCCCGCCATCGAGGTTGAATATTATAATCTTTTCTAGGACTGCAACTGCAAATTGGTGGCAAAAATGCAAAAGCTGAATTGCAATCACTGCAAAGGCTTGTACATCAGCAATGGAACTCTATATCCAACTTCAATTTAACTCTCATTGGGGTTTGCAGACAGAAGCTCCAGGACGTAGACATTAGTGTGGAGGTATGTACTCACATATTATATACTTTATCTACTAATAATAAAGCTGAAAATAATAAATAATCCTACTTATTCCTACTATAATATTATAAACATGAAAGTTTGTGAGGATGGATGTTTGTTCCTCTTTCACGCAAAAACTACTGAACAAATTTTTATGAAACTTTACAGTAATATAGCTTATACATCAGAATAACAGATAGGCTACTTTTTATCCGGGTACCACGCGGGCGAAGCCGTGGGCAGAAGCTAGTAATAATAATCCTACTGCTGTTATAAACGCGAAAGTTTGTGAGGATGGATGTTTATTACTCTTTCACGCAAAAACTACTGAACGGATTTTGAGGAAACTTTACAGTAATATAGCTTATACATCAGAATAACAGATAGGCTACTTTTTATCCGGATACCACGCGGGCGAAGCCGTGGGCAGAAGCTAGTAATAATAATCCTACTGCTATTATAAACGCGAAAGTTTGTGAGGATGGATGTTTATTACTCTTTCACGCAAAAACTACTGAACGGATTTTGAGGAAACTTTACAGTAATATAGCTTATACATCAGAATAACAGATAGGCTACTTTTTATCCGGATACCACGCGGGCGAAGCCGTGGGCAGAAGCTAGTAATAATAAACCTACTGCTATTATAAACGCGAAAGTTTGTGAGGATGGATGTTTATTACTCTTTCACGCAAAAACTACTGAACGGATTTTGAGGAAACTTTACAGTAATATAGCTTATACTTCAGAATAACACATAGGCTACTCTTTATCCGGGTACCACACGGGCAAAGCCGTGGGCAAAAGCTAGTATCATTATAAATTGTAGACTATTTTGATGTATAAGCTATCAGAATAACACTTAGTCACAATTATACTTTTAGGTCGCCTGTTCCTGCCTGGTTAGCTTGTATTTGATCGACTCGCAAACGATGGTGGAACTGTTGGACACGTTCGTAGGCCTTCACAGTAACACGAGTCTTAAATCGACGCTTCACTTCGACCTCGCGAAGATCCTGGAGGGAGATGTGAAGGCGAAGATCAGAGAGAAAATTGTGAATGGAGTCAAGATCGTCTTGAAAACTGTCGTTTTGGTTTACGCTTGTTTTGTTGGTTGGTTTATATTTTGACACCTAGAACGTGTACTAAGATACACGGTGTAAAATACCTATCACCATGCCCAAAGACGCTTATTTTATACTTACATCATTGGGATATTTTTTCTACTAGTCTATACCTGGAAAGCCTCTGTTTCTAGAGATATTGAAGGTCAAAGTCTAAACTACTTAGTTAGTTTTAGTTTTCTTTTGTTATAGCAATTATGCACGGTTGTCTGGTACCGCCATTTGTAGGATACAGGTACTTACATTGTGTTCCTCAATAAAGTAATTTCATTTCATTTCATTTCAAACTTTTTTGAGTTCTTTATGGAAATGATTTCCAGTCGTTATTATTAAACTTTCGTCCAAACAAACGTTATAAAAATTTGCGAAATTTCTTAGCAAATTACGCATTTGAAGTTGCAGAAAGGTAATGAATATCAAACTCAAACGCACACCACCGCTTTGACTCGAGCGTGTGCACGCACACAAACGCGCGGTCAGCGTCCATTACGTAACGAAAAACTGTTTTTTTTTAATCTTAAAAATTTAAAGTCGTTTCCGAGCACTAATTTCCCCGTTCGTTAAGATTAACAGTATCCGTAATTTCGGCTTGGTGATGGGTCTTTTTACACCCTGTATATATTAGCCAATTGTGAACCGATTTTAATTATTCATTTTTAATGGGTAGAGGATACTTCAATGATGGTCCCATGAAAATTTTATGAAAAAACTCCACAAAATTTTGGTTAAAAAATGAGGGATAAAATTTCATATTGAATTATCAACTTCCCGTTAATCGAAGTAGTTTTTTAATTATTCCTGTTTTTTTTTGTTATTAGTAAGTACAATCGATTTATCTAAAAGCAAAATTTACATTTTAACTTCTTTACTAGCCCGGAATATGTATCAGTTATTTTACATGAAACCAAAGTTATAGTTTCAATTTTTTCAGACAATGATGGAGGCGCAGTCTTAGCAAAATTGAAAGATCTCTTCAAGAAAGATTCCCAGCCTCTGGTTGACCTCGTGAAATTCAGCGATCCCTCCGCTTTGAAATTGCTACCGCCTGTTATTGCTAACTACAGGTAATGACACACACATTGTGTGAACAGTTTTTGTACTTTATTAATAACTAGTTGTTGCCCGCGGCTTCGCCCGCGTGGTATGTTAATAAAAGTAGCATATGACCGTCTCCAGGCCTCAAACTATGTTCACCAACTTTTGAATGAATCGTACCAAGCATTACAATTTATACAAAGTTTAGAACTCAATTGCACACCCCCAAAGGGTAATTTTGAAAAAATAAAAAATACGTGTTTCATTATTTACCTTAAAGTTTATTTGTACAAAGTTTTGAGCGAAACAAACATTTTTTTTTCATAGAAACTTTACCGCCCTGTTTAACGTCCTTAGGGGTCGATTTTCGAAAATTAGCCTATGTGTTATTCCAGATCCTTAACTACCTACATTCCAAATTTTATCAAAATCGGTTTAGTAGTTACGGAGATACGTGGTAACAAACATTCACACACACACAAGGACTTTCACATTTATTATATTAGTAGGATATTCCAGGGCTCTAGACAAATACCTCGCGCTTAGTTTTCCTTTCACGCTAACGCAAATATGACATGGTAAAACTTGGCAGCAGTCTCGTGACATTTCCACAGCTATGTGATTCCCATACAATCTTTCCGCACGCGTTAACGCCAACAGAACATGGTATTTGTTTAGACATCCTGGTTGGGACAACATAGCATGGGTATCCAAACTATGTTAAATACCAACAATGCTTTCTCTTTCTGATATATATCGCTACAACTGAAAAAAAAACTAAGTCTTTCGTTTCCTGATAACATTTTGATGATAACATAAATACATTGTGTTCTAAATGAGGCTTTGAGGGGTTCTCCTTAAAAGAATAATTTTAATGTTGTGGAGGAATCACAACGTTCTTCATCAAATTAGACTATTATTCTAATCAAGAAAAAAAATTTGGAAGAAAGAATGTGAATTTATTCCAAGGTTGAACAACGAGGAGCCCCTACCGCTCGCCAAGGAGGATATCACGAAATGCGTGCAGAACTGGAACACGTGGGTGAAGTCATTCATCGACGCAAACGTGCAGACGCTCTTGCAGAACATAACGAGGGTAAAACTCCTGCACGAGATACGGGAGGAGGCTTTTAAAATTGGTAAATCTCTGCATACTACATTTTCCACTACATCTAGGGCTGCCAACCATACCATTATAAGGTACATAATATAGTATCCTACTATATTATACGGTACATAATAAGTATCTTACTATATTATATGGTACATTATATAGTGTCCTACTATATTATATGGTACCTACCGGGGTACTATAAAAGACGTTTCTATAAGATCCTTGTAAATCTCTGTTCACTAGCTTTACCACTATATTTAGGGATGTCAACCGTACCACATAATATAGTACGATACTATATATTATATGGTATGGTTGGGAACCATACCGGAGTACTATAATAGACGTTTCTATAAGATCCTTGTAATTATCTGCTTACTAGCTTTTCCACTATATCTAGGGTTGCCAACCGTACCATATAATATAGTAGGATACTATATATTATATGGCACGGTTGGGAACCCTACCGAGGTACTATAATAGACGTTTCTATAAGATCCTTGTGATTTCAATGAATGAAATGTTTCTATAATCGGCGATGGGCTTGCTGACATGCGGACTGCTGACTTCGAAGCGTGGACATGTGCCAAATACAATATGTTTGTACGTGCCTTTGACTATCCTCCTAATTACTGCCCTCAAGGATCTACGTACTGAGTACATCTGATGATGTCCGGGATTAAATTCGTGAGCGTTTTATTTTTTAATTTTTCTAGATATTCCTTCAAACTGGAGCTCAATTTGCGCGTCCCTGAATATTCCCGGCAATCACGTATGGTGCTACTACTACCAGCCACTGTTGACCTCTCGCGTCAAAGCGGTCATAGACAATCGATGGCTCAAGTTATACGACCAATTCAAAACGCAGATACTGATAGACCTCACGAGGGTTTCCTCCGAGAGTGATGCAGAGAAAGAGGCAGATATTAACTGGTTCGTGTGGAAGGATCTGATCGGGGAAACGGTTATTGAGTCCAGGGGCGATGTGGTTAAAGTTATGAACTCACTTATGAAAGGTAATTTTTAAGATACGCATTTTAATTTGTAGGAACTTATTATTGTTTATGCAATATTTTAGAATCACTGAATGTGTGAATGAAAATTGTCTAAAAATTAATGTTGAGATTGTGATCAGTAATTTTCCTTTCTTTATGCATCCTTCCTACTATCCTATATTATAAACCTGAAATGTTGTGAGGATGGATGTTTGTTACTCTTTCACGCAAAAACTACTAAACGGATTTTGATAAAACTTTACAGTAATATGCTACTTTTTATCCGGGTATAACGCGGGCGAAGCCGTGGGCAGAGGCTAGTAATTTAAAGCAGAGCATGTATTATGGGAACTATTTGACTGATATCCTTTTTTTATAATTACATACATATTATACATGAAAACACCCAGACCCGAGATAAATATTTGCAGATCATACAAACATTTGTTCCGCGGCGGGAATTGAACCCGCAACTTTCTGTGTCCCAGGCGGGCGTTTGCTCACTGCGTCGCAGAGGTCGTCGGAATACGACGTACTTGCAAAAAAACTCATTTTGTTTTTTATTCCAAAAACTATCGTGAACTTGACTATTCATATTATAAAAACGGGAATTTTCACGTACTGCACTATCGGTGAAGGCACCGACTAAGTTTCGACTCATTCCGACTCACTCGCCCCGATGAAGACTCGGAATGAGTCGAAACTAAGTCGGTGCCTTCATATTGTTTTAGTAAAACTTATTTGTATTTTAAAGGCATGTCCCGCCAAGACCGTGGCTACACACCCACGCTGGAAAAGCTCTGTGAAAGCCTCGACAGTGAACTTCAGAAGCTGCTTGAAGACTTGAGGATCTACCTTTATCCCGACAAGAAAGCCACTAATGGTCTGTTCGCTTACGACGACCAAGATGACAGCGATCAAATGTACATCGATAGGCGAGAAATTGAGAACTATTTGAGAGATGTCTCCGATAAAAACATACAGAGGTAAGCTTCGTAAGGTCCGATCGAGACTATTTTTTGGCTATGGCCGAGACCGAGAATAAAAAAAAAATCGGCTAAGGCTGAGGCGCGGAAAATTCAAATATTGTGTGATTCTCGGCCGTGGCCAAGAGTCTCCCGAAAATTGAGCCGAGATCGAGGCCGAGAATCTTTTTTTAGCCGAGAATGTCCGAGACCGAGATCGAGGTCGGACCTTAAAGCTTCGTAGTGCTACTTGCTCTTTCCTGGTCATCTTATGGTGTGGCGGGCGAATAGCCGGCTGCGACGCAAGAGGTGCAGGTTCGATTCCCGCTGCGGGTCAAATTTCTGGTGATATATTTATGTTCCGGGTCTGGGTGTTGTGGTACCACGGTACTCGTTGCTCCTGATACTCACGACATAGGGAATCCTAGAGTAGGGTCGGGACTATGTATGGGTCTGTTGGGTGTAAAAAAATCATGATAGGTCAGAGGTGAATGACCTTGACATTCCTCATAGACAGGAATTCAATACGTCAACCCTATCTATCTTCCTCATAGACAGGAATTTCTTCCGTCAACCCTATCTATCGCGTACCAAGACGGGTCATACACGGGGTGAAAGAGGACAAAATGTAAAAATAACTCAGACCTTGCTGTCTTGCACCAAACGGTTAGATTAGGTACAGTCAAGAAAAAAGTGTTCGGCGAGTTCGCCGCGGGACAAATGTTTGTTTATGCAAATACTAGCTTCTGCACACGGCTTCGCCCGCGTGGTACCCGGATAAAAAGTAGCCTATGCGTTAATCTGATGTATAAGCTATATTACTGTGAAGTTTCATCAAAATCCGTTCAGTAGTTTTTGCGTGAAAGAGTAACAAACCATCCTCATAAACTTTCACGTTTATTATAGTAGGATTGGTCTCGGGTCTGGGTGTGTTATCTATATATAATATAAAGGTATTTATAAAAAAAAAAATTGTATATCAGTCATGTAGTTCCCATAAAACAAGCTCTGCTTAGTTTGGGGCTAGATGATGCTGTGTGAAAATGTCCAGCATTATTTATTTTGTTTTCAGCATGCTTCTATACATTAGAGCGTGCTTCGAAGAATCCACGCTCCAAGCCACGGATCTCCAACAAAAGACCACTGCCATTTACACCGCTCGATTCGCACAGGCGGTTATCAGCCTCATGCCGCATCTACGCAAATGCTATGTCCCTGAAAACGAGCTCACCATAGAAGACCACGCTTTGAAGAGATGGAATGAAACGTGTGCAGTTCTGAAGGAGAGTTGGCTGTTCTGCTGGGGGAAATGGATTGATATTGTAGTGGTGAAGATAGGGGATTTGACCGCATGCTTGCCACAGGAGTTCACGCTGGAAGCCAATATTGATTATTTAATGATGGTAAGCTACTTGAAAAAGTGCCGAATATAATATTTGGACGTGTCTCATCCTATTTCAGTTTAATTTATTGACCATTTAATTATATAAAACTACTACACATGCAAATCAGAAAATGAACAGTTTAAATATTCCGTTACACGGTAACTTAGGTGTTTTTTGAAAAAAAAAAAAATCGGTTTAAACTGGTTGAAGGGAAGCCGCGTTACTTGTAAGGGCAGTTTATTGTACATGACAAGGTAAGCAGATACCATGATTGTAGGTTTTAACGAGTCTTTTTCGTGGAACAAACAATTTTTCTTTATTTCTTGTGTGGTATTTGTGGATATGTAGTTTTGCAGGGAGATCATGTTTTTTCAATTGTACTTCTAAGAGAGAACGTATCCTACTTGGTGTCTTCAAAAGATCTGAGGCTGTTAATTATGGAAATAGTAATAAATCAGTTGCGTAAATGCTAGGCAGGTCCAGGAATAGTTTTTATCGACATACAATTTTAAGTGTTTGCTTCGTGGGTTCTTTTGTAACACATTAATACCCCATGACATAATGAATGACTCGCCAGGGAATCGCGCAGGAGGCTATATAAAGTGCTATGCTCGGAGGTTCACTACGTGGTAAAATCTGAAGCCAGGAAAGCCGTAGACGAACTAAAGTCGCTGACATAAATAAATAAAGAATAAAAAAATATATATATCAGACTTAGGCCCATATTGAATGAATGAATGAAATAATGAAAATACTTACTGTACACCTAATATAAACAAAATAAACAATAGCACATTATGATCAAGGTATTCATTTATGTTAATCCTACTAATATTATAAACGTGAAAGTTTGTGAGGATGTTTGTCCCTCTTTCACGCAAAAACTACTGAACGGATTTTGATGAAACTTCACAGTAATTTAGCTTATACATCAGAATAACACATAGGCTACTTTTTATTCGAGTACCATGTGGGCGAAGCCGTGGGCAGAAGCTAGTATTACATAAATGAGGTACCAATAACATTGTAAGTAAATTAAATTAATGTTTTATGAGTAATATACTACCTACTTAATGCAACTATTTGGAGACCAGGCGAGGGATCGGTCCAATCTCTATTCGACATAGCTGTCAGAATTTAGCATGTAATGAAATGAAGTGAAATAAAAGAATAAGGGTAGAATTTAATTAAAAAAATACATAATTTTTACAATTGAAAACCAACCATCATTTCTAAATAAAATCTACACAAAATGAAATGAATTTCCAGAAATATTGCGACTTACTGCAAATAGCGCCGATCACCACTTACGCAGTCTGCTTTACGAAATCCAACCGGAAAATGACCAAAGCGCACGAGCGCAGTAGTATTTAAGCAAGTTGTCGAGTCACTTTTTTACAACAAAACGCAAAAATTATCTTAACAGTACAATATACGATGTTACGATGTGCCAAGTGCATTGTCAATTTACATGCAGACCATGTGCCTCGCAGAATTCGACAACCGTATGTATTAAGTCCACTCAATGGACCAATGACGTCTTAAAGGTTGCGGGAAGTGGACAAATGGAGGTAGCAGGTGGAGTCATGGCACTCTCTGGGGAAGGCTTATATCCAGCAGTAGACTTTCAGGCTGCTGATAAATAAATAAATAATGCTGGACATATTTTATACAGCATCATCTAACACAAGCTCTGCTTACTTTGGGAACTACTTATATACTTTTTTTTAAAATACATACATATTATACATAGAACTCCAAGACCTGAGACAAATATTGACAAACATTTCATCATATATATTTTTTCAAACAGTTCATTTTATTTTATAAATTGTTCTCTTATTTTGGTAATCAGCCAACCGCTCCACTCTTCATTACGCAAAGGTTAGCTGGAAGAAAATGCTAATTAGCATTAAGTTCGCCTATGTACTTGTTTTATCTTGTGCAATAAAGCATTTTCTATCTATCTAAATATTTGCAGATCGTACAAACATTTGTCCGCGGCGGTAATCGAACCCTCAACCTACCCACAGGCCTGCGCCCACTGCGCCACAGAGGTCGTCATACCGACTGATTTGATCCTATAATCATTGTTTTTTTCCAGCAATGGGACATAATAAAAATAGTAGAAAAAGACGACGAAGGCAATTCAATTGAATCCACAATCAAAGTACCGGCTGGACCTTCTCTGAAATTGCAAGAGTATCTCTACTCCATCAGCCGTGTACTGGACGAGGTAGCGCCGCACACGCTGCCTACAGAAATCCACGCGTCATTCATCGATAAGGTTATCGACATCACTTTCGCGCACTACGACACCGTCATAAGACAGAGGGAGACGGAGATAAATCAGAGGTGTGCGCTTCAATTGCTGATGGATGTCAGGCATCTGACGCTGTTGTTGGTGCCGAGGGAGAACAAGAGATATATAGATGTATCGCATGAGATCTGCGAGTTTATAAGGCAGAAGATAGATCCGTTTGACTATGACGTGTTCTATCCGTATATACAGACCAATTTGAAGCGAAGCGTGCAAAGGGTACAGGTAAGCGATTGCGTTTCATATTTTCCAAGAATTTTTGAATTTTCTGTGAGCAATAACCAAAAAAAAACTCACTAGGGATGAAAAAACTCATCCATCATCAGGCAAGAATATTTTCGTACATTCTACCCAAACCTAACCTATCAGTCAAACCGTTCATAGTAATGCGAGCATTACTGCTTGATTATTCTGTAACTGGTATTTTTAGTCGACCACCTCCTAGTTTTATAAAGTGTTTTCTCATTTGATTCGTTTGTATATAATTCTTAAAATGATTATATAAAATGTTCAGCATACTCTGCTGAGTTTCCTTTAACTAGGGCTCAGGTTTAAGGAACCAACCAACTAGGCGTAGTGTCGCCAACAAAGGTTATAAAAAGAAGGTTCTCATTTTGTCTGTATTTTTTTATGTGTGTGATTTACGCGGTATCTTTGCCAATTGTGAACGGATTTTAATTATTCTTTTTAATTTGTATACTTCAAGGGTGATTCCATATAAATTTTATGAAAACATTTCACCCCTGAGGTTGAAAAAAATGGGGACTCTAATTTCATATTGGACTTTTTATCACCGGTATTTAAAATCGGCGTTTATTTGTAGGGTTTTGTTTTCTTTTTACTTCAAGGTCCCATATACATTAAAACAATTCCACCCCTAAGGGTGAAAATATGCTTGATGAAATTTCACGTCGGACTTTAACCAACTTCTCGGTATTTTTACCACAAAATAAAAAATGTCTTGTTTTCAGACCCAATTTGTTTTAGGACTTTTATCAACTACCCGAAAAAACAAAAAAATATTGTCTTGTTTCACACTCTTTTTTAGGACATTTAATCGACTACCAGGTATTTTTCCCAAAAAAATAAAGAAATAAAGTAAAAAATTGTCTTGTCCTCTTCCAGACCCTGCTCGGCAGTCTGGTCCAGCACCACGGTCAGCTGACGGGCGTGATTGGGACGAAGCCCGTGCAGTCCGGCGGCAGCGGGGACAAGGCGGCCGTCCTGCTGGCCTCCGCCGACTCGCCGTGGTTCTCCCTGCTGCCCGTCGCCGCGCAGCCCACGAAGAAACACGACAAACCGGTAAGGAAACCAGCTCCGGATAGATAGATAGATAGAAAAATATTTATTGCACAACTAAAAAGTAAATAGGCAACTTAATGCTATATAGCATTCTCTTCCAGCTAACCTTTGTGTTATATGGAAAACAGTCTTGAGGTAATGCATGAATAATAAAATAAATCCGATACCCGTGCCAACCAGGCGCGGATCCAGGATTGCGTCCAAGGGGGGCATTTTTGTGAGATAACTTATAGTGCCGATCTCTGTGGCGCATTAGATGAAGGCCGGCCTGAGATGCAGAAGGTTGTGAGTTCGATTTCCGCCGCGAGACAAATGTTTGTATGATCTTCAAATATTTGACTCGGGTCCGGGTGATTAATATATGTATATTTATATAATATATATCAGTTATTTAGTTCCCATAACACAAGCTCTGCTCGCTTACTTCATTTCTTGTGTCTCAGGCAGGCCTTCACCCACTGAGCTCGTCAAACTACCTACATAATATGTAATAAAATGTCTGTACATTTCTGCTCAAAATAAATATTTTTTATTATAATAGAATAGAGTAATAATACTAAGTTGAACCTTAGTTAGTGCCTGCACCGGTCTAAGATTCCCGTTTCACAATGTGAATATTCAGTAGCTGTGTCAAATACATCATCTCTCTCTGACAACCAACTTTACGCGACCTTTTTTTTCTCAGGTAAAGAAGAAAAGCATTGCCTCTAGCCCCGGTAGGTCCCGATCAGAGATCTCCGACATAATGACCGCTTCGCTCCCCATCAACTTCGCGAACGCCAGGTCCGGCGCAGCATCCTTCTTCAACTCTATGACTTCGGATTGGTTCAGCGGCTCGTAGTACCACTGTCATTCAATATTTGTGCTAGCACATTCCAGCATCATACAAAAATAATTCAATTGAATGAACGTAGTCATATAATTTATTCACCTTCGGAGCACAGGGAACACTTGGTTTTGTTACTTGGTACATAAATTCTTTAGCGACTGTACATAGGCCTTGTCAGATTGTAAATAATTGTAAAATAAAAAATAACACAATAAAATTATTTGAGACAAAACAAAATAATAAACAAATTAATAAAAATAACATCTTATGAAATAAACAAAAACATTTTAATTAATAGTTATTCTAAGTCAAAGTCAATAGGTTTATTGTTTATTTTTTTACAATAAGCGGTCTGATTTATATTATTATTTATTATTATTAAAAATTATATATATCATCACCTACCATAGGGTTGTCTAAAATACCACTCTCCGTTGGCGTTAACGCCTGCGGAAAAAATGAATTGTATGGAAATGACATTAGCTGTGGAAATGAATGAATGAATGAATGAAATGACTGCTGTCAAGTTTTACCTTGACAAATTTGAGTTAGTTAACTAAGCGTTAGGTATTTGTTTGAACACCCAGGTGAGATTACGGTAAAAAGGTATATTTATGATTGAAAAAAATGTTCATTGAGTTGAACGAGATGTTCACTTAATCCGTTCAATGTTCACTCATTTGGCTTCGACTAATTGCAGTGTCGAAGCAGCATAAGGCTGGCACCGATTGCGGCGCACGGAAAGGATACGTACATTTTTTTGACACTACGTTACTCAAGTCAAGAATCACATAGATAATTCCAAATCTAGAAAAATTGGCCTGTTTAATAAAGTATAACATAGTGTTTGAATCTCTGTGCGTCGATGCGTAATATGTGCGTGTGCTTCTGTTGGTGATGCCTTGGCATCGACTGTTCCGCATTGTAAGATTGCGCACGTTTTGATGTCATGCATACTAAGTGAAAAGCGATGAAAATTGAATAGAAAAATTAGGAGAAAAAAAATACCATCTCTTAGTGTTTTAATCTATGAGCATTGGTACGTTATGTGGAGCCAGTGGGTGATGCGTCCTAGAATTATTTATTTATTTTATTTATTTATAGGCGGCCTTCTCTATAAAAGGTCGTAGGAACATTTTTCCCCCGGAATGGATTTAGAATTCCCGGTTTAAGGATATATTCAAAAATGCTATCTGACTAGTATAATATTATAGCATAGTGGTATTTTTACCTTGTAAGGGAAAACGATGTGACTTTAGTAAACAAACATTGTGATTAAATATTGATCAGTATTTTGTAAAACTAAACTAGACATCACTGGTATAGATGCCGTCCTTTTCTAATACGCTGAAATAAAAGAGATGGCGATATTTTAGTGCTGTAAACTTGAGTTTTGTTATAGTATTCTACACATTATAGTGTACTGTATAGTAACTACTGTTTGTCGGCCCAGGGTTTCTAGACAAACACCATTTTCTGTTGGCGTTAACGCCTACGGAAAGATTGAATTGTATGGAAATGACATTGGCTTCGGAAAGGTGACCACTGCCAAGATTTTCCTTGAGAAATTTGCGTTAGCGTGAAAGGAAAATTTAGCGTGACGTATTTGTCTAGTAACCCTGAGCTTAGGATAAACTGAAAAGTTTTATTAGGCAGATTTATATGAAAATAAGTCTGTAAAACACAGTATAGACTTGCTATTGCCTTGCCTGAGCTAGCGTAGATGGACGACATAATTGTTACCAATAAAATATTACGTCTATTAAGGATAAATTTTAATATATTTGTATTATTATCAAACATGTTTTTTCATGAGACTTACTATATACCTTATATTTTTAGGTAGACCTGCTTTCCTATGTCCTTGAGCATGCATTTTTATAAACCTAACCCCTTATCAACTTGATAAAAATAAATAAGCGGCGATGGACTATTGCAATCTGTCACGTGTAATGGGTATGGGTGTTGTGGTACGACGGACTCGTAGTTCCTGATACCCGTGACACAGGGATTACTAGTGTGGGGTCAGGACTATGTAAAAAAGAAGTGTTAGCTATTAAGCGAACCGTGGGCAAAGCTTGTCTCTAACCACCCCTTACTTCGTAGGATCTAATATTATAAATGCGAAAGTTGGTGAGGATGGATGTTTGTTACTCTTTCACGCAAAAACTACTGAACGGATTTTAATGAAACTTTACAGTAATATAGCTTATACATTAGAATAACACACTACTTTTTATCCGGGTACCAAAACGAAGCGGGCGAAGTCGTGGGCAGAAGCTATTAAATATATAACACCAACAGAATTCATAGTCCCCTCCACGCTAGGTTTCTTTGATAGCAAACCACCCAGCTATTTGACCAGGAATAACCATCTGAAGAATATGTGAACATGTGTCCTGCAGCGGTTATCGATCTCGCACCTGAAATCTAAGCCAGCTACTGCTCGCTGCGCCATCGAGGTTGTCAAGATCGATTACAGCGATTAAAGTATTAAGTCGGTGTTTTTTTTTATTTTTTAAAAAGAAAACTTGTCTAGATATACATTTAAATAAATTTTATTAACAAAATCAGTGCAAATAAAACAAAACTAACAGGATCAAGCACGTAACAAGTTCAATTGAGTTACGCAGATGCGTCGTCTTCTTTTTTAGTGTCCCCCACCTTTCTACCTAAAGATCTGAAGCTGTCGGTGTAACCGTCCCCGTATCCGCCGAAGTAATTACCCTGGTTGCCCTGGTAACCGGGCTGGTTGTACCCGGGCCGGTAGCCGGGGTAGCCCGCGTTACCCGGATAACCCGGCCGGTTGTCGTAACCCGGTCTGAAGTAGGGGCGGTTACCTGTAAAGAAATAAAATGATAAGTCCGATTTAGTCATATATAACTATATAAATGTGTGGATAATGTAGTAAGGGCCTCACATATAAAGATTTTTAAACATTTAATTACTTAACTAAACACTGATTTGTCTTTCTAAATCTATCATTCAAAATTCAACAATTTAAAAAAAAAACAAATTCAGCTAAAGAACTGTTAAAAAAATCATTATATCATTATATTTAAAGGTGACAGCTGTGCGAGTAATATGCTCCACTACGCTCTCACGTTTTATTGCCGTACCTTCAGCGAGAAATTGTGTTCAGTATAGTATATAGTGTACATAATATGTACACTATATACTACATGACGCAATTTATTTTACGCATATTATGTGTCATTCGGGCCCATATTCCGCCACAGATTAGTACTAAGTAGTTACATTCGTATCAGAATGACGCATAATGTACCTACATAAGCGCGGTAAAATAAATTATACCGTGGCCTTCATTTAGGCTATATTCATGGCCTTTTTTGACAATTAAGGATCTGTTTCGGTTTTTAATATATGGAACTCCAATGTCGAAGCAATTTCTTTTAAGTAGCTTTTCTTGTTGCCAATCCGCGGGGAATACCTATTATCAATTTTGTTATACAACTGTAAATTAAAATTTTATAGCAGATATTTTTGTAAGTCACACTGATAATATAAATGCCATAAAGTTTTTGATTTTTATTGCTAAAGACCTTCGGTAACGGCTAAACTGATTTCTATGAAATTTGGTACATGGGCATATGCTGTATTATAGTAACTATACTATACTATTTTATAAGTACTAAATTAATACATTTTCAAATCGTATGATAGATTTAAGTTGAAACAAAAAAGA
The DNA here is from genome assembly GCA_958496245.1 of Perizoma flavofasciatum. Classification (NCBI taxonomy): domain Eukaryota; kingdom Metazoa; phylum Arthropoda; class Insecta; order Lepidoptera; family Geometridae; genus Perizoma; species Perizoma flavofasciatum. The sequence goes on along the minus strand of OY292434.1, from coordinate 9,668,778 downwards.
GGCACGATTAAAAACACGACATAGGCACTAAGACATTTGTCTCAGTGGGTTGTTTAAATGAAAAAAAAAACAGTTAGAAACGCCTTAATCATTGCCTTAGTGCAAAAGGGCACAATAATCGGAAAAACTGGTCATGCCGAGCTTGGTGGACCAGTAGGTACCTATTCATCGAATTGGCGGAGAATCTTGACAATTATTTAATTTGCTCCATTATTATTATGCAAATCACAATGCAAGAGCACTGGCCGTTTCACAAGGACATTGACTTTTAAGTCAAAATTACCCACACATCACAATAGCCGGATATGTTGTGGGACAAAACTTGACAAAAGGGCACGCTTTTGTCGGGTATAATCTTAATTTGTTTAACAATTAAAGCAACAAACGCGATGGGCCGGCCTAGCCCCAGCGTCCCAATTTCGCTGTTCGATAGAATTCGTGGGTCAATAAATGTAAATAAATGTTCCCATGGCCAGCATGGGAACATTTATTTAAATTTATTGTCTAGGAATAGGTCAGAAAATGAATTACCTACGTCTGTCCATTTTCATATTAATAATGACGTGAAAATTTGCTGTAAAAATTATATTCTGGTTTAGTTATTTCTGCAAGTAACCTTGGACTCGGATAAGGATTTTAATAATACACAGGATGGAAACAGCCAGTTTCTACGAGTCAGTTTTTTTGAAATTTTACATTATCATTTTAATCCCGTCTAATGGCTTGTTTACTCGCTGCCAGACAGACAGACAATCAGAAAAGTTATAGCACAACTTAACATGGTATTCCTTTTGTCTTCAGATAAGTAGGTAGGTATTAGGTACTTAAGTAACGTTCTGTTTTTACCCTTGATGCAAGAAGCTCGTATTTGCGTTTGGAGTAAGAGGTATGTTTGTTTCTTTTTTTTTGGTCTGTTACCATTTATCTCTATATAAATGTTTTTTTTTACCAAGACTAACCTCCATAGCCTGTGTACCCTGATCCGCCATAGCCTCCGTAGCCGCTAGGATAACCTCCGTAATTACCTGCAATTAAAAATAAGGAAATACATTCCAAAAACTATCGTGAATTTGATCATTCATATTGTAAAATAGGATTTTCTATCGGTAAACGCACCGACTAAGTTTCGATTCCGAGAGTCTTCATTAGGAGCGCATTGCGACGGTTATTACGGTACCTACGTGAAAGTTCCCGTTTTACAATATGAATAACGAAGTTATGTGAATCCTGTCAATTAATGGTTTTGTTCTTTTTTATCAATCGATCCCTTTAGTGCATCGATCAACGTGGGTCGTGTAGCTGTGGTTGATTCTCCTGACACAAAAATGTGCTTAAGCGTCGCGCAAACCTTTTTCTTGCTTTATTTTTTTGTTTATTCGTAAGTGAATTAAACTTAAAAAACCTTGGAAAGTTGCTGGGTGATTTGAAAAGTGTTAGTTAAAATCTTGTTTATTAAAATCTGAATGCAACAATAGTGCCAAAACAATTTATCTATCTTATTAATTTGCTAACGTAATGAAAAGGCCAATTTCGCTTTCATTATTTTTTGTTGTGGTTGAAAAATTAAAAATCTTACCTCCATACCCGCCTTGGTATCCTTGACCCGGATAATAACTGGAACCGCCATATCCAGGATATCCGGCTCCTCCATAGCCGCCAGATCCATAACCTCCATAACCGCTATTGCCTCCATAACCGATGTTGCCTCCATACCCGCTGTTGCCTGCATAACCGTTGTTGTAACCGCCATAACCGTTGTTGTAACCTGAACCCGGGTATCCGGATCCGTACCCGGGTTTCAGAAGGCCGTATCCTCCGGCGCTTCGCCTTTGGCCATCTAGTAGGTCACTGCTTGATTCAGTCAGCCTTTGCGCAGTCGCAGTCGTCACGGCCAGCGCGCATGATAACAAAAATATATGCTGAGAAAAAAATATATCATTGGTTTTACAAATTTTTAGTTTGTTTTCGAGGTACCTACGTTTATTTATGTAAAATAGTGTGCCATTCGCGAGCAATCTATGCTTAGAGAATTAACTCTCGATTAAGGATGCATTTTTTGTATGCTTGATAATCGGGGGTTTAAAAAATATTGCAAAATTTGCTTGTGACCAAACGTACCTACGTTTCATTGATAACGTGCAATAATAAATTATCTATGTAGGTAAATGAAAAAATACTTCAGTTTACATAAAGTAGGTACAGTAACAGTTGATATCTTTCATAAAATATTGACGACCTCAATGGCGCAGTGGGCGAGAAGCCAGCTGCGTCGCAAGAGCTGCGGGTTTGATTCTCGTAGCGGGAGAAATGTTTGCATGTTCTGCAGATATTTGTTCCGGGTCTTGGCATTGTAGTACATACCACGACCCATAGTTCTTGGTACCCACGATACAGTGATTCCTAGTGTGGGGTCAGGAATACTATGAGTCTGTTGGATGTTTATTGATGTACTAGCTGTACCCGCGACTTCGTTCGCGATTGCCATCCCTGCAGACTAATTTCATCCCCACTCCCAAGGGAAGCGTGCTGAATTTTGGGATAAAAAGTATCCTATGTCCTACCGCGTAGTATTATCTCAAATCATGAGATAATACTTTTATTTGAATTCATTCAGTAGTTTCGGCGTTATGCGCGGCCCAGATTTTGACAGACAGACAGAAAAAAGGAAAAAAAAAAATTTTCGGCTTAATTTTTTGGAGGTCATTCTATAATCTATACTGATTATGAATTACCTCCAAAAATGATTTTCTAAATATCTTCAATGTACAGAATTTGTACATTGAAGATATTTACATTCTTATTATAGTATATATATTAAAAGTACCTAAAATTGATTAAGGTACCTTATCTACCTACTATCTGAAATTTACTTATCCAAAAAAATAAATTGCATGACACGAAAAGTGCATCAAATATCCAGTTACCTAAAATTATAATTATAGTTGTCTTTAAATCAACAGACCCGATAGATAACATGCTCAATTCAGTAGTTGATAGCATAAATTCTTATCATCATCAGCTACTAAAGATGCCGCAACACAATTATTGATTGTGTTTATGATATCTGTATCTACTTACTCGACAGCGGATTGAGTTGAAATTTGAACAAATGATTAATTTTTATTAATCACTTGATGACGTTGGTTGCTTCCAATGCGATATCATCGGTTAATTTTAAAATTGTTAAATATTTTCTTACATTTGGCAAAAAAAAACAAGTGGCATACAAGCATATGGTGTACCTGTTGGTAAGCGGTTACCGTAACCTATGGAAGCTTGCAACATTAGAGGTATCAATCGCGCGTTGCAGTCCCTGAGATATAAAGGGTGAAAAGTCTCATGTGCCTTTCAAAGTCAGAAATAGGTATGGTGCCTAACGTCCCCGGTCAAGCTCTTTTACAAAGAGCTCTTCTATTTCAAGCAAGTATTCTATCTAAAATACAGTATCTTCTTTTTCAAGATGTCGCACTGTGGCTCCCTTTTTATACAAAAGTAATTGTAGACTAGATTTCTGAGAGCTCTATCTAAGAAAGCTATACAGGTGTCGCAGAACTAGGTAGTATGTTATCAGTAGGGGGAGCGATTCTTGACACTTACAACGACTTTTGATGATTCGATGTTTTTTTATTGAAGAAAATTGTAGTAAAAATTTGCTGTTTTCTGTAAAAATATTAAAAAAATTGTTGTTTTTGGTTTAGTTTTCGATATCAAGCATCTTGTTCGATTAAAAATTGTCTAATAATTGGTACATAGTCCAAAATATAGCTGATTAAAGGATGTTTCCAACAGTTTCAAATGATTATCCTGCAAGTATAATTTTGCGAATTCGACTTATTATTCAGTAAAACTCGGAATCACCCCGTTCAGGCTTAAAATACTAGTTCCGAGACGCCCTACATAGAAGTCAAATTTTAAAACTAAGCCCAACCGTAACACAACCCTTTGTGCTAAAATCGGGATTGGCTGGTTAAACTGTGTATTTTAATAGTATTTTTCAAACTTTCGCGATTAGATAACATAATTATAAGTTTAACGGGTGTTCGTCGCCTTTACCTTTTTTATTATTTTCATTTTTTTTTCTCGATGATAACGACGATATTTTCTCCCTAGACTCGCTCGAGTCATCCCGTGACCACGGCTGTTGCAATACAGTCGAAACGCTGAGTATTTTTATTCAAAACTAAGTATTATTTTTTACTTTTCTGGTACCTATTTGCTATATTTAAGCTTTTACGTAAACTATTACTAAATCACACGAAATAACTCACCGAAATAATCATATTGCTGTAGCGTATCACAGATCACTCTCAATGTGCACAAACAACTGATAGCATCTCTTGATCTCTCCCACCTTTATATTCGCCGACAGAGCACGTAAGGTTTTTGCTGGGCCGCATAATTTCAATGCTTCTTCATTGTTTTCAATCAGATGTTATGCTAATTAAATTTGTCTAGGGATTTGTGGAGTGTACTTAGGTACTGAGTTTTAATAGCCATCGGAAATTCCTCTAACTTGGATTCGAATTTACATTATCAACTATTTTTTTTATCTAACTAGGTGCTTCTACTTTTCTTGTCAACATCTTGGATGCGATTTACCTACCTATATATAATTTTATTGACTTAATAATGTAGTATAAAAACGAGGGAATAACTATGTAGATGGGTACACTGCATGATAATTATATAGGATAAAGTAGGATTTATAAAATGCTAGTGCGAGCGAAGTCGCGTGCAATCTCTAAATAAAACGATTGATTGCCCCCTGATTACACTAACAGAATGGCAATGGCTTAGACAGGCAAAATTTTGACAGGCTTAGACATGGTCAAAACTTCTAAAACTATAAAACGGCTCATATCTCGACCGAAACTTTCCCATTTTCAAATCTTATAAGTTTTGCATACTGCTAGCTTTACAAAATGAGTGACATTATCTCGTTCCCATAGCCATTTTCCTACTGTAATTAGCAAGAACCAGAGGAAATAAACACAAAGTTAGGAAATGTGTTATTATCTAATTATTACGTGGAAGTATTTTCTTTGTTGCCAGCTATTCATTTAATTGTTCGAAAGATTGGATGTTGAATGGTTACGAACACAATTTGCACTGAAAAGGGGATATATATTTACTAGATTTCGACGTAGATCCATTCCTAATGGTTTCGGGAGAAAATAAAAACTCATGAACCCAAATCATGGTAACCCGTTTTAGTACCAATAAATAAATAATGCTGGACATTTTCACATAGCATCATCTAGCCCCAGAGTAAGCAGAGCTTGTGTTATGGGAACTACATGACTGATATCCTAATTATACACTTTTTTTTGTAAATACATACATATTATACTTACATAGAAAACACCCAGACCCGAGACAAATGAATGCAGATCATATAAACATTTGTCCCGCAGCGAGAATCGAACCCGCAACCTTCTCAGGCGGACCTTCGCCCACTGCGCCACAAAGGTTGTCTGTTAAATGTTACGACTGGAAGTTATATTATTGGTATTTTTTAATAATTTAATAACTTTCATAAAAAACTTAAGCATAACGGGTTAAAACTACTGAATTTAATTAATTATCAGTTATTCAGACCAACTTCGGTTTTCTCTGACATTTTGCCGTTGGTAAAATATTTTTGTGAAACAAACAAACACGCTAACGCCTGTAATGTTGGACATCCTCGGATCCATGCTTGGTACGTAGATACGTGAGGATACCAAATAGGGGGTAGTCAGAGGCATGTCCAAAGATTACATACATACAGCATATGCCTACGTTTTTCAGCATTTCGCGTGGCAGGCTGCAACCCTATCACCGCTTATTGGAACAATAATCAATGGCAGATATGTTAAAATTTTTGGTTTCAGAACATACTCATATCTCTACCGGTTTCCTTACCATGTTTTCAGTTTGGAGCACAGTGCGGTCGTGTTAAAATGAACTATTTTTTTATTTCGGTTACAAAGGCCTCGATTCTGTAGTACACTAACTAAACTAAATTTAAACTATCGCTCTCTTTTACTGATAGTGTACGCAAGAAAGAGATGGCAAGAATTTTACTGCTGTGGGCTGCTGTCAAATCAGTTTACGTGCCGCTTTTCTTCGTGTTTATAATCAGCATGTTTTGAAATTACGATTTGTATGGATTACTTTAATCTGACTAATTTGACAGCACTAAAATTGTAGCTATCTCTTGCTTGCACTATCAGTAAAAGAGGGCGAGTTTAAATTTAGTTTAGTTAGTGTACTATAGAATCGAGGCCATTGTATGATTATTTAATTTATAAAAAAACAAAATGACGCATAACATAACTATCATTACTATCATAACATACCTAACTATCTTTCTGCAATCTCGATTGGAATGATAAACACTTTCGTATAGATTAGGTATGTAGATACTACCTAACTAATTTGATTTGATTACTTAATCAAAAGTTATTTTTGAATGGAATTAGTTTTTATCTTAAAGTCCGAATCGCCGCTAAAAATTGTAAGCCTTTCTTTGAATCTTTGCGTCTTTTCGGACCTAGGTAGGTACCTACTGTTTGTTTTTGATCCTGTAAGTAATTTTTTCATTTTGGCCTTGCCATAATAGGGATTTAGGCCTTAAAAAAAGGCATTTTATCTGATTCAGTGGTTACAGTATTATTACTCCAGTATTCGAGTGTTATGTTAATTATCAATATCATACATGAATTTAGATTATCAAATAATCTAATATTTTTTTTTCAAATAGTCTAGCGACTCCAGCGAGATTCAATACTATTGTAAAACTGCCGATTTTTACTGGGTGGTAGGTAGTATTTAAATGAAATGTAATAAACACGTTGGACGACGCGGTTGGCCAACTTTGTCCGCTCGACAAAGAGGACATGGAGTTTGAGGTGGCTCTATGAACAGTGGGATGGATGGACACCTCTAAATAAAATTATAGTTGTACTTATTTAAGGGCAGACCGTCGCCTTAATAATCAAAAGGTAGCCGTACAAATTTTGAACGTAGAGTCGTTGAGTTAAAGCTTATATCAGCATACGCAACACAGTGGCGCTTACGAAACCGCGCTGACAAAAATGTTCAGTCACATGTTTCTGGCAATTCGCTCTGAAACAAATACTTTTCTATCCTTATTTATGTCTTTTAAATTCCCGATTTTTTTTTTCGTCGCAAGTATTTTATTAGATGAAACTTTGCTATTTTTTTATCGAGAAAGTTTCGGTCATATCGTGTTCTTCAAACAACAAAACTCTTGGTAAAAAAAAACAAACACGCTAATACTTTCAAACGTTTACGTTTCGTTCAACACCCGATTTCCAGCGACTTGTGGCTCCATAAAAATGCGCATAAATTTATAAGGAAGCACTCATTTTAATATTGTCCCCTATAGGGGAGTAATAGTAATAACTGACCATTGTATCGCCTTAAACGACAAGGATAATTGTCTGAGCAAGGTTTGAATAGCTAATTTTGTTTTGTTTTATAAATATAATTAACTATTGGGAATATAAATATTATGTTGGTATGAATCTTGTGATGGAATTAAGATTAGTACTGTTGGGCTGACCTCGTTATAGCCGGGTTTTGTTTTATATACTAGATCAAACATCGATACCCTACTACGAGATGCTGCACCCGGGTAAAGCTCGCATTGCTTTGTTTCGGTTTGAAGGGATGGTTCAGTGTTGCCAGCCGGGTTATGACAAAAGTAACCTGAAATAGATAAAAAAGTAACATTTTGGTGTGAAAAGTAACCTTTCTTAATTTTCCCCTATAATAAAAGTATAATTAAGTCCCCTTTAATAAAGGTACTAAAAGTTTCTAGACAGATGTCGGTTATATTAACTTACAGAAAAATATATAATTTAGTCGTGTTTTCCATCTTAAGTTGAATTTCACGATTTATCTTTTTCGAACCGATTTTTTCTTTTCTATTTTTTGGCAACATTACAAAAAATATGCAAGAAAGAGCGCTACTATGTTCTGTTTAAACTTATATTCAAGTAAAAAAGTAAATACCTACCTATGAGATCTCCGGATTCTAAAAAAAACACCTAAAAGTAACCCTTTGAGTTGTTTAACCTAAAAGTAACCTGTTGTAGTTAAAAATCACCTAAATGTTACAAAAGTAACCTTCTGGCAACACTGGTATGGTTGTCGGTGAAATTACAGGCACTTGAGACTTTTCATCCGTTATGTCTCAGGGTCAGGAATACGCGAGTAATACTTCTGGTGCTGCAAACGTCTGAAGGTTACGGTAACCGCTTACCAACAGGATTACAGGGTCGTATGATTGTTTGCCACTTTAGTAGTATAAAAAATATGTATATTACTCCGTGACTGGGTCAGGTACGCGTGACAATGCCACAAGTTTTTACGCGGACAAAAGAACAACACAGCAAGTACCGTGTCATATCACAGAGTAATGTATCTACCATTGAAATGTCACAATGAAAACCCGTCTAAAGTCCAATAAAACAATCTGCATAAATAGATGGCAAGTCGAGTAACTTATTTCGTATTCTACGACGAGGCCTAAAACCGCAAATAAGAGATTTAACTACCTCTCAAGATTTAACGTGGGCGAGTCTATGAGACCTTAAAACGAGTTGTCTTTTAAAACATGCGTCCTTGTCCTCAGGGTATTTCTTGGGCATACAATATGCATTAAGTTACCTATACAATGCTTAAAGGGCGTTAACATCAACAAGACCTTGTTTCAGTGTTGCCATATGCCAAGGTGCTAAATCTGGTAATTTGGTGTTTTAATCTGTATAAAATCTGTATGAGTCTAAATAACTAATATCTGTATAATATTCTGTATGATAGTGGAAAAGATAATAGTTACAATACTTTGAATTAAAACTAAGATATGTTTCATTCTGTATTATTATTAACATACCTACTTAAAGGTACATCTATTTGTTCATTTTGCTAATCATTTTACTATTGACATTTGATTTGAAACATGGATCATCGTTGAGCAGCTGGTTAGATAATAGTAAGCCTTCAATGGTATTTGTATTTAAAAGATTGCGTGTTTTGGTTTTAATCAAATTCATTATGAAATTCATTCATTCTTTCCACTGTAGACTAGAATGTGGTAGACATAATATCGCGGAAACAATTTTTTAAAGCGTAGGATACAGTGTGTCTCCATTCTACATCTTGTGCACAAAAGGATTTGTTTCCAAAATTTCTCCACATCGTGGAGGAATCGGAAGGTGTTCCATGACATTGAAGGACAGGTTGTGCCCGGCAACAAAAAACTATGTAATTTTATTATTGAATGTATAATGTGTTAATTTTCACAAAATCTGCATAAAACATGAGCCAAATCTTTCATCTGTATCCGAAGTCCAAATTCTGTATAGGTACAGATAAATCTGTATATACCTATGGGAACACTGCCTTGTTTTGCTGTAATGCTTAAAATTTTATTTCTTTATGCAATGATTTCTCTTCAGGTACTGGGTTTATATGCAGAGTGATTCAAGTCAGATGATCCAAGCCTAATGGAGGGGTAGAATACTTCATGGTCCATCTGAATCGACCTGATATACCTCTGTTCTATGACTTTGGATAGTTTAGGAATTAGGAACGATCTTTGTGCGCAAAATCTGACCGATTTAGTAAACGGGCTTTGGTAAAATCAAGTTTTTAAGATAAAGCTCTAAGTATCTTGAAAATTAAATTTCGCTATCCGTCGAGCTTTATCGTTAAAATATAACCCTGGGTGGGTTCATATTTTAATGATAAAGTCGATAAAATCTTTTCTTCTAGAAATCAGTCCAAATTGTCGCACAAAATGAAACATTAATCCAAACTTACCCGATGGGCGATGCTTTTGCCTTTCACCGATCACAACTTTATAATAATTTATGATGAACGCATTGTCGTGGTAAATGTATTTGTTTTGTTTTAATGTTGCTATCTACAACATGGTTATTTAGTTTCGGGTGATGGGTCTCTTTTACAGTTCGTCGTCCGATCGTGGTGACCTTTCTTCTCCAGCGGTTGTCATTTCTGCGAACTAATTCTAATTCTTCACTCGTCGTAAAATAAAAAAAATAGTGAGGTTAAAGACGAAGAATTCGTTATATCCTGAAACTGAGGCATTACCTGAATAGACTTCACTTAATTAGTTCCCCGCCGAGAATACTGGCTCGTTCCATTGTTCGTTTGCTCCCGTGATTTTTGCCGGCGAAACTCTACTAGTGATGTTCGTACCGTTCGAATAGTTGGCGAATCGAACTAGTAGAATTTAAGAATTATAATTTTCAATGCCTGCGACAATGTTTGGACGTTTGGGTGGTGTCTCCACCTACACAAAATAACCACAATCTTATGTATAAAAGGTCTAATATTAAGGTCTCTCTGCCATAGCTAGTCCAGAGTTTTTGATCTCTGTGGCGCAGTGGGCGAAGGCCCGTCTGAGACGCAGAAGGCGGGTTCAATTCCCGCCACGGGACAAATGTTTGTATCTGCAAATATTTGTCGCAGGTTTGGGTATTTTCTATGTATATTATGTATGTATTTAAAAAAAATGTATTTAAGTAGTATATCAGTCATTTAGTTCCTATAATACAAGCTCTGCTTAGTTTGGGGCTAGATGATGCTGTGTGAAAACGTCCAGCATTATTTATTTATGATCATACGAGTACTTACTAGGGATGCTCGCCTACCTATTATAAGTAGTTTTTATTAAAAGTATGAAGGTAATTACCTAATTTGATAAAATATATTTAGGTATACCTACCTAATAAGATATAGCGCAACCACAGGGGCAGGGCCGGACTAAGTTGTGGACATGACATTGGTTAGCACTTCCCATCACTTTGACCGGAACTCTCAATCTTTTTTATTGGAGGGCGTTGGTGTCTTCGATACAGTTTTTATACTTCAGACATCATCGTTTTTCAATTGTAATCGTATGCCATCGTTTCTGTTCCTCAATAAAATATATTTGATTAAAAAATATATTTGATAGATTGGGCACTCAGTCCTGATAATGTTTTTTTTTGTCATAGCAGCGTTGTTTATTTTCAACGTTGAAATCTTGATTCGAGAGGGCCATAAACCATAACCAACCTTCATGGGCAGAACCATATCAGCAGCGCATCACTAGTGCCCAAGCTACGAGAATCCCGGTAGACAAAAGGTACATTTAGGTGCAGTCAAGCGCCTCACTCAGATAACTAAAGCAAAAAAACCTGGTAGATAATGCTTTGTACGTAAATGCGCATTGTTCTATTTGTTAGAGCTGACAGCCGTGCTTGTCATATTAATATAGCGCGGTTAAAAAATACGTGTTATGTATGTCTAGATCGTCATCATCATTATTAAAAGTCTATAGAAGTCCACTGCTGGCAGCAGCCGCGGAAGTGGGGGGGCAGAGGGGGCCAAATGCCCCCCTAAAATCACATAGGTACCCGCCTACCAAGCCAGAGCTGGAGATTGAAGGGGTGACCAAAGAAATTTGCATTCCCTGTGTCGTGGGTATCAGGAACTACTTACTAGTACCACAACACCCAGACTCAGAACAAATATCTGCGGAGCATTCAAAAGATTGCATTTTATCATTTATCTTAGAAGAATCTCTAAAATGGATGGCATTAAGTTTATCGCCGCTGAATTCAAATTCGGAGAATACTTTAACAAAATAAATATTGAATTAGAATACACGTTACCTACAGTCGTTAACTATCGGCAATTTCTCGATGTCTCGCTTTCTTAGTGGTATTTTCTTTAAAATACTGCGAACACAACAATGACTCAGTTTTCAAATGTAGATAAATTTTAAGAGAAACCGCATTCCTGCGATCTATATGGTCTTCCCATTGCCATTACCACTTCAGCTTGCATAAGAGCTATGTCGATGACTTTAGTTCTTTTACGGGTTACCTAGTTTCGGACTTTATCTCGTAGTTAAAATCCCAGCATAGCTCCTTCCATAGCCCGCAGAGCGACTTTGAGCTTAAAAATAATATAAAATACCATCGAGACTGTTTTGATGGCGGCACATTTTTTCCTTCGCAACCAATTATGCTGAAATTTAGGAAAAAATCTTCAAAGCTTTACATTCCGCGCTGTAGATATTATTCCTTTATTGAATATAATTTATGAGCACTTTCTCTCCTTATCAATTTCATTTGAGCTTAGGTTAATTTTATTGTTCAAAGTAAAACTACATTAAATTCAAATGTGACGCACCCTTAAATAGCATTTATCAGCGTTTAGCTGAACAGAAAGTGGCCAGTAAATTCGACTCAGTAACACTCGATTCATGGCGGAATTGGTCAGGGCATAACCGATTACAGGCGAAGATAGAACCTAGACAGGCAGATACTTAGACGAGAGAGCATCAAAGATGACTCTCGCCCCGGTCGGCTTACGACGTCTACGACGGAAGAAATAATAAAAAGTGTGTGATCTCTTATTGGAAAACCGTAGATTAAATATTATTGCTGATATAATAGGCATCCGTATGAACGACGCAAAACACAATTGTCAACAAATTCGGGTTAAGTATTGTAGGGTTTCTGCTAAGTAGTTTCCCAGATTGCTTTCATTTGAGCAAAAACAATTTCGACTAATAATTTCTAGCGACTGCTTGGAGTTGTTTGAGGCTGATCCGCATGATTTCCTTAATAGGTTTGTGACAATGGATGAAACCTGGTTTCTCCAGTATACTCCAGAATCAAAACAACAGTCAAAGCAGTGAAAAAACCTGGTGAACCGACCACATAGAAGGCTAAGACAATTCTGTCGGCTGGCAAGGTGATGGCGTCTGTGTTTTGGGATGCTATTGGTCTCATCATGGTGGACAACCTTCCAAAAGGCGTAACAATAAACTCGGACTACTGCATTTTTTTGCGTAGTTTACGTGAAGGAATTAAAGAAAATTCGTAGGATTACTGCGAAAGAAAATGTTGTTTCATCATGACAAGGCTCGCGTTCACACGTCTCTGTCGAAACATGGCTCAAATTCTTAATTGTGGGTTCAAATTTTACCTGCACCCGGTTTATTCTTCTTAACATTCATCTGTCCTCAAACTTAAAATAAACACCTCGATTGCCAGAAATTTTCAACACGTGAAGCGATCGAAACCGCAGTGAACCTATATTTTGAAGGCCTTGAGGAACCATTTTTACAAAAAAGGTATAAAAGCTTTCGAAACCAACGGTACGGAGAAAACGTCAAAAAATAAAAATATTTTTGTATGTTTACTTGTGTTTTTTTGCATCTTAGGCCACGAACTTTTCAATCCACTCTCGTATTATCATGCATACAATCGATCTATCTCTTCTTCGGTTTCCCGCTGCCCTATAATCTATCCACATCCATATTCAACATTTGTTTTCGTTATATAATATCTGTCCTTTCTCATTAGATAGGTACCTTCATACCCAATTGTTCATACAACATTAACCCTTTACATTTTAACTTTTCAGTTACAGGCGCTTCTTTCCAACTATCTCTGCAAGTATAATCCTAATTTTGTCCTTTCTTATTAACTACATTTCATTATCCCCCTTTGTCTACTTCTGTTTTTCACCAAAAATTTGGTTCATAAATCTACCTAAAGATATTCCTGTCTGCAGTGAAATGACCCCTAATAATTAAACGACTATTAGCACTTATTTCCCTTCAATAATAAATAATATTTGTCAAAACGAATTACGGTCTCGTAAAATTTGAGAGCAATTGAGACGGAATCGCTTTCGTTCGACCTTTTAAATTATACGAAGAATATGAATAATACCTACCTACATCAAAATTACTCAATGATTTAAGATTACGTATGAGTACTTTGTTTTTATTTTTATTTGTAGCTTAGTGAATTATACATATTTATAAATAAGGACTTAGTAAGTAAATATTTCTAACTTTATCTTTTATCGAATTATTTAAGATAATATAAAGTACGTATATTGTTCCATAAAGGTATGTCGTTACAAACATAACTTAGGTACCCTTAGTTAATAATAAGCGTTAAACTATTCATATAATGATTATAATTAATATAACGTTTTAGATTTTTCCTAGGTTATCCTTTGTTCCCGACACGAGGACCATAAAAACAGGGTCACAGACTGTTAGTACACGAACTGTGAGTCACAGTGATTCGCCGTGTACTCTCTTTAGCAATTAACCATAAAACAGTAATTTGAGAAAGTGAATAATATTCAAAGCGCTCCTTTAGATAAGAGAGCTGCACCAAAAAAAATGAGTAATTACTTTATGTAGGTATATATAATTAAATTATTTATTTTCAACTCTAATCAAATAGATACATTGTTAGCCTAGCTCGACCCTTAGCAATTCTTTTGAAATGTCACTATGAGAAATTACGTAATTTATATGTTTATATTCCTATGGCAAACCTTGGTTTTTTATAATATGTTTAGCCTTTTAAACCTTTTGAGCTAATATTTGTGTCAAGATCTTCTGGTTGTGGGTTTTTCGCAAAGTGAGTTTGTGGCGGTTAAAAATAAATTTGTATTATGATATGACTCACAATTATTGCTGCCAGTGTACATGTTTTTAATTCCCCAACGCATAAAGCTTTTATCCTCTTTCCCCGCTGCTCTTCCATCAATTCTCCGTAAATTCCCCATATGCTTATAATTATACAAAGAAAACATTTTATTTAGCATAATCGAACTAACCCTTTAAAAAAATTGGTGTTGGTGTTTATCTTCAATCATTAAATGGTCCATAAAATCAATAATAAAATGATAGTTGTCTTTGCCTTCAGCATGTCTTTAGATGGATTCAAACTGAATAAACCTAAATTTATAAATTACTTGTTTTGATAAAGCTATCAATTATACAAAAAACTGGTGATTTTTTTGAACTGCCCTGCCCCGGAATGTTCCGCTTTAAATCAAACTATACACTTTCCTGCACAGGCCTCAATTGGCGATTTAATTCATCTATTCCGCAATTGGCGGGGAATTCCCTCCGACTGGTAGTGCTGCTCACATCTACCTATATTATGCTTCATAAATTCATTAATTATCTTATCTCTTACCCTTGTAATTAATGACATAGAAACCAAATTCAGCAATGCTACCTTTTAACAAACGATTGCTTGCTTTACTTTACTGGTGATAACGTAATGTCATTTTGGCATATCAATTAAGAATAGTAGTTAGTACGTACCTTTTGTATATCTCATTCGTGACATATTGCACAGGATACGCTGTCCTAAATTTTGAAATTCTGCACAAAATTTTTGTTTATTTAAATCCAATACCAATTTTAGAAGAAAATCCTCTTTCCAATTTAATCCGCATTGGCTGTTTGACTCGGAAACATATGAGATAATGAATTTAGCAAATTGATATTTCAGGATTTTGATGACTTTTGTGAATTATGTAATTTGTACAAGTAGACACCTTATAAGAAATTGCTATAGTCACGTAGGGAAATACCAGCTAGTCTTGGTTCAAGGCACACCAACCTTGCACCCACGATTGCCCAAGATATAGATAAAATGATACCTATTACAAGTCCAGTGCAGTGACTCAACTCACTGAACCGAACCGGCCTCTACTAAAAACAAAGGTCATTCAATGTTTTGATCAATTCCTCACGTTTGCAGAGACATTGACTTGGTCATACCTCATACGATGGTCATTACCATAAATAGATACACACAGAAATTCATAAACATACAAGGTACAATGAGCGGCCTTATCGCTAAAAGCGATCTCTTCCAGGCAACCTTTGTATGAACATGATAAAATGGAATTAAAAACAGCGGTATACATAGGTGATTAAAGGGTGAGGGCAATTGAGGCAAAATCTTAGTAATATTAATTAGTTAATTTATTCTTGTTACTTCGTATTTTACTATGGTACCTATGTAAATTAATTATGGTCTTGGTATTAATGGGACTCATCAGACTAAACGTCAGAAAATATATCAGGTTACCTGTAATGTTTTCTAAGCCAGAATTAACAAAAAATGCATTCCAGATCTGACAAAACAAACTGTTTACAAATCCACAAAGTTATAGTTTTTTTAATTTTTTTGCTCGGTTGTGTTCCCTTCTACGGCGTAATTTCTGTCTATACCTACGTAAGAAATGAAATCGATATCTTTTCTTATCATTTTGTTTATCAGAATCAGTGTTGTGAATTAATTCTTAAAAGATAAGTAAATCTTTGAACCTAAAATTACAGCTACCGAATTATACTCAAATGTGTTTTAAATTTTTAGGAACGCTTCAGATTGGTAGTGATCTGAATCAGTTGACCTATCCATAAATCGTTTGCAGCGGTCTTCAGATACATAGCTTTTTCATCTCTATTATTTGTATATACCTACATAGTTGTATAAACAATCAACCAGAATTCGAAAAGTTTGACTTATTACGAGTACTTCTATGAACAATCATATCGAATATGACAAGACTGAATTTTTTAAAGCAATAAAAGACTTCTATTTGACCATAATCTCACCTGATAGTAGGTGATGATATGGCCGACCATGAAGCATGAAGGTCTTAAAGATACCTATTAACTCTTACCTTGAAGAGACCCAGATTGTATTTTTCAGGAAAGACAAATGGTAGTGTTTCATTCCTTCACCGTTCTCATTATAAAACTGAAAATGAAATGTTTAGTGAGAATGGGTGGTATACTGATAAGATACGAATAGTACTGAGCTGTGCGTCTGCTTGTCCTTAGGTGAAGAGGAGATGGTGGGATCAGACCATGTAGCTTCTAGGCACATTCCCCGAAATTTAGTTGGATAAAAGATAAAATAGCAAGCAAATTTAGTACGGTGTTCCAGACTCTGGAGCTGTGTTTCAATGGAAAACCATGGCAACACACAATCAAATCTGTACATGGACATAAAAAAATAAAAGACAAGATAAGATTACCCTTTTGGAGGATTGGCTCTTTCCGCGGTAGTATTTCTCACAATTAACTTAACATTTTATTTTTCGTTAGTATGTAGTTTCTCCTTATTTTTTTAACTTAGTTTACAGCTGTTGTATGTATATTTTAAAATAAAACGATTTTTTTGCATCCCAAATAATTTAATACAAAACATAAAAAAGTTTATTAATTAATCTACCTACATCTATATGCTATGAGATATGATAAAGGCGGCCCGCAAGTATTAGAACTAGAAAACTAATACACATCACTATCTTGATCGTTTTAAAACATGGCTCTTAGCTTATCTGTGACATGGAGAATGGCGCGCGCAAAAATATCTGGTTGGTCGCGGCGAAAGTTCTATAACATAATTTTCATAATATGTTTGGTAATTGATCTAGTTCTGGTCCCAGTGGTTGCTGGGAAGGGAAATTAACGGCCGTATATGTGAACTATATCATGAGGAAAGTTTTTCTTATTATATAGGTAATTGTGTAATTCACACACACGGCCGTGGATAGACTGCGCCAGCCGTGTACATAACGCCATATTTTTTTTCAGGAAAAGTAAAAACCGACTTCGGTTCACGATTGGCGATGATATCGCGTAATATATAGAAAAAAAACAACAGGCGAATTGAGAACCTCTTCCTTTTTTGAAGTTGACTGAAAATGTACTGGCCGACCATGGCAGATATTTAAGAGATTTCACATTGGCCGACCATGACAGATATTTAACAGTCAAGACGTACCAAAGTTAGGTTGTTTCCACTGCATCCAAAAATGTTTCAATCTCGTATCCACTCCATAGTTAAATAAATATGTATTAATTACAGACACCTCGTTTTCGTCCAACAAGTCGCATCCACAAGATTTAGCAAAGTAAAATCATCCAAAGTCAATGTACATATGTAGATTTTTTTACGAGAGCAATGTTATAGGCCTTGATACTGTTGGGAACAACCCCTTGCTTCATTCCTATTACTTAAACTGTAATTGAAAGAAAGAAAGAAAGAAAGAAATCTTTATTTGAGCATTTAAACAAAAAAAAAAAAAAAAAATTGAAGTAAGATATTCTAGTTACTTATACTAATCAACACCATAATAACTACTTATAAATTAGAAACTTAAATGCTACAAAATGGCGTCCGACTCAGCTTATGTTGTGATAGCTATTGCGCATAGCTTTCACAACGCTGATCTTCCGTCGAAACCAACCAAACACGTCACGTACACTAACACAATATAAATAATAATAATAATAATAAAAAGCAAGAAAATGTCCAGTAAAGAATAATTACATTTTTAAATAAAATAAGAAGAACAATACAATATACAAACAATACAACAGTTAATATCAAGAAATATAAATAAAACAAAACCTAGACCGGTGGCCCAAGTGAGAGAGCAGCGGTGGTAAAGGTAGAGCCTTCACACTATAAAATAGAAAGTTCATTACGGAGATCTTCAGAGCTTTTCTGGTGTTCTAAAATAAACGTTTTTAATTTAGTCCTAAAATTATCCTATTATTGGAACTCCTTCAACCCAAGTTTTGTTTGCAGTTATTACTGAACGATACTTAAAGAAAGAAAATTAATTTATCACATTTTTAAGACAAGGTTGAGAAGTTAAAGGGCAGGCTTTTAGCTTATATTTCCTGAATGGAGCTTCATTTAAAAAATGTTGTCCTCAGGGACTGTAAAGATATTTTAAAATATGTATCATAATACCCTATAATGCACAAGGGAGTGTGACAAAAAACATTATTTACTTTACTTGGTATGGACGAAACTCAGGGCACGAAAACTTATTTTATTTTATTTCATTTTCTCAGTTTTAGGCGTTAACATCTGCGGAAAGATTGAATTGTGTGGAAATGACATTATCTGTGGAAATGTCACGTGACTATTGCTAAGTTTTTCCTTGACAAATTTGAGTTGAAGAGACTAAAATTGCGTGTGGTATTTATCTAGTCCCTGGAGCATCTATAGATCGCTTGCAGTTGCAACGGTCTTGAGATAGCTAGCTGTTTCATCTGTATTTATGTATTATACCTAATTGTATATAGTTGTATAAATAAATGTATTAAAGTAGAAAAAAAAAAATTTCCTATGGGTTTCTACTATACGGATTGTAGTTCACATCACTGTATATTCTGTTCACTCGCGGCACTCTAACAGGTCTTGGCAAATCTTCTGGGTCTACTTCAATATCTTCCGGTTGGTCTTTCTTGGCTAAGTACCAACCTACGTAGTAAGAAGCCGTAGCAATTATTATCAATATGGATAAACCTGCTACAGCAAATATAGCAATTGTGAAAGGAGTCCAAAAATTGTTAGATGGTACTGTAGCAGGTGATTCGGTCGGAGTTTCACCGGGCGGCTCCTCTGGTGGCTCTGTTGTTGGTCCTGTTGGTGGCTCCTCTGGTGGCTCTGTTGTTGGTCCTGTTGGTGGCTCTATTGGTGGCTCCTCTGGTGGCTCTGTTGTTGGTCCTGTTGGTGGCTCTATTGGTGGCTCCTCTGGTGGCTCTGTCGGTGGTACCACAGGTGGCTCCTCTGGTTGCTCTATTGGTGGCTCCTCTGGTGGCTCTGTCGGTGGAACCACAGGTAGCTCTTCTGGTGGCTCTATTGGTGGCTCTGTGGGTGGCTCCTCTGGTGGCTCTATTGGTGGCTCCTCTGGTGGCTCCTCTGGTGGCTCTGTCGGTGGTACCACAGGTAGCTCCTCAGGTGGCTCTATTGGTGGCTCCTCTGCTGGCTCTGTTGTTGGTCCTGTTGGTGGCTCCTCTGGTGGCTCTATTGGTGGCTCTGTTGGTGGTTCAATAGGTGGCTCTATTGGTGGCTCTATAGGTGGCTCTGTTGGTGGCTGTGTTGGTGGCTCTGTTGGTGGCTCTGTTGGTGGCTCTATTGGTGGCTCTATTGGTGGCTCTATTGGTGGCTCTATTGGTGGCTCTGTTGGTGGCTCTATAGGTGGTTCTGTTGGTGGCTCTGTTGGTGGCTCTGTTGGTGGCTCCGTTGGTGGCTCTATTGGTGGCTCTGTTGGTGGCTCTGTTGGTGGCTGTGTTGGTGGCTCTATAGGTGGTTCTGTTGGTGGCTCTGTTGGTGGCTCTATTGGTGGCTCTGTTGGTGGCTCTGTTGGTGGTTCAGTTGGTGGCTCTGTTGGTGGCTCTGTTGGTGGCTCCGTTGGTGGTTCTATTGGTGGCTCTGTTGGTGGCTCTGTTGGTGGCTGTGTTGGTGGCTCTGTTGGTGGCTCTATAGGTGGTTCTGTTGGTGGCTCTGTAGGTGGCTCTGTTGGTGGCTCTGTTGGTGGTTCTGTTGGTGGTTCTGTTGGTGGCTCCGTTGGTGGCTCCGTTTGTGGCTCTGTTGGTGGCTCTGTTGGTGGTTCTGTTGGTGGCTCTGTAGGTGGCTCTGTTGGTGGTTCTGTTGGTGGTTCTGTTGGTGGCTCCGTTGGTGGCTCCGTTGGTGGCTCTGTTGGTGGCTCTGTTGGTGGCTCTGTTGGTGGCTCTGTTGGTGGCTGTGTTGGTGGCTCTGTTGGTGGCTCTGTTGGTGGCTCTGTTGGTGGCTCTGTTGGTGGCTCTGTTGGTGGCTCTATAGGTGGTTCTGTTGGTGGCTCTGTTGGTGGCTGTGTTGGTGGCTCTGTTGGTGGCTCTGTTGGTGGCTCTGTTGGTGGCTGTGTTGGTGGCTCTGTTGGTGGCTCTGTTGGTGGCTCTGTTGGTGGTTCTGTTGGTGGCTCTGTAGGTGGCTCTGTTGGTGGCTGTGTTGGTGGCTCTGTTGGTGGCTCTGTAGGTGGCTGTGTTGGTGGCTCTGTTGGTGGCTCTGTTGGTGGCTCTGTTGGTGGTTCTGTTGGTGGCTCTGTAGGTGGCTCTGTTGGTGGCTGTGTTGGTGGCTCTGTTGGTGGCTGTGTTGGTGGCTCTGTTGGTGGCTGTGTTGGTGGCTCTGTTGGTGGCTCTGTAGGTGGCTCTGTTGGTGGCTCTGTTGGTGGCTCTGTTGGTGGCTCTGTTGGTGGTTCTGTTGGTGGCTCTGTAGGTGGCTCTGTTGGTGGCTGTGTTGGTGGCTCTGTTGGTGGCTCTGTAGGTGGCTCTGTTGGTGGCTCTGTTGGTGGCTCTGTTGGTGGCTCTGTTGGTGGCTGTGTTGGTGGCTCTGTTGGTGGCTCTATTGGTGGCTCTGTTGGTGGCTGTGTTGGTGGCTCTGTTGGTGGCTCTGTAGGTGGCTCTGTTGGTGGCTCTGTTGGTGGCTCTGTTGGTGGCTCTATTGGTGGCTCTGTTGGTGGCTCTGTTGGTGGTTCTGTTGGTGGCTCTGTAGGTGGCTCTGTTGGTGGCTGTGTTGGTGGCTCTGTTGGTGGCTGTGTTGGTGGCTCTGTTGGTGGCTGTGTTGGTGGCTCTGTTGGTGGCTCTGTAGGTGGCTCTGTTGGTGGCTCTGTTGGTGGCTCTGTTGGTGGCTCTGTTGGTGGTTCTGTTGGTGGCTCTGTAGGTGGCTCTGTTGGTGGCTGTGTTGGTGGCTCTGTTGGTGGCTCTGTAGGTGGCTCTGTTGGTGGCTCTGTTGGTGGCTCTGTTGATGGCTCTGTTGGTGGCTGTGTTGGTGGTTCTGTTGGTGGCTCTGTTGGTGGCTGTGTTGGTGGCTCTGTTGGCGGCTCTGTTGGTGGCTGTGTTGGTGGCTCTGTTGGTGGCTCTGTTGGTGGCTCTGTTGGTGGCTCTGTAGGTGGCTCTGTTGGTGGCTGTGTTGGTGGCTCTGTTGGTGGCTGTGTTGGTGGCTCTGTTAATGGCTCTGTTGGTGGCTCTGTTGGTGGCTCTGTTGGTGGCTCTGTTGGTGGCTGTGTTGGTGGCTCCGTTGGTGGCTCTGTTGGTGGCTGTGTTGGTGGCTCTGTTGGTGGCTCTGTTGGTGGCTCTGTTGGCGGCTCTGTTGGTGGCTGTGTTGGTGGCTCTGTTGGTGGCTCTGTAGGTGGCTCTGTTGGTGGCTGTGTTGGTGGCTCTGTTGGTGGCTGTGTTGGTGGTTCTGTTGGTGGCTCTGTTGGTGGCTGTGTTGGTGGCTCTGTTGGTGGCTGTGTTGGTGGCTCTGTTGGTGGCTCTGTTGGTGGCTCTGTTGGTGGCTCTGTTGGTGGCTCTGTTGGTGGCTCTATAGGTGGTTCTGTTGGTGGCTCCGTTGGTGGCTGTGTTGGTGGCTCTGTAGGTGGCTCTGTTGGTGGCTGTGTTGGTGGCTCTGTTGGTGGCTCTGTTGGTGGCTCTGTTGGTGGCTCTGTTGGTGGTTCTATTGGTGGCTCTGTTGGTGGCTCTATAGGTGGTTCTGTTGGTGGCTCTGTTGGTGGCTGTGTTGGTGGCTCTGTTGGTGGCTGTGTTGGTGGCTCTGTTGGTGGTTCTGTTGGTGGCTCTGTTGGTGGCTCTGTTGGTGGCTGTGTTGGTGGCTCTGTTGGTGGCTCTGTAGGTGGCTGTGTTGGTGGCTCTGTAGGTGGCTCTGTTGGTGGCTGTGTTGGTGGCTCTGTTGGTGGCTCTGTTGGTGGCTCTGTTGGTGGCTCTGTTGGTGGTTCTATTGGTGGCTCTGTTGGTGGCTCTATAGGTGGTTCTGTTGGTGGCTCTGTTGGTGGCTGTGTTGGTGGCTCTGTTGGTGGCTGTGTTGGTGGCTCTGTTGGTGGTTCTGTTGGTGGCTCTGTTGGTGGCTCTATAGGTGGTTCTGTTGGTGGCTCTGTTGGTGGCTGTGTTGGTGGCTCTGTTGGTGGCTCTGTTGGTGGCTCCGTTGGTGGTTCTGTTGGTGGCTCCGTTGGTGGCTCCGTTGGTGGTTCTGTTGGTGGCTCCGTTGGTGGCTCCGTTGGTGGCTCTGTTGGTGGCCCCGTTGGTGGCTCTGTTGGTGGCTCTGTTGGTGGCTCTATAGGTGGTTCTGTTGGTGGCTCTGTCGGTGACTCATCGTATATCACGCAGGAGTCTTCATCAACATTAGGAGCTATGTAGCGGAATGAATCTACTAAAACTGTTGCACCCGGTGCTTCAGTTCCCATGAAGGTCAGCTGAAATGTGTAAGGTATTAAACATTAACTATGAAATGTGCCTGAAAACCAGCGCTGCACCTGACCCACTAGGTCCTGGTGCAGCATAAAGCTGAGACGGGGACCTATTTGACCCCACGCAACACAAAATGACGTACTTAGTTTGTTTGTTTTTCGTTTCGGTTTGTTATTTTATGCTAAGTAAATGTTTTGTGTTTATTATTATTTTTGTTTAACTTTTGTGTTGTTTGGGGAAGAATAAATAGATTTTCTTTCTTTCTTCTTTCTTCTGAAATTCATAGACAAGATAGATACTTCCCTAGGGGGCGACTCAGGTGTTGTGTGGCGATTTCAGTCTCTATGCATTTCGTAGACAAGATTCAACTCTGGATTTTTTACATTTGGGCGAATAAATGGAAATAACCTACAACTAAAATTAATATTTTCACTAAAATTAAATTAAACTACAGGTTGTGGCAGCATAATGGACCTCCCAGGGAAGCGTTCTTGGCGAAAAATAGAGTCTATTAAGTTCATTTGGGGCACGTCGTTTTTCTAACTACAAAAAAGACATACCTAGATTCCCTGAGAGTCCCATTATTTTTAGGCACATTCAGTATAGTAAGATTAGTACTCACGTATCCTTCGAATGTTTGAATATTGGAATTAGATAATATAAAACTCAGCGTCTGCCATCCCTCTTTATAATTCGGAGCTGCCGGAAAGTAAAACACACCACCTACATTAGCGTCGTTACCGTTTTCATTTATTTGGCTCGCCACAATTGAAATGAAGTCAATCGGCGCTGCAGAATGCATGTACACATTTGCTTCTATCACACCACCGACAGACATTGTAAAAGGAAAAGATGATACACAACTCGATGTCACAAGAGGCGATATGAATCGTTCACTGTTAGCATGGGGACTTTCTAAATCGGTCCTTGAATATGCCCGTTCTTCCC
Organism: Perizoma flavofasciatum; assembly: GCA_958496245.1. Lineage (NCBI taxonomy): Eukaryota > Metazoa > Arthropoda > Insecta > Lepidoptera > Geometridae > Perizoma > Perizoma flavofasciatum. The sequence continues at coordinate 9,644,942 of OY292434.1, read as the reverse complement.
AGAATGGCAGCCCGGAACAGGGTGGTTCCATGTTGTCAAAAATATCTTCAAAGTTCTCTTCAAAGGCGTATCTGACACAATCATCGCAAGAAACAGTGCTCAATAACAAAACAAATATAAAACAATCGCGCACTTCCATTTTTATATGCGGAGCGCTCACTTTTTGAGTGAAGACACAACATTTCCCGAATCCAAAGCTTTGTGGTATAATCGATTACCTACATATCGTAATTATTTATAACATTATCATGGATAAGATATGTTTCTTTGAATCGACAAATTGTGAAATGATAATATTTAATCCGTCATTTGTTTGGTGCGATTCTTGACACCGGAATCAGTGCCAAGTACATAGTACCTGTGTTCTTTCAACAACCATAATGTGATAAAATTGAGGAATTTGGCCTTAGATCTATAGAAATAATGCTGAATATACGAATAATGAGAGCATGTATAGTACACATGTTTAGTGTGGACAGACGACATGATAAAAATATTTCGAGCCGTTCAAATTCCTTTGTAAATGCCCTTTATCGGCTTGGCTTTAGATGCAGTAAGTACTAATAACTGATTTTATTATTATGATAAGTTCATCATCATCATCTTCAGTCTATATTAGTCCACTGCTGGACATAGGCATGAGCGCCATAGCGCCCTGTCTTCAGCTTGTCGCATCCTGTTTAGGATTTAAATCTTCGCGCCATCTTTTGTTTAATTTCTCGTGCCTACCTACATGTTTTTCTGTTTCACCCTTCCTGTCTTTCGTGAATACACGTATAGTCGAATTTTATTGAATTTTAATTACAAAATATACCTAGCCCCCCTACATGGCCCTGGATCTACGCCGGATATAATTACCAGCCTATATTTCAATTGGAAAAGAAGTTTCCATCATATTTGAAGCTGTGGAGCGCAAATAAATGCAACGGGATTGCGCGTCACAAAGAGTGGTCGATCGAGTTCAAAGTCCAGCTGTGAAAATTGTTAAAAAGTGGAAAAAGTGAAGTTTATTTTGAACCCAACACTCTAATCAGGTATAGTTCGACGTTATAAAAAGGTTAGTAACATTTGATCTACAACTTATATGTAATCTTGTAATATTTGTAAAATAGCGGTCAGACGCCTACCATTGTTCCTTTGTTGAGTGCATTCAAGATAAATTTTGGTTACTCAGTTAATTAAATCTTAATGTATGTATGCCAATAATTAAGTTGAGCTAATTTGATTAACATTCAATTCAACCAATTTATCATTAGTGTTTTTGAACATCCTCACTAGCTTCATCATTGTTAAATTTAGGTAGGTACTGTCACGCTGTCCACGTAGTAGTTTTTGTTAACTTGTTACTAATTTTCCGTGTAAATTCATTGTATTGTAAACATAAAATCAGTTTTAGAAGCACTCACTTTGTTTTGTCACTTTAAATTACAAATACGCTAAATTTACCATAACTAAACATCGTAGGTATTTGAGAGTAGGTAATCTCGATGTTGTTCCATCAGTAGTTTCTAAGTACTTTGCGAATAGTCCTAAGTACCTAAGTAAACGTTTTACCTGTATCAATTCCAGGTTGACCGTACCAGGCTCCCAGAATGACCGATAAGGACGAAAAAGAGCTAATTAAAAAGCGTGGAAGTATTAAAGGTCGCATCACTGCGTTCGCGACTCATTTGTCAACTTTGAAGGCATCCTCGCTCAGTTCCTTGGACGCCAGGGAGTTACAATTGCGTATCGGTAAGATCGAATCTTTATATGAACAATACGATGAGGTACAGTTAAAAATCGAGTGTAGTTATGATAGCAATGACATACAAATAGGTGAACGAACTGAATTTGAAAGACAGTATTATCGCTTACTTGCCGATGCTCAAGGAATGTTAGAAACCTTCATGAAGGATCACGAAAAGGTAGAAAGTGCATTAAGTTCACGTTCTAATCAGAAGCTTGTTAAGTTGCCCACTATTCAGTTGCCGAAATTTGGAGGTTCCTACGAAAGTTGGTTGGAGTTTCATGACACTTTCTCAAGTTTAATTGACAACAATGATAGCATAGATGAAATTAACAAATTCCATTACTTGAGGGCGTCATTAGAAGGTTCGGCTGCTGTGGTAATTCAATCCATTGAGTTTTCTGCGAATAATTATTCGGTAGCATGGAAACTTTTATGTGAGCGGTTCGACAATAAACGGTTGTTGATACAAAATCATGTTGCTGCCTTGTTCAACATCGAGCCGGTCACAAAAGAGTCGTCCGTTATACTAAAACGTGTAATAGATCAACTGAATAAGAATTTACGTGCATTAAAATCATTAGGAGAACAGGTTGAACACTGGGATACTCTTTTGATTTATATCGTTACGCAGAAATTAGACTCGACAACATTTCGTGAGTGGGAAGAACATAAAGGTACTTTGTCTAAAGATAAGCCGATTAGTCTCGATGCCTTTCTAGGATTTATGCGAAATCGTGCAGATTTAATTGAGACGATTGAATTGTCACAAAATAAAGTGATGACAAGTGGCAAAAGTGCGACAAAAATAAAGGCTATGGTTTCTTATCAGAGTAGTAATAATAAAAATAATTCGACTTCAACATCAATGAAACCATGTCCTAGCTGTAATGATGATCATTATTTAAATAATTGTCCAAAGTTTCTTGCTCTAAGTAGTGATGCGCGATATAAGTTATTGCCTACTTATAAAATATGTTTTAATTGCTTCCGAAGTGGACATTACGCTAATTCGTGTAAAAGGCCTGGTTGTAAATTATGCAAGCGTAAACATCATACACTCATTCACGTCAACGAGCTTGCGACAAAACAGGTGTCTACGTCCTTACCTATAGCTACTACAGCTGATTGCGATAACAGCAGCCGCACGAATAACTCGATGCCTATTCTCACACATTCACAGAATTCGAGCGTCGCACTTACGGGGAGCATCTCCACTACATGCGAGACATCAGATCAGTGTGATGTTTTATTATCGACTGCATTAGTTAAGTTGCAAGATAGCAATAATCGCGAGGTCATTGCCCGTGCCATTCTGGACAGCGGTAGTACTTCATGTCTAATGACCGAACGGCTACTAAAACAATTGAACTTGCCAGCTGATTGCACCGATAGGACTGTTGTAGGTATAAATAATAAAGCATCAAGAATTAGTCGAATGTGTCGTTTGCCAATCAAGTCGTTATGTGAAAGCTTTTCAACTTATCTAAGTTGTTTTATTCTGCCGTCGATTACTGATAATGTTCCCGGGTGTCAGGTTGATGTTAAAAGTTTATGTATTCCTTCAGATATTTGTTTAGCGGACCCTCAGTTTTATTCGCCCGCCGCCGTTGATTTGATTAGTGGCGCTGATATTTTTTGGGACATTTTAGGTTCGCAAAATATTAAATTGGGAGATGGAAAGCCGATACTTTATGAAACTAGACTAGGTTGGATAGTTTCCGGTCCTGTAAGTAGCGGCCGCGTATCTACTTTGCCACTAATTAAATGTAATTTTACCCATGTTGATATGACTTCCCACTGTTCTGATGATGACATCCAAAACCAATTAACGCGTTTTTGGCAGCTTGAAGAAGTTAGCCCTCAGTCATCTCATTATTTTCCAGAGGAGAAACAATGTGAAGAACATTTCGTAAAAAATACAACTCGTCTCGCAGATGGACGTTTCTGCGTTAGGATCCCATTAAAACAAACACCAAGCGTGTTAGGCGATTCTTATCAACGAGCTAAGCATTACTTGTTATCTTTAGAGCGCAGACTAAAGGGTAATGATTCATTTAGTAAAATGTATAAGGATTTCATGTCCGAATATGAATCATTAGGTCACATGACCGAATGTAAACCGATTACGTCCGTGCCTCATTACTTCATCCCACATCACGGCGTTCTTCGTGAGAGTAGTACGACGACCAAGCTACGGGTCGTGTTCAATGCGAGTAGTCCTACTAGTTCGGGAGTTTCATTCAATCAGATTCAAATGATTGGACCCACGGTTCAGGACGACCTACTGTCGATACTTCTACGGTTTAGGAAGCATAAATATGTTATTGTTGCAGATGTTGAAAAAATGTACAGATGTATAGAAGTAAATTTTGTTGATAGGCCTCTGCAACAAATCATTTGGCGTGACCAAAATCAGCCTGATTCTGCCCTAAAATGTTACGTATTAAATCGTGTGAGTTACGGTACAGCAAGTGCACCCTATATTGCTACTAGATGCCTAAAACAGGTAGGTTTAGACTGCAAGGACCCTAAAATTAGTGATATTATAATCCATGATTTTTACGTCGATGATTTTCTGAGTGGTGGGGATGAACTGAGCGAAGTTTTGCACATACGTGAGCAGGTTACGGCCGAGCTCGCCTCAGCTTGTATGCCTCTTAGGAAATGGAAGTCCAATGAGCCTCAATTATTGCCAGAACCCGATCAGTTATCACCGGAACTAAAAATCGGAGATTCTGAATCAAGTAAGACGTTAGGCCTTGGGTGGCATCCAGTTTCAGATCAATTTTCTTTTCCCATCAGTCCTACCATAGTCAAAGGAAATACAAAGCGTGATATTCTTTCCGTGATTGCCCAGATCTTCGATCCCTTAGGGTTATTATCACCTTGTGTCATCCTTATGAAAATTATATTACAGAAACTATGGCTACAGCGCCTGTCTTGGGATGAGGAGTTGCCACCTGAGATAAACCGGGTCTGGGTTGAGGTGGTCGATAGTCTACCGAGTCTGAACAGCCTACGTATACAACGACGTGTCATCTGCGACTCTTATTCCCATCTGGAATTGCACATTTTCACCGATGCGTCAGAGCGTGCGTACGGCGCTTGTATTTATGTGCGTAGTATCGACTACCAAGGTGAGGTCTCAGTCAGCTTGCTGCTTGCTAAGAGCCGAGTCGCTCCTATCAAGCCCACAACAATACCACGACTCGAGCTCTGCGGTGCTTTGATTGGTGCTCGTTTGTATGAGAAAGCAATCACTGCACTGCGAGTTCAGATCAAGCATGTTATTTTTTGGACAGACTCTATGATTGTTTTAGGTTGGCTTAAAATGTTACCTTCTAAGCTACAACCATTCGTGCGTAATCGTATAGCTGAAATTCTAGAAAAAACTGGCAGCTGTACTTGGAGACACGTTCCGACTGACGAGAATCCCGCGGATTTAATATCGCGCGGCGTCAGTGTTAGCTCTCTTCAGTCTCTCAATTTGTGGTGGCATGGTCCAGATTATTTGAAACGCGATCCCTCGCACTGGCCTGCAACTCCAAGTACTGTCGAAAAGTTGCCTGAAACTCGAAATGAAGTTTCATTACATGTAAATGTAATGAAACTTCATTTCGAGTTTCAGGCAACTCGAAACAGGGTTCTACTCAACGCGAACTTATAGATTTCAGTCGCTTTTCAAATTTGTCAAGGCTTCAACGTACCGTAGCCTATGTGCTAAGGTTTGTAAATAATTTAAAGAAAGGGATAAAGCATGAAACTAATTATTTAAATACTGACGAACTAGACAATGCTTTAATTTTAATAATGAGACAATCGCAACTTCAATCATTCCCTGAATATAATTTATTGCTTAAAAAACATGATTTGCCTAGTAAAAGCCCTCTGATTAAATTTAATATTTATTTAGATGATAAAAAATTGATTCGCGTTGGAGGTCGATTAGATAATTCAGATTTTAAGTTTGAGAAAAAGCACCCTATTATTTTACAGTCCACACATCAAGTTACGAAGTTATTGTTTGAGTATGAACACAAAAGATTGATGCATGCCGGCCCTCAGCATTTATTGGCTTCAATTAGGGAAACTTATTGGCCGATAGGTGGTCGCAATTTAGCAAAGAAATGTTTTCGTCAATGCGTGCGCTGCAATCGCATGAAGGGTAGAGTATTTAACCCACTGATGGGTAACTTACCACAGCAGCGACTTGAAAGTGTAGGCGTGGACTATGCGGGCCCAGTGGCTGTCGCTAGTCGCACCGGTCGAGGTTGTAGACTCATTAAGTCATATATTGCTATTTTCGTATGCTTTACAACCAAAGCGGTACATCTGGAGTTAGTGGGTGACTTAACAAGCAACAATTACCTTCTAGCATTACGCAGATTTATGTCACGCAGAGGAAAACCCTCTCATATTTTTTCAGATAACGGTACCTCATTTGTTGGCGCATATAATGATATATCTAAGTTTTTGAAGAGTAATTGTGACTCTCTGGCTGCGGATTTAGCTCAGGAAAGCCTGAATTTCCATTTCATACCGGCATTCAGTCCTAATTTCGGTGGCCTCTGGGAGGCTGGTGTCAAGTCGACCAAATATCATTTAAAAAGAGTGCTGGGAAATTGTAATTTAACGTTCGAGGAGCTCACTACAACGTTGGTGCAAATCGAGGCGATATTGAACTCTCGGCCACTCTCTCCATTGTCGTCGGACCCAGAAGACTTGACGCCTCTTACGCCCGGCCACTTTCTCATCGGCCGCCCTCTCACTGCCCTACCAGAACGAAATTTCGAGGACTATGCTATTAACAGATTGACACGCTTCCAGCGCATCGCGCAGATACGACAGCATTTTTGGACACGGTGGAGTAAGGAGTATGTAGCTGAACTCCAGCAGCGAGTAAAATGGCGATCCTGCAAGTACTCCCTTAAGAATGATACGCTCGTCCTGTTAAAGGAAGATGGCGCTCCACCACTAAAGTGGAAGCTTGGACGTGTCGTAGCAGTGATTCCTGGTCCTAGTGATGGCATAGGGCGCGTCGCGGATATCAGAACTGCAAATGGCGTCGTGCGGCGAAGCTTCAGCAAAATTGTTCCGTTGCTGCCAGAAGAGGTCTCCCGTTGAAAGACGAGCTTTCAACGCGCGGGGGCATGTTTAGGATTTAAATCTTCGCGCCATCTTTTGTTTAATTTCTCGTGCCTACCTACATGTTTTTCTGTTTCACCCTTCCTGTCTTTCGTGAATACACGTATCAGTCGAATTTTATTGAATTTTAATTACAAAATATACCTAGCCCCCCTACACATCCAGAATCTGCCTGCAGTGTTTCGCAGATCGTCATCCCACCTGGCCGGAGGGCGTCCTACACTACGTTTGCCGAGTCGCGGTCTCCACTCAAAAATACGTTTACCCCAGCGGTTATCGGTTCTTCGCGAGATATGACCGGCCCACTGCCACTTCAGCTTGCTAATTCTTTGAGCTATTTCGATAACTTTGGTTCCCTGACGGATGTATTCATTACGAATCCTATCCTTCAGAGAGACTCCGAGCATAGCTCTTTCCATAGCTCGCTGCTTTTTTTGAACTGGTGGACCAGCCCTATCGTGAGTATCCACGTCTCAGCTCTGAAGGTTATGACAAGTTATTTTTTCTCATTTATTAGCACATAATATAGATAAATACCTACACTAGTCAGTTACATTTAAAAATTAATATTATGATTTTACTCTTGTTATAAAAGTTACTAGCTTCTGCCCACGGCTTCGCCCGCGTGGTACCCGGATAAAAAGTAGCCTATGTTGTTATTCTGATGTATAAGCTATATTACTATAAAGTTTCATCAAAATCCCCCATTCCAACGGTACCACTCCCAAAGTTAGGAATTGAATAGTTTGCGAGAAATCAATATTTTAAACATTTTTAGGTTAAGTAGGTATAGAAAAATAAAATTTAGTGTACTGGGATTGGAGACTTGTTTTGTAACGCATATGCTTTTAAATGATAAAAAGGTGGTAATTAATAAAGCATGGGAATACTGTGTGAGTTTTGAATCATTTTTTTTTACTTTTTGTTGATAAGCATATTTTTAAATTGTTCTAGTTATGTTTGACGACCTCTGTGGCGCAGTGGGCGAAACTCCACCTGAGACGCAGAAGGTTGCGGGTTCGATTCCTGTCACGAGATAAATGTTTGTAAGATCTGCAAATATTTGTCTCAGCTCTGGGTGTTTTTCTATGTATAATATGTATGTATTTAAAAAAAAAAAAGTATATATGTAGTATATCAGTCATGTAGTTCCCATAATACAAGCTCTGCTTAGTTTGGGGCTAGATGATGCTGTGTGAAAAATGTCCAGCATTATTTATTTATTTTATTATTTATAATTTAATGTGTAGGTGTGGTATCGTCAAAAAAGGTCCGTACCCAGCATAATGCTGCAAGAGAACTGCAACGCTGATTTTTAGCTCTGACCTCATTTGACTCACGGACAGAGTACCACAAAAGCATAAAAAAGAAGATTAGGAAGTATGACAAAACTAAAATGGGAAGGTATGAAAGTCGAAAGTATGAAGAAGAAGAAGAAATATATAAAAGACCATCACATTCACTTAATATTAAATTATTGTTCATCAATGTTCCATGAAGCGTCCTTTACCCTTCTGTTCCTCACCTCTATAATATTCAGGTAATTTACGAAGGCCCCAATGATGAGCCAATGACATCGGTTGTGAAAAGTTGGTCGTTGAAGAAGATACAAGTATGGCTCTCCCTGGGGAAGACATCTAAAGTACGAGTAATTCAATTGTTTATCTAAAATTGCATCATCGTACGAATATGTCCGTGAGTGATAAAATACTTATTTAAAAGGGGATCGGTCTTATTATCAATTAATACGATCTTATATAAAGTGTTTTTTAATTCAGGTACTATGCAATATAGAGTTATCTATATATTTATCCTTAGTCCTGTTATCCTAAACACAGGGAAACATAGGAGTCGGAGCTCGGCCAAGTACTCGTTATTATAGTGTCATGACTGTGATCGCAGTTATATCTACCTAGGTACCATCTGTATGAGCCAAGTTATCAAGACGTACTTATAAGTTAATGTGGTTACCTAGTACCTACCTACTTGTAGTACGTGGATTGTTACTTGGTCATATAAACGACCGATATAGACGACCGATGTGGCGCGGTGGGCGAAGGTCCGCCTGCGCCACAGGAGGTTGCGGGTTCGATTCCCGCCCTGGGACAAATATTTGTACGATCTGCAAATATTTGTTCCGGGTGTTCTGGGTATTTTCTATGTATAATAAAAAAATATCTATCTATGTAATGTATTGTATTAAGTATATCAGTCATCTAGTACCCATAACACAAGCTCTGCTTAGCTTGGGGCTAGATGATGCTGTGTGGATTGTCCAGCATTATTTATTTTTATTTATTTATTTTAAATTATTATTATTTATATTATTATTATCATTAGCTTCTGCCCACGGCTTCGCCCGCGTGGCACCTGGATAAAAAGTAGCCTATGTGTTTTTCTGATGTCTAAGCTATATTACTGTAAAGTTTCAAGAAAATTCTTTCAGTAGTTATTGCGTGAAAGAGTAACAAACATCTAACCTCACACATTTTCACGTTTATAATATTATTAGTAGGACTAGTAGGATGAATATTTCTACCTATTGCGGTGAGGTGATCTTTTTGCAAGTAGTAGGTACTGATATCAATCAGGTAGGTGCTCATAGGATATCATTAGGTTGGAGAGATCCCGTCTTATCAAATTTACTCTTCGCTGAAGTCCTGCCCAGTGTCTTAACCCCGAGAGCTTTCAATTAGGATAGGTATGTCGAACTACTCTGCGTGAGCACGACATATCTTTAAGACCATGCGACACGATTGTGCATTTTACCAGAGATGTGAAGAGCCCGTATATGTGTTTGCCGTAACAGGTTGTTAGTATATTTGTATATTTGTCTGTTACCGTTATATCTCCGAAATGGTTCTATAGAAACGCGGTCTTTGTGACACGATAAAGTTTTTTATCTATTACGTAAAGCGTTAAGAGTAAGTTTTATACCTAAAGGCGCTGTAGTAAATGATGAAAAACAAGTCAGTGATTTAAAAATTAACTTCTTTGAATACGAATGGTATTAAAAAATGCAATAGAGCGCAATAGTCAACTGACTGAGTCTTTACTCAGTCAGTTGACCAAAACGGGTTAAATCGTGTAATCGTTGCTTCAGGGGTAAATATAAAATGAAATTGTTCTTATCCTCCTAAAACCACCAATAACGTTAATAATGGTTATGTAAGGTTCCTACTTACAGGTATTGATACTGATATAGATATGATATTGTTTATGGTGGTTTTATACAAGGAAATATTTGAGGAATTTTACTGTCTATTCTGTCTCTTTTCATTTCATTTTACGTTAGGTTTCTTCTATGTATTCCAATAGTTACCATAATTATATTTTATTCAAATAAACGTTCTTTAAGGAATGATCTTAAATATTTTTAGCTTAAATCACCAGTAAACACGGTACAGTCGGTTAAATCACAAATATATTTTCAAACGTAAAGAAATGGAAAACAGACATAAATTTGAATTTTGTCGTGCACTTCAGCTAAAATCGGTAACCACGACACCTTTGGGAGACGTCACAACTTTCTAAATAAATATGCGAGATAAATAGTACAAATATTGTACCGGAAGGTATCCTTAGGGATATTAGACGGAACTTTTCACGGAATAAGTTCAGATATAACTTTGTTTATCGGATATGATTTAATATCATGTATCGAATGTAAACAGCATACGGTGTATACAGGATATTATCATCTTTAATGAAGCTATCTTTAGCAGCAATAGCGTCTCTGATTCACTGGTTAAAGCTTTAAGCTAACTTTCAGTTCTATTTTATCTAATACAGTGTAGAAACGTATGTTGTCTGTTCGCTTTAACGATGTGTATTTGTTGTATTCGTGAAAGAATCGTTATCGGTGATCGTAAATCGCTGAAACGATCGAGAAAAGCGGCCGGCGAAGTGCCGTTTGAAACGTTATACCGCTTTGCATAGATTGTTCCGTGCATTCGTGTTTTATGTTTATTGTCTGCTGTTTTAGGCTACATACCTACAGGGAATTTGGCTATTCCCATTTTCCATGAGATATATACCACCCAACATATTATAAAGTTACCTTCAGTTTTTCGGATACTAACTGAGTCTTACAATTTCATCGTGTTTCATTTTATAAAACTTACAATAAATAATGAAAATACCTCTGTGGTCCATTCTACTTTAGAATTAATCCAATCTATTGGAATTGAATCGGCCCACAATAGACATCTATAGCCATGTTATACTCTAAGGTATTGACGGGTTTGATAATAAATCTGTAATACAAAGACACTCGATATGGTATTCTTTTCGAGAAGGGAATTTTCTTTACATTCGTTGGACAAAAGCATCGTCTGAGTTGACAGTCTTTATTGTGTGCCAGTGTTTGGGATGGCAATTGATAAGACACTGAAACGAAATAATCATTTTTACTCTACTTGTCGTGATAGAAAATGACTATCATTTGAATCATTTAGATCTGAAGTGAATAGCTTGTTTTAAGGAATTCATTGTTATTCCAGTAATATTTGACATTTATAATTATGAATTTTGTATTTATACAATCAAATCTATATTACACTCTTTTTAAGCATTGATTATAACTTGCAGCGCCCTGACAGGGTCCATGTACTTCCCTACAGTGTGCCTACAGCTACTTAAGTAATACCTAAGCTGATGTACATTTGAGCATGGATAAATGAAATATGAAATAGGAGTGAAGGTAGGTGAGTGCTTTATTTTGAAAAACATTTATGCAACAAAGCTAGCACGTCTCGTATCGTGCTTTCCTCGAACTATCCCAATCTTCTGTTTATCTATAATTAGACGGCATGAACGAGTACCAACCTACATACCTATTAAAGTGTTTTTTTTGTTACGTTTGAGTCCTCTTTTCAATTAGACCAACTAAGTTTTTGAATTGTTCCTTTGTTTTATTCCTAAAACTATGGTGAATTTGATTATTTATATTTTTGTTATGTAAAAAATTAGATTTTTTTAATGTTATTTTTTATATACCTATATCTTGTATTAGCCTATATCTATATCATTTTTGATACATCTATGTCTGTTTTGTGAGATTAAACTTAAATATGAAAATAACAAATTTGCGTCCTTGTGTTTATAGTCCTAATATCCTACTAATATTATAAACGTGAAAGTTTGTGAGGATGGATGTTTGTTACTCTTTCACGCAACAACTACTGAACGGATTTTAATGAAACTTTACAGTAATATAGCTTATACATTAGAATAACACATAGGCTACTTTTATCCGGATACCACGCGGGCGAAGCTGGTTGGAGATAATTTTACAAGAGTTGAAATTTGAGAAAGATTGACTCATGATTCGATCAAGGTAAAGCACCTATCTTCCATAGTGGTATCAGGCACCCGACAAGTCAAAGTATACTTGAGGTTGTATCAAAAGACTGATGATGTGACAAAGTTCCAACTTCCAGCCACCGCTAATCAAGCCCCATTCAGATTATGTACAATTGAAGAAAAAAACTTGAACATTATAAACGCGCCTGGGTAAACCGCTCATCTTGCATGAGCTTACTAGTAAGTTATATAGTTCGAATAACACATACGAGTAGGTACCTACCTACTTAATCACTGTAGAAGTGTATTTTATGAAATAATAAGAAGATTGATAGATAAAAAATTATTTATCGATAATACTAAGCATTTTTTTCAGCTAACCTTTTTGTATTGAAGAATGAAGATAAATATTGGATTGTATAAGTGATCGACTTTCAGATGTTACACTTATTTGATTCACTTATTTTATAAATATATAGAACTTTTCTCTTTACAGTGATAAACACAATGTATGCTTTTTTCATCAGTCAAAAATGGATGGCTAAGTTTTCCATGTTGCTGCGATTTTGCTTATTCATTTTCACAAGGAGTTTCGCCTTAGATAGTACCAACCACCATCGGTTCGCGAACTTTGTAGACCTGTGCTAGCGTAGTTTGGGCACAGGTGGTAGGTAGTTAGAGTTTGAATGTCAGTGGTCTGCATAATCTATGGCAAAAGGTCCAAACTATGGCAAATACTGCAGCATATGCCAACACAGGACATCCAAAGTTGCTTCTTCGATAGTCTAGAAGCCTTTGTCAAAGATAATACTTATATTCTTTTGTCATTGATCTTTTTCTAAATATAATATAAACTGTTTTGTTACTGACTTATCGATTAACGAACAGCCTAAACCATAAATCCTAAAAGCATGAAACTTAGAAGGCACCACGCGGGCGAAGCTGCGGGCAGTAGCAAGTTAATAAACATTTTAGTTACTAACTAGACAAAACCGTGGTTTCTAAAACTATGTAAGGTTTTTGTAGTACTAATGCCTGTTTTTGTTTTATGTTGAAATTGGACTTTTGATGTGTAAGTTTTATGTTCTGTTTTATACCACAGTCAGGCTGTATAAAAGATGTTCCACAGAATTTCGAAGGCTGCTCCATCGTAGATACCACATTTGGCCTCAAATGCCATTCTACCCTGAGCTATAAATTCATACGGATTTCGGTATATGTCCCGTTAAACGTTCACAGGCAATAACCTGTCGCCTCGTGGCTGATTTACGTCACTGGGGGAAGTGACTGCGAATACCGAACTTTTTGCCTTGTTTATAAGTATCTTGCGCATCATCCATCGGCCTTATTATTGGCCAAATGTCATATAATACATTTAGACACTCCGTACTCTAAGAGTCCGTATGTTACGGCTAACACGATTTAGGTTCTGCAATTAAATTCACACTATGCATCAGTTGTAGACATACATTCCACTTAGTTGGCTCTTCCGTTGCTTGCCATAATTATTGATGAAGCTATTCCTATTTTTTACAAAAAGTAGGATACTACTACGATTTGTGAATTTAAATGTTTTGTACTGGGTATCGTTCGCAATAAAAGAGTGAGAAAGAGGGTAGATTCGATTCGTTCCTTCCATGATCATGGTACTTGCAACTGCGCTGAAATCGAAAACATTCAAACCCACTAATCAAGATTAATACCCCGTTTCTATTAAAAATATATGTTCATAACCAGGATAGTTTCAAAAGTAAGTAGCTAATTCATGTTCCCATTCTGGAGTATACTAAGTTGTCGGTTAACTTTTCCTCACCCAATTATAATATCTGGGCCCAATTGATATTGATAGAGCTTTTGATTGTTTTTGATTATTTTTACATCTGGAATCCTAGTGTTGGACAAGGACACATTATGTAGATTAGTATTTTATTGTTGGGTATTGACTTATTTATTTATTTTTTCTTTATTCTCTATTGTACACACAGTATACAGATAAAAAACTTACTTATAGGACATGTACAAAGGCGAGCTTAACCCTAACAAGAGTTAAGGTTAGTTATTCTATTCCAAATAATATATGAATTTCTTGATTTACTATGCCTACTTATATTATAACCTTGCAAAAAGTAAAATGTCTTAAAAATACATAGCGATAGCTTAGCACACGTTCCGCACCGGAAGTTGTCGCCGTCACGCGCCGCAACGCCACCTACTTCCGATCGGCTGACACGTATAGAATCCGTCGGATTAGTTTTCAAACAACAACCCTACAGCCTTTAAATACCTTATTACTTTGTACCTCTAAATTATGTTCGTAATGATGGTAACAGTGCAAAAAACAAGTAAGGTAAAATTTTATCTTTTCGATGACAGATAAAATAAATAAAAATCCAGACTAAGTTATGTTGGTATATCATTATTTTGCTACCTTTCGCGATCAGTGAGCGTTATTATTATTAGGGTATTTAAGGGTCTTTATCGCGTTTACCTTTTTCTATACTTTCCCGACATTGCCACTGTGTTGCAACAGCCGTGGTCACGGGATGACTGGAGTATAATATATAGAGCTATCTTCAACATAGCAGTACATAGCAACATAGCAGTATCGGGCAGTAGCTGCGTATTGTTAACTTTTTCCATATATTTTGCTACGCTACTTACTAGCGAAATATTTAATATTTACTTAGAAATTTACGGAAAAGCCTATTAATGTGGATTGTTACGTTGTTACAAAATCTACGTAGCTAAAGTGAATGCAATAAAAAATACATTTATTGCATTATTGGCAGACTGAACTCTACAACTGCAACTAGTTTCTGCCCGCAGCTTCGCCCGCGTGGTATGGTAATAAAAGTAGCATATGACCATCTCCAGGCTTCAAACTATGTCCACCAACTTTTGAGTGAATCGAACCAAGTATTATTTTCTATACAAAGTTTAGAACTCAATTGCACACCCCCAAAAGGTAGTTTTGGATAAATAAAAAATACTTCTTTCATTATTTATTTTAAAGTTTATTGGTACCGAGTTTTGACTGAATCAAACCAAGGAATATTTTTTTTCCATAGAAATTTTACCACCCTGTTTAACCCCATTAGGGGTTGATTTTCGAAAATAAGATTAGCCTATATGCTATTCCAGAATCTAAACTATCTACATTCCAAATTTCATCAAAACCGGTTTAGTAGTTACGGAGATACAAACGTGGTAACAAATATTCACACACACAGACTTTCGCATTTATTATATTAGTAGGATAGATTTTTAAAATATTCTTCTTAAATAAGCGAATATTTATACAAAGTGCAATACATTATCTACCAATGACACAAAGGGACCGTTTCTATGAAAAACCCCGATAGCGTGGACGAGGCAAGTAAGCAATACGAATAAATAGCTTCATGAATAATGCTACTGTCATCAGGAGATGGTGCGTATGTGAGCGAGTAAAGTTTTATAAATAGATACCTACTTCGGCATTGTCGGGCAACCTGGACTTCTTCGGCCAGTCCGTGGCCTGATAGCGCGGTGGGTAGACGACATTATCACAGTTGCAGGGAATATCTGGATGCGAGACGCACAGGCAGAGGAGGCTGGTAAAAGCGAAAGGAGTTCTATACCCAGCTATAGATGATCCGAGCTGAAATGATGATGATGATTCCGGCAACGCCCCCTAGGATCATTATCATGATATCTTTATTAAAGGACGAAAGAAGATTAACAAAACAAGTATACAAGGCGAGTGTGAATGGGATATTTGGAAGAGGAAGGCCTCGGCGAACGTACTCTGACCAGAAGGCCAGGTCACTAACACTAAACATTAAGTACACTAAACCGCTGAGCTTGTATGAAGAATGTGATTAGGATGAATGAAGCGAAAGAGGTATGCCAGGATCGTAGCAAGTGGAAATCCTTGGTCTCAGCCTACCCCTCCGGGAAACAGGCGCGACTATATGTATGTATGTATATTTTTATTATGATCTTTATTATGTAACCGGGACAAACTTAACTTAGAAGATGACATCTTCTGTTCGAAATATATTAGACTATGCTATGCTAATTAAAGTAGGTAAGGACCATCTACTTTTAATATATCCATATATAATATATCTCTTAAAATATAGGCTACTTTTTATTCGTGTACCACGCGAGCGAAGCTGTGGGCAGAAGCTAGTCTCTTAATATCTTCTTTGTCGCACTCTTCATTACTGAAAGTCGTGCCCGTCCTGGAAAGTTTTTGCTGACGAGAAGACGAGCTGTCTCCATGCCGCTCTATCTTCGGCTTGTCTCAAGGCGATGGTGACAGGGAGGACAGTGAGGGCCTAGATTTGATCAGACCAGTGGCTAGGTGAATGGCCTCGAGGTTTCTTACCTTCCACTTTTCCCACTACAACTAGTCTCTCAAGGCAATCTGGCTGTCTTCGGGCTATGTGTCCAAAATAGCCGAGCACTCGCTGGTAGCAGATGGTGGACAACCTAGTCTGGATGGTCAGTTGAGTTGATCTCTTAATATATCTCTACTTTTAACTTCATTTCAAAAGTATAGATCTTCATACGATAGATCTCGTGTGATTTTGTAACTTTATAATCTAACTGAACGCTGAAATGCTACGTTGAATAAGCTACGTTCGTTTGGACTCTATAAACATTAATCATTTCACCTCGCTGTTTGCCTGCCCACGACTTTACCAAGAGGTGAATGTGTATAGAGGTTTTGCCTTACTGATGACCGTTCCCTTTCGGCACATTCTGTGCAGACTTAAACTCTCATTCCAGTAATGTAGTACAGTTTATTTCCCACCCTCCGGACACCTTAACGTTTGATAATATTTCTTATGAATTGTTGGCGGTTAGTTTAGGGTATGATGTATTTTATTGTACCTATCTAACGCGTTTGTTGTGATGACTTATCGGTTCGTGTGAATTGTTTATAGGTTGAGATTGTATTTTGGAAACATTTCCTGAAGTAGGGTGCTCAAAATAGATTGGGTGGTGATGAGTTTATTGTCATTGGTCTATGCCCTATATTTTCTCTAATAAACACTTAACCTAAACGCCTAATTCTGCAACTGAAATGTCTGCATATTGTACAAATAGATAGAAAATACTTTATTGCACACCAAATATTTCAGCTTTAAATAAATAGTACAAACTTTGACAATGTTGTACAATGGGTCCTATCGCTAATTAGCCACAACATAAAACAACTTCAATACCCAGGTTGTTTGTATGAAATTATGAGTGTATTGCCGCTTAAAAATGCTATGAAGCCTGTGCGTTCCAAATGCCTCTGCATAATCTGCATCTGCGTGTTACAATATTACCAAATAATAATATAATTGAAATTATATCCTAATATTATACTTTTGCTATTTCGTCTGAAATAATTTAATTTTTATACGTTTAATATGCAAAAAATAAATTAATAATTCGAAATAATTCAAGTAGGTACTCATTTTATTCTATAAATAAAAGTAGACTTTTACAAAAATTTCTAAATCATATTAACTTACCTAAACCTACCTTTAGTATGGACACTAATCCGTGGTTTATGTAAAACTCACGCTCGGCCCGCTTGCCGACTATTGGTGCAAGCCAGCCCGTGCGTAAACAGTTCTGCTTTGTTTCGTAAATCGTATGACATGCAATTATCAGCTGTTTTTTCTCACTACCCACAATGTTTTTCTTAACTTGCATGTAAATTGAATGGTAGATTTGGTTCTGTGTTTTTAAAATTATTATTTTTTCTGTTTGTGTAGGTAGGTCGCTTACCTACCTACTTACCTAGCCATGCATGTTACTCTCACTGCATCTAATTGCATCTTAGGACATACTTGTTAAGTAGTATAAGAATTTTTGTGATTTCTCAGTAAGCAATTTATATTGCAAATCTTTTTGAGAAATAAATGATCTTAAACCGTATAACTGTACTTAAGACGTCACGTATCTACTCGTACCAGCTTTGTATCACTTATCCTTGTCTATTGAGCAACATATTTAGAACAGGTACTATCTCTTCAGTTTGTTCCACCCACACAACACCTCTGTAGCATTATCAAGTAACGAGCGTGGGTAACACAATTGATCAGTTAATTCAATCACCATAAAAACGTCTGCAGAAACGGTGGCTATGGAGTTTTACGAGCAAACGAACGGCTAATGTTATTCCGTCAATACCATAAATTTAATTTTAGTACAGGTGAGTCCCTAGACATATTAAAATGTAAATCACACGGCCGATTTAATTTCAGGCTTGGAGAAGCTTAATAGAGTGGTTTAGGGTGGAAGAAGTAGCGGTTACGTGTCATAAAAACAATAGTTAGTTACTAAAACCCCTTTCAATAAAATTTATATCATACATGATCTTGTGATCAGGCTAAAATGTCAAAACTTTGATAAAAAAATACTTCGGTGTTTAGCACGTACTAATGCAATTCAAATGTGGTTCTTGCCGAATATACCTCGAATTCCATGGATGGCATGCATCTACTTATCGATCCTAAAACAGCTCAACATAAAAATAAGACTATCTCCGCAGGATCCTCGAATTCTTCATCTTCATTGCCAAGAACCTTGGAAAATTAGTAGTTACTGGCAAGGTGGAAGACAGATCTCGATGGAGAGAGAAAATCCAATGTCCTACATAAAGGTCACGTGCTTTAGTATTGAGGATATTGACGCAAGGCGGACATGTAAGCCCAATGTTAGTAATCACGTTGTGAGGGTTACCTCAAACTCCCTTTGTTAATAGACTTTCTTTAAGATCACTTATCAGTTTGATTGAGGTTTCCTTCACAACCTGGTACGTAATAGTTTTTGACATTTTTAATTCAAATGTTAGGGTATAAGTTCTGACATTTTATAATTATTCTTGTATAAATTGGTTCCCAATCTACCTATTGACATTTGGACACCATTTGGATGGTAGAATATATAAGGGCCTATATAAATTTAAGATCATGTAGCTTACCTATATTCATGCAAATAAATATTTTCATTTCTAATTTCCTGATTACGTTTATGTGGCCACAGTATTTCACAGAACTTTTAAGTCTTCTTTCGAACATATTTAATTTTATTTCTAGTCAGCTTACGTCTCAAACCCTTGCTAGAATACTAGTTGGCTCAGAGACCCAGCCTGGGGCGACGCGGTTGCTAGCTCCAAACAAATTGCACGAAATTGCTGACCCCCACTAGGTATATGAAGAGATTCAGGTGCAACTGGGATTGACCAGAGGTATTTTTAATAGCTTCGAATGTCCCTTATAGTGATGTATAATAAACCATGTCTTGGAGATTGGTAGTTCAGAAGCATAAAGTTGCAAGCAAGGAAGTTATCCGTCAGACATCACAACAATGTTGTTCCCAAGTCAAGATAGGACGGTTTCAAAGAAAAATTAAAAGAATCCTACTACTATTAAACGCTAAATTTTGTGAGGATGAATGTTTGTTACTCTTTCACGCAAAAACTACTGAACGGATTTTGATGAAACTGTACAGTAATATAGCTTATACATCAGAATAACACATATGCTAGGTACTTTAAATCCGGGTACCATGCGGGCCATCCATTATTTGTTTAGTTTCGATGTATTTTCTATGAGTAAAATTTGGGGTTCCTGTATTTTAGTGATTTTCTTATAGATACAAATGATACAAATAATATAATAATATAAAAATATGAAACGCTTTTCAATGTACACGAGAATAAGCTAAACTTTTAAATATTAATGTATTTTTATATAATTTAACATTTTAACATGCATTTCTGTATGAGGGAGGGTATCATGGTTTACCCAGCCACTCTCAACCGGTTTCACTCTCACCGGTTGCCAAAATTATCTCATTTTAAATCTATACTAATAATAAAGCTGAAGAGTTAGTTTGTTTTTTGTTTTTTATTAACGCGCTAATCTCTGGTACTATCAGTCGGATTTATAAATTCTTTTTGCATTTGATAGCCCAATTCTTGAGGAAGAATACCTATAGGCTATTTAACATCATTCTACGACTCTTAGGAGACAAGCAAATAAATAAGACGACCTCTGTGGCGCAGTGGACAAAAACCCGCCTGAGACGCAGAAGGTTTCGGGTTATTCCCGCCGCGGGACAAATGTTTGTATGATCTACAAATATTTGTCTCGGGTCTGGGTGTTTTCTATGTATAATAGGTATGTAGTTACAAAAAAAAAAAATTTATATATCAGTCATTTAGTTCCCATAATACAAGCTCTGCTTAGTTTGGGGCTAGATGATGCTGTTCGGGAAGAAAAAATTAGAGCGGGCGGGCGATGCAGCGCAGTGGGTCGTGGCCGAGGGCGGCCGTGGCACACAGCTAGCATGCAACAAAACACAAATATAAAATACAAGCTTCTGCCCACGGATTCGCCCGCGTGGTACCCGGTTAAAAAGTAGCCTATGTGTTATTCCGATGTATAAGCTATATTACTCAAAAGTTTCATTAAAATCCGTTCAGTAGTTTTTGCGTGAAAGAGTAACAAACATTCATCCTCACAAACTTTCGCGTTTATAATAGTAGTAGGATATTTATTTATCAATTCTAACCTACTTTTGACTAGAATTTCAAGATTTTGACATTTTAGTGGTCCCTGAGGACTAGCTTGTATCGCGGTATACCACTACCAATAAACTGAGTCACTGTTTCAGGGCAACTTAGTAAGAAATTCTCAAACCTGGAACATCACAATAAGTTAGAATCCTGGTTCCACGCGAGCGAAGCCATGGGCAGCAGCTAGTAAAATAATAAAGGTGCTAGGCTGTGGTCCGCAAACATTTGCGTGTTATCTTTGCACTGTCGCTACAAATTTGCGGTGTTAATGCGTTTACCATGTAAACTGTGGGCAACATTAGCTGCGACAGGAAGGAATAACACCGGAGCGTGCTTCCAACCGATATATCAACTATATTGACAATGGGTGCGCTATGTGCTCGATATAAGCAGTTGGATTCACGTTGACCTTTAAGTCAAAGTCAATAAGGTTTTCATTCATTGAAATCATAAGGATCATATAGAATAGAAGCGACAACAACAACGAACACGCTCACAACTGTAATCCCCATGATGGACAACCTCAGATACCTATTCAGTGCGTTAATCTTCGAGGATACGAAGTACTAAATAGGGGGTAGTCAGAGGCACGTTCAAACATTATATTTGGTACATGCCCGCGTTTTAGTAAGTTTTGAGTTTGAAAGGGTTGCAACCTGTCACGTGGAATGACAGGTTGCAACCCTATCAAACTCCTTGAAAGATGTGAAAACGTCTCTGATGCTACCTTTTGGTCAAACTCCTTGAAAGATGTGAAAACGTCTCTGATGCTACCTTTTGGTCAAACTCCTTGAAAGATGTGAAAACGTCTCTGATGCTACCTTTTGGTCAAACTCCTTGAAAGATGTGAAAACGTCTCTGATGCTACCTTTTGGTCAAACTCCTTGAAAGATGTGAAAACGTCTCTGATGCTACCTTTTGGTCAAACTCCTTGAAAGATGTGAAAACGTCTCTGATGCTACCTTTTGGTCAAACTCCTTGAAAGATGTGAAAACGTCTCTGATGCTACCTTTTGGTCAAACTCCTTGAAAGATGTGAAAACGTCTCTGATGCTACCTTTTGGTCAAACTCCTTGAAAGATGTGAAAACGTCTCTGATGCTACCTTTTGGTCAAACTCCTTGAAAGATGTGAAAACGTCTCTGATGCTACCTTTTGGTTTTAAGATGCTCATACATAGACAATTTTTAAAGCAATCATTGTTTGGTAGTTAAAAAAAATGGGTGTTAATTAAACAGACTTCTTTTTAATAGCATTATTCGCCTCTAAAAATCCACATTGCCTTCTAAATTACTACATCAGCCACAATTAACGAGCGTCTGAATGATAATATCTTAGCCACTTCTATGTAAGCCACTCTAAATACAACTCGGCATAACAACACCGCTCAAGTCGAAATTTTGCGGTTTTGACTTTTTTATGCCATTGGATAGATCTTTTCATTGCGCTTTTGTTCACCAATACAATGATTGCATTTCAACCAATCACAGTTTTAATTTCAGCGTTAGCGATTTCAATTCTGTGGATTTGTGCGGAGTTGATAAAACAAGCAGTAAAATATTAATATATGACTAACCGGTCGGTTTTATTTATTTTGAACCCAAGTTTGTTGGGTGAAGTTGGGATAGCAATCCTCTTTTTCTGAGTGGTAATAAAAAAAACCTAATAACCTAACCTAGCCTTCTATAGAATATATAGTTGGTGTTGTAAAAAAGACGAATAAGTTTATTAGAGGCTATCTCATTTCCCGTTGCTTAGTTATAAAATGAGAAGTTTGATCACGTGGCCACTAAAGAAATGTATGGCTTGACTTGTATTTTCTCAAGAAAAATCATTCAACAGACATGTGCGTAGTGCTGACCCCACGCTAGGATTCTCTGTGCCGTGGGTATCAGGAACTATGAATACAAAGAAAAAAGAAAATACATTTATTTATTTGACACACACAATATAGAGAGGATACAAGCAGAAGATACAAAGAAAGAAAACAGGTTATTCCTCTTCGCTACGCGTGGGCCAAATAGGTCCTGTCTCAGCATAATAAGCAACTCCACATCACCAGGGTGTGAAGCTACGCTGGTTTTCAGACAGAACCTATTGGTGAGTGACCCCACGACCGACAGCGCAGGCGCACAATAAAAATATAATTACAAATACCGTGGTACCACACCACCCACAATTTATGACCCGGGTCAAAAATGTTGTGCTTTGCACAACAGTTCCTACCTACTTGCTTGCCTACCTACCTACCTACAGTATGTTTTCGTAGGTAGGAAAACTCTACGATGACCTCTGTGGATCTCTAAGACGCAGAAGGTGTCTATTCCCACCGCGGGCGAATGTTTGTATGTTCTGCAAATATTTGTCTCGGGTCTGGTTGTTTTCTATGTACCTCGTGTGTTCATAAGTCTTGAGACACAGTAAAACTAAAATATTTTTGGAGCTAAGTTGAGTATTCATTTATTGGATATTAAAATTAAAACTACTGACATCTAGATCTGTATTTAAAAATAAATCATTCAAAATGGCCGCCTTTGCATTCAATGCAGGCCTTCAAACGCGTGCGCCATTCATCTATGGCGGCACGAATCTTTTCAATGGGAATCCGTTTCGATTCTTTAATAAGGGCTCGCTTGAGAGAATCCAGGTTTGGGTGAGACTTTCTGCATGCCCTCAGCTCCAATTCCGTCCATAAAGAATAATCCAAAGGATTCAAGTCAGGGCTTGACGAGGGCCAATCTTCGCTCCGAATGAAGCCTGGCAAATTGGCCTCCAGCCAACGTTGGGTAGTCTTAGCTTTATGGGAGGGAGCAGAGTCCTGTTGGAAAACCCAGTATTTTCCAGCGAATAGCGTATCATTTAATGGTTTAACCACCGCTTCCAATATGTCGGTTTGGTAATTTTGTGCCTTCACCTTGACGCCTCGCTGGCAAAAATTAAGCGAAGTGACCCCCTCGTAGGAAACACCCCACCAAACCATCACACTTGCTGGATGATGAGTGCGCTGGACATTGCGTACAGATGGCTGGACGTCCTTTGAACTTCTGGCGTAAACCTTATTGTTCTGCCGGTTAAACTTTTCTTCCACCGTGAAGTTCTTTTCATCGGTAAACAGGATATTTTTTGGATCGTGTCTCTTCAATAGGTTCCGACATCGTTCCAGTCGCAATTTACGAAGACGCTCGTTTAAATAATGCACTTTCCTTCGACTGTAGGCCTTTAGTTTAAGATCATATTTAAGTATCCTGTTCACCGATATTCGCGAAATGTTGGTCTGCAGAGCTAATTTCTTTTGAGTCCGGCAAGGGTTGCGACGAATTCGCTCTCTGATTACTTTGATGTTGGCGGGCGTCCTTACAGACCGCGGGCGGCCACATCTTCCACGGTCTTCTAAAGAGCCGGTCTCCTTGTACCTCTTTATGGTATAATACACAAAGTTCCGACTACATCCCAAACTTTGGATTTCACTAAAAACTTGCATTGGTTTTTTTCCTGCTTGAAACAGTGAAATTACAGTCGCACGCAAATCTTTTGTTGGCGCCATTTTCACGGAGAATGAAACAAATATTCAAATGTATATTTTTTCTGATTCAAAACATTCGAAATTTAAAATTTTAAAAGTTTAAAAAAGGTTGCATGAATTACTTTCTTTTTAAATTAATTAAATAAGTTCGTCTCAAAACTTATGAACACAGAGGTATAATATGTATGTATTTATAAAAAATGAAATTACATACGTAGGATGTCAGCCATGTTGTTCCCATAATTGTCTGCTTAGTTTGGGGTTAGATGATGTGGTGTGATAAATATCCAGCATTATTTATTTATTATTATTATTTACTATTACTAATCCAGCAGTTTGCCGCTCTAGCATAACGATTAGTTGGTGCTTTTAGGTATATTATTATTAGTATATATTTTGTGTTTAGGTATACCTATACCAAATACCTATTACGTATTAGGCCCATGTAATTGTGGTTCCTTCTTTGAAACTCCGGTTATAGTGTGTGTCAAATAAACTACGAGTATTTTCTTTCTTTATTTACATTTCTATTCTTTTTTTCTTTGCATTTTAATGACTGCTTCCACTTACTATTCTAAACTTGTACATATCTTTTTTAGCGATCTGTAATTGTCCTTACTTTTAGAATTTCAAAGGTTGTAAACACCTGTATATCCTATATCGCTATTAGCAACTCTGTAAATAAATACCTTTACACTGTAAAAAGGTCGCAATTTCAACTGAGGTGAGGTATATTTTTAAGACCACTGTCCTATCAAGCGTCAAACTAACAAGTATATAAGTTGTATATCAGTCATGTAGTTCCCATTATACAAGCTCTGCTTAGTTAGAGGCTAGATGATGCTGTGTGGAAAATGTCCAGCATTATAATTTATTTATAAGCTTTTTATAAGCGTCACGTGGCCAGAAAGGCCAAATATCAAACACTAGCCCACGGTTTCACCCGCTTGGTATTCGGATAAAAAGTAGCTCTTATCGTAAGAAATTCGTATTCGCTCGACCGATTTTTCGTAGAATTACGTTGCAAAATTAGTCTCCACTAAAAGCTTTTAACGAGATAATATACAGCCTTTGTTCCTAATAAGGAAATATGGGCAATTTTTGAAATCGGTTGAGTAGTTTCGTAGATTACCTCCTACATCCAAACTTTACCTCTTTTAATAATTATAAAGTGTAGATTAGTGTAGATCACACAAAAGGAAAGTCTGAAACGTAAAATAATATCTGTGGTAAAAAAAACACACCGCGACGCGGTCGATGCAGTCCAACTTAAAAACAGTCCATTATAACTCCGATATAAGTTTAAAAGAACAAATCGAAACTGGTATTCTTTGGATCTAATATTAAACGTACCGTGGAAAATATTATATTTTATTTACTGCCTTGTGGAAGTTCGTTTGACGTGAACTCGCAATGAGGACAAGACTTACCTATATCGAACTTGGGCAGGGTTTCGTTCAATCTCACTAAACTGAAAATACATGGCTGTTGAATTTTTCGGAAGTTATCAAAATACCAAAAATTAAGTTTAGCGAAAATTTGTGCTTCGTTTGTTCATAGTCAATATTTGTCTCGGGTCTGAGTGTTTTCTATGTATAATATGTATGTATTTATAAAAAAACTTATGTAAGTGGTAGTGGTTGTGGGTACCAGGAACTATGAGCACAGTAGTACCACACCACGCAGACTGGGAACAAATATCTGCAGAGCATGCAAACATTTGTTTTTTTACTATAAAATAAATTCTACTTATATTATAAACGTGAAAGTTTGTGAGGATGTTTGTTCCTCTTTCACGTAAAAACTACTGAACGGATTTTGATGAAACTTCACAGTAACATAGCTTATATATCAGAATAACACATAGGCTACTTTTTATCCGGGTACCACGCGGGCGAAGCCGAGGGCAGAAGCTAGTACTATAATGCTGGTCATTTTTCACACATCATCATCTATGGCATCAAAATATGTTCATGATGATTTTGGCATAAAAATACACTATAACTAGAAGCCACTACTAGACATAGCCCTCCCTCAAAGAGTGCCATGACGAACGAGCATTGGCCGTCTCCTTCAACCGACTTCCCGCAACCTTTACGATTCATCAGGCCATCCCATCCTGCGTCGTCCGATTCGTGGTCGGGGGGTGCATAAAGGTTAAATTTGCACTTGAATTTTAACTTAGCGCCTGAACAGTCCTCTAGGGGAGCCTTATGAATTCGGGCCAATAGACATACCGTCACAATTTATCATTCAAACCGTATTAACAAGCATCGGTTATCAGAAAGTGCGGCAAAACATGGCCATTTTCGCATAAGAGATGAGAGAGATAACGCACGCTACTGATGTAATTTTATTTCGTCTTGTTTATTTTATACTTGACAATGCTTTTGCAGATTTTCTATTTATTCTTGAAAACTCAAAATTTGTTATGTTGTTGCAAATCATATTTTTTTATAGTTGAATTTAGTTTTATTTAACTCTGATATACTTAAGATGAATCATGTATTTTATCAATTGATTATTATTAAGCTATATCTGTTTTTTGTTAAAATGATTTATCTGAGAACATATTATTTATTAGAAGATGAACGAATGAATGAATGAATCCTACTAATATTATAAACGTGAAAGTTTATGAGGATGGATGTTTGTTACTCTTTCACGCAAAAACTACTGAACGGATTTTATGAAACTTTACAGTAATATAGCTTATGCATCAGAATAACACATAGGCTACTTTATATCCGGGTACAAACAAACACTATTCCCTAAATAAACACAATTACATATACCTACCTACTTACATAACCTAACCTTACAAATTACAGATAATAATTCATAGACTACTAAATATTCTATATAATATATATTATTCTCACAATATGTAGTTGAGAGACTGATTACTTAAACTTTGTAGGATTCGAGCATGAGAGCTAAAAAGTGATTGTAAACTTTGAATCTGAAAACTTCAACAGAAGACACCTCACG
The DNA here is from genome assembly GCA_958496245.1 of Perizoma flavofasciatum. Taxonomy (NCBI): domain Eukaryota; kingdom Metazoa; phylum Arthropoda; class Insecta; order Lepidoptera; family Geometridae; genus Perizoma; species Perizoma flavofasciatum. Next base: position 9,617,680 of record OY292434.1, on the reverse strand, counting down.
ATATGACTGTGGAATACTGTTTCAGAATCGGATAGCAGTGATTGTGAAGGTTATAAATTAATTAATTGAAATGAATTATCATAGACAATCGAATCGCCACATGTCTAGATCTGTGTGCCTTCTGGCATAGGCCACCTCCCTTTCCGCTTGTCTCAGTCTTTTGCGACTCTAGTCCAAGTTCTACCAGCTGTCTTTACTATCTCATCATCCCATCTCTTGAATTAATTAGGATCTTAATAATTATAATGATTAATGATTACTTAACTGTAATGTTTGTAACACTTAAAAAAACATTTCATGTTGTTGTTATTTTATGTACACCCCCGCCACTCTCACAATCTGTTACTATCCTCTCCATCCAAAGTTTGTCTGGAAGAGATCGCTAGATCACCCATTGTACGTTCTCTAGATTAAGATTTTGTTATTATTTTACTCGTTTAAGGTGTACAATAAAATGTTTTCATTCATTCATTCATTCATTATTTCAATAAACATATTCATAAAGAAATCTAGGACTGCGCACATAAAGTTTATTACCCATATCTTCGTGTGTATATCACGGGATGAGGCTAATACTTCGTAAAATACACCAGACGCCTGACTGATGAGACACGTCACAGGGAACAGAATTGCTTACAACATTACTCCTCCAAATTGCAGAATATAATGCTGCATAACTTTGTTGTATTAGCCTAAACTTGTAGAGATTGCGCGTTGGTTTTGTCGTTTAGTCGTACTATATAGTCGTAATTGTTTTGAGGATACAGATACAGCATAAATAAGTAGAAATGAAGAAGAAAAATAGCTTAAACTAAGGCTTTATTCACACAAGAGGTCGCGGTGTGTTTGGCTTTTCATCCGCTCGCAACATTGTTCGAATGTTCGTTGAGAAATCACTTCTCTTCGTTTTTCTTTGTGATACGTCTTCGTCTCGTCGGATGGCTAGTCATGCAACAATGAATATCGCTAAAGAGCTAGAATAAGGTGTTTGTAGTTAAACGAGGGAAAATAATGTTATGATGATCATGATCAGTATTCGCTTGATTTGAGTGCAGACGGGCTTAGGTAGTTGCTTTGGCAACTTATGTTTTTTTTATTTCCTTTTAATTACCTGGAAGAACAATTTCATGGAAATAGACTAATCTTTAGCAATTCCTAAGGGCAAGTATCCACTAAATATGACCCGAGAAAAAATTGACATCTTTTATATTTTGGTGGATACCGCCCTAAGTCATTGCTAAAGGTTAGTCTATTTCCATGAAATTGTTTTTCCAGGTAATTAAAAGGAAATTTTCTTATTTCATTACGTACCAACATAGTAAAAGGCAATTTATCTCTCAAGTACCTCAATGTCAACCACCAAGAGCGAAATAAAAAGGGCCTTCCATTTCATGTAACAATTAGAAAGAAGGAATAAAAAGGGCGAGTAAGGGACTCCACAATAAATTAAAGGAGACAAAGTTTCTGGAACGTTTTTATGTCTACGAAAAGAAGTCTAAACCATTAATCCTGGGTCGGACGTACTAACCGAGTAGCTTTTATTGTGCCGAAGATTTGCATTGTGGAATCTACACAAATGTCTGCTGTAACAATTAATTTAAAAGCTTCTTTAAAAAAATCGTGACTTTCAATTTTTGAAGCGAATCATCCATTCTACTAGTCACACTCAGATTACTACTATATGAGATTACAGCATCTTTAATACTTTTGTCCCGAAACGTGTATTAACCTGAAAGTGATGTGAACAAGTTTTATGCAGGAACATACGTGTCAATAGTTTTTTGTAACATGCGCTACTTTTTGGACTCTGTGCCTGCCTCAAGCCTGATGTTAACCGAACGAGATGACTTTAAAATTAGAAACAGCTGATGTATTGTTGATCTCCCAATGTTCGCGTAAAAACGTGAGCTTTCAAAAGAAAGCTTATCGGAGACAAAAAAATCTCCACGAGTATGATGCGTAACTTACTATGTAAGTCACGAGACGAAAGTTAGACAAGTCATTAGACTATATAAATCGACTACAGCGTAAATAATTAGATTTACGCTGTAATTGATTTATATATCTGATAAAGATTAAAAGATGAATAAATCGATTGCAGCGTGCAGATTTACTCCAGTGTAATTGCAAAGGACCTTCGGTTTTGCGATAGTTTGATTTCATCAGACTATTCTGGTCTAGTGCCACTTTAGCCACTCCGTTCATGTGTTTTACAACCGGCATTATCATTATGTATTGTCTTATTTAAAACCTCACCTTGATTTGCTTTCAAGAAAACTATAAATATAATGGTATTGTGCCTAAAATAGTGCTGAGCTTTTCACGAGAGAAATAATGTTGCTGAAACCCACGAAATATGACGACGTCGCTGCCTGCCATAACATAGTGAAACAAATACGTAGTATCGCAACATTGAAACTCGAAATATTCTGCTTTGTACAACCATCGAAATCTGTGTGTCAAAAATGTCTTATATATTGTTCAAAGAATGGGTTTTATTGCCTGGGCTACCTATTTGCAAGTGACAATTTAAACTCAGTTTTTTCATATTTTTACTTCCCAGATTACACTTTACAAAACGATGGGATGCGCCTAATGACCTCAAAGTTCTACGCACTGAGGATGTCTATCATGAAAAACATCGAGCGTGATTTGTATGTATTTTATTTCCTTAAAAAAATCGTTGTTGTGCATCTTGTAGAGGTATTATTGTTTACATTTGGTTACCTCTTCTAAAATGGTCACAAAACACTGCTGATATGACTCGTGACAGGGATACGATACTGTCAACATGACACTCTATAGTTTATAAACTATGTGCCCGTCCCACGACAGCCGCAAGTAGCGACACTGTCGGTTTGTTTTATCGCTAATACTTTAGATTTTATAGCCGATAATAAATTGAACTTATGGCTCAAGTTAATTAAATTTCCTTAAAACCCCAGCGTCGGGGATTACGTCGAATGTTTGGTTTAGCGGAACTAAAAGTTAAGTGTTTTTACTTTGAAGTGTTCTTACAAAGTAATTTAGTAACCTACTTCTTTATTTTCTTGTTTTCCCATTACTTTCTCTGACGAGCATTGAGACTATGATGATGATGAGATCATCATCATCATAGTCTCAATGCTCGTCCAGACTTGTGCTTTTGTAAAGATTTACAAAAGCACAAGTCTGGACTTACTACAGAGAAGAATTATTGTTATAATGTTCAAAAGGTTAGGTAATAATAAAATTCGCCAACATTGTTTTCTGCATTCAACAACAGATTTCGTCCTAGTCACAAACAGTATCATAAACTAAGACAACTATCTACACGAACCGATGTAAACATAAAACCAACGTGACGCTGGAAATTTAATGAAACAAAGCATTTTCTTTCTCTGTCCAGTGAATTACGACCGAATAAAATACTGGTGACAAGGAATAAGATACTGCCCTAAAGGGGCCACGATGGACCGTGAGACGTCACACGATTTTATTACACAAGGACAGACCCGTCACGGTATTCTTTGGGGATAAACAAGAAAAAATATTGCAATGCGAAGGGAAAAGTTGCTAATGTTTTGACGTAAATCGTGATATAGCCCGGCTTTCGGTACTAAGTATTTTTTTAGTGACTAGCAGTTACCCACGACTTCGCTCCGCGGTTTTTGAGCAGGTTTAAGGTAAAAGGGCTTGACCTGTGGTTTATTACTCTAAATATTTAGCGAATTTAAATATTATCTGCGTCTACCTTCTAGCATCTAACATCAGTACCTATAGTAAGCGACAAAATAGTTTTGCAAAAATCGTAAACCACTGATTATAATAATGTTAGGTTTTTGCGCGTTGTAAATTAGGATAAAATTACTAATATTTGCTGTCGTAAGAGTGTTTTTTTTCGAATATATTTTTATTATCTTATGCTACTATTCTATTAAAATAAAGTTTTATTACTGAGGTTACTAGTAAAAAAGTATCATTAATTTGCATAATTTAAAAATGTTGTAAAATTATTACTATGCAAATATGTAGGTACGGAAGTTTCCAAAGGTGCAATTTGGCGGATATTCTGTTAAATGAAAATGAACGTCTAACCAGAATTTAATATCAGTCTGTCGGTAAAATTAAGCCACATTCAAATTCAGATTATTTCAAGATGTCTAGCGTGGTTGCATTAAGCTAGATATGTTACGTTGGTAACATTTCTAATACATTTATTCATACAAATATGTAAGGTATAAATAACAAATACAGGCTTGTATGAAATATTGCATGCTTCATATGTGCAAGCTAAAGGTCTGTTTATATTTTTATGTTACAGCTATAACGTTTAATTCGCTTTTTCAAAATAACTAGACCTTCCTGTCACGGAGGTCCTCGATAACATGCGTAGGTATTCGAAATATGCAATCTATTTATTACTTTATAGCAAAGTAAATCTATCGTATAGAAGCGAAATCTAGTTATCTGGAATTGGAATCACTCGATGCGTTAGGAGCAGGTTGGTTTCGGTGCAAGGGGTACCAAAATCCGATTCCAACTAAATTGAGTTTAATAAGATTTTCTTCGATACTGCTCATAGTTCATTCTCAATACGATGCAAATGCATGAGGAACGTGAAATTTTCCTAATAATATATGTTTATATTTTTTACAATTATTAATCATATTATATTTATATAACAAACTGATTTAATACAATATTAAGTTATTAGTATAATAAAATCTATGTTAGGTTTGTCTAGATATTAGGTTCTCGAAGTGTTAGTTGTCGTTATCTGACTTCTGGGTAATATTTTAAAATCAATCTATCCATTTGTGCAACAATTATCACCAATCCATTTTGATACCGAAACTTATTGAATGTTTTGTAGGTAATCCCAGCTTAATACGTTAGCGAATAACGCAAATTACCTGCTGGGCCGAGCGCTCGGCAATAACATTAATTGATTCAGATACCGTGCACCTGGGTACTGCAGGTGGACGAATTCAGTCAAGGGGCACAGGGGATCCATTGTTGACTATTAAAAAAATTGGAAATTCACCGATTTACCAAAATTGGTAATTTTTGCATAAGCTTTTCTAATTAGGTTATACTCTTCTGTAATACTGATAATGTCCATCACGGGGAGCGTACTTACGCTCCCCGTAACACTTGAGCCTCGTATCACTTGAGCGTGCGGGTTTTTGAAAGGTATCTAAAATGATCAGTTACATGATATTAATACTACGAGTGCTACTCGTATTAAAATAACTCTGATAAAGATAAAGATAAGATAAAGATAAATTATTGCGTGAAATACATGTAGGTACATAGGTGTTTTAGGTATTTCTATCGTTAAGCATGCAATGTCTATTGATACAATGGTTGATTAAAATTAAAGGCAAATAAGAAATAAAACAAAAAACAATAAAACAAGATAAAATCATGCAAAATAATAAATTAAATTTAGAATAAGTTGAATGAATAAAGGTACTATTGAAAGGTTATACCTGTATATTGTGGTATAAGATTAAATTGATGATGAAAATTGATATTGAAAATTAAAGCATAAAGATAACGAATGTTATTTAGATATTTTTTTGTCATTAATAAATTCTTTAATGTCATAGTAACATTTGACAGAGAGTGTCTGTGACTATATAACACTGACGTTTTGCCCACATAATAATTATCTCTTGCCGAAAACCGATATTTAATGTATAAGACAGTGTTGAAAAATGTGAAGTCGTGTTTAGCTTTAGACAAGTTAATGCAGATAGTATTGTAAAAACGTTTAAGTCACTAAACATAAAGAATACTGAAGACCTATGGGATATCGACAAAAGTGCTAGGTACGATAATCATTGATATCGCTCCATGTTTAGCCCATGTTTTCAATAGTTGTGTTGATGAAGGACTATTTCCTGATCTTATGAAATACAGTAAATTAATTCCTTTGTTCAAGTCTGGTAATGTTAGAGATCCAGCAAATTATAGACCGATTTCTGTATTGCCTGCGCTAAGTAAAATCTTTGAGAAACTTATTCTTTCGCAACTATTGTCACACTTTAACAATAATGGGCTATTTCATAATAATCAGTTTGGATTTACCAAAGGTCGATCTACAACTGATGCAGGCACCTTGCTCTTAAAGCATATATTGGAAGCCTGGGAGAACGCTCAGAATGCTATCGGAGTATTCTGCGACCTGCCCAAGGCTTTTGATTGCGTAAATCATAATACTTTAATATTAAAGTTGAATCATTACGGCATTCGAAATAAAGCACTGGATCTTGTACAGTCTTACTTATCCAATAGAGTTCAAAGGGTTGAGGTTGGTGGTGAGAGGTCTTTGGGATCTACTATTGACATGGGGGTGCCGCAGGGTTCGATACTTGGCCCTTTCTTGTTTTTGGTATACGTTAATGATCTTCCCTTTTACGTAGAAAACTTATGTGATATTGTTCTATTTGCGGATGATACTTCTATAATATTCAAAGTTGATAGATGTAAAGCCAATTACGACGATGTAAACTTATCTCTATCGAGAGTTCTTGATTGGTTTACTGTCAATAATCTTTTGCTAAATGCTAAAAAACTAAGTGTATCAAATTCACTTTGCCCAACATTAAATTAAATGGAGAAACATTAGATCTTGTAGATTCAACTATATTTTTAGGACTCCATATTGATTCAAAATTGCAATGGAGTACGCAAATAGAAGCACTTGCAGGTAGACTTAGTTCTGCTGCATATGCAGTTAGAACAATTAGACATCTTACTGATGAAGCCACATCTAGGTTAGTATACTTCAGCTACTTTCATAGTGTCATGTCATATGGTATCTTACTGTGGGGGAAGGCAGCAGACATCCAAACAATTTTTGTTTTACAAAAAAAGGCGATACGTGCCATTTATAATATGAAGCCTCGTGACTCTTTGAGGGAACGATTCAAAGAAATAAACATTATGACAGTAACTTCACAGTATATTTATGAAAACTTAATGTACACGCATAAAAATAGCGCTTGTTTTATTAAAAAAAGTGAGGTGCATAATATTAATACTAGAAACAAAAATAAATTACTCATTCCAAAATTTCGATTAGAAAAGTCAAATGGGTCTTTTATGGGAAACTCTGTACGCTTCTATAATAAGCTTCCGGTAAATGTAACCAAGCTGCCCATTCGAAGATTTAAATCTTATATAAAGAACAATCTAATAAAGAAGGCGTATTACACCATATATTGAGGATAAAACTGCATGGCCCGATGTCGTCGCTCCGCTCCCTCGTTAGCTTAATTGTCAAATTGCGTATCTGTAGTCACATATTTTTTATAAATAGGTTAAGCATTATATTATAAAGCGAATCGTGTGTTGTCTTAAGAACTTTGGTTGATACTTTTTAGACTTTATTCAATTCTTTGAGTAGCACTCTTTTTCTATAAATTAATTCACCTCGTTCGATTGGCACCACGCTAAAGCTGAATGAAGGATCATCAAAAAAATAACCAAGCAGAGTTTGTTGCCTGATTCTTCTATGCTTGGTCGCGCGCGAGGAACCGGCGTAAATTCACTTTCGAATTTTAAATTCACGTAGTTTTTAAGTTGACGTTTCTATATGATCCTTGTGATTTCAATGAATAAAAAACTATTGACTTTGACTTTGACTTTATTTTTATGTGTTTAATGGAATGGAATTTTATGTGTGTGACAGAGTAAGACTTTCAAAAATGACTTTGGTACATTGTGGGGGCCAGTGGTGTTTCTAAATGATAACTCCTTAAACTTTCTACAGAAAAATTGGTAAAATTGGTTCTACACAATTTTATTTTGGGAGTATTACCGCACACACTTTGAAGAGCATCGGAAGAGAAGAACGAGAGGTGTTGCCACTCGCTTATATAGCTTTGAATTTATAATAAAAACAATATAATCGAATCTACATCGATTACTAAATTTGTTGTCTCGGACAGTACATAGAGATTTCATACTTAGCTGATCTCTTTGTCATCTGTAGTTTCAAAATCGGTTTAAAGATTCTTTATTTTTCTCAAAGAACATAATACATAGTTCACTTCAATAAGAAAACAAAAAATTAAGTACTCTACTTAAAATTATATTTTAGCACGAGTGTGCTTACTTGCTAACATGCTAACCTATCTACTAAATCAAAAGGAAAAAAAAACTAAATCAAAGGAAAAAAAAAGTAAATAAAGGAAATTAATCTAAAACAACTAAATTTTTACCTAAAATAATTTGTGATTTAAATAATTACTGTCCCCAGAAATTACTTTAGACTTTATCATGTTTAGTTATTGAGTATTCTGTTTCATTTTAATCTGCCGGTGACGTTTGTTATACTTTGACAGTTTTTTTCACAAACTAGCATAGGTTTTTTCTGGTATCCCGAAAAAATCTGCAAGCGATAGTCCAAAAGTCTTTCTAGCCTCATCAAATGACAATGACTTATAAATCTTCCCACGCACTACGGTTTCAGATAACCTTGTGTTCTATCGCTTAGTGAACAAAACGTTCAAGACTCTCGTCGACATGACATGTATGTCCTTAGTCCACCCCCACGTAAATTATTAATAGACAAGTGACTGTTATACTGATCTCATTATAAATTAATGAGTTTGTTTACGCAACGACCTGACAAAGAGAATTCGATTTCGGCCACTTCCGGCGTTAATTTTATTGTCCTCATGCATAAGTACAGACCGATACAGAATATGTATGATAAAAGGGAGATAATTTGAGCACAGTGAAAAGGGTTGATATCAAAATCACTCACATGACCATATAGGGTCAGCTGTCCGTTGAATGAGACCTAATTTTGATTATTAAATACTAAGTTCCTACATCGGCGCACATCAGCGCAAAAACAAATGTTTACAGATGAAAGAACTTTATATATTAACGTAACGGTCTTTAGATAGCTAGCTGTTTCATCTGTATTTTTTGTAAATACTTGTACTGTACATAGTTTTATTAACTTATAAGTGACGTATTGGTTTAATCATTATTTATTTTAGTTTTGCCATAAGCAAAATATTATATAGGTACCTATATGTAAACTGAGCTTAATTAAACAAGTGCGTCTCCTTGTTGTGGGTACTGTAGCGTCGTCAAATGAGCACTTAATTAGTTACATGGAGCCCTTACGGTGAGACACGCGGACGTCCGGGATAATGGGACTTCCTCTTTTTTTTAAATTATTTAACCAAAGACACAATGTACATAAAAACAAACTATAAACGTTTGAAGCTTTAATATCGCTTGGCGATTGTGTCGCTCTGTACCAAAAACGTAAATCTTCACGAAAATACTATAAACGAGCGAGCAGTCAGCTGCGACGTAAGAGGTTAGTTAGGGCTCAATTCACGATTCCCACTGCAAAATGTTTGCGTGTTCTGCAGATATTGGTTCCAGTTCTGGGTTTTGTGGTATCACGGTACCCGTAGTTCCTGATACCGACGACTCAGGGAATCCTAGTGTAGGGTCAGCAAAAATGTGTCTGAATGTGTGTGAAATTAGTCATCATCATTTTGAGTGCATGGCCACCTCCATCTACCGGCTTACCGCAAACTCTGATGGCGTCGGTCGACAACAACCACTTTCTGTTGGCGTTAACGCCTGCGGAAAGATTAAATTATATGGAAATAACATTAGCTGTTGAGATGACACGTGACTGCTGCCAAGTTTATCGAATTAGCGTTAGCATGAAAGGAAAACTAAACGTGAGGTATTCTTCTAGACACCAAGGTAAGGGCTTTCCGACGCGTCGTCTGATTCTTAATCGCGATTCGAGAACTGGTTGTATAGGTTGATTCGGTATAGTTTGAGACAACTCTTCAAAGAAAATTACTATCAAATCGTATACATACAATTTTGTATTAATAACTGAATAAGTTATTTTTACCTAATTAGACGCATACTTAGACTTGAACCCACTATCTGAACACCCCTGACGTGATCACGTATTGTATCGCATGTAGTGACATTAATCTATCTATCTATCTAAGAATTATCTAAGAACCATCCTCAAATACATTCAAATTTATTTTAAAACACTGCATATAAGAGGTAAATAGTAACAGACAAATCAAACAACCTCATACGGCATAATATGAAATTCAGGATCTTGTCGGCGCGAGTGAAACTAAACTCACTATTTAAACCACTGTTTCTCAAAGTGGGCGATAACACCCCCTTGTGGGCGCTAAAGGCCTTCAGGGGGCGGTAGAAAACTCTAATAGATATTGGGGGCGCTAAGGGGGTCTAGAGCGGAAAGCACAGGTTATTATGTTTAAAAACTTTGGGGGCCGCTAGGATTTATTTTATTCTCAAAGTGGGCGGTGAGAAAAATACGTTTGAGAACCTGGGGTTTAAACCATAAGGGCTGTGGGTACGAATACCCTTCTTGTGTTAGCGTTATTAAATTTTCACGATAACATTGTTGACTATCGCTAGCCTATTAAAGAAGAATTGTAAGGCTTCGCTAGATTTATATAAAGGTGCCCATAGTAGGAATCCCCGAAGATTGCTTTTAATTAAATTTCAAAGTTTGCCTTTTGTTAAGGTCTGATAAGAATAAAACTAGTTATATTCACTGAGCTATAGTAATTAACTTTTGCTTTGAAAGACTTAGATTGAAAATGTGATGGGGTGATTTTGTAAGGTTATAAGCTCATAGGGGTTCAGCTCATAGGACAATTCGGGGTTTCTAGGGTGTTTGTTAGTGAATTATAATTTTACTATTTGTTGCCCGCGGCTTCGCCCGCATGGTATGTTGATAAAAGTGGCATATGACCGTCTCCAGTCTTCGAACTATGTCCACCAACTTTTGAATGAATCAAACCAAGGCTTACAATTTTAAAAAGTTTAGAACTCAATTGCACACACCCAAAGGGTAGTTTTGAAAAAAAAAAACGTGTTTCATTATTTACTTTAATGTTTATTTGTACAGAGTTTTGAGCGAATTAAACAATTTTTTTTTCATAGAACTACACACACAGACTTTCACATTTATTATATTAGTAATTTTATTAAAAGGATTTGTTAGTAGTTGTGCTTCTTATGAAAGAGCTCGTCCGCGAAGGTACTAATACCATAACTATTTATCCGCCAAGCAGTAATGTTCGCATTGTTGTGTCCCGGTTTGAAGGGTGTGGGTGCCGGTGAAATTACAGGTACATGAGACTTTACACCATTATGTCTAAGAGTCGGCAACGTGCGAATGATACTCGTATCTCTGGTGTTGCAATTGCCCATAGGTTAGGTAACCATTTACCAACAGGTAGGCCGTAGGCGGCCGGGGATCTCAAGAGGCAAAAATATAGAAGTCTCGATAGAGCTTACTTATTGGAGCGTTTTGGGGTTGAGACTCTGGGTCCGTGGGGAACCGGGACCATTCGCATTTACAAAAATTTTCAGGGCGACTGGTCGAAGCGACGCGTGACCAGAGAGCTGGCTCTTATCTGGATCAACGCATTAACATTGCCATTCAGCGTGGCAATGCGGCCAGTATTTTGGAACGCTTCCGTCTGGTAGTTATCTGGATCAGTTGAGCTATCTATAGATTGTTTGCAACGGTCATTGGATAGCTAGCTGTTTCATCTGTATTTTGTATATACCTACTTGTAAATAATTGTATGAATAAAAATACTTAAGTAATCCGCCGACATTTTAAGCGAGAATCACTATAATCTTTGTTTTCTTACGGATGTTTCTGCCAGATGGAAATACATTAAAATACGATATGATAATTCCAAATATCGATTTTGATAGCGGTCTCAGTTGGTATTCCGGGAATCCCGCGCTCTCAATTACGTCACAACAATCCTACGAGGGGCAATTAATTTGATTGAAGTCCATATTCCATAAACTAGAATTTCGAGTGTTTATAATTATGGAGCTGGAGCACGCTTGTGCTTAATTAAGTGGGTCACAATTTGGTATAGCGTACGAAAAGGAAGGTTGTGGGTTCGACTCCGAGGTTAAATTCTTGGGATATTACGAATCATTGCCTATTTATGTACGTATAGATAGATAGAAAATACTTTCTTGCACACCAAATAATATTTCAGCTAAGATAAGTACCTACTAAAAACTTTGACAGTATTATACAGTAGGTGGTCTTATCCCTAACTAACGACTTCTAATAGACAATTTTTAGATGGAATGGACTGTACAAAAGATTACAAGAGGTTTAAGTAGTGTAACACATATTATTAATAAACTATAAACAATACACTGGCTTACCTAGTATTATATATACTATGTATTATAGAATAGTAAATGATAGTATGTAGGTATTATGCTGTGTAGTAAGTAATTATGTAGGTAAATAATAGTATAGTGTTTTCATAGTATGTGGTACACCACTTACAACCCCTTGTAATCTTTCGTACAGTCCGTTCCATCCAAAGGTTGTCTGGTAGAGATTGCTAATTAGCGATAAGACCGCCCATTGTACACCAATGTTAAAGTTTTTACTATTTATTTAAGTTGAAATATTTCGTGTGCAATAAAGTATTTTCTATCTTCTATCTATCTACACTTACATAAATACTTCCAAGTAATCCATAAAAATAAATCACACATCGTTTTCAAAAGTTTTGAGAGCATGTACAAGTTATCAAGGACACACGTACCGAACAGTAGACGAAGTATGGTAATAAAGCACGCTTGTCTCTGATATTACCCCATTATGTCCTCCGGCTTAATTTATGCCGTCGCTAAGTCATACGGTAGTACAAGGCAGCATGGTTGGCCATAGATTCCACTGGATGTGATTCGTGTTGTTTTTAAACAACCACCATATAAACCAACCTCAATATGTTTTTGATAATTGGATGAATTTCTACAAACAACGATAGTGTTTTTCAAGATTTTTAGAGAAACGACGAAATGACCAGACAGAGCAACTCCGGGAACTTTCCCATCGCATCTAAAGTAAGAACGCCTTTCTACCCGTAAGGAGCCCTTACATGCTTTTGCCATAAAAGTTTATTTGTTTGTCTGTCTGTTACCGTTTATCTCCGAAATGTGTTTTTTGCAGTCGCGTTGTATGACTTCAAGGATGCTTCTTATACAGGTTTTATAGCCTAGTAAAGTTCTTGCAATCGATAATGGAAATAAAAGTTCGACGGTTTCAAAATGTTGTAAGAAATAACTTGTCAAAGATATCGACAGAAACATGAGTAGGCCCTGTTCTTTTACAAAGGTATTCGAATTTTCTGATTATTTTTATCCACAACGTAAGGCCGTATACGTGTTTGCTTTAAGAGTTTGTTTGTTTATGTTTCTTTTACTATTTATTTCCGAAATTGCTTATCGGATTGAAATTGATTAGACGACCTCTGTGGCGCAGTGGACGAAGGCCCGCCTGAGACGCAGAAGGTTGTGGGTTCGATTCCTGTCACGGGACAAATGTTTGTATGATCTACAAATATTTGTCTCGGGTCTAGGTGTTTTTCTATGTATAATATGAATGTATTTCCAAAAAATATATATATAAGTAGTATATCAGTCATGTAGTTCCCATAATACAAGATCTGCTTAGTTTGGGGCTAGATGATGCTGTGTGAAAAATGCCCAGCATTATTATTTTTATTTTATTTTAAATGAGATTTTTGCAATTGATTTGTATGACTTCTAGGGTTTATTGCCACGGGGGTCAGGGGGCGCTGCAATAGACGATGAAAAACAAGTCTAGGATTTAAAAAATGCAGAAATTCTCTTATTAAAATAACCTATAACGCAATCTGACTAGAATTAAACTATATTTATGTTATTTGCTGAATACAGACAATATAATATACAAAACTCTATTGAATATTGATCGCAACTTTGAAAAATTTAATTTTGAGGATTTTCTCATCAACGTAACGCCCTATCCAGTTTTCATAATAGTATCGTCTTGAGTCTTGCCAACGCGGGAGAAACTTAGCGATTTATTATCACACTGCTTTCAAAAAGTTTAGTCTCAAACGCTAGGCACTAGCTAGGCGCGGCAATTTACCGTTAAGTTTAACCGCTTTAAACTCATATCCTTTAATTCCTTGAATTTTTAATACAAACTTTTGAAAGCAATCCACAGATGCACCTTCTTAAAATCTACGTCAGTTCAGAGCATTATTCTATTTAAAATAGTGTTTTGACATTATTGTAGTTCTATCTCACCAGACAAAATAAGTGGAGGTGGAGGTGTAGGTGGAGTAAGGCTTTGACCAACTGGTGGCAAGAACTGAAAAATCCAGCCAAATAAATTGAAGTCGTCCAAAAGCGCTGTGGGTCGCTAATGTCAGTGGGCAGTTTTGAAAAAAAATGGCGTACACAAAGGGAGACTTACCTACGCCTACACCCAGCAGTGATTTGTAAATGTTGATGAATTCAGCGTGTCGTAGAATTCGACTTAAATCCTTGTAATTTACGAGGGTGGGTTGAAAAGTTCGCGGCCTAGGCAAGAAAACACAATTAAACACATGCAAAAATATTTTTATTTTTCGATGTAATCTCCCTCTAGTTCAATGCATTTCTTCCATCTGGTTTCGAAAGCTTCTATACCTTTTTTAAAAAATGATTCCTCAATGCCTTCAAAATAAAGGTTTACTGCGGCTTCAACCTCTACATTTGTTGAAATTTTCTGACCACCGAGGTGTTTTTTTAGGTTAGGGAACAGATAAAAGTCCGACGGCGCTAAATCAGAATAAGCTGGATGGGGCAACAATTCGAATCCACAATCACGATTTCGAGCCATGGCTTCGACAGACGTGTGAACGCGAGCGTTTTCTTGATGAAACAGAACTTTCTTTCGCAGTAATCCTGGGCGTTTTTCTTTAATTTCTTCACGTAAACGACGTAACAGTAGTATGCCAAGTTTATTGTTTCGCCTTTTGGAAGGTAGTCCACCATGATGACACCCTTAGCATCCCAAAACACAGACGCCATCACCTTTCCAGCCGACAGAATTGTCTAAGCCTTCTTTGGGGTCGGTTCACCAGGTTTTTTCCACTGCTTGGACTGTTGTTTTGACTCTGGAGTATAGTAGTGGAACCAGGTTTCATCCATTGTCAAACCTGTTAAGAAAATCTTGCGGATCAGCCTCAAAAATTTCCAAGCAGTCGCGAGAAATTGTTCAATTCGTTTTTGCTCAAATGAAAGCAACCTGGGGACCCACCTAGCAGAAACCTTAGAATACCCGAGTTTGTTGACAATAATGTTTTGCGTTTATTTATACAAGATGCCCAAGGTGTCAGCTTTCTCCCTGATAGTCAATCTACGGTTTTCCAATATGAGATCACACACTTTTCTGGTGTTTTCTTCCGTCGTAGACGTCGTAGGCCGACCAGGGCGAGGGTCATCTTCGATGGTCTCTCGTCCACGTTTAAATTCTGCAGCCCATTTTTTCACAGTAGTATACGACGAGGCACATTCTCCTAATGTTGTATTCATGTCATCATGAATCTCTTTTGGTGTTAAACTTTTTTTACACAAGTACTTGATGACCGCACGTTGTTCAATATCCTCCATTTTTCAAAAACGCTGCGCCTGGTCTTACTTAATTGGCTCTAACGTGAAAACCACAAATTTAAAGTAATAAAATTTTACAATTTTTACCAGTGAACATACAAACAAAATGAGGGTAGTTTCGTGAAAATATTTAAAAGATTTGTATGTCAGGCCGCGAACTTTTCAATCCACCCTCGTATAACTGATTGTTCAAAAAGCTAGAGAAGTTACGTAAAAGTTGGTTCAATTTGTCAGACATTCGGCAAATCAAACACCTGCTTGTGATTACGTTATAATTATTTCATGCAGTGCGCGGTTGTGCCCAAGGGCAGGCAAAGTTTGCGACAGTTTGGGCCTTGATTGGTACATCGCACATATAATCAGGGGATGAATCAGGGCAGGGTATGGGTGTCCGTATTATTAATGACATTCAGTTTATTTTAGGCAATGACAATGTGAAATATAAAAAAATATACGATGACAATGGACCCTTTCTTATTATGTTATGTACATCTCCGCCACTCATACAATCTCTTATTACCATCTCCATCAAAATGTTGTCTGGAATAGATCACTTCTAAGAGATATGACTGACCATTGTTCTTTCATAAGAATAAGGTTTGTTAATTATTATTTGTTTATGGTGTACAATAAAGTATTTAATTTGATTAATTCATTCATCGTAAATTATTATTTTTTATATTGTGATTTAGTGAGTCAGGGATTTATATAATCGAATTACGATGCCAAATGGCCAGAAATCTGGATCAAGGAGCACATAAATGTGCTATATGTGCCTGGCCAGCATTTGAAGAGTATAGGACTTGAAGTCAGTGGCCCTACATGTGGAGTCACACCACTATAAAAACAATATCTGAAATGTTGTCCAGTTTAATCCGGTTTTTTACCGATCACAAATCAAAGGCCATCGTCTCATCTATTCAGGACAGGAGTATCCTGATCGTTGGCTCCGCTGTGGCACTGTCGTTGACGATGTCGGTATAAATCGTGCCACTGTCGTCTTTGTCAAAATCCCTTCTACACAAAGGTAAAGACGCCATATTCACTGTGTCATACTTTTGAGAGTTTTCGGTCTGGCGACTATGAAAATTCTTTGATAATTCATCTTACAGTGAAACAGATGTGAATGAGTGTGTGTTATTTTTAATAGTTTTTTTTGGGTTCCTAAATCCATAAATTGTGTAGGCGTTTATCTACACAATTTATGCATGGAATGAATATATAGAATTCCTTTGAAATTCCACCATTTTTTTAATCTGAGAGAACGTCTGATATATCCATTATATTTTGATAACTGTCAACAATTTTCTATTTACTATTAATACATATTTTTTTATTAACAAAATATGAACAAAATAGTGATGCAATGATTTATTTATGCGCAATGGTAATTGGCAAATGTAAACTTTGCATGAAAATCCTGATGGTGAATATCGGACGTTTGCTTCTAACCTAATATCTAACCGATAATTTTATTCGCTAGCTCCGTCGTTTAAAACCCTCATTAAATATAAGTTGTGCTGCATAAGGGGTTTAAAATTTATTTTCAAATTTTTATTAGATTTTGCTGAAGTTATGAGAGAGTAATTGGTTAAATAACTGGTTCTAAAGTGAGTTTAGAATTACCGGTCTTTTCCGACCGGAAATCTATCTTCAAATGTCCAGCAAATGACTGCAGCGACTGAAAATTAATGGCTACTGTATTTGACAAATTAGTATGTGATTGTTAGACATTTTTTTAATTTAGGCTATTTTCGCGATGTTTTTTGCGCCCCAAACCATCCACGGTACAGACATGGCACGTATGGTGTGGATGTCCCTTGAGTTTTTATCAGGCCGTATAAATGCTTTATTTTTGTTGCCCCTTCTGCCTCCTGGCTACTTCCCTGTCTTGAATAATATTGGGTACTTCATCGCACTCGTATGCTAATACGTCGGTAACAATCACAAACACTTCGTCGAGTTACTTGTCTAACTTCCGGAGAATTCAATTTGTGCTTAAGTTTGATATGAGTTAGCTCCCAGCTATTTGGATTGATTCGTTAGAAGTAATCTCCTTGTTTTGTTTAAAAACAAAACAATTGTTTAAAAACAAAACAATGAGATTATTATTGTTGGAAATTTGTATGGTTTTGTTGGAAATTATTATTCTAAAGTTATTATTTGGAATCCTTTTAGCTAATTATTGTGGATAGTTCCTAACCAAACGCTACTAGTTAAACTTTGCTTCATACTTGCGAGACTCAAAGTGAATAAGGTAGAGGGAAATTGAGACACAATCTTAGGCACTTTGAAGCTTTATATTTCCTGAGGGCTTCAAATAAAAAATGGTTATGGAAACCTTAAAATAATTCAATGATAAACCATAATAAATGTCGATACACCTCAATTTTATTTAGATACGCCTTAAACTGAGCTAGGAATCAGTGTGACACACGGACAGACAGACAGACATACGGAGATGCAGAAACTATAAGGGTTCCGTTATGGCAATTTGACTTTTGAACTCCAAAAACCATAACTTTGGAATGCCATTTATAATTTTATTTGACTGAAAAAGACTACAGACACTTCAAGATGGAAAACTTTGCAATGCTGCGTTTAGCAACGCCTCTGTTGCCGACCTCTGTGGTGCAGTCGGCCTGCCTCAGATGCAGAAGGTTGCGGGTTCGATTTCCGCCGCGAGACAAATGTTTGTACGATCCATAAATATTTGTCTCGGGTCTGGGTGTATTCTATGTATAATATGTAAAAAAATTACAAAAAAAAAGTAGTTTATCAGTCATGTAGTTCCCATAACAGAAGCTTTGCTTACTTTGGGGCTAGATGATACTGTGTGGAAAATGTCCAGCATTATTAACGATGATACGCTAGACTAAGCCATATTCAGGTCATGGGTTCTGAGTGAGAATCAAAGTTAATAGGTTTTTAATCAATTGAACCTATATCCTTTCTGTGTGACGTAACCAGACGTAACCTATGGAGGTTACGGTAACCGCTTACTAATAGGTAGGCCTTGTTTGTCACTTAAGTAGTATAAAAAGATTAACAGACAAGTTCATAGGTCCACAAACAACTTTATAAGTTTAACTTGTTACTATGAAGCCTATTAGTCAATTTAACTTTAGTCTTTTATTATGTTTTAATATTTTACAATAAGTTTGATTTCGGGTGTCCAAAATTAGACGTGTAGGATCAATGGTCTTGGCTGTTAGCTGCACTCTCGATGATTTTCTTAGCGTTAAACATCTTTATTGAATAGAATCACATCACCTAAGGCGCTACAGCCGTGGGTTGGCATTGGCTTGGTCCAGTAAAATTCTCCAGGCGGGTCTGTCTTGGGCTTTTTATCTCAACTAATTAATTAATTTCATGTCACGATCTATGCCGTCCAGCCACCTGAGTTTGGGCCTGCCACGGGGTCTCTGGCCTTCGGGTTTGCCTCTCAGAAGACGATACGATGTTCTTGCGTCCTGCATTCGTTCCTCGTGACCAGCCCATCGGAGACGACCAACTCTAACAAACTTTACTACATCCGGTTCTTGGAACATGTTGCACAGTTTGTGGTTGTATCTGATCCTCCAGAATTCACCAACCAATTCGGCATCCAGCGGCATACCATCCGAAGAGGCGCCTCAATATTTTTCTTTACATATTTTCTTTACATATTTTCTTTATATTTTCTTTATTGAATAGAATGTTTATAATAAAAATTTAGTGGTAAAAATCTAAATCCTTACTTGATGTTCTTTTCCAAGAAACCTCGCACTAAGATGAGACATAGTTATCTTTAACTTTTACACCAAAGATGGGTCCGTCCAGCAACTTTATCAACGAAAAGCTTTGTGTGTTTGTTTGTGAATCTAAGGGATGTTTAGTGTTTGTTTATGCTATTGACTTTGTTTTCCTGATGTTTTTTGAGTTATCAACAAAAATCATACAGTATAGTTAGGTACGTACCTTAATCGTTTTTTATTTTAGAGCTGTTATTTTTTATTCGGCAAATATAACAATATATAAAATTCGAACCCCTCGTGTACTGCTGAACCCCTTTTTTAATGTCACGATGAACAGTAGGTATTGCCGTATCCATTTACCGTAAAAGAGCTTTACTAAATCTCATTCCTACCACGTAGAGAATATAGTTTGATTGTACCACAAGATTCATAAGCAAGCATCGATATAAAAATGCGGTAATCCTGACCATAGGTTATAAATCGTCCAAACGACGGGGTTTCGGATAAATCAAGAGCGTGTAATCCGGAATACCGACAATCGATTCTTTTATCCAATGATTTGGAAGACATCAGCTTTATCTTTAGTTTTTTGCTCCCAAGATCATTGGGCTCTTATTTTATGACCTCAGTGGCGTAGTGGACGTGTTTCGGGGGTGCAAGAGGTTTGTGAAGATTTCCGCTGCAGGGCCAATGTTTTCATGTTTTGTAGATATTTGTTCCAGGTGTGTGCGTTGTGGTTCCACGTTACTCATAGTCCCTGATATCCACGATACTGGGAATTGTAGTGTGAGCTCAGGATGATTTGTGTGATATTCTCGCAGTTCAGACAAGAACTGTAGTAAAAAACGAGATAGTGCGAAATAGTTTTTAAAATAATACCCAACTTGTTAATTCTTAATTGTGACAATCATTTATATAGTGTTTAGCCGCTAAATAGGATGTAGATAAAAGTAACTCCAGTTAAAGTGAATTTTTATCGGTATTAAAAATTCACATAATGTCTAACATCGTTTTCAGCTTGACATCTTCTGTTATTAATTGGTTTTGAAACTGAAGCTTATTACATTCAAAGTTGTTAAAAAAATCTTCACTTCGTTGACGTTCCTACATATTCTTTAACTTCGTTGACAACATCCCGTATAATCCTGTGAAATATGCAAGGCGCCTCGAGGCACATTGTTAGTATGCGATTTGCATAATAGCCAATCAGTCGGCGGTGATCTGCCCCTTTGCCGCGCTACTATGAAAAATCGCGAAGCTTGAAGAGGCAAGCCTGTTTTTTATTGTTTTATGTTGAGCGCGGCTCGTGGCTTGGGCGTAGAATAGAACAGAATGTGGTAAATTTGACACAACAACAAAGCATAGCAATGATACAAAATAAATAAAACAGATTTTATGGATAATAGACAAAGAGGAAGATTTTGTTGTGGTAATTAGTCCCATTTTTGCCGTTTGGGCAAAACAGGCCCTGTCTCAGCTTAGTGCTCCACACAATAGTTAGAAGCAGCGCTGATTTTCAGACAGGGCCTAGGAAGGATGACCTCACAAATGTGTAAAAACCTGGGTTACTACCATAACAAATTAACCTTAAAGTTTTAAAAAAGAGTACCAATATAAAAAACTGATACACATAATTATATAAAATATATAAAAAACATAATGTAAAATATTACTTTTATATTTTGTCGTCAAGCAAACAGAACCGAGAACCGTTGGTCTATCCATTTCGAAGAAACCTGCCAATTAACTCACATTCTAAATCATAAAATCATAGAGGCTCCTTCGTCTACAGAAGAAAAGAGAAAAACTACTTCAGTCTCACTTGTGTGACGGAAAGTGGAACAGAAGTAAGTAGTTTTTGTCCTTTCTTCCAAAAGAAGTATGTTACTGGTTTGATATTTGTTTTTTTTTCAAGTATTTGGTTCTAGGTACAATAATAGGAGGCTGGAAGATATACCCAAATCGTGGTTCTAAATAATAGTTTCAATGTTGAATCTCATTTAACAGGCGGCTAAACGTAAAGTTTGCTCTGCCCGTTGTTTTGATGTCTTACTAGGTAAATTAATTACACCTGCTTACAAACATATTGCACATTATACTAAACTTATTTTCTTACAAGCACTATTATGTCTGATTAAATTACCCTCTGTACGTAATTGTGGTTGCTGTTCGCAATTCTCCCACAGACTTCATGAAGATACTTTGGATATCCATCTTCATTTGTTTGTGTTTGTTGTACGTCATTGAAATTTTATAGAAAAAGTCAAGACTTTTTTAATACGATTTTAGCCAAATTGCCGTTTAGATCTAGAACTTATCATTCAAAATATACTCAATCTCAGCCTTCTACTAAAAGCTTGCCCTAGCGTACTCTGAAGATGGCTTCGGTTTTGTAGTGACTAGTGGAGTATTTCATAATAGGTAGGTATATTTCTGATACCGAAAGACCTCTGATGTAAAATCATTTGATTTAATAAAAACAAATTTTATTTTTATTCTTTTTACATAAAATAAATAGGAACAGAGTAGAATAAACGTTTAGTTGGCACAAATAATGAAAATGTAATGGTTTTAGATACGGTACATAGGTCGATAACTAAAAGTAGAGTTAGGTGCTTATATCTAAAACAATAATGACAAAATTTTCGGTTCATGTCTAAAAGGCTGTACCAAAATGGTGTTCAGATCAGCATATGTTGGATACTATGTGTTACTATCACCTAACGCTGGTTTTCAGCTGTAACCAAAAATTTAAGCAGATAGTGCAGCAGCGACTGTAAAAATATAACAGGTTAAGTTGATACTATTCAATACATATACATACACGTTAAAACTATGTATATGTACACGTGATTAAGTTATATGAGAAAAATAATACAACTGGAACTACATAATATATATGACTCAGGTAAGTTTTTACAAAATATATAGATCAGTCTTGTATCTGGTTGTCTGGTAGAGATCGCTATTTAGTGATAAGAGCGCCCATTGTACAACATTGTTAAAGTGGATAGTACTTATCTAAGCTGAGGTGTTATTTGGTGTAAAATAAAGTATTTTCTATCTTCTATCTATCTAAAGACCATTTCAGATGTTAATGCGTTCACCCAGATAAGAGCCAGCTCTCTGCGTCGCTTCGACCACACGCCCTGAAATTATTTTAAATACCCGAAAGGCTCCGGTTCCTCACGGACCCAGAGTGTCAAATCCAAAAGGTTCTAAGTAAGCTCGGTCAAGTCTTCCATATTTGCGCCTCTTGAGATCCTCGGCCGAATCAGTCGGTGTATCAGTCCTAAATGATGTTCCCTTATAGATGAGATGGCGGTAGAGTATGTACCTACGCGTCTCACACCATAGGCAAGGGAAATAGGTAAAACTAATCGGAAACTAAAACGATTTTTTTTAAGATAAACACATATTTTTTGTGATTTATTCTGAACTTTATGGATAACAGATTTACTTTTTGGCAAATATAATAACAAGATGGATGTTACCATTGTAATATTGCTAAAATGTTTGTCGTTTCGTTTCGCAGCAAGATTTGTTTAAGCTTTTCAATTTTGTATTGTTTTACTTATTTTAAGAGCTACTAGGCTCTGTTCAAGTCTTGGGAGGGATCATAGTAAGTACCTACATAAAACCTTTCTACAGAGAAACGGAGAAGAAAAATACTTTGGTTTTCTTAGGCACTATTTGAGTGGTAGATATCTATTAAAAGTCAACTTAAACTCGGATCAACTCCTGCATATTTTATAAACGTTTCCACCTTTTCACGGTGTCCAACTTTGAATATTTGAATTGTAAAAGGAAGATTTAAATTTAAGACGAGGCCGTGGTATGGTATTTTTGACTTAGTAAACGGTACTTCGATAAGAACTTTATTGGGTGACGAACAGACAGGTTATTTTTCTGAACCCGACAACTGCGGGGGCATAAAGGTTCTAGAATTAAGACCACGAACTAGACGACGCTATGAAGGAAGACTCCTCACCCGTTGGACCGATGACATTTTAAAGGTTCAATGGAACTCATTAAGGGATGCTTTCGTATAAAGTTGACTTCAAAAGGCTTTTTTTCCAAATCTCTAAGTATATTTTTCTTTTGTTTTAGATATTCTAATAAACTAGTTGTTAGTAGTTAGGTATATTAATATTTTTAATGTTATGAGAACTGGATCCCTTCTAGGGAAAAAGCCTCCTTCATACTCTTACATGACTCTCAGCTATTTGCTGCAGTCGTCCAATCTTTTACTGCAATTTAGATTATGTCATCAACCATCAACTATCATCGTCATGTCTATGCGGTCTGCCAACATTCCTTTTGCCTGCTGGTCCCTTCCATCGTGTAGTCTGTATGGGTCCACTTGTTGTTTGTGAGGTATGAGATATGACCGACCCATTTCCACTTTAGTTTTAGGGCGTGCGTAAGTTCATCAGGGATTCTGTTTTTATCTCTTATTAGACTGCTTTTAATTTTGTTTATATAGGTAATTTGATGTCATATTCTAATCAGACTTCTTTCATTGCTCTCTGAGTGGATCAGGATGTTTAGACAAATACCATTTTCTGTTGGCATTAACGCCTGCGGAAAAATTGAATTGTATGGAAATGACTTTAGCTGTGGAAATGTCATGTCCTGCAGTCAAGTTTTACCTTGATACATTTGCGTTATCGTGAAAGGAAAACTAAGCGTGAGGTATTTGTTTTGTGTTTGACTTTGTTTGTGAAGGTCCATGTTTGGCAACCATACAATAAGCAAGGCCATGAGGCAAGTATTAATCACCACCTTTTTCATATGTAACCTTTTCAGAATTTATTTAAGTGACCAAAATTTATTCCTCGTCACATTTGCTCTTCGTTCTATTTCTTCTTCGTTGCTTAATTTGGTGAATTATATTTGTTTACCTGATGGCTTATATAAAACACACTAATTTAAATACATACGGAAATTTTAATTAAGAAAATATCTGAGTGAGTGCAACAATAAAGGTAGGTTTTTACGTCATGACGCGGGCTACCCTAATAAAAAATCACATTCTGACTTCTCCCAAGCGATTCGTATCTCACGATATAGGCTCTATTGACATTTGCTCGCGGGGCCAGTTACGGTTGATTGGCTTTTACAAGAATTGGAAAATAACGAGTTGTACGTACCTACCAATCTTATTTGCGAGGGTGGGCGACGCGACGAAATTTGGATAGACAGATAGTTGATTTTGATTTGTGTTATGCATTATTCATCTTTTGAGGTTGTTTTTGTATAGCACTAAAGTGGCAAACAATGATGCCCACATGTCGGCAAGAGGTTACCGCAGCATAAGGACGGATGCTAGTAACACCACTCGCGCGTTGTCGTCAATGGTAAAAAATATCATGTGCCTGTAATGTCATTGGCACTCAGACCACAATTATTACTGTTTGGCGGTTGAATTAGCTATGGTGGTAGTATTTTCCCAAACGAGCTCTTTCACAAGGAGTTCTACTAGTCTTGTATCCCTTTAATATAAAAATGTGAAAGAAATAGTTAATTCTTCCAGTGTGGAAACGTTGGCGGCCCCTCACGTTTCGTCCACATCCAAGTCAGCGGTGCCATCGGCAGTGGAAAATACTCAATACTCAATACATTTATTGCTTTCACATGGTAGGTACATAGATGGTGTTTATAGGTAGGTATCTCACATGAACCCTGTATAAGGGTATAGCAACAGATAGGTAGGCAGGCCGAGGTTTTGCGTAAACAAACTAGTTATTAATATCTACAGTAAATAAAGTTAAGTCTCTCAAATGAACTTTGTATTAGGGTATGGCGGCAGACCGAGGTTTTATTTTCATTGTAGGTAGTCAAAGTAGGTACTTTAGGAGATGGTGCATAATTTGTAATGGTCATATTATTTCATGTCAAACCTCATCCATTGGCGATGGACACATTGCTATTGCAGTGGAAACCTTAAGTTCGTGGGGCAAACATACCTTTGCAGGGAAATCTCGAAGCGGCTGATCAACGAAACTAATGACCAAAGGGCTGGCGCTTACCTCAGTCAGATGATGTCCCCAGTTTTTTTAAGTGCCTGCAGTCGGTGACTTGAACTCTGTATTCTTCTTGTAGTTCTATTACTACTTATTTTCCTAGTTTAATAGATTTTTACTGTTTTTAAAGTAGTATTATTTTCTCTGTAAATAAAATATTTTTTTCTTTTTCGTCTGTTTTCTTTGTATATGACGACCTCGACGGCGCGGCGAGCAAGTAGCTGGCTGAAACGCAAGAGGTTGGTTGCGATTTCTGCTGCGGGACAAATGTTTGTATAGTCCCGCAGCGTCCCGTTCTACAGATATTTGTTCTGAGTCCGGGTGTTGTGGTACAATAGATTTTTACGATACAATAGCTCCTGATAATACGACACGTGGAATCTCAGTGTGAGGTCAAGACTATGTATGTTACTTAGACTATTAGTTGTTTATTTATTTATCTATCTTGCTTACATCTTAATATCTTATTTTGGAGACCACAGCGACATTGCAGTCCAGCTAGTCTAGACACGCATACATGCAACCAAGCTTATAGGTAGATATAATAGAAAGTGGTAGTTTAACTTTACATCGTGCACGATTTTCCCGCAACAGTTTTTACACGCAATAAAAACCGTAATCTAATCACGAAGGGGTCGCGCCAACCGCTCGATAGGAGGGCGTTGATTGGCCGATATTCAAATTTGTAAGTAACGAGATGAAGCGCGGCGTATGCGCTGATGACGTTACACGGCACAGCTAATATTTTCGTACCTAGCGCCCGAGGGTTATGAAGTAAACTCACCGTGAAATGGGGAGTGCCTTGAATTCTGTACGCTTTGGGGTGGACTGGGAGAAAGTATTTTTATATACCTCTAAATTCTCTCATGTCAAACTACAGTATGATTTTTGTATTTACTTTTTATTAAAAGATACGTTGTGATCTAACGCCGCTTTATTGTAACACTAACTGATGGCACGTGCACTACCGGGTTTGAACCCACGATCTTCGGATCAGAAGTCGCCTACAACTGTGACACTAATAGGTCACATTTGGTATCTGCCAGTCTTAGCTTAAGGGTGAGGTGACCTGCTTAATAATATCGATTAATTGGAATGAAATGAAATGAAAAGAAATGAAAAATCACTTTATTGAGGAACACAATGTAAGTACATCCTACAAATGGCGGTCTTATCGCTGACAGCGATCTCTTCCAGACAACCGTGTATGATTGCTACCAAAACTAAATCTTAAACCGTATGAGTTTTCAAACATCTGTGAATCGAATGCATTTATTCTCTAGTCTTTCTCTGTGACAGACATGAAGTGTCATACAAAAAGTTTGAAATATTAAAAGTAAAAAAGGCCCTTCTTATATTTAGGAATTAAATGGCCTAAAAATTTGATACCAATGATTTTGTCATCATGGTCTTTTATTTGTTCCCGAATAAACTTGATATTGTCATTGTATTTAACTTTTTGACTCGACAAAAAATCGATAATTTTGTGTGTTATAATCCTTAGTGAAACGAGTATACCGACGTAACCTTGTAGCGACGTTCAGTTTATTTAGAATATTAATTAATAATCTTGTTTAGAAAGGTTTTAAATAAATACATAACGCTGGACATTTTCACACAGCATCATCTTTTATTATGAGAACTACATGACTTACTACTTATATTCATTTTTATTGAAATTATATACATACAAAATACTCAGACCCGAGACAAATATTTGCAGATGATACAAAAATTTGTCTCGCGGTGGGAATCGAACCTGCAACCTTTTGCGTCTCAGGCGAGCCTTTGCCCACTGCGCCACAGAGCTTTATTAGTCAAAGTAAATGGTGAAATTGACTTCTTTTTAATCATTAAAACAAATATAAAAACGTAGTAACTGAAAAAAAACCAGTTGTTCCGTTCTAGTTTTGGGAAAGTAAATAATATTGTGGGCTGCCACACACACACATTACAAGTTTATTTTGATAAAGTATCTAATGTGACCAATTAAAATGGCTCTACTGTAGTAGGCCGACATGGCTTGTTAGCGAACAAATAAATGATAATGATGATAATGATGTAAGGACTATAATAGAAGATAGTTTCGATCCATTTTTGTTAGGAATAAATAGGTGTGGGTACAAAGGGTAACTTGAATAAAATGTTTTGGGTCGAACGGAGCAAAATACCTATTGGGTAGAAAAATCTTGGGTCGAACGGGGAAGCACTCTGCTCTTGTTGTTGGACTATTATTGAATACTAGTTGTTGCCCGCGGCTTCGCCTGCGTGGTATGTTAATAAAAGTAGCATATGACGTCCCCAGGATTCAAACTATGTCCACCAACTTTTGAATGAATTGAACCAAGGATAACAATTTATACAAAGTTTAGAACTCAATTGCACACCCCCAAAGGGTAGTTTTGATTTACTTTAAAGTTTATTTGTACAGAGTTTTGAGCGAATCAAACAATTTTTTTTAACAGAAACTTTACCGCCCTATTTAACCCCCTCAGGGGTCGATTTTCGAAAATTAAGAAGCCTTTTCGAAGCCTATGTGTTATTTCAGATACTGAACTATCTACATTCCAAATTTCACCAAAATCGGTTTAGTAGTGACGAAGATACGTGGTAACAAACATTCACACACACACACACACACATATAGATTTTCGCATTTATTATATTAATAGGATTAGTATTCGTACTTATTATAATCAGAATCAGGATAGTCTTTATTGTAAACTGTTTTAACATAAATAAATAAATAATGCTGGACATTTTTCGCACAGCATCATCTAGCCCCAAACTAAGCAGTGCTTGTATTATGGGAACTACATGACTGATAAACTACTTATAAACATTTTTTTTAGAAATACATACATATTATACATAGAAAAACACCCAGTACGGAGTCGAATAATTGCAGATCTTACAAACATTTATCCCGTGACAGAAATCGAAACCGCAACCGTCTGCGTCTCAGGCGGACCTTCGCCCACTGAGCCACAGAGGTCGTCATAAGGCGATAGGTTTTTAAAATATTACAAACAGTTGGGCATAATAGGTTCTTAGTGCTAAACTAAAAGTAGGTAGGTACCTACTTACATCATAATGTACCCTACGTTTTTTCATCAAAGAACTCGACTAGTGTCTATAAACACTTTTATATTAAATATTTTTTAATGTTTTACACATTTTTTCCATTCATTGATCTCTTTTGATGAGATTAATGAATCCAAGTTGTAGAAAGAGTACGTAATTACGTACTTACAGTATTGTGGTAGGTACCTACTCATTGGTCAACAATAAAGTAACAAGTATTTAAGTAAATAACACCATCGTTGTAATCGGACGGATGTAGGTAACCAACACAGATAGGGCACATAATACGCTCTGTATATAGTTTTATCAGTTCTTGTTTATTGATGGGGATTTACCGAATAATATAGAATTTGATGTTGCTATTCTTAAAACGAATATATGTTATTGTGCTAGCAAGCCTCATTATCATCATCATCCACAGGCTCACCCACCGCTGGGTATAGTCCTCCCTCAGTTTGTGCAACTCACCACGGTCCTGCACTTGTCTTTAGTTCAACGTTTCTCTTACCACTCCTCGGTCAACATTCAGTCGATGCAAGCCCACGTATAAGAAAACAGTATTTATAGCTCTATACGGGGCTGATTAGTCGTTCCCCAACTCCGCCTACTCACGGTACAGATATATACCGGGGCTTTTCTGCCCAGTTCCCTGATAACAGCCCAAGCCGAGGTCCAGTAATGCTGACCAAGGAAATCTGTAGCCCTGCGAGAAATTGGACTTTAATGCGGCCCTGTATAGAATGCACTTGAAAAACTGCCAGTTTACCAGAGTTACGCGAAAAAGTAACTCTTATATTTAAATTTCTGATTTTTGTTTATGTTTTATGAAAACGCATGCCAAATATCTCGATATGCTTATATATGCTAGCGAGAAGTCAAGGTGTGACACATCAGCGGACACACAGACAGACGGGTATGGCGAATGCTTTCACAATTTCATTTTGGAACCCTAAAAACGTGTCAATTGTACTAACTCATTATAGCTGCCTATATATCAAACTGACTGTACTTTTCCTTATCAACTGTCACTTTAGAACAATGAATCAGCTAGTGTTTTTATTGTGAGCGTCGTATCGTATCTTAGTGAGTAGACGTTTAGTGAACTCAAAAACTATTGCTGAAAAATTTATGTTGATAAAATGTGTGCCATCATGGGTTTCGAACGCCATAAAATATGTAAGTAACAATAACTCAATGCATGCTTACTGTAAATAAGATAGGTATTATTTTCGAGTAGCTTTCAAAATGAATTAAATATCCAGTTTTTAAAGTACCTAGAAAAAATACTACAATTCGTCCAATACAATTAACTGAATTAACATGCAGTTCATGGTATTTTTTGGGAGAGGCATATGTCTTCTACAGGCTGTTGATGGTGATAATGATTATGACATTCGGTAAAGAAGAACCTTATTTAGAAATATTTTACCAGCTTCAAGCAAATATTTATTTATTTGGTCTACCTTTGTATGTTACAATGATGTTATTTATAAATAACAAGCATATTATGCTAAGTGATTGCAAAGCCGGTTATAGGCGGGCATTGCATGCTAAAAAAAATAACAGGATTAACAACTTAAGTGACAATTAAGAAAGATCTCCTGCAAGCATGATATTCTTTCATAAAATATTGTTATTTTTCAGATGTATTGCTTACAACAACACTCTTTGTGCTGCAATATGCAAAAGGAAGCGATCTGCAATGTGCGGCGATAGAGCTACCCAAATCGGATGATGTGTGTGTTGCATCCCTCCAATGCGAACAAGTGATTAGTATTACGCTTACCTCATGGGATTGTATAAAGTCTGTAGAAAATGTGTATGACCCCGATCATTACTACTACGGACGAAGTCGATACAAACAGCAAGTGAACTACGCTACAAATTATAGACTAAACGTGAACGTGAAAAATGCCGACGATGAGCATGACATTTTTGAGAGTATTCCTGATAAAATAAAAAATATCAGAACACTACACATAAATGATGGATACATTTTGACATTGCCAGAGAAAGTTTATCAGTTATCTCAAGCGACTGAAATAGAAATATCAAATAATCAACTTGCAGCGGTTGACTTGAATCCTTTTGTTGCTTTGACAGAACTAACAAAGATTAATTTTAGAAATAATTCGATATCTACTTTAGAAATGGAAACGCAGGCAGGTTCTATTCCATCCAGATCTATTAAGACTATAGATCTCAGCCAAAATGTTTTGATAGCCATTCCCAATACCTGTTTCTCTCTTTTTATAGAATTGCAACATTTAAATTTGTCACACAATATGATTCGTAGTTTTGATATCCTAACTTTTGAAGGAGTTTTAGAACTTAGAACGTTAGATGTTTCACACAACATGCTATTTGAAATCGGTAACTCCTTTACTAGATTTATGAATTTGCAGGAACTGTTTCTACAAAACAACCAACTTAAAAAAATTGCAGATTACAATCTGAGTACATTATTAAAACTACAGAAGTTAAATTTATCTTCAAATGTTATTGAACAATTAGAAAATAACTCTTTTAAGAGCAGCTTAATCCTTGAATATTTGGATTTAAGCAACAATAAAATAGGTATTATACAAAAGTCGCTTTTTGAGAACAATAGTGACTTGCATTCGCTTTTTATTTCGAATAATCAGATCAAACATATTGAGGATAATGCTTTAGATGAAAAAAATATTACTGAATTTAATGTAAAGGGGAATCGTTTAACGGGGACTATTGAAAAATATACTTTTAAAGGAGTTTATGTCGCCGAGCTTGATCTTAGCAATGGAACAATAACTTCCATAGGCAATGAAACTTTCAAATATATGTGTACCAATCTGAATTCTTTAAATGTTAGCTTTAATAAGATAAACTCAATATCACACTCTGCATTTAGCTGTTTAGAGGCACTAACTACACTGGACTTGTCACATAACGGTTTAGAAAATTTAAATTTTGAAATGAGTAACCTCCAAAACTTGTCCTTCTTTTACTTGCGCAATAATAGCGTCACAAAAATTACTAAAAGTATATTTAAAAATTTAACTTCTTTGGAGCTTTTGGATTTCTCCCATAACGAAATAGGAGAAATTGAATTACAGTCATTTGAGGGATTGAATAATGTCAATTCTTTGATGGTCACGCATAACCCTTTCGTAAATACCTTGGAAAGCAATGTATTTGACGGATTGGTTGCTTTGGAATCTATGGACATGTCATTCACTAGAACTACATCCTATCAAAATGGATCATTTTCTGGACTAACAGCTCTCAGACTAATTAACTCATCATTTGGACAATTAACGAACATAGCTTATAATGCTTTTATAAAAACAGGTTCAATAGAAAAAGTCGATGTATCACACAATCTAATTGATATTTTTTGTATTAACACTACAAGTATTCCAAAGATTGAAGAAATATATTTGAACGACAATGCAATAATGCATATTACGAACGATACCTTTTCGGGACTTAAAGTATTGCGTATATTGAATTTAGTTAATAACAATATACAAAAAATTGAAGTATATGCCTTCAAAAATTTAGAATCTATAAGTCATTTGTATCTGTCCTCTAACTTACAGATGGAAATTATTGGTAATCCATTCGAAAATCTGACAAACCTTTATCAGGTAAATTTGGATAATGTAAAAAAGAGATTTACTTTTCAAAACACAACTGTTCAAATCGAAAACTTAGATTTACATTCGTGTGGAATTAGGGATATAAATAAACTGTTCATATATAAAGTTGTCCACCTTCACGAATTAGATCTTAGTGCTAATGAATTATTGACAATCGATAAATTTTCATTTCAAAGTATGCCTTTTCTTACAACACTTGATTTGAGTTCAAACAGAATTTCTTTCATACAACCTGGGTCTTTTTTACATGTCAGTGGGCTTCGAAAGCTAACTTTATTTGGAAATAATTTACAAACATTACAATTTGGCGTTTTCGACGGCATCAAAGCTTTACATTTTGTAAACTTATCTAATAATGCTCTCCAAAGTTTTGACGTTAAATTATTACCAGTGGCATTAACCATTGCGCTAGATAAGAATGATATAAGCAGTTTAAATTTTGAGGATTTCTTTGAAAGTCAAATCAATAAACTTAGCATTGGCGGTAATCCTATTTCTTGCAAAGTTCTTGCTGAGTTAAAAACTTCAAGATATTCTCAAAAGTTTGAAGAAGTGATCACAACAGCGGAACTGGATTTTCATTCAGAAAATGTGGATGGAATATCATGTCTTAGTTTAATAGACAATGGAATTATTTCGCCTGTTGTAAATAAAACTGGTTATGATATCAGACCAATGTTTGTTCAATTTACAAATGCCATAGAGAGCTTGCGTTTATCGATTGAAACTTTGAGAAATAATACATCACGTGACTTGATATCTGGTCAAATAAAATCGGACGCAACGAATATCGTTAACTCTATACAAGCTTTAGTTGACATTTCAAATCAGACCCAGATAAAAACGGGAGATTATTTGAAGAAAATAGAAATTATTACCAACACTTCTCAAAACCACTTGGAAGAATTGAAAAAGCAGTTTATAAACCTTACAAATAAAACAAACGATTTCAGAGTAAATAATGAAGAACATTATAATAAAATTGAAAGAAAGGATGATGATATCCGCACAGAAATGAAAATAATGCTCAAAGAAGAAATTGATGCTATACGAGATGAATTCGGAAAAACATTTCAATACCTCCAAACACGTGATCCCATCCCACCACAAGCACAAGTTGTCGTAAAAGAGAGTAAAGTTGACAGTGTATTGTATTTTATAGCAGCATGTTTAGGGATAATTATTGTATTGTATACAATAAATGTAGGATACGGCTATTTTATGAGAGCAAAGAGATTAAATAGTTTGCACAGTAGTATAAGACCGATTGCTAGTGAAATGGAGATGGAATAATAATATTATCAAGCATGGAAAACAAGGTTGCATTGTTTTTAAATGAATGAAATTAAATTTATTGTGATTCACAAACATTGCAGTTATTATCATTAAGATCCTAAAATATGTATGCTTGTTATCTTAATAACTAGCGTACCGCCTATGACTTCGTTTAAGCCCCCGCTGCACCCGACAAGGGTTGAACAGACACTGGTAGCAAATTTCAAATAACCTACAAAACTATTAAAAAGCGTCAATTTTAGTAAAAAAAGTCATACCACTCCTTACGTTCTATAAAGAACATTTATGAATAGAAAACTTTTATGCTGTTTTTACCTGTAATTTTTTATGTGTATGGTTTCGGAGATATTGAACTTTCTTGTTTTAAAACTCTTTTGTACTAATTTTTAATTTCCTTTCTTACAAACACCACACTAAAAATAACAAACATTTAAGTTTATAAAACCAGTGGTTGAGGCTGTGATTTGTCTAAAATTACTTATGAATTTTATGCTTAAATATATATATTGTTTAGGATAAACTAAGATTAGACAGAATCTTTTGCTCAGGATGCAAGTTTTTTATTTAGTTTTTTTAGGATGCTTCTATATACATATTAAATATTATATTAAATATTTTCAGTAAACTGTATGTTGTTTCATTCAATCCATTTACATTTTTATAAACAAAAAATCATTGGTATAAGCTCATTTGAAAATAATATCCTTGAAACAAATTATTTGATATACGGGTCATTGTCACATATTCTGATACGTATTACTTATCATGAATTATGTTCCCATGCTAATAATATGGTTTTATCAACCAGCACTTACGTGTTATATCCATAACTATTTTAGACATTACACTTTTAAAAATAAAACATTAATATCTCATATCGAAATAAATATACGATTTTTAAGCAAAGAGAAAAATACTGGACAACCTTTAAAAAAATAACTTATATATAAATAATACATTGCTAGTTTGTACAACTGTATCAGTTTCTTTTCTGTTTAATTTAAAATGACTTGGTTGGTTTAATGTCTGAATTTATGTACCAGTTTTTATGCCCCAATAAAGGACTTTTAGTACGAAGCAACGTCGTTAATCTAGAGTTCTAATAAAGTTGGAAAGTAAACGGTGATGTCAGTTTCCTGTGAATGGGAAACTTAGTCAATAATTGCTTTTTAGGAACCCAAACAGATAATGACTATACTAATTCATGGAAGAACTGACAGAACATTCTGCCCGTTACCTAAAAGCGCTTGTAAACGGGCTAGTTTTGTGGCTAGCTGCAACTACAGCAAGAATACAATTGTATAGCCGTCGCACAATAAAATTAAACAATAAAGAGAGAGACAAAACTAGCCCGTCTACAAGCGCATTTAGTATCGCATTAGATGATGCAACGTGGCCTCAGCATCCTCTGGTATAATACGAGTATATACAGCACTACTACGTACTACGACATAGAATAATCATAGAGTTTCTAGCTCCTCCAGCCCTCCTTCCCCTTAAAGTCAGTTCCCCAAAGATCTACTAACTATGTATCTGAGGATGTTCTGACGTGTTTGTAATATGTCAGTACCTACTATTGATTATTCTGTGGTAGTGCTGCTCTTAGGTGGTAGACAACAAAAAAAAACCAGTTAAGCTCTAGTTTTGGGCTTCACGGAAAATGGTCGAATTTATAGTATTAATGCAGTTTTAAAGTTCCATGCAAAATCTGCTAATTGAATAAAGCCCGTGGGTGACATAACTTGCGATGCTATCACAAGCTGCGACTACAATGTCCGAACTGGGAGCCAGTTGTTTCGCTTAAACAACGATATATGTACGCAAGGGGATGAAAAAAAGTCATATTTTGCGTAGGAGCGGAGTTCGCGTGAATGCTAACCCTGTACTTTGAAGTTCCTGGCAGTTTTTGTAGTTTGAATGAAATGTTAGAATACCGCGAGACAGTAGTTAAATTCTATAGTACTAGTCTCTGCCCACGGCTTCGCCCGCACGGTATCCGGATAAAAAGTAACCTGTCTTATTCTGATATATAAGGTATATTACTGTTAAGTTTCATCAAAATCCGTTTAGTAGTTTTTGCGTGAAAGAGTAACAAACATCTATACATTCTCATAAACTTTCGCATTTATCATAGTAGTAGGATATGATAGGATAGAAGAAATTATAATCTTTGGTTGAGGTTAACTTATGCAACATTTTCCATGATAGTACTGTGTGCGAACTGAATAGTCTCAGTACACGATTTCTAAATAATTTTTCACTGATGTCGGGAAACAATGAAACTTATATGTAAAACTGATGGAAAATATCCCGTTTTTAGGGAAAACTATGTATTATGTACCTACATTATCCTTGATAGTTTCCAAAGTAATATCGATTTTGATTTGTTTTCCATAAGTTCGACTTACTAAAAACTAACTTATCGCGACTAAAACAATCAATATCTTTTTTTTGTCTTGTCGCAAATTGTGAATTTTTCATTTTCTTGCTATTTTTATTTCTTTTGTTTTTATTAATGTGTTTAACCCACATCGTGGGGTGATCGTATTCCAACGAAAGAGTACAAAAAGGATCTCATAACATAAATCAAAGGACCAAGAATCGTCGTAATGACCATTCCTAGGAATTTTATTGCGTCTATATGACTAAGAGCAAAATTCCGCTGTTCTATAACCGCCGATGCGGATTCGCCTTAGTTTTATAGCTGCGTTTAGAGGTTAAGTGCGAAAGTGAATGTTGATTATACGAGTAAGTAGGCCGGGAAAATGGTATGTGATCTTGCTTATCACAAGCATATTACGTCCGTTTGTTGTTTCTATTACAACTCGTAATGATAAAGACTCCCTCACATAGCTTTTTTTTAACGAAATTTTTGGAGTATTAATATCAGTAGGTAGACCATTTATTAGCCGGGTAATCAAGTAGAAAGCTGTCCTCTCGCCATATGCATTGTTTGCGCGTAGCTTGTACAACCGGTTCCAAGCAACTGCACGAGAATACAGCGGGATTTTGCGATTGGTGCTTGAGTCCACCTCTAAATCGGAAAAGCTCGAATAGAATAACAAGTTGACGTTTCTATATGATCCTTGTGATTTCAGTCAAAGTCAAAGTCAATAGATAAAAACCTATTGACTTTGACTTTGACAAGGTCTGATTTCCTCATACCGTTTTCCTCTATTCAAGCTGTAATTCGAGAAAGAGCCAAAAGCACTAATTACTATTTTCAAATAGATTTGAGGTTTTCAGCAATATCAGTTTAATTACTAGAAAGACGATTATGTTTCGTCGCTGCAATGGCTCGACAAAGTATCATCATCTATAACGCTTACAGACGCTGAGGCGATAGCAAGTACGTAGCAAATAAAATCGGTCACAAGAAAAATAATTAGGATTGATATTTTGTAAAGACACCGAAAGAGCTACCGGACAATCCCAGATCGCTGAAAGCCAATTGCTATTCCAACTTTTTCCGGTGCCAGCAATTGCCGGTGTCAAATAAAAATAAAATAGACACCTTAAAGATAACACCTTAAACAATAATCTTAAAGATGAATACAAAGATAAAAAAGCGTTTTGAACAAATTAGTCCCATCTACGCCGTGTGGGCCAAACAGATACTGTCGCAGTTTAGTGGCCTACGAAGTATTACCTTACAAACGCGGAAACCCAAGGTAACTGCTATAAAATTAAGTTTATAAAGTAGTTAAAGTTACATAAAATCATATAAATAAAATATTGTAGAAGCTCCAACGACGGCAAAACCACAGTACAACAAACGCACAAATAATGAAGTAGGTGTCATAAATAAAAAGCTTTAAAAATACATTGAAAATACAACAATAACTTCGTTCCGAATAAATTTATTCAAAATATAAAAACTGGAGTGGGATATCTCTCGATAATGACTGCTATTCATGCCAACAATGCAAGCCCGTCGGATCTGGAGTCTATTCAAGACGTAGGTGCCTTATTCACTGGGATTTCTTAGACTGAAAATCGACGGTTCTAACGAGGTGGCCGTAATAGATGAAGTTGACTTTTCAAGGCGAAGCGAACATTCCGATGTGTTTTCGACCTTCGACTGCCCATCTGTTTTCAGTTTTACAACTCTATTTGTTACCTACAGCTGAAAACCAGTGGTATCAAAGTTAACACAATTGCTGGGTTGAAAACCAGCTTGATAGATATCTATTCAGATATAGGAGTTGATTCTAAATCATAACAGAGTCTTGTAGTTATCACTAGCGTAAATTACCAAAATAGAGGATTAGCCAGCGATGTAGAGCGCGCGGTCGTCACAATAGTACCCGTAGGGAGTTTCACACATTAAGGTGGCTTCCCACGGTCCGTGATTTTACGGATTATATCTGATAATCTCGGAAGGTCGCGCACCGAGACACTGCCCACAATGTTTTACGGATCCAGAGATTCTAAGCTTGAATTTAGTCACTCCAGAATGCCATGCCAAGTGAAAGAGAACGTAGCTGCAGTAGATCCGATGCAACGCTACGTACACGTCTGTGTTACCACGGATGGACCTCTTCCCATGCTGCGCTGGTGCGAGCTCGTGCGAGGTAATCTGTAAAATAACGTACCGTGGTAAGTTATCTTAACAGAGCAAGCGGAAGTTTACTACGTCGCGTAGCCTGTAATTGGATTACGAAATTAATAATACGTTAATTATTTTATTTAAAAGAAAAGATTTAACTGTACCCAGCCTCATTCGTGCACGGAAAACTTTATTGATCCTTTGTAGAAAAATAGACAGGAAGGACCTGTTATGTCTAAATGATAATACGTTTAATTTATATAACGTTTTATGAATAGTCTTCTACCTATCACTGAATGGTACAATGTACATTTGCTGTTTGGTAAATAAATATCTGTTTATATATTTATTTACTTTTAGTAACAGGCTTAAGTAAAGGTACTTTATTTGTGCCGAATAAACGATTGTTCAATTCCGTTCAGGAAAAATATATTTCAAAGTCAAAGTCAAAGTCAAAATTCATTTATTCAATAAAATCACAAGGACCACTTTGAAACGTCGGTTTTTATCTAGGTGCCTGTTCCTCCGCGACCAAGCCAGGAAAGAAAGGCAAGAAAACAAGGCTGGTTATTCTTTTTAATGATCCTTTTACAAAACAATAGGTTCGAGTTTGAGCATTTTCAATCCCAAGAGTTTTTGTCATCTAAATAATCAGTTATTTTATAGTATGCCTTTTTATAAAGCTTTTGTTTAATTACGTTTTTAAATTTGTTAATTGATAATTTTTGTATATCTCTTGGGAGTTTGTTATAAAAGCGTACACCGTGCCCTTTAAACGATTTACCAACTTTATGGAGTCTACAAGTGGCAACAGCGAGTTTATCTTTATTTCTAGTATTAACATTGTGATTATCGCTTTTTTTCTTAAACAAATTAATATTTTTGTGAACATACATCAGATTTTCATAAATGTATTGACAATGGAATGTCATTATATTTATTTTTTTAAACTTTTCGCGAAATAAACTTTTTCGCGCATTTTGGAATATAATCGCTTACACACTCCTTCTTCAGACACGATATCAGTATAAGAATTCATTATAATCCTATTCAGATATGGCCTATTGTGATGAGAGGTCCATTATAGTCTCATTTACCTTAGGATAGTGGGGTTAACAATAGCATGTCGAGTCTCAATTAAATTTCGATTATGCGATCAGATATCTTGGTGTTTTGATGGGGAGTGTAATGCATTCGAGAGGTTAATATCATTTGGCGAAAATGGCCAGTTACCTCTCCAATACAAAGATCTGATGTTTACGTTTTATTTTTTTCACAAAATAAATATAAATTTTATAAAACGGTAAGTAGATAAAAAGTCTAATATGATATCTAACTCCCAGTTTTTCACCATTAGGGTGGGATTTTTTCATAAAATTTATATGGGAGTTGAAAAAATAATAATTAAAATCGGTTCACATTGGCGAAGATATCAAGTAACTTACACACCAAAAAAAAACATATAGGCGAATTGAGAAGTTCCTCCTTATTTGAAGTCTGTTGAAATCAGATTTTTCTATGCTGTCTTTGTTTGATTTCCGCAGAAGTTAAATAATATTTGACAAAGACATCGGACACTTTCCGGACAAAGAGAACGTATCCCACAGATTTCATTCACAAAAAAAAACACATTATAGTAGCCTTCTTACATTAAGAAATTCTACACTTTATTTTGAAATAAATAAACTTCAAACATGTGTATGTTGTGTTTTGGTTTGTGTTGTTGGGTGTATTCTATGTATAATGTGTACGTATTTACAAAACAATATTATATATATATATTTACCTAGTATAGCAGTCATGTAGTTACCATAAGACAAGCTCTGCTTACTTTGGGGCAAGAAAGATATTTATATTCCTATTATATATTACTAGCCTCTACCTATGGCTTCACCCGCGTGTTATCTGGATATAAAGTAGCCTATGTGTTATTCTGATGTTTAAGCTATATTACTGTGAAGTTTCATCAAAATCCGTTCAGTAGTTTTTGCGTGAAAGAGTAACAAACATCCATCCTCACAAACTTTCGCGTTTATAATATTAGTAGGATTAGTAGGATAGGATTATTATTTCTCGCCCGCCGCCCGCTCCATCGAGGTCGTCAATAATAATGTTTACCTACTATAATTAAATAATTATCTAGGAATCGTTTTTTCGTTTCGTTTATCGCTATTTCAAGCATATTCCTTAAATTCCTATAAAATTATTTTTTTAAGTCATTTTGAAAAAACACTTTATTTCAAACTTGTAACCTATTATTTTTTTATTTTCTCGTGCTTTCTGCTTTCATTCATGGGAAACTAAAATCAAATCGTAATTCTCCCTTTGCTACGAAGTTGCTACGAAACTTTACAAGGTCTACAGCGCCCACGAATGTTCTACGAAGAAAACATCCAACAAGCTCGTGTAAGCAGAACCGTCCGGCAAAATACAGCATGCAACAAATTTTCTCGGTGATCAATAGATGGCGCTAGCAGTACAGAAACTACTGATTTTTTCGAATAAAGCTGCATTTAAAAATGAGCATTCTTAGTTGTTTTGGGGCTTTTAGTTATAGTACATGGCTGAGGCTCATTTACCAGAACAAAACTCAAAATGAATTCACACAATTCCATTGAAAACTGAAAAAAATAGCACAGTCATTTAGGAACGCGGACCCGTGTTTCTAATATTTTACTTGTTTCAAAACAAGTAAATCGTTTTGCAACGGTCTGCTATCTGTTTCATCTGTATTTTGTATATATATATATACATATTTGCAAAAATAAATGTATATTACCCATAGCAAATACCATATAATGATATACAAAATAAATAGCTATCATAATAAAATAGGATGGGTAGACTGTTTCATAAGTTTTTTTTTCCAAAAACAATCGTGAACTTGACTATTCATATTGTAAAAACGGGAATTTTCACGCACCGCAATTTTCACTACTAGTGCACCGTACCGTGCGTGCGCCGTAGTGCACGGCGCGACGCGGAAGGAGAAAGTCGCAACCACTCACCCTGATGAAGACTCTCGGAATGAGTCGAAACTAAGTCGGTGCCTTCACCGATAGTGCAGTTCGTGAAAATTCCCGTTTTTACAATATGAATGTTTCATATGTATTATTTTGTATATCTTACCCAAATATTTGTCTTATTATTTCAGTATCTGTACATAGTAGAGAGTAAATATTAATTGCTACACTGTGACTTGTACAATACTAAACAGTCGCTTACATAATAGTAAGTAAGTATCCACAAGTGTCATAAATTAAGCATCAACTGTCATGAGATAACAAAGCGAGGGATGCATTCGTTTATTACGTGACTTGGTGGCGTAGTAACAGTTTCCTGTGTTTGAGCTTTGCACTCCAGCTACTGGTTAATCATTGTTCAGTTATTGCTTGAGCGAGTCTGTGAGAAATAGTTTGGTATGGTAGATATGAAGACGCGATATTAAGATGGACCTTATCCGATGATCATCATTAAGGTAGCGGGAAGTTGATAGCTCAAAACCACCTGTTATGGCAATTTGGAGGACTTTGTAAAAGAATCATTGAAAATAATAACCAGTCTTGTTTCTTGCCTTTATTTCCTGGCTTGGTTGCGGAGGAAAAGGCAGTAAAATTTACTTTTCAAAGTGATCCTTGTGCTTATAAATGAATTTTGATTTTAATTTTGTGCAGCTGTAGTTTTCTCATTGTTGATAAAGGTCTCTTATAGTAAAAACCCAGACCCGAGACAAACATTTGCAGACACAAACATTTTTCCCGCGGCGGGAATCGAACCCGCAACTTTCTGCTACAACCAATGCTCAGGCGAGCCATCGCCCACTGCGCCTAAGGTCCTTAATTCAAAGATTTTTTGACTGTTCATATTGTAAAAACGGGAATTTTCACGTACTAACTACGCACTACTACGTACACTAACTAGTGCACGGCGCGACGCGGAAGGAGAAAGTCGCAACCACTCACCCTGATGAAGACTCTCTGAATGAGTCGAAACTAAGTCGGTACCTTCACCGATAGTGCAGTACGTGAAAATTCCCGTTTTTACAATATGAATAGTCAAGTTCACGATAGTTTTTGGAATAAAATTTTTTGACTGTTTTGAATAGAAATGAAAACCCCGTCCTAAAACCAGCGCTGCACCAGTTTGGTCTTTTGACCCCACACGACATATAATCATTATGAGCGTGTTTGTTTATGTTTTATTGCTGGGTGTTACACAGAGATTTGATCAGCGAATGTTGAAAAACCTTACTATTCAAACTTTCCACTACAGCAAACTTCCGTCCCATTCCTCGACGGACTAGAACCGTCTACCTACTTTGCGTTTAGGCTAGCGAGTTCTGAGTATTCTATTCAAATGTTGGGATATTCAAATCGACTATTTGTTTTAAATTGCTACACTGAAGTTACGTGTAGGTACAGAATACGTTCTGTACCTGCGCTGAATGTAGCCGCAGACAGGTGTTGAATAAGCACAAAGCTATTATGTGGTCACAAAAGCTAAGATCGCAAGAACACGAATTAATCAGTGTAGGCAAGAGCGTGGTAAGAAAACACACATTTATGGACTTTTTCTCTCAAACGATTTCTTCGAAAATATAAACGAGAATGTTCTTTAGATGGAAGTACTAGAGCTTCTTGTAAAAGAAATCGTTTGGGGAAGTATTACAACCCTAACTATTTCTGCCACCAAACTAATAATAATAAGTAATGCTCGCTTAGCTGTTTTCCGGTTTGAAAGGTATGGGTGCCGGTGAAGTTTCATTTCATTTATTCACATCCTTTGACACATTGCGCATTCTTGGACAAGTCAAATTTACAAAAATAGTATAAAACATTTAAAAAAAAACACACACTAGGTACGTAAGTCATCTGCCTAAGTTACAGGATAACGTTGTTTTTCACCTGTTATATCTCAGGGTCGATAACGCGCGAGTGTTGTGTCCTCAGGTATTGCAAGCATCCATAGGTTACAGAAACCGCTTATCGACAGGTGGGCCGTATGCTTGCATGTCACAAAAATAATAGTATGTAATTCTTTAAAACAAATA
Source organism: Perizoma flavofasciatum (assembly GCA_958496245.1). Lineage (NCBI taxonomy): Eukaryota > Metazoa > Arthropoda > Insecta > Lepidoptera > Geometridae > Perizoma > Perizoma flavofasciatum. The sequence continues at coordinate 9,574,793 of OY292434.1, read as the reverse complement.
GTTATTTTATATTCGCTATTTTTTTCGTATACTTTTCTTTTTAAGCTCGTGTCTTGGAAACAATCAGGTTCTTGATAATATGATAAATAATAACGGACTATGCAAATTTAGAAAAACACCTTTGTACTCCGTACATGCGTGGCTGAGATCGAGACAAATACCTACCACTTTCTGTTGGCGTTAACGCCTGCGGAAAGATTGAATTGTCTGAAAAGAAATGACTATGAAAGCTGTGGAAATGTCACGTGACAGCTGCCAAGTTTTGCTTTGACAAATTTGCGTAAGCGTGAAAGGAAAAGTAAGCGTAAGGTCTAGACCCCGAAAACCTTTCATGTTTTTGGTTCTGTCACTTTTTTCCTGTTCAATATATACATAATTTCGGCATAATTTGATAACTCTATGTAATCCCTTGACGTTTAATGTGTACGTATTTATGTATGACTAGCCTCTGCCCACGGCTTCGTCCGCGCAAAACCCGGATAAAAAGTAGCCAATGTGCTATTCTGATGTATAAGTATTTGTCTAGACCCCGAAAACCTTTCCTGTTTTTGGTTCTGTCACTTTTCTTAATAAATCATAATCAAAATGAGACGACTTGGCTTTATAACAATTAGTTTGGTGTATGATTTGTTTTCAACTGTCAATTTGTATTTCTTACTTAATCTATGCTAATTTTTGCACCAGCATAATACTTATTCCGGAATTTTTGAACAATATACTTAACCCTGTTTTGATTCTAGGTCAGAGATTATGTATCATCCCACACACTCTGCAGAGTATGTAGTACAGAGATTGGTAATATCCGTGGTTTTCTATCACGGGTTTAAAGGGATACAGTCCCGTAACATAGGCTTTGTCGAAAGCCATTCATTATTTGCAATCGATTTTATCTTCCTGTGACCCTCTTTAGGATCCCATTCTTGCCGATTTAATGGGAATTTTGGGAATCCGAACGAGGATTTACGACGTTTTAACTTGACAAATTAGCGGATAACTGTATGACCATTATAAGCTGGGTAAAATTCCTATTGTTTTTGCTAGTTCATTACCGTATATAATAATTGTTAAAAGTCTGATACACTGGCGGGCAAAGGCCTCCTTCCCTCATTTCACTAGTCTCTATCTTGAGTCTGGTCAAGCCTTGCTGTGAGAGTCTAATTCATTCTACCATCCCCACCCGAGCCTTTCACGTGGTCGTGAGTATAGAACCCACTCCGTTTATACCTTAGCCCAAAGTTATACGGGCATGCGGCTAATGTGTCTAGCCCGATCCCACAGTTATTTTCTGATTAAAGTTATTTTCCACAACCGCTAATTAGAAACTCAACAAGAAACGTCAAGTAAAATATCCCTATACCATTTCTCGTTGTTATTATTCATATGGGTGCAAATACTAATTTATTTCAAACTAGTTGTTGCCCGCGGCTTCGCCCGCGTGGTATGTTAATAAAAGTAGCATATGACCGTCTCCAGGCTACAAACTATGTCCAACTTTTGAATGAATCGAACCAAGGATTACAATTTATACAAAGTTTAGAACTCAATTGTAAACCCCCAAAGGGTAGTTTTGAAAAACAAAAAAAAAATGTGATTCATTATTTACTTTAAAGTTTATTTGTACAGAGTTTTGATCGAATCAAACATTTTTTTATAGAAACTTTACCGCCCTATATACCCCCCTTAGGGGTCGATTTTCGAAAATTAGATTCCAGATCTTAAACTATCTACATTCCAAATTTCATCAAAATCGGTTTATTAGTTACGGAGATACGTGGTAACAAACATTCACACACACACACAGAGACTTTCGCATTTATTATATTAGTAGGAAGGATATATTTTAAATCTGAATTTACTTTGAAAACGAACAATAATGTAAGGAGAGTTTTCAATAGACAAGTACAACACTTGTGTTCATTAAGTTGAGTCTGTAATACATAACTTATCATTAATCTTAGGTCATATGTGGCTTACTTAGTTATACTCCTATACTTGTACCTGAACTAAACTCTGCCGCAAGTTATGTAAAAACATAGCCTTCAGAAATTCTACAGTCTACGCAAACAGCCAAAGAATCCTTAAAAACAACAACCATCGATAACCAATTAGGTATCCAAGTCAATTGTCGCGGTGCACAATACGTTACCAGTACCACTGCTTGAAGAAAAGGCGCCAACTTTGACGCATGCGTGCACCTACCCTCCAGATCTTCAGTCTGAAACCTTCAGTCTTCGCGCGGACGTCACATCGTCCACACGCACCTCTCGGTACCGGCCGTGTAAATAAACCATTCGCGTGTGCCAACACTGCTAACTATTTTAAAGTAATGCCCAAGTTGGTTAGTTAGTAATGTGAAATGGACGAGCGTAATGTACGTGCTAGTGGTGCTATTGACAGTGCTACACGTAAGTGTACCGTTATACCATCACCAGTTCGCGGTCCATGTTCCTGGTGGACCAGAAAGAGCCCACGAGATAGCACACAGACATGGATTTGTTAATCATGGAGAGGTAATTTTGTGTTATACGAATTAATTAGAATTCTTAACTGGAGTCAGCTTTTGAAGTTTTTCACAGAAACCTGCCAGTTGGATATGTTAATCAATGAAAAATTGAGATTATGGACTTAAGGCCTATTAACATGGGTAGAGTTTTTATACACGCTTTGTGCCGATTATATTCAAGCAAAATAACAATCTTCCAATATTTATAGATAAAGTGACAATCGCCCTTCCATATACGGGTATCGTACACATCGTTTACATAAGGATATTTTTTTATATTCTTTGGATTACATCTTTGAGACTAACTCTTTTCGTGTAAATGAGCCTTAATTTTCTAATTAAAAAAACCTGCCAATCCAACTCATGATAAACTTGTATTATTATACTCGATAAATGGATTCATCTTTTCGACTTCCACGTCAAAAGTTTAATAATATTGACGTTAGGTATAGCTACGCCGTTGTGATTTACGCTAGTTTTATGTAAGTTAATAAACTGGATTGCAAAAGTATGATCAGCATTACGAAATAAAATAAATCATCATTATGGTATCAAGACTTTGCTTTACCAACAAATACAGTATTCTTGAAATCGTAGGTATTAGGAGAGACTGATTTGATAGTAGTTTCATCTTATAGGGACTCCGATCTCGTAATTTTGTTCAGATTAGCTTGCCTGTTCAGTTTTTTAACATGTTTTCACTTTGGAGGGCTGAATGTTCACCCCCCTTCTAAATGCCAATTATAAAGAGGAATACGTAGTAATATATTTATTTCAGAGTAGAATCAAATTAGTATGGTATATGTAAATATTTTTCCTGGAAATATCTTGGAGCTTAAATCTTCCTGTTCAATATATACGTAATTTCGGCATAATATGATAACTCTATGTAATCGCTTAGCGTTTAATGTATTCGTATTTATGTATGACTAGACTTTGCCCATGGCTTAGCCCGCGTAAAACCCGGATAAAAAGTAGCCAATGTATTTTTCTGATGTATAAGCTATATTAATGTAAAGTTTCATTAAAATCCGTTCAGTAGTTTTTGTGTGAAAGAGTAACAAACATACATTCTCACAAACTTCCTGGAAATATTTTGGAGTTTAAATTTTTCTGTTCAATATATATTTCCTGTTCATAATTTCGGCATAATATGATAACTCTATGTAATAGCTTGACGTTTAATGTGTTCGTATTTATATATGACTAGCATCTGCCCACGGCTTCGCCCGCGCAAAACCCGGATAAAAAGTAGCAAATGTGTTATTTTGACGTATAAGCTGTATATATTACTGTAAAATCTGTTCAGTAGTTTTTTCGTGAAAGAGTAAACAAACATACATCCTCACAAACTTTCGCGTTTATAACAGTAGTAGGATAGAATATTAAAGAGGTATCTGTGAATCATGATACAAAACTTGGTCTTAAAACGAAATGTTTGTTCACGACTATAAATAATGTTATTTTGAAACAAAGGTGGTTAGTGAAAAGAACCAATGTATCTGAAAATGTTCACAGCTTTACCGTTTCGTGATAAATTACAAATTGTTCAACATTTGAAACTTCATAAAGCTGTATACTTGTTTAGTTTGTACGATAAGGAGCTATTAAACTAGAATGAACGCTGACAGTACCTAAAAGTGTTATTAACTCGTCTAAATTAAAGTTAAAATAAGCTAGTTTTTCAATAACAACTAGTCAAATCAGGTGTTGTCAAAGTTTAGTGCAAACGAGTCTTAATAAAAAAAAATGCCTTCCTATGTCAGGTGGTGAGAGAAGTTAGTCGAAATCAATACTCCTTATATCACATATATTCAATATAAGAGTTTTAGTAGTATAATAGAATAAAGATATCTTTGGCACAAACAATGATAAATTATTTTTTTATTTTTTTTGTGCCAAAGAAATCTTTATTCTATTATACTACTCATACTGTTACCTTTTTAAAGTACTATCTATAAAATACTTATAAAGGTGTATTTAAAATACCTATTTGGTACCGGTCCTTTCTGTTGTTGTGTCAAATAAACTACCTTCTATTCGAGTTTAATTGAGCACCACTAGTTTTGTCAATGAAAAGATAATGGGTGTCTATACACCCATAAACTTTTCATATACATCTTTATAGGTATTTTATAGGTAGTAATTTAATAAGGTAATAGTATGATATTTAAAAAAAACATCTTTCGTAATTATCATAATCGTTTTCTTATCTTCGTGTGCTGATTCCGTTCAAATTTCATCTAATTTTATAATTCATTCATTGCGAACAATGGGATGATAGGTATATGCTATAAAAATGTCCATTGTACTTAACCATAGTATAATGTACAGTAAAATAAAAAATAAATAAAAAATAGCATATAACAAATAAAGTCATACAACTAAGTAACAAAACAAAAATAACAGGAGTGATATCATAATTTACAAGCCAACGAAAAACTTTTCCACCTCTAAGAAGTTAAGATGGTTGTGGTCAGTGTTTTTACCCGCAGAACTGAGAACTTCGAGATGTTTTCAGATATCATTCAATGTGGAAAACAGTATGCTATTTTTCACATAATATCAACATCGATTTTTAAGGATTATTTATCAACCCTAAGACCCTTGAGGTAGGTTCCAATGGGACTCTTATACTAAGCTGTCTGTTTGTTAAATCTCTAAAAAAACAACACAAACACATCCTCAGATTCATACTCTGTGCGTAGATTTGGGAATACCAGGTAGGGAGTAGTCAGAGGCAAGTCTAAACATTACATTTGGCAGATGCCCGCATTTTGCAAATAGTTTGCTAGCATTCTACGTGACGTGTTGCAAGCCCATCGCATTGTAAGTAACCGTATTAGAAGAATTGAGAAGTAGTAGAATTTTCTGCCGCCACATAGTAATGCTCTCAGTGCTGTGTTGTGGTTTGCAGGGTATCGATGCCGGTAAAATAAAATACATGAGACTTTTCTGATGGAAAGTATTTTACATGTATTTTACATGTATTTTACATGTGTTTTACAAGTATTTTACATTTATTTTGCAAGTATTTTACTTGTATGTATTTCAATCATGTATTTTTGAGACAATAGTTTATGTCTCGGAGTCGGCAACGCGCGAGTGATACCTCTGGTTTTGCAATCGTTCATGTGTTACGGTGACCACTTAACAATAGGTGAGCCGTTTGACTGTTTTCCACTTTAGTGATACAAAAAAAGTTCGGTTAATTCCATATTATTTTTGAATTTAAAACACGAAGTCCTTTAAACAGAATTCTTAACTACACTTGCCTTTCTCCAATACCAAAACCTAATCTTTTAACCAAAAAAAATCCACATTTTTTTACCGAAAAATGAAAACGAATTCAGCGGAAATAATAATTTCCGGGTTGTGAAAATCTCACCGCAGCCATTTCCTCTATAAAAAATATACCTTCTCCACAAATTGTTGAATCTGATCCTCTTTTAATCCTGCTTTAGGATTCTCTGTTAGATACTAGGCTATTGTTTTAATATCAATATAAATAATAATAATAATGCTGGATATTTTTTCACACAACATAATTTAGCCCCAAACTAAGCAGAGTTTGTATTATGGGAAATACATGACTGATATACTACTAATATACTTAAAAAAAACATAAAATTATACGTAGGAAACAGCCAGACCTGAGACAAATATTTGCAGGCTATACAAACTTTTGCCATGAATTTTTTTTATAATGAAAAGACCTTTCTTTGACCATAATCTCAGCTCAGATGAGTGATGATATGTCAGGCGATGGAGCATGAAGGTCTTGAAGATAACTATTTATTCTTACCTTAAAGAATTCAAGAATTGCAATTTCAGAGTTCATGTTTCTGTAAAGAAAATTTAAGGAAAAGTGATGTAGTGGTCAATTCTTAAGGTTAGCAAAAACAAAAAAGAATACGTTATCATCCATATATTATATGGTATGACATCGGGTGAGATCCGTCAGTCGTAGGTAAATACAGTGTTCGTTTTTTTTACCAACAAGTCTTGTTTTTTCACAATTATACAAGAACTAGCCTCTGCCCACGACTTCGTCCATGTCGTATTCGGATATAAAGTAACCTATGTGTTATTCTGATGGATATATATTACTGTAAAGTTTCATCAAAATCCGTTCAATAGTTTTTGTGTGAAAGAGTAACAAACGTCCATCCTAACAAACTTTCGCGTTTGTAATAGTAATAGGATAGTAGAAATATTCATATTCAACGGATTTATTGTGTCTACTTGATTGTATTTTGAGCTTTACCACACTTATGGCTTGTAAATGCCCTCTGAGTGCTATCGAACTCTCTTAGAAGGCTCAATATAGATGTGTGTACATAAATGTAAGACGGAATTACTCTGTACTCCTGAGTTTTTTTGTTGGGCGTGAGATTTTTGGGAAAGTTCTATGAATACACGCAAATCAAGGCAGTAGAGCTTCTGCGAAGAGTAGTAGAGCTTCTGTGAAATGACTCGTTCAGGGAATTACTATTCTGCCTGTTTTTGCCGCCAAGCAGAAATATTTCGGTATGAAGGGTATGCTTGCCAGTGAAATCACAAACACATCAGATCTTTCATCTTGATATCTCAGAGAGGCAACGCGTGAGTGATATATCTGGTATTTCAAGTACCCATAGGCTACGGCACTGTTTCTCAAAGTGGGCGATAACACCCCCTTGTGGGCGCTGGAGACATTCAGGGGGGCGGTAGAAGACTTTAGAAGATATTGGGGGCGCTAAGGCGGTCTAGAGGGGAAAACATTGGTTATTATGTTTAAACACTTTGGGGGGCGATAGGATGTTTTTTATTTTTAAAGTGGGCGGTGAGTAAAATAAGTTTGAGAACCTGTGGGCTACGGTAACCGCTTACCAGCTGTAGAGCCGTTAGTTTGTGAGACTCTTTAGTGGTAAAAGAAAAAAAGCCCTTAGATAAAAATAGTGTAAAAGCTTGGATTTTGAACATATTTCTATTTAAAATGAATTAAACATGTGTAAAATTAATCAACGACAAACATCAATGAATTGATATATATATATATAATAATGAGATATATATATACGCAACAGTCATGTACAATAGTCCTGACCCACACTCGGAATCGGCGTAAATTCACATTCATATTTTAAATTCACGTAGTTTTGAAGTTGACGTTTCTATATGATCCTTGTGATATCAATGAATAAAAACCTATTGACTTTGACTTTGACACTAGGATTCACAGTGTCGTGGATATCAGAAATTACAAGTACCATGGTACCAGTATACTCAAACCCAGAACAAATATCTGCAATGCATGCAAATGCCCCGGAATTGTACCCGCACCGCTTGCGCCTTAGCCACCTCACCCGCTGTGAGATCATAATCATACCTTATCATCCAAACTTTGCTATTTATAATATAAGAAGGACATTAAAAACCATCCTTATATAAAACGAGTTGTATTTTTTTTTTCAGGAAAAATAATAACGGGAAGTTGATAACAAATCCAATATGAAATTTTATCTCCCAGTTTTTAATCCTTATTTCGTGGGGTGGGATATTTTCATAAAATTGATAATCTTGAAGTATACCCTGACAATTAAAAAAACGAATTATTAAAATCGGTTTACCTACAATTGGCGAAGATATCGCGTAACATACATACAAACAAAAACATATAGACGAATTGAGAACCTCCTTTTTCGAAGTCGGTCGAAAAAAGCTCAAATTCTGTAAGAGGTTCAAAAAGGCTGTGGAAGTTGTAGGCACGTGTTTTCCAAAAAGCCCATTGTTTAGTTTTCATTGACATTACAACACAGATATGCGCACATACCAAGCTCCAAGTATTTATATGAAAGCTAGCAGCAGTTCCTGGCATAAGTTACTAATTTACTTACACGAGTTCCGGTGGATGTGAAAAAGATGTAAAGCAAGCAAAAAAATAGGACACAGTGTTTCATTAGAATTTTCCCCATTGAACTGTAGTTATGAGCCATCTGGAACGAATGCCTGAATGTATCGCGTGAACTTAATATTATTAACTACGAGGAGTTTTAGTTTAAATACTAAAACTACGAGGAGTCTTCTCGTCATCCATACTGCAATGCTTGAAAACGAAAGTTTTCTACCTGTTATGACCTACGGAGCTGAGACGTGGATACTCACGCTGGTCCACCAGTTCAAAGTCGTCCAGCGAGCTATGGAAAGAGCTATGCTCGGAGCCTCTCTGAAGGATAGGATTCGTAACGAATACATCCGTCAGAGACCCAAAGTTATCGACATAGCTCAACGAATTAGCAAGCTGAAGTGGCAGTGGGCCGGTCATATCTCGCGACGAACCGATAACCACTGGAGTAAACTTGTTCTTGAGTGGAGACCGCGACTCGGCAAACGTAGTGTAGGACGCCCTCCGGCCAGGTGGGATGACGATCTGCGAAAGACTGCAGGCAGATGCTGGATGCGGCAAGCTGAAGACAGGGCGCTATGGCGCTCATTAGGGGAGGCCTATGTCCAGCAGCGGACTAATACAGGCTGATGATGATGATGATGATGATGAATACTAAAAGCCACGTACATCGACGATGCTTGAAATTTAAAGTAAATGTTTCAAACTGTTTATTTCTACCTATTTATGCCGCCAAGCGGTAATTAATGCTTGTTTTACTGTGAAATTACAGACACATGAATCTTTTCACCCTTTATGTCTCAAGGTCGGTAATGGGCGAGTGATATTCGTACCTCTGGTGTCTGGTGTTAGGTTACGATAACTGCTTATTCAATTTCGTTTACCCACGCTATTATTTTGCCACAGCTACCTAGACATTGCCGAAAATGTTTGTTGTTGTAAAAGTATTAATTTGTGGAGTCCTAACAATAAAATAATAATTGGGTAGCCATGATTGGTTCCTTGAATATATACCCACATTCAATGATTATTACAAAGATGATATTGAAATACCCACAGTTGTTATTGGTTTAGTCACTGTTTCTCAAAGTGGGCGATAAAGCCCCCTTGTGGGCGCTGAAGGCCTTCAGAGGGGCGGTAGAAGGCTCTAGAAGATATTGGGGCGTTAAGGCGGTGTAGAGGAGAAAGCATAGCTCCAATGAGTAACACGGCTATAACATCACATAGATAAGTTAGTATTAGACATTATTAAGAAGCTTGTGATTTGTATGATAGGTATGATATAGCCAATCATTCATTAACTCAAAGGCTTGAGATTTTAAAAATAGCACTTACCTTATTATGTTCACCTATGTACTCGTTTTATCTTGTGTAGGTACTTGGATTTTAAGCATTTTATCTATGTACTTTTAGCTGTTGGCCTATATAATTATATTTTCATTGTTTGTGCCAAATAATAGTTTTTTTTTCTGTAAACACGGCTTTGTGTTTTATAAACGACCGACCGTGCTACAGCATTGCGATCACTGACCATTCGAAACTTCGAAACTTTAATTTAAAAAAATATATATATATCAGAAACTTGTTGAAACTTGTATGAAGGTATGTAATTATATTTATGTAGTCGTTGTATATCAGTTTGCATTCTCCTCTTGTATTTGTTATTACGTTCACCGCCAACCATTCTTACAATTGCATACATTCCGCTCCATCCCAAGGTTGTCTAGAAGAGATCGCTTAAACGATAAGACCGCCCATTGTACTTTTGGTTATTTTAAGTTTTTGTTTATTTTCTTATTTTGTGGTGTACAATAAAGTATTTTCATTCATTCATTCATTCATTCATTCTTTCATTCATTCATTCATCCATCCATCCATTCATTCATTCATTCATTCATCCATCCAACAGATGTAAGCCAGTAAGCCAACAGATGGCTACGCAACCGCGGATTGCGCAAACTTTATAATATAAATTTTGCGATTTACCTTCTGAATAGGAACTCGGAAAGTATTTTTGTGAAGGCATTTGATATCCGCAGCGATTGAAGGCTTTGAACCGTTTTATTTCAGTACTTAGCTTTTGGATTGGTTGGAATTTATTCAAAGATTTTAAAACGTTTATTTATATTTTAGAATGCCGAAATTGAATGGCGTTAATTGAATTCTTACTTCTAAGAAGCTAATTACCTTCTGAATTTGAAAAAAGCTAAACTTCACAGAGACTTAGGCATCTATAGATTATAATTCTAAGGATATTTCTCATAGGCACGAAATTAGGAGCTGTCAAAGTTTAGTGCAGTCGTTTGTACCCACACTTAGTACATACACAGTACGAGGCTTTTGCCGTACAAGTAAAAATTCTATAACTATTCAGACTGTCTTCATTGACGACTTCTGTGGCGCAGTGGGCAGTGGGCGGAAGCCCGCGTGAGACACTGGAGGTTGTAGGTTCAATTCCTGCCACGAGACAAATGTTTGTACGGTCTGCAAATATTTGTTGTCTGGTTGTTTTCTATGTATTATAAAATAGTATGTATTTACAAAGAAAAAATATATAAGTAGTATATCAGTCATGTAGTGCCCATAACACAAGCTCTGCTTAGTTTGAGCTAGATGATGCTGTGTGAAAATGTCCAGCATTATTTACTATTTATTTATTTATTCATACTATAATAAACAATGCTGGACATTTTTCACACAGCATCATCTAGCCCCAAATTAAGCAAAGCATTATGGGTACTTTTTTTTGTAAATACATACATATATACAAAGAAAACACACATACCAGAGACAAATATTTGCAGATTACAAAAACATTTGTCCCGCGGCGGAATCGAACCCGCAACCTTCTGCGTATCAGGCGGGCTTCCGCCCACTGCGCCACAGAGCTCGTCAAAATACTATAGGATGCATATTTAAAAGGGTGAACTTATTTTACAGTTTGCCACCAACGGAACATTAATCTATTAAATCGTATATTAAAATCCATTTTCCGAAGTTTAGTCTCGTAAAATAATCGACGTCCAAAACAAAGAGATTTCGAATTAGCCGATAGAAAACACATTTCAAAATATTAGGGTGAATAAATTAAACCTACATGAAAATACCAATATTCAGTGAAGATATTTTGTTTTTGTTTTTAATGGATTGGAAAATTTTCAGTAAGTACATTTGCGCAATATTATGTCTGTAAAGATCGGTAACTTGAGCTATTTATTACTAGTTGTTGCCCGCGGCTTCGCCCGCGTGGTATGTTAATAAAAGTAGCATATGACCGTCTCCAGGCTTCAAACTATGTCCACCAACTTTTGAATGAATCGAACCAAGAATTACAATTTATACAAAGTTTAGAACTCAATTGCACACCCCCAAAGGGTAGTTTTGAAAAAATAAAAATTACGTATTTCCTTATTTACTTTAAAGTTTATTTGTACAGAGTTTTGAGCGAATCAAACAATTTTTTTTTATAGAAACTTTACCGCCCTATTTAACCCCCTTAGGGGTCGATTTTCGAAAATTAAATTAGCCTATGTGTTATTCCAGATCCTAAACTATTTACATTCCAAATTTCATCAAAATCGGTTTAGATATTACGGAGATACGTGGTAACAAACATTCACACACACACACAAACACACACACACACAGAGACAGACTTTTGCATTTATTATATTAGTAGGATTACAGGAAGAAAACAGACTTACTTCCCTAGTTGAATATCATGTCGATAGTTTTATTGATTTTTCATTTTCTCCTTAGATACAGCGGTTACCGTAATCTGTGGATGTTTGCAACACCAAATGTTGCAAACATCCACAGGTTACGGTAACCGCTTACCACCAGGTGGGCCATAATGCTACTTTGTCACTTAGATGTAGTAAAAAACCTTTTACTTTTAACATTAACTGCGGTAGAAAGACCTAAAAGAAACGGCAATTTACGGCCATTCAGATCAATGATAATAAGTGGTCTACATCAGTAGACCACTTATTACCTCGCAGAATTATATTGTGTGAAGGACGGGTGTAGATGAACATGATAACAATGCCAGTGGGGATGGAACAAAAGCCGACAATAATTGAAATCTCGCTCGAACCCTCCCTCGCTTAATTAATGTTATGCAAGAATAGGCGATGGCATAATCTCAAGGATTTCGCTTATATGGCGAACGTCAGTGGGTTATGCGGTTGTGCATTATTTTTACATACATATAGTCACGCCTGTTTCCCGAAGGGGTAGGCTTCCACTTGCTACGATCCTGGCATACTTTTTCGCTTCATTCATCGTCATCAAATTCTTCATAAAAGCTCGGCGGCTTAGTGTTTCTCTAGAATGTTTCTAATTTGGTCAGTTACGTTCGCTGAAGCCTTCCTCTTCCAACTATCCCATTCACGCTCGCCTTTGATACTTGTTTTGTTAATCTTCTTTCACCCATCCTTTCTATATGCCCAAACCATCTCAACATTCTCAACTTTCGTTACTACATCTTCATTCACTGCTCACTGCTCTCTTAATACGCTGTTCGTCACTCTATCGCTCAAAGTTATTCCACACATAAATCGTGCTTTCTTTTTGATGGTATTTAAAACCCCTATCGTATATTTTACATCGTCGATTCCAGAACCCTCTAGTAAATAAGACCAGTAAATGGTGGTTGCAACCAGTACTATGCTGAGTGTAGCCCTTTTTTGCAACTACCATGTACCTATTATTCGATGATTAGATCATTGAAATCACTCGCTATATTTAAAGTTTTCGTATACAACTATTTTATTTCTATGTCTCAGAGCTGCTAGTTTAATAGTTTTTACTATAGCATACTTGTTAGGCATATCACATTATTATTATATGTATGTACATTGTGCAGGATATGTACGAGTATGTTATTATGTTATGTGTATTTACCTATATTCATAATATTATATTTTATAATAGGTTTGCTCGTACACCGCCCTCTTTTAATTAAAATTTATCCTATACAAAGATTGCTTTAAGCGATAAGACTGCCCATTGTACATCGTCTGTTTATGAATTTCTGTGTTTTTGTATTTTATTTTGGTGTGGTTTAAAAAAATATATATATAATGTAATTTTTCACATAGCATCCTCTAGCCCCGAAGTAAGCAGAGCTTGTATTGTGGGTACTACATGACTGATATACTACTTATATACGTTTTTTTTGTTATTATATACATATTATACAAAGAAAACACCCAGACCCGAGACAAATATTTGAAGATCATTTAAACATTTCTCCCGCAGCGGGTATCGAACTTGCAAACTTCTGCGTCTCAGGCGGGCCTTCACCCACTGTGCCACAGAGGTCATTGAATTTTAAGCTGATCACAGACCCAAATTATCAGCATAAAATAGGATGACCCTTTTTCACGGATAACATTTTTCAGGCACTCGCTCTGCCTTGAATGGTTAGACATTTCTAACACTGAACATTGTCATAGGTCTATATTACCATAGGAATCCACCCTTTTCGAACCTTTCCACCAAATTCTATCGGTACAACTGCCCACTTTAATATTTATATATTAAAAGTGTTTCTTTCTTTTCAGATTGGAAATCTCAAAGATTTCTACTTGTATTCACACCCGCACGTTAGTAAGAGATCACCAAACGCAAGTATCGACTATGTCCACAGACTCAAAAATGACCCACAGGTAAGCTTTATAAATAAATTGTATTTAGTATGAATTTATCTTTCATCATCATCTTCTTGTCCTTATCCCACATTACGTGGGGTCGGCACAACATGTTTTTTTCCACTCTCCTCTATCAGCCGTCATCTCAGTACTCATTCCTTTCTTAATCATGTCATTCTTCACACAATCCATCCATCTTTTCTTTGGCCTACCTGTATTTTTATTTCCATCCATATTCGTATTTAACACTCTTCTCGTAATTTGACATTCTTCCCTCATGACATGACATACCATCAATAATCACACCTGTCTCCTGAAGGCTAGGCAGAGACCACAGATTTCCACTTGCTACGATCCTGGCATACCTCTTTCGCTTTATTTATCCTCATAAAAATTTTGGGTACTTGATTTGTCCTTTCTCTAGAACGTCTCCAATTTAATCAGAGTACGTTCCTTCTCCTTCCAACCCCCATTCACGCTCGCCTTGTTTACAAGTTTTGTTAATCTTATTTCACCCGTCCTTTCTAGATGACCAAACAACCTTAACATACCTTTCTCAACTCTCGTTACTACATCTTCATTTACTCCACACTACTCTATAACATGTTGTTCCTTACTCTATGACACAAAATAATCAGTTAAAAATTGATCGCACAGTTTTTAATTGTCGAAATGTGTGCGGAATACTTTTACTCTTCAAAAACGAATATGGACGAAACTCTGTTCGATAAAGCTTTTAATATACACTACCGATTTATCCATCAATGTATTCAGGGTATCTTTATAAAAACTCCTCTGAAAACTTTACTTTGTCATGTAACCTTAGCCGTCTATAGATAAGCCAAAATTTTTAATTAAAAAAGTTAATTAATCTCGTGTCTTATTCCTAGGATGAAAAAGAGCTGGCAATTTATCTGAAGCATTATTTTTGGCACAGGTTGAAGAAATTATCGGTTTTAGAAAAGTATTTATAATTATTATACACGTTAATTGATTTATGTACTAGCATAGATAAAAGATAAAAATAATTTATTTCACTGCTAAGTAATGCACTACAAACTATGACAGTGTTTTACCATGAGAGGTTTATCTCTAATTCGCGATCTCTACGGGACAATATTTGGATGTAACAGACTGTATGGCTGTTTTCCATATAGTTTATTCCATCCATACATTGTTACAATAGAAAAGTTGCGAGTGATATTATACACAATATACCCACAGAACAGGTACCTAATTAATTTCAATTAAAACAAGTTTTGAATTAAATAAGGTTTTCTATAATACTAAATTATACGGGTACCTCGCGGGCTAAAGCCATTTTCTCTATATAAATGTTGTGCTGCGATTTTTTTGTCCTGGCAAAAATAAATTCAACATCCATAACATATCCTCAACGGCAATTTTGTTTTAATCCATCCGTAACTGTCTCACAGAACGCTTTTATTTGCTCTGAAGTTTACTACCAAGAAGTTGGACCGCCAGATGGTTGCCAAATTATTCATTTATATAATCCGCAAATCCGTCGAATAACGGTGTAGAGGATTCGAATAATTGATTCCGACTTAATATCTCAAAGGGCTTCGGTTTTCTGATAATCTTGGACAATTTAAATTAACCAAGTGTGATTTATTCGATAAAAAATCATAATAATGCTATGGTTTCTTACCTAAAATATATTATTTAGTAGCAAAATCAGTTTAAGGTAAGCTTGGAATATTATAGGTACAGGTAAAGATACTGGCCTTTTTTATCAGGAACTAGGAGAACCTTGAGAAAGCTAGCCAAAAGATCCTGATTGATTTGTTTATTTATTATTTACTAGCTACTGCCCACGGCTCCACCCGCATGGTACCCGGATAAAAAGTAGCCGATGAAAATTTGCTCTTACCGTTAAGGGAAACGCATTCCTTCGATCGTTTTTTCGTCGACTTACGTTGCAAAATTGGTCCCCACGACAAGCCCTTTTATTTTAATTAGATAATATACCGCCTGTTTCCACCCTAAAGGTCCATCTAAGTATCGGTGAAAGAATCTTTGAAATCAAATGAATAGTACATTTCATCTTACATTAAAATTTACAAATTTACCTGTTTACTATATGTAATAGTGTAAATTGTAGTCTTTATGTGTCATGTTAATCTGCAATAAGGTTTATGTTATCAGGTGAGATGGGCAATGCAGCAAAGAGAGCTGCGAAGAATAAAGCGGGACTATAAGGCGAGTCCCAGACTGCTGATGAGGCAGACAAACTTGCTGTCTTTTCCCGACCCTCTGTTCAAAGATCAGTGGTACTTGGTGAGTGTGGTACGTTGCTCGGCAATAAAATTATATTCTTTAAACGAACAACTATATGTCAATACGAATAGTGTAGAAAAAGGCTTGAAAGATTTTGCTGTAATGTACAGGAATGTTAGCGCGAGATTTCTGAGATGTTTCGCAGCTATACGGTTTTTTTCTAGTTATAAGGTATCTAGCACACGAAACCATATCAGTGAAATAGTGATACAGAAAATGTCACATCAGTTTCACAATCAGCCCCCTATTCTGAAAGTCACGAATGATAATAAAAATAATTTTCACTTGTACATCACAATGATTTTCTCGTGTTGATCATTTGACTTGTTAAACTTTCAGATACAGAATAGGTAGGCAGGGCTCTGAACGATCACTGAGATGTGTCCGACCTGAGTAAATCACTTAATTTGGCTAGGAAAGAGATAATAATACACTACAGCGCTTTCTAGAAATCCGATCGAATGAAACACCAATAATTACATTATTTTTGTAATTGTAATTCTCTCATGTGTACAATCTCGAATAGATAGGTGAAAAAAAATTTAATCTGTGGAATAGATGCCCACCATGCATGGCTATTTCACAGATAATATATCAACACATATCCCGCGAGCATAATCACCACATGCCAATGTCATTCGGTATATATCTAAGTAGACTGGGTACTAGAGATCTTGGAATGCCTGTCTACAGTGATACCCGCCGTTTCAAAGAGATTTTAAGCGCGATCTCTGCATTAGAATGTGCAGTTTTTCTTTTGTTTTCCATGTCGTACAACGGACAAGTCTACAAATATATACATTAAGCTGCTATGGTTTCGTATCGGCCTAAAATACGACCGCGAAAATTATAGAAACAACTGCAGTCAGATTACTGGGTAGATATATATATTTTTTTTTATAATGAATATGTGGCACATATATTCGTGAGTCAATCGTGCTGGGTTTCTGCTCAATATAATATAAATAGGTATATATTTATATTTCGATAGGTTTAGACTATTGTTATATTCATCGTCAATACAATATGACGGTTCACAGCCATACTAGAGAGATGCCTCAAGTTCTAAGAAAGGTATTATAATAAAGTTCAGTAATTTTTCTGATAAAACTTTGCTTTTGTTAAAATACTGAAGTCAAAAGTTAGGTATTTACTCAAAGAAGTTCAATAGGGTTCCATTGCTCTAAAGCACACGGTTACAATAATAGGTACCTACCAGATGGTACGCATAACTTAGCTGGTATTTCTTCACAGAGTCAAGGACCTTTAACCGACAAAAGGTAATTCCACAGATTAAACAAAACTATAGAAGTGAAATTCCCATTTCCGAAGGATCCCTTGCAGCCCATTTGTTACTTTTCGAAGAAAACCAAGGGATGCATCCATTTTAGTAAAATCGACGAATATATATAATCAAAGCTTTGCTTAGTTTGTGGCTAAATTATGCTGTTTGAAAAATGCCCAGCATTATTATTATTATATATGTTATCCTTATAAATTGCATTATTTGGTTATTCTTCTGATAAAACTATTAGTACGTTACTTTAAGGAGTGGATTACACTGTTTAAAATTTGGTTTTGATTGATTGAAATTGAAAATGAATGATATTTACAGGGATCACCTGTAAATATCAAATCAAAACAACAAGGAATCATATCCGTATAGTATACGTTCCAGGGTGCAGACAAACAGCGATCAGTGTTTTTTTTTAACTTTTCCGCAATTCGTTCACACAGGCCAACCCGGTTCATCCAAGACTGATATTTTTTAACCAACCAAATTACAAATAAGTGGGGTTAATCCTTTATATACAAGAGATTTATAATTGGTAGTTTCACTTCTATACGCTATGCTAGCTTTTTAATACAAAAGGTTTTTATCCAAGCTTTCTGAATAAAATTCATCCGAAGAACACTCAAGTCAAATTACTAATTCAATAGTTCAGGATCAAACCTCAGGTTGACGACCTCTGTGGCGCAGTGGGCGAAGGTCCGCCTGAGACGCAGAAGGTTGCGGGTTCGATTCCTGTCACGGGGCGAATATTTGTAAGATCTCCAAATATTTGTTCCGGGTCTGGGTGTTTTTCTATGTATAATATGTATGTATTTACAACAAAAAAAGTATATTAGTAGTATATCAGTCAAGTAGTTCCCATAATACAAGCTCTGCTTAGTTTGGGGCTAGATGACGCTGTGTGAAAAATGTCCAGCATTATTTATTTATTTAAAAGAGATTAGTATTTTATAGCTTATGACTTCTGAATAATGTTTGGTTTGTTCGTTCATCATGCCAGTGGTTTGTTCTGGTCACTTTGCGTTGAGTGAGGGAACGCTGAGATAAGTATGGTGGCCCTTAAAAGGATTTTGTGACTTATGTTGACTTGGGATTTTGAATAAAGTTTCCTTATGATGTTTTCTTTCACCGTTTGACACCAG
The DNA here is from genome assembly GCA_958496245.1 of Perizoma flavofasciatum. Taxonomy (NCBI): domain Eukaryota; kingdom Metazoa; phylum Arthropoda; class Insecta; order Lepidoptera; family Geometridae; genus Perizoma; species Perizoma flavofasciatum. The sequence continues at coordinate 9,556,015 of OY292434.1, read as the reverse complement.
CTTGAAAACATTTTTCTTTTAATAGGACAAGTATATTTTTTTACATATTTTGAAAAAAAATCATCAAAACCTCATCTTGTTTTTCTCACACGTTAACTTTGAGACAATCACTAAATCCTACTAATATTATGAATGCAAATGTTTGGATGTTTGTAGCTAAAAATCTCCGTTAGGCTTAACCGATTTTGATAAAATGTGGAACAGGTTCTTGGCTTACAATCAATTCATACAGATACCGAGCGGGCGAAACCGTGACCAGAGGCTAGTCTTCAATAAATTAATAAGAAATAGCCACACAGCAGTCACATTACATAGTCCTGACCCATCTCTAGAATTCCCTGTGCCGTGAGTATCAGAAACTATGAGTACCAAACAACAACAGACCAGAAACAAACGTCTGAAGAACAAGCAAACATTTGTCCAGCAGCGGGAATCGAAATCTTTTACCTCGGCCAGCTAACCACCGCGCCAGCGAGTTAATCAATCTATCAACGAGACCAACCCTCTGTCTCCATTATCAGATCGCTGGCATACCACCAAAATACTGCACTGTCATCATATCAACTGAACTTGTCAGGAATACGACATTTAATTTCAATAGAGTAACATATACTGCGTAAATATAATATCAGAATATTGCCGTTAAGGCTTGCTCAATAAAAGCGTCTAAAAACCTTTTCTGTCGGCATTGTATTCAAATTCTTTTAATATAACGTTTTGTTTCAGAATGGCGGTGTCGCAGATGGCCTAGACATGAATGTGGGGCGTGCGTGGAGTAAGGGATACACGGGGAAAGGGGTAGTTATTACTATTTTGGATGACGGCTTACAGCGGAACCATCCGGATCTGATTCAGAACTATGTAAGTCAATATTTGTTCAAATATTCATATCGCAAGTCTGCTAAATGCTATTTTATAGATTACTAGCTGCGCCCCGCGGTTTTACCCGCATAAGTATCGATTCCGTGGGAATATCGGCGATCTAATTAAATTTTAGAACATAAAAGCTGCTATTGTGACTTAACTACCTCTATATAAGATATATTCCCGCGAAACTTTTTTCTAGGTAATAATGAGCACTTTAATCATGTAGTGATTAATGATGATCATCATCATCATCATTTTTATGTATCATCAATAGTTTTCTCAGCGCACGCCAAATTATAAATTTTATAGTCAAAATTTTGCTACTTTAGGTTACATTGTCTATTTTTTAGGATCTCTATTTTTTTTTAAATAAATTATAGTCTATGTTGCTTGCTGATAATTTAGCTTTCATTTGGTGAAAAAATGGTTAAAATCGGTTCAGTAGTTTCGGAGCCTATTCGAAACAAACAAAAAATCTCTCCTCTTTATAATATTATTATTATTATATAATATATATGACATGTATGAATGAAAATTCTTTATTGTACACCACATGATAACAAAGTAAACAAAAACTTAAAATAACTAAACGTACAATGGGCGGTTTTATCGCTTAAGAGCGATCGCTTCCAGACAACCTTGGGATGAAGCGGAATGTATGCAATTGTAAGAATGGTTGGCAGTGAACGTGATAATAAATACAAGATAATAATTGTATGTGCAAGTATATTTATCTAATTAATCGTCAGCATGAATATATTTTCATTGACTGTGCACCACCGACCTTTATCATGTAGTGTAATAAAGTGTTATCTATATTCAAAGTATATTTTCATCCCAGGTCATTCTCAATTTCAAACTTTATCGTCCCACTGCACTCTCTATGGGTAGGATTAAATAAACAAACATCAAATAATCACATACAAAGTCCTGACCCCACACTAAGATACTCGGTATCGTGGGTATCACGAACTACGAGTACTATGGTACCACAACACCCCCGGTACAAATACCAGCAGCGATTATGAAACCATGGTAAAAAATATATATCCAGTAAGTTTATTAGTGGACTCACATTACTTTTTTAAACAATTACCTACTTAATCATATAAATACTATCTTCTGCTCATGGCTTCGTCCGCGTGGTACCCGGATAAAAAGTAAGCTATGTGTTATTCTGATCTATAAGCTATATTACTGTAAAGTTTCATCAAAATTCGTTCAGTAGTTTTTGCGTGAAAGAGTAACAAACATCCATCCTCACAAACATTCACGTTTAGGTATACATACAAATACATAGGCGAACTTAATGCCTATTAGCATATTATTCCAGCTAAAAAGCTTGAAATGAAAAGTGAGTAGTAAGTACATTTGTATAACATTACAAAATAAGAAAAAGAAAAAAAAAATGTGAAACAAGAAGCATTAAAAATACAACTACATACATTCTTATTAAATACATTATAGAAATCACATGAAATTAAAAGTGCATACTTAAATGTCTATATCCAAATATACACTTAGATAGATAATTAAATGCTCATTTGACTTTTGTTCATAAGAATGTTTGACTTTAAATAAAACTTGTATCTTTTTTGTTCTACACCCAGAAAGAAAGCACAGCTTGAAGGCACATTAAGTTGATAATTATATTAACTTACGTCTAGGTGTTTGTATAATTGCAGTCGCATGTTTAATGTTCCAGTTCTGGGCTTTAATCACTGCTTAGCGTCTGAGCGTCAGGCGAGCCGTTTCCGATGCCACACTAGTATAAAAACTGTACAATGTGGTACTTATTATTGTACAATGTAATTTTACCTAAATTTCTATGCTAGAAAGAAAGGGATTTATAAATAGGTCATCTTTAGGTTGATAAAACAACTTGGTTTCGGGCATAGTACCCGGTTAAATAGGCCGATAGGAAGTAGTAAGTAGGCCGGTTTCTAGCAACATAGGAATCAGGATGTTTTATTGATATTTTCGTTATATAAAGATTATATACATAAAGATTTCCACTTGCAAAAAACCTGGCATATCTGTTTCACTTTATTCACTTACATCACATTCTTCATACAACCGATGAGCTTGTTAAGGGCTTCTACATACAAGCTAATCGGTTAACTCTTGAGCTTTCTTTAAAGCGTCTCTTATTTGATCACCGTGGCTTCCCCTTCTAACTATTCCATTCACGTTCTTGCATATTTGTAAAAACTAAAACTTATTGTAGGATACGGCCGCATCAACGGACATAAACGGAAATGACACCGATCCGATGCCAAAGGATAACGGGGATAACAAGCACGGCACTCGGTGTGCGGGGGAAGTGGCCGCCGCCGCTTACAATAGGTAAATATTACCACCTCTAAATTAGATTACTCAATAGACAACAGCTGGAGTACACGAGCTCTTAAATCTCGCCGCGACCGTCCAGGTAGTAGGACTCCTCCCGGTTAGGTAGAACGATCAGAGCTGAGGACATATTAAGGCTCTGTTAAACTGACGCAGTGCCTATCTAATAGAAGATGTAGTCAAATGGTTGTTGAAGTTCGCATCAATATGCCTCAGAGGCTGTGCAAAAACGTGCCAATTTGTGTTTGACAATAGACCCTTCGAACGGATAAAGACGGACGTTTTAATATTTAGTATATGGAAATCGGATTTTCTTAATACATGCTCTAGACTAGAGGATCCTTATAAAACTTTGTAGCTTGTGATAATTTGTTGTGTGTCCTCTGGATATTGGGATCAGTGGAAGACGATCAGCCTACGTTCATTGGATTTTTCTGGGCTGATGATAATGACACTATAAATGCGCTCATACTTTTAACGAAATTGGGTACGTTGTTATCGAAGAGCACATCAAAGGTCAGATTATTAATTTTATAAGAGTTAAATATGTCTGTAATCAAACTGGCTAGAATATTATCATGTAATTAACAGGTATTGCGGCGTCGGCATAGCATACAACGCCAGCATTGGCGGCATAAGAATGTTAGACGGTAATGTGAACGACGCAGTAGAGGCACAAGCGCTAGGCTTCAACATCCACCATATAGACATCTACAGCGCCTCCTGGGGACCAGATGATGATGGCAAAACTGTAGATGGGCCTGGCCCTCTAGCCAAAAGGTATGTGGAATTTTGTAAAAACTCTCACCTTCTAACCTGTTTGGCCATAATAACCCAGATGAGAAAGTGACTATGACCATTATTTCATCTCTTACATGCAATTATTTCGGAACCCACCCTGAGTTTCTTAAATATCCCTTATATAAAATAAATCGAGTGCCTACAAAATGCACAAGTGCGCAAGGGGCTTGATTTATCGCTGGATTGCCTAAGGTATTGAACGACAATACAATGTGACTTCCTTTTCTATGACAGCCAGTTTTCAATTCAATAGAAAACGCGTAATACTCGTAGATATTCTATGGCTATCCAGCGTCTATTAGAGGTAAACTTCTATTTTCAAAGCTCATTAAAACCTTTTGTTTCAGAGCCTTTATAAACGGAGTGACAAACGGAAGAGGGGGTAAAGGTTCCATTTTTATATGGGCTTCGGGAAATGGGGGCAGGCATACCGACTCATGCAACTGCGATGGTTATACGAATAGCATATTTACGATATCTATATCCAGTGCAACGCAATCTGGCTTGAAGCCATGGTACTTAGAAGAGTGCTCATCAACAATAGCCACTACGTATAGCTCGGGGACACCCGGCCAAGACAGGAATGTAGCCACAGTAGATATGGACTGGCTTTTAAGACCTGAGTATCTTTGTACATTGGATCACACAGGGACTTCGGCCTCAGCGCCGTTGGCAGCAGGAATATGCGCATTAGCTTTAGAAGCCAATCCGTTGCTGACATGGAGAGATATCCAGCATTTAATTGTAATGACTTCGAGATCCACACCTCTCGAAAAGGAAGGAGGGTGGATAGTAAATGGTGTAAAGAGGAAAGTAAGCCATAAATTCGGATACGGACTAATGGATGCCGCTGAAATGGTCACCCTCGCGGAACAATGGACTCAGTCCCCGCCGCAACATATTTGTAAATCGCAAGAAATAAACGAGGACAAGTCTATTGAACCATCTTTCGGGTACACTATATCCGTCCATATGGACGTGAATGGGTGCAGCGGCACGGCGAATGAGGTCAGATTTTTGGAACACGTTCAATGTAAAATTTCGCTAAGCTTTTTCCCAAGGGGAAATTTACGGATATTGCTCACGTCGCCAATGGGGACGACCTCTACCTTGTTGTTGGAAAGAAAAAGGGACGCTACCAGTTCCAGCTTCGATGATTGGCCATTTTTGAGCGTTCATTTCTGGGGTGAGAGCGCCGAGGGACGTTGGACCCTCCAGATACTAAACGCCGGCAATAATCACGCCACGCAGCCGGGTATATTGAAAAAATGGCAGCTCATATTTTACGGCACGGCCACAGATCCCGTAAGGCTGCGTAGTAAAGGATATTACAATTCATACAACGACTATCAGGAAAAATCTTATCATATCAACGACGTTTACGACGCGTCTGAATACTCGCAATTCCTCAACGAGATCGAGCTTGGGGTTTCCGACCGGCGCAATTACCCCAAGAATATTCCGTCGGCGCAACGGAAAAATGTTTTAGCGGACGCGAATGACAAGCAAGTACAGAGAATGTGCGACCCCGAGTGCGATTCACAGGGCTGTTACGGCAAGGGGCCGACTCAGTGCGTAGCTTGCAAACATTACCGTTTGGATAACTCGTGCGTTTCGAGATGTCCCCCGAGGAGTTTCGTCAATCAAGGCGGGGTGTGTTGGCCTTGCCACGAGTCTTGCGAGACGTGTGCGGGCGCCGGGCAGGACTCGTGTCTCACATGCGCGCCCGCTCACATGTTAGTTATCGACCTGGCTGTGTGCCTTCAGCAATGCCCCGACGGTTACTATGAAGACGCGGACGCTAGCTCGTGCTACCCTTGCTCGGAACACTGCGACACTTGCACGGAAAAGGCAGATATGTGTTCATCTTGCGCGCACAGCTACGTTCTATACAACGGCTCATGTTTGGCAACCTGCCCGCCCGGCACTTATCAGAAAGATGACTTCGGCTGCATGAAGTGTCACCAGACATGCGAATCATGCCGCGGCCCGAACGCCACGCAATGTGTCTCGTGCAAAATAGGTGATTTCGCGTTCAACAGCCGCTGCCTCGCTAAATGCCCCGCAGGACATTACGCGGATACACAAAGAAGGGAATGTCTGGCGTAAGTGTTATTGTTATGGTAATATATCTTTGCATTATTCGCCGAAACATACGGCTTCCAATGTAAATATCTCACGCTGTTGGCGTTATTTAGAATTATGACTGTTCTTTTATTTTGTAGGTGCCCTATCGGTTGTTCGGTTTGCGCGTACGGCGTTTGCTCAGTTTGCAAGCAGAAGTGGGTTCTTACTAGAAGTGGAAAGTGTCTGCCAGATGGGAATGAAAAATGCGATACGAGTTAGTACATTTATTGGCTTTTGTATCATGTTTATTGTTTGTTCTGTGATGCAATATTGTTCGTTTTTTACAGGCGAATATCATGAGGGAGGTCGTTGTAAGAATTGCCATTCGACGTGCGAGAAATGTAGCGGTCCCAACGAATGGGACTGTTTGTCTTGCTCCAGCCCGCTGTTATTGCAGGGATCGAGGTAACTAACCCTATTTATACACACGTTTCCTTCCAGACCCACGTAAACTGTACAAACTTTACCCGACTATTCAGTAAGTGGCCGGTAACAACACTCCATTTATTTTTATTCGTTTCTTTATTAGATTTATTTATGGAAGGGTTTTGATCTCACATTAGCTGAGCTCAAAGTTTCAAGTTCAATGTGTTTGTAGTCACTTGTTAGTGTGGTAAGGCGTGTTTATCTTTCAAAGTGACAGCTATGTCGCATAAAGTAGCCTGTATTTTATTTTATAAACAGAGTATTTAGCTATTTATTCAAAATAATAAACCACTTCGACCTTTTCTATCAATTTTTAGATGCGTTACCGAATGCTCAGTCCTTTTCAACCAAACGCATCTTTGCAAATTCCTATAGACCCCATACCTGCAACGTTAGTAAAAAATATAAACAAAAACATTTTTTTAGGTGCCTTGCCGAATGTCATTGCCCCCGCACCTGCATTAATTGCATGTTAAAATCAACTGCAGGTCTCCTGTAGGTAACTTAAGTCTTAAGTAAGCAAACATAATCTTTTAGGTGCGTGGCTGAATGTTCAATCGGTTTCTACCAGACAGCGGGCAAATGTTCTCATTGCCCCCACACCTGCACCAGTTGTGTGTCAAGACTGAACTGTACCGCATGCTCTGGTGCCTTGCGTCTCCAGTCTGGGACATGTCGATCTACCTGCGCCCCTGGGTACTACCCTGATGACGGAACATGTTCTAAATGCTACTTATCTTGTCAAACCTGTACGGGGCCAAGACGGGACCAGTGCGCCTCTTGCCCACCTGATTGGAGACTGGCCGCTGGAGAATGTAGACCAGAGTGTCCTCAGAATTTTTTTCCCTGGAAGGTTAGTAACCCTCGATTATCAAATAGATTTTACTGTTTAATAAACACGTTTTATTTTTTGTTATTTTACAATTCACAAGTTTTGCATTGGATTTTACAAGGGGACAAAATTTCTCCCAACGTGACACACTACATAGAGTCTACGTGACATGGTAACATTGCGCACTATCTCACAACGTTGCATACATGTTGGCTCGGCATGCGCCAAGAGCATGTGACGCAAATATGTAGCTTGCGCTTGTTCCGGAAGCAGGTGTAGGTACAGCGCGTCATTTCTGCATCAACTGTTGACTAGAGCTCGCTCCGAGAGCAGGCGTAGATGCTGCGAGTCATTCCTACATCAAGTATTGATTAGAGCTCTCTCCAAGAGCAGGCCTACGCTCACTGCGAGAGTGGGTGTAGGTGCCGCGCGTTATTTTTATATACTTGTAAATATGTACACAACATTGATCAACACAATTGCCTCGGTCGACACCGACTAGGAGCGTGCGAGCGAGTTGGTCAGGGTCATTCACGTAGATGCCTGAACAAATTGTTCCATTTGTCCCCTAGTGAATCAAATACTTTACTTTCGCGTGTTGAATTAGGAGCACAACCTCCAAGTTGAGCAAGTTTCAAGTTCCTTAATAGGCAGGGCTCGCGGCAGAAAAGGGCTTTGTAAGTGCTCAAAACTAGAGTTGTAATTACAAAAAACGAATATTGTTCAAAACATTGTTTTAATAATTATTGCTGTCAACAAGAGTACTGAGACGCAGAAGGTTGCGGGTTCGATTCCCGCCGCGGGACAAATGTTTGTATGATCAACAAATTTTTATCTCGGGTCTGGGTGTTTTCTTTGTATAATATGTATGTTTTAACATAAAAATAAATGCATATAAGTACATCAGTCATGTAGTTCCCATAACACAAGCACTGCCTACTTTCGGGCAAGATGATGCTGTGTGAAAAATGTACAGCACTATTTTTATTATTATAAGAGTATTTTATAGGAAAGCTGCCGCCGCTGTCACCACTACTGCCAAGACTGCCATGGAGCTGGCCCTCAGCAGTGCACCTCCTGCCCACAACACTTTAGCCTTGAAGAGGGATTATGCGTGGAGTGCCTTAGCTCTCAGTACTATGAGCGTCGTTCGAGGTCTTGCCGGCCTTGCCATGACTCGTGTAGATCTTGTTCCGGACCCGGGCCGACTAGTTGTGTGACCTGTGCTCATCCACTTCGGTTAGATAGGTCAGTGATCATTTTATGATGGAAGAGAGCCTATCACACAAGCCTCATCCAGTCTAACTTGAGGTTATCACACTTTTTATTAGGAGATAAACATGGCTAGTGGATAGCTTCAGACCGTTCTTCATGCTGAACTTTGAGGGAGTCATATATCCAGCAGTTGTTGTTGATAATGATGATGAAATTATAAGATGACCTGCTACACATTCCTATAATTTTTATCTCAATAGAGCTTAGCATAATTTACCTTATAAGATGCCATATCACACTTTGACCTATCATATTATCACCATCAAACTATGCCCTATAATATCATACTCAAACATAGAAGAAGGCAAATTAAACTCTACTATAGATAGTTAAACTAGTACTTTCCAACTGGCAGAAGAGAAGGTAGTCCTATACCCAGCAGTGGGTGATTCCGGGCTGATATAATAATGATGATGATCAGACTTTTGTCAAGAAAAGTATTGTCTACACCGTTGGTCGACTCGTAGACCCTCTACAAGTTGCTACAATTTCAGGTTTGATTTCGTTTGAAAGTGAAGATTTATTTTATTATTATTTTTCAGGATAAACCATAAATGTCTGCCATGTTGCACAGAGAGCATGGCCAGTTTCTTGTTGAATATAAACCAGACAATAGACTGCTGCCATTGTGATAAAGACATGGGTAAGTGATGACTAAAGGTACTTAAAATGCCCACATCTCTGTTTACTTTGAGTTTGGATTTCAGGAAATGCTTTTCTAGTGCACCCATTTACACCAATAAGTATATCTCCTTGTTTAAGGCCTCCAAGATTTACAATCAACGCACACAGTATGTAAATACTGTGTGCGTTGATTGTCAGTCAGTCAGTCACACAATAGTTTTATACATATAGAAGAATAAACGAAAACAAAATAACAAATATTTACCAGCGTTGATTTAAAACGATGTTTCCTTTCTTCATCAATCTCTTTTCCTGTCGGAAAAAGTTAAGAAACATTTTATCAAAAACATTGCATTGTATCAATCTTCTCTACGATTTCAAAGGAACAATGAGCCCATTCATATTGTAAAAACGGGAATTTTCACGTACTATACTATCGGTGAAGGTACCGACTAAGTTTCGACTCATTCCGAGAGTCTTCAATATGAACAATATGAATAGTCAAGTTCACGATAGTTTTTGGAATAAAACAATAAGCCCTATAGGGTCTGATATCTTTAAAAGAAATAGGATGAAAAGCGCCTGTTAGGTTAGATTAGGTACCTACACTATCTGTTGGCCGATTCAATTCAATTGTTAAAATAATAGTTACTGTAATTTTTGCAACAATTTTTTTATACTATCCATAAGTGTACTTTTTACTTAAAAATAATGTCCTTCATTCTTGTCGTATTCTCTTTCTCTTTCCATTTCGAAAATGACGATAGTCGCGGATGCACTACAGACATTTTAGGCATCTTTGGTATCACGGGGCCCAAAACTCGTTGCTGGTGCAACCTCAAAACTAGGTTTGCTAGTGATGGGCATGTGCAATATGAGTTATCGATAATTCAGGAAGCCGGGAACTAGGTGATGCGCCTTGAACGTGAGCACACCTTAATATTTTTTGAAATCCAAGTAGGTATAGCTGATTAGATGAGTATAGAGACTGGTTTGTTTGTTATGCACCGGCAGCTAGTTTTGGGCCTTTATATAGGTGAAAAGTCAGGCAGTTTGCTACGAAGACGGTAGCTAATAGGCGCCTAGGTGGCGTGACGGCCCGCGCTGCAAGGGTCTATCTAGAAAGCTATGGTACATCGTTAAAAAGTACGAGAAAACAGACGGTACATTTTGTCGCATCGTTGCACGGGTTGGCGCAAGTCGAGAGGCTCCAATCAGGCGCGGCGGTGTGACTGGTTCTGGTTCTGTATTATGATTAATTATAATATATATGTGGTCGAGGCTGTAGGACATCTTCTCTAGAAGATACCTACTTATTTGCCTTCGACTTGAAGACTAGGAAAAAAATAAAGCAGAAAGAAAATACATTTATTTGATAAACACAATATCCCAAAAAGGATCCACGTACATATTGCGTCCTTACCGTGTAGGTAGGTGCGTTAGGTAGGTGTATCTACAATACTGCGCAGAATACCCTAGTCCTCTCCGTGTCGTGCGTGCCAGGTCCTGTCTCAGCACATTTTGCAGCTGCACATCACTGAAATGTGACTAAATTTAGGTTAAACAAATAAATCAGTGTATTAGGTGATTTTAATTGTATTATTTTGGATACAGGTGGCTGTCTAAACACGTCATCGGCCGGTAAAAGGCGTATCTCCGAAAACATCAAAACGGGAGTCACGCCATCTTTCATTTTGGCCCAACCTAAGGAACCCGTCGATACTCTGGACCGGAAACTACTGGTCGCGTGGAGTGTAGCTGCGACCATACTAGCCGTCGTTGCGGTTGGAGTAGCTGTTAAGGTATTGTTTTGATAGATTTTCAGGGGATAAGTTAGGTTATGTTTAGTTTTTATGAAATTACTAGCATCTGCCTACGGCTTCACCCGCGTGGTACCCGGATAAAAAGTAGCATGTGTTACTCTGATGTATAAGCTATATTACTGTAAAGTTTCATCAAAATGCGTTCAGTAGTTTTTGAGTAAAAGAGTAACAAACATCCATACTCACAAACTTTCGCGTTTATAATAGTAGTAGGATTTGTATTCCTATTTGTTCCGCCAGGCAGTAATGCTCATATTACTGCCTGCTCGGGTATGGATGCCGGAGAAAAAAAAAACTGTGCAATCGGTGGTTGTTCCAATTAGCGGGATGGTCTTGTAACCTGTCACGTGAAATGCTTACTACTATGCAGAACGTTGACCTGTGCCAAATATTATGTTTAGACATGCCTTTAACTAACCCTATGGATCTAAGGACTACATATAGACTACATATAGATCTGAGAAAGTCCATTATCAGGATAAATGACGTGATCGTCGTTATTTATTTAGTTACTTATATGATTATGATCTTAAAAAATCCTTTTTACATGAATTAACTGTTTGTTACAATTATTGAAATATTTAAGGATACTATACCACGTATTTTACTATTCTCCTGCTGACGTTTCGTTGACCGTTTAGAGGTCCCTCTTTATGAGCACTGTCTGCGACCACATGACCACGCGACCACCCGAGTGAGACGGGAACTGAGTGGAGTAACAGAATAATAAAGTACGTGGTATAGACGTAATAATATCCTTCAATGGTATCAAACTACCATAATTTCAATGCTATGATTAATTAAACAAATTGACGTTATAATATTTTCATGACACAAAAACCATTTCTTTTTATCTAGTCATAAATAGTAAAAAAAAAACATTTTACATATTAGTTTAGCTATGATTAAGATATCGATTTCTAGATATAATCTGTCCGCAGCTAAAAACAAGACGAAAACACACCCTGTATCCAAGAACCCAGTACTCCCAACTATCAGTGGACGACGACTTAGTACCGGGGACGTCACTCGCTACGTCACTAAACGACATCACACCCTTAACTAATAATGAACTCGAAGAACCAACATAGCAATTTAGAACTAAAAGTCTATGTAAGTAGATAAATTTTACACTGCAGACTGATATTTAGACGTTTGAAATTTTATTGTGTAAATATATTTATTTTTAGTCAGTTAAGGTGTCGGTTGACTGAAGGCGATTACGTGCTTTTCTCGACATAAAATGTATCTTCAAAAGTTCATTCTTCTGTAGCATATTAAAAGAAAATAAATAGTTAAGATGACAAAAAAGTCATTTATATAAAAAAAGTTGAAATGTATTTATAGATATAATTTTACTCGCTTGCTCCAGTCAAACGACACAAATTCAAAATATTTTATAAAACTATACGTAGTCCAATTCAGTTTAACTATTTAATCAAATCCAGATTAAGAATATTTCAATATATTAATTACAAATTTATTTAGTTATGGAATTGATAAAGAGTTTTTAAACAGTATTATCTAGATAACTATTTCACCAATTTAAATATAAGTGATTTACCTTATATTTTATGCGAAGAAAAGAGTTAAAATATTTGTTTTTCTTTCATTTCTAACTATTAATTACTTCCTCTGAAAACATTTATTCATCATTAGTCCCAAGATGGATTCCATCGGGTCCACCGATATGAACCTGTTGGGTTGGGAAGGTGCCTAGATCGATGACACCTTAAATGTTGCGGGTTATCGGTGCATGATCGTTCATCATGGAACTTTTTAAGAGAGGCTTATTTTCTATAGTTTTCTTCTATAAGCTGTTAAAGATATATCTTTAACTAAATTTTCTTTATATAGATTTAAAAGTCCCAAATCCATAGAATTATGAATCAGATTCTTTCACATCTACTGTCTGATGATGATGATTAATGTTACTGAATTCAATGTCGTTACTTTAAATGGACCAGTATTCAAATGGGACCCAGTTTCGCTTGTCACACGATTATGTTACTAGTTACCTTACGCGTAGAGTTTGTATTAACATATCTCGACCCTTGTTTCCTGGTTCCGAGTTTGTATATACTGTTCAATTATAAATGTGAATTGAAAATGTAAATATGTAAATATTGCAAAGTGTAAATAAATTGATGGTTTTTATGACGGAAAATAACTATAGTTTTATTTTTCCCTTAGACATGGTATTTTAATGTGATTTAAGTAAACCTTGACTTGAGTTATGTAGTTCCCTTAACACAAGCTTTGCTTACTTTGGGGCTAGATGATGCTGTGTGAAAATGTTCAGCATTAATTATTATTTATTTATCTATTTAATCAGGTTAGTAAATAGCTTTAAATATCGGGTCATTACCGTTAGGGACTGGGAATAAAATGGACTAAGGGGCCCTGGAGACACATTCAAAATTAATATTATTTTCATTCGTGATATCTTAATGTGTTAAATACAGTACTTTCAATAATATAAAATAATTAATCTTAAAACAAATAATATAAACACCAAACAGTCACATACGTAGGTATTCCTGATCTCCTGTACCGTGGGTATCAGGAACGAGGAGTACCATGGTACCACAAATACCACAAATATGGAACAAATATCTGCAGACCGAGCAAAAATTTGTCCCGAAACAGGAATCGAACCTTTGCGTTACAACCGGCTACTCCTTTGTCCATAGCACCATAAATACACGCATCATCGTGTATTTATGGTGCTATGTTATTTGAAGTATTTTTCCAACCAGTATTGTTACACACTACCTTCATTTTTGTCAATAACGATTTTCATAACCCATAACAAAAGCCCTAACAACAAAAAAGGAAGTAGCCATAATAATTCAAAATAATTTCGGCTGCATAAATCCTGCCCCGCGTTTACGCAGGCATTAATCGTCAAATATTTACCTATGTATTTCCAGCGAAATGTTTTCTACTCTCGCAACTCCACAGTCTACAGGAAAACAGATAAATCTCTCCGTACCATTTTTGTTTGAAGCGAATATCATTCGTACTATTTTCAGGTTGTTCCCGTCAACTGTACTAAAAACAGAAAGTTATGTGGTTCCCCGCGGAAGAGAACGGAAATAGCCTTTTTCCGTGATTCCCTCTTGTCAGACGTGTAGTTTGAAAATTTTAATCAGATATTTACTTTTTCAAAAACATTAAGGCAAATAATTTGAGTCCTCCATATTTTATTACATTAAGACCACATTTTCATAATCAGCATACCCAAAGAGGTAATTTCTATGAAAGTGAAGTAAATCTCGATGAAACAGCTTTTCGACTTTGAATTTCTGTGTTTTCTCCTTCGCCGTGCCGTCTTTACAGTCTTGGTCACCTTGCTAGGTCATTGATCGGACCAGTTCGCTAGGATTCAGTTTGTTTAGGCTTCTTTCATCCTGTCTTCGAATTAACGACGTTTTCCTTCATCATTTAAGAGTACAAACATTGCATACATACATTTTGCACATGCAAAAATACATTGGTGTACAAAAGAATTCGAAACCACCACGGCCTTCGGATAAAAAGTCTTAATAAATAACACCCGACAATTATTATACAGCCCTGACCCCAAATTAGGTTTTCGCGACAAGGTATTAGGAATACAAGTTAACTGAACTACAAATAATAATAATATTAATATTATATACCAAGATAATAATAATAATAATGCTGGACATTTTTTAAACAGCATCATCTAGCTCCAGACTAAGCAGAGCTTATATTGTGGGAACCACATGATTCATAGACTACTTATATGTATGCTTTTTTTTGTTAATACTTACATATTATACATAGAAAACACCCAGACCCGAAATAAACATTACAGATCATATATATATTTGTCCCGCGACAAATCGAACCCGCAAGCTTCTGCGTCTCAGGCGGGCCTTCGCCCACTATGCAACAGAGGTTGTTAAGATACCTGTAACATATAAATGCATTTGTTGGCCCCAGCGAGAATCGAACCAGCACTTCTTTTACTCAGCGGGATATAATTACCAAAAATCAGGGTAGCTATGTTATATTCGCCATATCTATGAACCTAAGGTAGGTGAACCCTGAGCAAAGATTAATTTTCATCTATTCCATCCATTCAAAATTTGTCTGGTAGAGATCGCTAAGCAGCGATAAGAGGGGCGGTTTTATAATTTAATCAAACCTTAAAATAGTATGTTATAAGTTTTACAGGTCTTTATCGCATTTTTTATTCATCCCGCGACCACGGCTACGTCTGTTGCAATACAGTCGAAAAGTCGGGAAAATAATGCCAAAAAATAAACGCGATTAAACTTATGATTATTATTAACTAATCACGAAAGTTCGAAAAATACTTTGTATGTTGATATATATATTATTTGGTGTACAATCAAGTCCATCTTTTTTCATGCAAGTGACACAGCTATCCGTTTAAAAATAAGCTGTTTATTTTTCCTCCCCATTTGCCGACTAATGAAATTGTTTGTGTAAATATTGCTCTTTTTAAAAACACTGTTTAGATGAATGAAAGACCTGTTTCTTTTGGACCAGGCTTCAAAAGGTAATTTTCTTTCAACCCTTTTCTTTCGCCCAGGTTTTATCGAATGATAAATTTTAATACTTCTGTTACTTCTGTACCTTTCAATAAGATTAATTAAAGAAACTCGTATATTTTTCAAATATGAACAGAAGTCATCGACATAGCTCTAAAAATTTGCAATTTGAAGTGACAATGGGCAGGCCATAGTCATAGCTTAGAACCAACAACCGCTCGGGAAGAAACGTTCTCGAATGGGGTCCACGAATTGGATGATGCAGTGTAAGTATGCCTCTCACCTGATGGACCGATGAAGTATTAAAGATTGTGGAACTTCATTGAATGGAGATGACCCAAGATCGTTCATCGTGCCATCTATTGGTACAGTGGATGGGACGGGGTGATAAAACATTTTCTTAGGTACAAATCGGTTAATACAATGCCTCCTGCGTCGCAAAGAGCCGGGGTAAGAAGTTACTTGTTTGTTCGTGTGTTGCCATTTTTCTCTCAGAAAAAAATAACTCATTGTGTTAACGCACACAAGCACGCGTTGCACAAATACAATTATATGGATTTTGGATGAAAGAAAGGTTTTTAGAAAGGTTTTTTTCTAAGGGGCGCAGCAATAAATATTTATATATGATTTTATAATCTTAAAAAATATTTTGAAGAAATAGTTTTTACATAATTTATGCAAAGTCTCAAAGGAAACTAAGGGTAAAAACGGGGATTGGTGCAGTGTACCCTGCTTACAGAGCAGAGACCGTGTAGTTTTCTGATTGATTTGAGAGCTCTGCCTGAAAATACCGTCCAGAACGATGGGTTGAAGGCACAAAGTCTGAGCCACTACTGGATTGTAATAGTGATTGACCGACCATGAGAGGAGGGAATGACGTGAGAGTCATATCTTCTAAAATAATCATCAAATGTTTGTGATGATGTTATGTATATGATTATGTTTGCGTTTTTGAATTGTTTATTCTGCATTCTCAAAATCACATAGAACATGGATGGAGAACATCCAAAGTTTGTCAAGAAGACACTGTTCTTTGCAACGGTCTTTAGATAGTAATGTTTCAAAGATGCGTTTAATCTGTATTTTTTGTATATTCTGTATTACTGGTACATATTTGTATGAATAAATGTATTAAAATAATTTTAATAATTATTTTAATACATTAATGAATAATACGTTATTGTTTATTTCATAAGGTGTACAATTAAGTAAATATACCTTATACAAAGCACTATATGATTTAATATGTGTTCTTTGCATAATTATGTAACTGTACAGTGTACACTTATGTATTATGTATAAATAAAAAAATAAAAAAGTATTTTCATTCATTCAATATGGGTTCGAATGGGTAGGTACCCATTATCATTCCCCACTATCATATACCATGAATGATAGTGACTCGATGGTAGAATAGCATGTTTGGTTAGTTTTTTCATATCTTTCATGTTTTTTTGATTAGTTCCTATAACAACTTTTCAAGTGGTTGGTAACAGCTAGCGTTAAACTTTTGGATACATTCATTTTATGACTCATTCGAAAGATTATTAGAAGGTAGTAAAATGGAATTGAGTTATAAGTTTTATCGGGCGACCTACTTTCCACAGACTAGCGGCCAAATCTACTGTGATTAGTAGGCTCAACAACTCAGGTATCCAGAAATACCTGAACACTAGAAATACTAACCCACGATTTTAAGGCTAGATTTTTTTTTACTTGGAGGCAAACGGGCATATGCACATCAAAACCTACGCTAGGTCTGCGGCGCTTTATTCTGAGTCCTATCCCAATTTGTAGCCACTTACCTCATCAGCAGTGTAACCATCTTAGTTAGTAATATACTTATAAGTTGTTACAAATAAATGATTTATCTATCTATCTATCAAATAAAGAGTATTATTGATGTGTTATTTACTTGAAAAACATGGTAAAAAAGTATATTATGTATTTGCATCAGTGCTCTCTAAATTAAAGCTTTTCGTCAAACACTTCGTAATTTTACAGGTACCAATATCCTTCTGGTAAAGAAAGGGTTATATTTTTTTAGGTGCGTAGATGTTTTGAAGCCATGGGTTGCTCAGTTTCTTGTAACTGTGACTTTTATACACCTTCAGTCAGCAGGTTCAAAGAATTCCAGCCATATAAAGCTCTCTCGCATTGTTCAGCTAATTAACCTGCATTTAGTTCGATAGTAAACAGAAACGATATTCGATCGTAGTTTCAGTAAACCAAGTCAAAGAAAATTAAAGTCTTCGACCTCTAGTTTAAAATGTTTATGTAATCCAATAAACAATTTTAGTTTATTTCTTCTTTCAGGCGTTCGAGCCTTTGGTACATAACTGAAAAACAAACGTAGGGGGCCTAATATAATAACGACAAGTGACACTTGTCGTTATTATATTAGGCTAGGTATATCTGTTTATTCAAAAGGCCGTCAAAATATATAAGACACGTGACTGGCATTCGTTCATACCAAAGACCTTGGACTCATTATCAAAGACAATAGAAAGAGCGGATCGCGAGCTAAGAACCGATTTGAAACGCATTATTGATATTTGCAGGAACCTGGCATGCAATAGAACAAAAAACTCGAAGGCATTGACCATCGATTAGTATTCTTATCAAAACCTTTAGGTCTATGTTTACAATGATGATAAATTCATCATCCCAGATGATGCCGTGTGAAAAATATCCAGCATTATTTTTTATTATTATATTAATGATATACCATGCAAAATGTAGATATAATTTTAATATTTGGACGAGTATCTGAATAACAATTACTAAGTATCTTCACGGATCTGAGGGCTGAGAATAGATCTGAAAATGCCCATCATGGGACACAGTCGCGACATAAGTATGTTTTTTTTAATAATCTGGCATCCTTATTACAAGAACCTTATTTACCGTGATGATACCGAGCTGTACCTAGTTATAGTAGGTATAAATATAGTAGATATAGTGGCTGATTATCAGTCATTAATATACTATGGTTTATAAATCATACTTTTATACAACATCAGTGTCTAAAAAAGTGGTAAGTTGGTCGGTACATTAAGGTCGTACGAAATTCATAAGCAAAATTATGAATATTATTTTTATAGTTGTTACAAAACCGCGTATAAAAATGGCCGCCATTAGTGTTGCAAGAATAAAAACAGATTACCAACACTCTTAGCGGCAATACTTTATAGGGACATACGGAGTTTTAAATTTAACAGCCAGTAACGAGTAGCAGGTTACAAATGCTCATTGAGACATTTCAGATTAGTTTTTGATCAAAGTATTTTGTAGATAGTTTGGTTATCATAGTTATCTACTTACCAACCACATCTTAAATACCGAAGTAAAATTTGCATAATAATTTAAATTTAATCTGAAAATCAAATGCCTTCATAACATCTTTATAAAGCAGCTGGAACTTCTTGCTCGCTGAGAGCTCGGTAATATTGGGCTTACCTTGACTTTTACCCTAAAAATATCCTTAATACGACTTCAGCGTATACTTAGGAATAAGAAAACTGAAAGTCAATGAAACTTTCATTACCTATAACTTCAGATTTTTCTATTGTTGATGTAAATGGGCATAATTCAACCGTTACTTCAGAAAATAGAGAGGTGCGACGGAAAACATAATTCCCGTTGTACTGGGGATAATTACAGTAACCCGATCATTGCCGCTCATCTAATCGTCCGTGTGTCACAAAAGCTACTAACTCTGGAGATAAACCGTCGCGCATCCGAAATACATCTTCTGGAAGGGAACAAATGCTGCAAGAATATAAGCCTTTATTTCCATTGCTTGTGAATAGTGTTGATGACTCATAGATAAGAAAAGCCGGAAAAAATAAGGTTTACGTCTTTGCCTTGAAAAGGCCGGGATTGTGCTAGTTTTCTATAGTATTTACTAGAGGGCACTGTATGGTTGCAAAATAATATTAATGTTATGACGTCACATTAACAAGATCAAGTAGCTTCTGTGTGATTTTTAAAAACAATATATTTTATAAAAAAAATAGTTTTTGTTGGTAGATACATAATAAAAGTATTTAATACGCACGATGACGTAACGAATTTATATATTTTTATGAAATTTGTATAGATCGTGACATTTTTTTATTAGCTTACCACACTGGTGAATCCTTTAGCAGAGACTAGTATTAAAAAACATTATGATCAATTTACGAGACAATAATATGCCAAACTGTAAATTGTTATTGTATTTTTTTACAATAACAATTTACATTTTACTTTTATAATTACATTTTACTTTATACAATTTATTTTTTTTACTTTGGAATTGACTCAAACTGGTTCCTTTATTATCGAAAAATTCGACTCTTGACTGTTCTTTCTCCTTTCTTTTAATCTTGCTGAGTCAAACAGAAACCTTGTATATTTCACGCCCATGTGGTCCGATCTTTAGATTCTTAAAGTTTTGTTTAAAATGCTTTTCAAGATAAATATGTTGACGAAGCACAAACTCTCGGTCCCTCACAAAGATAATGGGGTCCCCAGCTTTTTGCGGCGCATTCAGATATCCAACCGATCTTGAAAAGCTGCTAGATAATCTACAAAGACGGATATTATTTATGTACAGCCGGTCGTCTGCAATCACTACTCGCGACTCTCGGGGACAATGTGTTAAATGAGTGTTTCAATGAGAATAAAGCGGAGATCTAGAATAGATTCCGTTCTCTGTTATTTTGGTGATATAATATCGTCTCACCATCATTCGTCCCACATTAGTCCACTGATGCACTAGTTCATTATATTTTGTTATCTTTTATTTATATCTTTTTATCTTTTTTTTACATTGGTTCACGAGCACGTTATGGATACGAGTACCAAGTTTATGCGTGAGTGACATTATTTGTGCAATAGGGATTCAAATGAGTTCAATCACTTTGTTTCTTTTGAACAACCTTGCATGAGTCACCCTGTATGACGTGGGTACGGTTGCTTGTGTCGCATTATACAAGCAATATGTTAAATTTAGCAATACACTGATATTATATTGACGACCTCTATGGCGCAGTGGGCGAAAGCGCACCTGAGAAGTAGAACGTTGCGGGCTCGGTTCCCGCCGCAGGACAAATGTTTGTATCTGTAAATATTTGTCTCGGGTAAAAATTACATACATAGAAAACACCCAGGTTTTCTATGTATAATATGTATGTAATTTTTACTAAACAACGGGATATTTACCATGATTTGTGAGTTTTAATATTTAGCAATACACTGATATTATATTGACCCACAAATCATAGTAAATATCCCGTTTAGTAAAAATTATGTTTAAAACCATGATAGTTTCGATAATACTTACTTATTCAAATAAAGCATATAGTTAATTAGTATATCAGTCATGTATTTCCCATAATAAAAGCTATACTTAGTTTGGGCCTAGATAATGCTGAGTGAAAAACGACCAGCATTATTTATTTATTTTTATAAATTACAATGTAAATACGCTATTTCATCACAACCGCCTTTCGTTATATTTCACGTTCTATCTCACACGTATTTCGTCAAATAGCGACTTTAAACTTATATTTTGTCTTAGTAGGTACTATTTTTTGGAAAAATACTGGTCCATTATTACCTTTAATGTTTCTTAGTCGTAAGAGAACAAAGATTATATAGGGGCTTTTATAAACGAATCAACGTCCTACAAAAATTAATATTTTCCGACATCAAAGTTTCCCAAAGTAAAAGCACAATAGGTGATTGCGAAAACAAAAATAAATGAAACCTGGAAGATTTATTCGAAAGCCTAGTTTCGAAGCGTAGCGTAACGTAATATACAGGAGTGAACGTTATGTATTTTTTTCAACATTAACTTTCCATTTACTTAATTATTATACTACTACTTAGATAGCTGAATCATCTACATATCCATATTGTAAAAACGAAACGAACGAAAGTGAATTTTCACGTACTGCACTATCGGTGAAGGCACCGACTAAGTTTCGACTCATTCCGAGAGTCTTCATCAGGGTGAGTGGTTGCGACTTTCTCCTTCCGCGTCGCGCCGTGCACTACTAAAATTCTCGTTTTTACAATATGAATAGTCAAGTTTACGATAGTTTTTTTGCATCTACATATCGTCGCAAACGATCTATACCTACATAGATCTGGGCCCTAACCATGAGGAAGCTATGGTGTAGCTAAAGCTTTGTCATTCGCAAAGCGGGATTTGACATCTTTGCCTGAATTGAATCGCAATAAGACTTGATGGTTAGGCCCCTGGTCCAGAAAACTTCGAGATTGAATCATCCTCAAAACACTGTCTGCATTGCCATGCTGTTAATGCCTTTGCGTGAACCAGAAGACCTTCTCAACGGGATGCTTCGACCAAACGCCCTGAGATAATTTAAAAAGCGTGAAACGCCCCCTTTATTATTGAACTCTAATGCAAACATTGTTTTTGGCTTAGATGAAAAATTAAAACAGTATTTTACTATGAAGATCTAGGTAGAAGATTTTTGAAAAGCAACTACAAACCGGACGACAGAGAGAGACCCACCCGATAGACCGTTAACTTTTAAATATTGCAAGCAGTCCATCCCTCTGTTTCATAATCACTCGCTAACTTAGCAAGTCGTCAAATCTAGCCCTGTCCTTTTCTAACAGTAAACAAAGGATAGAGACTGAATTTTTTTTAGCACGGTAGTAAAGTGAGTGGTTATGAAACAGAAGGTATGACTAATTGGTGAAACAGGTTAGGGCACAGTGATGAAAACCACGTTTTTACATTTTCAGCAGTTTTAAATATAGAGTACCGCGTCCACGGTCCTGAGAGGCGAAACCATGTAACCAACGTATAATATAAGTATTTCAACGTATAACGTTATGTGTAGTCTCGTGCTTGAATATCTTACTACTATTAAAAATACGAAAGTTTGTGAGGATGGATGTTTGTTACTCTTTCACGCAAAAACTACTGAACGAATTTTGATGAAACTTTACAGCATAATAGCTCACCCATCAGAATAACACATAGGTTACTTTTTACCACGTGGGTGAAGCCATGGGCAGAAGCTAGTAATCTGATAAAGAAATACTTTTTAAATGCTCCCCTAACCCGGCACTAAGAGATAGATTGATAACACTATTGTACACCACATAATTATATTCCTTAAAAATTAAAACAGAGGCAATTACAAATTAATCGCGGAAATACAATGCCGATCATAATGCTAATAGCGACAACCTTTGGCCGGACAAAGATAGATAGTAAAAGAACACGTTGAAGTGCAAAAACTATAACGATCACCGCTACTAGGAGACGAGACCTTAAGCGACCTTAGAATTAACTACCTAGATGTTATTTCTTCCCTTTTATTACCAAGCGAAACGTTGGACAAAGGACTGAACCATCTCGCGCCTAGCCGCCACGCGAAGATTTTTCACCACAGTTCTGAGAATAGCTGAGTTACTCCGAAGAAAAAATATCATTTGCTTGACCAAATTTAAAACAATTCTACTTTGCTTATTTTTTATGTGTTAAGGTACAGCACCTAAGCATAATTATTATAAAGCGCATCGTTTGTTGTCTTAAAAACTTTGGTTAATTATTTGGGGTCTTTATATAATTTTGTGACTACTATTAAATTAGTCCTTTAATAAGTATCTCATTAAATAAATTTACCTAGTTCCGGATGATGGTTATGTTTGTTGGGTGTATGTATGTATATATGCATGTACGTTCCTTTGGCTCTTGCTGTAGCCTTAACAGCTTGATGGATTTTGATAAATAGCCATTTGATCGTCTTGATCACAGGCCTAATATAGAATAAATACAAACTACACAAAATGTTAAAAATAATAAATAAATAGATAAATAACGCTGGACAATCCACACATCATCATCTAGCCCCAAGCTAAGCAGAGCTTGTGTTATGGGTACTAGATGACTGATATACTTAATACAATACATTACATACATAGATATTTTTTATTATACATAGAAAAAACCCAGAACACCTGGAACAAATATTTGCAGATCGTACAAACATTTGTCCCAGGGCGGGAATCAAACCCGCAACCTCCTGTGTCGCAGGCGGACCTTCGCCCACCGCGCCACATCGGTCGTCACGATTTCCGATTTAAAAAAACAATCAAAACCAGATGTACATACACATAAATCATCTCATGCATGCACACATACCCCCAAAGATACAGACACACCTACACACCTACACACCACATGCACACCCCCACCCCACATATTACACACACGCACATACACACACACACACACACACTAAGGTTGTATCAACTCATTATTGTTGTCCCTTGAAGCAAAGTCTGCGATAGATTAATAATCTTAAATCTTCTAGTTAAGTGACTGCCGTCAATTTATTGGTTAAGTACATAAAATGTAAATCCTTAATTGGCTGTAAGAAAAGTTTTTATCGGTTATAGTTATCATTCCTTGAGAGCTGTGTGATTTTGTTAAATAACTAAAATAAAATAAATGCGGATAAATGCGATGACATTGGATTCGTCTTAGGTTGACATAGGATATAGTAAAACGATTGTTCTTTTTTTGCAATTAAATTTTATAAAGGAATATTAAGACTAGAGAACCACGCTTAAAGAACTGTAGTCGGGTTTCTTTGTTTTTAAACTGAGTACTAGTTTTATATATTTGAATGTGCGTCGTGATTATTGACCTAGCCATTCTCGATAAGCTGTGTTTTAGGTCAGAACAAAGCAAGGTTTTAAATTATGAATGCGATAAGATAAGTGTTCCGTAGTATTTTGCACGAGTCGAGGCCCGAATTGGATGGTTTTGTGATGTATGAGAGGAACGTTTTTTTTTTTTTGTGACCCCTCGGCAAAGATTCCACTATTTATATTATACAGAGTGAGTTTTTGAGAAACTAATGAGATAATTTATTTATTTTATATAATGATTTATTACACACAAACAATGTACAAAGAGAGGACTTAATGCTATACATCATTTACTACTAGTTATCCTTAGTGGTTTGAGACAGAGTTTGGCACTCTAAAATACAAACAAGAGATTTTTTTACTAAGGTTTTTTTTTAAAAAAAACTAGAGCGGAAAAAAAGCATACGGCTTGTAGTAACGAATGGACGTATGAAATAATACCTCTAGAGATATCATTCCCGTGTTGCCGACCCTGTGACATGACTGGTGAAGAGTATCCTGTACCTGTTATTTTACCGGCACCCATAAGTTATCTTTGTTTTGAAGTATTTCCAGAAAAACAAAACAAATAAACAAACACGCTTACAAGTGTAATCCCCATGATGGAGGTCCTCAGATCCATACTCAGTACGCATATATCCACCAAGTAGGGGGTAGTCAAAGTGAAGTCCAAACATTATTTGACACATGTCCAAGTTTTGCCTGGTACATAGTTAGCATTCTATGTGATAAGTTGCAAGCCCATCGCCGCTAATTAAATTAAATAAATAACGCTGGATTTTTTTTTTCACACAGCATCTTCTAGCCCCAAAGTAAGCAGAGCTTGTGTTATGGGAAATACCTGACTGATATACCAAGTACTACATTTTTTTTGTAAATATATAGGTACATTTTATACATAGAAAACACCCAGACCCGAGACAAATATTTGCAGATCATACAAACATTTTTCCCGCAGCGGGGATTGAACCCGTAACCTTCTGTGTCTCAGGCGGACCTTCGCCCACTGCGCCACAGAGGTCGTCACGGTCGGACAAATTGGAATACGAACCTTACATTTTATGTTCTTATCTAGGGCATGTCGGTTTCCTTAAGATCTTTTTTCTTCACCGTTCTCAAGTCAGGGTACAGCCCACTAGGCCTACACAGATCTTATTATGTATGTGCTATGTTCACATAGAAACTAATTCATACGATTTTTATTCCTCCCACGAATACTACCTTCGGTGTCCTTCAGGACGTTACAAGCATAATGTTTTATTAACACGTGCAAGAGAAATATTGCTATTTTGTATCCAGTAGGTGGGGTATTGAATTATTTATGGCAGAGCGTAGATACAGTTTTTTTTAATCCTGAGTCAAGTAAAGCCTGAAAGGTGTTTGGGAATTTAAATCACCAGCTTTATTTAGAATCTATATCGAACAAAGTAATTATACGCCGATACCTTGCGAGGTATCAGGCAGCAAACACGGCTTGATTATTTTTTAATGATTATATGTGGTGGAAATTAAACAAGGTTAATTTATTATTATGATCGAGAAATAGACAGGTCTAATAACGAAAAATTCCGAAAGTGTGACAACCAATGGATAGCAAAGGTTGGTCTCGTATCTATTTGTGATATTTTAACGTACATTGCATACTCTGTGACAGTGCAGATACACGTGACAAGGTCACAAAGTGTGGACGGTATTTGTCATGCGGGCAAAATACTTATAACACAAATGTGAAACTGTCATGTCAAAAAACCGACTTCCTTACGTGCTTCCGTTATTTTTCTCACTCGGGATGACACTCTTTCGAATTAAAAACATAAGTAAAATAGCCCACAAAAATGTATCGGCTAGTCGTGATTCTATAAGATAATTATATTTATTGAGTTTAACGGGAAAAGTAATAAATCTTAAGGCTATCTACTTATTTAGACATTTATTTTTAGATTATATATTCATATTGTAAAAACGGGAATTTTCACGTACTGCACTATCGGTGAAGGCACCGACTAAGTTTCGACTCATTCCGAGAGTCTTTATCAGGGTGAGTGGTTGCGACTTTCTCCTTCCGCGTCGCGCCGTGCACTCCCGCACGTTCCCCCCCGTTTTTACAATATGAATAGTCAAGTTCACGATAGTTTTTAGCATACTTGCGTAATTAATTTAATTTTGACATGATATAATTTATTGTACAAAAATAACAAATAATATTTGACATGTATTTCCTATGACTTCTATTACAATTTGAATTTTACTAGTTACCTTTACTTAATTATAATTTGATTCAACATATTATTGACCAACTATTGTGAACATTAATCTAGATGAATGTTATTTAATTTGATTATGAATATGTATCGAACTCACGTTTGCAGCGCCCTTACAGGGCTCATGTACCTACCTGCCTATTTAATGTATACTATGACCATTATAACCTATGTTATGTGCATGACAGCAATAAATAAATAAATAAATAAAGTAGCAATCCCTCAGTAATAAAACTTTTATAGAACCTCTTCTAAATCATTTTCTATACAACAACAAAAATCATCAAAATCGGTTAAAAATTGGCGGAGATAACAAGACACAAAAAATGAATTGAGAACCTCCTTTTCTTGAATTCGGTTAAAAATATTAACATTGTCCTGATATCCTCCGCATACATATCTACAAGCAAGTGCTGATCCATCCAAATAAAAATTGAGAACTCACTTCGCTCGATCAATAAAGTTCAGACTGAGATTGTAATAAGGATTCTACTCAATTTAAATTTCTGTAGAAATGTCCACAAATTCACCGCCTCCTTTAACAGTGAATCTGTGGAAGCTTTTCAATAAACTGTAGAAAATGAATTTACAAACCGATTGATGGAAGTACGCAATCGATCCACCACAAAACTATTCACGTCCCAACTGCTGGCAGTTAAACAATAGAGAAAACGTATCTACAAGTATTTGCATACTAAAATACCTGCAAAACTAGGTTCCCTAAAGAAGCGGCCGCCTTCATTTGACAGCCGTCAATAGCAAATCACGCAAAAGCTCTCAGACCATAATTTCCTACCATCAAACCTAACAACTAGTGTTCTATGGATTGTAAATTGTACAAAATAAATGAATTTTGTTTATTTTATTTTATAACTTCTGGAGTTTTATAAGGAAAGTCTTGAATAATACAAAAAAACAGATGTTTCTAAAAATAAAAAGTTCTCTAACAAGACTTACTTTTACGTCAAGAAGCAGTTGATTTTTGGAGACGAAAATGTGTAATATTGTTTTTACAATATTGAAGTTCTAATAACAAAAAAAAAACACACTCGAGACTGTTTTCCTCATGGTGGACAAACTCAGATACACACTCAATGCATTCTTTGAGGATACAAGTAGGGGGTTGTCAGAGGCACAGCCAAACTGTATATTTGGCACTTGTCCGCGCTTCGCAAGTAACATTCCGTATGGCAGGTTGCAAGCCCATTATGGCAAAAATCTACACAAAAAAAGTATTGGAATAAACATACGTTAACTTATATTTAGCCAACGTTAAAAAACGGCCTCAATTACTTAGGAACTCTTAACATCTGGGTTACCTGCGCCGCGCCGAAACACGTACGTACGATAAAATATTTGTACGCAACTTTTGAAAAATTCAAGTTTTGCGAGTTACTTTACCTCTATGTAACAGTCTTCTCAAGTATTGCACTTGAGAAGACGTAACTATAGAGGATGTAACCCACTGTGATTAACTGTTACATCATTCTTAGATAAAGTTTTTATTTGTAGTACAAATACTTAAGCTAAAACTATGCTTTGCTATCAAAAATAACTCATTATAAAACTTTAAACCTTAATAGAAAAATGAACCTGCTTAATTGTCTTCAACTTACCAAATGGTACAACACGCACGATGAGTCGGTCGCTGCAGCACAACTTTCACATTTCCTTCTCACACTGATTAATGTACAATTAAACGTAACTATCAATGTCTTTCCATTTCTCATCACACACTCTTTGTCCACATTCACTTTGTATTCACTGTTTTCCTTCTGCAACACTGCGATCGTGAGGTCACCGCTCACTTTCTAGGTCCTATCTGAAAATCAGCAATAAGCTGAGATAGGACCTATTCGACTCATACCTACCATTGCAGCATAGACGCCCTCGGAAGCAATGGTTCTCTTCTGTATTTTACTGTGTTTTTTATAATTGTTTGTCTTTCTTTTCATTTGTCCTTGTCGGTGCTGTATTGTATGTGTTGAATAAAAAACTATCTATCTATCTTAATCAACATATTTTTGGATTCGTTTTCAAGTTGGACTCCACAAAGGGACTGAAATTCGAATAACAATAGCAAAAACACTTATTTTTAAATAAGCTAATTAATTTCGAAACTTTGCAGCTGACATTTAAAAAGCCATCAAAAGAAGGCCCGCTGCTTTGTTTTTTGGTGCTTACTGTAAATGACTCCGCCGTTTTAATGAATATTCAGAAGAAATCCATTTTTTGTCGTGGTTATGTACTTTAACGAGGTTCGTTATATCCTCATATCTAGTAAGATGTCTAAATGTCCTTACTGCATATGCAGTAAGGACATTTAGACATCTTACTATATTTCAGCTACTTTCATAGTGTCATGTCATATGACATCCTACTATGAGGGAAGGCAGCAGATATCCAATCAATTTTTGTTTTACAAATAACGGCAATACGTTCCATTTATAATATGAAGCCTCGTGACTCTTAATAAATAAACATTATGACAGTATATTTATGAAAATTTAATGTACAGCGTACACGCATAAAAAAGCACTAGTTTAATAAAAAAGTGATATTATTATGAATAAAAAAACTAATTCCCAAATTTTGATAAGTCCAATGGGTTTTTTATGGCGAACTCGGTACGCTTCTACAATAAGCTTCCCGTAAATATAACCGAGCTACCTATTCATAGAATTAAATTCTATATATAGAATAATCTTAAAAAGAAGGCGTAATAAACCTTAAATGCCTATATTGACGATATAACTGCATGGTCTGATGTTGTCGCTCCGCTCACTCGATAGACTTTTAAATTCCATATCTGTAGTAATATAGTATTTTACATTAGGATAAGCATTATTATTATAAAGAGTATCGTAAGAACTCAGGTTGATACTTTTTTACATTATTTAATTCTTTGATGAGTACCTACTCTTTTTTAGATAAATGAGTTCGTTTGGCACCACACTATAGCTGAATGAAGGATCATAAAATAATAAGCCAAGCAGAGATCGCTGTCTGATTCTTCTAGGCTTGGCCGCACGCGAGGAATCGGCGTAAATTCATTTTAAATTTCAAGTTCACGTATATTTTAAGATGTCGTTTCTATATGATCCTTGTGATTTCAAACAATAAAAACCTTTGACTTTGACTTATAGGTATGAGTGGTCTGAAAATTTATGATTTTGAGAATACCTGTCTGTGGGGGAGACATACATAGTCCTGACCCCACATTAGAATTCCTTGTGTCATGGGAATCAGTAACCATGAGTAACATTGTACCACAACATCCAACCCCGGAACAAATATCTGTAGAACATGAAAACATTTGTCCCGTTCTGAAAATCAAACCTGCACCTCTTACCTCTTCATATAAATCGATATCATTTACAAACATACATACATATAGTTATGCCTGTTTCCCGGAGGGGTAGACAGAGACCAAGGATTTCCACTTGCTACGATCCTGGCATACCTTTTTCGCTTCATTCATCCTCATCACATTCTTCATACAAGCTTGGCGGTTTAGTGTACTTCTGACCTGGCCTTTTTTTAGAATCCAATTTGGTCAGAGTACGTTCGCCGAGGCCTTCCTCTTCCAACTATTCCATTCACGCTTGCCTTGTATATTTGTTTTGTTAATCTACTTTCGTCCATCCTTTCTATATGCCCAAACTATCTCAGCATACCTTTCTTAACTCTCGTTACTACATCTTCATAATTATGTATATTATTTAGACTCATCTAATTCTAATTCTAAGTGGGGGAACCAAGGTCTGCACTGACGTCCCGCATTGGGGTGTATTGTGCATTATCCCCCTTCTAACCTGACCCCAACCAGCCCAACTCCTTGAAGTAGCGGAGAAGGACTCTGGGTTGATGACAGCAGTGTTCCAGTGTCCCTGATCTCTTGTCAGTTAATGGTGACGGATAGCATGAGTTCATAAGCTCTTGCAGTCCCGTTTTCGACCTGACTTCATTTGTGGCGGTGCAGTGTATTACCACATGCTCCACAGTCTCTTCAACCTGGAGGCAACCTCGACAGAGTCCACTATCCGTGGCCCCTGTCTTAAGGAGATGGTTATTCAGATCACAGTGTCCCGTGATGATGCCCACCATCATCCTCAGGTCGTCGCGTTTCATTTTTAGTAAGGTGTTCGTTATTTTACGATTTTTTACCGGTAGCAAAGTTTTTGTATGTTTGCAGTCCGATCGTTGATCCCATACAATATATTTAGACTCATATAAAAGCAAATATAAAAGCTTTGCCAAACAAATAAGTAAATTTGGAGAGATATTTCAAAGAGTCTAAATAAAATATTCCATTAAAGTTAAATTAGACCTGTATGTTTCTCAGAAGATCACAATTGTTAAGGTTAATCTGCTTAATTATGCGCATTTACATAGATAGGTAGGTTAGGTACCCGAGTAGACAATACAATTAAAGTTTTATCAGAATTTATTTACGATACTCGAAGATACCCACGATACAGAGAATTCTAGTTTGGGGCCAAGATGGTGTATATATTATGTTTGTTTATTTAAAATAACACACATGACTGTGTTCCCCATTCTTCGATACTAAGTGAGTAGATCTTTGAGGAAACCAAGTAGGTGGTAGTTTACATTTGGCACATGCCCGCTTTTTGCAATTAGTTAGCATTCCATGTGATATTTAAGTAATCACTTATACTCTAAATAATTTTGGTTTAAGTTGAACATCGTTTATGTGGTAAAAAGAGCCTACAATTTTTTTAATATAATGGTGCAACTTTTATTTATTCCTAAATTTATTACTTTGCTAAGCACGAATATTTATCTGCATTTTAGCCAGACAGACCCTCTGTTTGGGTAAACACAAATGTCGAAATTCGTTTGATTGCTGTAGTTAAAAAAAAACTCATAAATAGGTACTCCCTTACAGTAAAATGACAAGGATTGGTCCACAGGTGTCCAATTATTGATTTGCTTTGTCCAAAAACGTGTAACGACCAATTTATTGTGTCCTCTTTACCCAAGTTTCCCTCGTAAAATAAGTGAAACATCCCAGTAAGGCGGGTCAAGTTTCGCGTTTCCAGGCAACGGTTGTAGGGCTTACAGAAAGAGGTCTGAAAACCGGAGAACATATCATTAGGTATGTTCATACCTTATGCGGTGCGTTCATTATCAACTTGCCTCGTCCTAAGAGGCATACATCTAGCGCTATCATACTACCTATAACAACATAGTTGGACAAAAGCACACGCCTCTACCACATTTATTTGTTACTAGCTTCGCCCGCGTGGTACCCGGATAAAAAGTAGTCTATGTGTTATTCTGATGTATAAGCTATATGATTGTAAAGTTTCATCAAAATCAGTTAAGTAGTTTTTGCGTGAAAGAGTAACAAACATCCATACATTCATCCTAAAAAAACCTCAAAAATTAGATTAGTCTGTGTGTTATTCCAGAGCCTACATTCCAAATTTCATCAAAATCGGTTTAGTATAGTTACGGAGATACGTGGAAACAAACATTCACACATACACACAGACTTTCTTTCGTAAGATAGGATAATAATAATAGTTATTATTTCGCTTTAGTACATAACATTATAACGCTCCCCTATTTGCCAAACTAAGTTAGTAAAAACATGTATTGTTTATTTTTACGCGTACAGTTAAAAAAAATTATTTTCCTTATTATTAAAATATGGTGAAGATGAAAGCACCTTGGTATGGCACTACCTAATTCACTACTTTTGAGTCTAACGATTTAATAAAGAAATGTCCAAATTCCGTCCTCAGGCGCAGGTGGCGAAGGCCCTCCTGAGACGCAAAAGGATGTGCTTTTGATTCCCGCCGCGGGAAAAATGTTTGTATGGTCTACAAATATTTGTCTCGGATCTGGTTATTTTATATGTATATAAGTTATGTAGTTCCCATCAGTAAGCTCTGCTTACTATGGGGCCAGATGATGCTGTGTGAAAATGTCCAGTATGATTATTTAATTATTAAATTCGTTAAAGAAATAAATCGACTATCTAACTAGGATAGGTTCGAGAAACTGCGCCGTATATTCCAGTCGCTGATAGGTGACGTAAACACTCAAAACAAAAGTCAGTGCATATTTCCAGTTGGCACTACGTTGGATGATGGCACTGAGACTTGGTTGCTAGATAAAATCTTCATTAATGATCACAAGGTCGCTCAACGGACTAGTCAGTAGTTTCACTGCATGATACAATTTGAAACGAAAAATCCGTAGATGAACCAGAGTCACCAACCACAGCCGGAAACATGACGTTTATTAGGAAAATGGTCGGATAAACCTGACATCTCTGGCCACAAGACCGAAGAGGATCAAAGGTGACCAAAAAATAAGGGTGAATTCCAAGAGACATTTTCCCCTTTTAAACATTTTTCCGATTTAAACAAAGGGACGGCTACATTTTATGTCCTAAACCAATATAGGAGATGGCGTTTTTGTAAAGGTCATGTAATTTGACAATTATTGCTGGAAGAAAATGAATAGGGGGAGTTGAAGTAGTGAACTTAATATGAGTCTGTCACGAAAGGGTGTCCGGCCCTGGCCTTAATGCGAATAAATTTCCAGATTATAAAGATATGGGAGTAAGTAGAAATTTCAGTCAGAAGAACATAGACACAATTTATAGAATTCAAAGTTTTTGTTGAAAAATGCAAATGGATTAGGTATAAGGCAAAACGCCAAGATTAAGATTGATTCCATAAGATTGCAATGATTAAGATATAATACATTAAGACCGGATAAAATGTACGTACCTACCTACACCTTTTTTTGCAGAGGGATATCTACTATCAGGCCTTTACCACGCTGAGGATGTGGCAGAGTTATGTGAAGTTTTCGGACTCGAGGACTCACTAAAACCCATTCTTCCACAGTCACAGTGGCGTTGGAAATTTCTCAAGGCAAAGTAGTATTTTGAGTTATTTTAGGTAAACACCGCGTGCGAAAATCAAGAATCTTTAGTTATATACGAGTATATGTCAATTCGACGTGAACCTTGCTCAGGAATTGGTGCTTAAAAATGTATACATAAAATTTGATGAACGAATCTATATAGGGAGTTCATTCTGAAAATCTGTCTTGGATTACATAAATTCAGTATCTACTATAAGTATCTCTATTATATAGTGGTAGGTACTGAAAGTGTATGAGCAAGTTCGCGTTTACAGGCTTTAATAATAATAGCCGCTTTTTTTAAGGAAACCAAAGTAGACCCGATTTATTGTGAAGACTAGATACGGATACGGATACGTACCTATAACCTTGAATATGGCCAGCGGTTTTTAAATCAATGTATACCGCACGCCATTTCTCATTATCCGTTTATTCTGTATTTTTGCTGCCATATTATGAAAAACAATCGATAATATAGCAAGCGAAGTCGTATTGCATACATACATACATCTAGCCATATAGGTAGGTATTGTAGATATCTACAACCTACTTAGATGCAGCAACCGAGACATGTCAACCCTAGCTATGATGGCACGCCTGCTGTTTGACCCCATCGAGACGAGCGGTTAAGAGTAATATAGCCGTACTCCAATGCCTATAGGGTACAAATTGACTTGCATTGAATGAGATTGTAGGTATATTTTAGTAGGTATTTACACGTTTTCTTATGGAGTGATCCTTCTGTATTTGGTACTATTAGTTATTCTGTGACCAAGGCTTTGATCTTTACACTATAAATTCTAATCCGAAACTTACTCAACTTCGTGGCCTAACACAAACAGGCTAGCAACATAAAAGACCACTCTTCGCAACCTTCAGTAAAATTGGACAACGAAAACTTTAAGATAATAACTCAATAGCCGTTAGAATCTCTTTATTAATTACGGGCATAAAAATGATAAATGGTGAAAATCTGGAAACAATGCTTAAGATCTCGTATTTATTGAACGACCTCTGCTGGTATTTGTCATGATGACAAATTATTTAACCAGTGCTTTTTTATTTTCTTGTTATTGCGAGCAAACATTTCTGTTATTGTCAAAAGCTAGCTAACTTATTCCTACTAATAGAGGGCATCCTGGATCCTAATAAAATCCTACTATACTTATATTCTACTATTATAATAAATATGTATAATGACAGTTATGCCAATAATGTTCGTAACCAATAATGTACTCGTACGTTGGAATATATATGTAAAGTTCCGTGACCTCTAAGATAGCACATTCGCAACATTCACCAACCATCTCCAATTTGGCCAATTAGCTAAATGGACCTCATTTCCATAATCCAAATTAGCAGATATTTTTTTTAACTTATAAATTATTAACTTATTTTATCATGACTGTTCTATTTGAGCTCTGTAGCTTGAAATAAACATTTTTTATTTTATTTATTAACAAATCTTTGAACATAAAATTCGTGTTCTCCATCTTTGGTTTGAAACTACTAGGCTAGGGCTCTATCTGAAGTGTTATAGGGGAAAACATTTATAATTTTATTGAAATTGTAATTAATGCAAGTTCCTTTACTTGAAATGAACTCAGTTGCCTTTATAATGTTGTAAGGTAAAGGTAAATTCAAAATTAACGATACACGTAACTTTTTACCCGAATTTTGCCCACTCGCACAAAGGTCAAAAAATTACGTGTGCACCGAAAATGCTCAAAAGACTTACAAAATTGTAAGATGAACATCCCTATACTTTGATGACATTGATAACTAGCTTCTGCCTACGGCTTCGCCCGCATGGTACCCGGATAAAACGTAGCCTGTGTATTATTCAGATGTATAAGCTAAATTACTGTAAAGTATCATCAAAATCCGTTCAGTTTTTGCGTGAAAGAGTAACAAACATTCATCCTCACAAACTTTCACGTTTCTAATAGAGTAATATTAGAAGTAAGGATAGTGTTTTGGAATTAGAACCACCCAAGTCTGTGGTTGAACGTAAACTGATTTATTAATCTATACTAATATTTTGTACTAATACTAAAGTTTGTAAGTTTCTATGTAGGTGGTGATATCCGAAACTACTCATCTGAAATCATAAAAATATTTCACCAATATTTACAATGGACTTTCAAGGTGGGCATAGGTTATACATTACATAGTTAAACAAAAGGACTTTTAGAGGAGACCAATTTTCTTATGTCGACGAAAAACGGTCGGGCGAATGCGTTTCTAACTAACGCTACTTTTCATCGACTACTTTTTACGGGTAAAACGCGAGCGAAGCCGTGGGCAGTGAGCAGTACTAAATGAAATTATAGGTTCAAACACAAACAAGTTGCGAGTGTAAATACCGCGAAAAACTTAACACAAAACTCTGGGATGGAGCGGACGTTAAAACATTAAAACCAATTTATTGGGTAAAGATTTTGACGAATGGAGGTATTAAGATGAGGAGGTAAGCAACAGGATTATTAATTAAACCTAGATTTTTCAATTTATATCATATTTTTGATACGAAAAAAAATCTTTGATAAAACATCTTTAAATGTGCTAAAATGTGAGTTTTGGTATATTAAAGAACTGAAAAATACTCATAGTTATTGGTCATAATTATCATTGTTGCCTACTTTGTGGTTCATAAATTCATTAATTAAAAAACATCTTTCCTCACAAACTTTTGCGTTTATAATATTAATAGGATTCAAAGAAAGCATCTGAAACCAACTCATTATAATGATCAGATCAGCTCTCTCATAAAACACGGCACCAATCATACAATTTTAACGATAAAAACAAGGCTTTAAAATAATTCCTTCAACATTTTTCACTCCATTTTTCCCCAAAACACTCCCGGCTATTATTTTATAATCGGCTAAAAATACCACATTTGCAAGGGGAAAGTCGATAGTTGAAACACCCCTTGTGCACAGTAAAAATATAGATTTTAGAAGTAGTAGTGTCAATTTCAAATCCTGCCTTTGTAGACTAGGGGCTTTCATCCCGCAATTAAGAATGTACTTGCAACTTCATAACAAACTAACAAAACGCCTATGACTTTGTTCGCGAGGAGGCTTTTCCATACAAAGTTTAAACCCCCGCTGCATCCTTCGTTGATTGAACTGTCCGTGATGGCTATTGTCAAACCGCTCACAAAAACTGTTCAAAGAATCAAAACACGACTTGTAATCAATTGAAAATATGTTTGTCAATTTTTAAAATGTATTATTAGTTAGCTTCTGCCTGTGGAATTATACCTATTCCATATTTCATCCAAACCAGTTGTTATGCGGAGATAATTAGTAATAAACTCACCAAGTGCTATTTAGATTAACGAAGACAGAACAAGATGTCGTCACTAATAGATTAGAATGCGCAATGGATGCGTTTTGATCCGCTTCAAAGATCTTTCTTTCCCTAGTCAGAGATCTTTTTTTTGTATCGAGCCTTCGATCGAGCCATCATGCTAGTATTGAGATACAATACGGTGCGGATACAGATGAGCCATACTTCCGAACCAGTCGAAACTCTTCCAGATCCGATCACTAACCATCCCGTGTGTGGTCAGATCTGGATCCTCCGGGCTGTGATCCTCTGTACTGCGTTGTGCAAATAAACGTCATTGAGTTTGATTGTGTTTTATTTCCGTTAACCCCGGGAACAACAGGATATTAATAATTTTCACTGTAACAGCTTGCTACACGCCGTTTAATAGTTACGCTTACTTCAACGCTTTTCTTAGATCCTTTCGTGATTTTTGAATCGCACAGTTTGTTCCTACTATTTGTAAAAATGTATCTACGTTTTCTGTGCCCAGTGAGTTGGAAAATTGAGAAGTGGATTAGGCAAATCACTTTTCATTCCGTCCTGAAGAAGTTAGCCCTTCTAAATTTTATGTACAAGGCACGATGTTTGTGGATGGTCGACGGAGGATTGAATAGCAAATAACGTAATCAAATTTGGTCATGTGGAAGGTAAGATTTTTTTTTCGAAATTAGCTTTGAATCAGCAGAAATTGCAATAAAATGCATAGCTTACTGAGAAGGCTTCTATGGGTGCGCGTAGACATGGCTGCGATTGCATTGTCACTGTCAAATAACGTACGTAGAAGCTACGCATAAATGAGGTCGTCAACAAAGTTTTACTCTTCCAGCGTGAGGCGGTAAGACCTAGTTAAACAGACGCGGTGGGGTCGGTGAATGAATGAATGAAAATACTCTATTATACACCACAAGATAACAAAATAAACAAAAAACTTAATGTTAATAAGCGGGTTTACCGCTTATTATACTTTTAGTACAAGTAGTTAAAAGCAATGTCTTTCGAGGGAGGTGGTTGCGGCGATCAAAGGAAAAAGGTAGTCAAAGTTTTTGTCAATGTACGGATCACTATCGTCGCTTACCGCGATCAAAGGAAAAAGGTAGTCAAAGTTTTTGTCAATGTACGGATCACTATCGTCGCTTACCGCGATCAAAGGAAAAAGGTAGTCAAAGTTTTTGTCAATGTACGGATCACTATCGTCGCTTACCGCGATCACTCCAGTAACGGGTATTTAAACTTGCATCCATGGCAATCGCGTACAATTAATATTAATGAGGTCACAGTCGCCTCAAAAACAATTCCAGTACAAATGTCTTCTGACGGACACCACAAACGCCACAGCTACAAAAAGATACCTGGTCTCTGTGTAGCTGACTGAAGTATGCGTTGTCATGACCACAATTTTTATACATATATATATTTTCACGTGCGTCATTTCATCGAGCACGATGAACGTAACCATAAGAGTGCTTTAAATTAAATTAAATAAATTAATATAAAAATATCTTTAGGATGCATGCTTCTCGTTTAGACGACCTCTGTGGCACAGTGGGTGAAGGTCCGCCTGAGACGCAGAAGGTTCGATTCCTGTCATGAGACAAATATTTGTCTCGGGTCTGGGTGTTTTCCTATGTATAATATGTATGTATTTACAAAAAAAAAGTAATTAAGTAGTATATCAGTCATGTAGTTCCCATAATACAAGCTCTGCTTATATTGGAGCTAGATGATGCTGTGTGAAAAATGTCCAGCGTTTATTTATTTATTTATTTCTTTCTTTAAAATATATCTCATTTATGGGTTTCATTCCAAACTTCTTGATATAGGGACGTACTTGAATATGTAAAACCAACTGAATTTACATTTATTTCATTAGAATTATCGTCATAAATATAATTTAGGACGACGATAAATTCTTCTTTCGCTAGCATTACCCCTCTACGTTTAGCTGAAAATTCAATCACTGGAAATGAATTTCATTTATTATCACACCATTGGTATGAAAGTAATTTTTAGAGATCAAGATGGGATTAGTAGATTGGCGAGTTAGCAGTTTATTGGTACAAAGAAAAAACTAATGAACGTAGGGACACACTGTAGGCAATTAATAAGATTTATGCATCTATACTCTTGCGTATACGCGAGTTACAAGTTTCCGCAGATAGAAAGAGATGGGTACAATAGATGCAACGAAAAGTTATCGTTAAATTAGTTATAAAATTGATTTATTATTAAGGATTTTGTAAAAAAAAAAAATTATAAGTCCCTACATGAAATGTAACTTTTACTACATATTGTAGTACCATTTTACCATATGTTTGTAATAGATCTTACGGTTTCCGAGCCCAAGATCGTGGCCCCGATCGGTTTAAACCCACGACTTTGGGATCTAATGAATTTAATCAATTTGCACAAATGAATTTTTCAGTTAATGTGCGCTCAACATGTGCTTAAAATGGTGAAGGAAAACATCGTGAAAAAACCGATATGCCCTTGAAGCAAAAACGTAAAGGCACTTGTAGTGCTTACTACTTGAAAACGTGGGCATGTGCCAAATGTAATGTTTGGACGTGCGACTAACCCTATAAGATCAAAGATCTTCTCATTGAGTATGTATCTGAGGATGTTTATCGAGAGGAACAAAGTTGTGATCGTGTTTGTTTTTTGTTTTGATAGTCTAGGACAGAACACACAACGGAGCCCTTTTTTTAACCCCACATCAAACGATTATAAGATTATATAAGACACTGCAATTTAAAATAAGAACAAAAATATTAATTAGAAATATTTTCTAAATGATACATTTTATGTGAAGAATGGAACTGTTTTACAGTTTCATTAATTATTGTTTAGAAGTTCGGTAATTATATCCGATAGTTGTTTGCAAATGGCTGGGGCAGCATCTAATCTGTTTCGAATTCAAAAACTACTCGAATATTCGCAAACTGCGATCATAGGATCTTCTCGTCACATTTTTTGCCCTATTCCAAAATAATATTCGTATCTGTGGACTTATTTAACAGCCTAAAATAATAGAATGATTCAATGGTAAATGTAATTTCGCGGAACCTTGGTGACTTTTCCACGGAACCCATTATATGCCGCGTCACCCATTTTAGGAATCGCTGGTCTAGGAAGCCTAAGTGTATGAGAATGGCATTCTAAGTATAACGTTATTTTGAGCATACCTCACTTTTATCATAGATACATTCATTGCCTTGACCCTATTTCATAAATATGAATAGAAACAGGATGAGATGTGACCCGCTCCTCGTTACCTTATCTCAAATAAGCCCTTAAATTGAGTGCTACTCTGAAAACAATAATAATCTATTTAAACTGAATACGCAGAAAACCGCGTCCCGTTCGAGACGGATTGCTCCTGAGCTTACGCAAACTAAAACAATGTGAAAGTGCATACAATACAACAAACAGTACAAACGGACTTCGTGATATGAAGCACTAGCCTCTGCTCACGGCTTCGCCCGCGTTGTACTCGGATATAAAGTAGCATATGTTTTATTCTGATGCTTATAAGCTATATTACTGTAAAGTTGCATCAAAATCCGTTCAGTATTGCGTGAAAGAGTAAAAAACATCCATTCTCACAAACTTTCGCGTTTATAATATTAGTGGGATTGTAATATCCACGCTTTTGCGTGTATCAATGACACGTTGCAAGCCCATTGCCAAATTCGAACTAATCTGATTGATCTGAGGCACATACGAGTACCTTAGATTGTTAAATTCTAGATCATATCGGTTTCCTCGTTATATTTATATTTGATATTTTAGTTCACTGTTTTGAGCACATGATAACTGTTTGTCACTAAGAACTGAAACCATGACTATTTAATAGGGAACGTTATATTATGTCAGTCCTCCGAGTATAACATTCGAGCCGAGACCAGAATTGGCCACGAGCTTCTACGAACTAACTTTTATTTTATGTGATATTTCAGGGTAGTCCCTCAGACTTCCGTTCATGGCCAACATTATGAGACCCTTGATGTTATTTAAATTGAATTCTTTGATCGCGAGTGTTCGAAAGTTCGTGGGAAATCACTTTACGACAGTCTTGCTGTACTTTAAACCTCATTTCATTTAGTTGCTCCGTAAAAATAACTGAATAGAAAACTTGTTATTGTAAAAGAACATTAAAAGGACAAGTTTAGCATGATTGATTGACTGCAAAAACCTGTTTTTTATTAACAAAATTACCTTTTTCATTAGAAAGTGTATTTTTTTGAAATTTAGCCAAACTGTAAAGATAGTTTTACTGCATAAACAATTAGAAAATTTAAAAAGGCGTTAAAATATTAAGTTTAATAGCTTTTTTAGTATAGGGTATTTAAAAATCCTTGCAGATTTTTTGAAATTACATCCCAAGAAGGTGTAACCAGAAGATTAAGTTTTATGGAAAATTTCAAAGCGGACGAAGTCGTAGGGCGTACCACTAGTTTCATATATATATGTAAATACAAGTGGTTTAATTTTGTATTATTCCAACTTTTAATGTTTAACCGAATAGGTTTCGCGGTTTCCACAATATCGATAATGAAAATGAAATCTATCAAAATACCCTCACATAGTTTCAAAATAAACGTATTTTTTTATATTACTTACTGTGTAATTCTCAAAAATTTCAAGTGTTATTGCCCACTATGAGTGTACAAAAGCACTGCATCGTAAGCAATTATGAGTTTCCAAGGTGTACCCTGAAAAGCACAGTTTGATGACATACGATAAACTCATCAGATAAAATGTTGAAAGGCAACAAAAAGGGACTGTTGTTTCACAAACAGATCAAGATATATAGTTTGTGATCCATAGCAACATTCTCTGGCGTTTTACCTTTATATCATCCAACAACGCCAAATCTACGATCCTATGCAAATTAGGCGCGCAGGCACCTATTTATTTCCAAATAACATCGTTAGGCCCGTTAGGACTCTTTGACAAGGGTCGCGTCGGGTATCATTCCATATTTCTACACTTTTTGTTGATACGAGGTCCGTGTGACCTCCATATATTAAGGCAGCAGTTGGTGATGAGGCAGGATATTTTCACTGCTTTTAAAATGAACGAACTGTTACACCGTTTGAATTGGATTAGCGTTTTAAAGAAACAAACATAAATGTTTTATACATGTGCAAGGATGTTTTTATAAGTTTATAACATTTGAAAATGTATGCTGTTGACCCTACGTGTTGGGAAAAGCATACTTCAAAAAGGTATCCTTGGCGCTCTACCATCTACAATAAGATTAATAAATTGAGGAAAGCCATCTCAAAACTTTAGATGGAAATCTTCAGATACGCGAATTAAAAGTGACCAAGCCCTGTTATAGTCTGTTGTGTATACTTACTACAATAGTTATATTTACAATTATCAAAACTAACTCTATAACCATACGTGTGATTGAGTTTTAATAGTAATTTAGCGAGCCATGTGATCTCATGCTAGGAAGAAAATTAAGTTTAGGATAACTTTTAGGTTTGTTTAGGGTCGCCGTCATTGAAATCGATAAGGACTAATATACATATATATGTGCCACTGAAAACAATTAAGTATTTTCACTTGGTTATTGTTTATTACATAATAATAATAAATAACGCTGGACATTTTTCACATAGCATCATCAAGCCCCAAACTAAGCAGAGCTTGTATTACGGGAACTAAATGACTGATGTATTAATTATATACTTTTTTTGTAAATACATACATATTATACATAGAAAACACCCAGAACAGAGATAAATGTTTGCAGATCATACAAATATTAGTCCTGTGGCGGAAATCGAACCCGAACTTCTGTGTCTGAGGCGGGTCTTCACCCTCTGGACTACAGAGGTCGTCGTAGTATGAATATAAGTTTGTATTCATGCTTACATTCATCTTAACAATAATAACCACATTAAATTAATTACAGAACAAAATATACTGTCCATAAATCCCTGTTACTATGTAACAACAAAATGTTTATTTATTCCCGAATCAGCATCCCGTAAAGTGAACAAAACAAAAGTAATAAAAACGATCATTAAATAGGACAAAACGTCGGATCAGTTTCCTTCGAACGACACATTAATAGGTCCCAAGTAGTAACAATAACAGTCAATATAGTTATTAAGATAGGTATCAATAGTGAAGCTGTTTCACACTTACTTTCCGGACCAGAGATTTGTATAAATGCTGGAGAAAATAATAATAAACCAGACGCTTTGATACCGTAATTTTGGAAATTTAAAACTCAACATTATACAAAGAGGTCATAAAGTTTATGTAAAATAGGGAAAATAAATAAAATTAAGGGATTTTTTTCGGGTATTTCTGAACCAAAAAGGGACCTGAAAACCTGCAATATTCCTTAAAAGGGTCCAGAGCCAGGGTCGGTTAGGATTACCTGAAATAATTTTCATAAAAAATAGGGCACCATTTTAAAATCCTTTCAGAGCATCCATTTTTGATTAAGTGTGTAGACAGGCCAAAACTGTTTTTTTTTTTAAAATAAATTATAGTATTTATTTACTTAATGCTAGTCTGTATGTGACATTTTCCAACTGTTTTGTGTATGTTATATATGCTGTTGTAATTGAAATAAAACAATGAAACTCAACTGTTTGCATGACAAAATCAATGTATCGTTGGCTTTATAAAAGCCAGTATTTGCAACACTTTCCTACCCCTCGTATAGTTTCAAAGTAAAAAAAAATGCCCGGCAGAGAAAATCCGCCGTATATTATGGAAACAGTAGCGTTCGTGTTAGTTAGCTATAAATGTGATCCATAAACATATAGGGTGGTAAATATATACTCAAGGTGGTACTTTGAGTCATAGAATAAGTTACATTTTATGTTACGTCAATAATATCAGCCCGAAAACGTCCACTGCTGGATATAGGCCTCCCTACCGTAGACTCTGGTCACGGATTCATTGAACGAATGTATAGAAAGGGGGAATGCATTGTAAAATTTTAGTAAGACTGCTTCACGCCTCGTGGTTTTGCATATAAATTGATGGGATGTTCCTTGCTTGGGTTCTTGTGACTCGCTTAGCTCGTAGTAAAGCGATGGAATGTGCTGTTTATTTCCTCGTTTTTCTAGTGACTCACCTCGCGAGTTATCTAGCACTTCGCCTAGGGACCTGCCGCTGCAGTTAACAAGTATCGTTGCGAGCCGTCAAGCTTAAGGCTTGCAGTGCGGCCACCAATACTGTAGCAAGCTAACAAGCCTAGATACTTTTAGTCACTACAGTCCTTTGTCTCGGTACACTATCGAATATTAGTTTTTGACAGGAATCACATTGTAAAGTAAAACTCCGAACGTGTCTATCTAATTCACTCAGTGAATTTGCGATGGAAACCCGAAACAAAAACGACGACCTCTGTGGTGCAGTGGGCGAAGGCTCGCCTGAGACGCAGAAGGTTGCGGGTATGTATTTAAAAAAGTGTATATAAGTAATATATCAATAATGACGATACAATACAAGCTTTGCTTAGTTTGGGGCTAGATGATAATGTGTGAAAACATCCTGCATTATTTATTTAATTTTATATTTATTTAAATCCGTCGTTTTGTGTTTCCATCGCAAACGTCATAAAAGCCATTCACATCATTGATGGCGACGATGATTCTTCAAGTAGATAACCTTTGTTCCCCGCAATCAATGAATACAAACTATTCAATCGATTATACGTCTTTCCAAGGGAATTTGTTAAGATT
This sequence comes from Perizoma flavofasciatum, assembly GCA_958496245.1. Taxonomy (NCBI): domain Eukaryota; kingdom Metazoa; phylum Arthropoda; class Insecta; order Lepidoptera; family Geometridae; genus Perizoma; species Perizoma flavofasciatum. The sequence continues at coordinate 9,511,432 of OY292434.1, read as the reverse complement.
CATCGGAACCGCCAGAACTTCAGAGCTCTTGAGAAAATGAATAATCCTTTCTATTCGCCTCGAACTCAGAACAATAGGTTCCATCAAGAATAACGATGGTATTAAACAAAACAGGCCATTTCTCAGCGAATTCGGCCCTTCACAGAAAATTGTGTCACGATTTATCTAACGATTCACGTCGAATTAATAACTTTGAAAGTGACTTAGAATAATCTTTTCTACTCATTGCTACTAATAAAAATATGGACATTCTGTTTGTTTCGTAATTTTTGGTTAAGGTCAAAGCTTGTGAAATCCCTCACCTAGCTATACCTTAAAAAAACTTAAGACACGCCTATAGAAATGTTCAACTTAGCTTGATACTACTAAGTTTAACTTGGTTTTGCTTGCGTTACAAAGGTTTTTTATAAGAATTATGGACTTTCAATCAATAATGATTTTATAATTCACCTACCGACTTCAGCTCCAAACACTAAGACAAACTATCATCCATACAATAATACATATAAGATATTAAATGTCAAAAAACCAACTTCCTCGTAACTGGTTACGAAGCTCCGGTTTCGTAGACGGCCGAAGCGATTTTGCTCACCTGATATGAAACTCTTTCGAATAAAAACAAAAATAAAATAGCCCAATAATAATTCGGGTAGTCGTGGTTTTATAAGAAAATTATGTTTTTTAGTTATACGGGAAAAGTAGTAATACCTCTGGGACAAAACTTTTATGGGATCTGTTCGGGATCATTCTCTGTGCAACAACAAAATAATCATCAAAATCGGTTACGAATTGACTATATATCCTTTTTTTGAAGTTGGTTATAAACTACATATCCCATTGTGATAAAAAAATTATGGGACTTTACAGGGTAAACTTTTTGCTGTATAGTATAAATAAATAATTCAAGTGGTGCCACTTCAAAGTATCAAATCTCCTCCTGTTTTGAAGTCGGTTGTAAAGTATACAAGACCTCTATTCGTTCTCGAGCACCAATAACTGATGAGTTTGTATGAAAAATCTGATGAGAGACAATGAATAAAAAGAGGTGTATCAGAAGTGGAAATCCGCGATCTCTACTCACCTTACCCAGAAACAAAGAGGCCTTTAGACCAGACAATGCATCAGCAGTGTCTCTGGTGTTGTAGATGTCAATAGACGACAGTAACCGCTACTGTCGTATGCCTGTTTGCCTTGCTTAACCAAAAAAAAAAAATAGCTCATTTAAGCATGTATAGAAGAAGAAAAAAGCCGAATATATGAAAGAACTCGCAGATCATGCTCCTTCCGCAGACAGGCCAACCAATAAAAATAACAATGAAGACAATATTGCGAGTGGAACCGCGAGGAAAAGCCAAGCTTTTATACGTTCTCGGCGCGGCGATAGCTATTGTTTGCTCCGGGACGAATTTTCAATTCGAATGGATTATAATTTTGATCGGAGGGACGTACTTTGGGGATTTGTATTCTTTTGGGGATGAATGATTCGGCGTACGCTCGCGGGATCCGTGGTTTCATCGCCTTTGTTGCCGAAACCACGAGGATTTCAAGAATATTAAAATATATACGAATTCAAGAAATCGCGCTCAGAATATTATAGCTTAAAGGCTTGACTACATCGAAATCGTGTGCGGGATTGGTACGCTAGGGACTTAAATATGTCAGCGTAGTAGAGGCTTTGACAGTATCAAAGGAGAATTAATGTTCATGAATTATTAAAACTAACTAGTACGTTTGTTCGTCGTGAAATCAATTCTTTCTTGTCCACACTTCTAGCGATTAAGGTGAGACCTTGTAAAATTATAACGTACTTTTATCTGTGACCCAGGCAGACACGCATCACAAGGGTTCAGATAAGCCAAAATTAAGCAAGATATAATAGAAAAATAAAAATACATTTTTGTTTTAGGGAAAGGAACCATTACAATCTGATACCGTATCAATCACTTCAAGTCCCCCAATGACTGGTCAGTCGAGGAAAACCGTTGGATAGTGGGGACGATGAATTTTTGAGGGCAAGAGATCCAGTGATTAATGAACGCAGAACTCTCCGGGGAGACTGTGCTATGCGAAAAATGCCGGTATTGATTGAAAACATTGCTGGGAAAAAGGTTTTGTTATGATATAGGGCGAAGGTTATATCGAAAAACCTTCTTAGTTGGTTCTGCAAACCTGGTACTTTTATCCTAAATCTTTGGCTTTGTGACGTGGTCACCGCTCGCTGTTAATTATTATGCAGTGATTCAATTAATTATTGAAATATGGACAGTTTGTAGATAACCTTTTCTGGAACGGTGCTCCGAATTCGAATTTTCCATCAATAACAGCTTTCCTTTGGATTTTTTTACATAAAAATTTCTTATATAGGTAAAACAGTTTAAACTAAACAAATAATTTTATTCCAAAAACTATCGTGAACTTGAATATTCATATATCAGGGTGAGTGATCGCGACTTTTTCCCTCCCGAAACTTGGTCGGTGCCTTCACCGATAGTGCAGTACGTGAAAATTCCCGTTTTTACAATATCAATAAACAAATAATGTCACCAGACAACATTTTACCAATAAGTTCTTTTGAAAATTTATATTGTCTTTATATCTCACTTGTCCTGTTCTGTAAATATTTAATCCACCAAAACTATTCAAGATAAGATATTCCGTGAGAGCAAGAGAGGGAAATGAATACTTTATGATGAGTGATCTTAGGAGGGAGTATATACCTACAAAGATGTCCGTCAGCTGAAGAGTCTGTTGTGTTGAGCATTCTCAGTGCTATTGTTCTAAGAGCCAAGAGGCCAAAGGGTTTTGCCTTTTATACTGCTCAGCGCACAGTTTAATCGAGTTAGAGTAAAACAAGTCTGAATTTCGTTAACAAAAAGCCAGCCCTTTCATTCCGTGCATGAAAAGATCTAATGATGAGAGACGCACTGAATCCACAAAACTGGTTATTTCACTATCATTATAGTATCCACACCAACGACACCATGCTACCTCAATTTGGTCACGTTACTGACTTAGTATAGGGTCAAAAAGCCAGTGACACGATGAATGTATTTGTTAAGAAACAATAATGAAATTGAACCGATCATCAATCAGCCTGAGTTCCTCCATATATTTGATTTTTTCCAAACAGCAAAAATTCATAAACATATTAATAGGTTTCAACAATTATAAGCATATTCGTATACGGAGGCTTTATTGGTGATACTTTATTGGTGATACTTTATTGGTGATACTTTATTGGTGATACTTTATTGGTGATAAATACTACAATTGTTATTAGACAACAAATAATCAGTTACAAAGTAATCCGACTTCAGTTTTTTTAGTTATTTTTAATATTCCTTTATAAAAAAATCCGTCACACTGTTTAGGATAGCTAAAGGATTTTTGGTTCATTGGAAAGCGAATATAACGGCTTAGTATTTTTTGCTATTTTATAATACACTCGCCCGCAAAAAAAAGGGTCACCTCGTTAACTCCAAATAACTTAGAAACCACACAAGCTAGCTCTTTAAATTAAAAAGTATCTGAAAGAAAATTTAATTACACATGAAATAAACTAGTTTGATTCAAAATAACCATTTGTTAATTTGAAAATGAAAAGAAAACTTAAATTGACAAACATCGTCAAAATAAAATAATTAACTTCTTGTCAGTTTCGTATGAAAAGACGTGGCCACCTCATACTTTAGTACCTTGTGTTACCTTCATGGGTTCTTCTCAAGGTTTGTATGCGATCAGGCATACTAAAAATTAAGTTCCTCAAGCGGTGTTGAGGTAAATTCTCCCATTCTTCAATAAGGACCTGTTTTAAGGCAGGAATTGTCAAGGGTGGTGGAATTCGTTTCATGACTAGCTTTCCAAGCTCGTCCTATGCATGCTCGATAGGGTTTGTCAGGACTCCTCGCTGGCCAGACCATGAGATCGATACTGACTTCTTCAATGTATCGTCTCACAGATAATGCAGTGTGAGGGCGAGCATTATCGTGCATAAGTATTGAACCATCGCCCATGTTTAGTAGGAAAGGACCTGCATGTTCATTAAGGATTTCCATTATATACCTTTCCGCATTCAGGTTCCCATTTTCAATGAAAACTAGGTCTGTTCATCCTTCTGAACAAATGCCGGCCCATACGTGGAGGGACCCGCCGCCATAAGAAACCGTTTCTTTAAAACATGCCTGACTAACAAAACGTTCTCCAGGTCGTCGATACACCCTGTCTCTTCTATCGTTGACATATAGTGCAAATCTTGACTCGTCCGTAAACAATACACGTGCCCAATCTTCTTCACCCCAAGCAGCGTGTTCCGTCGCAAAACGCAATCTTGAAATTCGAGTTTTGGGCCATGGACTGGTCTGTATGGTTTCAGGTTAGCTTCTGCAAGGCGTCTTCTTACTGTATCATCACTAATGTAATCTATCCTGTATAGAAGATGGTGTTGGATCGCAACTGCTGATAAATGTCGATTCCGAAGCGAAGTCGTGACAATAAAGCGATCTTCTCTGGCTGTTGTACATCTTGGACGGCCGTTGCCCGATCTTCTCAGATGTTGTTCAGTTTCTTCATATCTTCACTCTTTGGACCGAGGAGAGTGTCACACCTCTACTTCTGGCCACTCTGCGCTGGCTAAATCCAAACTCTAACATGGTGATAATACTGGTGCATTCTTCCAAAGTCAAAGGCATGATTTTGCATAAATTACTCGAATTGAATAAGGAAAATCAATTTCAAGTCCCATATTTATACAATATTAAAAAACAAAATCAAAGAAGTCGAAATTGAAAAATGAATCGTTTTTACTTATAAAGCATTTTTTATGCCATTACAGTAAAAAGGTTAAATGAAGGGTTGCATACAGTTCGCATATCCTCTTTTGGTTTAATTTCATGAGCAAAAGAAGTTATCTTGATCATTTCTTGAATATATTGCTGTTTTCAAATGTAACCCTTTATTTATTGCGGGCGAGTGTATATTCTATGTTACTCTCGTGGTCAAGACAAATCTATTGACACCTTACTTATCAAAATCCATCTAGCCCTTTATTTTTGGTTTGTCGGAAATCGAATATGGTGGTTTGTAGCCATGATTTTTTTAACTTTTTTATATACTATTCTAGTTCCGTGATCAATACGAATGCAATGACATCTCATTCAACAAAATTAATCCCGCTTATAGCCGCTTAGACTACAGCGAGAGCCAGATGAACAAACATACATACCCTCCTTTTTGGGCAGCCGGGTAAAAAATAACAAATACATTATGTTTGCTCATGTGCATACTTCTTTTATATCATACAATAAGTATTCTGAAAAGAGGATTTCTCATCTTTTATCGATTCAATGTTTTCCAATAAAACTCCAAGATTTTAATGAGCTATTTGTATTCACGATCACCCACTGCTTAAAATTTACTGTAGCCAAATCTTTCCAAGCGGGACTTCTGATAAATTTACTCGCCTGCTGCAAGTGAAATGAAAGGCAATGAAAAGTTAGCCACGAATGTTTTTCGCGGTTCGCCTAATGAGGCGAAAGATTTAAAACACGGAATGAAGTATGACGAAAGTCCAGTAATTTTCGCTGAAAACTCGGGAATTATTCTAGCTCAACAGAATTTTGGAAGCAACTAGGTATTTATTTTGAGAAATACAGAAATGAAACAAACCCAATATTTCAGGAGACACAAAACATTACTAATATACACAAAATGGCTGTATTGCCACAGACATAGGTACCAGTAAAGTTGTGACAAAAGAAAGCGCAAAGGCAAAAAAAAACCTATCATTTTATATAAATCACTAGCTTCTGCCCACGGCTTTGTCAACATGGTACCCGGATAAAAAGTAACCTATGTGTTATTCTGATGTATAAGCTATACATCAGAATAACACACAGAATAAAATATTACTGTAAAGTTTCACCAAAATCCGTTCAGTAGTTTTTGCGTGAAAGAGTAACAAACATCCATCCTCACAAACTTTCGCGTTTATAATATTTAAATAAGTAGGAAAGGATGCATAATGTCACTAGCGTAAAACAAACTATTGAGCTATAAAACCACCATTTACCAAAATATTCAATATACATTCGTTCAATTATAACTACACTACTATATAACAAACAAGCAGTTAGCTCACTCGGAAGATTTTCGAATAGATTTTTTTGGGAACCTTACTAATAATATTACCGTGATTTGTAATAAGAAGAGAATAAATGTAAGTGTGAATGATGATGACAATGCTTAGTTAAGTGTGAAACCACTCGATTCAAGGAAAAGCTGGTGGTCGCGGAGAGGAACCGGCGTAAATACACATTCTAATTTTAAATTCACGTAGTTTTTAAGTTGACGTTTCTATATGATCCTTGTGATTTCAATGAATAAAAACCTATTGACTTTGAAATAGGGTAGGTCGTCGTGAGAGGTAATCTATGTGTCGTATAAATAACATCTACTGACTGATAGTGACAATGATACATAGATAGATAACACTTTATTGTACACCACATAATGTTTCTTACAAATTTGATAGGTAACCAGGCCAGGTTGCCATTTTGATAGATGAGCAGGCCATTTTGAGAGCTTCCATGATTTTGGCGTGGTAACGTAAAGAACTTGGTCCTGGCTATTATAAATAGTTAAAAAGTGGTAAGACAATAAACAACCTATAAACTTTGATTTGAGAGTTACCCACTACCAACATACTATCAACTGAACTAGCTGGATCATCCTTTGCATACCTTTTATGAATAGTGTCCGAATATAACGGAATAAATCTGTTAATGAACCAATAACGAGTTTAATTCAATTAATTTCTCTGAATCGATGTTGAATGTCGAAATGTGGACGAGTCTTTTTTACAATCAAATTGTATTCGTTTTAATTGAAATCGCTGCGTCAACATTTTAGTGGACGGTGTAAAAGTAAATTGCATTGTTTTTATGAATAAGTTAGTGGTCGGTCAACGCATACATTTATATCGAGTGCCCTAGAATGAGGTTATGAGTTTTGTTTGTTTTTAAATGTTTGTTAACAAAAAAGCTGTCCAGTACGAACCATAGATAAGATGATTGACTGCAATGTATAATGTGGTTGGTTCTTTGTTCCTTTTCGGTCGGTCCCTTATTGTTGAGGATTGTGACTATATTATGTGGATAGTATCCATTAATAGCGGTCAATGGCTTGTGGCTTAATGGACTATTTTCTATAACTGGCGTTTTTAGCTGTTCTTAGCCTTGAGTTCATCAACAAAATAAATAATGCAGGACATTTTCACACAGCATCATCCAGCCCCAAACTAAGCAAAGCTTGTAGAGGTATTATGGGAACTACATGACTGATATACTACTTATATTTTTTTTTTATTGTAAATACATACATATTATACATAGAAAAAACCCAGATCCGAGACCAATATTTGTAGATACAAACATTTGTCCCGCGGCGGGAATCGAACCCGCAACCTTCTGCGTCTCAGGCGAGCCTTCGCCCACTGCGCCACAGAGGTCGTCAGATAAATGGAGGGTCTATTCTAACCATGACGACAAATGTTTGCATCTGCAAATATTTGTCTCGGGTCTGTGTTTTTTCTTTTTATAATATGTTATTATTTACAAAAAAATATATATATAAGATCAGTCATGTAGTTCCCATAATACAATATCTGCTTAGTTTGGAGTTAGATGATGCTGTGTGAAAATGTCCTGCATTATTATTATTGATTATTATTATTATTGATTATGATGACAGATTTAACCTATTTATCTTTATTATTCCATGTTATCAATCTACCAACTAAAGCTCAGTTCCAATGATATCTCCATAGCCCACCAAGTAACCAGTTAAAACGCTTCGAATAAAAAACTTTTTAACAAAATGCAACCAAGCCAAAACTTCAGCCTTACAATGCCGTTCAGTTCAGTTCAGTTGTTGCATATTGCTAGCGCTTTATTCCAAGTTTCGATTGTGAATCGCATACCGCACTGCGCCGCCTAAAAGTATTAAGAGCAATCACAATAAAATGCCAAGCTTAACTTTGACTGTTCAAACTTCTGGTGGGAATAGGCTGGGAGCTAGAGACCGTTTTTTTACGATCAGAATTTACCCTGTATAAGTAGCGCAGCACGTTTTGCAAATTTTGGTAAAAGTATGCATTTGCGTCATTTAAACTATGCCACATTACATACGGTTAAATTATGAGTAACTAGATAAAAAGGCAGATTATTTCTTAGGTTAACTTATTTGCAGACTTCTTTGGAGAGCATCAAAGAGTCTGTGGACACCTTATGTTATCTGTTTTCTGAAGCACCTTTTATGCACACGTTTCAGATCTTATGCAAATAATACATATTGGCACTCCTACAATGATTCCCACCTATTTCATAATATGCCTGTAACAAAATACACAATATGGAACATTAAATTCATAAAGTAGAATTTGTATTTAAAAGAATGGCAATTTTCATCAAACTTCTAGGGCAACCATGTTATGTTAAGTGATCTTTTCAAACTGACGTTGGTCGTGAGTGGATTTTCGTATGAAAAAAATAGAAAAGGAGAAGACAGGTCTCATTTTGTGACACGTTTTTTTATCGGTAATGGTAAGTTAATAACTAAATTCTTATAGTATTTAGGTAAAAGTATGTTTTAAGAGGATGTTTTTCACGATTTCACAATGTTATATTGATCTGTTACTTATATTAGCTAGAGCCAATCATTACATTTTTTTTGTATTGACATGTAGATATTGGCTCTCTATTAAATTTACTAAAAAAATACCCCAGCTTTAATTGTTTTTGAATTTATTATTCAACAGATCGCTTTCAAGGATGCCGAAAGTATCGGAAAATAAATCTTACAAAATCTTTACCTGGATTCTGAGGTGTCAGCTATTATCTATTCCATGCCTATGATTGTAATGCATGCCAATGACTATAATACTCTATATATGCCAATGTTTATATTTAAGTGCCAATAATTATATGAAAGTGAACATTTAATTTTAAATAATAATTTCCTTAATAAAAGTATTAGAATTTAAAAAAAAAATTGCATTAATTTCTATAGTTATGCATACTTATTCATTTGAAAAACCCTGGTTTCCCAGGTTTGGTTTCCCAACCAATTCTATTACTTGGCAACTTGGTAATAACTACAATTCTAGAGAAATCACTAAGATGCCAATCATTATATACTTTACCCCTACACGTTATTTTCAAAGCTACGAGTACTTATATCATGGGATTGATGTCAAAGTTATTCAAAGAGTGGGTTACTTTTAATGTAGATTGTGGTTATTTGCATCAAAATGGTCTCGAACCACGCATAGCAGCTCACGTGGCTTTCCGCGCAGTAAGGTTGGTAGCATGTCATTTACTAATTAAAGCAACAGTTTTTGTATCGACGTGTTCATGCCAAAGCGTCCTGCCATCTGATATTATTGATAGGCCCCCTTGCGGACGCAGATTGAACTCGTCAGTTTGAGACAATTACAAAGTAAGAAAGTCTACACTGACTCCGAGATGTATTCGGTAGAGGGAACAGAGAACAGTCAGTTTGAGAAAACCGTTGTATATATTCAATGTATAACAGTAATGAAACCTAATTGTACAAGTTTTAGAGTGTGAACGAGTTATGTAGGGGATTTTATACGGTCTGTAAGATCTGCGTACGTAATCTGGAATGTGAGTTCCACCTAATGCATAAAAATTGTTTTTCTGTAGCAAAATATGTTTTATGAAATTAGAAAACTTGATCTATTCCTTTTTAAGGGGTTGACACCTACAGCTAAAAACATTCTAATTTTAGTATGCTATCTAACAATATACTTTATATTAAATGAAAAAGTATGCATGTTTAATACCGAGAATGTTAGTAACCGATTTTGATAAAATTTTGCATAGATATAATATTAGATCTCGATCTGGAACAACGAACACACTATTCTTTAACTAAAAGTAATGAAAACGAAGCCATGAGCAAGTTAGTCCAAATCAGATCCGATGGAACATAAGTACATCATCAAAGACTGAAAAGTCCAAGGAAACGTACAAGAAAACTCATAACTCTATGAAAGAACCAATATAGAAAAATCTTTTGATTTTTATTAGAAACGTTTTATGTTTAGCAAATATCCCGAGGTGAGTAAATAAATCTCATCTCGTATTTACCTTCCTTTGTAAATATTGTATGCATTTGAACTTTTAACGTTAAAAAGGTTATTTTATAACATCGAATAAAACAAGACAAAGAAAAGCATAAAATTGCAAAGATTTCTTATAAAGTTTCCAATTTCCGCACACAAAATCAATTTGATGTTTTACTATATTGATCAATCAATTAAGAATGATAAGAAAAGGAACATTGTACCTTTTTTATGGCAACTCAAATTCTACGAGGTATTTTGGCTGATCTTGATAGATGGCACGATAAAACTCATTTAGAAGTAAAAAACGAAGAAACATTTCGTCCAAAAAACCCGACGTAAAGACGAATACTCAGTTTTTTCATTGCATGGATTTTTACATGAAATGTTGAATTCTATAGTTAGTGGTGTCAAACTAGAAGTCAGTTATATAATTATTAATTTTTAAATGCGACTTTACTTTTAGAACACACAATAAAATCAAAGCTTTTTGACACAAGTTTCCATAAAATTTGTAATCATATATACCTTATATAAACTGCGTATATGATTTATATTTTAGTGTAGTATGTTTTATGCATAATATTATTTAAGGTAGTTTACACAAATGATATAAATTAGAAAGCACACCCCCGGTCACTTCAAAATCATATATAATACTCTCCATCCAAAGATTGTCTGGAAGAGATAAGATAAGACCGCCCATTTTACCTTTAACATAATGTGTTATTGTTTATTTTCTTTGTATCATAAGGTGTACAATATTTTCATTCATTCATTCATTCATAATCAATAGTTAGACTTGACCGTCTGTTTAATTTGTTGGTGAACTCGAGGCTTAATCGTGGTATCGTCTCATGGAGTCGCGGTATCGTTAAGGCCTATTTTCAGAGTTTTTTTGTCCCAATAATGTAAAAAGTCATGTATTGTGTTTAATAATGTAAACAATGTGCACCATAACCAAAACATGTGGAAGGGTGATATCTTTGATATTGGAAGTCTCGAGTTTTGTTTTTTTGGTTAAATGTTATCACATGAGTGAGAGGATCTAATGTAGATAATCGCGGCCATATTCTCGCCACAAGAGCGTACGAAAAACTCTTTCCATGTAAATGGAACTGTAGGTGCGCGATCAAATTTCAGAGTGCGATACGGTCTAGCGCAATGGTCGTAATATGAACGCGGACTTTTATTAAACTGAAGATAAAAATGAGGATACTGTAACTGCCATTCTCGACAATAAATTCAGTAAACCACGGCTGTTGTAACACAGCCGAAAAGTCTGAAGAAAACGGTAAAGGCCAATAAATCATCAAGAGCCTGTAGAAGTCCACTGCTGAAAATAAGCCTCATATAACGAATGCCATGATGAACGATCTCTGATCTCCATTCTATGTATATATTAAAAAAAGATAAGTGGTATATAAGTCATGTAGTTGTATACAAGCTCTGCTTAGCTGATGATGGTGTGTGAAAAATTTCCAGTATTATTTATTTTTTTAGTTAGTATTGAGTTATGGTTAATTAAGCTCGTATAAGGCCCGTTCGTATCATACCAAAAAGATGAGATTCAACACAAAAAATAACAATATTGTGTTATTCCAGCCACGATTAGAAGTTAGCTTTAAACTTATTTAGACAACAGTATCAACCAACCTGTGAGTACATAAGATTTGGCCTTCTGCAGGCTCTCTATGTTGCGCATGAACGTTGGCTTGTGTCCAAATATGCAGATGTGGATAAAGTGATTCCTTACAGCGGAACTTAAACTATAGAGATACGACATTATCCTTTTGGTTTTCCAGCGTAAGAGTAAGCGAAAATTGTCGAAAGTTAGATTAAATAAGTTTTCCGCGGTTACCTACTGGTTTTGTTTTAAAATTCTTGTCCGCTTGTTATGAGTTCGTTTTGAATGTGGCAAAAGTTTTGATGGTGCAACAACGGCTTGCATTCAAGATAAGAATGCAATTGTGAAGTTGAATTTCAAACATTTAATTTAATACTTATTTTATGGTACACACGAGTATGTAGTAGACAAACTGTAGTTTATCTAATCAGTTGGGTTCCAACAGAAGATTAGCGTTGTGTTTCCAGTTGACACAACAAATGCTGAGTTGGACGCCAATTTTCTTCGTTGCATATTGGTAGGTATCCCTACCTACCGTTTCGTTTTTCGGCACATCGTTTTATTGTTAGTATTTAGATTTTGTTTGTGTAAATCCCGTGTGTGTATTGTCTGTCTGTTTTATATTGTACAACGTTAGCAAATAAATGTTTTTTCTTTCATTCTTCTTTCTTCTTTAATCACTTTTTGACAATTCTACTAATATTATAAATGATAATATTTGGATGTTTGATCATAATCATAATCATTTATTCTGCGAAACATGGGTTCATGAGATGTCATAATTACTTATAGAAGTACAGCCCTGATCAGCTTTACAGCATGCAAAAATTATATAGTAGGTAAGCAAAATTATTAATACATCCATTAAAAACACAATTTAAAGATAATTGTCAATTTTGTTGCTAAATGTATCCCTAAAAGCTTAACGGATTTTTATTAAATTTGAAACAGGTACAGTATAGTTTGTGCCCTAGAATCCTATCCTACTAATATTATAAACGTGAAAGTTTGTGAGGTTGGATGTTTGTTATTCTTTCACGCAAAAACTACCGAACGGATTTTGATGAAACTCTACAGTAATATAGCTTATACATCAGCATAACAAATAGGCTAGTTTTTATCCGGGTACCACGTGGGCAAAGCCGTAGGCATGCCGTAGGCATTTCTGGGTATTACGCTGGCGAAGCTGTAGGAAGACGCTAGTAGGTAAGTTTTATGCACACTACACAGATTTACGTGTATAATTATTATACTATACTTAAGTCGTACGTTTTTAACTTTAAAATTATATTATAACTATCAACATTTGCTAAAATCATCTATAAATATTAGGTATATTATATAAAATGTAATACTGTGACATCATAAAAAAAAGGAATGTAAACATAATATGATTGTTTGACTATACCTATGCATGACCAAGCATGCAAAGCGCGGCCCAAAGATTTCAGAAACAACATAAAAACTGTGATCAAAAATTGACTCCATTTCAGTTAAAATTGACTCCATGCTGAACTTTTAAATCCGAACACATTTAACAGTCAATCAATCAAGCTATCCAATCCAACCAGCTATTTGCAAACCCTTGCAAGTTCAACACTACGGGGAGAACACACAGTGCAGTGAAATATCGCTTCGCTCACTAACTCCTACCACTCACGTGGTATCCGAATAAAAAGTAGCTCCAAAGATATGTATCAAATTTCAACCTTTGGTTCAGATATTATAAAGTTTACGAATAGCTGAACGATATTCCTACAATTTCTATCTGTGTTGCCAATATACTTTTTCTAAATAAATATATTTCGAAATTTCACAATCATCCTTACATAATTTACCATCATTTAACCGTGTTGCAACAGGCGTGCTCAAATATATACAGGAAAGGTTATATAGATATATATTTTTTCTAATGTTTACTAATCTTAATTAACTTTTCTATTTCCAAATTATTTTAGATAGTAATGTAATATATATATTTATATATAAGTATATTTAATATGTATAATAATATTTACACTGTCCACACATTGCATGATATGTTCAATCGTTTTAGAAATTACACCGACAATGTTATTAATTAGTGTGCCCTGTTATGAATAGTATGTCAAGTTGTGAACAAAATAATATTAAAAAAAGATTTATTTAGAATTACGTAGACGGCACCTATGTCTCTTCACATACAACTCATATTAAAATTTTCATCATATTACACCTTAAAAACGAGCACGATCAAACGCAGCGCACTCACTACGCGACACTGGATTGTGCGTTATATTTAGCTCGACATTATGAAGAATGGACCAAACGACGCGATAGCGGCACAAACCGCACCGCGTGTATCCCCCTTATTTTTTTTTATTCTATTCAGTGAAGCGGTCAGTCGCCACTCTCCAGGGAAATCTACTTTCACCGGCATACGTACAATAGATTGTTTCTACCTACTCACATCCTCGGGCAAGTTTAAATAACAATAAAAATAATGTATTAAATATTTGCCAACGGGGAATGAATTTACCTTTGGTATGGAAAGAGATTACCGGTATTTTTATGACGAAATCAGAGAGTACTTTAATGCTTATTTTGATTCGATCGCTTTAAATTAGTACCATTTATTGGGTTTATCTATAACGATAACGGACTTAACTTTCTACATTAAAAGCTCAAAGTATATAAAAAAAGCGATATTGCTTAAATAATTCCTATTTCAATATTAAAGGCATACTCATTTTTGCCAGTAAAAGGAACAAATCTGAATAAATTTGAGAGGTTATTTTTTTTTTACTTTCATAATCGATATTTATATTACGTGATAGGTAATTTATGTTACTTCATTTTGCTTTGCAGTTGATTAAAAGTTCTCAACAGTCGAAACAGCGAACAGGCTTAGAGCATCTCGACCGATATCTTAAGAGTCTCTTCACCGACACGTCAGCTGGGTCAAGAGGCAGTCAGAAGACAAATACATGTATTTTGTAGTTATCGATCTTTATAGAATAACAAACAATTTTTTTTATAGGAAAAATAGAAAACCGATTTTAAATAACGGGAAGTTGTTTGTTGGATGATTATAAGTAATCCAGTAAGAAATTCTATATCTCATTTTTATACATATACGAGTGATATTTTATCTTAAAGTTTATATGAGCTGTTAAAGTATACCCTATCCATTAATAGCCAAAACATAATTAATTTAATTCGTTTACAATTGGCAAAGATCGCGTAACATACACACCAAAAATAAGCAATTAAGAATCTCCTACTTTTTTGACGTAGGTAGAAAATAAAATAAATTTTGTTTAACAAATTAATTCGGGCAGTGCTATAAAGGAAATAGTGTTTGTTCCAGCGCGGTAGCCAAGGACCAAGTGCGAATTCACCGCGCGCGCGCGGTTTCCCTATCTCAAACTCACAAACACACACACACACACAAACACACATACCCCCCCCCCCACACACACACACAGACACAAACACACACACCCACACCCACACACACACACACACACACACACACACACACACACACACACACATACACACACACACCTGAATACTAAACACGCATTCTACTCCATTCATTAATACCACTCTAGGGTACTTTAAATCCTATTGTAACTTTCCATTATGTACCTGTTTAAATATATACGAAAAATATTTTAAGGTAGGTAAAATATTTTTTTGTTTGGCTCTTTACTTTTCGGAGGAGGGCGCTAATATTCGCGACACAGTTTTCAAACTTCTGCGGATATTACCGTTCTTTCAAGTTCTTGTATGTTGTTTTTGACCCAAATAAATATATTTTGATATTTGAATAATAAACTAATAGTTAAGTTGCAGTAGTACCTCGTTCGTCAACATTGTTACTCAACATACGTCTATACTCCGTGACTTTTATCCCTCAACTAAAGCGACGCAGCGTCAAGGAACAAGTCGTGTAATGTTGCCAGATTTGTCGTGCGATGTCAAGTAAACTTGGGGTCTAGACAAATAATACATCACGCTTCCCTTTTCTTTCACACTCATGAAAATTTATCAAGGAAAAACTTGGCAGAAGTCACGTGGCATTTCCACAGATAATGTCATTTACATACAATTCAATCTTACCGCAGGCATTTACGCTAACAGAAAGTGGTATTTGTCTAGTAGGTGGTCGCTTCAATGCAATGGCTCCGTCCACCTTGCCAGACTACTATTCCTTTCCTGGCAATGTGGCTGAAAACTTCGAAGATCCTTTTGATACATTAAAGTGGATAATTTTATTTAAATGTTGAGCTCATTTAATATGTTTTATTATTAGCTTCGTTTATTTAGTTGCATTATTCTGTCAGATTCTGTTTCTGTAACAGATTTACTTCCTATTTTTTTGCACATCATTAGAAGTGAAACGATTTTGCTGTCACCTGGGAAAGTTCTTACCTATACAAAGGTTTTACTTTTACATTCCGTTTTTAGGAACAGTAAATTGCAAAAAAAAACTTAAATATTTTTTATTTACTTACCACCACCGAAGCAAAAACACCCAAAAAGTAGAAAGCGAATGCTCGGAACTCCTCTGACGAAAAGCTAACAAGTCCAACTTTATTCTGAATATATTATTTCAAATTACCCAACAACTACTTATTCGAAGCGTAAATTGGGCTTCCGCGAGCTTATTACGCTGAAAAATGACGCTTCATGACAAAAATGATAGTCGAATCATTTTCATCATAAAAATACCCAACGATCAAATACATAATTCTGACTCCATACTAGGATCACCTGTATCATGGATATCAGGAAATTAAATGAAATGATTTATTTGCGAGAAATATGGTTACAAAGATCTTACAGTAAGTACTTACTTATAGTTCCACATATTTCATACATTGGCATGAAAATATCAATTAATTTGAATAATAATTTTAAATAACGTAGTCTACTCAATTTAATCTCTACTATTATATAGTATCAAACTAGATTATTATGTACTATTAAGAAACTAGTTTACATTATAAAACGTTCAGCCATTTTATTTTTTAATAAATTAAATTAATAATCTTGTAGGTAAATCTTTGATTGCCTCGGATCGACCCAGAAGATATTTCTACAAAATATGCAAACATTTGTCTCGTAGCGGGAATCGAATCCGCTTTTCTTGCATCTCAGGTGTCTACTCGCGCCACCGAGGTTATCATATTGAATGTGTTTTTCAAATACACATTATTTCCGAGAATGATACAATCTCATTGGTCTATTTAGCAAAGACATAGATTAATTTATTTTTGAATCAGCAGTTTTGCCTTAGTTCGACCATTTGCGCATGGGTGTAGTAGGCCAGGAATTTATGGCACTATCAAGTAAAATAAACTCAGTTTTAAACAAATTGGTATTCAAACGCAGTTAAATTTTAATCAGCGCTCCCTTTTTCTTTAGACTTATGGTACATATAGATAACAAGATACTCCGAGCCCACTCGCAAAATGTTTTACAAACAAGTTAATCTAGATCGCAATGAGATATTGCTATCTTGTTTACGAGTCAAATTAAGCCGAAATGTGAATGAAATATTTTAATGGGAACTTAAGTAGGTAAGTTGTAAACTTGTTTGCAAGTTTTGACAGTTATGTTTTACTCATAATTCTGCTCGTTGAGATTAACTACGTAATTTCAGACTGTGGTTTTATGAAAACTCCTTTTTCACGAAAATCTTTTGAAACTTTATATGCGAAAGTGGATGTTTGTTACCCATAAAATGAAAGTATAAATAAAGATATAACATGGAATATTAGCATGCATGTGAACCCGGGGCCAGAAGCTATTCATTAATCAAAATAACATTTTTTACTGCGCTGTGAGTAATACACACGTATTCAACTCAGTGCATGTTTACCATGAATGATGCAACCTCTAGACCCTATTTTGAAAAACAAAACAAATGCATAAATAAAAAATATCAAGATGTACGAAAACGAACGATCACTCTTAAATTAGTAAAGATTAGGTCAAACATCATAATCCTCTGTTTTCAACTGCTAATTCCTCCCATTGAACATTGTTTCTGTTCAAAATAGCATTAAGTAAATAATTTGCACCCCACTTTTTGCATAATAGGTTCATCCCAAGTGGCAGATTGCTCATAGACACACATGCCCTTGAGTTTTTGTTCTAGGGCATAGTGATTTTCTCACAAGCACGTTTTAATTCATTATTTTCATTCATACATGGATAAAAAAACTAGAAGAAGGAACCAAAGAAGTACTTTCGATAAAAATCTGAAAAAAATTAGATTGACTGAACAATCTGACTGGACTTTTTACTGTTTGACTTGAGATGAAACATAAACCTAAAACATTCGATTTTACCATTGTCTAATTGGTAAAGCCATAAAACAAAATAATGGAAATATGATGAGATTAACCTACACTTACCCTTTCAGGAAGGATAAGATAAATATTCAGAGATATATTTATATATACATATATATATATATATATATATATATATATATATATATATATATGTATATATATAATATAGACCCTACCCACTACTTCGCCCACACCCGAATAAAAATAGTAATATTTTTTTTTAAGATTACGAACTATACTCGTTCGTAGTTTTATCCAAATCGGTTAAGCTGTTACGGAAATATTTAGAAATATATCGCTTTTATAAAATAAGTAGGTTCAAACCTATATGATCTGCATATCCAAAGGTTGGTTATCCATGCAGTACATTATACTCGCATGAGTAGGTACAAACGTGGATGCTGACTGACGGTTAATAACACAGGTTTAATCTCACTGCCTCAATATGCGAAGCTTTTCAAATAAGTACCGAGATTCAAAGCTACCTGTTTGAAAAATGTATGAATTGCATTTCGTTATTGGAAATGTGACTTTTTTGTTGAAAAACTGGGTCAATTTCTGATATTTCAGTGTACGCTAAAGTGAAGCTGAATGAAAGGTTATTGAAAATCTCAGTGAAAATGTCAATAACAATTGTGCGGAGTTGATAAAACAGTTTTTTGGTTCTCCTGAAAAGTTAGGAAAATCGATTTACGCGGTGTTGTTAGTTAGCTGACGTTTTGCTTTTTATTATAAAACACAAAAAAATCTTAGTAAATTTGATAAATTAATATATAAAATATAGAACCAGTAAGCTTAGAAAAACGAGGATCCGTTAGGGTGGTGGCAGACCTTGGTAAGAAAGTATTAATGTGGAGAAACGATTCAGAGTGACGACTCTCAGAGTGAACTACGATGATCGTTCTGACCTACATAGAGGTTGGAGTTATTTTGATAATTTTGCAGCCAATAGCAGTAAAAGCATGCCTAGGTCATTTATTCCATTCAATTTAAGGGGTAATTTAATTCGGACACTTCACAATCATCCATTCCCTAGGCACGGCGCAGCACGCACAGCTACGTGCCAAAATTCATAATCTCATGGGCCTATTTGTGAATTAATCTTCTACAAAAAGCGCTATTCTATGCCACGGTTCGCCAATTATATTTGCCAAATAGCGGCAAAATTGGCCATTTGCACCGCAATGCCTTCCTCTGGCGTACTATAGTTTCCGATGTTCTTGTTTTAACTAATTGTTGGTGCCTTTAAACTGTGGTATATTTTTTTGGCTGCGCGGAATTTTGAAATTAATGCCTCAAATAATGGGGTTAGCCACCAAATACTTAAACGCTAATTAACGTTTAATCACGACTTAAGGGCGATAAGAAAATAAAATCTTTATACGTCGGATATGTATATCACTTTTCACTTAAACCTTACATAAATCTTGAGTAGCCTTTCAGTATTTGACCGTAAGTATAATAATTAAAAGCTATGGGATATTTGATTTGCAAAATTGCATAAAACGTGTAACACTTTGTACAGTAAAACTTAAAAAATTGGGTGAAACTAAACCCAAATGTATCGACGGAAAAGAAATATTATAAAAAAAATGATTATAAAGACCTATATATTTTTATTAGCAGATTATTTATTACACTTTGTAACGAAAACGTAATTTCTTTCATATTTTTTTATTTATTTTTTCTTTGATAAAATTGGGTCTAGTTTCACATGTGCACTTTATGGAGCCTCACTCTGTGTAAAAAATATCTAACTGAAGAAAAGGTTAGTACAACTTTACCTGCTTTTATATGAATCATTTTCGATGTGCTTGTTATACTGTTGACCGTCGCCTCTCTATTGCGATAATAATTGGATAAACCTCATGTGTGATTGACTGTATTTGTGAAAAAAAATTGTCCAAATCGTGTCCAAAATTGACGAGTCATATGCCTGTTCACGTAATTTAGGTAGGTATATTTTTCTTACATGTTTTACCTACGACAGTAAAGATATTCTATTCTATCCTATGAAATTGTGTCACTTATTTACCGTTACACAACTCTTTTATACATTTCAAGGCTCAGCAAAGTAAATATGCCAAACAGTGTTCCCGAGATTGATGCATGTCACAGAGTGTCGTTCTAAATGTTTATTTAGACGAAGATTGATAGCCTTAGAAATAACTTCCATGACACTTGTAACTGAGAATATTGTTGTAAGATAAGGACCAACTTTGGGACATAATAGTAGATTGGACATTGGACAGATGAGACGGCTATATTCCTCGCCGAAGAGAGTTTAGTTGAGACGAGTTGAGTTTGAGTTGATTTGAGACGAGTGGAGTTGAAACGAGTTGAGTAGAGAGGAGTTTTTTTAAATCAAAATGGTTGTCTTGACTGCTCCAGTGGTTGAGAAATACTTTATAGGGTTATTTGTATATTCCCTACAAAGGGGAGACCGAAGGGTCCGCCTAAGGCGGGCAATCACCGACAGGGCCGCGGTCGAATACGACCGGGACCCCTAATCCTGTCAAATGCTAAAGCGTTGTCAAACGAATCGTCTGACGAGTGGTTTGACGACGCATTAGCAGTAAGGTGAGCGACGGAATATCGATGGGTTTTTATTCGGTATGCCACTAACTAACACCCTATTAGTGGATTAGTTGGTGAGTCCGACAGACCCCTTCAGCTCTTCTCGGGCCGGAAGCCATGCGTAATTGCATTTTTCCATCGAAAAAAAAAACTTTGTAACTTACACAAAAGCTCTCAAAGCCATTATTCGTACTATCAAACAACTATACTTATACAACTTTTGGAAGTTTGACTTTTTCGGTAATATTTGTGAGTACACCCTATATAAAACATGACAGAATTATAAACTATCCGTAGTCTATTTTTTTTAAACCCACTAGACTTTTTTAACTCAAAATCATTACATTTTTATATATGATATTATGATATTATTATAAAAAAATAGAATATACCGTTTATTACCAACAAATTATTTAAATGGATATCCAGCCACTCTAGTTTCTATTATTGATGTAACTTGACTTAGGACTAGGTACATATATAAGTACTTAATTAGTCATAAGTGCTTAAGTATTTAATTCGTTCACCGCTTAAAATATGAACTGTTGCACTCTGAATTTAGGTTTCATTATAGCGCCACTTACTTTATATCTGTAAATTTAATATCAGTACTTAGACTGCTAAGTCTCGAAGTAAAACTTCTGTGTGATAGTATTATTTATTGCTCTGTGTCTTTCCTAGTAATTAATGAAAGACTGGTGAAGCGACTCAATGGCACTCCAGTAAATCTTCAGATATCTCGTTAGTCGCTATATTTTATCGGAGGAATACACTTGGACCTAGACTTGATCCTTGTGATACCAAATTAATTTTGACTGCTTTGAAAGTTTTGAAAGTTCTGTTAATAATGTGTAGTTCAGTCAAACATCTAAACTATAGAACAAAAGAGCGTATGGTCAACATTATCAAACAAGGAATGGAATTTTAAAATGTGAAGACGCAACGACAGCAGAAAATGTCGTAGAGCTAACTTGGCGTAGGTTCGGAATAACGCTATCTCTTCCTTTTTTGCAAGTCAAATGCAAGACTTTTAGAGAACGCTATTCTGAAGGTAAACTATAGCTATTGTGGATTTTTAATCATCAATCAAAAGATACAAAGTGTAAAATAAGCAGTAGATATTTACAGATTGTTTTGGCCATTAATGAAAATGGGGATCTTACTCGAGTAAGAGTGAATAAGCTCTGGGAAAAGTTCTTAAGCGCATAATTGATACGGCGTACTGCGATACTCGCTTCGACAGATAATCTAGAAGCTTTATTTTTGAGACATGACGTTATTCGCGACTTTTAGTTCGTTGTGAACGGACTTAAGTCGAGAAGTCGCGGGTTAGTTTATCTTGTAAATGAAAAATCAAATAATATTTAGAGTTTTCAAGAAAATGTACTGAATACAAGCTTATAAAGTTTAATATGTGTATATTGTTTACAACTAAATGATGAACTGGCCTATGGAAAAGTATAACATAAATGTGAGGAATTTGGAGTTTGATTGAATGATAATGAGAAAAATAATAAATAGAGATGCCTACTAGATTCAACTAATCCCTCTGAAAGTCGCGATGCTGTCATTTTGCGACTAAAAGTCACGTCGGATAAAACGAAAACTGGGTAATCCTGTACAAAATGCTCTGTGCCACCTTGTTTGCGGTAATTATCCTGAATTAATTATATTTCATAGGTAATTTGTAATTTAGGCTACGGTATTTGAAAATGGTTCACCTTGTGGAAGAGCTTTTATGCTATTGACTGGCTGTCATCACATATTCTCTTTGTAGAGTTACACCAATTTTTATTCTGTTGGCCAAAACATAATATTTTTTATTTTAATAGTAATGGTGCCCCGCTGGCTAGATCAAAACGTGAAGTTTTCACTTTAAAAAAACGTAACTTTAGGAAGGTTTAAATATTTTAAGGCATACTTTTTACTAAAAATGGGATTTTTACTGTGATTTGTGAGTTTGAATGTTTTCCGATATTTCGGCACAGTTGCATGTATCATAATCACGGGAGGATAAAACTATCTACCCTCTTTCAAACTCTATTTAAATGATTTATTTTTAATTTAAAATTCTTGGTATGTTCATTACCATGATATAAATATTCTATAAGTCAATAGAAATGATTTCATTGAGTAATGCTGATATTTTCGTAGCTCTATCTAACTTCTTTATTTTTAGCTATTTATATCCTCTCTAATCAGGTAAAACATCCTACTAAATGCGAAAGTCTGTATGTGTGTGTGTGTATGTGTGTGTGTGTGTGTGTGTGTGTGTGTGTGTGTGTGTGTGTGTGTATGTATGTGTGTGTGTGTGTGTGTGTGTGTGTGTGTGTGTGTGTGTGTGTATGTGTGTATGTGTGTGTGTGTGTGTGTGTGTGTGTGTGTGAATGTGAATTCTTACCACGTATCTCCCTAACTACTAAACCTTAGGATCTGGAATAACACATAGGCTAATCTACTTTTCGAAAATCGATCCCTAAGGGGGTTAAATAGGGTGATAAAGTTTCTATGAAAAAAATATTTGTGTGATTCGCTCAAAACTCTGTACAAATAAACTTTAAAGTAAATAATGAAACACGTACCCTTTGGGGGTGTGCAATTGAGTTCTAAACTTTCTATAAATTGAAATCGTTGGTTCGATTCATTCAAAAGTTGGTGGGCATAGTTAGAAGCCTGGAGACGGTCATATGCTATTTTTATTAACATACCCCGCGGATGAAGCCGCGGGCAACAACTAGTTCTCAATAAGAATAATACAAATACTTCTTAGTAAGTCTAAACAAAACATACCGATGAAACAGTTCAGTCAATCTATCTAGCTTAACTGATTCAGATCGCTTCTAGACGGAAACGTTGAATGCCACGCTGAATGCCAATGCTCGTGTGTTTATCCAGATCAGTCAACTATCGGGTCAAATCAACTCTGCTTTTGTTATGCTCAATAAAAACAACGTCCGATTAGCGACCAGGAATAACTTGGAAGCCTCAAAACTAAAAAATATCGCCCATTGTGCAAGTAAAACAGAAAAAAAACTTTCTAACGACATACATGCCCGTTTGAAAGGCGAATTGTGGGTAACTTTTATTGCTTTTATTCCTACTATCGAACTTTGTTTCACATATCTATTGGGCTTCACCAACAATTGGCTGAGTTGAATTGTGTACAGTAAATGGCTTGTTTTACGGAAACATCGAATTTCCTTCGTATTTTATTGGATTCCATCTTATAACAAGTTTGTAAAGAAAATTTCTGCGATTTTAGGGTTGCGCTGATGTTCTAGCAAAACGGTTCTAAAAACCACTGATTTTTATATTTCATTTTGCAACATTATTATTAATTTTTATTATTTTTCAACAACAAGCATTATTTTGTTAACATTTAAATGTTGTTTACTTATTTATAAGTATAACTTTTGAAACTTAGGGTTAAGAACATAGCTTTCACCAAAAAAATGTGAATTAGAAAGTTTCCTGTGATCATAATACATGCAGTGATGCAACCTGTGCCGAAATATCGGAAAACGAAATATCTACATATATAGGTTATTATTATTTTTGATTATGTGAAGACACTTTAGCGGATAATACCGGTGAAGTGCAATAACAGAAGTGAAAGATACATTTTCATTAACAGTATTCATCAACGTGTAATGACACTGGATTATATTCAATACAAAGTAGTTGGAGATACCTCCAACTATTTTAATAAATATTTTTAATTTGTTGGATATATGAACATCCAAACAAAACCCAAAGTTAGTTTTAATATATGTATTTATTAAGTGACCAAGTGGTCTCTTTGTTGCAAACTGTAGGTTAAATAAAACCATTTTATTTCTAATTCTAATTTGTCTGAAAAAATATGGTACGGAACCCAAGCCAAAATAAACAATCTAGCTTTTTCCCAAGATACAAAACTTCGTAAGAAGGGGCCATAATGTAACCGAAGTTTTATTTTAAGTAGTTTTAATGCATTGTAAAGGGATACATTAGATTTCATAAACTGCATAATATCTACTTGCTTTCATTAGCTATTTTCTAATAGGTATATAAAATTTAAGATAGATAGCTAAATTTCTTTTGTGACACATATATATTAGACAAATAAGCTGTTTTATAATTTTAAAAAAACCGTCTTATCTACCTGTATGCAAACATATTTAATCACGAATTAGAGAACCTAGATGATAAATAGTCTGATACCCGCCCACCAGCGCCTTATCGTAGTCGATAGAAATAACAGGAAATAGGTGCTGTTCTAAATTTGAGTCTTTAACCCAATTAAATATACAAAAATATTCAGAGTACTTCAACGATAAACACAAATTATCGAGTTAAAGATTCAAAGGCCGTATTTTTGTGGAGTTCATAAAATACAAGGCAAATACATATTTTCCTTTCCGAACTCAATTATCATACGCCTTATGATGGTCGTTACCCACGAAGCTTCTCACGCCCACTAACCATTTCTAAGAATCCAGATGTTTTTCTTTGGAAATGTACCGTAAATAAATAGCTCAAAGAAAAAGTCAGCCATTATTATCACGTATATATGTATGTATGTAACTTATAACTGTTTTCACAGTAACGGGACCTAAAACTAGCCGTTAGGTTGAGCATCGACGCCTATGAACCTAAATAATAGTAGGTATATGTACTCGCCTCTGCCCACGGCTTCGTCCATGTGTTACCCGGTTAAAAAGTAGCCTATTCTTACTAACTTTACAGTATAATGATACTTTACAGTAAATATTACTGTAAAGTTTCATTAAAATTTGTTCAGCTAGTTTTTGCGTGAAGGAGTAACAAACATCCATCCTCACAAACTTTCGCGTTTATAATAGTATATATTAGCTAAGCAGAGCTTGTATAAGCTCAAGCTGTGTATGACATGACTGATATACAACTTATATTTTTTTTTGTAAATACATACATATTATACATAGAAAAACACCCAGACCCGAGACAAATATATGCAGATCTTACAAACATTTATCCCGTGACAGGAATCGAACCCGTAACCTTCTGCGTCTCAGGCGGACCTTCGCCCACTGCGCTACACAGGTCGTCTGTATTTATTGATACCTACTTAGTAGTAAGATAAGTAGGCTATCTAAAGACCATTACAAACAATCTATAGATAGGTCCAGATCACTATCAGACGAAAGCGTCCTAAAATGCTGACTGCATTGCCACGTTGAATGGGAATGCTAATAAATGCGTTTGACCCAGATAAGAGCCAGCTTATTAGTTCTTTCAATGTGGAGGTCGTAGATTCGAACCCGGTCGTGCACGAATGGATTGTTCCAATCGAAAAATATATGTGCACATTAGCACGTACTTAATACGATGAAGAAAAACACCGAGAGGAAACCGGCATGCCTTTGAACCAAAAACTCGAAGGCATAAGCCATCAGTTAATCTTCGAACAAGCGGAGATGAGCTTGTAACCCTGTGACATCACATGCTAACTACTTGCAAAACTCAGGCATGTGCCAAATATAATGTTTGGACGTGCCTCTGACTACCCTTTACTCGGTATCCTCTAAGATCCGTACTAATTATTTGGTTACAAGAGAACGTAATATACAGAAGGAACGCTGAAAAATGCAGAAGTAAAAACTGTGTTGCAGATGCAACATAGTTTTTACTTCTGCATTTTATAAAATGCATTTTAGGGCGCTGGAATCTTCCAGCGCCCATCTTTAACACACAACTAACGACAAAAAATACAATGACATGATGCCCGTCTGCACCAAAGTCAGAAAAGTTTAAGCACATGCTTTGAACTTGGTAAAGTGCAAACGGGCATAAGATTTTAATAAACATGCCCCTTACATCAATCAAGAGAGAAAAGTTGGTGGGTTGGTGGTTGATACGGTTTGGGTGGTAGTAGGTATGTGTTAGTGTAATTGTGAGGGGGTTGTGTGTGGGGTGTGCGCGCGTGTGTGAGAAGGGAATACTGTATATAGAATACAGCCTATGAGCGACTTTGTGTTCGTTTTTTTTTAACTGAAAATAAATTGTTTGTTTCAGGCAAAGTACACACCCTAATGTACTATGTACACAAATATAATGTGTACACGCAGTAATGACACTGGCTTATACTCGCTAGAAAGTAATTAGCGGTAGATCAAAGCCCAATTTTGCATAGCCGTTCGCTTCCACGCGACAAGGTTGTATGATATAAATGCTCGGTCACACTGACCGCGGTTGAGGTGGCGGCACTGCCTGGTGGTGGCCGTCGCCACCGCCACAGCCATCGCCGAGTGCACGTGAACTTTGAGAACCAGTGGAGAACCATTTCCTTCTTATCTCCACCGCCACCGCCACCGCGTCGCTTTGACAGGGTCCTTACGCGACGACCAGTTGCTTCCTATTTCCTATTTTTCGTTGTAAATTAATCTTAAGCCTAATAATAAAGCTGAAGAGATTGTTTGATGTTTTGTTTCTAGAATTACGAGTCGAGAAAAAAAACATTTTGTATTAGATAGCCCAATTTTTGAAGATGGTTCTATGCTATTCATATTTTTTTAAATATTATGTCTCTCCATATTACGTCTCCATACGTTTAATCCGTGATGCGAGAGCACTTGTGACCTGCAATACAGGTTTTTCAAACCTACTTCAGGCACCAGTCCCTCACAAAACAGGTTATCATATACATAGGTACATAATTTTAAGACAAGAGTAAACCTCATGAGAGAGAGAGAGAGAGAGAAAATAAATGCTTTGTTATTATATTATTGTAAAAACGGGAATTTTCACGTACTGCACTATCGGTGAAGGCATCGACTAAGTTTCGACTCATTCCGAGAGTCTTCATCAGGGTGAGTGATCGCGACTTTCCTCTCCCTCCGCATTGCACGCGACGCGGATGGAAAAAGTCGCGATCACTATCACTTTTTACAATATGAATGGCGCTATGCTATTTAACATCACGCTAAAACACTTAGGAGTCAAACAAAAGAAAAAAAAACACAGGTGGGCGATGCGACGCGGTGGGTCGGGACCGTGCGCGGCCGTGGTACAGCTAGTAATAGAATATATAAAATCTTTAATGCTGACTAGAAGATGATTAATGAGATTTCCTTGTCTGTTGATAGCGAACGACACTGGCCTTCCATGGAAACCCATTTGTCATACAGATGGCTTCGACACTAAACTTGTGGGGTGGGGTAGTAGGTACGGTGACTTCCTTTGAATTCGATGAAATATTATTTTCTTACTGAGGGGTAGTTCTGAATGAAACCCGCCATTGAATCCAAAATGTAGTCAGTTCAAATCCGTGTTTTTTATTTACATTATCTGTGCAACTTAACTTCATCAGCACCTGAGCCCTTCAAACTGGAACACAACAGTTTAACGGGTGAAATAGGTGATGGTAGGTAGATTTTTTATTTTATAGAAATAAATATGTTAAATACTTTTATAAGGAAATGTAGGTGTTATTAACATTACCAGTAACATTATCGAAATTTATACATTTTTACACGTATTCTTAGTGAGCTATATTAGGTTGCTAAAATTAAGTTCTCGTAAGCCCAAAGTAAGTTCTCGTAAGCTGAAGACAGGGCGCTATGGCGCTCATTAGGGGAGGCCTATGTCCAGCAGTGGACTAATATAGGCTGATGATGAAGAGGGTATATCCCTCTGTTTCATAATCACTCGTTAACTTAGCAAGTCGTTTAATCTAGCCCTGTCCTTTTCTAACACTAAACAAAGGATAGAGGCTGTCAACTTAAGAGAGCGTGCTAAGGCACGCTGTAAAACTTAGCAAGTGGGTATGTACGAGTATGTAACTGCTGAAAAAAATAATTAATTTACAGGTCAACCATGATATCGCAGTTTACATGGCGGCTTCAAAACTAAACTATGGCTACAGGCAAAGTATTTTTTATTTTATTTCATCAGTCACCATACCTACAGAAAATTAATCTGAAAATGTAAACATTTTTGAATATTTTTATTTTGTGACTAAATAGTGCAAAGCGCTGATTGTAGAGATATAGAATCTAGTAAAATGGTATATATCATTTTTACTTGCCTACAGACATACCTACTAATTTGTATACCATTCAAAATTATTGGATCAAGTCAAGGTATGTTTAACTAAGCGTAAGTAATTACATTACTATATTATTTGGGGTTCAAAAATATAATACGTTTTTTTTACATACCTATCTGAAGGATCGTAAGGGCTCATTACAAAGTTTAAATGACAATCAAGAGACGTTGTTAAAAGTTGACAATTGTATTTGAAGTTCTTCGTATTGTAATCTCACACAGCTTGTATTTTTGGAAGAAGACTTTGTTTGTATGGTGAAGTTTTGGATGGTACGAGTTACATGTTGTTTGTAATTCTTGAATTCGTTGTTTTGTAAAGCTGTGCTTTTCAAAGATACAGTGGCCGTAATATAACGGAACAGCGCATACTTCTTGACTCGGTAAACGTCAGATTACTTCTTTGTCGAAAAGTCTTCTGCTTCGAGGAAAGCAAAGCTTACAGAGACAAACGGTTCTAGGCATGACCCGTGGCCATGTTTGGCACAAAATGTTATACATTTAACTATGGTTTTTTAATGACAATTTAACATGCAAGTATTTCTATCCAGACTGATATATATATCATATAACTTTTTATACCTTCATGGTTATGAACGAAACTTTGATTAAAAAGTGGATATTTACCATAGTTT
The DNA here is from genome assembly GCA_958496245.1 of Perizoma flavofasciatum. NCBI lineage: Eukaryota > Metazoa > Arthropoda > Insecta > Lepidoptera > Geometridae > Perizoma > Perizoma flavofasciatum. Next base: position 9,482,038 of record OY292434.1, on the reverse strand, counting down.
GCCACTTTGAATGTTTCCCGATATTTCATCTCACGAGTCCTGGTAAATATCCAGTTTTTTAGGGAAAATTATATAATACATAATTATCTGTTGTATGATTTGAATCAACTCTAAAAAAAACTTAATACAATCTTTTGGGACGCGCACATCTGTTACTATGAGAAGCTCTAAACTAGCTAAATACCCCCGCCCCCCAAACCCCGAGTTGGAACAGTTTGGGCAATTTTAATACGTTCTCAAATTTAATAAAAAGCTTTATTACATCATAAACCTAAGTACAGCCCACGGAACTCATTAATTTCGTGAAACGACTTCATTAATTAAAAACACTACGGCCGAGTAAAGACTGTAATGAATATTGTCTATAGCCACAGTGAAAATACTGAATGGCTCACTCATTTTATATGACAGCTTGGAACCATTTCACGGCTTCTTTATGAAGAAGTCGAGCTTGTAGAAGAGCTAGTCTGGATAAGTACTACCACCATACCTATTTCTGCCACCAAGCAGTTATGCTAGAATTGTTGAGGTTGAAAGGTAAAATTATAGGTACACTAGCTGCGCCCCATGGTTTCACCCGCGTAAGTTTCGATTCCGTGGGAATATCGGCGATCTAATTAAATTTTAGAACACAAAAGCTGCTATTGTGACTTAACTATGATAGTAAGATATATTCCCTTCCGAACTTTTTTGTATGTAGTAATGAGTACTTTAATCATGTAGTACATCATTTTTATGTATCATTAATAGTTATCTCATTGCACGCCAAATAATAAATTTTATAGGCAAAATTTTGCTATTTTGGTAACCCAAAAATAGAGGATCTCTATATAGATGAGACAGATTTGCTCTGATTATTACCAAACATTACTTTCAAATTTTCAACGTGCCTATAAATTTTATTCAAGTACGAGTAAATATACTTAAAATTAATAATTTTTCAATAAATATGTTCACTTTGTTCGATTGACACCCCACTATAGCTGAATCACAAATATTATAATACTGCTGAATTAAGGATCATAAACATAAACAAGCAAAGTTTGTTGCCTAATTCTTCTATGGTTGGTCGCACACAATGAATCGGCATAAATTCTCTTTTACAATTTTAAATTCACTTTGCTTTTTACGCTGACGTGTCGTTATGATCCTTGTAATTTCAATGAATAAAAACCAATTGACTTTGACTTAACTTTGCATTGTGCAACGAGCGTGCATAAATAGTGTTCTTGCAAAGAATCCTAATTTGTTGTCTAGATAAAAAGATAAGATTAAAGTAAACTAGCAGTAAGATATATTTGAGCTGTGTTTTGGGAAAACTCCGGGGGAGATGTCGATGGGTTTTAATTTTAAATTTTCCACTGGTATCGATTATTATTTTGATTCCAAGAGCTTAGGGGACGGATTTTCCAGTGCCTAAGAGAGCATATTTTTTGATATAATGAATGGCATATAACTATTTAAAATAAACATTTTTTTAAAATCTTTAATGCCAAACAAGCAAACGGTAACATTACGGCACTTGTTGATACGCAGTTACCGTAGCCTATAGATAGATAGTTTTTTATTCAACACATACAATACAGCACAAACAAATACAAATGAAAAGAAAGACAAACAAAAAAAACACAGTAAATTACAAAAGAGTACAACACATGGGTGCTCACCAGTGCTAACGAGGACAGTCTATGCTGCAATGGTAGGTATGAGTCAAAAAGGTCCTATCTCAGCTTGTTGCTGCTCCGCCAAGACGAAGCAGCGCTGATTTTCTGATAGGACCTAGGAAGTGAGGGGTGACCTCACGATCGTAGTGTTGCACAATGACTAATAGACACTTGCACAACCAGAGTTATCACTCGTGCGTTACTGAACCTGAGACATAACGGGTGAAAATATCATGTGCCTGTAATTCCACCACACCTTCAAACCGGAACACAGTAATGCGAGCATTTCCGCTTTGTGCAGAAACAGGAATGTGAAACACTTTCGAAAATTGTATACCAAAAACTATCGTGAACTTGACTATTCATATTGTAAAAACGGGAATTTTCACGTACTGCACTATCGGTGAAGGCACCGACTAAGTTTCGACTCATTCTAAGATTCTTCATCAGGGTGAGTGGTCGTGACTTCCTCCTTCCGCGTCGCGCCGTGCACTACCACGTAGTAGTCGAAACTTAGTCGGTGCCTTCACCGATAGTACAGTACGTGAAAATTCCCGTTTTTACAATATGAACTTTCCAAAATTTTATTATTTTGTGTTATTTTTTAACACGAATCTGCTAGATCTTGCTGCAGCGCTCTTACAGGGCTCGTGACCGCCCTGTCTAATTATTGTATTTCTAAGACCAAACAAACTATGTATGTGCATGAAAGCAATTAATTGAATTGAAATGAAATGAGAACTTTCACAAGGAGCTCTTCTACTATTAATTTATTATTTAAACAACTTAAATTATTATAACTAAAATATTTTTTAGATTAGAAGTTATAGATATATTTTTTTAGATTTTTAGCTTAGATTAGTTGAACTTTTAGGACTGTCTTGTTTTTTTGTGTTTATAACTGAATTAACCATGAAATAGCATTAGTAGATTAAGTCCATCTAAAAGTTGTCTTGAAGAGTGTGGTATTTATTTCCACGATTTGCTGTTTGAATTTGTTAGAAACTATGGGATGTACTATAAAGTCATAAATAAGACTTTATTCTGGCATCATTGTATATCTATTTACTTTCATAAAAAAAAACCTTTTTATTTAAGACTATCGTGAAATTGACTATTGTTAAAACGGGAATTTTCACGTACTGCACTATCGGTGAAGGCACCGACTAAGTTACCACTCATTCCGAGAGTCTTTATCAGGGTGAGTGATCGCGACTTCCTCCCTCCGCGTCGCGTCGTGCAGTAGTGTACGATACGACGCGGTTTCGACGCGAAACTTAGTCGGTTACCGATAGTGCAGTACGTGAAAATTCCCGTTTTTACAATAAAAAAAACATTCATCCTAAGCTTAATATGTTCGAAATATAATTACTTCTGTTCCAATTTAATAGTCCACTTTAAATCCAATAAAAATGAAGGTAAGTATATAATAAGTAAGGAACAAGTAGCCGGTAAAATTGGTAATAGCTACTTAATTTCTAAGTCTCGTAGCAATTTCACTCGTAAAGTTATAATGACTCATGGAGTACTATTGATTACCTTCAAAAACTCGCACAAAGAACATAGGGCAACGATCCTTTGGGGAAATCAATGGTGCCTGATTTCAAAGGCGAGTATAGTGTTATATTATCTGTGAACAAGGGTTTACAATATACGGCCTCATCGTCATAATTAAACTTTAGTTTAGACATTGTTATGGACGGAAGTGGGACACCATACCAGTTTTAATGGAGTTAAAATGGCAACTCATAAAGGGATGTGTCTGAGTCATTTCACTATTTTATCGAATAGTTTGATCTGTTTTTCTTTGAAAAAATAATCTCATCAAGTAATTGAGTTTAAATTTAGACTGAGCTGCCTTCGGTGTTCCGCTGAACAATAATATGACCCGCTTTTTTAAGTTTTGAATCCTGCAATGTCCCAGGTGATGCACATGTTAAAAGGCGATGGTAACTGCTTTTCATCAGGTAAGCCGTATGCCATTTTGTCTCTATACAATATTGAGTGCTGCTAACAGATATAATCCTACTCCTACTAATATCCTACTATCCTACTAATATTATAAACGTGAAAGTTTGTGAGGATGTTTGTTCCTCTTTCACGCAAAAACTTCTAAACGGATTTTTACGAAACTTTACAGTAATACAGCTTATACATTAGAATAACACATAGGCTACTTTTTATCCGGGTACCAAGCGGGCGAAGCCGTGAGCAGAAGCTAGTAATATTATAAACGTGAAAGTTTGTGAGGATGGATGTCTGTAAGTCTTTCACGCAAAAACTACTGAACGGATTTTGATGAAACTTTACAGTAATATAGCTTATACATCAGAATAACACAAAGGCTACTTTACTATGCGGGCAAACCGTGGGCAAAAGCTAGTGTAATCTATGATGACTTAAAATCCATTCAGTAGTTTTTGCGTGAGAGAGTAACAAACATCCATCCCCACAAACTTTCACGATTATAATATTAGTAGAATTTATTGTGTGTTTTATAATTATTTTTATGTCTTTTAATTTTTGATGGTTTCTTCACGCGGTTTTCCTTCACTGTTTGAGAGTACTACAATTTGGCACATATAATATTTGGAAGGGAACCCGCAACAATTCGATCGAAAGTTGAGGAAAACCACTATACCACTAGACTAGTGCTCTCATAGTAACCAAAGGTTTTTATGAACCAAAATAACCTGTGTAGCCAAGTTACAGGGTGTTCGTAATTACTATCACGCTAGTACTGTTTCTCAGAGGTTCAAATCTATAACAATGATCCCTCTTTAGCTTCATTCACACTCATGACATTCTTTACGACATGCTCGTTAGTTCAGTTCAGGGTTGGTTGGTAGCGGTTAACGTAACCTATGGATGCTTTCAATACCATAGGTATAATTATTATGTTATATTCATAGTATGTAAGTACACCAATTAAACCCCTTGTAAAATTTCGTACAGTCCGTTCCATACAAAGGTTACTTAAATGTGCAAGTATCTAAAAACTTGTCAACCACTCTTGTTGCAGGTAAATTCGACAATTCGATTTGCACCAATACTGAAACAAAATATCCATGCTGTTCCGAAATCCGATAGCCCTCGATGCGCACCTGCAGACGTATTGCCGAGTAAGTGACAATGTTTTTCACAGCTTAGAGTGAAACTAGAACTGATAAATATACAACCGAAGTGAGGAGATATGTTTTGGAATAAAACAATGAAAAAGTAATGCCAAAAATGAACAAAACTGATTATTTTACTTTTAGCTCTGAATTTCTTCTCTTTTTTTAGATAAGCTTACGTTTTTATTTTAAGTAACTACAAGCATATGTAATTAAAATAAAAAAAACATAAAACTGTAATAAACTCATGCATTCAAATAAATGAAGTATTTAAATTTTGTTTGAATGTCGAAATTCATTAATTTTTAATATTTTTTGTGTTTAATTTATTGGTCAATACCGGCACGTGCTGTCCGCGCAACTGGGGTCTAGACAAATACCTCATGCTTACTTTTCCTTTCACGCTATCGCAAATTTGGCAAGATAAAACTTGGTAGCTGTCACGTGACATTTCCTCAGCTATGTAGTTCCCATACAATTCTATCTTCCCGCAGGCGTAACGCCAACAGAAAGTGGTATTTGTCGGAATGCCCAGGAGATAAAAAAAACGACGAATTGATTACTTCATAGGTTGGCGATTTGATTGCTAATAAAATATTTAAGTGAAAGAATTTTAAAAGGTTTTCGCTAAACCTATACCGAAAAGGCAAGCTTTTAAATTCCAAAGCTAATTTTCTATTTTAATTAAAACTACATTATCTTTTTGAGATGAGCTTGCACGAACAAGGGTTCCTTTAAAATTGGAGCTCACAAAGGATTGCAAATCTTGTGGGGCAACTGGAACATAAAATTGGTTCTCAGCAGTTTCGTATAGTATGGACCAAGTAAACATTAGCTAAGGCCTGATCCAATAAGATTGTATGCTTAGAAGGGACTTGCTGTGTGGATGAAAAATAGTTTTACTGGAAGAGCCGATATAGTAGATGGACCTTCAATCCGAAGATCCCTCCCAATTTTCCTAATTCGATAAAAGTATCCCACACTATGACGTGTGTAAAACAATCAAGAAAAATATTGGAAACTGGCATGTCCTATAGCCAACAATTTTAAGGCATAGCCATCTTGAAGAATGCAGTTGTGAGGACTTTAACAACATGGTAAACATCTTCAGAATTTCAAACAGATAATATAGACAACTCTTTATTGCATAGGTACATACACCAGAATTAAAAACATTTCTTTACGCATCTTATAAACTACTTGTTTGGAAGGAACCATCGGGCTGTTTAGAAGGGCTTAGTCTTAAACAAACATTATTTGACACAGATCTTTTTTTTTGCATCGTAGTTAACATTCTACGAGTTGAATGCATATTAGCATTTACCAGTACTTCCAGTATCTTCCTAACATCAATATCATTGGCAGTTTAAACTAACTCATATGAATTTACACACACAGGGTCGGTAATCTCCTTAGATAGCAGTTAATATGAATTCCGAGGCATAAAGTCGGCTGTCAAAGACTCAGCTCAACTTCCAATGTTTGTTCTTTGAGTTGGACCAAATGTTTGAGTTTGAGGGGTAGATGAGAAGAAGTTATTTCACGTAATATTTGTAGGTGGCGCGTTGCCCCGGGACCTAGAAGTAACTGAGAGAAGGCCTTCGTTACTTCTAGGTCCCGGGGCAATCCGAGGTTTGAGCCTACGTTCAATAAGTAAATAAATAGAAAATTATTTATTGCACATAATATAGACGAACTTAATGCTATATAGCATTTTCTTCCACTGTGAACCTGTTTGTAATCCTGAAGAGGATTCCACTGTAGTGGTAAGAAAGAAAAGGAAGCCCTCTAGCCGAAATCGGTACAGCACTGCACCGATCGGGCCAAACCATCTGTTGCACGCGGCTTTACCCGCGACACTGCTATATGTACCCCGACTACACTATGCCACGAAAGTCGAACAGATAGTGGAAAATGTGAAGTTGAAACCAATTTCCAAACGAGAGGCGAGCAGATGGAGTCACGCCACAACAATTTTAAATCGCTTGTATGTCGTGTCCCGACTTCCAATCTTTCGACCTTCATGAATGAGGAATTTTGGCCAAAAATGTGCTGTTTCATTGTTTTTACGGGTGACTACAGAAGCCTAACTATCAAGCCTTATTGCGATTTAATTCATGAAAAGATGTAAAATCCTGCTTTGCAGATGAAGACGCTATGGCGTTGTCATATAATCTTCAATCGCAAAGCGGAAAGGTTAGGCCCTGATCATAAAAAAAATTTATTTATTATTATCTAAAATCTAACAGAAATCATTTCTTTATCACACTGATTTCCTAAAGCAAAGCACGAACTCACAAGCATAACTCAAATATGTCCGTAACAAAGACAGCACAAAAACCGCTGAGAGGTGTAAATCCATCAAAGCGCGCTCCGTGACATATCACGTCCGTAGCGACAGACCTCGCTCTGAAAAGTTCCACGATCGGTGTGTAGGTTTCACGCCAAATCATTTTGCGGATGTATGGATATAGTGATAGAAGGACTAGGGACGCAAAAACAGTAATCAAAAATCAGAACGTTTGCATTAATATAGGTAAGACTATACATGATGTTACAATTTTCATAATAATAATAATGCCTTTATTTCAAAATAATCTATGATCTAATCTACATACATTCTAAGTAATTCAAAGCTAAGATCAGAAAATGGCTGATCACGCTCGAGTACGATGAAATAGAGTCTATACTGGTTGCCATCTCATAACAATATTTTAACCAACACAACCCACAAACTCACTCTACACACACACCCATCCACCCCCTCCAAACACACACACATAAACACCCCCTCACCTTCAATGACCCATCAAACCTAAATCTGCCCTGCTAACTTATTTTTTTTTTACTCACAAGAAGTAATTTAAATTTTTGCCTTGCACTTTTTTATCTCTTATTACATATATTTCATTGTCAAACGCTTTCTGAGCTTCCGCGATACAGGCTAGACCTGGTGCGGAGTTCATTGTTAAACTTGTACCTAGGCACACACAATTCTTGTATATAAAGTTTTTTTTTATTCTTGGCACCCAAAATTGGACGTAGGCCTCCTCCATACGGTTCCATTGTAGTCGGTCTTGTGCTAGTCGAGTCCAGCTTTTCTGTGCTACCTCTACGATATCGTCACACCACCTTCACCTCGGTCTGATATGATGTCAGGATCCGCTGACCTGCCCACTTCCATTTTAGCTTGCATAGCATGCTGACTGCATCAGTGACCTTCGTAATACGTCTGAACTTTTCGCATCTGACTCCATCCATCCATCTGATCTTTTAATTTTAAACAAAGCATTGATCTCTCTGTGGCTCTTTAGAATGACATTATTTTCCGAATTATATCTCTGGTCAGAGGCCAACTTTGACAGCCATATAGTAGTGATGGAAGTATAGTGTTATCCATCAGTTTTTTCTTGAGGTGGATAGGGAGTTTGCTTTTTTACAATTTTCATAGGTCCTTATATATTATACCATCTAAATGGTGTGAAAATGTAGTACGTATACGATGTGCGTCTTTTGTAGTGGGCATTGACGTATAGGAGAGATAAGATAGGATTAAGAAGTAGTAGAACTCTTTAAAGAGATCATGGTAGTACTACCAGCATACCATTTTCTGCGGTTGCCGGTGGAATGAAAGGCATATGAGACTTTTTAACCGTAAGAGCAATGCGCGAGTGATACCTCTGGTGTGCCAATCGTCGATAGGCTATGATACAGCTTACCCATAAATGCCGTATGCTTATTAGACACTTTAGTAGTACCTATAAAAAAGATCCTTCTACAGCGTTGTTCCAAATTTTGAGAGAGAACATCATAATTATATGCTGCACTTAGCCACATTTTGAGGGCCTACTTTTGATACAGCACCATCTATTAAACTTTTAGGAACTATAAATGTCACTTGATTTTATTAAAAAAAATGGATTATAGTTATGAGGACTCTCTACCAGTTCTATATTCCATCCTTTGCCAATTACTTTAGATAAGTTATGATCATGAAAAATCGGTTATTGTTTTACAATTTAGTTACGTACGAAGAACTAGGTACTCTTATTTGTACATATTTAAATTAAAGTACTTAACCTGGTTACTAAAAAACAAGAAAAAACTCGTCCGTAACTTGTTAAAACGCACAAACACTGAATGATTTTTGATGCCTGTGATTTGAAACTTTGTAATAGATGTTTGATGAATCATAAGAGTTAAACAGAGCTGGAATTTGATAAAAAGTATAATATAAATTTCATCCCTTATTTTTAACGAAAAAATCCCATATTTTTTCATAAAATGCATATAATTAAAATCGGTTTACAATTGACGAAGAAATCGCGTAGCACACATACAATAAAAACGACTTGAGAGTCTCCTCCTTTTTTGAAGTCGGTGTCGCACTGACACTAGTCCACTGGCTGAAACAAGAACTGAAGACACGTATATTTTTTTCCTCTTTGCCACGGAAACTTTCTTCCTATCCATTTTCTATCCCATTTGTGAGTCGACAAAGAAATCGCAAAAACCGTTGAGGGGCGTAAATCCATCAGCGGTGAGAGTGCGACGTATCACGTCCGAGTCGCGGCCCCGACGCCAACTTTACGACAACATCCCTTCGTAAAAGTTCCGGGCTTGGCACAAGTCGAAAACCTATTTTTATGTAAAGATACATGTATATATATATATATATATATATATATATATTATGTATAGACACGAGATTTGAGGTTATAAAAAGCACTCGCTCCTGCCCACGACTTCGCCCTCATGGTATCCGGATAAAAATCAAAGATGTATAAGCTATATTACTGTAAAGTTTCATCAAAATCCGTTCAGTAGTTTTTGCGTGAAAGAGTAACAAACATCCATCCTCACAAATTTTCAAGTTTGGCACCCAAAATTGGACGTAGGCCTCCTCCATACGGTTCCATTGTAGTCGGTCTTGTGCTAGTCGAGTCCAGCTTTTCTGTGCTACCTCTACGATATCGTCACACCACCTTCACCTCGGTCTGATATGATGTCAGGATCCGCTGACCTGCCCACTTCCATTTTAGCTTGCATAGCATGCTGACTGCATCAGTGACCTTCGTAATACGTCTGAACTTTTCGCATCTGACTCCATCCATCCATCTGATCTTTTAATTTTAAACAAAGCATTGATCTCTCTGTGGCTCTTTAGAATGACATTATTTTCCGAATTATATCTCTGGTCAGAGGCCAACTTTGACAGCCATATAGTAGTGATGGAAGTATAGTGTTATCCATCAGTTTTTTCTTGAGGTGGATAGGGAGTTTGCTTTTTTACAATTTTCATAGGTCCTTATATATTATACCATCTAAATGGTGTGAAAATGTAGTACGTATACGATGTGCGTCTTTTGTAGTGGGCATTGACGTATAGGAGAGATAAGATAGGATTAAGAAGTAGTAGAACTCTTTAAAGAGATCATGGTAGTACTACCAGCATACCATTTTCTGCGGTTGCCGGTGGAATGAAAGGCATATGAGACTTTTTAACCGTAAGAGCAATGCGCGAGTGATACCTCTGGTGTGCCAATCGTCGATAGGCTATGATACAGCTTACCCATAAATGCCGTATGCTTATTAGACACTTTAGTAGTACCTATAAAAAAGATCCTTCTACAGCGTTGTTCCAAATTTTGAGAGAGAACATCATAATTATATGCTGCACTTAGCCACATTTTGAGGGCCTACTTTTGATACAGCACCATCTATTAAACTTTTAGGAACTATAAATGTCACTTGATTTTATTAAAAAAAATGGATTATAGTTATGAGGACTCTCTACCAGTTCTATATTCCATCCTTTGCCAATTACTTTAGATAAGTTATGATCATGAAAAATCGGTTATTGTTTTATAATTTAGTTACGTACGAAGAACTAGGTACTCTTATTTGTACATATTTAAATTAAAGTACTTAACCTGGTTACTAAAAAACAAGAAAAAACTCGTCCGTAACTTGTTAAAACGCACAAACACTGAATGATTTTTGATGCCTGTGATTTGAAACTTTGTAATAGATGTTTGATGAATCATAAGAGTTAAACAGAGCTGGAATTTGATAAAAAGTATAATATAAATTTCATCCCTTATTTTTAACGAAAAAATCCCATATTTTTTCATAAAATGCATATAATTAAAATCGGTTTACAATTGACGAAGAAATCGCGTAGCACACATACAATAAAAACGACTTGAGAGTCTCCTCCTTTTTTGAAGTCGGTGTCGCACTGACACTAGTCCACTGGCTGAAACAAGAACTGAAGACACGTATATTTTTTTCCTCTTTGCCACGGAAACTTTCTTCCTATCCATTTTCTATCCCATTTGTGAGTCGACAAAGAAATCGCAAAAACCGTTGAGGGGCGTAAATCCATCAGCGGTGAGAGTGCGACGTATCACGTCCGAGTCGCGGCCCCGACGCCAACTTTACGACAACATCCCTTCGTAAAAGTTCCGGGCTTGGCACAAGTCGAAAACCTATTTTTATGTAAAGATACATGTATATATATATATATATATATATATATATATATTATGTATAGACACGAGATTTGAGGTTATAAAAAGCACTCGCTCCTGCCCACGACTTCGCCCTCATGGTATCCGGATAAAAATCAAAGATGTATAAGCTATATTACTGTAAAGTTTCATCAAAATCCGTTCAGTAGTTTTTGCGTGAAAGAGGAACAAACATCCATCCTCACAAACTTTCACGTTTATAATATTAGTAGGATAATAATAATAATGCTGGACATTTTTCACACAGCATCATCTAGCCCCAAACTAAGCAGAGCTTGTATTATGGGAACTACATGACTGATAATTTTACTACTAGTATATACATTTTTTTATTAATACATACATATCATATATAGAAACACCCAGATCCGACAGAGGTCACAGAGGTCGTCAAACTTCGTTCGCTTCGTCGTTCACTTGAAAAATGTATGTACAAGTCGATGAAGGAAAATATAATGAGGACACCGGCATAGTCTGGAATCAACAATTTAAATCATGTGCCATAAGACTACGTACCTATTATTTTTATTGTAAATAGATACATTTTATACATATAGAACACCCTGACCCGACACAAATAGATGCAGATCATACAAACATTTGTACCGCGGCGGGAATCGAGCTCGTCATCTTCTGCGTCAAAAAACTAAGCTTGAGGTATTTGGTACGCCAAGTTTCTTTAAAATTGGGCCAGCTACCATAATGCCCTCAACGAGCCGTGTCAAGGGACCACACGTCAGTCGTATGGTTGTATGACTCCTGAAATTCCTCAGTTATGAGCAGTCATTGGACTGTTCTGAAGCATCACCAGAACTGTGTTTAAGTTGCACGACAGGGTTGACAGTCCCCGTCGTTACGGATAGTGGTTTCAAATGTCTGTTTTAGTAAACATGAAATGGTAAGGATTATGGCGTGGAATGACCGTGTGATAAAATGGAGAAACCTCTGTTTCACGACCTGTAGGTACTTAATCTTAAATAACTAGGTTTAAGAGCACCCCTATTCTGACGTTTACGTTACTGTCATACGATTTAAAGGCAATGTGGGAAATGGATTTCAGGGCACGAAAGAAACCATATAGATTGGTCCAAACGAGTAGGCGCAGTGGGCGAAGGCCCGCCTGAGACGCAAAAAGATTGCGGGTTGAATTCCCGCCGCGAGACTAATGTCTACAAATATTTGTCTCAGATCTGGGTGTTTTCTATTTATAATCCTACGAATATTATAAACGTGAAAGTTTGTGAGGATGGATGTTTGTTACGCTTTCACGCAGAAACTACTGAACGCATTTTAATGAAACTTTACAGTAATATAGCTTATACATCAGCATAACAAATAGGCTACTTTTTATACCAAGTACCACGCGGGCGAAGCCGTGGGCAGAAGCTAGTATGTATATATTTACAAAAAAAAAGTACATTAGTAGTATATCAGTCATGTAGTTCACATAATACAAGCTCTGATTAGTTTCGGGCTGGATGATGCTATGTGAAAAATTACCAGCATTATTTATTTTATTTATATTTATTTATCTTTTAGTTACAAATTTGTTTTTTAGAAGTTTAATAAAAACAATGTTATAAAAAACAAAAACGCTCACTACTATCTTCCCCATGATGAACATTCTCAGATATATACATACCAGCCTCAAATACATAAAAATAAATAATGCTGGCCATTTTTCATAAACACAGCATCATCTAGCCCCAAACTAAGCAGAGCTTGTATTATGGGAACTACATGACATGACTTTTATACTTTTTTTTGTAAATACATACATATTATGCATAAAAAAACACCCAGACCTGAGACAAATATTTGCAGATCTTACAAACATTTGTCTCGTGACAGGAATCGAACCCGCAGCCTTCTGCGTCTCATGACTTAAATATATAAGATTTAAGGATATACACACTCACGGCACGGTCGACCATACATTATATTTGACATATGCTAGCGTTTTGCAAACATAATTTAACGTGAATATCCGTATACCAACCATTATCTGCTCCAAATTTCATTAAAATTGGTCCAACCATTCTGAAAATGATTAGCAACAAATACCGAATCGTAAAAATATCTGAATTTTGATTTTTATATAATACTAGCTTATGCCCACGGCTTCGCCCGCATGGAACCCTTGGTATTCTGATTTATAAATAACTAGTAAATGTTATTCTGATGCCTATGTGTTATTCTAATGTATAAGCTATGTTACTGTAAAGTTTCATCAAAATCTGTTTTGCGTGAAAGAGTAACAAACATCCTCACAAACTTTCACTTTTATAATATTAGTAGCATTAGTAGGATACTGTACGGGAACGGGTAGGTACAAATGTCAACGACAGGGTTTGGCGGCAAAAGAAACCACGAACGACCTGATGGCGCCGTTCTAGTGACGTTCCTTTTCCGTTTACAGATGATAAATCAAAAACTAAAACTGCTATCAAATAGTGTGGGGGTACTGCCTACAGACTACAATATTAGAAGGATATTGGGTTCGACTCTGTAGTACACTAACTAAATTTAAACTGTCGCTCTCTTTTACTGATAATGCAAGCAAGAAAGGGATAACTACAATTGTAGTGTTGTCAAATTAGTCAGATTTAAGTTTTCCATACAGATTTAGTCGTGATTTCAAAACATGCTGACTAAAATAACGAAGAAAAGCGGCACGTAAACTGATTTGACAGCAGCACACAGCAGTAAAATTCTTGTCATCTCTTTCTTGCTTACACTATCAGTAAAAGAGGGCGACAGTTTAAATTTATTTTAGTTAGTGTACTACACAATCGAGGCCATTATGTAAGTTAAACTTGTAAATTTATTTTGCTCTTTTTCTCGTCCGGGGAATTACTACCACCAAACCTATAGCAGTAATGTTCACATTGCTGTGTTCCAGTTTGAAGGCTATGGCTGCCAGTAAAATTACAGGCAGATGAAACTTTTCACCCGTTAACGCGCGAAATACCTCTGGTATTGTATTTGCCACTTATTATTGATTATATATTTTAAAAAAACCTTTTAATTTTACGCTCTCGTGCCCTGCTTACATTCATCTACGCGTACAGTAAGCGTATTTTTGTTTGGAGTGACAGTGACATAAAGGACAGAATATATGCGCTCTTAATTTATTTACCGTACATTCAGACGTTGATTAACAATATGCCAAATAAATACACTGTCTGTGTTCAATGAGACGAGCTCGAATGTAATTTAGTACGAGTAGGTAGCTGTTTAATTATATACCTATTAGTAGTTAGGCTGCTGTCAATTCTTGTCCTGTGTATTACTGACCTAACAACTAGCCTAAAGCAAGGTTCATACCATCCTTTTAACTTGCTTGTATTTTTGAGGGTTAGGTGCAAGTTAGTGGAAAAGTTGTGACACGATGTTACTAGATTAACTCAACTGTATTAGCAAGGTGAAGGGGAACCGACGACCAATGGGGAATGAAGGTTTTCGAATGATTTCCATGAAGTGGATGATACAGTGTAGGAAGGCCACCCACGTCATGGATGGATGACATAAATATTACAAAAAATAATAATAATGCTGGACATTTTGCACACAGCATCATCTAGCCCCAAACTAAGCAGAGCTTATATTATGGGAACTACGAGTACATGACTGATATACTACTTATATCCTTTTTTTTGTAAATATATACATATACATAGAAAACACCCAGACCCGAGACAAATATTTGTAGATCTTGCAAACATTTATCCCGCAGCGGGAATCGAACACGCAACCTTCTGCGTCTCAGACAGGCCTTCGCCCATTGCGCCACAGAGGTTGTCAAAATGCTGACACTGATTGGCAAATTGAAGTGACAATCCGCACGTCATAAAGCTAGCAGAACCGAAAACCGATGGGGGATAAAAGTTCTCGAATGGTGACCACAAATTGGACAACGCAGCTTAGAATCAGTGGAAGGCTCCTCAACCTGATGAATGGATGACCTGTCATAGATAACAGGAAATCGGTGGAGGGAGGTAGCTCTAAAACATTCGCCATTGTACACTTTTGGGTATGCAAATTTCTACGCAGCTGATGATGCTGACGAACAGTCTTATAAAGCGTTATCTTACCCGTTATTGGCTATATGAAAAGTTTAATCCCAGGTTTAAAAAAAATCATTAGGTTTTTTTTCAATAAATAAAATACCAGCATTTTGGGAACGCTGCCGTCTGGTAGTGATCCAGATCAATTGACCTATCTATATCGTTTACAACGGTCTGTATAAAACCTAGCTGTTTCTTCTGTATTTTTGCACATAGAGGTAGGTACCTACTAGTACATAGTTGTATGAAAACTATGTACATGTAGGTAAATAATACAAGATATAGTGTACTACTCGTACGTCAGTCTAGAGAATCCTAGTACCTCTAGAACAAGCAGATTTTCTGTCTGTTTCGCCAGTGAAGAGACGATAAAAACATTTTTTTATTTTCTAATTATCGTCCAGTGTAAACAGGCCCGCACGCATGTCCAAAGTGGGCTGTCCGAAGACCCTGATTGGCATCGCTATAGACTTCGCGAGCCATTTAATTCGGAAATCTGATCAATTCCCAGTTAATTTGTTCGGGAATGTTTGCACAGTCCCCCTTTTAATGTAGTTACCGACCGTTTCATTGGCTTGTTGCGAGATTCGATATTCGGTTTATTTTCTGTTTGTATCAGTATTTTAAACGAAAGCAATATATGAAATACCAGTGGACTGACCATGGTTTTATCCGCGTTTGAGTTTACAATACAAACTTCACCCTCTAACAGTAACATACCCTTATATAGGCTTGTAGGAATAAGGGGTCGGTCATTCTGACGCGGTGATGGTGGCTGAGGAAATGCTTGCCGGGTGGTTGTCAAAGGTGGTGTCGTATTGATCGCCACTGCCACTATTATGTGTATTAAAGCGCCATGCCAGCAATTACATTCAGGTGTCGACGTCTCTTTTTGTAGTGTCAGTGTAATTATTATTTAACGACCTCTGTGGCACGGCGGGTCATACATACAAGTACAAAACGAGCTTAACCCTAACAAGAGTTTTAAACTTTAATTTACTATACATCTAAGTGCAGATAGTTTTACCCACAGAGAATGGGTTTCACCACACAATGTGAACGATGAGAACCCACCCTGGTCCAGAATGAGAAATCACACAAAATTTGAGAACATTATTGATGATGTTCTTCCGTGCCTGACGTTTTTCCACCTTGGGTCAATTATTCTACCATACGGTAAACGAAACATTTTTCCTGATGATATTTTCAATAGTTGGAAATAATCGAAGGGAAAATACAGTAGATAGCGTGCGCAGTATTATTTCTTTTGTACAGCCGGTTTTGTCCCTTGAATAATATGGAACAAAAGCTTTGTGGCGCTTTTGGGTAAGTACCTAATTGATGTTACCCGAAACAAATGAAAATGGTTCCTACCTGGTTTGTATTATGATTGAACTGTGTGGTTTTTCAGCAAACATATTTTCAGTCCAACACTTCTTGATCCGATAATCACGAATTGTTGAACTTCTTATACACTAAACAGCGTTGTTTTGAACTGACTAGTTCATCGCGCAAACTTACGGGCCAGCATATTAGCTCGGACACACAATGCCCTGTGCTCCCTTTCCATATCCATTTCAACTGTGATAGCCTCGGTATTATTCCCGTGTCTGCCGATTTGAAATATTAATCATTTTTAAAATCTGGTTTCTAAGTTTTATCTGGTTTTGAAAGTTTGCGAAAGCGCAAATTGTCGATGATATCCTAACCTACTATTTTAGTTTATCTACCAAGTACCTACTTAATTATTTATTGACCATGAGTAGGTACCTACCATTTTAACATTTGTTCGAGAACCCAAATTAATGATCAAAACTTTGTCGGTAACACACGTGTTATTGAACTCTAAACCTTCCCGTAATAACAACTTGCCCTTTTACTGTCTGATGATTTTTTTCATTTGTAAAACCGATTTAACGTAGGTATTTACTTTTCACAAACCATAATTTATTTCGCAGAACATTCATTTCAAAGATTATACGTGTCTGAAAATTGAAAATAAATATTTTTGTATATTTTAGCGCCCGTCGGTGTAATATATTTACGAGGCATTGTGTTATGGAGCTTCCAGACGTATCTCAGTCAATTTGCTTTTCATTTTTAGAATGTATGTAAAGATACATTTCAGCACCCATGGCATACATAAAAAAACATAAAATGGAGCGTAGATTATGGTTAGGTAACCTTTTACGAACCTAAATATTAGACTCGATAAGTGAAGTATGTGTGAAAACGATAAAAAGCAAGGTAAACAAAAAGCTTTCAAAGGAAAATAAGTAGTAAAATAAACCAATCGAAAAATATACCTGTATTTTTAGGCAGAAATATGTTACAAAACCGGTATTACTTCAGTAACTAAATAGTGTACAACCTGAACTTTTCATATATAATATCATGGTAGAATTTAAACATTTATCAATGTTCAGAAGTGAAAACACTAACTACGTGTATCTCCAAGTTTTCGTAATAACTGCAATATTCAATAAAAGTAAATAACCCCCAAACATTTTATGTCACATACTTAACCTAACCTCGCACTAGGTTTCCCTGTATCGTGCCCTCCCATGCTCCAACTAACGTTACGGTACGGACCGAAACTCCGAGAGATGCGCATACTTTCCAATACGCATCGCTCCACAAATATCAGCATATTTGCTGGGATGCACAAGTTCAAAGTTTAAAGTCCCATCCATTCTCTCCCTTCTGGGACTGGTTTACACAAAAACGAATCACTCGTCACCGGGCTGTCCATTTGTGTCACAATAAAAAAAAATACTGCAATGTCATCGTTTTCAGTTGTCTGTCCGTGTGTCGTATTCTTATTTTAGAAAGTATCATTTTTTAATTGTTCATTACCACTATAATTTTTATTTGACTTGTAACTTATTTGTTATTAATAAATGAACTATGAACTATGAACTATCATGTCAAGTCAAAGAAAAATGACATGTCACTGTAACTCCTGTCGTTTTCTTTGTAAAAAAAATAAAAATAAACCTGTAACTTTAAGGATATTTATATAACAAACCCGTTCAGCATACGTAAGTTTGCAAAAACACCCGAACTAAAAACACATTCTTATTATTATTCAATAGCGTAAGTATTATTATTTCTATAAATAAATATGTAGTTCACAATCTAAAACTTTCCACCATAGTATCATATTAGATTTAAACAAGTATCAATATCCACTGTAGTGAAAACAATACCTATCTCCAGCTTTCCGTAATAACTGCAATTTAGAAACTGAACTTTCAGTTTGTTTTCCTACTACGATTTTTAAAACTACTTATTTCGAAGCAAACGTAAGTAAGTGCAATTCGTAGACATTTCGATTCATAAATTTTATCTATCCGAAGCGTTACGGGCTTCTTGAACCGTTTACTGATTTATGTTAACGCTTTACAGGGATCGTTACGTCTAATAAATCTTGGTTCAACTTGTTGCGGTAACGCAGAGAATTAGCTTTACTCGAGTGTCGTGTGATTTTTTTTGGCTTCGTTTTATTTGCTTATCTGCGGTAAGTGTCTAGTTTGCGTGTAATTTTGCGCGAAAATAAGATCACGCACGGTTTGTGTTTCATAAAATATGTTCCCACGCCTTTGTGATTTATAAGGCTGGCAAGACTTGGTAAAGTCAGATCGAGTAGTAGGTAATACGATTGCAAAGTGACTGAGACGCAATCTTAGAGAATCATAGAACGTCCGGAGATATGGGCAGTCGATATTATCAACGTCGCGGGCCGGGGTTGGCACAGAATCGTCTTGGATGGCACTGAGGGATGTATATCATTTTAAATCAATTGTATATATTTATTCAGACAATTTTGTTATTTTTGTAAGTGTACAATAAAAAAGCTTAAAGCTTTATTTACAAGGAATTACACGTACTGGTAAGTTTCTTTTAAAAATATATTAATTACATAGATTTATTTCAAATTATTTTAGAAGCTTACACTGGTTTTTTCACCATTCGTTACTAGGCCTTTTTGTAAGTTTAGTTTTTTTTTGTCGTTTTTTTTTGTAAAAAGTTAGTGTTACTGATAAAAACTATTACTAGACATACACTAGACGTTTATTTAATCCTTATAATAATATGTACCTTGACTCTGAGACATTCAAGTTTTACTTTTGTCCTTTTTGCACTTGTGACATTTTCTGGTCACTAGAAATTACTTTCTGCAGCTTTGTCTTCTTCTTTGACATCTTTGACCCAATGGATATAATATTAGATTAAATCTAATGTCTTCTATCATTCTAGGCTTTTCCTAGTATATTATTACGTATAGGACAGATATTCCAAAAATATGAACCTAGACGAGGATCGAACACATTGAAAGCAATATTCGCAGATATATGCCAAATTCGGACTTGCACATGTTTCTGTTAATTTCCCAGGAGCAGTCAATTCTGTGAGCCATCAATCCACAGATTATCTGTATGCCTCTGTATTATGTGAGTGAATACGCTGATGCTGCTTCCAAAATAATTAAAACATTTTTTGTTTGACGGTACGAACATAATATAATGCACATGTTTGGAACACTTCAATCAATCATCAGTAAAATACTGTTAGATTTTTCTTTATTCTTTATTGTACTCACAAATTTACACTTACATAATAAATAAGACATTAAATACAAAACCATTATTTTTGTAATGTAATAAAGACATTAATTACAAAACCGCCAGGAGTGGCATAATAGAGAAGAGGCCTTTACTCAGAAGTGGGTGTTACCGGCTCATTAGAGAGAGAAATATAAAAAAACCGAATCCCTTATGTGCTAACGTTATTTTGCGACACTCTTTCGACTAAAAAAAAAACAAAAATAGCCCACAACAAAATGTTTCGGCTCGTCGTGATTCCATAAGATGATGATGTTTTTTTGAGTTTGGCGGGAAAGTAATAATCCCTCAGGAATTAAACTTTAACTGGACCATTTTGAGATCATTCTCTATACAAGAACAAAATAATCATCAAATCGGTTTATAATTGGCAAAGATATTAAGTAACAAACAAACCTAGACCTAGGTAGAAAAGCAGAATGATATGACATAAAAGGTGTGTTTAACCCTAAGAAGAGTTTTTTCCTGTAATCCTTGACTTATAGAGAAATAATTAAAGAGGTAGGACCGTGTACAAAAAACTACACATACTAACTATATACACTAATTTACAATAAATAAATGAATAACTATTTAATCAGGACCAAAAATCACCGAGTTTTCGACAAACATACACAAAGAACATGTTAAATATTTTTTATTTTTGTATTAAGTAATTATTAGATGATAATATCATTTATTAATTTTGCATGCTTGTGAGCTGACCATGGCTGTACCTATTTTATTTTTTACCACACATTGTAACCCATGCTTCGCAAATAAACAAATCTGAATCTGAATCTGAATCTGAGAATATATATCCCCTGATTTGAGTATAACACAGTCATGTTCTTCGCCATGTTTAATAAACAAGCCACGACCTGTCTCGGGCACACCACAAATCTAGATTGATCTTATAATATAAATCTTAATTTCATTACGAGAAACGAAACCTTGGATTGTCCTCAACAGAGACAGCTCTAGGCCAGTCATGGATTCAACCGCAGAAAGACCAAGAACTGACTTGAGTAAAAAAAAGGAAAAACGCTCATGACTGTATTCCCAATAATGTACATTCTCAGATACATACATAATCAGCGAGTTGATCTTTGAGGATACTAAGTAGGGGGTAGTCAGTGGCACGTCCAAATATTACATTTGCCTGAGACGCAGAAGGTTGCGGGTTCGATTCCCGCCGCGGGACAAATGTTTGTATCTGTAAATATTCGTCTCGGATCTGGGTTTTTCTATGTATCATATGTATGTATTTACAAAAAAAATATATATAAGTAGTATATTAGTCATGTAGTTCCATAATACAAGCATTGCTTTGTTTGGAGCTAGATGATAATGTGTGGAAATGTCCTGCACTTTTTTTTATTCAGCGCATGCCCGCCTTTTGCAAGTAGTCGCATTCCACATGTCAGGTTGCAAGTCCATCGCCGCTTTATATGTCTTGTATAATATTTTTAAAATCTAAAACCGACTTCTGTTTGGATTTCCGAGCACGTCGGCTTCAGCCATTTTGCGGTGATTCAGCCATTTGTCCCCAATGGGGACAAATCAGTGATGACAAATATAAACTAACGGACTTGTTATTTTGTATAATTTCTGAAATGATCTGACATTTATCAATTTTGCATGCTTGTGAGCTGATCATAGCTTACCACACACTGTAACCCATGTTTCGCAAATAAATTAATCTGAATCTGAATCTGTTAGTGGACTTGACGTATTTTTGAATCTCACATAAAAATATTTCGAAATAGTTCATTTACTAAACACTGATTTGTCTCTTTCTGTTATGTCGTTTTAAATTCAACAGTAATAAAATGTGTAGTTAAAAAAACACGCTTTTATCAGGCACTAAAAAATATAAAAAAAAACACTATCCACCTCCTGGCTCCATCATCAGATCCTCGTTATCAAGACCAATCTATTGGACTCGTGAAAACGTATCATATGAGCCCAAACTCAAGGGGTTTACTAGAAGCCATTGTAGAGTTCCACAATAGACCTCCTGGCTCCATCATAAGATCAGCTCTAAGATACCAAATTATAGTATTGTCATCCAAAATACATATACATAAAAAGTATCATTTCGATATGACAATTTAAAGTAGGTTAAAATTTACTTCCAAGATTGGACATTATTTGTTAGTTATTTAGTCAGTTATATCTCATGTTTTACCAAGCATAACGAAGTAATCAGCTCTTTAATTACTATCAATGTTTGAGAAATTTATTCTTAAATTTTGTTCACTTCGTATACATCTTTTGATTTCCACTTTTATTCCCTGAATATAATGTCAACAACCAAAAGCGGAGCTGCCATAAAATATCCGTAAACATAAACACAGTGCCTTGACCCACCCCTGCACACTAAGATAACAATTGAATTTCTTGCACGAAAAATTCCCAATAAAAATCCGCAGGCAATTTCAGCCGTTGTCAGAAGGAATATGTAGATGGATTTTGGTAACTGCAGTGTTGCCCACTTAGCTAAGTTATCGCTAGATATAGCCAATTATTGACATATTATGGTTTAACAATTTAATATTTTTGTTTAAAATGTTAGCTAGGTTAACTTTTACTTTAGTAACTTTGCACTTGATATTATTGTAATTGTTATTAATCATTAGTTTTTTAAGTTCAGTTAGATTAGTTAATTTTAAGTTATTTTAATATTATTTTTAGATATAAATAACAAGTTGAAACTAGTTTTGGGATCATTTTCTATACTAATTTTCAAGCATGTACAAAATATCGTAAAAAAATTACGTACTATAAGTAGCCAGCTAAAAACGTTGAATTAGTATTCCAGCTGGCAACACTTTCGGTAAGCGATTCTCGATTATATCATGTGGGTGGCCCGTATCTTGCATATGTCTACCGGAGGAAGATAGATGGCGCAGTCGGCGCTTATCTGACGTACCACGGTTTGACGTTATCCCCGGCTTTAAAAATCGAACCCGTATTTAGCGAAGTATGAATGAAGTTTTTGGTAATTGAAATATCCTTTCAGGTTAGTACTTTTGTACATATAGGTATGTCGGCATGTCACTCTACTGAAGGCTGTGATCGGGTAACGACCTCAGTGGCGCGGATGACGAGTAGCCGACTGAGACGCCAGAGGGTTCTATTCCCGCTGTTTTATATGTTTCCATTTTCTGCAAATATTTGTTTGCAAATAACATTATACGATGATACCACATATCATGGTAAAATTTAGTAATAAGGCAGGTTCTTAAAAACATAAAAAAAAAATTGATGCAAATTGATGTATTATTCACACAAAATCTTATTTACCAAGTTACGAAAACAACTCAATACAATATTAAATGTAGGTAGTGCCTATGTTAGTAGGTGCAAAACAGCTTTCGTTACCGAACCGGCAAACAAGTTAGGTTTAGAAGTCCCCACACTAGGATTCTCTGTGTTGTTGGACACAGGTATAATATAAACCTCGGTATAATATAAAAAAAAACAAACACGATTGCGCCTATATTCCCCGTGAAGAAGATCCTCTTATCCACACGTGGTACGTAGATCTGTGAGGATACCAAGTAGGAGTAGTCAGAGACAAGTCCTAATAAATCTTATTTTTGGCATATGCCCACGTTTTGCGTGGTAGTAAGCATTCAACGTGACAGATTGCGAGCCGCTAATTGGAACACTAACCAATTTCCTCACTGTGTATTTTTTCATATAAATACAAAACTCATTGGTTGCACGACCAGGTTTGTACCTTCGACGTTCAGATCGGAAGTCGGATTACATAATTTTAGGCCTTTTTAACGGTATAACATAAATGCGTAAATTAATGTGGATAAAAACCGACTTCAATTAACGGGAAGGTTTTTTTATCAACTTCCTATTAATAGTCCAATATAACATTTCTTCCTTAATTTTTTTACCCTTTGTATATACTACCTGTATTTTTCATAAAATGTATTAAGGGTTGTATTACTTTAAGGGTTGTTAAAGTATACTCTACCCATTAAAAAAAAAAAATTAATAAAATCTATTCACAATTGACGAAGATTGCGTGATATTATACACAAAATTAGTTTATTTCAATCATTTGATTTAAAACCTCAATTTATGGAGCCTACTCGAATAACCGATACTTCGGCCACATGTATAGACAATATCTTTGCCAACATTAAAATTTTAAATAAGAGTTTAATTAGTAATATTAAGTCGGATCATCTTGGACAAATAATTAAAATAGAGGTTCAAACAAAAAAACTTGAAAAAAGAAATATTACTTGTATACCTATGACCAAAGATCGATTGGACAAACTAAAATTGAATTTAACTTCTGTATTTCCATGTTTGTATGGTAATTTTAATCCAAATAATTTATACAACACATTTTTTAAGAAATTTAGTGATGTGTTCAATTCAATTTTTACATCGAAATCGATCATGGTCTCTGACGGTAAAAAGTTCAGTGACTGGGCAACAGCGGGAATACTTAAAAGCAGGAAGAAATTGTATGATCTTTATGCTGAAAAACAATATAATTTTAATGAGGAGTTTAAAGAACAAGTCAAAAAGTATTCTAAAATTTTTAAAAATGTTTGTCGTGAAGCAAAAGCTCGTCATTTGAGTTCAAAAATTAAAAATAGCCAAGATAAAGTAAAAGCCACTTGGAAAGTAATCAACAGTGAGACTGGAAGAGTCACAACTAAGAACAATAAGTTTAATTTGAAAATTGACAATGCCACCGTCAATCAGGATAGTGATGTAGCTAAAGCGTTCGAAAACTTTTTTACCGACATTCCAGTCTCTACCACAAAATCCTTAAACTCCTCTCCCATAGAAGCAGAGTCATTGTTAAAAGAAAACTTAACAGAATGTAAAATACAATTCAAATTTGATCATGTAAATAGTGATGACATCATAAAAGCTTTCAAACTCATAAATGTTAAAAAAACCACGGACCTCTGGGGCATCTCTGTTTGCGTTGTGAAATCATTGATTGGCATTATTGCGCCCGAACTAGCTTTAATATTCAACGAGTGTATTGACTGTGGTGTGTTCCCTGATTTAATGAAACACAGTAAAATAACTCCACTTTTCAAATCGGGTACATGTTCTGACCCTAGTAATTTTAGACCTATATCAGTACTTCCTACATTTAGTAAAATTTTTGAAAAACTGATTTTAAATCAATTGCAAAGACATTTTAAATTAAATAATTTACTGCATAATAAGCAATTCGGATTTAGTAAGGGTCGCTCAACCACTGATGCTGGTATTGAGTTAATATCGCACATATTTGATGCCTGGGAGGAATCTCATGACGCTTTAGGCGTTTTTTGTGATTTGTCAAAGGCATTTGATTGCGTAGACCATGACACATTGATCAGGAAACTACACCATTATGGTATTAGGGGCGTTGCTCTAGACTTTCTCACTTCCTATTTAAGTGACAGAGTACAAAGAGTTGACGTGAATGGAAAACGGTCTCCGGGGTCTCTGGTTACTATCGGTGTACCGCAGGGATCAATTCTTGGTCCATTTTTGTTCTTAGTATACATTAATGATCTACCCCACCTTGTAAGGGACGATCATGAGGTTGTATTGTTTGCAGATGACACGTCACTTTTATTTAAATTAAAGCGACGACAAACCAATTTTGACAATGTAAACAATGCAATCTCTAAGGTTGTAAAATGGTTCAACGTTAACAATCTCCTACTTAATGAAAATAAAACAAAGTGTATTAGATTTATACTACCCAATGTTACACAAGTTAAAG
This sequence comes from Perizoma flavofasciatum, assembly GCA_958496245.1. Taxonomy (NCBI): domain Eukaryota; kingdom Metazoa; phylum Arthropoda; class Insecta; order Lepidoptera; family Geometridae; genus Perizoma; species Perizoma flavofasciatum. The sequence goes on along the minus strand of OY292434.1, from coordinate 9,456,284 downwards.
CAAATATCAAAATCAAAGATGAACAGTTGGCTCTTGTGGACACCACCGTATTCTTAGGTATCACCCTAGATAATAAGCTTCAATGGGGTCCTCATATTGATGGGTTATCGAAGAGACTTAGTTCTGCGGCATATGCAGTCAAAAAGATCCGTCTTTATACAGACGTTGACACAGCTAGACTAGTTTACTTCAGCTACTTCCACAGCATTATGTCGTACGGTATACTGCTGTGGGGGAGTGCTGCTGATATCAATACCATTTTTGTGCTGCAGAAGAGGGCTGTTCGAGCAATTTATAATATGGGCCCCAGAGAATCACTTCGCGAAAAGTTTAAAGAAATAAATATAATGACATTCCATTGTCAATACATTTATGAAAATCTGATGTATGTTCACAAAAATATTAATTTGTTTAAGAAAAAAAGCGATAATCACAATGTTAATACTAGAAATAAAGATAAACTCGCTGTTGCCACTTGTAGACTCCATAAAGTTGGTAAATCGTTTAAAGGGCACGGTGTACGCTTTTATAACAAACTCCCAAGAGATATACAAAAATTATCAATAAACAAATTTAAAAACGTAATTAAACAAAAGCTTTATAAAAAGGCATACTATAAAATATCTGATTATTTAGATGACAAAAACTCTTGGGATTGAAAATGCTCCAACTCGAACCTATTGTTTTGTAAAAGGATCATTAAAAAGAATAACCAGCCTTGTTTTCTTGCCTTTCTTTCCTGGCTTGGTCGCGGAGGAACAGGCACCTAGATAAAAACCGACGTTTCAAAGTGGTCCTTGTGATTTTATTGAATAAATGAATTTTGACTTTGACTTTGACTTTGAAAAAACAAATTCGGAACATTTTTTGAAATGGGTTGGAAATTGGCAAAATGTTGCCTGGAAGAGATCGCTTTCAGCGACAAGGTCTCCCATTGTACCACTAGATGTTATTTAAAGTTCGTGTTTCTTTTGTATTTACTGGTATTTATAAAGATATCTTATCTTATCTTATCTTATCTTATCTTATCTTATCTTATCTTATCGTATCTTATCTTATCTTGTTGGCAACAGAAACTCCCAACTGTATGCTTTCACAGATTCATGTTATGAATATATATCGAAGATGGGGATTCAGGAGAGTTTTATTTTATTTCATCTCAGAACCTCTTGTAATAGATTAGAATAACACAAACGCTACTTGGACTCATTTGAAAGAATATCTACATAATCTATCAATGTAAATAAAAATCAACTGCCATATAAAAAAGATCATCAAGATATGGCTATTTTTTTTTGTTGTGTTCATATTTATCAAGACAAGTTTGTGTGAAAGAGCATTTTTGGAAAAACCGGAAATGGAGATAACCCTTGCGAAGTTGGGGCGGGTCACTAGTAATATTTTTTTTTCTTTTCATTTCTTTTCATTTACGCAAATTAACACTCAAACAATAATTAAAAAACTCGTTTTAGATTGACTCAAAACAATTTGATGAATATTTAAATGTTTAATAAATTTCTCGAATTCTGTTCCAACGAAGGGGTCACAATATAGTATGAATCAGTAGAGTTCATTCAATCAGCATTTATTTCAAGTTAACGAATGCTCAATATTTCACCCCAAGCTTCCTAAATTAATCGGACAATACAGATGTAAAGCCGACCTCAATGGCGCAGTGGGCGAAGCCCCGCCTGAGACGCAGGAGGTTGCGGATTCGATTCCCGTCGCGGGAGAAATGTTTGTATGACCAGCAAATATTTGTCTCGAGTCTGGGTGTTATCTGTATATAATATGTTTGTATTTACAAAAAATAATACATTTATAAGTAGTATATCAGCTATGTAGTTCCCATAGTACAAGATATGCTTAGTTTGGGGCTATATGACGTTGTGTGAAAAAATGACCAGCATTATTTATTTATTTATTTGTATCACGTCGCACGGCAGGCAAAAATAAAGCTTATTTTCTTCGCAGTATCTTTTCTGTTTGACATTTAGACTGTGAATCATACTAATCGAATTATTTTGATTGACCGGTTGGAATCAGATTAGAATTGATTTAATCTTGTACCGTTAAAAGCCTACGGAATTCTAATTACTTAGAATTATTACTGCTGGAGGAGATTGCTGATAACAAACGAGCAATTTGTATTTTTGTTTGATTGTCAGCACAGGATCTCAGCACGGCTCTAACGAAGCTCGACTTCACCTACTGCTGGGGACACAGTTAAAAAAAATATGATAAACCTTACAGCATATAGGGCGTTACGGGGATGAAACAATGATCTAGCTAGGATCAGTGATCAGTGCACGACGCGACGCGGAGGGAGAACGTCGCGATCACTCACTCTGATGAAGACTCTTGTAATGAGTCGAAACTTAGTCGGTGCCTTCCCGATAGTGCGGTACCTGAGAATTCCCGTTTTTATAATATAAATGATCTGGCTAGGATCCATATCATCATCATTATCCAAAGCTCGACTTCACTGACTGCTGTGTATAGGTCTCCCTCAGTTTGTGCCATCCACCACGATGCTGCGCTATTCTGAACCATCCACGGCCCGCGAAATTGACTATATCGTCTGCCAATCTCGCTGCCGACCGTTCAAGGTATCTTACCACTGCTTGGCCACCACTCAGTAGCTATCCTGCTCCACCTGTCATCATCAAATCTTGCAATATGTGACCACAAATTCCGGGCCGGGTAAATCAGTATAGTAAGTAAAAAATCTGAACGATGAATGTTCGGCCAGCCGCCAGCTCGGCCGCGGTCTCTGTTTCAGGGGTGTAGACATCCCTATTAATGGAAAAAGCTTGGTCTTCTTCTAATTATTATTAAATTGACATACTGTTGCAGTCCAATAGATAACGATTTATAAAAAAATAACACTGGTATGGTGTATTAATTCAACAAATAAAATTAAACCAATTTCAAAATGGAACAAATTTGTACGAAAATAAATATTCGAATTGTGCTAAAGAATTCTCAATCAGAGGTATTTGGATATCGCAAACAAAATGGTGAGAGCAACGATTCCAATTAATCCAATTGGCAGGGTCTGGGCTGACAGCTCATGGAAAAAAGGGCAAATTTTTTGTGAGTATCATCAGGGCCGGACCTAGGCAAAGCATTTTAACCGATAGAATAGAATAAAATAATTTAGTTTATTGCTAAAACATTAAGGTAAATTAAATGTTGTTGAATTATTTCTAATTACATTATAAAATAATATTTAAACTAGGTAGGTACTAATATAAATAACTAGTATCTAACAATTAATTGTATGAATTATTCATACATAATTAAATAATTATGTATGAATAATTCCCGACCCGAAAATGTGTACCCCACATTTTCGGGTCGGGAGAATAACTTTAGCCTGACTCCGAGCGCCCTCCTTGGACCTTGGCTTACCTGTACTAAACTCTTTAAGCTAAAGCAAAGACTTAGGCATGTATTAATAGCAGATTTTCTATAGAAACTTGTAACTAGGCATATAAGTAATTAGGAGCCAGGCATATAAGTCAAAGTTTAGTGCAGAGTGGCCTAAGTATGTTTGTGAAAATACGTAAATTTATAAGATTTTCTGTAGAAGGTAAATTATAAATTTTAAAACAAGCAATATAAAGAGAGGCACGTACGTAAATGAGGCTGAAGGTATGTTTATGACTGGATCCGAGTGCTAGCAGATATAAGGTTAAGTTTACTTTTCTAAGTTCAAAGGTTGGTGCGTGACTGTTTAGAGGTGCATGTTTCAGCTTTTGGTATTATGTTATATGTCTGTAGGTAGGTAGGTACTTTATATTGTAAAAACGGGAATTTTCACGTTCTGAACTATCGGCGAAGGCACCGACTAAGTTTCGACTCATTCCGAGAGTCTTTATCAGGGTGAGTGGTCGCGACTTCCTCCTTCCGCGTTGCGCCGTGCACTACCACTACTAGTGCAGTACGTGAAAATTCCCGTTTTTACAATATGAATAGTCAAGGTAGGTACTTATTTATCAAAAGTATAGATTATACAATGGAAATGAATGAAAATACTTCATTGTATTCCATAGATAGTGGCGGGCGGTTGTGCATCTTATGGAGACAAACCATAAACAAGTAACACAAGCAATTTTTCAGGAAAAATAAAAACCTACTTCAAATAACGGAAAGTTGATAAAACCAAAATGAAATTTTGTTTCCCCTTTTTTCACCCCTAAGGGGTTATTTCACAAAATGTATATGAGACCACCCTTAAAATATACGTTAAACAAAGAATTATTCAAATCGGTTACCAATTGATGTATCGCGTAACATACAAAAAACATACAGACAAATTGAGAACTTGCTCTTTTTGAAGTCGTTTGAAAATAAACAAGTTCTTACAAAGTGCAATGTAAAAAACAAAATACAGTTTTATCGATTTCGGAGCTTAGTGCCGACTTTCACACTTTGCCGACTTTTGCAGTATTCAATACAGGTACAGATATTATAATATAAATACAGGTAATAGCGGAGTGCCGACTTTAGGAAATTTCTATGCAATTAATCGCTTATTGACGACTTTTTATAGATTATCGTATTTTATGAGTACTTTGCCGATTCATTTAGTAGCATGGGTAGAAGCGATAGATAGCGCTAGTGGGATATAATGAATATCAATATGCAGGACATTGCAGTTGTATCGCGGTGCCGTTACGCGGTGCGGCCTGACTTGCAAATAAAGTTGTTTGGAGGTAGAATTTAATGAAATATCAGTTTAAATGAGAAATCTGCCGCAACGCACCGTATGAAAACTCAACTGAAACTTCAACTAGAAGTTTGGTGAAATATCAACTAGAAGGAGAGGTCACACGCAAATGCTAATGTAATCACTAGTTCATGCATCTAGTACTCACTAGTTCATGCACCTAGTAATCACTAGTTTAAGTACCTAGTAATCACTAGTTGACGTACCTAGTAATCACTAGTTCAAGTACCTAGTAATCACTAGTTCAAGTACCTAGTAATCACTAGTTCAAGTACCTAGTAATCACTAGTTCAAGTACCTAGTAAGCACTAGTTCAAGTACCTAGTAATCACTAGTTCAAGTACCTAGTAATCACTAGTTCAAGTACCTAGTAATCACTAGTTCAAGTACCTAGTAATCACTAGTTCAAGTACCTAGTAATCACTTGAAACCGATTGAATAGAAAAAACAGAAAAGGAAGGAGATAAACTTTCTTTTGAGAGAAAGAAAGTTTTGCCTGAGGTCTGCGTGTATTTCCTCAACAATCACGAACGACATAATCACTTACAGTGAATTCTAGGTTTGAAACAATTTAACTGCCTTTTTGTAGCAATTTATTTTGCTTGTAATTTTTTTTCTATGTAATTATATATTACTAGCTTACGAAGCTCACGGCTTCGTCCGCGTGTTAATTTTGTTAAATTATACAATAAAGTATTTTCATTTATTTAATAATTTAAAACAATATTTGAATTTTATAATCATGAATCATCGACTTATATGAATATAATTAGGTAGAAACCTGATTAGCGCGATATGAACAATAATGAAAACAATATTAATTTATTCAGCAATAATTACGTTTTTGTGCTTTGTTGAATGCATAATTGAATTATGAATCAATGGTTATGTTTATAAACATAAAGAATATACGTTTCAGGTAAGTGTATAAAAATAAACAAATGAAACAGTCTAGTCAACTAAATACCATTTTACTATGTACATAGTAAATCACTACCAGACGTAAGCGTTCTCAAAATGCTGACTGCACTAACACATTGAATGGCAATGCTAATACGTTGACCCAGATCAGAGCCAGGGGCCTAACCATGAAGTCTTATAGCGATTCAGTTCAGGCAAAGATGAAACTTTGTGTTTGCGATTGAGGACGCTATGGCGTTGTTAAAGCTTTGCCATTCGCAAAGCGAGATTTGACATCTTTGCCTGAATTGAATCGCAATAAGTCTTGATGGTTAGGCCCCTGGACTTTGGTGACGACGCGTCGCTTCGACCATACGCTCTGAAATATTTTTAATACACAAAGGATCCTGAAACATGTTACTTTGAATATATTTTCTCATTCGTTTTTTTTTCGTCCTTGCTCTGTTTAATCCATTTTATGAATAACAATCCATCTCTGAATACTGTGCAGTGAATTATCCTGTGTTATTTTAAGTGAGACCAAAAACAGTCTCCTAGATCCGTCTCTCTGTGAAAAAGCCACGAAAAATAGAATTTAAAACGGCTTGGTCGCCATCGCAGATAGTGATGTATGGCGACCAGGTCTCAGTACGATCCTCAGTGCTAATTGGATTTTTCACTAAGCAACTATGGGAAACTCTAATTTACGATCATTGTTATATCTTCTTATGGGTGATTTTTTTAGATTGGTGGTAAAAGTTATATATATTTTTTTACATAAGTTTAACAAAACAAACACGCTCACGACTGTAATCTCATATTTAGTACGCAGATATACGTGAATACCAAGTGGTCAGCAACACGTCCAAAGATTATATTCGGCACATGCCTAGGTTTGGCACAGTAGTTTGCGTTTTTTTAGTGTGAACGGAACTGCGTATATTAACGTAAGCTGCTGTAGTGATAAACGGAATAAATAAATGTTTTGAAATTATTAAAGCTACTCAGAACTAGAAATTATAATACTACATTTTCAAAGACAGAAGGAGGTCTCGGGATCCAGGAGGGACCCTGGGACGTTCGTTTTCTGCGTTTTTTTATATATCATTGCGTTCTATACGCATATTCGTACAGGATTGGACCGCGTCGATCAATAAATTATGTGATGCAGTGTAATACAAAAAAGCAGAACGCGAACGCAGAATGCTTTCACTTTTAGTGATTTTGAAGACAGAAGGCAGTCATTTTGACCGCCTTCTGTCTTTCATGACCGTAGAAAGACAGAAGGCGGTCAAGTCGACAGCCTTATTTTTGCAAATACACAAAAAGTTCATTGATATTTTTTAAATATCTTCTTACTGTTTCTATCCGCACTGTGCATGCCTTCAATGTGATTTGCGTTGTCGTAAAAAGTAAAGGATCTTTCCAAGCCCGTTTTCCTTTGCATCATAAACGGAAACATGTAATAGGATCAGAAACAAAAAAATATGTCCAATTACGTTAGAAATAAGAGCGCTCGATAAAAGAGCAAAACTCGAGCAAAAACGTCTATCGTCGAGCGTTCTCATTATCCTAAATCCTGATGTTACTTGACTGATGCTGGGAAGCTGTTGCCAGCTGAACTCCAGTTTTTCACTGGATTATTCTCTAGTATTTTTATACTGGAGAAAACGAGGCAAACCCTAGCCGGCATCGGTATGAACTACCTAGAACCTAGAACCAAAAAATCTAAGGCATGTACTATCAGTTAGTATTCCAATAAGCGGCGATGCGCTTACAAACCTGTTCAATCATATATTTTTACAATCGTCTTTATCTTTCCATTTCTTGTAATGCCTTTTAATAATGTGGTCTGGTAAATTACTTAGTCCTAATTTACCAGACTACATTAAAAGTCAAAGTCAAACACCATCTAAATGTCTTCACTCGAGATTGAGCAACACACCTAATTATGACAAAGTTTCTTAAATTATACTATAATAATTATGGAACTACGATTATATAAAATAGTAGTTTTCTAATATAGTACTCACTGTGTAAGTATATTTACACTGGAAATGGAAAAATAAACAAACATTAAAAAAATAATGTAGACTGACTTCAAAAACAACAGGCACTAAAAAGAGCAAAATAATTATTTATTTTATTATTTTATGCGCTTCCAAGTGATTTGTATGAAGTCGGTGTCAGGCAGAACAAAGTATTCTTAGCGATTTGAACATAGATTATGGCGATGTGGCGGAAGTGGACCTAGCATATCTACCTACCTTTTTTTGGCTTGGCACCGAGTTTAAACAAATCAGTAGGTAGCGCGTAAAATAATAATCTGTGATTTCATTATTTTTCTCTTTTTAGTACCTTTTCGTTGTTGCTTTTGTTGTTGTTTTTGAAAAAAAATGTTCAGTTTACCTTTTTTTAAGTTTATTCACTCAATAATAAAGCGGCTAGATCCAGCGAAAAGATGGCAGATGGCAACAGTGCGGGGGACTCCCCAATTTGTTGACTACCCACTACTAAGACAGGGATTAGGTATAATATTCATGAGTTAGCTTGGAGCTTTCAATTAGTACGTTCTTGAGAAAATTTAGGGTTAATCTGAATTTGACGGGTGAACTTAATTTATTTTTTCTATGTATAATATGTATGTATTCACAAAAAAAGTATATAAGTAGTATATCAGTCATGTAGTTCTTATAACACAAGCTCTGCTTAGTTTGGTGCTAGATGATGCCGTGTATAGAATGCCCAGCATTTTTTTTATTAATTATTAAAAAGGTCAATTGGAACATTTCATTTTATTCCAAAAACTATCAAGAATTTTCACGTACTGCTCTATCGGTGAAGGCACCGACTAAGTTCCGACTCATTCCGAGAGTCTTCATGAGAGTAAGTGATCGCGACTTGCTCCCTCCGCACGTTTTTGACTGATGCTTACTCAAAACTCCTAGACCTTTGCAAATAAAACTTGAGTCAAACAAAAATAAATAAAAGCTCCCTTCAATAGCAATTTCGTTGCTACGCTAGTTGAATCAGACCACTGCATCTAAATATTAATTCTGGGTTCATCAGACCGGGGCACGCGACTTGCATAATGGAACCTGGGGCATTGCCATCTAGAACCTTGTACCTACGCTGCTGTCCTATTCGAAAAGGGTGCATCTACCATTTTTGACAAAATTGAGTTAAATAAAAATAAATAAATAATTCTGGACATTTTTCACACAGCATCATCCAGCCCCGAAGTAAACAGAGCTTGTGTTATGGAATTTCATGACTGATATTCGAAGGAAAACTATTACTGGTTCTAAGCAGATTATAAAACTTCAAGACAACAATGGGATTACAGTGACGGATAGGGTTCAGCTCTTGTCTATTGTAGAAAAGTTTTATGAGGCACCTTCTGCGTCTCAGGCGAGCCTTTGCCCCCTGCGCCACAGACAGGAGTCAGTAAAAAAGGCACATCTGATCGTAAATTTAATTTATTCCTATCTCATTCCTAAGAAAAGTTATTGATGAGCAAATGGGCGCTTCTACACATTTTTTTGTAAATTTATACATTATTATGCATAGAAAATACCCAGACCTGAGACAAACATTTGCATATCATACAAACATTTGTCTCGTGGCGGGAAACGAACCCACAACCTTCTGCGTCTCAGGCGAGCCTTCACCCACTGCGCCACAGACATTGATCAGTAAAAAAACGCACATCGATCGTAAATTTAATTTCTTCCTTTCTCAAAGGTTTGCTGGAAGAAAACTCTTGTTAGAGTTAAGCTCGCCTTTGTACATGTCCTATATGTAAGTATTTTGTCTGTATTATCTGTGTGTACAATAAAGAATAAAGAATAAAGGAAAGTTATCGATGAGCAAAAGGGCGCTTCTACATTTTTTTTGTCACTTCAATATTTTATCTCGTTTTTGTGCTTGTGTTATATGCGCCCTTTTTGAATAGAAGAGTAGTATGAATAATAAGGGACTCTCAGACACAATACTTTCTACTTTTTTTAGTATTATATTTAATACTCCTACGTGAAGCAGAGCTGAGGTGTCTAGCTAGACAATGGAATATGTTTTTTGAGGACCTTGGTGGCGCAACGTGGAAATAGCCAGATGCAACACAAATAATGCGGGTTCGGTTTCCGCTGCGGTACAAATGTACGCCAGATCTGTAGATATTATTTTGTTTAGGGCGTTTCGTTACGGTACCCGTGGTTCCTGATACCCACGACACAGGAATTCATGTGTTAAGACATTTCTGTGTGTTTTTAATTTGTGGAAAGTTTATCTTTATAGTTCTTCATTGTTACAAAGATGGCGCTGTATTGAAAAGGTAGAAAAAATGTGATTGACAATTTTACTATGAAATCGGTTGAAGAACAAGTTACCAAAAAAAGATCTTAGAATTTGAGCTGGGAATATATCTTGTAGAACCGGTAATCGCTCGAGTAAAAAGGTTCTAGAATGACGGTCACGAACCTGACGATGCACTAGAAAGGCCCCTCGACTGATTGATTGATGATATCTCAAAGGTTACGGGAACTCGTTCGATTGAGGGGACCGAAGATTGTTCGTCATGGCACTCTTTGGGGTAGGTCTATGTTCAGCTGTGGGATTCTAAAGGCTGTTAATGATGATAATGGTGTCCCAGACATACAGTTACATCTGAAATAAACAAAAAAAGTGTGAAGAGAAACACGCTTTTTTATTTATATAAATCACCTCGTTTACATTTATTTCTCGCGTTTTTTTGATACCTTATGCAGCAGGCTTGGATTTTTTAATTGGTATAAAAATAAACTCGATAAAACCGATATGCAGTTTTTCACACTGATATCAAAAACATTTATTACCTAGAGAATCTGTAAGGCAAAAGTTTAAAGAAATAAATATAATGACATTCCTTTGTCAATCCATCTATGAAAATCTGATGTATGTTCACAAATATATTAATTTATATAAGAAAAATAGCGTTAATCACAATGTTACTACTTCACTTCATAAAGTTAGGAAATCGTTCAAATGGAAAGGTGTACGCTTTTACAACAAACTCCCAAGAGATGTACAAAAATTTGCAATTGATAAATTTAAAACAAAATTAATCAAAAACTTTTTAAAAAGGCAAACTATAAAATATGGGATTATTTAGATGATAAAAATTCTTGGGATTGAGAGTACTACAACTCGTATTGTAAAAACGGGAATTTTCCTGTACCGCACTATCGGCGATTGTGCGGTACGTGAAAATTCCCGTATGAAAATTCCCATATGAAAATTCCCATATGAATGGTCAAGTTCACGATAGTTTTTGGAATAAAATTACCACAACTCGATAAAAATTGTAGATTCTTCTTGTTTTGTAATAGGATCATTTAAAATAATAACCAGTCTTGTTTTCTTGCCTTTCTTTCCTGGCTTGGTCTCGGAGGAACAGGCAGTAGATAAAACCGACGTTTCAAAGTGATCCTTGTGATTTTAATGAATAAATGAATTTTGACTTTGACTTTGCACACGGCTTTGCTCTCGTGGTATCCGGGTAAAAATACGCTTTTATTTTATAATCCCATATTATATACTAGCAGATGCCCGCGGTTTTACTCGCGTAGGATAGATAATTGATAGGTGCCCTTAAATTGATATTTACACCCCCTTATGAGCAGAATTTTCCAAATTCCTTTCTTAGTGTACCTTAAAATTCCTTTCTTTCTTAGTGTGTATGTGTGTAATATACCCTCTAAATTTCATGCTTCTAGGACTTATGGTTTAGACTGTGCGTTGATTCACCTCTTGTACTTTGACACCCCTCACATTCCCTATGAGGGGTATTTTGGGAAAATAATTATACAAGACTCTTTTGGATTGAAGAATATTTATGTGTAGTTTCAAGATTGTAAGTTCAAAGAATACGATTTTTCATACAAAGGTTTTCAGCCCCTTAGGGGTAGAATTTTCAAAATTCCTTTCTTATTGCACCCCTTCACCATAAGAGGAATATACCCTCCAAGTTTAATGCTTCTAGGACTCATGGTTTAGGCTGTGCGTTGATCCGCCAATCAGTAACGGAACAGTTTTATATATATTGCTAACATCATTGTACCTATAAAAAGCTAGGTCATCCGCTACGAAGATTATCAAATATATAAACATTTATTGCTTCGTAAGAGAATCAAAGCATGGGCCATCAATTAGTGTTCCAATAAGCGGCGATGGGCTTGGAGCCTGTCACGTTGACTGCTAACTACAATGAAAAATGCGGACATAGTGCCGAATATAAATTTGGACGTGTCTATGACTACCCTCTGCTTGGTATTCTCACAAGTCTGCGCACTAAGTATGGATCTGAGTACCTCCATCACGGGCTATTAAGTTGGTTATTTATCAATACATGACGATATTGACTTGACACAAAATGTGGACACTATTGTCAATATTTGTCGACAACAAGCTGTCTTCTGTCGACAACGATCCATAGAGCCAGTATCTCAACTCTAGTGATTAGTATGTGACGGTATATGATTTGGTACTTAAGAAAATTAACTTAACTTAATAAGTACCTAAAGGAGCTCTGTCCCTCATACTAGGTCTCTGTCGAGCCTGCACTGTAGGGTCCCAATGATTCGCTTCGGACTCTCATCTTCATCATAATACAAAAAGTTACCCATCTACATTGAAGTTAATAAAATAAAAAAATAACAAATAAGAACTAGTTATTATTAGGGGTAAGTTCTCAGGACTATATCTTAACAAAAGATGGAAAATAAACAAGAAAAAAAGAGTGTGACAATGTGTCTATTATCGTCGTGTATTAGTACCTTAAGACCTTATTTTGTAATACATAAAATAAACTATAATAACATATAACATACATAAAGTCACGCCTGTTCCCCGGAGGGGTAGACATAGACCACGGATTTACATTTACTACGATCCTGGCATACCTTTTTAGCTTCATTCATCCACATCACATTCTTCATACAAGCTCGTCTGTTTAGAGTACTCTTGACTTGACATTTCTCAAGAACTTCAATTCAAGATCGCATTTTATACTTGTTTTGTTTATTTTCTTTCATCCATCCTTTTCACACTCCTAAACCATCTCAACTTACCTTTCTTAACTCTCGTTACTACGTTACATTGAGTGGGAATGACCCATCATACTGCTCTCTTACACGCTGTTCCTCACGCTATATCTCAAACTTACACTAAACATTTCAAAGCTCTCATCTCCACTGCATTAATTTCGACTTTGTTTTTTTTTCTGCCATACTACCATACATTGATGTCAGCACTAACGCTAAAATTAATAAAAAAAAACCTAGCTCTAAGTAGAAATCCCCGCTAAATGCTAACCTAGTTGCGTCGTCATGCAAGTGATAAAGTACAAGCCAAAGTTATAAAATCTACCAAGTTTTAGCGAGCACGATATTATGTCTATGAAAAAACATGCGGCTTTGAGAGAAAGCCGAACTTTTTGCGGTTTATACTTTTTCCGTGCTTTGAACTTTCGCCGTCCATGCCAATGTAACTGCTAGACGCAAAACAGAACACATTATTATTTGCTATACAAAACAATACGACGCTCTTTCTACAAATACCTACCTATGAATTTGGACCTTCTTTTTACTTAATTTCATACCTTCCCATTTTACTTTTATCATACCATCTATACCTAATCTTACTTTTATTGTACTTTGTCCGTGATTCAATCGGGTTTGATGCAATCCGTGCTGAAAATAGCGCCCAAGTCCACTGCAGCCTACCTTTTTATTACCTTTTTGACGGTACTATACATACGCATTAAATTATAACATAACTAGCCTCTGCTCACGGCTTCGCTCGCGTGGTACATGGATCAAACATAGCTTTTGTGTTATCCTGATGTATAAGCTATATTACTGTAAAATTTTATCAAAATCGTAGTTTTTGCGTGAAAGAGTAACAAACATCCATCCTCACAAACTTTCGCGTTTATAATAGTAGGACTATAACTACCTATTTAATAAGATGTGTGAATAGTTCGGCTCAAGATAAATATTTTATATTATATCTATCCTATGATCGATCAACGATGACTAAAGATTATTTTTAGTAAGCCAAATATAGAGTAGCTATAGTTATGTTTTCATTGCTGTGTAATCAATGTCTCATGTCACGTTCTGCCTTCAGAATGATGTGTATCGCATGTTAGCTAGTATAAATGGAAACTAATGAAACTAAATATTAATGGATTCTATTAATGGAAACTTTTAATTGGCCCTCAGCCTACCTACATGCACTTTGCATGTAAGTATTTAACTAAGTAATTTCATGTGTACCTAGCTGTAAGTTTTCTTAAAAATTCAAAAATAAATAAAATAAAATAAATAATATCTTCTTTACCATAGGAATACATGTTTTAAATTGATAAAAGTGATATCTTCCAGGCAACTTTTGGATGCATGTCCAAAGTATTTCTTTTCGCAGGTTATAGACGAATCAAAAACTAGCCGTGTTTTTAATTTAATAAAACTCTAAAATTAGTATTGTACAATTATCTTTGTCCAGTAGTAGTATCATCAGAGCCGTACCTAAAAGAAGGACTTCAGAAACCGTTACATGTGTTAGTTGGTTGCTATAACAATGTTCTCGTTGGAAATTATTTACTTTAGGTTTTTGTATGCTTTCCGAATGACAAATTTTCATTTGCCATCTCTGTTATATCCTAAGCTTTACAATTTTTTAAAGTCTTTGTTTTAGTTTTGTATTTAAATATTTAACAGAAAGTAGAATGAGCACTGTCTTCTTTGTGTATGTTTGCTTTATAACATTGTAACAAATAAAATTGGCACCGATACAACACAATCCAACCTAATATCGTTAGCCTTTTTGGCACCTCTGCTGAGTATTCGGACCTTATCTTGCACTTACTTTTTTACCCAACTACGGCAAAAAAAAGAAAGTATATGATTTGATTTCAGGTGAATGTAATGATTATAAATCGTATCGTGTCTTGTCTTAAGAACTTTGGTTGATATCTAATCTAGGGCTTTACGTTGAAAATTTTAAATGTTTTTAAGTTGATCATGGCTGTACAACAGACTACCATCTATTGTAACCCATGTATCGCAAAATAAAGTCTAATTGAAAACTGAAATTTAAATTCTTTATAAAATTTATAAATTTTTTGACCTTCTCAATTTTTTTTTTGATTGGTACTACAAAGCTGAATGAAGAGTCATAAAAAATAAAAACAAGCAAAGTTGGTTACCTGATCTTCTACGTGCTCGGACGAGTGCGAAGAATCTGCGTAAATTCATAAAAAAAACACGTTATTTAAATATCAACCTTGTTATTTCCATGCATAGAAACTTATTGACTTTGACTTGACTTTGAAAATTCAGGTGAATGTCATACGTCTGTGGTACAGTCCTCGACAAAAAAATACCGAATCAAGTTTTTATGGTTTATTTTCTACGTGAATAAAAGAGCATTGAAAACTTTAAATTGCTTTATAGTTAAGAGCTCACCGCAGCTCTTCAAATGCAACTCAATTTCAGATTAGTTTTTGAGACTGCAAACCAGAACTTTTTCTTTAACTACGTTTTAGAATCCAAACCGAGAAAATCCGTAGAAGAATGATAGTCGCCGATGTACGTCAATATTTACTATTGAAGTGGCACATTGCTATACAGAACCGACAACTGTGGGGAAAGAAAGCTTCCTTAATGGTTATAACATAGGTCTTAGAATTAGTAACTTAAAGTTGCAATATGGGTAAGTCATATAGCTTGCAGAATCGATAATCACCAAGAAAATTTTTTTGCATGTTCATATTTATTAAAAGCAAGATCGAAAATACACAGACATAGTGCCGTGGGTATCGCGTACCGTGGTACCGTATCATTTGCTCCAGCTCAGAATATTGTACACGTACATGTCCTTATAACCATGATATATACAAATACTAGCTGTGCCACACCGTTTCACTCGCGTAAGTTTCGATTTTATACTTGTGATAACTTCGAAATTGGATGTCCGACTCAAATGAATTTTTGAAAAATATTTGACTGCTACATAAATACCCTTGATGATAAAACTATTTATTTGAATAAAAGTTCAAACTACGATACGAATGTAACCAACTTTTGTTTCAACCGGCGATCTAATTAAATTTTAGAACACAAAAGCTGCTATTGTGACTTAACTATGATAGTTAGATATATCCCCTTGTAGACTTTTTTGTAGGTAATAATGAGTACTTTAATCATGTAGTACATCATTTTTATGTATCATCAATATTTTTCTCAGCGCAAATAATGTATTTTATAGGCAAAATTTTGCTACTTTGGGTTACATTTTTGCAATTTTCATAAGGATCTCTATGTTTTTGAAAATAAATTATAGCTTATGTTACTTCCTGATAATTTAGCTTTCTATTAGTGAAAAAATAGTTAAAATCAGTCCAGTAGTTTCGGAGCCTATTCAGTACAAACAAACGAACAAAAAAATCTTTCCTCTTTATAATATTAGTATAGATATTATAATTGAACATTTATAATATGTTTGTATGTATCTCAGTATACATTTAGATGTATGTATTTAAGTATGAACAATTTTTCATTTATGTAGGTATGTAGTTTACTTCTATTTTAAGTAGCTATTTTTATTTTAATAAGATTTTCTCCTTTTTTGGGAATCAATCAAACGCACTACCACCCCACTCTTCATTACACAAAGGTTAGCTAGAAGAAAATGGCAATGAGCATTGTTCGCCTATTTACATGTTTTATCTTGTGTAATAAAGCATTTTCTATCTTTTTGAGTGGCTTCATGACTAGTATGTGTATTTTGGATGTTTTTGTATTATAACATGTTGCTGACTGTACAAAGTACATTATAAAAAGACAACATGTTCCCTCATTGTGCTTAAGTAGCTCTTCAGGGTGCATACGTACGTGAGCTGGAATACCAATATTCTAAGTGCAAACATGTCTCTTCATAAGTTTATTATATAGTTTGAATTGTACTTATTGTGTGCATTTCAAAACATCTTCAAATACAGTGTGACTTAAATTTGAATTGTCTTGAAAAGATAGAATGTTCTAGGAGAATAATATCTGTAGGAGTAATGTTGTGAAAAATTTAAAAATCCCAAAGTGTTTTCCTCCGTCTATTGCAACACCCTCTTTTGATTTGTGATGATAAAACCTGTGTTTTGTGATGAAAAACCAACTTTATATAACGGGATATTTATAAAAACTCCATTATGAAATTTCATCACCCATTTTTCACCCTTAGGATGTAAAATGTCCTTAAAATGTCCAGCATTATTTATTTAAACGTTATATTGCTTATACGGGTGGAATTTTAAGATAAAAAACAAAAGTAAAATCGCCCACAAGAAATGTTTCGACTAGTCGTGATTCCATAAGATGATATTTAAGTTTTATGGGGAAAATAGCAATCCTTTAGGAATAAAACTTTTAAGGAAACACAACTCTTCAAGGCAAAATAATATACGGGTTCCTTACGACCTGTGGTGCAGTGGGCGAAGGCCCGCCTGAGACGCAGAAGGTTGCGGGTTCAATTCCCGCCACGGGACAAATGTTTGTATCTGCAAATATTTGCCTCGGGTCTGGGTGTTTTCTATGTATAATATGTATGTATTTACAAAAAAAAATGTATATAAGTAGTATATCAGTTATGTAGTTCCCATAATACAAGTATTGCTTAGTTTGGGGCTAGATGATGCTGTGTGAAAAATTTCCAGAATATTTATTTATTTATTATTTATTTATGTCGAAGGTAAAACGTAAGATTGTATTGTTGTGAAAATACAAAAGAGTACTTAGTATAACCTAAAAACTGCATTGTTTCCATTTTTAATTGTATTTTGTGCCTTATTCTATTTTTAAAATACAACTAATCTCAAGAATCCCAATTGAAGATTGGTTCATATTATTTTTTTCTGAAGGGCTATTAAACTGAGTTTATTTTTCCCTAATTTTATTAAACTCACATTTTCCATGAAAATATCGTTTTCAACTACGAAACATTATTTAAAAATATTTTGCTGTTGAAACCCTCTTGTAACCGCTTTGAACATAAAAATAAGACTAAGCGGAAATTTGTTTGAAATAAATGCTGCCCTAAGTGCGTTCATGTAAATAATTAAGAAGTTCTTTTCAAAATTCCATTAGTAGGTACCTAATTACCTTCATCCGCCTTCGAATACTTCAAACTCTGTATGGATTTGGTACAAATTATTTGAGGAAGGTCAACATTTATATAATTTTATATAGAAATGCTACTAATACTATCCATCATCTAATTATCCCAAGACTTGGGATAATTGTATTCCAAATGCATTGCATTCTTTTGTAAGGAGGAAATAAATGATAAGATTGTGAAAGTGAGGGGTGAACGCGTGTGTGTGAGTGTGTGAGTGGGGGGGGGGGGGGGGAATTGAGTGTGTGGATATGTTATGTGTGAGAGAATGGGAGGGAATGAAGTATCACCAGAGTTAATATGTTTGATGAATGTAAGTAGTTAGACGGCGCAGCGAAGGCCTACCTGAGACGCAGAAGGTTGCGGGTTCCTATCACGAGACAAATGTTTATAAGATCTGCAAATATTTATCTCAGGTCTGGGTGTTTTTCTATGTATAATGTGCATTTATTTAAAAAAAAAATATACCTATAATTAGTATATCAGTCATGTAGTTCCCATAACACAAAGCTCTGCTTAGATTGGGGCTAGATGATGCTGTGTGAAAAAAAAATGACCATTATTTTATTTATATATTTAATTATATGTTTTATGATAAGATGACTAGTAAATTTTCAGTTACCGCACCCGCACCTCTTGCGTCTCAGCCGGCTACTCGCCCGCCGCGTGAGGTCATGATATACTCATCCTCATCGAGCCTCATTTGGCTTTCCTCAAAGATAAAACTATCAAGCATGATCGGACGCTATATAAAACTCTCAACACTCCAACTAACCCAATCTATTCTAATCCAAATTGACTTCATTGACATAATAATGCCCTATTAAGACAGTTCGGAACTCAGCTAAGGGCTACTGTCCACCACAGTTTTCACTTGTGTGGTAGTACAAAACGTAATAATATACTTTTCCAATGCTTCTTTTGTGTCTTTATTAGCTTGTATGTTGCCGTTATGACAGAAACTAAAAGTAAGGTTAAGGTTTGGCCTTGATTGATAGTCAGTGTACCATCTGATAATAATATTTTAATCAACACACAAACTCACACACACCCACCCCCTTCAAAAACACAAACATATACACCCCCCACACCTTCACTGGCCCACTGATCTTATTCTGCCCGGCTTACCTAATTTTCTTTTTTTATTATTTTTAAATGTTTTTCAGGATATTTTGTGAGTAATTTAAATGTTTGCCCGGTATTTGTTTATCTCTTAATAATTTATTTTTTTGTCAAACATTATCTGGACTTCCGCGATACAGGCTTGACCTAGTGCGGAGCTCATTGTTATACTTGTAACTTAGGCACATACTATTTTAGAAATAAAGTATTTTGTATTTCTATTTTTATGTTAGCGGCTCATTATTATTGTATAATACGTGTTTTCTTTCTCAGAAGTTGTTTTATTATTGTGTGCTTTGATAAGTCTATGTGTACACATCCACACATAATGCCATTGCGATGAAGATGAGAATGAGTATGAGGTTGTTAGGTTATCTTTAGTGTGTGTTACAAGTTACAAGCGGCAAATTATTAAACGAAACAGTGCTTCAATTTGTAAAACGGATAAGAGTATCATTTTATTGACAGCCGTATTGAAGCCGTGGAATGCTCTTACTATATGGCGTACTTTCGATTAGCCAAATAACAATCCAATCATCCACAATCTATAAGAAAAGTCTTACGTGGATAACATCTTATTTTTTCCAACATATTTTTTGGAAACTTCACATTTTCTAATGAAAAATGAGACAACTTTCGGATACGACTGTAAAAAAGTTAGTTCTTTTCCACAATCCAATAAATTGGCACCGGGGGTTAGTCTATTGATGAACCAAAAATGGATCTTTTGTTGTTGATGATCAAAACCATAGTTTGCGCATTCGTTTACTTTGACGTTTAGTTAGCCGACATCATTGCAATTTCTCCAGTTCATACTGTTACTAACTTTCCATAAACGTGAATCGCACTCCACATGCAAACAGCAAACACATCGACAGTTCTCCCGATGGAAACCTGCTCACAAATTCGCTAGTGTGATAAGGCTCTAAGGTACAGGCTACATTGTTGAAGCGATAATGCGACGCTTTATTGCTCAGTGGCCCTAAGGCGGTCGCGAACTCTCCTATCTCAGCCGTTCTCGAACTATTAACTAGCATTCGACCTTGAATTCATCCCTATGAGGAAAAACTTTACACATTTGTCAGTGACACGAACTTATTATCTATCTACTGGCTGTGTCGTTTGGGACTACAATATCGAGAATGTCTATTATTCTTTAAATGGGAGTTAAGTTGGACGTGATATTGGTACTGGTAAGGGTATTACAGTTACGGTAAGATCGGCGGCGCGGAAAAATGCGATGCGGAAACGTCAGTGGAGTGGTAGCTTTTCTTGTTTTTAAATGAGGGCCTGCACACCTCTAGGCATTATGTGCCACACTGCAGTCAAGCAAGTATATTTGCTCAATGTTCTACAGATTCATAATTTGGAAGCAGTCATTCTTACATTGTTGTGTTACGATTTGAAGAACATAAGTGCCGGTGAAATGTTCATATGCCTGTACACATGAAACTTTCTACACGTTATGTCTAAGGGTTGGCAACGAAAAAGTGATCCATCTCGTGTTGTAAGCATCCATAGATTACGTTAGCCGCTTACCAATATAGGTGGGCCGTATGCTTGTTTATATCTTATTCAATTATTCGAAGTCTACTCAATTGACTTGGATTTACTGCACTGTGTAATTAGCGGCGTGAGACGAAATTTAAGTTAGACAATTTTTATCAACATTTACATTTGACGTTTACAGACGACCTCTGTGGGGCAGTGGGCAAAGGCTCGCCTGAGACGCAGAAGGTTGTGGGTTCGATTGCCGCTGCGGGACAAATGTTTGTATCTGCAAATATTTGTTTCGGGATCTAGGTGTTTTCTATGTATAATATGTATGTATGTTTTTACAAAAAAAAAATATAAGTAGTATATCAGTCAGGTAGTTTCCATAACACAAGCTCTGCTTACTTTAGGGCTAGAAGATGCTGTGTGTAAATGTCCCGCATTATTATTATTATTATTTATTTCGTCCCTTCAGCGTTTGCGTCGCGTTGTTCCCGCTTCGTTTAATCGCACCGGATGGACCGTGGAATTATAATTAAGTTGGCTGCGGTTTTGTCGATACGTGTCTTAATATCTCCTTGTAGAGTGAGTTTCCTTTCACCAAATTTGACTCAGTCAGTTGTTCGTATTAGTAGATTGCTGATGTTGCATGTATTATCGACCAACTTATAAAATGTACTTGGCGAAGTAAAAAGGAAAATTTCATACATATTTCAGTGAAAATACTTAGATGAATTTGTTAGTTGTGTAAAATAGGTAGAATATATAAGTTTATGGGCAACTACGGAACCCTACACTGCGCGTGGCCTAACACACACTAGGCTCGTTTTACTTGTTTAAATCACTGTTTTTTTTTAATAATAATATTTTAATAAAAATTGGAATAAAAAATGGATTTGGTTAAAAAATTACAAAGCTGCGTCTATTGATAATTAGTTTGATTGTAAGGAATCGGCGTTCATTCACATAAATTATAATAAAAAAATGAACTAGGATTTTTTTTTCTTTTTTTTATAAATAAATAAATAATAATAATAAATAATGCAGGACCTTTTCACACATCATCATCTAGCCCCAAACTAAGTAGATCTTGTTTTATGAGAAATACATGACTGATATACTACTTATATACATATGTTTTGTAAATACATACATATTAGGTATATATAGAAAAAACCCAGACACGACAATTATTATACCTCTAATATGTCCTAGTTCCAACAGGTCTTTGTTTAGCTTAAAAATTGAATTTTTACGCCTTATGAAAATTTACTTTAACCTGAAAAACTCTGACAAATCTACCAATCAAATCTTCCGAAAGTCATTCCACGTTATTACAAGCCATATCACATGCCATCCATTTTGTTGATCCATTTTGTTATTATATAATGCTGCAGATAACAAGAGTCCTCCCAAGAGAGTCCGATGTCAGGCCTCGTGATGTTTTCCATTAGAGTGGTGACACGTATCTTTAGTGCGTCTCAGAGCATGGTCCCGGATGTGATTTGGCCCAAGTTATTGGGTAGTGGCGCACTACTCTCAATTAGTACATAATTAATGCATTAATTATAGATAGATAGTTTTTAAGAGCTATGCTCGGAGTCTCTCTGAAGGATAGAATTTGTAACGAATACATCCGTCAGAGAACCAAAGTTATCGACATAGCTCAACGAATTAGCAAGCTGAAGTAAACGTGTTCTTGAGTGGAGACCGCGACTCGGCAAACGTAGAGTAGGACGCCCTCCGGCCAGGTGGGATGATGATCTGCGAAAGACTGCAGGCAGATGCTGGATGCGACAAGCTGAAGACAGGGCGCTATGGCGCTCATTAGGGGAGGCCTATGCCCAGCAGTGGACTAATATAGGCTGATGATGATGATGAGATAGTTTTTTATTCAACACATATGACACAGCACAGACATGTACAAATGAAAAAAAAATGTCTATGCTGCAATGGTAGGTATGAGTAGAAAAGGTCCTATTTCAGCTTATTGCTGATCCGCCAAGGCGAAGCAGCGCTGATTTTCAGATAGGACCCAGGAAGTGAGGACCTCACGATCACAGTGTTGCAGAAGGAAAACAGTGATAACAAATAACAGTGATAATTATGAACAAATGATAAAAATATGATAATGACGACCTCTGTGGCGCATTGTCGAAAGCTCGCCTATGATGCAGAAGGTTGATGATTCGATTCCTGCCGCGTGACAAATGTTTGTATAATCTGCAAATTTTTGTCTCGGTGTTGGGTGTTTTCTATGTACAACGTGTATGTATTAAAAAATGTATATAAGTTGTATATCAGTCATTTAGTCTCATAATACAAGCTCTGCTTAGTTTTGGGCTAGATGATGCTGTGAAAATGTCCAGCATTTATTTTAATAAATAAGGTTAAGGTTGTCTGTGTTTTTTACTGTAAAATGGTGGTATGCACAATAAAGAGTTTATCTATCTATCTATACACTCAATAGACACATTCATAGTCCCTAGGATTCCCTGAGTTGTGGGTATCAGAATCTACGAGTACCATGGTACCACAACCAGACCAGGAACAAATATCTGCAGGACATGCAAACATCTTGCGTCACAGTCTGCTTCTTGCCCGCCTCATCATTGAGGTTGATACAGCCTGTATAAGTCTTCTGCTGGACATAGAGCTCCCCCAATAAATCCAATGAATCCAATGAATTTGATTAAACCCAAATAATTCTGAAGCCACTATGATTTTATTCCAAAAACTATCGTGAACTTGACTATTCATACTGTAAAAATGGGAATTTTTACGTACTGCACTATCGGTGAAGGCACCGACTAAGTTTCGCCTCATTCCGATAGTCTTCATCAGGGTGAGTGCGTCGCGCCGTGCACTACAAAGTGTACTACATAATGCACGGCACGACACGGAGGGAGCAAGTCGCACTCACTCGCCACTGTGATTGTCTATTTCAATAGCTCTGAATTAATATCTCTAAAGTGTTTTATTTTTTTACTGTGAGTACTGTTCAGTTAAGTTCCTACGGTGAAAAAATAAGTATGGATATCTCCTCCTTTCTGTACCTTGCTGATTTGAGAACTTTTCCCTTTATTCTGGTAGCTGAAAGATGTACTGGGTGAGTCTTTCTAAATGGACGCATCGTTACATTCATTGACGTCATCTAAGCAAGAACTGTTTTGATCCAAATCTACAATGGTCACCGGATTTGCTTTCTTGGTAGCCCGGTGTGGACGCATTATTACGTTTTGCGATAACGATGACGCTCTTTCTGAATCAGCAATAGGAGCCGTCTATGGACATGGAAGAGTGTCATGAAGAACGATCCATCACCATCCACCGAATTCCTTATAAGATATGATTAGTCCATTAGGTGAGGGGCCTTCCTTAACTGTGTCGTCCGGTTTGTAGATGTTATTAGAGAACCTGATTCTCCTACGGTTGTCGGTTCTGCGAAATGTATAGTCTGCCTATTGCCGTCTAGACTAAATCAAAAACTTAGTGACACATTTAAATAACATTGAACAATCGACAAATTAAAATATGTCCTTGAGTTTGAGTTTAGTGAAGATGGGCATTTGTATGTTTTGCGTATCTTGGAATGAATGCTCCATGATGGATTTGGAACAATCTCAAGAAGTTGAAGGATGGAGTTGATTGACCGTTCATCCCGGCATTCCATGTGGCGACTTTTTATAATCGTTTATTCTTCGAAACATGCAAAACAATCCCAATATTATTCACGTTTAGTAAAAATTCTAAACTTCCTATTACTTGGTACTTTCTTTTAAATATTGTCGCGCTGAGCGCTGCAATCAAACTGGTATTGAACAGATATTCTCGTATCAAGCGGCGGTTGATCGTGACTTGAGTTTGACACAGAGTCGCATTTAGGCTGAACCCACGGCTAGTCCACGCCGCTTTACTGCAGCTCGAGCGCCCAAGCCGACTGTTGCAAAATATTTTAAATCATCAGTACAACATTCTTGTTGATATTTTGACCGTCAAGCTAAAGTAATCTCTGTGACGTGGCAGTAACGAAGTATACAGTACACAATTGCTGGGAATCATAGTTCAGATTCGCAACGGAGGTTTGGATTCGTTAGGATTCGGGTGTGTGGCATCCGACGCTTCCTACTGGCGCGCCCTAGTACTGAGGAAAACCCTATGACCTGTGCACCATTTCTGGCTACTGCTCCCCCTCCGTTTCTCTGGGGCCACCCACCATCTTTAGCTTGGAGTTCATTCAGGAGAGTACCTACTTCGCTGAGTACAAAGTTGGAAACAGATTAGGCTCACCACATAGTTAGTTATATGTTACTTAATTAATAAAACTTTAATCGTTATTACCTGGTTTTATTCCATACTAATACCGTAGATAGGTAGGAGTAAAAATAAAGTTGAAAATACAGCAGTGTTTAATTTGACAACCTTTCCTTTTCATTCTGAACGTCTAGGTGTACAACTTTGCAGTTTTCTGAATGAAAAGTAAGAATTTATATTCTCCCCTTGGACCACAAAGCATCCGCTCAGGATAACAAACTTGCTACTAATAAATTGTATTATTTTTCCTTTGTAATGGAAGTCTTAAGTGAAGCGAGTTGACGGTAAGCGCGCGTGGGCAAGCTTAAAAGAGTTGGCGACTGGATACAAATTGAATTTCAGTATCAACAAAAATAACTGACGCATGCAAACGCTAATGTTTTTGTCACAGATGCTTTTTTTATTTCACAGAATCCTACTAATATAATAAATGCAAAATTTTGCATTTATTATATTAGTACGCAAAAACTACTAAACGGATTTTGATGGAACTTTATAGTAATATAGCTTATACATTAGAATAACACATAGGCTTTTTATCTGGGTACAATGCGGGCGAAGCCGTGGGCAGTGGCTTGTCTATAATTGTACTACGTTATATGTTAAAATTTAGGTTTTACTACTTTGCATCACATTTCAGTTACCTACTATTAACATATAAGAAAAAAATATAGAAAGTATGTATATTTACCACTAAGTACGTATGCGTTTTTCTGCCACCAGGTAGTAATGCTCTCAGTGCTATATTCGGGTTTCCGGTATCCAGTGATGTAGCACACACATGAGACTTTTCACCCGTTTTGTCTCAGAATCGGCAAATCGCGATTGATACATCTGGTGTAGCAAGCCTCCGTAGGTTACAGTAACAGCTTACCAAAAGGTGGGCCTTAATCTAGTATGTCACTTTAGATGTATAAAAAAGTTGGTTTCAATTTAAAACTTGGTATTTAAAGTGATTACTAATTGAGGATAAAAACAAATGAAGGTCAGAAACGCAATTAGTGAAACTTTTTCCGATAGATTTTTATCTGATCTTCCAAAACCCCTTTTTACGTCCATCCTTGGAATCTAGAAAATAATAATTAGTTTTTTTTACGATATTCAGAAGGTACTTAGTTCATGGAATTCATTATTTTTGATAGAATGTTCTAGTTGTTCAAGATTACTTCATTTCGTTAAGTGGTTTTGAGAACAATTTCATAGGGGTCGGCTTGCAGCATCGAAGTTTTTCTAAAGTTTCGCCTTCCTTATAAATTCGACATCGTTACATCCAAACCTTAGTAAACATGTCACGTTTATATTTTGCTATCACATTTTATAATATCTTTTGTCTGAAACTGAGATGTAGACTCATAAATTCAGCGATGAAAAATAAATCCCATTTGTTTTAAAGGCTCTAGAATGTGGTTTGAGAAAGAAATGTTGTCAGATAACGGTACGATAAGAAAGCATCTAGTATTTTTTTAAAAAGAATTTCTGAGAACTTTCTCTTAAAAATAACGTGTGAATTTTTCATATTTTCATCAACATTTTCGGTACAATAACTCTTTGCTTCACTTTTGACCAATATTTTAATGCATGGCTTGGTCGCGGAGGAACAGGCAGTAGATACAATCGACGTTTCAAAGTTATCCTTGTGATTTTCATGAATAAATGCATTTTGACTTTCACTTTTTACTTCGACTTTGTGTATAATATAAATGGTTTTAGCAGAATTCGAAATAAAATAAATCATAAATATTTTTTATAAAGTATGTACTTTATATACTCCGTGATGCTTGGACTCACATTAATGATTTTTTTACGAATTTAGAGGGAGTATGACCCCGTTTAAAATGTTACCTGAATAAGATACAAAGTTTTCCAAATAAGTATTTTAAGAAGCATATTTTTTATCAGGAAAATTAAAACCGACTTCAAATAACGGAAAGTTAATAATAAGTCCAATATGATATTTCATCCCCCATTTTACCCTTAGGGGTGAAATTTTCTCATCATTTTATATGGGAAGACTCTTGAGGTATACCCTACCTATTAAATATTTTATTAAAAGCGGTTCACAAAAAAACATTACGAAATGAGAACTTCCTCCGTTTGTGGAGTCGGTTGAAAAACGAATTAATATACAATACATACATAAACGTATGGATGTTTCCCGGAGGGGTAGGCAGAGACTACGGATTTCCACCTGCTACGATCCTGATATACCTCTTTTGTTTCATTTACTCTCATTACATTCTTCATGCATGCTCGTCGGTTAAGGGTACTCTTGACCTGACCTTTCTCCAGAACGTCTCCGACCTGCTCAGAGTACGTTCGCCGGGGTCTACCCCTTCCAATTATCCCATTCACGCTTCCTTTATATACATGTTTCGTCTCTCTCCTTTCGTCCATCCTTTCTACAAGCCCAAACCACCTTAGCATACCTTTCTCTATTCTTGTCACTACACAACGCTCTCGTATTACACTGTTCCTCACTCTTTCTCTCAAAGTCAAACCATACTTCTCAAAACTCTAATGCACATTATATAGGGTATACCTATGATATTTTGCCCTAGTGCTCGAAACACTAAAATATAATTTAATAGCATTGAAATACTGATTGTAGTGGAAAAAGTGACCGGGAAGAGACCTCGTGGTCGTCCACTTAGACGCTTATCTGATCAAGTTAAAGCTCTCACTGGCCGCCCTGTCACCGCAACCTTGAGATAAGTTAAACATATGGAATGCAGCATGGAAACGTCTCCACAAAAGCTTTTCATATCGGCCACGTTTTTTTTTCGCAAAGAAGAATGCGACAAAAAAGAGAAAATAAAAATCACCAGGTTCATCTTAGCCCTCAGAAACTTCAGGAACTAACCCTCTCAGTTTGCCAATCATTTTAAACAAGATATTTCTTAATATAACTAAATTGAGTTTTCTTAAAAAGATTTCCAAAGTTTTCTTTTTTTTTAAGTTTCTCTAAAGTCTTAATTTAAAACATTTTCACTCGATATGACCGCTTGTAACTAGGGTGAACTTTTTGACGTCACTTCTTTCCAGTAATACTTAGCTCATATATTTTAAGTATCTTTGGAAGCAAACGTCTATGTTTAATTTCAGCCCACTGAAACTGGATTAAGTAGATTCTGTAGAATATCGTGTGATCTATGTAGGTACACAAAACCAAGTGCGTCATGTGCACTTTAATTAAATACCCATTAGAACCGTCAAATATTTGTCTGGCAACATACCACTACTTTGGGACTTTTTTTTACCCTACTTTGGGGAAGTTAAGACTCAGATTAATTTATTTGCTTGAACATAATGTAATACAATAGGTCTTAAGATAAATAACTAATAACGTTCAATTATGTTCTACCATATCAATTAGCATGCAAATATCAAAATATTCAAAATTATGTTAAAAGAAATGTCAAAGTTAAATAATAATTAAAATTCAAATGTGTCATCTAAACATTCCACAACATCGTAATAAGAGGGGTTTGATTTACAGCCGTTAGCCCGTTTATTTTGTATGTTAGTTTTTTAAAAGTTCTGCAAAATGCACTCGGTCGGTCCACCACACTGGTTCATTCACCATCAGTTAGGGGAATACACGGATAATAGATAGTGAATTTAAGAATCTACTTACAGCAGTTGCCCATTTCTTGTCGCAAAAGATACTTGATAAATCGGTTTACATTTTGATAAACTTTTGACGATCCTTCCAGAACAAAAGGACACCCCTTCTCAGTCGGGTAAAAGTCAAACCTGGGGTTGAAAGTAAACAAAGTACCTAAGTTATGTGTTGTGAATTGTATTTTTGACTATTATTTTCTAGGCTGCGTTCAAAAAACTAACATTTGAAGTTTCTCTAAAGGATTAAATCCGTAACGACATTATCCGACAGAGACCGAAAGTAATCGACATAGCTCAGAGGCTTCAGCAAACTGAAGTAGCAATGGGCTGGTCATATATGCCAAGGAACCGACAACCGTTGAGGTAAACGAGTTATAGAGTGGAGACCGCGTCTTGGCAAACGTAGTATGAAGTGCCCCCATGGCTTGGTGGAGCGATAATTTAAGAAAGGCGGCGGGCAGAAATTGGATGAGAAGAACCGAACACCGGGCTCTGTGGCGTATATTGGGAGATGCCTATATCCAGAATTAGACTTATGTGGGAAGATGATGAAGAAAATAAATATTCAACGCTAAGCCAGCTTATATTCTGTTCACGTTATTCTCTTTCACGCGTCTTGGCACTCTCACTACAGAGTACATGGTCCTTGTTTCTTTCACTTGATACGCACTGAACCAAGTATTCGTTTCGCTAAAAAATACTGTCAGCCGAAGCCATCCGTACATAAGAAACGATAAGCACTGGCCCCTTGGCAGTAAGGAGCCGAGCAGAGCTCCAGAATGAATTTTAAACGGGAACACCGACTGTACCAGACAATTGAAAGTCTGCATTATGCATGAAACAGGGGGTACCTCAGGGAGCGATCGGCGGGACGATGCTAAATATTTGTGGCGGTGTAAAACTCTTTGTTTAAGACGCTGATGTTCTTTGTTAAAAGATGTTTTAATCTCTTTGAAGTTTGAATGTTAAAGTAGTTTCATGATTTAATGGTGTTTAATATTTATAAAGATCCTTTTACGCAATTTGTTGATAGTCAGTGCCCTTACCACGAGGTCCTAAATAATGGGATTGTTTTTGTAACCTTAATATGTGTCATTTTCGTATTGTGGCTGAGATGAGAAATAATTTATGATCACATATAAAAAAAAACCTTGTCATTGCGTGATAAAAAAAAAAAAAACTAATATTATTTTAACGGACATCATGGCTTGCACACCGCAAGCCCAACTTTTCCTCCCAAATGTTTTGAAGTCTTAAAATATTTTGACATTGCGACAAAACTGCTTGCGATTCACCTACGAACAACACCTTACGAACGAGTTGCGAGTCAAAAACATACTCATGGTAAGGGCTTTGTTTATCGAAATCAAATCAACTGATACCAGTATTCCTAGAAAAGTCGAACAAAATTTGGCCATAATGATACATGTCATTAGTTGTCGTAAAATATTTCGCATAAAATATATGAAATGGAATAAAATAGAACGCGTAGTATTCTTTATTTTTGCTAGCTAGGGTTTGACTGAATTTTCGGCTTCAGTTTCTTAAATAGCTGTTAGAAACAAATCATTATCGTACCCATATTTTATAATAGTACTTGACCGATTTGTTCAATTATTCAGCTGTTTACTTCTAGGAAAGTCCGACAAACTCAAAACCCTCAGTCCAATTGAACCTTAAATTTCGGCCAAAACTGTCCGAAGCCGAAAATTTCACTAAACACCAGCCTGATAATAAAGTTTTTACTGCCAATTCTAAATTCGTGATGGCGACACTTTTACGATTTAGAAGACTTTGCTGTGGGAATTAAAAATATTTTACGAGTAGCTACATATTGCAATAAAGTAGAAAATATAAACTTTAGGCATAGCTTGTTCATATAAGAATAAACCTAGTGTTGCGTAATGTTGTCTGAGTCCCACAAAGTAACCCCAACAAACCCAATAAACTGTTATGTGGTGCTCAGGCACAAACTACTCAAACAAAAATAATCCCTATCCTCAACATCGTCAAACTTTATATAGAATGTAATATTATACCCTACGACCCCCATCATCTCTCGCACACATCTCACAAAAACTGTACGAAATGCTTCGGGTACAGTTCGGTGAACTCAATCTAACTTTAAAATAGTTTCTCGTTGACGACCAGAGAACTAGCAAACAAATTAATATTTCTTTTTGTTTTGTGAGCGGTCACTGCGTTTCTCAGCAAGATTGAAAATATGAAGTGAAGGTTTTTACTCACTATATGTTGCTATGCACGTTTTCGGTGTGGCCTACGCGTGTCTATGTAAAGTCCATTCCCCAAAACAAGCCTTACGGCCATTTGAGGAACTAAATATCAGCTAGTGGCAAATGAGGTTGAATATAAATAAATAAATAAATTCGATGGACAGTGCTACACTGCTACGAAAATTCGACGGAGTATACAACACGTATTACGCCATAACACGTGTTCGCATCGTGTTTATGCTCTCGTTATCATGCGTCTATAATAGTTTTTTAACTTAACTAATGAGTTTTAGGGCGAAAAATCTTTGGCCAACCCCATCTATCGGCTTAACTAGCGGTTGTTGGTTATGCGAGATATACCTTGACATAATATGAGTAGATGAACAAATTGTGTGAAAATAATGCTTTCAACTGCTCTATTTATTTTTTGAGATAAACATCAAAGTAAAAGGCATTTCGTAACATTATCATTTTCCACAGTATTCCCCAACAAACCGTATCCTTTAAAATACGTAAGTTACCGTCACAAACTGTATTCCAGTTCCGTCACATACCTATGTTGACATATTTCGTGTATTTTGTATTCAATATCAATATGATCGTATTTCATACAGGATATCCATACGGATACAGGATATTAAATTCTAAAATGACATGCTTGCAGAAAAGTATATAAAAAGGCGTTTTGTTTGCAACTTTGACTCTGCAAAAGTAATACACATTGTAGAGCCAAACCATTTTAACAAAATTAATTTCCGGTACTATTTTATACGGGTGGTAACATAAACATAGTTTTAAAAAAATACCACTGCACTGTAATCTCCACATGAGCACTACACTAAAACACCGTCGATGGCCAATGAACATGAAATTCTCCAACAAAATAAAACTGCCTTTGGGACTCCACTAGCGTTAAGCCACTCACGCAAATCGACACCCCATTTCAACCCTTATACAGATACCTATAAGAGTTATTGACACTAAAACTAAGCTATGTAAATTTTAGCCTACAGAAATGGAACTCGATATTCTCTTGAATAGCAATTTTTGCGGTAATATCAATCGTGTAGCATAAGTGGGGACCGACTTTTTTCATATCTCTATTGATATCTGTCAAAGTCGGATACCTACTAAAGAAAATATTGCAAATGTGAATGCTGGGCTCTGAGGGTGTATCGTAATATAGCATAAACTCGATACTTTTGTTTGAAAAGTGTGTATAAGAAACTGATGAAGAACGAACTGTGAAATCAAAACCTGCACCTCTTGGATTGTTAGTCACAATAAATATATACTCTGCAGATATTTGTTCTGGGCCTGGGTGGTGTGGCTCTACGGTTACTCGTAGTTCCTGATACCCATGACACAGTGAATCCAAGTGTGGGGTCAGGACTATGTATGTGTCTTTCAGGTGTTATTTTTTCATAAACTTTGTTGCAAGAATGATGGTAAATAGAACTAGGATCAGTGTCAAGCATTAAACCCATTTTGGACATGCAATAGTCTATATACTTGTAGATAGTAGATTCATTGTAGTATTTTTTTAAGCTTTGAGATATGGTGATCCCGGAAATAACCGTTTTTCTCTAGTGGGTTGCCTTCACAAAGATGTTTTCTTTCGTGTTAGTATTTTTTGTTCATCCTGCGTTTGCTGTTATTTCACTAAAACTCAATAATTAGGCCGATGTGGCGATTTAACACGCGACTTGTGGGTTCTAAACTACCTTTTGTCATGTTTTTCTCTGATTACGTCATTAGTCTGGAAATATAATCATATTACTGATTGTTGACAAAATGATGCGTTATTGTTGGCACGGTAATGGGTTTCTTGATAATCTGTGGCTATAATAGAACTCTTACCTAATGTATTCTCTACTCTTATCTATTCTCTTAATACGGCAAAAATATTAATACTTTGCATATGTATTATTGGATTGATAGATCGTAAAGCGGCTAAATCACTTCTTAAATTAACATTTCAGGAGTTTCATAATTTCATAGATCAAAATCAATTTTGTTTGTTTTCATGAAATATTTATATCAATCCAAAAAACTCTCTTGTTACCTAAAACACAATACATTGTTGCTCTCCGCATTTTTCTTAGCGTAACCTTTGAGAAGTAATTATGATTGATATATTGTGCATCTTTTGATAATAAAACAGAAATGAAGTATTCTAATTTTCTTAATTTCAGTCTCCCTACTGTGTATCAAAGTCTTATAACTGCATTAAACCTTCATCGTATACCAAGCCTGAGTGCTTATCCAAAGAAGTTAGCAATCTTGTAAGTACCTATTATGCTAACCAAATTTAGCTTTTTACGTCTCTCAGTTTTTCCTCACCCTGTATTTTATGCGACGTAAATGCGACACTTAACGGCTCGCGTGCACTTGCAACTTTGTTACTTCTAAAGTTTACAACTCCGTTGCTTAGCTATCAGACTAAAATGTAGGCACATAAAGATTAAAACTAAACGAATTGTTCGAATACAAACTTTATTTTCACACTCGACCAGCCAACGAAAGGTATTGAGTATTACCAATTACGTTCTATTAGAAGAAGATGGCTGAAACAGCAGTATGCTGTTTTTTTGTGTTGCAAATGTGGCTGAATAACGCATAATAATAATGAAAATAACGCTGGATATAGTTACACAGCATCATCTAGCCCTTACTTATGCAGTGCTTGTGTTATGACTGATATACTACATCAATATTATTTTTAAATACATTAAGTATAAGACATAGAAAACACCCATACCCGAGTCAAATATTTGCAGATCATACAAACATTTGTC
The DNA here is from genome assembly GCA_958496245.1 of Perizoma flavofasciatum. Classification (NCBI taxonomy): domain Eukaryota; kingdom Metazoa; phylum Arthropoda; class Insecta; order Lepidoptera; family Geometridae; genus Perizoma; species Perizoma flavofasciatum. The sequence continues at coordinate 9,422,859 of OY292434.1, read as the reverse complement.
CGTCAGCAGAAAACGAATCCACAACCTTCTGCCCACGGCTTCGCCCACGTGGTACCCGGATAAAAATCAGTCTATGTGTTATTCTGATTTATAAAATATATTACTGTAAAGTTATATAGCTTATATCCATCCTCACAAACTTTCACGTTTATAATATTAGTAGGATTATTCACCGCACTCATTTTTTCACATTCAGTGGTTTATCTCAAGATCTGCATTTTTTGCACAATGGGCTTTTTTTTTTGGTTATTTTTATGTATGTTGAGTTGTAAAATGGTGTTAAATAAACACAATAAAAAGTTCATCTATTTAAGTATCTATCTATATATATCGATCACTTCTTGAATTACCTAGCCTGATCTATCTGAGAACCGAGAAACAATAATTTCTTGAGGCAGTTCTATCTATCTTCTAAGACTACAGCAACATAAAGTCGCAAAGTATGCGCAAAGTCTTACGTAAATTAACTTCGTTACTGCAGAGTTCTCTCACGAGATACGGTAAACAACGAGATGTTTACACATTTTTTGATGAAGCCATTTCCCCAATCTGAAGCTATATTCCCAGCAGTTAATCCTGTTTTTAGTCTACGATAAAAGGTGTTTTCTTTAAAAGAATTGATAAAACCTATGATTTTGTTGCTGAAGCACTCTTTACAAAATTATCAGTTTAGGTACATATAGGTATAAAAACAATTATAGAATTTAGAAGATACCTAGACAGTATTTAGCAAAATTGTTGTTCTTTGTAGTAGGTACCGTAAAAATGTGCTGTATAACAGCGCCTACTAAAAAATACATACTAAAAATATAAATAAAGGCCCGCGCAAACTGACGCAGTCACGTGGAGGCAGTGAACTTTGACAACCACTTGATGACTTTGATCGGCACCGCGTCAGTTTGACCAAGCCAAAAGTCAAATCTATGCCTGATTTTTGAGCAGGTACCTATACATTGTATGTATCATGGATAACTGACAGGTAACATAAAGAAGTATGAGTCAAATTAAATGTAGCTTAAAATTATTTACCTTATTTATATTAGCGCCTCAAAATTTGTTTCTTGATAAAAGTGGTGATAATTCTACTTGTAAGGAACTCATTTTATTTCTATACATTTTCATTTTGACAGACGATCAACAAAATAATATAAACACGATAAAAATTCAAGAAACGCGAAGAATCTCCGTAGAATTTTAATTTTAATATCGCTATCTTGTGAAAAGAAATTGTAACTGATTTTTTTGCGAAGTTTTATAAATATTTTATTTATGTATGAAATGATAATTTATTTATTTATTAGGAACATCAACAGAATTTACATGAATAATTGCTTATAGTTTATATTTTAGGAACTTTAGTTCTAAGTTTACATGTAATTCCAATTACAGATGAACAGTTATACCTATTATGTAATTTCTTAAAAAGACAGAAATGGTTCTTCTTCTTTGTCGTGTCTCCGGCCAACCTGATGTCACTAAAATAAACTAGTAGCCGATGTAAAAAAACAGTTTTCCAAAAAGAAGGAGATGAAAAGGTAAGCTGGACACATAGTAAAGTAAATATTTATCCATAAAAAAAATCGTTGACAAATCTATTTAACAATATACTATAGTAAGTTCACGATATTATTTTACCTTATGAATAAGAAAAAGTCTATACACTTGCAAAATTATCTACTTATTCCAAGGTATCGAAATGTTAGTAGTAGGTATGATTGTAACAAGACGGTATGCAATGCACAGTCAACTGACTACCCTCCGAAATAGTTTTCACTTTATGACGACAGGATGTCATTGCACTTCCACACAAGGCAATGATTCTTGTACATTCATTGATACAGTTTACAGTTTAATAGTTAATACAGCATACATCGAGGGGTGACTCCAAAGAGATTAGTGGAAAGAAATGAGGCCTTGCCCTCAGTGGGCTGATCAGGCTCATCCTATCCTATCCTAGTATGATAGATAACGCAAAAGTTTGGTTCGGATGTCGTAAAGGCTGAACTGTATATAGTTCAGGAATAAGAATAACACAAAGGCTACCCGGTAACAGTCAGTGACAAAAGTATATTATATATTTGAGTTTTAGATGGTCTTTTTCTTTGTAATGGTGTTACTACTTTTTTCGCTGACTGTACTATGCGTTTGTAGCTTTAGGAAAATGCTACAACGGAGAATAAGTTAATAGTTAATAATAAAAAAATACAGCTTAAATAGAACTAATCTCGTAAACTGTATCCTCAGCGTACAGATATCCATAACATATGTCTAATATATAGAATTAGTGCAAAGATTATTTGTTTGCCTTACACGACTTTTTAACTTTTACGACGTTTAGCTGTAGTCAAAGGTGGGTCTACATTTGTGAAATTTCAAAGCACATAATTCCATGACATGTCAAGGTGGTCGTTTGTCCGTGTGACAAATACCGTCCACACTTGTGACTGCGTCCATGGAGTAATGTACATTGAAATGTTACAAATGTGAACTCACCTTAACTCTTCACTGTAGTGGTGTAAAATCGTTGATTGAGGAGGCATTTTTATAATGTTATCGACATTCCGACTTTACGCGGTGCGGGAGCAACGGCCGTCTATCCGTTCGTATCGTACTTTCCAACTACAGAGCATCGCCTGTTTGCACGCAAACGATTTCACTTCATTACAATGTTATTTTTTTACATCCACCTACATTTACAATCAACTGTTTGTTGACATTTTAATTATAATTTTGTATGCCTTTTATATGATTATAGGTTTGCGAGGTACGTCGTCTACAAGACGCCATAAAATAAGCGGAATATGGAGTAAGGGAATCATTAAGTTGCATTTGATGGTTGTCTTAGATAAAAATATACTAATTCATACTAGGCGAAAGCCTCGTCTCTATATGTACCACTAGTTTAATCGAATTATTCAGGTGAATCCTATCAATTGAAATATTTTGCCATTTCCTAGCAATGGCAATGTAAGGAATGTCAGACCAAACACAAAGTCAATAATAGAATGTAATTTTTTAAAGTTAATGTAACATAAAGGGTAAACTAAATATTTACATCTAAATAAACCTATATAAATATTAACAAAAAAACACTAACATTTAAAAACTTTAACACGTAATACCTACTAAAACAAACTACAATTTGACACGAATTACCTACTAATTTAAATCATAAGGATCATCAACTCAACTTATAAACTTGAACTTAAATTTTTAAAGTAAATTAACGCCAATTCCACTCGATCAAGCCTAGAAGAATCAGGCAACGAACTCTGCTTGTTTTTTTGTCTTCCTTCATTCAGCTATAATTATAGTGTGGTGCCAATCGATGAACTCGTTCATTAAGAAAAAACAATGAAGCCATTTCTATTTTTGACAGTCTAGATCCAGATTGAACTATTTGTTAGTACGCCATCTGTGTGACTCTGAAGAACTATAAAATTAGACTAAGCCACAGATCAAAAAGAAAAACTGTCATCGATGTGTTATTCAACGTAATCGAGATTTGGCTCGTTGTTACAAGTTCGGCGAAAAGTTCTTAAGATACAATAAAGAGGAAAAGTTTGTTTGTTGACGACTATTCCGTGAATTAATGTTTCCATTATACTCACTAATACAAAGGGAAGGAAGTTTTTGAGCAGTTAAGTAATTCAGGATATTGCTGTTGAGATTTTAGCACTTGAATCGTATATGTGACTCACCTCTGCCCACGGCTTCGCCCGCTGGGTATCCGGATGAAAAGTAACCTATGTGTTATTCTGATGTAAAAACTATATTACTGTAAAGTTTCATCCAAATCCGTTGAGTAGTTTTTGAGTGAAAGAGTAACAAACATCCATCCTCACAAACTTTCGCATTTATAATAGTGGTATAACCATCGTAAATTATATTTAATTTATTATAATGATGAATTTGACAGTCATAGATAGATAGATAAATTCGATATTTCACACAAAAAACACAGGAATATAGGAATATAAATATACAAGGTAGAATAGGCGGCCTTATCGCTAAGGACTATCCATCATGACTGTCAAACATTATCACTGTTGAAAAAATCCTCCTTTTGTTTTCGATCTAAAACTATCATTTTTAGAGAGTACACAAGTTTGACGTCCTCTTTGGCGCAGTTGGCGAAGTCCCGCCTGAGACGCTGATGATTGCGGGTTCGATTCAAGCCGCAAGACCAATGTTTGTATGGTCTGCAAATACTTGCCTGGGTGTTTTCTATTTATAATATGTACGTATTACAAAAAAAATATATAAGTAGTATATCAGTCATGTAGTTCTCATGAAACAAGCTCTGCTTACTTTGGAGCTAGATAATGCTGTGTGAAAACGTCCAGCGTTATTTATTTTTATTTAGGGCAACCCTACATACCTATAGTTAAAAAAAGAGAGTTTTCTCAATCTGGTTTTAGTGGCAAGTTTAATTGTATATTTTTCGAGTTTTCATATTATGGCGCTGTATCATAAAAAAGAACAGAATATTAAAAATAAAACACCCAATAGTCACGTACGTATTCCTGGCACCATACTAGGGATCACTGTGATCAGAAACTACAAGTACCATGGTACCATAACACCTAGACTTAGAACAAATATATGTAGAACACGCAAACATTTATTCCGCAGCGGTAGTTGAACCCGCATCTCGTCGGACACAGCCGACTACCCGATTGCCGCACCACCAAGATCGTCAATTATCTTTTTTTAGAAGTAAATTGAAACCATAAATTCGTTCCATCTCAGACCCTGAAGTCTCAAAAACATTCAGAATGAGAAGACAAATAAAATTAATTTGACTTTAGCAATAACATGGATAAACCCAGCACCCATAACATTAAGACACTCAACTCGGGACTAATTAGAAACTCACATCAAATAAAAACAAGCACTAAGTCACATGCAATTAACTTGCTAACCAAATTAAAAGTCGCGCAACATAAACTACAAAAACACATTGTTTGGTCGCAGACTACAGTCCCAACGTAGATTAGAACGTCGCGCGCAAAAAATTACAACTTTTCACAATAACAAGTAGGTTGCACTTTTATTCGTTTGGCTTGAAACAGATAAAGCCCCATCTAGGCCGTAGGTGGGGGGCTTTTAAGCGGCCTATGGTGTCTCCTAGCACTCATGCCACACGTATTTATTTACCTTTCACACATAATTATACCTACTCTTAGACATACAGACACACACATACTCGCACACCTCACGTGCTAACACCACAGATATGCGGTTCAAATACCATTTGGAAGTGCATACAGTTTTAAACACTATTCTGAAGGTAGTCGAAGATTTCCGAAGCAAATATATTTTAAAGCGCCATCTAAGAAGCAGACTTCACTCGTACTATAATACAATGGGTTTATTGTATTTTATTTTTCGATTCAATTTTATTTATTAAAATTTCTTATAGTTGTTAAATGAAATTACATCCTGTATATATTGGTACGTGTGGCGCATTTTCAAAACTGACGATTCTGACTAAATTCCTGTCCTGAAATCAGCCGCACGCACTGTACATAATTACAACGAAACTGGGAGGTAGGACGTATGCCTAGCCCTGTTTTATTTAGAAAGGCGTTACTGACGTCACGCGCGCATTATGTGAAGCTTTGCCATAATCCCGGCTTGGAACCGGCTAATTGTCCATTTGTGGGCAGTCGGGCGTGCGCGTAAAACAGAAAACGTTCCGTCGCCATTTTTAATTCAATTCTTTTGAACAAAGCCTCTGTTGCATTTTTCGCTCACCAACCACCGTTTTGTTGTTGAAAAATGCAAACGTCTATAAAACGAAAATGGGACAAAAAGCTTCTTAATTTCCTATCCTTTTATTCCGCAGATGGCGCGAAGATAACTGGGACGATTGCAAATGTGAAGCAGGTAAAAGCATATGATATAATAGAAAGAAAGTATCAAGGTGAAACATTTTTAATACGTAGCATACTTATTTTTCAACATAGACTGTATTCAAAATAGAACGAATTACATAGATTTTTGTATATTGAAATCCAATTCGTACACTCCTTCGGTAAAAACTTACATTTGCATAGAAAAATGGGGTTTGAGTACAATGATTGACAAAAGTCATAACAGTTTTCAGATGCCAACTAGTTTCAATTTCAATTCTCATTTTTGGTAAGAAAATACACAGAATTAGGTAAGTCGATATGCGGCCGTAATGAGGTTTTCGTAACATGATCAATCGACGATATTATTTACTTGAGTTACATTTATTCCACAACCCGACAAGTTTGATCAGATTTATAGGTCGGGAGGTTTAAAAGCAAGTGGGGCGAAGTTGTTCCTGAGTTGGACGCTAGTTTCAACAAATTCCACATAAATGTAATTATCAAAAAAATCGCAAATCACAATTATTTTTTCTAGAATTAGAAGCGAAATCTGGACGATTTGGTCACCGTTTTGTCATTTTTATAACGTGTTGTAACTCAGCATACCTCTAGATAAGAACATCATACTACACAAAATTGCATAAGGATGCAATGTTGTGTAGTATGATGTTTTTGTAATTGTTAAATCACTCAAATTTTTCTTACTTCATATATCTCTCTGATCGGTCATTACTGTCTGTCTCTCTTTCACATCTGACTTTGAAACCACTTTTTCCAAATTAATTTCGACCTAAATTGGATCTGACAAATCGGATAGTCTAATGAGCACCTAAGGCAATATATTACCTGAGACAATTATCCGTTTTCAGATAATTGTCTCAGGTAATAATTGGAAATGATGGAAATATCGTTGTTTACAAATTCAATAATGGGCTTTGGATATTCAATACCATGTCAATATGTTACACTAGATAATGACCTAGGGTACAACCTTTCTTTTGTAGCTCGATGGAGAGTAACTCAATTGTTTTTCTTTTTACCTCTGAAAATATTTGAGGCTAAAGATGATTTGATTGCCTTACTTGAGTTTGAAGGGTTAACCCAAACTTATGAAATATTACTTTTGTTAGGGTTAAGCTCGCCTTTGTACATGTCCTAGATTTAAGTTTTAGTATTAGTATTCTCAGTGTGTACAGTAAAGAATTAAGAATAAAACGATTTCAATTCATCATCATTCACAATCTGTCTATTGAAGAAGTCCACTGCTTGACATAAGCCTCCCCTAAAGAGAGAAAATTTATCTTTATGAACCTTTAAAATGTTAACGGTCCAAAGGGCGGAGGGCCTTCCTACACTACGTGCTTTCTGAGTAGGAAAATGTTAAAAACTTTGTCTACAGATTTCCTCGTTTCAACTTATTTCAAGGTTTTATAATAAATATTTTATAAATTATCTTCCTCTGCGATGATCAAACCTATGACCTTCCACTCAGTAAGTGTATGCTATAACCTGTCAGTAACGATGTCTGTTGAAGTTGATACTTTTGGGGTATTCTAAGATCTTGAGATTTGGGTGTAGGGAATCTATTTTCATGTATAAACCATAATCATCATCATCTCGTCCCCTCACCCTACTTCTGGGTACAGGCCCTATTTCTCTTCTTCCATCCTCCTCCATCCTGTACGTCTCCGCCCAGGTGTTTCCTGGGACAATTTCATCAACCCGTCTCGCTTTTGGACGACCAGTATTTCTTCGGCTCTTATGCATAAACAGAAAGCAGAAAAATTTACTTTTACAACTAAGCCTAATCTTGTGAAAACGATATTCAACTTTACAAAATATTTTTGTTTTAGGTATTTTTCTTCGTCGTGACTTTCTTTCTTGGCCATTCCTGCGTTAGGTGGTGGTTGAGGTCAGTCGCCCCGAAGAGCCTCGTAATCTGTGGTAAAATATTTCGGTATTTTTGTTATAATAGGATTTGATGTCAAGAAAGAGTTCCTGCAGTTATTTGAAACCTATAGTGCCTTCAATAATCCGAATACTTTTGAATGAATCAAACAAGTCCCAAATACTTTCTCCGAACTTAATATTAACCAACTTCCCGACAGTCAGAGTTTCCGATTCAACCCTAAACTGTCCGAGCCTGTCTTCAGAGCAATCTTAAATTACCAACATTCTGTGTAGAACAATTCCAATTACATTCCAGCTAAGCACAAACCAAGGGATCGTCCGAACTGGCAACATACTCATGGCAAGAACGCATACATACGAGTGTGGAAACACGCTTGTGAACTATTTTAAACATGGCCAACTACTTATTAAGCTTGTCCTTATGAGGCGCACTTAATCCGGTTACCAGATCGGTCACAATGTTTGAAAACGTTTGAGAAAGTATTTGGTAGGTATGTACCGTACGTAGGTACGTACGGTACATACCTAAGTATAAGTAGGTACTTATAGTGTTGGTCTCGGGTAGATCGGCGTTATATAACACTATAGTCTTCACATATTTAAAATGCGTTTATTCGGAAAAGAAACGAGCTGAATACTATTAGCAGATTACTCAAACTCCACGGATCGTGCTCGTCTCCTAGCCGTTTCTAAATGGGAGTCAGGACTTTGGTTGCAAGCACTTCCTTCAAACAATACTGGTGTTTATAGGATCTTAATCCAGCCGAATATGGATAAAATGGTCTTGTTAGGGAATCGAAATGAAAGACTTCGATGTTATATAGAATAGATTATAAAAAACAAAAACATGTTCAGAAATAGTTTGAGTCAGTTTCGCACAAGGTAGGTTTTTTTCATTCTTTCACAGAATACATAACAGTACTAAGAAAACAAATGTGAGGTTTTTTTCGTGGTATGTGGCAGTTTAGTTTGACAGCACTCCGTAGCCATCGTTCGTAGAAACCATATCTCAAAAGAACCTTGTAGAAGAGCTCGTCGGAGGAATTACTAACTTTACCTATGCCTACCATCAAGCAGTAATGCTCGCATTGCTGTGTTCCAATTTGAAGGGTATGGGTGCCGATGAAACTAAAGGTACATGAGACTTTTCACCCGTTCTGTCTCAGGGTACACTAAACCGTCGAGCCTGTATGAAGAATGTGATGAGGATGGATCGTAGCAAGTGGGAATCCTTGGTCTCTGCCTACCCTTTCGGGAAACAGGCGTGACTATATGTACGTATGTATGTATGCATGTATGTATGTATGTGTGTATGTATGTCTCAGGGGCGGGGCAACTCGCGAGTGTTACCTTTGGTGTTGCAAGCTCCCATAGGTTACAGTAACCGCTTATCATCAAGTAGGCCATATGCTTGTTTTCCACTTTAGTTATATAAGAAAAACACTCATTGTTAGAGAGTTTACACATTATAATAATTCTCCCTTGGCATGAGTGTGTAGGCACCGTAAGGAAGCTGGCAACTTTGCCCCATCTTTAATTAATATCGGGATAGTGTGTTACCCGGACTGACTTCTAATGTGACTGGAACAAAGTTACGAGGAATTTCAGAGTTCTTCCAACGATTACCTCGAGCTAGAGATTTGAGCAAGGGGGGAAAACTTGTAAGAAGTTATATATCTAAAGATACAACTGACAGCTTGCTGTTGGATTGTTGAACTGAATAATAACTATTGTGCTCTCACCTGAAGTGGTCAAAAAAAGTTGTTGCTTTCGATGGTAGGTTCTAAAATTATGATCAGATAGCTTTTGTGAAATTTACAAATAACTCAGTATAGAGGTAGAACCAAATTCAGCGAAATCCTTATCAAGAATAACTTACTTAGGCCCGTTTGCTGCTAAAATTTGATAGCTTCTAAGTTGATAACAAATCTATAGAAAAACGATCAATTTGATGAGATTTACATCCACCTTATGCAGCATCATATTTATATAATTATATAAGCACGCAAAAAATATGTGAAGTTAAATTTAAATTTAACTTATCTTATTTTCACTCAAAAATTTTTGCATCGAACTCTTTCCATCAAGTACACAGAATTCCATTTAATTAACATTAAATTTATCAATGATTCATTGCCCGTCTTCATTACGCAGTACTTACTGTATGATATACAATACACATATAGTACGAGTGTATTCACTTACCACGCACATAGATACAGTTTCGTATGTGCTTATCGCTTACCAAGAATTTATGGTCCATGAAGCTACCTAAATTAATTTAGGTCTCGGACCGTATCGAGGTAATGGGCATTAGTTCCTCATTAGGCCTATTTGGAGGTGATACTTGGAGTGGACATAGCATAAACTGTGGCAGAAACTAGGTTTATGTGGTCATAAATAAATGATTTTATTATGCACTAGCCTATGTCCATAGTTTCGCCGCCAAATATAGATGATTATATTTGTAAAATTTTTGAGTCCATCCTTTGTTTTCGCATTTATTTCTGGTTTCACACCATAAAATGTTTATATACTCGTATTTATCTCTATCTGTCTTGTAAACTAGCAGCGGCAAACCTATTTTGTTTGCGTTTGATTGTGTCCTCTTTTACCATTTGTATATAGGCGAAGAGCAACTGTAGGAACAAAGGCATTCTTCAAATGTCTGAAAGTATTACCTCAAGGCTCAAACGGAACAAAAACCGATGAATAACCGAGGTGTTGCCGACCAAAAGGCAAGAGGTAAATAAATAATTCTCCCGATGCTGCTGGCATAAGCTATTTATTAGGTAAATTGAATGAGGTGGGTGTACCGGAGAAATAATTTATCAACAGAATGTGTTACATTACATTGATTCAGTAAAAAATGGCACCGTTTTGTTTGTGGCGTTGGTTTTTTATTCAAATGAGGGAAAGTTTTTTTAACCGATTTTATCCCGTTTTATGGCCGTTGGTTGGATGTTACAGTAAAATAAGTTAGGGGCTTTCGGTAGAGCCGTTTAAGACGGATCTACATGTGTGACATTTCTTTATTCTTTATTATTTATTGTACACACAGAAAATACAGACAAAAAACTTATAAATAGGATATGTACAAAGACGAGCTTAACCCTTTCAAGAGTTTTCTTCCAGAAAACCTTTGAGGATAGGGACAGCTAAAAAATTATGGTGGGTAATGTGTACGTAGGTAAGTTCAAGAATATAACTAATTCAAATATACCTAAATACATAATATACCTACGTATAAATTATAATATATATATATACATACCTCTATAATATATATATATATATATATAAATATATACAATATTCACAAGGAGAGGTAGTACTCTGAGCTTGAACGTAGATTTACATTTCAACGTAGGACATTTTTTTATGAAACGGTAATAAATTCCGTTACCTAAAAATTACATTATTAAATTTACAAATTGATTGTTTATTTATCAAAATCACCTGTGATTGAAACAAAAAAAATGATGAATTTTAGATTGTTTGCATAGTGTGTAAATAACTTTGTTGTATAAGTATATTTTTAAAATTAATCTTCATCTTAATTTATCTTCCAAAGTTTTATCATAAGTCTAACGCTAGGTTAAAAAATTGTTACTAACAAATTGACCCAATGACAACAAATTAATTATATAAAAAATAATAAAAAAGTTATGTGCACATAAAATAATTTCATTTATACGCAAATCTAACTTTAAAGTTGCAGTGGATAGAACTAGCAATTTTCTACGCCGCTGGCAGAAATTAAGAACGCACACCAATGGCAGGTTATAGGTTTGTTCAGGGACGAAACTAGTGGACAATTATAATATATCAAAAGGAGACCGAGCTATGCTCGAGGGCTGGGGTATAACTATATAAATAAACAGCCAAATTACATCCATAGTCCTGACCTCACACTAGGATTCCCTGTATCGTGAGTATCAGAAACTACGAGTACCGTGGTACAATAACACCCAGAACCGGAACAAATAATTATCTGTACCTAAAGTTTATTCAGAATAGAAAATAACATAACAGTTAAATCTAAAACATGACGCGATAACAATATCATGTTTTTGGCTGAACTAGCCCCCTCATTACATGAAATAGCAATAGGCAGAATTCTGAAATGCTTATCAATCAAACCACGTTCATGAACCAGTAATATTTAAAAACCTTTCTTTCACCTTCTTTCCTTTTTCTTCTTTTCCACCTTCTTCTTCTTTCAAAAACCACTTTCAGACTTCTCCTGATATTATTTTGTTCATTCTACAAAACACTATTTTTATTTCATTATGAAGATCTTCTGGGACTTGTCTTAGCAATGGAGCTTAAAGAGTTTTTTCGATACCAAACTTATCCCAAATATCTAGTCGGTAATATCAAAATCCTTTGGGTCGTTCTCTTTTTTACGGTCCTACTAACACAAACAAACATATGAACCTAGGGTAAAAATTAATAAGGACTAGTCGTAGCCTGGGATGAAGGCTCCATGTGAATGAGCTCGTCTGGGGAAGTACCATCACCATGCTTATCTGCCACCAAGCAGTAATGTTGAAGAATATGAGTGCCATAAAATTACACGCAAATGAGGCTTTTCACTCGGTCGGTAACGCGTTGTGACATAAGTGGTATAAAAAAACAGAAGCCTAAAGTTCACTGAGTACGCCCACCGTTCTGTTATTGCGAGTCTAATACAATTTCTCGCTCGAGCGGTGACCGCGGTCCCCCGGTCTCAGAACAATTAGTACTCGCGGCATTATTTTTGTGTCCCCTCCCCTATTGTACCTTTGGAACTATCTCCTGTGTAACGGAGGCTGAAATTCAGGGGGCCTCAGGGGTGAGCTGGAGTTTTGGCTGACGGGTAAATAGGATTTTTTGACATAAAATATCACAAAATAATCTTCTCATAATATCATAAATATACGTAATTGCAAAACACAAACGCACACTATTTATGGAAGCTTAACAAATGAAGACCAGATGGAAGCATCTCCAAATTATTTTTATTATTATTATTGCCAGGCTGAATGGCAATGCCTAATCCTGCTTATGAGACAGCTCATGGATGCTCTGAAATTTTAAAGAACCTGGAATAGTGCATAATAATATATATAAAATTACACGAGTAGGGTATATACCACATGAATGGAAGCGGATGAGGAATTTTATTCAAATACAAAAACTGATTATCGACGAGTTTTGTTGACTATATGATCCAACAAGTATATATATAATATATATAAAACTGTTCCGTTACCTACTGGCGGATCAACGCACAGCCTAAACCATAAGTCCTAGAAGCATGAAACTTGGAGTGTATATTCCACTTATGGTGTAGGGGTGCATTAAGAAAGGAATTTGGAAAATTGTATCCCTACTAAGGGGGTGAAAAGGGCTGAAAATCTTTGTATGAAAAAATGGTATTCCTTGAACTTTGTTTAAGGAATGTTTAACGCTTGGTGCGATTTGCTGTAAACTTAGTTTGGATACCTAAAATACAAAAGAACTGAATACGTATAAGGGTATTAAAGAAAGGCCTTAAGGATGCAAGGTATGCAATTATTTCAGATAATCAGATAATTAAGATCAGATAATGCATCTATCAATTACTTATCCTACGCGAGTAAAACCGCGGGCATCGGTTAGTATGTGAATAAAACTGCTTCAAAAGCAAGATCTTGAAGATAGTTTTTTGGTCAATAAAACCAACTTTCGTGATGTAAACTCGTGGCTACTATTCGCAAAGTAGTTGCGGATCGCAAAAATATTCAAACAGATGTGGAAGTTTCAAGTTGAAACTGCGTCTTCAGTTTTGTTGACTACAAACCACTGTCTTCGGAATAGAAAAGGTGTGGCTGACTTGGATGCGGTAGAAATACCACCCGATAGTCCAAATATATTGTAACCTACACACGATGGATTTCCTTAAAAAAAACATGTGTAAATATGATTATAATGCTGGTCATTTTCAGACAGCATTATTTAGCCCTTTGGGGCTAGGTACGCAGAGCTTGTGTTATGAGAACTACATGATTGATATTATATACTACTAGCTTCTGCCCACGGCTTCACTCGCGTGGTTTACGAATAAAAATTAGCCCATATGTTATTCTTACGTATAAGCTATACTACTGTAAAGTTTCATCAAAATCCGTTCAGTAGTTTTTACGTGAAAGAGTAAAAAACATCCATCCTCACAAACTTTCGCGTTTATAATACAAACAGTTCTCCCGCGGCGGGAACCGAATTCGCAACCTTCTGCGTATCAATACACAGACACATAGAAAACCAAGTAGGCAGAAGTAAGACGCAAGTCTAACCGATAGCACAGGGTACCACCCACTAGATCAATGCGACTTAGGGAAACACTTCTTGGTTTCTCTATTCTTTGGTCAGCTCGTACAAATAGCATTTGTAAATTCCATTTGGATGTTTGTGATAGCCGTTTCTAATCGCAACAATATCTGGTTACACTGCTGGCTTTTGGCCCATCGGATGCTCAGCAGTAAATGTAATGGATCAGAATTGGGTTTGAAATAGAAAATGATATTGGATAAAGTGTTTTTTCTTATTCTTCGGCTGATTGAGATAGGGTTGTTTTAGACTGAGTCAGCAATACTGAGATCCGTCATCGGACTAAAAGCTTTGTTGGCGATAGACGGATAAATCTCAAGTGGGGTTGGGCAGGCCATGGCTTAACGTGGGGTTTAACGGTGCAAGTACAGCCAAGGAAGTACATATTATGTCTTAGTAGTGGAAGACACTCATTGTGGCACCTATTTTCAGCCATCTATAAAAAATATATTGTACAGTTTTGCATGCGAATCTGTGTATGCGTTTCGTTCGTTGGGTCACCAATTTTTTTGGTCTCCTGTGTTTGGTCAATGACTTGACCAGCCCCTGAATTAATCAAGCAGCATAGCCACGGGAAAGAGGCAACGACACTTTTTTTTATAAACACGCTTATATTAGCTTCATTTGTAACTAACAAATAATCTAATAAAATCTTAGAAGTCAATTTAAACCTACTAATTGTCACATCGAAATGAAACTTTGTATGTCAAAGTAGTTTGAGTGACAATAACTAAATTTGGTATCTTGGAGCTGATCTGATGATGGAGCCAGAAAGTGGGTAGTAAAACTCTTCAGTGGCTAGTGTAAGCCTCTCGAATTTGAGCTCATATGATTCGTTTTGACTAGTCCAATAGATTGGGCTTGGTAACGAGGATCTGATGATGAAGCCAGAAGGTGGTTGGTGAAATTCTTTTTTATAATTTTTATTACGTGATAAATGCGTGTTTTTTGTTATTAGTTTTTGAAACTACACATTTTATGTATCAGATTGTTATTATGCCCTAAACTTGTAAAACTTCTAAATGGGAAAGTGGTCCAGACGTAAGACGTATCCTCTTTCTAATTTTAGAAGTTTTTGGCATGCCAAGTTGGTTAAAATGAGTTGTTCTCTATCGTCAATTTGTTAGTTTATTCAAGATACAGGTTGATGTATGGTGACCGATGTTGAAAGGGTCATTATGATGAAATTGCATTTACCTCTTAATGTGCACTCAATTTGAAATTCAATGTATATAGAAGTACTTGGCTCGATGTTCTGGTTTGAGGGGGATTGTTATTCATTATAATATCAGCATTTCCACTCCACGTTATCATTGTGGGTATGAACCATAACATGCGACATATTTTGAAATGTTCACAATTTGGTTCAGTTTGTGAAATACCACGAACACTCAGATTATGCAATAATCTCCGTATTGAAGTTTTCCCAAGGGACTTACAGTATGAGGTTCATCAAAAATACTTTTTTTTAAGGTTGGCAACGCGCTTCTTATGCCTCTGGTATTACAGGCTTCCATAGCCTACAGTAAATGCTTGCCAATAGATGGGCCGTATTCTTGTTTGCCACCTTGGTAGTCCTATCCTACTAATATTATAAACGTGAAAGTTTGTTTGGATGGATGTTTGTTACTCTTTCACGCAAAAACTACTCAACGGGTTATGATGAAACTTTACAGTAATACACCAGGCGAGGCCGTGGGCAGAAGCTAGTATAATAAAAATGTCTCACTAAATCAGACCCTTGCAAACAATAATTAAACTAGTTTTGAAGGTGGTAGCGATTTAATTATATATTTGCCCCCAGATTGCCCCGAGGCGCTCAAGACATGTTGAATGTCCATTCAATTATATTCCTAATGAATATTTGGTTCGGGCGCAAAGCCAGAGAGACGCTCCCTCACTCTGAGGCCTAACTATGCATAGAACTATGCAGGCGGCACAGCTTGCCTGATGGCTCCAGCAACGTTAATCTTAATCGATGTTTTGATAAATGACATTGGATTTTGGAACTGACGCTTACGTATTTCGTACACGAAGCTTTTGGTCGCCGGACTGTTTATTTCAAGTGAATAAGCTGATCACTGAGTGACTGTGTTTGAGGCGAATCCTACTGAGACCCAAAATAATTGGGACTGAACTAATGCGTATCAGAATAAATTACATTTGGGGCATTACTGTTTACAAATCGTTGGGATCCACATTGATTTTCAGCGTAATTATTAATCAAAAATTACTCCATCATGCAGACGTAGTATGAAATGTGGCACACTTTGCAGGTGTAGACTCTGTGTATGCCACTGTGTGTGACCCTTTTACATTTAAGGGTAGGCACAAACATGCTGGTTTCATAAATATTAAAATGAAAAAATAACGGCCAAGTGTGTAGCGTTCTGTAGTTGCCCGTCATAATATGCGGTAAGTATATATAACTTACGAATTCATCTTAGTATTTTTTTACGGAATTTGTACGAAATTTTTAATTTTACTTCTCTTTGTTATAAATTAGTCGACTATTACTCGTTAACCTACTTAGCTGTGATAGTTTTCCTTTTAACTTCATGATATATACTACTGCCGTTAATTTTTTTCACGTATCCAAAAACAACCGTTTAGCTGGAAGGGGGATGACGACGAAACTATAATGGTTCCTTGTTGACTACGGAACCCTAGAAACGGAACATTAAATTACAAAGTATTGGCTCACTAAGTGGATCGAAATGGAACGGGTGTGTGTGTGTCGGGTGTGATGAAATATACGTTTCTATTAGAATCTGACCTTCCGTCATATCTGTGGTTATCCTAGAAACATAATGTTTGAAGTAAAGCTTTATATTGTGTAGCTTGATATCGTGATATTTTGTCTCATATTTTGTAGCCTCCCCGCACTAAAAAATCATCGACATTTTATTTTAGTCACTTCTTTTTTTCCAGACAATAACATTGCGTAGTTGACTACAAAAACATCTTTTATTATTTAAAAGTAGTCAATAACAATCTCAGAACTATCATGTTTTCGAAGATCGTTTGCCGAGTGAATTTTCAATAGTTTTATTTTTCAAAGGTTTGATTGTTTTGCCTTGGAATATAGCCAAATGGGTTTATCATTATGGAAGATTGATGTTGGGGTAGTGGAAGGCTGTAAATGTTTATGTAATTGCTTGAAAGTGTTAGAAAAAATAGAGGGTAATATTTCAGTGTCAAAAAATAGTAATCAGTTTCTATCGTGATTTAGATTCAGATTAATTTATTTCCTCGAACATAATGTTATTAAGTTGGTACAATGGGCCTTAAGTTGGTTACATTACAAAATTCAATTAATTCATTAATTAATTCAAAGAACGTCAAATAATTGTTTCAAGTGTAGTTCCTATCAGGAACTATGCTCAGAACTATCTACCATGGTACCATAGGCTGATTCGGCGAAGGATTTAAAGAGGCGCAAATATAGAACTTTTGGGGTTGAGACTCTGGGTCTGTGGGGAACCGGGGCCCTTCGCGTTTTCAAAATTCAGGGCGACTGTTCGAAACGAAGCGTGACCAGAAAGCTGGCTTCCTTCTGGGTCAACGCATTAGCATTACCATTCAGCGTGGCAATGTGGCCATTATTTTGGGAACGCTTCCGTGTGGTAGTGATCTGGACCAGTTGAGCTATCTTTAGATCATTTGCAATGGTATTTAGATAGCTAGCTGTTTCATCTGTATTTTTTCTATATACCTATTTGTACATAGTTGCATGAATAAAGGTAGGTACCATAACACCCAGATTTGAAAGAATTATTATATAAACACTTTGCTGTTCAAACATGCCGGTATCATCTAGATATTTTCCTCCACCGCTGTGAGCATTTGAAAATGTCACGAACCCATTTAATTAAAATACGTACGAAACTTCCTTCGTCCCACAATAAACAACTGACCAATAACCCATATTGCCCTAAATGAAGATATAAGTGCAAACACACCTTTTAATATCACTTACGCAAGAATCCCACGATAATACCCTGTGAGAAGATTCACAAAAATAAGGCGGCTGAAACTGGTATAATCTGCTCCTAACCAAACAAAGTGAATGAAAGTAAATGGTCGTTTGTGGATATAATAGCGAGCACACAGCATAACCAAATATATGAAATTAGAACGGAGTTCAGACGAGATTAGAAAATAACATCGCGTTTTAAAAAATAAATAAAATAAAGACATATATTTTTATATTATAACGTCACAAAGCAATAACATGGAACACGCACAAACAAAGATTTCTAATAATTTAATATTAGTTTTATCACTTTCCAGAATAAATTATAAAATGAATAAATGTATCCAAGTAATATTGCAATCTTGCCTATGTAAGCCTGAGTTAAATATTTTTCTATACTATTCAAAGCCTCAGACTTTTAAAAAAGGAGTTTTTATCTACACTGAACAAACCGGCTTATAACATATCGTATCAATGCTATCTACTATGCTAAACATGGGTTTAAACCAGCTTGATACTCAAGATCTACGTACTGAGTATGGATCTGAAGACGTACATCATGAGGATTACCGTCATGAACGTGTTTATTTTGTTGTTGGTTTTTATTATGATAAAACTTAGCAGAATTTGTTATAAACTGAATGAGTTCCTTCCCAAATACAATTGTAAGGTTGCACATCTCTGAAGTTCCTGCAAGTTTCTTGAAGATTGTTTCAGAAACTTCGCTTCTGAATTGAGTAGTGTTTTAAAATAACATCGTATTTGAATACAAGTTTTTCAATTAACATCCTTTGAAGCAAAGAAATAGTTAAATACAATTCATGCAGTATGGACGCCGTTGACCGTACAAGGCCGTAAACGACTGAGTTATAGCAATCGTAAAAAAATATTTCACATCCTAGGACGCTCTAAAAAGTTATACAAAACGATTGTAAAAATCCGCATTACAGTGATAAATAGTAAGAGAAAAATAAAAACACACAATCTTTAATGTCAAACGCATATAATTATGTCCTTACATCCTGGGAAATTTGAACGTCGGTGACACGGCCGTAAACGACTGAGATATAGCAGTCGTCAAAAAAAAAATCACAACCTAGAATGCTTTAAAAAGTCATACATAATGATTGCAAAACCCCGCATTACAGTGATAAATAGTAACAGAAAAATAAACACACTATCTTTAATGTCAAACGCATATATGTCCTTAGATCCTGGGAAATTTGGAGATCCAGATGGCTTTGACTTTTCAATTTACACGAAGTCCAAAACACGAAATTAGTTTAGATGACTGAATAACCTGACTTGCCCTTGCATTACACAGCGGTATTCATTCGAAAGGGCCATGAACGAATATTCGTCTATGGAAAGGGCACATTGATCGCAACGGGCACTTGTTGCGTGGGCGGAGGGAGCAAGGACGCAAAGGACGTGCCGAACATTCCATTCTGCTGTCGACTGACTGTGGCTCACGTAGAAATTACACAAGACAAATCAAGAAGTCAGCTCTAGTTACACACTGTGACGTCTTGCGACGAAAAACCATAGCTTCATATGTTTTTTTCTTCCTGTTTAAAATAACTATCTATCCTTAATCACTTTATTTATTTACTTACAAATATTATTACAGGTAAATTCATATAACATAGATAATATAGTTCTTAAGACAGCCCACTAACAAAAAAAATGGTGTCTGATTTAATAAATGAATTTAATTTAATTTAATTCTAATGCAAAAGCGCAGTAACATAAATAAAAACAAATGTTTTATGATTCCATCCGTGCGTCACTCTACGAAACATACGAACCTCAAACTCAGATTTTTCTCGCAGTTGGCGATTTTATATCCAGTTGTTATATCGAGGTAAAATTTGGCTTAGAAACGTGCATTCTTAACCCTAAAATAAAATGAAAAAATAAAATGTAATAATGACTATTTCGCGCACCTCTATAAAGTCTCTGGCATAATCAAAAAGTAGGTAAGTGTAAAATGCTTGTTTTGTTGCAGGAGAATTTTATGCGCGTAGGTAAATGTATCTTATCACCGCTCTTTATAACCCATAAAGTCGTTCCATAAATTAGTATTCATTGGCATAAGCCATAATTTCATTTCGCTGGGGCGGACGATTATTTGGAAAGACACGGACCAATAGGCGAGGGGTCAACGGGATAGGGTTAATAGTAATGGTTCAAGGGTATTATTTTCGATATAAGGGTTTAAGCCTTAGAAACTGCTCCTAGATCTAACTTGTCTTAAAACTTTCTAAGAATTTAGTTCAGGCTGATAGTGGTGATTTTGAAATATCAAGGTAGTTTAGTTTAAAACTCAAAATTATTATTATGATGCAATTTAAATAAGTCTCTTCTGCACCGAAGGAGGTTTTTAACTATTTGGTGAAGGTACTAGAAGAAGCGTTCGATATTTCAAGTGGTATATGGCCTGTTCAAAAGAACCCTCTACTTGCACCTATGTAGGTCCATATTGTGTGTATCGATTATTGAACATACATAATTCTATACATTATTTCTCATCAGTAGCCTATTTTTTTATGTTACATATGGCCCACCTTATGGAAAGCGGTTATCGTCATCCATTGGCATCTGCAACTCCTGTGGCATTATGCAGAGCCTGCTCTGAAGGACTCTTTTTTTAACTGTTTTGTTTAGGATACACCTCAGAAGGCAGCTCATTCCCATTTTACATGGACGCGGAAGAAATTATCTGGTAAAGCGGTTAACGGGTAACTTATTTTAAAATTTGGTCTCACTATTATTTAACACCGATCTACTTTTGGTTACCTTTTAATATAATTCTTGATAGTTCTCTAAAGAAACATACTATAAATATTTATAATATTAGTATTAGGATGGATGTTTGTTATTCTTTCACGCAAAAACTACTCAACGGATTTTGATGAAGCTTTACAGTAATATAGCTTTTATATCAGAATAACACATAGGCTACATTTTATCCGGGCAGAAGCTAGTTGTCAATAATTTAAGAATAGAATGCCAATCTTGACTTTTATGGGATCGAGGATTGATCGGAACTTTAATTTGTTTTTATTTAAATAATGTTCATTATTTATCTATAAGCGTATCATCCCTATGGCCTACACAGTCGAGTAACTTTTATTGATAACCTGTTCGGCGAGGGAGTTCGCCTACAGAAGACCAACGACTTGATTTTCTAATAAATTTAACATGATTAATGCTCAACCCTTTTGGTATAAGTCGATTACACGAATGAAATTCAATGGAGTTTGTAAAGTTCTTTTGATTTAATTTCAAATCTACATCGTGGCCGGAATATTGCACCTTTAAAAGATTCTTGTTTTTAATTTATTAATTTATTTAAAACATTATTCGAGAGACGAAGATGTGGAAGTCTTGCTTATTTTAGCCTGTTCGAGTGGTTGATACTCTACGTCCATAGGGCCTTTTGCGTATTCACAATTATTTAAGGGCATCTGTTCTAAGTGAACTGATACCCGAGACCTTGTTCCTATCTGGGTAAATGCATTACAATTGCCATTCAGCGTGGCGTTGCAACTTTCATTTTGGGAAAGATTAATTGAACTTTCCATAGATCGTCTTTAAGTGGCTCAACTATATCATATTTATTCTGTCACACTTTACTTTTGATTGATAAACAATCAAATTTAATTTACCTCTTACCAACAGGTGGGCCATATCCTTGTATGCCAATTTAGTTGTATAAAAAATATATGTTATTATTCTCTATAATCTATTGAAAAGATATGAATGATAAGATTTATTGGAAAAGATTGCTTCTACTTCAACTTTCTTTATTTGTTATTTGTTTACGGTGTACAATAAAGTATATTCAATAATTAATTCATAAAATTAAATTATTATTATTGTTTTGACAACAGCAAACAAAACATTAGTCTGAATAGAAAAGTCTCTTAGAATTTGGGAAAGTGTTGGAAGGTTGAGCGGAATCTCAGACACAACACGGAGTGGCGGTAGTGTCTGCAGCAATTAGTGTAAACAGGGTCGACCTACAGCCGTGAGGGCACTTCGCTTCGCACCCAGCCTGAGCATAGTCACGAGAGGGGCGACAGCGGAGGAAAACACATAACCAACGCAAACAAATACGCTCACAACTGTACTGTACCCCAAGATTGTCTGGAACAGGTTGATTTGTATCGATAAGACCGCCCATAGCACTTTTTTGTCTAGTTTCTTTTTGTTTATTTAGTTGTATTTTGGTGTGAAACTAAGTAATTAATGTTTTCTTGTGGTGTGAAATGAAGTATTTTCATTCATTCATTCATTGATGGACCTCCTCAGATACATACTCTGTGCGTAGAACTCTGAGTTTACCATGTATGTGGTAGTCAGACGCACGTCAGAACATGCCTTTGAATTTTTAGTTCTAGGGCATGCCAGTTTCATCACCGTTTTGGACACGTGTTAATTGCACTCATAATTTTTTCGAGTGGAAAAGTTTATTGGTTCTTAACCGGGTTCAAAACAAAGACTTCCGAATCAGAAGTCGGGATAACGCTTAATAAGCCACCACAAATATATAAACGAGTTGCAAAATTATGTATTATGAATTCGTCACGATAAATGATACAAAAGAAGGGTGGGCGTAGCTTCTATTCACGGATATCTCAAAGCGGCTTATGAATGAAACCAATGACTAAAGAGTTGGCGGCGCTTATCTCGGTCAGTAAATTTCAATGAGGTAACATCACCAACCACCCAGTGGTCGGTGACTTGAACTCTATTTTCTACCTGTACGAATATTCTCATAGATATAAAACACACTAAGTTTCAAGCATAATAATGTTTAAAGTTAGTTTAATTTGATATTTACTGTTTTTAAAACAAACTTGGGTGACCAAGAAATATCCCGGAACATGTCGAAAAAAAAGAAGAAAACTATTTTTTAATAATCTATGTATGATTATTTTAATTTAATAATAATAATAATGCTGGACACTTTTCACACAGCATCATCTAGCCCCAAAGTAAGAAGCCTGTGTTATGGGAACTACATGACTGATATACAATTTTTTTTTTAAATACATACATTAGAGCCAAATATTTGTAGGTCATACAAACATTTGTCCCGCAGCGAGAATCGAACCCGCAACCTTCTGCGTTTCAGGCGAGCCTGCGCCCGCTGCGCCACAGAGGTCGTCAAATATAAATAGGTTATAGGAACATCATTCAACATTTCTTACTACAAAAGAAAAGCGTAATCAAGTCGACAGTTATCACTATGAAAAGTAAGAAAATTGTGAAAAAATATTATTTGAGTGCAATTAAAATCACGCCAATTCACATAGCGACGAGTGGTTGAGGAAACAGATCTGTAGTAGGGCTTGATAGCTGATACGTTGAAATGCTTTGTTATTTCGTACCCAAATGCATAAAACTACACCAAACTTGAGATGCAGGCTCTACGTCGTAGCTCGTAGAGGCTGGCGTAGCACTTCAAACAATGTTGTTTTTATTATTGGTAAGATTATATGATTTACCGTGTTTTTGTAGATGGATGATGTAATTTTGCCTTAAAAAAATCCATTCATTAAAAATGTAGCTACATGATTGCAATCATTTTTAACATGCCCATAGTCTTAACTCCTCGTCACTTCACTAAATGCGCGGGGAATTTCCACCGACTGCTTTCGGGTTTGCATGTTTTATTTTATATTTCATACTAAAAATATTGGTAAACGAATTTTTTTACATTCCACGACCGGTTTTAAGTGAAATTACAAATTTTCGTAAACATAAACATAAATGTATTGTGGTCTTGATTTGGGCAAAGAGTTAAATTACAAAACACATTCTTGGAAAACGAAATATCTAATTAAAACCACTGAATTAGCGAGACATCGTAAACGAAAACTCCCTATTATCATAAACAAGATAATAACTTTTAAAACGGGCTTCTTTTTACGTCAGTGGTTCTAAAGCTTTTAATTCCGAGATAAGAGATAATATCCAGCCGGCAGGATAAAAGATGAAAGAAAATTATGAAAGACACGCTTAGGAGAACTTGTCAGGTGACAGGCACAGTGAGTGTCTGGACACAGTTATAAAGGAAACAGCTGATACGTTACTAGCACGGCATAAAAGTTTGCATAGCAAGATAACCTATGGGTCGTCTATACCAAAAAATGGCTAAATATCCTTCAAGCCTTCAAAAAAAATTGCGTGGGCCTTTCAAAACAACAACGCGAGAGCGGAGTGTCACACCATACCATCAGTAATTCAAATTTCAGTTACAATCAATTTCATTTCATTAACAGAACCTTCATCAGGTTAGTTAATTTCAGTTTGCTGTTGAGGCTACCGTGTTTTTGTAGCGCCCCAGACATGTTCGCGCATAAAAGAACGGATAGGTTTCATGCCATATTCCTTAAAAAAGACCGGATCTCCGATCGGTACGCTCAGGTAGTCACAACGGTATCTTGAAAACAGTTGCGGAGAAATGTACCTATTGGAGATTTTTTTGCGGAAGGTTATTAAACAGTGAAATCAAAATGATTTTATTGTTCAAACAATCAATCAATCATCTCTCTTCTTAAAATTTCTGTCGACCTACCACTTGCTTAAACTCTCGCAGAATTTACTAACAAATAGTATTAAGTATCTATTTACAATATAGATTGTACTTTCGTCCACTTCGTTGTCCGTCCGTCTGTCTGTCTGTCTATCAAGACCCTTTTCTCTCAGGAACACGCGGGGGTATTAAGTTGAAATTAATATTAAATACGTAGGTCTACGACCCCTTGGAGCTCTAAAAAGTTCAAGCTTCTAAGTCAAAGCTATAAAAAAATACGGACATATTTAGATACTCGCAAATAAATCAAAGCCTATAGGGTGCTTCCCGTTGACCTAGAATCATGAAATTTGGAAAGAAGCAAAACTACACGTAAACAATTTTTGGACTTTTTCCTAAAGGAAAAAGAATACATAATTTTCGAGATTACAAATTTACACTTGCAGTTGTAGATTTGCCAGTGACATATGTTGCACATTTTTACAACTTCACAGTTAAGTTTGTCTTTAAATCCGACTTATCTTTTCGTTGGAGCAATGTTTGGTGATTTCATAGTTTATGAAATTGTGTATTGTTATTATTTTGGTGAACATACAAGTCTGTACGGAAGCTTCGGTGCACAAGTCAGACTTTCACTTGTCCGGGTTTTTTAATAGTCATGTTACAAATTGTACCTCTATGATTCATTGTAAGCGGGTTTTGCCTA
This sequence comes from Perizoma flavofasciatum, assembly GCA_958496245.1. Taxonomy (NCBI): domain Eukaryota; kingdom Metazoa; phylum Arthropoda; class Insecta; order Lepidoptera; family Geometridae; genus Perizoma; species Perizoma flavofasciatum. The sequence goes on along the minus strand of OY292434.1, from coordinate 9,397,504 downwards.
CACAGGCATATTTACTCTTTACGTAATGTTACGATGTCTATACAATGGTAAGTTTTAATATAATACAAACTCTGGTCTATTTTTACGGTATGCATGCTATAGCTGCTTCTTATTTAAGCTGTACCTGGGCAGATAAAGGTTGGTTAGAATGATATGCTACGGGAACTATTTAAATTGAAATTTTAAAGGAATTTCATTTTAAATTCTAAAAGGCTACTGGGGTCTTAGGTAACAAGTTCTTCAAAGGGTAATTAATAGTTGAGGAGGAATGTATCTTTTGTATAATAAAGTTGTTTTTGAGATACAAAGCAAGCAGGTAAATAAATCCTACTAATATTATAAACGCGAAAGTTTGTGAGGATGTTTGTTACTCTTTCACGCAAAAACTACTGAACGGATTTTGATGAAACTTTACAGTAATATAGCTTATACATCAGAATAACACATAGGCTACTTTTTATCTGGGTACCACGCGGGCGAAGCCGTGGGCAGAAGCTAGTAAGTAAATACTAAAGACGTAGTCCTCACCCCACTCTAGAATTCCTTCTATCACGGTTAACAGTAAAGACACCCAGACCCAGACAAATATCTGCAGAACATGCAAATATTTGTTTCGCGGGAGTCGGAGGGATGTCGAATTCCCACATCTTACGTCGCAGCACTAAGTTCGTATATTTTACAGTCACAATAACTAATATACACTTTCCCCTCTGTTACACAATATGTAATCTTTCGTACAGTCCGTTCCATCCAAAGGTTGTCTGGTGGATCGCTAATTAGCGATAAGACTGCCCATTGTATAATAATTTTAAAGTTTGTACTATTTATTTAAGCTGAAATTGTTGGTGAGCAATAAAGTATTTTCTATCTATGTTTGGCATATTACGTATGTAAAAAGAAAAAAGACGAAATTGAACCAATTGTTAGGTATCTATAAAATCAAGACAAAGGCGGACAAGGACGACTTATAGGAATGTTATCCGTAAAATAATGGACTTCCCAAATAATAAGGATGAAAAGAATAGGATGATTCACATTGAAATAAGCGTAGTTTTTCGCACCATCAATGTCCGTAATGCTGAAGATCTCAATAGACGAACTCTTAACAAGTGGTAAGCGTTGCATAAACCTATTTGGCTCAAAGATATGTATTCATTAGGGTATCAGTCGTGAGCGTGTTTGTTTATTTTGGCGTATTTGTTTGATTGTTTTTGGGCAGTAGGTACCCCGAATTCCGAGTTGGAAACCGTGGATTTGAACCCGGACGTGCACCAAAGGCTTTTCCAATTGATACATTATAAGCGCATTAACGCATGTGCCAACAGTGGAGGAAAACATCGTGAGGGAACCGGCATATCCTAGAACCAAACCAAAAATTCGAAAGTTTTTTTTTTCTTAGTTATTTGTGCGATAAGTTCTTGAACTATGAGTAAATTGTTTGTGGGGTTTGTGTCAGGCAGAGTTCACTCCTATGTTCTTTCTCCAGTATGTACTCTTCGTTGTTACAGTCTCATGCATGCATTTAGTTGCATGAAGTCTTTCTTTTTAAATAGCCTCTTGTAAGTAGGCTTTGTGAGTAGCTGTGCAAGTGGATTAGGATGGCTTTTCACTTTTCCTGGTACGCTTGAGCAGAAGTCTTGATCTCTTCAGCTTTTGTGTTGACTTGAAGTATGTCATGCGATTATGTGTTCCTTATGAACCAGGGTGCACTGGAGATAGTTTTCAGAACGCCATTTTGAAAGCGCTGGATGATGCTTGTATTTGAGGTGCTAGCTGAACCCCGCAGTTGGATGCCACAAGTCCAGATAGGATTCAGTACAGTTTTGTAGATGAGTAGCGAAAGCACATGCCATTAGTAAGTGTTCCAATAAGCGGCGATGAGCTTGAAACCATCGCCGCTTATTGGAATGCTAACTGCTTGCAAAACGCGGGCATGTACCAAGTGTTTGATCGTGCCTCTTACTACCCTCTTCCTGGTACATATGTAAGGCGCGAGACCCCTGGTGTTGCAGTCGTCTATAGGTTACGGTAACCGCTTAACAGCAGGTGGGTGTTGTCTGCCATTTAAGTTATATAAAAAAATATTATTCAAATACCAACTCTTTATTTTAAAATGTAGCGACAAAATACTGCCTTTTATTTTAAACTTTCCTTAACTTTGGTAAAGAATAGATAACGGAACCTGATACTTCCTTAGCAACTACGTTTTTATAACGGAATTTGATTTGATATTGTGTTTCTCAATTTATTTGAATTCTGTTTCTTTTTAGTTTTTTTACTTGACCTGATTCTGCGCGTTGGTTTTATTTACAATTTATTAACTAGGGATGAATGCCTGTTGATTCTGAAAGCTTATCGATACTAGAATAATTAGACCTAGTTATGCAGAAACCAGTTATAAGGCACATTTTCCAAAAATGAGTTATGAACACAGCCATACTTATTTCGTACGGATTCACAACGGATTATTGCATACTACTTCTAATGCAATTGCCAAGTTTTGATTCGAATCACAATATATTTTAACTTTTATAAACCCTTAAGAAGTATAGTCAAAGAAAACAGAATGCATTTTGATAATTTTGTAAAAATTGTTTACATTTTAGTCACTGGTTTGGCAATATTTCTAGTCCTTTTTTAAAATATTTTTCCGTTTTAACATAATACAGAATCCAGACAACTTATGTGGCTGGGTAATGTTTGACTATGATTTCTACGTCTAAAAATTCATGTCATTGCGATGTGGAACCCGCTTCAACGCTATTTTACACTAAGCTTTTATTTACTCGTCACTTTACCCGACCTCCCTTGACTTAAGGACCATTTTGTTCTGAGTATTTGTGTAGGAGCGCACCTGCTTTGTGTTCTAGTTTAAGAATACTAGAATGCGGTCGCCTAAGCAAACGTTGGTGTGTAATAGTGTTTGAATTGGAAACGTTTGCTCGGAGCTTTTGTTGAGGCTTCTATAAGAGCCATCATGCAAGAACGGCTCGTCAACAATAGGTACTAGATATACCCACAACATTTTTTATACAAACAAAAGTGGTAAACAACAAACAAGTACCCTCCTGTTGGTAAGCAGTTACTGTAACCTGGAGGCTTGCAACACCAGAGGTATCACTTGCGAGCTGTCGACCCTGTAATATAATGAGTGAACTTTACCATGCGTGTAATTTTGTAAACATAAAATAATAGTTATATTTATCTGGGCCCATAACCTAATAAAACGACTACATGGTTTGTAACAGATTGACGTTTAATCATAAGTATTTTTATATAATATAGTAGAGGATGCTAGTTGTCTTTGGATAGGGATGACATACTAACAAACTTTTCAGCTTGAATAATTTGATGGTTTTGGTTATAGCCATTGTTTGACATAATGAACTATAATACACTTTTCAACAGATTAAACGTGTTGTTGTAAGAATCTACCTGCGTGTTCGCACGAAAAGCTGCAAATGTCGGGAATGACCATAATAAAAAATCGGACAAGTGAAGCATCCTATAGGTTTTGATTTATTTGCGAGTATCAAAATATGTCGCATAATTAACCGTATTTTTTTAAGCTCCAAAGGATTGTAGTCCTACTTATTTGATATTAATTTCAACTCGATACCTCCATGCGTTCCTGAGAAAAAGGGTTTTGACAGACAGACAGACGGGCGGACGGACGGAGTGACGGAAAACTAAGTGATCCTATAAGGGTTCCTTTTTTTATGAAGAACGGAACCCTAAAACAATGCTATTTATCGAATCAAAAGTGTTAAGGTTAATAAGTTCTGTTACTTTTATACTATTTCAATACTCACTCCCAACAACATTGTGGCAATATCGCATTTCTAAACCCGTATCACGAGCCTTTTTTTAACTTTTTATTTCTGAAACTGGATTGAACATACACCGACTGCTGTAATTTTATTGAAATATTTAACAGTAAACAATTTCAACAATGCATGGCAGATAACAAAACGAATCAAGAGTTTTAGAAAATATGAGCACGGTATTGAATTTGAGAGCAACCCGTTTTAATTAAAAAATACTTTACTTTGTTTAGCTTTTAATAAAATTGTTACAGATAAAGATAAAGATAATTTATTTGCTTAAACATGTGTAAATATGATGATATTATAGTAAATGACACAACATCCTTTACCGATATCGGTGTGCAAACCGAGAGACTGGCATGCAGGACGTAAATATTTAAAATCTTATTATAATTTACAAAACAATCACAGACAAGTTAAATACTGACATACACAATAAAATTAAATACAAATATAAAGTCAAAAAAAAATAATTAAGTAATGAAGTTAGGTACCTACCTATTTAAAATTTGTCCATTAAGAATTCGTCAATATTGTAGTAGCATTTTTCAATAAGTATTTTTTTTTCTTCTTTTAAATTCATTCGATTTAAGTTTCTTGTTATTACCTAAAGTACTTAGCAGAAAAGCGGCCTTTTTCTTATCAAACGTATTCTTCTATTACATCTCAGATTTATTAACGATGACTGACATATGTCTCGAAATTTTAATCATAAACCGGTTAAAATCCTACTAATATTATAAACGTAAAAGTTTGTGAGGATGGATGTTTGTTACTCTTTCACGGAAAAACTACTGAACGGATTTTGGTGAAACTTTACAGTAATATATCTTATAAATAAGAATAACACATAGGCTACTTTTATCCGGGTAACATGCGAAACAGTGGGCAGAAGCTAGTCATTCATATTGTAAAACTGAAATTGTCACGTACCTTACTATCAGTAAAGGCATCGACTTAGTTTCGACTTATTCCGAGAGTCTTCATCAGGGTGAGTTATCGAGACGCTCTTCCGCCGCGCCGCGTCGTTACTGCGCGCTGCCACTCTTTGTGTGCGGTTCGCGCTTGTGTTTCCCGTGATAGTGGGAGATGTGGTGCTACATCGTCTTAACTGTTGCTTATATCATCACAACAACGAATTCTTGATAAAATGATTTTTCAAATTCAGGATAGTTTTTTAAATAAACCAGGTAGGATCCTTCAAACTACAAAGACGTCCTGTTGAAAAAGACGACAATGGACAAAAAAGCTTGCATACAGTATAGACAATGTACTCTCTGTACATTGTTGTGTCAGTGATCATAAATACTTTCCAAATTAATTTCAAAATACTTACAAGGGACTTAAATTTACAATCAGTCCGAGTGCAAATATACGGGGTTTAACGTTACACGACATACGCCCTGACAGTTTGGCGCAGTAACTTTTATTAATCTGTTTAAATTAATATATGGAACTACCAATGTTGATTGTAATTAAGTGGGTACTAAGGGGGGGTACACTAATTATAATGTTCCTCTCAATGCCTACCATGTTTTTTTAATGATGTTAGAGACGAACAGGCTGACGGCCCCCCCTGATGATGCGCGGTTACTGTCGCCTATAGGGGCAGTTTGCTCTGAAGGACTCCTTTTACGTTTTCAGATACGATTTTACACTTCGAGAACCTAGTGTTATGTTTTAAGATACTACTTTGTAACTATTGTACCTACTCAGTTTGTTTAACTTAAAAATATATAATCTAATTCTAGCAGTATGTTTTCATCACTAACGTTTTGCTGCATTTTCAGACTGTTGATTTTAGTTTCAGATTTTTTATCTGTTGACTGTTGACGACCTCGATGGCGTTGCGGTCGAGACGACGGCTGTGACGCAAGAGGTGCGGGTTCGAGTTCTGCAACGGGATAAATAATAATAATAATGCTGGACATTTCACATAGCATCATCTAGCCCTAAACTAAGTAGAGCTTGTATTATGGGAACTACATGACTGATATAGTATTTATATACTTTTTTTTCATTTTCTATTGTTCCGGGTCTCAGAACTGTGTAAGTATGTCTCTGTTGGATGTTTATTTATTAATTTATTTCGATAAACAGGCATCGGCCTGTACGAGTATAATTAAAAACAAATCTCTTTGAGGGACTGTGAACCAGATCCTGTTTGGCAGTTAGACATATCTTTGAAACGTATTGTGGTTTAAAGTAACCTTTCTTGATTTTCTGAATTTAAAACCCTCTAGGGGGTTTTAAAACTTCTATTTAAAATTCATAAAATCTTTTGAAGTGTTTAAAGAACGCTAGACATGAATTTTGTTTGAAAAAAAAACTCAGTAAGGACAGGTGTTCCATGAATAAGTACATAAAATCTCTATGTATAGTTTCGTAGCTCTCAAAAATAAAAATGCAGTTGGTGATAGCTATCAAATGTAATTAATCTAACTGTTGGTTTATTTAACTAACTTTGTATCGTATCGCAATAACCTATTCTACAAAACAGCTGAACTTATGGAACATAATTGGTACTTTTAAATTCATTTGAATAGAACAACCGAATTTGGCTCGAAAACAGCAATCTGTACAAAAACCACGTCCGAATTCGTATATTATGCAAAATCGAACACCGAACACATACAGTTACAAACAAACCAACACTACCGCAAGAAATAGCCCAAATAAATGTAATCGTGGTCTGAACAATAATCATTTGAATACGAATGTACTGATTTTCTCTGTAACATTTATTTCGCGGCCCACCTCTCAATATTGGCGGTATTGCCTTTACCCTGCCTCCCCAATAATACGCGACTTTTACGATTATCTCACCTATTTTTGCCGGTTTACGTCCCACTTTTGTTTTCCTAGTTATTTTGATATATTCACACATAATCTAGATGATACGACGGATTACTCAGGTCGATACGTTTATTGTTGTACAAAATTGTTGACAAAATTTGCCCAAGGCATAGGGTACGAAATCGTTTTAAAATATTTGACTGGACTCAAATAGTCTCATTCTGCTTTTCACTTCACCTACTAGGAAAATACTTTTTGCTGCCTACGTTGAGGGAATAAAATGCGTGTTTGCTCTGAAGTATTAGCTCTCTTAGTTTAAAAGAGCAGCAGAGTGTATTTACTCTGGGCTCAAATAAAAAAAAAACGATTTGTACCCTATACAAGTCATGAACCATGCTTAATTCGTGTTGTTAGCCAAAACTGGCGCAATTTTGGCTATCAATACCTTTTTGCAGACAATTTTGTACAATAAAAAAATGTATCAAACAGAGTCATCCACCATAACCATCTACAATTAGTTTATGTATAACGTACATTACCTATATCCGTCTCAAGCGGAAACATTGAACCCCTCATTACGCTAATGATTCTGTTAGTCATTCGCTTCACTATAGATTCTAGACCACTTTTTGCTCTTATAACACAATACCTATAGAACCACACTTAATTTGGTAAACCTGCAAATAAAAGTCTGGAAAAACACGATTACCTATGTTTACTGTTGAAAATGTCTTGTAAAACGCTTACACGAAATATTACGCATAAAAGAACAATAAACAAAATGTTGCCTAATTTTCGAATATACCTTGCTAATTTGGGGGCACGCGATTTTGAGCTCTAAAAGTTGCAAAGTACATTATTATAAGAGCTATTTTGGCAGCGATATATCGCTAAGTTCACTGGCAATATGTTTTCGTAAGCCAGTAGGTATAAAATTGTACGATGCAATACCGCGAATTGCCGCAGTATACGGGTTGATGTTATTTTAAGACTTATTTTATTTGATATAAAATTTCGTGTTTTTTTTCATCTGTTTTTATTAGGCAGTCCTATCAACATCAAACATATCGCATAATAACGTTTCTATTTTATTTAATTATTTTTGTAACTGTCCTTTCTGTGTTGTTGTTTTTTTCTATGCTACTTTCTATTCTTGCTAAAAAGATGATTGTGCAATTTTAATCCCGAATTACCGATTTAACTTTTATTCAAAAGAAACATGTTTATACAGTGACAGAACTTTGTTTTTTTTATCAAGAACAGATCTTCATTTGACCATAATCTCACCAAGTGATGATAAAGCCGACGATGAAGCATGAAGATGAACTTTAACAAATACCATATGAACATTTTGTACTATTTGCTGTAGTTCTTGACTAGCGGCGGCAGTTGGTATGAGTTATTGACAAGATAATGGTTATTCCATCATTGAACTATTAAGGTCACCCGTAGTCCTCCTTCAAAGGCCTGAAGCACTCGGTTCTAAACACTAGCTATAACCTATCTAAATAATGACCTGGTAATCTGTTAAGAACGACAAGGCAAGCTAGCCACGAACTCTTCTCTCTTATAAATAAATAAACATCCCCAAAAACAATGCTATACCTAGTGCTGACCCTGGGTATAGCATTATAAAATCTGTATTATAGTCCTAGTTTGCCCCACATTAGGATTTCCTGTGTCGTGGTTACCAGGAACTTCGACCACAACACCCGTATCTGTAACAAACATCTGCAGATCATTCAAACACTTGTCTGCTGGCTATCACCTTCCGCGCCATCCAAGTCAACATTATTTCTACTTATCTAATTTTTGCTACTGAAAATGTATGATGTATGTACATGTATACAAGACTATGAGGAGTATCTTTATAATGTTTTCTCTCTCCCTCATATGACCCAGTATTCATGAATTGCAGGTAGCCTCCGTATTTAAAGTTAAGTAGTTTTCGTTCTGGCTTCGTTCCAGAGCAGTCAGCGTCACAAATGAGGCTCTATTTCTTGATTCTAGAACATTATCTCAGTACCCTTGATACGATGTTACCTTCATACCAATGCGAGTTGAACTGAAAAATTAAAGAAATAATTTCAAAAATACATAGGTACCTACTATTTTAATGCCTTAATTTAATTTGGTAACTTTTTGCACAATATGATTAACTTTATCGAAGGCTTGACATCAAAAACAGGGAATTCTAGTGTGGGTTCTGTAGTATGTATGTCTGTTGAATAAAAAAATAATCTAACTGGAAGATTAATGAAATAATTTTGAAAATACAATCATACGAGTAGTAAGTAGCTTGATATATATGTAGATAAACTTTATATTATAGGTACAGCATATAAAAACATAATAAAACCAAAAAGATAAGGAAATGCACAATGGGCATTTCCTTAACTTTTTTGCAATAATATGCTCAATAATCCCAGGACGGAGAGAATTACTAAATTAATTTTGTTATTGAATTACTTAAAGATGAATGAACATAAAACACAAATTAAAAATAAGGTACATACATAACCCACAATAGGAGTTAACTACTATCATGACGCCTTTTTGTGGTCTATTTTCATTTGGTAGAAAAAATGCTACCAAATTGTATCCTAAGCAAAAAGCTCATGATTTTATCGAATTTCAACAGCGAATTTCGTTTGTCAATACCAAGGCTAGTCATCAAAAAATGGATTTCTTCAAGGCTCGTCCTTTGTATAAAACCACACCATACCGATACATAATACTTCAGACGAAAGGTGGCCAAACTTAATATTATAAGGAAAGTATGGCACCGGAAGGAAATCGTAAAAGAATACTGCTTGGATGCTGGATTTTGAGGTCCACGCCAACACAGATACTGTTATCGGTAGGCTTTTATGGATGTAAAGAATGGCCCACCTGGTAAAAGGAGACCATGACCTTGCAAACCACTATGCCAATAATGACATACCCACTAGCCTCAGCCACCGCTACCGCCACCGTATAGGTAATACTAATACAACAAACACCAAAAACTATCGTAAACTTGACTATTCATATTGTAAAAACGAGAACTTTCACGTACTGCACTATCGGTGAAGGCACCGACTAAGTGCTTACTTAGCACGACGCGACGCGGAGGGAGCAATTCGCGATCACTCACCCTGATGAAGACTCTCGGAATGAGTCGAAACTTAGTCGGTGGCTTCACCGATAGTGCAGTACGTGAAAATTCCCGTTTTTACAATATGAACAACAAACACCTGTAAAAAACTAGGCTAAGAATAAGGTTGCCAATTCTGTTTTGTTTTTATTATCTATGGTATTACTTTGTTCAAGCTATTCATACATAATCGCCTGAGACGCAGGTTGCGGGTTCGATTCCCACCGCTGGACAAATGTTTGTATGATCTGAAAATATTTGTCTTAGAGCTGGGTGTTTTCTATGTACAACATGTATTATGTATGTATTTACAAATAAATAAGCTAGTATATCAGTCATGTAGTTCCCATAATACAAAGAAAAATGGCCAGCATTATTTATTGATATGTTTATTTACTAAAAACGATAAAATACCTAAACTTTCAAATTGTTTTGCACTTCCAAATCTCCGAAACTAGCTAAACAAAATTTAACTAACGTAAACAAACAATACGTATACGACGGTGATAGATCCCCAAGTCATTTCCTACCCTAGATTCATAGTATAAAGTATCAAATTGCAGTAAAGGCTTTGTTTCTACCTGTGTTAATAGAATAGTCACTTTCGATGAAATTTTAACTAAGTTAGTAGTTTAAGTTAACATGTTAGTTAAACCTTTAGTTTTCACGCGAAACTTGGTATTATGTGACTGGAGACATTTATGTTTAAATATAAACAATAAATATTTAACTTGTTTGTATACATTTGTATTCCCAATTCTATACCCATTATTTATCATAATTTAAGTTAGTGTAAGTTTCAGCATAAGATAGTATCAAGAGTTTAAATTAAGGGATATATATTATTCCTACGTTTAAGTTTATGAGGATGGATGTTTGTTACTGTTTCACGTACAAACACGGATTTTGATGAAACTTTACAGTAATATAGCGTATACATCAGAATAACACATAGGCTACTTTTTATCCGGGTACCATGCGGGCGAAGCTGTGGGCAGAAGCTAGTACATATATATAGTTGATAGTGTAGGTATATCACATTGATTTCGACATTGTCGATATGCATAATTATATTGAATCTCGATTGCTCCACTCAAAAGAAGTAATGAAAAGGAGGTTGAAGCATGTATCCTTTTTTTTCGTGAGGAAATCCATCATTTATATATTCCGCCCCCGTCCCAGGCGGAAGTTACTCAGTCAAATCTAGCACGGGGGGTACAGTTTCGTAACTACATACCTATTGTAATAAAACCTGGAAGTAAATTATAAAAAGGTTAAGATCAGAGCAACTTTATATAATTTAAGATTTCTAGTATATTTTGTTTTAGTTAATATTCATAATAAAGTTTATAGTTAGGTACATGGTTATGTTAAGTGCACCTAATAAACCTAATAGTGGTTTCTAAGGTGCAGTAGTATCGATTCCTCATCAAATACATAGTCAAAGTAATGTGATTTCCGTAAACAGTACAGATCAGTCTACAGGTAGAGAACAAAGTATGTATTCACGCCATTGAATGAAACAGCTGACCGGTCAGTTCGTGGAACTCGCATTCCATCCTTATCTGTGTGGTCAGACAGGTTGTTCCAAAAATTGGCGGAATATCATATTATTCGATGTTCATTAAACACTGGTAATACATGGAGGTGGTATTCGATTTATAAATAGACTAGCTTCTGCTCACGGCTTCGCCATCGTGGTACCTGGATAAAAATAGCATATGTGTTATTCTAATGTTCTGTAAAGTTTTATCAAAATCCGTTTAGTAGTTTTTGCGTAAAGAGTAACGAACATCCATCCTCACAAACTTTCGCGTTTATAATATTAGTATGGTTTTATGTATGTATATATAGATAGGAATATGTAGGTATAGGTAGGAGGTTTCTGATAACATACACATTCGAGGATTACTGCTGGGCGGCAGATTCTTTTTCATTATGAGAAAACCCACACTATATTTTCTATCATCGTTTTGAGCACCGGCTACATATTACGGTTGAAAATATTATAGATAGATAGATAATCATTTATTACCTCGGATAGACAGAGAGGCGGCGTAGACTTAGTAATAGGGTCTCATTAGACACCATTAGACGTATCATTTCAGTCTAGAAAATGATGCGATAGTTCTTTATCGTCGTAACATATACAATCTGCCAATGGCTGCCGAAAGATAAAGTTTATTCGGAACAAATACATCAAATTGCACAACAGTTTTGGTACTTAATTTTTACTAAAAAACGGGATATTTACCATGATTTGTGAGATATTTCGGCACAGTTGCATGTACCGTGATCACGGGAGGAACATGATATTTCGGCACAGTTCCTCCCGTGATCATGGTACATGCAACTGAGCCGAAATTTCGGGAAACATTCAAACTCACAAATCATGGTAAATATCCCGTTTTTTAGTAAAAATTATGTCCAAAACCATGATAGTTTCAAAAGTTTTAGTACTTAGTCAATAATATTCCTGATTGGGACAACATAGAAATCCAAACTAGATAAAGGCTTGTGCGATGGTATACCTATGCCCTTCGCTGGATAATAGGTAAATGCGTTATACAAAGAAGAGTCCGCTCTAGCAGAGATACAGTTTTCCACTTGCCATGATCCTGACATAACATTTTAGCTTCATTCACTCTCATAACTTTCTTCATACATGCTCGTCTGTTTCTAGTTGACAAATAACACTTTCTTTTTGCGTTAACGCCTGCGGAAAGAATAAATTGTATGGAAAAGTCGCGTGACTACTGACAAGCTTTGCCTAGACAAATTCGCGTGAGCGTGAAAGGAAAACTTAGCGTGATTTGTCTAGACCCCATCGCCTTTCTCCAGAACAAAATTTATAACTAGATAGCATAAGTTGAACGTTAGGTATTCTGTCGTCCGCGTGTTAGTCACTTTAGTTGGTAATTCTCATGTCTGTAATTCCACCGTTCTAAGTCTAAACAACATCCAACCCAGCAATCTCATCAGCCGAGTGTTTGCTTGAACTTAGAACGTAAATTAATTAGTTGTGGTCCTGTGTCCGGCGCCTTGGGACAAAATTAAATAAGGGGTAGTCCTTTGGTGGTTTCTCGCTTCAAGACGTTTATCGTAAACTAACAATTTAAAGTAACTTGTGGATGCTGGCGTTTAAAATAAAAAAAAATTAGTGATTTTTAATTTATATTAGGGAAGCCCCTGTAAAAAAGGTTGTAATTTGAAATAAATAAATACTTAGGTCTGGTTGTTTCCCATGTATAAGTGTATGTATATACAAAAAAAAAGTTTATAAGTAGTATACCTAACAATCAGGTAGTTCTCATAACACAAGTTAGTTTGGGGCTGGATGATGCTGTGTGAAAAATGTTGAACGATTATACGATTATCTTTTAGACCTTCATGGTCAAAAATATTGAAAAGATAATCGTTAGATAATAAAACATCAATTACTATCAGGTGGCATAATGGTCAAATTGACGTCTATTCATTAAAGAACTATACTTAAATCTTGACTTTCAGTTTTTAAGTGTACTTAAGCACCCAGATGCACGAAACACGATACTCAAGAGCTCAGATGTCTTTATTTCGAATTGAGGAAGCTAGTCAAAAGAAATACAAGAAATTCTTGAGTTGTGACAATATTTCTTTAAGTAATAAGTCAAGAGTGAAAGTTTTTCTTGCGCTTTTCCTCCGAGTTTTGTTTAATGTTTAACTTTTAGGAGGTCAAATTGCCTTGCCTGTAAGTTAATTTAATTCTGTGAGGATTTTAGTTAAGACTCTGAAATGGATGAACATATCTACATATGTACGAGAAGGTATAGGCATAACAAGCCTCGTATTCACTAGGGGACAAATGTCCCGTGACATGTGTCGCTAGAATATCCGGCGACGACGGTCGACTTCACGCGACATCGCACGACAAGTCTGGCAATATTACGCGACTTTTTCCTTGCGCCGCGTCGCTTTAGCCGAGGGGCAAAAGTCAAAAGACAAAAGTTCGCCCACATTGTTACTTAACGCATATGCGTGTTGAGTAACAATGTGGACGTTCGTTGTGTTGCTGCAACTTATAGACCTTAGCGGACGAAAAAGGTAGCAAGACAAGTTGTCTGATGACATCACTTGACATCGCCCAACGTCGCTCGACATCGCCCTACATTCTAGCGACACACATCGCGGGACATTTGTCCCATAGTGAATACAAGGCTTAAACTATATTTGACGACCTTTGTGGTGCAGCGGTCGAGTAGCCGGCTGCGACACAAAAGGCACGGGTTCCATTCACAGCTGCGTTTAAATGTTTACATTTTCTGCAGATCTTTAGATAGTATAGATTTATTTAACAAATTATTTTTTTCCAGGTCTGGGTGTAGTTGTACAACAGCACTCGTAGTTCCTTATACCCACGACTCAGGGAGTCGTAGTGTGGGGTCAGGATTATGTATGTGTCTGTTGGGCTTTTATTTATTTATCTAAACAAACTGGACGGCGAAGTGTAGTAAGACCCCCCGCTCGATAGACCGATGGCATCTTAGAGGTTCCAGAAGTCGGTAGAAGGAGGTTCAAGAGCGGTCATCTTCCAAGCCTATTTCCAGCAGCGGGCTTCTACAGACTGGCTGATGATAATTATTGGACAATTTCACACAGCCTCATCTAGCCCCAAAGTAAGCAGAGCTTATGTTATGGAAATTACATGACTGAAGTACTACTAATATCCATTTTATTTTGTAAATACTTAAACATAGAAAATACCCAGACCCCGAGACAAATATATGCAGATACAAACATTAGTCCCGTGGCGGGAATCGGACCCACATCCTTCTTCGTCACGTGATAATAGTATTTTTAAACTTTTGCAATCACTCTTAATCCCAAGCCTACTAGGCCAACACGACTCTGTTTGACCTACTAACCTCAATCAAAATTTGACTATCAAACTATAACGATAAATACGGGTTTCTTGTGATGCTTATCCCCAAGACATTCCTGACCCACAAACCAAGTTGTAACTTAACTATGAGGTTATAACTTATGTAGGGAGAGCATGCCGCAGCATTGTGTTGGTCCAGGCACTTAGTAACTGTTAATTAATCTGGGGGCGGCGTAAGCGATAGATGACTTTACTAAGTTAATGTTTTTTTTGGAAATGAAAAGCTGGAAGCAAACAAATACGGATTTAGACTCACGAAGAAGCTAGTTTAGCTATCCCTACCGCGACATGCGACCGGAGGGCCCCTCACTTGGCCGTCGATCTCATAGCGAGGAAAGAGTTTTTTTTTTTTGTAAAGTACTAAAAGCCGTATTAAGGTATACTTAGTTCCGCCTCATTAAACCATTACATATAAAAAAGGATTTAATCTATAGACTCAAAATCACTATGTGCAGCACTGTGTGCTAACAGATCATGATTTCACGCAAAAACTACTGCACGGATTTTGATGAAACTTTACAGTCATATCTATACTAATATTATAAAGTGGAAAGATTTTTTGTTTGTTTGTATCGAATAGACTCCGAAACTACTGGACCGATTTTATCCATTTTTTCACCAAATGAAAGCTAAATTATAAGGAAGAAACATAGAGAATCAAAAAAATAGAGAATTATTGCATTAATGTAACCCAAAGTAGCAAAATTTTGCCTATAAAATTTATTATTTGGCGTGCGCTGAGAAAACTATTGATGATACATAAAAACGATGTACTACATGATTAAAGTACTCATTATTACCTACAAAAAAGTCCGCGAGGGAATATATCTTACTATCATAGTTAAGTCATAATAGCAGCTTTTGTGCTCTAAAATTTAATAAGATCGCCGATATTCCCACGGAATCGAAACTTACGTGGTTGAAACCGCGGGACACAACTAGTAGCTTATACATCAGAATACCACATAGACTACTTTTTATCCGGGTACTACGCGGGCGAAGCCATGGGCAGAAGGTAGTATATTATATAATAATAATAATAATGCAGGACATTTTCACACAGCATTATCTAGCCTCAAACTAAGCAGAGCTTGTATTATGGGAACTACATGACTGATATACTACTAATATATATATTTTTTGTAAATACATACATATTATACATAGAAAAAACCCAGACCGAAGACAAATATTTGCAGATACAAACATTTGTCCCGCGGCGGGAATCGAACCCGCAACCTTCTGCGTCTCAGGCGAGCCTTCGCCCATTGCGCCACAGAGGTCGTCGAATAATACTATATGTATTTATAAAATGTAAGCAGTAGACTTCTTCATACTATGGATCATGATGATGACTTAGGTCAGCTTGCTAGCTACCGTTTCTCCTTCAAACCACAATCCCAGGCGGGACTGTGAGCAACTGCACAGTGGTTAATTAAATTCTATCCACAGGTCGCTCATTGTAATGGAAACGCGAAAACAGCTTAAGAGTCCTGCGTTGGATGAATTGCCCATACAAACGTAATACCATAGTCATTTGTAATTAGAGCTTATTTCCACCATATTATGTTATTATTTGCATTCGAATAGTATTTATCTGCGTACCTTGCTATATATTTTTTCAAAATACTTACCTAAAATTAAATGTAAACGAATCGCATT
Organism: Perizoma flavofasciatum; assembly: GCA_958496245.1. Classification (NCBI taxonomy): domain Eukaryota; kingdom Metazoa; phylum Arthropoda; class Insecta; order Lepidoptera; family Geometridae; genus Perizoma; species Perizoma flavofasciatum. The sequence continues at coordinate 9,381,162 of OY292434.1, read as the reverse complement.
TTGTATATTATTACGTCATACATGACATGTTTTCTTATTATTTGTTTCGTATTAAAAACAACAATATCTTAAGTATCGTTTGGTTAGGTATATAGATTATATTGTCTAGTTACAGAATAACAACACAATGTGAAAAATACAACAAGTTTTCATTCATCTTTTTTGGTATTACGGAACACCACCAAATTTATAACAAATTCTGAACGGCTAATATTGCTATCGCGCAAGCACGGACGGGCCTGCATCAGTCAAAAAGAGAGCTATATTTTAGGACGCGCTCCGAATTTAGGATATGAGCGCTGTACGCCGGATCCTTAATAGTAACATATATGACGACCTTGAATGAATGGGTGAATGAAAATACTTTATTATACACCACAAGATAAATAAATAAACAAAAACTTAGTAAAACTTAAAGTACAATGGGCGGTCTTATCGCTCAAAAGTGATCTCTTCTTTGGGATGGAGCGGAATGTATGCAAATGTAAGAATAGTTGGCCGTGAACATAATAATAAATACAAGAGGAGAATGTTATGCGATATACAACTACTATATAAATATAATTACATACATACATACACACTTTGGTGTCTATATAGGACCTTGGTACCGTGTAAAGGCAAAACACTGTATCTTTAGTTACACTGTATAATAAGTTACAGTGCTTTGCCTTAACAGGGCTGCTTGGTGGCGCAGCGGGCTAGTCAGTTGCAAAGAGATGCGGGTTCGATTCCCGCAGCGGGCTTTGGGTGTTATGGTACCACAGTACTCTTAGTTCCTGATACCCACGACACGGGGAATCTTAGTATAGGGGTCAGACTGTTTGTGTACCTTTTCGGTGTTTACATTTTTATATATTTTTATTAATAAAAAATCTTTTTACAAGTCATATAAGTTTAGATTGTTACATTGTAGTAACATGGTTCCACAACACACGGACAAAATATCTGGAGGCAACATTCTTCCTGCCGCGGGAATCGAACGCACAAACGCACTCTTGCGTCATAGCCGGCTCCTCGATCACCGAGCCACCGAGGTTATCAATAAATGATTTCAGTATCAGTATCTGGCATAAGCTTCGTTACGTCAGTATGACTCGATGTGATCCAATATAATTGGAACGCAAGCTGCAATGACGCTGTCCTATCGAAAAGCCTATCAATATAATGGTGTCGAACCTACTACAACAATATTAAAGTTGAGTTAATTGAAATTTAACAGTGTGAGTTGTGAAATGAAATCTACATGTGAAAATGCTGAACTATGTGCAATGGAATACGTAATAGAGGTGATGTCTGGGATCATATTTAGTTTGCGTTCCAATTATCCTTTATCGGTTTATGTAGCTATACTTATCAATGAAATAAACTTTACCTATAAATACCATCTATGTACCTACCATGTGAAAGCAATAAATGTATAGAGTATTGAGTATCAAGGAAAAGTTTGATGAAAAACCCAGTATGATAATGACTAAGCTTTCTAGTTTTAGGATTAGGTACGAGTATGCTGGTTTTCTAATGATGTTTACCATTACAATCTTTGACAATATTATTGCATTATTTATAGAATTATTTCACATTAATGCATTTTTCATTTAATTATTCTATTTTTATAGGCCAGGTTAATCACATTACTTTAGATTACGTTACTGTTTACGTTAGGTTTGGGTTATTAAACAAATATTCATTTTAAACCATCCTAAGAGAAACCAAATAAATCTAAATTGCCGAAACAGATATCCCTTGCGTCTACATTAACAAGTATATTATACTTAGAGCAAGGAGTCTACGAATTGAATCTACAAAGATTCACGTGCAAAGTAACATTTTCAAATACATTTTTCATCATCATCATCATCATCAGCCTATATTAGTCCACTGCTGGACATAGGCCTCCCCTAATGAGCGCATATTATAACGGCTACTAATTAAACAGACTTCTTTTTGATAGAATTATTCGCCTCTAAAAATCTACATTGCCTTCTAAATTACTAAGTCAGCCACAATTAACGAGCGACTAATAATAATAATAATAATAATAATAATAATAATAATAATAATAATAATAATAATAATAATAATAATAATAATAATAATAATAATAATAATAATAATAATAATAATAATAATAATAATAATAATAATAATAATAATAATAATAATAATAATAATAATAATAATAATAATAATAATAATAATAATAATAATAATATTAATAATAATAATAATAATAATAATAATAATAATAATAATAATAATAAATGATATTCACTTGGCTTAGGCTCGTGTGTATCACAAATACCGAAATTTAACATTTCGTGAAATAAAAACATAATAATAATAATAATGGACATTTTTTCACACAGCATCATCTAGCCCCAAACTAAGCAGAGCTTGTATTATGGGAACTACATGACTGATATACTACTTGTATATATATTTTTTTTGTAAATACATACATATTATACATAGAAAACACCCAGACCCAGACCGGTGGCAGGAATTGAACCCGCAACCTTCTGCGTCTCAGGCGGGCCTTCGCCCACTGCGCCACAGAGGTCGTCAAAAAAATGAAATGGTACTATCTTAGCCACTAGTTATCTTCTATGTAAGCCACTCTAAATACAACTCAGCATGGTGGTTATTTTTTAGCATCTAAATTGCATTCAAGCAGTCAACTTCTAAAATATTAATATATGACTAAACGGTCGGTTTTATTTATTTTGAACCCAAGTTTGTTGGGTAAACTTCGGATAGCAATCCTCCTTTTCTTAGTGGTAATAAAAAAAAACCTAATAACCTAACCTATCCAAGACGGAGATAATTGTTCTTTACTTGACGCTTTCTATAGAATATTTAGTTGGTGTTGTAAAAAACACGAATTACTTTATTAGAGGCTATCTCATTTTCCCGTTGTTTAGTTATAAAATGAGAAGTTTGATCACGTGGCCAATAAAGAAATGTGTGGCTTGACTTGTAATTTCTCATTTATCAAAAACAATATGAAAAAAAAAATGTTCATTACATTTGTTAGAAAAATAATTTAAAACGTTCTACCAGGTAGGTAACCACTATGGCTTGGACGAAGACAGGTAGACGTCCAGAAAATTGCCGTTTCAAATCTGAACCTGGAGCTTTAGTAATTAAATCGCGGCGCACTAGGGTCACCATCAGGCTGGAACGTTCCGGACTTTTTTATATAATTTTAGACTGACTATAAAGCATTTCTCTTTATTAAGAAGAACAGTATAAAGATGTTAAAACAGCAATGTCGTACTGTTTCATGCAATAAATGCATTTAGCATTTATTTTTTTACTCTCACAAAGGTTTTTTGTCTTAAACTAGGTACCTGTATAGGGGAGAGAATATTTTCCGTTTATTGGTAGTTAAGGGTTTTTAGCCATTAACTTGTTTCTGACGATAAACCGAGAGTTCAAAGTCGTCAACCCTATCAATCGAGTATCAGGACGGGTCATAAATGTGGTAAAAGAGGACATGTATAAGCAATGTATGGCAACGTAAGCTTGACAGGATATTTTTTTATCAGTTTTTTCTTGACTGTAACTAATCTGGCAACCTGTATGTGTTTGCTTATTTCTCTCGTATGTCAACTCGTTTCGTTTTACGCTTTCAGTCAAATTATTAAGCTTGAATGGTGGTTCGGTTCCCTAAAGGTATGGTAATACTAATTTCATATTCGGTGTTAGCAGCACTGGTCATCTTGATAATTCTAGTACCCGTCGATGATCATCTAAATGGAAAAGTCATTGTGAAACTTCAGCGGTTACTCAATTTTTATCCCATGGCTCAGGGGTGCCATAATGGATCCAGATTTTCTCGTGCGTTGCCGTAACGTACATTGTGTTATGAATTTAAAAATGAGCAATGGTTTGTTAAAAGTTGTTTAATAATATGTGAAGAATTTGGGTTATTGCGTTGTTGGTGTTTTTCATAAGTTTACTGCGTCAATATACTAATATGGTAGAAACCGATCCCACTCTATAGCCTGAATTTATAGTCGGGAGTTGAACAGACAAAATCTATCATTCAGCATTCGCCTTATGGATGGGTGCATAAAGGTTAAATTCGCGCTTAAATTTTCAAATAGCGCCTGAATAGTCCTCTAGGGGAGCCCCTATTTGACTATGAATTCGGGCCTAAGTGTTCGTATGACGTCTATTTTCTGTTTGGTTCTTCGTCCTGTTTTTCATGATGCTACGATTATATAAGGCAGAACGGACTTTGAAACCATCCAGATTTCTGAATTCATTTTTATTTCCAAGTGTTGTCGTTGTCCTCAATCCCATACCATGTTTAAAACATTGCTTAGTAGATTTTTTGTATGTTCGCGATAATACCATAAGCAGTAAAAAATATAATTAAAACACCGTGTTTTTTTAAATGTAATATGTTGGGTTGACTTTCCACAACCATTATAGTTTATAGTACCATATAGTCTGTAGTTGGTCATGGAGTCGGTGAACGGAGAACGGTGTAGTCCGTTCACCAACGAGAGCAGAACCGGCAATCGCTTTCGTTACCAGCGATTGCCGGTTCTGCGAGGTAATGAGCTGCCCATTACCGTTTCAACTTGCTCATTCTAAGAGCTGTCACTGACTAGTTTTTCTGTGGATTTTCTTGTTCCTGATTTTCCTAATAAGCCAGACTAAAGCGTGATTGATGGTCATCCTTCACTAGTCTCCAAGCGGTAGGTAAGCAAATTGCCTTCATTTATATAATTTGACATCTAATGTTTTTGATCGTTACTGCGCGCTCGTCAACTTAAATCAAGATACACTCTCAATTTGAAACCTTAATTGAGGAAACAGTGAATAACATAGTTTTTTTCTCAAGAAAATTTAGAGTTGCATACCATTTTTATGTATAGTTTTCATAGTATGTGGCACACCACTTAAACCCCTTGTAATCTTTCGTTCTACTCAAGCTTAATGTAATTCTTACTGTCGTAAAATACGTTTGGCATTTGCATTGACATGTAATTGAACGTAGATGACACACCGGCTGTGAATTAAATACCTTTCCCACTCTCCCGCATTGAATATATTATATTCAATGAATACCTCCTATATACTACTTAGCTTCTGCCTAAAGCTTCGCTCGCGTGGTACCGTGGTTCTGATGTATAAGCTATATTAATGTAAAGTTTCATCAAAATATGTTCAGTAGTTTTTACGTGAAAGAGTAACAAACATCCATCGTACTAAATTTCGCGTTTAAAATAGTAGTAGGATATACGAATAGAATAAACGTTTATTTGGCATAAACAATGAAAACGTAATCGTTTTAGGCCGACAACTAAAAGTAGAGTCATGTACGTTGTAATGGCGTTTGCCAGAACCTAAATATTGAGGTAAAATTGGTTTATATTTTAGTCTCTCATAGAAATCAAAAATACTGACACAAAGTTGCACCGCTCGGATTGATCTTTATCATGTGGATATTAATTATTTCCATGAACAATGCTCCTTCTATACCCGAACACCCAATGATTGATTTGCAACAGATAACATTGTTATTAGTCCGATTCCGATAGCGGGCCGGGACAAATTTCATCAATCTGTAACAATCTATCGTTCATATTGGATAGATTAACATGAACCAAATGGTATTTTATTGGTTGTGAGCGCAATATGATTTCGGTTTGCGAAATACCTAAATATTACCTTTTTAGGAAATCATTATCATCATTGACATATTAAACCTCTCTGAATGTAACAAATAAGAGTGCTGACTGACAAATTCATCCGAAGAATACGAATAATCCTACTATCCTACTATATATATATATATCCTACTAATTTTATAAATGTGAATGATTGTGAGGATGTTTGTTCCTCTTTCACGCAAAAACTACTGAACGGATTTTGATGAAACTTTATAGTAATATAGCTTATACATCAGAATAACACATAGGCAAATTTTTATCCGGGTACCACGCGGGCGAAACCGTGGGTAGAAGCTTGTAATATTATAAACGTGAAAGTTTGTGAGGATGTTTGTTCCTCTTTCACGCAAAAACTACTGAACGGATTTTGATAAAACTTTACAGTTATATAACTTATACATCAGAATAACACAAAGGCTACTTTTTATCCGAGTACCACTTGGGCAATGCCGTGGGTAGAAGCTAGTATATAATATATTCACCCATCAATCACATACATAGATAGTGCTGACCTCATATTAAAATTCCCTTTATCGTGGGTATCTGGAACAATGTGTACAACACTCAGACCTGTAAAAATCAGTTGAACTTGCAAACAGTTGTCCCTCAGTGGGAATCGAACCCCCACCTTTTGTGTTTTAGCCGGCTACTCGCCCGCCTCGCCTCCGAGGCCGAATACAAACGTAAGGTTAGAATAAAATTCTGCTTATCAGTTTATCCATTAGAAACTTAATTTTGTACGTTTATATGTGACTAGCTACTACCCACGGCTTCGCCCCCGTTGTACCCGAATAAAAAAGGCTGATGAAAACTAGCTCTTACCGTTTGCGTAGCGTTCGTAAGAAACACATTAGCTCAACTGTTTTTCGTCAACTTACGTTGACGATTTTCGTTGCAAAATTTATCTCAACGAAAATCCCTTGTATCTATTTTAACGGGATAATATATAGCCTATATCTACCCTAAACTCATTCTAGATAGTGGTTTTTTTAAGGATGAATAGTTTACAAGATTACCCCCTCCATCCAAACTTACAAATTAACATACTTTACTCCTATAAAATATTAGATCGATAGACAGATAAATCATTTATTTGCAACTACTTCTCACTGCTGATGAAGTAGCCACAAATTGTGATGGGACTCAGCATAAAGCGCGGCAGACCTGGTGAAGGTAAGTAGCGCGCTGATCTTCCGTCCTCTCCCAATATCAGTAGCAGATAGCTTCGATATAAAACTAACGTAAACTCATATTAGTGTAGATGTGTACGATAGGGTTGATGACGACTCTGAACTATTATGTATAACTCCACTTATGAACCTTATGTCCCAAGCAGATATAATAATAATAAAAGACATTCAAACCCACAATCTTCATAAAATCCTGTTTCTCTCAATGACTCTCAACACACAAGAGTCACGTCCACTCAATAACTAGTCAACAATAATAATAACGTATAAACAAAACGGTTAATTAGCCAAGTGTCCGCCAGTTAAGCTTGTGTTTCCTATAAAGCGGTGAACGATATATTACGGCAATAATTTTATTAGAATTTCATTCAGAAAAATCCAAAATTCAACTAAATGGTTTCAGTTCTTTTATTATGACTATTTTATGCTTTGATCTCAATACTTAAACTATCTGTTAATCAATCTAAATTCAATTATATAACAATTGAAACTGAAAAAATCTAAGTCTATCAATTTAGGGTTAAAATAGTTCTGGAATAGTCAAATTCAATAGTTTTGTATTCAATGGAATAACAAGGATCATTAAAAAACTTCAGCTTAAAAACAACGTGAATTTAAAATTTTCAAGTGAATTTACGTCGATTCCTCGTACCTACTAGCCTAGACAATCTGTGACGGTCACCACTTCATAGAAAACCCTGTCCTTATCCAGGGTAGAGACATTAGCCCAGCTCGTTGAGCTCTTAAGAAATGTTTATTGGACAAACGTGAGCCACTCAAAGCTATTTCTTGAAAATTACTGGTGTATGTACAAATCTGTAGGCTAGTTTCGATATAATTTACTTGCAGTCTCATTTTGGTCAGCTCACAATATCAATTTTGACGCCTTTAAATAGTGCCATTTGATTTATAGCTGTATTTGGTGTGTGAGAACAAGCCTAAGTCTTTTGAATATTTGAATATTTTTCGTTATGTTAGTATCTAGATTGGGACCTCTTATAATAGCGTTTGATTGTGACCGTGGAAAGAAAAGATAGTCAAAATTAAATAAAAATAAATAATGCTGGACATTTTTCACACAGCATCATCTAGCCCCAAAGTAAGCAGAGCTTGTGTTATGAAAACTACATGACTGATATACTACTTATAGTTTTTTTTGTAAATACCTCTACATATATATTATTCATTGAAAACACCCAGACCCGAGACAAATGAATGCGGATCATACAAACATTTGTCCCGCAGCGGGAATCAAACCCGCAACCTTCTGCGTCTCAGGCGGACCTTCGCCCACTGCGCCACAGAGATTGTCAATAGATATATGTTTCAAAAGTACGTATGTTTCATATGAATAGACAGCACGATTCACCCGCTATATGATTTCCACGAAAACAAACAAATTCACGCCACTATCGTATTGACAAAGAGCATCAAATCTAGTCATTTTACCAATATGGCTACCAGAATCAATCGTCAACGTTATTACACCCAAAACATACACCAAATGAGAGCGATACGGTAAATAGAAAATTTGATGTTGCATAAATCGAGTATTGAAACAGGCAGTGGACACACTAGCACAGGCTAGAGCAAATGGTTTGACCACGTTAGTAATCGATTTATACCGATAGTTTAACCATAACAAAAAAGCCATGACATGAAATTAACGCACAAATATATGATTTATATTGAGGCTATGGTTAAGAGAAGGTAGGCGTTTTGGTCCAAGAGAATACGTATATTGTTGATAGATAAATATAACGAAATTTCACATAATTATATTTTATATGGGTCTTTATCGCGTTTACCATTATTTTATTTTCCCAATGTTTCGGCTGTGTGGCAACATCCGTGATCACAGTTTGACTGGACGAAATATAAATACGATTGAAACGCGTAGGTATAAAACATAAATTGTGTTAAATGATTGCGAAAATTTAAAATATAATGTAATGAAATGTTCCTTCGCCATACCTTAGACTTACATAATTCTATTCAAAAAAATTAAGAAGCGTTTTTACACTATTAGTTCGTGATGAAATTTATCGGATGACATATTTTTCTTAATTTTGATGTTTTTTTTCATGCTCTACAACTGACAAAATGTAAAAAATAATTAGCTGCCCCTACGCGACAAGAGGATAAGCTGCAGTTTACGGCGCTTGCTTTCGTTGTTTTCATGTTGACGAAGATGCTTCAATAGATGAGTGGTTTAGCGATTTTGCAGCCACTGTAGACATACCTAATACGATTCCCTGATGAATACAGCGCGTCATCAGGCCGGCTCATCAATCACTGGCCTAAATTAATTACCTATCTAATCCGGAGCTTTTGTTTTGAAATGTTCGAGTACGTTTGATTGGGCAAAGGTTTTATAAGCCGTTTGGACATTGTGTTTTTGTTAACAATTTTATTTTCAGCTTGTAGTCGTAAACACATTGAGTGATTTTTACTCTATCCTTGATTAAGTAAAGGATAGAACAAAAAAAAGCTGTAGGTTAAGCCTTAAATTTACATGAAGATTTAATTCCCATATCGTATTAAAATGTAACTAGTACTTAGAATTCAATTCTAAAAAATATTTTTCGAATTGGCTATTTTTACCCAAAATAGCTTAGAATATATTTTTACAACGCCTGTCGGGTGAACCTAAAAACAAAAGACTTCATTCTTTATTACCTAAAAGCGTTTGTGTGTCCATAAATTGATTGGTTGGCGGTACATTCCGCATCCGTTGATTTAAAGTTGGATTTCGTTGCCAGTTTTTAAAATTGACACTTTCTGCAGTAGGCGGCGTATGAAATATATATTTCATACGCCGCCTACTGCAGAAAGTGAAAAAACATGGAGAAAACATGGTCATTGAAGACTTCGAAGAGGTGAAACATAATTGAAACACGTAAACTAAAAGATATTAAAGAAATTCAAGAAGGTTTGAAAGTGAACTAGGTATTTCGATGATTATATAATTAATTCTTAACCAAAATGACAATGTTTTTGTAATCAAAACGTGTTGAAAGATGTTGAATGCGATTTCTGCTGAAGATGTATTTAATATTTTAACTTATCAAGATTCAGTAAAAGGTTACAAAACAGCAACTAGCACGTCATGACAAACAAAATAAATATTAATATCAGTTGTGCAACTCCGCCGCCTTGGGATGGTTTCATGCATAATGCAGGCAGCTGATTGTGGCACATAGGGCCCTCAGTTCTTTGCGAAAACATTTATCCTGTGTTTGCCCGGTCGAGATCCACAACAGAAATCGAACATTATTTTTCTCGCTACTGCTAGAGAAGCCCTGATCTTAAACAAAATAAAAACATTATAATTGATTCACTAAAAAACAGTACCCTACACACACTTCTAGGTTTAAAATTCTGGGGTTTATGGGTGACACAATTTAAGCTACTTAGAGATCTAGAGGCTTAAATACCAAAAACTGTGGCTACCAAACGATAAAAAATTTTTTTTTTTAGAGAATCCTCAAAGTGATTTTTAGAGACTTTTTTGTCACGTAGAATGCTAACGACTTACAAAAACGCGGGTATGTGTGTTAGGGGTATATTGGTATCCTCAAAGATCTACGTACCTACTGAGTATTTTTCTGAGGATGTTAATGTGCATTATGGAGAATACAGTTGTGACAGTATTTTTTTGAGTGTTCCATCTTCTTAATTTGGCTTCGGAACCCTTAAAACCACAAAATAAACCATACTATTAAAAACCTAAGCCAATTGATGATGATTTTAATGAAAGTATCTAAGTCTTTCTTAGTAGGCGATGGACACTATAGTACTTCCCACATGTCAAAGCTGGGCATTGACAAAAAATGTGATACATAAAATACAAGTCTTCCAAAGAGCGACTGAAAGGAGCATGCTGGGTTTAAAATTGAGCGATAGAAAAAGAAATACTGATATCAGAACGAGAACTAAGCTCATTGATGCTGCAGAGCTAGCTTGCAAACTAAAATGGAGATGGGCGGGTCATGTTGTAAGAGCGACAGATGGAAGGTGGAGCGAGAAAATCCTACATTGGTACCCCCAAAATGTAACTCGCCCACGAGGAAGGCCGAGACGACGATGGCGCGACGACATCATGGGAGTAGCGGGAGCTACGTGGACTCGCCTAGCTCACCAAAGAGATAATTGGAAACGGTTGGAGGAGGCCTTTGTCCATAAGATGGGCGGCCCCAAATAAAACAATAAAAGAATAATAATTATTTAATAATTGTCATTGAAGTTATGCATGTAAATAATTAAACTTAGTAATAAATAATACAATATTTAAAAAAAAAAAAAAAAAAAAATGGGGAAATAGAAAGGCTTAAAATTAAATTAAAATTAAATCTAAGTCTTTCTTTAGGACTATGAGCACCGTTTTATGTTCTTTCTCAAGCTAATGGTTTCAAATCTGCAAAGACATTTCTACTTTTCAGTAAGTCTCATCTCATTGCGAGCAGTTTTTGTAGCTCTGCGCGCACTCCGCTTTCTTTGTCGTCATATTGCATAAAACTATCACGCTATTGTGTAGTTTTCATTGTTTTGAAATAGTTTGAATACGCAGTAAATATTTTTATTCAGTGGCAAAGCAGGAGATAGACTTCTGTTTATCTTGGCTTACTAAGGCGTACTTCTACGTATTCTCTAGAATGAGGAGTTTCTAGTATTTTATTCTTACTAATCAGTTAGGAAAATATCAAGATATTTTCCATTCCGTACTCTCGTAGTATTTTTCATGTACCTACTAATATTAACTAAACTTTTTTTTAATTATTGAAATTACCATTTGTACAAGTGACGATACTCCTTCCTATGCAGTTAATTATTTTCTTATTAAGAGATGTAAGAGATGTATTTTTGTTTGTTATCTCATCAAACTTTATAATATTATTTTGCACATTAATGCATTTCCCAAACTATTATGTATTATGTAGCACTCTATTCTATACTACTCTCGTAAACGGAACTCGTTCAGCTGTCTATCCGAATGTTGGAATGTCAGCACCTTTTATAGCCGAAATATATGTATTTTGGGATCCAGATCAATTCGACAAAAATGTGGATATCTTTCCACAAAAAGAAAGGGAGGCTTTCACCAAGCAATGGGAAGATACAAGCCAAAATAATAGTAATAGGTTCTATATTTCCATGTAAAAGCAGAATCTGACACCAATGCATCCCAACTAGATCGCATCGTGAATACCAAACTCTCATTTTGTTGCTACAAATCGCTCGACGATACATAAATCATGGGATAACGCAAAAACTGTGGGGAAAGAGGGGTTAAAGGGGGGGTCAAAGCTACGTGACTAATTCACTAACATGGAAAAGCTTTTACTAAACAACTAGTGGGTGGATGTACCTAAGTTTTCCTATTGGATATTTACGGGTTATACAAGTGGGGTGTTCGATTAAGATAACCAGTAGCAGCTTAATACATAGTTTGAGTCACTAACTTGATAAACCAAACTAACAAAAATCAATTTTGCATTATAAAAATAATATTTTGTTCACATTTTTCTTGAATTTCATTAGTTTTTTAGTGTGTATGCAAAATGTACTATTGTAGGTATTATTAGTTTGACGACCTCTGTGGCGCGTCTGAGATGCAGGATGCTGCGGGCTCGATTCCCGCCGCGGGGCAAATGTTTGTATGATCTGCAAATATTTTTCACGGGGCTGGGTGTTTTTTTATGAATAATATGTATGTATTTACAAAAAAGTATTTAAGCAGTACATTAGTCATGTGGTTCCATAATACAAGCTCTGATTAGTTTGGAACAAGATGATTTTGTTTGAAAAATGCCCAGCATTATTATTATTATTTTGCCATCCCTGTGACTATTAATATAACGACAGGCTAAGTACATAATACATTTACCTATACTGACTGTGCTGTTATGATGGCAAAGTGTTTATTTATTACTCTCTTCAGTTTATTCAGCCATAAGAAGCATTAGCTAACATACCTTATACTCCTAATAGAAAGAACTCACTACCACAGTAGAAACAACTGGTTATAGTATGTAGTATTCTAGATAATACTCAGTAGAAATCTTGGTATTCTATAGATTTACTCTTGCACTATTGTCTGGATGTGTGCTTAGAATGCTTGATCTTTTGACATGAACTCGTTTCTTTAGGTACTATAAAAGTATTTGAAGCTAAGTATGTTTTCATGAAATATAAGCAAGCACTTAACATGCCTACAACCAACTGCATCCTCGTTATAATTTACTTTTTTTAGTTACTTATGGACTTTTTTCAATGATGGTTGATTTTAGAGTAGTTTATAATATAGTCGTTTATAGTTTCACCCGCGTAATTTTCGATTCCGTCGGAATATCGGGATACAGCTATGTACCTATCAAGTTTCATCGCAATCGGTTCATTAGTTTTTGCGTGAAGAAGTAACAAACATATTATGTGCATACTTACTGATGCCTCTGAGCCGCGTGGCTTCCTTACTCATAGACGTAACTTCTCCCGCTTCTCGGCAACGCCCGCTCTATAGAGCAGGGAACATCGAGACGCGGTTCGCGTGTTGCATTTTTACACTTGTGATAACTTTGCAATTAAATGCCCGATTCGAATGAATTAAAAATTATTTTACTGCTACATAAATATTCTTGATGATTAGATATTTATTTATATAAGAATTAATACTATGATACGAATGTAACCAACTTTTGTTTCTACCAGCGATCTAATTAAATTTTAGAACACAAAAACTGCTACTGTGACTTAACCATGATAGTTAGATATATTCCCTCGCTGACTTTTTTGTAGGTAATAATGAGTACTTTAATCATGTAGTACCTATATATTTTTTATGTATCATCAATAGTTTTCTCAGCGCACGCCAAATAATGAATTTTGTAGGCAAAATTTTGCTACTTGGGGTTACATTATTGCAATTTTCTTAAGGATCTCTATTTTATTTTTAAATAAATTATAAGCCATGTTACTTCCTGATAATTAAGCTTTCTATTGATGAAAAAATGGTTAAAATCGGTCCAGTAGTTTCGGAGCCTATTCGGTACAAACAAACAAAAAAATCTTTCCTCTTTATAATTTTAGTATAGATGAAACCCTCAAATTTTAGTAACAAAATTAGAACAATAGTAAGTTAAGTTTGATGGTAAGAATAATGATTATATTCGCTTTTGTCATGCAGAGAATCGTACAGAATTGAATAGGATAGAATAATTGTTTATTGTCTTACTGTGTACAAAGCTAGAATAAATTGAGTTAATCAACAAAACTCTTCTATTCAACAACAAAAATATTCTATTTGTCACTGTGTTTTGTTAAAATCTTAGGTAAGATAGATAGATAGAAAATACTTTATTGTATACCAAATAACATATCAGCTTAGTTAAGTACTATCAACTTTAACAATGTTGTACAATGGGCGGTCTTATCGCTAAATAGCGATCTCTACCTTTGGATGGAACGGACTGTAAGAAAGTTTAAAAGGGGTTTAATTGGTGTACTTACCACATATTATGAATATATTATAATACACATAATTTATAATATACAATATACCTACATATTTACATATTATATACGTCATAACTTTTGGAGTTCATTCCATAAACGGACAGCCTGCACTGTAAAGAAGTTATCATAGTAGTGTGTACAGGTGTCAGAAGTTGAAGAGTTTCAGAAGAGCGCAGGGATCGAGCATGGGAGAGATGAATATATTGGAAACGTTCCTTGAGATAGGAAGGTGTGGAAGGATTGAAAAGAATGTTATATAACAGATTTAGGATGTGAGTATTCCGGAGAAGGCGTATGGGTAACTACTTGAGCTTACTGCGAAACTCAGAAACGTGATCATACTTGCGTAAGCCAAATATGAAACGTATACCGAAGTTTTGCAGCTGCTGTTCTGTAAGGTCTAAGTTGGAAGCATCAGCATAATCCAGTATTGGAAGAAGGAGAGACTGTGCAAGCGAAATTTTAGTGGCAGTCGGAAGGAAGTTGCGAAGTCTCCTAAGGGAACCTGCAGAAGCAAAAATTCTTCGGCTGACTTCAATTAGCTGAGGTCCCCATGACATCTGTCTGTCAATGAGAACACCTAGATTTTTTACCGTCTCACTCTGCTGAATGTGAACGCCATCAAAAAGCACCTGTGGGAGACAAGACCAATCTATCTTGGATAACATCCGCGAGCCCCCAACCACGATGACTTGGGTTTTGAGAGGATTGACCCGAAGTCCAAATGCTTTGCTCCACTCCAGAATTCGACTGAGATCTCGATTTATAATATTAATAGCTTCAGGCAGCTCCTCTACTCTGGCTTGTTCATAAATTTGAAGATCGTCTGCATAGAGGTGGTAGGATGAAGTTAAATTTGGGAAACTGAATTTATGAAAATTGCGAAAAGAAGAGGTACTCGTAATTATAGTGTCTATTTATTTCTGTGCTTTGTTGTTGCCAAATAAATCACTTTCTATTCTATTCTATTCTAAAAGTTGACATTCTTGGAAATACAATAAAAAAAAAATTACAATAACGAACAGGAAACAAGGAAAAAGTACATTATAAATCATCAGAAGGCTATAATAAAATAAACCTAAAACTATACACTGTTTTATATGCTCCTATTATTATATAGTGGAACTTTATTTAATATTAGATTAACAAAACCTTATTAACCTTATGCTTATTTTTTATTTCAGCCATAATACTATAAACATCAGATTGAGAATATCGAAAGTAGGTCAGTACATGATCTCATTTGTATTCCACCAGTCTGCGAAATATTTTTTTCCAATAATTATGCATAGTTTAAATTTAAGAATAATTATTTAATCTCTAAAGTTTACATTTTTTTGAGTCAAATAAAAACGTATCAAATTATTCGCACAAAGAAAAACTCGACGGGTGGGCGCGGTATGCAGGTGTGCAATTTATATTCTTTTGTATTTGCGTTAATTTGAATCTCTTTATACACAAAATGAGAACCAAATAATTACTCGATCACTGAAAGCAACGGAACCCGCGACGATATTTCAGCGCTTAATTTCCATTGCTGGCTGCCATTGATTTTACAATCTCCCCTCCTACCAAGGATTTAATGAAAAACGTGCGTAGAAAACTCCCGCTCCATTACTCGCGCGGTTATTAATGACCAAGTACTTCGACTCACCTGGCACAGTTTCAGCTGCGGACAGAAGGAAAACTTGTCTCTGAAGAAGATTATGAACATTAATATGAGCGGCTGGCGGCGCGGCGACTGCTTGCAACCAGTCTCGTGGAATGCGATCTACTTGCAAAACGTGGGCATGTGCCAAATATTATGATCCGGTCTCCTCAGAGATCTAAGCACTGAATAGTATCTAAGGATGCCAATCATAGAAAATTAAGTGAAGAGCTTGTTTTATTTTCATTCTAGTCTTTTCATCCTGAGGTTATCTGAAAGAAATCACTATTAACGATAAAATAGTTCATTTTCTATTAAATTAAGTTTACGTAGGTATTAACATACAAACACGCTCTTGACTGTATTCCCCATTTTGGACATCCTCAGATACATACTTAGTGAATAGATCTTTGTGGGTACCAAGAAATTGCGATATGTAATGTTTGGACGTATGTAGCTCTACATACGTCCAAACATTACATATCGCACATACCCGTAACATGTGCATATGCATAAGTTAGCATTCCACGTGACAGGTTGCAAGCTCATCGCTGCTTATTGGAACACTAACTGTTGGCACATGCCTGTGAATTGTTGTTTCTAAGGCATGCCGGTTTCCACACGATGTTTCCTTTCAGCGTTTTGAGCACGTAAATTTTCGAATGGAAAAATCTATTGGTGCATGACCGGGTTCGAACCCACGACCGGATTAGAAGTCGGGTTACCGCTCACTAGGCCTACACCGCTCATCTTGACAAAAATCATCAAAAAAAATTTTTTTTTTTTTTTTAATCACGGGAGAAACTGATCCTCCCGTGATCATGATACATGCAACTGTGCCGAAATATCGGGAAACACTCATGGTAAATATCCCGTTTTTTATTAAAACTTATGTTCAAAACCATGATAGTTTCAAAAGTTATATATAGTATCATAATCACTCATTGATTTTATTGAATGAGAATTTTGTATAGTTTTACTTACCATCTATTTTTTACACTGTGCCAACATCTTTGATAGATAGGCCCATCCGTCCGCGAATTCAAACAAAGAAACTTTGCCTACTATTTCACGCAGAGCCTCCAAGTGCGTTACGTTGCCGAAAACTTACTACTTTAAAAGCTGATGAATTGCCAATATTAATATTTCAATTCGAGCCATTCGAGGGGTGATATTGTTTTATTGGTTTGTGTTCCACTATTAAAATAGACTTCTATGTATTCTCTTTGATTTTTGGCATTCAGTTCTATAGATGTTATTTGAGTTAATTTAGATCACGAAACAGGTTTTGTAACAGGCATTTTTTAACTTATAAGTAAATTAGCTTCTGCCCACGGCCTCCCCCGCATGGTACCCGGTTAAAAAGTAGCCTATGTATTATTCTGATGTATAAGCTATATTACTGTAAAGTTTTATCAAAATCCGTTCAGTAGTTTTTGCGTGAAAAAGTAACAAACATCTATCTTCACAAACTTTCGCGTTTATGATAGTAGTAGGATAGGATCTTGAATTGTCTTCTAAAAAATCGTGGCACGACCTAGTGATAGCTTGCCCAAACTTCATGATACATCACAGGATAAAGCTGAATCTTGGCCCCGTTTCAAACGCTAGTACCTACCGGCCGTGTGATCACAATTGCTTGTGTCAAATTTCTTTGCGGTTTTGGCACTTCTCCTACTTCTGTTGGTAACTTGTTAAGTATTTATAATTGGGATAAACTTGTCTTATGGTTTGGTAACGTTGAAATAAAATGTGATGTAAATGTTGACTTAAAATAACTTCTTTTGATTAAATTAAGATGAATAGCAGTTAATGTATACGATACTGTGGAATCAACTAATCGAAAAGCAGTACCTACCCACACAAACACAAGCCTGTAATTACGAAGAAAACTACTCAAATGTAACGGTACATAACTTACAAGAAACTTTCAAATGTCATTGACTTATACAAATACATGAGGTCTAGAGATGACCATTCGCATCACTTCCAGACAAATCCCATTCAGTACCGGATTTAAATTTAAAATTTGCAATAAACAGACCGTAGCAGCTTGGCTTGGTCAGTCACCCGGAGAAAATAACTTTGCGAGATACTAGGACACGTATTTGTGAGAATACTTTGAGTTTTACGTGCAGTTTTGTGAAATGTTTTGAAGTTTGTGGTTGTTTAAGTCCAAGCAAACATTGACCTAAACTTGTTGATCTAATCGTCTACGTTTGCAGCGTTTCTGTTCATAGACCCTTACTTATTTGCGTTCAACCCATTCCATCAAAACAATTGTTTGACTTCAGCTGTAAACAGTTAAAACAATTTGAGTAAGGTAATTTTGATCTAGTAAATTTTACGCTGGCTATATAGTTTAAATTAATTTCAGTCCATGACGGCTACTCGACAATGGAGTCCATAAACTCGTAACATTAATTATTATATTGCAGACTGGATTTGAAAACGTCGAGGAAAAATGATACCGTTTTAGAAGCAGGAGCCAAATTTCAGGCAACCTTAGTTATGACCGTCTGTCAGTATATCACAAAACAAGGTAAGCTTTTTATTTATTTATTTTGGTGACGAGTGGGAAAGCTGCTGTGTGATAGGGTTATGTGAGGTTCACGGATTCGTGGACTCAATAAAACCCCCCCGATCTCCAAAGGAACGCACCGGTGCCCTTCTCGCATAAAAAAGGTAACCTAATCTAGTATATGCTTTTAGACAATTGAGATTATTTTTATATAATACACTTCAAATACACTATGATCCAACAGAATAAGGAAGGTTGGTACTAAAATGATAAACCTCAGTCAAATCCTTCTAAAAAAAATTTTAAGCATTTCTGATTTTGAAAATCGATATGTACTGATTTGAACTCTCCTATGTTGTATCTATAGGGGTGCACTAAGAAGGTAACTTGTGTAATTCGACCCCTACAGGAAAGACGTTGTTTGTCTGAAGGACCTTAACTCGGACTAATTTTTACCAGTAAATAATGACACTTATTTAAAAAAAAAACTGGCTTTGTCAAAGCATTTGATATATATATATATATATGTATATATATATACATATGTATATATATATATATGTATATATATATATATATATACTGTTTCCATATCTTACATTCTTACGGAGCAACCATTTCTTTTTCAATTCTAACATTTCAGCTTTCACACACAATTGTAGTCATAATTAAACATTTGATAAATATAAAAAAAAAATACTTAATTACCTGACCAAGGCGCACACTTTGTAGTGTGCACCTCTGTCCAGTGCTTCATGAAGACTGTGAAGCCTGAGAAAGTTTTGCAGAAATGCAACTCCATAACATTGCTTTTGTCCTTCTCTATTTTATTCCGTTGCAAGTGGGTAAAAAAACAGTATTATAAAGTGTTACTCAAGGTATTTTTGTGGCCCTATTAATTCCTCAAGTTAATTTATTCAGGTCACTCAGTTTACTGGACTAGACTGAAGTGTATTTCCCCAAGAAGCCGAAGGAACTAATTTGATTAAAAAACAGTCGGTCTGCATCTCAAATAAACAGAACTCCAAGCAGGTCTAATAAGTACTTCAGAACACTTGCCTGATTAGTGTTGCGCAAATTATGCAAATAACGTCGGACCGTACTATCGGTCTTACATACAGAGATTTAATCAACTAAATAGCCCCGGGAAAGCAATAACTGGGTTGCTTTATTATCTTTTCACGTATAAAAAACTAGATACATCTACAGGGTGTAATCAGACTACTCTAGAATAATCATTTTCTTCGCAAAAAGACTTCTGCCACTATTGATTAAAAACTTACTTAAGCGTTGAGCTATAATTAAAATAACGAATGTTCCCACTGTAAACAAAATTAGATTGAATTTCCATCCACAACTAGATATGTATTGGAAGACTGCGTTTTTTTATATTATGAAGAAACTTCGATTTGCTTTTATACGATGTTAATATAAATATAACGGATTAGTCAAGAAAAATTAAATGTGAATGAAGATTACACATATAATTTTTCAGTACTATCTCAACATCAAACAGGCCACGAAATGAAATCCCTGAAAGGGTAACATTAACTTATCAATATCTATAACTATGCTACTGTACTGTGAATGTTTGTTACCACGTATCTCCGTAACTACTAAACCGATTTTGATGAAATGTGGAATGTAGATAGTTTAGGATCTGGAAAACACATAGGCTAATCTAATTTTCGAAAATCGACCCCTAAGGGGGTTAATAAGGGCGGTAAAGTTTCTATGAAAAAAAAATGTTTGATTCGCTCAAAACTCTGTACAAAAAAACTTTAAAGTAAATAATGAAACACGTATTTTTTATTTTTTCAAAACTACCCTTTGGGTGTGTAATTGAGTTCTAAACATTGTATAAATTGTAATCCTTGGTTCGATTCATTCAAAAGTTGGTGGACATATGTAGTTTGAAGCCTGGAGACGGTCATATGCTACTTTTATTAACATACCACGCGGGCGAAGCCGCGAGCAACAACTAGTCAAGAATATAATCTATTGCCGACAAAATTCTCGCAGGATCATTGTGACAAAAATATAACTCTTGATCTCCCTAATTGGCCCACTAGGCACGGGCTATTATATGTATGCCAGACACCGATATCTTTTCAGTTTTACACTTTTATATCTTTTTCCATAGCAGGTAAAAACATATTAAATCTGTACTAAGCTTCTTCACCATACGAAAGATGTGAAGTTATTTGAAATTTAGAAGCAAAATGATAAGGCTACTTAACTAATAACTGAAAATAATTTCTAATGTCATTAGTCGTTCGTTCTTACTCTGCTTTGAGCGAGCCAGAATTTAACTCTGCTTTGAGCGAGACAGAATTTAATTTAAAATCAAATAATAAACAGCTAATAAAACTCAATTCCTCACAAAAACGACTTAACATTTCTAAGCTGAATATTAATCACTCAATAGGCACCAGCAATCTGCTGAAAATTAGGCCAACATTGATTATGAGAGTTAATTAAGAACCCTATAAATTTTCATTGAAATTTCTTGAAATAATTCTCAGAGTCGAGAATTGAATAACAATGAGAACTTTTACCGACGTTTATCAAGAGTTTTCAACTCAATCCGATTCCGCAGATCCACTTGATAGTGCAAGAGCCTATAAGGCAATGCGTAGACATATCAGAACCACAGACTGCCAAATTACCTAATTATTTTTTGTAAGACTCTTTCTAGACAAATTTATCAACAAAACTGTATGTTTAGTTCTGGATGAAGAGGTTGCGGTCTGCGGTGGTCCTTAATTAAATTATAAGTTGAAACTATGTATTTTAGTACCTACCTTTGTTTGTAAGTTCTGGTATCTTTGTAAGAAGGTATTGTTATAAGCTTCAGTTATCACGGAACTAGTCAATAACTTTTAGCAATAAATTTCTTATCACATATTATATTTCTTATATCATTCATTATAGATAATTTTATTTTTTTAAATCGTAGAAAAACAGTGGTAACAGTGTTTTTTCTAGAGCTGTAAAAGTAAAGAGAAATTGTGAACCCGTATATATTTGTTACTAAGACAATCAACACTCGTTACTATCTTATCGTTACGTTACTCGTTACTTTTGATACAATCAAGCACTAGCATGAGTTGCGTCGCATACCGTATGATCGTACTCTTTGTTCGAGTCAAACTGTCTATACAACAAATGCGAGTAACGAAATGATTTTTGTGTAACGTTTCGGTACTTCGAGTCAGTCGATGTACCCGTTTCTCGGTAACGAATACATACGGTTTCCTACAGCTCTAATATTTTAAATTTTTAAGGCTATCATTTGATACAGGTGGTTATAAAAATAACAAGTAGGAAATGACGTGGACCTGCAATTACGCAAGATCATGGTGGTAGCACAAACTGAGAGTGGCCAAAACCCAGTCGAGGATGAAGTCAAGCTGTAGATAATTGATCACTTTCTCATTACCAAGGGCGGTCAAAACTCGAGTTGAATCGAATATAGCCAGGGCTACTAAACAGAGATTTCAACATAAACCTCATCGAAAAACAATGCACAGCAAAGCAGGCTCCGTTTGTCGTAAACAAACATCAACACCATAAAATTAATACACGCAATTTACTATTAGCTACCAGACAAAAGTAGGTTCTCAAATAGGATGGAGTTAATTTGATCATAAATTTATTTAGAAATAAACAAGGTGGCTACCTGGTTTATCTTTTAGCAGTTATTTGTCATTAACATCTTCTTGAAAGTAAATAATAATTAAAACTTTTATTCAGTACGGTCTTACACAATAATATACAATAAGTTTGCAGAGTTTTAAGTACAAAATTTAGATCTATATGCGTTGCGTGTTTTGAAACATCAAAATTTGGCAGTTGGCTAATTTATTTTAACATTTAATTTTAAACTTTATGTTGTTACTACAATATGTCTTGAAAATCAGGATTCAAAGTCTGGTCCATTTCCGAAAGAGCAACCTCGTATTAAACCACATTTTGTAATGAGACACTATTAAAAAATAAACTGTTGTACCTAAGAGTAACAATAAGTTAGCAATAAAATTGTTAATAAGTATACTCTCAGCTCCCGCTCTACAAATCAAGATAAAGCCAGACTAGTCTCACCTGATCTGAAGTTGGAGAGACAAGTAACTTTGATACATGGGAACGCTTTTACCTGCACGACTCTATTTTAGTAATATAAAATGTGTATTGGCTGTTTGAGTTGAGATAAAAGTTGTGTGGAAGTAGTTAAGTGTGATGGATGAACAATTACTTAAAGAGGAGGGAATAGTGCGCATACTCTCTGCTTGTTATTATTAGCTATATATTATTATTATTAACTATATATTATTTATGGGCGGTCTCGCTATTAAGTGATAAGAACGCCTGTTTTTGTTATTTTATTATCATGTGGAGTACAATAAAGTGTTATTATTAATAAAAAAAATACTCCTGCTTGTCAATACAAAAAAAAATTTTTTTCGTATTAATAATATTATATATTTGTTTAATTATCATTTCATATAATTAATATTTGATCGTGATCGTGATAGAATCCTGTATTTAAGAATTCAATTGTAACTAACTAACTACCTAAAAGTTAAAAACCACAAAAAAATGATGAATATAGATGGAACCTTGGCAAAAAACATAGTTTATTTTTTGTCGCGACAATAAAACTTGAACCAATCAGTTCTCATGTTAAAAAATATTTTAAAAAATATATAAAAATTAAATGGTACAGATCACTACCAGAAGAAAGCGTTCCCAAAATTCTGAATTGTCGGGCTGAATGGCAATGATAATGCGTTGACCCAGATAAGAGCCAGCTCTCTGATCACATGTCACTTCGACCAGTCGCCCTGAAGGAATATTGAATACGCAAAGGGTCCCAGTTCCCCACGGACCCAGAGTCTCAACCCCAAAAAGCTCAAATACGCATTGGGCAACGGTTTTATAATAAAATACATAATATTATTTTACATAATCATATACTTATTAAATGCGAAAAGTGCACTGACACCATACTTGTCACAAGGTACTTTAAAAGCACATAACAGTACATGGTATTATAATGTAAATTCTTATTTACAAAATACGAGAGAGAATTCTCGACACCGCTCGGAGTGAACTATAAAATTGAAGATCAAAGATCGCATACGGATTTTTGAGATAAGTTCAAGGGATCGGGGGTTTAGCCCCGGGGCTAGCAGACGAAGTCACGTCTTACAGTCTAGTTCGACGTATCGAGATACACGAAACGCATTACCAAACTGAACAGTAAATAAGTACCTACTTTTACGAAGTTCCCGATTCGATTATATCATCGACCTCGATAGTACAAAACACATTCGCAATGTCGATGAAAATTCAGTTTCTAGTGATTTTTTTTCTCTAGAAACACAGTTTCTAGTGTTCGTTGACTGTTCGTACAATACTTAGGTAAAGATCCCACATTTTCGACACTCGTTTTTTATGTCTATAATTGTATTATACTTTTATAAATGATTACATGAAATGTATCTTTGATCCTTATAATAATTTTCTTTTCGTATCTAAAATAGAATACCAGTGGGTGGTAAGATTAATTAACTTTCTAAAGGTCAATCAGCATTCGTATTAAAAAGAAGCAAAAAAATTAGTCAAAATTATTTGAACATTTTCCTTGAAAACTATCTAAGTCATTTTGTCATAATATTATAATTATTAATAATTATTTATTGTATAGAAACAATCATGGACCATTTAGGTTAATAATAGGCCATTTACTTCTTAAAGTTAATCTTGCTTAAATCACCTTGTATCGTACTAAGACAAAAATGCCGACCTGCCTACCTCATCGGAAACTTTTGGGAGACTTTTAATATTCATGCTTTTTATATTAGACTGTAATTGCTCATACGGACGTATTTAACTTTTTTACTATTCACAGCCGTTTCAAAATCTAATAGAGATCCGTCAAGCCTAATAAAAGAATTTGAAATAGGTATTCTACAAATTCCCATTGAAAAGGTGAAACTATTTGATGGTAGTTCCATAGGATATTAAACAACTTTCTGCTTTGTCAAAACCGCTGACTACTCAAAGTCATCGAGCAGTTAACCCCGAGAGGCGTCATATTGAGAACCACACTGTTCTGTCAACACGTCAGTCTTTTAGGACTGATGTTGGCAAACACGGGCATTGTTATTATCATTGCGTCATGCTGCCTTCTGTGCTCTGATTGGTAAACTACAGTTTCGACCAATCAGAGCACAGCAGACGTGGTGGGACTCGCACGACAATTGTCAGATTTTTTTCCTAGCAAATTATCAAACATTGAGTCTCTTGAGGCTGTTTACTCTATGTTCTAACGATTTCAATTGATTTTACCTTATCTACTTACAAAAATTCTGGGAAAGGAAGGCAAAATGTTTTGGAAGACGGCGCCTTAGATAGATAAATAATAATAATAAATAAATAAATAATTTTCTCACTACGCACAATGTTTTTCTTAACTTACATGTAAATTGAATGATACCTAGATTTGGTTCTGTATTTTTTAATTTTTTTTTTGTTTGTGTAGGTACCTTACCTACCTACTTACATGCATGTTACTCTCACTGCATCTAAAATGCATCTTAGTACCTACTTGTTAAGTAGTATAGGAATATTGTGATTTCTCAGTAAGCTATTTATATAGTAAATCTTTTTGAGAAATAAATTATCTTAAACTGTAAATAAATAATACTGGATATTTTCGTACAGCATCGTCAGCATCATCTAGCCCCAAAGTAAAGCCTTATGATAATAAATAGAAAATTATGTATTGCATGTAATAGTCGTACATAGGCGAACTTAATGCTAAAAAGCATTCGCTTCTCTTTGTTTATTGTGGAACAGGGCTTGTCGGTAGTGCACAGAATGGTTAAAATAAAAATAATAATAAATCTTCAGCGATTGTAAAAGGTTTTTTTTTCAATAGTTTTGTATGACTTCATGGGAGGTTCTTAAATAGGTTTTAGCGCCAAAGGTCACCAGAGGACGCTGCTATAGACGATTGAATGTAAAAGGGCGTGACCGATTGTCATGCAGTTTTTCATGTCATCGTTGTATGTCATCAAGAAAGATTTTTAGATCCCTCTCTGGGTTTAATTAATGCTACACATCACTAGAGGACTGGAATGCATAACGAAAAAAAGTAGAGTGGTTTAAATTTTGTAGAAATTCAATTGTTACTAATAATAATAATAATGAACATTTTCTCACAGCATCATCTAGCACCAAGGTAAGCAGAGCATGTTTTATAAGGGAAACTACATGACTGATTGATACTAATGTATTTTTTTTTGTATATACATACATATTATAAATAGAAAACACCCAGACCCGAGACAAATACTTGCAGATCATACAAACATTTGTCCCGCGGCAATCTGATCAACATATTGTACCATTCTCGCGGAAAATTCTTCAAAACCTGTTTTATTATTCAACTCAAACTCGTTGCCTTCGCAAGAAATACCCACATATTTTCGAACGCGAGAGATAAGTATGATGTCTGTTGAGGAAATTTCACATATCATAAAACAGAGGACTTATCCTGGCCACTGAGCTGGACCAGCTGATAACAATATTGGGATCCTTTCAGCATCGGAGATTTTGACATTGTATAATCAATCTGGTTATTTTGCTTCTGGACGGTTGGCGATGAAGGAATAGAGAGTGGTGGAGTGGAAGATCGTGAGTACCCATACCTTTCAGGGTGAATTGAAATATAAAGGGATTAAGAAGCTATTTGCTATACTAACCTTTATAGTAAGAATAAACCCAATAAGCCATATCTTCAATTTAACGTAATACCTACTCAAAAGATACAAGAAACATTATCATTAGTAAGTATCAAGGCTGTCTCATCATTAACTCAAAAATATCTCTCACAATCTCAGACCGATAAAAACTATATAAAACAGATTTCGCAACAGAAAAGCATTCCGGAAGACAATTTCTGCCATCTTGACTCTTGACATTACAACGCAGGAGTCCAATTGTGGCCCATAAAAACAGTTTATCTGAGTAAAGTGTAATTAGTACATAGTATAATTACAGAGGCATGGCTGGCGATTTGGTGGAAATCTTGGCTTGGCTCCTGCAATTAAGGCCGGCTTTAACTGTGACCGGTAGCGAGATCCAATTACTGGAAGAAGGCGTGAAGGAGAAGCGACTAAGGATCTGATCCATTAGAATCTTAGGGCTTGAGAACTTTGGGATCAATCGGAACATTCTTGTGCAAGTTTCCCTTGAACTTTTCTAATCAACTACAAGAAAGTTCAAAACATTAGCTTAAAAGATTTATTTGGCAACAATATACAATATTTTCGATTAATATTTTTGAGATCATTTTAGGCACACTTGTCGATTGCTAAGATTTACTAAAACGTGAGCATGAAATAATAATAAAAAATCAATAAAGATCTCTTCAAATAATGATATCTCCGACAATGTTATTGTAAGTACTCTTTAAACAAATAATAATTATAATGTACCTCATAGGTTCGCTGTCGCTTGCAAAGTGAGCCCAAGATATTTTAACTGGTGCATGTTTAGTTGGGCTGGGAAAAAATACTATTTGGTCACTTCAAGCCAACGGTTCGTCTCCGTAGAACAAGTTCTAGACGCTTTCTATCCAGAAAAAGGACTGAGAGACACATGGTGAAAAGATTCATGCGCCTTTTAGAGGCTTTTTAACACATAGGAAACAGCTCACGGTTTTAAAAATAAGCTACTAACTTACGAAAGTATTCCGTAATATAGGTACAGAAAATTTAGGAACAAGCCACGGTACTGTTTCAAATTTTCTAGCCAAGCCTTACATCAAGTAATGAAAATTTGAGCGTCTTGGCATACTCTTGGTATGCTTATCCAAAAACCACGTCTGGAGACGGGAATGTGCCTGTGACACAATGTTGCGCGAGCTGCCAAGCTGATAACGTAGATCATAACATTGTCGTGAAGCTGTGAGAATAGTGTAGCTGTATACATATAAAAGTATGTATTGTACAGTGCTGTGGTAAAATGGTTGCTAACATCCCAGGTTTACGTATCGCGCTCGCGTTGTAATGAGACGTGGTTAAAGAGATGGTCTACGGGACAATTTTTGAACGCTTATTTATTCAAGACCAGTGAGGCGATCACACTAACTCATGGCTATCGAGATGGCAATCAATTTTGACACTAGTTCCTTATTTTAATGGCCCATCTATCCAAAAAACGGAACGTCCAATATGAAACCAATTTTGTTCATTCGCATTGCCCATCTATGGCTCATCCAGCTTACAAATTAGCGTGATACGATTCATCCCATCCGATGATACCAGCCATGGGAAATTAGCGTGATCGCCCCGCTGAACAATTTCGTGAAAAGACTATCAATATCTAGACTAAAAATAATAACTATAAATAGTGATCATTTTCAAAAGATTTTTTGTAATAAAAGTTGGCAAAAATATTGATAACACAAAAAGAACTACTTAAACAACACCTCTTTAACATATACCTTTGTAACACCACTGTGGAGGGACTAGACTCGTGATGTGATACTCTGTGGTACGCTTTTATCAAAAGTTTAGAATTACCGCTACACGAAGCGACGCGGCGCCGCGCTACGTCATAAAAGAGATTATATTTTACGCTTTAATGTGAAACAGGAGCTGCAGTTTAAGAGGTAGAGAGCTGCTGAATTAGTACATCAAAAAGCAGCCGTGCAAATTTCAAACGCAAGATCATTGAGTTAAAGCTTATAGCAGCATGCGTAGTATCGTGACGCTTATGACATAGTGCTGGCAAAAAATGGCAAAAATCACACATTTTTGTCATGCTCCCTCTCCAACGATTATTTTTTGAAAATGTCAAACAACGAAAAGTATAATGTAAGTCAGTTTTCTCATGATTGGATAAGTTATACACAG
The DNA here is from genome assembly GCA_958496245.1 of Perizoma flavofasciatum. Taxonomy (NCBI): domain Eukaryota; kingdom Metazoa; phylum Arthropoda; class Insecta; order Lepidoptera; family Geometridae; genus Perizoma; species Perizoma flavofasciatum. The sequence goes on along the minus strand of OY292434.1, from coordinate 9,352,672 downwards.
ATTTTTTTTCAAGTATTATTTAAATTGTTACTTTGACGTTTTTAATGAAGATAATATGTAAAATCTTGTTTTAGAAACAACATGGCTCAAATATGAAAATTTTGTAATATTATGATGAATTTACAATGTTTTTTTCTTATGCGAACCAAACGATCACACTCGATTAAATTTCGTATTGTATCCTAATTATTGATCGTTTACATTATTTTCTAAATATTAGACAACATGATCAAATAACGTTATTCATCTCTCTACAATAGCACACAGGTATCAAAGTCAGGTATCAGGTGTCTAGGTGTTTATTTTTTTATATATAACGATTAATAAGATTAATGGCTCTATCTAAACTAATATCTTCTAGTGTAAGTAAATTTAAATGACCTTTTAGTATAGGTATAAAATGGAGTTATTGAAGGGAATTTTGTTCACCGTGTCTTAGGTCAGTAATCTAACCACGGCGTCTAGACAAATACCTCACGCTTAGTTTCCTTTTAAGCTAACGTAAAGGCATCAAGAAAAACGATTGCAGCAGTTTCGTGACCTCTCACAACGCAATTTCTATAAAGTTCAATCTTAAGAAAATAAGCTTTTCTATTCAAAGAAGTGAATATCGTCAGCCTTTTGGTCTTAAACTGTGATCAAATGTAAAATGTATCAAAGCATATTGTATTATTGTGTCTGTTAATAAAGTTCTATCTTCTAATCATATACTGTGCTCAAATATAAACTTATCTTGGAAAACTCCACATAAAATTCTCTGTCTGCAACCCGCACATATTTTATCCGGCGTATTCTGCAGTGATTGCATTATAAAGTAAGAATTTTTCGCGGAAACGGCGAGAAATGTCAGTTTGCCAGTCCACCACATAATTGACATTTCAGTGGTGACCTAGCATATCCTTACTGTGTTCCGATTTCAAAAGATCATGTTTTCATTTTTTATTTCATTCATTTTATTTACCATTATGTTATGTTACATACCATAAATATATACAATTAAATAACATAGCTACTTCAATAAAACTAAATTAAACAAAACAGTTATTCATACAACTATGTACAAGTAGGTATGTACAAAAAATATAGATGAAATCCTACCATAATATTATAAGCGTTTGTAAGGATGGATATTTTTTACGCAAAAACTACTGAACGGTTTTTGATGATAATTTACAGTCTGGGTGTTATGGTACTACGAGTACCACCACACCCAGATCATATATCCACAGGACGTGCAAACATTTGTCCCGCAGCGGGAATGGTACCCGCACCTCTTGCGTCGCAGCAGGCTACTCGCCCGCTGCACCATCGAGGTCGTCAATATTTAAGAACTATTAATAGCGCGGAGGGCCCGTGTGAACGGGGACTTGCTCAGGAGGTTAGTTCTTTCTCTATAATATTCTTACTTACTATATAAACAAGCTTTAAGTCGCATAGTAGGACTGATTGATCATCTTTGACATAGAGCCAATTTAGTTAAATAAATATTAGCAAAATTGAACATGTAAATTTTATCTATGTTTATTTTATAACATTCTGCCCTTAATTCAAATGTAAAAAAAACCAAAGAAATGTTTTTTTTTCAACATTGGATTTTACTCCGCACTACTACGAGAACGGCGCTTGGAATGTTCATAGCAATAAAAAGTCGGATAAGATACATATAAATAGGTTTTGTCTGAAAACCAGAGTAACTTCACATCCCGGTGGTGTGGAGCTGCAAAATACACTGAGACAGGACTTGCTTGTTTCGCACCACACGAAGAGGATTAAGGTATTTTGCGTAGTACCTACAACCATCTTTACTATCACGATAGGGGCACTATATGGAGGTACCTTCATACCTGAATACTTTTTATTAGTGTTACTCGTATGTAGTGTGTGTGTGTAAAATAAATGTATTTTCTTTCTTCTTACCTGAAAACCGTTCATATATTGTTTATAGTAGGTACCTACTAACAGTTAGAGAAAGTATACAAAAACAGTTTTTTATGAACGCACACGGCATATACCTACGCTACGGCCTTGAGCATACTCTAAAACCAATTCAATGAACTTGCGTAGCAAACAAGCATAGGTACCTGATAGTAAACAGTTACCGTAACCTATGGACGCTTGCGACACAAGAGGTTAATAGCTCCCCCGGTGTTGTACAGGGTCGGACTCTGAGACATAACGGGTGAAATGTCTAATGTTTCTGTAATTTCACTGGCACCCTTCAAATCGGAACATAGCAATGTGAGCATGGTAGCAGCACTGTCCCAGACGAGTTCTTTCACAATTCTTCAGAAGAAGTATAGTAGAGACTAGCTATACCAGTTACTTCTAGTTAAGACTCTACTACTACTTTATTTATTTTTATTTATTTATTTATTTAAAATGTTTATTTATTTTTTATTTATTTATTTATTTAAATGTTTATTGAAGCAGATCTCCTACAGAACACTGAATTCAACTTACATTATGCAACTACAATTTGCAGTTAGTTAGTAGGTTCGTCTATAAAACAGTAAATGTTATAGATAACTTATAAAATATACAGATGTTTCTTGTGTTGCTACTTCCTGATGCTAATCTAAGCCAGGTAATAACCTTAAGGAAGCCAGCCTATCCTCAGATAGTTGTCATCGTCTATCACAAAGGCGTTCACCCGTCGTCGTGGCGACTACAGGATTTGTTACTCTAACAAAGCTTTGGTCATAGCAACCAACAACAGGCTTTGCACATAAACTTCACTTCAATGGAAGTACTTAAGTAGTAGGTACCTACGTATTTGACATGCTGAGCTGTTGGTTTTTATCAGGTTGGTGTTTGCCGGGATAGACCGGGAGGCGACCGTCATCTAGTACGTACTACCTAGGCAAAAAACTAGCCTTCTTTAGGCAAAAGAGGTAAAAGTCAGTTAGGTTATGTAACAGAGAATACCTTAATATTGATTATAAATATAGGTAAGTATAATAGAGATATATCTATTTATCTACTGATTGGAAAAATGACATTAATTATTTTAAATCAGGTTGCGCCCAGACAGCACAAGTTGGTACTCATTTACTCTAGTAGGTTGGTATATTTCATACGTATATAAAATAAAAAATAAACGCCCAACGGAAACATTGTCCTGACAACACTGGGATTCCCTGTATCGTGGGTATCAGGAACTACGAGTACTGTGGTACCACAACACCCAGACCCGGACCAAATAACTGCAGAACATGCAAACATTTGTCCCGCAGCAGGAATTGAACCCGCACCTCGAGAGTCGCAGCCGGCTGCTCGCCGGCCACACCAAGTTAAGTAAATAAGATGGGTAATTATTTGGAATAAAATTGCACTCGGCTTAATGGCTTAGTATTTTCATTTAGTTGCCTGAAAAAAAACGAACTCAACAAATGTGCTAGGAGTAGGTATTTCTGAAAAGAGAAATTATCCTGTTAGTAATTCGGAAAGGCAAAAAAAATAGAGTAGCTTTTGTGGCTATTACCAACTGCACGAAACAAATTAAAATCCAGTATCACCTTTAGAGCCAACGTGCTTACTTTTCCAGGCGAGATACCCTGCGATATTTTGTTCGGCCGATGCTAAGCGGTTTTTAATGTATTTGTGCTGGGGAAATAAACATTGTACGGAACCCTGCTGTTTCCAGATGTAGAAAGCATGCTGGTTGGAATGGATGCCTATTGTTTTGGCGTCCGAGTCTCTATGATGAATTAAAATCTTGCCGAAACGTTTCGACTATTTTTGTATGGAAATCTTGTCGATACGGTTACAGCATATTATAAACTCAGCATAAGCCCTCTGGTCGTAACGACCGTCGCATTACACGGCTGATATAGGTACCTAATACAAAGGATCTAGGGATGTAATTTACACTACCTCTCCCCACATTATCTTTGATCGTGTCCAGCCAAAGGTTGCCTGAAACAGATCGCTGACAGCGATAAAGTAGCTTATTGTCTTACAGCTCCTTAGTTTATAAGATCGTTTGCATAGAGATTTTTGAATTTTCATGTATGTAATAAACATTTATAATTATCTATCTATGGGTCTTACTTTTATAGATTATTAAACAGTAGGTAGATTAATTAACACTAATTTGTCTATTTTCTGAATCCTCTGAGTATTAAAAGATCTCAAACAATTTGTTTTACAAATTTAATTTAATTTATACCGGGTAAAAAAACATTGTTTCATCTCAAAGAAAATTTAACAAAATGATACTGTCGAAGAAAAACACGATGACAGAAGTTCAATCTCTAACTAAATTAATTCATCGACTTCGATAACTCGACTTTTCTCTTTTTTTTACTTTATATTAATTAGTTTCCTGTCAAAGGGTTCTTTGTAAAGTACGTAGGTGGATCTGCTTTTTGAAGCCCATTTTAAATTGTTCTCGTGTTCATTAAGCGCTCTTTGAAAGTTGTTGATATTTAATTCGGCCTTTGCTAACTTTTATTAAAAAGCCTGTAAGGTCGAGTTGGGTTATCTGCCTATTTTCTGGGAAATAGTCGTTTTAAAACTATCTTTATAAAGGTTATTATAATGAGAAATTGACCATTAAAGAGTAGACATTTTGGAATATGGTCTTTATGTACCTAAAGAAGCATTTTGTATAAGATGTTTGCAGCTGAAACCGAAAAAAAACAATGAGTTACTTAGTGTAAGTACCTTTTTCAACTGCTCCAACAGCTTATTTCTGGCTCATAGGGTAGTTAAGTAACCACGTTTGTTTGATTTTTTGTTTTGCCAAATAAATGTTTTTCATTTCATTAAGTTTTTTCAAACTTCCCAATCAGTAATCGACAAACGCAGTTGAAACGTCGGATAAAGTTCCGCATAAAAAATATAATTACCTATGTTAAGTTTACACAAGGTATACAAAGTAAGGCTTTAGGCTTTGATGATGTAGGAACACACGTGAAATGAGGGTCGCGAAAAACCTCTCTTTACAATGTACCAAGAGTACCCCTAGGGGAGGTATCCAACGTAGCGTAAGCCTATCGTAGGGTGATTACTGGAAGATTAGCTCGCGTTCAATGAACCATGATGTATCTACTTGTATCTTTGAGGATCCAATGTCCCACGTCTCACTGGCTTCAGTTTACATACTTTGATACGTAACGTTTTTTACATTAAGAATGTTTGCTTACGATTTCACATCGATTTCGTTCAGAAATGTGTGCTTGAATAGCTTTGAAAGTCGGCATTAGTCGGAAATTAGAGTCGTTTGATTTTCGAAATGTTATACATAGACTTTGATTATATGTTTATTTTATTAATTTATTATCTTAATCCAATAGAATCTTATTTTATGTATAACACAAAATCCACATTTTCAGATTTTTTTAGATTTTTTTGATAGTTTTTTATTCAACACATACGATACAGCACAGACAAGTACAAATTAAAAGAAAGACAAACAATTAAAAAAACACAGTAAATTTCAGAAAAGTACAATACGTGGGTGCTAACCAGTGCTAACGAGGGCAGTCTATGCTGTAGTGGTAGGTATGAGTAGAAGTGTCCTATCTCAGCTTATTGCTGCTCCGCCAAGGCGAAGCAGCGCTGATTTTCACATAGGACCTAGGAAGTGAGGGGTGCTGCATATCGCAGTGTTGCAGAAGGAAAACAGTGAAGGCAAAGTGAGTGTGGACAAAGAGCGTGTGATGAGATATGGATAGACATGGATAGTTAAGTTTAATTGTACATTAATCAGTGTTAGAAGGAAATGTGAAAGTTGTGCTGCAGCGACCTACACATCATGCGTGTTGTACCATTTGGTAAGTTGAAGCTAGATATGTGAATAGTTCTTATATTACGGCCTTGTGGTTACGGTTTCTGGATTTTGTGAATAGTTCTTATGTTACGGCCAATATGATTTACATTTGTACAGTAGAAGTTATGTACTTAAGTTCTAAATGCCACTAAAACTCCTTGTGAAAGAGCTCGTCCAGGGAAGAACTACCACCATACCTATTTCAAGCAGCATTGTTTGCATTTCTGTGTTCTAGTTTAAAACGTATGGGTTCCGGTGAAATTACAGACACATCAGACATTTCACCTGTTGTTATGTCTTACAGTCGGCAACGTGCGTGTGATGCCTTGTCCTATGGACGATTGCAATACCAGTTGCAATCGTCCATAGGATACGGTAACCGCTTACCAATAGATGGGGTCGTATGCTTGTTTCCTACTTTAGTTGTATAAAAAAATATCCTACATCACCCTGCCCTTGTGCCCATCAAGATATGATCTGAACAAGGCAACAATTGATGCTATTAATGTGGCAAAATATCTTTTGAATAAAATTTTAATTGTAGAATCGTTGACGCGAAACGAAGGAGAAGAATATAAGTTAAGTTAACACTGTTTTATTCTTAAAAAAACGCCTACTCATATGTCACCAGCCTGCTTAGCATGAAGATAAAAAAATATTTTGTCCATCGCTTTTGTTTGCCAGAATAGGCGACAGAAATAGTTTTTATCTTCTCTTTTGTAGACAAAACGTTGTTTTGGGTGCTCATGCTAAGCGTGCTGATCTTGCTTGATCATCCTGAAGCTCTTGTGGTGTATTATTTTGTCTAGATCAGCTTTTCACCAGGTGATAGCACTTTCCAGAGCCCGATGCGCGACCTTCTGCCCAAGTCTCATTATACCATGCACTCATTATAGACTTTTGTCTTGAGGCTCTACGTAAAAGTGACGAGAAGATATGGCGAATTGACGAATCTACAAATCTTACGTACCTCTGTACCTGTGGTCAATTTACGAAATAGGGCCATGGGTCGGGGTAACTAGCCACTAAACCAACAGCACTCTGAATAAAAAGGTTAACATAACTCTCCTCAAATCGTTAAAGAATTGTTTTGGTAACTGGAAAAGGTTGCCATGCCCGATGGAACTTTGAATAATTGATAGGCCAATACCCATTCATTGGTACTTCTATCGAGCACGCAAAGGTCTTCGCTTGGTATTTCTGGGCTGCCTCGTTTAGATCGGGCAAGTAATAGATTTTTAATTTGTATATTATTTCTGGTTTCATGGTTTGTAGCCTCAAACGATGTCACACGAAAGACATGCTAACGAGTGAAAATAGGGGCATTTTATTATTATTCGTATTACTAGTTTTTGCCCGCGGCTTCGCCCGCGTGGTATGTTAATAGAAGTAGCATATGACCGTCTCCAGGCTTCTAACTATGTCCACCAACTTTTGAATGAATCGAACCAAGGATTACTATTTATACAAAGTTTAGAACTCAATTGCACACCGCCAAAAGGTAGTTTTGAAAAATACGTGTTTCATTATTTACTTTAAAGTTTATTTGTAGGTACAGAGTTTTGAGCGAATCAGAGTTTTTTTTTGTTATTCCAGAACAGTAGAAACTTTACCGCCCTATTTAACCCCCTTAGTCTATGTGTTATTCCAGATCCTAAACTATCCAACTAACTAACATTCCAAATTTCATCAACATCGGTTTAGTAATTACGGAGATACGTGTTAACAAACATTCACACACACACACACATAGACATTTATTATATTAGTAGGATAGTAGGATAGGGCACTGTCCTGAAAAGGTCTTCGTGATGATATAAGAACAAAATGGTGAAAAGTTACCAAACTACAGTTACAATTTATTTATAAATGTTTATTTACCATTTTTCATAGGATTTTTCATTTTTCATGTTCTTTGAGTGCTTAACAAATACCTATCCACATGAAATCAGCTGACTCATCTAATGAGATTGATTGCTAAACTGAACCAGCTAGCTTACGAGGCGAAAGCGCCCCCCGAATAGAATACTGGCTGCATTACCCCGCTGAATGGTAATGCATAATACACATTGCAGTTCATAAAAGTTGCAAGATAGCTTCTTAGAATTTAGGCAGTCTTTACTTATACATCATAAATCCATGAAAAAGATTACGTGAAAACGGCATAGTCTAAATTAAACTTCATATTAAACTTTATACTTTGGTGTATAAAGTTTCAAGTTAGTATCGAACCTTTTGAAGGTTCGATACTAACTTGAAACTCGTAAAATTTTTAGAGAGTACGATGGCTCTGTTTTTTACCTTGCTCTGGTTACACAACCTACAGGAATTGTGTCGTTACACAACCTACTCGCTTATACATTTAATTTTCGAATGTAGGTTTCACAGAAAAATCTACTCAGAAATAATTACATATTCAAATAACAAGTCGAGCTACTGAGGCCTGTATAATGAAGAAATAGATTTATGTTTTAGGCACGAGGAATGACTGTTTTGGGTGACTTTGTTGATTTTTTCTGCTTTGAGTTTGTATATCGCTACTGCCGCGCAAAAAGTCGCCGTGTGTAAACTCTGCTCCTCCGAATTTAAAATAACCTCCAAAATTGACGGCAAACAAATTGCTTCTTTGGTCGTACATCCATGAATACTTCATAAAGGAATACGCTACTAGCAAAACAGCAACAACTACAAAGTAGCTCAAATGTATATTCTGAACGCGCCGGCACCGCGGCACTGATTTGATATCTGTCAGAAATCAGGCTCACGGAAACATCGTGCAGTGCCTCAGTGGTGCCTCAATTCGAAACAAATGTACCTACTTACTATACCTAACAACCGACACTAGACGTTTCTGAATATACGAATAAAAAAGGTCGGCATGGCTCGTGTTTGGCAAAGCAAAATTTTCAAAGATCGTCATTTGACGGTAACTCCGTGGTCAACCTCTTTAGATAAATAATTGACGTCTATGTTATATTTGATACGATAACGTAGGTATTGTCCTTTTTCGGAGTGATATGCTAATTGCTTAAAAAGTCTTTTTTTTCAGGAAACCTGCTTCTACGAACGAAATACTGATAAAAAGTCCAATACGAAATTTTCACATCCATAGGGTGGGATTTTTCCATAAAATTTATATGGGACTACCCTTGAAGTAAATCTTTTTTTTTGAAGTTGGTTGAAAACGTGATCGTTTGCCAAATAGGTACAATTATTTAGTTATTTCTCTGATTACCCCTACTTTATATCCTAACGGACGCACCTACTGATAAGTCTGAAAATATCCATCATGGGGATTCATTAATCGTGAGCTTCAGATACCATAGTTTAAGTTCCTACCAAAAACCCTTTTGTGGACTAGTCCTCAACAAAACGGATGTTGTTTCGTGGTTCTATTAATAGTATCACCAGGATATTCAATCTCTGCTCCATTGTGACTCTGTAAGTTGATGTAAAGAATGATCTTCCTCCGCCTGTGCGTGTTCTGAAAACAGTTCAGGTTTTCAAAAAAACTTACAAGAACCAGCTTTTTAGGGAACAATCATGCTGTGTATAAGTAAACTAATTTAAATCAATCAACCTATATATAATATACATTTCTCACCTTCGTTTTATGCACGTCTGGCTGGGGAAAACTTTGTATCATTCTTATTTACTTTCTTTTACATTTCTCTCAAACTCACACTATTATTAACACACTCTCCACTGAAAACAGATCAGGACGATACGTACATACGTATCCTGTATATAATTTAAAATCTAATGGCCACTGGACTCGCATTGCACAGACCACAGACAAACAAATTCCTAATATCTTTCGGAACTTCCCTCTTATTTATATTTAAATTATAATATTACATTCATAATATATTTATCTATTGTACATAATACGTATTTTATCTATTATCTATCTACTTATTCCTTCCTTTTTACGTTTGCTCCCCGTGGTTCGTGACATCACGATCGATGGCCCTGTCTGAAAATCAGCGCTGCACCTATCTTAGGTTTGGTGCAGCATAATGCTGAGATAGGGACCTTTTGACCCCACACAACACATATATTTTTATTTTATTTTTGTAGTATATTAATGAAACTTTCTGTGTTTGTATTTTGTCACCTGTTGTGTTGTGTTTGTGGTTAATAAATGTATTTTCTTTCTTTTCTTTCTTTCTTCTTTCTAAGTTAGTCTTTGTTCAGCTACATCTTAACTCCTAACTTCAATGTAGAACTTTGCTGGCAATAGTTCAAAGGTGGAGATGGTTCACAGAGTGTGTGCTAATATTGAACCAAAAGACACCACTCATCATGGACCCGTGGTTTGCTCAACAGAGTTGCCATAAATCCGACTTTAATAATTTTTCCCGGTCAAAATTTGCGCCATCTTGTCTCGTCACATGTCGGATAAGTAAGACATTGAAATTTATGCATTTAATTTTATCTCTTATTATATAAGTATAGAATTTTGTACAAATTTCCATTTAAAACTGTAAAAACAACTAAACTTGAATCTAAATTCTGTTTGAGATTCGCTCAGGGGTAGGTACATACGTGTATAGATCTGATATAAAGACATGTATTTCTACCCTAATCTAAGAAACATCCAGAACTCTTTTCATCGGTTTCCATCTCATTATGATTTCGGCTATTTTCGAGTAAATATATTTCGTTCCCTCCTTATCACGACAAAGTTTCTATATTAACTCCGGAACATTATTTGCAGTTCAACTGGCAGATATTCATAGACGGTATATATTTACAAAGTAATGAGTGCAGTCTAGCTCAGAGCGCGAGGTTTTGGAGCAAATTTATCAAATATTAGGAAAGTGGAGCAACATATAACCAGAGATATTGTTTCTGCGCATACTTAGGTCTGTTATAATTTCAAGCGAAAGAAGACTCTCGTAAAGCTTAAGTTCACCTTTGTACATGTTTTTTATCTGTACTCTCTACGTGTCGATAATTCTATCTTACTAATAATTATAAAAGTGAAAGTTTGTGAGGATGGATGTTTGTTACTCTTTCACGCAATAACTACTGCAAGGATTTTGATGAAACTTCATAGTAATATAGCTTATACTTCAGAATAACACATATGCTACTGAAAAAGCTAACCGCTTGTCAAAAATTAACTAGATAGTTTTATTGTGTCAAAAAGCTATAAATAATATAATATACTTGATATAATAGAGGTATAATATACTATAATAAACAAACAATGTTAAAATGGTCTGTATTTAACATTTTTTCATTAAAACATTTACAGTAATCGAAAATATCCACACAATTGCGATGCCTAAGCTTATTCGGTCGATGCTTTCTCTATCTCATACCTAATTCTTCATCATCAGAACTTAACAACATGTAAATAAATCATTTAAATCAATCTACGATATAGAGTAATAATAACTTAAAATATTACTCGATCCAGTCTTCCTTTAAACCTTAGGTAGGCTACCTTACCTACTACAGACTAGACTTGGTGAAAACAGTTCCTACGCCATAAAATATCAATATTTTACAATGAAAGCTAATAAATCCAGTGAAGTGAACGTGATTCCCAACGTATCGTTCACGATTGGATGGTTATTTATTCGTTCATTCATCGTTCATTAAAACAGTTTCATATCGTGGCCGTCGGATTATTTGTAACTAGTGGAAATCGAATTAGTTAAAAGGATGCTTTATTAATTAATGAATTAATCTGTCTGTTGTTTGTTTTGCAGTCACAAGGTAGTTCTTGTAGTAACTTTATCCGCATTTTGGTGCGGATAAAGTTAGGTACCTAGATTTGTCTAGGTACCTACTGAAGGCTTGTTTGCCACCTAATAAAAATGTTTGTAGTTTAAAAAAAACTAAAAAAACACGTTGTTATCACGCACTAAAAAATATAGAAATAATTTTACTATACACCTCTTGGTTCCATCATCAGACCCTCGACACTTAAGGCAATCTATTGGACGCGTCAAAACGAATCATATGAGCCCAAACTCGAGGGGTTTACTAGTATTCACTGAAGAGTTCCACTATCCACCGTGGCTCCATCATCAGATCAGCTCCAAGATACCAAATTATGGTATCGTCATCCGAACTACATGTGTTTGGGATAAGGTGGTATTCCTAGGAATACCACATATGGTATCAGGATATGGTATCTTGGAGCTGATCTGGTGATGGAGCCACGGTTTTTGCCTAGGTAGTACGTACTAGATGACGGTCGCCTCCCGGTCCGCTATCCCGGCAAACACCAACCTGATAAAAATCAACAGCTCAGCATGTCAAATACGTAGGTACCTACTACTTAAGTACTTCCATTGAAGTGAAGTTTATGTGCAAAGCCTGTTGTTGGTTGCTATGACCAAAGCTTTGTTAGAGTAACAAATCCTGTAGTCGCCACGACGACGGGTGAACGCCTTTGTGATAGACGATGACAACTATCTGAGGATAGGCTGGCTTCCTTAAGGTTATTACCTGGCTTAGATTAGCATCAGGAAGTAGCAACACAAGAAACATCTGTATATTTTTTAAGTTATCTATAACATTTACTGTTTTATAGACGAACCTACTAACTAACTGCAAATTGTAGTTGCATAATGTAAGTTGAATTCAGTGTTCTGTAGGAGATTTGCTTCAATAAACATTTAAATAAATAAATAAATAAACATTTTAAATAAATAAATCAATAAAAATAAATAAAGTAGTAGTAGAGTCTTAACTAGAAGTAACTGGTATAGCTAGTCTCTACTATACTTCTTCTGAAGAATTGTGAAAGAACTCGTCTGGGACAGTGCTGCTACCATGCTCAACACACACTACATAACACTAATAAAAAGTATTCAGGTATGAAGGTACCTCCATATAGTGCCCCTATCGTGATAGTAAAGATGGTTGTAGGTACTGCGCAAAATACCTTAATCCTCTTCGTGTGGTGCGAAACAAGCAAGTCCTGTCTCAGTGTATTTTGCAGCTCCACACCACCGGGATGTGAAGTTACTCTGGTTTTCAGACAAAACCTATTTATAGGTATCTTATCCGACTTTTTATTGCTATGAACATTCCAAACGCCGTTCTCGTAGTAGTGCGGAGTAAAATCCAATGTTGAAATAAAAAACATTTCTTTGTTTTTTTTTTACATTTGAATTAAGGGCAGAATGTTATAAAATAAACATAGATAAAATTTACATGTTCAATTTTGCTAATATTTATTTAACTAAATTGGCTCTATGTCAAAGATGATCAATCAGTCCTACTATGCGACTTAAAGCTTGTTTATATAGTAGGTAAGAATATTATAGAGAAAGAACTAACCTCCTGAGCAAGTCCCCGTTCACACGGGCCCTCCGCGCTATTAATAGTTTATGTGCAGATAAGGATGTTGATATATTTTATATGTCCTTGCCAAAATTCAGGGATGCGGTTTTAACATATTTGGATAGGACTCATAGGAATGTGTAAAGTTTTTATTAAGTTATAGTTAATAGCTTGCTGGTGTAATTATATTTTAGGGTTAAGGTTTAGTAAGTAAGTGTATTTTGTATCTCTTTTTATATTTCTTTGTCGCTTTGGTGCTGCACTGTAATGACAATGTAATTATGTTACTAAATAAATAAATTATATTATCTGTGACAATTATGCGATAAATTGCAGTAGCTGTATGCAATTTATCGCAAATTTGGGTGGTGGGAGCACTATATCAGGCTCTTAAATAAGCGTGCGATTTGTCTTTAGTTACAATAAACTTGTCCTGTATCAGTTTACTTTCACACTTTGTAAGTGAAAGTCTTATAAAAATACAAATTTTGAATTTATAGAAAACGCGGATCCCTGAAAAAGAGTCACCTTTAATGAAGATCATAATTAAAACTTAGAACAAAACACAAGTTTCTTGGAAAAATCTTAAAATTGTTTATTTTGCTAAGCGAAATACTGACGCAAAATATCGCTAAGGGTGTTGAAGTTAAACTTTTAATTGAATATTAGTCTGCTGAGCGGTTATGGCGCGAAAGTTACTTTGCGCGGAACCTTCCGTCACAGGGTAATCCGAAATCCAGTAGCACAACCCTACCTACTATACCTCTAACATTACATATGCAATGTAAAAATCGATATGTTGCTGAAAACGCATGCGATGAATTGGACGTAATGCATTGTAAAGACAAATTCCACGCCAGTTAGAGAGATAGAATTCTCCCTATCTACGCTTTGCGATAAATTGCATGCGGTAGATTGCATATTATATTTTTCACTGGTTTACTCACTGGCCAAATCTATGAGTTTTGTGTCGTTGGTCACTTTTACACTCCTTTACATGTAGGTAGGAACCGTGAAATTAGCTGTAAGTTACCTACAATATCAGTGCTGTTTGAGTTTTCAGGATTCACAACAAATCGTTTCAAACGAAAAATGACGCACATTTCGAATTTATGTTGTGTGGCCATCTAACTTTTTGAATACATCGGCTAAGACCCTTATCAGATTACAGATGGCCCTCTGAATGTGCATCTACTTAAGTTGAGCTACTACTTGATGTAAATCTACTGTGTCAAGAACTTGCCAGATTGAAGTTCCTAACGAAACAGCCGGGCCTTTGAGAAAAATTGTAATTAAATTTGAAGGTTCAAAGTTTTATGTAACCTACTTAACTCTGTCGAAAACTTATGAAGCTAAAGAAGTTTCGAGTTGCAATTTCATGCTCAGAATCGGCAATAATTAACCACTGGTTAGCGCAATTAGGTTCCTTCTTATTAACTCCGTTTGAGGTCCTCGCTTCCGTCGGGTAGTGATCTAGATCATTTGATTTATCTGTAGATCGTTTGCGGTCTTCAGATAGCTAAACTATTTTATCTGTATTTTTTACAAACGACGGTTGACGGAGAAAGACGGAGACTACTTCTCTTGGATTATTTTGAACGGAAGTGAAAAACGGAAACGGAACGGAAGTGATTTACCATCGTGATATATTAATGATTGATCAGTGCCGTACAAGTGCACTATGATTTATATCAGAAGCAGACCCTAATTTCCCTACAATTATTTCTCCGTGAACAGACCTATCTACCCTGAGGTACAATGGACTGAAACCAAAGGTTTTGGGAAGTCGGTGGAAAAACCGTTCAAAATCGTTTATTAATAGTTACTTTAATGAGTACTTTATGCCCAGCAGTGGACTTCTAGTGACTTATGATGATACCTACTGTTGTTGATAATCTTTAATGACCTTAGGTATATCTTCTTTGCAGGAGGTATCCAAAGGGGTCATCGGAACTGACCTCGCTTTCTGATTGGATTCGAACCCGACGGTTACCTACTTACCACAGACAAATTGCGTTAGATTTTTTTTAGGGAATCGCTGGGATATCTCCATCGGTCTGCTTGTTGGTGGGAATTGTAAGATTGAATTCGGTGAATCCTCACTGGCCATTCTGTGAATGGGGCTCAACATTGGGTGGCAGCGGGAATAAGGTAACTTATAAAAAAGGGTACCAACTTCTTACTCAGTACCTACCTACCTATGTACAAACTGATACCCGCACTCTACACTCCTGACATGTAAATGACGAAATGACGACCTCCGTGGCGCAGTGGGCGAAGGTCCGCCTGGGACGCAGAAGGTTGCGGGTTCAATTCCCGCCGCGAGACAAATGTTTGTATGATCTGCAAATATTTGACTCGGATCTGAGTGTTTTCTATGTATATAATGTATGTATGTATTTACAAAAAAATATGTATATAAGTAGTATAACAGTCATGTAGTTCCCTTAACACAAGCTCAGCTTAGTTTGGGGCTAGATGATGCTGTGTTAAAATGTCCAATATTATTTATTATTATTATTTATTCGCCATTCTACAATCTACATCTGATCTAGAACGTGCAGGTGCTATCTGTTTGTATTTTCGTGTTTCCTACTTCCACTAAATTTTATTACCTATCGATTTATTCTACCGTTCGGTAGGTTCCTACATTATGTAACTAACGCGAAGTTATTGCTCTCACTCAATCGCTTATCTAAAGTCACATATAATTAAGTAGGTACCTAGACCGAAATAAGTTGTTTTTGTTGCGTATCAATGTTCTACGTATCCGTTTACAATAATTTGCTATCTCCATGACCTGAGTTACGTCAGGACCGCGCCCACAATATCAATGTCAGCTCAGCTGTCATTCAGCCGACTTGATAAACGTACCTACATTGGTAGTATACGTTAATTGTATGTATTACACAATAGTTTATAATAAAAATAATGGTGGAAATTTTTCTCCTGCATCATGTAGCCCCAAACTAAGCAGAACTTGTATTATGGGAACTACTCACATGACTGACCAGACCCGAGAAAAATATTTGCAGATTATATAAACATTTGTCCCGCGGCGGGAATCGAACACGCAACCATCTACGTCTTATGCGGGCCTTCGCCCACTGCGCTACATATGTATTCGTTACAGTAAGTATGTAGGTATTATGCTGTGTAAAGTGTGTAATTAATAATTATGTAACTAAGTAGATGTAGGTAAAGTGTATAAACTAAATTCAGAGTATGGCAACCCCTTATAATCTCTTGAGTCCGTTCTAAAGTTTGTCTGGTAAAGATGAGCGCTGATGAGAGATTTGTCCAGCATTGTCAGTACTTATCTAGGCTGAATTAAAAATAATATGGTGTGCAATAAAATAGGTAGGTATGTAGATACCTATTTCAAATCTTCTACATATTTATCTACCTACGTTATTTTTACGCATACAATGTACTTAATAATGTACTTTACGATTTGCATTGCGCATATCAATCATGGTGGAGTCTTCTCGTCATCCATACCGCAATGCTTGAAAACGAAAGTTTTTAATCAGTGCGTCCTACCCGTCATGACCTACGGAGCTGAGACGTGGACACTCACGATAGGGCTGGTCCACCAGTTCAAAGTCGCTCAGCGAGCTATGGAAAGAGCTATGCTCGGAGTCTCTCTAAAGGATAGGATTCGTAACGAATACATCCGTCAGAGAGCCAAAGTTATCGACATAGCTCAACGAATTAGCAAGCTGAAGTGGCAGTGGGCCGGTCATATCTCGCGAAGAACCGATAACCACTGGGGTAAACGTGTTCTTGAGTGGAGACCGTGACTCGGCAAAAGTAGTGTAGGATGCCCTTCGGCCAGGCGGGATGACGATCTGCGAAAGACTGCAGGCAGATGCTGGATGCGGCAAGCTGAAGACAGGGCGCTATGGCGCTCATTAGGGGAGGCCTATGTCCAGCAGTGGACTAATATAGGCTAATGATGATGGTGATGATGATGATATTAATCATCGTTCTTTAATGATTCTAGGTATCTACGACTAAAGTAAGTAGTTATTTACCTACAGCCTAATTATTTCTTTAGTTGTGTTAAGAGGTAAAAAGTGAGGTCAACGATGGTGTTACAAAACATTCAAAATACGCGCTATTTTCTGAATGGCTCGCACTTGACCCAATCCGCAGCTTTTGACAATCAATCAATGTCAAAGTTGACTGACACCTGCTAAAATACTGACGTTACGCTCTACGGGAGAAAAACATAACCTTCAAAAACAAAAATCAATCAAATCGGTCGGAATCGGGAAACTTGGAATCGAAATAATCAAAATTCAAAACAATGTAGTCACAGTCAGCGAGCATTAAAATGTGTGCGGGCTAAGTAATCAGTGTGTAAACTGATTACATGATCCGCGATACACAACAGCAACCCAAAACAGTAGGTACCTATTAGTGAACGCGTGTGCAAATCAAATTCAGGTTGTTTTCCAGCAAAGTTGCACGAATGAAAGTACCTACTTGCTTAGTCAAAACGTAAGCACATGTTTTTCCAATCGTATTTTATTTGAGACTTCTGAGGTGTTTGCTTGCTTCTTTTGTATTGTCTAAGGAGTTTTTCAAACAAGAAAGTTAACACTCAGGCAATTTGAGCCATTTCATAACATTGGTAAGCAACTGGCCACCTTTCTTTCATTTTTTAATAAAAAACCAAGGTATGTTACCTCATTTCTTTAACCGTGAAACTTTTTCATGACAATGTTCTGCAGCCATATGGCCAGTCTTTCAATTAAAACCAGTGTTTAGTTCAATTTCATTTAGAAAAATAACATATTGTCACGGTTTCGTTTTCATAAATTCTAGTTATGGCCCATCTTATTTTACCTTCTGTTGAATAAATAACCTTAACAGTTATGAGTAAGATAATGAAGGTAATATTAGTCAGTTTGCACTGGCTCGTAACTAGTAATTTTGATAAGATCTGAACTATTTGACCAAAACAGTTGATTTTATTACTAAACTGTGAAAATGCAGTTTTATCCAGACATGTTTATTCCCAAATTATATCTCAAATTTTAATTTATCTGTTGGCCTTCTTAACCTAATTAACTATGTACGTCAACAGTAAGCGATGAGGCAAATCATCTCTCTGCGCTTAGTCAGTTCACTTCTAACATCCAAAATGAGAAGTCACACATACATTGATTCCTTGGGCTCGGCCAGGTAACAAATATCTTTCAAAACATGTGCTTTTGTGGCTTTGGTTTCGTTGTTTTAGAAAGCACAAATTTGTATTATTGCACAATAATATACTCTAGTGTGACTGTATTTACTGACAAATTAATAGTTTTCTGTTACATTTTAATCACAAAATACTAAATATAATAGAGTGTATTGGGAATAATTTTAATTTTTTTTTGTTTCTCTTATTTCTTGTAGTATTATTCTTTATTCTCTGTTGTAGTATTCGCACTTGTTTACCTATTTATATGTTATAACACATTTTCAGCTTTGTAAATTATTGTATTGTTAATTTTTTGTTGATTACACTATTCTTTTGTCTTAGGATAATGGCCCAAATCATAGATGGAAAGGCTCTTTCAGCCACAATAAAAAACGAAATAAAAATTAATATTGCCAACTGGGTGAATTTGGGTAATAGACCACCTTCTCTCCGCTGTATCATAGTTGGAGATGACCCAGCTAGCCACACCTACGTCAACAATAAGATACAGGCAGCTGCTTTTGTAGGCATCAATGCTGAGACTATAAAGCGTGACAGTAGCATCTCGGAAGAGCAGTTGATTGCAGAAATTCAGGAGCTTAATGCTGACAGTAATGTAGATGGGATTCTAGTTCAGTTGCCAGTACCTGATTCTATGAATGAAAGACGGGTTTGCAATACTGTGGCCCCAGAGAAAGATGTTGATGGGTTCCATATTGTCAATGTGGGCCAGCTGTGCTTGGATATGCCTACTATAGTACCGGCTACTGCTTTAGCTGTGGTGGAAATACTCAGAAGGTAATTTCGTAATCTACTTTTTCATCAGTCTTTTCCAGTGGGTTCTCTCCTAAGTTAGATATAATAACTGCTCTTTTAATTTACTTTTTTTTGGTAAAATGTAAAAATCTTTTGATTTAGGTAAGTACTTTTACCCTTTCCCGAGCTACTTATCATCCTCAATATTTCTAATTCTAGTATTATTTATATCTTAATAATGCTTATCATATTGGAAAAAATTGCCCCAAATGTTTATCTGCAAAATAAACATATAATATACAAAAAAATAAGTATTTATGTTCAGTCAGTCATAATTGTCATAGATTAGGCAAAAAACAGATATGACTAGTCCAACATTTTTAGGTACAAGATCGAGACGCATGGCCGTAACGCGGTAGTGATTGGCCGCTCAAAGAATGTGGGAATGCCTATCGCCATGATGCTACACAGTGATAAAAGGCACGACAGCGGCTTGGGAATGGACGCAACAGTCACCATCTGCCACCGTCACACTCCGGCTGATAAACTGGCTTATTTCTGCCGGAATGCTGATATTATCATCACTGCAACAGGTATGTATAACAGTATCCAACTTAATGATTTGATAGATCATTAAAATTATTATATACTTCTTGGAACCTTACACTGCCATCGGTCTCATAGGCAGGTGAAATTATGTTAAAATAGAGATCTTTGTTATTTTATCATATCTACCTAAGCTATTACGTTAAAAAGGTAGGTACCTTTTGATATTTTAAGATAATTACCTGTTCTTTAGTCATAATTTTACATATGCTAGGTGATTAAATATGTACCCAGGTATTGTCATTCAGCATTCGGTCGAATTGAATGGATTTCTTGATACATAAATGTTTTTTGTTTACATTGAACTTCTTACATGCTAACCAGTAATTTTCTGTTTCACATTTCCGAAGATATCTGAAGCGTAAGTTGCATAAGTTTAAGCATAGTACTGTACTTTGCTGTGTTACAATAATGTTCATTTATGCTCAGGTTTGCCCGGACTCATCAAGGCAGACATGGTGAAGCCTGGAGCCACCATTATTGACGTCGGCATCACAAGAATAACTGATAAGAATGGAAAGACCAAACTTGTCGGGGATGTGGATTATGATGGTAAGTCCTCTCTTACTTAGTTCCTATATTTGCAGCTGCTCGTGAAATGTCAAAACTGGTAGAGTACAGACCCCTGGTATTTTCAAGTTAGTTTATGTTTACCTATAGTTTATGTTTGTGATAATTTGTTTAATTATCAACTTATAACAACAACATTGTTATAAGTTTTTAGCTAAACAAATGAATTACAACAATGATTGGAAAGGGCTCACAGGCACTTAAGAATAAAAAGCCATTTCATATAAAGAGATAAAAAAAAAATGCTGGAAGTTTTTCACACAGCATCGTCTAGCCCCAAACTAAGTAGAGCTTGTTTAATGGGAACTACATGCTGATATACTACTTATATATTTTTTATTTATTTGTAAATACATACATATTATACATAGAAAACACCTAGACCCGAGACAAATATTTCTAGATCATAAAAACATTTGTCCCGTGGCGGGAATCGAACCCTCAACCGTCTGTGTCCCAGGCAGGCCTTCACCCACTGTGCACAGAGGTCGTCATACACTGCCATATTATATATTAGACACTTACTACCTGAGAGCTAAGCGCATGCGTATAAGAAGCGCACCTACTTAAGATTTTTACAGCAGACCGTTGCAAGTAGGACTGTATTTTGCTCTTTGAAAATGTATCATTGTGTCTTCAACGAAATTGTAAGAGCCGTGTTCGACATGTCAAACGTAAATCAGATTCCCTGTGTAGGTACTTGCTTAAATTATGTCGGGATTTGTTCATTTTTTGTAAGGTCACCGAATGTATGCCGACCGAACTTGAGAAGTTGAAAGGCAATTCTTTGCTAAAAGAAGACACTGTTCTTTATTGAGTTAATAAGTACTAAAAATGATAAGATACTAAGAATAAAACAACTGAAATTCTGCAAAATCCAGTTCAAATAAGGTCATGGATATATGAACGGAAATTATAATTTACGTACGAGTATGTTGTAAATATTTTTGTATAATTAACAAGAAAACGATAACGGGGCCGGAATAAGTGAAAAAATCGTCACAAAATAAAAATAACGCAGTTGCTGATTCACAAAAACAAAATGTTTCTTCATGTTGATTATTTTATTGCGATTTTATTGTTATACATATACGATAAGAATCGACGTCATCCAACAAAAGTAACACACATGCTCAATATATAGTCGGTCCAATACTATATCGATCACTAGGTTTCCCTGTGTCCATAGTAAATTATTTTCACTGTTACTGACTGGTATTGACAGATGAATTTACCTGTTTTATTGCATACTATTTTATGTCATACAGAGATATATATGCCATACAGTTACGTTAAAATTATGTAAGTGTGCAAAATTATGAGAGGGCCTCCGGCCGGCGCGCCACTGGCATACCTAAGGCACTTTTGAAGATATAGTTTTATCTTTTTTCTCGTCCGTGTGTAATTTGAATATTCCTATCCTAAACCAAAGAATAACTGCGTTAAGTACATGTAAATTTTAAAATGTTCAATGTTCCTAATCGGTTTAAAAGCTTCTGGGCTGTTCACTAGGCACTGCAAGATTCTATTGCATTCAAGTGAAGTGTGGCGATATAATATATTCGACGAAAGGACGATTGCTATTTTGTTATAATAGGTTAATTCGTTGGTAACTAGTAGAACAAGTAGAACATAGATAAACTTACAAAACGAAAAAAAACGTCTTATCCCAATCACATACCAAATTACTTATTACGTGGGTATGAATACTGCTGCAAATAAAAACCCCTGCCAGTTTTACGTCCGACCTAAACGGGAGTCATTTGGATCAATCTCGTCCAGTGTGCGATATAGTCCCGACCTCAAACTAGGATTCCCTGTATTGTGGGTATCAGATAACATGGTAACACAAAACCCAGGCCCAGAACAAATATCTGCAGAACATTTGTTCCGCAGCAGGAATTGAATCCGCACCTCTTGTGTCTCATCCGGCTGCGCCACTATGAATCGTCTACCTCTTCATCAGCCATATAGTTCCCGATTCGATTTGCAGTTGGTAGTTTAATGTTTTACATGAATTTATAATATCCCAAAAATTCAACCTCGGCGGGATTCGAACCGTTTAGTCCGGGGCTATACCGACTAAGCCACGAGATCGTTACAAGCCTGGTCGAAATTCTTGG
This sequence comes from Perizoma flavofasciatum, assembly GCA_958496245.1. NCBI lineage: Eukaryota > Metazoa > Arthropoda > Insecta > Lepidoptera > Geometridae > Perizoma > Perizoma flavofasciatum. The sequence goes on along the minus strand of OY292434.1, from coordinate 9,330,342 downwards.
GATGTTTCGGCTCGAGACGCCGAGGATTCACCTACGGACTTCGACTGTTGCATAAAGTACAAATCCGTGGCTAATAAATTCTTGTAATTTCCCTTAAGTGTGGGTTAGGACTTTAAAACCAAATAACCATTGTTTTTCTGAACAGAAGTAAGCAAAATCGCCGGCGCGATCACCCCTGTTCCCGGAGGTGTGGGACCTATGACAGTCACAATGCTAATGCACAACACATTCCAAGCAGCACAAAACTTACGGGACAAGACGTTGCAGTAAGTGTCTGTATATCTACGGCAAGTTTTTAATCGTATTAAAGTTTTATCGCCATAGATAAATCTTATTATAATTAAGATGAAGTTAGTAATATAATTTTCACTAAAATGGATGTTTACCATTGCAGAGTTAGTTTTAGGATTTTTCAATATTCGCGATCAGTTAACAAAATTATAAGATTCTGTACGTGACCAAGGCCGTTGCAACACAGTCGAAACACCGGGAAAATCGTTAAAAAACATAAACGCGATATAGACCCGTAAATTACTTATAATTGAGTTCGTGTTCGTTTCACACGTGTCGTTCGTGGTATCGTTTTCAATAAATGAAAAGAAAGAAGAATAATGAAAGAAGGTTCCATTCGTCTGCCAATAAGACCCATCCGCAATGACTTTGGTACCTCCCGTGACATGTTCTCTCTCTTCGCATCGTTTTCTCAGGGCAGAGCGTCGTGACCTTTTTTCATGATTCTTTCACTAGTGATTTATTTACACTTATTGCGATCTCCGGCGACACGAATGTTGTGTCGTAGTTGAGTATCAAGGGTGGTGCGGATTTGGTCAGTTCTCGAATACGGCTGTGTCCTCTCGGTCCTTAAATTTTACCAATTTTATCTTTTTTTTTTTTATGTTACGTGCTACTGCCGAAATATCGAGAAACTCACAAGTCATAGTAATAAGAAGTAGTACCACCATGCCTATTTCTACGGATTTGGTCAGTTCGCGAATAGGGCTGTGTCCTCTCGGTCCTTAAATTTTACCAATTTTATCTTTTTTTTTTTATGTTACGTGCTACTGCCGAAATATAGAGACATTCAACTCACAAATCATAGTAATAAGAAGTAGTACTAATTCTGTCGCTAAGCTGTAATGCGCGCATTGCTTCCGGTTTGAAGGGTATGGGTGCGGGTGGATTTTTTTTTTTTGAACATTTTTTACACAGCATCATCTAGCCCCAAACTAAGCAGAGCTTGTATTATGGGAACTACATGACTGATATACTACTTAAATACTTTTTTTTGTAAATACATACATATTATACATAAGAAAACACCCAGACCCGAGACAAATATTTGCAGATCTTACAAACATTTGTCCCGTGACAGGAATCGAACCCGCAACCTTCTACGTCTCAGGCGGACCTTCGCCCACTGCGCCACAGAGGTCGTCCATTACAGGCACATGAGATTTTTCACCCGTTATGTCTCAGGGTCGGCAACGCTTGAGTGGTTCCTCTGGTGTTACAAGCGTTCATAGGTTACGGTAACCGCTTATCAAGGTAGGCCGTTTGCTTGTTTACGACTTTATTTGTAACTAGCTGCGCCCCGCGGTTTCACCCACGTAAGTTACGATTCCGTGGGAATATCGGCGATCTAATTAAATTTTAGAGCACAAAAGCTGCTATTGTGACTTAACTATGATAGTAAGATGTATTCCGTCGCGGACTTTTTTGTAGGTAATAATGAGTACTTTAATCATGTAGCACATCATTTTTATGTATCATCAATAGTTTTCTCAGCGCACGCCAAATAATACATTTTATAGGCAAAATGTTGCTACTTTGGGTTACATTATTGCAAATTTCATAAGGATCTCTATTTTTTTTAAATAAATTATAGCCTATGTTACTTCCTGATAATTTAGCTTTCATTTGGTGAAAAAATGTTTAAAATCGGTCCAGTAGTTTCGTAGCCTATTCGATACAAACAAACAAACAAAAAATCTTTCCTCTTTATAATATTAGTATAGATTTAAAAATCCATTTCTTTAGTGAAAATTGTGTTAATAACCATGATAGTTTTACTGACATATCTGTCTGTGTACTTTTATATAAAGTTTTACGGTACGTAAATTAGGTACCTACTGTAGCAAGATTCCTGTCTAATTTGTGTTTAATCTATGAACTTGGAACTTGTGCCAAAAATTTAATGTTATTTTGTGCAACGTCTTTTATCCTCTCAACAGATGTTTTTTTCAATCTGACATAATTATTCTCAAAAAAAAAAATTTTCTTTGATAAATTATACCACTTACAATTAAATTGAATAAAATTAGTACCTATCGGTGATAGGTAAAAAAGTAGTTTGTAACGTATCTCATAATTAATTTAGATTTAAGTCATTGGCAAAAAAATACCGGATGTGCCTTCATTAAAATCCGATATTAAGATAAGTTTTATACTTAACTAAATACGGATAGGTAAGTTTTCACTAAACCCTTACTAAAATACTCTGCACTTAGCTTACTCAAAGGCGTGTGTACTGATATTTTTCAAAGAAATCAGGACATTAAATACTACCTCAGATTGCCTCCTTTTTGCGCTTTTTAGTTTTATCAAAAACTAGCTGCTACTAGCATTCACTTTGTAATAAATATTTTGTAGTTGAGGACTAATGCTTACCCTCTTTTTTTCTTCTTTTTTCCTCTTTTTTTGGCTAGACATATTTCAGCATCATCTAGCCCCAAACTAAGCAGAGCTTGTAATATGGGAACTACAGGGCCCTAACCATCAAGTCTTATTGCGATTCATTGTAGGCAAAGATGTCAAATACCGCTTTACGAATGACAAAGCTTTAGCTACGTCTTAGCGTCCTCAATCGCAAAGCGGAAAGTGACATCTTTGCCTGAACTGAATCGCAATAAGACTTCATGGTTAGGCTCCAGGACTGATACACTTTTTTATGTTTAAATGATTATGTTACTCGTAAGGTTCCTAAAATTTTCCTCTTAAAAAAAATTACTAAACTTCCTCCAAAATTCACAGTAAACCGCGTTTTTCATTAAATACTGATGAGATTATTAAATTTGCCTACTACAAGAACTCCGTATAACTCTGGCTTCATGTTTCTTTAATTTTAAAAATATTAAATATTTTTGGAAGATTCGTGTTCTTCTCCGTCTAGCCGTCATAGGCGCCACGTTGGAGCGCATTCCATTTTTAACTTTAACATATCTATTTTAAGTCGGTTATTTGAAAATGCGCGAAACGAGGTGCCCATCTGATGACTCTTAAGTCGTTGTCTAAGTTTCGTTCAGGGCATAAGATTAGGTTCACCTACATTTAAGTTTAAATAATATCAAGAACCTTTTTACAAGCTTTATCAAACAAACTAACATATACACATTGCAAATGTTTATATGTTAGTTTGTTTGTTTGGGTCAATCCTGCAAGCTGAATTTGAACAACTTCCCCTTACTCTACGGATTTTAATTTTTACATGTTGGTTCAGTTCCGATGACAATGCATTTTTATGGTAAGCATGACCTGAATCGACATCCAGGATTAACTCCAGATAGGACGGTCAACAGCACAGACACGAAATCTTGTGTACGCATTTTACGCATGGTTGTTGCACTCAGGATTAAAAGCTTGAATTAAAAAAAAATCCCAAAACACTTTTAAAAGTTGCAAAAGGAAACCATCAAGGTTTGTGTATATGCTATTACACTAAGTCATGAACTAAGGAGAACTCTTTGTGGTAGTTTTGAGAGCAGTATGTCTTATCTATGTTTTTATCTTTGGCCACATAGCTTTGAAATGTACTATTAGTTCATATTGTTTAAAATTCTATTTTAGATTATTCTTCGCCAAGCATCATGAAAGAAGGTTCCGCTTTTCTAAAAAAAAACAAATTATTGTATGTTTAAATTGGTGAAAACCTAGTGAAAACCTACCTTATATCTTAAGTCGGTCCACAATGTTATTTTCTATTTGGCTTTTGCAAGTATCAAGTTCCGTATTTCTTGACGGTCAAGCAATTGTACTCAATGTCAGTATTGTTGCAGACGAAAAAATAGTGAGCTAGATGGTGAGATTACCAACGGCTATAAAAAACTTGTTTTTTCAGTCGATTTCGCAGGTAAATCAAATCGAAACTATGCAGTTTTGCTATTAAAAATATACCTAAATTCCCTTAGAATTAATATTCGGATTATTCCGAATATTAATTCACACCAAAACCGATCTGCCATCAAGAAAATAATATAGTGGATCGAGTATAACTATTTATAATCTAGTCTGTAAGAATTCAAAAGTATTAAACTAAGTAATTAAATCTTAAATTTTGTAGGAGACATTAATTAAGTTTCAACATTTCTCAAAAATAGAATAACTGAAGATTTTTGTTAAATATTTATTTGTATTATGTTATTTTGTTGTAATTTATAATACATAATGGTTTGAATTAATATATTCGTCTTCCCTCTTTAAATACTTTTTCTTTTACTAGATTTACTACACGGTAAGTATACATGGTGTAACTGGACGGTTGAATCTTCCATGGCAGTCCTATCGCTTTAACACCACTGTATGGTCCATGATATTCAGTCTTTTACAACGGCTTTCCACGGCTTTGCCCGGGTAGTAAATAAATAAATAATGCTGGACAATCCACACAGCATCATCTAGCCCCAAGCTAAGCAGAGCTTGTGTTATGGGTACTAGATGACTGATATACTTAATACAATACATTACATAGATAGATATTTTTTTATTATACATAGAAAATACCCAGAACACCCGGAACAAATATTTACCCGGATAAAAGGTAGCCTATGTGTTATTCTGATGTATAAGCTATATTACTGTAAAGTTTCATCAAAATCCGTTCAGTAGTTTTTGCGTGAAAGAGTAACAAACATCTATCCTCACAAACTTTCACGTTTATAATATTAGTAGGATATATAGGATTCGTATTATTTCCTCGTATTCATGGTTACTAGGCAAAATGTGTTACCTACTTCTAAGTATAGGTATCTCACCTTCTGGTGACGTTGATTCGATTCCAGGAACTCAGGAGAGTACAGTCACAGATATTATAATACTATGGGTACAGTCTTACTAATAAAGACGTGCGTAAAATTATTAAATCAATGATGCCGGACATTATTCACACAGCATCATCTAGCCCCAAACTAAGCAGAGCTTGTATTATGGGAACTAAATGACTGATATACTACTATCCTTTTTTTACACCGACACCAACCTTCTGCGTCTCAAACGGGTCTTCGCCCACTGCACCACAGATGTCGTCACTTATAGTATAAAAGAACTTATAGTATAATTAATATTCATCCAGAAGGCACATACCTAACTACATAGTCTTTACCCCACATTATGAGGGGTGTGGGTTCAGAAGCCATCCAACATGTGGCATGCAACATGCCGCTGGATATTTCAGCCAATAGCTTTATTTGATACGAGTAACAATAAAATAAGTGCGTACGCAACCCAAACCAACCGAAAATTACGCAGCTCCAGGGAACCCAAGAACTTTGTAGTCACGAGTATATAACCAAGACGTGCGAATTACATAATGTAGGTAGTATGTACCAACGCGTAATCTTATTTTGTCCCCTACCGTTACAATAAACGTAGGGTATCTACGTGGTCTCTTACTAATAAAATAATTACATTATTTTGGGACTGGACTGTGGGACGTAGTCAGGGTAAAGGTGGCCCACGGTCTGTGATTTTACGGATTAAGGTAATAGCTCATTAGAGCCACCTGGCACCGCCTCGTCGTTCGGCGTCTACTCGTTGTCGACAGGTGGTCCACGGGTGGACGCCGTATTGTCACCTCAACACGGAATGTGAACCTCGAGTGGTCAACCAGTGAACCTCGCATGGTCAACGAGTGAACGTCGCGTGGTCAACCAGTGAACCTTGCGTGGTCAACCAGTGAACCTCGCATGGTCAACGAGCTGTCATTTAACGTTGGGTGGACCACAGGCAAGAAAAAATGCCCATGTTTCACCAAGGTGAACCGTGCAGGTGTATCAAGACCTCTGCCCGTGAACGTCGCGTGGTCCGCGAATTTCCGAGTACTTAGTCTGTCAGCGATTGGCACTAAGTCTACACGTGTGTTTCGTTATGTCAAATTTTACAAACCGTGAATTGGCTCTCATAGCTGTCCCGCTTAATGAAGATGAAAACGGGCAGAGCGCGGTCCGCTCTGGACCCGTGCGTTGGCAATGCGCAGTCAACGCAAGGCACGCATGCAGCGAGTTGTCACCGAGTGGTCCACTCGCCGTTCGAGCGTGGACAGCTTGCGAGCGAGGCAATCCGGTGACATGACGCTACGGAGTACTTGGCGCATATCCATAGAGGTTCATATGAATAGGTACAAACCTCACGTGGCGAGGCGGTGCGGGTCGGTTTTCGGGTGGCTCTAACGAGCCTTAACCCCGCACCGTGGTAAGTGGCGTCTATGATAACGTAGACGCGTCCTTGGCGGTGCTTCAGTCGGATCCGCTGCAGCCAGCGATACGTCGATACGTTCTTTTTACTTTGCATTCAGGTATGGCTGAATTAAACCTTGAAATGTTTGGAAAATTATGCATCGTGGACCTCTCCACGCTTTGGGTGGCTATGCGTGATCGTTGGATGTGATCCGTGAAACTACGGACCGTGGTAGACCGTGGGAAACCACCTTTGGAGGCATAAGGGGCATTCCTTTTTTTTGTGATTACCTAATCATACCTAGATATATACCTACCTACCTACATACCTACGTATGATCACTGCGGCTTTGCCAGGCCCCTTGTGACTGCCACTTGTGATTTCTTAACCCTAGTTTTGGGACAGTTCAAAGTTCACGGCTAAGCCCTTTGTATGTAACTGAAGAATTTTCTTAGGAGTGAAAAGTTGCTTAGCACGTGCTCAAAACGGAGAAGGAAAATATCGTGAGAAAACCGGCATGTCCTAGAAACCAAAATCCGAAGGCGTGCCATCGGTTACAATTCCAATAAGCGGCTATGGGCTTGCAACCTGTCACGTGGAATGCAATGTGAGAAATATAATGTTTGGACGTGTCTCTGACTATTCCCTGCTTGGTATCATCATAGATCTGAGTAGGTACTGAATAGGTATGGATCTGAGGATCTCCATCAGGATTACAGTTGCGAGCGTAGGTATTTGTTTTATTTTGTTTTGAGTAGTTTGTTTTAGTTCTTCTGCTTTGAATATTGTGTTTTGTCAGATTAATACCTAGGTACCTACTTCGTTTGTGCATCAGTGGTCCATAATTCTAACAGAAGGAATTTCATTCCGAGTCAAGAACATAGTAGGTATACCTATAAGTTTATTCTGAAGGAAAAAATTAGGCAGTACTAAACTAAAATAAAATTGGCTGAGCTAAGCTTCAGCCAATCTTAGTTTAGTGTTTTTCTTGCATTTTTTGCCAGTATCTTTAACTCAATATTGATTCGAAACTAGTAAGACTACTTTTTGATGTAAGTAGGTACCTACTAATCCGGAAAGACGCTACAATAAGGGGCATATATGAACTGTACCGACAATCGTGTGAATAGTAAATCGATTCTTGCTTAGTTCGATTTTATTACATTACGTTGTTACAGAATTTTTTTTTTCTCAGATTTATATACTTAGTTTATTATTATTATTTATTGTACACACATAGAAAACAGACAAAAACGTACATTGACTTCGATGTGGGGCGGACGAGTAGCCGGCTCGATTAACGCTCGATTAGGTGCGGGTTCGATTAACGCTGCATGACAAATGTTTGCGTTTTCTGTAGATCAGATATTCATTGTGGCTTTGGGTATAGTGGTACCATGGGTAGTCGTAGTTCCTAGTATACAAAGGCGAGCTTAACCCTAACAAGAGTTTAAATCCAGAAAACCTTAGTTTTTCCTGACTTCAGTCCTCATTACGCCCACTGCGGCACAAACCTGAAGCCTATGTTAAGTATACTAATTTCGGAGATAAGTTTGAATTGACCCTGCTAATGACTTTGAGTAAGTAGGTAGGTACGTCTAGGGCATCGCAGGTCAATCGTAATTTTCCGAGGCGTCACATTTGCATTAGATTTACACTTTGCCGTAATTGTTAGCTTACGTAGGTAATTGTGTATAATAGCATGTAGATAAAAAAAGGTTTACTTGCGCTGTCAGAAATGCACGATTTTATTCTAAAAAATATTTTTTTAGTTACAGGTAGGTATGTACCTATCTTAGGTACTTAATTAGTAAGTACCTACCTAAATTAGTTTTGTAGTCAGAAAGTGTTGCTGTTTAGAACTAAAGTTTTCTTCAAATCTTTCGATTCGATTGGTTCATACCTATTGAATAATACAGTTAATAGACACACGGTTTCCTACAATAGGATTCCCTGTGTGTGGATTTAATCTACTCAGGTAGATAACTAAGAATTATCTCTCTCTAGCTCAAGGTTTGCTGGAAGAAAACTCTCGCCTTTGTAGGTAGGTACTGTCATTTAATCTGCCTATTTGTAGGTAAGTGTTTATTTGGATGTACAAAAAAAAAACTATTCGCTAGGTAGGTACTTCCATTATTAGCTACAATGCTGATTTACGCATAAATAATCATTATTATTTTTAATATTTGATCACAGAAATTACATATACCTTTTAATGATGGTACGTAACTACGTACCTACCTACTTAGGTATTAAAATCAGTAAATGCTAAGTATAATTTGCTAACCTAATAGACTGTCCGACTACAAAAGACTGTCCGACTACTAATAGACTGTCCGACTAACGCGATTACAAAAGGTCATACGTCAGACTAGACATTCGCAATTATTTCAGCACACATCCTTCATACCTAGTTATTCGAGGGCTACGCCATGATTAAAAGTCCGTACCTCACACACAGACGACATGCGCGTAGCTAGGTTTTTGTACAGTGGACTAAAATACTGCGAGGAAGAGTTTATCAAACGACTTCAAAAAAAGAAGAGGTCTTCTCAATTTATCTGTTTTCAGGGTTCCGTGCCTCAAAAAGAAATAAAGGAACTCTTATAGGATCACTTCGTTGTCCGTCTGTCTGATTGTATGTTTGCTGTCAAGACCCTTTTTCTCAGGAACGGGTGGAGATATTCAGTTGAAATTAATATCTATCAAAACGTAGGTCTACGGTCCCTTGGATCTCTAAAAAATCACGTTTCCTACTATGTTAACGCTATAAAAAAATACGACCATTTATGCGACATGTTTTGATAATAGCAAATAAATCAAAACCTATAAATAAATACCTAATGCTGGACAAACTAAGCAAAGCTTGTATTATGGGAACTTCATGACTGATTGATGTAGGTATATATGTATACTACTTATAAAAATAAAAATCATTTATTTCAGACTTAAAGTTGATCCATAAAATATACACATTTAATAAAATACAACACATTACAATAATACCATAACACACAATCAAATTAAAATTAAATTAAGTTAATCTAACCTAAAGTACACAGGCCACAGCACGCCTAAACAGATCATTAGAGCCACCAGGGGGCTAGACAAATACCCTGTTATCGTTAACGCCTGCGGAAAGATTAATTTGTATGGAAATGGCATTAGCTGCGGAAATGTCACGTGACAGCTGCCACGTTTTACCTTGAAAAATTTGCGTTAACGTGAAAGGAAAAGTAAGCGTGAGGTATTTGTCTAGCACCAGGGATGATACTAGTTTCAGCATCATGTGGCGCATGCGGCCCACTAGGATGCGACACGCTTGTACATGATTTTGTGGAACCCGTCCACAATCGCCCCAACTTACGCAGCCCCAACGACATCCTGAAACCATTGTTCTAATATACACATATCACAATGGTTAATAGGTATATACTGGTTACGCAAGGCGTTGCAGGCATGAGAGAAAAGTGCTGCGTAATAGGTACTGTGCTACCTACTGTGTGTCCTATGTGCGAAATGTAAATAATAAATGCCCCTCCTGAGCCCTGGCTACGTCCATGAGGTTAACTAGGTACAAAATTAATAGGACTATGCCACATGCTGTGGTAGGTATTCACTCACTTAGGTCGTTTGAAAGGACTGTGGAAAGGTGAAGCACTCATTGATGAGTTTAGTAATGTCGAGTCGATCAACAAGATAGGTAAGAACTTATTTAGACCTATTTATTAAGTATAATAAAATTCTATTTGCATATGTAGGTACATATAGTCCCAATTATTTTTTATTTAGGGCACTATTAAATACTTATGTACTACTACCTGCCTTTATGTAGGTAGGCAGCTACCTACCTACCTAGTAGGCACCTACTTATCTATGGCATAATTAAAGAAATCGATTAGTAGGTAGATACTTGTACATGAACGGCTATTATTTTTATGGTAGGTACCTACCTACCATTTATACAATTATTATAGGTAGATATGTACCTACGTTTACCACAGATATAATAACCTAGTAGGTACCTCTCTAGCTCCGAGCCAATAACGGTAATGACCCAATATTTTAAATAACGAGTATAGAGGTAGGTACCTGGTAGGTACTTATCAAATAAGTTTAGATAGGTAGGTATGTAGGTACCTATTAGATGAGTAGGTAGGTACTTTCATAAAGATTATTGTATAGTACCTAGGCAGGTGCCTATCAGTTTTACGGTTGCTCAGGTAATAGGTAACCCTAAAATTAATCATTTAGGTCCATCTCCTAAGAATAGATAAGTATTATACCTATACTACCTATATACCTACTATACCAATTTCAATTTACCTACACATCATAGTCACTGTGATAACCTCGTAAATATGATCTTACTCTAGGTTCCATTTAAGTTATTTATTTTTCGGTCAAGTTTCTGAAACTCGTGCCCAATTATCGCGCTTTGTTTCACGAACAGATGCCTACTTACTTTTCGTAGATAGTAGCTACCTATATTCTTAGGTAGTAGGTAACAGATATCTTTGCTAGTAAAACACAAACATTCAAATCTAAACAACATAGTAAGGTAGGTACTTACTTATCATGCAAAATTATTCACCCGCTCACCACTGATAAGTGAAAATCCCACATCCCACGTAAGTATAAATATAGTGCCCGAGGTCATAATAAAGTGACATTTGCATGTCCCCGTTGCCCCTCGTGGTTGTGGCATGAAGCGTGATGAATAAATTGTTAAGTTAGTGGTGGCTGATTACGTCATAGCCACTCAAGTAAAGCAGTTTTCAAAGGGTGAATTACAAATAGGTACCTTCAACACCTTTCCGTGCCGTGAACGGGCCGCGAGCAGAATTTTTGTCGGTATGACTATACCTACGTCATGTATGGCTGTGAATAGACCAGGGTGTCTAGACATTATACCACTTTCTGATGGCGTTAACGCCTGCGGAGAGATTGAATTGTATGGAAATGACATAAGCTGTGGGAATGTCACGTAACTGCTGCCAAGTTTTACCTTGAAAATAGATTAGGGGGTCTAGACAAATACCACTTTCTGTTGGCGTTAACGCCTGCGCAAAGATTGAATTGTATGGAAATGACATTAGCTGTAGAAATATCACGTAACTGCTGTCAAGTTTTACCTTGAAAATAGACCAGGGTGACTAGACAAATACCACTTTCTGATGGCGTTAACGCCTGCGGAGAGATTGAATTATATGGAAATGACATTAGCTGTAGAAATGTCACGTAACTGCTGTCCAGTTTTACCTAGAAAATAGACCAGGGTGACTAGACAAATACTTCTGATGGCGTCAACGCCTGCGGAGAGATTGAATTGTATGGGAATGACATTATCTGTGGAATGTCACGTGTCTGCTGCCGTTAGCGTGAAAGGAAAACTAAGCGTGAGATATTTGTCTAGACACCCTGGAAGTTTAACTTTTATGCGTGGATGGTGACTCAGTGGTCTACCAAGAAAACCAGTGTGGTAAAAAGATCCAGCGGCACAAGGATCCAGAGCCGCACGAAGCCACATAGCATCATTTCTAGCATATCTAAGTATAATTTATTTGCACACGTGCTGCCTTATGAAACCACATACTCAGGTGGTGCAGTTTGCAAGGGTGCATATAAATTAGGCACTTAAGTAAATTGCATACCACTCGACACTGACAAGGGGTATTATTGGGGGGAGGATAAAGTAAAGTGAGTTTTTGAAGCTGATGAACTGTGCGATGTTGCCACAGATAACTATCGAATTTCCCAGATCTAAGGGCATCTATCATGGCAACATGATATAGCTACTATTATTTTAACAACTGTTCTAATGTGATGCGGTTTAGCCGATTGAAGCGGGGTAACTTGACTACCAAAAATATTTCTTTAACTCATCTTTCTATCATGTTCATCAAACGTCACTAATCATCTGAGAAATCAATATAAAGAGGGGTTTCGTTAGATATAACGAGATCTCACGCGATATGGTACTCAAATAAAAAGTCAACCCCACTTCATGTACCATAGCTTTGTCCAATATGAGCAAAACAACCGAATGATTTTGGAGAGGCTACGCACAATGTGTGTATGTAGCCTCCCCCAGATTCCTCATCACGAAACGTTTATACAGTACAAAAGTCTCATCATAGGAAGCCTTTTGAAAAATGTTACTTCTCGCTCATGTCTTACAAATGACTCACATTCACCCTTTGATCGCGAAAATCGCAACTCTGCACTTAATTTTAAAGTTTATGCATCATTTTACGGAGATCTACTCAGAAGGGATACTTGCTAGTCAAATTTACTGGTGGATTCAAATAAATAAGACGATAGTATCGTCATCTCAGCTCAGTGAGTGCAGGCAACGAGTCAGCCAAGCTGCAAATGTCAATGACAGTAACCTCCAAATTAACATCAACCATCTCAGTAGACCAACACCTGTCTGCTAACGCAGTGCTAACGTACTAGATACGTGAAAATCTCCTAAAATACCTCGATAGTATTTGTTATTTGTGTTGAGTTGTCTAACAACGCAGATACAAACAGGATTGTTTATCGAACTCAGATTAAAACGAATTCCAATTAGAAATTCTAAACCGTACATTAGTTCTCCAAACAGTAAGCAATCTACTCGCCTATATACACATATTAAAGTAGGATAGAATCCATGCGCGGTGACAATTGCAGAAGCCAACAAATGTCGGAGCGATGCGCCCGGTATTGTAGCTGCCTCTGGGTATACCGGTCTTATGGCCCAAGTCATAACCGAAATAAAGAATAGAATTTGGTTGTTTGACATAACCCATGTGTGGGTTATAATAACAATATAGAATAATATGGTACTTAAAAACAAAAATAACTAAATACGAGTAAGTAGCTACCTACATAATTACAACAAATACTCGTAGAAAGAAAGAAATATAAATAAGTATCAAGATTATATTTTACTAGCCTCTATGGCTAAGGACCTATGAATTAAATGATCCTTGTTTTGTTTATTATTTTAATTGGATTCACACTATCGGACATATAGAGGTAGTATATCGATTTATGATATTCCACTTCCCGACCTAATTTTGGATCTAATCATAGGCGTTCATCAACAGTTGGATTAAGCATTTGTTACATATTTTTACCACACCTTACTATCCACATTACAATGGCATTATAGAAAACTTTGAAAATGATAAAATAGGAGGTGCTGTAAGGTAAGTTAGGGCTGACAAATTAATGAGCTTGATCAAGAAGGTCATGATTTCATCTGCTTCATCGACTTAATATTTTTATTAAGTCGATGAAGCAGATGAAATCATGACCTTCATCATCGCTTCATCGACTTACCTTACAGCACCTCCTATTTTCCTTTTTTGGCGTTTTCGGAGACACGAAAATGTCGTTACAAGTACCTACAATTCTAAATCGCTACTAAAAACATCTTGGACCGCGAACCCCGATACCGCTAAAGCCAATACCTAACCAGCATTACGAATGCAATAAGCTACCGAATAGCTCGTTGCAAATGCCCATGAATTCTTCGCAAAGAGACACGGGACCGAGGCATTATGTTGATCATGAGTTGCTGTTTGTATTGGAAACAATATTGTGTGTTTAGTCTTATACCTCCCACTGGATAAATATCAGCCATTTCAGAGACAAGTGGAAGTTATGCGTATTGTGCTGCTGATATTTAAATAGGACATCGATATACTTGAAGAAAAGGAAATCGAACAATAAAAGACATATAGGTAAATGAAAAATCTTAACAGAGATTTAGCGAGTCTAGTCCTTGAATTTTGTTCTATGTTTTTGATATGTGGTACATTGCTTACCTTAAGAATAGATATTATAATACAAGTAGCCTGAAGTATTATGGTGCTCGCATCAAAGACCCTCTCAGACCATAAAAAGGTAAAATATAGGGACTAAAGGAATTTTTATAAAGTTAAAATAGAAATCACCAACAAGTTTTGCACGGAAGGCAGGGTCAGTCTTGCTAAACTGCTAACGACTTGAAAATAAGTGAAACACGGTCTGAAATAAACCCTGCAATAAAACACATCGCCCCACGACAAATAAATTGAAAATTATTTCCTTCGCCCGTAACTTGAAACATTACACCAAATAAAATTGAAGTTACATTCATTTTGCTTTATAACTAGGTTGGAGTTTGCCTAGATGTACAAATTATCCAGCTATTACAATGTTTCAAGTAAATTACTTGAGTATTGATTTATGATAGGTCTACCCGCCTACAACTGGCCTAGTTAAACCACTGCTGGAGATAAACCGCCTCAACTTAAATGTATTGGGCTTGTTGCTTCTAATAACCTTTCAAACCTGTTGGCACCTCAGCCTTAGGCATCTTACACTTGGTCTATTTATCCTGAATCTGTAGAAAATATTTATCTTTGTTATGGTTGCTTGGTACTTCAAGCAAGTATGGAGCGAAAAATGTACAATTAAACAATGCCTTTTTATACGTCATTGTTGAGTTTACCTCCTCCGCTCCCAGCAGGTATATACATAAACCGACACACGAGGATTTATGTAGATATGAAGAAAGGTTTGAAAACGTTACCGCTGAATAACAGCAGATCATTCCACAAAAGGCAGTTACGTAGCTACCATCTCAGCATACATTGCTCAATACCCATCATTAATACGTTTTACAGCTACCATCAAATATTTATTTGACTAATACCCGATGGCATACGTCGGAGAACGACACTTAAAGGGGTAAGCACGGAGTACTAAGTTATATATAATAGGTAAAAGGCGGGCTGAGTGTTCCACTGTTACGCGGAGTTACGCAGAACTGGTAGCTTCCATAGCACTAAATGCTGGGTAAATAAATTATCTTAGTATGAAGGTAGTTGAACATCGGACCCGTGCATGTACTAAACGAAGGTCCTTCTCGACTAAGTCTAGAAATCAGGCAATATGGCTTGAATATATTTTTAATATATCCTATAATCATCTTTAGTCTGGTGGTTGCTAATCGAGGTTATTTTTTTAAATTAATCTTTGTATATTAGTGCTCTAATCAAATTATCTGATTTTGGCGAAGCACTTTCTATTATTTTTCCTTCATCCGTGTACCTATATTCCACGAATGCATGGATAAAACTCTTCAAATTGTACTAAAACTTTCATGTCCCTATAAAATCCTTGAGACAGTGTTGGCTCGTCAAAATATAATTTTAAAATAAAAGCCTTTCAGTGCTGCCGTAAAGAAGCTTTTTGAGGAATGTGTCGATGCAGAGTGGAGAGTGCTATGCAGGCCCGGTGGGAGCTGACGCGACGACGGCGACGCCATGTTCCTGCCGTTCCGCGCGTCCACGAAGGCTCTACTTAAGTAGGTATGTAGCTGCGGGTTATTTTGGTTATGACATTGAAATACGACTCTGGGAGCCCTAAATAACACCCTTCATAACTGAATTTATTTTTGTCATTGCACACATGTTTTTTCAAAAAACTACCCTTTTGACCCTTGCGTCTTATCTCTACACAATTCAATTTCATGAAGATTGGACTAACAATTTTCGAAAGTTAATTTCGCACACATTATGTAGGTGTAGAGCTGATTCGTCCTACTTGACTCTGAGCTTCGGTCGCTCGATCAAAAACGAACAAACGTTGCAAAAAAATATTATCAGTCGAAGACGTCTTCTGAAAATTGACCTCAACGAATGCGCTAGAGAAACCGTACCGGACGGTTCCGAGCGTTGTAGGTACGTACACCGTTCGAATTCATATCTAACCACCTGCTTCTTTTCATACTTCCACAAATTTAAAACTGTTCTTTTTTCATCCCTATCTCTAACATAATCCTTCGCGAAAATAATTGTTGAATCCAAGAAACCTACCACTCGTCCCCAAATTGGAAAACGAAATTACAAATGAAAAGGGTTGACAACCCCGAAATCTATTAGCAGGTATTCAACTTTAAATTTAATTTTCGAACTGTATTAATCAAATAAAATTCCGAGCCCACGGGATTAAACTCCCCTTTCTATTTTATTTCCGTTGCATCGGAATGTTTCAACGACATTGTAGGTACCTACCTAGGGCAGGATTTTACTCGCGCTACCGAGGATCAAACTGGAATCCACTCGTGTAGGATTTCAGGCGGGGCTTGGGTTTGTTACTATTATCAATACCTTCTGTTAAAATGGGTTTGTTCTCTTTTTAAAACGTGGCTTCTGCTGTTTTGTTCAGTGCCGCGTAAGTCGACTCTAGACAGATGTAGCTTACGTAAGATATTCTGTTTTAATGTTTCGTAGCTAATAATAGCTAATAATAGTTATAAAACTATGACACAGCTCCTTTATTTTTATAAAGAACAAGAACAATCTTTCGAAATCATTATATTTATTATGAAATAGCCTTTTGTAATATCTAACCTTCGCGGTCCTTAAGTTTTTACTTTTGAAAGGCAAAAGTCTGCCAACTATTTAAATTATAAACTTATTTGATTTTTGCCAACAATCTGTACGAAACCGTACGCGCGGCTTAGCGTGGTGGAGATGATATATAGATTTTGGCTAGATTTAAGATGAACTTTAATGCTCTTAAAGGCCGATGGCCAGAGACCCCGTGGCAGGCCCAAACTCAGGTGGCTGGACGGCGTAGAGCGGGACATTAAATTAATTGGAGTTGAAGGCTGGAGAGAAAAAGCCCAAGACAGAACCGGCTGGAGAGTTTTACTGGACCAGGCCAAGGCCCACCCGCCGCTGTAGCGCCTTAGATGATGATTTAATGCTCTTAACTTAATGCTTATTAACAATGATAAATTAATGCTGATAAGCGACTCGACTGCCAGTCGGATATGCACTGACTAGGTTGTCGATTGAATCGAACAATCTCTATCAATTAACTAGCTTTCGCCCACAGCTTCGCACTTCGCATGATAAAAAGTAGCCTATGTGTTACTGTACTTTTTCTGAATTTCATCCAAATCGGTTCAGCCGTTATGATTTTTTTTTATGTATATCTAAACATATCTATACATACCTATATCCAAACGTTCAAAAACAAATACCACACTCATGACATTAATAACTATCCTCAGTACGTAGATCCATGAGGATACCATGTAGGAGGTAGTTAGAGGCAATTCCAAACAATATATTTGGCACATGCCGTTTTGTATTCCACGTGACGTTACAAACAAAATTTCGCATTCATAACCTGGTACCTAGTAGGTAGTAAAAAAAGTTCCGTAAAACATACATACAAACAAAGAGGAAACCCGACATAGCTCTTAGAATTAGCAAGTTGATGTGGCATGAGCGGGCCATTTAGCTCGCAGAATCGACAATCGCTGGGTAAGAAAAAAGCCACAGAAAAAGCCACAGAAAGGTTCTTAAGGCGTCCATGAACCGGACGACGTAGTGTGGCAATGCGCGAAGGACCGCAGGCATCATTTATGCGAGAAATAGGTTCATGGAGTTTTTTTTTATCTGTTTGTTTCAACGATTTCTCCTCTAACATAGTCAGAGACGTTTTTCGGCATAACATATCGCACTTGAGCGGTTTTTTTCTGTTGGGTAGGGCGATGTTTTAAATTGTTCGTCATGGCCCTGGAATTCTAGTCTGTTGATGATGACGATGAATCTATATAATATAATAATAATAATAAGCCTTTATTTATAAAATAATATATGTACATATATTCTATAAGATTCTAAATTGCTTTTCACTTTGGCACTCAAAATTGGGCGTAGGCCTCCTCCATACGGTACCATTGTTTTCGGTCTTGTACTAGTCGAGTCCAGGCAACAACATAAAAGCAAAACAATAATCAATGAAATAAGTAGGGTATCGTTAAAACCTTTATCATACACGCTGATAACACTTAAAAGTTTTAAATAACGACTTTATGGAAAGCTTAAATATAACGTCACAAATTCTGCGGTTAGTGAACGCTTGATGTTCACAGACTTTCCTAAACTCGCCCTTAAAACCTATACTCGTATTCCGTCCTAAATAAAGTAGGAACTCCCAAGTCGGGTATGCTTGCTAGCGTACGCGCCCAACTTATTTAGTTCAGCAAATGTTAGCTATTTCGTTATTAAAATCTTACATCAGACATGTTGAATTGTTTTGCTGGAATATCTACATTTTTCTTTTATGTTTATTAATAAAGGAACAATATAAAAATATGTTCAATAAGAGAGGGGTACGTATAGGATCAATTGCAGCTTATCGTAATTTTTATGGAAACCAAGTTATGATACTCTTTCTTGAAATTGTCTATGGACTAAGTGAACAAAATAGTATCAAATCTAGCTCAAACCGTAGAAAATGAACGTTAAAAATTTATGTTAGTAACAAACCCATCTAATTTTCCATCTAATTATGTAATAAAGGTGTTCTAAGAAGTTTTAAGTTAAAATTTATACAAAATCACGACAACGGAAGTTAATGTAACTAGTTACATCAAAACATGTCGGCAAAAAAGGAAGAACACCGGGACAGTGGAAAATAAATTCGATAAAAAGTAGCAGTCAGGATGTGACCTTAGCTAAAACAATTCTCAATTTTTGTCTCTAGTAGGCAGGTACCTATAAATAAGATATTTTATCTGAAAATATTCATTTAACTAACTTATTTTTTTAATTTCAGCTATAAGGCAAAAATTTTACCGAGATCACCGCAGTTTGTAATCATGAAAATAAATTACAGTGTAGAAAACTTAAATATTTTTTTAAAGTTTTAATTGTAAAACTTAAATAATAAATAGTTTTCATTAATAGAGCCCTGTTGGACGAGTGGTCGGTACCCCACTTCCAATCCGAAGGTCATGAGTTAGTATCTGATCGTGCACTAATAGATTTTTCCACTAGAAAAAATGATGTGCGCATTAACATTTGCTCAAAATGGTGAAGGAAAACATCGTGAGGAAACCGGCATAGAACCAAAAAAATTAAGGCATGTGCCATCGGTTAGTGTTCCAATAAGCGGCGATGTGCTTGCAACCTGTCTCGTGTTTGCAAAACGCGGGCTTATGTAAAATTTTATGTTTGGACGTGCACACGAGTCTCTGTCTACTACACTCTGTCTACTGACAGAGTATGTATCTGAGGATGCCCATCATAGGGAATCGTGAGCGTGTACGTTTGTTTTTTAAAATTAAAAATACATTGGATTGAATCCTATCCTATCCTTCCTATCCTATCCTACTAATATTATAAACGTGAAAGTTTGTGGATGTTTGTTACTCTTACACGCAAAAACTACTGAACGGATTATGATAAAACTTTACAGTAATATAGCTTATACATCAGAATAACACATAGGCTACTTTTTATCCGGGTACCACGCGGGGGAAGCCACGGGGCAGAAGATAGTAATGTTATACTGGTAAGTAGCAGCAAAAAAGGCAAGCATTTGTTGTAGGTGCTAAAATAGGATCATTCCCACTACATCCAAAAAAGATTCCCATTCACATCCATACACCTAATTATTTAATTATAATAAATCCTACTCCTAATAATATTATACAAGCGAAAGTTTGTAAGGATGGATGTTTGTTACTCTTACACGCAAAAACTACTGAACGGATTATGATAAAACTTTATAGTAATATAGCTTATACATCAGAATAACACATAGGCTACTTTTTATCCGGGTACCACGCGGACGAAGCCGTGGGCAGAAGATAGTAATATTATAAACGTGAAAGTTTGTGAGGATGGATGTTTGTTACTCTTTCACGCAAAAACTACTGAACGGATTTTGATGAAACTTTACAGTAATATAGTTTATACATCAGAATAACACATAGGCTACTTTTTATCCAGGTATCACGCGGGCAAAGCCATGAGCAGAAGCTAGTTTATATCATAATATGTACTTATATGAATAATACCTATTAAACTTACCTGCTTTATTTACACTACTATATGAGTCGTTGCTCACTACCTTATCTATTTTTTTGGTTACAGCTGATAATCAGCGTTGGGTGTAAACTCATCCAACACATGCTGAGCTGAACACCTTTTTGGTACAGACTACATCCAACAGCCTTATAAAATACATGAGCCGAAGAACAATAAAATTATATTATGTTCGTTTTAGATTTAATACCTCTACTTGGCTTATGTATTTTAATCTTTATTATTGTTTGTGCCGTTTACTAATAAATAAACGTTTATTCTATTCTATGATATTCTAGTTATAAATATTAGCAACGTATGCCAAGAAATTATTTAAATGCTTATAACATATCCCAGCGGGATAGAAGACTAATAATCATTTGTTAGTCCAAGACAAGATCGTAGAGCGTATCTTCATTTATTAAACCATGGGTGTTCCGCAATTTGTATCGTGTATGGACATTATCTGCCCTGAGCAGAGTTCCGAACTCCAGGGGCCCAGGGTTAAGCGGTTTTCTCGTAATTGTGCGGTTTAAAAAGGTTTACCCAAACATTTAGGTATGCATTGGACAAAATAATACATAAGGCATCGTTTAAATAATTAAAAAACTTCTTTCCTCGAATTAATGCCGCAGAAATCGTCTCAATAAGATTTTTCTTTCGAGACCCTTTATATGCTTGTTTAATATTAAAAATGGGTTTGTGTTTGGTTACACTTTTCAGAGTGATTGCTTTTTGCAAGTCGTTAACATTCCACGTGACACGTTGCAAGTCTATCGCCGCTTACTGGTATACTAACTAAAGCCGTAGAATTTTTGAAACTAGGGCAGGTCGGTTTTTCTTACTATGTATTAATTCGCCGTTTTAAGCATGTGTAATGCGCACATATTTTTTTTCGAGCGATAAAATCTATTGATGCATGAGTGGGTTGAACCCATAACCTCTGGATCGTAAGTCGGGTACCGCCCACTAGGCGAACGCGGCTCACATGAATATCCTACTAATATAATAAATGCGAAAGTTTGTGTGTGTGTGTGTGAATGTTTGTAACACGTATCTCCGTACCTACTTAACCGATTTTTATGGAATGTAGATAGTTTAGGATCTGGAATAACACATAGGCTAATCTAATTTTCGAAAATCGACCCCTAATAAATAGGGCAGTAAAGTTTCTATGAAAAAATAATAATTGTTTGATTCATACTAATAAACATTAAAGTAAATAATGAAACACGTATTTTTTCTAAACTTATAAATTGTAATCCGTGGTTCGATTCATTCAAAAGTTGGTGGACATAGTTTGAAGCCTGGGGACGGTCATATGCTACTTTTATTAACATACCACGCGGGCGAAGCCGCGGGCAACAACTAGTACTTTTAAGACAAACGAAGATGTCTGAAATAGGGCCTCCGAAAGCCAATTTCGGCCGCCTGTAATCATTTATACACGCAGCCTCATTTCCTGTACGTAAGGCTGTTACGTCGCTAATTTCCCGATACTTATGTATCAAAGTTGTTATGTACACATGAAGCCGTGTTAACTGTTGTACCTAGTTAAACCCCAGCCAAATTGGGTACATAATTACACCAGTTAAGCTGAGGTATAACCGTTAATGAAACTGAAAACGAGTTAAAAGTTTGAAATGCGGCCATGAATGCAAGCTGTTTCTCAATTTCGGTAATTCAACGCATTTTTTACGACAAAGTACTTAGCTGTAAACGCTGATGTCAAGTTCAGAGCCGCTTTTTCGGTTACCAACTTTTTTATTGAGGAAATAACAGACACCTTATTAGATGGCAGGATTTATTGGTCATAAAAGCTTGCATTTTCACAAAATTTCTGAACTTAAAACATTATGCCAAGAACTGTGACCTGACTTTATCCCGTGAGATGCCTTGATCAATAATATTTAGCCATGGATTAGCAAGTAAGCATTCCAATAATAGACGATGGACTTACAATCTTTGTATAATATTTATGTATTTACAAAAAAATATATATAAGTAGTATATCAGTTATGTAGTTCCCATAACATAAGCTATGCTTACTTTGGGGCTAGATGATGCTGTGTAAAAAAAAACTGGTACGTAGAGTGCTAATAATTACTTGCAAAAACGCCAAATATAGATAGATAAAATCTTTATTGCACACCAAAATACAAAAACACAGAAATTCATAAGCATGCAAGGTACAACGTGCGATCATTAAAAGCGATCTCGTCCAGACAACCTTTGGATGGACAGGATAATGTTAAGACGTGTCTCGGATTACGCTCTACTTGGTATCTTCACAGACTTTTTTCTTTTGTAGCCACTATGCTGCATCAAACACATCTCAAGCTTCGTTACTCAGAATGCTACTCAGTCTCAAACTTCGTATTCGTCATGGCACTCTTTGTGAGAGGCCTATATCGGCAGTGGGCTTCTACAGGCTGTTTATGATGGTTATATTTCAGACATCAACATTATATAGATTAAACAAATTATGAAAGATGGAAATTTTGATTGATATGAAAGTATTTTCAAATCTAACATTCACTTGAAAAGCAAATCAATTAACCTCCATATTAAACTAAAGAAAGGCAAAGGAAAGCTTTGAATAGAAATGATTAAATTCGTCATTACTCACAGATTTTCTTGATGTATATAATTCTTTTGAAATTTGATATTTTTGAAGTGATGAGTAATTTTATATACCTTTTAAAAGTTATAACAAATGGGGTTGAAAAAATTGGTTTATGATAAAATATTTTAAAACTACTTTTAAAACGGGGGGCGTGGGTTGTTAAAGTTCGTATGGGATCTTTTTACTGCGTGGTCCGATTTGCTTGAACTAGTTTTGAATTTTTTAAATACAACATGATAACGCTTTATTTACCATATCAGGCCCTAAAATGAAATAAAAAACCCGGATAAGTAAGAGTTAACCCGCGTGGAAAGGGTTCTGTACAATGGATATGTTACCTACTTACCATGTTTATATGTAATACGAATAATACTTTATACCAAGAACAAAATTAACATTTTAGTAGAAATCTAATGAAGACAAGTAGGTATAGCGGCGCTATACATGCTACATGGGCAGTGCGATGCGAGTAAGTGGATGAGGTAGGGTGGGAAGCGGGGGACGAGGGGTGAAAGGCACCCATATTATCTACTTCTTGTAATAATCATACTTAAAATATTTGTCGATTTAGAGGAGATTTACATACTTAACTAGGCTGGCATGATTTCCTGACATTAAAGACGATGTCGCGATTCGATCTCAAAGTAAATAAATAGTGAAATACGAACCTCACACCTACGAGTATTAGATTGGGTTGAACTCCAAATACACTCCCAACTTGGGAGTCAGCCAATACAATCTCATTCAAACTTTTTCGAGCCGGAAAAGCTCCGCAACCGTTTGCTACGCCAGATGAAGGTAGACTTTCGAGCAACGCTTTGGAGATGCTGCGTGCGCGCGTTTGTGTGTGTCTTACGTCAGAGTCATCAGCAAGATAGACTCTAGAAATAAGTTTTATTTATTCGTATTTCAGAATGAATTGAGCTCATTAAAAATTGCAAAAATATTACCAAAGGCAAAACTTTTTCCTGAATCTAAGGCATAGCCTTTGATGTCAAACTCATAATATTTTG
The DNA here is from genome assembly GCA_958496245.1 of Perizoma flavofasciatum. Taxonomy (NCBI): domain Eukaryota; kingdom Metazoa; phylum Arthropoda; class Insecta; order Lepidoptera; family Geometridae; genus Perizoma; species Perizoma flavofasciatum. Next base: position 9,306,385 of record OY292434.1, on the reverse strand, counting down.
TTACATTGGCCGCTTTCGTGATCAACACACACACACACACACACACACACACCACATACACACCCACACACACACACACCATATTGACTTTAAAATTGTTTGTTGTTCATAACATGAAATCTAAAACTCTGTTATGTCTATGAGTATTTGTATTTAGGGTATAATTTAATATGTTTTATTCAAAATAACTACACTGAGGCGACTATCTCGTGATCGAAACGCGCGTCAGCGACGCGCACCACCGTGTTGCTCGGCAGTTTAGTTTTAAATAAAACAATTCAAAACTGTGATTGATCATCTAAGAAAGTTGCCTAATGTCTTTGTGATGTTGATACCATCTCGTCAAATTGTCAATTTTAACTTTTACAATGTTTTAATGGATTTATGGGATGTTTGGTAGCTATTTGGCAGATGTTAGGGCTTTGAAACTCGCGTTTGAACTCAAGACTTTCCTTTCCAATTAAATGAAGCAGTTCTATAATATAAATTTATTAAATCTTGCTATCCAAAGGCAACGCCTGATTCGTTGTTCGACTGAAAATATAATGTGCTTAACCACCAGTGACCAAAATGTTTCAAACCGACGCGACTAAAACTTTGTTCCCCTGGACAAAAATTTTCTACTGGTGGGTGGGTCATCGAAGACAAAGTCAATAGGTTTTTATTCATTGAAATCACAAGGATCATATAGAAACGTCCATCATCAACATCCTCTAAAAGTATACTTTTGGGAATAGGCCTGCCCTAAAGAATGCCACGACGAACGATCATAGACTACCTCCATCCAGCGACTTCCGTAACCTTCGGTCCATCGGGTGGGGGGTTTGGTTAGGTATGTTAGTTTGTGCTGGTTGGATACGATGACATTATTTTGTTCCCAAGCATTTTGCACAATATAATTTTGAAAAAGAAAAAATCTAATTACCTATTGCAGCGCTCCCTAGTGACTGGTGGTGATAATACTTATCTGAAAACCAACCTTGAAGTCATACAAATTCGCATTTCAGTCGCATAAGCCATTTCAGCAATAATTTGTAACATACAACCTCTTATGGCAAATCTTCAGGTTTCTTACGTAGCGGATAATAAAATCGTTCTCAATTTATATTATGAGAAATATGTCTCTAGAATACGCCTTAGTCATCATGATTTGTCCTGCTTCATGATTTGAGGGTCACTATTCGTAGACAATAGAAGATGAATGAAGCAAACAAGCAGGTAAGTATGTACCTACTTTACAATGATGATGACCCTTTTATTTTAAATAAATCGGGTATTTTGTTATACTATCGACGCTATGGTCAACAAAGAAAACCCAATCGAGCGAGGTAAGGCATTTAAAGAACTCCCGAGCGATAAAATTAAAAAGTAACGTTCAACCAAACCCAATCTATTTCCAACTATAGGCGGCTCCTACAAAATAATATCGTCGGCAGCCGAGCTCATTCCGAACAAGTACAGTCATTCGATATATAAAAATTAGGGTACAGAAGTGAAACTCACCTGTTGGTGTCTGCCACGCCAACAATGCAAGTAGGCAAACTTGTTTTGTTAAAAAGTTAAGAAAAAAGTTTTTTGTGTCGTGCAAAATAAATCGTTTTCATTTCCTTTCCATCATTTTAATAATATTTAAGTAGCATACCATATATTTTAAATAGCCTTGGCCAATTGTTTGTTTTAACAAAAGTCCAAATAAAAACCTAGTTTGGACTTTTGTAGAAAAGCATTAGGCTTTTGTGTGAACTTTTCGTGTACAAACCCCTAAAAAGAAAATAATTATAATAATGATAATGCTGGACATTTTTCACCCAGCATCATCTAGCCCCAAACTAAGCAAAGCTTGTATGATACTTTAACGTGTGCTACGTTGCGTAAAGAATATTCTGTTCTTGAAATAGGCTTCAGTTACTCCTACTTAACGTAGGCAAGAGGAGGTTGCTGGGGGAATCAGTACTTATCGACACAGGCGGGGATGACAAGGTTACTAATGAGGTACAGTTCTATTCGCTAGTCTTTTATTTGAGGGTACAAGCAAGTCAGTACAGGCAATCCAGCCAGTAACGAACTCAGGGAAATTTATTCATAGCTTCTTCGCTCTTGTAAATACGACCGTAGGATCCACAATCGGAATTCCATTTTGATTTTAAAACTAATCTTCTGCTGTCACATTTGATGCCTGAAGCGCAATGATATGACGGATATTCTCTAAAGCAAATAAAGATAGATCAGTGATTGTTGATGTTTGAAATAAACCTGTCATATAACCAGGGTGCACGACGTTTTCGGTTACGTACGAAAACGTCGCGGGAACAATCGGATCCCAAAAAACATCAAAAACATCACTTTCTACACAGTGGAAGAGTTTTTGATTATCTAGTTCCGGATAGGAAATGTGACTCACTTATGTGATGACGCTGATAACTAACTAAGTACTTACCTATTTGACGACCTCTGTAGCGCAGTTGGCGAAGGCTCGTCTGAGACGCAGAAGGTTGCGGGTTAGATTCCCGCCGCGGGACAAATGTTTGTATCCGCAAATATTTGTCTTCGGTCTGGGTTTTTCTATGTACAATATGTATGTATTTACAAAAAAATATATAAGTAGTATATCAGTCATGTAGTTCCCATAATACAAGCTCTGCTTAATTTGGGGCTAGATGATGTTGTGTGAAAATGTCCTGCATTATTTATATATTTATTTGTTTGTTTAATCAGGTACTAAGGATACATTTATTCATACAACTATGTACAAGTAGGTATATGTATACAAAAAGTACAGTTGAAACAGCTATCTAAAGACCGTTGCAAACGATCTATAGATAGCTCAACTGATCCAGATCACTACAAGATGAAATCGTTCCCAAAATACTGGCCGCATTGCCACGCTGAATGGCAATGCTATGTTGACCTAGATAATAGCCAGCTCTTTAGGTACCTAGGTACTTAAACTTGTTTTTTTTACTTTCATATAATATGTTGTGGCACGTGTACCTATATTTTAATCAATGATACTGATTCTTATACTTATAGTTTCAAATACCCACAATACAGGGAATCCCAGTGTGGGGTCAGGACTTTTGTGTCTGTTGTATTTTAACAAAAAAAAAGAAAAGAACAAACATAAATTAAAAAACCTGAAAATATATACAATTCCACAAATAGTCGTAATCCTACAAGACCATTTTACAAAAAATCTACAAGTCTTGGAGGCCTGATATATCAATCAATCATTTATTTTGCTTCAATTAGGATTAGAAGGTTCTTATATATATGCAAGTAGTGGGACCTACAATCTATTATACCTATGGGTGAGTATTTGCCTGTATTAATTAAATAGACTGTACCAAAACAACCAATATATAAAACAGCAACCTTTCGGTCGCAAAAGAGCCAAAAGGTAAACGGATCTGTCTAAATTTGGGTAAGTTACGTAGGTATTAATCACCACGATACCTGACTTATAAAAGAACTGTTACCGGCAATTTGTCAAAAAGATAAGCATTTACGTGAGGAGTATTATCTAAAACGGCATTCATCTTGTTGAATAATTACAGATGTTCCCTTTAGAATCGGAAAACAAAAAAAAAATAGTTAATTTCCTAGTCTGTAATTCAGATAAAAAGTAGCAAAATTTTTATAAAAGATGGGCTGAGTTTGTTTCAGGAGCTTCGGCTTTATTCTAATTAATGAGCGGGAAAAGGAAAGATTTTTATCATGGAACTCATCGACTTAATTAATCTACTACTTACATATTTGCAGGGCAGATTTTATATGTATTATAGCATAATGACGTAAGCTAACGAAGTCACTGCATTGGGGTTATTTTTTAGTCACCGATTTCCCATAGCCGTGTTTTTTAAAGCATCGAATGATTGAAACTCTAACTGCTTATATCAGTTGGCCTGAAATTCATACAAACTTACGTTATTGCGAGATTACTATTAAAACTCAGCACAGACAATCAATCTCTAATAAACAATCTGTACGACAAAAAAACAGTAAAATATTCATACAGTATTACATTCATTTTAACTTATTTACGCAATTGAGAACTCCAGAAATAGAAACGCGTTTCATATACATAAGTCTAGACAGCTTTTCCATTTCTGTGAGAATTTGCACATGTATGAAAGGAGTGTTTAGATGGCTGAAGACCGTGGCCCGAGAATAATCGCGCACGTTATAGATATTTAACTTCACGGATATTCGTTATTCTAGTCATGAATAAACGGGAAAAAATATTACCTCTGTTAATGTTACTGTTTAATTTAAAGACCTTATAGAAAATGTTTGTTATAAGAACACGTGACTGGGACTTACAACGGTGTCGTGCGATGGCTGGATATTTCACATTTATTACATACATAACGTCACGCCTGTTTCCCGGAGGGGTAGGCAGAGACCAAGGATTTCCACTTGCTACAATCCTGGCATACCTCTTTCGCTTCATTCATCCTCATCACATTCTTCATACAAGCTTTGCGGTTTAGTGTACTTCTGACCTGGTCTTTTTCTAGTAATCCTAATTTTTATTTATTAATGTGAAATAATAAAATGGATAGATGGATTGATAGTTTTTTATTCAAAACATACTTATACGGCACAGGCCAGTATAAAAGACAATAAAAACAAACAAAAAACAACACTAAAATAATTAAAGCAGAATACAAAAAAGTAAAATACAAAACGATAAAATGTGTTAAATAGGTATTTAATTAATTAAATACATATTCACTACCTTTAGTAGATATTATACATGTGTGTTAATCGGTGCTAACGAGGTTAATCTATGCTGCAGTGGTAAGTATGGGTCGAAAAGGTTCTATCTCAGCTTATTGTATTACTTATTGCTTATTGTATTAGCTTATTGCTCTACCAAGGCTTAGCAGCGCTGATGTTCAGATAAGACCTAGGAAGTGAGGGGTGACCTCACGATCGCAGTGTTGCAGAAGGAAAACAGTGAAGACAAAGTGAGTGTGTGATGAGAAACGAATAGACATGGATAGTTTAAGATATACATTAATTAGTGTGAGAAGGAAGTGTGAAAGTTATACCATTTGGTAAGTAGAAGCTAGAATAAATCAAAGGATTTTTTGTATAATTAGAAGCTGTTTCTTGGGTGTAAATCTAAAAGTACTAAATATTGTTAAATAGATAGTCCGGGACCACGGTATTAGGCTTTCTGTAACTAGAGCTTACAGTGTTAGCCAATTTGCGCTCGGTAGTCCAACGGAACCCTGGAAACGGCTCTGAAAGGAATATGTATGGTTTTATTCACACTCTTTTGATATTAAAAAGTTGAGGGCTTATAAATATTTAATGCAATCTCATTGTAAGAACTGGCTATAATGTAGCTCGGGAACTCGACTTACCTTCTAATAAATACGTTAATAGCTATTGAGATAAACAACTCCTGAGGTTGCTAGACAGCTGATTGAGAATATAAAATGTAACCTAACACTGTTTTTTTGTTGTGTGAACATAAAAAATAATTCAAAACATACAAACCCTAGAGAAAATGTTTCGCGGGTCGTTCAAATAGTTAGATATATTTGCAATGATATTCGTTTCAATCCAGCGAAGATATGCTTCGGTATTTATTCTGGTTCATCTGAGTGCAGCGTGGCTGCGTGATTTGACTGCTAATGTTGGGATTCAACTGCCTGGACGGCATCCAGAGATGAAATTCACAGTATCCACATAGTTCTCACAACAAGGCGTAAACCCTTTTGCAATCGATTTGTATGACTTCAAGGATGGTTCTTAGATAAGTTTTATTGTCGCAAGTCACTAGGGGGCGCTGCTATAGACGATGAAATTTGTATAAAAGTATAACTAAAGGAACGCCCTAGGTGCGTGGTTTTTTCATACAAGCTTCATCTTTCCGCTGCAGTAGCTGCATAGTACTGACAGTAACACAATATCCCCGCCGATTACTAACCCAAGTTGCTCATCTCAGTACCAGTATCACGACAAATTAAAAATAAATTGGTATATTCTTGAAATTCAAATATCAGACTTATTTCCATAGCCGAAAAATATTTTAATTTATTTTATTTTATTTTATTGTTCACACAAAATCAACAGCCCTTATATATAAACAGTTATAACCTTAATAATCTAACTTACGGTTAGAACTGTTTATATTGAGAAAATTTAACTAAAAATACGGCTAATTGCCACTGTATTTCGTCAATTTGTTGACGTTTCAATATATTATCTAGTACTAGTTTTAATTCTATAGACACATCGAGTCATAATCAGCGCTTTTGTTCAAGTCGGCGAAATGAGTTTCAAACAGCTGATGTTCCGAACTAGCTTTGAGGCCCGTGTTGCTTTTGTGAGAAATTCTACAGATATTTCCGCCGCTGATTGGCTATATCAGTTCCCCGATTCAAGATCTACAATACATTATTTTTATCGTAGTCGGTAATTTGAGAAGAGACAGCACTTTACTGACACTTTGCTGGGTCTATGAATAACGTAGATCGTAAAAGTTAATTTTAATCTTGCAGGTAATCAAAGACGCATCTTAAACTTCTGCATAGCCTATCCTATAATAAATGGAAAAAAATCTAGCAGATTAAGAATTGAAAGGATTAAAAGAGAATTTGTGAGTTTGAGCTAATGATAATTGCCAAAATTTTCGTTTGAGCACAGGACGATAAAAAATAACGACGGAAACCGTTTTTATTGTGGAGGTATCATTACTGTTTGGTACTAAAAAAGAGTTACAGTGGCACAAAAGTCAAGGGTTCCACTGCTTTCGAAAAATAAAACAAAATCTCTTATGGTGTTTTCGATGACAAGACAATAAATAAATTACACAATTTTTATTAGTATTATTAAATTTTCATTTGAAAAAATACGGTTTAGTTCGGCCAAACTGACAAGAAAATGTATTCGACCTTACGCTGATGTTGGCTTATAATTGACTTCAGTTCTTCAGACGTGGGCACATGCCAAATATAATATTGCTCGACCGTGACTATACCCTACATTATATTTTCATATTATATCATACATGATGTAATATGAAACATCATAATAATGTCAGTGAGAATATATATAAATCAGCGGATGCCTATCATGGAAAATACAAAATTACAAGCCCAGTTTATTTTATGTATTTTTTTTATACTACAATAATGGCCACATCACCTAATATGAACATGACACAAAATTAAATAGTCATAGATAGTTATTTGAGTCTTTGAGTTGAACCGTACTGTAATTTCTACGGCCTGCTATAAAAAAGGTAAATGTGAGGCTGTTTAATCGCAGTATTCCTCTTTGCTGGTATATTTATCAGCATTTTGGCTTTGTTATTTTTTTCAGGCTTTTAGTACTAATTGTTATTTGGTGGATTACAACTTGTAAAAATGTTGGTTTGAACTGACTCGTTATATAGTATCCTACATTTTACGATATTTTAACTCTCCTTGCAGGCTCTATTTTTGAGCAAGAGGTACCAGAAAATAACCAGTTTTGCTACAAAAGAAGTTTTTTTAAATTTAGAATCTACCTATCCTACATACTATTATAAGCGTGTAAGTTTGTGAGGATGGATGTTTGTTACTCTTTTACGCATAAACTACTGAACGGATTTTGATGAAACTTTACAGTAATATAGCTTATACATCAGAATAACACATAGGCTCCTTTTTATCCGGGTGCCACGCGGGTGAAGCCGTGGGTAGAAGCTAGTCTTGGATAAAGCTAAGTGAAACCGCAGATGACTTACCAAATGTAAATTTTGTAAATTTCTATTCAGTATGGATGTTTGCTTATTATCTTTGTAACAGCTGAACCGATTTAGATAAAATATTTATGAGTATAGAGGTAGTTAGGCTCAGAACAAATTTCAAACACAACCTAGACTAAACACAACTATAGAATATTTTACAGTTTGGAAAAGTGTAAGAAAAAAATACTTCTGTCTTGATTCTGTTCAGATTTGTTGTGGTATATGGACCCTAGAATAGCAAATAGGCTACTTCATGTCCAGCTACCACACAACCAAAGCCAGTGGGCAGAAGCTAGTTCGCCAGAATAATGATAAATAATCGCACGGGGCAATTTCTGTACTTTACAAGAATGGACAAGGCTACGACCTCGTAGCAGTTGCTACGGAAAAGGTATGATATTAGAGGTGGGAATAAAAGTTGCTGTTCCTAGTTTTCTTTTTCACGATAGGAAATAAGGTCAGACGTGATTTATGTCGAAATAGTAAAATATAAAAACTTTTGGCTCTACCCTCGTAAATCTAGTATTTTGCGTTCACAAAGACGATTTGTTTCTGATTGCACGCCGTTTCAATGAAAAATGGGGAAAAAAACGCTTTCAATAGGAACCCCAAAATTGTGTGCAAAGTTTTTCAGGCATTTTCAAAGTTCCAAGTGATGGTAACATAATAGGAGTTAATTACATTTTAGAAATAATTTGCACTGCCTTAAAAACTGCACGGGAAAATGCACTTAATAGCCTTTGCTCCATAATTTATCATCTCAGTGCAGTAGAGTAAAAACGTGTAGGTGAATAACAAAAGTTTAGTGAAATGGCTCAGAATACAACCACTTATCAACTATGTCCAGCGACGGTACTAGTGTTGGGATACAACAGCTCCTTTTGATATTTTTTCTGATAACGTTTGCAACAACAAAATATAAACATTTTAACCTCAGCTTACATTCTATTATAGTTTTAAGCAAGTATAAGTATTCCAATTAGTATCTACTATTTAAATTGAGATGCGCTTATTTTAAACATTATTGTTATAATATTTTCTAAGCATTTTCAAATAGTTTTCGGTTTCAAACGACAGGGATTTCAAAATGATTAATAGTAGGACCAAAATACATCGTTTTTAATCAAGTGACGTAATATGGACCTTTTTGTCTAAATAAATAAAATACTATTATTGAATAAATAATTGGATGAATTGAACCTTAACTGTCAAATTCAACTATTTTCATCGATCAAAGTAATAATCTTGTTGCGCCCACGCGGTTACCGCAGAATGGCAGATTATAGGAGACGACCATTATCAGCTTATCACTTAACTCCGCGGCTTTCTACTGGACGATTTTATAGATGTTTTCATATCAAAAATTAAAGCAGAAATTTATTCATGTATTTTTTTTACTACCAAAGTTACTATCACCCAAGTTGTTATTTGAAATAGCCTCACTAGTGCCCCACATGCGGACATGCGGCGCGCGTGAAATAAATCTCATTCTACCCGCTCGCTCTACGACAGAATCGCACCGAACACTCAGCAACGACTTTATTCATCTTTGGAGGAATTCAAATTCATTTTAAAATAACTAGATGATTTGTGTGGAGCCATTCAATTTTGATCTTTGGCGATAACGTGGGCGTTTAGAGCCCGATCAAACTGATGCGATGGCGGCCGTGGCGGGATTGGCGAACAAAATGCTTTTCAAGTACTGATCGTACTGACTGATCATCATCCCTTCAATTTTATTTTATTCATCATCCTTTCAATTTTAAAGTTAGGCCTTTAGTTAACTACTTCAGATAATTTTAATTGACACAAACAAAAATATTAAAACTATTTATAACCATTTTACTTATCATCTTCAATTCTAGATTAGATAATTATGTACATATACATATATTTGTAAATAATTATTTTTAATGCTACATAGCTTAAAAATAGAAATGTATAATTGTCACCTTATCGTTAGGAGCAATCTCTTCTGGGCAACCTAAAGTCTAATATACAAGTATGTACTTGTTTTATCGTAATAATACCAAACTGTATTTCTGAACAAACAAACGTTATCTTAACTTAGAATGGAATTAAATAGTAATATTGAGAACTAATATTACGGCAGTCTTACAACATCCGTTACTTCACGTTCGTTGGTCTAAGTAATGAATCCAACTAGCAAGCTAGAAACTCATCTGAGCAGAGCTAGAAACGCCTAATAAAATTATAATAGTCATTTGTTTTAATAAGAAATATATATTTTGTTTAGCAAACTTCGACGAGAAGAGTAGCTGAGCCGCATGAGATGCAGGTTCGACCCCCGCAGCGGGGAATTTATTGGGGTGGGTGTTGTGGTACTATCGTACTTGTATTTCCTGACACCCACGACATAGGGAATCTTAGGGTGGGGTCAGGAGTAAGATTATGTATGTAACTGTATATTGCTTTATTTATGCATTGAATGACGTCATGTTAAAAGAGATTTTTTTGCGAAAACTTCACAAAAAAACAAAGTTATGTAAGTACGTAGGGTGTTTATTATAATAATAAGTAAGTACTTACTATTTAATGCATAAATTCAATCAAGCGAATTTTTTTAAGCACATTTTTTTCAATATGCAATCCATAACAAAAGCAATAAATCGTTCATTAACTGGGTCGAAATGGCAAACATGTTGCCAATAACATTCCACCCGTCATTAACATATGGACGGATATGATTTAATGACATGGTGATATAACGTTCGGTTATTTCTGACTGTGCCACTTTATAGAGATTCTCGGAAAAATATGTGCTTGAAAATGATCTCAAAATAATTGAATTTAATTAAAACAATTAGGTACACTACACTGACATATTCCCTTTATGATTTGTTGCAATCGTCAATTATTTCTAAGGGACCGGTCAATCGACGAGTCGGCATTGCCGATCAATACATTGACATTTCCCTTTAATCACCACACAGATCCAGAGAGTTAGCAGTAACAAAAAGTCAAATCTTCGACTGTCAAAATGTGGCTTGGTTAGTAACAAATAATCAGTTTAAAAACAAAGAGACTCGACTACAGTTCGTTTTTAAGCGTGGTTCTATAATTCTATCACTATTATAAACGCGAAAGTTTTGAGGATGGATGTTTGTTACTCTTTCACGCTAAAACTACTTAACGGATTTTGATCAAACTTTACAGTAATATAGCTTATACATCAGAATAACATAAAGGCTACTTTTTATCCGGGTACCACGCGGGTGAAGCCGTAGACAGAAGTTTGTCTTATATATTTTGTATGTTATGATTAGTCATCAAGTTCTCTAACAATGGTTTAATTTAAATATTTCAGACTGGAGAAACATAGGTACCCAAACTAGGTTAGAACCTGTATGATGGCATACCTATTATTATTTATTATTTAACCTATGTACAGTATAACATAGTATTTCTTGATATTTTATTAATTCTATATCAGGCTCGTAAACAAGACGAATCCATTGACACCTTATTCATCAAAATCCATCAAGCCGTTTAGGCTACAACGAGAGCCAAAGGAACAGACATACATCCATACACCCGAAAACATTATCCTCCTTTTGGGCAGTCGGGTAAAAAAAGGGAATGATTTTATTTCCCAGATATTTCCCTCCTGTTAATAGTGATTAACATATAGAAGTATAGCTTCAAGGAACTAATCTGGCCTGCCGTAATAACAAGTAAATTATATTCCTATGAATTATCGTGGTTTTGCACCATTTTAGGATATTATTACGACAATACCACGTACTTTACTATTGTCCTGCTGACGTTTCGTTGGCCGCTTGGAGGTCCTTCCTCATGAGTACCGTTCGCGACCACGCCCGACGGAAACGCACAGGAGAATAGTAAAGTGATATAGTCGTAATAGAAAAAAAGCACTATTCCCTATGATGGTGATCCTCGATTACATTTTCAGTGCGTAGATCTTTGAGGATACCAAGTAGGTAGTGTCAGAGGCGCGCCCAAATTAAATGTTGCATATTCCCACGTTTTGCAAGCAGTTAGCATTCCACGTGACAGCCGTTTCCTTCGAATTTTAGGTTCTAGGTCATGCTAGTTTCCTCACGATAGTTTTCTTCGCCGTTTTTAGCACGAGCATGCGCAAATAACTTTTTCGAGTGGATAAATTCATTGGTGCTTGACCAGATTCAAACCCACCACCTTCGGATCAGAAGTCGGGCTAACTCATAATCTCTTAGCTAACACATAGTCGCAAATATTTAAAACGCCCGTCAGTTTTTTCCACCGTCGTCAGTTGTAACACCACCTTGTAGCAATAAAACTTCAAAAAAAGCATCCTTGAAATCATTAAAATCGATAACAAAAACCATATTTCATTCCGAAAAGCCGTTTCGATGATTAATTCTAACAGACAAATAAATAATTTATCTTGCTTCGTTTAAGTCGTTGTAGCTGAATTTAACTAAGTTGTATGAGAAAGACTGTAGACTCACTGTTTTAAAATTCAAAAACTTTTTGCTGTTAACTTGCTATTAATTTGACCTATTTTTTTTAATACGAAAATGTATGTTTTTGTAGCAATGAAGTATATATTTTATAATTATAACAATGATAATAATTTATTGCAGACACACGATTCTTTATTGCAGACACGAACATAGTTACACACAGAATATGAAATAAAATATTAAAAATATTTTGAATTAGGTGGTTGTTTCCACCCAGCGTCTATATGATAACGTTATCATTAGTCTATCTGTTTGACTCAGCGTTGTTACATGAGTCAACCCTGAATAAAGGACGTGATTTCTTTTTCTTATTCTTATTCTTTATTGTACACACAGATAATACAGACAAAAGACTTACATATAGGACATGTACAAAGGCGAGCTTAACCCTAACAAGAGTTTTCTTCCAGCAAACCTTTGAGGATAGGGACAGCTGATAAATAGCGGTGGGTACGTGTACACAAATGGGGGAAAAATATACAATAATAGCACACATTTTCATATAATATAATACATAAATAGGTACATAGTATAAATATAAACAAATACATAAATATATATATATATATATATATAACTCAAATTATACATACATACAATATATACATATTAAATATTCACAAGGAGAGGTAGTACTCTTTAACTCTAAGCTTGAAGATGCTCAGCGATGGACTGGCGCGGACAGAGTGGGGAAGAGCATTCCACAGTTTTACAGCGTGTACAGTGAAAGAACCACCATAACAGCTGGAAGAATGAGAAGGAGTTTTAAGAAGAAGGGATATAGCTGTCCTGCAAGGCACATCACGCGGGATTAAAAATGCAAAGCGCTCACGGAGGTAAGAAGGAGACAGAGGATTGTAGAGAACATTAAAGAGAAAAGTAAGGACGTGAAAATCACGTCGGCGACGAATAGGGAGCCATTTTAATTTAATTCTGAATTCGGAAACGTGATCGAACTTGCGCAAGCCGAAAATAAATCGGATACACAAGTTCTGAAGGCGCTCTAATTTGTTCAGGAGTTCCTCCGTGGCATCAAGGAAGCAGACGTCAGCATAGTCTAGAAGAGGTAACAAGAGAGTTTGAGCAAGCATGACTTTCGTTTCATAAGGTAAAAACTTTTGGAGACGCTTGAGGGATTGGAATGAGAAGTTAACACGTTTGCTAACCGCGTTAACGTGACTTACCCAGGATAAACGGCTGTCAAAAATTACCCCCAGGTTTTTAGCTTTGGTCGAGTAGCAAATTAGTGCGCCATCATATAAGACTGGAGGAAGAGCAGACTGACTCATAAGATTCAACATATAGGGACTCCCGAAAATCAACGCCTGAGACTTCAAAGGATTAACCAGCAGGCCAAAAGATTTAGCCCACGTTTTAATCCTGTTAAGGTCAGTGTTAATTAGGTGAATGCCTTCCGAGATCTCATCAACTTTGAACTGGCGGTATATTTGTAGATCATCGGCGTAGAGATGGTAGTGAGAAGAAATAACTTGAGTGATGGCGTTAATGAAAATAGAAAAAAGAAGAGGAGAGAGAACACCGCCTTGAGGTACGCCAGCAGTGATATCACACCAGTCGGAGCAGGACTCTTCCGAGCGTACACACTGCGAGCGACCTGAAAGATAGGAAGAGAACCAAGAGGTTACCGAGGAGGAAATATTGAGGGAGGAAAGGATAGAAAGAAGGATATCGTGATCCACAGAATTAAAAGCACTACTAAAGTCTAATAAAACGAGGACTGTGAGTTGTTTATTTTCCATGGCCCATCGTATATCATCAGATACTTTAGCCAGAGCACTTACAGTGCTGTGGCCAGGACGAAAACCGGATTGGAATGGACTCAGTAGGCTATTACGGGAGAGGAAGTTGGATAATTGATTCTGGACAACATGTTCTAAAATTTTAGATAGGACCGGTAAAATGGAAATTGGGCGGAATTCGGATACTAAGGTGGGATTTGATGTTTTAGGAAGAGGGATAACAAATGCTTTTTTCCATAAAGAGGGAAATGAGCTCGTTTCAAGTGAATGATTAATAATGTGGGTGATAGCTGAAACGAGCTCAGAGGAAAGGAGTTGGAGCATATGGACATGAATACCATCCATACCAACAGCTTTGGTGGAGATGGATCGAAGCAGTTTCAAAACTACACTCTCAGTAACCTCTACAAAAGTAAGAGAAGAGCACTCAGGCTTGGGACGGCAAGATAAATAATCAATGGTGGAAAGTTTTATAGCATTGTCTATAGAAATAGGGGATTTGGAAAAGTGAGAATTGATAGTGTTAAGATCAAAAGAAAAAGAAGATTCATGAGACCCTTTACCTAGTCCGAGGGAGTTTAAGAATTTCCACATTTGAGCGGGGCTACTATTTAAAATGGAGTTATGTATGTGGTGTCTCTTCGCATCTCTACACATCTTGCTACACCGATTTCGAAGCTTCTTGTAGTTAGCCAAGTTCACCTCCGTAGGGTACTTTTTGTAAATCCTTTTTGCCTTATCCCTTTTTGACATGAACCGTTCTTTTTTATGATGGCATTGAAAGAGTCAACGCGAGCCTTTGCGTACATCCTAAAAGCGCAACAATAGCGCTTCAGGCCCATCAAGTGTCTGAAGATGCTATTGTAGGCCACTCCGATACCATCGTGTTACTTTTTGGTATACTCAGTCCAGAGTTGACACGTGTAAAATTACTGTCAGAAAGATCTAAAGAGAGTAATCCTCAAATCAGGCGATGATGTTGAACTTTATAGTAATCATTTTGCCATCTACACACAATGCTCTTTGTTTTATTTGTACAACTATGTACAAGAAGTAGATATATAAAAAAATACAGATGAAACAGCTAACAGGCTGTTGCAAACGATTTATAGATAGGTCATCTGAACCAGATCACTACCAGATGGAAGCATTCCCAAATAGATTGAAAAAGGCTAATTCTAAGTCTTTAGAGTTGGCCACATTCTAATAGTAACTTGCTTTATTTTAATTTAAAAGCTATTTTAGATACGACACTATTATTTGACTAATAGATTATCCGACGGAGTTATAAAACAGCCGCTTAATGTTGGTTCCTATGCAACTCTTTGTGATTCAGAATAAATTAGAAGTCTCACGATTAAAAACCAAATTTCGTCGGCTTTGAGAGATTACTGGCAAACAAAACGAGGCAGATACCGGCATAATAGTCGTATGGTGCAAGTCATAGATCATAGATACTCGTAGATAGATAGAAAATTATTTATTGCACATGATAAAACAGATACATAGGCCAACTTAAAGTTGATTAACATCATCAATTAATCATCGAAATTGTCTAAAAAAAAACAAAATGAAAAAAAATACATATATACTGTCACTTTTGCATTCATGATGCAAACATCAACAGCTTGCCCTACGTGGTAAAATAAAATGTTATCAGCTATCATCTCTTTTCTGCGTCCTTACTTAACCATATACTTCACGCAATCCAGCATTTTTTTCTTGTTGGGAAAATAAAGTCAAGGGAAAATTCCTATTAGACTAATACTCTAATACCTACCTTTATAGCTACGACATAGAAACTATGTTGCATCGTTATTTAATCATGATTCTGGATTGTTTATTTCAATAAGCGTTAGCATATCTTATTAAAAATAAATATAACAGATAAAAATCCAGTTCTACAACTATGAACATTTTAGATTGTTATAAACATGACCTAGTAATTAGGTTGGTTTCTGCGTAACCTTATGCATTACTTGCTCATAACTTGCTGTGTATCGAAAGAAAAAGCAGCTCAATTCAGAAAACACATGTGGCTGTCAAACTGAATATGATGGATGTTCCCCCCACCCCCCCATTATTTCCCTTCCTCTTCCTGAAACGCTCATCTTGAACAAGAATAATGTCTAAATAGGATATGGAGAAGTCTTAATGCTCCTTTATTACGTCTCTGTACAGATGAGAAGAGAACTTACTAGAAAATATTAATTTGTCATCAAGTTCCGGACATATCCGGATCAGTTTGGCATTTGTTATGGCATTTGTCATAACAAATGTCAAACTAAATGAATGTTTACATGTGTGGAAGTTTGTTGCTAATATGTATGGATGGTCGATTTGCATAAAATTTTGAATTGGTACAGTTCATGACACTATCGCATTCAAGGTAAGAATTATCTTAAATTGCATTAAGGTAGATTAGGCAGACGACTACAGTGTAATCTTTCTTAAAATCTCACTGTGGTTTTACTTTTACTCAAACAAGTGGCGGAGGGATAACATAAAAATTATATTCGCCCCAGATTAGTTGCTAAAATCCGTTCCAGAATTTGAACCATGTTCCCCCGGAATAAAGTAAGAATCGTAAAAATATTAATGTACTCCCATCATGAATAAGTCTTCGCACCTAGCTGGGAGAGACGTGCCCCGAATAACGAACCTAACTATATTAAACAAGTAAATAATTTTGTAGGCTGTACGGTATTCTTTGTATGTACAATAAAGAATAAAGAGGGAACCAACAGGTCCTTCTTTTTTGTTATTTATATAAAAGAAGCTAAAGAAAATACATTAATAAGTCGAGCGAGCAATAGGATTCTCAGATAGTTTTTTAAATACATATCTCAGTTACATTGGGAAAATCTGACTCCAAAAGCATTATGAAAAAACTGGTTTCAAGTTGAAATTAAAGAAGCAAGGAAGTGCCACATCTTGTACTTTCGTTTATCAAAAAGACCGGGAATATATACTGAAAAAGCATACGTTGTCACGATTTACGAAATCGGAAGAATAAAATTTGGGAGACATCGCGAGGCACTTGAAAATCGTTGGCGCGTGACAGGAATGGCTATGAAATTAAGTATGTTTGCGCCTCAAGGAAGAATTTTCTATGCTTTTTCGTATTGCTTGGCAAAATATTGATGATAACTGTGGTATTCCTACATCTTTTTTCGAAGTCCAACAATACAAATTGCTCGAGCTTCACACTTTAATAGCTTCAATGTCTCCATCAACACTTAACTCTTTCGTACCGGCTTTCTACGCTAGTGCGTCCATGTGCCGGCGGCGTATCGGCCAGGGGGTCTAGACAAAAACCACTTTCTGATGGCGTTAACGCCTGCTTAAAGATTTAATTGTATGGGAATCATATTAGCTGTGGAAATGTCATGTGACAGCTGCCAAGTTGTACCTTATCAAATTTGCGTTAGCGTGAAAGGAAAAGTAAGCGTGAGGTATTTGTCTAGACCCCCAGGAGCTCTTGCCCAGATGCGCCGCTGATTCTAGTCGAAAAGGGTTAATGATTGAACACTCAGTATTATCATATTGTTGAGGCAATCAGTCATAATAAAACGGAGAACGCCACATTATTCAATTCAATTAAATATTTTTATTTCAGACATTATTATCACACGATATTAAAACACAAATAACAGTATAATATTCTACCTTCTAGTTAGGAGGTACATAGAGCCACTGGATTTACGAGTGCACAACATGCTCTCCCGTCCAGCGCTCCATGAAGGCATAGTCAGTGACCAGCCTCCGTGCAATGAGTTGCTGGTAGCTGTTGGAACAGCCACACACCCGACGTATCAAGGACGCCCGTGTGTCCGCAAACATTTCTGATGCGCTGCAGGAACGCACTGTGCTATGTATTGGCACGTGACAAATAATTTTGCTACAAGAGAAAACCACTATTGCTTAAATTTGCCGGTTATGTAATTGTACCGCAGTGGTAATCAAATCAATACCTTTCATGTTCAGCCAGCTATTCGCCCGTCGCGACCAGGAAGCTGTCTTGAAAATAAACCACTGTGTCACAGAATGGATAAAATGTCATAGTGAAGGAGCCTTGCTACTTAGAAGTAAACCAAACCCTGCTTCAACAGAACCGCACAGTGCTTAGGAAGTCTGTTGGCTCAGCAGTTAATGCGAGCCAATTACAGACTGGAAAGCGCCTTATCTTGTTCTATTGATCTTCCTGTGTGAAAATTAGTTCCACACTGCACCTTAATTTAATAATGGCGAATTCTCATTGCGATTGCTTTTGTGGACGTGTGACTGTGTCTGACTGACAATCATCATCAAAGACCACAAGTCTCAAAGACCCGATATTTTAAGGGTTCTACGAGATTTTCCGAAATTACACCAATAGAATATATGATGGACTAGTTTCTGCTCACGGCTTCGCTCGCGTGTTACCCAGATAAAATGTAGCCTATGTGTTAATCTGATGTATAAGCTATATTACTGTAAAGTTTCATCAAAATCCGTTTAGTAGTTTTTGCATGAAAAAGTAAAAAGCATCCATCCTCACAAACTTTCGCGGTTAAAATATGTAGTAGTAGGATATTACTCAGGTAAATAGAAGTTTGACTCTTATACCTACCATTGAAACTTAAACTCGGCGCACTATAGCTAAATTCCATTTGATAACTACTAAGAACCAGCAGGCATTCAAATTCATAATCCAAATTCCTATCATTCGCACCGTATCGAATCTAAAGCAGGCTCAATAGAACTTAATTTAGATTGAAACATGAAAGCCTGTTACAGGTACAGTCAGCATCACCAACTACATCACCCTCTGGGGTTAATAGATTATTTTTTTACTCATAGAGGCATATTCTGTTTTACAAATAATTAAATAACTATATTTTTTTTCAGAAAAATATAAAATCCTTCTTTAAATTACGGGAAGTTGATAAAATGTGCAATATGATATTATATCCCTTATTATTCCTTATTATTTTTTTATTAATACATATGGACGATCCAAAAACGAATCAGTTAAATCGGTTCATAATTCTCGAAGATATCGCTTAAGATTACACACAAAAAACAGACCTCTTTTTTTGAAGTCGGTTGTAAAGACATGTAACTTAAAATGGCTATCCTACTTATTTAAAGTTCAATCTTCAAACCCCAGATGAATAACCAATTGTTGTTGATCTCCCTACATTCGCCATAGGAATTTCCCATAGTCTGTTTATTTTCTATGTATAATGTTCTATTCTTGGCTTTATTATATTAAATTAGGCTAAATTAATGCATATCAGCTTAACCGTCGCTTTATAACGTACACATTACTGAAATTATAAATGCTCACACCTTAGGAGCTGGCAAGTAAAGGTAGTGTCATACCCAGATTAGTTAAAAAAAGTTTTGTTTAGTTTTCTTTCATAGAAGCTAAATACTGGTTCTTTTTGGTTGTACTAATTTAAGTCAGTCACCTGGTCTTTGAAGGTTAGTTAAATTCAGGTAATTATTTCACAGCCAAGTCTTATATAATATTGTGTCTAATTCCTTTCGAACGAAAGATTGTTAATGGTTTTCTGTAGAATACCTATCGATTTTAATATGTCAAGACTGCGTTGACTGTTTTTACAATATGAGAATTCGAGAAGGTGAAAAAAGTTGTGTAATGATGGTAAAATGTATATGGAAATATTTTACTATCAATTTGACCAGGCATTAAAACAATAGGAAGTTATTCCTAAAAAACTTTTATCTTCTATTTCATTGTTTGTTATCTTGCAACACTGTGACGGCAACTTTAGTTGGCAGTTATTTCTCAAGGTACAATTTGAGGTTTCTAACCGAAGTGGAAATTATATTTTGTCAAACATTATTGGCAACGGCGACAGATGTTTTGGTAATTAACGCACGCCATTTTGAGTTTAATTTCGCACCTAATTATTAATTTTGCTAAATTATTCGAGAGGCAAACCGTACCTTGAATTTAGTCTTAAAATTCCTATAATTATTTATTGTATACAGAAATATAAAACAAAATATTAGGTAAGGCATGTAAGGCATATATGAACTTAACCCTAAAAATAGTTTTCTTCAAGAAAACCTTTTTAGGGGAGAAAGAGAGAATTGATGAAGTTGGTAGGTGTACAAAGACAGAAAAGAAGAAACTTAATATTATTATACTTAAAATACCACTATAATACACTACATATTAATACATGCCCAGAAAAACCACAAATAATATTTAAAAAAAAACAAGTTATATTCTTGAATCAGTTGCAGTTTTCTTGAATACAGGTCTTTAAATTGAATGGATCCCAATTACAAAAAAAATGGATGGATATTTCTAATTGAGAACGATTTAACGTCCGGCTTGTGTTGTGCGGCATGTGTCATAACTGTAAAGAATCCAACTAAACTTTTATTTAGTACTCAGGAATACGTCCTCATACAGGATATCCTTGATACAAGATCAAATTATCTATCTACTAGCTTCTGCCCACGGCTTCACCAGCGTGGTACCCGGATATAAAGTAGCGTATGTGTTATTCTGACGTATAAGCTATATAGTTTCATCAAAATCTGTTCAGTAGTTTTTGCGTGAAGGAGTAACACACATCCATCCTCACAAACTTTCACGTTTATTATTAAATTATTGTGTTATTATAACTCTGACAAGTCTTCCCTGTGTCGTGGGTATCAGGAACTACAGCACTCAGACTTTGAACAAATATCTACAGAACATGCAAACATTTGTCCCGCAGCGAGAATCGAACCTGCACCAGTCCAGCAATGTGTTGGGCATAGGTTAGGCAAGTGTTTACGTCAATCACAAGCACTTGTGTAACACTAGCTACGTAGTTGAGATTTAAACGCAGCATCCAGGTAACGACAAAGAGATTATTATTATTCTCTAGCTAAGGAAAATGGCTTTTCAGAAAATGACGCCGAGCTATAAGAAAATGCCTTGGGTAAATGTTACTTTAATATCTACTGCAAAATCTTTAGATGTGCAAGATCTTTTAAAGATCAGTGTTTTAAGATTAAGAGCTTTTGGTTTTTTTTAAGTAGTGAACGCCGTATTATAAGAGAATGGTTCGTGAAGTGATTGAAATCAAGAATTAAACGAATTTAAATCGCAAAGACGGCTGTAGACTCGGCCTCTTGGAATTTCGTCGTCAACAGATGTTCGCGTCGCGATCTGATTTAGCAGTGCGATACGGTTAGTGTAGTGTGTCATAATGTGAACATGGACTTTTTTCATCTGAAGACGATCTGAACACAACCGAAACGTCAGAAAAATTATAAAAAAAGTAAACGCAATAAGAACCCGTATCAAACTTATGACTAAGAACGTTTGTTCATGGTGGCCGATGTCGTCAATAAATAATAAATAAATAAATAATAAATAATGCTGGAAATTTTCACACAGCATCATCTAGCCCCAAACTAAGCAGAGCTTGTATTATGGGAACTACATGACTGATATACTACTTATACAAATACACGTGTGTCGTTTCTATATGTATAGCAGAGCTGCTCCATCTAAAACAACCTCCGCTGTAGATTGTCGGATATGTGAACGGGACCATTAAATGCATAGGTTGTCGTAACAAGATACAGTAAATACTACGACAAAACTTATAGGCAACGGCATCATTTACACATGTAGTTTGTGGGCTGAATATAGGGACACAAAAATCTGTTACGTCTTGGGTTGTAGAAATCAAACATCAATATAAGTAATCTACGAACTATATTGTATTTACAAGGAGGGCGCCAGGAGGGTTTTACTAGGAACGATGGAACCCTTCCAATCCAGAACCAGCGGCTGCTAGCGGAGAATTATGTGTATGTAGTTACACTCGGGTGATGTGTATAGTAAGCTATCTGTGTCGATAATCACGACCGTGAATGACAGGGCATTTCCGTAGCCCTATTTGAAATAACTTCAAAACTTGGTAATTGTACCAATTACTTTCTATTTGATAAATTGCACATAACATTGCATTTCTAAAATCAAAGGTGCGACTGCACAGATACAACGTATCTCAAAAAATGGCTCCCGGAGTACCGACTATCCTATAGTAAATCCTGTTTGCAATCTAACTGAGGTGATTTACCTACCTGCACTCGAATTTAATAATAGACATTGGAATGCATAAAGAAACTTAAAATAAAGATGGAAAAAGTCGATGAGGTTCAGATTTGAACTCGGTGTCATTTGCGTTGAAGGCGGTGCGCTCCCGGCTGAGCCACGTACAGATTATTCGTAATGCTCGAAATAACGTATACATGATCAAATGTGACGTCACACCACAAACGAATGTCCATTACAAATCCTATATTCCAATACAGCAATGGTTTCAGGATACTGTTGAGGCTGCCGCGATACTGTACCGCATCAGGGATGTTCGCAGATGCACGCATTGATGACATCTTTGCAAATTTTGCAATCATGCGATAAAGAATCGCTTCTATTGAGCCGGCGCGAAGGCACCAACAGCCTACTGACCGTTGTTGCAGAGTATATGTACTCCAGCTATACACCGATATTTTTTGGTAAATTTAAAGCCGGCGCCCACGTTTGTTTATTACTTAAACGTGTTTGTAGTTAGTATTTCATATGGAACTGAATATCGAAAATAATTATCAAAAGTGAGCTGAACACTTGGTAGGGCCGCAGAGCGCAACGACTTTGTAGACTGACGGCGCGGCGGAGCGGGTGGACAGTGACCCCGAGACCAAACAGCTGAGCCGCCAAGCGAAAGCCACTACTATCAGTGCTCAAAATATCGACTATGTTTCGTGTTATTATTAATTACAAAAAAAAACTTTTTGATTAACTATAATTTTTGAGTAAGGTTACAGATATAGATTAAGTAAGCGCCGGCTTTAAACTGACCAAAACTATCGGTGTAAAAGACACTGGCTCGTAGTGCTTAGGTCAATCTCTCGCCTAATATCAAATAGTTTAATATGTATAAATATTATTTTTATTTGCCCGTGTTGACTAACATAGTTTTATAACCTATTTTTGTATACTAATAGTGTGTTTTTTATCTCTGTTTATCTTTGGAAATGAGAAACTTGGGGGCGCAGAAAACTCTATGCACATTCAAATTGTGCTTGAACTGCACCTATGGTGATAGCATATGAGATTCAAGCATACCTAACTTTTGTCGTTACTGTACAATTCGGTTGTCATTATTCATCAAACACCAAATACACTACTTCTTAAATAAATAGTTCCTCAGTCTTAAAAAGGAAGACTGAAATACTCATACTCATACTCATTTATTAACCATAGAAACTACATAGTACACTTGGTTTTTTCAAATACAGTCAAAGCTCCTTATTCGCGCTTCCTTCGTTCGCGTTTTCACTGTTCGCGGATTAAAAAAATGCGACCCAATTCCTATATTCGCGGCTAAAGATTTCTTTATTCGCGGATCTAATCGGTACATCGGTACATACACATTGAAAAAAAGGATTCCAATATGTAGGTATCCAAACGAAATGTTAAATTCACAGCCCATTGAAGAAGAGGCTTCAACAAGCACGGGAAACATGACATTTAATTTGAAAAATCTTAGTGAAGGTTTAAGAATGGCAAATGAGCTTTGTGATTTCTTTATGAAAATTGATCCGTCTATGGAACGAAGTCTTATTTTTAAGAGGTAAATTGCTAATGCCACTGCTGAATATCAGTCTGAATTGAAGGAACTTTTAAAAACTGCCAAGCAAGAAAAAATTACAAAATTCTTTAAACCATCAATATGGTCAAAAACTTCTATTAAATTCATTTTTTTATATACTTGTTTTTTATTTTGTCGGAACATATACCCCGCGAATACAGAGCTTTTACTGTAGTATAATAAACCAGGTCAAATATCTACATAATAAATCTGGTCAGTTAGGTACAAGCCATTAAAAAAAAATCATATAATTTATAAAAGTATACATTTTGTGTACAGATGTCATTCAATTTAATAAATGATAAAGTTTATCATATCACAATTCACTGAGTAAAAATCACAAATCGTGCCTAATGAGATGCTCCCCATTTCTCAAGGCAATTTCCAGAGGAGGGCTTGTCACAGATAAGACTCTTCAAGTCACAAGTTGAAAAGTAGTACAGCGCTAATTTGAATTAAATTTCCCGAGATTATGGGGACGCCTGGGAGTTGGCGTAAAGTTTAGGATATATGGTTTGTCTTCGGAAGAGGGGAAATAAGGATAGCGTAGATAATTTAAACACATACGAACAGTATAATATTAGGCGTAACGCACTTCATGCCGGCTTGCAATGTAAAATTTGTTTAATTACGATTTTATTTATTTATTTATTTATTTATATAATTAGTGTCAGACGACAAACACAGTAAGTTTATTTACTAAATAGCTATTTATGTGAAGTTTCAACTGTACTGTAAGTTCAAGGAATACGATTTTTCATAAAAAGGTTTTCAGCCCTTTTCACCCCCTTAGGGGTAGATATTTCCAAATTCCTTTCTTCGTGCACCCTTACACCATAAGATAAATATCTCCTCCAAGTTTCATGCTTCTAGGGCTTATGGTTTTGGCTGTGCGTTGATCCGCCAATAAGTAACGGAACTATATTGATAAGCTTAATACTTTTAATTTCAATTCTGTATTTGTTATTGTTTATTTTGTTATAATTACTTAAGTATGGGTATAATTCAGTGGCGTAACGCCATAGAAGTTATTTTATGTATTGTTACTTTCTTTTTTTTTTAATAAATTTGAACTTGAAGCGTTATGAGCCTTCTAAAAGTGTCCAAGTTAACAAAACGAAAGCAATCGAAATGTGATCACGTGACATTTCGATAGCTTAATATCAATCACATAGTTTTTTGTACTTTTCTACAAGTAACATCGCTAATCACTAAATAGCCAGATTAAATGGTTGGTGGTGGCGGTTACGGTGGCCATAAGCTATAATCCATTCGGAAGTTAATTCGGAAGTTAAAAATCTTATTATCATTTGAAAGATTTTCCGTAATTTCAAAAGTCAGACAGGTGCGAACAAAAGTAATGCTTTTTGGGAGCATTAACGTCACTATAACCACAACTTAATAGGGCGTTGGCGGACTCTATAATATATTTTTCCTCTCTGGATTTCAGGGTCTGTCAGGTCCTCGCCAAGATGCCGACTTAATACGCTGTAGGATGTTCTGTAATGAAACAGTGAAGGCAGATCTTGTATTTTGTTGTTTGTTTATTTGTTGCTTTGGTTGTCGGGCGTTTTCGGAGGTCTTATGGAACGCCTGCGGTTTCGCCTATGCAGAAAATTGTTTTCATACAAACTGTATCATCTCAATTATGTGTATATTGTACTTGGGATTTCATACTCTTGAATGTCTCAGCATTGCAAAGATCCTCATTTTTCGTTTTCCGTTTAGGACTTTAGGTTAGTCGTTGATTGAAAATCGAAACACCATTGCTCCTATCCTACTATTTAATTTTGTCACTAAGAAAATATATTATTCATTCGTATTTATCTATTTTCATTTGAAGTAAAACAGGTTGAACAATAGGTAAGGCTTATGGGATTTCTCCTATTAAGTTGAGCCTCGTCGGTCATCCCGGATCGTGTAATTAAAGCCGGCGGTGTAAACCAATTTATGCCGGACTCTGGCGGACGCTTGTGGCCGCTAGCTTCACCTTACCTCGTAAGTAAAACGTGATATTTTAGTCGGTTCATTATAGAGGTGTGCATTTCCATTCAGAATTTAATTAAAATCTCATTATCGGCTTAAAGATTTTCTGTAATAGGTAACCGACTTTTTGGAAACATCTACCACCGATCCATGGGAGGCATTAATTTAGTGATCCACATAAATATCCTTAGTTGGCAGGTACCCGATACAATTTAATAGAAAGTTTACCTCGGCGGCCGATTACTGGCATCCATCCTGAGACATAGTAATGGGAACAGTAGGGGAACCTCATTAAATCTTTAATATGATAACCGTGCGTAGCTAGAATTGTGCTGTTTTAGAATCAGATCGCATGTGTGCGGCGGTTGTCGATCGTTGTAAGTGGAGGCACGATAGAGTTATATTTTTGCCGTAAGTCTATGTCGTAATTTGCCGTAAGGCTATGTTACGGGGATCGTTTATGATAGGTGGTTACAGCTCCAGAATAGAATGGCTTTACTCTGATAGATGAAGAACGTGTGAGTAGGTTCCAGTTTGGCATAAAAAAACCTGGTAGAGAATACTTGTTGACACTTTTTTTTTGTTTTCATAGTATAATTATTTATCTGAGAAGAATCTTACATTTTACGCCAAAATGCTAACTATCTTAAATTGAAACTTAAATATGATTTTAAAGATAATATAAAATATTGTTGATTATTGAATGAAAAAAAAAATAACATTAATGATGGAACTCGTGTATGCATGCATTTAGTAATGTTAGCACCCTAACCTACCTATAAAACCTAAGCTTTTCAATTCCTTTCAGTCACGACATCATTCTTATGTATATTTTACGAAAACCTACGTACGTACCTATTGAAAATATATACACCCTCTCAGAAGATTCCCTACTGGTATGTTAGTTTACTATGTTGAGATATACCCCTCGGAATATGCCCCTCTTAATAAATCACCCGGAATCTTATTAAGCAACGCGTCTTGCTAACGTAACTTTGCGATCGTCTTGTTAACGAAATTATGATTGAAAATGTAGAGCTAAATGATATGTAATTTGGTTTAATTAAAGTTTGTATTACTGAAATACTAACGATAGACCAAAATTTTAAACGATCTAACCAAACTTTAACTCGGATAATTAATGTATAAACGATTTTGATGATATTTAGAAATAGGGCAATTAAAATAAGTGACATTAATATAGATTACCTAGGACAAAAAGTTCTCCCCATTGACACGACTACATTTTTAGGAATAACTATGGACTGCAATTTAAGCTGTAACTCGCATGTTAAACACCTATGTAATAAACTGAATCAACAATCTTATGCACTTTATATGCTTTCTAAAGTTGCAAGCATCTCAACAGTGGTCACTGCATATCACGGTTATGCGGCATCTATTTTAAGGTACGGCGTTCTATTCTGGGACAATTCAACTGGTAGGGATAAGGTTTTTAAAGTGCAAAAGAAATATGTCAGGGCTATTTGTAAGATAAGGCATCGAGAGTTGCAAACCGTACTTTGTCCAATTAAATATTTTGACATTACCCTCTATGTACATAATATGTGAGATGGCCTTATTTGTAAAAAGCAACATGTATTTATTTAAAAAAATTAAAAGTAAACGACAGAACACGAAAATATGTTGTCCTCCAAGCAAGACAGCAATGTTTAACAACAGTGTTTTCTGCATGGCGCCTCGTATTTTCAATCATTTGCCTACTAACGATCTGGAAATTAATACATTAAACTTATTCAAATTAAAACTAAAGAAACTTTTATTACAAAAGGCGTACTACAGTATAAATGAATATCTTTTTGACAAATTTTAGATAGTTTTAAGAATTTGACATTTTATAATTATATACATTTTTTTTTGTTCTTACATAAAATATTGCTTATACTTTCTTATTCTTATATTAAATTTTGCATGCTGTAAAGCAGATCATGGTTGGACTTACTTTAACTGTATTATCTACTGCTTGTACCCATGTTTCGCAAATAAATAAATTGAATTGAATTGAATTGAATTGAATTTTCTTTATTATTTATTTTCAAAGAAAAGTACGGGTCACGACTTTATTAAGCGTATTCCAAGGCTAAGAACGAGTAATAGATTGAAATCAATAAATTATTTGCTTTGGTTTTGTTAAGATATAATTATATTTATTGATATGACTTTTCGTCTTTTCACTTTTCTTTACCCTAGTTACGTCTTCCATGCGCGTTTTCACTAGTTTGAAATCCCAGCAGAAGTTAATTCTCATAATTTTTTTAATATCTAGTGTAGATATAATGTACTTTCAGTCAGCAACTAAGGTGTATACACAATATATAGACAAAACAGTCATCATCATCATCAACTGAATAAGCTAACTGCTTAAGCCTCTCCCAAAGAGTGCCATGACGAACGATTTTGAGCCACCTCAATCCAACAACTTCCCGCAATCTATGATACGTTGTTCGTCAATCAGTCGAGGGGCCTTTACCTCCAGTCTACTTTCTGTCAGCTTACAATCATTTTTTTTTTATAAATGATACACTATATTTAGTGTAAAATTTATTTTAAAACAAGATAAATTTTCTAAAATTGCATAATTTTGAAGCGTCTCTACTCCATGAGTGGAATAGTAAATACTCAACATTCATATACTTACCTCTAGAGAAACATTAACCCATACTAGAGTTCACTATGTAGAAAGTATAAGGAAGAACTATAATTTTCTAATATTTCTAATTTTCTACCATGATATCACTATACCCAGACCCAGAAGACAGCAAGTATTTGCAGAACAAGTAAACTTTTGTCAGGCAGGTCGTCAATGAATCCTATGAAATACATCCAATTGAAATTCACCTGTGTGTATCATCTCGATTAGCTTCTAACAGGCTTCGACGGAACTGCTGTTGACATTGGGATATCATTCATGAAATCAGCTCGCTAGTGCAATGAGATGTTAAACTAAGTATTTCCTGCACACGACGTGAGAGACGTCTTGACATGATTGATGTGAACGGTAACTATCCAATTTCTAGTTCGGATGTGGGTACTGTTGTAGTTCGGTAAATCTACCTAGTGTAGGTAAGAGTCAATTTTCGGGTCTACCTAGAGTCGGGCGAAGTTCGAGTTTTATAGCTTTATAGCCTCACTTTCACGGAACTGTCATTTTTTTTATTAAAATCAAAATGACTTCTGCTTTCTTCTGTTTTTTTTTTAAATAAGTGTGCAATATTAATTGATCTAAAATTTTATGTTTATAAAATTAAAGTTACCGAGAATTTCTTGGTACAAAGCTCACCCACCGTAAAGGTGCTGCACCTTTTCGGTCTCATTACGAAACGTGGTTTAAGTCAAGTTTAAGAAAAAACTCGGGTTTAGACTCTGGTTTTAGAAAATTGATAGTTCGAAACGACGTTTAAGCCAAAAACCGCGGTCTATCTGTGGTTTATAATTAAACCAGTCAGCCCCTTAGTTTATCTCTGGTTTTAGCTAAGTCTGTCATGTCTTTTTACAGATTAGAATTTAATTGCTTTTGCACCTTCGATAATTCGTACTTTACAGATATTATTTTGTGTTTCAACGACTAAGTTTGAAAATTGACTTGAATTATTGCGATATGGATTTTGATTATTGCGATTTTGAAGGACATTTTAGCGCTTTAGTAGCTTACGTTTCATTTCAAGTAAATAATCGTAACCTTTTAGAAAAAATATATTTGATTTTATTTTCAGAGAGTGTTACTGGTTATTTTAATAAGCTGACTGGTTATGGAGGCAAATAAATAATCATTTCTTTAATAACTGTAACCTTTTTTTTAAACTTGACTTAAGTAATAAAGCGAATCATTATATTCAAGATTCTTGAAGGAATGAAACGTTTCTCGATGTTTGGGGCATGCAAAGTCCAAAATCTTTGGCTGTTGTGAGTGAATGATACATGTAGACCCAAGTTCTAGTTCGGTTTAGTTAGACCTCGGATCTCTGCTTTCATAATAAAGTCAAGTCTAAACCAAAGGTCTATACTTAGGCCTAGACTAGTATAGACGCGAGTATAGACCACCTTTCGTAATGAGACCGTTTAAGACGTTTGTTATGACACTTTTTAAGCACATAATACTTAATAATACTCCGAACAGAATGGCCACTTTTTTGGCCGGTTTTCTGACTCAACTCACCCAATTTCATGTGGAGAGGCATGCATCACACTTGCGTATTTTTTAAATATAGTTTAGTAATTAAATTGCTAGGAACGTCATCGATGACCGACCACACCGCCCTGCCCGACTTGACCCCGAGAAAGGGAGAAGAAGCATGCTATCACGCTCTTGCGATAAGTCAAATTAATGGTGCCAACCTAAAGGTATTTCTAATTCACCCGTGAATTAGATATGACTATTGGTTGACATACATGCGATTCTTCATACATGGAAAATACCGGCCGGTGCTTGTATTCACAATGCACGTACACATACTTATGCATGTGGTAATTACGACTCGTTTGTTTACTCTTATCGAGAGTACGCTTTGGGGAGGGCTATATTCAGCAGTGTATTTGACATTTGTATAGACTGATCATGATGATGATGAAGGCTTCTCTTAAAGAAGTGCCTGGTTACCGGCCGGTATTTTGCATGAATGAAAAGACGCATGTGCTCAATCAAATATAATCGAATGTACTGTTAACAGTTATTGTATTGCGATAACTTTGGTTGGTATGTATAAAATCTGTGCGGGACCTTCTCTGTACCTCCATGTATGTAAAACTACGTTACGTATAAACTCAGAAACTCATTTAAGTACGTATTTACCAACATATTTACAATTTTAAGCGCAACCTTAGTTTTCTCCTCAGATACTTTTCCATACGGCTGGTTTCGTTTAGCAAATGCCTCGAGAGAGACACCTAATGACGATACTCAGAGACGTCAATTCACGATAACAGTTCATTCATTTTATATATATTCTCAAGTGCGTTGATACACTATATGAACATTAGCTTCGTTTAGGTAGATATTTTTCTAGCATTTAACAGTTTCGTAGAAAGGAAATCGCTTCTTGTAGAATAGTTTTAGATATGGAACAATTTAATACAGTTTCGTAGTCAAGAAAGAAAAACTCAATCGTGTAGGATGTATGAACTTTGGATGTGAAACAATTTAATCGATCATTTAACTCTAATTAGGGTCAATAAGTACGGCCGTAAGCAGCTTAAACTTGAAACATATTAGCTGAAGCACGTCTGAAGCATGAGAGAAATTTCTTACGTTATTTTAAAGTAATAGGATATTATAATAATAGAAGTTTACATGGTAGATAAACTTGAGTAGATATACATTATTATCTATC
The DNA here is from genome assembly GCA_958496245.1 of Perizoma flavofasciatum. NCBI lineage: Eukaryota > Metazoa > Arthropoda > Insecta > Lepidoptera > Geometridae > Perizoma > Perizoma flavofasciatum. Next base: position 9,275,380 of record OY292434.1, on the reverse strand, counting down.
ATCCTCCAAAGCGTAGAAATGTTAATAGTATTGAATTGTTTTTAAAAATTCGATTGTTTGTACTAGTGCTAAATCAATATCTTGATCCACTCGTTCCAATGTTGGTGTGAGTCAAAACTGGAACTATTGTGATAAAACAAAAATTAAAATTTAATTAGTTGCTAATTGGAAAGTTCAAAGGAGCTACTGTAAGTAATGGTGTGTACAGCTTCTAAAAGATCTTACAAAGTGCATCCAAAGCATAGAAACCTTATTTTTTTAGCATACATTATTATATAGTGGGGTCACCACACAAGGATTTCCTGTGTCAAAGTCAATAAGCTTTTATTTATTGAAATCACAAGGATCACATAGAAACGTTAGCTTAAAATGTACGTGAATTTAATTGAATTAACGCCGATTCCTTGCGCACAACTAGGCCTAGATAGAATCAGGCAACCAACTCTGCTTGTTTCTTTATTTTGATAATCCTTTATGTGGTGTCAATCGAACAAGGTGAACTTATTTACTGAGAAAGAGAATTAGTCAATTAAATAATGTCTAAAAAGTATAAACCCAAGTTCTTAAGACAACAGACGATACGCATTATACCTCTAATAGATAAAAAAAAACAATTTGACAAGTAAAGTTATCGAGGAAGCGGAGCGTCACAGGCCACCATAGTGATGTAGGTCGCGTTATAAACGCCATGTTTTGAACGTTCTGTACGAAACTTTACCTAAGCTTCGCAACACGCGGTTCACAAAAAAAATTTATTCACGATTCACAATTTTTATAAGTAGTAAAATAACGATTCCTATATTATATACTATCAATTCCCGCTAGAGTCGTAAGTAGGGGCCCACTTTATGGAACGACAAAATAATATTTCACGTAAACATTAAACTTATGAAAGGCGTTAACGTTTTTTACGAGCGGAACATAAAACCTTGAAGGTTTTTATAAGCGTAGATGCACATCGAGAGGATTAAACACAGCGGAAATCGCTCCTTATAGCGGCAAAGACCGAAATAAAACCACATCCTATAAAAAAATGGAACATGGCTTTGTCATGTCCGATTGCACGAGAAAATTCAAAATACTTATATTACCTAACTTTTCATGACAATGTTTTATAGAAACCTGATACTTGGAGCCAAAGTCAAAATGTTAATGCTGCAAATACTCGTAGATAATATTGATGGCATTGTGAGCTTTATGTGTCATAAGCACGTCAAGTTTCGTACAATGATGTTTGTTTAAGTCCTGTAGACTTGACATTTCCCACATTACAAACAAACCATGTATTTACATAAAAACAAGGATCTATAATAAAGTAGAATCTATTCTATTAATATATTTTATCGGAGATTTTTTTCGCACGTAGCTATTTACAGATATATTTTTTCATTTACTATGATTAATTATAATAACGAACTCGTTCGTTCTCTAGTTTTTCCAACTGCCACAAAAAAAAGATTTAAGAAAAAAAACAGCTGTAGCCGCTTAACCTGTATATGTCGTACACACGCACAAGTACCTATATAACTGAAACCGCATCCCAGCCAGAGCTTTTATTGTAGAGTTTTCAATAGTATTCCCCGTTGCGCAGTAATATTATATTCGTCTCCACGCTGAGTTCATCTGCTTGATGAGCACACAGCCAAGTGCGCAGTAAATACTAATAAACATTTCAATGTCTCAAAACGTACCATCGAGTCGCGTAATTGGGTTAAAAAGCTATTAGAAGCATCTGGTTTGCGTTTGTGGGACAAAGTTGCGATTTGTTAACGACGCTTAGGGGATACCTAACGGCTGATTAAACAGTTACTTGTGAGTTATTGGAACACAGTTTTGTATATTTCTTAATGTATTAATTTATTTAAAACAATGTAGTGGGAGTGTACTGAGAGATGGCCCACCTACCACGCATCCCTGCTCCGCTCAGCTTAGTTGGACGGGCCATTGGTAACAGTAATATCTGCTCAAAACTTAACCCTCAATAACTAACAAAAAAAAAAGATTTCTCGGCAAGTTAAGTTATTATTTACTCACGCATTATCACAAATATCATCAACTTAAAAACCTTCGCTAGTATTCTTATATTTATTTTCCTACCACGTGGTATAATAGCTAACGATGTAGATTTTAAATCTGGTACATCACCCGTAGTACATCACTGGATTATTTTAGCTCAAAAAACGTATATGCGTATAGTGCCAACAAACTGGTGCTTTCAACATCGGTCAATTAGGTCACTGACCCAAAGCAGCTAATCTACATGCCATCACGACAACCGAAGAACCTACCAGCGCACCATATTATTATATAAGTTTTGCCATACCTGCAGCTGAGTCCAAAATATCAGCTTCGGGAGTAGTAGCCGTGACCGTAGACTCGTTATTGAACTCGCATACATTACCAGGAATATTGGCCTGTGTTGGTATTTGCATAGTATTGTCCCGTGGACACACTCGAAGACAAGAAGCACACGCTACATCACAGTACTTTAGCTCGACTTTGGACAAAAATAAGGCCTGGCCTAACCGGAGCGGGGAGTAAGGGCCCGCGCAAACGATCAGTAGATACTTTGATGTGATCTTTGAAAGCCACTTTATAACTATTTCCCTTTGATGGCCATGACCACTGCAATTGCCACCGCGGCATTTTGATCGGGCTACGAGACTATCTTGTCACGCCAGGTGTGTTAAGGCCTGCACAAACTGGCGCGGTCACAGCGACAGAGTTGTGGTGGCGGTACATCGATGCCAACTTTGACAACCATTTGAAAACTATTGAACTTCACAGCTACTGTATCGGTTTAACCGGGCCTTCACACTTCAGTGTGTGCCACGTTTTCTCACTTTCAAATGTTTCATATGAAAATACCGCGGGCACGCCGCTAAACAAGCTTGAAGGTTTTCTGTTCATTCCAGTACTCACCAGAAACCGTGATATACAATCTCACTACGAATTTAATAGAGAAGGGTATATTTGAAAAAACTACCGTTAATGATATGTAGACTCGTGTAGATTACAGACTGCGGCACTGTTTTTACTCTACCCTGGTGCGGTGAACGTATTAACATTTAGACTGGCCGTGCATCGCAATGCGCGTTTTGATAGCATCCGTGTTAGCACTTTGTGTCCAACAGGATACACGATGGAATCATGATGACTTTGTAAATTCTGATCCACACTGAATTAGATTATCCACTAGATTATGTAGAGAATGTATTTTACATCGCGTAGCTACGATGTAGCAAGCGCGTAGCAAGCTACGTCGTAGACTTTATGAATCGAACATTATTTTTGGCTTATATCCGTTTGCACTTTAACAGCTCCTTTGTGACTGATTTGTACAGAAAAACTGTAACTGAGAAATGCCTCACACTGTCTCGTCACTGAAATGAGTCTTTTTTTAAATATTTTAAGTATTCTTAAAAAACATGTCACAAAGTAGGTACGCAGTGTTTTATAATTCTTTATATTATTAGCAAAAAACTACTAAGCTATCAAATATTAGGAACGTTCAATTTTTTTACACAAATTTTATGTTCCAAGAAATCCTCCAATCATGAAAGACTAGCATTTTCTCATGGCTTCGCTTGCATGGTACGTGTTATTCTAGGTCACGAACTATACCTGTTCCAAATTTCATTCAAATTGGCTCACCCGTTACGGAGGTCCTTAGCAGCAAACATCCACACATCCGGATTTTCGCATTTATAATATTATCAATAATGGTATTATCACGCGTAGTCATTTTGTAACTGATAATAAACAAGTTAATAATACATACATACATAAACTCACGCCTGTTTCCCGGAGGGGTAGGCAGAGACTACGGATTTCCACTTGCTACGATCCTGACATACCTCTTTTGCTTAATTCGCTCTCATTACATTCTTCATACATGCTCGCCGGTTTTGGGTACTCTTGACCTGACCTTTCTCCAGAACGTCTCCTATCTGGTCAGAGTACGTTCGCCGGGGTTTACCCTTTCCAATTATCCCATTCACGCTGCTCTTATATACATGTTTCGTCAATATCCTTTCGTTCATCCTTTCTACAAGCCCAAACCACCTTAGCATACCTTTCTCTATTCTTGTCACTACATCTTCTTTCACTCCACAACGCTCTCTTATCACACTGTTCGTCACCCTATCTCTCAAAGTCAAACCACTCATACTTCTCAAAGCTCTCATTTCAACTGCATTAATAATAGTTAATAATAATAATAATAATGCCTCTTGGAATTTTTCACACAGAATCATCTAGCCCCAAACTAAGCAGAGCTTGTATTATGGGAACTATATGAGTGATATATTAATATTATACTTTTTTTTGTCAATACATACATATTATACATTGAAAACACCCAGACCCGAGCCGAATATTTGTAGATCATACAATCGAACTCGCTACCTTCTGCGTCTCAAGCGAGCTTTCGTGCCATACCCACTGTGCCATAGAGGTCGATCAAAGTTCATTTGATTCTTAATTCAAATCCTGTCTCCACCCCGTCTTAAGTAGCAAGTAAAGCTTCAAGATGTTAGTAGCACTTAGCAAACTATTTCGAGCAATACAGGAAGCTGGGAAGTTGCAAGTCTAGCTCTGCGCCTTAACCGTAGGCCCCAGGGGAGCCATTAATGTTCCCTACGACTCTGAATGCTGCTTTCAGTCTCTGGGTAGTGATCATCCACCTAGCGTTTACTTAGCTTTAAATGTTATTGCTGAACGTAAACTTGAATCCAAGTTTGTACGAGTAGGAAGTTCGTAGTGAAAGCACTGAATTGTAAGTTTTTTGTTTGGTTCTGCTAAAGTAATTGGACTGAGATGCGCCCTACGTCAAGCACCTATCGAATTGAACATATGTTCCATACATGACTCATATGTTTTATTTACACCCATCAGACACAAAAATAATACTGATATACAAATACATACTAAGATATTATAATAGGCTAAATATTTGCCTGCAACTTTTGCGTTCACCCCATAACGAAATCGGTAACGCTGCGGTTGATGTTATCACAAAGTAACATGAAAAATTTAAGCAGCCTGGGTGCTGCTTGGTAGATTTTTTCAAGTTCCTGTGTCCTGTTCCATCCCATGTATCCTAGAACTCGACGCTGCTCTAGCAAAGTGAGAACGATCATTTACGTCACCAAGTGTCCGCTATCGGCCGTCATAGTATTATGCCATACTAGCTTCTGCCAACGGCTTCGCCCGCCGTAAAAAAGTAGCCTATGTGTCATTCTGATATATAAGTTATATTACTGTAAAGTTTCATTGAAATCCGTTGAGTAGTTTTTGCGTGAAAGAGTAACAAACATGCATCCTCACAAACTTTTACGTTTATAATATGTATTAGTAGGATACATATTACAGACGCATCGATGTAGAGATGTACACAATTACTTTTTGGAATACTTTCTTTATAGAAATGCATGTGCTGCGAACCTGAAGGAGAGAATGGGAAATGGGGAGAAAAGTTGGTCCACAGATACAGAAATTTGGTTGTCGCCGCAAGAGATTTAACATACTCGTATATCTCATTTAAAAGTACTATTTCAGTCTTATTGGAATTGCCAAAAAAATCTGACATATAGAAATCAAAATACCTACGAATAGGTATTGCAAATTAACTATGTCTATAAGGCAAAAAGACATCGGTTTTCTGAAACATCGCTTTTGTAAAGTTGCTAATTACTTTAGCACTACAACCATCTTAAATATTCATCTTAAATTAAAACTAGTTTATTTTATGTATGATCTTTTTTTAAAAATCAGTCCCACGTTTTCCACTATAGATTTATCTGCAATAACCCTCGATAAAAACTCGCTAATATAAATGAAAATTCCTTGCCTACAAATTGACATTAAGCGTGACCTCTATTATTTCAATTTAACCCGACATTCAAAGGTAATATAGCAGGTTTTAACATACATTTTGATCGAGCTTCTCATTAACATATAGATAGGGACCGAAAAAATCGTACCTTTCTTTTGGTCCCATCGAAAGATAAATTAAGGGTTTTTTGCAGGATCTGTGACCAACGGGGTGGTCTACAGACTTTCATTGCGGCTTCGTATACATTAGGGTGCCTACTGAAGATTTGAATTAACTTCAGTTAATTATATTGTTGTACAGTAAATTGGGCCTGTAAATTAAAGGGTCCCCTTTGTGGAACGATTGTAAGAACAAATTGTGAATAAGGTCGTGGGTAATTTATGTAATTTAAGACAAAATTGGAACGTAGGTCATACTAAATAAATATCATATAGGCAAAAGTATTGTTGCAGGTAAAATAAAGTCGTTCTTAGTTTTATTTCGGGAGAACTGAGTTAGCTTCTACTAACGTTTTTAGTTATATTGTCCCAATTAATTTATTCAAACTTTCAAAACCAACAACTAACAGATATGTTGGTTAAAAAAGTTGTGAAAACTGGTTCAAATATTTCCATAACTCTGCTCATATTTGATTGCGCAGTGCAAATTAATCTGAAATGAACTAACTTACGCACGGCTGCTTCGAATCCGTTTCGCGAATCAATACGTACCAAATTTATTCAATTAATAACCTCCAGTGCCCAGATAAAGTGGATAAATGTCTCATAAATTAGTTAGGGGTGATAAAATGTGTTTGAACGCTGTGGCGTGTGTGGGATATATGTATGGCGAGTCGATTAGGTTATGAAAACTTTGTGGAGCTGAATTTTTGAATTCTATTGGCTCGTGTATTTTACTTGTAAGTTGGAACCACTGAGTCATTTAAGCACATAAGGAGTCTTGAATGTCTGCTCTGAATTAACCATCTGGCCATCAATACTTTTAAGCAACTATAGGTAGCCGGAAGCCTGGAGCCACGTTTTTCGCAAAACAAAAGCTCCTAATTCTCGAAGCGAAACTTTTTTCATACCGTAACAACATTACTCCAAAAAATATTGGCAAAAAGTTCAAGACGCAAACAAATGTGGACCGAATTCTGGCAAACCAAAATTGGGAAATCGTTTTCGGAATATATCTCCCAGTTATTCTACAAGTTGTGTAAAAAGAGCCATTTTTTCGGAAACGCATACATTATTTATATAGGGTGTGATATCGTATCTTTTGTTTACCGCGAGTAGTTTCGGTCCTGCGGGATTCAACGATGTCAGAGTTGTACGGATATGGAATATCGATTTATATACATATAACATGATAGCGTACAGAGAGGTGCTGAATCCAGCATGAAGGTACACAGAACTCATTATACTAGTATGTAGCATGACATGAGTGAATGTCCGGCTGTTATAGAGGTGTGCGCGATCGCAAATAAAACAGTAATGAAAAACTACTGGGTGAGTTTAAAAACCGTGAATTCATGGTCCAAAAGCTTTGGTGTGGATGATGTGTTAACTTAACGTTACTCACCTAATAAAAATAGTTTTTTTCCTCGATTTGTAACCTGCCTCCCGCGATACAGGCTCGACCTTGCTTGGGGACTAACAGCAATTATAGTCTTATTGTATTTTTTTATATTTAAGGTAAATAAAATTGTATTTGTATAACTATATTTTTTTATGAACTTTAAAGCTGGAATCTACTGCGTTCCATATCGCGATAGCTGCAGTGTTCGGTGATACCCATTACCTCATTTTACTCATATCGATATATCCCCAGAATCCGTAACTTTATCCGGTAAACGAATCCGTTATCTAGGGACCAACGCTATCACATCTAAATTGAATTATCGGTACCCACTAGCTACGCCTGTTGACAGTGCCGTGTCCAGGGAGCCAAGTTATTGAATTTATTTACATACATACATATTTACATACAAAAAGGGTCGAAATAAAACGGCAAATGTAATATATCGCAGGATGTTTATGATACTAGATCAAGTGTAATTGGATCGACGAAGCGAAGAATTCGTCGTGAATATTTCTTTATTTGGGGGTTTGTTTGGGAATGAATTTAAAACCTAGCTAGAAGATGTACTACCTACCCAACGATAGGTTTAGTTATGTCTTCAGACGGACCACACTACAACCATTTTTATTAACCATATTCTATTATTTACGCATGACCACTGACACCGGGCAGTGGTCATGTGTAAATAATAGCAAGGTTGCTACAGCTGCCAAAAGTTGCATTGTCGCGACCATCAATTGGTATCAGAGACAGCGAACCAACTGACGAAGATGCGGGTGGGGGGAAGGGTACGCGTGCGCTCTGCAATGTGGCTGCGTATCAAGAATGGCAAGAATCGCTTAAGGATCCGGCGAACAGCGATCACAACTTCTATTCGAAGCGTGTCCAAAAATATCGCTATCTCTTTTTGGCTGATGCAGACCCACCAGTGCTTGCGCGATAGCAATATTAGCGGTTCAGAATTTGTTATAAATTTGGTAGTGTTTCGTAATACCAAAAATGAGGACTGAAAACTTGTTGTATGTTTCATATCGTGTTGTTATTATGTAACTAGACAATGCCTAACCAAACGATACGATATTGCTGTTTTTAATATGAAACGTATAAGATGAAAACATGTCTTCAATGATATAAAAATATCCAAAATGCCATTCCTTTACATTTCATTATAGGTAAGTATTTTGAAAAAATATTTATCGAGGTACCTAAATACTATTTGAATACAAATAATAACATAATATGGTGGAAATAAGCTCTAATTACAAAATATTTTGGTATTACGTTTGTATGGGCAATTCATCCTGCGCAGGCCTCTTAAAGCGTCCGAACCACAGACTTTTGCTCCATCCGCGTGTGGTTCGTTTGAATAAAAGTACCGCACTTCTTTATACTTACAGATTCGTGCCAGACCACTATGTCGCTGTCGTATGGTTGAGGTGTCGCAAGTCTGAAGACACTTTTAGGTTTAACTACCGATAGCGATGATAGCAAAATTGGGTTAAGGATGCTAAGCACCAACTGGAGTTAGTTCTTATGAAATTGTGGCCAACTGTTTCGAATTATCGTCAAGTGAATAAAAACAGGAAGCCTATAGCTTCATATTGTAAAAACGGGAATTTTCACGTACTGCACTATCGGTGAAGGCACCGACTAAGTTTCGACTACGACGCGGAAGGAGAAAGTCGCAACCACTCACCCTGATGAAGACTCTCGGAATGAGTCGAAACTTAGTCGGTGCCTTCACCGATAGTGCAGTACGTGAAAATTCCCGTTTTTACAATATGAATAGTCAAATTCACGATAGTTTTTAGCCTATACCTTGATTATTTTTTGAATGATTACTTAGGTAATATTATAAAGAGGAAATATTTTTTTCTTTGTTTGTGGTTCTGAAACTACTGGAGCGATTTCAAGCATTTTTTCACCAAATGAAAGCTAAATTATCAGGAAGTACCATACGCTATAATTTATTTTAGAATAAAAATAGAGATCCTTAAGAAAATTGCAATAATGTAAACCAAAGTAGCAAAATTATGCCTATAAAATTTATTATTTGGCGTGCGCTAAGAAAACTATTGATGATACATAAAAATAATGTACTACATGATTAAAGTACTCATTATTACCTACAAAAATGTCCGCGAGGGAATCAATCTTACTATCATAGTTAAGTCACATTAGCAGCTTTTGTGTTCTAAAATTTAATTAAATCGCCGATATTCCCACGGAATCGAAACTTACGCGGGTGAAACCGCGGGGCGCAGCTAGTCTTATATACGGTGCTAAGTGAACAAGCTCATTCACAGAGAAAGAATATTGTAACAAAACACTGCTGTTAACATTACCAAAAGTTTTAGACAGCTGCAAGTAAAACCATATCCATCTCAAATCGAAGTGTTAATGTAGATATCAATCAACTAGAATATAAATGTAAAAATTCAATTTATTATGTTTGTTCACATCAAGATAGAAGGGCGATACGCTACACGACACACGACGATTAACATGAACGATTTCCCAATTATTCCTACCGGAATACTATCTATTTTCCCTATCTGTTATTACTGCTAGCTTTCACACAAACCTACCCATTTTTAATTTCTATGTTTTATGGCGTCGACAGTACTTTTCAACTAACTATTATGAGTAGTTAACTTTTTATGATATTCAGTCTTACTTAAAATGATACACAATAGGTTTTTAATAGTAAGTGCCTACCTAATGTAAATCCGTTATTGGCAATAAGATATGAGTAAGATTTATTTGTTTTATACGAAGGCATGTGGATTCTATGACATAAATAAGTGTTAGTTAAGAAAATTACAGTTTTTTACAATATTAATAGTTTTGGATAATTAAGTAATTTGTATTTTCTTGATAGATAAACGCGACCATTTAAAGCATATAATTATGGTATTTATGGCCTTCTTCTTAGATGTGTTACGAATTAAAAATACGCTTAAATAACACTTGATCACTAAACCAGGTCTTTGTATTTTTAATCATATTATTTAAATTAAAATGAGTATTTTACTTGTATTCTTAAACCGTAATGGTTTTAAATTAGAAACATGACGAACTAGGAGGTAGGCGTTGGTAACTACGCCACTGTTTTTATAACTATTTGCAGTTACCGTCGTTTTCTTCGTTTTATGTACCTAATTTTATTATGTTCCAATAAATGATATTTGTTTATTTGTTTCAACCTTTCGCGATCAGTAAACATGATTCTAAGTTTTATTAGGGATTTAGGTGTGTTATTTTTTGTGGTTAGTATAGTGTGTCGTGATGTGAACATGGAATTTTCTTATTCTGTAGACGATATTAGGATAGTTGCGGCTACTGCCTTTTTCTCAACGGTAGTTTCATATACTCCGGTCAACCCGTGGCCATGGCTTTTGCAACATAGTCAAAACGGAAAATAATAAAAAAGGTAAATGCGATAAAGACCCACATATAATATTTAATTATATTTGAACCATGTATTTCTATTTAAAATGGCCATTGGAATTTATGATACGAGTTTTTTTGGTAATTTAATTTTAATAATAACATTTGCTGGTCACTTTGTCCAGGCAAGGATAATAAAACATTAAATCTTGACATTGACTTTCATTTTATTACAAAATATTAATTGCACATAAGAATGTTCATACAAAAATATATTCTTAATTAAAAGATTCCCACTAAAACAAACTAAAAAACTGCAATACCTTTAAAAACTGTTTTAATGAAATAAAGATTACTTTCATGTCCACAGAGTAGTAATGAGCTAGCGACACAGAACAAGTGCCCCATCACTTTCCTTCTATATTTACCAAATGCCGCTAGAGCTTACCATTATTACTCTCAATTCATATCAGATGTCAAGAAAAATAACAACTTACAATAACATTATTACAGAATATAATAAATTGGAAGTTTATAATGCAATTTTAATACAAAGCTAATTATAAATTATGAGTTTCTGTACATTATAATTGACAAAGCCCCAAAAGCATATTGCGTATTTTAACAATAATTATGATTTCTTATTATTATTAAGAAATTTGTCAACAATCTATCTACTATCGAATTTGTTAATATCTATTTACATTTTGTGATGGTATTATGGTAACACTTTTCTTTGACTTTACATTATCGATCATGTTCATAAACAAATTCTAATGTCACTTTCTACGTTTAACAAAGCATGCAATTTTTTTTTTATAATCAAAAAGTATGCAGTATATTTAACAAGATAGTCTGACCATCGCTAAAAAATAATAATCTGCACTTTAAAAAAATTTTCATCATAATAATATTAACTAAACTTATTTTTTTGCGACATTTTACACAATCGACATTGTAATTTTGTGACAATAATTGATTTATTCTAATTTCATTAATCCGACTTAAGCTTTAATATCAAATTATTCTAAATGAAGCTACTTATAAATAAATCGGCATTTTATATTCATATAATTTTCTATTTTAAATTGTTTATGGCCAGTTGACCAGTTATTGACAAAGTAAAAAATATTTATTGTGAAGTTCTTGTAAAATTGTACAATTTAAAAAGCTATGGTAACTCCTGGCTTATAGACTAACTACAAATAATCTAAAAATTATTATTGTGACGCTAAAAATCCAAGTCAATACGATTTTAATTTGAAATTGAATAAAGCAAATGGCTTGGAATTCGTATCTATCTATAAATCAAGTTTGCTTTTACATGTTACAAAAACTCTGAGAAAAGATCGAGATACATTATAAAGCAGTTTTAAGTTACAAAATCATTGAAATTTGTTTCGTTAAAACAACAATTTGATTGATGGATCGCTTTCAAAGTATTTTGTGTAACAAATAATGATAGTAAGATTTTATCAAAATAGCCAAGCGATGTAACAAAATATTTCGAAACATCCATTTGTCTCGAAACATAATTAGATTTTTCATTGTAACTTTTAGACTGAAATGGAAGTTGTTAATCTCACTCCATTTCGAAGGCCGTTGATATTTTTTATTAAACAGAAAAAATGTATTAGCAAATTGTTGACCGCTGATGCTTGGGCCACAGTGTATTTTGTAACAGTTATAACACTCTAGAATTATTTATTTTATTACATACTTGTTACAGAGCTTGTGATTTCAGAGACCATCCCTATTATAATATCACAAAGAAAAATAATCACGTTTCCGATGTCAAAATGTTCATTATCTATATACTCAGAGACACGTAACGTAACCTTTGGACAGGTAAATTTATAAGGAGTTTGTAAAAAAAATCTTAGACAATATTAGAGTGTTAACACACACTTCAAAAGATTTTATAAATGAACTGAATGAGGTTAAATTTGTGGAATACAAAATCTTTAGAAAAAAATATTTTAAAAAGGATTTGTTGGCGTAACTCTAGCAAATATTATTCAAGGCTACCTATTTGTTAATATTTTGGTTAACAAATAGGTAATTACAAAGCACACAGGACAAAATAGAAAAATTGCTGTAGCGAAACACACTGTGGCATAAAGTCCTATTTGGTATCACATATATGAGACATCATAAACAAACGGCTAGAGCACACGCCCTCAGAACGAAAGTTTTGATCAAACTTACAATTTATTCCTAGCTACTTTTATAACTTTTACATACTCACATAATTATTAAAACATACAAACATCAAAAAAACTGTGCGATCATTTGGAAAAGTTAAAATCTTTTAATTTTCCCTTCATTCGCTTTTCCATAGGATTTCAAAATCAATTTAGTTCATGTAATACCAATAGAAATAAATGTTTTTTTTTATTCTAAATATTGTATTTTTAACAAGAAAACATTTTTTTTATTTATTTTTTATGTATATTTCAACGAACTAAAAATATTTTAGGTTTTCAAACTGATCGCAAAATTTTTTTGACGTGTACTACATATTCGCGTGTACAGCACAATAACGACACCAATGCAAAAATGCAACCAGAAATAAAAGGTTTAATTTTTAATCTGTGGCATGATTAGGATTATTTTCCTGAAGTTTACTAGATAGCGTAGCAAGGACACAACATGAAACTACATAATTAACTTTTTCTTTCAGTACCACACTTTCTGTGCTACTTTTAAGAACTAAACAACGACGCTTGCCTCACATGACCAATTGCCATTGATCAAAATATAACCTCTCATTATGAGAAAGATTTATTTTGCAGTTGGGTCGTTCTTGCGCTGAATGTACAATATGTTTAAATACTCCTGACTTCTTGCTCATTATCACAAGGCTTTATGAGTCTCTTAAAAAAAAACATTTTTTTTTTCTGAGAATAAGTTTTGAGGGACAAGGTTTTAACGAGTTCAGTAAACAACGTATATTTTATTCAGATTATCGAAAATGTTTTAGTGTTGAATTAGCGTCGGAGGGTTTTCTAGCTTCATTTTAAAATAAATATTAGTACTTTATTGGAAATCTACTTAGTTTTTTATATTCTTAGAGCGATGTTTATTTCTAAAAACTCATAGAATATATTGTATTTTACTGAGACTCGCTAGGAACGCTCCAAACGTCCGCCATCTTATGACTAAAGCTCTTTCAAACAATACACTAATCTCAACACATGCCGATATCGCACTTGAACTAACAAAAGTGCTAAAACAGACAATTGCTGGAAGCATGTTGCTGTGCATCGTGTGAATTAAGCTTTATAGATCCGGAACAAATATCTGTAGAACAAAGATATTTGTCACGCAGCGGGTACCGAACCCGCACCTCCTACGTCGCAGCCGGCTTCTAGCCGGCCGTTCCATCGAGATCGTCAAATAGAACATTATTGTTTATTACGTAATCGGGGAAATCCTGGTGTAGAAAACATAAATACCATTCTCTAAAGCAGTTATGCTTTGATGTATTTTCCTGATAAACAGTATTTAGAACCGTTTCGTTTGAGGTATTTTTATATATATTTTTCTTCACACAATTCATCAAATAAAGTATTTAAGGCAAACAAACCATAACGGTTCAATATTTTATCTTTACGTTGAGTAACTTTCAATGAAAATAGCGAAGTTTCTACGTATTTTTGAAAAACAAGCATTTAACCTTATTCGAGTGAAGAAATCATGGTCCATTTGAATGAAATCAATTACTAGGAATTGTGAGGAACATAGATTTTGAGTCACGTGGAGATGTAATCTAATTGGATCGGGGTTTTGTATATAATGATTTTGTAAGTATTTTATTTCATAAGTTTGAAATATTAATAACATAATTCCATTTTTGTTTTTTATAGAGCTTAGGACGACGCCTATGCTCTGAATGTGAAAGATATATTCATCGTATATTATAACTTAATCATCAGCCTAATAATTTTCTAGTAAAATTTTGGATCTCCTCCAAGTTATCTATAAACTTCACTTCGTAGGTATTTATAAACTTCAGAACTGTCAATAATGATACGTACAACACAATAAGGATTTTCTATATTAAAAGGAAACGTTTCATCTCCTGTGACTCTAAAACGCACGTTATTGCCGTCGCAATCTTTTTCATGTAAGACAACGGTCAACGCTTGACCAACCTGACCAAAAAATACCGTGTCACAAAAAAAGTCCGCGTATACAGCTGTAACTTACTCCCACGGTCCACGAATCATAGTTCGCTACGTAGAATGTTTTAAAAGCGGCTGTTCGTGCTCGCTTCGCTCGTCCTGAGGCAGCACGGTGACCTCGTCTTCGTCGGCCAAAGGCGAGTAGACGAGGCCACGCGAGCGATTTGGCTGATCGCGTTGCACGCGTAGTTTTCGGACCTGTTGAAAAAAGAAGTAAACATCATCATCAGCTTCACAGAAGCAGACGACATCTGTGGTGCAGTGGGCGCAGGCCCGTCTGAGACGCAGTAGGTTGCGGGTTCGACAAAATATGATCTGCAAATGTTTGTCTCGAGTCTGGATGTTTTATAAGTATAATATGTATGTATTTACAAAAAAGTATATAAGTAGTTTATCAGTCATGTAGTTCCCATAATACAGGCTCTGCTTAGTTTGGGACTAGATGATGCTGTGTGAAACTGTTCAGCATTATTTATTTATTTTAGCTTAAAATTACAACTGTTAACTATTTCTGCAAAAAAAAAAAAATTATACCATGAAGGTAGAAAAAAAAAGCGTATGACCAGTAAGCAGAGCTTGTATTATGGGAACTAAATGACTGATATACTAATTGTATTTTTTTTGTAAATACATAGGTACATATTATACATAGAAAACATCTAGACCCAAGACAAATATTTGCAAATCATACAAACATTTGTCCCATGGCTAGAATCGAAACCCGCAACCTTCTGCATCTCAGGCGGGCCTTCGCCCACTGCGCTACAGAGGTCGTCAAAACAAAAAGCTACACAGAGAGTAAATATTTAGAAAGAATGATTTTAAAATGTACCTTTTCCTAAACGTTCGGCTGACATTCCAGTTTTGTTCTTGTATTTTGTAGTTTTTACAACTAGATGGCGTTAGTCAATTTGACCAAAAGCTAGACCGCGCTATAAATATAAACTTTTGACTCCTATTGTTTTTTTCTAGCTGTAAGTACAATGATCGACGTGTATATTTTTGGAAAACAAGTAGCCAGTACCCAGGAGCCGTGTGTGAATCGTTAGTCAGTCACAGTTTTTACATGTTTGACGTTAGCGAATATCAAACAAATTGAATCGGGAAAAAAATAGTAAATTGGAGATATTCTAGAGAAAGGCCAGGTCAGAAGTACACTTAACCGCCGAGCTTGTATGAAGAATGTGATGAGGATGAATGAAGCGAAAGAGGTATGCCAGGATCGTAGCAAGTGGAAATCACTATCCCTCCAGGAAACAGGTGTGACTTTATGCATATATGTATGATTTTAGCGATTCATGGTGATGTTAATTTTACATTAAATTACACTCTACAGTTACATACAGTTATACCAGAGACACGCTAAAAATAAAACATATTCAAAGTAATTTTTTTTTTAAATAGGTAGGATCGTTTCGTTGTTCGATCTAATCCCCAAAAACCTACAATATGTTACACAAAAAACTGTATTCTTTATGCTGAGCAACCTCAGATTCATCCTCAGTGCGTAGATTTTTTTAAGATATTAAGAAGAGGGTAGTCCTCTGAATACAATACTTTCCTCTGAAAGTTCCAACATTAGATTCGGCACATCCCGCGTTTTGCTAGCCAAAATCATAAATTCTACAAATACAACTGTGAAGGTTAGCTCTTTAAAATATGAAGGGGTGCACTGAGAAAGGAGTTCTAAGAAGAATGTGCCCAGGAGCTTGATTTGACCCCACCATCTCCTTTTCACTTAAAACCAGCAGACGCACAGCTCAGTAGCATCCGTATCATGTATACCACCCATTTGCACTAAACATTTCGGTTCTACTTTTATAATGAAAACGGCAAAGGACTGAAACAAATCACCATCGCCTGTCCTTTCTGAAAAATACAATCTAGGTCTCTTCAAGGAAGAGTGAATAGGTATCTTCTAGATCTTCATGCTCCACGTATCGAATATATCATCACTTAAAATCAGGTGAGATGATGGCCAAAAGATCTATTCTTAAAAAAAACGGATATCTACCCGTAAAGGGTACGGAAGAATTAATGCACAGTACAAAATGTTAGCTGAAACAAAATGCGCTCTAGTCAAAAGTACGCCTGTGTATCTATCTAAAAATGGTTTATTTTTACCTACGGATACATATGCATCACTGGGGATTTCTATTCATATCCAATTTCAAATATTTACAAACCAGATTACACTACGATTGAATACGGGGAAATTGAATAAATAACTCGCGTAACTGTATTCCAGATTAGTTGCACGGTAACGGAACAGCGGGCTGATCTACGATTAAAATGATGGAGCGCGCCCCACGTCAATATAAGATTAATTTTGTAGCTAATTGCTGGATTTGTGGACGGACTCAGAGCTGCGAAAATAGGGTTTCTGGGGCATCATTTGAACAATTGAGGCGCAACACGTGTTGGCCAATATATTTTCCACCATTGACATCACGACAGGAGCCCGTATGTGCGTTTGCAATAAAAGTGCATGCTGTGATGTCCTCTGATTGTGGACATGTGTAATACATAACCTTTGTATCAGATTTTTTGTGTGTGTTTGTCAATACAAAATATAAATACAATCTGAATTTCATTAAGTCAAGAGTGAATATTATAAGTATTATTCGTGCTCCATCATCAACTATACCATGACTTATCATCAGGTGAGATTACGATCAAATGTTGGTATAAATACGATAAAAACAAAATGTTTGGCGACTTTGCTCAACAGCGCGCAACGTTGCCGATAACGCGCGTCTATTAGTTTGTCTCCGTTCAACATGTATGTAGTTGCGTATCTTATGTTGGCGCGTGTAGACGTTTGCGACAACAATTTTAATTGATGAAATTACAAAAATTGCAACTAAAACCTTCAGGCGACATGTTGTCAACAACGGTTCATTATGGACAGACATTTCTTTACAGAGGTTTTGCGTCGGCGTTCAACATATTGAGCAACATTGCGCATCAATTGTTGCCTAGTAAATACATCGCTTTAGTCTAAAAAATGGGGCAGCTTGCCCCCCAAATCTCTCCGAAACAATATTTACATTATTAAAAAAAATCTAGGTATTCAGTGTCATTGTGCTATACCACCTACACGAAAGACTATGTTAGATTAGACGACAATTTAGGATAGCACAATACAAATGGCGAAATTTAATTATAATAATGTTTGATAGTGTGTGATGTGTATGTCATTTGACATGAAAGAAGGAACTACAAAAAACGAAACGTCAGGTAAAACAATGCAGCAAGTGCTAAGAAAGAACTGCACTACGAAAAATAAACTATTCCTGAACCAAGTTTACGATAAAAGTAGATACCTACACGAACAGATCGCAATTTTGTGGCGTTCAATCTCTTTATTTGCACTAAACCCCTTTCATGTGACACTGGAGTCTCTCCACCAAAACTTTACGATAGGCCCTGACCCTACTTTAAAGTTAGATTCAATATTGGATTGTGGCTCCTCAATTCAATGGACTTTGGATCTAAGTTCTGAACTCATCAGATTGCAGAATTATCTGCGTTTAAGCCAAATTACTCTTATCGCAAAGCCGCAGGACGATGTGCACTTTGTCAAATAGGATTGAATTTGTAAATTGATTTTCCAACAAAAAGTACAAAATTCATTTTACCTTAGCCATATTTTTTACAGAAAATAATCAGATCGTTCAATATTATCAAGACTGAAAGTAAACCTTTTAGTCCGGACACTTTTACATCGAACTGTAATACTTAGCTTTGCTTTAACTTACATAAATCTATTCCATTCCACAAAACCCACCAAGTCGATTTCGGGCGCTTCACTCGAGATCCTTATTTATGTTACACATGCCCGTCTGCGCTAAGCTTGGGCAAAGACTTACACATATCTTAGTGACTGATTTCTACGAAAAAATAATTTCAATGAAGTCAGTAACACACCTGAGTGTGTTTTAACTGTCTTATAAATGCAGCTTGGCATTATAAATAAACATCCAACCTACAAATACTAGAATTCCTTGTGTCGAGGTATCAGAAACTATCAGAGTACCGTGATATCACAACAGCCAGACTCGGAACAAATATCAGCAGAACATGCAATAATTTGCCCTGAATAATCTTGCATCGCAGACAGCTTCCGGCCGCCGCGCCATACCAGTCGTCAGTTGCGAGTGGTAAGTAGATATCTTATTTGAAAGCAGTCATTGAAGTCATCATTCTACTCGCTACTAAAAACCAGCAACAGATATCGCACTGACCTGTATCGCGGTCAGAACTCCTAGAAGGACTAGAGCGGCCGCAGCGCACACCGTAAGGAATACGGCGCTTAGGCTCGGCGCGGCCCGCGCGCTCGTTTCGGTGTGTTGTGTTTCCCAGTCCGCTATACGACGCTTGCCCGCCACTGATGAGTTTATGCATTCACCTATGAGACAGAAAAAAATATAACAAATTAAATATAGGAAATTTTGATTGTAATAAGATGTCTGTCAAGTAGAATCTTACCATTATCAGCATGACAGTGGCAGCAATCTGTGTTGTCAGCTAATGTAGTCGTGCTCTCAGCACAGCACGGCACACATTGGTTATTCAACCTGCGAAAAATAGACCAAAGTTTATTAGAAAGAAAGAAAAGAGAGAAAGAAAATATTTTTATTTACCTTAAAAACTACTACACAAAATTTATGGTATTAGATATTTGGTTTTTAAAAGTGTGAGGTAAATCTCAAGATTTTATAATAACCCAATCGTCGACCTCGGGGGGACAGGAACCCTCAAGTTCTCGTTTGGTTCGTGACGGCAAACCAAGGATTCATTTTCAACCTGGTCAAATTCTTGGATATTGGGGTATTGCAAAGATTTGGATATTATGTTTTGGGTAATAAAAAAATCATGTGATTATTTTCAAATAATAAAAAAATATATAAAATAAACAGCCAAGGAAGAAAAGAGGATGTGTAGTTTAAACAATGCTTAATAACACGCTTCTATCATGCACTAAAAATTATAAAAAAAAATACTATCCACCTTCTGGCTCCATTATCAGATCCTCGTTACCGAGTCCAATCTATCGGACTCGTCAAAACGAATCCTAAGAGCCCAAACTCGAGGGGTTTAGTATTAGCCACTGAAGAGTTACACTATCCAACTCCAGGCTCCATCATCAGATCAGCTCCAAATGTCAAATTATAGTATTGTCATCCAATCTACTTATACATACAAAGTTTCATTTTGATACGATAGTAGCAAGTTAGAACTGACTTCCAAGATTTTATCACATTGTTGTATATTAGTTATTTAAGTACAAGTGAAGCGTATTAAAAATTATAACTCGTGCCATTCTGTGTCCGTGGAACTTTTGATGTAAAATAGAAAACACATTAATAAATTTAAGGCACAAGCAACAAAATATAAAGTATACTTAGGGCGAAAGCTTAATGTAAATCAAAACAAAACAAGTAATAACAATGTACAATTTAGAATCAGCCCATATTGTGTCTGAGCAAGTCTGTACCAAACTTGGGCCAGTGTTATGACTGCTGGTAGAAAGCTGGTTGAGTGGCAAAATAATTGTATACACCCTGCAAGGCTTTGAGGCATAACTCTTCAAACAAAATTTATCAGACTGTGAAAAAACAAAGAATGCCCCTAAAGAGCGGCTAGTCCTGAGTTGACGGTGGTCCACCGACATAAACCTTCATTAAATTGGTTCATCAGGTGGGACCTGCCTGCTGCATGGTCCGATAGTAGTCACTTTTCGAGCGTTAGCCAGTTACCCTCTATAGCGTTAGCAAGCAATATGGCCTGTCAATGGGCATGCCATGGTGAAAAGGCAATGGCCTTTTCGACTTCATAACTCTAAGAGCACTGTAGGTGACTTTAGTTTTTATGAACAATAGCTATCAATCTGTTCAAAAGTAAAGCCTTCAGTTCAAAGTGCCTAATGGAACAAAAATCCTCTACCAGATGAAACTGTCAACAAAATCTACCTCCACTTATTCACTCTCGAATAAATAGAGAATACCTATTCTAATTCCCAAATAAAATCGATCAACCCCAACCAGCCGCTAAGACCTTTCTCCCTTACTTTAGTACAAATAGTAGGCACATAGTTCTCGACACTCAAATACTCCGACACTTGTGGCTAGGGCTCTTTAAAAGCAAGCTTTCAGTAAAGGTGTTTTCACAATGTTTGCAGAGACAGCCTGAACCAAGTTTTAGTGTGAACTGCAAAATTTTACAGGAAACAAAAGCGTGTTGCCGACCTTTTAAAAAAATCAAAACTTCCTTTTTATGAACTTCATACTGTAATCACTTGAGAAAACCTAAGTAGACATATCATTCCATAACCTGGTTGTTCACGGGAGGAAGTACCTCGCAAAAAAAAACTTGTCTAGTGATTTTTTTTTAAAGGAGAAAGCACTAAAATCTGAAACCACAGATAGATAGAGAATGTATGTTTATGGTTTATGATGTATTTTTTATTTTGAAATTTTTGTTATTTATTTATTTTTTATTTTATCTTTTACGTTATAAATGTACCACCCTCGGCGGTCGTGGCGTTGGCTTGCCATTGGACTCCACTGAAAACCAGCGCTGGGTAGACACACCAGTGTTTATCCAGCACAACGCTGAGTGGAGCCCATATTTGCCTCAGACTCTGCTACGCACACAACTAAGAAAATGTATATAGAAATATTTAGTAGGTACCATAAGTTTTGTGTAGTAGTTTTTAAGGTGACTAAAAATATTTTCTATCTTTCAAACCTCGATTTTAAAATCTAATTCTTAAAGTCGTCATCCGCTTTTCCTCTTATGGATTATCTGCATCTACCCGTGCCGTGGTTAAGAAATGTACTAACTATAGTTTTTAGCGCCAAGGCACACGGCTTGAATCGGTGTAGATAGTCCTTTAGGTTTAGCCCGACGCCTTTCGTCTCGCGTACCCGTCACTTGAAGGACGAGTACTGAGTAGTAAACGAAGCGAACTCTTTTAAAAGGATTAGAGGTACAGATGGGGTGAAATGCTTTCATGATACAGTCAAGAAAATGTAATATTAATCTGATATAAAGATAAGATAAGACTTTTACCGTAGAAATAAAAAAATGAACGATGTACTTAAAAATAAACGAATAGAAAAATACATTTTTACTCCAAGCAACACATCTTTTTTCGATAGGCTAAGTCGGAATCTAATAATTAGTCTATTTTTTCATAGTTGTAAGAATAAATAAATATAATAGTACAACACAAAATAATGAAATTTAGGAAAATACTTTGAATACTACTAAAAACTTTGAGATCTTAGTGGATCTAGAGGGTGAAAGCTACTTTTCAGCGGCCACTTTTTATCCAGAGCAGTAGCTCTAGTGTTCTTATATAGAAGCTTCAGGTCGCGCAACAGGCTATGAAGGATCTAGTTTTGAAATAAAAACACTCACCTATCCAGCCTCAGAGGTCTAGAGCACGCGGTACAGCTGAAAGCTCCGGTAGCAGAGCATTCCCGGCAAGTGTTATCACAGGAGCGGCAAGTCCCGTTCCCTTGCTCGTAGTACTGAGAGCGCAGGCACTCCATGCATATCCCTCCGTCGAGCATGAAGCGGGGAGGGCAGGAGGTGCAGTGGAGAGGACCGGAGCCGTCGCATTCGCGGCAGTAATGGTGGCAGTGGCGGCATTCGCCGTGCGTTAGGTAGAAGCCTGTGCAACAGATGAATTATAAGGATACCATGTAGCCAGATCCGGTCAAGTGGCTAGTCAGAGACGCGTCCAATTATATTTGGCAAATGGCCGCGTTTTACCTATGATAGTATCACAAAAGGATTTTTTAGGCGGCATTCGCCGTGCGTTAGGTAGAAGCCTGTGCAACACATGAATTATAAGGACACCAAGTAGCCAGGTTCAGTCAAGTGGCTAGTCAGAGACGCGTCCAATTATATTTTGCAAATGGCCGCGTTTTACCTATGCTGTCATAGGTAAAACGACATTTTTTTTTATGCAACCAAAGTGGCAAACAAGTATACGGCCCCACCTGTCGGTAAGTCACCGTAACCTATGGACGCTTGCTTTTTAAGTGTAAACTTAAAGATGTTAGACATATTTAGTTTTTGACACTTCACGTCAGTTTCAGGATCATAGCGCATCTAACGATACCTCATTCATTTAATTTTTATGAGCTATGGGGTACTACGTTGTAATAAATAACACTGAGACATAACATGTTAAAAGTATCATGTGCCAGCAATGCGAGCTGAATAAGTTTACCATAAAAGTTTAGTCGTTCAGAACATGCGATCATAAACACGAAGAAGAGTGACACGTAAACTAATTTAACACGAGTACAATTCTTGCCATCTCTTTTCTTGCGTGCAATATCAGTAAAAGCTAGCGATGGTTTAAATTACGTTTAGTCGGTGAACTAGAGAATCGGCATCAATGTAATGTAATAATGGCCGCACTCACCTTGAGGGCACTGGGGATGGCACTCGCCGGCTGCTAGCTTCCAGCCAGCCGGACACGACGCACACTGGTCGCGTCTTGGTCCACTGCAGGTGCGACAGGACAGGTAGCATTTTGAACATGACCCACGATCCGCATAGTACCTGAATGGAATAACTCAATGAGGTATTGCCCTTGCCAACGAAACATCCACCATAACATTTCGGTATAGAAAAACATTGTGAAAAAAAAACTTTCAATCGTACAATTAAACAAATAAATAATAAACTAAGGGATTAAGATGAAGAAAAACACTGTGAATAAAACTGTAAATCTTACAAGTGAACCAATGAATAATAAACTAGGGATAAAGATTATTCAACAGTTGTTTATCTAAGCAGTGTTTTGTTTTTTTACTTTGTTGATTTTGAAACAATACATATCAGTAAAAGACAAAACAGTGTTTAGTTAATCAACTGTTTCAACATTTTTATTAATCTAAGTAATCGTTTAAATCTCGGCTGCAGTTTCATCGGTTTATTTCTATAAACTCAAGTACAAATTGCGTAATTGGTTTTGAAAGCACCTCATCAAAACCTTTCTTTAGAAACCCATTTATGTGTAAACTTAAAGATGGCCGTCGCCATATTTGGTTTTTGACACTTCGCGTCAGTTTCAGGATCATGGCGCATCTAACGAAACCTCATTTATTTAATTTATATGAGCTATGGGGTACTACGTGGTTATAAATAACTAGCCTCTGCCCACGGCTTCACCCGCGTGGTACCCGGATAAAAAGTATGTGTTATTCTTGTGCATAAGCCATATTACTGAAGTTTCATCAACATCTGTTCAGTAGTTTTTGCGTGAAAGAGTAACAAACATCCATCCTCACAAACTTTCGCGTTTATAATATGTGAGCAGTCAAGTGACATCTCAAAAGCGAATGTCGTTTCAATACAAGCAGTCTTAAGCGATCAGACCGTCCATTGTAGAGGTACTTTAAGTTTTGTTAAGTTATATCTATTTTTCAATGTACAATAAAGTATTTTCATTCATTCATTCTTTTTTTTTTGTTTAATATTATTATTCACAAAAGACATTACAATGTCACTTACTTGCGAAAAAAGTTTACTTAAGATTAGGTACTAAAACCATTCCACAGCCGTTAACGCCAACAGAAAGTGGTTCTTGTTAAAAGGTCTCTCAGTGTAAGCCGGCTAACCTAGCAGGGTTACTAAGAAAAGCCATCTATGGATAGAAACTCACCCATCAGCACAAGAGGTCCTGCACGCGCCGGACTGCAGCCTCAATGCGCCTGCGCAGACGGTGCAGTTCAACCTCGACGCGCATTCCGCACAGCCATGCACGCATCGCATACAGCGTCCTGTTTCGGGGTAGAAGCCGCTGCTGCACTCGTTTACGCATCTGTTGAGGATTGTAGACATAAACATTATGGTAACTAGGAGTCGATTGTTACTAGAACTCGCCTATGGCTTTGCTTGCAAGTGCCCGGATAAAAAGAAGCCTATGTGTTATTCTAGAATTCGATATCCCACATTGACACGCATTATGACCTCTGTGGCGCAGTGGGCGAAGGCCCGCCTGAGATGCAGAAGGTAACAACGGGACAAGTGTTTGTATGATCTGCAAATATTCGTCTCGGGTCTGGGTGTTTTATATGTATAATATGTATGTATAAAAACATATAAAACATACACCTATATAAGTAGTTTATCACTCATGTATTTTCCCTAATACAAGCCCTGCTTAGTTTGGAGCTAGATGCTGTGTGAAAAATGACCAGCGTTATTTGTTTACCCTACTTTACTATTAGGAACGCGAAAGTTTGTGAGGATGGTTGTTTGTTACTCTTTCACGCAAAAACCACTGACCACATTTTGATGAAACTTTACAGTAATATAGCTTATACATCATAATAACACAGGCTACTTTTTATCCGGATACCACGCGGGCGAAGTCTTGGACAGAAGCTAGTATTTTATAAAGGTATGTTAAGATAATGGGACTCTCAATGAAAGTACTTTTTATTTTTAACCGCAGCGAATGCGTTTGACGTAAGAGATTGCTTTTTGCGTGTTTGGTTGTTTTTCTGTTAGCATTCATCTTCGGAACGACATATCGAAAAAAACTTAAGCAGTTTTGTAAGTCTTCAAAGATAGTTCTCAAGGTTTTATTGCCTCAAGTTACTAGGTGTGCTGCAGTTGATAATGGAAAAACGCGTCTAGGATTTCAATCTTTTTTTAAATTGACTTGTGTAGTCTGGAAGTGCGTATAGCACTGGCAGTGTAGAGAAAGTATATTACAATCTGAAGGCAAATCTCGCCGCGCACTAATGGATTTTTCCATTCGAAAAATGTAAGCCGGTTTTCATTGAACACACGAATGAGTGCAAAGCGCTTGTCAAAAGAGCCTTTAAATCTAGAATATTTTACATTTAGGTTTAGAAGCTTTTTTGACAAAGTCTTATATTTTCTGAATATAAATCTGTTCGTTAATGTTCCATAAGAGGCTTGCAACCTGTCAAGTGGAATGCTTGGAAAATGCGAGCACATGCTCATGATGTAATACTAGCCACTGCCCACGGCTACGCCCGCGTGGTACACGGATAAAAAATAGCCTATGTGTTATTCTGATGTATAAGCTTTTACCTATTAATGTAAAGTTTCATCAAAATCCGTTCAGTAGTTTTTGCGTGAAAGAGTAACAAACATCCATCCTCACAAACTTTCGCGTTTATATTAGTTATGTAATATTTGGACGTGCCTGTGACTGCATTCTATTTGGTATCCTCAAACATCTAGTCCCAGAATATATATCTGAGGATGACCATCTTGGGAAATACAATCATGATCTTGTTTTTTTGTTTTAAATTTACCCAGCAAATAAATATAGCTAAGCGAAATTCCCGATTCAAAACCATTTTAAAAAACATTGATTTCTGAATTGCCTTAGGGCTGAATCCGATCAAATACTGACATTACAAATATTTCACAAATATTTGAACATAGATACGACGATAACGATGAATAAGACTTAACTATACCTACTGCTGAATGGATCACACATCAAAAAACAAAAAGCGACCATTTAGAAAAGTTGAAATATTTTCATTTTCTTTTAATCGCTTTTTCGATAGAAATTTATTTTATATGTAATACAATGGTTTGTGTTTATTATAAATGTTTTATTTTTAACAATTTGCTGCTTATAAGATTTCAACAATATACAAAAACAATGTTATTTTTTCAAACTGATCATAAACTTTTTTTGGTGTGTGTACGTTGAAACATAAATGATGGGTGAAATAGTTCTAAGAAAATACCTTGAAGTTGAAAACGATTGCGAAAACTGCATTTAAATCGATTAAGCCGATTCGGATAAACCTCGTAACAGACAAATACACTAACAAACGATCAACCCCCAAAAACATATTCCTGCTCTTTGCGTCGCGTATTAAAAATCAGAAGTTAAAAAAACACGAAAACTATGAAGGTCACCCTCGCTACGCAAAATTGCTACGATAAGACAACAGTTCGACGACAGCTCAACCTGCCCCGATAAATCGTAGACACTAACTATACAAAACTGGCACCAATTACAACACAAAAGTTATCTCATAGCTAGTGTGGTCTCCGTTAACCAAATTAACCAACATATATATTGTACTAAGTTCATTTTTTTAAAACCCGTTAGTTTACCAACCTGTAATCCTGCAATAGGTTAGGCGATGGACAAGTCAGACAGTGGTATTCTTCTTCCCCATAGCAGCTCTCACATTCCCCATTGCACTGCCGACACCGCTGCCCATCCGTGAACTCTCCGGAAGCACACCGGTCGGAGCCGATCGGGACACACTTGTCTTTCTTGTTCAGCTCCCAGTTGGCTTCACAGGTAAGACATAAGGTCGTTGTGCAGGTACTACAGCCGATAGGACATCTAAACAGAAATATACCATCAAATTAAAATCACTTTGGTGTTCCAAAAACGGAGACAAAATATCATCAACATAAATCTCTAGACGAATTCACAATTAGGTTTTTGGGAAACTACTCCGATTCAGAAAATATTTTTCCCTAAAGCAAAGAACGCTTCCGACAATATATGCATGCTCGTTATGAAAAGGATTCAATGTCCCTTGCTGAGGCTGCTGTCATTCACAAAAACTGAATGTAAAAACAATACGCAAAGCCTCCATTAGTACTCTTCGAGGAAGCTTCAAATCCAGTTCATATGTAATAGATTCAAGTCCCGTCCTGATTGGTTTTATAGGAGAGTTTTACAAACCTCATGCATTCCTTTCTCTTCTTATCGATGTAGTATCCACTTGGGCACGTTGACACGCATCGCCCATCCACAACGTAATTGGAAGGGTGACAGGTCACACACTGCGTGTCCCCAGGTCCCTGACACGTGTCACAAGAGTTGTGACATCTCGCGCACATGTAGTCCTCCGTCTCGTAGTATGAAGGTGGGCAGGAGGTCAAGCAAGTTCCGTCGTGGAGGACTAGGTGGTGCTCGCAGGACGTACAGCTATCAGCTCGGTCGGAGCATGTAGAGCAATGTGACGCGCAAGGGCGACAAGCAGACGCTTTAGTGTCCTCCCAGTATCCGTCTGGGCACTGTTGTAAGCACACCGCCAAATCAGCGACTAGCAAGTGAGCTGGTGCGCAAGTTAGGCAGGAATCTTGACCTGGACCAACACACGTCTCACAGGATTCGTGACACGGCCAACAAACTCCCCCCTGATTCGCGTAACTCCTCGGCGGGCATCGTGAAACGCAGGCGTCGTCCAAACGGTAGTGTTTGCAGGATATGCATTGCGTCGGTCCTTTTCCATAGCATCCTTGGGAATCGCATTCGGGATCACAGTCGTGCGTGACGCGCTTGTCATTGCTATCGGCGAGGACACTTTCCCCATGCGGTGAGGGGACGTTGTGTCCATCGAGGCGGGCAACAGCCTTCTCCGGGTCAGAACCGGCGGCGAATAAACTTGGAAAGTTCTGATAGTTGGCAAACGCGTCAGTATTGTAAAAAGAATCACCGATAGATTCGTAACCGTCGGCAGCGGTTGGGTAAGCGAACGGGGGTCCGCCTGACAAAGGTCTTTTAGACCGTACTCTAATAGGATCTACTGCTGTACCGTAGAAAATCAGTTGCCACTTTTTGAGGATTCCCGCTTGGTTAACATGGCGGTTACCACCGTTGACGATTTGTAAAGTCCATCTGCCTTCAGCGTGTTCACCCCAGAAATGAACGCTCAGGAAAGGCCAGTCATCGAAGTTGGAGCTGACGACATCTCTAGGTCGTTCAAACAGTAGCGTCGAGATAGTTCCCATTGGCGAAGTCAGAAGTATCCTCAGATTACCTCGAGGGAAGAACCTGAGTGATATTTTGCATTGAACGTGCTCGAGATATCGTACTTCATTGACGGTTCCACTGCATCCATTGACGTCCATATGAGCTGATAACGTGTATCCGAACGTTGAATCAATTTGTTTATCTTCGTTGATTTCCTGCGACTTGCAAATGTGTTGAGGTGGAACAGAGACCCACTGTTCGGCTAAGTTTACCATTTCGGTTGCATCCATCAGACCATAACCGAACTTATGACTTATTTTTCTCTTGACTCCATTGACGATCCATCCGCCTTCTTTTTCTAAAGGTTGAGGCCTGGAGGTTAATACTACTAAATACTGCATGTCTCTCCAGGTTAAATCAGGATTTGCTTCTAATGCCAACGCGCAGATACCAGCTGCAAGAGGCGCTGACGCGGAAGTCCCCGTGTGCTCCACTGTGCATATATGATCAGGTCGTAATCTGCCGTCCATATCAACTGTGGCTACGCTTTTATCATGTCCAGGAGTTCCAGAACTGTAAGTTGATGCTAAAGTTGAAGAGCATTCTTCTAAATACCAAGGTTTGTAACCGCCCTGCGTTGCACTGGATATAGACAGCGTGAATATACTGTTCGTATAACCATCACAATTGCAGGAGTCTGTGTGCCTGCCTCCGTTGCCTGATGCCCATACGAAGATGGAACCTTTGCCACGACGACCGCTTGTCACTCCGTAGATGAACGCCCTGCAAAAAACGTGGATTTAAAGTTCCTGTATACAGAAGTCATAGCACACAGCTGTTTATTTGGATTATTCTTACCTTCTAGCTAAAGGTCCTGGTCCATCGACAGTTTTACCATCATCTTCTGGGCCCCAGGAGGCACTGTATATGTCGATATGATCAGGATTCAACCCCAATGCTCTAGCTTCAACAGCATCATTGACGACTCCATCGAGCATTCTAACTCCACCTATACTAGCGTTGTACGCTATACCGACTCCACAGATCTGGTTGTAAGCTACTGCGGCAACTTCGCCTGCACATCTGGTGCCATGTTTGTTGTCTCCGTTGTCTTGAGGCATTGGGTCGTCATCGTTGCCATTTATATCCGTTGATGCGACAGGATCCTGTGACAAATAAACTTGTTATAATGTGGATTTTGTAGATATTTCTCATGATTACTCGTAGTTTTTAATCTTAGTGTGGGGCCAGGAATAGGAGATACATAGGTACCCTAGGGTTGTGTAGATAATTTTCGTAAAATTTCAAACAAATATTTGCCTAAACGGAAACAAATCCACAGAATACCCATGTCATGTAAAACGGCCTTCATACTCTGCTAAACGAAAATAGGTCGTTATGACATAAGTTTTCAACGTATGATGAAAACAATGATAGTTAAAAGGATTCAAAATAGCAAAGCTAGTTTTAACATTAAAGTCGATAGACAAACGGTTTCAAAAGTTCAACTTTCGGCACTTACTCGTACATGCGGGCGCCTATCTCTATTAGCGAACCCTTGTAACGAAGCACTAAGTAGAGCGCAGATAATGTTAACTTTTGCGGTAGAATAAAACTAAAACTCGAATTTAAAGTACCACAATGGTGGCATTACTGTTTCAGTTTTGGCAAAATTGCACACAAAACTAGCCGGTAGTCAGGGCATCTACAATGTGTGCGTGTAAAGTAGGTCTGTATAAAAGCTAGTGGCCAAGAGCAATTTCACGCCAAAAGCGCCTCGGATTATTGTGATGATGTGGAATTCTGATGTAGGTAAAATCTAGGTATTTATGTTTATCCTACTTTTATTTAATCGAGCACTTGTTTTTCTGTATGTTTTAACTGCTCCAATAATGGTTGATTGGTTTTTTAAGTGTTAAGCCACACTTTATACGATATTATATCTCGATATCTCGAGATACATCGTATCTCGTGGCTCAGTTGCCATAGCACTCGCGTAACAGGCAAGAGGCCGCGGGTTCGAGTCTCGCCAAGGTTAACCCATTAGGATTGCCTGTAGAATCTTGCTCCAACTAATTCGATGAAATTAACATTATGAAGTGTTTGTGAACGAGAAACTATTTAGATAGGCCCCAGAGCTGGGAAAAATCTTAAACGGTTGATATGTTGTTGAGAGCACGTAGCATTATCAGTGCAAGATGTAAATTATCTTATCAGCAATATCAGTCCATTTAGAAAACAATGTACAGAGACGCTTGTTGTGTGTTAACTATTGCAGTTCTCGAACAAAGCATGGTAGTCTATTATGATAGTTTGACTGTACAATTATTTATGCAAACGTCGCAAATGATGTCACGAATTCACACGTATGTGTGTTGACTGTTGGCCTGAGTAAGTTTTAAATTTTACTTGCATGAGCAAAAATCACAAGAAAGCTGTTATATTGCTTGTACAAGCAAACCTTATTCTACTCACATAATTCTGCGCCAGGTCGGGGTGGTTTGTTTGAATACCGTCGTCCAATATTGACACGACCACGCCCTTGCCAGTGTAGCCCTTCTGCCAGGCAGTCGCTACGTTCATGTCTAGGCCATCTTTAGCTCCACCGTTCTGTTTGAAATGAAAACACATTAGAGAAAATTTTACAGCTTGGTATAAACAAGCACGCTAACGTCGGTATTCCCCATAACGGACTACTCAGATACATGCTCAGTGCGTAGATCTTTGAGAATACCAAGAAGAGGGTAGTCAGAGGAACGTCCCAACATTACATTTGCCCGTTTTGCAAGTGGTTAGTATTCCACGCGACAAAGTTACACAATCGTAATAAAAATATAATTGCTTGACTCATTGACTGACTAACAATCAATGAGGTGCATAGATCTTTAAGAAGACCAAGTAGGGGTAGTCAGGGACACGTCAAACATTATATTTTGCACATGACCGCGTTTTGCAAGTAGTTAGCACGTGACAGGTTTCAAGCCCATCGCCGCTTAATGGAACATTAACTAATGGCACAGGCCTTCGAAAAAATCATCAAAAACGTCGCGAGAAACCGCTTCTCGCGATGTTTTCCTTTACTGTTTTGAGCATGTGCAATTATAATACTATTTATAACACTTCTATCATTTTCACAGTATATAATACTATTGCGTGACTGACTAGCAATCAACGCATAGCCATAAATTTGATGTATAAGGGTTCAATACGAAAGGGTTTCCAGAATTAAACCGCTTGATGCATGCTGACGATTTGTGTGGAAATTACCAAAGGTACCAAATTGTGATCTGTATAAATTATGTAACTATTAAATTGAATTAACAAATAGGAACAAGCAAAAAACCGAACAGCATTGGTGAGCTAAAGTAAAAGGTAAAGTTGTTCTGACACAGAAACACCGTTAGAAATCCAAGCAAATGCGATGCCGAGTGAAACTTTGGCGATTCAATAGTTTGGTTTTGCTTTCCAATTAGCAATTTCACACTGCCTGGGTTAGATGTTCAGGATTTCAAATTGTTTTTTTTTTATGAAAGCCTCTAAACCTTTTAATGACGCCCATTCTAACTCTCCTATTCTTCTGAGAAAAGCCACTGTTAAACAAAAGCAAGTCCTACACACCTTTAGTTGTGTGTTACTGTGAGTATCGAATTAATTCCTTATCTTTATTTTTTAGGCCTAGGCCTAAGGTTTAAAGGCCATAAATGTGGCTCCAAATATCCTTCCCACAAATATGCACAAAAGTTTGAGCCACCGCGACAGTTCAGACGAAAACTAGTGACAGTGGCGTCGATTCTCCCCAACTAAACTTAATTTAATCTATTGCTCTCTTTTACTAACAGTAACATAACAAAGAGATAGCAAATAAGTCTGATTTAATTTTTCTATACAAGTTTAGCCGTTATTTCAAAGCATGTTGACTATAGAAACGAAGACGAGCGACACGTAAACTTATTTGACAGGAGTAAAATTCTTGGCATCTCTTTCTTGCAAGCACTAACAGTAAAAGAGAGCGACCGTTTAAATTAAGTTTAGTTGGTGTACAATAGAATCGACGCCAGTGACGCAATAAAGAAGACGTTTCTGACAGGCCCTTACCAGATACCACTGCTCCTTGTAAAGAGGATCGGGGAAGAAAGCAGCTGACGCCAGCGCTCGGTGGTGCGTCCGATGCGGTGGCAGCCTCCTGGACAACTGCGCGAACGCAGCCCGCTCGTACGGAGAGAAGTCACGTTTCACTCTTCGCTTCTCGCGCTGCTGCTCGAACCATCTGACCTGTAACAAAATGACAATGTCAAACATTTTTACTACAAAATCCATTATTAGCACCCACAGACACTTTTACTCTGCTTCTGTTTAGTGTTCATTTGAAAATGAATGAATGAAAATACTTTTGAGATTTGATAATTACACCATGAGATTTGTTTTAAAATAAAACTTTTCATGTGATAAAATTCTATGTTTGATTCTATATTCAGTTTGAGAATCGTTACGGAATACGGGCCTGTGTTGTTTTATTGGAGGGTACTGCAGACTTACTCTATTAATAAACTCGGTCTAACTTTAGTAATCAACACTTTATGAGTAACAGTTCTACGATATTTCAGAGGCATATTATCTGATGGTAATGATGAGCGTGCGTCCATTTCACTAACATAAATAAAATAAATAAATAATGCGGGACATTTTTACACAGCATCATCTAGCCCCAAAATAAGCAGAGCTTGTGTTATGAAAACAACATGACTGATATACTACTTATATACATATTTTTTTTAAATACGTACATATTATACATAGAAAACACTCAGATCCCGAGACAAATATTTGCACATATAAACATTTGTCCCGCGGCGGGAATCCAACCCACAACCTTCTGCGTCTCAGGCGGGCCTTTGCCCACTGCGCCACAGAGGTCGTCAAACACAAATGTGTGAGAGAAAAATATTGTTTTGGAGCCCATAGGAATCCGGATCGCTGTTCAATATCAACATTTATCATAATAATGTTTCTAAAACTTATTACTAAAGCGGTCCTGTCTGAAGAAACTCGCATTAACTATACATTAACTAAATAAGAGCGTAAAGAAACAAAGAAAAACTTAACAGCCATTAGAAGTATCACTTCAACCCACAATTAGCGCTCCCATAAGATGCAATTACTAGATTGTTATCTGCTGGATACTGGCCAACTGACGACAAAGAATGTTTTCAGCAAAGTCGCACTTTATCAACCTGCTGTCCTAGATGACAGACAAAAGCTATACCATACTGTAATAAACACCTGTGCGGTTAGCCAAAGTGTCATTTTCAAGGATCAGCGTTGTCGATATTAGACAAAATGTAAATGTGATCGAAATTACACGTAATCACCTTTTGTTTTCTTTACGATAATGTATGTACATTTATAGTTTTCTATTAAAAAGTCAACTTGGCTACAGAAGCAAAAGCAACTTGTCGAATATTCAAAAACTAAAATTATATTTTCATTACATAAATTAGTTCAATTAACTGATTTTAGAGTTTATTCAGACTTTTTCATTGTAACTAGACACATGAACTATTATCGAGATCGCGGGAGTCAGATAGGTCACGAGTCGCATCGCTTCGCTACGCTCTCTGTCCCTCACAAGGACATTGGCTAAGTTAACCCCCCGTTTTATCTCTAAAGCAAGAGAAATGCCCCTCCATTAGTACACGCCAAAATATTTTTCACATCTCCGCCTAGGTTAGCTCCTAAATCCTCTGGTGCTGATGCTGTGCAAATTCGTAACAGATGGCGGTGATACATTGGAAAGACGTTCTGTCTCAGACGTTTTACGAGTAGAATCAAATCTCAGCTTTATATAAGTTGGTATTAAGCCTTGAAAAGCGTATTCTCATGAGTCACAAAGCCCTTAGATAAATTTAAATAACTGCTTGCATTAATGTTGATCGAGACAACTTGGAATCTTAAGAGCGTAGATGCATGTTTTGGCTTTTAAATCACAGTCGCTAAACGCAAAAGTACGCGCAGTGTGAAAGCTACATACTAGGGTAAAAATCTGCTTAAAAAACAGTAGTCTTGGAGATCCAAACAAAACTTTGAGATGTTTCAATGATTAAAGGTTCTTCAGTCTAGTTCATGTGTCCAAATTACAATCAAACCCTATAGCTTCTATACATACGGAGATTTAGCGATCGTGTCCTTTTACTATATTTTTTAAAGTAGGTTACACATTAACTTCAGTCTACGCTACATAATGAATTGCGGTAAAATGCCGTTTCGCTGCATTGGCAGAGCCAAAAAACTAAAACAGTAAAGAGATGCATATCAAATTGCAACATTTGAATTAAAATTTATTCACACCAGGGCCGTGCCAAGGATGTTTGACTGTTTTTCCAGCATATCACGTACGAACGCTAGCGCCTTACCGCTTTATATGGTAACAACTATCAGTCAGTAGTCAGTTATAATACAATACGTCTAGAACCTAGTTAATTTAATTATAATAATAATAACTTTTATTATTATAATATTTCTTATCAAACACAATTGAGAAAATTAGGAACACTAAAAATCGTGTTACTAGAAATCGTTTTATAAACGAATACCATCCGCCTCAATTCAAAGAAACCTCCATTAAAATAACGAAATACTTATTTTAAAGTACAAGTTAATTCATTTGAAAAAATAAATTTTGAAAAGGTATTGCTGAAAGTAAATTATCTGAAGCATAAATCGGGCATTACCTTAGCGACGACTAAACTCCCAGCAATTTAGGGAGATGCAATTTCACAGCTGCTGGAACACAACTAACAGACAGCTACTGGCATAGATTAAATAGCAGTACGTCCACGCATAAGTTTCACTTTGACGACGGTCACGACTTACTAACGCCCAATGTGTGGCCAAAAATGTCGTGTACTGACTACATAACCCTTTCCAGTGTTGCGTCAGATCGAGAAGGAGCAAGCTTGGTACTGGATAGTGCAGTTGCTTGAGTAACGTCCTCACAAACCTTTTAGTCCAATTAATTAGACCATAATGTTCTCACGGCTGATAGCCTACTCTACAAATACAGGTAAGCGGATGTCGTATGAATTCTGTTTTCTAGCGTCGTAAAGCTGATGTCAGTGATACAGACTGACAGAACACAGACAGTCACCGGAAAATAGAACAAACGAAGTGTATTAGCATCAAAAAGAGGGGCAACCTAGAGAATTACATTTAGGGATGAGACCGGCCGATCTTTTATCTTAATTCAAATTCTTTGTGGTGCAGTTGTTGCATTTATAACGGGCGTCAAGTGTTTTATAATGCAAATACTTTGTTCTTAATCTTCATTGTGAATCAAATTCGTTTTTTTTTAAATCTGTAAAGTTGTCGATAAGTACGTTCCTGTGGATTACATTTGTCTCACCGATTAAAGGCTCATTTTTTTCTTAAATTAATTTTTTTTCAGGTGACATATCTTTTCACGGAGAAAAGATATGTCACCTGTATACGGATGTGTTTGGAACTCGTTGCAAGTGATCTTAATACTCGGACTATACAATTCAAAACAGTGTTTTCCATACCCAAAAAGCAACTTCCTCTACCTCCCTGCGAGGACCGCCGAATCTTTTAACTAAACTAGATAATTCATCACCAAACAAAAAACACCACAAATAAGGACCAGGCATTGTTTTTATCTCTAATAATAAAAAAAACAAAGCTAAAACTGCCAACACTAACATCATTAAATTCCAAACTCATTGCGGTCACTGCACTAACTTCTGAATATACCCAACAGCAGTCCTGCACAAAATTTCGTCCACACTGTAAACAAAAAACGCTGAACAAAAAGTCCGACGGGAACATATTTTAAAAATTCCCCGCGCGCTATATCGCGTTGTCTTAGCTTGGTAGGTACTCTAATTTCATTAGCAGCAGTGGCTCTCCCCGTAGCTTAGAGTACAACAGCTAGGTCACTTTATTCTATAATGGGTCTACGCGTTTTAGCTAAGCCACGCTACGGTTGCTACGACCCAATGCTACGCTAGCGCTACGAAAATTCTACTTCTCGTGATTGCTACGGTTTCGAGCATAGTAAGGCCCGAATTCATAGTCAAATTGGGGCTCCCCTAGGGGACTGTTCAGGCGCTAAGTAAAAATTCAAGTGCAAATTTAACCTTTATGCACGCATAAAGCAAATGCTGAATGATGAATTTTGGGGGACTGTGCAACCCCCGACTATGAATTCAGGTTTAAGAGTTATGTAGGTATTTTCTAAAACTAGTTTTCTGTCACCGAACCAGTAATTGCTGCAAATGTGGCCGAATGTTCAAGCTGTGTGTTTCACTTTTTCGTGACTAGTTTCTTCTCACGGCTCACTTCTGTAGTAACCGGACATAAAGTAGCCTATGTGGGATTCTTGGTCACGAACTGTGCCTATTTGAAATTTCATCTAAATCTTATTCATACATTAATTTTAGTAGGGTTAGCTTCGTGCGCCACACAGTTGAATTAAAACGGTCGACATTAGTGCAATACGTTTTTGCGACAATTTTACTTCTATTGCGGCGTTATTGTCGCAGCAGTGTGAAAGATAGCATGCGTCCTAATACAAAATAAAAACAGAAATTTCAAAAACGCATTGCGTTAAAACAGCTATCTTAACGGTGGTACCTCCCCGTACGACCTACTTATTAAGTGCACTCACTTTCCATGTTAGTTGTTCTTTCAAACCTATCATGATTTGACCAACAGTGTGCGAGAGTGACCTAGCTTGAGCTTTATGGTCTGTGGAGGCAGTGGCCTCGGCTAGGGCATCGTTCATAAAGCACGTAAAGCTTTTAGCAGGCGAGGGTGGGGGGATGTTTCATCTCTAATCTCTACAAAGTGTTATATTCCCGCGGACGACCGTTCTTTTTCAGACGTCTAGAAATTTCGATGTCTTGTTTCCTTCTCGTTTTATCAGACAGATGTAGTTGCACAAATTTTGTGAGACGGCAGACAAGATTAATCAAGTCCGTGTTTTATTAGGAAAAATAATTCGTTCTATAGCTGTATGGAGTTCCTGGAGTTCCTCTGTAATCTCTGTAAATCATACACTGGAATATGTTAATTTTTATTTTTATAAAAAAATTGTTACCTACAAAATGACATAATTCGTCATTTTGTAGGTAACAATTTTCTTAATATTGTGTCTAATATTGACTGACTGAACTTATAGTTTTTTAAGTTGAAAGTTACTTTCAACTTAAAAAACTATAAAAAACACACACATGAAAAAAGTTTCTGCGAGGCGCACTGAATCCTTTCACTACGCTGATTTTTGGTACCGATCCCCTAATTCCTCTAACAAAATGGCAATAGAAAATGACACAATTGGAAAGGCTTCGCAATTTTAAAAACTCCTTAACTAAAAAGGTGACATTTTTGACCAAAACTTTTCCATATTTAAGATATACACTCATTTTTCCATACAAGCCTGGAAAAATGAGTGCTATTCTGCATGCATGAATAAATGTAGAGTAGATTGGGAAAACTTTACATATTGTCTTCACAGATTATGAACAGCACAACGAATTTCAGAGACCGTTTCCAGTCTCCGACTAATTTAATAAAACGCGCTCTATATCCTTTTTCACAGCGCATAATTATGAAAAATCGCGAAGAAATAACAACGCAGAATATAAATCCCATTTAGTCCGTATTAAATAAAACGTTCTCATTTGTGTGTACAACACCGTGATTGTGACTCAATTAATTAATTAATTTCAACAGCGTATTTATTCGGAAACGTTTATTTTAATTAGATATGTTGAAACATGTTTTATTCTGTCAAGGGTAAACATACCAAATTTCAACCGCTGATCATATTCGGTTTGCTTTATAGGCAAATACGCGATTTGCGGGTTACAAGAAGTCATAGATGGAGATGCTATTTCTTCATCAAGGCATTTTACATGACAGGCCCATGCCCAGAAGTGGACATCTACCGGATGATAGGATGGTGATGTAACTACCGACGTAAAAAAAAGGACGTTGACAAAATCCGTTTTTGCTGACAGCTCTGCGGTTCCATATTGTTTCTAGCCCGCATTCAGCTGAGCAAACAGCAGATGTCGCAAGACCAAACATAGTTATCCTTAGTTGGGGCACCGCAAAAAATACGACATAACCCGATGAGGTTTAATAAAGACCCTTTATACTTACATGCCGTAACGTAATAGGGTCCTAAACTAATAAGCTGGGGGTATATTGCGGCGGCCTACGAAGCAGACGGGTTTAAACAGATTTACACCAAAAAAATACTCTCCCATCTACGTTTGACCCTTGTCTTTTGTTGCGCGACCCAATTTGCGCTCCCACGGTCGTATTTGTTTTGAATCTAATTAAAATTATTTCTTGAAATTTACATTATGAACGCTGTAAACAGAACGTAATGTGTATTTCGAAGAAGTCTGTTTGAAAAGGCGAACGTTATTTGGATATATAATGCGAAAATGGTTGCTTTCGATTAACGTATTTACAAACCTTAAACAATATGCAACCAGTAATTTTGTTAACTTTGTGTTTCTTGTTCGAAACAAGTTTAAAGGAAAAAGCTGAATAATCGAACATCAAAACCTCGTTCGTTTTTCGGCAACATTCCCCAATACAATCTTGCGTGATCCTAGCTCATCTCATCAGCATGAGAAAGGCGATGGGCGTGAACCATGACACGCCTACGAGTTTTATTAGCCCAATGTCCAAACTAACCCAGTTTCCTCGCCCGATCTTGTTGTAAAAAGACAAGTTAACTTTGTCCGTAGTTTCTTAGCAAGTTAGATAGGTTTTTCAAGATGAAAAACTAACTTAAATTCGGTATTCCAAGCACTAAGACAAGAATCTCGAAGACCCTACAACCACAGGCAGTTTTTTTACTAAATAGCTAACTTTCATCCCACCTGTTGGTAAAAGGTTACCGTAGCCTATGGACGCTTCCAAGACCAGAGGTAACACTCACGAGTTGCCTCCCTGAGCTATTAAGATGAAAGATGACATATGGCTGTAATTTCACCGGCAACCATACCTTTCAAACTGGAACACAGCAATGAGAGCATTACTGCTTGTAGGCAGAAATATGTATGGTGGTACCACTTCCCCAGACAAGCCCATCCACAGAAGCTCTACTAATCTTAAATCCTACTAATATTATAATAAGCGCGAAAGTTTGTGCGGATGAATGTTTGTTACTCTTTCAAGCAAAAACTACTGAACGGATTTTAATGAAACTTTACAGTAATATAGCATCAGAATAACACATAGGCTACTTTTTAGCCGGGTAGCACGCGGGCGAAGCCGTGGGCTGAAGCTAGTATAAGATAAAGATTATCGAATGATGACCACGATCCAGTCCACGCTGAGCAGTAAGGCCTCCCGATGGGCCGTCATAATTTCGAAGTTTACTGGAAGCCGGTAGATGGCCAAAGTATTCGTCGTGGAACTATTTGGAAGACATAGGCCATGCCTAGCAGACATAAGCTTTGATATAATTCTTCAGACTGAATTTAAATAAGCGAAGCGACACCTGTTTTCAATAAAAGATGAACTTATAATTGTCACTTTAGTCACTGAACAGGCTTAGATAACTGCAAAGTTTCCCCTCGGCGATTCGAGCCAATACATCTTATTTTTAGCTTAACGTTACGAACTCAAACCTTGTTTTTTAAAACCATTGTCTACCTCTATAAGAACTAAGCCTCCCTTTACCTTCTATAAACAGACTCGTTACACAGACAAACCAACATGGTAAGTTGCCAAATAACTTTAGTACACAAATACGGCCAAATAAAAACGAACAATTACGTGATATAGATAGACACTTTTAGTACTAATGGAAAACGATTGTGTAGGTTTTTTTGAATAAAAAAATTCAAGCGGATCAAGAGATTAATCTATTTTTCAATTACGACTCTACAGAAATGACCAAAGTTCATGTCCCTTGAAATGTTTGAACAAGTTACATCTACGCGAAGCTCAGAATCGTCTTTAGTTTAGTGAGTTAATGAAAGTTTGTATGGGAGTAGTTTTTTTTTTTTGAACGCGACTCTACGTGTACAAGGCGCAAGCAACAGCTAGTATTTTTATAGAATATATACTTGTACCTACTTCTAACCTATTTTTTTTAATATAAGTAGGTACCCACCGTTCGCAATCACAATCAAATGTTATTTTCCAGTTCTATAAAGTAAATTTACTTTACACTTATGTGTACTCAACAATATTTAAATGGAATTATGTGAGGAAAAACTCATCAGATTTAAGGGTAAGGCATACATACAAAACCTAATAACAACGTTATCCTCCCAAATGATACCATTTCCCCCCTGAAAAAAGGTTAAAAGGGTCATTTCTAAAGAGAAAGCCTGTTATTACAACAATGTATTTACCGGAGGTCAAAATATGACTAAAATTACAGTGCCCGCAAAAGCCTTCAAAGGTATATCCATATTTCATAAAAAATAAAAGTATTTTAAGCTCCGAATGTGTATGAAGTCTCTTTTACAACGCTTAATAATATTCTGATAAATAAATAATGCATCATCTAGCCCCAAACTAAGCAGAGCTTGTATTATGAGAACTAAATGACTGATATATTACTTATATACTTTTTTGTTGTAAATACATACATATTATGCATAGAAAATACCCAGACCCAAGACAAATAATTGCAGATCATACAGACATTTGCATCCCGCGTCGGGAATCGAACCCGCAAACTTCTGCGTCTCAGGCGGGCTTTCGCCCACTGCGCCACAGAGGTCGTCTGATAAATGTCAGATTTGAAAAAGGGGCACACTGTGTCAACCGAAAAACACTGAAGGAGAACATCAGGAAACCGGCATGCCTTAGAACCCAAAGTTCGAAGGCATGTGCCAAAAGAAAATGCTGTACATTTTCACACATCATCATCTAGCCCCAAAGTAAGCAGATCTTGTATTATGGGAACTACCATAACTGATATCTATAAATATATATTTTTTGTAAATACATACTGTTAGCCAACTGCAGCAATGCCGGCAACGCGAACGAACGGCCGGCTATTTAAAAAGTGGCGCAAGCTCATTTCTTTTCGAGACTTTGCGCTGTGCGGACGTATTTTATCGAGTTCATGTTGTTTTACCGCTATTTTATTCATTTGGTTGTTTTCTTTGTAAATTCTAATAATAAATCGTCTAGAGGTTTTATAATTCTTCTTTTAAAAAAATGTTTTTATTAAAGATTTATAATTAATAATACATATTTGTATACATATTTGCTGCGTCTCAGGCAGGCTTTCACCCAACTGCACCACAGAGGTTGTCAAATGTTAAGTTTAATGTCCAAATAAGCGATAAGCCTGTCACGTGGAAATGTTAAGTACTATGAAAAACATGGGCAGATATCAAATATAATGTTTGGACTTGCCTCTTACTACCTCCTACTTGGTATCGTCATGGATCTACTAATTGAGTACGGATCTGAGGATATCCATCATGGAAACTAAAGTAGTGAGCGTGTTTTTATTATTTCAACCGTAGGTAGACTAGGTAGCCGCTACGGTAGATGCTACGCTAACCAAAATCTTTAATTCTACGTCGTAGCATTTATCGGGTACCTATGTATTTACGGTCAAGCCACACAAAAGCGTACCATTCAGCACTACTTTCTTGAAAGTAGTTTTCTGTTCATCTTCTGTCATCACTGCTTCTTTCTTGGCCACCTTGGCATCTTCAATTAACATTTTAACATTATTGTTCTATTCAATTTTACATTTTAAGAATTAACTTCTGCATACGGCTTCACGTAGTTTTCGGATAAAAATAACATATGTGTTATTCTAGTCTATCTAAACCTATTCCAAACTCAACCAAATCAAATCAAATTCGTCCAACCATTACGAATTCTTAAAAACACAAAAATAAAAATTCAAACAGGATACCTGGGGCCTAACCATGAAGTCTTATAGCGATTCAATTCAGGCAAAGATGTCAAATCCCGCTTTGCGAATGACAAAGCTTTAGCTACGCCATAGTGTCCTCAATCGCAAAGCGGAAAGTGACATCTTTGCCTGAACTGAATCGCTATAAGACTTCATGGTTAGGCCCCTCTACGGTCTTATTAGAAGCTATCCTCAGTTATATCAGGAGACCGTATTGTACGTCCATGCAAAGCACAACCATGGAATGCACACCCCTGGAAAGTACAGCCAGTATTACAAACCATTTGGTTTGAATTATCTGGGTGTGCTTTCCATGGTCGTACAATACGCTCCGTACAAACTAAACACATGACGGTATTGCACACCCCTGGAATGTACACCCCGGATTACAAACCAATATTCTCGACGCTCATTGGTCGCGAGTTCGTCATATCCGTGAGCTCTCATTGGTCGATGCGAATAAGCCGCATGACGAGGACGAGCCTCGTTTGCACTGAGCAAGTTCTAATATGTTCAACTAAGAGTTCCCATTGATAAATAATGTAAACAATAAGTTAATGTTGGCCTGAGAAATCCTTCCTAAGCAAATCCGTCTTAGATTGGTTAGGTTATTAGGTTTTTTTTTATTACCACTCAGAAAAGGAGGATTGCTATCCGAACTTTATCTAACAAACTTGGGTTCAAATAAATAAAACCAACCGGTTAGTTCATCTGCAAAAACCCGACATAAATAACTAATCTACTTACTACATCTACATTAATTTACTTATAGCGTAAAATACTATGGCAACACAGCACTTGCCCCTTGATAGCACTCCCACATGAAAACAGAGCATGAAATTGGTTCGTATTCCATGGCTGTACATTCCAGGGTTGTACAAAACTGGCCGTACAAGGTCAACACGTGCAGGGAATGCACGCCCAGGAATGTACGCCCAGTATTACAAACCAAGTATTTGAAACCAATGGTTTGTAATACTGGCTGTACTTTCCAGGGGTGTACTTTCCATGGTTGTGCATTCCATGGACGTACAATACAGGGACTCGTTATATCACTGAAAATATGACATCAAACGTCAATAATAAACCTCTTTGTTTCTGTTTGTAGTCGGCGGCGGCTCTCCGGTCTGGTCATCTATTCCCATCAGTTTAAGGTTCACTGCACATAGACAGGCCCATTTATTCAACTTATATTTGATAAGTCAAGGAACCGCACGCGTGACTCAAGAAACTTTTGATGTGACCGCAGGGCAAAACTTTACTACTTTCTACTACTTTAAGGGTGTTTCACACTGACCATAGCACAAACACAGCCTCAGTTGCTGAAGTTGCGCTGTCGCGACCACCGCTTGGGATGTAGATGTATTTTTTTCAGCAGTAGACAGCTGAACCGACTCACGACGACCGACTCAAGAGTTGGGACGGTTACGTTACGCTTTGTCGATTGTGTTTGTAATATAACTAAAAAGCTATGTTCGCCTGTAATTGGCCTAGAAGAGGCCCTAGCATTAAAATAATGATTTATCTATAAATTATGTATTTTTTGGAAATGTTATAAAAACATTTGTAATGGTATCTTTAATTGTTATTATTTTGGTCGAACTGCGGATCTGCAGATCATGCAAACATTTCGTAATTATCATTGTATCATTGTCGTGTGGTTGTGGTGTCGTCCATCTAAAGACACTAGTCCATCTGAAGATCAGTAGATCTGAAGCAGCTGATAAATAGAGAAAGGGAGAAATAATTAAATGTTTTGGTAAACCTACGCAAATATTTGTACAAAATAAGCCATGCGAAACCCCACCAAACCTATAGCAATTCGTCAAAAAGTCGTTCGCAAAGCACGAATGATTCTACTGAAATGGAAATACGTCGGAATTCGTATACTGTTATCGCGTTACCGACACATGCGTATGAATTTGAATATGGTACGAATATTCGTAGGATTGTGTTCTGAATTTGAACACAGTTTGATGTAAAAAAAAATTGCAGAATAACGTAGTGCGGCTTCACAGAGTATCCAAGAATATATAGATACCGAGCATATTCTATACCGAAAAGGAGTTATTCCACATTTGGTAGGAATTAAATTTTCAAATTCGACTGCTTTCGACAACTTTAAAAAAAAATAGTGGTAAAACATGCAGTTTTCGGTAAATATAATAAAT
The DNA here is from genome assembly GCA_958496245.1 of Perizoma flavofasciatum. Taxonomy (NCBI): domain Eukaryota; kingdom Metazoa; phylum Arthropoda; class Insecta; order Lepidoptera; family Geometridae; genus Perizoma; species Perizoma flavofasciatum. The sequence goes on along the minus strand of OY292434.1, from coordinate 9,230,559 downwards.
CTGCTGTTATAGGCAATAAAGTTCCCGATGCCAAACATATAATTCGTCTTAGACACACTTTAAAATACAATTGTACTCCGAACTATTTCAAAGAAGAGTAAGTTTTGGTCAAAATGAACTTTCACTTTACTCATTTCAAATTATTTTCCGTATATTCTTTCGTAAATGCTACTTTTTCAGGAATACTTATTTCTTTCATAAACATAATGAATCCTTTTGGGTTAAATTACATGTTCTTTGACACTCTGTATCAGGCACGGAAATAAAAACGTTCAAGTTGAGGTTAAAAGAAACTAGAACATTTGCATTTATTTTCACCATTAAGGAAATTGCTTACATTTTCGACATTAATTTAATGAATGAACCTGGTTTTGGAACTGCCTAATGACAGGCGCAATTTTCTCCAATATCGGTTACTTGGAATCCGAAGCGCTGGAAACTTGGCAAAGTAACGAAGCTCGTAAGATCGAAGCCAACTTTACCGGAGTTTATACGCCGCATGACATGGTTTAGTGACTATTATAGCTGGGGCCGACAGCTTAACCTGCCCTACGAAGCAGGGAAGCGCTCAGTTTGAAATGCATTCAAATGCTAACAAAACAAAACATCACACAATTTAATTCATCTGTTAAGTACGACCAGACAAGAGTTTGAATTATAAAAAAGTTTTCTATTTTATACAGCAAATAAACGAAGAAAGAATAGCACCAAAAGCCGCAAAAACAGAACAAAAACTTTTATAAAAATTTTACAGTAAACTTTTTAGAAAACATTCTCGCATCGTTCGCACTCTATAGCGCAAACGCTCGGATACGCTTGAAACCTCAGCGTATTAACACATAACCAGTCTCTATTTCCAAGGCTATAAAGTTTAATTGTATATAGCTGAAAGATTGTAACCGCAGCAAGCTAGCGACACTAGAAGGCTGTATCACTCTAAATCAGCTTCCAAAGTCAGAAATGCTACTGATTCTTACTAAATCCCTATGATGGCTGTCCTCAGATCAATGCTTAGTAAGCAGATCTGATAGCAGTCAGTCAGAGGCACGGCCAAACATTATTTTTTGACATATGCCAACGTTTTGCAAGTCGTTAGTATTCGAAGTGACATCATATTTTCGACTGTCACTGCAGCATAGACTGCCCTCGTTAACATTGGTTAGCACCCACGTATTGTATTCTACTGTAATGTACTTTTTATTTTTTTATTTGACTTTCTTGTCATTTGTACTTATTTGTGCTGTATCCGTATGTGTTGAATAAAAAACTATCTATCTATCTATCTTTTATTTGCAAGCCCATTGTCGCTTATTGGAATACTATCCAATGTCACATTGTCATGTCTTCTAATTCTTGATTCTATGGCAAATCAGTCTAGATTCCTTTCACCAGTTTGAGCATGTATATGCGCACATTTATAGTGGAACACTCCTTTTTTACGACCGAGAGCCACTTTAAAATTGGAGGTAACGTCCACTAAACCAATACGGTCGTCAAACTTCTTTTATCAGAGTGAAACTTCGGCAAAACTGTTCTTTAGGTACTGGAAGCAAGTAAACACCGCACGTTTCAAGCTGTTCCACGTAACCTAGCATAATCTCCGAGACGCTAGCGTACACACCCTCACAACTATGATACTAATAAACGTCACATTTTACAAAAGACAGGCGGGAATTCCTTGCAGTTTCTGCTTGGAATGCAAATTGCACTTTGTAACAAAAAATAATAGACAGTCTAACGATGTCGTTTCACGTTTCATGGTTGAACAGCAAGCCACCGGTAAGAATACGCTTTCTTATTTTTAACCGCGACGCTACCAGCCTGGAGGAGGTGTTTGGGGAGAGAGGGAGAGATGGTTTTTTACACTCAAAACATCGTGAGAAACCGGCATGCCTTAGAACCTTCGATGGCATGTGCTTCAATAAGATATCATGTGCATGGACAGATGTGTAAAATGTACTAATAGGATCGTATAAAATGGCGTCACGCCATCTACGCACTTTGACTTACGTGGAATTAACTACAATGCATATTTGGCAATCGTGGGCATATGCTAGTTATAATGCTAAGACTTGCCTCTGACTACCTTCTACTTGGTACTCAACACGGATCTGCATACTGAGTATAGATATGAAGATTTCCAACATGGGGTAGCCAGCAAGTGCTTTTTACATAAATAATATCATAGCCTTGGTCTTTAATCAAAATAAACTTTATCATCAATTTGATCTTTATTTTCAACATCAAATCAAGCAAATAGCCAAACCAAAGGCTTCCCTAATACGGACCGTTCATAGAGGATATGAATCACTTTCAACAACTTTCTTATCTTTACCACTCTACTCCCAACTTCACAGCTGTATCAGTCAAAGGCGATGTGATTGTGTTTAGGCCAGTTTGTGCGGGCCCTTTCTTAATAGGGCCCGCACAAACTGGCGTGCGATGACGATGGTATCAGTGTTTACCTCCTTTACAAATGATACTGCATATTAAGTATATGTGATCGCCACAGCCAATGCACTAGTTTGTACGGGCCTTTAGTTAGTTTGAATATTGGCAGAGTACAACCTCTGTTGTAGTGGTTTTAGACTCCTGAAAGCCTCGGCCTCGTGGTATACTAGCTACTTGTTAAACGCGGGCATGTGCCAAATTAAAATAAGTTTGGACGTACCTCTGACAACCTCTTATTGGTATCCATAAAGAATTACGCACTGAGAATTAATCTGAGTATGGCCATCATAGAGAAAACAGTCTTTAAGTGTGTTTTTTCAATTATCATAAGAAAGGCCTCCTTTATCTGTTATTTTATTCCCACAATTTTTAATACGTACCTAAAGTTCATCGGGTGCGGGACCACACTGCGCTATCTGATTCGTAGAACCAAAATCACAGATAAGTAAATGTGATACTGCTTAGTGAAGACACAGCAATAGCGCCTCGGGGTTGCCCCTGATCTGATTAACAATTCCCGTTCGCGACAAATGGGCGAAAACAAAAATGGATGATTTCCTGCTCTCCTGGTCCCCATAAAACCCCGAACACTTCGAAAAATGTCACCCGAGTAATGCAGATTACTGATATTTTGTCCCCTTGCCTTTATCACAGTGTAGAAAATACAGTAAAACAAAACAACTTCGTCATCATCACATTCGCGAAACATGTTTGCGTAAGCCGAATTAAAATATTTATTTACTTCAGTAAGAATAACACAGTTAGCCATATGAAAATGTGTCTTTACCTATGTGTTTGAAGTTTAGTGCTTGTAAGTCTTGTAGTTTACTTCTGTCAAAATATACTAATATAAAGGCACAGCAAATAGGTTATTACGAAAATTCCGGTCTATATATCCATCTATCACACCCCGATTTCTTCATCAGTTTTAAAGGCATAGTCATTGCTTCCTTCGGAACTCAGGACACTCTTGGATTTGCTGCTTGGTACATAGCGTAGTGTAGCTACCTAGCGACAATATTCTTTAGCGGAAATAAATTTTATAAATAGATAAAATAGTATACTATCCAGATTTTTGAAATATTTTTCCATAATATGTGACATAACAAAAACTTCCAGGAGACATAAGGATTCAAGTAGTTAAAGTTGTCTCAACAAGTCTTGAGCAGTTTTATTATACTTCGGCAGCCTTTATTTCTTGGCCACTAAAATAACAATAAGACGATTAGTGACTTTTACAAAGTTTTCTATTTCTATAGCCGTGTTTAATTAAGTTTGCATGAAGATAGCTTACTGTTTACGTTATCGTACATTGTGCCCTTATCGCTGAATGGACGACATCAAAGAGCCCAGTAATCCGAGCTGGGCTAAGTAATAAGTTCTTGATGGTTTATCGCTAGTTATCAATGTTGGATAACTTTTCCCTACTAACTTATGAGTCCTTGAAGAAAGATGTCCTCTGCTATCGATAGACAGAAAATGTATAGCGAAAATATTTGTAATAGGCACTTTTAGCTAATTTCCGAAGATTTTGCCGGAACATTAACGAAGACAAGAGCCAAAATTCTCAAGTACTACTCACACACATCACAGTGTAGTTATAAATGAAGGGGCCGACATTGGCCACTTGAAGCTAAAATAGTATCGAAGAATCTAGTAAAAAAAACACAGAAGACTTCCTAGTATTGAGTATCAAGTCACATTAGTTATTTATTTATTGCATTTTGATTCAACTTATGAACTGACTCGAAGTCTGTATAATATTTAACAAGCCTAGAACAATCAGGCAACAAATGCCTTGTTTTTTTATGCAGTTCGGTTCATTGAAATCCCTCGTCTCCAACCGGGCTTGCCTTGATAAAACTAAACCGCTAACTGAATTAACAGAGAAGTAACTTAAGTAGTATAAGTGAAAATAGAGCCAAGTCAAAATTACCTCGAAACCGAAAATGGGCGAAAAAAGAATGATCTAATTTCAGTCCGGGAAATTAATTAAATGAAACGGGAACAAAAGAAAACAGGATATTATGAATACTTTGAATAAGGATCCTTAACGTTTATTATGTTTTGTTTTGGTTGGAATATATTTCGGCGGTAGACTTGACTGGGGGCGATTTCTATACGAGCCCGTTTCGGTTTCGTAAGCTCATTGTATTCAAGGGCTTTATTAGGAGCGCTGTTACGTAAAGTAACTTTTGTATGGAAACAATTCATTTGTAGAGAGGAGTTTTTATCTTGATATTCGCGCTTATCTTTGTATATTGATGCCCACTGAAGCGTTTTATTTTCTTTCTTCGAGTAACTGTTGTATACGCATCTATGCCATAATAAATATTTAATCAGCAGTTTGCATAATTTATCTGACAAGGATAAAATAACATATTTTTTAAGTAATACATACTTATTTGAAACCGATTTGATATAAGAGCAGTTATGATTAGGACATACTTTAATTATTTATAACAAACAAAAATTTAGGACGTGGATTAACCAACCAAAATGAAGCAAATAAACTTACTTACGCAATTAAATTTTATTATTCTTTTAATTTACTTAAAAATCCCACTGAATTTTCTTAAGGGAGACGACAAAGAAATTATAATAGAAAATCACAAGTTCCACTCGACGACACTAAACTGAACACTTTTTAGATGAATATTAATATGTTATACGCACACGAGCGAGGTTTAAAGTCAATACTCATCTCTGCAAAGCTTGTAATGCCGATTTGAAGAGACGCAGGCGTGTAAAAGGTTAAAAAATCTCGTCCAAAAAGATACAATCACAGCCATAATCGTATGTCCAAAGAGTTAATATTTTACGAGGATAATATCGCGAGTGTCGCAGATTGTTAAGGCCGGTTACACATTAGCACATTCCTGCCACTCTCTATAAATGTATGAAACAAACGCGCCGTAATCACCACACGCATAGGTTTTTGTACGTGTTTATGTGCCGCTGTATGTATGATTAAATTTGAAATGCTAAGTTTGGCATTATTTAATTTGGCTTATCGCCAGAGCGTGATGGCATGCTTGCGCGCGCTCCTTCGTTCTCTCGGAGTTCGAGTCAGCGGCGGCGCCGCGGCCAGCCACCGATTACTTCCGTGTCAGTTCAATTTATAATCAATATTTTCAAAAAAGTTTTACGCAGCACATAATGACGTATGTTCTTCTGCTTACAGCAAATAAATTGACCAATGAAATGCGAGTGGTACGGTTAGTCGGATCGGCGGGAAGAGGTGTGTGGTCATTTTGTACATAGTACTATTATGTATTCTGTGACATTAGGTAACGTTTGAACCAGTTGAAGCACACTTCGTGAATCCTTACATTTGTTTGATTACACATAAATCCAGAGAAACACAAGATTAATTTGAACAAGCTAAGTTACTCGCAAACCCTTTGAACGCAACAATTTTCCAGACATCCAGGGCTCATGAATAATATCACTAACACAGAACTGAAATGGTTTTGTTCGTGTTGGGGTAGTTTTCTACTTCCGTCCTATCTTTTGTCCATATTGTCCCATCATTCGTGTAGACTTGTCTCATGATTCCCGTAGACGTCACCTAACGTTCCATATGCGCGTCCGACCCTATAATCCGCGACCTCACTTAATCTTTTTGTCGTCCCACTGTACTACGGGGACCTTACTTTATCTTGTTTACGTTTGACAATGTACGGTGTATTTCCGTGTGCGTAATTTCGCCCTTTTCTTTGTGCATTGCTTAAATAAGGGGTGTATCGGTGACGCCTAAAGACAATGTTATAAAAATTGCAATTTAAGTAATGCAGTTGAATGATGCAAAGACATTGTATATTACCAAATGAAGTTACCTACACAAGACCTGTTTCGACCAAAAATATCTGAAAATAAAATTAATTAATAATTAATTTATCAATTGAGTGGTTTTCCAGAAAAAAAAGGTTTATCTGAGCGAATTAAATGCGAGCGTTTTCAAAAATGTACGGTGCAACAACCAATTATTCAATTGCTCTTAAATTTAAAAACGGACCCTTTACAACCACATTGTCCATCTAAAAATAAAAAAGGTTCGTTTCAGATATCGCGTTGTGTCGGTACTCTATTTTGTTAGCAAGCAGTTCTCGTCACAGCCCTAGTCGAAACACAATTTGTTTACCAGTGGAGCGGCCGTTTGAGTATGTATGAGTTTGTATAAAATATTCAGTTTATAAATGCGATTCGTGATACAATTTCTTCAGATCTCTTCAGGTTGAGGACGAAATGCGACAGAATACTTTTGTTAAAACTCGTAATATCTACGTGAGATATTCGTGACGTTACCAAACAGTAAAAATAATGATATCATTATTTTGTAAACTCAGAGAAAGTAATAAAACGAGTCTTCATCAAGAGCGCGCAACTTTAGATTGATCATTAGGGGCTGGTAATAAAACGATGCCATTTTATATTAAATCAAGGTGTATGATGTAAATCAGACTAGTTATTAAGAATCTTCTGTGGTTTCGCACTTTATCTTGCCAATTTAAATTCACATAATAAAATAACTTTTTATTTATTTTGTTTGATATACCCTTGAGTACGGATAAAGGTGCCTTTTTACAGGCCAATGATCGTGATAAAAACTTATATTTAGTAGAATTAAAGCTTACCTGTGGTTCTTCATTCAATTTCCTATGGTGCTCCTCACTCGGCTCTAGGGAGCGCTTGCGCACCTCATGATGTGACAGTAGATAGTAGTTCTTCAGGGAACCAATCTGAAACAAACGAAAAAAACACATTTAAGGTATATTATTCCAGAGGCCGCGAATTAGGTCATTTCCGTCGAGGAATACATAGTGCTTTTCTCAAAAAAATACAAGGAAATAAGAAACAGTTGCATATGTAAGATAATATTATGTACTTTTCTTTTGATTTCGCTGGAACAGGTTTTCCATCGCTAATTTGGCTTCCGACCTTAGATCTTGTGGAGTGCAGTCAATAACCATTTCAATTTCGGAACTCATTTTTATTGATATATTTTTATTTAATTTTTATATATTCATTATCAAAATTACAGAATCGAGACGACCTTTTGCTTACCGCCATTTTTTTATTAGGTACAGCATGTGCCAAAAGGTAAAGGCATCTGTGGTTGAACGCAACCTATTTACACCAAGCTCGATGAAAGAGATCCAAATTTAAATGAGGCAAACAGAGAAAAAGTTTTTTCGTAGTCATTATTGCCAGCGTGCTGGGTGCATTGGGTGCATGCCCAGCACACTGGCAGTGGAATTTCATACATCATTGCCGGCGCATATTTTGCTCAAATTCAAAACTGATTCTGTGCGATAATTCGCGTGCTCTTTTTTCGAAAGTAAAGACAATAGTTTCGCGCATATTTGAAAAAAAATATTAAGGTCAAAATACGAAGGTAAAATTTAAAAACAAACACACTCACTACTATATTTACCACGATAGATATCCTCAGATACATAAAATATAATCTGTTTATAAGTATAGTGGTAAATACGGAGCATGCTAGGTAAATTTTGCCAAAAGGTAGCCATGTAAATTTTATTTTAATTATTTATTTATTTAATGCTCTATTGCACACAAACAATGTACAAAGGAAGGACTTAATGCTATACAGTATTTTCTACCAGTTATCTTAGCAGTTAAATCATGATTCGAACACAAATTAATACATAGAAATACCTGTACAACGGCGTACATGTATTGAACCCTTCACCTAACCTTAACCCTAAAAAGAGTTTCTTTCAGCAAACCTTTGAAAAAAAGAGATGACGATCCCTGTATCAAATAAGCGTTTTAAAATACCTCCATATTCAGAACTGATTTCATGTCAGTTACATCTCTTGCTTCTTGAGCAAGAGCATCTCTTGCTTCTCAGCTCAATTCTCACACAATGTAACAACGTTCATGTTTTACGAACATTGTAATTTAAATCGACTCACTGGTATACATCAGTTGTTTCCTGGGTAGAAGGAACGAGAGAACGGATACCATAGTTCAGTTTCTAAGGCGCCCTAGTGTGCACGTACCGTAGTTTCCTCACGGAACTTGGAAACTACAGCTGCTCGTACATAAAGAACCCAGAGTTAACTCGTGTGAAATGGACTCCGCACTGATTCACCCGGCTCCCACTAAATCATTAGTTGTTCTAAATACTGCACAACTTCCTTTTAATAGGATTGTACCATGTTCATGGTTCTATTCTGGGATATATAACTTTTGTTTCAAACTTAAATAGCGTAGCTAAGAGGATATGGGTATAAGTTGGGCAGCTACGAGTATTAATCTTGGTTTTATGTTACCACTTCCAGTCGATGCATTCTTTTTTCTAAAAGACGTAATGAAACATAGAAACGCAGTATATGAAAGGAGTCTCATCGAGGCATACTTAATCATTTCACCACACGGGTTGTTTCACTATCGGCCCGCCATTGTCTTGGGTTCTAGGATACACATCATTTTCACCTATCTGTCGAGTGCAAAGGAACTTAAACGTACTCACCACGAAACATCCTCAGTTTGATCTGTTTGCGGACGAATGGAAGACGATTGGGAGAATGTGTCTTAGTTTTTGTGAGACTGACTTTTGTGTATAGTGGTGTGTTGTAAAGTGTGTTTAGGTTATTGTTTATATATCCCTAATATGTAGCGTTGTAATTTTGTTTTAATTAAAAAGTATGTTCGATTTATGTTTCTTTAGTTAAAGTTAAAGTTATTTATCCATTAAACATGTAGCATAACAGATTCATTAAACCTAAGTCACTACATCTTTTATATAAGAATTCACACATAATATAAACTTACTGTACACATAAACTTATTATACCTAATAAATGAGATCAATATTTATAATACCTAAATTAACATAAAAAATAATTAGTGTAGTGTATATTCAATTTTATCATATTCTTGAATATATTTTTATGTTTATACATATTCTAGCTTCTGCCCACGGCTTCGCCCGCATGAGACCCGAATAAAAAGTAGCATATGTGTTATTCTGATGTATAAGATATATTACTGTAAAGTATTAAACTTTACAGTAATATATCTTATACATCTTATACATCAAAATCCGTTCAGTAGTTTTTTCGTGAAAGAATAATAAACATCCATCCTCACAAACTTTCCCGTTTATAATATTAGTAGGATAGGATATATGTATACTTTTTTGTTATTTACAAATACGACGAATAAATTGTAAGTTATCCGTAATATTGCACTTGTATGTGTGAATAAAGAATTTGAATTGAATTTCAGTAACTTCATACCACAATTGGCCACTGACCTAACGCAGAGCGATCTAGAAATAGACAAGACGACCCTAATGGAGACGAAAGAGTGAATTAATTTCAGCAGTAAGGAAGTTTGTGTTTGAGATATTTTATTCGTCCATGATTTGGGGGTAAGAGGTTGTTTGTTCATAAATATTTATTTGAAGAAACTTCACCGATTGTAATGCGGTTTGTTTTGCAGTTGTTTTGTTACTATTTTACTTTATAATTTGACATTGAGGAAAGTTCTTAAAACCTTGAAACTTATTAATCTTATTGTATCTAAAACAAAAGTGCGCAACAATAAATAAGTACGTAGATTGTAAAGTGGATCCGTGAAGCTATATAGTCCTTCGGAAAATGTAGAAAACCTTTGGTTCTACAAATTCTACTAATAAGTCCCACGGCCCTATCCTTCGCACAGTCCATGACTTCTAAAATTTCTTAAACACTAGTCAATGTTGCACTCCGCGAAGCCTTCGAAGACCCCAGGAAGGTTCTGTGCTTCTGGGGGGAGTTGGGCTGGCTAACTCACTAGCCAGTTACTCCCACGCACAATGAACCAGCAAGAGTTTAAATGCGGAAAAGGGAGTCCACACACATACATACATACAACGTTGCAAAGTAAACTTGAAACAATATTCTACACGACCTTTACCTAAGTCAAATGACTAATAGGGGCTCCCCTAGGGGACTGTTCAGGCGCTAAGTAAAAATTCAAGTGCGAATTCAACCTTTATGCACCCAGACATAAGGCGAATACTGAATTATGGATTTTGGGGGACTGTTCAACCCCCGACTATGAATTCAGGCTTTAGTCGTTGAATAAAACTCTTATAACTACCTCTATTAATGCTATTAAGCACTATAAAAACATTAGCGCTGGCAATTTATTCTTATTGACGTCCGTCTTAAATTAGTACCTTTGGTGTCGAATAGGTTGAGCACTATTTTTAGGGAGGTTTTGGGTTTATTCCAAAGGTTGCTCCGCCTCGAGAATTGTAATTGCAAGATTGCTGAATTTCTTCCAACAAAACTTTTACCAGGCCCCTTAGGCAACAACCACTTTGTGTTGGCGTTAGCGCCTGCGGAAAGGTTGAATTGTATGGAAATGACATTAGCTTGCGAGATGTCACGTGACAGCTGCCAAGTTTATCCTTGACGAATTCGCGTTAGCGTGAAAGGAAAACTGTGAGGTTTTTTGTTTGTATTTTCTAATTAAACCTGGACCAGGTTTAATTTTTACCTGATATGTACTCGTATGAGTGGGCATATCAGTTTCCTCTCGATGTTTTTGTATTACAAGATTTTTTTAAAGTGATAAATATAATACATAAATGTGTGAAATCTTTAGTGCTCTAATCCATTTTTATGCTTTTGTTAAGGCACGCGCAAATTTACGCGGTGTACAATCTCCTACATTATCTGCGCGTCGTCGCCTCGCCACCGCTATCGCGTCACCGCGGGCCGGAAGCCTTCAAATATGTCCAGTTTTTTTTTGCCGCAACCTTTATTTTGTTATCGAACTAACCCGCCAACAGAATTTCATCAGCCAACGTTCGATTGGCTGGCTTGACTTTGGCTGTACTCCAATAACCACTACTATGTCAAGACATAATTTTAGTTTTTTTTCGCAGTTGAATTAGGAACGTACCAGGATTTGAATGGGCTAGCGATTCCGGATCACGCGATCCCAACTCTATCGGTGGCACCATCGCCGCCGACCCATGCCATTCGAATACTTATTTTTATTCCACTTGGTTTGCCTTTACGACTATGGTTATTTATAAACTAATAATGCATGTTTTTGCATTAAACAGTGGAATAAAATGGAGGAGGCTTCTACCGCCACAGCCGGTCCGCCGCTCATTAATTAATGAGTATTACAACGAATGAGATGTAATTACTCATTCATTAATATTTTGAAATAGGTAGACTAAGTTAGTACACACCTGGGGGGCTAGACAGATACCACTTTCTGTTGACGTTAACGCCTGCGGAAAGATAAAATTTTATATTTCCGCAGGCGTTAACGTCAACAGAAAGTGGTATTTGTCTAGCCCCCCTACTTTTAACTTTAGTATTTTTTTTAAATTTATAATTTAGAACAAGCAATGTAATATTTTTTTAACAATAATAGAATTATTGTAGTTTATAGGAAAAAAACTCGTTTTATATTTAATGCATTTTTTTTGTATATTTAAGCCTGAATAATATCTAGAATATAAGTAGTTCGTACAGGCCTAGTGGGCGGTACTCCGACTTTCGACCCGGAGGTCGTGGGTTTGAACACAGTCGTGCACTAATTTTACACAGGTGAAATTTATGTGCGTTTTAAGATGTTCAAAACGGCGAAGAAAAACATAGTGAAAAAACCGGCAATCAAAAATGGCCATCCAATTCGTTAGTGTTCCATCAGCGGCGATGGGCTTGCAACCTGTCACGTGGAATAGTAACTACTTGAAAAACTGCGGGCATGTGCCAAATATAATGTTTAAACGTGCCCACCAGCAGGCACACTCGCCGCCACGCCACCTCGGTGCACCTAGGGGACTATTAAATAATTTGAAGCAAATTACTTAGAATCCTATTAAAAACCTTATCATTCTAAATCTTTCAAATAAATAGAGGCTTACATCAACAGTGTACTAAAGCAGCTTACACGAAAATTCTAAATTACTAGTACTTTTCTCTTAACTGCTCTCACAGAAATATAATACAAAATGCTAACTCAATTTATTTCAGAGTGGTGAGTGAAACTACTCGCACAATACGAGGGCCTTATGCTTAATTTAGCATTTACCATTGTGCTAAAGAGATCGCTGCGTTTAAATTTTACCCGGACTCTCGAATAGACGAATATATTTCGGTTATTTGGCAGCGCTCGTACGAGCAAGTACACGGGCTGAAGGGTTTTAGTATTCCGGGTCAGAGGAATACGGAACGCTATTTTATTTATCGAAATGGTCGGTTGGTAGGTACTACGTAAATGTTTATTTTTACATAAAAAATGGTTAAAACGGATTACCCCAAGTGCGATTTTTATTCACATTAATAGGTCCATCAAACATAAAGCTCTTCAAATCTAGGAGTAAAAGGGTATTTACAGATAACAAGAAATATTTCCGATATACGTTTAATTGGTACTAAATTATGCACGAATAGCAGGAAGTGAGGTGACCCGATTATTAAAACCTACGCGTGGTCCTACCGGTTGGATTATGTTTGACCACGTTATCAACGATTCTCACTGATGGTGGCTAAAGCTGGTTATTAGTTTTGTGTTATTTTCAGAAAAGGAACCGCCAGATAGAACACTTAAGCGGCCATCTTTGATAGGATTTTAATCGGCCACCTTTTTTAAAAACAACTGTAATACAAAGCATCCACACCCCTCAAATAGCAACAAAATAAAATTCTACCCATTTCTGCTAGAAGGCAGAAATAGGTACAGTGGAACTTCCCTGAACTCATTTCACATTAAGTGCCACATATATAAGGTCAGGCAGGATAAGTGCAGCATACAATTTTGAAAGATGAAATATTTTCTGCTCCTATTGTTTTGATTTTTATATAGTTTAGAAGTAACTATTCACTATTAGGTAAGTATGACATTAATTAACGTTACTAGAAAGTATAAATTTACAAGAGATTTTATCAGTTCAGGAATGGAACTGTCTTTCCCGATAAATATAGTCTTCAAGTTGCTGGTAAATCTATCAAGCAAGCATTCTCCATCCAAGCGCATCGACACTTTCCATCAGGTGAGATTATGGTAAAGATTATGGTTATTAAAAAAAAGGATCTTGTATGTCCGTTTAAGTGTAGTAAAATTAGGACATAAGCAGTGTTGGCCTAGAGGCCAGCACACCAACATCCGTGGGACGAGCACTCAAAATCGTAAAATGTATGTGCGCATCAACACTAACTCCAATCGGTGAAGGAAAACATCGTGAGGAAACCGGCATGCCGCAGAACCAAAAATTCAAAGGCATGTATCATCGGGTAGTGTTATACGCGACGATGGGTTTGTAATCTATCACGTGGAATGCTAATTGCAAAACGCGGACATGTACTTAATATTTTATTTTACATTATGTTTCACTATGCCCCTGACTATCACCTAATTGGTATCATAATGAGTACTAGCTTCTGCCTACGGCTTCACTCGCGTAGTACCCGAAAAGTAAAAAATAAGCCTATGTGTTATTCTGATGTATAAGTTATATTACTGTAAAGTTTCATCAAAATCCGTTCAGTAGTTTTTGCGCGAAAGAGTAACAAACATCCATCCTCATAAACTTTCACGTTTATAATATTAGTAGGATAGGATATAGTTCACCCATTGGCGGTCTTCTCCCACCTGACTATATTCGTATAATTTCGTGTGGACCAACGAACGTCTATTACCTTTATAGGCCATAACCGCGTCAGTGATGCCGTTACGAAGGCTCTACAAAGATTTTTATTGCGTTACTGATTAATTACGTGTACGTAGTACATTTTATGATCGTGTTACTCCATTACTTGGGAGTATTTGCTTGAGTTTAGGAGATAGTTGTCTATCCTGATTAAAATTACAGTTGCATTAGTGCTCAAATGAACGTATGAAGGATGGAAAACAAGTCCACATCGGTTAGACCTCTGTATTAGGATTGTAGATCTAATGGGGTCATGAAACTAGACAAAAGTTGGACAGCTTTGAGGCCAAGCAGGAAGAAACCTTAGTTCGTACTGCACAGGGACTGCGAGAGTTGCAAGCGAGAATGATCAGCTGAGTAACAATTTGGGTTCATCAGAGATACTGACTGCACAAATTTCAATATTATTTGAAGATAGGAGCTAAGTTTCATGGTAAGAGTGAATACAGACATGCTTCTAATTTTAATACTATTTCAAATTATTATAAATTGTCTATAGACTACATTTCGGGAATGTTCCCAGGATCTACATGATCTAATTTCACCTAAGAACAAGTAGACGCATAGCTCAGTACCATCTGTATCTTGTCAGTATACCACCCATTCGCACTAAGCGTTTTGGTTCCACCAAACGGATTTATAACGAGAACGACAAAAGGGATAGAATACACTACAATCATCAGTCTACAAAAATACAAAGGTAAGAGTGAATAGGTATCTTCAAGACCTTCATGCTTCATCGTCGGCAATATCATCTCTTATCATCAGACGAGATTATGCTCAAACGAAGATTTATTCCGAATACAATAAAACCTTTAAAACGGCTTCTAGTGAAAAACATATTTAGTGCAGTTCTTAATATTATATCATCACATAAAAACTTTTCAAAAATAATGCTACGAACTCTCTGACACAAAACACGACCAATTAAAGTCATGTAGCTCTTTAAACAAACGGTTTAATTGCTAGCTTGCATTGTGAGTTTCGGCTTGTGGCTTGGATTTATAACCAGATAGCTCTATCCTGAGATTCTTTATGAACCATATTCGAACATTTATTATCGCGCTCGTAAAGCGTGCGACAATCTAAATGGGGTAATACACACGGTTTTTGGAATTCTTAAGCTTAATTCTTAAACAGCGCGTTATTAACTACAAAATTATCGCAAAAACTATACCTACAGTATTAAGTAACTGCTTTTGAATACCTTGTCCTCAATTTAAATTTAATTGTTTATTTCTTGTAAGTGATTTACAATAACAAGTAAATTCACATTTTTACAATGTCAACTACTTTAAATATTTTATTTAAAGTTGTTGACATTGTAAAAATGTAATCTTAACAGAAGTACAAAATCGTTATCTTACGCCTTACCTGTAATCACCGTAATGAGAAACAGTTGATTTTAAACAATGCTTTTATGTTTTGACTCGATTCAGATCAAAAGTAACAAACAAGGAGCTCTGTCTGGCTGTATTGCAAATAACATCTTCCTTTTTTAAAGTCTGTTATAAATTTGTAGAGATGTAATATAAAATGTAAAGTATAGTGAGCTTAACATGATCAACGTTCACACACACCTAGCAGGTATACTCAGCTTAAATAGCATTATAAAACGCCTGAAAGCCGTAAAACTGTTCTGTTTTAAGTTGAGCAGATAATAACTTAATCTGGGTTCATATATCCGCGGCGGTATTCAAGCGGGTACATAAATTGCGGCGTGTGTGAAAAATGGAGCCGAATGCGGCGCTGGTTGCTGAATATATGATCTTGGGTTCAGGAGTAACGCATTGCTGGACTTTCTTTATCGATGGAGCAATTGGAAGCTTGTTACTTAGTATACTTTATGGACCTTTGTGTATTTCCGTTTTATTTAGGTCGGTAAGACGACGACAATACAGCTCTAACTAAATGGCGTCCAAGAATTGGGTACGGAAACGTCCGTCGTCTAGCGGCTAGATGGGCAGAAGACATCGCAACACGGATTTGTGTAGGAGACGTAAATCTACCTCGTGACTATGAATAATACTTATTCTACTTTGAATATAAAAACTAAGCCAGAAGCAAGATATTATTATATAGCGATAGATAGAAGCGATGTAAATTGACATCGCTGTCCTACCGCAGCGCAAAAGCCTCCCTTCCTTTCTTCCACTCTTCGCGATCTAACGCTGTAACAGACTATTTTGTTAGGCGCGAGTCAAGCTCATCCCTACATCTCATTTTGGTTCTTCGACTTCCTATATATGAAGTATAGCAATATACAAATATTGAGTTTTCCATAGAGTTTGACGAGACTATATTTCAGCTGAAAAGACTGACCTAAAATCAAGCAGTATTCGATCAAATTGAAATTCGCGAATGGTATACGAATTCAGATGAATGAGTCCAATTAAGGTTTTGCTTTACTGGAAGCAACTGACGGACGTGGTAATTGTTGGAACATCATTTTATAGTTCGCATCAGATTACCACAAAATGTGCTCCAACAACAATTATATGGCTTTGCCATCGATTAAGTCGACTAAGCAAGTTTTTAACTTTATATAAATGAAAAACGTAGGCTAGACTATGACTACGCATTATCAAGGGTGATATTTATTGGGTATTTCCTATAAATTATCTAGAAGAAACTTCATAGATAAATCGTTCGTTTTTCAAGCATCACCCATAATTTGAATGTAAACAGATCAAACATATCACTTTATACAGGCTTCGATAGATACATAAACTCTTTACTTGCATTACACCAGTTACAGAACAAAGTACATAAACAAAAAACATCAAAAAAGAATACACAATAGGTGGTCTTATTTATTTCAGTCAACATTAGGAGTATTTTGTTATAAGAAAACACTTTTTATGAGAAGGCCCGCCTGAGACGCAGAAGGTTGTGGGTTTAATTCTGTATCTGGATCTGGATGTTTTCTATTTATAATATGTATGTAATTACAGAAAAAAATATGCAAATATGTAGTATATCAGTCATGTTGTTCCCATAACACAAGATCTGCTTACTTTGAGGTTAGATGATGCTGTGTGAAAATGTCTCGCATTATTTATATTTTTTTTATATTTACTTACTTTATTTAGCAGCCTACCTTACCTTACCAATTAAATTCCTGAGCATAGGAACACAAGTGGACCGTTTGCATATTTGCCACTTTAGTCGTATTAAATAAAACATAGCCTGTGAAAGGAACCCAACCAATATTGAATAGTCGATAGATACTCGTAGTTGAACTAGCACAGATTACTTTGTAGTATGTTTCTGAAGAAAATGTTTTCAAGACTGAAACCGATCTCAAACGGGTGGACCGGGTGGAGGGAGTGTTTCTTAAAACTTTTAATTAATTGTCAAAGTTTCAAATTCAGCAACCAGAGACTCGCATTACATTCCCAGGATTTCGAGTCATTGAGCATAATTCAAATTGTTTTCCAACAAAACGACTCCGGGCGGAACTTTCTTTGAAGCTTTGATCTCTGCTAGGTCACTAAGATACTAGAGGAATGTTGGGGTAGGTATTTTCATAACGCAATTAACTCTTCGAATACGATGGCATCTCGAAGGTCTGAAAATCAGAATTATTTGACTTTGTTACTCGAAGGAAGGTCATAAGTAGGTCATAGGTAGATCTAAGCGTTTTTCTCGCAAAATAAATAAACTCTTTATTGTTCATAACATAATTACAGTACAATAAACAAAACATAACTAAAACAATAAGAAAATATATGAACAATGGGCGGTCTTATCGCTGAAAGTGATTTCTTCCAGCACACCTTCAGGAGTTATGTTACAGAAAGTGTCGTCATTTTAAAGGTAACATTGGCATTTTTTATCTAAATTTTGTATAAAATCTTATTTTAGCAACGACAAGATAGTAACCGTAATACGCGTATGATGAATTATATATACAAAATATGTTTTTCCCACTGCGAGAAACTTTATTTTTATTCTTACCGTACACACAGAAAATACAGAAAAAGCTTACATATAGGACATATACAAGGCGAGCAACAACAAGCAACAACCTTAACAAGCGTTTTCTTCCAGCAAACCTTTGGGGATAAGGCAAGCTGAAAAATAATGGTGGGTATGTTTACACGGAAGGATAAATTCCAAGAATATAACTAATTATAACATACTATTATACCTAAATACATAATATACCTACGTACAAATATAAAGTATTTATATAGAATACATACATACAATAATATATGCTATATTCACAAGGAGAGAAACTTAACTGAATTTGCTAAAAAAGTTTTTAAGGCAAGCGTATTTTCGTAAGTTTTCTACGCTCTCTGCAGCTAAGTCCGCTAGTTCATTAATTGTAGCCAATGCATCATAGAGCAGAGCTCGGGCAGAGATTAATATGTCGTCACTCGTACTTCACAGATGCGATGTGCACCATCTGCTTATATGAGTCCAAGCGGGAGGACGGAGCGGTCAAGAATCACAGGCACATGAGACTTTTCACCCGTTATGTCTCAGGGTCGGCCATACGCGAGTGATACCTCTGGTATTGCTAGCGTCCATAGGTGACAGTAACCACCTACCAGATAGGCTTGTTTACCACTTAAGTTATATAAAAAAAGAATATTCTTAAGAAGCCGTGTCTCATACAAACAGTAGTACGGGGTGAGGTGAAACTAAAAAACACCGCATTTCCGAGTAATCACGTCCTACACGCAAAATCTTGATAGCTTACCAATGGTTTCCCAATTCATCGTGTAATTTAGTAAGTAGTTAGATTAATGCTAAAAGTGGTGATAGAAGATGTATTACGATTCATACACAGACTAGACTACTACCATTTATTGTACACTAATATGAATTAGTAATATAATCAACTAGAATATCTGTAATTAACTACTTTTTTTCAATACATGAATTCCGATTCAGATTCAATCAAGCAGTTGTATTGTTATTGCTATCAAACTCTTGTTCACGGGCTCCCGTTGCGGGTAAAAATGTTTAGGAATGACATACAGCAATCTTAATATGAACGTGTGTCATCGTGATAGCTCACCCATATAAGAGTATTTTGACTATTCTACTAGCAAAATGGCAAATCAAAAAATAATGTAACTTTAGCTAACCAAGCATGAACATCGACTTCAATTAACGAATATTTGACATTTGCTATCGTTACGTTACGATGAATTTACACGAATCGTTTGGGCTTCGGTTTCTGCAATCTGTACTTTGAAAACACCAAGTTCAAAGAAAGGTAAGATAGGACTTATCACAAAAACCGACTTTTAAACTTCTCGAGGTAATATGATGTCATTGACCGCAACACCGCTGGAATTCATGTCTTGAGTCAACTCCCCAAAGGGGTCGGGTCTCACGGCCTCCCTCGCTGACAAGGGTCCAAATCAGAGATATTAATTTGTAGGGTGCGCTGTAAATTAACCGTCGCTAGCTCGTGTAACCGAGTTACCAGGGTTACCGAGTACCGAGTACAGTGTGCCGAATGATATATGTGCCGGGCACCTCCTTCGAGCGAATGGACTGCCTCTTTACGAGCCAGTCATAATTTTGTTAATGTTTGATTATAAAACGGAATCTCGAAGCCGGTCTGGTATCTCTTGGGTTAACGCTTGGTGCAAGAATTGAAGAGGACCACCCATCTGTTATGGTGACTGACTCAGGTGACGATCTCCTGGTTTACAAGCTACCAGCTTTTTGGGACAATACTGGCGGGGTCAACGAAACTTTAGCAAGAGAATAGAAAATACGTGGAATAGTCGTAATAATATCCTAAAAGAAACCAAAGCACGATCATTTCAATTCTATGAATAATGGGCGTGATATTTTGGTTTTTTTGCAAGTAACGCTGGTAAATAAAATGTGCCAGTATAAGAGATTTAAGGTAAAGTTAAAAACCAGCAGGTATATGTTGTGGGCATCTACTTCAAGCGAATGGACGGCCTCTTTACGAGCCAGTCATAACATTGTTAATGTTTGATCATGAAACGAGAGCTCGAAGTCGTTCTGGTAACTCTTGGGTTAAGAGATGAAGTGGACGAAAGAGGACCATGCATCTGATATGATGACTGACTCTGTTGACGATACCCTACTTTACACGCTAACAGTTTTTGGAGCAATAATAGGCGTGATATATATATACAGTGGTGGTCATATAATTAGAAACACTTAGTCACTTGGTAGTCTTTTAATGTAACCAACATTATTAATTCAATTAATTGGAGGTAATAGTTTAATTTACGAAATCACAATGTACATTTATATCTCTGGGATAATAATAAGCAATAACATTCAGACAACCAATACAATAATTATATAAAAAAAAATAAAACAAAATATCAATCAATATTCTTAGTACTGGCAGTCGGACAACTAATTAGAAACAAAGTATGACTAGGTTCTAAAATTGAATTTTAAAACTAAAATTCACCTTTCGGAATGTCACCGCATTATGCATTTTGCCGCCTTTTCTTACTCATTCGGATTTGTTACCTTTTGTCAGATTTAATTATTAAAAATGGGTAAAAACAAGAGCTGTGATGCAGCAACAAGAAAAATTATAGTAAACTTGCATTTTAAACGAAAATGGTCTTACAGAAAGATCGCCGATCATTTAGAGTGTTCCGTAAAGATGTTATTTAACGCCATTGCACATCACAAAAAACATGGAACATCCGATAAGGTGCCTAGAAAAGTTCGGCCAAGGAAGACCACCGTTCAAGAAGACAGGCTTATGATTCGTTTGGCTAAGACAGATCCCTTTAAAGGTTCTAATGTTATACGAAAAGAAGTATTTTCACAAGACGACCCTTGAAACGTGTCCGCAAGACTTGCTAGGAAAGTGCCACTTCTCACCAGGCGACACAGAGAAAATCGTCTAGCCTTCGCTAGAAAATATGCCAGTTGGACTGTTCATCAATGGAGAAAAGTTTTGTTTTCAGATGAAACTAAAGTAAATTTGGTAAATTCCGACGGAAAACGATACGTACGGCGACCAATCAACGAGGCTTTGAATAACAAGTACACTATAAAAACAGTTAAGCACGGCGGTGGAAATGTTAAAGTATGGGGATGCTTTTCCGGATACGGAGTTGGTCCCGTGAGAAAGATTGAAGGGCTGATGGATCAGTTTCAATACAAAAAAATCTTGGAGGAGACAATGATCCCATATTCAGATGATTTGCGAGTGAATTGGATTTTTCAGCACTATAATGATCCAAAGCATACAGCAAACAGCGTTAAAGCGTTTCTCAGACAACAATTGGTGACAGTGTTAGAGTGGCCTGCTAATAGTCCGGATTTAAATCCGATAGAGAATTTGTGGCACACTGTGAAGAAAACATTGTCGGATGAGCATATCACCAATATCAACCAACTTTACGACGCATTTGTAGAAGCTTGGAGATGTATTCCTTTGGAAACGTGTGAAAAACTGATAGAATCAATGCCACGTCGTTGTAAAGCTGTAATCGACAACAGAGGGTACCCTACCAAGTACTAACAGTACTAATCGGTTTTGGATGTAGTATTCATAGTATTATTCAAATTAAATGTGGTTTTGTTCACCTAGTTAATGTTTATATTGTTGTTTTTTTTTGTTTCTAATTAGTTGTCCACTTTAGTCCATGTATTTTAATAGACTTTTTATTAAAATGTTATATTTTTATATCAAAATTGTTGTGTGTTATTACTAAACTCGTATAGTAATACTTTAAAAGAACCGATACATCCATATAAATACGTAGGAGCCCTCTATGGCACGTTAAAAATTAGTTATGATGTTAATTTGTAATGAAAATAGAAGACAGGGTTGGTGTTTCTAATTATATGACCACCACTGTATATATATAATTTTTTTTGCAAGGTACGCTGTTTTTTTTTAAATATGCTCAACTGCGCAGGTCTACGGAAGTGGACAGTTAAGGTACAGGAAAGTGATATTTTGAGTTTTTTTTGCACAGAACGCTATTTTTGCTAGGAACGCTATTTTTGCAAGGAACGCTCTTTATTTTACAATACGTTCAAATGCGCAGGTCTACGGAAGTGGACAGTTAAGGT
This sequence comes from Perizoma flavofasciatum, assembly GCA_958496245.1. Lineage (NCBI taxonomy): Eukaryota > Metazoa > Arthropoda > Insecta > Lepidoptera > Geometridae > Perizoma > Perizoma flavofasciatum. The sequence goes on along the minus strand of OY292434.1, from coordinate 9,208,358 downwards.
ACAGGAAAGGTACAGAATAACCAGCAGGTATTCGAGTAATTTACGGTTCGTTGAATTTCCTTCTGCCTCGTGGATCTAATGCATAGTTGGATGTGATGTGGCATATTTGGGACATCGTGAATCGTGAGACACGGTTCTGCCTTCTGCTTCATAACGTCCATATACGTATATGGACATATAATAACTGTTATCCCCAAGATGTCATCAGATCTTTATTCGGTACGTTGATCCTTGAGAATACCAAGTGAAAGTAGTCGAGGAACATCCAAACATTACGTCTTGCACATGATAACTGACAAACAAACAAACAACCACACACGTAAATATATACGCATATACGGCCTCCTTGCTCGTCATGAGTAAAAATAATGTGAATACTTATATCGGAGAAAACTCTTATTAGACAACTTTTTTCGCCTTTGTACATGTCCTATATGTAATTTTTTTGTGTGTATTATCTGTGTGTACAATAAGGAATAAACAATCCTACGACTGTTATAAACGCGAAAGTTTGTGAGGGTGGATGTTTGTTACTCTTTCACGCAAAAAATACTGAACCAATTTTAAAGAAACTTATATAATATAGCTTATACATCAGAATAACACATAGGCTACTTTTTATCCGGGTACTACGCGGGCAAAACCGTGGGCAGAAGGTAGTTTCAGATAAATAGTACTTGTAATAGAAAGAAAGAAATAAAGAAAGTTATTTATTTGACAACAACAAAGCACCGAAAGGACAGGTACCTACACACAGAGAAATACAGGATCATACAATTGTCCAGCGACATTTGTCCCGCGGTGGGAAACGAACCTTCTGCGTGTGAATGTATTTAGTAAAGTAAGCGCCCTCTACATGAAAATAAAAATATATATATATAAATAAATAAAATTTAAAATAATTAACCAGAATAATTTGCCTGTACAGTTCGTGCTGTGGGACAAGCAAACAACTGGTTTTATTTTTATTTAATTTAAATTCAGCATAATAGCGCTGATCACATTCACACATTGAATACCGAGTCTGAGTGACGAAGGCCTAAGGGTCGGATAATTTGTAAGACGAGCGAGTAATAACTTCCGGTAGTTGCCCCGTCCTGGGATTACATATAAAGTAGACGGCTTCTGTTCATGGCTATTGCAGGTTCTAATCAAATATCAAAGCTGATAGAGGATGTTTGAAGTTTGACAGAGTATTTTTTTAAAAAACTTTGAAATTTTACAAAAATATTATTTTGAATTAAATACTAAAACGGGAGATTTTTTCGCAATAAAAGAGTGAGATTATAACTTAACAAATCGTCTGCCACGAACACCCACCCGCAAAGACTTCAATTCATCGTCGTACATGCAACTATGCCAAAATATCGGGAAACGTTTAACTCACAAATCATGGTAAATATTTAATTTTAGTAAAAATTATGTTAATAACCGTATTAGTTTCAAAAATTAATACCATAAAAAGTTTTCAATAAGCGTACGCACGTGTCTTTTAAAATACGTACCTAGAAGTTACGTCCAAATATAGGTATTGTTAGCTATAATGCTTTTTCACCCATATACAACAAGCATCGATGGTTCAGTGGTAGAATGCTCGCCTGCCACGCGGGCGGCCCGGGTTCGATTCCCGGTCGATGCATATATACCTTTTTGCTTCTTTTTTTATTTTGCTTGAAATAACTCTAATTAAAATATTTTTTTAAGTGCCTTTAATAAATTATAAGGAGAACGAATGTGTAATACGCGATATGTAATTTCTCACACATAAAATCCTACGCAATGGCTATTCGATACGCCTGCGATAAGCCTCAGCACGTGTTCATTGACTTCTTACGTAATCGCTATCCGAGTACACAATAACTCTGTAACTACCAGAAGGTAACTTTTTATGTGAAACTAGTAGAACGGCTGTTGGTCAGACAGAAAGCAAAACAAAAATTACTTCTGTTCCTCCTTATCATCAGACAAAGAGAGAGAGACAAAAATATTTTTATACTATTAGTCAATTACTCGTTTATCGCAGTACTCAGTCCTTTCTTAACCAACAAGCATCATTCTTCATCCATCTTTTCTTTGGCCTACCTCTGCTTTTATTTCCATCCACATTCATATTAAACATTCTTCTCGTAATATGACATTCTTCCCTCCTCATGACATATCCATACCATGCTAACCTATTACACCTCAACCTTTCCATCACGGGTGCTACTTTTAAACTGCCCCTAACTGGTTAATTACTCGTTACGTACAAAAAATCTAAATCCGTTATTGGCTGTATGAAAAGTTCATTAGTCATAAATCCTTGAGAGATGTGTGATTTCGTTAAATAAATAAAATAAAAATAAAATAGTATTTATTTATTGATCTGTGTTGGCAGTGAGCCGTACCCCGATCGGATCGAACCTCCGATCCGGAGGTTGTGAGTTCGAGCCCGGTTGTACACTAGTGGAGTTTTTTGTGGAAAAAAAGCCGATACAGCGAATCATGTGGTGTCAGGACTATTTATCTACTAGCTTCTGTCCAGGGCTTCGCCCGCGTGTTACCCAGATGAAAAGAAGCCTATATGTTATTCTGATGTATAAGCTATATTACTGTAAAGTTTCATCAAAATCCATTCAGTAGTTTTTGCGTGAACGAGTAACCAACATCCATCCTCACAAACTTTTGCGTTTATAATATTAGTAGGATTGTTGTCTGTTTGGTGTTATTTATTTATTTAAGTGTGGTGAAAAGATCCATAGTGTGTATTCACATTCGTATAAATACTATTCCCCAGTTATTCAGTTTTATGTCGCGTGTTATGAATAAAACGCGGTATTCAGAATGCGCAACGGTTTCCGATATCAGTGCCTTTTATGAGCATGTTATGTTATCGGACATTTGTAAATGATTATTTCAGTGCTTTGTTATGCATGAGTACAACATTTGTTTCATGATCTGTACAATTGTAAATGCTGTTCCTCGAGTAGATTCGTGATCTTGACTGATCTTTCAACCCATTTAGTTGTGGGTGATATCGTGTGGACTTAGAAATTTGACTTATTATGTGAGGCATTTGAATACCTCACATAATCTTGTTTTTTTATCACCCATACTACCAAGTTTCAAGAACAAGTATCTTGAGAACAACAAACTACAATTTACAGCTAAAATCCACTTTGCGGTCGAACTATAAAAACCATCAACGTAACATAGCAACCTTAGCACTAATAACCGCACAAGAAACTTAAAGGTCACGAACATAATTAAGGTTAAGTACCGGTGCTGGCTTCAGTGTAAAAACCCCAGCTTGCTGTGCTAGGTGTACCTAGCTCTGCAAAGATATATGCAGAGGTATTTTTGTGTATGGACGTCGGTTACTTCGTGATAGTTGGTTATACTAGAATGTTCTGTACGGGGTGATCTCGAAGCGTTCCCATGGAAATATCTAAAACGAATTAAGAATTAGTTTTCAAAAATATAAAAAAACTATTTGTGTGATTTGTTCACTACTCTTGTGGATTTTTTATTTCTATGAAAATAATAATTATATATGTTCGAGTATTCGGCACACAATGCTGAAGCCGTTTTATGGCATAAAATAATTCATAGTTTGTACGAAACGGAATGCAAACTATCAAAATTAGATAAGTACCACTATACATAATAACTACTATCAGCATTAATTCCAATGTTTCGAAAAAACATCGTTCAATTTAGTTAAAATAAAGGTTTGTTAAATAGGCATCGATTTATCAACTCATTCAATTATTGCAAATGTCAGGTAATGTATGACCTATTTAATTTGACAAGTAACATATTACGAGATTATTTGTGGAATTTTAATCTAAAACTAAACTTTGACTGATTCGAGACCCAAGCATAGATTTTTTGTTAATTTAAATAGAAAGATGTTAAAAATATATAAGAACTTGAGTCTAGATTGAAATTCATTCTAGAATCCAGTCCTTAAACCCGTTTGCAGTCAAAAATCTTAAGCAGGTTTTAGGTATACCTAAGTGACAGTTTTTATCTATGGAAGCTTGTCAATAGGCATCAACATGCCTAGGGGTCATAGGGGGCCTAACAAAGTTTAGTTTAATCTTAGAAATAAAGATATTACTAATACTAATTCTCACGAGAAGCAATAACAGCGTTCAGACGAGCCACTCAGACCTAGCCCAGCTTACGTGCTAACACCCAGAAGTCAGAACACGTTCGAGAGAGTCTTTCAGTAAAATGGCATCATACTTACCTCAGCTTGTCCAGCTTACCTCAATACGGCTTGAAAAGTCGTTGGCCGATTTATAAAATACTCCATACGATACGATACGATCGAACGACTGCATTAATTTCCATGTACCTACTTATTACTTTACCGTTTTTGTTTTTATTCGATTGTGTTATCAATGAACGACGATGTAAACAACTCTTCATGTAAGTATTATTATATTATTATGTATTCGTAGGATTAACCTACTTTATGCACTTTTCCCAAGAATGTAAAGCAATAGTTATGCTAAATATTTTAAACAGTTGTTTAGCTAAACAGTGTTTTGTCTTCTTCTGGTGAATCTAAAATTACATATCAGAAAGAGACAAAAGGTGTGATTAGTAAATCAACTGTTTTATAATCTTTACTAGCTTCTGCCCACGGCTTTGCCCGTGTGGTATCCGGATAAAAAATAGCTATGTGTTATTCTGATGTATAAGCTATATTACTGTAAAGTTTCATCAAAATCCGTTCAGTAGTTTTTGCGTGAAAAAGTTACGAACATCCATCCTCACAAATTTTTGCGTTTATAATATTAGTAAGATATGTAAGTTAGCGAGTGATTATGAGTAAGAGGGTTAATCTTTATGAAAATTTCAATTCTAAATGCTATCGTATTACTGTGCTTTGTGTGCATGCATGAAATTAGTTTTCCAAGAGAGCCACCAGTTTTCTACCAAAAACACAATCAAACACACATCTGGCTGAAAAATAACTGGCAGTACTTTACTGGATTTCTAGACAAATACCACTTTCTGTTGGTGTTAACGCCTGCGGAAAGATTTAAATGTATGGGAATTATAGCTGTGGAAATATGACTACAGCCAAGCTTTGCCTTGACAAATTTACGTTAGCGTGAAAGGAAAACTAAGCGTGAGGTATTTACCCCCTGGACGACCACTTAGGTCGTCTGGGTGTCGTGTCGGCAACGTGAAATTACCCACCAGAATCCCGCATTCTGCTTCACGTATCGTGTTCATAACGCGAATGGTATTGACATGTGAGATTTTACCTGTGAATAACGAACTGACAGACAACTCTACATAGCGTTGTCTGCCAGCAACTGTTAGCGTTGTCTGTTGTTGTGATGGTTATCTGATGCCCGTCGGTTTGGGGTTAAACAGCGGGAATTCAGTAGTGTACGGAATTCGCCATGAAGCTTCAGTGCGTTCCAATTTATATTTATCGGATTGTTTTAACCATATCTAGGTTGCAATAGATATCTTGTCGTGTCGCCTACACGACAAGATACTTTCGACTTTGGTCGACTTAGATTGGTCGATTTCTACTTGTAAAGCCTATTAGAGTCGCAAATAGGCTTTACAAGTAGAAGTCGACCAACTTATAAATGTACTTGGAGAAGAAAAAAGAAAATTTTGTACAAATGCCTTCGAAAATTACTTAGATAAAGTTATGTGTTGTGTAAAATGCGCGTTGCCCGACACGCACTTTGCCGGTTTTTCGTATGCATATTAAAAATACTTGTAAATTTCATAGACTATGAAATTTAGTTATATAACCGAACGTGCAAAAATAGATGTTACTAGTATCGTAAAAACAAACATTGTAATAAAACAGTCCTGTCACACAACATTTTAATGTGAACCATAAAAATGATGAGTGCACTTCACAAAACATCTAAACTAAAAACTTTTAGTTTGGATATTTATAAATGTAGTTAAATATATATTCTGTTATATATTCTGATATATATAAGCTATATTACTGTAAAGTTTCATCAAAATCCATTTAGTAGTTTTTGCGTGAAAGAGTAACAAACATCCATCGTCACAAACTTTCGCGTTTACGATAGTAGTACGATTTATTTTTCTAAAGCCATATAGAAATGTCACTTATAAGAACTAAGTTTATATAAAAAAATACAAACAAAAACACGCTTACAACTGAATTTCTATATGGACATCCTGATATTTATGCTCAGTGCGTAGATCTTTGAGGTTACCAAGTAGAAGGTAGTTAGAGGTGCGTCCAAATTACATTTCCCACATGCCCACGTTTTGCAAGTAGTTGGCATTCCACGTGACATTTTGCAAGCTAATCGTCGCTTATTGGAACGCTTATTGGCATATGCCTTCGATTTTTGGTTCTAGGGCATGCCGGTTTCGTCACGAAGTTTTCCTTCGACCTCCGAATCTGAAGTCCCGGTATCGCCCACTTGGCCAACACAGCTCAGCATTTAATTGATGTTTGTAAACCGCAAGGTACGCAAAGACCTTAAAACCTTTTTTGTCTTAACACTTTAACAACAGAATGTTCTTTTGAATTCACCTGCGTTAACAAGTTTTAGATTGAAATCTATACCAATTTTAATCCAAACCATTTAGAGTATGAAAATTATAGAAAGATAGGACAGGATGTAAAAAGTCTATCTGAATTTAAAGAAATTAATAACTAAAATATTAAAACCGTAGAACGTGGATGGTTCAGATGGACTATGAAATCCTACTCGGTTGCTTCTTGCTTGAATAGATCTGTACATTTTAATACAGATTTATCGAACAAATCTTCACTGCAAAATGAACTGATAAAAGTACTTTTATGGCAAAAGGCCAGTCGGCGCAACTCAGATACAGTATGCGGAAATGCTCCAAATAAAACTAACTCAAAATATTTTTACAACACATGAAATAAACACGCCCACGACGAACATACTTACTCAGTACCAATGTTGGACATTCTCAGATCTGAGAACTCCGAACGTGGATTCGCGAAGATACCAAGTGACGAGTAGTCAGAGGCGCGTCCAAAAATTAAATTTGTTACATGCCTACATTTTGCATGTACGAGTAGTTAGCATTCCACGCGACAAGCTGCAAGCCCATCACCGCTTAAAGCCGAAGTCAAGTCAAAGTCAAAATTCATTTATTCAATAAAATCACAAGGATCACTTTGAAACGTCGGTTTTATCTATTGCCTGTTCCTTCGCGACCAAGCCAGGAAAGAAAGGCAAGAAAACAAGGCTTGAGTTGGAGCATTTTCAATCCCAAGAGTTTTTATCATCTAAATAATCAGATATTCTATATATTATGCCTTTTTATAAAGTTTTTGTTTAATTACGTTTTTAAGTTTGTTAATAGACAATTTTATATGACAATTTTGTATATATCTTGGGAGTTTGTTATAAAAGCGTACAGCCTACCCTTTAAACGATTTACTAACTTTATGGAGTCTTATTGGAACAGTAACCGATGTTGCCTTAAAATTTTTGGTTTAATGTTTCAAAGAGCTCGTCCTGGGAAGTACTAACACCATACCTGTTTCCGCCACTAAGCAGTAATGCTCGTATTGCTGTGTTCCGAATTGAAGGGTATGGGTGCCGGTGAAATTACAGGCATGTGAGACTTTTCACCCGTTATGTCTCAGGGTCCAGCAGGTGGGCCGTATTAGTCCCACTTTAGTTGTATAAAAAAAAAGATGTTTTCTTTCATCGATTTTTAGCATAACAACAACTAATTTTCTATAAATAAAAGCGCATTGTCAATGAAAAAATCGCGCGAATTATGCCACGAGCCACCGAGCTACGTCAAGTAACAAACGTCGGGCGCGCGGCGCTCTCATTTGAGCGGTTGATTTAGCCAATCAAGCTGAGGGGTGGCGAAAATAGGTCGCTTCCGCCTCATGGATGCACCGATGCACCCACCTTTGTGCTCACAGATAGGTGGGTATTAGCAATCATCGCGCAGTACGTTATTATAGGTTTAATAAGGATTTTTATCGCGTTTACATTTTTTTCCGACGTTTCCACTGAAACGCGACATGTTTCCGTATAAAACTTATAATTATGTTGAATGATTGCGAAAGTTATAAAAATATCTACACAGTACGTTTGAATGAATATAACCTAATATTATAAATGCAAAAGTTTGGATATTTATCGTAATAATCGTTCGCTTACTTTGATGCTTTATCAAAGTAATCATAAAAGTTCATGTCCTAAAATAAAAAATAGGACTATTTTAAAGCGTAAACATAAGCTTCTTGTTATGAGGATTTTAAAACAGTTTATATTGTATAATCAAAAAAGAAAAGTAATCTTGAATATTTCATATACTGCACCGATTTGGATGCTATTGATTTTGCTGTTACAATCTCTCATCAAATAGTATTACAATATAGATTAGTATAACCCGTCAGTAATTGTTGGTGGCAAGATCTTGTCAGCCACATAAGAAAGAGGTTTACAATAACAAAGAAAATCGATAAACCTCTTGCCCGCAGTCACAGAGAGCGTGACATCTTCGTTACAAGCAAGAATCATGCTACAGAATAGAGCACAATCCCTTTACAATTAAAAGCGAGGTGTTATGAGGGTAGTTGTTTCTCGATGGTAGCTCCGTAAACTACAGTCAACTTGTGACCACGGCTATTGCAACACAGACGAAACATCGAGAAAATAATAACATGGTAAACGAGACCCTTACATATCACCCTAGAGGTATTATAGCTAAATAATTTATTTCCACACATAAAACCCTGTGCAACAGCTAGTTATACCTCACGTTCCCAGATAGAAAATGTGAAAATATTGCAACCGTGTCACCAGCTTTACACTCGCGAATGCACAACGTCATTTACTCTTTCAGAAGCAAAGAGGCAAGAGTGAGACGATTCAAAGGCAGCCCTCGCGAGGAGAGCTCTCCGCATTAGCGCTGTGCTATGAATAACTGGAGGTAGAAACAATCCAGGACATAAGGGCTGCTTGAAATACGGGGAATATAACTTTAAAAAGATATATAAATATTAATCGTTGCGGCCTAGAGACGTGAATTTTTGAGCGTAGATTCTTTTTAATATGTAGCGGTGCACTAAGAAAGATATTTTCCGAAATTACAGCTCTAGAGAATTCAGCGGGCAGTTGAAGTTTGTACAGAAGCAAAGTCGCGGGACGTTCCACTCGTCTCTTTATAAAAGGCAGTCTGTCTATTACCGTCGAGAACCTTATAACTCGAGTTCATGAATACGGCTTTCATTAGCGCGTAAAGTGTATTTATTGAGGAAGGTAAACAAAACGTTCCATAAGGTTGGTTTATCGAATTAAGAGTTTAGTAGTACGCCTGGATATAGACTTAAGTCTTATCGAAAGCAATAAATACCGTTCATCACGCTTTAGTCCATCAGTGGACTTATAAATGCTGATAATGATAAAATCTAAATAGTTAACACATCGATTGAAAAGGAAAATGAGCTATAATATTCTTCATTGACCTTTTCGCCCCCATAACCCCAAATGCCGCAATGGTCAAATATTGACGCGGATGGGGGCCCAGATTCGATTCTCGTCCGATACAATGTTGTTTTTATTACTATAACACTAGCCTCGTCCACGGCTCAACCCGTATGGTACCCGAATATAAAGCCTATGTGTTATTCTAGGCCATCAATTATACCTGCCCCGAATTGCATTTATCGGTCCAACCTTTACAAAGACTATTGGCAACACAAATACAAATATTTAAACTTTTACATCCTACTACTATTATAAACTCTACTCTTTCACGCAAAAGCTACTGAAAGGATTTTGATGAAACTTTACAGTACGATAGCTTATACATCAGAATAACACATATACTACTTTTTATCCGGGTACCTCGCGGGCAAAGCCATGGGTTAGGCTAGTTTATAATATTAGTAGAATTAACGTCACTTTTAAGTATGTTTCAGTAAGTAGTATTTTTTTATAGTACTTGTTCCATAACTTTTTATTTCATACAACTCACGTGTAACTAGTGCACCTATACTTCAGCGAACCCATACGGGACTTAAATTTGCGTGATTTTAATAAAACCGCGGTGACCGCAAAACGCGGCAAAACGGCTAGAGACGCAAATTGGCAAAATGCATTTCAGCTTGCCCACTTATTTGCAAGACAATTTAAATGCCCTGTAAAGCTCGACCCAGTGTGAAATAAGGGCGCTTACCCACGAAGTTTCATCATCATTATCATGAACAGCCTGTTGTGCCAGAAATCCACTGTTGGCTATTGGGCTCTCCCAATACGTGTCATGGCGATCGATCTTGATCTACGATTATTTAAATCCATCTACTTCCTGCAAACTTTAAGACAGGATCGGTCCATCGGAGAGGGGCCTTTCTACTCTGCAACTTTCGCTTTGTATTTAGGTCTTAGTCAAAGTAAAACCAGCTATCTTTTTCAGAAAACGGTATTTCATTTCGTCAAAAGTCTTCGCGTAGAAGGCCATTGTATTATTTTCTCCAATTCAGAATTCGTCTTCAATAGGTATGTCCAGCGGCTACAGAGGCTTATTTTCTTGATTCAAAAGTATTTTATCTAGGATGTGCCACTGATAAAATGTAAGGTGGAAACCACGCTGAGACAAATAATTACTTAAGCTTTCGAAGATATTGTGCATAAAACTAAACAATTAAAAAAAAAAATAGTACTCCATAAAAGTGCACGAATCTGAGTGCCTTACTTGAATTGGCTCTAGACCGATCGCTTAAAATGGTTTTCTGTCAATTAATTTCATATGCGATAAGTATAGTTTGAGAGTTATTGTGCAAACTCATATGACTTCGTGTGTAACTGCCCTAATGCTCTCTATTCCGATGCGCCATACAATTCCCGAGCTCAGCAAGCGCATTAAATTAGCGCTTAGAAAATGAACTAAGTTTGCCCTGGGCTGGTTTTGGAACTGAGAACAGACTAAGCACCTTTTTTTACTTTAACAAACTTGAATTCCACACTAAAGAACAATGTTTTACATTGTTACTCAGTACTTTAACTTAGACAGCAGAAGCAGTGCAAACAGCTAGTTTCGCGTTTCTCGGATTTTTAAGCTTTCTATATACTGCCTTCAGTAGATCAGTTAGTTTCACTTGAAGGTGTCAAATAACGTGAATGCGGCCGCATCGAAGGAAGGCTAAGCTTCGCACCTGACTAGGTACGAGATGGCACACAGGAGGCGTTTGGCTTTGCGTCTTGCAGGTGGTTCTAGGGGTCTTATTGACTTCTAGGGTGAAGGGTCTTTACGTTCTAGGTGACTTGCTATGAAAAATGGTGATGGTGGCAATGGTCTGGGCGTAAGCGAGACGCTAGGTGATTCGCAGTAGACGACTAGTTATAGCTTGGCGACTTTTTAGAGAAAAAACGTCAAAAGCACATTCAGTCAAGCTTTACATACGTTTGTTTTATCTAAGCCCCTGACTTCCTTTAGATACTAAGACACGTAAAACTAGAAACGTCAAAATAGTCGCCTGTGATCCAGCCACACTCTTGAATATCGCTGTGTATTTTATAAAATGACAAGATTTTACTTCTTGCAGTATGCTGTTGTCTTATTTTCGATTTGTTTATAGAAAAACATTAAGCATAATTAGGGCAGTTACTGTTGGAGTGCTTTAGAATAGTAGCATTTAATATTAATAAGCTTCAGTTAAAAATATTTTTCATAATCTTTAAATTAGTTTCCACACGTTGTTTCCAAATCCTCTTTGGAACTCGAGAGGGACAAAGACACCCGCGTCTTTGTCCCTCTCGAGTTTATTACTTACAATAGTTACCTTCTCGATGCATTATCCAGGGGTTGAATTAGTGCACCCTAACATGACAAAACGAAAGAGACATCTTTTAATATCTCTAGGACTTCAGCTGTGCATTAATTGTCAGTAAGTCACACAACACTTTATATTAATAACACGCACATTCACACCCACACTAACGTGTATAATTTACCCACATACACCACACAAACACACCCACCACACACTTTCATACATACACATACATAAATCTCTTGTGGACTGTTATCAACATATTTTATTTTTAGATTACCTTTTTTTACTGTCTGGTAGGCATTTTTGTTATTTGTTCTTTACAACTTTTACTATATGTTACTGCTTATTTAAGCATGTACCCATGTAATATCCATACTATTTGTATGCTTGTTCTTGACAAGCATACAATACGTCTCAGGAGCGTACAGGTACGCTAATGTTATTCTTGTACGATCCGTGGAGTGGGGCACTGGTGGCCTGTAATACCGATTTTTTTTAAAACCTCTTACGGGCATCAGTCTCTCACAAAACAGGTGTGCATAGTTATACATGTACTTATCCCATTTTGAAGAGAAAATAAATCAATATTCTACTCTATATATTTGACTCGTACCAATAATATTTAATAACCCACGTGTCTGCACAGTTTCTTAGCTCTATAGGCCGCCATACTCGTCCGAGCAGTAGGACTTCTGGAAGATAATCTGCAGGCTTAATGTTGAGGCCGACGGACGCATTAGCGAACATTCTCGAACGGACCGCGACATTACCACAGATCGTAGCCCACCGCGATCTACGGGCTGGGTCTTATACTGAGTTGTGTGGCCTTTGGTTGGCTATTTATCGTGAAATCGCTATGGTATTTAAACATTTGTATTATGATATGAGAGATCGTAGAGATTTAGATAGCTTTATTATGGTGCTAACTAATGCAAGACGTATGTGCCAAATTTAAAGTTTGAGCGTGCCTCCGACTACTCCCTTATTAAGTATACTCTCGAATCTGCGTGACTGACCTGATGAAGTCTATTATGGGTATTGCATTCGCGTGCGTTTTTGTTTGTTTCTGCTTTTTGAGAGATCGTTCTAATCTCCTAATTTCCGCAACTTGAGTACGAACTTAAAATTAAAAGGTAGGTATTAAATGTACATTAAATTTTGTTCATAATCAAATTATTCCATATTTTTTATAATTTTTCAAGGCATGGTAATTATTATCAAGCGTACATTTCATAAGTTTAGTTTGTTTCATTATGTCGTATGTAGTTCAACTATAGCAATATCATGCCGTATGGTGTGAAAACGCTCTAACTTGAAAGTATGCGTACTATGTACCTACCGATAGATAGAGAGCTTTCCAATATACTCAGTGTTAAATACATTAAGTATCCACTGTATTGTTTCGCAAGACTTACTTTGTAAACAGACAGACAATAATTATAGTAATGGATCGTATTGAAAGCACTCAATACCGCGGTAAATTTTACAAAAACATGGGCTGCATTCGCCAATTTTATAAATTGGCTCGTCGTAATTTTCAATTAATTATTTTAACGACCCTTTAGTGGGTAAGTGGGTACAATTCTACTCGTATTGACCTGTAATGGATTGGGTGAAAATAACGTTCGCATAAGTAACTTTGTTTGAAGCTTGTCATTGATATTAGGTATTAGATAGGTACATGGTACCTACTAAATATACTTTGGACCAGCCACAAAAAACACGTTCACTATTTTACTCCTCATAATGGACATCCACAGATTCATATTCAGATCCGTGAGGATATAATGTAACGGGTAAAAGGAAAATGCAAACATTATAAGCAAACCAAAGTCTGCGATAACTTAACAATCTTATATCTATATGTTCTAGTTTAGTGACTGCCGTCAATTTATTAGTTAAGTTTAATAAATGTAAACCCTTAATTGGCTGTAAGAAATGTTTTTATCAATTAAATATTAATTCCTTGAGAGCTGTGTGATTTTGTTAAATAAATAAAATAAAATAATTGGCACATGCGCACGTTTTGAATTAATTTAAAGCCATAATGCCATAACAAACTTTTTATACTGAAAACGAATAAAACACATTAAGATTTTATTCTATGACGACCTCTGTGGCGCAGTGGGCGAAGACTCGCCTGAGACGCAAAAGGTTGCGGGTTCGATTCCCGCCGCGGGGCAAATGTTTGTATCTGCAAATGTTTGTCTCGGGTCTGGGTTTTTTCTATGTATAATATGTATGTATTTACAAAAAAAAATGTATATAAGTAGTATATCAGTCATGTAGTTTCCATAATACAAGCTATGCTTAGTTTGGGGCTAGATGATAATGTGTGAAAATGACCAGCATTATTTATTTATTTATCACTCGTTTTTGGTGGGAAAGGCATTCTAGTGAAAGAATCAGTGACTTTGTTGAAGTGATTCTGTAGCTAAGCCAAAATTCGACTCGCAATCCGTATAGGCACGTAACTCCGTAACTCTAGCCAACTAAAACACATCGCAAGTTAAACCGAGCTTTGACTAAACAGATAATGTTTATTCACGGTGGCGTGTATGCATTTCGGAGAGTGCTAACTAGTGATAGTTAGAACTAGGTACTTAGTGGAGTGAAAACTATAGCACGGGCAAGCTGATCACTAATTTCAAAGCGCGGTAGAGATGTGATGAGATGTAGCGGTTCGTTCGGGACCGAGAAACTTGTTTTAGCACCTAAACTAATTATCTACTTTTTGACAATAGTCTGAGCTTTATTGTGGCAAAGGTACTGTTTTCAGTAACCCAGTTTTTTACTAAACAGATGGACAGAGCTTCATCATAATCACAGCAATATGTACCATTGAGTCTGAAATAAATTATTTTGTATTTGTCTTAGTTACTGGTGGTAAAGTTTGATCTCATAAAGTTTTATGCTCGTTTGCACACTTGGAAAAGATTAACGCCGGGTTCCAAATACATTAAAAATCAAATCCTAATCACCTACAAATAACGTCTCGTTTTCCTGTAAATAATTGTCAAAGTTTTGACATTATGTCAAGGAAAAACGCATATGGGCGTCTCACACATTTTTTCATACGAATCCAACACCTGCTTTAGTCTCCGCTTAGCTTAGTGTATCAGAATTAATTAAGCAGGCCTTAGAATCAGAACTGTGATCAATACGTGGCAAAATCAGTGAAGGTAAACATAACGAGAGAAATTGAATGCCCTAGTATCGTCTAATATAAAGTTTGGACTGACTTGGTACCCTCACGGATCCGCGTACTGCATACAACGATACCTGAGAGTAAAAGAAGATCCTTAGCATTTTTTTATTAGTTGTAAATATTATACGTCGACGAATTTTTGTTCCTACCAATATAATAATAGCAATGCCAATAATTACGATATTTTACTAGCGGTATTATTTTAAATAAACCAGAAAAAAACTTACTGTAACCCACAATGAAGACCCTTAGATTCATACTCAGTACGTGGATCTGTGAGGATACCAAGTAAGGGGCTGTCAGAGACATGTCCAAACATTACACATGATTATGCCTATTTGGTACATGTCCGCGCACTGTCTAACTTAAGTCTTATCTCTATTTTTAATTGTATCTCGGCTTATCAAAAAGATATATTATTTTAAGTGCCATTTCCGACGCTATATTTAAAAACAAACTTAAAAACATCCTACATTAAAAAGCCTACTATTCGGACAGTGATTTTATAGATGTTACCAATGAGTAAACTATATTCTATGTATAATATGTATGTATTTACAAAAAAAATATCTATATAAGTAGAATATCAGTCATGTAGTTCCCATAATACAAGCTCTGCTTAGTTTGGGGCTAAATGATGCTGTGTGGAATATGTCCAGCATTATTTATTTATTATTTATTGGTAACGTATAATTTATATTACTAGTAATATCAACCTACCATACATTTATTCATACAACTATTTACAAGTAGGTATATAAAAAAATACAGATGAAACAGCTAGCCATCCAAAGATCGTTTCAAACGATCTATAGATAGCTCAGCCGATCCAGATCACTACCAGACGGAAGCGTTCCTAAAATACTGGCCGCATTGCCACGCTGAATGGCCATGCTAATGCTCAACCTACCTATTACATAATAACTAAAACCTACCTATTTGCCTTGAGGAATGAACTTTTACCAATAATTTATCTATATCTGTATCATGTAGCTTTGTCCCATCCCTAGCGCTATACAAATTGGAAACTAAGCTTTACACGTCGCGTCAAATAACGGGAAGTGGTTTGCCGCCCGCATCACACTGTTAACTAAAGTTTTAATTGCATTTTCGATTAATAATTTGGCGTGTATTAATTTGCCTTCAGCTTGTATTATATTGGCTGTTATTTAACATTGTGGATCTAGCCACAATTGATGTGTTCACATTAGTTTTGACCACCGCAAATGATAATCTGCACAGTTTTATTGCAACCAGCAACTGTTTCATGTCTACTATAACGGAACTCCGAGACAATCAATTGCAAATTGGTCAAGCTTTATGGGTATGCTGTGGGAACTTTTTTTTATGTTACGATGGAAAGCGGTTACCATCGCCTATAGATATCTGCAACAACAGGGGCATCGCTGATACGTTTTTTTTTATAACGCTGGACATTTTGCACACAGCATCATCTAGCCCCAAACTAAGCAGAGCTTGTATTACGGGAACTATATGACTGATATACTACTCATATACTTTTTTTTGTAAAAACATATTATACATAGAAAACACCCGAGACAAACATTTGCTAACATTTGTCCAGCAGCGGGAATCAAACCCGCAACCTTCTGCGTCTCAGGCCTTCGCCCACTTCGCCACAGAGGTTCTCAAAGGCTTTGCTTACTCTAAAGGAGTATTTCCCCTTTTTTACGCGCTTCGAGCCGAAAAGTACCAACAATTTCAACCTGACCAATAACGATCTCCTGGCTTAGTTGGTATAGCCCCCGCGTAGCAAGCAGGAGGCCGCAGGTTCAAGCCACGCCATGGATATTATAAAATCTTTTTTTCTTACGTTATGGCCTCAAATAATATGCAATTGCTTCTCTTTTTGACGGTTTGCTATTTACATATTTCATTTCACTTACTAGGATGACGTTTCCTATGAGCTCTCGTTTTTACAACAATGTTGAGACCCAGACAGTACTCACAAACAAAATGTACCTATTCGTTTATAAGTGTACTTAAACATTCTATGCGTTGTTTGAGGTAAAATCAACTCAATCTCAATGAAACTCTCTACCAATTCCTTGAGTTAATATTCCGAGGCACAACTTCGGTCCTTTGCCGAATCATGTCATCACGGATTCTATCTTAGGGATCGGAGCTATGTCAAAGATAACTAAGCTATGTATACATAATATAATATTATAGATAATTGTGTAAGTAGATCATATATAAAGTCGCTGCATTATAAATGAAGGGCACTAATTTGTATGTTGCTATAAATCTTTTCAAAGTACAAAAGAAAAACCAACTGTATGCTCAAAATTCCCTGTTTTCCCCCGAAAATTGTCGATTTGTGATGACATTATAAAACCACTTAACTAGAACAGAGAAAAACTACAAAGTGCCAACATCAAAAGCATGAATAAACAAGGGCTGAAATGCCAGCGTAACTCTAATAAGACAATTCAAACGTAAACGACATGCGTACATCAGCGGAACACATTACCTTAACACCCGCAAATATTTCCCGCCCGACACGTGTTTATAATAAAAACATCACCCCCAAAAGTCCCATCTCGCGGAGACGTGGAGGCGAAATACAGCACAGCATTACTGAACTTACTTGGATATAGAAAAAGTCCTTCGTGCTAGATAATGTTTAGTAAAGGTCCGGCTCGAAGGGCCATTTTGGTAGATTCTTAAATGTGATGACGATACGGGATGTGAATCGGCCTGGGCTCTACATAAGCATGCATAAGTCCATTGTTGGACATAAAATCCTCCTGTAAGCGTGTCATTTAGACGATCTTGGTTCTTATGATCTGTTGTCTGGCGTTCGCAGAAGTCACCCCACTTTATAGTAACGCGCACATCCTCCTACAACGTGATTACGACCAAATACTTTCACACCCCCACGAGTAGGTCGAGAGTAAAAAAATAACGCAACATTAGGCACGATAAGTTCCCGACAACGCGCGTACTATTTCGCTCACAATTCTCACAATACCCATAAAATGAGTGCGATAAATAAAAGTTATCTGGTGTTCGTTGGACCGTGCAAAGTGAAGGGTTCCGTGAGGAATATTATATCTGTTCTCCATATTTCAATAGAGCTGTCCAATAAAAGGGTTGTCTCATGACTTATGTTTCAAGGAGGCAAAAATAATAGTATTAGACTTTATTTAGCAGACACTCATAATACAACAAAAATGAAATGAAAATGACATAAACCGGACAAGTGCGAGTCTGACTCGCGCACCGAGGCTTCCGTATAAGCCGCATATTCCGATGTGTGTTTACCAAAATAATTAACATTAGTCAAGATCATAAACTATGAAAACATAAAAAACTAGCGAAAACATAAGTCGGATTGCAAGGCAACCTTTACTTACGAGTAGTAGTTGAATAAATGTTCTCCCATACATTGATTAACGTCTCGGTAAATTCTCCAACTGCAAATGTAAGTTTTTAATCGCAAAAAAAGAAAATGATAAAACCACAAATTTACGAATTTCGAACTTATTCCTTTAATTGTGCTGTGAGACCTTGCTTCTTGCCAAATTTCATGATTCTAGGTCAAGGGGAAGTACTTTATAGGTGTGATTTATTTGCGAGTATCAAAATATGTCGCATAAATGAACGTATTTTTTTTTTGTTGACTTAAAAACTTGTTTTTTTAGAGCTCCTAAGGGATCGTAGACCTATGTATTTGAAATTTCAACTTGTTACCCTCCACGCGTTCTTGAGAAAAAGGGTCTTGACAGACAGACAGACAAAAGTGATCCTATAAGGGTTCCGTTTTATTATTTTGAGGTACGGAACCTTCACACGCTCACTACTTTATTCCCCATCATGGACATCCTCAGATACTTTCGTACATTTTTGAGAATACCAAGTAGTTGGCAGTCAGAGGCACGTTCAAACATTATATTTTGCAGATGCTCGCAATTTCGATTTTTTGGTTCTTTGGCATGCCGGTTTTCTCACGATGATTTTCTTCACTGTTATACATTCACCAGACTATTATATAATACTCAATAATACTCAAATGATTCAATTCGTCATCAGCTTTAACTGACGTCTGACATTTCATTTAATATTAGCGATAAAAACGAGATCAACAACCAACACGTAAATTAAAATGCATAACAAGATGAAACTGGCTCAAATCAGAACACCAAATCAGAAAACAGCGCGCGTGCCGTTGACAGACATCGCGCCAAATTATAAAGATTTCTGTTTACGAACCCTAATAATGCCCGGGGAGTGAGCAGGTGTGTCGAAGGCGGCCCGACGAACGTACAAAAACTCATTCGTAAACAACAAAAGGAGAACCGCTGATAAACGTATACTGTAAGGGATAACTCAACGGGTGGAAGGGGGGCAGGTGTTGAGTTAAGATAAAGTGCCGACGTTATGCTCTATCCCGTGATTTAGATATGACCTTCTGAACGCAATCTGCATTAGTAACCCGGGGCGCAGAATAATAGTACTAAAGTACTCGTTCTGTTGCCCTTGTTTGCACCTGCGCGGGGTGAAAAAGCGAACTTACGATTTGAAGATAAAACCGAATATTTAAACTGAACTCACGATAGGTTAAACGAGAAACTAGACTTTATGAAGAAGGTATAAAGTTTTTTATTTTATTTTTTATCGGCAAAGTGTCACTTTAGCGAATGGTAGCATTATATTTGAAAACGAGTATACTAAATTGGATGTTCTTTTCTGCGTTACTTTGACATTAGAAAAACTAATATTAAAACCAGATTAATATATATCACAGTTCTACAAGTAAGGGTATAAATAAGGGCATGGCATCTTATCGACTACTTGTGATACATTGCTATTGCATCGAGCCTAAAAAGAAAAATATCTTAGTCTAACGGCATTAACACAACCTCTCAAAACTTCAAACCTATCATATATAACCTATATTCGGAAAGTAACATAATGTATGTGACATTATATTACTTTTTGACTATTCTAAATAAATGATTTCCTCTAAATAACAACAAAAATATCAATTATTATTAAATCTCTATTTCTATTAGACTTAAACGGTCTCATTACGAAACGTGGTCTAAACTCGAGTTGAACTCAGGTTCTGTCAGATCCACTAAACCAAGGTTTAAATATACCTTATCGGAAAAAGAGTACAATACTAAAAGAGTATTGCAACGTTACTAAGGTCAACAGTTTAAAGATAAAATAAAACAGCGGGATGATATAAAAAACACTTCTAAACCAAAATAAAAAAGAAACACGTAATTCTGATTGGATACCAAAAGAAAGTAGGTCTTCAAAAAGAGGTTGAGTTATGATAGAAATAAACTAGGTGACCGCCTCGTTTATCTTTTAGCAGTTATTTGTATTTAAACCTCTTTTTGCAATGTCAAATAGAGTGTCGGCTATTATATTATAGCATTCAATTTTAAACCTTGTTTCCTTTGCACAACAATTTGTCTTGATAATAAGGAATCAAAAGTCTAAAAGATAAACCACCACAAATAGGTCCAAAAATTTCTTAGGTACACACAAAAATTACAATATATTACAAATTCAATTTCAATCTAGGTTACTAAACTAATCCAGTATTTTAAAATAAATACTTTAAAATACTGGATAACATTAACATAGGTAATGTTATCCGCCGATATTTTTTTGTGCCATTAGGACTGTACCTTAACCGCCCCAGTAGAGAAAATAAAATTAAAACTATGCGCTATATACCACTATATATATATACCACTAGAGCAACACGTTTATTTTCTCTCGTCTATAATCAAATCTACTACTACCACTAAATCAAATCTAAGGTAAATCTATGGATTTACGTTGTCCATAATGCCAGCTCCGCTAGCAGTATCGGTGTTAGTTTTAATGGCGGCTGGCACTTGGTTGAAGTTAGGTTGGAGCAAGCATGTTGGTAATATTTTAGAGAATCAGTTAGAGAAATGCGCAGTTAAAAGTTAAACACACACCCTTGGTCTCGAGTTAACGCCGAAAATTTCTCACAAAGCACGAATGAAGCTTTGAAGTAAATAACTAAATCTACGTTACTTTGACTTATGTATGTATGTACAAGTACCTATGTTTAACAGGATTTTTATTTTCAGGAAAAAATAAAAACCGACTTTAAGTAACGGGAAGTTGATAAAAAGTCCAATATGAAATTTCATCCATGTTTTACCATTAGGGGTGGATTTTTTTATAAAATTTATATGGGACCAATCGTGAAGTTCACCCTACCCATTAAAAAAACCATTAAAATTGACTTACAATTGGCGAAGATATCGCGTAACATAAACACAATTAAAAACGACGAATAAGGAACCTCCTCCTTTTTTGAAGCCGGTTAAAAAACACAGATGAAAAAGCCAAAATACTGGCTGCATTTACCATTTACTTGTGTAGATTTAGACTGAATTCACTGATGAAGGTTTAATCTAGGTTATCGCTGAATGACAATACTAATGGATATTAGTATTGTCATTCAGCATTCTACACAAGTACCTGTATTTTGCAGCAATCTTATCGTACTAATATTAAAAACGTGAAAGTTTGTGAGGATGGATGTTTGTTACTCTTTTACGCAAAAACTACTAAACGGATTTTGATGAAACTTTACAGTAATAAAGCTTAAACATCAGAATAACACATAGACTACTTATTATTCGGGTACCACGCGGGCAAAGCCGTGGGTAGAAGCTTGTATAATGATAATTTTATAAGTAAGCAGATACAAAATTGTATTTAAAAATACGTTTATGTTGATATATCGCTATGGAAAGCTTTGAAATGCACCTCTAATACCATAGCACACAATGCAGTAGTTACTCAGCTCTTGTCCTCAACCGATAACAAGCATCTCTAGTTTTGATAATGCCTACAAACGGTCAGCACCGCCAGCATTCAGGTAATCAATGAGGACCCACATGGCCGATCGGCCGGAGATTATCTTAATGGCGGCGTACTGAGGCGAAAGCAAATTATGTATTCGTGGGGCACAATCGAGCCAAATGAGAGGCCAATCAGCCGACATCCGTGCTGTAAACGAGCATTGACAGACGCGACGACAAACGGAATCGATAATTCCGAACGTTCTGTGAACTTCCACGGCATGTGCAGAAGATGAGATAACAACAGTTTGAAATCCTGTCATGGATAAATAACCAAAAAAAATTTACAAAAACGTTCATTTCTAGTGATGACCTCAGTGACGCGGCGGGCGTGTCACTGAGACGCAAGCTGTGCGGATTCGATTCCCACTGCGGGCCAAATGTTTGCCAAATGGGTGTTCCTGATACCCACGAAATAGGAAATCTAAGTGTGGGGTCAGGACTATGTATGTGTCTGTTGGGTGTTCTATTTATTTATTTATTTACTAATTATTATTTTCTTTATTCTAGTGCTCGCCATAGTCTTCCTAAGGTAAGCAATGTTCAGCGGTGTAATCATTTAGATAAGTGACCGATTCTGGCATTCACAAATGGGCATTGCACTTCCGTGCTCCGGGGAGCATGTTATGCTTTTGGTCCTGACCGTTTTGTGGCATTTGGCTGACCTAAAATTACCGGCATAGTTTATGGGAGCTCAATAACCGCCTATAGTTTATATTTTCCAACAACTTACTCAGTATTGCCTTGTACTTTAGGCGCCCAAAGTTTGTAGTCTTCATAATCTCGACAGAGAATTGTATAGAACTTTCAGTCTATTGCTTACCTGAAACAACACAAAAAGCTTTCAACGTTTAATTCTATAAACTAAAATTGCGCTACGAAATAGCAGTTGCAAAGAAATTTTAACAATGCAAATATGTTCTTCTGTGGCCTTTTTTGTACTATTTTATTCACAATTTATGGAACCCGCTAAGTTTTTATTGAACTACCCTTTTATTGCTCGCTAACTTAGCAGATCGCTAACTCTAATCCTGTCCTTTTCTAACACTTAATAAAGGAGACGAGTTTTAGCACGCTGGCTGCTAAAGTTATTAAATGATTATGAATAAGTGGGTAAGTGTTTAATACACCATTCAAACTATAGTGGCTGAATATAAAATAAAAAAAATGAATATCCAGCATCATTAAGAACGTCAGCAAAATAGACAAAAGACAAGTGGTGATTAACCGTTTTTTTATTTGTATATATCGGTTAGCGTGGATCGGGACGTACAACGTAACGTGTTGCCTTCAACGTAAGCGCTCAATCGTAAATGCACTATAACCTCCTAGCACTCATATTACAATTAAATATATATTTCGAGCTCCGCGATTACCTATTGGATTAACGACCTCTGAGGTACAGTAGGCGCAGCCCCGCCTGAGGCCTACTGCGGTAGGTTGCGAGACAAATGTTTGTATGATCTGCAAATATTTATCTCGGGTCTGCGTGTTTTCTAATATGTTTTTACATAAAAATATGTATATTAGTAGTTTATCAGTCATGAAGTGTCCATAATACAAGCTCTGCTTAGTTTGGGGCTAGATAATGCTGTGTAAAACTGTCCAGCATTATGTACTTATTTATTATTTTACCTTCACAATTTAATTAAGTATTTTTAAGCGGATATTTCCGCGAGCCATTAATATGTTTTGAGGTCGAAGCCAGCGCTGATCGAGGCTTTATACAAACTTAATGAAATATTCTAGAAAATCTTTTTAAATTTCGGAAACATAAACTATGACTTTCATGGAGTGAAGCGAATAAAATATAGTAGTAAAATTTTATGTGTAGTAGATACATGTAGGCATTTTTAATTTGATCATGCGGTCATATTTGCAAACGAAATATACATACTGAAGTATATTTGCATTCCAGATATTGGAGAATAAAAGCTCTCCTAAATGTTGTGAAAACTTTGTACTACCGCAATTAGGCAAATAAATGATTTATGATTTAAAAGGATTATTAGGGCGTTATCATCACTAACTGACAGGAGGTCAGGGATTTTGGAACACTGCTGTCATCAACCCAGATTCCAAGGAGTTGGGCTGGTTGGGGTCAGGTTAGAAGGGGGATAATGCACAATACATCCCTATGAGGGACGTCAGTGCAGACCTCAGTTCCCCCACTTAGATTAGAATTAAGGTGTAGCTAGACGGTAAATGCCCAATTTGCAAAATTTCTAAAGACCTACGAAGAAGCTCTTCAAATAAAATAAAGTTCTTCGGGTTGAGTGAAAGTATAAACTAAATGCAAATATTTCATAAATATTCCAACTCACCAAGCTTAAAAACATTTATGCCTATTCGCACTTTTTCTCGTAGAATACAGATATTAATACGTAAAGAGCTATTCAAATAAAAATGAAATATGTAACTCTGAGTTCAGCATAACTCGTCCTCACCAGAAGAGCGTTTATCTTGGTATTTGGTATTTGATTATTATGATTTATTCTAACGAGTGTGAATTATTGGGTATTTTCTGATATTTTCCTAGATTAATTTACTTTTAAAAGCGGTGAAGCGTATATTATTTTTAATAATGGTACAATCCATCTCAAATTAGTAATAGAAATGCAGTCTTCCGAGGGTTTTGTTTTAAATGCATGTGCAATGGTTGGATGTACCTCTGACGACCTCTACTTGGTATTAGGGTATCTGCACTAAGTAAGTATCTGAGGGTGTCCATCATGGGGAATACAGTCGTGAACGTGTTTGTTTTTTCGTTTTTTCTTCTTCTTCTAAGGGGTTAGAGGTTGGGATTTAGAAAGCCATGAATTAGATAAAACGGGATAGGTAGTGGGAAAAGTGGGCTCCCCCATTTCAACGGTACAACACCTAAAGTTAGGAATTGAATAAATTCCGAGAGATTGTTTTTAATTTTGTAGGTTACGTAGTGAATAATTCAAATGCGAATTAACTATGTACGAGGCATATACCCCTAATTTTTAGAAAGAAGAAGAATAAGAAATTAGGTCATGTGACTCACTAGCAACATCAATACGCTGCGCTCAACTCGTGCTTGTGTTTTTATTTTCTCTAGTGTACTGAACAGTGTCGGACTGAAGTTAAGATTTGAATAGGGCCCATTTCGGTTAAGACACTCGCCGGCACGCTGCGCTCGGCTCGTGCTTGCTTGTATATTCCCTAAAGGATTGAACAATGTCGAACTGAAATTAAGATTTAAATAGATCCATTTTGGAGCAGTCCAAGGTTGGTAAATTGTAAATGTAGCAAATCAGAATCAAGGAGACAAATCCGCATTAAAAATAATAAGTTCATCAAAAACACACACAGTAAGCGCGCCCTTAAGTAAAGACTATTTTTTTATGATTTCTAAGCATGCACCTCATAAAACTAGCCTCCAACTTCAGTATCCACTTCTTTTATTCTTCTTTTTATAATTTTTTTTATTTTTATTTTTTGTAGAAATTTAATGTATTTAATGTGTTCTGTTTATTTGTTTTGTATTTTGTCATCTGTTGTGTTGAGGTTAATAAATGTATTTTCTTTCTTTCTTTCAGTACATTTTATTTTTCAATTTTAAACCTAAAAATGAATTATTATTAATTTCTCGGAAACTATTAAATTCCCAACTTTGGGAATGGCACCGTTAGAATGGGGCGTCACCCCTTATGCTTTTTTATCTAAATTCGTGCGACGGCTTTCTAAATCCCACCCGGGGTAAAAAATCTAAAAATGTATCACTTGATCACAATTCAATAGGTTATATCAATCCCAATATATTTGTTTCCTTTCCTACTAGCGACATCGCTAATCGCAATTCAAGATGAAAAATGTTTGCGAATTCAAAACTCGTTGACAACAAAAAAGAAACGGTACAAACGATACTTTAGGAAATCGAATTACAAATGTGTTTGGTTGAATGTATTTCTTTTCGTAGACCTAGATTAGAAACTTATTTACGTACACGCCCAATATGTAGAAACTTTCTTGTTTTTCCACATCTAACTGTCATGATATACAAATCACCCAAATAATGTTGTTTCACCTTTATTTTAATAAAACTTCCTAAGCCATAGAAATACGAGTGTTTTCTGTTTACACTGGTTGTTTTGGAACAGCTGTTTGTATTGGTTGCGCGTTATACGCCATTGTTGGGCTTATATACAATATTGACGGCGTTACACAAACAGAGTTATTCAAACTTTATGTGATCATGAATATGTGATGTAATAGCCGTAGGTATAACTGTACAGCTATATACCACTTGTCTAATAAATACCGGCATTCTGAAAATGAATTCATTCATTCATGACTGAAAATACTTTTGTACAAGATAAACAAAACCAAAATAATCATAATCTTATTCTTACTACAATGGCCAGTGTTATCGCTTATCGACAACTAGAAAATAAGCAGCTTTCCATGCCTTGTTTATTTATTACTATCCAGAATATAACATTACTGAGAGGTTATCATATAAGGATCAATATGACGACCTCAGTGGCACGACGGGCGAGTAGCCGGCTGAGACGCAAGAGCTGCGGGTCCGATGTTTACATGGCCTGCAAATATTTGTACCGGGTCCGGGTGTTGTGGTACTCGTAGTTCCTGATACCTATGACATAGGGAATTCTAGTGTGGGTAGTGTCCTAATATTCACGATCAACAGTTCGGCATCTCTTAATCATTGTTATCAGGTAATCCTGCTTCTGATATAGCATCTGTTTTGTATTCAGTAGTACAAACATACATAAAATTACGACCTCTGTGGCGCAGTGGGCGAAGGCCCGCCTGAGACGCAGAAGGTTGCGGGTTCAATTCCTGCCACGGGACAAATGTTTGTATCTGCAAATATTTGTCTCGGGTCTGGGTGTTTTCTATGTATAAAATGTATTTATTTACAAAAAAAAATGTATATAAGTAGTATATCAGTCATGTAGTTCCCATAATACAAGCTCTGCTTAGTTTGGGGCTAGATGATGCTTTGTGAAAATGTCCAGCGTTATTTATTATAAAATCATGGCTGTTTCCCGGAGGTATAGGCAGAGACTACGGATTTCCACTTGCTACGATCCTAAAATACCTCTTTGCTTAATTCACTGTCATAACATTCTTCATGCATGCTCGCCGGTTTAGGGTACTCTCGACCTGCCTTTTTTCAGAACGTCTCAAATGTACGTGGTCAGAGTATGTTCGCTGGGGTCTACCCCTTCCAATTATCCCATTCAAGCTTTTATACATGTTTCGACAATCTCTTCTGGTTCATCCTTTCTAAATGGCCAAACCACCTTAGCATACCTTTCTGTATTCTGGACATAACATCTTATTTCATTCCACAACGGTCTCTTATCATAATGCAGTATCATTCTGTATTCAGAAGTGTTACAAAAAAAATGTACCTACGGTCTGGAATGGATACAATTTTCAAATGGCAACAAAAAGTAGCAGACTTTATTCAGATCACTGAAACCCAGGTAGCAGGCAGTACCTGTGTTTCAAAGGTACTTAGTAATTATTCAGTGGGGGAGCCTGTTCGCGCATTATGTAAGTTTTAATGAAAGAATGTAAGCGCCCGGTCCATTAGGAGCGGAATATTCATTTCCTAGAGCCGTCGCCGGCGAATAATAATGATATCTAGTTATTGTTACGGCCGCTATGAATGGTAACCCGCATTGCGAATGCCAAACTTTACACGAATTTTATTCCAAAAACTATCGTGAACTTCACTATTCATATTGTAAAAACGGGAATTTTCATTTGTAGTGCACGGCGTGACGCGGAAGGAGAAAGTCGCGACCACTCACCCTGATGAAGACTCTCGTAATGAGTCGAAACTTAGTCGGTGCCTTTACACGAATTTTATTAGCGCGCAGGTCTGTTTTTCCTGACTGCATCGCGCGCGACATCAATACTTCAAACCTAAAAACCACTTTTTTTTGAACACAATTGACCGCTTATGGACTGAACGTTTTCGCAACACATAATTGAAAATATCGTTAGTACCTTACATAAAGAAATGGCAAGTTTTTTATAAATTATAAAGTTACTTTTAACATTGGTTTTATACACATAAAAATAACATATCTGTAGGACAGTAATAAATCTTACAGCCGTTTACTAGTTTTATATATATCTAGTTTTTCAGAGGATCGTAAAAAAAAACAAATTCTGAAGGAAAAACTAAGCGTTATATGCGTAAGGCTTGCGGCAAGGATTTTTTCTAAAGAGCACGCTGATTGTAATTATGATTGGATATCCTTTTAATGCAGTACTTTTTAAAATTTTAATTTTTCGTCCGCAGGTAATTCTTTGTTCAGCGAAAGTGCTGCTGCATCGCATTGCAACCTCGCTCTAAGCTGAATTAATTCGACGAGCACAATTTGCTCGTGGGTCGACCCTGAGATGTAGTTTAAGTTTTAATAAGTGCTTAGACCCTTCCAGGAGAAACTGTAATGCCTCTGTAGTTTGCGCTTAATTAGTTACTAAAATTCACGCCCAAATTATTAACATCACCTGGATTGGTGTTGTCATTTGTTTTATGTGCACCTACTTCCATGGTATTTACTAAACTTATATTTAGATATTATAAATTATTTTCTTATAATTTATTACATTTAAGGATCCGGCGTACAGCGCTCATAACTTAAATTCGAAGCGTATAAATGAAAACTTGTTGTATTTTTCACATTGTGTTGTTATTCTGTAACTAGACAATATAATCTATGTACTTAACCAAACGATACGTAAGGTATTGTTGTTTTTAATACGAAACAAATAAGAAGAAAACATGTCATGCATGACGTAAAAATATCCAAAATGCGATTCGTTTACATTTCATTTTAGGTAAGTATTTTGAAAAATATATAGCAAGGTACGTAGATAAAACTATTCGAATGCAAATAATAACATAATATGGTGGAAATAAGCTCTAATTACAAATGACTATGGTATTACGTTTGTATGGGCAATTCATCCAACGCAGGCCTCTTAAATATTACTATTAACATTTGTATAAAGATTTCGGGTTATTCCTGTTGTCCCCCGAACTTCGGCCCCATCTGGGGATTGTGACCAGAAAATCGAAGAATTGCTTCTTCGACCATTTAGCTAACACTATACGCAAATAGAACTTGGATGATAGCGTTTTGCTGTACAAACGTACTAATAAATAAATAAAATAAATATAAATTTAAATAATCCTTTACCAAATGAAACTGTTCTACATAATAATATGTTTTACCTTGTTATGATCCTACCTAAAAATATCTCTCTAGTAATAATTCTCTCTAGGCCAAGGTTTGCTGGAAGAAAACTTTTTTAGGGTTAAGCTCGCCTTTGTACATGTTAAATAATTCTGCCTTTTGTAAGTGTTAATTGGTTTGAACAGTAAATAATAAAGAATTTCTACGAACAGGCTGGAACTTAGGAATTAACTGAATAGAACACAAGCAGTGCTATTTAAAAGTGATCTAGTTAAAAGTAAAAGAAGGGCGATCATAAAAGAAAATATTACAAGGCGCTTGTATAACTTCCTTATTTCGGTTTTACCAAGTTTTTATTCTGTTTTGTAAAATAAATCAAATCTTTTTGTTTTTTTTCTAAAGAAAACAGCAGTTTGATATTTGAAGACGAAAACGTTTCCGAAAAACTAAACTTTTGATATTAATATATACCATAAAAAAACCTGGCAAGATTTGTAAGGATTTGTAAGGAGCAGATAGACTATATTCCCTGTACTGTATTCCTAATAATGGACCTCTTCAGATACATACTCAGTGCATTGATTTGAGAATACCAAGTAATAGGCAGTAAGAGGCGCGTCCAAGCATTACATTTGGCAAGTGCCCGCGTTTTTCAAGTAGTTAGCATTCCACGTGACAGGTTGCAAGCCCAACGCCGCTACTGGAACACTAGCCTTTAACACCTGCCTTCGATTTTTTTGTTCTAGGGATGCCGGTTTCTTTACGTTTTCCTTCACAGTTTTGAGCTTGTGTTAATGCGCACATTTTTTCTAGTAGAAAAACCAGTACGCGCGCGAAGCCGTAGGCAAAAGCTAGTTTATCATATAGAAAAACCCTCAGTGATCCGTATGGGTGGCCAATGTCAACCGTATTGAACTGTGTGAGCCAAGTACCTAGCTATGAGACTCGCTAAAAACAGCCACTTCTTCACTTCAAAGTTAAAACAAGCTACAACAGGTATCAGAATCTCGAACGTCATAACATGGATTCCCATTTGGCCAAGCGTAAGCTAGATTGACATTAAGTGGCACACGCACACGGAACTCATATTGATTGACATTTCATTTTTGGAAGCGCAAACTGATTCGCAGAAATGACACAAGACTGATAGCGTATCCCCTACGGTGTCTGATGGGGTGTCCCATCTCCCCAGATTCTTTGTGATGCGATATGACGGGTGACACTAATTGGACAACGGATGTCGCTTTGGTATTGTTCTACTGAGCCACAGATCATGGTCGCGAGGAATCAGCGGAAATTCAACTTATTTTGTTAAAAGCGTCCATAGGTTACGGTAACCGCTTACTACTCGTCTACTCCTCTTATACAAAGAGAGAGATAAAATACTTTGTCTTCTCGTCGGTCGACATAATCGTTGTCTTGGGTCCTCATGCTAAGCAGGCAGGTAGTATACAGTCCAAAGTCAAGATTAGATTGCAAAATCTCAAAACGTCTGTATCGCGAAACCACTATTTCCCTTGATTCATTGCGCACCAGATGTACAGGTCTTCAATACAATAAAAAACGGCATTTATTTTCTTGGCACATGTCAAACCCCACAGATAATGAACAGCCTAATTTCCTCCATATAATTCTCGTCTCATTCTTATTAAGGTTACTTTAAACGTATCAAACATTCACAAAGGAGTCTAAAGTAGAAAGCATTATGAAACAGAAACCATTTATAAAATCCACATCTCAAATGAAAATTCGAAACAAAAAGTTTTATATAAATTTTGAGAAAGAACCAACAGCTGCATTTAAAGGCACATTAATTGATTACGAAAAAAAAATTTAAGGAAACACTAACCCATGTGATAAGCCAAACAGCAAGTTAGTATGTAGTTTATGCAATAAGTAATAATTTTATAAGTCATTAAATGTTAGACCGACTTCAAATAACAAGAACTTGATAGAATTCCAATATGCAATTTCATCACCCACACCCTACTTCATAAAACTTATATAAGACCCTACACTTTAAAAAAAGAATCATTAAAATCACGTAGCATACTCACAAAAAACATACAAACGAATTGAGAACCTCCTATTTTTGGAAGTCGGTTGATAATAATTAAATCGCGATGCGCGATACGTTTGCAGTTCCAAGTTAACACACGGTTTCTATCGTGCTCTCTATCATCAGATCATCACGTGCCCACGTTATTTTGCTTACTCTTTCGAATAAAAAACTAAAGAAAAATCGCTCACGAAAAATGTTTCGGCTAGTCGTGATTCTATAAGATGATTATGTTTTTTTTATGTTTTACGGGAAAAATAGCGATCCCTCAGGAACAAAACTTTTATGGGACCATTCTCTATACAACAACAAAATAATCATACAAATCGGTTATTTAATGGAAAGATATCAGGTAACAAATATACACGATAAAAAATACAGCTGTATTGAGAACCTCTTCCTTTTGAAGTCGGTTAAAAAGTAAGATAGAAACAAAGACATTATTTATATCACCGCACCACAGCATGGCCGAGAGGTTAAGGCGTTGAACTGATTATCCAATGTGCTCCTCGTCGATGTTTTTCGTTGTTTTTATAATACGCAATAATAGATTTTATTTCAATGAATTTTAGCAGTCGTAACTAAATTTTTGTTAACATTATTGAACTTTTACTACTCACAAAATAATTAAAAAAGGTAGAATAATATTTTTTTTACAATTCAAAGCTTTTTCTGCTCCAGCAATACCTATATTTTCCAACGCATTAAATTATTTCACCTGCACAGCATTTTTACGACACCCTCGAAATTACTGGCACGGACGTTATTTTATTCACACAAAAATCTGTAAAAAGTCTGAATAAAAAGAGCAGCATTAATGTGAATTGAGTTGAACAATTTCCGCGTATTATCTGCTTTGTTCCAAATTAGATAAATTATGCCACAAAAAGATTCGCACAAAGCGCCTATGGTGTGGGGAAGGCAATAAACATTGCGAGTGTCAAATTCAGTCGGAATTCTAAATCGACGCGTGTCTAAGACGTCGAGTCCCTGTGCGGCGGGATGAGGGCTGATGCAGACTAGCGGCTTAGTTGTCATGCGTGTGTACAAAAGTCGTATAGCGACTCAGCCGTCCCGCTCCGCGCACCCTTTGGTGTCTTGGCGCACCCCCGACGAATCATGGTAATTTGAGCCACGCGGCGCGGTGTCATATTGCAAACCCTCAAGCCTTAAAGCATTGTCGCACATGATTTTTATTTACGCAGAATATACATTTTAAGAATCCTCCCGTTAAATCGAAAATTTGCTACCATAAGTCTATCTAAAAAACATTGATATGCTGTTTTTGTAGGAAATATATATAAAAATAAGAGCTTTTTATTTTTGTTTTTTACACTTCGCATGTACTCTCAATATCATGGCGCATCTAATGATACCTCATTTATAGAAACTCATTAATTCGTTTCGATGCTACGACATATTAAACAATTCAACTTATACAAAAAACATACGTAGCCACGACCGAAAAATCTACCTAAACCTAAACCGGCGGCAGTCGGTATAAAAAAAAGCGGCGCTCTTTCATTTATTTCTATTTGGTGAGTACCATACATACTCATCACAAAGTCGAAAGTAGCATTGAAAAGCTCACATACCAATCCAAATCAGTGTTTCGTTGTCATTATTCTTTCTTACAAGTTTATCAGAAGATCCCACTGTGTTTTATCGTGAATAAGGTCGCCCGTCTGCCACAGCAGCGTCTCCCGTCCGCGATTGTCGCCGTGTCACGGAAATGGCTTTGTTTCCTCCTAGCAGAGCCGCGCCGTCCGCCGGGAAATGAAATAAATGAATATAACATCATTCGCGTCTGCACTCTGCTGGTATAGGCCTTGCTTTAGCCGGAAGTGTTTGTCATTTACATAGGTGCCATGTAATGCTAGACCTTACTAAGAGTCTATGTGATGAGATGAACTATTATTTTAACTTTCGCATTATTCTTAGCATTATTTTAACTTTCGCATTATTCTTAGCATTATTTTAACTTTCGCTTTTAGAACGAATCTTTCAAGCTTCAAAGCACAATGTAAAAAGGTTTTTGATGGATACTTAAGCTTAAAATATTCTGAAATGAAAACATTTTTTAGCAAAATATTGGACCTCTGGGTATTGCAACGAAAATAACCTTCTCGGATGCCAACGACCTACAATTGCGCCGGTACCTAAGTAAAAGCCTTGTCTCCAGGAATTAAATTAGGGAAAATTTCCCTTATTTCCCTCCACGTTACGTAATGAGTTGTGTTGTTTAAATAGGCTTCTGGCCTTATAATTTCGGCTCTTCCGTGCTGTAAGAATATTTTTGGCGTCACAATGGAGCAAGTCATGTGTGCATAGAGCGCGGCGGTAGAGTAAACACCATAACACTAAAATATGGTCTGCTATTGTGTCAAGAGCTCGCATTAATATTGATTTAAAGGCAAAACAACATTTGGGCGCACGTGCACACGACGAATCAAAAACAAATAGTGCGCCTGAATCAAACTAACAACAAACAAGCGTTCGCGAGTCCTCTCTGGCACGCGGATTAAAAATAACAAAGTTACATGTATACGTGCGAAATTGATTGATTCTCCCGGTAGCGAATTCAATTATCTGTTTACAAATATTGAAAAAAAATTACGACACAGCCCCCGAGATTAGTTAATATTGTCCAAATATATGGAGTGCATTAAGTGGATTCCCTCCTCCCTTGAAACAATCCGGAAAGTACGGCTCACGAACGCATCAATGTTTGATAGAGGGGTAGTGAATATTGAATATTCATTGGATATACAGTATACACGTTTCGATCAGCCCCGAGCGTGCAGTGTAAATAGTAAACATTTGTTAAAAAATTGCTGGTATTTTCTAAGGTTAAAAATAACGACGGTTGATACACCATCCGTAGGCAATTCGGATGAGTAGTGGCTCTCAAATCTCAATACATTGATTACGATACCCGCAGGCACTTCGATGTGCTCGAGGGAGCTTTTAGAACAGGTCAAGTGGGAGAGATATTTTCTCCAATGCTACTTTATAAACTAAAAAATTTTACAAAGAAATCGAATTGCTTTTTTATTATAAATAAGCTTTTTTTTCAACTGTAACTGACAGTTGGAGTGACTTACCAGTCATCTTTTTGCAGCATTCATCGCATAAAGTATTGAAACAACATTATAATTTGAAAACCTGTTAAACCTTTACGGTCTCATTACGAAACGTGGTCTAAACTCGAGTTGAACTCAAGTTCTGTCAGATCCACTAAACCATGGTTTAAATATACCTTATCGAAAAAAAAGTATTATTGCAAAGCCACTACGGTCGACAATTTAAAAATAAAATAAAACCGCGGGATGACCGTTTAATTTAAAAAACACTTCTAAACCAAAATAAAAAAGAAAAACATAATTTTGATTGGCTACCAAAAAAAGTAGGTCCCCAAAAAGAGGTTGAGTTATGATAGAAATAAACTAGGTGATAACCGCCTGGTTTATCTTTTAGCAGTTATTTGTAGTCAAACCTCTTTTTGAAATGTCACATAGACTGTCGGCTATTATACTATAGCATTCAATTTTAAGCCTTGTTTCCTTTGCACAACAATTTGTCTTGAAAATCAGGAATCAAAGGTCTAAAACATAAACCACCGATTTAAACCACCTTTCGTAATGAGACCCTTAGAAATTAGCAACATTGATTTACGTAATTTACGTGACAAACGCAAACAGATTTAAAATTTATACAAGGTTAAAGCCGTTCAGGACAGTTTATAGAAGGCACAGATTTTGTAGATAAACCAGTAATTATAATTTCAAAGATCATCTACCAATCGAATGAGCAGTATTTACTGGCGTTCGGGTCAAATTGATTCTGTCACGGAAACGTTAAATTAACTTTTGGCACGCGACTTTTGTTGCGACAAACGTGTATTAAAATGTCAACTTGGTGTAGTTTAATGTTTTCCGTGAAAATAACTGAGGTCGCGTATTATGGTATTCGACAACCTCTGTGGCGCAGTGGGCGAACACCTGCCTGAGACGCAGAAGGTTGCGGGTTCGATTCCCGCTGCGGGACAAACGTTTGTATGATTAACAAATGTTTGTCTCGGGTCTGGGTGTTTTCTATGTATAATATGTATGTATTTACAAAAAAAAATGTATATAAGTAGTATATCAGTCATATAGTTCCCATAACAAAAGCTCTGCTTAGTTTGGGGCTAAATGATGCTGTGTGAAATATGTCCAGCATTATTTATTTATTTATGGAAAGGAAAGCTTTAGCTCAATTTATCTTTTCCTAATACATTGAAATTTCATTTGGATCAAACCATCGTTATTTATAATATCAATATGGAATATCTCACGACTGCGTCTTCATTATTTTTTTTCTCTGCATACATTTTTCTCTCTTTACACTCTCTAGGGGAATAAAAGAAAATTATCACTTCTGCACAATGCACTTCTACACACCAAAAATAAAAACCTACCCACTGAAGCGACCTTATCTTAATTACTGCACAGGTTAGATACCTTGCCTAACTAATTAAAATCATTTTATTGGTACTAGTTTGTTTACACAACACCTCGGCCTACCTATATCTTGCTTTACCCTTAGAAAGGGTTCATATGAGATACCTACGAATAAATACCATCTATGTACCTACCAAGTGAAAGCAATAAATGTATTGAGTATTCAGGAACCTTTAAATTTCATGCCCATCAATCTTGGCAAGCTTAGAGAATTGATCTTTTATACAGAAGATTTGAGATGAAGCATTGAGTATAATATAGTAATAATCCTGGTAGCTGGTTTGATAGCCAGTTTCCATGTTGCTAGTTTGTTCCCTGTCCATTCTATACTCATTGTTAGTTCTGTGTCAGAGGCAACTAAGGTTAGGTTGCGTGTTTACGTTTTAGCGAGTACCTACTTATTATAAGCAACACCTGATGGTTCCCAACACGTTATAATAGCTTTGGAATAAATACTTTAAATATTTAAGTAATAATATAATTACGAACAAATGAAATTCGAGTATCTATGACATACAATTTATTTATTTTTTTGGGAAAGAAACTCCGCCATCAGGTGGGACTTATATACCTAAATATACCTATATTATACTCAGCATAATATTAAAAAAAATACTCGTCCATATAAGGTAGTTTATAGACCGGATGACCATAGCCGTCAACCCTACCTGTCAAGTACCAGGATGAATCATATAAAAAAAAAACGAAAAAAAACGTATTTACAAAAAATAACTTTTTTTCTTAATATTACCTAACCAAGCAGTTTATGCCTAGACAGCAAAAGTGTTTTTAACTATCTTTTGTAACCTCTTTTAACTTATGTGTGTTTCCTTATACTCGATAAGCTGGAGACGAGCACTCAAGATTTTGATTGCTCGGATCGAAAGCTATAGTCCTGATCCGACACTAAGATTTCCAGTATCGTAACAGGAACAGATACCAAAGTTTCGCAAAATATCCTGCCAAGCATCACATAGGGAGCATGCATTCTTTTTACGTTATTTTGTGTCCTCTTTAACCCTATTACTCGTCCTGGTACATGATAAGTAAGGTTGACAACTGAACTCCCGGCATATCAATACAAAATGGTGATGTGTATCCTACAGATAAAAACATCTAATGTTTCATAATCTTTCAGAGGTTTTATTGAAGTCTCAACAAGTACGCGTCCTTAAAATAAATCTTATTCATGAGCTTGAATAAGCGCTGGTATAAAATAAAACTCTTAACTTTAGCTTTCCAAGTTTAAATTCATAAACAGTAATATTGAAAACTATGCCATTTCAAAGAATTTCCTCACAAGCCAAAACTCTTCAATCTCGAGAGCAAGTAATAAATGGTGCTTTTTCAGCTTAACATATTGCGGCCACTAAGAAACAGATATCCCGTGGTAAAAGGGGTCATGTAGCTAATCCAATCCACTATTTACCCTTCCGAATTGATAGTCAGCTGTCAAGACCTTTCAATTGTTTTGACGTTTAATCTGCTATATTAAATCGAAACATTACCTGGGGCACTATATGCCACAGTAAAATTGAGTTATGATAAAAGAGAACTAACTGAATTTGAAATTAGTTTTTAGTACAACCTTGGGTGACGGCTGCTACACATTTCGGATTAGCTTAAAAGTCAGAACACGATCCAGATATAAAAATATACATTTAATAAACATATTTTATTATTGTTGAGTGCTTAAACCGCTCTACTCTGGGCAATATTCGGTCCGAGGCCCACAGGAAAGGTCGAGGTTTCCTTCCGTCCCGCGCCGGGCCTTTATTATGACTTTATTACGCACAATGAAAATCATATTTACCGGCAAAGAGGCATGGAAGCATAGGGAGATGACATAATAAACAGTCACCTCCTTGTATGAAATATGTAATTTAAGGAGCATCTGGCGTACCGCTCTTATTACGGGCACAAAGAATCTGAAAACTGTACTGTCGAGTAGACGCGTTGACACATTCCTGCATTATGTAATTCCGTCGAGAGCCGCGCATTTTTCATAGCGAGATTCGGAGTGTGCCTCGCACACCTGTCACGCCGCCCTTTTCTAAAGAATATTACATTATATCTCTGAATGGAGCGTCTGAGCGCCTTGTCAAAGACGTCGAACATAATGCGATGGGTGGGTAATGCGATTGTAAAGAGATAATGGCTACATAATGGCTATTGTGCGAGCTTGAGTCAGGCCGTGACAAAATAATTGCATAAGACTATATTTTAATGTTGTAAATCACCTTTAAATAACAAATAAATAAATAATGCTGGACATTTTTCACACAGCATCATCTAGCCCCAAACTAAGCAGAGCTTTTATTATGGGAACTACACGACTGATAAACTACTTATAATTTTTTTTTGTAAATACATACATATATATAATATACAAATATTTGTAACGCGACGGGAATCGAACCCGCAACCTTCTGTGTCTCAGGCAGGCTTTCACCCACTGCGCCACAGAGGTCGTCAATTTGACAAGATGAATTTAATTTGCATCGACAAAAACAAACTGTGCCGACACTAATTCTTAGTTTAAAGTAAGGTACATCATCATTTAAGGACTAAGGAAATGTTATGCTTATGGCTCGAAGTCATACTTCAAGTTTAATCCTATTTTAATTCTCAAAAATACATTATTAGTTTTTCGAAGACTTTAACTTTTAAAATCCTTCTAACTCAGTACACAGTGAAACAGACGTATTTCTCAGTTTATAAGTACTTCAATCCTCATATTATTTAATAAGTCAGATAGGGCAGTATTTCGTAGAACAATGCGGTACTGTGCACACTAACGTAACTACAAATTAAGTCGAAGCCGGCTCCTTCATTGCTCTGTAAGCACTCGGTTATTTTCACACTGTTTCAGTACGAAAGAAAATATTGCAGCTATTATTAATGTAGCACTTGCTTCAGTTTTTTTTTAATTACTAATAAATAACTTTGCCCCTCGCGTAAATATTGAAATATTGTAATGGGTAACGTTTTAAATCTGTAAAAAAATAGCCTTAAATTATTTGTGGGTAGATTCTAGTAAACTAGCAATGGCGGGTGTTAGGCGGATGTCAGTATATGTATGGTACTTACGTGTTTCAACTAGATAATCATAACATAAGTAACATAACAATTTATTTTCAACTATACAAATACCGTTCACTCAATCGCGCGCGCGTCTCCCTATCTCAAACTCACACACACTACACCCCCCCACTCCTACTACTCCCACACACACTCACCCCCCCCCCACACACACGCACACACACACACACACACACACACACACACACACACACACACACACAAACACACACACACACACACACACACACACACACCCCAATACTAAACACGCATTCTACTCCATTCATTAATACCACTCTAAATCCTAATGTAACTTTCCATTATGTACCTGTTTAAATAGATACTTAAGGTAGTTAAAATATGTTTTGTTTGGCTCTTTACTTTTCGGAGGAGGGCGCTAATATTCGCGACACAGTTTTCAAACTTCTGCAGATATTACAGTTCTTTCAAGTTTTTGTATGTTGTTTTTGACCCAAATAAATATATTTTGATTTTTTGACCATCAGAATCACGCAGCATATTTTTAACAACTTTCTTGTGTTCAGTGCTTCTTCATCCAACCATTACCGTCCCGATGTTGTCAACATGCCTTTACACGACTATGATTTCTTTCGCCGAAGAAATACAATAATATAAATAAATCACCACTCTATGTATTCAATTAAGGCGATTCTATATCGATGGCAACACGGTATTCAATTACAATAATTGATGAGATCATTCATTACAAGTGAGCGGTGATGGATGGGAGCTGGCCTGCCCGGTGAATGTTTAGAGTGTGGACATTGTCTTCTATCAAAACATTAACTTTGTTCTATGCATGTGATCAGGCAACTACCGAATGGTGTTTTTGATAGTCCCAAATTGAAGAAGTTCGAGATAAGAACCTCGATGTGACGAATTTGTCTTAAAAGCAGTTTTACAGCAGAGTTCTTAGGACTTATCTATAACTGA
This sequence comes from Perizoma flavofasciatum, assembly GCA_958496245.1. NCBI lineage: Eukaryota > Metazoa > Arthropoda > Insecta > Lepidoptera > Geometridae > Perizoma > Perizoma flavofasciatum. The sequence goes on along the minus strand of OY292434.1, from coordinate 9,168,665 downwards.
GATACATGAAGTTCCTGACCTTGGAATCTGATCTGGTTGGAAGGGTATACCCAAACCATATTGAAATATGGTGGGGAGTCTAGTTGTCAATTATGAAAGGATTCATTGCGCCTCAGAGCCAATTTTACGCAAATGCCATATAGCTTTTATTTATTGGCTCTAGGACATCCGGCCGGACATCATGGCCGGTTTCTTTAAGATGGTTCACATTACAATTTCAAATCACTAAGTTCACTAAAATAATGAGAAGACTGAAACAAACTGACAGTTTACACTGCAAGGAGCTTGCGGCATTTGCTTCCGGTTTGGAACTAATTAATTACATCCGAACGTATTTACTTAATGCGCGAATTTAATGGAACTGGTAGCATGTAGCTTAATGGTCAGTCTATCAAGTATTTGGTTTCAGTAAATTTACTTGCATAAAATTTGAAAAACCAATATTCTAAGATATTCAAATCAAGGTAACCAAAATAAATACAAGTTCAGTTCTTTGACCCGCATATAGGATGGGGGATAACCTCACTATAAAATTGGTGAGGTAAATAAATAGTCGACGTTCAAAAAACCAGGAACAAAAAACCATTAAAGTAAATCTCGGTTGAAAGATCTGACATCAGAAGTGGGATCATTATAGGTTTTAGAACGAACATAACGGAGTGTAATTAATTACAGTACTGACGTGTTTACCTAACGATAAGATCTAATAGCACATTGCATGTTGCAGCGCCGTCTTGGTCAATAAAGTTGTATGCGCTTGTTGATTAATAGTCAAAGTTCCAAGTATTGTATCTGTCGTGTAAAGTAATTAAGCGGATCACAGGTTATTATAGGCATAAGTGATCTTTTTTTGTAAAAATTTGGTAGAAATAGTCTAAATTTAACCCAGCTCATTTTTTAAGTTGGATTAAAATCACGTTCCTTGTTAAAAACAGAAAACCTGGTAGAAAGACTAGTCATTGAGTTAAGATCATCTAATCTTTATTTCCTTGTTATTGGAATAACCCATAAATTAAAACCAAAGTGCATAAAGCCTTTACGTCCCTTTAGTTAGGACAAATTATAGGCTAAATGCATTTGTTTATAGAGCTTCTTGCTCCTTTAACTCTCTAGTGATGAAAAACAGTGAGGTAGATTTGTTTAGCACCAGTACAAGTAAGCTAAAACGCTTACTTAGTGATAAATTTTTCCAAGTGTAGAATAACTATATCCATCTTTATTTTTACTGTATAAACTATTATTTTTTTCCTATTATTTTATGCTTAAAGTCGTCAACTTACTTTGTATTTATTTTACTATTTTATTACTTGTCTGCGGAAACTTCTAATTAGCCTTCAGCAAATATGCACTGGTCTATCCAGTCATATTAAATACTTATATCTGTTCTTGTTGTACCTAGCTGTAAGTTTTCCTAAAATTTTGAAAATAAAATAAAATAAAATAAATAAGCCATATACAAATATATTCGTACACAATTGTTCCATAGTGTAATTTCTTAATGCTCGATAATAAGTTAACAGTATACATATTGTTTGTATTTAAAAATTAAAGTAGCCCACTCGAGTCTCTGAAACACATAAATGCCCTGATGTTATTACAACTAAGGGTCATTCCATTAAAGTATTGATTGAACTGAAAGATGCTTAACCTAGAACTAAGAAAATCTTCACTACGAGTGCTTTATATTCTTGACAGAAATAGAAAGCACTCCACGTTTTACGAATACTCATGACAAAAGCGCTCAGCAAATAACACGGTCAAAAAACATTCTTACCGAAAATCCACAAGTAGTCCATTGAGGCACTCGTATTGTACAAACTGGTAAGTATTGAAAATACTTATGAAGCGAACGGGAAGAATGGACCTCCGCTGAGAGCCATCGGTGGTTAGTACGTGATGCGAAACGCAAACTTAACTAAACTGGCAACGTTTAGTGGCAGTTTATTCGGTGGTGCAAGTGACAACCTTGCATATATACTAATTATAGCTTAAAGTATAACTTGGTATACAAGTATATCTTGAAATACAGCATAGTCCATACCACTTATTGGACATTAAAATAGGCATATGATTTAATGCATGTTTCCATTCTCCAGTACTCTGTATGCACATCACCATCATTATCAAGCGGATAAAGGCGTCCTCCATTTGTAACAGTGTTCGTGTTTTGAAACGCAACCACTTTGGGTCTAGATGATGCTGTGTGAAAAATATCCAGCATATTTATATTACATAGATTAAAAAAATCTATCGAAAAATTAATGAAAATAATTTATTGTACACCATAAACAAATAACAAAATCTTATTCTTATTACATTAAAATAGGCAGCCTTATCGCTTATCGATCTTAAGCGATCTCTTCCATTCAGAGATTGTAAGTATGGCGGGGGTATACCTACATCAAAACAATAATAAAAGATTCCAACTATTATATTAAATTTAACTGAAACACTACACCTATATACATACATGCACCTATAATAAATATAATAAGATATTAAAAAAAATATATAGAGGTAATACATATTGGAATTGATAGTAGTTATCGGTTGGTCTTTTCACTACGAATGCATTCCACATTTTACACTTCACATGCATAGCTGCTATGTAAATCGTAATTTCTAAAATAAACCTTTACACACCACCTCTCAAAGAATACCCAATAACATGAAGATCGCAAAAATATATTCCCTCGATACTTGCGCCAAGCTTTAATACCTTTACGAGAACCTCGTGTGATCTAACCGAATAAGTGCCTATAATAATATAAAGGGGGGAAAATTGAAGTTTGTTTTTGCAATTTGGCGTTCGCTTTTTATGGTCCTCATTTATAGTGTTCGGGAATATATGGGACTGTAATATTGAGATGGCCTTATTTTATCGTAAAACTCGTTTTACCTAAGCGGGCGTTTGAGTTGATTACTGAAACTAAACCCAGGCTTCGTATAACATCTATCGGTCAGTGTAATCCTGTGGTCAGATAAATTCAAATCGGAAATTGCATGGCTAGAGGAACCACAAAAATTCATTGCTCTCCTAAAACTATTATTTATGACGCGGTACAGCAATTATGCTGTTTTTGTTGTCAAAAATAGCACTCAAAATGCTAGACTTCAATCCAATAAAAACAATGTTTCTTATCAATAACGTCTGGCCATTATCAACAGATCTATATACAACTCCGCCTCAAACGTAACAGGATAAACGACACAATAAAATCTTATTGGCCAGAACGACTCACTTGAACTTTCGCAAATAAACTTATCAAAACATCTTCAATCATTCAATAACCACTGTCACTAGGAATGGGCATCACCAGTCTAGCTGATTTCCATGTATAATTTTTTCGAAACCTAGTTTTGATAGAAAGGCGATCAAAGTTCAGAGCGTAATCAAACAACATATTGCAGCGAGAGCGGGTTATATGCACTTCATGCACTAAATAGAGCATGACATCAAACATTGTCTCAATGTCAAATGTCAATATCTCACATTAATCGAAACTGTTCTAAATACATCTGTGTATTTTAGCTTATGGCATTAGCAAGAAGGAAGTGCAGCGCCGCTTCAAACGCTGTTAAGAAGACACAGGAACCTAAAACAAGGTTCCTGTTACATAGAGTCCCACATGTGGCCTTCCTTCGCGTGACAATATAATGTTAACTTTACGTAACCGTGTCGTGTGTTTCCTACAACAACACACCGAGAGCACTTCTAGGTCGATTTGGTAGAGCACGTCAAACACAGCGGTTCAGGAGCGTCTCGGAACAGCCAGTGTAGACACTTCACAGTGACAGCACCATCGAGTGTTTGCTCGCACCAGTAAGTTTGCTTACCTACTCCCGTGTTCAAAGATTTATACAGCAAACTCAGCTTCCCTGTTCTAACTAAACGTTCCCTGAAACAGTTTTTCTAAGGTCAAGGCCGGATAAAGGAGTATCCACGAACTGTGAAGGGCCTGCGCGTAGAATACTATAGCCCGGCCCGGCTACGGTACTGCCTCTGTTCGGATTGTCGTACATAGTCCTTAAAAGTAGTATTGAGTACGCTTCCGAAACTGTCCAAAAAAAATGCACATTCTCGAGTTTCAAGACGATAAAAACTGTGCGTAAGTGAAAACTATTATTTTCGCATCAAAGACGTTTTATGTGAGAAATTAAAGTTTCGAGATAGTTTTTCCGTTGCGTTAACGACTTGTCCAAGTTAGCGGAGCTATAAGAGACGTTCTTATGTCCGAAATAAATTAGATCTTATCGGGCTTGTTGGGGATGTTTTTGCTGGTGACCCATAGGAGGGTTTGGAATTTTTCGATCTGAGGACGAATGTAACTTACTGTTTTATACGACTTTCTGAGACTCTATTTTCTCCCTAAGAAGTAGGATTACGAAAATTACTGTTATAAGACCTACAAGAAAATTGGAAACCTGGATATAACACTTCTTCTATTGGAGAAATTTTATATTCCAAAAAAGGCTCTGATGAACAGATATTTATTCCGTACACAACCACTAGCTAAGTCAATATCCTTTATTCCGTTCAATGAAGAACAAACATTCATAGAAACACCCATAGAGAACTCCATCAAATCCTTTGATTATATCGCGCTCAAAAACATTATTTACGTGCTCCATTTAAAATTCATAGGCACATTCAGTCTGTAATGTGACAGGAAATGTTACAAATGTGTTTCACGGAGCACTCCGTTATTCCCAGCTGGACTGAGCTGAATCTGCAGCTAACTACTACGAAACTGCGGTACTAGGAATACTGTCGTGGATTGAAACATTGATTTATATATTTGCTCTATTCATAGCTAAAACTTATTTGATTTTTTTGTGGCTTTGGTATCACTGCGGCCGTCACAGGCCTATTGTGATAAGTTATTTGATACCCGCAAAATAAACTTTGTATTTCAAACGCCATTAAAAGATGACATGGCTGAACGTAAACGTATCATGACCATACAAATAAAGCAAATAATTTAATAATCACCAGCAACAACGTATAAAAGCTGATATCAAAAGACGTATAAGCGGCGCGGACTACATACTCATAAATGACTAAGGAGTCATAACTTTAATACTTAGAACCGGGTAGATCTTGCCAAGTGTAAAACCTAATTGATAAAGATGTCAAGTGTAACATCTAGGTCTTAAATGGATGGCTGACAAAACGACATACAGGTTTTGTATTATTTCCAACAGTCGCCTGGTCGAACCGCGGGCGTTCCGTGAAACGTATGGTAGCACTTAGGACACAGAAGAAATAATAGGATTACTGTACTGCTTACGTTTTACTCACGACGTCACAACTGGCTATATAATAATTAAATCTTTCCCCTAACTACTGTAGTAAAATAGACGCTTTGTTGACTTCACTAAACTTTACTCAACTCTATTCAACACGCCGAATTTGACGACTTCGGTGGCGCGGCGGCCGAATAGCCGACTGAGATGCAAGAAAGTCCGATTTCCGGTACATGACAAATGATTGCATTTTCTCCAGATATTTGTTCCGGGTCAGTGTGTGGTGGTACCATGGTACTCATAGTTTGTAGCCCCGGGGTCTGGAGTATGTGTAACTGTTGAGTGTTTATTATTTAATGTTGAAACGAACAATAAGAAAACGACAATTTTATACACGGTACATAGCGCCAAATTTTACAACTTTACTCAAATATTTAATAGTATTTCAGTGACGTATATCATAATTTTCTTTGTCACTTGAGTGAAGGAAATAGCTATGTGCGTACATCGCGATCTACCTTGGTCTGATTTTTCTTCAATCTAAACTTCTCTCTAGCTAGAGTGACCGATTTTTACAAAAGTGAGCATTAAGGTTTGAGTCTGGTTCCTGTACATTTTCGATGTATCTTCATACAAATTCAAAGAAAATGTATAGGAACCAGTTGCGTCGCTTGCCACTGTTGCTTGTCGCTGCTGTTTGTCACCGGTGCCTTAAGTGTTAATTTTTCAACATTATATTACCATCATAGTTGAATGAAAGCAAAGTAAATAACATACGCAGTGTGGGAAGACCCTCTATCTGATGGACCTATCAACCTGCGGAAAGTCGGTGGAGGTAGATCAAGATCGTGCGTAATGGCACTTTTTGGAGAAGCTGTTGAAGATTATAATGAAAGTAAATATTCTCGGTCTCTTCAATTAAGTTGGCATTTTTGGAAGGATCGTCTAAAAACAGATGATTTTGTAGCATTTACGCGAATTTAAAATTGAAAACGCGTGATAGTTTAATTCCATAACTGAAACCATAGTGACTGGAGATCATAATTACCTCTATATATCAAGTTTAAAAAATAAATAATTCCATTTGTTAAAACTAAAGTATAACCGCCAGATACCAAATTATTTGAACTAAAAATTGCTTGTTTTCGAGCTCGATTTTGTCTAGAACCAGCGAAACAAAGCTCATTTTACATTGAGAGCCGATTCGGAGTGTCACATGCCTGGTAGGACCTCGGGCTGGCCGGTACATTTCCCAGTGCCGAATTCAATTCGATTCGTTCCGATCATCGGCTCCATGTTCCAGATAGAAATCTAATTTCGGGAAACGTTGTCGTCAACGGTTTTTTTGGACAACGCACGCGGCATTTTCTGGACGCGCTGGTAACACTATTGCAGAAAGAGCTGCGAATTTTTTGAATGCAGGGTATAAATGATTGGTTTCTTTATTCCTCGTAACTGAATAGACATTTTTTGTAGAACTTACAAAGGCGCTTTTTTGAGAATGCGTGGTTTACCTGTTGTACAGACTTTTGAAACAAAACATGATTGAAAGATATCAAGGCTGATGTTTATATAGCATGGGCAAGTAGATAAAAGATTTTACGTTTTAAAAAATACGGAAGACAACTACGGGGCCGGCCGAGTGGTGAGAGACCGCTAGGGACCGGGATAGATGGAAGAATTTAGGGGAGACCTTTGCACAGCATTAAGAAGATACAGGTTAACTAAAATAATAAAAAAACTGCTTTATAATGTTTTAGATAAGCTTTTGTAATATCACCTAAGACATTTGAAGTCTACATAATCAAGTAGTAATTTGAACACAATTTATTAAATAACAGATACAAACTTCAACTCAATTCTCGAAGAAAACAGCAAAGTTTAATATGTTTTCAGACTTATTATTCCCAAGCTCTTTGTAGTTATTCAACGTTCGGAACAAACAGAAACATTGTGTAAGACAAGAAGCCGACCGGAAAGTTTAAAAAATAACTAAGTTTGCCGTAAGCAGTTATTCTTTGTATATCGCTCGGTCAAGGAAAGTAGTTTGGACTTTTATTCAAGAAGGTAATTTGATTTAAAGTAAGGCACTTTCGGGCCCTTTTGGATAGCTTCCGGCCGTTCTATTTTGGCGTGAAATAAATATGAAAATTGCTATTTGAGATGTATTGAGCAGGCGGAGTAGGAAATGAAGGGTCGCGGATCCGATTATATCGGGATTGAGGATCTATATTTTTATAATGATGCAACTTTTTTTTTGTTCATCATTTTTTTTCTAAAGTTGAAGCTTTTCATTATTGCTATGATATCACAATGAGTACTTCTGGTTTCTATTTCTAAATTCCATTATAAGGATAGTTTATCATCGCCCAAACCACGTAATACGACAGCAGCGCAGGAAATGAGGAAGGAAACAAAAATAACATTTATTTCCTTGCAATAAATGAGTGATAAAAATCAGGAAGAAACGTGATTGATGAAACATAATATGCTGACTAAATAGGTATAACAAATGAGTAAACGGGGGTGGATAGTGTTTTCATTATTATCTCTCTCAAGAGCAGTACATGTATAGTACTAACCCCACACTAGGATTCCCTGTATCGTGGGTATCAGGAACTTTGAGTACCGTACAATACCCTGACCCATTCATATCAGAGATCAGAGTTTAAATCTGAAGTATTATTAATTTTGCATGTTTCTCTGAAGGAAACAGAAAAAAATAATTAAGAGAATTACTTTTAGTTGCTTTGGTACAAAATATTATGAAGACTTACCTACTTATTACGTCATATTATGAACTAAGTTTCAATTACTATTGCGCATGGCTTCGTCTGCTTTGTTTACATAACAGAACTAAATATTATTTATACAATAGACATATTCCACGATAAAGTATAAAGACGTTAAGGTACTAGGGTATACTTGAACGTAATAGATGTTTTAAGTAATTTTTTTCTCTTATTCATAATCACTCACTAACTTTAGCAGCGTGCCAAAAGTTGCCTGCCTCTATGCTAAAATAGCGAGTGATTATGAATAAGAGGACTAGTGTTTAAAGTAAGTTACAAGCGTATTGAAAAACGGGCAGAAGTTTGGATTAAATCAATATTAGAACTATTCAAGAACAATCCGAGCAATCAACCTAGGAAGTTGAAATGGTTACGGAACCATATGTCCAGTTATCGTTCAATCATTCTAAGTGGTCGCTTGACTCTGCAATTCAATCCTACGTCAACAGGGAATATTCTCCAGACAAAGGCCAACTAGACGATTATGCTCGTCACCAGGCACCAAAGGCACATCTTCAGAATTCGTGAGGAGGCCTCACCTCGGTTGTAAGCTTAGTCTATTCTCGAACTCAAAGGCAGCGTCAAGTGATATGTACAAAGTAAAGTAAGGGTAGTGTGGGAGGTATTAGAGCGATTAATCACCGGAGAAAACTTAATTGGACGGCCCTGGACAGACACGCGAGCCTAAGCAAGTACTTAGAGGGTAAAATATTTATAGAATTGAGGTTTAATTTGTAGTTGTGGCAATATGAATTGTACGTTCTAGTCGTGAATAAATATTAGAGGACCAAATTATTCTAGATTTATTATTGAAATCCTTTGGGTTCTTTCTCACCAAGTTTTGTAAGCTTAGCTGTGACCATCTAGATATAATTTTATAAATTATTATTTAAATCTTAAGTTATGGTTCAGGCCTCTTTTAAGACGCTATATTTTTTGCTATCTTGAATATAGTAAGAAATTTACGAAAGGTTCGCAATATTACCTTTTTATAACTATGGTAATATATTTTAAAGTACACGTAACTTTTATTGTTCACGCTTTAGTTTGTAGCTCATAAAAAAATCCATATCAGCCGTGAGTCATAACTAAATATAACGTGAGTGACCTAAACAATAATAAGTGAACATCCACTTTCAGAGCATTGCATAAGAGGTCACCAACGCAGACTCACCTGTCCATGATTAAGGTACCCGTGCCTCCTCGCGATGTCGTCCACGTGGTGCGCCCCAGCAGGCACGTGGACTGCGAACTGGTTGTGGTAGAGTGCGTCGCGTGCGCCCGCGCACACGTGCAGCGCGGCTAGCAGCGCCAGCCAGCGCCATGACGTCATCATAACACGTCACAACACTAGAACCGCATCCGCGGACACAGCACTACACCTCGGTCCTCTCTCGCATTCGGAACGCGACTGCAATGATTTAAACTCACTCGCGAGCCAGCAACGGCATCACACGTTATCTGTAACAAGATACCATAAATTAGAATAGAACGGCCTAATTAAAAGGCACTCGCCTAATTGTTGCGCGAGGCTCTCGACACAAAAGGTACTTTAGGGATATTAAATTTTAATAAAGAGTAATACCCTTAATGCGCTCTCTATTAGCTTTATTTCTTAAACGTAGGGCATTATGAAAAATACATATATTGCGTTATCCATAATACAACATATTTCTAATGGAGAGTCAGGTGGCGCATATCGAACGACTGAAGCGGACACACAAACGCACAAATTAAAAAAAAAGCGCAGGTAATTCTGCGATAATTCAGATAAACCACGTTGGCAAAATATGAAAAGCCTGACCATGAATATATCAAAAATATTTATGAAAATTTTATTTGCGAGTTTACCTTATCCGGCCTTGAGTGAGAGTAAAAGCCTTTGAACGTTATTTTTTGTGTCCACTTACACTTGCGAGTTTGAATAATATCTTTTGAATAAATTGAAGGACACTTGCGAAATAAAAGTTCCAATTTTTTAAAAGCAATAATATTAATGTGATTTTAATATTTTCTCAATTGCCTTGCAAACCCGGCAGTCATTACATTGGAATGAGTTCCGCTTTGGGTAGCATTTTGTTTATTAAATAATTGGGTTCCCTTGTTATTATTTGCATTTCAAAATTGATACTTTGCGTTAATTAAACTATTTATTATTTACAATATTTTAAAACTTTCAAAGTCTGTAATGCTAAATAAATAAGCATGTATCTTTTTTATGCTCACTGGCATCTCATTGCTTGTAATCACAGGTGATTTCTACCCACATATTTCTTCGGCAATCTCTGTCCCTCAGTTTTGTAGACAAAATCCGCGGAGTGAGAGTACTGGTGTCAAATATTACAGGGTTTTAAAGCTTATCTCAGAGCATCAGTTTATCACGAAACCGGTTTTCAATAGTTTTTCAATATCTCACTAAAATAGTTTCAGGACTTAAACTCTAAGAAACCTCTAAGAAATTTATTTCATAACTAGCTTCTGCCCACGGCTTCACCTTCGTGGTACCCGGATTAAAAATAGCTCGAAAAAAAAGTGTTATTCTGATGTATAAGCTATATTACTGTAAAAATTCAACAAAATCCGTTCAGTAGTTTTTGCGTGAAAGAGTAACAAACATCCATCCTCACAAACCATCCTCGTATACTTTGATCTATGTAAATTTTGTTTAATACCAAAGATGAAGAATACAGATTCACAATGCATACAGAATATTCCGATAGGATAGGTACTACATACTAAGTGAAATTTCTAACGAGACCCAAACTAGGCGTGAGCTTGGTAGCAAGAGAGTACTTACAGAAAGATAACAAAGGTAAACTGAAGGTAGCTCATGATTTTGATTCTATTGTTATATAAATAATAGAGATAAATTTGGACATATGTGACATGCCTTGAATGGTCTACAAAATTTCTCAATGGTGATTAAAGCCGTGAGCCTAAAACTTATGTACTAAGTATTAATGTTACTACGTATAAACAAGTTTTTATCATGTACAAGCTTTACATTAAAGCTTAAGTGATGACCCACAGAGGTCGCAGTGGGCGAAAGTCCGTCTGCGACGCAGAAGATTGCGGGTTCGATTCCGGCCGCGGGACAAATGTTTATATGACCTGCAAATATTTGTCTCGGGCCTGGGTGATTTCTATGTATAATATGTATGTATTTAAAAAAAACTAATTAATATATCAGTCATGTAGTTCCCATAATACAAGCTCTGCTTAGTTTGGGGTCGGATGATGCTGAGTGAAAAATGTCCAGCATTATATGTTTTATTTTACATCCTGCAGGTTATATTATAAAACAATATTTAAATATCCTCGCAGACTTCTACTTTTGAACAACTCAAAAGGGATCGCGACGAAAAAGCGTCGTCAAAATGAGCTAATACCATTGATCGGAGCGCAGTGTCACCCGCAGTGACGATACAAGAATTCTAATATCCTGCTCAACCAGATCGCTATAAAACTTTGCCGAGATAGAATGTTTATATTCCCTCGAAACGTATATAACTGGAGAGCGAGATAATAAACGGAACTCGCTCCAAGAAGTCATACAAAAATGTTGAAGTTGCTTTTGAACTTTTGTTCGTTGGGATTTGATATATTTTTTACAAGTAGAACAAGTTCAAACACAATGTCTGTATTGTTAGTTGTATTTCTTTAGTTAGAAGCAGTATAACTTCGTTTCACTATTTTTACCTGGAAATGATGGCACTCGTTACGACTGATCCTATTCATCTTTGAACATTTTTTCTTAATATTATGTTAGAAACCCATTTTTGATGTGTACAAACTTAATTCATTACTTTTATAGCGTTACATTACAGGTATTCATTTTTGGAGCCGGTTTACTAAAGCGGACTGATCATTTTCCCCTCTTCATTTTAATATGGAAGGTACATTTAATGTTCATGATCTCACCCTCCTTTAAAAAAACAAAAGAGACTATCCACGCCGCAATACTCGTACTCGTACCTATAGATAAACTTTCAAAGTCGACGAGGACGTAATAATTTTTAATGTGTCACGCACTCGACTCCCCTTGGGATAATATTAAAAGGCCTTCGGGGGAGTTAAATTTAATTCGAAGCTATAGCTGGGATAATTCTATTAGCCGACCGAATTGCGATGGACGAGGGGAAATTTATGCGGTGTTTTTATTTATTTTTTTAATATACATGCTTCATATTTGAATATTCATTAGTACAGTATCATAGACGCGAGACTTGCAATCCCTGTGTGTTAAGTGATTTCTTTAAAACTAAATTGATAACTATACTAATACTACCTGTTGCTAGCGGCTTTGCAAGCATGAGTCGTGTTTAAAAAAACGCCAAAAATCCCTTACAAACTCTCACCCCCAAAATGTGAAAAGAAACACGAAACACGTCATTATTTATTTATGCTCAGTAGCTGTAATTAAAAGTTTCATGTTTCTAGCTTCAAAGAACCGCAATGCTGTTGCCACATTGCAGCCAGCACAGTCCATAATTCATTTAATGGATTGTATTTTGAATAAAAGGGCGATTTATTTCATTCAAAATGCCATGGGTACACTCAATTAATTCATAGTTCACTGAATTAACTTCGAACTGTCGCAGTGTGATAACAGCAAATCTCATGGTAACTGATCTGCCAGAATAATTCTAAATTCAGTGGCACTTCCTTGATAAGGTATCTCGATGGATTCTGGAGAATCTCTCCACCTTAATAATTAGCCGGCTATTCTCGAGGATCGCTGCATGAATAAAACATTCACGAAACACAAGTGCCATCGCCGCCAGTTTATCAAGACACTTCCACGCCTTCGGTTAACTTAAAAGTTTAGGGCAAAGTGAAATATGGTATTATGGCCATGTGCGTGAATTTTCTTTAGGATAATTAATTCAAAGAACGAGAGCTGTACATGTGAAGAAATTCTCTACGTTGAACAAATACAATAATAATTATTATTATAACAATGCTGGTCATTTTTCGCACAGCTTCATCTAGCCCCAATCTGAGCAGAGCTTGTATTATGAGAACTACATGACTGATATATTACTTTATATACTTTTTTATCAAGCTATCAATAAGCGGCGATGGGCTTGCAGCCTGTCCCATCGAATGCAAACTACAGATGCTGAACATGTTCCAAATATTATGTTTGGACGGGTTATGTCTGTTAAATTGTTTGATTAAATAATTTGTCTGTTTTTATGGCTCTGAATAACTGACCAGATTTATTATGAAGCTTTATTTTTTTAACAAAACCAAGTGTACTGTGGAGTTTTTACGGTGAATTAATGAGTATCTGCGTACTGAGTACAGATATGAGGATGTAAGGATGTTTATTCTAGGCAAGCACAAAAAATTACTCGTCACACCAATAAAGTATATGAATTTATTCAAACAAAAAGTAATGTTTTTGTAACCGACTTTAAAAAAGGAGGAGGTTCTCAACTCGTCTGTATTTTTTGTTTATATGTTACGCGATACCTTCGCCAAATTGTGAACCGATTTAAATGGTATTTTTTTAATAGGTATACTTCAAGGGTCCCATATATTTTTATCAACTTCCCGGTCAAAAATCGGTTTTAATTTTTACCCGAATAAAAAATATATCATTATTTAAACTAAGAAGCACTGTATAACCTTTTCAGATTTATCGCAGTAGCTAGTGAAAACGTGTCTCATGGAAAATAGACCTAATGGTGATAAGGTGTAAGACACACTGCATCCATACTAATGAATTCTTTTAGCGGTAATAGCGGCGTTGTTTACCCGTCACTCGTTTGCGCCACCCAGTTCGATTTCACCTCCCCCTTTCTGATCCCCTTCCTACGTTAAGCAGCTTTATCGAATTACTATCGATGAGATAGTGGAAATGTTCTTAAATAGCGACCACGAACCGACGCAGTGTAGGAAGGCCTTCTTCTCTATGGGCCGTTGTCATCTTAAGGCCCGGTCAAACTGATATTCACGCGCACTGTGGCAACCAATCGACAACTTTGATTGCCACCGCTACCACCACCGCGTCAGTTTGACCGGGCGCAAGCCACACAGAAACGACAGCTGGCGCTGATATGACACGGACGTGGTGCAAGCGTTACCACCTGAAGTCAGGAAAGCATCTGGGCAATTCATCGTGACATGGAAGTGTTGGCCTCCAGAGGAGAAGCTAGGACAAATAGTGCCAGCTAGAGGCTCTTACCCGCAGTTCTAAGAAAAAAAAGAAGCTGCTGACCCAATTGATTGACGTGGCGCAGACGTGGCATGGGTATGTCGCTGAATTGACGTGGCGCAAGTATCGTCACGCATTTTCGTATCCATAGCAGACGTTTGTTTTAAATTGCGCTTTATCGCTCTCAGCGATGTTCTGGAGATATTTGGTCTAGGTCAGAGTGTTGAGTTACTAAGGTAGATACTGATAACCACGACACAGATAATCCTAGTGTGGGGAAGGACTATGGGGGGTAGAGCGTTTATTTATTTAAGTAAGCTTGAGCATTGATGACGTCAGTCATAGCTTTCTCTGTAACGTAACGTTATCATCTACAAATTGATCTTTGTCCAAGACAGCTTTCACAAACCTAGCAAAACTGCATTTATTCCGTCTGTTCGCTAATTTCAAAGTTGTCAAACGTTAGTTAGCATCGCTAGATAATATATCATATTATCGAAAAACGTATTTTGCGAAGCCAAATTCGTTTTAATGTAGAGACAACGTCAAAAGTGTTACAATCGTAAAAAAACTTATAATGCTTCTGAAACAATGGTCAAAATATTGTCTAAAATCCGCGAGCGAGTGACTGTTATTTTTTATATTTATAACACTTTTATTCATGATTGTACAACTCACTCGCACAGTTTCCATTACCATTCGTTACCTATACATGTGCAAATAGATAGCGAATAGTAATGTAAAATGTGGAGGAATATTGACCTCTTTTAGAAGCCGGCCTATTTAAAATACTTTTAAAGTTCTTCGCGAAAATTTTAGAGCTCTGCTAAAGACAAATAAAGAATATGATGGATATAGATGACTGAAGTATGCATTATTTATTGATGAATCACACAGTAATTCGTTTTCCTTGCAACTGTGACATGATTTTTTTCACCATTATTTTCACAATCGCTGCTGCGCTTCTTTGTTTAGCTTTAAATCGTCCCTTCATCGGAGAGTGCGGACTACTAATGCACAAACGCGGTGCTCATCTAGGCAAAAACATACTCAGAGCGAAAACTTATAACTCGTTCAATATTTCTGTTCATTACCACTCCAGGGCTTAGCGGTAAACTTTGAACGCCCCTAAAAGTACGAAGAAAACAAGTGGTGATCACAATAGGCCTGGCAAAACCGCAGTGATGCCACAGTGTACTTATTTGATAATGCGGTCAAGCCGCTATCTGTCACTTGATTTAAAAATGATCATCAACGGTATCTAGAAATCCACTGCTGGACATCGGACAGAATGCCGAGACGAACGAATCTTGAGCTGTCTCCATCCACTGAGTTCCCACAACCTTTAAGATGTCATCGTTCCATCGGGTGCGGGGCCTGCGCTGTACATCATCGATGTAAAAATAGTTTCTATGCGGAATTTAGTAGAAACATAACAAAGTTCGGCACTACCAGACTACTCCTGTATGAACTGGACTGAGCTGAAAACCTTTTTCCTTAAACATTTTAAGAAAGCTAATTAGAAACAATCTTTGCATTCTCAAAGTTTCTTATGGAAAACAAATTGTATAAAAATTTGAATTGGAATTTTCGGGGAACATTCAAACCTTTGCATATTGGTGCGATAGTGTCAAATACCTACCAGCATAATACGAGTATGCGCATTATTTATAAATACTTGGTAAAACCAAACAGTAACTGCACGTCAGACCTACTATTAGTGGTGTGAAATAAATACCATTAAATAAAGCCAACATAAATACGTTATTTTGCCGCCATTAAAAAAGTAATAACCATGTAAAAAGCGTAGTTGATTAACAGCAAACTGGCAACCGCGCTCGTGATAGAAATAAAAAAGCAATAGGAATTATTTCAGGATCGTTCGTTATGCGCGAGCCAGTGACAAAGCAAGCCAGTAGAAAGTAGCTGGACTTATATCAGTTACATCTATACGATCTAAGGATAAGTGGCATGTATCGTTACTTAAGAGGAAACATAAGCGAAACAAATATAAAATATAAAAAAAAAAACAAAGTGGACTTTGCTTGTTGCAGCTATGACGGATAGTACCTAGCTAATATTATCAATTTCGGGGTTGCGTCTCCCCTTTAGCTAAACAAATTTTTGAAACTACAATCACAATGAAATACTGCATGTCCATACGTTCCGCTTTTTTATTATCGTTACTAAATTATAAGAATGTACGTATTTTAAGAGCCGTAAAAAATCAAACCAAAAGACCGCTACATCATAATTGTGTTAAAAAATTTACAATTATAGGTATCAGCGGACACACCAGAAACTAACAGAAATTTGTGCACATGATCACGTGACTTACATGCTCATACTTATGGCTGATACACTTGTACCTTTTAAAGGATAAACAATAAAAGATGCGAGTGAAATTCAGTACGATGGGGTTCGTTAGTAACAAGTACCAGTAACTGGCAAGCCAGCGACTGGAATGCTTTGTTCGTAGCACGTCTATCAAATACCGGGCTTATTATGTCGGGTCACGGTGGCGCTACTTGCGGTCTACGGCGTAGCACAATGCTACGAAACTCTACAGCGCAGACTTTGTCTACGGAAAGCTACGAACTTCTCTACAACTCCGACAAACAGAAGATATTCAATTGCATATTCCGGGGAATGTACACCTCCTAGTATTTAATCGCACAGTTTTGAAATCAGCAGAAGTATCTTGATAATGAAAGGGTGCATTAGCTATTTCTGCAAAATGACTGTAAACAGATATTTTAAGCTCTAGATGACATAAGACTGTCCTGAGAAATAAAAAAATATATTTTAAATTGGTTTGGGAAGATAATAACTTTCAAACTTTATGAAAAGTAAAATTATGATACTTTTAACACGAAATAAAATGTTTATAAAAGTGTAGCAGAATATTACTTTCACGGTAAATACATACATAAGATAAAATAAAAATAATCATTTATAAAGATTATTTATGGGTAGAACTTTTTAAACATTGTATTTAAAAAGTTATATACCAATAAACTATTCATCAAATAAAAAAATATCAGGGTGGGCATAGGCTGTATATTATCCCGGCTTTTCGTGGATACCTATTTTTCAAGTCGACAAAAAAATCGTTTCTTACGACCGCTGCCGTAATGGTACGAGCTACTTTTCATCGGGTACCACGCGGGCATCAGCTAGTTCCTCATAAAATCAGTAAGTAGGTGGTTATCAAAACTATAGGTGACTCAATATGTAATGTATCTACCGCAGGTGTACCCCACAACACAGATGTTCCATGTTTCCTATATACGTTATACGCCAGTATTAGGATTGAGCTCGATTCGAAGCCACTTACATGAGTCGAGAGGCTACCTGCCACACAATAGGTTCTCGAACCACTCTTCCTGCGGTGTATCTAGACGTCCCTCTAGATATGAGTATTTCAGTATACCAAGCCTATATCGGTATTAATCTCTGTCTCTGTGCATCGTTTACTCAAAGCAGAGGAGACCTTTTTGCATGATCATTTTTTGACGACCTCTGTGGCACAGTGGGCGAAAGCCTGCCTGAGATGCATAAGGTTGCGGGTTCGATTCCCGATGCGGGACAAATGTTTTTATGATTAACTAATGTTTGTCTCGGGTCTGGGCGTTTTCTATGTATAATGTGTATGTATTTACAAAACACAAGTATAAAAGTAGTATATCAGTCATGTAGTTCCCATAATACAAGCTCTGCTTAGTTTGTTCTTATTCTTATTCTTATTCTTTATTGTACACACAGATAATAAAGACAAAAGACTTACATATAGGACATGTACAAAGGCGAGCTTAACCCTAACCCTAAGTTTGGGGCTAGATTTATTGAAAAATGTCTAGCATTATTTATTTATTTATTCTTATTTGAAGAATTTTCCTCTAATGGCGATCTTCGGCTGCACGAATGGCGTACTATAATTAAGCAGGGGAGGTGTGGATTTGGTCAGTCCAGCGTATGAAGTATGAGTTTTCTCGGTATTCGTCATACAATTCTTCGATGGATATGTATAAACAGGTATTTTATCTTGAAATACTTCAGCGCTTAGCAGAATAACAAGTGCCCATGAAATGTTAACTCAGTATCACTCGATTCATGTTGGAATTTGTCAACGCACTGCCAATCTCAGGCAAAGATGCAGGTTCAAGGCCCGAATCGAAATCGAAATTTACGCGACACATTTTTTTAAAATTTATTTCTATTTATTAACCATACTCCAGAAATAGGACAAAAGCCGTGTGAAAAATGCCACATGTAAATTAACCTGTTTTAGAGGTTTCCAGTCGTGTAGTAAAACAATTGAGGATGGCTTCATTACAAGGCTATGGGTGATGATTTGATGAAACAAGAAATTAACTATTCAGACGACACCTAAAATAAATTACTACTAAAATTGGAATGAAGTGCGCGGTTTTAGTGCACACCGAACGAAAGGAATGTAAATGGAGTTAGCTCAAACTTTTTGTCATGATTCTCTTAGGGATATATATTTAAGATGCTGCCGATGATGACGAATAAACCATTTTACATCCAACAGTAACATATTTAGTACTGATCCCACACTAGAATTCCCTGTATAATGGCCTTTAAACTTTGAACGGCATAAAAAAAATGCTGGACATTTTCACACAGCATCATCTAGCCCCAATATAAGTAGAACTTTTATTATGGGAACTACATGACATATAACTTATATACGTTTTGTTTTGTAAACACATACATATTATATATACAAAATACCCAGACCCGAGACAAGTATTTAAAGATAATACAAGCATTTGTCCCGCGGCGGGAATCGAACCCGCAACCTTCTGCCTCTCGGGCGGGCCTTCGCCCACAGAGGTTGTCATAAGTAAGCATAAGTAGAAGCACAAGTAAGGAGTACGTTCGACAACATTATTAAAAACGTTATACTTATCAAATTTCGCTCTCAAAGAAACATTTGTTTGAACAAGGCCCCGCGGCTAGTTCAAGTTTTGATTTGCGATCAAACTTGTTAAAACTTCCAAAATGTCATTTACAAAAAGCTTTCATCGAAATAGCTTTGAGTTGTTATAATTTTGTATTATGTGTATTCAGATTATAAAGGCATTATGTAGAAACAAAAAAACATTTATTTTTTTTATTTTTCTAAGTTCAGTGTTACTAATTGAATGCTCGATGAATTATGCATTTATATTAAGATTATTTTAATTCTAGGTTTTATTGTAAAGAGTACTTAAAAAGTACTTGTTATTAAAAAAGTCACAGTCGATTTTAATATTAGTTTTACTTAGTCTCACCATAGTAACTATTCCCGAAGTTTTTAATAAAACAAGATTGGAAAATATCTTCGCTGATCGCAACATTTTGTCCCGATGAGAGAATTGAATTCGCAACATCTCTTACTACATTCAATTTAAAATTAATATTGAATTCGGATATTGCAAAACTTTTCAATTCAAAACTACTGTGGCCATCAGCTTTTGTATTATTTTCATTGAACAATGGACATTTTGCACGGTCCGTCGGAAAAGTGTTCAGCTGTTTACTCATAGATTGTTGCACCATTGTTATGCTGTAACTTTACGAGTACGTAAGGAAGGTTCCCTTTTACGTGTCCCCTAAATCCTTAAAAAGAAAAAGAAAGATTCAGTGATACTGGAAAAGAAAAAAAAAACAGTCGAATTGAATTTAATCCTTCCTACTAATATTATAAACGTAAAGTTTGTTACTCTTTCACGCAAAAACTACTGAACGGATTTTGATGAAACCTTACAGTAATATAGCTTATACATCAGAATAACACATAGGCTACTTTTTATCCGGATACCACGCGGCGAAGTCGTGGGCAGAAGCTAGTATTCTAATAATTCTCTGATATTTCAGATATAAACACGTAGCTCAGTCAATAAGTTCGAAAGCAAACACTAGCAAGGCGGAAGCAAACATACCTACAAACGGAAAATCCGAGCTTCTATAGATATTGCCAGTATTTATTTGCATCCGTATTTGGATTTTTAAAACTGCATTTCAGCTCCTATGAGGTCAATATTGAAGCTCAGCGGTGCTTTGGAAATACTGACCGTATTTTTATGATTATTTTAATAAAAGGGGTTTTCCATTTTAAAAATGAGTGGTATCTCGAAATACAAAAATTTACAGTTTTTATCATTTTCTGCGTTTCACCAATAATATGTTAGCGGAAAAATCAGTTTCACGACAAGACTTGGACCTATCAGTAGATATAAACTCCAAGAGTTGACCAATTCAGGATTGATCGCACTCAATGTAACTTTAATGGCGAAAAAAGAAGAACAAAACTATTTAAATGCCACCAACAAGAATTCCTCTCAGCACATAAAATGGAGAAGTGAGGGTCATTTTTCAAAAGACCAGTCCTTAATATACAACGTTGACGTGATCTTCCCGTAAATTGGTGCGATTACACAGTAATGCCCGGATTTCGTCCTAATTTGTCCCGCCCTGAGCCGATATAGCCAGGTCTATGCTACTTCAAATACTTCGGTTCACAGAGTAAAACGAGCTTTTTCACACTGTCTTTAAATACATAATGATGCCCGATTAAATTCTTCGAAAATCGAGCCTGAATACGGTGGTCGCCTTTTTGTCATGTCACTGATTCTTTCTTGGACACCCTTCCTGTGAAAAATAATCAGTGTGGCGGAAGGATTCATTGAGTCTCGCAAGGAGCATCGTTATTATGGGACTCTTTGAAAGCTATCCATAGAGCATTCCGAAATTAAATCATCGAAAAATTACATAAAATAACTTAATGTATTTTTGTCAGTTTTAGTGCCGTCTCGTAGTGAAACTTCTCCATAATAATACTATTGTTTAGTCTGTGTTATATCACCGTGACAAAATACCTGCCTAGTCAAATTACGTTTTATGTAAAGTTAATTCAGTTGATAGAAGCGACGGAATGTCGCGTGAATCTCAGAGTTTATGGCACAGATTTAGGGTCGGCTGTTCGAGCGAAACTTTAAGGCTTTACATATCTTTACTCGACAAGGTGTTTTGTGTAATTTGTTTGTTTTATCCAACTACGATCACCTAGCCATACTTAATAACACAAATGGATGTTTGTTACTCTTTCACCCAAAAACTACTAAACGGATTTTGATGAAACTTTACAGTAATATAGCTTATACATCAGAACATATAGGCTACTTTTTATCCGGGTACAACGCGGGCGTTGCCGTGGGCATAAGCTAGTTATGAATAATTAGAGGTATAATCTAACAATAAGTCCCACGAATTTGACCAGGAATATGACAAACTGTATTTATAACTTTTTGAACATAATTTACTCACATTATTTTATTATAAAATAATGAATTACAACGAATAAAATAGCTTCTCTATAATAATGCACTGAAAATTAAAACCCAGGCGTTTGAACGTGAATAAGAGTATTTTCCGTATAAGCACCATTTAAACTAGAAAAGGTTTTCACGGTTTCACCATTTAGCAACTATGGAAGCTTTTCCAGTTGTCAAATTAAATAAGCGACTTAACTAAAGATCTACCTTTAGTTAGAAACCATTAACTAAATACAGACTAGGTTTACACGAGAGCAGTAGCTCACCCTGGTTGATAAAACAAACCCTACTAATTCGGAAAGTTTATGCCACTATCGTATGTTTATCTCAGATCAGAAATGATTGAAAATGGCTTATACCATATTTTTCTGGTACTTTAAATAAAACTCTCTGAGTACCTACATCCCACAGCTGGGAAAAAAACAGTGTCTAGCAAAGCAAGGTCGTCTGTTTGTAAACTGTAATTCAGACGAGCCCAATTAAATATCAAGTTATCTTATTAAAAGTGATTTCTAATCTGTTTGATCATCATCACCATTATTCGCCTATATTCAGGTTTTTACCCATTGCTGGGTACAAGCCTAACAAGGATAAGTGGTCCTACTACTATTTTAAACGTGGATATAAATAGTCCTCCATTTTGTGACCTATTTTGAACCCTAATCTGTTTACTTACGCTCTGTGGCGCAGTGGACGAAAGCTCGCCTGAGACGCAGAAGGTTGCGGGTTCGATTCCCGCCGCGGGACAAATGTTTGTATGATCTACAAATATTTTTCTCGGGTCTGGGTGTTTTCTATGTATAATATTATTATGTATTTACAAAAAAAATATGTAATTAATATATCAGTCATTTGGTTCCCATAATACGAGTACAAGCTCTGCTTAGTTTGAGGCTAGATGATGCTGTGTGGAAAATGTCCAACATTATTTTGATTTATTTATTTTTTAAATGCAGTTTTAGAAGGGTTATGATTAGATTAAAATAACTCAACTAAAACACGATTTTTTTTACTAGGTGTATTTACTAAACTTTATTAAAAGCCTCGTAGCGTCTTTACCAAAAATGACTTTTCCTTCAATGAGAAGTGATTCTCCACACTCTCATCCAACTATTATGTTCTGGCAACATAGAATTGACGAATGATAATGAACAGCTGTTACATCCTGAGGTAACACATGGCCATAATCAGCAGCCTAAAGAGGTCTACTACTAGTCTATGTCTATTTTTGTGAGAATCTACAGATTTTGCGAGCCCGTTGCCTCTTCCACTTGAAAATAATTTGAAAGCGAAAATTATAAGTCTAGACTTTTGTCTCAAAGATTTTTCTGTCCTCTTTTTTTACCTTTCAGATTAAGGTAATAAAAGATAAATATTACATTTATTCAACAGTGAGACACAGTATTAAACATACTTATTTGCAATAGGGTAAAGGAATGGCGAAAATATAATACCTTTAAAATATTAGCTAAAGTTTTATAATTCTAGCGGTGGGTCCCACATGTAACAGCTAGGCAAAGTCTGTATCTTGGTGACTCTAGATTTTCTAGCGCAGAATCGACGGTAGGTATACTGAATAAATATCTTCCATTGTTGAGTTACCCATTCCCGCTTGCTGCTGTAAATGCATAGCCGACCAGTGTGCATAACTACATTCAGCACTTATCTACAGCTTCTGCACTTAGTTACAGTTCAATTTGAATTAGTCGCTTCAGCGGTACATAGACCGAAGCACCTTTGAACCGACCAGCACCGACACAAGTTGAATTAAGATTTAAGATGGGACCAAATGGGCATACATCACTAATACTACACATGTAGATATGAGACTCCTTTAAGGCACATGGCAAGACTGATTGGTCATCTTTGCATGAATTGTTCTGTAAAAAGAGTCAATATAATCGTTTGGTAACTAGTACATGTTATTTATGGATATTTTATGCACAAACTTTTTTTTTCATTTTTCTTATTTAACTTCAATGGAAAAAACAAAAATCAAAACAAAACTTTTTGACAGTAAATTGGATTGTGATACTACATTGGCGCTTAGAACGTTTAAACACTGAAATATCGGGAAGATATTACGAACAAACTGTTTATAGGATTTTTGAAAGTAATCAGTATGAGAGTGATGGCAAAATTAGTGCGTTTTTCTCACATTTTTGTAAGTGAGGCGGTCTTGCGCATACTGTTATCAACTTATAATTCGATGTAGTTGCGTTTGAAGTTAGTGTTACTATTCTAATCTGAATGTCCTGGAAGGAGATAATTCGACCAAAAACCTGGTTTACCAGCAATCTAAGCGTGACTTTGTGCGCACATCAATGATTAACAAGAGTTATTTTAGTATGAACTTTTATATTTCTGGGTTAACTTTGTTGTATATTTTTTATTGCAAAGAACACTTTACCAAAATGTCAATAGCACTGAGATAGGACTGAAAAGATACGTGATTTTTCTTTATATAACGGCTTATTCTGTAGGAAAAACCAACAAACTATTGTTAGGTACTGCATTTTTAATTTCCATAAAATGCCAGTAAGTTGTACTGTAGTGTGGGAGTTTCACTTCTGTTAGGTTTGTAATGTCTAGAACTTATATCGAGTGATGCGTTAAACATAATCGGAAATTGATGCGGTTTCATCGGGGATTCAGCTTTGATTCCAACCATGTGAGCAAGTTATATCAGGATATAATATTGGGTAAGTTATATTTTAGTAAATGTAAGCGATAAACTACCATGTAAGCAATTTATCAGTTCCAGTTAATGCATTTTGAATTTCTACAAACAGATCAAAAACTTTAATCCTCATGGTTGGCATCGTCAAATATATACTCAGTAAAACTTTTGAAACTATCATGGTTTTGAACATAATTTTTACTAAAAAACGGGATATTTACCATGATTTGTGAGTTTGAATGTTTCCCGATATTTCGGCACAGTTGTATGTACCATGATCACAGGAAGGAAGGGAAACATTCAAACTCACAAATCATAGTAAATATCCCGTTTTTTAGTAAAAATTATATACTCAGTAATTTTATTCAAAAAACTATCGTGAATTTGACTATTGACGCGGAAGGAGAAAGTCGCAACCACTCACCCTGATGAAGACTCTCGGAATGAGTCGAAACTTAGTGGGTGCCTTCACCGATAGTGCAGTACGTGAAAATTCCCGTTTTTGCAATATGAATAGTCAAGTTCACGATAGTTTTTGGAATAAGAATGCATACTACTTATATTCTCAAATTAATTTGGGACTAGTCTCTGTCTGAGGCTTTGCCCGCATGGTGCCGAACAAAACACTACACCGTTTCTTAATTTCATCTTAAACTATTCAGCCCTTACTAAAGCCGTTACAGAATTAACCGGTGCTTTGTAACGGCTACATCAATCGAATGTTCAACAACAAAAATCCAAACTTATTAATTTATAATAGGTATATTAGTAGGATAGGATAGTACACCTTACTCTAAAGTTTATTAGAATTTCTGATAATTATATTACTAATCATTTAAATCATGTTTTTACTTACAATGACTTCATTTTAGAACAAGCGAACAACTTTAGTTGAAATTCAAACCGAACAAAGAATGAACATCAGAAGATTCTGAGTCCAACGTTCCGCTGACAGGAAACGAAGAGCTTCTTTGCAAATTGAACATAGAAAAAGTAAGACTCACCATTTTCATCGCAATCTTGAAAGCACAACTAGCTCCTTTTAAGAGAGCACAAGTTCTTTAGAAATTGAAAATCAAATGTTTACAAAGCGCTTTACAAACGCATTCATGAAATTTAATGCATATTATAATACGTCATAGTGAATTCGCGTTGCATACAAAACTTCTTGCCGTAAATTCTTGTGCAAGTGGGTACGTCGGCTTGTATCGGTGCGCGTGTAATGTATGCAAAACGAGCTAATAAAACGCGACTCGGTCGGGCGGCAGCGCAGTAAATTCGAGAACAGTTGACATTTATCCAAAGTTACATCCTTTACAATAACAGTTGCAGTTACAATATCCGCGCGCCGGCGTCCATTTGTTCTAGTTTCAGGCGTGCTCTAACGTACCTAATGGAAAACTTTACACAAATAGGGCCCGAAGACAAACGCGCGTACGAGCGACGCGTGCGCTACGGGCTAGCGTAAACTGGCTCGGTCACGGCGAAGGTGGCAACAGCAATTCATAAAAAAACAAGATCTTAACGCTATAAAGCCATGATAAAACAGATCAAAAGTTTTATTTGCGCTTTTGCATTACGCTAACACTTAGATTGTATTTAGTCTACCGGCTGGTTTTGGTTAAGGCGCTGCGAATCGTGGCGCGGCGTCTTCCAAAAATCATTAAAATTCACAAATCCGCCGCACTGTAGCGGAACTTAAAAATACTCCTTCCAAGCTGAAA
The DNA here is from genome assembly GCA_958496245.1 of Perizoma flavofasciatum. Classification (NCBI taxonomy): domain Eukaryota; kingdom Metazoa; phylum Arthropoda; class Insecta; order Lepidoptera; family Geometridae; genus Perizoma; species Perizoma flavofasciatum. The sequence continues at coordinate 9,142,716 of OY292434.1, read as the reverse complement.
TCTTACGTATAATCAAGTTTACGTGCATCCGGAGCTCATGCGCCAAATTATTTTAATGAAGCCTAGTTCCGCTGTTTATAAGCTATTCGGTATATTCGCTGTAATGTACAGCGCTTAGGGCGGGGCATTTACGAGCAGAGGATACTCCGCGCGGTTCACTAATCAACGCCGAGCTCTGTCTTAGTCGGAGTCTCTCAACACATTCCGACTGAATACATCAGCAATTCTACATCATAGGATGCGGTTCACACTATGGTGGACAGTGAATACACGGCACAGCTCACTGCCTCGAAAAATCCTATCGTGAATTCCGATTATTTGTGAAAACAAGCGGCTGTCGTCGAATAAATCGCCACACCTATCGATTTAAGCGATAAAAATATAGCGCTGTAAACGTGTGCCTGTCAGGTAAAAGATTGATGTCTCAAAGTCACACTCGACACGGGTTTATATTGGAGTTTTACGCGTAACCGTCTAAGTAAAGCTTGGCCCGGCCGGAGGAAATGAGAAAGTTATCGGTATCTAAATCCTTGCCCGGAGGACCGTTGAACGTACAGTAATAGATATAAAATCCGGGTCTGCGTATAATTCAATTTCAGTGAGGCAATGGTAACGCAGAGAGGAACAATTTATGTGTGAACACGTTGGGACGACGAGGCGAGGTGGTCGTGACGTCCCATCTCATGTCTTGTCACCGCGGTCTCGTCTGGCGCTTTTGGAATATTTACCTACAGAGACAACGTTTACACTACAGCATCACATGAACAAAGCTCTTCATTCGATAATTAATTTTAACAAGATCAGTATCAAAATTGTGCATTTCAGTTATTTTAAACACTACTCAAACTTACAAAACCTTATTTCGGAAAGAGAACGCGATTTTAAATAGTTTTTATAAATTTGCAGTGACCTGCTGGCGACGTTTTGCATTCATCAAATACTACACATCCCAGGTGTGTGCAAACTTTACTTTTTAGCTGTAAAAAGTAACAGAGACATCGCTAAAACCGTTTCAGGAGCAGTGGGACAAGCTTAATTTGAGTATAGAATGACTTGATTGCTAAGTTCAAAGCCAGAAAATTTTTCATCATGCATTCATTTGTACAGAAAACACATTTCGGCAAAATGTAAATTAAACCCGCGTCAGTGCAAAAGCTTGAGCGGTCACGTATACGTTTCAAAAACATCCAATATGTGGTATATTGGATTCGTATTCGGTTTTACGTGCTTATGTAGGCTTATTCTTAACTGAGGTATACTGAATCTATTTCTAATAAAAGTAGAGGCTTTATATTCAAAGAATCACGAGATCACGAGTGTAGTGAAAGGTTTTAGGATGCCACCCGCATCCTACCATTCATTCCACCATTATTTTAAAAGTATCTAGATTAATCCAACTTCAATTGCGTGCATCAGTTTGTATTCTGTCTTATTCAATAGGTTGCAGGACTTACCAACACAGTATGAATATTCGGACAGATTTGTAGCAACTGCACGTCCCTCAATATACTCAGTTTTATAGCATAAACTATAGTTCGCAGCGAAGCCATAATAAGTAATATCCTTAATAATATCGGCAATAAACCATTCCTTACGGTGTGACTGTCCATTTGTCGCAATAAAGCCGGCGTTATGTGAAATCCCATCTAATAGTCTGCATAGCTTGAAATGTCAGTAAATTTTGCGAGAAACACGCAAATTATACATTAATGTATAAATTCTGTTTTCCATAGTATAAAGAAACCAGAAAATGAACAAAACCAATATTTATTGACGACTTCGGTAGCGCAGTGGGCTAAGGCCCGCCTGAGACGTAGAAGGTTGCGAGTTCGATTCCCGCCGCGGGACAAATGTTTGTATGATCTACGAATATTTGTCTCGGGCTTGGATGTTTTCTATGTATAATATGTATGTATTTAAAAATATATATATATATCAGTCATGCAGTTCCCATAATACAAGCCCTGCTTAATTTGGGGCTAGATGATGCTGTGTGGAAAATGTCCAACAGTATTTATTTATTTATTGTGATCGTTCTATCTAGTTTTGGATCAGTAAAACCATCTAGTTTTGTGAATGTATATTAAGTTGGAACATAATCCTAAAATAAGTTTTTTTATAAGTGACCCCTGACTGTCGAAGTATTTATCACGTAGACTGACGACTTAAGTCACCCTACGCCACACTATTCAACTTCGAATACTTGTAAATAATCTCGGTTTAATCTGCGCTACATTCTCGAGCTTAAATAGCGGAAATTTAATTAAATTGCTCCTCGAGGTATTTCCGAATAAAGCGATAGGTACACACTGTAAATATGTTGTGAAAGAAGTGTAATTCCACAATGTGTAGGCACTTTTTCTGTTTGCTACTTAGCCTCTCGGAGCTCGGACGGTGGGCGTCGTATGTCGCAAAGAGAAAAGCATTTCTCATTTCTCAGGAGGAAAAACAACAGAAATACCGCGTCCCACCCTCAATCTCCTTTGGCTCAGGCACAAAAGAATATTATTTCAATTATGCCCTACAAACATAAAGTTTGCGTAGGAAATTTTTTCGTGACGAGCCTGTGTTTAATTGCTGAATTAAGTTGAAAATATTGGACTTATCTTTGTGAATTGTTCAAGGAAATGTTTTTGTAGGTTTCCCGTTTGGTTAAGGCCATCAAAAAATTATGTTATCTTAACGTGGAGGATTAATGTTGTCAGAGTGTACAGTAAAAACGGGGTAAATGTCTGAATAAAAACGACTTGGACTTGGAAAAATCTGGATATCGAGTTTTCTGTAAGGAGTAATACGAGAAAACAGAGACATGTATGTTTCTCATGTGGGCTACAGACACGGACATACCATATTTCAATAGAAGTGCGCGACGAACACTTGCAGTCGCGCATTCAGGAATGAGCTACGACACACACTTGTTACATATACGAGCTGCTTTGAAATATGTATTCAATAAGAGTGTTCTGGCGACCTCGGTGGCGAGGCGGGCGAGTAGCTGGCTGAGACGCAATAGTGCGGGTTTGATTCTGAAGTCAAAGTCAAAATTCATTTATTCATTAAAATGACAAGGATCATTTTGAAACGTCGGTTTTATCTATTGTCTGTTCGTCCGCGACCAAGCCAGGAAAGAAAGGCAAGAAAACAAGGCTGGTTATTCTTTTTAATGATCCTTTTACAAAACCATAGGTACCTACATTTTTATCGAGCTCGATTCTCTCTGCGGGACAAATGTTGTGGTACCATGGTACTCGTAGTTCCTGATACCCATTATACAGGGTATCCTAGTGTGGGTAAGGACTATGTATTTGACTGGTGGATGTATATTTATTTAAGAGCTAAGAATGAGTTTTCGTTCTTACAAATGCTATGTTACCCCTCTAAAGCTTCGACTTCAGCCACAATATTTATTAAATACAAAAAGTATCGACCTCTGTGGCGCAGTGGGCGAAGGTCCGCCTGAGACGCAGAAGGTTGCGGGTTCGATTCCTGTCACTGGACAAATGTTTGTAATATCTGCAAATATTTGGTGTTTTCCTATGTATAATATGTATGTATTTACGAAAAAAAAGTTTATAATTAGTATATCAGTCATGTAGTTCCCATAATACAAGCTCTGCTTAGTTTGGGGCTAGATGATGCTGTGAGAAAAATGTCCAGCATTATTTAAATTTATTCGTATATCGGAGTTAAAAAGCCTTCCCTAAGTCTTAGCAATTGTTATAGCTGGGACAGCAAATGCTGTCGGGAACATACTTAATCACATAAATTTTATTTGACATGCGTTTCAGAAAATGGACTTTTACTAATAAACCAGTAGTGGCATCACTACTCAAATAGCTGATTAAGGTACTACTTCTCACTACGGAACACGTTATACGTACCTACTCGTACTTCTCACTACGGAATACGGTACATTAGTGAAGCGCAAGTCTAGTAACTAGTTTCGAGTAAAGTTTACTCCACCTTTTAGACCAACGAGTAAAACTGCTGGTACATTGTCGAAATAAAGAATGTATGTAAATAGCTTGGAGTTCGTTTTATGGATTACTAGATATTACTTCTTTTACTGATAAAGGATCTGAGGCTGTTCAATTATGTTCATCCTAATAATATTATAAACGCGAAAGTTTGTGAGGATGGATGTTTTTTCACGCAAAAACTACAGAACGGATTTTGATGAAACTATACAGGAAAATAGCTTATACATCAGAATAAGACATAGGCTACTTTTTATCCGGTAACCACCCGGGCGAAGCCGTGGGCAGAAGCTAGTGTGGAATAAAGTCGTGAGCATGTTTTGTTTTAGTTTCAGAATCTTATAACTAGTTAAAAAATAAGTGTATCGGTATTCCAGGTTTGGATCCAAATCTATTCACAATGACAAACATCGGTACTTTCGTATTTTTTATATTAGTAGGATGGGATACTTAACAAGTTTGGTTTCTGTCAGAAAATTAAGAGTTACAAATAACTGTTCTGGGGGTTACCAAAGTAACATTATATTTGCAGAATAGCAATGCCTCTAGTTCTTCTATCTTCTATATATCTACTATTTAAGTTTTCTATTAGTGTTTACTATTATAGATGTTATTTAGACTACAGGAGCTGTTATTTTTTTTTTTAAAGATTGGATAATTTGATTTTTTCAACGGACACCCGCTTATTCCTCAACAGTTTAGTAAACTGTTGGGTGCATTGTCCCAAAAAAATAAGCTATGCGAGAATGTTAAACTGATAAAGTAAGTTACGAACAAACTGACGAAGATGTAATTGAATTTGACCCTGAGACAACGGAAGACAAGATCCCCCAACTTGAAAGGACAAATATTTACCTCAATTCCGGAAATCGAATCTCAAACGTTGCAGTCATCAAATACTGAATTCACTTTGGGAATTTGAGACTGTTTACCGATCCTATGTGGTTGCGTGTGCATTTTCTTGGAAGCATTCACTTACCTGTAACAAAGATTAACACCAAATTAGTAACGAAAATTGTACAAGATCTGCTTATTACAAAATAATAAATGATCACTTATGTTTTTATGAACTTTTTTCGTCAATCGAAGTCAGTTCTAATCACAAAAATCTTAAACTATTCGATCATTTAGAAAATTTGATTATAAGTTTCATCAGTTTCTCTCTCCTTTTTTCCCTTCCATTACATAAGAAATTTCATGGACATAAGTAAAATGTCCATGAAAAGGTAGATGCCTTTTCATGGGCATTTTTCTTATTCGTGCATTTGCCGATTTGTTCAAGATGTAGACAGACATGAGCATTGAAGAGTGTCTTAGTCAACCTAAGCGAGGTTGATTAAGACGCTCATCATTAATAAAACGGGCATAATGAGTGCTATTGTCTCGTTCCCATTGTCATTTTACAAGCGTAATTAGGGGGTTGGTCAGGCCGCTTAACTTACGATAACGTTATTTTGGATGTATTTTGTGTTTTGTCGGTAACTGGTGTAAAACCAGTACACCAGTTACCAATAAAAAGTTAACCTAGCTATTTAACGGTGACCAATAAATAACCATGACGACTGAAATAGATCTGCTTCTTTATTTCTGAGTGATTCTTGTTTTGGGTGTCTCTACAGCCCTTTACGACCATGCCATCATTGCCGTGACAAATATTAAATAAATTCCTATTTTAAGTTATTTCCGCAGCCGAAAAACATATTTACCACACCTTCAATTTATCCGCAATCAAAACACGCGACGCGGTCCAATTACATATGGGTACCTTCGCTATCAATTATCGCGGAGCCTTAGTCCCGAGCGAATGGTGAAATAATAATGGCTGAATATAAACTCGGGGCAATGTTCATTAGTGCATACGGTTTAATTGGTGCCAGCATTCACTCGTCTACTGCGTCTGACCCTGCGATACGATCTGAGAGATCTAGGTAGGTATAGTAATACGTATAGTAATTCAAGCGCGAGATAGATGGGCTTAGCCGGAAATTGTGATCTTTTATCAGCTTGGGTCGTCACACACAAGTCTTAAAGTCACAAAACAAGATTTAACAACCTAAATGATAACTTCTAGAGTAGAATCCATAGCATATTCTTAAACGAGCATAATTTTAAACAGTGGGTTGGAATATTCTCAAAGTACTCTTTTAAACTTTTAATATTTACAATTCTCAATAAGTTAAGCTACACCAATTTTTTTAAACGTTTTTGTACTATCATATTTTAATAACTAAACTAATTTTTTTAACTAAAGTTAAAAAAAAATAAGTTTTTCATTTTTTACACCAAACAAAACACTGTAATGTAATATGACGAACAAGCTGATTTAAATTTTATTCGAAGCTATGCCACAAGAGCTAATCTGAAATCTAATAATCATAATCATAAATCTGCGTTATAATGCATTTAAAACCTAGGTTCGAAGCCGTCTTCGTTAGCCATGTCACATTTTTTTTTCATACCCTATATTACGTAGGTCCCGCCTTAAATGAGACTTATTATATTGAATAACAACAGTTACAGAGCTCATCTCGTGTCCTAATATTTTTTGAGCTAGCCACGTTTTCAGATATCAGATACACTCACTCATTTTCAACCGACTTCAAAAAAGGAGGTTCTCAATTCCTCTGTGTTTTTTGCGTGTATGTTACGCGATACCTTCGCCAATTATTGTGAACCAATTTTAATGATTATTTTTTTAATGGGTAGGGTATATTTCAAGGGTGGTGGGTGGCTGACGCCAGCCTATTTGAGCTTATTGAGAAGTGTGTGGAATAAATCAAAAACGATTTAATTAAGTTATATGATTGTATCGTCCAGCAATTACTATAGGGAATATTCCGATATTCCTTATACTAATCGCAATTTTTCGCTGCAAGTGAATTCATTAAATAAGCGAACGTAGCGGGACATATTCACACTTAGGTACAGCTCTTGAATGGCAACGCGTAATGACGTACTGTGTTTATGTCGTAATGCTATCGACAAACCACATAGAAAAATTAAATAAAACAATAATTAAATATGGCCCCGCCTCCAGCGACAAATTGCGTTTAGTATAAGTTCATCGTGGGATATGTCTGATCGTATGCATTAAAGCTACCTCGCACGGTTTGTGAGTTTGAAACGTTACACGGAAAATAATCATCAATACGTTAATGTATTGGTGCGATTCGTAAGAGTAAACAGCTCGCGTTCAAATTTAGTTATACGTTTGAATAATACTGTTGGCTTGTATTAATTGAACCGTGTTTTGAATTCGACATCAAAGGAATGGTATTTCAAACGATTGACATTGACATGTGCAAGAGCTAGGAGCTTGCTAACGTGCATACATAAACACAAGCCTGGTTCTCGGAAAGGCAAAGACCATGGATTGGATGTGCTTGAATTGTGCGACATTGAAGTCTACTTTATACCGCGTCGCAAAGTTCGGCTATTGCAAGCATAACGCGAAATTACACGATTATAGTTTCAACGAATTTCTCAGAGGAGGCTTGTGAAAAGTTTAAAAAGTAAAAACAACGGTACATATTTCAAGCTTAAACAACGCCCCAGAGAGCACACACGTCCAAGAAAAAACATTCGGAACTAAAGTAATTAAACGTAAACTCCTAAACTGCATATCTTCCCGAACCCATACATAACACTGCTAGAATGGAATTCACCGTCGATCCTCCAAACTCTCCACACCCTTGCTAACCCTTACATAGCCAATCGTAGAGAAAAAGCTCTGTCAGTTTTTTTTACAAGCTGAATCTTCTGCATTGCCATTAGTTAACTTAAGGGTTACCACAAGATGACCCGTCAGAGCCTTTATCTGTCATTTTGAGATTATTTTGATCCGTGCAAATTCACGTGGTTGTGGGTGCGGTAGCAGATTACACAGGCACAGAGTACAGTAGGCTTACTATGAGCATTTTTCTACAGTTCATAAACACGCCGTTATGGGCTCTTTATATTTTTTATACAAACTAGACGCGGTCACGGTAGAACGCGTTAACTTGTACGAACACTCACACTAAGCAGTAGCATTTATAAGAGGTCAAAACTGAAGCGAAGTTTGACAGGAGACGAAGCGATCAGGCAGCATTCACCTCCGCGATCAAAATCGCCACCACCAACCACCGTTCGATTCTTTAAGGATCCCATACAAGATTGCAGGCCACTTAATTTGTGATAGTGCCTTGGACTTTATTGAAAAATCATATTGTCCTAGGCTAAGAATTGGTATGAGATCTCTCGGTGGTATCTGAAACGAGGAATATAGCAGATTCACTGACCTGAAATGTAACGGTTGAACACACCAGAGTTCAACCGTTACATTTACATTTAGGCTAGTTAGTTGCTAGCAGTTGTATCATAGTAGTGACCCAGCCCTTTACAGCATGCCCAAGCCCTACACAGGTATTAATTAAAAATAACCACCAACTTTCTATTCCATTAGTACAGCGGGTAAGCCCTGTCCGGTGCCAACTTTCCGAACAAACAACTTCATATCGTGCGGCACAAAAGGGAAAATGCAAACAAATTTCCGAATGGGCACACGGTTCTTCTGTTTGTATGTAAAATTGTATTTTTATGTTAATATTTATGTTTTGTTGAGTTTTAATAAAATTTTGAATTAGAAACATGTCTGAATAACAACCCCAAACTTGGAAACTTCTTACGATTTAAAACTTTGTTTCCACTCTCAAAATGTAGAGTATAATACTTATAAGTATATCAATAGTAAATCAGTCATGTAGTTAGATAATACAAGCTTTGCTAAGTTTGAGGCTCGATTATGCTGTGTGAAAAATGACCGGAATTATTATTACTATTAAGTGTTTTATATTTCACGAAATGCTAAATTTCGGTATTTGTGATACGCACGAGGCTAAGCCAAGTGAATATTGATTAAGTTTATCTATAACTGTTATATCTGTGGTCTATTGTATTGTATCGATTTATCAGTGAGTATAGCTACTCGTAGATCAAAGCTTCGCTGTCGAACTATTTTTGGATTATATTGGTAGCATGATGTTAATTTTCCAGTTTATTTTGTTTTGTTATTAAAAAAAATCAACTGTGTAGAAGGTTTGCTCAAGCCAAATTTTTAGTATAGTTTTTGAAACTGCTTAGTCTGGGAGCATCTTTTAATGTTTTTTTGAGATCTGATTGTATATGAATCGTGAGATCTTATAGAATATTTTTTTTCTACGATAGAATGTTGTCTTTCTGTGACACTATATGAAATCAGACTCCTTTATTCTTCGCTTTGATAGCTAGTAACGATAGGAAATACGATTATGTGATGTCGATCGATGGTATCTAACTAAGTACCTAGTTAGGTACTTATCGGTAACTTTTTATTTTTAATTTCACACATGTTGTGACATTGTTCTATTCGGCGTCTATCCTTCTTTCATATAAATAAATGATTCTGATCCTGGTTCATAGAACGACGCCACATGGGTCAAACGGTGATTGATGTTTGTTTAAAAAATAGTTCCGAGAAACGTGTCAGCCATTGTTTCCCTAGGTTCGTAGACTTTGTTTCTTTGATTGCATTACTAGGATGTCCGTTCTACAGCAGCATTGCTTTTCATTCAACAAGATTCTTGGTCCATTCGCAGTTTCCCCGACAGAGTTTTCCGAGATTTTGTTGTCAAATACTTAATTAGTGCAATGGGTTTGAGCAATAAATGGTATTGCAATCGTTTAATAGACTCTGTTTTACTTATTTATTGGCTTGTTTTGCGGTCTTTGTTCGTACTAGCGGTTAGATGAGTGTGGGACTGTTATTTTCACGCTTAATTTAGTCGTTCGGACTGAATGGTTTAAGTTGGTTCTGAATAGTTTTGCTAACTATTGTTTTCTACAGTTTTTCATATAAAAATCTATAGTTGTTACTGTGGAATCAATCTAACTTTTGTTCAGATTTCAGATCCAAATTTAAACTATTTTGTTATATGTATTATTTTGAAAGCAAAGCAAAAATGGCCCAACAGGATGGTAAGCGGTTTGGTAGTCGGAAGACATATTGCTATTCGTAAAGACGATGGGTTTAAAAAAAATGATAGAAGGAGTTCCGTTGACATCTTGTACTAAATGCTTAGAGCTCCTAACATATGCATGTGATAACTACTCGAGTTGCCCTTTGAATAAGCACCGTATAAGATTTTTACAAATCGTGTTAGGAATGCTGATTTTTAAGTATAACAAATTACCAACAACTTTTATAACAAACTCCCAAGAGATATACAAAAATTATCAATTAACAAATTTAAAAAGTTATCAAATAAAAACTTTATAAAAAGGCATACTATAAAATATCTGATTATTTAGATGACAAAAACTCTTGGGATTGAAAATGCTCCAACTCGAACCTATTGTTTTGTAAAAGGATAATAATAATAATAATAATGATGATTTATTTAGCCAAATTGTAGTTTAACATCTATATAGTCGAGTCCCTGTCTCCCGGAGAAGCGTGAGCTGTGGCCCAGGAAACAGTTCTCTCCCAATTAAATTAGACACAGTACATAATCTTAAATCATTTGTGTGTGTGTGTGTGTGTGTGTGTGTGTGTGTGTGTGTGTGTGTGTGTGTGTGTGTGTGTGGTGTGTGTGTGGGTGTGTGTGTGGGTGGGTGTGTGGGTGGGTGTGTGGGTGTGTGTGTTTGTGAGTTCGTGTATGTATGTATGTGAGTGAGGTGGGTGATTGTCTAATAAGGTGTCAAGAATAACCAGCCTTGTTTTCTTGCCTTTCTTTCCTGGCTTGGTCGCGAGGAACAGGCACTAGATAAAAACCGACATTTAGAAGTGGTCCTTGTGATTTTATTGAATAAATGAATTTTGACTTTGACTTTGACTTTGACTTTGACTTTGACTTTGACTTTGACTTTGACTTTAAATTTGACTTTGACTTTAGTATGAATGAGCAAAACGAATGATTACTTTGGACGCGAAAACGAAGAGGTGTTCAGTGTACGATAGCTAAAGTATCACAAGAGGTGCGAATCTATTTTAAGGCAGACGAAGCCAAATAGCGAAAACGGAACGATTGTTTATAGTTTCGTCATGTCTGTCTTCTCCCTTAGTTTTAAGAGCATCGAGATAAAATATGTGCAGACGTGTTTTCATAAAACAAAAACAAAAGTTTATATAGATGAAATAATATTACGCGCACCCCCGTTACGCGGGAGATAAATTAATTATCTTCGCTTCTCGAGTAGTTTTAAAAGTGGCCATGACATATGCAATTACACTTACAGCTGTTTCAAAAATGTATACTGACCCTAGTTTTACCAGGGTATATTGTAGAATATGGCAGCAAGTTAGTCAGCAAGCCAAAACATCGAACTTCTCTCGCTCAGTAAAAAATATTTATGATATTGACTCTGTCAATCTATCAATCTATGTCACGTGAATAAGTTCAAACAGCGATGTAAGTGCAACGAATTTCTTCTCTGTTCTAATAGTAGTTTAATAAACAGAAATAACAATGAAATGATTCTATTTTGTCTCTGTCGCTGTTGCGCCAATTACTGTTTTTCTACTTATTGAACATTTTATAAAGGATTTCCGCAAAGTTACGCTAACTACCCTTACGCTTATTCAAATGGTGTTTTTCGGCGTAAAACCCCGTTTCTGTGGGAACCGGTGTGGGTGTCGAGTGAAACCACCAACTTTAAATCAAAATGTTAGCGTATATTCTCTAAGCAAACTTTTAATTGCCGCTCCCAGTCATACAGTTCATGTCTGTGCGAAAATTCGTGTTAGAGTTTAATGAATTTTGTACTGAGAATTTCGGACGGTGTTTCCAGTAACGGTTTTATGTTCCTAATACTTGTGTAGGTGAAGTTGAGTTTTATTCATTCACCCACTCAAATATAAAGTGATGATGATGACCCTCCAGGCCGATTTCGGCTACGGCAATCTACGAAGAAACTGCATCCATAGGAACTTTTTTTTTTTAATCCTGAAAAGAAAACTGCTGGCAGTGTCAAAGGCATTTTAAAATATCCGATCACTCATTTGAATTTAAAAGAATTTGTGTAGGCTCTTTTGTACACATAGATAAAATTTTAAGGCTTTTAACTGCAGACATTTTTAAATTGTATATCTTTTTGTGGAACAAAATGCGTTTCACGAAGCCTGACATGTGACACGAGCTCCTAGTCAGAATACGTGTATTTTATGTAGAAAAAATATTTATAATCAATTTAAATGTGGTAGGTACTGTTGACATATTATAGTTTTTTTTTTGATTAAGCAAGCGCGTAATACATATCTACTTGCTTTGTAGTAGAAACAAAGCAAGTAGATATATTTATTTTATCCCAGAAAACATACACAAATGGCTAAAACTAATATAGCCAAAAGAAATAAATATGTTGCTTAGGGTCAAAATAGGTCCCTGTTTTAGATTAATGCAGGACTTGGCCAACACGTCTCACCACCTTTCAAACAATTTATATTCGTTTTAATTTATGGTGGTTTGAATAAATGGATGCATGGTTGATTTCAAGTTTGTAGATCAAACCATTTTGAAATTACACGCTGTCATCTTGCTTGATGATTGACGGTTTTTTGGTAGATAATATAAATATAGTCTTATTTTAAATAACTCAAATAGCAACATCCCACACGTTGGCAGTAACTGACAGCTATAGAATTCTCATGAATAAGTCAACATATTGATATAATCGGCTGGGTACACCTGCACATCTCGTGTGCCGCTAACAGTGACACGTCTGAAGACGGAAATACAATGTACCCCCATTCATGAATTGTCGATGGAATGATAATTAGCCGTCGCTTCTGTACATTCAGCATTCTTGTTGGCAAGCGCAGGTAGCCTCCTTATTCCTCAATGTTTTTTTGTTACTCTATCATGCAAAAACTACTGAACGGACTTTGATTAAACTTTACAATAATACATCAGAATAAAACATAGGCTACTTTTTATCCGGGTACCACGCGATCGAAGCCGTGGGCAGAAGCTATTAATAAAATAAAATAATAATTTTAAACTAATAATATTTTAAACTTTATAGTTTGAATTTAACGAACTGTATAGAACAGCATAACCGTTATTTTATCAGCATAGAAACAATAACAGAACGATAGCCGTGCATGTATGACGAATGTCAATGCCATGCATATTTATACAAACTATTGTTTAGAATATTATCATTTTTTATTAGTAAACCTTCTGTGATAAAGATGAAAGATTACACACGGATCAGAGTGGTTCACTATTCAAAATAAACATTACACCTATTTCAAATTTTGTATACAAATTTCGCAAACCAACCCAATTTGACGAATTTAAAAACATTATTTCATCTCACACTTATCAGATATCGTAAGAAGATTTGGCGCACTGGGGATCCTCGATCACATTTACGAGTTTTACGACTGGAAATGTTGAGATCTGAATGTGTAAATAATCTTCCTATTCATCGACTTTCGCGCTCGAAATATGGAGCGTTTGCGTTCACGTCTACTCTTGGGAATCAAATCGAGCGGAGTTTGCCTTGCAATATCGCCGGTCCTAACCAAAAGGAAGTCCAATTGACGCTAGTTGGAGCCACAGAGCGGCGAGACAGAGCGGAACGGCGAGTCAACATTCATTGACACTTTTTAATTGCTCAGTAGCTTCTCTCGCGCACTATGCGAGCATCGGATGTGCAAATGGTCCGTAAATCATTGCTAGTACTCCATCGCGTTCTCTATCTCTCTCTCTGTGCCAACTAACGACCCCGCATTCGGAAATTGCAATACTCATATGTCACTAACTGTAGGAGCGAGGCGCTTGTATTGATGCGGAATGCATTGCTGTAACTCGGCCAGCATTCTTTGAACCATAGGGACTCCTCTAGCCGTTCTCATTCCTTGTTTATCGAAGTGCCAGCATTTGCTGGGCGTATGGTATAGTATTCTCATACGTATGGTATGCCGCACAGATGACCATTTAATATTTCAGACGTAACTAGATAGCTGTCCGATTTGCAGAATTAAATTATGTACGAGTAGGTTATCTTCATAATGTGTAGTATCGTGTGGAACTGGGATGTTTGGAGCTTCTGAGAAGCACACTGAATCCTTTGAATATACATAATCTAGTCCAGTTGAACAATAATAGAACTAGTGACACGAAGAATGAACATTGTTCTTAAGAATCTAAAATCACGGCAAATTTTCCATAGAGCATTGAAAGAAAGAAAGAAGAAAGAAAATATTTTTATTTGCCTTAAAAACTACTACACAAATGTTATGCTACCTGCTAAATATTTATATATACATTTTCTTAATTGTGTGCGTAGCAGAGTCTGAGGCAAATATGGCCTCCACTCAGCGTTGTGGTGGATAAACACTATGGGTGTCTACCCAGCGCTGGTTTTCAGTGGAGTCCAATGGCAAGCCAACGCCACGACCGCCGAGGGTGGTACACTTATAACGAAAAAGATAGAATAAAAAAATACAAAATAAATAAATACAAAAATTTAAAAATAGAAAATACAACTTAAACCATAAACATACATTCTCTATCTATCTGTGTAAGTTAAAATTGAGTGTTTTATTTTGGGAAAGTAATTAATTTGGCGGATAAAATTCTAAAACAAGATGAATAAATATAAAGATGATAAATAAACGATAGTCCACTTTTGCTGTCGACATCGTCCTATCGCGGTTTAATTAATTATTCGGTACTTCCGTTTTCTGAAAGATCTCCTAAATTATTTATTCATTTTCGAAAGCTGTCCTTCCTCATTGGATGTCGTTTCTACTGGGAGTCATACAAATGTAGGTCGAACTCAAAGTTACTTAACCTGCGCTTGCGCTTCGCTTCGTTTAGGATTCATGAGTGTGCCCTGTAGAATTAGAGCACTTGGGCATGAGGTCGCAATGAACGAAAAATACATTTATTTGACAAGCACAGAACATAGAAAACAGAATTAATAAAGATAATGGGTATGCATAGACCGACAACTAAATATAGTGGTAGGTACTTAAATGTAAAACAATAACAAAAAAATTGTTCGGCTCATTTATGTCTAAAACGGTATGACTGCATCAAAATAGTGTTCAGCTGAGTATGTGTTTGATGTGTTACCATCACCCAATGCTGGTTTTCAGCTGTAGCCAAAAAGTGGAGAAAGTTGTGAAAAACACGCAAGTATTATTTCCTCTTAATCATCGACCGCCGTTTTGTTTCAGCGCTTGCTAAACTCTTAATTTACGCTCAATTTCGTCTCTTTTTCAATCTCATCTCCCAGCGAGAAACTTCTGCATTGTACCGAACGTAGTGCAGTTCGCAAACTATAACGACCGCTTCAACAAAGACACAGAAGCACTAAATAAACTCTCGCCTGATGAGTTTTTGTGGAACTTTCCAGGGAATTATATCACAGGTATTACGATTGTGACTGGAAAAAATCTCGAACCTTCGAAGACTCACTCTGCCGTTCAGCCAAGTTGTTCTTTGACAATCCTAGTTCGTTTTACGAGCAGTAATTAATGTTGACCGACTACAGGGCTTATTTTGTTCAGAGTTTTCTTATCGCATTTCTTATATATACTGTGGCCATTATCCGCAACTTTTTCCCTCTGAAAGGTTTCGTTTCGTTAGTGCCCGTGACCACTGTACCATAAATAATGGAGCACATCGGTTTCTCTTTGGATAATTCGATGTCTTCGGATTAGGTTTTTTCTCATTAGGTGCCTATTTTCAGCGAAGTTGCTAGTAGTCTAGTATGTCTGTGCACTTTAACAATTTTGTCGAAAATTGATTTGGCATTTTTATTGCCACAGATCTGAAAACTTTGGTCAAGTACCTAACAACGTGAACTTTTTATAAACGACATATATTTTATTTAATACAAGCTTCTGCCCAAGGCTTCGCCCGCGTGGTACCCGGATAAACGTATTATATGTGTATTGTTCCAAAATCTAAATCGGTGCGGCCGTCACGGGTATTATTAACAATAAATAAAAATATACAAATATCTAAACATCCAAACTTTGACAATTATGACTTTTTTTCAGCCTCAGCTTCAGCCTCCCGATGTATCGGTCCTGGCATGAATTTGGATAAACCCAAAGTCATGATCAATGGCCACATTGTGCCAAGACCGGTGGTTGTACATGGCCACCTTCTCGAAATTGTTTCCGAATATACTTACCTTGGGCAGATTCTGCGGATGGGTAAAAACAATTTCGAGAAGGAGGCCAAGAGAAGGATCCAGCTAGGCTGGGCAGCGTTTGGAAAACTACGTGGAGTCTTCTCGTCATCCATACCGCAATGCTTGAAAACAAAAGTTTTCAATCAGTGCGTCCTACCCGTCATGACCTACGGAGCTGAGACGTGGATACTCATGATAGGGCTGGTCCACCAGTTCAAAGTCGCTCAGCGAGCTATGGAAAGAGCTATGCTCGGAGTTTCTCTGAAGGATAGGATTCGTAACGAATACATCCGTCAGAGAACCAAAGTTATCGACATAGCTCAACGAATTAGCAAGCTGAAGTGGCAGTGGGCCGGTCATATCTCGCGAAGAACCGATAACCGCTGGGGTAAACGTGTTCTTGAGTGGAGACCGCGACTCGCAAACGTAGTGTAGGACGCCCTCCGGCCAGGTGGGATGAGGATCTGCGAAAGACTGCAGGCAGATGCTGGATGCGACAAGCTGAAGGCAGGGCGCTATGGCGCTCATTAGGGGAGGCCTATGTCCAGCAGTGGACTAATATAGGCTGATGATGATGATGATGATGAACTTTTTTTACAGAAATTCCAAGAGTACTGCCTCACGCATAGTAGAAACAATTTTCTAGTGGTCAAAATTCAAAATTTTGGTATCAAATATTCAAATATTATCTGTCTATAAGAAAATGTTTCCCCGAAAGTAGCCTTATCATCAAAGAACGTCGATAAATTAATTACGAGCCGCAATCGAAAAGCATCTGAGGCGACATTATCGCGTTCCATCCAATAACTGGCTCTTATCTGGCTAGACGTTCCCCGAAATCAGCTTTTCATTAATTGAGAGGCAGGTTCATCTCGCCCTGTGTCGTGAAATAGACCCTTCGGGTGTTTGTGCATTAGACTTATACGAAATGACGGACGGTCGAGCAAACAGCTATGGTGTATCAAAAACAAAGCCTAGAATGAAAACAGGATACGTATTATAAAACAAAGTAGTTTCTTCAATGATTTTAACGTATTTGTAGGCCACTGACTCGATTCGAGAAGTAATGGTTTTTAAGTGCGTTAGATATTGCGTTTTATGGCTTCGGGATAACGAAATCGTGGTCGTTAATAGTTTAGTTACTAAGAAAAATTGAAGCATCTGAAGTATACTAAGGTTTAGTAGTGAATACTACATTTTTTTCTAATCAAATTATTTGACAACTACCGCTCGCAACAGCATTATCATGCGTTCGAAACTGTAGCGTTTAACCTGCGTCCGATTAAACTATTTTCTGAAAAAGCGTGAGAACGCAAGACAAATAATAATAATAATAATAATAATAATGCTGGACATTTTCACACAGCATCATCTAGACCCAAACTAAGCAGAGCTTGTATTATGGGAACTACATGACTGATATACTACTTATATACATTTTTTTTTGTAAATACATACATAATATACATAGAAAACACCCAGACCTGAGACAAATATTTGCAGATACAAACATTTGTTCCGTGGCGGGAATTGAAACCCGCAACCTTCTGCGTCCCAGGCGGACCTTCGCCCACTGCGCCACCAGAGGTCGTCTCAAATGACAAATGTGAATCTGTAAAATAAAATCAACTGCCCGGAGGCCTGATCACCACATTTACTGTGGCCTAGCAGGGGTGCTAGTATTACAAGCGATCGACGTTCCAGAAAAACTAAAGCTACCTATAAAAAATCTCACAATAACAACAATTTGCCAAAAAATCTAACAGCAGAATGATCCTAAGAAACCCACAAGCGCATTCAGACGTAAAAACTCACTTCGAATCGAATTCTCCGACCGTGAATTTCCCGGATCTTGGGAATGCGAACAAACCGTAATGTAACTTTGACGTTGATCTGACGTCGGATTAATTTATTAGGTTGGTGGCCGAATGGCAGCCTCGAGTAGAAATTGACTTAGTTATTAGTGTCATATTTTCCCCGACATATGTCCGGGAAAGAGGGTCCACTATTATGGCGGGACTCTCATAGGATAAAATGATAGGTCTGACCTCGGTTACTTTGTATTTTCATAATCATGTTGAGGTGTTTTGCGACCCGGCAACGTGACCGCTATTTGACCGAGCAATAAATCCTATACCTGACTGCGGTTTTACAAGAAAAATAATTTACTATTTGTCCCGAGTTCGTTGAATACGTCGTATATGATTCAGCGCAGAATGGTAGATATTATTTGACCCCGTTTCCTTTACTTGAGAGATTCTTCTAAAACGCATCAGCATTTTTATGAAACAACCAAACAGCGTACAATCAAGCACGCTCAAAAATCACACCACGTCCCACTCGTTACAAATTGCTGGCTCCGCCTTATCACATACGAGCTCCAACAATCGGCCCTTCACAAAGGTCGCGGAATAAAAAAAAATCAGCGCGCTAAACTGTTTACGGCTGGACGTGATCGAATGTAATCTGGAACGGCGCTGTGCCATTTCCGGCCAATTACGTGACTTAGTGACTATCAGGAATATGCCCTGGGAACCTTCGTGATTCAGAACAATGAGGGTTAATTATATCGTTACTAGGAAAAGATTCAGGAGTTTCAATTTGCTAAGTAAACCGAGTAACTACGTAACAGGATAACAAACGCGATTCCTGATACCTGTTACTCTAAATAGGGAGAACAGAAAACAAAGCAGTTGGTTGATAGAACGGTTTTAGGAACCAAATATACGTACGTATATTTAATTTTAAAATAAAAATAATAAATATTTTTCATGCCACAAGCCAACAGTAATTTTTGCAATAACTTAATGTTGGTTTGTTGTTAGCGTTGCTTAATTATATGTTCAGATTCCAGATTTATTTATTTGCGAAACATGGGTTACAGTGTGTGGTAAAAAATAAAGTAGGTACAGCCATGGTCAGCTCACAAGCATGCACAATTAATAAATGTCAGATCATTTCAGAAATTATACAAAAATACGAAAATTCTTTAACATGTCATGCAAATGAATAAAATTAAATATACAATAACCATAGAATATTACAATATAAAAAAAGTAATAATAACTTAAGTCATTAGAGTTTGTCAATAAGATATTCATTGACATAATAGTAAGCCTTCTGTACGAGTAATTTATTAAGTTTTAAATTAAAATGACGAATTTAGTCTATTTCTAAAATATTTTTGGGTAAATGATTGTATATACATGTTGCCATAAAGAAGACACTGTTGTTAAACAGTGCAGTACTATTTTTTGGACAGCAAATTTTAAAGCCTTGGCGTTTACTTTTGAAAGTTTTAAATAATTCAATGTTCTTCCTAACAAACAAAGCTTTTTCGTATATATACATTGAGGGTAATGTTAAGATATTTAAGTCAATAAAGAATTGCTTACAGCTGTCAGTTTGTCTTAACTTACATATTGCCCTCACACATTTATTTTGTGCTTTAAAACCAGCTTCCTTTTCAGTTGAACTGCCCCAGAATATAATACCATATCTCAGTATTGATGCAGCAACTTGTGTTTGCAACTTTAGAGAGTTATTCACGACATATACCTCTAATTTTGTGATGCTAGATATTGCTAAGCCATGACAATTAATTGAAAAATAACTTTGAAAAAAAAAACATTGCCCTTATGCCCGTTACCACTTCAACAAAAATTAACATTTCCAAAATCGAGGTTTCGTATTCTACTGTGTTCACTTGATATTTTTTTCCATAAGTGTCACAACGTTGTAGATTTTTTTTCCAAATATTAATTTAAAATAACTTTAAATAAACAAGCTTTTTTTGTATTATTCTCAGTAAACCCTTTCGTTTGATATCCATATGTTCTTTCATTATATATCCATATTTAAAATTATGTTACTTAACTAGCCATGCATTGTCATCCAAACCAAACGTGAATGCAAAATGTCAGCTTAATCGGTTGGGCATAAATGGTTTGAAATTCGGTTGCATATCCATAAACACTAACTAACACGGCAAGCTTAATTAAAAGCTTGTTAAAAGAATACGTACCAAAAACATACAAAATATACCTGCTCAAACATAAAAATAGTTAGTAGTTAGACGAAATCGGATTTGATGTTGAATCGTTAAAACTTCAAAGTGACTGCAAGTCCAGCCGGTGGCGGTGGCCGGCAGCTCCGGCCTCAGTATGAGTTGAGCAAACGCGCCGTGTATGCTCACTGGCCGACAACTGACTCAGACTCACGTTCTATTTGTTAATTTCGAACCCAGAGAGACTTCGCCTGTGTGAATTGAAGCTAGTTGAGTAAAGCTTACCTATGCAAATCAATAAACCATCTTGAATTCAGCAGTTTCTGAGTTTTGCAACCGTTATCACGTTATGACGACAGTCGGGCTGTAATTCATGACCCTAATTAACATAATAGGCTCGCAGTTCGCGCAAGAGCCGTTCAAAGCCCAGTTGGCACCGACTTTCACGCCACTTAAATCACACTCCCGCAAACTAATTATGTGCTATTAAATTCCAACGCACTGGACATGGCGCTACAATGTCGCGGAGATACACAATAAACTATGTATTTCAAAACATGCGAACTGCCATGAATCAGTTGGGCGCTGAGCGCTGCATGCACACTTTATGAGTGCAGTTGATGTCTCTCCGTTGCATAAATCGTCGCGGATTGTGCCAAAAACAACGTGACCTATAATTCTCGGTTCGGGCTAGTTTCAGCCGCTGTCCGAGCGGCGAAAATTCAGTGTGAAATGGAACGGTGAAGTTTAGCAAACACGTTCCGTCGCCATCATTCGCGTCGGCCGTCTATGGCAGGAAGCAAAGATTTACACGCTTTGATGCCAGGGTAAATAACAGCTCGCTGGCAGTGGACTGGATACAGTAAGTTATGAACATGATATAACTAGCATCGTGCGAACTTCAAGCATAATGCTTGCATCAAAGAAACAATCGGCTTCCACCTTAAACAAACTATATGAGCGAAATTAAGAACAAAACATCTTCTTTTGGAGAAACTTCCAAATATACGAAGTACCTACTGAAACCATAAGAATACATCGTTTAAATAAGTCATTATTTCTGGCCGTATAGTCAGTTACGACCACCTGTAGCCGAATATGAATATGAAAA
The DNA here is from genome assembly GCA_958496245.1 of Perizoma flavofasciatum. Taxonomy (NCBI): domain Eukaryota; kingdom Metazoa; phylum Arthropoda; class Insecta; order Lepidoptera; family Geometridae; genus Perizoma; species Perizoma flavofasciatum. The sequence goes on along the minus strand of OY292434.1, from coordinate 9,121,451 downwards.
CAGTTGGTAAAAGCGTACCTTTTTACCGACACTGAGACTGAGCCTGTATTTCCAAGCGAAGGCAAAGACGCCGCAAAAATGCAAAGAATGGAACCCCACATTGGACCTTGAAGCTCTAGAAATAGCAGTGCTATTTTATTAAAATAACAGTATTCATGTTTTGTAACAAAAACGATATATAAATAAAAACATTATTAACTTACGCTAAGGTGTCACGGAGAGCAAATTAAATGTTACTGTTTCATTTGCGGTCTCCCAAAGTATTAAATGATTTTCATTTCCAAATAAAAACATTTTTAATACGTCAACTTTTACGAGTTTTCTCATAATCACAATGAGAAAATATCATACATTCTGATGTAATAAAGGGTCGCTGGTTGAATGGCGCACACAAATGTGAAAGTTTGATTTATATTGGCGGTTTGGGATTTTGTTACGCTGTACGAAGAATGTTTGTTCCTTTCAGGTGGCAAGTTTTAATGAGAGAAGTTTAAGGTGAAACTAGCCGGTAACTTTTAATTATGCCTTCTAAGCGCTAGGGCATCACTATTAAGAAACTTTTGCACTTTTATAATGATGACATGCTAGATATTCGCAGGTGAAACATTCGTAGGAACTTGCAAAAAACAGTTAAGCTCTCCTTAAAACGTCGGACCATGCGATGAGTGGTAGGTTCTTCATTTTAATGATCATCATCAACTTGTACCGAAAAGTCTTCGCATATGTTTATAAAAGTCAGCTCGGCTCTGTTCACATTTCATGAAAATAAATGGGTTATATCATAATATCCAGGCGAGTCTCCTCAATGATAAAATCTTCCGCATAATTAAGCGTATTCACTCAACACGATAATCCAGAAAAGATTAACCCGCGCTATCACAAAAAGGGCCAATTCTGCGCCGCCCGAAGACCATTCAGAGTAAATAAACGTTTCTTTATTGGTAATATTTCACCAGCTTGTGCCTTATCATCGTTGGTCTATACAAAAATCGAACTTCATAATTTATCCATGGAAATAACCAGTCAATTGAATGGGTAGGCCACGATAGGCAAGATTAATGATGGGAGAAATATGAAATACTTATTGGCGTTAGAGTATTATTGTGCTGTGTTGTCAATATGTTGTGCGGTGCTGGAGGATTTGTCAACCGATATATCAAATATAAACATGTTTCTATTTATATGGGCCGATAAATTAAGTCGCTTATTACGGTTTAACTTATAGATAGACTTTGCCATTAGAACATTTCACATTATAGAGATGAAATGATGTATGATGAAATGATTGAAGATTTATCGCTCCTCCCTTTTAGATTAAAGGGGGGGGAGGAAATAAGCAATAAACAATGAAAGCCCTTAAATTATACAATTATCGAATATAATTACACTCGTTACCCGAAAGCAATTAACATGTTAAATTAATTTACGAACCCAGTACTGAATGTGGCAAACAGATCAAAAACCAATTGCCACAAGGACCCTTAAAGTTGAGTACCATCTTGAAATTTCATATCGGACGAGCACTTGATATGATAAATTTAATAAGAGTGCTGATGTAGAAAGTCTTTTCATATTTTAAAATTGAAATAAACAGAGAAGAACATTTTTAAATTTAATCTTCGCCGCACTATTGGTTTTTCTAATATTACATTTACTTCATCGTAATTATTTAATTTTAAAATTGTAATATTCTAGTGCAAATGTAGGGCTTTAGAATTCCTGAAATTGCAGGTTCCTGAAACCATTCCTGAAAAACAATCATTATGAGCCAGGTATCATTACTTACTTAATATAGGCAGACACTCAATACAACGGGAGAAATTTAATTACTTACATGTAGTAATACTACGTGCAATAGTACTACTACAGGATGGTTCTCATCGAAAGGTCGATTATGTAATAAAATATATATAAATAATGCTAATACTGCTGCGTTTTAATAAAACATTATATAATATTAATATATTTATTTGAATCTAATCTAATCTAAGAATTCTAACATAACTATTGTAATACTAGCTTCTGCCTACGGCTTCGCCCGCGTAGTACCCAGTAAAGTAAAAAATAAAGTAGTTTAAATAGTAAAACGTATCCTATGTGTTATTCTGATGTATAAGCTATATTATAACCAAAGCCGTTCAGTAGTTTTTGCGTGAAAGAATAACAAACATCCATCCTCACAAACTTTCACCTTTTTTATAGTAGTAGGACTAAGTATTTATTTATTATTTTTACTATTACACGAGCACCAGCCTGACAGCACATTACGCGTACGTTTTCGTATCTGAGAGGGGCAACGTTTTCTTCTAATATTATGTTTCATAAAAAAACTATCAGGATTGGACAGTGTCGCTTTACGCAGTAATATTAAATTTACTTTGGTATAAGGCCTCTTTTCTTAACATTCCCTGTCAGCAGGGCATCACGATAGGTATGCTACTTTTACAATACCGTCGATCCAAATGCGCCAGCTTGATTACTTCGACATTCGATATCTTCTGAAAATAATAAGGAAGCCCACAAGTTCAATGAACTCAACGCACAGGCTTTGTTCCAAGACAGCCCAAGCCGAAATATCCCTAAACATGATTAAACATTGAGGATGGTAAGCAGGTAAGCAACTCCTAGAGCCTCCGGGTCTGTTTATCTTGGGCACACAACCTACCGAGGCCTAGCACCGGAAGCTCATAAATATCTCTCAGCGGAAAACTTGCGGCAGTACATCGCAATTGCCGAGTGAATAAGCTAATTATTATAACAAAGGAAATTCTCTACCTCTAGGAATTTTAATGTGAGGTAAGACTTTGTTCTTCCATTAACATTTTGTGAGAATATTTTTCCAGTACTTCCTGATACACGTAACACTTGTTTAAAGAAAATAATAATGAGTTATATTCATAATCATATTTATATTTTGGGATCACAAGGAACACATAGTCACGTCAATTCAAAAAAGTATAAATAATGGAAAATTACTAAGCGGCTGGAAACCTATACTTCTTTCAATGTGACAGCACTCATGTTATATCAAATATCACAAATATTGATTCCTGTTTGAGTAAATGATTCCGTCGAACGAAAAGTAAACGCGCAGATATTAAATACGATATATTTTTATTCATAATCGAATTTATATGTTAGTTATGCTATTTCCAATCGCTAGCGGACAACGAACCTAGTCGTACTAAACAGGTAAGATCGTATTAACTAGTGGTCAACCGTCTTAGAGACTCCGACAGCGTCAAAATAAATGTCACTTACGGTCACCCATACAAAACTTAACCGTGTTAATTGTTAGAAATTACCAAATTACTAGATTTCTACCTACCTTTATGACCCTAACATTAGGCATCTAAAGTTATGTCCATAAAGATAACTTTAGAATAGAATAGAACGTAGTTTATTTTGCAAAGACATTATACGAATAATAAATAAGAGAAAAATAATCTAAAGCGACAAACAGTATAGTTGCGAACAAGGTCCTGGGACCTTATCAAAATACTGGCTGCAACAACCAGCTCTGGTCTTCCGTTAGAACCGCTTTTTGGGGTGCGGACTTGTAATTTTTGGTAGATTTTTTAAAAAAAAACTGTTTAATAATGGTCCTACATTGAGTAACATAAAATTTATATTTATAAAAAAGTTAATACCTACATGAGATACACTAAAAATAACTGTTGAAGTTCATAGAGCCGTCTGTAACACGACCAGCTCGTCCACTGAAAATGTATCTAAGCAACGTGTTGAACGATATAGCACTTGTATCATGTATAATTTATAAGACATTAAATGTCGAAAAACTGACTTTGTAACGGAATAACAGCTTTTAAATCGAACTGCATCGAACTTTGCCGGGGCTCACAGGACCTTTAATTTGAAGTTTCTTTAAGCTTTTTCTAAGATAAGCAGGCACGTTGTGCTTTAAAACACCAAAAGGTAGGCATGCCAAGTGAAGCTCGCGCCGATGCTTCATTTTCAATATGGAATGTGCAGTCAGGTAAGGAGTTACATGACTTCTAAACGATATGTCGAAGCAAAAACCGACTAAATACGTGTCGGGCCATGCGCAGAGTACGGTTCCGTAGTTGCCCGTCACAATTTGCGGTAAGTACATGTTTTACACAACTAACTTCATCTAAGTAATTTTCGACGGAATTTGTACGAAATGTTCCTTTTACTCCAATAACTATAAGTTGGTCGATTATTACTAGTTAACTTATAAAGCCTACTTAGCTTACTTCATGATATACCTCTATGATTCTGCCGTGATTTTTTCACGTATCCACAATCTATTTAGCCTTTCGAAGTTTAACATTATAAATAAACTACGAACCACCGCACAGGCGTAGATTTTGACGCCAGTCTATTTTCAATGCGAAAGGGTGCATTATTGATAAGGCATCGACGCGAACTTTAGACAACAACTGCGAAACAGGAAGTTGCAGATAGCCACAACGATATCTCGGAGACAGCTGTTGGAAATAGAAAAGCTAAATACTGTATTGGGTGCAGCGACAATCAGAGGCAATTCTGTTTTGCTTCGTTTATATTGCAAAGCGGGAGTTCTGCAATTCACAAATACGCATCACTTATATAAAATAATTTTGAATTTGTGACGATTTTGGACGACATGTTTTTGATTCTGAGAAAGCCGTTACTCAAAGTCAAAATTTATTTATTCATTAAAATCACAAGGATCACTTTGAAATGTTGTTTTTTATCTACTGACTGTTCTTCCGCGACCAAGCCAGGAAAGAAAGGCAAGAAAGACTAAATATTAACGTGCTCCACCAAAATACAGAAACGCTCATTTAGTGTCACTAATAAAATAGAAGGGCATTTATTTACTCACACTAAAACAAACATACCTAGCCTGAGTAATATAATAATAAGTAGGTAATAAAAATAGTAGGTATAGTTAGAAGGTATGTCTGTATGTAAGTAAAAAGGTCGAGGACTCAGCCAAGCTGTTTTTCAGCCTCGCCTACTGTCAGCAGCCCCTAAAAATCTATAATTGGTATGACTTAAACAACTAAACAATGTAGGCTAACCACTCGTAGTAGAAGACCAGCTACCTATATTTTAAGTAGGTACCTAATTATCACAAAGATCATATTAGGGGCTCACTCATAAAGATTATTAAACAGTTGATTAACAAAAAAATGCTTTGTCTCTTTCTTATATGTGTAATTTCAAATTCAATAGAAGGGAATAAAAAAAATTAGATTTTAAACTGTTTAAAATCTTCATAATAATAATCTTAATAGTTGGTAAGGCACAAAGTTGATTTGCTATCAATGATGAGGCAAGCTATGTTTGTGTCAGTCATTCCTATGCCTCAGAATTTTAGAACGGAAATTGTAATTTCTTTTTTTACACCCAAGTAAATGTGCATGTTGTATGAAAAACAATTTTAGTAGGTTCCGATAAAGCGACTTTGTTTATTCAACAGTCTTCGTTCCATGTATTTGATGTTCATAATCAAGATCGAGGTCATGCCGGATAAAACTATGAGGAAGCGCAGATAATTGTAGGCTATTTCGGTTCTCACAATAAAATACCGCACATAACAAACAATATTCCTTTCCGTGAAAGATAAGAATGGATTCCCATATCACCTAATGATACTAATTCAATTCTCCGTATTCGTCTATCAATCTTATGACAGATAGCCATAACGAAACTCGCCGATTTAAGGCTTTGGCAAGGTTGCAGATATCTGTGACTTATAGCTACGCGATCGACAAAATATGATGGGTATTTGCTTACTTATCGCCCCCATACGGAACTCGCAGACGTCAATTCTCGTTTATTCCTCCGTCCTGGATACTTACTACGACCAACACAGATATCAATCATCTAAATATATAAAACTGTTCCGTTACTAACTGATCGATCAACGCACAGCCATAAACCATAAGTGCTAGAAACATAACTTGGTGGATATATTCCTCTTACGAATAGACATGAAACTTCGCTTAAATATTCTTTAATCAAAATTATAAAAGACTAACAATATTATTTTTAATATATTTAGAGGGTGTCCAAGTTTGTATAAAACTCTTACGTTTCTGACTGACCGATCAACGTACAGCCTTAACCACAAGTCCTAGTAGCATGAAACATGGAGGGTATATTTCTCTTATGGTAGAGGTGCACTAAGAAAGGAATTTGGAAAATTCTACCCCTAAGGGGGTGATAAAGGCTGAAAACCTTTGTATGAAAAATAATATTCCTTGAACTTACAAACTTGAAACTTCGCATAAATATTCTTAAATAGAAATGATAAAAGACATGTATCTTTCCAAACTACCCCTCAAAGGGAGTAGGATTGTGTGTTAAGTATGTATAAGAAACATTTAACGCTTGGTGCAATTTTCTGTAAACTTAGTTTGGATACTTAAAATATAAATATTATAATATATCTAATACTCCATTTTTGAATTTTTGGTATTAAAAAAAGCCCTTTAGGGTGCAAGGCATGCTAGGATTTTCCTCCCAATTACCTATCCTACGCGAGTAAAACCGCGAGCATCGGCTAGTTCTGCATAAAATTTGAAATGCGTTGCGTGACGCAGAAAGTTATAACCCTTATGCCATAGCTAATACAATTAAGATCAGCTTGTTCACAAAATGTCAATAACGTTATGGCTGCGCGTAAAAATCTCTCGGCTGCAGTAACCCCGCAGGTTACATAATAACGCCGTGGGAACGAGCCACCCTCGTTCAAGGTCTGCTAACCTTTTAATAGGTTTTCTTGTGTTTAAGAGCCGTCCTGACCCCAGGATTCCCTGTGTCGTGAGCATCAGGAACTACGAGTACCATGGTACCGCAACACCCAAACCCGGAACATATCTGCAGAGCATTCAAATATTTGTCCCACAACAGGAATTGAAACCGTACCTCTTGCGTCGCAGCAGAAGAAGTGCAAGTGCAGTTTCTTTTCCATATATGTTAAAGCTGTTTAAAAAAAATATATGCTGGACAGTTTCACACAGCATCATCTAGCCCCAAACTAAGCAGAGCTTGTATTATGGGAACTACATGACTGATAATCTACTTATATACTTTTTTTTGTAAATATATACATATTATACATAGATATTTTATATATTTGCATCATACAAACATTTGTCTCGCAGCGGGAATTGAACCCGCAACCTACTGCATCTCTGCCGAGCCCACGCCCACTCAACACAGAGGTTGAAAGAAAAGAAAGAAAATACATTTATTAACCACAAACACAACACAACAGGTGACAACATACAAAACAAATAAATACAAACACAGAAAGGTTTCACTAAAATACTAAGGTTGTGTTTACACAAATTGAATATATTTTGATTATATTCCGAATCTGTTGTGTTGTATGAAACCATTGTATTTGTTAGCATCCTTCCTGCATAGCATACATCATTTCGATTAGAACACGGCTGTTACTTCCTTAAGTTGATTCAGACGTGTGACAGGCCCTCCAGTTAACACCTAGCCCAGTCAGCCCCGGGGATCCATCTGTCATATCGAGCATTAAGTATATAATTATTTGGTAACACGTACAAGATGTGCCGCATGAGTTGTCACGCGATGTGGCGTGCCGTTCCAGTCACACTAATGAACATGTAATTACTTCTCAACCGATTGCTTTGGGTTTTCAGGGTTCCCGAAACCGTAAAGTGTGCTACATTTGTTTTTTTTTAGTTAATACAATGGGCTCGCGTCTGCAGTACACTGACTAAACTAAATTTAAACTATCGCTCTCTTTTACTGATAGTGTTTGCAAGAAAGAGATAGCTACAATTTTAGTACCGTGTGCTGCTGTCAAATCAGTTTACGTGCCGCTTTTCTTCGTGTTTATAGTCAGCATATTTTGATATCACGACTAAATTTGTATGGAAAACTTAAATCTGACTAAAATGACAGCACTAAAATTGTAGCTATCTCTTTCTTGTTTGCACTATCAGTAAACGAGAGCGACAGTTTAAATTTAGTTTAGTGAGTGTACTACAGAATCGAGGCCATTGTGAATAATCCCCTTCGTTTGTAACGAGCAACGTATATTTGTTTGTTGTTTTTGTAGAAAATGGCTAGCAATTTTAATGAAATGTACAGGATAGCAGGCCGCCAGCTCAGCATATTATTGCACTTACCAGTAACATGTTGCATTAGAGGTTCTACTGGAACAACTATCGATTATGTGCACTGATCGATTGTCTTCTATCATTCATTCATTCATGCTTCGTTGTCGATGCTGGTATTTAATTATATTTGTATCGACCAATTTGTGGGCACGTGTACAGCCTCATCGGTTGCTTCTATGAGTTATTCCCGGTTATACGTGGTGGGGCACTGGGGCAGGAGAGTAAGTGCGCCATATTCTGTTAGAACACTCAAACTCACACTGGACGTGGTATCAATCAATATCCCCGATTGACGATATCTGTGGCGCAGTGGGCGGAGACTCGCCTGAGACACAAAAAGGCTGCGGGTTCGATTCCTGCCGCGAGACAATTCTTTTAGGTATTTTTTTTAAAGAATTATATTATTCATGAATTCTAGTTATTAACAACCCTATCAACTATAGAGCAATATACATTCACCAGCATCATACAGATGTTTCGGTTTATTAGCAGTGACTAATTAACATGACAAGTGTCAACTAATTGGTTTTGATGCCGTCGTCGCTATAAAGTCACGCGTTCAATCAGTACTAGTGATGTGGATTTCCGTATGCGTTTATGCAAAACGAATACTGGCTACGAAAAACTAAATTACAACTATGAAGGTAATTCCTGTGACCTAATAGATAAACAAGTTTTAGATAAAGACGAACTGAATGACGTCTCTTATTTGTTGAAATCGGGTACAATAAAACTGACAGCATTCGCTATCGAGCAATGTGCAATCATAATTTGAAAAAGGAACGGTTTCGAATGTTGAGATAGTTTAAAAATGCTTGAAGCTGAACATTTTTCATACAAAAATGTCTGATGTCTTAGAATTCAAATTATCGTGGTTTGGTATCATTTTAGAATATTATTACGACTATACTACGTACTTTGCTATTCTCCTACGAAACGTCAGCAGGAGAATAGTAAAGTACGTGGTATAGTCGTAATAATATTCTAAAATGTCTGATGTCTGCCGCATTTCCGCTTCATTACTTCAAAATACTAATATTTCGTATCACGCGATCCGTATCCCGTCATATTAGCTTTCCGAGGATCCAGCACATCATTATCGCAAGTCGCGCGTTCAATCAGAACAGATTGTCGTGACTTGATTTGCTTACAGTACACAATTACACATACGTGATTTATGCTTTTGCATTACGTAAATCATCTCTCAGTTTGTTTTAATGAATAAATGGAACTGGGTTTCGTGACTTATGAGTAGATACTTCATTATTTACATTTACTTTGGTATGCAGGCTTAGGATATAGATTACTAGCTTCTGCCCACGACTTCGCCTGCGTGGTGCCCGGATAAAAAGTAGCCTATGTGTTATTTTGTTGTACAAGCTATATTACTGTTAAGTTTAATTAAAATCCGTTCAGTAGTTTTTGCGTGAAATAGTAACAAACATCCATCCTCACAAACTTTCGCGTTTATAATATAAGTAGGATCTAGATGCCGCATACCATACATACTGTACAAGACGAAGTAATATCAAAAATATACCCAAATTACCGCCTTGCTTCTTACCCGCTATATCTTGCTCAAAAGGCCTAATTTTTAGTGTTATATGTGAGATAGATAGAATTTGTTAGATAAATATATGTCGCAAGTGGTGTAAGGCGGTGTAATCTGATTCATACATAGACTAACATCAAGAAAGTCTCGTTCTGCCGTCCTGTTACTTCATTCTTTAACACAGGGTTCTTATGGGAGACGACCTCTCAAATTAAAACTACCTATGATGATGGGAAAAAGGGTGTTTCCCATCATCAATTCCATCATCATTCCCCTATTAACTTGTGGCGATAAAATGTATCTAAGAATCTTGAAATCAAACAAATCGATTGCAAAAAAATTGTATTTCAATTAGATAAGCCGTTTCAGGGATAGATGGTAACAGACAAACGAACTTTTAAGTCAAACGCATAATTAATTAATTAATATACGAGCTACGTACCTAGTAAGTAAAAACGTGGGCATGTGCAAAATATAATGTTTGAACGTGCCTCTGACACCCTAATTGGAATCCTTACGGATCTGCGAACTGAGTATGGATCTAAGGAAGTCAATCATAGAGATTAGAACCAGCGCTGCACCTGACCCACTAAGGTTCTGGCGCAGCATAATGCTGAGACAGTGACCTATTTGACCCCACGCAACACAAAATGACGTACTTAGTTTGTCTGTTTTTCGTTTCGCTTTGTTATATACTAAGTATCTGTTTTGTTTTTATTATTATTTTTGCTTAACTTCTGTGTTTTTTGGGGAAGAATAAATAGATTTTCCTTCTTTCTAGAGTACAGTCGTGAGCGTGTTTGTTTTTTGTTTGTATTTACGTTCTTTTATGGCCGTCTACTTTAAAGGAGTACTCGAATCTAAGAGTCAGGTGTATTTTACCTTTTACGAAGCTATACGTATGTTTTGCTTCTTGTTTTGATGATTGTTTTTGTAAATGCTTGATTTTTTTAAAAACCTTCTATTTGTTTCTTTATTATTATTATAGTATTCTTAGTATTTACTCCTATTATTGTTAAGGCAGTGGGTGAATGTGGGCTAATTAGATAAGTAGTATTCGATCAGCCCATGGGATATTTCAATCTAATAGGTACGCATTAAACTCGTCACATCGATCCGTGGATTCCGAACCAATCCATTCCAATGCATCTCTAATCTTGCAGGTATATTATAGGTGTATTATACTTGCTATACGTAACACTATAATATTAAACCGCCAGGCTTGTCCGGGCTTATCGACGTGGACGCGAAACGACCTACTAATATTATTAATGCGAAAATGTGTGTGGATGGACGTTTTGCAGAACGGATTTGGATTAGAATCGAGATGAAAATAACTATGAATAACATAGTTTGTGACCCAGAATAACGTAGGCTATTTTTTAAGAGTAGAATCTAGTAACTAAAACTACTCCCGAAAACTGAAGGTATAGGTACGAGTACACCTTTACATTGAAGTACTGAAATCTTAAAAACGTAAGATACGTTTAACTACTCCTGATTATATAAATATCATAGTTTCAGAAACCATGTTTTGAAATCTGGCGACTTTATGTGGACTTCCTAAGTACGCTTTAAAGCCGTACTCTATTCTTGCAACTTGCAGGTATATTTAAGGTGATATCACATTGAACGGCCGATCCTTGTCAAGGCTTATCCGGAACGTGGTCGGGCTTGCCAGCGAAACGTGTTGTGTGACGCCTCAGTCGCCTCAACTGAAATGTTGCGAGTGTCGGTTGGAAATGTGCGGACATTGTTTGAGGTGGATTCATTGGCTACAGCCACAAACAGCTGGGCTGTATGAAAGTATATCCTGTAATAATTACATTCATCTATATTCATGTTATTTCAACGTGTGCAAAATATTAATGACGGATTTTTAATATCTACTTATTTTCCTGCGACGCATGGAGCCCGTAAATGCGTTTGCCATAAGAGTTTGGTGGTTTTAGATATATTTTGTTAGATGATTGCTTGCATGTTTGTCGGTTACCATTTATCTTTGACGGTTTATCCGATTCAAATGTGTTTTTTTAGATCGATTTGTTTGACTTCAAGGATAGTCCTTAGATAGGGTCCCAAGTCACTAGAGAGCGATCACTGAAGAGCAAACATTTACATGCTATGAAGCTTTTATGTTGCTTCTTTTTTATAATAAAATTTTAACAACTTTTTAACACGCTTTTAATAGCTTCACTTGTAACTAACTAAATAACAAACTAACAATGTAATCAAATCAATTTTAACCCACTTCTAATTGTCATAACGAAATGAGGCTTTATATGTACATATATGTAGTTTGGATGGCAATACTATTATTTGGTATCTTGGAGCTGATTTGATAATGGAGCCAGGAGAGGATAGGGGAACTCTTCAGTGGCTACTAGTAAACCCCTCGAGTTTGGGCTCATATGATACGTTTTGACGCGTCCAATAGATAGCACTCGGTGTCGAAGGTCTGATGATAGAGCCAGAAGGTAGATAGTGGAACTCTTCAGTGGCTACTAGTAAACCCCCCAAGTTTGGGCTTATATGATAAGTTTTGAAAAGCAACAAAATACCATATTTTTTTGTAGCCAATTTCAAATCAAATGAATTTGATTTTTAAAAATTCTACAAATCTTTACCTTAATTTTTAGCCAAAAATTTAAGGACTTCCACCGTCAGCTTTTCCATTTTTTATCTCCATCAGATCATCTATATAGTTGACACTATAACATGGTATTGTCTTTTGAACTTCACCTATCTTCGTTAAGAGCTTTTGACGCAGAAAATTAAAAATATTCAAATTTATAACATTACTAGCCTCTGCCCACGGCTTTGCTCGCGTGGTACCCGTGGATAAAAAGTAGCCTATGTGTTATTCTGATGTAAAAGCTATATTACTGTAAAGTTTCATCAAAAATTGTTCAGAAGTTTTTTCGTGAAATAGTAACAAACATCCATCCTCACAAACTTTCGCGTTTAAAATAGTAGTAGGATTTAACAACTGCATAGCCGTCTATCCAATTCTAAGAACAGCATGGATTTATGCTTGGGTGGCATACATCGAGTCTGGTACCTACCTGTTGTGGTACCTACAACACAAGGAAGCCTTTTGTGGAGTGTCTGTTGGGTGTTTATTTATCTATTTCAAACTGTTAAATTACTTAGGTACATTGTTTTAATCCGTTTCATAATACTCACTTACCATTGCCATTATCCTAACCACTAATCAATGGTTTAAACGAAAAACAGTTCTGATTGGGATAACGATACTGTTGTAACATGGATACGTGCAGATTAGGTTTTCAGTCGACCATAAATGATAATATTATCGATCGGGATAAGTATTAGTAGGTTTGTTTAAACGGTTCATTTATTTTCTAGGAAAACTTATAATAAGCCGTAAAAAAGTAATGGGCCTACTCAATGAGAAGCAATATATTGTCAGGCATTATATTCTTATCAAGATATTTCACAAATCCTTTTGTAAGAAATACGATGACAGAGGAAAGATGTAAATTATTTAATCCTTTTTCTTTCTCATCTTTAAAGTGACGTGCAAAGGTTCCATGCTAGTTTAATTGGTTTTCACGTATAAAAAAATAAGGTATGAACAGCTTTCGTAAATGGAAACATGATAAACCCCTATATAATACAGGGCATGAATAACTAGTAATCGAAATGTGTCCAAGCCCGTCTGACTCACTGTTAAGTCCTCATCTTTATAACATCATTAATTCTGGTCCCTTGCGGTTCTTATCCAATGATTCAAAGTATTAACGATATCGTTCGATCATCAATTTTCATCATACAGTTCAATTATCATGAAATAAATGATGGGCTCAATCTCTATCTGGCCGAGTTGACACTCGAAGACTGTGCCACAAGGGTGTGTCTACCTTAAGCAGTTTTTTTCGTATACCATAACCAAAGGGATCGGCTGCTATTTACTGAATCCTGTTTATACTGATTCTCGGTGCTTCAATAGCATTCTCTTAGTTTTCCCAGTTACTCAAAAGATTACGTATCCATACATAATAAGTCCATGTTCCTTACATATTTATCCAGATCACAACTCCCAAGTCGTCAGCAGAAGGCAATATATTTCAGATCCTCATAATTAGATCCTAGCGCCAATCATTAGTCAATATTCGTAGACCATTTTCATATACCCCTACTGAAGTTTGTGCAATACGTTTCGTGAAAAACTAACCGTGCCCCACACTCACAAGATTACGTGTCCATACATAATAAGATATTCATCCTTACATATTCATCTAGATCACAACTCACAAGCCGTAAGTACTGTGTTTGTCTGATTGTAATAATGAAATGCGGGCGCGAGTCGGCGCATATGGATTTGCGTATTTGATTTGTCTGCGGCGTCTGGTAGATTTTGAATTGCATATCTGTCATCGTTTCCTACCCATCTCGTAAATAAGTTCATTCTTCTTGGATGATTAATGTATTAGCAGAAGAACTTCAAACAAATCACGTTCACACTTTTGATTAAACATTCGTTACCTTATGTAAACAGAATTTAAAGAGGCGATAACCGGACTCGACCGTAATGAGGACGAATGGTTTTACAAAGATTCGTTTTTTATTTGATCAAAAATTTGTACTCATACGATTTCCGTGACTTCCGTGGCTCTTAGTTGGTACCAAGCGGGAATCGAAACCGCATCAATCTTGCCACGGAAGCTGTATTGACATTCTACATCGAATCATTTGGGTTTTTTGATGTCTAACGACTGTAGGTGCACAATTTGTCTCTAACTTCAGTTGAGTAGACTAGTGATCTAACTTAATTTACTAACTAATACCTCAGAACTTATACGACTAGAAGCTTGCGCAACCAAGCACTATTGTTATCGCATACTGACTGATGTTATAGCCACATGTTCATAACAGCTCAATTTGAGAATTTAATTTCGTTGGTGTGTTGGATTTGTTCAGTGGCGCGTTGTTCAAAAAATGAAACGTAAAACGCGAAAAATATCGGTTAAAAGTCACCTAATCGGGAAAAGTTTAAAAATACTAAATAAACATTTATTTCTGAAACACCAGCATGAGAATAGTAAAATATGTGATACAGTCGTTTAAAAGTAGTCTATCGTAGTTCCTGATTATTACGACACAGGGGTTCCTAGTGTGGGGTCAGGGTCATTATGTATGTGTCTGTTTGTTAAAAACATATATTTTATTGATTTTGACCAAAACAAAAGTCCCCAAACTGATTGTTTTTAGTGACACGAGAGAAGGCGTGTTTACGAAATGCACAGCAGGACAAACTGACCGGGGTAGTGGCCCTTTAGCACGATACGCAATCGTTTACTTTAAAGAAGGGATCAGTAATACCAACATTTGTACATTAACCCAAATTCAGGCATAATACAGAAAGGCACATAGTACCATAAATTCAATTAAAAGCCATTCAAAATACCGTTCCGAAATCAAATAGTCAATTAGCCGTGCCGCGAACGCAAACGGAATTCATTACAGCGACGTCGAATCATTATCGACGACGCATAAAACAATTGTAGGTGTATCTATAATAAGCCACTGTAAAAGTCTGAACAATGGTTTATGTAAGAATACCAGTAATTGATGATGATAGATGAATATCTTAATGGTGTGAAAGAAAATTATTTTAGAGTAAAACTCGTCTCTTCAATGTTCGTGTCATCACAAAAGGCCCTGTCTTAAAACCAGCGCAACAACGTACTAGCACGATGCTGCATCAAGCTGAGACAGGGACCTATTTTGACCCCAAGCAACACATATTTTCTATAGGCTAATTCTTTCCCATGTTTGTGTTTTTGGGTTCGAATAAAAATATTCTTTCTTTCTTTTGTACATGTCATGTCATTCTGCCTATAATATTGTAAATTTTAATTTGCGTGTACAATAAATAATAAAGAATGTTGTCATACGAGTTCGTAGTATCGACTTCTAAACTAGGTATGACATCATCTACTCGATGAACCGATGACATCTTAAAGATTGCGGAAGTCGATAGACGGAGTAGGACCAAGATTGTTCGTCATGGTACTGTTTAAGGGAGACATATGTCCAGCAGTGGATTTCTAGAAGCTGTTGTCAACATCAACAGCCAGAGAGTGCCATCACAAACTATTTGAGCTACCTCCATTCACCTACTTCCGTTACCTTTAAATGGCAACGATTCATCGGGTGGTCGCACGTTATTGCTAGAATTAAAAATATATGTATTTTTAATTCGACGGGAGTATCAGTATATTCAGACTTTAACAGTAACATACAATCTATACTCTGTAATTTCAATGTCTGTGGTATAATCCCAGGGAGCACAATAAACAATAGACACGACCTCGCTAAATGTTGTCGGCGAATGAGCCGTTTTAATTGTCGTGTGTTATTATCATTACTGTGAACACAATACAGGCTGTCCCAGAAATGTTCAGGCAGAAACGGATTAACGTCAGCTGTGACTTTTGGAAAAACATCTCGTCTCACATCTGTGTTTCTTTTTACATATAAATAATGTATTTTATTGAGCTGTATTTAATTATTGTTTATTTTTACTACAGTATAATTGTTGTATTTTGTATGTGTGTCTGAAGTTCAAATAAAGTATTTTATCTATCTATGTATGTATCAGTTTAAACTTAGTAAATATATACTTTAGACACCCAACAGTCACATACATAGCCCTGACCCCAAACTATGATTTTCTGCATCGTGAGTATCAAGAACTACGAGAACCTCACACCCAAACTCAGAGCAAATTGAAAAAGAGTTGAAAAAGAGTCGTCGTCGAAAGGTGTAGCGTCCAACACGGCTATATCACAGAAAGTTTATAATATTTCCGAAACCTCAGCAAAAGATAAAAAACACGAATATAATTGTACTAGCTTCTGCCCACGGCTTTGCCCGTGGTACCCGCATAAAAAGTAGCCTATGTGTTATTCTGATGTATAAGCTATATTACTGTTAAGTTTCATAAAACTTTGTTCAGTAGTTTTTGCGTGAAAGAGTAACAAACATCCATCCTCACAAACTTTCGCGTTTATAATATTATAGTAGGATTAATTTTGTTTTGTGTCTAGAATTACCCCTATATTATACACAACCCGCACCTTGTGTGTGTGTTATAATAATTACTGTGTACACCGCGTAAGACGACGGAAGGCGAGAATATTCAGCAGTAATTATTAATAGATAACGAACACGTGATAACAGAATTAGGTGAGTGTTTCCGCACGCTTGTATTTGGCGCAGCGGAGTTGTTTTATGTTTTCACTTTGTTTTTCTGATACTTTATGTATTTGAGGTTACCTTCGAAGGGATATTGGTTTCGAAATTTGTGTGACCCAGTACGGTGAAAGTATTTTGTACAGATCGCTAAAGCTTCTCCAATAAACTAATTTATCAATACGTAATAAATAAATAAATAATGCTGGACATTCTCACACACTATCATCTAGCCCTAATGTAAGCAGAGCTTGTGTTATGGGATGTACATTACACACATAAATACAAGAAGGAATAAATACAATTATTAACCTCAAACACAACGCAACAGGTGACAAAATACAAAACATACATAAAATACATTAACAATCTTAATGGCGCGGCGGGCGAATAGCTGGATGCGACACAAAATGTGCAGGTTCGACACACGGTACGGGACATATATTTGCGTGTACTGCCTAGATTTATTCCGAGTCTGTTGTTGCTGTTGCGGTACCGCAGTACTCGTAGTTCCTGATACTACCCAGGATTTAAGGAATCCTAGTATGCATATTGTAAAAACGGGAATTTTCACGTACTGCACTACGCGACTTAGTGCACGGCGCGACGCGGAAGGAGAAAGTCGCAACCACTCACCCTGATGAAGACTCTCGGAATGAGTCGAAACTTAGTCGGTGCCTTCACCGATAGTGCAGTACGTGAAAATTCCCGTTTTTACAATATGAATAGTCAAATTCACGATAGTTTTTGGAATAAAAAAATCCTAGTATGGGATAAGGACTTCAGTTTTAATTTGTTTATATTCTTTTGAAATTAATAATGTGAATAATTCCAATCAAATCAAATAATTATTACTTAAACGAATAGGACGGCATACAACCGATAATAAATGAGAATTACATCCCTTAGTGACAGCGGAATTTATCTAATTTCAAAGGTAATTTAAGGCAGACAGTAAATTAACTTGATGTTTCCCTGCTTGGGTATGGTAATATCACAATACATTACCAAGCAGTAGGTACATTGGGGAGATATATGTAATTATGTTTCCAAGCCATCGGGCTAGTATTTTGTTCCTTAGATTAAACATTAGTCTATGCATACTCAGTCATTGCTGGGATTTGTCTCAGCTGTGACATCTAGCCAGATATATTCTTAAAAAAGCAATTCAATGAAAATTGTTCCAGCATTTTTTTGAATTTTCTGTACTGAACTAAAAAAAAGTAGATTGATAGATAATTTGGTTGATGATATATATTATTGAATCATGTTCCTAAATAACTACTCCACGTTAGTACTAATTAAAAAATGTCAAAGGTTCTCAAATTATTATTTTTTTAATTAAAAAAAATATCTTGCATTTTTTAACAGGAGGACATAAATGTTACAATATCAGTGTCTCTTTAGGACTGAATGCCTTCCCCGCATGCAGCCCCCTCGGGAAACGAGTTTAGTCGCGTCCCGTGTCTCATGTAACCGTTTATTTTTTAATAAATACGAGTTCCTGTTTCGTCCTTAATTCTGTGTTTTTATTTATTGCTTACTACTGACCACGGTTTTGCCCGTGTCTTACCCGGATAAAAAGTAACTTACCGTTAAGTCAGCCTCCGCAAGAAAAGCATTTGCACGACCGTTTTTTCGCCGACTTACGTTTCAAAATTGATCTACACGAAACACCCTTTTAATTGAACGGG
Source organism: Perizoma flavofasciatum (assembly GCA_958496245.1). NCBI lineage: Eukaryota > Metazoa > Arthropoda > Insecta > Lepidoptera > Geometridae > Perizoma > Perizoma flavofasciatum. The sequence goes on along the minus strand of OY292434.1, from coordinate 9,102,846 downwards.
ATAATAGCCATATGTCCACCCTGAAGGTCCATACTTAATATTGGTGAGTTTTTGAAATCGGATGAGTGTTTTTGTCCAAACATCCTAACTTTACTTTTATATTGTAGTGTAGATAGATGACTTTATGATAAGTATTTTTAGCCCAAATCCTCAATCGTAAATCTTGGATCAAGCTTATTGCTTAGGAAGAATAGTTTACCGTCTACAATTCCAATTGAGACTATTTAATGGTTACAATTAACGAACAAATTCTCCTGTAGTAAAGCTCCGGGACGTTAAGTTCACTACACTTTTATCTGTCTGCACTTATTGAAATGATCTGGAACTTTTAAATTCATTACATTTTCAGAGTTTTATCTTCTTTTTACATTTGTTCTGTTTACGTTAGAAATGTTATAATTTGTATGCATAGAGCAAGTAATCTTTTTTATCGTGTGTGTTTGTTACTTGATATCTTCGATAATTGTTAACCCATTTATATCCGAATCGGATGATGGAATCGGATATAAATGGCAACAGACACATAAAGAACCTCTTATGACAAATGCATAAGAAATTATTTCATCCTTTCGTCGCCGGTAAAACGGCTTTTGCTTTTCAGCATCAACCATTGATAGATCAAAGATCTATTTATCTTGAACTCAAAGAAGCGCTTTGATTTAAGATTTAGTTTCATCTCAAATTGAAAATAAATTAATAATAATAATAAATAAATAAATAATGCTGGACATTTTCAGACAGCATCATTTAGCCCAAAACTAAGCAGAGCTTATATTATGGGAACTACATGACTGATATACTACTTATATACATTTTTTTGTAAATACATACATATTATATATAGAAAACACCCAGACCCGAGACAAATATTTGCAGATACAAACATTTGTCCCGTGGCAGGAATTGAACACGCAACCTTCTGCGTCTCAGGCGAGCCTTCGCCCACTGCGCCACAGAGGTCGTATTATCTTTATCTTTTATCTTTATCTTTTCCCTGAAACCTAATGAGAATGAAAAGTTACTGAGGCTGACTTATTATGAAGCGCTCGTAGCTTTATCCATAGGACACATCGTATAAGCTATATACGATCTTTTTTCTGCATCTTTAAGATTGGGTTCTTGTCAACCAAACACTTTCCGAAACCCTGTGTTACAGGTAACAGAAGATTAAACGATTTCTCACATGAAGAGATATATAGACAAGCGGAAGGGAAAACATAATTCGGTTGAGCGCGCTCGTTTAACCAGGAATTTCGATTACACGGACAAGGAAATCCTCTTAATTCTGCTAATGTCCGGACTGTGTCACTACAAACCATGATCACTCTAAAATGAACTTATTTGCTGATTTTATATTCAGTATCGTAGGCGAGCAGTCCTGCTGGGCGAAATATTCGTTGCACGAAGTTGATTGTGGAATGCATTTAGTTTGTCAAATTGAATACGAGGTAACACGTTAACTTTCAACACTCTTATATTAGCTTTGAAGTCAAAGTCAAAATTATGATAATGAATTATAATTTATGCAATAAAATCACAAGGATCACTTTGAAACGTCGGTTTTTATCTACTGCCTGTTCCTCCGCGACCAAGGAAAGAAAGGCAAGAAAACAAGGCTGGTTATTCTTTTTAATGATCCTTTTACAAAACAATTCACTTGTTACTAACAAACAAATAATGTTACCTAATTTTGGGAGTCAATTTTAACTTACTTCTAATTGTCGTATCGGAATGAAACTTTGAATGTACATATGTATGTACATTCAAAGTCCGGATGACAACTAGTAAACTCTTTCGAGTTTGGGCTCATTCTATTTCACTCAATTCATGAGTGAAATAGATTGGGCATGGTAACGAGGGACTGATGAAGGAGCCAGTGTTTTTTTTTATATAATTCTTAATGCGTGAGTGCGTGATTAAAGCGTGCGTTTTAGTTAACTACACTTTTTATTCAAATCATTGGACACCAATAAATAGAACTGAAATGTGGCCCAAAAATACTGTGGGACTCTAGCCTTAAGTTGAAATAACATACATCGCTCGACTGAAACTTCTGAGCCTTATTGCCTTTTCTATCATGTGGCAAAAACACCCTAGCAACCATGGAAGTAATCAGTCAAGTTTTATCTTCACACTAGCCACTGCCACAGCCGCCCTCGGCCTTCGACCCACCGCGTCGCATCGCTCTTAAGAATCGTAGCGTGCTGTTAATAGCCTATATCCTTCCTCAAGAATTTGACTATCAAATGCAAAAATATTTTTTCAAATACTACTGAGATTAGCACGTTTAAACAAAAAAGCAAACAAACTTTTCAGCTTTATTATTGGTATAGATTTTGTAAATGAAGAAGTTTTTTCTCCGTCTGGCGCAACAGAGTCAACGAACGTTGAATATTTGATAGCAAACAAAACAAATTAGAACAAACACGCTCACGACTGAATTCCTCATAATGAACATTCTCAGATAAATACTCAGTGTGCGTAGAATTTTGATGATAGCAAGTAAGGGATAGTCAGAGGCGCATCCAAAAATTACATTTGGCACAAACCTGCGTTCTGGCAAGTAGTTTAGCATTCCACGTGACAGGTTGCAAGCCCATCGCCGCTTATTGGAACACTAATTGATGGCACATACCTTCGAATGTTCGGTTCAAGAGCATGCCGGTTTCCTCACGATTTTTTTTTTCTTTGTTATTAATGGGCACGTATTAATGCGCAAATAATTTTATTATTTTACTAGCTTCTGCCCACGACTTCGCCCGCGTGGTACCCAGATAAAAAGTAGCCTATGTGTTATTCTGATGTATAAGCTACATTATTGTAAAGTTTCATCAAAATATGTTTAGTAGTTTTCGCGGGAAAGACTAACAAACATCTATCCTCACAAACTTTCGCGTTTGTAATAGTAGTAGGATTATCCGCGTATAAGTCCTGTCAGTAGGTAATAAAGATATCTTACAATTAATATTGGAATCGTTTATGTAATGTTGAATGCTGATCGTAGTTTGAACTTTCACTAGGCAAAATATTATACATACTTTTTCCACGTCACTTTTATGGTTTTTTGATCAAAGCTATGACGGAATATGTCACTGATTAAATATCAGGGCTAAAGGCGAACCAAAGGCGACCATTGTCATTCAATTTCGACCCGTAAGCCTAGAGGCCAAGATCCAATATTTATTGTAAATACGTAACTAAACATAGCGGCTTAATTGGAAATGTTAGCTGTAGGCTCAACTATACCACAGATATGAAATAAAGTTAATGGAATTTGACGAAGCCAAAAGCTTGTTCGCCGTTGTAATCTGGAACTAATGCAACGTAATTGAGGAGAGATTTATCTTAAATTTGACAAAGAAAAGTGTTTTTTTTTTCAACATAACGAGGGCCATTATATCAATAGTATTGTATTGGGAAACTTACACAAGATAATGGCTCTGCTTCGAGAAAACAAGGCTTACCTGGAAAAAGACGAAAAATAAATGAGAACTTCGTGCAACACAATAAATCCACTAATAACAAAATAGAAGAAAAACAATATAATACATACATAGTCACCACAACAGGATTCCCTGTGTCATGGGTATCAAGAACTACGAGTACCATGGTACCTTACCACCCAGATCCGGAACAAATATCTGCAGAACATGCAAGCATTTGATCCGAACCTTTCAAATTCAGACGTTAATCAACAATGACCCTAGAAAATGCTTATTTCAGCCATGACATAAAGTTCGGTATACACGAGGACACACGAATATCCGGTTCCGAGCGAGTGTCTCCAGCGCATGACACGGTCGAAACAAGCTGTAAACTTTTAGTGCAAGAGCGCGGAGTACATCTCATTACATAGTGTTGACTTATATGCGATTAGATTACGTCGTGATGTAAGTCACTAACCATTTCACGGTAAGCGGTCATGATCAGAGGGACTAATATGCTGAGTATCTAATATGTCAAAAAGGTTGACCGTATCGACAAGATTTGATGAAACAGTTATCGTTTGGTCAAGTTTTGAACGTATTTGTTAGTCAGCATAGGCCCTCATGTGTATTATGTTACGTATTTTTTGTTTATAAATAACAGCGTTAACTGCATGTTTTTTTCATTAAAGATGATAGATGAAAAACATACAAAAAGTAAATAATTGAAACGTTAAGATTTTTAAAACCACGGACTTGTATCCATCACATTGCAGCGCCCGCTAGTGACGTGTGACATAAGAACCTTTTTTGAAGTCATACATCGGTTACGCCGTTTCACATTACATCGTTCATTGCAGCGCCCCATAGTGATTTGTATATTATAATTTTTCACTGTTACCATAGATTTTTTATCAAGCATTGCTTCGCATACTCAATATAGATTATTAAAAATGTTTCCCAAGCATTTTCTTTCGAAACACGAAAGACGACCTCTGTGGCGCAGTGAGCGAAGGTCCGCTTGGGCGCAGAAGGTTGCGGGTTCGATTCCTATCACGGGAGAAATGTTTGTAAGATCTGCAAATATTTATCTCAGGTCTGGGTGTTTTTCTATGTATAATATGTATGTATTTACAAAAAAAAAGTATATAAATAGTATATCAGTCATGTAGTTCCCATAATACAAGCTCTGCTTAGTTTGGGGCTAAATGATGCTGTGTGAAAAATGTCCAGCATTATTTATAATTATTAAAAAAAACGAGTTGTCATACTGTATTGTCCACAAGTAAATTTTGTTTTTAAATAAGTGTATTTAAAATCAAGTTGAATACATTTAAAAAGTAAAAAGGTCGAAGACTCAGCCACGCTGTTTTTCAACCTCACCTACTGACGTCATAGCTGGGTTCTTGGAAGATATTCTATGATCTGGGTGTTTTAAAAAAAAAAGAAAAACTCCCTGGGCTCTTGGTCTACATGATCGCGAATGATTCGCAACATTCCGCGCGATATTAAAACGATGTCTAGTCAGATGCAGACGAGGTTGATCGTGCGTGACATTAAGCGAAGGCATTCGCTTTACTGCGTTGATTGCTATTCGGCATCAGATGGAAATGCAGCACAAAGCAAGGGCTCTGTTCGCGAGTGCACTCTTCAAACTATTGGTAGATTGCACCATGCTCAGTAGTACACGAGTCCAGTCGTACGAGTCTCGAGCTATTGATGATGATAAATGTGTCGAAGTGCTGCCGGATATTCAACGATATCCTAACATTGTAAATGCAATAACATGCAATTAGATGTTTATTGCTGATAATCTCCGTAACTGAACCGGTTTTAAATGTAATTTAGAACAGGTATAGTTCGTGACCTAGATTAACACATAAACTAGTACCCCGCGGGGTACCCCTGGTACCTAACGGGCAAAGCCATGGGTAGAGCCTGATGTATAAAAGAACAAGTGCCGTCTATTTATAATAAAACAAGTCCGGTGTGATTGATTGACTGATATGTCAACGCAGAGACCCAGAGAAATGACTGCAATTCGGAGGGTAGATTCTAATGGGTAAGTAGGGCTGAGAAAATATTACTGATTTTTTTCCCCCGAGGGTGCAGCGGGAAGATGAAAAATTTGTGTGAAAAAACTCAACACGAATGTGAAATCTATATCTAGACTTTTCTAGATAGATATAATGACAATAGAAATTGCTTTTTTGCACACTAATAATATAATATTTCAGCTTAGATAAGTACTAAACCGTTGAGATTTGTTAAGATTGACAAAATAAAAGCTGTATGTAACGCTATTACAAGCAACGACAGACTTAAAATCAAACTTATTGGAACGAATCCAATAAGTTCCATTCTAAGTTTTTCGTTAAAATAAAATACAAAAGAAAGTATGATTCCTTTAGAAGCCGAACCTGGTAGTTAAAGAATTATCCATTAAAGTATTGTCCAATCAATAAATCAAACTATCAACACACTGCACGGCATTACAAGCACAATCAACTTATAACCATTATAAGTTACCATTATCAACTTATAACCATTATTATCGAGTTGCAAAAAGTTGGAATTTAGTCAGTTAGTTTCATTTCCGAGTACAATTAAGTGACGTATCAGAAAGTTACAATAACTATGGAGGAATGGACACATGTCAACCCTCATCTTAGCAATATTCACGATAGGATCCACTCGAGCCGCCCTTCGGATGAGGGTTCATAATTGGTTGAGCATGAGCTCGATTGAGGATTACGTATGTAATAGTTACCGTGAAGCGTTTATAAAGTTACAAGGAAATATGACGGGAAATATATGAACGGTTAAAGTTGCAATAGATTTGTGGTGATCCTAATTATGGAACTGTAATTCAGGAATAAACAGGAATAAGCGACATGATGTAAATGAGGATGATATTGCTTTGCAACGAAACGTGCTATTTAGAATGCAGTGTGTAATTGTCGTGAATTATCTTGCAGTGCTAGTTTGAGATCACGGATTACGAGATCTTTTCTTCCACGTACATGACAACTATGGAATAATGACCTTCTGAAGTGTCCGCGATTTTTTTCCGCTATATCACAAAAAAAGCAAAGAGCTCTTTAGAGCAGGCTGTACATCAGTAATGCACCTGAAGTTGTAGAAGACAATAGGCGACGGTAGCCATTTTTTATCAGATGTGCCGTATGCCCAATTGCCTCGAAACAATATAAATAAAAGACATGTAACTTTTCCAATTTCCATCAATTCATTCCATCAATAAGTTACTAATGGAAAACTCAATGTTTCTGTTGCAATCTATGTATATCTAATGGTAGAATTTCGGAAAATCTTTTCTATTGCACCCATTAAAGGGAACCTTTCTGAATACCAGGTCTCTAGCACTTACGGTTTAGGCTCTGCGTTGATTTTTCACTCAACCAATTAGTCAGGGCTTGTTATTTCATGATTAAACTGTAAATGTAAGTACTCTGCATCAAGGTTTCCCGTACATAATAACAGACACCGCAAGTCGTCAATTCAAGAGGAAGTGTGCTTAATTACAAAGCCTACTCGAAACCCCATCCAGTAATCACTGTGCTCGGGTCCGGGGCGGCACATCAAAAGGGAATTCGGATATAGGCGTCATCTTTACTAAAGCTATTTCTGATCGGGTTAGCCGCAAATACAATATAAGAGCCGACTAGCAGGCGCCGACCAGTGCCGGGGTTCGTAACAAACAAACAAGCAATATCTGTTATCTGATATTACCATGAAACCACGAAACACGATCAGAAAAGTGATGCCAGGCTTAGCTTAATCAGTCTGCCAACCCTGAATTAGCTGGAACTGGAAAAAATACTAGTTTAGATTTATCTTCGTTCTCCGTGATAGGCCCAGCCAATAAGATCCCTCGTAATATAACCTCGGTCCACATAATCATTTTGTTGAGGCTTATTTTAGTAAGAACTTTCAACGGGCAATTTTATTGTTTAATTAATAGATATCCAAAGGGCGGTTTACACACTGTGCCAAGATTATATAAGCATAATGATAACGATTTTGATTTAGGTACCTGTGGTAAGTATAATTTAAGCATTTTATGTGCTGCACTACACAAAGTGGCCAACTAAGAACAATGAGTGTAAAAATTGATTGGTTAAGACCCCACAAACTTCGTATAGAAGATCATAGTCACCAGGCCAAATCGGTTATCAAACCCGATACCACAATATTACCCATGACAAAGCATGACATAGGCATTTAGGCATATACAAAGTTACTTGTACATCTTAGACTGTTGGTTTTCAAAAGTAACCCCAGTTTTATTCCCACAGAGTCGACGCCTCATAAAGAACTTTACGGCGTCATTCTTGCACTGTAAAAGTGCACTGCAGCCCTGACGAGTTTTCAAGTAAAGACAGGAAGGAAAGCACTCTGGCTGCGAGGCGTTATGACGTGAAGTATGACTCAGGTGACGATAAAGACCTCACACGCCGTGATGACAGTTTTTATATACGTGACTGTGACATATAAGCAGAAGGCAAGTTTTAGCGTTAGGAATATGAGGGCTCATTGTTCATGATTGAATTATTTTACTTCAATAGCAACGCGATAAGAAACAATATAAGAAACGCGGCGTTGTAAGAATTCCCGAAAAAAGACACAGGATAATCTAAAGAAATTCAGTTCCTTATTTTAAGCAGCATACACAAACAACTGATTGGTAACAAGACGCTTAATAATTTAACGTGTACATTGGCATTTAGGCCGTGAATGCCAATCCGATACGCAGCTCGTTCGCTTTAATTATGAATAAGCCGTGTGCGGTTAACCAAATGGACAGCAGTATTGCGAATGGCATACAAATTCCGAATTAATATCGTAAGTGCAAAAGTGTGTTTGTTTATCTGTGAGCAAAAGCTGAGCATCAACACATTTGACGTAATAAAAATCACAATGGCATGGTATCGTTCATTTATCCAAAATATACAAGATTTTTTTGACGTATTGATTTTCGTACTAGAGTAGAGTCTACTTAGTGCAGATTATTGCTGTATTAAAGTTTGTAAAGTTGTAAAGTTCTGAAAGTTTTTAGACCTCGTTTTGGTCGGATTCATCCTTTTCCCGTCGAATTCCACTGCTGGACAAAGGCCTCTCCCAAGTAGTAAGAGTGCAAATGACAAACGCTTTTTAACCCTCTTTTACACACTTCCCTTAAGCAGTCAACGGTCGATCGGGTGGTAGGTAATCTTAAACGTCATCGTCCGTTTCGTGGTTCTGAATTCGCAGATCTCTATAATCATTTCCACATCTTTCTTTATCTTTTCATCCCTACAAACTTTCGCGCTGTAAAGCAGAAAAACTATCCACCGTGTTTATCGTGGAGCACAAATATTTATACACATTTCTTTCCCCGCACGACCGAGCAATCGCTGATTTGCTCCTCTCAAGTCTGCAATTCGCTTCTTTCAAACGGGCAGGGAAATGAGCGCGCGCCAACCAGGCGATACTTTATTAAGTATCATGAAAGTAGACAGTGTAACAGCTACTTCCTTTCAGGGAGCGTTCAAAGCTTCGAATAGTCACGATTATCTCTTGAGACGGCTGGATGAATGGCTTCGACGTCCTGTAGATTGGGAGCCGACGGTAATATTCAAACGGTATAGTGGTTGCATCATCGACAGTTGAAGGTCTGTCTGAAATAGCCAGAGCGTATGGCGTCTTCCTCGCCACCTGTGTACGACATCTTTTGCGTCATCGGTATAGTCATATTCAATTATTGATATTTCTATTGCATAATGGATGGTTTTTAGTAGTTTTTTGTGAAATTTTCACAAAAAACTACTAAAAACCATCCATGTACCATACAAGTACATGTTATTTGCTCAAAGGAAAACGAGGCATTGTTGGTTCGCTGAATTGTACCCGGGGTTAGTCACGCCTCATCAGCTAACACGATGGGTGTATAAGATAATTATTAAGAAATTAAAAGTCAAAAAACCGATTTCTAATAATGAGAAAATGATAAAAAGCCCAATATGAAATTTAGTCACCCATTTTTTTCACCCTTTTATGGGACCTTGAGGTACAACCTACTCATTAAAAAAATAATCAATAAAATCGATTAACAATTTGCTAATATATCGCGTGACACACACAAAAAAAAACGCGATATTCGCGATACATTTGCAGTCCCAAATTTACCGTTTCTATCCTGCAGGTATCCTATCATCAGATCTTCTTGGACTATGATGTAAGAAAAGTATCACCTTCTCCAGGGTTGGAACCCGGAGATCTATAATCCGCCCGGCCTGAACACACTAATTGAAAACGTGACAGTCACTCGTGGGTGAAAAGCGTGTTTTTTGGATAGCAGGAATAAGGGTAAGGTGGGATATTACGCGCAATTGGATGTAAGAAGAGATTTGGAGGTAATACAATGGCTAAACAACCAGGAAATCTCAGTTGGAAATCTTAGTTGGCCAACTGAGATTTCCTGGTTGTTTAGCCACAAGAATGATGATCCTAAAAGGTACTGTGGGATGGCAGGGTTAGGTATTTTTCTGTAAGGAATAACAAATTAGCGAGCAGCTTATGGATAAAAAAACACTGTATTATGATGGACATCCACAAATATATACTACAAGTAGGATAAAAAGTAGCTCTTGTATAATCTGGTTAAATATAAATGCTTAAATAAATAATCTCAAAATCTCGATAGTAACCAACTACTCAAATAAGTTGGTCACTTTACAGAACTGATTACGAACATTCTTCAACAATAAATTCCATCAAAATTTTACATATTTCAAAGGTAACGGAACAAGAATTTAAACGATTATTTTAGAAATTAAGTGTATTAACGAGCTTGTAAAGTAATTAAATTAGGGTTCAATTTGAACTTGTTAATAGAAAAGTTGATTCTATTGTCTGAACCAATCACTTTTATAATGTAAACTTATTAAATATTTTTTCCTGACTGACTGACTATCTATGATCTATCAACGCACAGCCAAAACTATCAAGCATAGAAAGCTGAAATTTGGAACATAGTTTTATTTTATAACGTAATCTAAGAAAGGACTTTTGGAAAATTTCCACTTTAAGAGGCGAGAAGTTGGGGAGGAACTTTGAATTAAAGCCTTTGTTCTTGCATATCATCAGCACATGCAAACATTTGTCTCGCTGTGGGAATCGAACCCACGCCTCTTACGTCGCAGCTACTCCTCCACCGCGCCACCGAGGTTGTGTTAAATAATAATTTGAAATAAAAAACAAATACGATCACGACTGTATTCCCCATGATGTACATCCTCAGATACATACTCAGTGCACATATACCAAGTAGGTTGGGTAGTTAGTATTCCACGTGACAGGTTACAAGATAAAGAGGTGATACTTGATTAATAGTTATACTCGTAGTACTTTGAGATTGCTCGTGCACGAATGAAATAAAATCCTGTTCGTGTGCGTAACCCAGTTATGAAGGTGAACATGAAGAACCTATACGAGTCTGTTTCCTATTAAACCAAATGCCTAGGGTATTCTGAGCGAGGGTTAAACGGAATAACCGTAAAACACGTTGGCAGTACAAATCAAAAGTTCCCGTCTCACGACCGTCGAGCGTGGTCGCGGACGGTGCTCATGAGGAAGGACCTCTAAACGGTCAACGAAACGTCAGCAGGAAAATAGTAAAGTACGTGGTAAAGTCGTAATTATATTCTAAAATATTTTTTTTTTATTCCAGACAGTGATTAATTATATATTTTTAGTGGTAGCTGTGACGTCAGCAGCTACATAAATAGGCGAGGTTGAAAAACAGCGTGGCTGAGTCCTCGACCTTTTTACTTACATACAGAAATACCTTCTCACTATACCTACTATTTTAAATATCTACTTATTATGTTGTACTTAGGCTGGGTATGTTTGTTTAAGTGTAAGTAAATAAATACTCTTTTATTTATTTAATATAAACCATTTTATTAATACGACTAAAGTGGCAAACAAGCAAACGGCCCACCTGTACCTGTATAAGCGATTACCGTAACCTATGAACGCTTGCAACGCCAGAGGTATCGCTCATTTGTTACCGACCCTGAGATATAACGGTAAAAAACCTAATCCTGTAATTTCACCGGCTCCCGTAGGTAGAAAGCCATTTTACGACAGGAGATCATCGTACCTACAATAAAATAATTTTGACTTTACACAGAACAGTTCCATACAGTTCTTTTAGTTACAGATAGAATGAAAATTAGAGGAAACCTGTCTCGTAACATAACCATAGAAACTATGAAACGCCATCGAATTCACCAAAACTTTCATACGCGACTGTACAAGCGATAACCGCCGAACAATTACTCTAAACACGATCGTTAGTTGCCAGAATCGCGGAACCTTAACGCATTAAGGCGACATCGAATGAGCTGGTGTCTTTAGTGCTGTGATATGCAATTTCCTTATGGGCAAAGTTTTTCGGCACGTCAGGGTCGTTTGAATAAGAAGCTTTCAATGTAACTTTGAAAGTGATGGAAAAGAAGAAAAGTAACAAGCTCTTGACTGAATTCCTAAGATGGACATCTCCGGTTACTACTCAGTGCGTAGATCATTAAGGATACCAAGTGGGGGTAATTAAAGGCACGTCCAAACCTTTTGTAGCATTGTGTATGTGTTATCGGTTAGTATTGCAATAATGTTCTAATTTCTGGTTCTAGGGCATGCCGGTTTGCTCGCGATGTTTTCCATCACCGTTTTGAGCAAGCGTTGATAAAGCGTTGTGCGGAAAAGAATAGGTACATGCATAGCGATATTTGAACGTGAACTAGCTTCTGCCATGACGTGATGTTATTTAAAAGTAGCCACATAGCGTTACGGCATTCGTTCGTTCGTCGTGTCATCGATTCTTTCTTGGTAACTCTGCGTTAAATCAGAACCTGCCCAGGTTGAGATACGGTCGCCCTGAAAATAACCTTATGCTATATTGAGAAACTGGTTCTTTCTGGCGTGCTGAAAGGACCTAATGCGCTTCATTAGTATTCGTTCGATATCTCAAAATCAAATTCAATGGATGAAAAGATAATTGTGTTTATTCATTGAAATGAAAAGGATCTTTTGGAATTTTCTTCGTATAAACTGTAACTAAGTAATAAAAACGTTACTTATTTTTCAATACTTCTCTAATAAAATTTCTTAAAATAAAAATAAATTTTATTTCATTACAACTGGATATACATAATGGATTTAAAATTGTCAGTTATTTTTGTTTTGATATGGAGGCGTCAAAAGCTTGACACGAAAAGTGCTTTAACTTATGATACTGACCTTTCGACGAAAGAAAATGGCTGAGTTTCAGTCTGCCGAGATACAATAGATCTGTCTGGACGCACGTGATCCTTTAAGCCCATCTCGGCTTACACAAAGACCAGACGACCATGAGAAAGCTCATTTCACAGTAAAACTCATATTCACCCGAGATTTATATCTGCAAAATACATCAGCCAAAATGATGATGCTAGTAGTAAAATCTGACACGAAAATCATAACGTGATCGAAATCCAGCGTTTAACGACGACAAACGCGATCGATAGATACGGCTATGAAATACGAAAGTAATGTTTTTTAAAGAGAAATTGTCGCAGAGAAATCCGTTGAGCAATCCATCACTGCACGTCAACAAAAACAAAACGTCGCCGCGACGACACGTGTCGATGTTCTGAACGGACGAGCCGATGCCAGTTAATGGAGGATTCGCACGAATGACGCGAACGCTCGCGAACTGAGGCGAAGATGTAGAGATTTATTTCGCTTTTAGTAGTTGAGTTAGCGAGGCAACAGAGTATGGTTCCAGATTTATCTTGGAATAGATTTCATCATGTCATAAGACTGTCCAGTTTGTATAAACAGTTAGATAAATATTGCAACTACGTGGTAACAAAGTATAATTATGTTGTTTATTCTAAGGTTTGGAAATTCTCTTTGAAATGCAACAAACAGTAATTATTTGCTAGTTCTTATATTTTTACAATCTGCACACATTAGGTTCTTTTTATTTTGTGAGTCGTCAAATTAAGAGCAGCCCTATTGCTTCAAAAAATATCTACACGTCAACCAATCTTAATGATTAGATCTGTATCTCGAATTATATTAAACTGGGTAAACACTACAACATTTTTGAGTAGTCATCTCACATACATTAGCTTATCCTAAAAAGTAAATCGAACACATCGAATTTAGAAGATGGCTACTCACCAATAAGTCAGTTTTGACAGTAGGTGACTACAGTATAAGAATCTTCAAAAAGGACATTTTAAAGGATCGGCAACGCACTTGTGTTGCTCCATAGGCTACGCCGTAGCCGCTACGGTAACCGCTTACCAACAGGTGGGACATATGCTTGTTTGTTAAAAAACAAACAACCTTGGTGTTAAAAAAGTGAGAAAAACGAATAGATGGAGCTCGAAGCTGTAAAAAGCACCTTAAAAATAAACAACTCTGCCTATATCTACCATGTTATCATAATCGACTCGCAAGATTGGCAAGCGCCGACTTGCAACATTGGCAAGCAGCGTTTAACTGTTGTAACAAGCGTACGAACACTCGAATCTATCATCGACGGAGAGCAAAAACACGGGCGGGCACCGTACGCGACGCGATTAAACATGATGAACGAGCGATGGTAAATAACGAAACGACCTAACTGTTCCACTAACGACCCCGATACCGGCCCTCGCATGTTTCATTCCTGAATTTTATTGAGCACCGATAAGTGTTGATTTTACATCAGTGAATAAATAAACTTGTTTTGACGTCTGTACTATACCGGTCCGAAAACGGTGTGATTATTACATAGATTACCTTTTATTGCTTCATTGATACAATAAAATATGTTTTTATTGATGTAAAAAACAATGGAAACTTTCAGTCATAAAAATACTCAAACTGAAAGAGAAAAACTCAAAGTGACCGAAGGAATTCAACATGAAAGGAAAAAGTTCCGAGAGAAGCCTAGCAATTGTATCAATCACTTTGAAAATCGCTTGAAATAAAACGTCTATCGACAAAAAAACAACGAGATGATGGAATCGAAGACGCAGAAAGAATCCGGAAGTTGTTGAGACTGTATCAAAGCACAAAGGAGCCACGGGGCGCAACAAACGGGAAAACAGAGTAGGGAAAACCCCACGAAGAATATTTTTCTTCCCGGCATTAAACTTCCTAATGAGGTTGGTAAAATAATTGTTGTAACACTAGAAAGGTACGAGGAATGGGTAGCATTAATTAAAAACAGCGCCGCGGAGGCGGTGCGGTCAGACGAAAACGTAACATAAATAATAACACAACGCCAAAGCGGATAGAATGTATAAAATGTACCAGGGGCGGACGCTTCCAAACTTTTTCATCTCCCTTTCATAACTTTTCCGAGGAGCTTTTTTTCTGCCATTATTTTATTATGCCTCATTTGACTAAAAGAAAGTGCGGGTGAACCGTCCGGGTTATGTGTCGGTCCCTCATTTAAAATATGTATGTTCGTCCATACGCCGTCACACAATATGGACATCCCAAAGTTATATACTAACACCCTTCCTTGAGAAGGGGTTTGTGATAAATGTTGTCTTTTGTTTTTCTGATCCCGACCACGGTATGTTTCATAATGGAGTGAAATAAGGACGAGTACCCACAATGTGAAAAAGAATCGAATTGTTTAGAGATGTACAAAGAAAACAATGTATAGTTACTTGCCAACTTAAGTGTTTCGGCGAAACGAAAAGTTTTTCTAAGTTAACGTTTTTCTAGATTATTTTTATGAAGCGTGATTTGACTGAAGAGGAATGCTTAAATATTTTCGGATAAAGATGACGAACACATATAAATAAAATGAAAGCGTACTTCGCAGGAAAGCTTAAGAATTTCATCTTTACACATTTCGACTTAGTAGATTTACGCTCATTTCTCTCTATGTGAAAATATCATTAGTGGTTTCGCAGAAGGTGGAAAAATCTTTTGAAATATTGTTGTAGTCGTTTGTACATGATTTAAACTTTATATTTTTTCCCGACTAATGGACGTAGGGTGTTTTTAACGCGTATTCTATATTACCTCGTAGTATCAAAACGGCTACGGCTACGGCTACTCATACCGGCTCTGAGCGCGGTTTTCTGAAAGTTGAAGACTTGGAAAATTCAAAAACTTTTCACTTACCTTAGTTGGGTATAATAGATTCTAAGCCTCAGCCTTTCGTACTATAAACAAACACCAAGTGGATTATCTAGAACCGCAGCCTTGATAAAAGTACATTTTAGAGCACATAGCTTTAGTATTCTGTTACAGATTGGCACCGAAATGGTTTTATTCAAGGACATGGGGTTATTTAGGTGGCATCTATGAAGCCTTAAATCTGATGCAATCGAAGCCGAAGTAGCTGGATCAAAAGGATCTACATAATAAGTCGAACACTGTAAGAGTAAAAGGATGGCACATTTTAAGCAGGGTTGGCCAAAGTTTTATAAAAGTAAATAAACTTGTTTATTTTCTTAGAAAAATTAAATTAATCCTGTACATCCACATCACTGTAAGCCTACGTGTGGGGTCAGGACAATTTATGTGACTGTTAGGGTGTTTTATTACTATTATTAATTAGCAGCCAAAAAATAAAAAAATACTTATTTCTGTAGCCAAATTATACAAATTGTGTTATAAATTAAGGCTTTCTTTTTTGAATACAAAAGTATTTGAGTTATAGGACCTCGCTCTTCCTTATCCAAATATAAATAATAAATTAGCTCAAATTATACAGTTATAGAATAATCGGTATTATATTACACTCTATTTTTTTATTATAATTTTAACTTATATAAACATTTAACAGAAAAATAGGTAAGGTTGTGTCCTCGAAATTGTATGAAATATGATAGAGTGAATAGGCCGTTTCGGCAATAAATAATGCTGATCATTTCACACAGCATCATCTATCCCCAAACTAAGCAGAACTTATGTTATGGTAAAAACGGTCATAGACAAACAAACAAAAGGTTAAAGGTTGTCTGGAAGAGATCGTTTCTAAACCTCTGAGGACCTCTGTGGCACAGTGGACGAAGGCACGCCTGAGACGCGATGGTTGCGGGTTCGATTCCCACCGCAGGACAAATGTTTTTATGATCTGCAAATATTTATCTTGAGACTGGGTATTTTCTATGTATAATAGGTATGAATTTATAAAAAAAAGTATATTAGTTAGTATATCAGTCTTGTAGTTCAAATAATACAAGCTCTACTTTGTTTGGGGCTAAATGATGCTGTGTGAAAAATGGCCAGCATTATTATTATTATTAAACGATAAAACCACCTATTAATCTTTTATAAGAATAAAATTCTGTTTATTCTGTTATTTATATATGGTGTAACAATAAAGTATGTTCATTCATGAATTCATTCAAACGAAATCTCTTTACCATAAGATATTTTGTTATATATCGACCGCATATACGGCCTCCTTTCGTCGCGGGTAAAAATGTAAGAGATGGACAAAAGATATCAAACTGCCACGTTTACACATTTCAATAGCTCATATCAATTTTTAGTTAACTACATATTAGTGTTAACGATTATAAAAAGGCTACGGTCTTTCCGGTGAAAGAATTACCGAATCGCCTTCCTGAACGTGGAACAGAGCATTTACCCTTACTGGATAAAATATTTGACAGTTTAGCCAAGATTATAGCGTGAAGAAGAACAACAATTACAAAAACTCTATCGGAACTACCTACCCGTGGCTTACGAAACAAACTATAAGGCCGAACGACCATTTGTTACCATTCGTTATCACTTAACCGTAATTTAGGGAAAATGTCATTTTGAACTTCTGTACCTTCTAATCGCCCTCGCTTAAGTCGGCAACTTGCCACAAGTGGGTCAAAGTAAAACTGAACAGTTTAGTCGGTAGTTTGTTACCGAGGATTCATTTAAATATCCTTTGAAAGTTACTTGTGTTTAATTTTGTGATGGCGTTTGGGTTCATCTTGCAAAATCGAGTTTGTGTGGAAGTTATGCCATAATTAATTGGATAAAATTCCCAAAACGGCTACTTTAGGATTTTTATAAAATATCTGAAAGGTTCCGCCTTAAAGTTGAGACCGCCGACAACTAAGAAAGTGCATTTAGGTATAAGCATTCTAATTTAACTGAAATCTCAGATGTTTTAACACGTACTCAAAACGAACGTTGGCGCACCAAAGTTAATCTATTTAGCTTCACGTAGCGCCATCTATTGGTGAGATTTTGCACTTCTGCCTAACTAAGTTTCTTGAAATCCAGTGTAGTTTTTCCCTTATTGTAGTGATTTCCAATCACCCATTTGCATGGTCGCCTGGATAAGTGTATAAATAAATAATAAATAATGCTGATATTTTTCACACAGCATCATCTAGCCCCAAACTAAGTAAAGCTTGTATTATGGGATCCACATGACTTATATACTAGTGTCAGTTCAAGAATAAAACTGTCTCGCGTTGGATCTTTCCTAGATTTTGATATACATATCATGATAATAAATAAATAAACATCAAACATACTAACATAGTAACCTGATACTAGAGCCTGAATTCATAGTCGGGGGTTGAACAGTCCCCCAAAACCCATCATTCAGCATTCGCCTTATAGCTGGGTGCATAAAGGTCGAATCCGCACTTGAATTTTTACTTAGCGCCTGAACAGTCCCCTAGGGAAGCCTCTATTTAACTATGAATTCGGGCCTAGGACTCTCTGTGGCGTGTGTATCAGGAACTATGAATAGCGTGGTACCACACCACCCAGGCCCTATACAAATACCATTTGCAAATATTTGTCCCGCTGCGAGAATCGAACCCGCACCTCTTGCGACGCTGCTGGCTCTTCTCCTGCCGCACCATTGAGGTTATCTAATAATGTGAATTACGAATGGGAATACCACTCGAGGGGATATTAAGTGACTAATGAGAGCTCTTTTCAAGGTGTGCTTGATAAGCTGAATGTAATTAGCGAATTGTATTAAGTAATTTGCGGTGAAAAATAATGAAGGCTATAAAAAAACATTTCCGTTAATTTATTATCATTATATTTTGTAGGACAGATGAAAATCATATTTATTAAATTCAATGGTAAGTCTTTTAAAGATACAGCAGAGAAGAGATATTATTTATATATATTTTTTAGTCGACTAAAGTGTCAACCAAGTTATTAAGCGTTTAACGTTACCTACTGACGCTTGCGACATCAGAGGTATCACTCGCGGGTTTCCCATGGGTGACGTCTTGTGTGCTTGTAATTTTACCGGCACCAAACCGGAACACAGTAATACGAGCATTACTGCTTAGCGGCAAAAATAGGTATGGTGGTAATATTCCCTGGACGAGCCCTTCACAAGAAACTCTACTACTTTATTCCAAAAACTATCGTGAACTTGACTATTCATATTGTAAAAACGGGAATCGTCGCGGAAGTCGCGGAAGTCGCGACGCGGAGGGAGGACGTTGCGAACACTCACCCTGATGAAGACTCTCGGAATGAGTCGAAACTTAGTCGGTGCCTTCACCGATAGTGCGGTACGTGAAAATTCCCGTTTTTACAATATGAATAACTCTACTACTAATAGAAATAAAGGTTATTGGTGGGTGAGAATCGAATATATCGCACTTTTTGTTCCGTTCAGCCCAATAAAGGGCCTTATGATGTTGTAAGAGCCAGTGTGGTGAATGGATTCTGCGCCTCTCAGCGTCTTTTTTATGATATCCTTTAGAAAATCGGTATAAAGACTGTCATACTTTTAGGAATGAACTTCTGTGTCGTAAATTTTAAAAGAGCTCATAAAATAAACGTAAATTTTATTTACGACATTTTAATACCTTGACGTTATCGGTTTCATCCCACAGTAAACTATTTGTGGGGAAGTATAACTTCAATGAGGTATTTTTGGTTTATATTTACATGCTTTCTTATATACATTTTTAATCTTTTAATTATTAAAACAGTGACCACTCGATACAATTTTAATTAAATTCCAATCCTATCCAATCCAGTTTCGTTCTTTGTTTTAATATTCTAACCTCTTACATTTCAATCGCAAACTCTACTTCAATCTCGAATGTCAATGTCACATTGAAAAGTACCAAATTCCACGAATTCGGTCCTAACCCCGATTTCGAGTAGAATCGAGTGTCAAGGGCTGCCCTTCCCAGACAGAGACATAGTCATAGTCATTGTTTATGTTAATTAACTGTTTGATGAGTATTGATGACTGACGACCTTGATGGCGCGGCGGGCAAAAAGCTGGTTGCAGCCAGCTTTTTGCCCGCCGCGCCATCAACTCCCACTGCGGGAATCGCATGTGGATTCGATTCCCGCAGTGGGACCAATGTTTGCATGTTCTGCAGATATTAGTTGGGAGTCTGGTTGTTGTGGTTTATTATTAAGGCCATTATTTTTTTAACCCATCATAAAATAAGAATTCTAAGGATCGTAGAGACAAATTGTAAGACAGCCTAATTATATACAAGAACTAATCATTGACAAAATAGTCAACAAAATTGAGCATTTATATTATATTTGTATGTATCTAAATATATATTTGGATGTATGTATTTAAGTATAAATTATTTTTCGTTTTATGTATGTAGTTTACTTCAAACTAAGTAGCTAGTTATTTTATTTAATAAATTGTTCTCCTCTTTTGGTAATCAGCCAAACGCACTACCGCTCCACTCTTCATAACAAAAAGGTTAGCTGGAAGAAAATGCTAATTAACATTAAGTTCGCCTATGTACCTGTTTTATCTTGTGCAATAAAGCGTTTTCTATCTATCTATTGAACAAGAAAGAGACCAATGAATGATGGATTGGATATTAGTTCACTAAGCAAGACTTAAGTTCATTTACCTAATGACCATCGTATATTGAAAGGACTATAAATCAAATCCTGGCACATCAGTAAACCGGCCACGTAGTTTTGTTTACTGAGCAAGGAAGACTAGTGTTCTAAAAGCTTTAAGCCTTGCTCGGTTGCCAACTCGCAAAAAGTGGCCAGAAATAACCAATCTTGTGTATATTTACTTTCAAAAGCGCAAAGTAAATAATTTCTAAAATTCCCATATCAAAGTCTGAGCAGCTGCAGCTCGAAATTATGTAGGTACTAGCTTCTGCCCACGGCTTCGCCCGCGTGGTACCCAGATAAAAAGCAGCCTATGTGTTAATCTGATGTATAAACTATATTACTGTAAATTTTCCATTCAGTAGCTTTTGCGTGAAAGAGTAAAAAATATCCTCACAAACATTCGCGTTTATAATATTAGTAGGATTAGTAGGATTGTGGGTTTGCCTTTGAAGACTTATTTTTATATTGTTTCAAAAAAAACTGTAAACCTTGCTAGATCTAGCCAAAAACGAGCTAAGATGGCAACTTAAGACTACAAGTAGCCAAATAGCGGTCAATTTATAAAGCTCCCGCAGAGTAGATTCAACTAATGGCGTACAGGGGAGCTGGATTAGCTTGTGTCCCATACTGTAAGAATCAAGAGAGTTTATTTCATAACTTGGATGAAATAAAGTAGAGATGTGGCTCGAAGGACCAAAATACGTGAATTAAATCCGCAAATGATAAACATTCAACAGTTACATACAGTACTGCACTATCGGTGAAGTACTGTATGTAACTTTACCGATAGTGCAGTACGTGAAAATTCCCGTTTTTAAAATATGAATATTTCACGATAGTTTTTGGAATAAAAAAGTTACATACAGTCCTGACTCCCGAACTCTAGGATTTCCTGTGTCGATGACATTAAAACTACGAGTACTATGGTACCACAACCGCAGCGGGAATCGAACCCACATCCTTCGTATCACAGGCGACTACTAGATCATAACTAAACATTGCTTTGTCACTTTATGTTGTGATTTTTCAAATTCAACAAAAGAAAACAAAACACTGTTTATGTAAACTACTGTTTAAATTCTTTATGTAAACATGTAAATTGTTAGTTTTCCAACAAACGGCGATGAGGTTGCAACCTGTCACGTGGAATACTTACTACTTGCAATACGCGGGTATGTGCCAAATATAATGTTTGGACGTTCCTCTGACTAGGTAACCTCACGGATTTACATATTTAACACAGGTTTGAAGATGTCTATCATGGGGATTATTTTCATAAGCGTGTTTTTTTTATTTTAGAATAGAGCTTTATCTAAATAGTTTCTAAAAATACAATGCGACTCTACGCAGCTTAATTTATATAAATTCTGTACACACAACGATCACTAAAAACACAATTATATCATGAGATACGCTTCCCACTTCTTAATCAGACCAGCGCAAAGAAAACTTAATTCGAATGAACTAATGTCATCCCACTTTATCTCACCACCTGCCCAGTGAAGTCCATTAATAATAGTTTAATTTATGTAAACTTTCTCAAAGCACATTAAATCAAAGTAAATTGGATTAGACGTGGACACTTCCAGTAGGGCTAATCTACTAGGTCAAGGTCGCACAGCGAACTATGGAACGAGCTATGCTCGGGGTTTCTAAAATCCGTAACGAGATTATCTGACAGAGTACAAGAGTCATCGACATAGCTAAGAGGATTGGTAAGCTGAAGTGGCAATAGGTTCTACGGCCATATATGCCGAAGACCATTAGGGTAAACGAGTTCTTGAGTGGAGACCGCGTCTGGGCAAACGTAGTGTGGGGCGCCCCCGGCTAGCGGAGCGATGACAGCCTGTGGTCGATTTGGGGGGCAGAGGGGACTAAATAATCCCCTCAAATCACATAGGTATCCGCCTACCAAGCCAGGGCTGGAGATTGAAGGGACCAAAGAAATTTGCCCCCTCCGTCACGGAGTACTTCTGCGATCCCTGATGACAGCAGTGGACTGAAGTGGGCTGATGATAATGATGATGATAATGAAAGATTGGATAAGTACAGATACATGTAAAGTATATAGGTAAGCGATTGTCTCGAATTGCTCACATACTGTAATGTTGATAAAAGTATTTTTTTCACAACTAAAGTGGCAAGCATGCATATCTGTTGGTAAGCGATTACCATAACCTTGCGACACCAGAAGTATCACTCGCGCATTGCAGACCCTGAGACATAACAGGTGAAAAGTCTCAAGTACCTATAAGGCTAGTCTGATCGCTATTGCGATAAGACCGCCCATTGTATACACTACCCCGATTAGTTTTTGTAAATTACTTTGTTTGAATTTGTAAAGAACATTATGTGGTGTACAATAAAGTGTAATCTATCTATCTATCTAAGGCCCTTTCGAATGAGGCACAGTCACATCCTAGGCAGCATTATATTGTTTTAGGCCACCTGTACCCTGCCTCTTTTATTTTTCGTTGTAACACACAAGTTACTTAATACAATACCAAATCGCATACCACTCATCAAACCAATGTGTAAATTTAAAATCAAATCATATAAATCATTTTCGCATACATTTTAAACATACGAGCAGGCATCCATCTTATTACGGTACATGATTTTTAGAGCTTCGGACGTGTGGAAGACTGATGATGGACGAACGTAATAACGAAATATTTCAATTTTTATTCAAAATGTTATGAGAACATATTTGAAGGAAATTGCGCTGTTGTATCAGATGTATGGAAAAAAAACGTTAAGTATAGAAACGCCAGACTAATTGCTTATAATTCATGGACAAATAATAGTCCATACAAATAATACTAGACAACACCAAAACAATAAAGAAAGAATCTGTTGCACGCTCGTTAACTATATTAACATTAAAATCAGCTAGTAGCAGCTCAAATCCATTTGCAAACAATACTTTAATCCCACCGTTGGACCCTGATGTGCATCCTGAAATCGCACCTTATTCGATCCTAGTTTGTTCGTTGGTATTATCCAAAGGCTGAAGCCATTTATTCAAATAATTCCACGAATAAACGATTAAAAAAACCAAAATCTTAAAACATCTGCATTAAAAACGATTAAGTTTATTTTACATTGGAATCTGAAGGAAAGAGACTCGCGGAGCAATTCAAAACCGATCACCACACTTTTTTGTTAAACAGATATAGCTGTTTACAACCTAAATCATTCTGCTCAAGTTCTGTCTATTTCGATTGCAAATCGAATAGAGATTGTTTGTGCAGAGCGTTTCGTCCTTTCACTTTAAAACAAGATCGCGGTAAAAGGCATTTAATACAGAACATAATTATTATTACACAAGAAATTTGCTAAAAGGTCTAACCTAAATGTTACATTTAACAGGCCAGGTATCAGCCCAGAATGTATTACGCCATGTCCCAGTAATGTGTACAAAACGACAGACAGTATACAAAACGAAAAACTACACCAACGTGGTAGGTGAGTCTGAGAGACAACAAAATAGTTTTTTTTTAATATCTTTTAGCACAGTAGCACAGTGAAAAATTAAATGGCAATTTAAACATTTTTTTAGTCTAGCAAGATCTAGCCCGGCTTCTTTGAATAAATTATGTAATACTACACAGATAAAAAAGGAAACCTATCATTCACTCAGGACTAACATCGGAAAACACTTTTCATACAGTTTTTGAGATCATTGATGTAGCACACACGTTCTTTATTTCGAATTGTCTTGATATACAAAAACTAGGATGAAAGAGAATACAGATATATAGCAATACATGTATTTATGAGCTTGTATATTTTGAGATATATATAACATTTTACGTGAGAGTGCAATCGTAATAAGATAAATTTATACATAATCTCAATTGGCCAAACTAGTTAAATGAGTCAGCAGTACTACCTTTATGTAAATTCCGAACGATCCCTAATAATTTTGTCAGCAACTGTTTCAATTCCTGGTCGAGATCAAAGCCAGCCTGTGTCACTATAAATTCGTCCAGCGTTTGAAATTAGCTTCAATACGTTTAAGATCCAATACGGCTCAAATACTATATTTTTTTTTTAATTAGCGTTTCTGGGAAGTTTTTCAAAGATAGAGCAAAGTGTAAAGGCTTCACTGTACCTGACGACACTGATCTGTTTTTGCCAAATGGAATCGAGACGTCAAACACTGCCTTTTAGTTTCAAAATTGCGCGCGTTTGGGGCCAAAGATAACTACATAGTAACGTCGGAACTTCTGTAAGTTACAACAACTATTTCTTCCGAGGCCAAAGTAAGATTTGTGTTATGACTTTATTATGCGGTAAATTGTAGAGCAAGTTTATTAGGTCTTCAATTAAATTAGCATACTACGCCCGGCCCAGATATGCATGGGTTATTTTTACACTAAAATACTAACCTGAATTGATACTTCTTTAGATGGAAATTATTTCTGCTACGAAGAAAATTGAATTTACTGAGGTGCTCCAGTTTAGTGGAATGGTTTTGGCTACAACCAAGCTCTCTTGGCTTATGGTAAGTAATAGAAATCCCTACTTCTGAGGCGAGTATTATCTACAGGCTAAAGATCTTTTTTTTTCATTTGAATATATAAAACCATCACGTGACTAAATAACTAACGTTGTTGCGTGACTAAATCACGGCTGTGCGTTGATTTTCAATCAATGTACAGCATAAAATATAAGCTCTACAGACCTAAAAGGAGGTTATATTCTTCATGTATTACCTAAGATATTATATTTTGAAGAAGATTTGTAAATCTAGGCTAAATCTCAACACGGACGCGGGCATTCCACTAGTCAGACACAAATTGAAGTTTTGGAAACTTACAGAATTTTTTGACTCTTCGGGTGACTTTTTACCCGACTGTCCAAAGAAGGTTAATGTTTTTCGGGTGTATGCATGTATGTTTGTTCCTTTAATTTCGCTGTAGCCTAAACGTTGATGAATTTTGATATATAAGGTGTCATTGCATTCATCTTGATCACGGGACTAATATAGAGTATATTATAAAGTGTCAAGAAATCTAATATGATTTCTTGACACCCAAGAAATTCAACCATATTCAACCGCAGTTATACAAACCAATTCGATTTCCAACGAACCAAAAATCCTTTAGTTTATTCTGTAGCCCTAAACGGCTTGATGGATTTTGATAAATGAGGTGTCATTGGAATCGTCTTCACGAGAGTGACTTAGAATGCACTAAATGTCAAAAATGTAATATAGCGGAATAACCATAAAATATTTCCGATTTAAAAAAAACAATCAAAACCAATTATAAACGCGGATAAATGCGATGTCATTGGATTCGTCTTAGTCTTGAGAGTGACATAGGATATAGGATATACGAAGTGTAATTTATTATTAAATTTTATAAAGAAATATGAAGATTACCAAGCTTAAGAAACTGCAGTCGGGCTTCTTTGTTTTTAAACGGATTACTTGTTTTTTTTAATCCCGTTATCTTTTAGATGGGTGTCCTATTACACCCATACCTATATTTTATACACATTGTAAACACAGCTAAAAAACATAAAGAATAGGATGCGCAGCAACATGTTCTATTACAAGGACGACAAGTGACTTCAAACCATTCTACAGGCCGGTGCATTCGTGACACTCGTGATGGTATTTCATCGAAATGAAGCAATAATAAAACGAAACATTCCAAACCGAACATCAGTGCAAAAACGAAAGGTATCTGGCATATCACGTATATTATTATTCCGTGTTGGATCGCTTGCATTTTGATGATTCTGACGAAACCAATAGCATCATCAATATGCAAAACAACATCAATCAAAAATAAACTTTACTGCAATTCCTTTGGATTCGTAAATAAATATATAAACACTCAACAGATACATCCTATTCTACCCTATCCTATCCTTCCTACTAATAATATAATATTATAAACGTGAAAGTTTGTGAGGATGTTTTTTCCTCTTTCACGCATTACTGAACGGATTTTGATAAAACTTTACAGTAATATAGCTTATACATCAGAATAACACATAGGCTACTTTTTATCCGGGTACCACGCGGGTGAAGCGGTGGGTAGAACCTAGTAATATTATAAACGTGAAAGTTATTGAGGATGTTTGTTCCTCTTTCACGCTAAAACTACTGAACGGATTTTGATAAAACGTTACAGTAATATAGCTTACACATCAGAATAACACATAGGCTACTTTTTAGGGTACCATGTGGGCGAAGCCGTGGGCAGAAGCTAGTACATACATAGTCCTGACCTCGCACTATGATTCCCTGTGTCGTGGGTATCAGGAACTAGGAGCACCGTGGTACCACAACACCCAGACCCAGACCAAACATCTGCAGAACATGCAAACGTTTGTCCCGTAGCGGCAATCGAACCGGCACCTCTAACATCGCAGCCGATAAAGTCTTACAGCAGAAATTAGTTCAATCACGTAGGTATAAGTACAAACCTAGTTTTAAGTTTCTACTTACAAAATGGACTCATTTTTCTAAATAAATAAATTGTATTATTTATTATTAAAATTTAATGTTTAGTGGAAAATAAAACATTACGCGTGAGTCAATATGAAAGCGGCCGTAATTTGTGTTAATTAATTTAGTAAACTAGTACTTAGGTGAGTAATAATCACTAACCGGAGTGTAATTAAAGTCGTTAATACTAGTAACGTGACGTCAATACATTTTCAAACAACCAAATTACATGGCGTGCGTCAGTCTTAGTAACTTTCTCCGCCAAGGTTGTCTTAAATTGAACGGATGTTATTTCAACATGTTACTTTCTTAAATTTCGGTGGTTTTCAAGCCAAGGTTTACGCCAAATCGCCAAGTTAAAGTTTTCTTGAAAAATAAGTCGAATTTCCATGATGTTATTTCTTTATTCATTATTGTACACACAGAAAATACAGAAAAAAAAACTTATATATAGGACATTACAAAGGCGAATAATTTGAATTTTATTTCAGGAAAATAATTTGAAATTGTTTGAAACATCCTTTTATCAGCTGTATTTTGAACTGTGTTCCAACTCGAAGACTACTTTCATTCGAACAAGATGTTAGACATCGAAAATCTTACCTAATACAGCTAATTTATTAGTTTTTTTTACAGAAAACAGCAGATTTTTACTACCAGTTTCTTAAATTTAAAACATTTAATTCACAAAAGTCGTAGATCATTTGTTGTTCTCGTAAGTGTCGATAATCGCCCACCCCATGTTATCCCTAATAACATACTAGTTCTGGGACACTCAGTATACGAAGCCCAGTAAGTAAAGTTTGCGGGTAGTGCGTGGATGCAGCCAAAAATCATCTGTCATGACACTCTTCAGAGGAAGCCTATCTCCTGCGATGGACTTGTACAGGTTAATGGTTAATGATAAACCAGGCAGGTTCAATTTGAACACAGCAAGGTGTGAATCACCCTTCATCCGTATTATACATGGGCGGTAGCTTCAATGCAAATTCTAAGTCGGACGCGCAACACTAGGTTTGCATTACGTGTAATGCGGCTGGTCGGTAAATTTATATGCTAGCATTCACACAGAAAGCAGGTTACCGCCGACTCACCGACCTGTACCGGCACGAAGCAACATTGAAACTATGTTATTTTATACCGATAGACAGGCGACACATTAGAGTTTCAATAGCGATGTGGAATGTCAAGTGGAATGCTAACTGCGAAAATGCGACTTTCAAAAGGCGGGCATGTGCCAAATATAATAGTAGACGTGCCTCTGACTACCCTTGTAGTCCCCCCTACTTGGTTTGGGGTTGTAGAAAGGATATTGACGAAACATGTATGTATATAAAGCGAGAGTGATAGAGAAGCTCGATAGGTAAGACCTCGGAGAATGTACTCAGACCAAATTGGAGACGCTCTAGAGAAAGGCCAGGTAAAGAGTACACTTAACGGACGAGAATGCATATAGAGTGTGATGAAAGTAAATAAAGCAAAACAGGTATGTCAGTACCAGCAAGTTGAAATCCGTGTTCTCTGTCTACCGCTCCGTGAAACAGGTGTGACTTTACGTACATATATTATATGTATATCGCTGAGAATTAGCAAGTTGAAATGGCAATGGATATTAATTCGCAGAACCGACACTACAGGAGAATACAGGTGCAGGAGTGGCGACTACGAACCTGTCCCGAACCAATCCGTTGTTCGGACGTAAGAGGATCACTCACCTAACTGTAATGGTCGTAGGATATCAGGGCGACTCAAGACCGTTCGCTGTGACGTTATTTGCCGGTGTCCTGGTATCAGCGGGCGTCTTTCGACTTATAATTATACAGGCGCAGACAATCTGCTTTCGTAGTTAAATGCAACTTTATGCAGGTACACGCTAGCTCCATTATCGCATTATGTATGCGGAGTAATTAGTTTATTGATGGGAACTACGCCTCGCTGGCTAACACGGTCCAGTATGAGACAAGTATATTACTTGCTAATTAGTGGTATCAGTGATTGTAGTCTGATATAATTGTATGTGGCGCAGCTGAGACGAAGGTTGCGGGTTCGATTCCCGCGGTGGGACTAATGTTTGTATGATATGCAAATATTTTTCTCTGGTCTGGGTGTTTTCTCTGTATAATATGTATGAATTTACAAAAAAAGTAAACATATTGTATATCAGTCATGTAGTTCCATTATCACAAGCTCTGCTTACTTTGGGGCTAGATGATGCTGTATGAAAATGTCCAGCATTATTTATTTATTATTTATAAACAGAAAAGGTATTTACAAAATTACAGATATAAGTCTATTTATCTTAATACCGTTACAAACTATCGATAGATAGCTCATACCATACGGAAGTGATCTGATACCTGAACAGATCAGACAGGTTAAACAACTTTCCCAAAACACTATTTGCATGGATTTAAACTGAACATTTCGCGTCCTTTGGAGGGCAAGTCGAAATGTCAGTCCAGTTATCACAATCATTATATATGTGTGAGGTTTTCGAGTCTGAACTCCGTCATCAGAGTGTGCCACTAGGTCATAGAAACAAACCATTCAGGGAAATAACTGCAGAGGTCGCAGTGCCATCTTCATGTTCTACTCGGAAACAATAGAAACCCAATAACATTGAGAACTATCGTTGCGTGTAGTAAAGTGGCATTTTTACCGCAATTTGACGACATTGGCGCGCAATTGAGTACCTTCCAACAATGGCCTACATTACGAATACAATTCTTTATGAGATGAACTCAAGTAGAAGTGTTTACGACTTCCAGTGCCATCTGTAAAGATGAGAGGGCGTAACAACGGCGACGCACTTCGATAATAAATATAAAAATGCACTTTTAAACCAACTTCTTAAAAGATATATGTATTAAATAAGTTCGCCGATTACATCGCTGTAGTTGGTCAGATTGGAAAAAACAAATTGTTGGTATTTTATTTATCACAGAACTTAAAAAAATAACTACATAATTTCGAGTCAAGGTAAAAACATGATGAAAGACATGGCTCTTTCGATATATTTTTGGATGACTTAAAACCGATCGCTTTGAGAAGTTGGTGCTACTAGATTGTTTTATTTTTCACATTGAAAACTTAATCTTAGCCGGATAAGTAAAAATAGCTTTTGAAGATTTTTGGTGAAACTACCAAAAATCTTCAAAAGCTATTTGAGGTTGAGAATGTTCCATCTATTTTGTCCGAGCGCACAGAACTCTAAGTAGACGTAGCCTTAAGTCAAAGTCAAAGTCAATAGGTTTTTATTCATTGAAATCACAAGGATCATATAGAAACGTCAACTACGTGAATTTAAAATTCGAAAGTGAATTTACGCCGGTTCCTCGCGCGCGACCAAGCATAGAAGAATCAGGCAACAAACTCTGCTTGGTTATTTTTTTGATGATCCTTCATTCAGCTTTAGTGTGGTGCCAATCGAACGAGGTGAATTAATTTATAGAAAAAGAGTGCTACTCAAAGAATTAAAGGTGATAACTTTGCTACCTCGGAACACGCCGACTGACATTTCAGTCCTTACCCGTCATATTAATTTTAGTAAGGTAGGCCAGCGCTTCAAATACATCGCGACACGATGATAATAATCTCGTATGAAACATACCCTCAAACACCCTAAAGCGTATTTCGATTCCACTGTTCATATGAAACTCCCAGCGTGTTCAGTTATTCAATGCTCGCCATTTGCATTGTGGTCTAGGAGAGCCGGTAAGTAACCTACTACTGAACTGAACTATTGTACCTTTTATCCATTGAATAGAACATAATCCCGAGTGCTGTGAGTATAAACAACGTTTTGCGTTATAATTGACTCTTTATTTTAACTTCTCTTGCAAGGCGTTGTACGATTTACGGCGTTTTAATTTTTTTTAAAGGTCGGCAACGCGCGTTTGTATCCGGTATTTCAAGCGTCTTTAGGCTATGGTAACTGCTTACCAACAGGTTAGCAGTTACCATAGCCTATAGAGGCCACTATATTACCAGGCCATTAATGATGGCCGAAGAGTGGTAACAGAAATGGGCAGACGACATGGTCAAAGTCGGGGGGCCGTGACTGATGTAGACTAGCGCAGGATCGTGGTGGATGAGAGAAGCATTTACCCAGCAGCTGGTGAAGATTATGGAAAATAGTAGACTGTTGTGTGTTGGGGATCATTTTGATCAGGTTGCGTTTCCAAATTCCGAATTATACTGCAGGACAAAAGCCTCCCCCAAAAGTGTCTCAAGGAACGATTTGGCGTTACCTCATTCTATCGACTTTCTGTAACCTCGATATTATGGAGCTATCGAGTGAATTCAAGTACGGAGACAGTCTCACACTGCATATTCCAGTTCCTGGTCGCCATGAGAACCTTATCCCAAAGCGGTCGTCTGTAGTTAAGGGAGTAAATTTAAACAATGTTTTACTTATTTTATAAATTCAATCTACACGTTGCAAACATTGAGATTTACACGTCTTTTCACAAACTCGTTCCGACAAAGTCAGACCCGGTTTTCTAAGAAACAATAACGCTTTCATAATATTAAGTGCTTCAACACCTATAAAATAAGATACGCCTATAAAGGCGCACGCCCACAGAATACTTACTCCAGTAAACTATACGAGTGACAGTCATGACAGACAAGTAACCTTGAGGACCGATTTTCGCGTGAGACACCATCAATCAAGTTTAGTCTCGCATTAACGTAATGACCGTCGTCGGACGACGCCCTTATTTTCCCCTTTTTTTCTCGAAAACTTACTGCGAGGTAATTCGTACACGATACGGACTCTTAAACGCCGACATTTCCTGATGGAAATCTATGAATGATAACCGCTATTATGTTTTGAGAACACTCGACATTTACATTTCGACGCGGTTATCAATCTTCCTCCTATCTTGGGATCTTTGCGGTATTTATTTTATGGATCTGCTGGCGTTTTAAATAGATTTCCCCCGGCTAAGCTCACCTGAGCTTAAATAAGCAAGGCTACAGTTGTTTAAGTCCTAGTTAAGTCGGGAAAACGAATCTTAATTAAAAGGACGTCGCTTTTACAACATGAACTGTTTTTGTTTGGAATTCTCAGTAAAACTTTTAAACAAGCTGCTTCAAATTACTCGTGATACAGGTTAAGTACTACCTGCTAAGTATATAAATGCCTACCTGTCTCCATATTTACCAAAGCTAACAACTGTGGGTCTGTTTATCTATACTTATTATTTATCTAGTTTTACAGAGCAGCTTACGACACGTAATTTAAAAAGTATATAAAAAAAATCATGTGCGTGTCGGGCCACACGCAGGGTAGGGTTCCGTAGTATCTTATTAACTTATATTTACTTCCTGATTTACACAATTAACAACTTCATCTGAGTAATTGCCAATGTAATTTGTACAAAATTATCCTACATTTTATAAATTGGTCGACTATTACTCGTTAACTGTGATAGTTTTCATCTCACAATGAGATACACGAGGAAAAAAACCATCTCCACTTTACACGTAGGTGAGTTACCCTATTACAGCTTTCTAGTACTCTTAGTACTCTCTCTAAGCTAAGCCACGGACAGACGGACGGACATGGTGAAACTACAAGGGTTCCTTGTTGACCACGGAACCCTAAAAAAATTCTGTCGCGCACCAATGGACTTTCTAAAAAGGGAGGTTTTGTGATGAAACCCGCATAACCTAGAACTCGCATAAATTCAAAGGCATGAGCCATCGGGTAGTGTTCCAATAAACGATGGGCTTTATACCTGTCACGTGGAATACTTACTACTATGTAAAACGTGGGTGTGTCAACCCCCTACGTATAGATCTGAGGATGTCTATGCCCCTTGCATTACATCTGTGAGCGTGTTTGTTTTTGAATTTATTATCCACGTGGGTGGTGCCGCGGGTAAATGCTAGTAGTAAATAATTTCACTTGCGTATTCGAGTCATTATGAAACATTACAATTAGCTTCATTTGTTTCTGTGCTCGCACAATAAGCTCGAACTGCTTAAATAGGTGAGCTCTCCCTGTAGATCAGAGTCCACAGTCTAAAGAGAAAAGCTTGGACTCTTCCATCAACCAATAGTTCTGTACGAGTTTGTTAATAGCGATTTAAAACGAACAACGAAAGTTCATTACTAGATTTTTCTTTATCCCGTTTGATGCCAAGGTTAACCAGGTGTCAGTGCGGCTCGCGCACACGATGTCTTTCATACTGTAAATCAATACCTCAATTTCCAATTTTCCACCGACTATGTTTTGACTCATTCCGAGAGTCTTTGGCGACGTTTCCCTCCACGTCCCGTCTTGCACTGCGCGCAACCACACTTTGCTAGCAGTCCGCTCGTTAACATTGTGTCGTAATCGTAGGTCAGAGATATTATGGTAAGGGCCATCTTCAGGCGATTAATGTCATCTACTGAAACCGGCATGCACCGTTACACACAAGCTCAAGGTATCGATGATCTTATGAGTAATGAGTATGTATGTAAATGGACTCCAATTTCCGCATTCGGACTTAAATAATAATAAATAATGCTAGACATTTTTCACACAGCATTACCTTGCCCCAAACTAAGCAGAGCTTGTACTCGTATAATGGGAACTACATGACCGATATACTAATTATATTCTTTTTTTTAAATACATGCATATTATGCATAGAAAAGTTGGTCCATTATGCGTGGCGATCTTGGTATTCGAGTTATGAAGAGCAATTTGAGATGAGTACGATCGCAGAGTACTCAACCCCGCTGAACGAGTTGACTGAGCTAAACCACTTTCTAAAGCACTGAATATCCATTCCACTGTCAGTAACACAATAATATATCAAAATCACCACCAGTATTTTACAAGTACTTAGTAGAGCTCCTACCGCCAAGCAATTTTCGCATTGTTTATTAAAGGTAGT
Source organism: Perizoma flavofasciatum (assembly GCA_958496245.1). Lineage (NCBI taxonomy): Eukaryota > Metazoa > Arthropoda > Insecta > Lepidoptera > Geometridae > Perizoma > Perizoma flavofasciatum. The sequence continues at coordinate 9,069,178 of OY292434.1, read as the reverse complement.
AAGGGACTTCACTTGATATGTCTCAGGGTTGGCATCACACAATTGATACCTCTGATGTTGCAAGTGTCGATAATTTACGGTAACCGCTCACCAACAGACGTATGTTTGTTTGCCACTTTAGTTTACAAAAAACAGCCTGTAATATGTTCAGGTTGTCACGATGGACCGATTGCGTAGTCCGGTGTGATATATTTTACTTTGTAAGAGTTACAAGGAAGTAAACAAGCTGTTCTCTTTGGACTACAACACAGGCCAACATTTTCACTCGTTATGATGGAAATTCAACCGGGAATTCATTACGTAATTTAACGCTTTATTATAAATTAGGTTTACTCTATCCCAAGCGCATTTAAAACAGTTGCCCTGGAACTTAAGTACTGTTTAAAGGCTAATTCATGGAAAGTGTTCAAAATTTACAGCGAGAAAATATTATACGTTTACTGTAGGGCTTTGCGTCACCGGCTTCGCTCGCGATATCAGTTTAGAAGTTACATTTTTTTTACTTTTAGGATACGCCACGATGTCGCACATACTAATTTTCTATAGCCGTTTGAAGACGGGACCCAATATTTCAGCACAGTTGCGAGCATGAAAAAATTACATACATTTTGGACGTCATTTTTAAAAATTAAATTGATTCGCCGTCTTTGCATAAATGATAAGCTATAATATATAATACTAAGATAAGTGATAGTGTAAAAACTAACCTACCCCACGCTGAAATCACCGTGCTAATCCAAGCCCAATCAGAAACACAAGAACTATAATTTACCCTAAAACGGGATAAAATATGTATTTGTCTTTTGCGTGTTTTATTGTTTACCAATACTTCGGCATGCGCTATGATTACGGGATAAACTGAAAATAATGATCGTAAATCCCCCATTTTTAGGGTTCCGTGCCCAAGGGTATAAACGTTATTACTAATCCTACGCTATCCGTGTACCTGCCTGTCACAGGGATTAATATTTAAACCCGTAAAATATAGCTACAAAATTTCCACAGACTATATACCTACGTCTTGCAACATTTCAAAACCCAAGAAGTTCTTACACAAAGAACGTTGCAAAATTCAACTAACTTGTATTTTCCAAAGAGTTTGTGTTTATAATGTGTGGTGGTATGGAACCTGACTCGCGCTTGGCACTAGTTTCCAAATTTACAAGTAACATTCATGCACAAGACTACGAAGGAAAAAAGATAAGATCATGCAAAAATACCTGCATCTTCAAATGAATGAACAAGCGTTACCTCCTCACGACATGCTCTGTTGTAAAGCAATAACTTTGAATTTTACAATTAATGTTATTTAATGGCAGCTAATTATGGCCGGCTGTGATTTTATATTAACGAGTCGACAGGAATGGCCGTGATAACAGCTTTACGACTTTTTTACGTCAGCAAAAATTAAGGCGTCACCTCATGACGCTCGCTACTCATGGGCTACTTGTGCGGGTGAAAACCCGCACAAGTAGCCCATGCGTATGGAATACTAGGTTGTTTTGTTCGTGTGTTTGTTTGTCTGTTACCATTAAACCATTAATCTCTGAAATGGCTTCACGCATTTTCAAGTGATTTCTTTGCAAACGTTTTGTATGGTTGGTTCTTAGATAGGTTTTATGAGCACAAGCCACAAAGGGTCGCTATAATAGACACTATAAATAATTAAAGGGTTTTTAAATTCACTTAAATGTGAATTTAAAAAAGCGTGGGGTGGGGGTGTTGGGTATCAGGAACTACGGTATTGTGGCACCAGGTACCACAAACCCGGAACCAGTATCTGCAGAACATACAAACATTAGTCCTACAACGGAAATCAAACCCGCGTCCTCTGGCTACTCGCCCGCCGCGCTATAGATTGAAGGTCGCTATACATTAAACTGTAGTGTTTGGTAACGTTACTTTTTTTATTTTACTTTGTGTGTTGATTATTGCAGTGTAAATTTATAGCAAAACACAGAGATTCCGATGTTTACAATTACGGCGACACGTGTCGATAACATCTCGGCAATATCGTCTCGAAAAATAATAAATAAAAAGTCGATTACGCAAATGACGCAACACGTCGCACGACGTTATCCGCAAAAACAAACACAAACAGTATCGCGTATGAAAAACGACGCTCGAATTTTTGTCGCAATATTTATTCGCGATCCGCCATACGTCACACTGCAGATACAGAAAAACAAGAGCAAGAACGCAAAAATGGTGCAGTGTGACACAATTCAGAGTTTATATCCGGAAAAAGGTTCATAACGTAAACATGGCTGTAAAAAAATGAGTTCTCCTAACCAGAAACACATGGCTTTTTACCGTCTGAAGTAGAAGAGGATTCGATCAACTTTTCCCACACACATTCATAAATTTATAGAACCTATCCACACCTTTTCAAAACGTGTCCGTCACTTGGCATAGTGTAGCTAGCCCTCAAAATGGGTTATTCCACAATCCCCCCTGAGAAACCTCCCTTAGGGGGAACTTAACTATGCAGTATAGAGTTGAGAAAGGGAAACTTGCCTGCAATGCAGAGTGTTCGTCAATATTGTATATACTTTTGACATCGTATGCTTACCTGTAACAAGTTAAACACAAATCGTTAATAATATTAAACCTCAAAATAGCCCCAAAGTAAGCAGAGCTTGTGTTATGGGTTGATAACACAAGCTCTGCTTACATGGTTGATATACTACTTATATTTTTTTTTGTAAAGACATAGATACTATACATAGAAAACACCCGAGACATACAAACATTTTTCCCGAGGCAGGAATCGAACTCGCAACCTTCTGCGTCCCAGGCGGGTCTTCGCCCCACCACAGAGGTCGTCATAATACATAAATCAGCAGGCCAGAGTGTCGGAGTTGTGAAACACTGCACTGATGCAGTATACAATATTTTCTGAAAGCGAACCTGCTTTGACCATTTTATTATGAAACGGATAAAATAATGAGAAAACAAACCGGCCAATAAAAAACAGCTAAGCACACATGATACACGAATATAATAAACAAATATAATCAGTATCAAAGCCAAGAGTTGTACTTAGGGAGAGAAGAGGTTGAAATGGTTTTAGCTAAGAGTACATGCGTGAGCCAGATTTGTCAAATTAGCTCTGGGTTAATTTACTAGGCATTTTGTAGTGTCCAATCTACTTCGAGAGTTAGATCGTTACCCAGGTTAAAGAGGTCGCCCTGTGTCACGTAAGTGGGCCATACTGGCTTACTTATTTTTTAATGTTATTTGGAGTCAGACCATCATGCGGTTCACCAGATGGTAAGACATTACTTATATACTTACATCTGCAACACAAGCAGAATTTGCATTTAGCTTCTATATTGTCTACGTTTTGCATTTCCGTCTGACAAAAGAAAGAAAGAAATATTTTATTGTCTTCTCTTTGTCGACAAGACCGTTCTTAGATGCTCATGCTACCTGCTCATGCAGGGACATAGCTGATGCGTTTCCTACCCCAAAGACAACCTTGAAAAGTTTCGTGTGTCAGTAATTTAACTGGTATATAAACAGTAATTTCGGTCACCTCAAAAATCCGTAAGGTTACCAAGTAGGGGGCAGTCAGAGACACGTCCAAACATATCGATTTGGCACACATCCACGTTTTGCATAAGCAGTACTTAGCATTCCGAGTGACAGGTCGCAAGCCCATCGCCGCTTATTGGAACGCTAACTGGTGAATGGTACCTATACCCTTCAAATCGGAACACAATGCGAGCATTATTAGGAGAAATAGATACGATAGTAATTGGAAGTCCTAGATTAATTCTACCTAGATTAGTTCTAGATTCGGGCATGGGTGTTTTCTATGTATAATATGTATGTATTTACAAAAAAAATGTATATAAATAGTATATCAGTCATGTAGTTTCCATAACACAAGCTCTGCTTACTTTGGGGCTAGATGATGCTGTGTCAAAATTTCCAGCATTATTTATTTAATTATATCACAAAGGAGCTCTACTAGTACTAACACTTTTACTAGTGTTTGTCAATGCCCTGACCAACCACTCAGGTAAGTATATGAAAAATCTACAAGACTTTCGCAATACACCGCATACAATACCGGGAATATCCGAGATGTATCGAATCTCCAACGTGCAATCCCTTTTAGCAGCCGCAATGTGCGCTTGATTTAGTACACGTCCTTACGAGCAAAGTAATGTCCTCGCGTTGTCGTTGCGCTAATTCAGATGGATTTAATGTAAGTGGAGCGTAGCGGAGCACCCAACCGTTAGTATAATGTCTTGCTTTAATGCATAAAGTTTTTAGTTGAAAATGATGATGACAATGTACTTATTCTTCTCATACGGGGCTTGATATTTAAAAAAATATGGGAGATTAACGTTGCATACAGTATGTAAATATGAATATGGAATGGGATGATGTCCGTATTTCTGTGAGCGGACGTTCCTATTTCTATGCTTGAGGAACTATTGTTCCTCAAGCATAGAAATGTGATCTCTGGGTGGGGTTTGAAAGGGGAGACTGGTACGAGTAGATGCATCCTATTCTACTACTGGATGTGTTGGATCCAATAGAATGTTGCCAATACAGCGTTTCCGAACTTTGTTATGAGGGAATTGCCGAATTTGCATCCAGCAGAATCAAACAACGAAATTCCGCCAGGCAACAACGAAATGTAGTATAATCACTTCTGAAACAACAGATCAGTTCCCAGTTCAGTTAATTTGAAATAACGTAAGGGAAACTTTCTCAAAAAAGACAAGTCAATTATTACTAGTCATTTAAAAATCCCGGCTCGTTGTATTTCGTCATCTATCTAGTGACGTATGGTGGTAAAATGTACCTTCGAATCTTTCAGGAAGTCATTCAAGATGACTGCAAAAATCGCTTTACAATCGGCAGAGTAGTTTTAGAGATTTTTTCAAATTTTTGAAACGTGTATTTCTGTCTTCGGCCGCAGCACACCCTAGTGATCTGTGACTATAAAACTAATATACGCAGGCATATAAATCGATTCTAAAAAGCCGCATTACAATGATAAACTGATAAACCGGAGATAAAGGGTAACAGACAAACACACAAAATACAACTTCTTATGGCAAACGCATATACTGGTCCTGTCGCCGCAGGTAAACAAACAACTCCTACCCCAAAAACATATAGGTACCGGCTTGCGTCACGATAAAAATATTGTTCTAAAACATTAACATTCATATAGGTGACAATTTAATCCCCTAACAAAGTGTGAAACGTGAGCAATAAAATTGTATCACATACAATATGCTTGTAAAGCTCGAAAAATTCATGATGTTTAGATTAAATGGCTCGACACTTGATGAATGGCCTGTAAAAATAACAGAACGAATCGACAGCAGAATAAAACACTGCCTATGACACATACCAGCATCATTCATTCTGTCACATGTAACGCTGAAAATTTAAAGAGCCACCGTGGAGTTACACAAAAGTGTCTGTCACTCATAATTTACCAGTCGGGCGAAACTAAGCTTTATTGAAACTGGACACGTATTTCATGTCCCCAGTATTAACTGACCAAAGGGAGTTGTGAGTTTGAAGCCTTTGTCGGTCTTTCTGATTTTAATCATGAACGAAATTTGACCTTTGAGGTTCTATTGAGTCCTACAGGGAGACAGCATTTACGTCAATATTCCACGTAGAAGCAGCTCGTAAATGCCGATGTCAATAAAACTCCGTTAGTTTCTCGTATCCCCGGTACTTTCTTGGGCACGATGCGTCTAATGACTGACCTTACTGACCTGATATGTTTAGCTTGAAATGAATTGTTTTTATTTTTTTTACTTACTCAAGTTAAATAGTGTAAATAATAGTTTAATATAGTGAAATTCATTTCAGTGCTACCTATAAAGAACATATAAACAAAGTGTCTTGTCCTTAAATAGAGACAGTAAGAAACGTGTTAATGGACACATCCTTAGCTATACTCTATTTATAAAACTAGGTCATATTACTAGGATACATTAATTTATTTTAAGTAAAATAATGTAGACTGATCAAAAAAAATATATATTTTGGAGAAATTTTGCCCCGCGAACTTCTAATAGAGTCACTAGCCACTACGCCAGTAAGCCACCAGTGTTCTTCCTACAATACTATTTAAAACAATGTCTAAAATGACGCCATGGCACGCGTTCACTGCAATACAGAGTTTTCATTATTCAAAAGGCCGGATGAATGTCACATGACTCTACGAAATTAATTTCACTAGTAATTCCCTGACCGGTAAAATAGCTGCCGTTATTTTCATAAATTCCAAATAGTATTACATAACACAATTTGTTTATTTCATTACCACCCCAACAGTGTGACAGTGTCCAATATCCCTCCTAGGTTTCCCTGTGTAGTGGGTATCTGGAACAACGAGTACTACCATAGTTACACAGCACCCAGTACGGGTAAACCGGTTGATAGCTTTTCAACCGACTACTTGCCCGGTACGTCATGAAAGCGGCTTTTATGATTCTTATCCATGTTATTAGATACATAAAATTATTTCACGCGGTTACTATTTTTATAAATAAACAGTATGACCGAAGGCCGGATGTGTGGAGATAAAATAATGCAGGCAACAAAGGCACATAAACTTTCACTCGATTGTCTGTCTGTAGGTAACTAGTCCATCAGACTTTTGGGAAAATGTGGTGTGTTCTTTGTCAATATTTATTCAGTGGACATTATGTAAAGCGTCAAGAAAGAAAGCGAGAATTCCATTATTTATATTATTTACCACTCAACAGATATATATTCCTACCCCACACTAGGATTTCCTGTGCCTTTCCCAAAATGTGCACAACATACGGCCATGATCCGCCTCCATCCACCTACCTCCATCATCCATCCATAGAGTGGGAGAAAACTCCAAAATGCGTCGTTTGTTTAGAATTTTTATAAAAATAACTATAAAAATTATCAGCGTAAAAAAACTCCAAAATATTCTAGAGTTCCGAAGCCAAATGGCGAAAACGGAACCTTTACAGTTTCGCCACGTCTGTATGCCCGTCCGTGTGTCACAACCCGATTTCTCGCTCAGTTTAAGTGTTTCGAGATTTAATTTGGTACGCATATATTATGTTTTCTGAACTCAATCAAATCAGAAAATAAAATATAGGTAAGTGTGACTTTTTCACGCATCCCCCTAGTACATGTTAAGTGGGGAATGTTATTTATTTTTCACTACACCCTTCCGAGTGGTGTATTAAAATAAAATAAAATAAAATCATTATGGTTTTCTCAACTGTTTTTGATTTCAAGCTCACGTCAAGAAAATGCTTCAAAATAGCTAAAGTTGTGTCTCCCTTTCATTTTCTAACCTTGAAGTATTAAATAAAGTAAAGCATGTAGTATTTGATAGGAACTACTTACTAAAATTTGTTCGACCTAATTCCACTGATAACTTTAGGAGTTATGAGGCAACTTCAGGACTCTAACATACATACATAGCGAGACATAGCGTGTCTAGACACGTCTTATTTTGCTCTATACTTATACCTATTATTAAAAAAAGTAAGAATGGATAATTCTGTTCGTCTTCAGTATTTTACACCCCAGCATAATAGTTTTCCTCTATTTTAGTTACCTAATTGCGATGGGAATATATATTTTTATATCAACCAAGATAACACCATCCAGACCAAACCACTATCTGGGAGAACGCTATCTAGAAACCACTAAAGTTTTCCTATAAATACTGGTTCATAACAATATGTGGTTTAGTCCATTTGTTGTTTCGAAGTAAAACACTAAAGGTATGTATTTTTACTGAATACACATAGTAATAGGATCTTATACGAGGCGCACGGGGTCCTATCCACACACCGGTTCTTTCACCAAATACCAGACCACAAGATTTTTTTAAAACGCCCACCAAATATGAACCGAAGACCCAAAGAGAGAAAGTCTCAATGTGATTTTACGTGGTGTTCTTACTTCCTAGGTGCTTTTGCACATGTACATTTTACGTACATTTTGCTGTAAAACTGTTTTAAATTTTCAGAATAATGGAAGAAGCACACGGCGTACAATTGGTGACGGTGGAGGATGACCACTCCTACCATCTGAATGAAGCAGAACTAGAGAAGATCCTGTTGAGTGAGAACATCAAAGACCTGCCTGTAGCAGTGGTGAGCGTGGTTGGAGCCTACCGCGGTGGCAAGTCCTTCCTACTCAACTTCTTCCTCAGATATCTGTCTTCCTCGGTGAGTTTACATGCAGTTATAGTCGAATCTATAGTCTGTATAGTTCTGCCTACCTCAATTTGCGACGTTCACTATTGAACAAAGACCTATTGCGGAGGAAGAGCGTCGCGATCACTCACCCTGATGAAGACTCTCAGAATGAGTCGAAACTTAGTCAGTGCCTCCACCGATAGTGTGGTATGTAAAAATTCCCAATTGTTGCAAAACAGTCGAAACGTCGAAAAAGGAAAAGGTAAAAAACGCGATAAAGGCCCGCAAAAAACTTATGATTATGTTAACTAATCGCGTAAGTATGAAAAATACAATTGTAAAAATTCTGTTTGGCAATATGTGTGAGGTCGAAAGACCTTTAGAATAACTCTAGCCACCTCCATCCACCGATTTCCTGCAACCGTCTCAATGTCATTGGTAAATTGCACCGGGCCGTAGGAAACTGCGTTTTATGGGTTAGTGTCACTGTTCAAGAAGCTTTTATCTAAATTTTTGATTTTGAGAGCAATGCCAATGACTATTAGTTCTTCTACGGATTTTCTCCTTCTCAACATCGATGTTTTGTACCAAGGTTTTGTTAAGTATTGTCGTAATGTTTCAGCCGTCAGCTCGCTCGGACGGGGCATGGATAGGCGAGGGTAGCAAGGAGCTCACCGGCTTCAGCTGGCGAGGTGGCTCTGAGAGAAACACAACAGGCATCCTTATGTGGTCCGAACCGTTTGTGATCACACTACCTTCTGGAGAAAAAGTTTGTAACATTATTATACAATCTATAAGTATAACTATATATGTTTGTACGATCTGCAAATATTTATCTCGGGGCTGGGTGTTATCTATGTACCTATAATATTTAAGAATTTACAAAAAAATATATAAGTAGTATATCAGTCATGTAGTTATAAATAAAAAAAAATAAAATAAATAAATAATGCTGGACAATCCACACAGCATCATCTAGCCCCAAGCTAAGCAGAGCTTGTGTTATGGGTACTAGATGACTGATAGACTTAATACAATACATTACATAGATAGATATTTCTTTTTATTATACATAGAAAATACCCAGAACACCCGGAACAAATATTTGCAGATCATACAAACATTTGTCCCAGGGCGGGAATCGAACCCGCAACCTCCTGTGTCGCAGGCGGACCTTCGCCCACCGCGCCACATCGGTCGTCATGTCGGTAGTTCCCATAATACAAGCTCTGCTTGGCCAGCTTTATTATTAATTATACCTTATTATTCACTGACACCTGATTAGATTGCATAATATTAACTTTCTGGTTAAAAGATGACCATAAACAAGATTTATTTACATGGCAGATTATTTATCCGACCGTAGAATGTCTTTATTTCGTCGATTATGCAGATTGTTTCGTGGTTATGCTGTTTAATCGGATACAGGGACAGGTCTGTAGTCTTATAAATCTAACCAAATGCACAGGTGGCAGTTCTCCTTATGGATACTCAGGGAACGTTCGACAGCACCAGCACCGTTCGGGACTGCTCGACTATCTTTGCGCTATCCAGTCTATTGTCATCTACGCAGATTTACAATATTAAATCCAACATCAATGAGGGAGATCTCCAAAACCTTCAGGTATGCCTTCATTATTTATTATAGTATGCAATACTGGTGAGTATAGAGTTCAATGCATATCCAGTCTCAAGAAACGCTAAAGAGAGGTCATTATAAAACTTGCATGATCTAAAAAAGTAATGATAGTGTTGGTGAAAAATAAATTTAAGACCTGAAAGGTTCTCAACCTTTCTGGTTCTAAACTTGAGATAATGTTTATAGTTGTTCACCAACTACGGCAAACTGATGAAGGATCAAAATGAAAAAGCGTTCCAAACTTTGGAATTCCTCGTCAGGGATTGGATGAACCCTTGGGAATACGACTACGGACAAGACGGCGGGGCATTATACTTGGCGAAAAAATTTAAGGTGATTTTCTCATCTATTACCAGTGTAATTTGTTTATTTTAAAGTACTCGATTCAATGACTGCTAATTACCCGTACTAATACCAACTTATGTGTGTATACTTCAGGTCGACGCGAACGTAGCTCCGGAACTGACAGAACTGCGTCAGCATATTTTGGCTAGTTTTGAAAAGGTCATCTGCTTCCTTATGCCACATCCCGGACTTGGAGTGGCAAACACGAAATTCAAGGGGAAAACTAATGGTATGTTTCACATTGGTGTATCGGTCTTTTCCCCGATTAAATGTCGAACTTATAAATTTCTCATTAATCACTTCTAGAAATGGAAAAATAGTTTTGATTATTGCTCTTAAACAAAGTTGATTCGAAGATTGTGAGAAGAAATTTGCCTGCACATGATGAATCAAATTGAACATTCCAGAAATGTCCGAAGACTTCGTTAAAGAGCTAAAGGAGCTCGCAGCCTCCATCTTCAGCCCGGAGAACCTTTGTATAAAGCGAATCAGCGGGCAGCTAGTAAAGAGCCGTGAACTGTACGGCCTTTTTAAGTCATACATGACTGTCTTCAACAGCAAAGATATTCCTACGCCGACGGGCATTTTAGAGGTAAAATCTGTTTTGTAAGCACCAATGATGAATAACCTAAGTGGAGGAAGCCTTGTGGAGGGAATTGCTTTAGATTAATTAATTTCGTTAGGTAACTTGAATCGATTTTACCAAGATCTTGTATGTCAAACCAAACTCAGATGTTGCAGTGTCGATTGGTGACGACGCCGACGGTGTGCTCATTATTACATGAGCTAATTCCAGTTTAATTTTATCGTATTTGAACAGGCCACGTCAAATGCTGGTCTGCTGATGGCTACAAACCTGGTTAAAGATAATTTCGAAAAGAACATGGAGGTTTCTTGTGGTCTGGAAGCACCAAGCATGACAGCGGCGGAGGTCACTAACCTGCACCAACAAGAGTTGGCCACCGCACGCGCCATTTTCCAAGCCAAGAAGCTGTTAGGCAATCAGAAGTACATTGACAAAAAGCTCGAGGAACTCATTCAGGTATCCTTGAATCCTTGGTTATCATAAATTTGTGTAATGGTTATATTTTAAACCACTACACAAATTTATGATACTAAATTAGGAACTAAAACCTTTGTCATGGTTTGCAGGAGTTGGCCAACAGACTTAAAGATTTTATCGAGATAAACCAGTCGAAGACCTTGAAAGCTATCGAAAATGGCAATGCAGCTTACGATAAAACAATAGAAGAAGTTACGAAGGGGAAGCCATTGTGCGTGCACGCTATTGACCTCAATCAAATACAAAATAATGCAGTAGCAGCTGCTTTAAAAGTTTTCAATCATAACAGGAAAGTTAGTCACGACGGGCAAGATGCAGATAGAGACAAATATGAAAAGGTTTGATCTACAATATTCTAACTGTTACCTAAAACACACACAAAAAGAATGAACGACACTATAGAATAGCTGTGTTTTTACAGTTGTTATATTTTTTCCAGGACTTGACGGAAAAATACGATGTGCTCCTGCAGCGGAACGACCATAATAACAAGAGGATCGTTGCCGAGCTGAAGGCCGAGTACTTCGAGTATATGATGCAAAAAGTCAACAGTGTGCCTAACTTGTGTCAATCTACGTTCGCTGATGAGCATCGGCAAGCTAAAACGAGAGTACTCCAGGAGTTTGAATCAAGAAGAAACCTTCCCAACTCGTACGGTGCAGATGTTTACAAATCCGACTTACAACAGGTAAATTTACAGGGGGTGAATATTAGAAATTATTTTCTTAATTCACCTCAGCACCATAAACTAGCGACAGCTGCCATAATAAACCTTAGGATGACCCAAAACTTTTTTAAACCATGCAATGTTTCAGACCATCGAGCTGCAGTATATTCAAACGAAAGAACTTAACGACAATGCCAACAACGAGTTGTTAAAAACAGCATTGATGATATTTGCTAAGAATAGTACGCAGCTTAGCGATCTGCGCAGATATTGCTTACATCCGAATCTATTAAGAAAAAAACACGAAGCAGCCAAAAAGCTGGCATTTAATATGATTTCTCCAAAACAACTTTGCGGCGACAACTACAGAATTCTCAACCGGGTAGGTGAATGGGTGAATCAATTAAATGAATTATGTTAAATTAAATTAAATGCTTCAAAAACTATAGAGCCGTCATCATACAAGTTGATAGATTGTACTTTGGTGGTCGAAGTCCACCAATATCTGGCCAGTCCCAGTTTAGACTCATGTCCAATGACTGTCACTGAACTCGGAATAGAACTTGGAAATAATGCGAATTATCCAACTCTTTCTTCGGATTTTGTAATATATAAGCCCAGCGCTTTCAGAAAACTACTCACTTTATTGAGTAAATCACTATTTTTTGCAGATAATGCAAAATCATTATGAAGAAATAAAAGCAATCAACGAATCAGCCAACGAGCAAGCTGTCACAAACGCATATTGGGACTACCGAAGAAAATATGACAATCTAAGCGATTATTGGTATTGGGCTTTTACTTCTTGGGGCACAGCCAGAAAGTACCATGATGAAGCTATGCAAGTAGCATGGCAGACTTTCTACGGACTCCGAGACAGCTACTTTAGCGAAGAATATGATGTTTACAAGCACAATCTGGTAGACGTAAGTAAAACAGTTGCTTTTATATTATAAAATATAATTTGATTTATTTATTATCATATTTAATAATATAATTTGATGCACAATAAAGAGTTTATTTATCTATGTAGGGTAACCAAATGTGTAGGAGTAAATTTTAAAAAAAACTAGTTCGTACCCCAGGGTTAAAATGCTGATCTTAGGAAAAGGGGTGATTCAAGCAATATTACCTATCAAAACAGTGTGCTAGAGAATCGATGAGGTAAAGCAAAAAACTTAATTTACCGTCAGAATTTGCAGACAAAATATTTTTTCTAAACTTCTTCTAGAGCCATATTTACTTCGGATCATGTTACCTATACCATCCTATATAATGACATTGGAATAGTACTGAAATTATATTTTTTTTTTTGTATTTCAGAGATGCGAGTCGTATTTCAAGAACAGTTAACCACAAGCAAAACAGTTTTTATATCGTCCATGTAATTTGTTTTTAGTGAACTGTAACAACCTTTATAACTAAAAGCTTTCTTTTTTGAAATTTTATTACGACTAGGTAATTGACTATTCTCCTGCTGTCAGCGCGGTGTGTACGCAGCCTTGCCTCACCGATGTATGCGACGAAGAACGGGTAGCTTCCCTTCAACCGCTCGCGCCGCCGCCTTTATCTAGTCACGCACTAAAGGCAGAGCTTCGAAGTCAAGTCAGTTCCCGTCTCCCGACTGTCGAGGGAAGTCGCGGGCGGTGCTCATGAGGAAGGACCTCTAAACGGTCAACGTCAGCAGGAGAATAGTAAAGTACATGGTATAGTCGTAATAATATTCTTAAACGATACTAAACCACAATAATTTCAATTTTATAAACACTTTCATTCTAATATATGTATTTTGTATTTTAAATGATTAAAGCTTTGAAGGAATCTTGACTCCTAAATATCCATAAAAATGGCGCGAATCATGCTATACCTACACTATTTATAGTGAAGTCTTACTTCAGAGCGTTTCTCAAAAGTATAACCTATATTTATTATAACCACAGAAATTAGGACCCAATAAACCAAAACAAACAGGCTCACGACGTTATTTTCTATGTTGGACATCTTCAGATAGATATTCAGTGCGTAGATCTTTTGAAGATACCAAGTGGGGGTAATCAGAGGCACGTCCAAGTATTATATTTGGCACATGCATTTTGGTTATGCTTTGCAAGTAGTCAGCAGGTGGAATATCAATTTGAGATATATTTTCAATCCTTCATACGTAGAGAAAGTAAAATTGGATTTCAGATAATCTGTGTCATATTCAAAACGCGCTCGGCTTACACAACTTACTAAGTTAGTACCCGCATAGATGTAGTAAAATTACACAGTTTTGCATGTTCCATATCACATTTTCCGTAAGGCAAAATTTTTTTGCGATTAAAATTTGAGCAACTTGCAAACTATTTCGAGTTTTAAAGATAAAACGAATATAAAGTTAAAACCACACTGTAAACATCTAGCACCGAGACAATACAAAAAGGAAGAAGCGGAGGCAATTTCTGAAAACACAAACACAAGAACAAATTGGAGACTCGCGTGGAGACCGCAAACGCTAAGCGCACCTTTTTGCTTATCACTCGCTAAAATAAACTCGAATTCTGTTCAGATGCTTCCCGCGGGATGTGAGATAACTAGAATACTTCCTTTAGGAATAAGCACAAACTTTGCAAGACAAAAATGTTACTGCTTCAAAGCTATGAAAATCTAGAGTCTGCTGACAACTTTGTGAGTAGGTATATATTATAATGTTTCGTGTTCAACAAAGTTAAATGCCACTATTGTTCGAATTGTCAACCAACCCTCACAAACACTATAAAAGGAACAAAAAGCAAAATCTCGATAAAACATCAAATAGACACGATCCCGCAACGGATAAAAGTAACACGATTTTCAAATTAAAAATCCACGAGCGTTGTCCGTCGAGCTAAGCGCAACACGAGACCTGAAAGAGAAATGCATTCTTTCTAATTGCATTTCTCAGAGAAAAATGGCGTACATTTCTTTGTAGGTGCCGTTGAGGGTGCAAGATCGCGTTGGTGGTCGAATTGACATTGAGCGATTGACGCCGCCGCTGCGAGCGCCTCGGCCAGTCATGAGTTATAGACGGGCTGCCCGAGTGTGTTAGACACCTTCCTACGCCTGAAAGGACATTTTACAGAATCATTGAACCTTATCATTTTATGGAATCATTTGCCCTATATTCTGTAACAATGAAATGTCAGAACTTCTTATTTCTCTTCCAGCAATGATCGATAGCGTGATATAGGTAATTTTAATTAAACAGGTGACGCATTTATCTGACGGGGGAAATAGGGCCCGTTTGAAACAGAATTCACGCTACCCAGCTCAACAAAATGAAGGCTACGTTTGAGAGGGGGGGGCGACCTCTATAACAAGGTGTCAGCTACCTGACACTATTGTGTGATATCCTGCTTTGAGGGACGAATATTCACGTCCCAATAAATGTTACATCGGTAAGCCCCCGGCTCAAAGGTCCGAGCACAGAAAGGGATCTGTTTATTCAACGGTATACCATTGTAAATTATTAGATTATATTTCATCATATACCTAGCATGAATCAAACACGAGTTCGACGCGAACTAACGCTCATTGTTTAAATGAATTATTAAACCGAGATACCCGAGTACGAGCACACATTGTATTTCGGGCACGTATGAAATTACAACCTCAATAACACCAGAATAACGACGGTGTGGAATACAAAAAATACCTGAAACAGCGGCCATTGAAAACTCCGCAACTGGAGCGAAACGATACATGAATGTGTATACGATACAAATGCAGTCATCAAATTTTATTATCAGGTGTTCGAATAGCGTACTGTACGACATCGAGTCTTGGAATACTAACGTATAGCGAATCATTGATGGCTTTAGGTATAAACCAAGTATCGCAAATGGGGTATAGTCGAGTCGCGTAAATGCAGCATTCACGAACGTCTTGTGCCTCATCTTAATGTCCTTAATGGCTTGATTTACTACAAGAACTTCTTTGATTTAAAGAGACTATACAACGAGATAGTCTTCATTTAAATACAAAGCTATATAGATGTAAAGAACTGGCTTAGCGTGAAGCTTTTTGTGAGTGTACGCTAAAAGGGTGATAATATTTGAGAAATAATTCAGACCGCTGTGTGTACCACTAATTTTCGGAAGCCACAACACAATTTACCCCGATGAAATAATGTGGAATGCTTGCTTTATTTCTGTCATTGTATTTTCTTACATACGAATTTCACCAACAATTTATTTTAGTCAGGAAATCGATGGCAAATTAAGCATCACTGATAATCAGTATAATTAACTTTTAACAGGTTTTAAATAATTCACTAAATAGTCAAAAATTTTATTACAGGATAAAAAAACTTTTTTTGTTTATATTTACAATCACTAGCAGTTTGTATCTGTTTGTACTTACCTTCAAATATTTCGTTATTCACGCCATCAATTCCAAGGAAATTATAGTTTCAGTTCACAACACGCATATTTTAAATGACACTCAAAACGTAGAATCGGATTCGATTCGATTCAGCGAACTCGAATTTCCAGCCGCACTACAGCACTTATCACTGGAAAGTACGATGAGATCATTATTGACCAATCCAGGCGTGTAAAAAAGGCATCCAAATCCCTTTTGATCGTACTTCTGAACGGATGTGGTCATGCCCAACGCGATGCCATCACAGTTGACCAAACCGCGAATACGAAACGAGCGATTAACCAGTCACTACAAAACGTGCACAGAAAAACAAACCCGGCAACCGTGGCTAATAAGATAACGCTAAATACAGGCTGCAGGCTACATGCAAAAGCCTTTGTGGCAGTGAAAGTGAACGGTTGGGCAGTACGGTCAGACTCTCGATTTCGCATGCCTCGAGGTCTCGGCTGTTGTGGCACGGCTATGTGTGATTGTCATAATAATTGGCCGATTACGAAACACACCTTTCTGCATAATACTGACTGGTTCAAAAGGATTATTCTATTGAATGTGGAATAATAAAGCACGTTTCAAGCATCGTATGTGTTTGAAAACGTGCATGCGTTCAGTGGCCAATAAAATCACGTGCAGATCAACTGATAAATGCATTTTGAATTGTGCTGAGTTTAAAAATGTAAAAAACCACACGAGTAAGTTATTTTGAGAAAAAGGACAGGGTCATACAATGCAAGTTATATCACGTTTAGTTAAATTATGCAAACAAACTTTATGTTTACGTCGTAACATCGCGATTTCGATTATGCAAAATTTCACAAGAAAATCGATAAGAGAGCGCAAGTTGAGCGCACATATTTGCATGTAGCAGTGTAGCTACGGACCTCTGCGAATCTGGGAACCAGATACGGACAATTTCTTGCAAATAAAGACATTCCTAAGATACCGCTTTTTGAGCATATAACGGTACCTGCAATGGCGTATTCTGCTTATGGTTCTGCAAGTTTAATTTTATTTTAAAGTTAATACTCTCTACCTTTATTTAGCTAAAGCAATATCCTCCTTCACTCGAACTAACTATAAGAATTGAAATGAGTGCACTCAGAGAAAGGTGAATTTGCATATTGAAAAACAATAGTAGGACTCAAACCCCCCGAAGCCGACATTACATCGAAACCTCCCAAGCGTTCGACTTTTCCACTTCGAATCGACTTTCTATTTTATTGTGTTGGCGCTAACGCGACATTGATGGCGGCACTTATTGCACTTCGCGAGACTTTTTATTCGTTTTCGAGGTCCGACGGATTTGGTCGCGAGTGGAATTCTGTGGCATCGGTCAAATTGAACCAGCAGCGGCGGCAATCCCGAGGTCCGAGGAAATAAGATAAAGCTGATGTCTCACTACGTACCTGGAACAAGAAAAAATAAATTGAGCATAAAGTTGTTTTTACTGGGTTAGAATTGGGACAAAGGAGTGAGAGAAAAATTTGGGTTGGGGAAATGTGTATCGAAATTTACCAAACGGACCTCCGCATAGCTTAAATAACTTGATCTATATTCCATAGCAGCTTTCTTTATTGGCGGAAACTATACAGATATACAAAATATAATATATAAAATGAATGCTTAATGAACCTGCCGGTAATTTAATCAAAGCGAACAAAACTGCGAAGAGCGGGCGCTGTATTCAAATGATACGAACAAATAGCCCGGACTTCCGAAGTTGACGGCGTCACAGGAATAACCGGGGCATTCGGAAATATGGCCCGGACACCCGGCGTAGAAGAAATAATCCGGACTGAAGTTTCACTTCGTCGACAACAAAATTTAACTCATCCGAGTAAGAGAGTAGCCTTATTTTATTCAATATGCACAGTTTTTTTAAATAATTAATAAGCCATAATATTGCAATATTTTCAGTAACGGTCATCACCTTAAATGTAAACCAGCCGCAATGTACTAATATTTCTCACACGAAGATTGCAAAACGCTCAAAATAGCCTTATGGCATGCGGAAAAATTCGTTCCTCTTAATTTAATGCTAAGACTGACTTTAATTATAAACCCAAATACAAATAAAGTTTGACTTAAAAATATTTGATACTATTTTTCAAGCACTGGTTGTCCTCAGAGCTACATTGAATCTAAAACCTGAGCGATAGAATTCATTTTGTATCAAAAACCGAGTCAGAGTGACACGGACCTGATACGTCCCGGACACTCGGGAATATGACGGGATTGACGCGTTTAATCGAAAAACAAACGAAGCATAAATAGCTCGTAAAAGAGTGTCGAATGCAGAAAGCCGGGTCAACGAGCTACTAAAACGGCGGATTACCTGATAGTAATTTTTTGGTACGTAAAACAGGGTAAAGTTTAAAAGCCTTTGTCCCGTGACCGGTTTATTGAAATGACGGAGCGTAAAAAACTTAAGTTACTTTTAAATGCAATTCAATCTGCTGCGTTTAATGTCAGAAGGTATCGAAATATTTCAAACTGAGAATATAAGGACTACAAAAGTAAGGCATAGTATTTTTCAAACTTACGCGATTAAATAACATAATTATAAGTTTAACGGGACTTTATCGCGTTTACTTTTTTATTATTATTATATTCGTAATTGCACAAAAAAAAGAGTGTACAAAAGGTGGGCTTAATGCTAAAAGCATTTTCTACCTGCCAACCAGGTTTACAAAAAGATTTTTTTTATAATTATATAAGCTGTGGTCACGGAATGACTGTCATCCTGTGACCACGGCTGTTGCAATACAGTCGAAACGT
This sequence comes from Perizoma flavofasciatum, assembly GCA_958496245.1. NCBI lineage: Eukaryota > Metazoa > Arthropoda > Insecta > Lepidoptera > Geometridae > Perizoma > Perizoma flavofasciatum. The sequence goes on along the minus strand of OY292434.1, from coordinate 9,050,105 downwards.
CGGTAAAATTATAAAAAAGGTAAACGCAATAAAGACCCGTTAAACTTATAATTAAAAATAAGCACATAGGTAATGGAAATTTTGTGCTTTGGTATTATTTTAGAATATATAAAACGCGGGTATGTGCCATAATGTAATGTTTGGACGTACCTCAGAATACCCCCAACTTGGTGTCCTCAAAGATCTACTCACTAAGTATGTATCAGAGGATGTCAATAATGGGAAATACAGTCAGTAAAATTTAATAATACTGGAGGCTTAGAGCTAGTAATATGTAGGTACGTACTCCAGAATAATGCGATTAATCGGAGAACAACGTAGAAACTGCGACATTATATTCAATCAAAGTAAACCTCTACCACTGAGAAACCCCAAATGGTAAGTGATATTAAATTTGGATATAATTGACCTTACTTCAATACGAAGCCGTAGGTAAAGACGGTTTATATTCGAGATAGGTTGAACCCCGAAATGGTGAACAATCAAAATTCAGTTTGGGGCATTAGTAGCTTCGTCTATTATATTCGTATTCGAAGGCGAGGCCATGTATGATATGAGCACACATTTCGTATACCTATATACTCATTGAATTCTCGGATCTAGCACAGGTTTCCTCACCATATTTTCCTTTTACTGTTCGAGAGCAATAATTTTGTAATATTATAAAATAAATATAAATAATAAATAATGCTGGGCATTTTCACACAGCATCATCTAGCCTCAAACTAAGCAGAGCTTGTATTATGGGAACTACATAACTGATATATTACTTATATACATATTTTTTTGTAAATAAATATATATATATACATAGAAAACACCCAGACCCGGGACAAATATTTGCAGATCATGCAAACATTTCTCTCGCGGCGGGAATCGAACCCGCAACCTTCTGCATCTCAAGCGAGCCTTCGCCCACTGCGCTACAGAGGTCGTCAATTATAGAGGTATTATGTTTTGTAAGAATGTTCAATTTATTGAGCATTGTCACTGTCATTTTCATATTTAGTTACTCGTATTTAATAATAATAATAATAATAAAGCCTTTTTTATTTCCTAACCAATTAATTTTACAAATTATTTTAAGTAGCTATATATACCAACTAATGTTTGTAAGAACCACTCTCTAGGCCTTCTCCAGCTGACTCCATTTCTCTCTGTCTCTGTGCACTCATTGTTTCCTAGCAGTTTCTATCATTACTGTATGTCATCTGTCCATCATTTCTTTTTCGTTTTCTAGAAAAAATGACGATTCTAGTTGCAAAACTAAAATCAATAAACCAAATTTGCCCAAATAGTTCCGTAACGAACATTGTTCAACAAGGGAATAAAACGAGCCATGTTATACGAGATGTTTAGGATCCCTCGCTAGAATCGAGGCTATTGAATCGAGTATTCATGAGTTTTAGTCCCGAGTTAAACACTCTAATTTTCACTTCGTTGAAAATTAGACGTTGACGCAAACATCCAAAGATCGCCAAGAAACGCTAATGCAATAGTGTCAATGGGTTTCAGTTGCATTTTCAAAAATAAATTTAAAAAAATGCTCTTTATATTTTTTTTCACAAATTATTACAAAAATGTAACATCGAGAAGCCGAGTCTATATAAAGGATCGAATTAATTTTGTAGAATGTTGAAATAACGACTAAAAAAAACCTTAAGTCCCTAGGCTTTCAAGCCCCTTGCTGAACAATCTTCTATTAATTGATACAAAAGTCTTCATTGATTAATATTTGAACATAGAATGTCTCCAAACAGAAATGTAATTACTCAACCATTAACACGTTTCCGAGTCTGCCATTTTGTACATCGATTTATTTGTACATCCAAATGTTTACATTGCTTGCAATTTATAAAAGGATTTCAATCCAATTGAAATCCTTTTTAGCATCATCGTTACTTTATAATGTGTGGTTGGATCAAACCCGTATCAAAACGCACTCTAGGCGTAACTTACTAAAATATTCATTAAATATCAACCGCCATGAACATATCTATACTAATAATAATATTATAAAGAGGAAATATTTTTTTGTTTGTTTGTTTGTATCGAATAGGCTCCGAAACTACTGGACCGATTTTAGCCATTTTTTCACAAACGAAAGCTAAATTATCAGGAAGTAACATAGGCTACAATTTATTTTCAAATATAGAGATCCTTAAGAAAATTGCAAGAATGTAACCCAAAGTAGCAAAATTATGCCTATAAAATTTATTATTTGGTGTGCGCTGAGAAAACTATTGATGATACATAGAAATGATGTACTACATGATTAAAGTACTCATTATTACCTACAAAAATTCCGCGAGGGAATATATCTTACTATCATAGTTAAGCAGCTTTTGTGTTCTAAAATTTAATTAGATCGCCGATATTCCCACAGAATCGAAACTTACGCAGGTAAAACCGCGGGGCGCAGCTAGCTCATAATAAAGACAGAATAAGTACGTACTAACATCAAATAAAATGGAAGCATCATTATTCCAAGTATTTAATATATCTTATGGCGAAACAACATGAACGGAAGGATTAATTTTATTAACAGTGATTTCACACAAAGTGGAGGTCCTTTGTTACGAGACATCCTATGAATTTTCATTTGTTTATAAGAGTTCCATGTATTTCAGTGGTTATCACTAAAAATATTTTCTAGGTAACAAAATAAACAGCTCAGTATAAATCAAGAGCAAGAGTCCTTACTTCCTATTCTCATTTGTGTTGCGACCCTGTATCAACACATGAGTTCATCAACATCAAATTGGATTAGAACCGCGAGTTGAAACTGATCACAAGTTAGTTGGTGGTTCGGTCTCATTCTAATCAGGTTCCTATTACGATGACGGATTTTAAGAGAGCAGACTAAACTTGTAAATTTTGAGCACTATTGATGCGATGTTCTATGCGAACTGAAGGCGTACTAAATTCTATAAAAATAAACACCTAACAGTGTCATACTTACATAGTCCTGATCACACTAGGATTCCCTGTATCGTGGGTGTCACGAGTACCATGGTAAAACTGGACCCAACAATTTGCTTAATTGTAACTTGTAAACTTAGGATTAGGGTTTTTATCTTGTGTCTCTGTATTTTTTTCATTCATGTCTTATCTCATAGTTCTAAAAAGTAGTCAGGAAACATGTTTGTTTCCATCATCTCTATCATTATCAAAGCTCAATTGTATAAGAAACCTATTATTAGCCTTGCGATTAGTTGCGATGTATAGTTTTATATTTACTTACAATTATACTTTGTAGTTTCTCGGATAAACAATATAAAATAAATACTATACAGATTCAAAATGAATTCTGGTATAGAATTATATAGACTGACAAAGCTACGGAAAAGCACTATAAGATGCAGCGTTTGTAAATTCTGCGTATGTGCCGGCCGTACATCGAAGCTGAATTTGCATATAACCGTCGCTTCGCTACAGATATGATGGGACAATATCCGGGCGAACGTCCAGATTTCCGTGCCAATACATGAATCAAACGCTTACCAGTTGGAAGCACAAGATTGTTCGAGGAGATCCATTATTAGACTGTAATTCAAGTTATGCACGAATTATTGTTTAATAATTTGAAATTAATACAAAAGATATTAAGATTAATAGTAAGGAATGTGCAACTGTTGATTTATCAGAGCGACATAATCGCATCGTGATTAAACTCTAGGTATAATAAAGAAAAAAAAACATAACATTAGAAATTTTTGCTTACGAACGCTGCCTTAACGGTAAGAGCAATTTGTCATAGGTTACTTTTTACCACACTGTCCATACAGTAGCTATTATTAAATATAAATGGCCACAACGCAGATGTTTATTGTCACAAAGGTAAATACTACGCTTAAGCACTTACATTTTTGTCAATTTAAAACATCAAAGCTACCAGAACGGAGGAAGTCTGTCATCAAATCCCTACTTAATGAGCTGATTAGATGGAGGAGACAAGATAATCATCTAAATTATTTATTCTTTACACGCACAGAATACAGACAAAAAACGTATGACATTTACATTGTTACTCGTAGTTTTGTTTATAAAAATAGTTTTTATTAGGTTTTGGTTCAAAAATAGTTGTAATAAGTCAAGTTACCAATTTTTTTATATGATTTTCAGCCACTGTAGAGACACTACCTAGTTGTTATAAAAACTTTGTAACCATGTGAATTCAATAAATGCATTGAGTACTGAGTACTAGTTTTAATTCTGTAGGTGCTTCTTCAGATTTATCTTCAGCACATTGTGTCCTTAAAATTCTCGAAGACATTTTTTTCTTTTTTTTACCCCTGACGGACGGAGTCCGTATATTCGTTTGCCTCGAAAGGTTGTTTGTTTATATGTTATTTTTTGCAACCTATTTGTCTGACTTCAAGGATAGTTTTTAGATACTTTTAGGTTTTATCATCATTGCAACTGTTGGTACGAAATGGTATTAGTCCATTACCACTATCAAATGTCTTATACGTGTTAATCAGTAATTATTTAACTTTATGTTTATAAAGTCGATCCGGCTCGAAAGACCAAATCAGAAACTACAATTTCTATTGACATTATCGTATATATATCGTATATATATATTAGGTAATTACAAATGCGATACAGCATGATTAACGGAAATATCAGATTTCAGTATCAAGCAAGCACGTCATCATATCTCGTTGCATATTATCTATCTATGTAGTTAGCATGATAACCTTCGGATATAGCACTGTTTGATGTAGACACAGCATCGGCCTTAGATTTACCTAATGAGGGAAAGCTATTATAGATGAGAATCTGTCTTTGAATAATACTGACAGTCAGGAACCGAGGTAATGGCTGATGCCTGATTAGCTCCATTTGTGTCAACTTTAGGTCAGTCATAGGCAAAACTTAAAGCATGGCGTATGGACATATTTTCATTAAAATCTGTCATCAAGACATTTGTTTTTTTAACAGCCAACAGTCACATACATAATCCTGACCCCACACTATGATCAGGTATTAAACAAATATATTACAGCTTAACTAAAAAAAAAATAAAGCCACATAGGTGTTATCTTACGTCTATTGCAATTGCAACGCCCCTTAATAAGTCACTACCTTTTAGTACCAACAGTTAATTTCAACCCGCGCTGACAGAAGCCCGTAAATGCGTTTGCCTTTAACCTCATTGCATCAAGATAATTTATGTTCACAAATCCTTGCACCAGAAGTATACCATTTTAATATTATTATGCCTTTCTCTAGAGTGTACCTTGTAAACGATACCCCTTCATGATATTTCGAAGTAGTGACGGGATGTCGGATACATGGTAAGCCTTACAATTTATCTCGCAACGCGATACTATCGGATAAGAATCGTATTTCGTTCATACGATGAGTACGTAATATTAGTTTGCCAAATACTAGGGTTAAGTATACATATGTCTGAGATAAGGAAGTAAATAATATGCTTTGTCTTTAAAACAGTTTATACGATGAGTGAATGATTAATACGGTGATTATCCAACTAAATTGCGAATCAGCTGTTCAATTTATCATAGTATAACACGTCCGCTCTACACGCGATCAGAACATTTAGCCAGTATGTATTTTAACAGATTAGTTATAACTAAATGAGAGTTAGTACTGCGCCATGAGAATTAGCAATTCGATAAAGCAAACACGCGCAAGTAAAATAAACTACAGTTAGGGTTCGTTGGTTGTTCTCTTTGCTGGCGATAAGCGGTGCCAAGTTTGTTTAGCAAAGATTGCAGTCAGGAGGGCGTAGAAGACGATTTTAGAATTCAATGAACTAACTTGAGCTTTATTTTCAGAAGCGTGATACATGAGGTTTTTCTAGATCTTTCGTAAAACTATAAAAGCGTTATGCGAATACATATATTACCTACACATGCAATAGCCAGGCTTTGCAAATGAAATTTGCGAATTCTACGTGTCAGTTCCGAAAATATATTCCGTACGTTCATTGTCTACAATCAGACCATTTTACTGATTCAAGATCTTGCCAAATCGCTACTCGAAGTCGCCGGAAATGGGACCATCCCTTAAATCACTTTAAGTGATTTTCCTATCGATTGAACAGTATAACGGGCACACGTTAAATAAGACGGATGTAGGTCGCTAGCACGCAGTTGATTACTTAAGTATAATGGATAGTACGAGCAATTGTGTAGTTATTGTGAATTTACGGAGACCTTCGCCTACGTGATCTTTTTCACCTTGAAACATCCCGATAGTACTAATATTGTAGAATAGAGGCATCAGTCTTTTTTTTCTTGCCCTTGTCCCACATTATGTAGGGTCGGCACAACATGTTTTCTTCTTCCACTCTCGTCTATGAGCCGCAGTAACTCCTTTCTTACCCATGCCATCTTTCACAAAATCCACCCATCTTTTTTCATTGACCTACCTCTGCTCTTTTTTCCATCCACATTCATGGATGTATTCATGGCATTTGAGTCGTATCATGTTATGTTGCATGAAACAAGAAAACGACGTACAATTAACGTACAAACAAGTATCGTAATACAAACCCGTTCCCGTAGAGTTCCTGCCTATAAGCAAACCTTAATTAGTTGAGGTAGATGATTTAAAACATCAGCCATTGTGTTCTAGAGCAAACGCATTGCAGTATGACAAAGCTGTCTTCAGGTCAAGTCACAGTTGTAAAAGCGAAACAACTGCCAAGTTGGTCAATTAGTTTCGTTAAAAAAATTGCACGGTCCGCATCCGTTTTTATCGCCTGCTTGGAAAATAAATTAAAAAGATTCAAAACCAATTAAAGAAGTTCCACGATAAAATTAAGCTCGCTAAAAGTCAGTTGTTCAACTTTCCATTAGTCAGCCTTAAATGAAGTTAGTAAGTTTTGACGGCACATTTTACTTAGCGTGTTGTAGTTGTAGGTACTAGTTTTAACTTACCTCGCCCCGTTGCGAAGTTGAGGAATGACACTTACATAATGCGAGGTAGCAGACAAAGTTTTAGTAGGTGAATAACAAGACAATAATGCATTGTGTAGGAGAAAAGAGCAAATTATGTATAAAGAAAAAGCAACAACAGATCCTGACGTGTCAAGTAGAGAAATAACATACACAAGTAACAAGTATTTCAAAAAAACCTATTACTAGTATCTATAGTAATTGCATCACGTATTGTAGCACCCTCTAGTGATATGTGTTGATAAAACTTATTTATGAAACTTTTGTTTTTCAAAACAACTTAAATTCGAAGCGCGTCCAAAAATATAGCTTTTTGACTGATGCAGGCCCGCCCGTTCTTGCGCGATATCAATATTAGCCATTCAGAATGTGTTATACATTTGGTGGTGTTCCGTAATACCAAAAAAGATGAATGACAACTTGTTGTATTTTTCACATTGTGTTGTTATTCTGTAACTAGACAATATAATCTATGTACCTAACCAAACGATACGTAAGGTATTGTTGTTTTTAATACGAAACAAATAAGAAGAAAATATGTCATGTATGATGTAAAAATATCCAAAATGCGATTCGTTTTATTAACATTTCATTTTAGGTAAGTATTTTGAAAAAATATATAGCAAGGTACGTACTTAAATACTATTCGAATGCAAATAATAACATAATATGGTGGAAATGAGCATGAATATGGTATTACGTTTGTATGGGCAATTCATCCAACGCAGACCTCTTAAAAGTTTCCAGCGCTTGCTTTCTGGACATAAAAAGACTAGTGTCCGATGCAAAATGGTCAAGTAAACTATTGACTGGCTAAATGAGCGAGCTTTACAACGAATCCAGCGTAGCAGCGAAATATGGTTTATAGACCAGCCCCGCTGACGGCTCTCAATCAGACAGTAATTGGGACTTGGCAGCGCACCTTTTACGAGCACACAGCATCCGATTACTATGACGTCATTGACTCATCGGTATAATCGGGAGCCTTTGGTAGGAATTGTGAGAATTGGATAAGTGAAGTTTGAATTAGGAGTTCAGCAGGAAGTGATCATCCACTTACTGTTTCAGAGATCGATTTCGTCATGTCAGGTAGACTTAATTTGAAATGGTTTCATTTTGTAAGTAGTGGAAAACCCTCAGCTTCGTTTTTATTTCTTATCTTCCCGCTGCACCCAGAGGGTGATTTTCTGAGTGCACCTTCAAACATCAAAATAAGCCTACCTTCCAGAATCGACTCCGACATTTACGACTGTGCGTTGATTTTAAGTTAGTCACGCAACGATTTTGTGTATCGATGATAATGTAAATAAAACATATTAACCTATATAATACTTCAGAAACCCAAAAATTTGCTGACCTCTGTGGCGCAATGGGCGAAAGCCCGCCTGAGACGCAGAAGGTTGTGGGTTCGATTCCCGCCGCGGGACAAATGTTTGTATCTGCAAATATTTGACTCGGGTCTGGGTGTTTTCTATGTATAATATATAATATATAAATAGTATATCAGTCATGTTCCCATAACACAAGCTCTTACTTTGGGGCTAGATCATGCAGTGTGAAAATGTCCCGCATTATTTATCTATTTATTATTTATCAATTGAAAGATCCCTATCATAATTTTCATAATCCTATTCTGTATTGGACATTGCATAGACCGTCATTTGCATGGTGCTGTTGCTGCTAGCTCGCGCACGCTGGAGTAGGGAAACGGCTTTCTTGCGAAATAAACATGATTGGCAAATTTAGCAACCTTAAAAAGCTTTATTCCAAAAACTATCGTGGTAGTGCACGGCGCGACGCGGAAGGAGAAAGCACTCACCCTGATGAAGACTCTCGGAATGAGTCGAAACTTAGTCGGTGCCTTCACCGATAGTGCAGTACGTGAAAATTACCGTTTTTACAATATGAACCTTAAAAAGGTAAATAATCAAAAATATAACACAATAATCATTCATTACAGGTACACGGTCACCATTTTTACCATCGCTACAGAGAATCATAAACAATGACTGGCATACTTAATAATAAAGCAACCAACTAGTCACAGTGAATTAACAAGAACCGTTTTGTTACTAACGATTAAGCGGTTTTAATTACTTACCTAGTACTTTTAATTATTTATTGCTTTTGTCTAGACTAGGAACGCCATAACAATAGTAATGAAGAATGGACAGGTCAAAAATAACTCGAATCGAACAGTCATGCTGGAGTAATCGACATGCATGTACGAGAAACAAGCCTCTGCATACGGCTTCGCTCGCGTGGTACCCGGATAAAAGTAGCCTATGTGTTATTCTGATGTATAAGCTATGTAACTGTAAAGTTTCATCAGAATCCTTTCAGTAGTTTTTGCGTGAAAGAGTAACAAACATCCATCCTCACAAACTTTCGCGTTTATATTTCTAGATTCTGCCCACGGCTTCGCTCGCGTGGTCCCGGATAAAAAGTAGCCTATGTGTTATTCTGATGTATAAGCTATATTACTGTAAAGTTTCATCAAAATCCGTTCAGTAGTTTTAACGTGAAAGAGTAACAAACAATTTATGATAGGTATCTCTAATAATTATAATGAACTTCTAAAAATTTTGCGGCTCTATGATTAAACTTAGTTGCTTAGGTATTTTTTTCGCGTGTAGCAGAACACAGTACTGCAACTTACTTGTTGTTTACTCCAAAATGACGACGCACGAACTGCAACTAATCACATCCATCCTTACAAACTTTCGCGTTTATAATATTAATAGGATTAATAGGATGAGATGCGACCGAATGAAAAAATGTACCCAATGTCAGGATTGTAGTAAGTGGAAATTCGTGGCCTTTACATACGCCTCCGAGAAATAAGAGGTAAAAACTCCAACAGACACATACATAGTCCTGACTCCACACTAGGATTCCCTGTGTCGTGGGTATTAGGAACTACGAGCACCATTGTAACACAACACCCAGACCCGCAACAAATATCTGCAGAACATGCAAACATCTGTCCCGCAGCGGTTATCGAACCCGCACCTCTTGCGGTTTCAGCCGGCTAATCGCCCGCTACACTATCATGGTCGTCAGGTTCATCATAAATACCTACAACTTTAACAACAGCCAGTTTGTGTACAAGCATATTGCATACAATATGCTCGTTTGTGGTTGTATGATGATAAAACTTCATCTACAGTGGACTTCTTGTTTGTATTCACACGCGTTCAAACTTTTTGTTCCATTTCATATAAAACATCATATATTTTCATATATTTATTTTCATATATTTTTCATATATTTTCATATATTTTTTTTCATATATTTTTTGTTAGTATCATTTAAACTACTTGCACACTTACTAATGCTTTACATTAGTACACCCCCAGCCATTATTACAATCTCAATAAGTCCTCTCCATCCAAAGGTTGTCTGGAAGAGATCGCTTCTAAGCGATAAGACCGCCCATTGTACTTTGAGTTTTGTCTTTTTTAGTTTTGTTATTTTTATCTTCTTATGGTGTACAATAAAGTGTTTTCATTCATTCATTCATTCATATTTAGATCCATGATGCGGCACAAACTTTTTCGTTGACTGGTTCTTTATTCGATGAAAGAAACCATCGTGAAGAAAACGGCATACCCAAAAATTCGAAGGCATATGCCATGGGTTTGTGTTGTAACAAGTGACGATGGATTTTTAACCTGTCATGTGGAATGCTTACTGCAATTCAAAACGGGGACATGTGCCAAATATAGTTATTGGACGTGTTTCTGACTACCTCCTACATGATATCCTCATAGATATGCGTACAGAATATGGATCTGGGGATCTTCATCATGGAGATTACAGTAGTAGGCGTGTTTATTTTTATTTTTGGTTCTTTATTAGTCAAAAAGGACCATTAGGTCTTCTTCACACTTGCTCGCTCTACGTATAAAGAAAGGCATACGCTTTTTACGCTTTATGTATTTTTTATTCCAAACCCTTATATAGAAGACAATGATCCAAGAAATTCAGTAAGTAAACAAGATTGCTAACCATTTTAAGCCAATCTTCAAACAACCTTGCCGAAAAATAATTTTCTCAAGAAAACAATACCACCCCTCATCTAACGCGTAATCCAATACGGATAATGTCATGCAATTTCCTAAGGCCGCTCCACTAAGCTGCCGAAATAAGATTAACTTAACCGTGACTGCACACAATGGCTCCAATGACACGAGCAGAATCAATCTTCATACATTTCACCGTCGACTGAGTGATAATAGATCGCAAGAGCCGGCAATATTTCCTTACAATGGCTCCAGTGTAATTGCTCCAGTGGAGTGCATTGTCGTAACACAATCGACGTCTATTGAACTCATTGTGTTCCCGTCTTGTACCGTTATTGAAGATGTAGCGACATGTATGTTTCACCTAGGTTGGGCCAATTTGGATTCCAATGGATTCTAGAAAGAATTGTTCAGCATTTTTACTCCCACTGTTTTCATAGTTTTCAACGCAACTGTGTCTTCATTTCTTAATGAACACTGACTACGATTTATTACGTTTAATGAAGCGCTCGTGACCAAGCTTGCTTGGTCGTTGGTCGTCGAGACAGCTTGAAAGCCATCTGGTGGGATAGAAACTCCGACATCAGGTTAACCAGCGCATACGAATTTACTTATTTAACCAACATCAAGAAAGAACTGTAAACACGCGGATCTATTTGAGTTCTTTGCGGACAATACGTACATACTCTCATATCCGAGCACAGAGAAATACAGTTTACATTAAACACATTACTTTCAGTACTCGGAGCCGGTAAAACTTTTTCTATTTATCACGTTTCATGTGGTTGATTATTCACTTACAGTCAGCAACCCCGCATGACGTTTCGCTCTGCTACTTAGGGGGAAGTTTGAAGGTAGTACGGTGCATGCATACGAGAGAGCAGCCATTGTAATTCAGAGCAGTACAATAAAGTTCCACAGGGTTGGAGAGTGAATAACGCAGCACTGCCATTGACACTCTAAACAAGTTCCGACCTAAGTTGCAGTAAGTGCAGAAGAAATAACAGTCCTTAAGGTGGAGAAGTTTCACTCCGACAACGTCACTTAAATCTGTGGGTGATATTGTAACTTAAATTCAACGCGCTACTGTTCAGTTCTAATTTACGAAACAGGAAGAGAATACGCAAGCACCCGTGGAAATTCGCAACGTTCGTATCCGAGCAAATTTTAGTTTGTTAGCCTATATGGAGTGACACAAGTCTAGTTACTGTGTTCCGCTTCGAACTTGCCAAGTTATTCGGGCAACAACTTAAATGAGGACAATAAGTAACTAACTAACTAATTGTTTCAAACTTGAAGGACGTAAACTTATGTGGAACCGGGAAGTTCGTGGATGTTAACGTGTGTAAGCATGTAATATGCCGATCTCTGGACTTCGAGGGAGCTACTTGCAGCAAAGGGTTTCTTTGTGTGTTTCTTTAAGCTTTTCTTGTACCATCGATGGACAAGAGGCTTATAGGTATTATAAATAATGTATGAGTGTGCGTTTATAGAAGTGATGTACGTACTACGTACTTCCTTGAGAAGGATAACAGGACATATCATACACTAAAGCTAATTGTGATAAATAAAAAATGGAAAAGAAGTCTTTGTTGTGTAAAGTAATGAAAAAAAAACTTTCTGAAAATTCTTTCCTTTTCGGGATGAACGTTTATTAAACACATTTTGGCTGCAAATTTTATACCATGCACAGTGTTTAAGTTATAGATCCTGACTTTTACAAAAATATACTACTTCTTGGGTAGCAGAAGAATAGCAATATAATAGTAAGTAAGTACAGAAAATTGGCACAAACAGAAGAAGAGAGACCTTCACCCAGCAGTGGTCATGGGTTCAAGATGATGATGGTGGTAAGAAGTATAGGATGGGTCACAGTCATGTGAACTTATTGAACTAGTTTTCCAAATAACTTTCCACGCACACAGCGCGCGCCTACATTAACTTTCGTCTAACATTGATTTTGCAAGAGGACAGATGCCACTTGCTAGCATGACACTTAAATTCATTCACATGCCAAGGATGCCCTGATTCCAACTGTCCAACAAGAAATACCTCCGAATAAACAGCATTTCATCAGGAATTTCAAAGGCATTTTAAACTTTGTAAATAGAATGACTGGACACGCGGACAATGGGCGCCTCCGCATTCGCCCGAGACGTGACATTGACAAACGATGCCACGGTTTCTTAAGACACTTGGGACAGGTGATCCGGCGACGGCCATTCATTGTCTGGGCAGCTTCAGTTTGAGGGCTAATCTTTGCGCAAGGGGATTTGTTGTTAATGGTTGTTGGTTGTGCTATTGTTACCCAGGCGCAAAATCAACCTGGACGACAGCGGAGGGCGGCGCGGTAATGGCGTGGCAGCGGCCAGCATCATAATTAGTAACACATACTAATCATCAAAAATCGTAACTACGTAAACATCGAAACCAATGGCTAGGTAAAAGGAAGTACTGGATGCCAAAAGCCCAGGACCTAATGAAGTGGGGTTAGAGGGAGAACGCCTATGGCCAGCAGTGGGTTACTACAAACTGTTACAGATTAATGTTGATGCAAGTAAAAAAAACGATGCGAGGACTCTTCTTATTCGGCAATTTTTTCAAGCCTAGTGGAATTGCGAGCCCAACTCCACTTTCACCCAGCAATTACGAAGACATGGTCTCCTTTCAATTACTTCCATCGTATCCATTAGATTCAATCATCGTCTCGCATGGTAATTTAGTGCACGGCTTTCTACGTAGTCCTTAATGCGGCTCTGAATCTCTCAACGCTTATTATTCAGTTTAAATAACTTTATGCAAAATACAATAAAAACGAAGGTGGAAAAAACAACAGTTGAATTACCAAAATAAAACGATTCCGCAAGAACCGGCCAATCGTGTGGTGATTCACGATAGCGATTTCTTCTGTGCTTACATAATAGATATGGAGAAAGTGAATCCACTCGTGAACCGTTTTTATAAAATCTAAAGTTAATAAGCGCCTTGCATTGAAGGTTCCACTTAATTAATTGCTTTGCAAAAAGTTTTGTAATAACCGGTCTTCGTAATGGATCGCCGACTCTGGCTAGGTCCAGTTTTGTATGGCCTTATTTTCGTCAACTGCAGACGCTTTATCCAGAGACGCTAGATAAACTCTCAACAAAATAAGAGCTAAACTTAATAAAAATAAATAAATAAATAATGCTTGACATTTTTCACACAAAATCTTAGTTTGGGGCTACCCAAACTAAGCAGAGCTTGTATTGTGGGAACTACATGACTCCACGGTGCACTACCGAAATGCTGTCATACAGCACTTTTGTGCTACTTGGGAGATAGAGAAACTCTTTATGTGCATAACACCAATTTATAGTACAAACACAGGAACATAATAAAAGAACAAAAACACTAATACATTAATTCAAAAAATAGCTTTACAAACATTTATCCCGCGGCGGGAATCGAACCCGCAACCTTCTGCGTCTCAGATGGGCCTTGGCCTACTGCGAAACAGAGGTCGTCACTATATTGACTTGAACTATATGTACAAACATCGATTTCTCGTTAATGCTAATGGTGTGTTATTAGTATTACAACGGATAAAAACTGTACTTTTGATAAGAATTCAAATAAATTAGACAGCTAAATAAGTCGATTCTAGAACAAGCGTGTTGAAATTTGCCCTTTCGTTAGTGAATGTAATTCCAAAGGGGTCAAAGGCAATGCTAGTCTCAAACCGGTAACTAAACAGGATTCTAGAATGTAAACTCGAATCATTTACACAAAATATTTTACCTATTTAACAAGTCAAACCTATTCATTTATATTTGACGCAATATAATTAATATAATTAAATTTGTGGCAATAAATTTCAACCTGCCTCCTCATTACACTAGCAAAATAGCTATCGGAAGTAGATAATGGCATTCATTTTGCTAGGCTTTATTACTTAGATTGAGTTACTTGAAACCCTTCTTTCGTTCATTTTTTAATGGTTGTGATGTGTTTACGTACTACATACATTTTACGTACGTACACCAAAAATGGACATTCGGCAGTTTTATTTTTTATTGAAATTTTAGACCTTTATTGCTTTTACCTTTATCCTTTATTGAATTTCGGTAAGGTTAAAAACCTTAGTTTAGAAGCTCTGGCTACTTTAGTTGAACTCGAGTTTAAATCCCTGATTCTACCCCAAATGCAACATGCAGCGGTTCACCAATCACAAGCTATCTGTAACCTTGTGTATGTGTGTAGTCAGAGCTCGTTTAAACTCCCAAGTCAGTCTTCGGTGAACAGTTTTACCAATATTTGGCCTCTCGTGCCGACCGCATTATATGGTAAACTTTATCAATTATCGAGTAATGTGGCGAAGTTTGCCGACTCGAAGTACTTTATATATAAATATTTCGCTGGTACACTCGACTTGTTCGTAACTCAAATCGCTTCTGATAAGAAATAATCGGAATCGGACTGGGCCGACGCGACAGGAATACGAAAGTAGCGGTGCGGTGGCTCAACTTAAGTCAACTTAGATCGTTCGCGTGAAATTAAAACGCGTGGAAATAATCTGTGAAAGGAAGTTCCAGACTGGTTAATCCGTTGATAAACCTTCAAGATATGAGGTGGAATATTTCCTAGAGTTGAGAGTTATAGTTGAGAGTTAATAAGCAAGTTTCAACTAAATAATAATTTAAGACCGTTTCATTGCTAGTTCGTATTTCGTATTACCGTTTACTTCTTGGTAACCTTGACCAGTTTAAAGAATGGTGATCCAGATAAGATTCTAGTGATCGATGGTAAAAATAACCAGTGAGGTTTAAGCCTGGCAGAGACTCCAATCGTGTTAGTAATGTCTTCGAATGATTGGTCAATAATATTGAGCATATACTTTTTCACGTTGAAAAATCCATTGGTGTCATATACTTTTATAAGTGGAAAAATCAAATGGTCAGAATCCGAATTCACAACCTTCTTATTATAATCTTCATAAATATTTTCATTTCTTTAATTCCTAAATTACTTTATCTAGACAATAGTGTGAGCTTGATTGTAGGAAAGGCACTGTTGTCTGTAACACAGATTTTTAATAACCAAAACAGATGGACAGATTCATAATAATTAAAGCTATTTCTACTTGTCTGAAATAAATGATTTTGTATCTGTATAATACTTTGGTCCATCTCAACTTAAGATAATACTAATCCAGCAGATCAGAACACTAGGCACAGCAACCTTCTGCATCTCAGGACCTTCGCCCACTGCGCCACAGATGTCATCAAAATAATTTACGACATCCTGATAATAATACCATAAACTTTAATGCCCGGGTTTTTCTTCGTCTTGGATCGTTATCATTATCAGTAGTAGTTTTTACAGAAGCAGGTAGGTACATAGGTTATCGATATTAAGGTCATGCCTTTTATTGGATTTAAATCCATTATTATTATAATTTCTACAGTCAAAATAATATTTTAATACTTTGTTTCGAAGAAATTTTGCCACGGAAGAGAGCGAGATCTCCTACCACAACAGGAATACTTAAAAGGAGATCTCAAACCCAAAAATATATGTATACGTAGATTACTGAAATAAACATTTGTTTTTGTGGCAATAAATGAACATCTAACTAGTTTTATCCTCCAAGAATCGCAGCTAAAAATAAAACTCAGTTACTATTTTTAAGTTGCATTCGAGACGTTTCGTGTAGTCTTCAGATAAACATAAGTGGGAAGTGGGATCTCATTTCTCTGCTGATGGAAATTGATTTATCCATCTATATAATTGGACCAAATTCAGTCATTATTGGACAAATGCATCTTCTACAATGTACCACTTTTTTCGGTTTTGCGCTAATTGAAACCAGTTAACGGCCTACACCATACCCATCCAGCCACCTGGTCAGTTGGTGTGGTAATCTATTTCCCTCGTGTCTCATTACTCGGTCACTGCCATTGTTTAA
Organism: Perizoma flavofasciatum; assembly: GCA_958496245.1. NCBI lineage: Eukaryota > Metazoa > Arthropoda > Insecta > Lepidoptera > Geometridae > Perizoma > Perizoma flavofasciatum. Next base: position 9,033,204 of record OY292434.1, on the reverse strand, counting down.
CTACAATCTTTCCGCTTTGCCATTGCATGCATTTTATAAAGTATTCATTCTCACCCAACCTCTCATGTTCTGCAACTCTTGTCAAATACAAAACCGACCTTGACGGTTTCATGCTCTAATTGCCATGCACGCGACTTGTCTGTCGCTCCACACCCGGACAGTTTCACGCAACTTGTAGCTTACACAAACTAAGTTTGGTAAAACCGATCTGAGAGGTTTTCCACGGGTCTTTATTTATACGGTAGTTAAACCTACAATTTGAAAACAATAGGAACCAACTGAACGACTGGTGCAGTCAAGTATCGATAGGAGATAAGATAACAATGAAGAACCGTTAATTCTTGCTTCAAGGAATGTTAATATATCGCAGAGTATGAAGTATACTATACCGACACAACATAATGTCTTGGACAAAGATTGATCGAAGAAATAACTCTGTGACGCGTGGAAGAGCGTTTACTCGCTTGAGACACACCGTGCATAAATATTTGAAAGAGCAGAGATGTTGATGGAGCATCTGTCTTTTGGAAAGTTATAACATCCCCGGCTGTTAGACAAGTTTGTTGTATACTATGTCACATTTAGATATGATGCGTTTAGGATATCCAAGATGGCAATTTGGACAGAGCTCAATGGAACACTGTCCACGTCCCAGCTGCTGTTGTTAAAACCCACGGTTGTCGTCGTTATAACGACGTGAAACCCCTGAGTTGTTTGGATCTGTAAAGCCGTCGTCACGTAATGCACATGCACATACGTGACATCAGATAGACATCGCAGATTACTCCAGGCAGAGTGTGTGTTAGCAACAACAGTAAACAGACCACGTCTATTATAATAACAATATTTAATGAGATCAGAACTGATGCATTGTTAATTTGCTTCTTAGCATCATCAAAATGTTGTATCATTGCAAACTGAAAGATGGTCCGTCGAATAAAAGTTGAAAGCTCTACATTTTATACATCGAGCGGAATGATAATATGTATATATCTAATGAAAACAGAATCATATTCAAGATGGTTAAGCCAAAGTTAAGGAGACTAAGTCGAAAAGTGAACGCACCAGACGTTTTGTACCTAAATAGAATAACAAAATAATAATTTCTAGACTGGTACTTACTAACATTGTTTTCTCAGTGGTACTCGTATATCAAAGGAGAACTTTAAGCACCGAAACATGCAAGATGCAGTGCACCTCAGTTAATCCAATCGCGCTGCACAAAGAGTCAAGTTAAACAATTTCAAATGTCTCTGTTTTAGTATTCTGGCATGAGATGATGACAAGACAAATTTGATGCAGGTTTTAGGGAGCATAATATATATAAAATGAGATAGTTATTACTGGGGACCATTTTTTTTCTATAACAAACATTTAAAGCAAAAGGCAGTTTGGATAAAAACTGTAGAACCTATTATACTTTTTCACATCATTGTTCGATAAAATAGTTTGTAAGTAGGACAGCTTATTGACATGCTAACCGTGTAAAGTACACAGAGCCAACCTTGAAAGAATCGATCAATGAGCCAATAATTATACCAACAAGTCTCTGTACAAACAAATTAAACTGGCACCAACGGTTCTTTTTAAGACGATAGGAAGCTGATAAAACGGAATGTTAATTTTAATAACTTCCTAGGGGCAACAATGAAGGAAATAAAGGAACTCACCCAAATTCTCCCTATAAGTTGAAAAGAGACAATTAGGAACGGTGTTTTATTGGTAATAAAGTGACCCTGAGAAGGGTTTTGTGATTGCTCACATGATGGTGGAAAGGAAAGGAAAGGATTAGTGCACCTCGCGAGCCTTCGTTATGTATGTATATCTCTTAATAATACGACATTACAACTAGAAAATAATATTGGTTTATTAAAAAGGTCAAAGAATATAGCCTAAGGGATCGGAGCCCGAGAACTTTAGGGATCGAAAGTGACAAAATTAAGTTAGACTGTTAGGTACAGTACTGTAAATGTAACCAAACTAACAAAAAAGAAAAATAATTTCAAATATGAGAACAAATTTGGCAAGAACCCACTGAGGAGGAAATTGAGAACTTCCAACTGATGTAGAACATACATCAGGATAAGTTGCCGTGTTCTGGCTCTAGCCGATATTAATTTACTGACGTGGCAGGCCAACAATGCACCGGTCACTGGCAAAACTCCAGCAACCGTCACCTCAAACCTCTGTCCGCCCTCCGATACCATCCACCAGAAGTTATTTTTTGATGAACTCTGTTCTTCCGAAACGACTAAATTACAATTTGTAACCCAAAAAATTATACATGTTTGTAAAATTTGCATCGTGGAATTTCGTAGTAGAACCAAGTACACAGCTCTCATACTTGGCAAGTTGAAGTGGAAATCGGCAGGTCATATAGCACGATAAGGAATAGTTCAATGGCGAACATGAACCAGAAGAAAGGCCTCAATTCATTTTGTTTTTGTAACGATCAATAAAAACTCCTTGATATGACTGACTTTCACCCACTGGACAAAAATTATAACGTTGGATTGAGGCAGCACAAGCTTGTATGTCGTGACGTGACATTTTACGGGGTTCTTCAAAGAATCAGTAGACGCTAACCAATGATGATGGTGATGAGAGCAAGATTTTAATGCAAAAAAAAAAGTAACTGACCTTTCCACACGAGTTCGGTCATCGTTTATCACAATTATCACATTGTCAATCAAGAAAGAACCATTGACTAAACGAAGAACATCAAAAATTAAATTTTCATAGAGTAAGAAATATGTTAATTCGGAAAAGCCAACACGGATGCTCCGACGAATTCCCATCCAAATATGAAATGTTCGCATCATTAACTTCAGAGAGAGATGGTAAAAGTTAAACGCTTTGTGGAAGTTTGGTAGTTTGAGTTCGCGTTTAACTTTCTTTCGATTGCTTTATAGTTCTGAATTACTATGAAGTCTAACCTCTGCTGAGGGTAAGGTTTGATCGCCTTGTAATTTGAACAGTTGAAGGAGTTGTCGCACAAAAATCAGACTTAATTCAACTACATACCATCCTCACTTTATGCACAAAGATAGATTGCACTTAACTTTGAGGAATAAGGCTTAAATTGCAGAGCTCTGGAACTAAACGAACTCTAGGTAGGTAGAAACTTCATTAAATTACAACGTTAATTTAGAGCCAATCAAAGGCCGAGGCCTTGATTAATTTATACTCGTAATTAGCACAGTCGATAACAAATGTAGCTTTTACCTTTTAGAAAAAGATCTTGAATATAACAGAGTCAGCATTAACGATCGAATAATAACCAGATGAAAAGAGGCCACCGAGATCATCACAAAACGGTTTGGACAACCCTGTTGGCCTAAAATCTGCTGGGTAAAAAAAACAGAAAAAATCGGACCAAGACGAACCAACTTTTTTTGCTGACTTTACTTCAATGTTTACGTGCGTAGTTAAAAACACAGACACTGAAAGGGGGATAATGGAACTGGAAGTATAATTGATAAGACCATAAAGTTAACTCGGTCGTTAATTATCGACTGGAGACTCATTTTGCATATTGATGCTGGCTACTGCCGCTGAATTGAAAGGAAGGTGCTAAGAACCAGTAACGATTTTTCATCCAGAGGTTGTTGAAAAGAACAACTATTTTTATTCAGAGAACACGGATGTATAAAAGAAGTAATGTTCCCGTTGATGAGTTCCAGTTTGACAGGTATGGGGGGGCTAACAGGCACATTTGATTGTGACTTTAAAACTTTGTCATAAGCAACGCAGCAGCAATGTTGACAACCGTTTATTATCTGTTGGACTTAATCTAGTTTGTCTCCAAAAAAATTACAAAAAAATATCATCGCTTATGAATATCTATCTACTTTTATTAAGTAGTAGAGCTCCTTGTTAAAGAGCTTTACCGGTAGTAGTTGTGGTTTGAACGGTATGGGTGCCGGTGAAATTATAGGCTCATGAGACTGTTCATCTGTTTTTGTCATAGGGTCGGCAACGCGCGAGTGATACAAGGTGGTGGTGTTACAAGCGTCTGTAGGTTACGGTAACCGCTTACCAACAGGTGGGTCGCATACTTGTTTGCCAGTTTGGTAGTATTAAGAATTTGTGTAATGTGTAATCAAATATTATTCGTTGCACAGTAGTTACTGTCGGCTTTTATAAATTTGACACAGCAATGCCTTGCTTTACGCATCAAGACATGCCATCATTGATGCGTGATCTTTACCCACACCATCATTACCAGCAACGAGTCGAATTGCGCAACGCGAGAACCGTGACCTTTGATGCAAAGTGCTTACATAAGCTTGAATACTTTCCATTGAAGCTACGTTAATTGGCTATGATACGTACTCAAAAGCATCGTTGGTTGTAGTTCTAAAGAACAGTTCCCATTATAGAATTACTGCGAATTTTTATTTGCGCTTTTACGTGTTCTTTTTATGAGTAATGAAGAAAGCGGCCAATACTGGTCTCGAAATTTTAGGGCCTTTCGAAGGTCTTCCGCATGATTACCATTATTAAAACAATTCATAATTTCAGAGAAGAACCTAATTTGATCAAACTCTGTCTTACCAAAAAAATAAAAGTCCGCTACCGCCTCACCGGGTCCAAGCTATCTTTGAGTATTCTTACCCAAATGGGGTTCGAATCGCAAAAAAAACGCTGAAAGCCTATTGATTGAAATAGTTGAAGAGTATAGGAGAAAACGGAAGACACATTTTTTTTTATTCCAAAAACTATCGTGAATCGTTATCGTGTGGGAAGACACATTTATAAGTTAAGGAAACCGCAACAATGAATTAAAGTTCGGGGTCACCAATTGAAACTTTGAACCACAAGGTTGTCCGAAAACTTGCAAGTTCTAAAGCATGATCAGTGACAGCAAACGCTGCACTAAGTGCCAATATCAATTTAACGTGTGGGAGACGTCATCAGGCGTTGGATGGGAGCCAAGAGCCCCTTGGAGCCAAGTCACGGAGGGTAGGAAAACAAGACCTTTACTTCATTGGAACTTTGCTATATCATGAAGTTTGCAACTCTTTAAATTGGTTGTCGTTGGATCAGTTTATTCAGGGAATTGGTGAGTATGAAGATTGTAAAAGATTTTCAGTTTAAATGAAGTCATTTAGTTGAGTACGAGTACAGATTTTTTAAATATTTACTGACTGCGATTAGCACATAGCCATAAACGGGTAGGTGTTACGTGCATAGTGTATACATGTATGTATATGGTGAGACGTGACTTGTTAGCTCACTTGGCGCGTTAAGTAAGTTTTTCTAGCTCCCGCAATTTCATAGTGGTTAAACAGATATTCTTTGTGTACAGACCTTGAAGGAAGATTTTAAAACAACACGAAATATTTATGATAAAGTTAAACACTGCGAATAAGCACACGGTGCTAATTAGACTAACTACCAACTAGTTAATACGATTAGGTATGTATATACTTACTTGAGCATATTCTACAAGTACCTATTTCTTACTTTTGTGTAAGGAGACATTATTGAGAAAGTTACGAAAGGAAATGACAGGGTAACGTCTCGCGATTATAAAAGGAGAGGTAATCATGAATTCAAAGTCTTTCATTTAGCGTCTGTTTGCAAAATATGCGAAAAAACCTTAAAAGAGATCAGATAATTCTAAACAAACCAATAAGGATTTTTATGTAAAAGACTTTTCAAAGGACATGAAAATAGAATTGCATCTAAAAGGGAGATAAAATAGAAAATTCATGCTCACGGATGGTTCTTGTGCAAGAGGAGGAAAAACTCATCAAATAATTTCAAATTTCAATCTCGTATGGTATTTCATTCGTGGAAATCCTTTCAATATAACATCAAAGCAATAATAATCAAGGACTGAGCGATAGAAAGATAATTTGAAAACCTATTTAAGTACGCTTTATAGATACTTTACTATCTTTTGCTAAAGTTACTTTAATAAGGTTAGCTGGAAAAAATGCGTAAATGGAATTAGCATTAAGTTCGCCTATCAAGTACCTACACTTGTTTTATCTTATGCAATAAAGCATTTTCTATCGTCATTCTTTATAAATTGTTTAAGTATAGATAAAATAAAGAACATGTGTAGATGTTAGTGTTCCAATAAACGGTGATGGGTTTGCGCCTGTCACGTGGAATACTAATTTCTATGCAGAACGCGGACATTTGCCAAATATAACGTTTGGACGTATCTCTTAGTAATCTCTATTTGTTATCTTCAAAGATTTGCGTACTGAGTATGGATCTAAGTATCTCCATCATGGAGATTACAGTCGTGAGCGTGTATGTTTTTTTTAAGTTTAAAATAGAATCCAAAGAATGTTAACATGCAATTAATTATGTAAGTATTAATAAAAATAATAATGCATGACATTTTCACACAGCATCATCTAGCCCCAAAGTAAGCAGAGCTTGTGTTATGCTACTTATATTCGTGATAAGTAGTATGATTTGAATGAATGAATGAATGAAAATACTTTGTACTCCTTAAACAAAATAACATAATAAATAAAATCGTATTCTAAAGAAAGTACAATGTAAATGATTCGTGCCTTAGTAATGTTCTTAACACATGTGCTTGTAAAGGAATACATCATGAGGACACTCACATGTCCTAGAACCAAAAATTATAACCAAAACATTAGTATCCCGCAATAAGCGACATAGGCTCACGTTAATGCAGAGCGTAGGCATGTGACGTACCCCTAACTACGCCCTACTGGGTAACTTCATCGATTTACGTACTGTCAGACCCGATGAGCTATGAAGTTTAGATACGGATACGTACCTTGAATACCTTCGTAGTATCGTCGTTCTCCAATGGGCGTAGGGTAAAATTGGCTTGCACTGAATGAGACTTTACGATTGTAGGTATTTACTCATTTTCTGAGGGAGTGATTCTTCTGTACGTAGTACTATTTTTTATTTTGCGAATGTTTATCTAAGGATGTTCATTATGGGGTTTTTAGTCTTGAATTCGTTAATTTTTATTAAAAAAACTATCCTATAACTACTCTTTGAAAAGGGCCGAAAAACGATATATAATATTGAGCTTGGAATTTAAAAATCTCAAAGCGAATATTAGTTAAACTTTTCGCAAGAAGAAAAACAAAGTCTATTTTTCCTACACAAAAGCAAAATAGCATTTTCATTTCTTAAGTATCCCATTTGCCGATGGCCGGAACCCAAATCCTAAACGAGGCTGTCGAAAAACTGCGGAGTTCGGCCAAGTAGCTTTAAATTTTACACTTTTCTCCATTATACAGATGATCGGGCTTCCATTATCGCCAAAGGAAAATTACTTCCGAGTTGCCTACACGCAATCGACCAACCACGCGACCATTAAATCATATATAGTAAGAACTTTTGAAGTACAGAGAAATGCTTCTGTTACATTGTCAACTGAATGTTTTAGGTTTTTTGTGATTATAAGACACTAGCTGCGCTCCGCGGTTTCACCCGCGTAGGTTTCGATTTTATACTCGCGATAACTTCGAAATTAAATGTCTGATTCGAATGAACTAAAAAGTATTTTACTGCTACATAAATACCCTTGATGATAAAGTATTTATTTGAATAACAATTAATACTACGATACGAATGTAACCAACTTTTGTTTCTACCAGCGATTTAATTACATTTGTAGTACATCATTTTTTATGTATCATCAATAGTTTTCTCAGCGCACGCCAAATAATGAATTTTATAGACAACATTTTGCTACTTTGGGTTACATTATTGTAATTTTCTTTATTATAGCCTATGTTACTTCGTGATAATTTAGCTTTCTAATAGTGAAAAAATGGTTAAAATCGGTCCAGTAGTTTCGGAGCCTATTCGATACAAACAAACAAACAAAATATTTCCTCTTTATAATATTAGTATAGATTATTAATCAAAAACTTTTAAACTCGTTTTGTTTTTTAACTTGGTTCAGCATACAATAAGAGAAGTTTGAGTTTGAGCATCCGTTTTCTTTGCCTATTCCTCTAGGAAACAAGCGCGAGTTTTATCCCGGGACGACAGGAGGTATATGCGATTGCCATAAGAGTGTTTGTTTGTCTGATATATTTTATCTCCTAAACGGCTTACCGGATTTTAATGCTATTTTTCATTAGATATGTATGTTTTCAAGGATTACTTTTAGATCCATTTTTACTCCAAAATCACTAAGGGCGCTGAAATCGATGGCAGGTTTAAAATTTTTGTAAAAATTAACCTGTTGTTTATTTTGAAACAGGGTAATAAGATCTCATAAACGCGTACATACATTTATCATGTCTCTCTGGGTAAAATAATAATAAAAAAACTTTCAATACAAGCATTTTTTTAGGCAAATTCAGTTTAAAATGAAAGTATGCAGATGGAATGAGAGTGATCGAGAATAAATAAATCGTTTGTAACCGGTTTATCTGCCTAAGTAAATAAATATTCAAAGGCTTTTTTTGGTCCGGATCGCAACTGAAAGGTTTTTACACCGTCCGTACAGTGTCAGAGAATAAATTTCTTATGGTAGAAATTCAGCGTGTTCCACGAATTAAGTAGTTCCAGACTAAATTGACAAAATATCCTATCTTCCTACTAATATAATAAATGCGAAAGTCTGTGTGTGTGAATGTTTGTTACCACGTATCTCCAAAACTACTAAACCGGTTTTGATGAAATTTGGAATGTAGATAGTTTAGATTCTGGAATAATAAATAGGCTATTCTTATTTTCAAAAATCAATCCCTAAGGGGGTTAAACAGGGTGGTAAAGTTTCTATGGAAAATTTTAATTACTTGGTTTGATTCGCTCAAAACTCGGTACAAATGAACTTTAAAATAAATAATGAAACGCGTATTTTTTATTTTTTCAAAACAACCCTTTGGGGGTATGCAATTGAGTTCTAAACTTTGTATGGAAAATTGTAGTCCTTGGTGGACATAGTTGGTCGCGACGAAACCCGGCTCTTCTTCGTCTATGACACTGCTCGGTTGTTTCTGGTAACTTAAAGCAAATGAAACAAAAAGTTACGTCCCGCTTACCAATGCGATAAGTTTGTTTGTATTTGCATATACAATGTTTGAAAACACCGAGATTCTAGTAAACTCGACCGGCAGATGGTATCGTAAGCGTTAGTGAGTCGTTTTTGGTCTAACAATGTATTTCGTTAGTGACTTGCTTCTTCAAACGTTTTTGCACATATATCGAAAAAGAATAGAAGGAAAAGGTCCTACAAAGTCAAGCAAAACGACTTTAAATACTTGAATAAGACGCATTTAGCTGTTGCATTATTTTAGTTCGTTACGTAGATATATCAGTGGAAATAAATTGTATACAGAGGCGCCAGTCTATAGAGCAATTGTGAATATTGTAGAATGTAACACCAATATCATCGTGAATGCAAATCTGCCATCGACTACTCGATTTAAACTGAATTGCCCGTTCCGACGTTCGAGAATAGCCGTGTATATTGCAATCAAAAGCACAAGAATGCCGTCGGGCGCACTATCCGGACATGCGATTTGTCGCACTATGGGCACGTTCAAATATTCGGCACTAGAGGCGATTGGCCGTGCTGGCGCTTGCTGGCAACTAGAAGCGCAATATCTAGCCCCCTCAGGCAGGCCGGCCTCAATTGTTTAATCGGCAAAGTTCCTCGATACAAGCCCGCCGACGCGGAAAGTTCAAACCTCCGATAGGGTATCGTTTCGCTTAATGTGCATCGTACTTGACTGTGCTCGGTACACTCAGCTTTCATATGTAATTACAAGTGAGCATTACAGAGCTGCTGCGGTCGAGATAAGATAAGTGGATACAAGTCTTAGTATATAATGGAGGGGTTCATTCATGTTTTAATTCAGTGCAGTGCTTCATTAAAAAGCAGGATTACAGAATCCATCAGACTACACATCATGCCTCAGAATCTTCACAAGAGGCAGATTTTGCTATGTGAAAAAAGACTAAAATAAATGTTCATTATACACGAGTCTGTAATGATAAATTAAGCAACCTAAAATAGCATTTTATAGAGCATCTTTTGGACTGATTCCAAGCTGCGATATTTGATGGATTAGTGTTTTCAAACTAAACACATTATTCGTAGAGCTATTTTTAATATGAGATTGATGAACAGTGTTCTACGCTAGTGTGTATATATATATATATATACAAAGTCGATCTCTGGCTGTATTACAGCCAAGTACTAGCTTTGATTTTCTCAACTAACTATCAACAAACACAAACGCATCTTGTTACCACAATTTGCTACAACGCACAGCAATATAAACAAGGAAGACGTCAAAACAACGCTTAATCGACACTAGTGAGTTCGTAACAGTTTCTCGTTCTCAATGTCATCTTTATTACAATAGTGATAGGAGCTTCTTGGCCGTAGACAAAAGATGGTAGGCTGGTTGAATGGAGCTCGTTGCTATACTTACGATGTCAGAGGCATGGTTGCGCCGGTGACGGCCGCCAGCCCTGGCGAAGACATTGACACAGAAGCACAAAGGAAATTGTTTATCTGCTTGAAATATAAAATGTTAGAAATCCATAGCCTAGAGGCTTGAATCTTCATGGACAAAATTCCTTAATTTCATCCGACTTATCTGCATGAGATGTAGGATGTAGTCAGAGGCAAATCCACGCAAAGCGGAATGTGTTTTGCGCTTTCGCATCACTTTTTCATAGTGAGCAGTCTATATGTGAAGGTTTGCAAGCCCAGCACTGCCAAGCCGAAACAATCTTAAACAAAACAAGTAACCAGGTATCATATCTGACTATAGATATCTGTCTCTACAAACCGGGCGATCAATATGTTATAAGAAAATCCAATCATAATTCAGAAAGCTGTAAACTGAAACCGATAAAGCTTAAAAGTTTAGTACCAAAAACATTACAATCAGTCGTATCCGTAGATTCAAATCGACGTGTAAAAGTGCCAATTGTGGCTCGTTTCCGTAACGAATCCAATTTCACTTGATTGCTCTCCCAAATTGATGAATCGTAAAGAGAAAACAATTTCGACTGCCGAATTAGGAATTCTATAGTTTGGATGTAAATTTTGAAGCAAGATCTTTGAGATCGTCGATAAATGGAGCCTGGTCCCAACCCAAGGCACACTAGCGTAATGCGGGTTGCTGGATGTCACATCACATACATCAGAATTCATCGCTTTGTCGATTTTCTCATCATGTTTTTCTTAAACATTTGGAGCACACGCTTACTAACTTTTTCACTTTGAATTGCCGAATTTAAGATAAGAAGTTGGACAGCTCCCGGCTTTAGCCTTTCACTAGAAGTTATTACCATTTGTGAATAGAAGAGAATAACTGGGTCCGTTTTCACATGACGTACACCGGTTTGTTCCGACCTAGCTGCAACCCAGTAATGTCAGCATACAGGGCATATCCGACGTCAAACGCAAGCTTCCGAAAGCCGTCGTAATTGACATTGTGAAGTTCGATTGCTACACGCCACTGTGTGGACGAAGATGTGGAACAGAATGGCATTATCTCTTTGTTTGTTTAGTTCATTATTTTCAATAGTTATTTTGAATTGTAAGATTTTAATCTCCGTCCTTTTTTGTCAACGATATGGCCAACGATAATACGTTCTTCAGTTTACCAGTGTTCAATCATTCTGTTAAGTGCTCTCATGATTCTCAAGGTACATAAACTCATGCTTAGTTTGGGTCTCGCTGGAAATTTCATTCAGTAATTAGTAACCTATTTTAACTGTATTGTGAATTGGTAATATTTTTTAATACTCTTTGTGTATTTAATGTGTTGTAATCTACTATTCAAAGTTCAATAAGGGTTTATTCGTAAATTCATTAATTAAAATCAAAAGCAAACTTCGAAACGTATATTTTTGAAGCTTCTTAAAGGATAGGAATACTAAAACCAATTGCAGGAGCTTTTTATTCGACAAACTGAAAAATCCGCAATTTTAAAATTGAAGTCGACATCAAATGATCATAAATTTATTAAACTGTTTATAGATCCGACGCAACGTTTGTGTCCTCAGAGAAATCGAAGTCATATTGAACCAATGGCTTGGCTGTATTGGCACTTGAACTAACCACAATTTTGCTTTTTGTTCCGACTGGCATGGAAAATGTTCTTTTACTTCAGAAAATTTCATCCTTGGAAACCAAGTATCTCGAAGCCGCAATAATTGTGCTTCTTCTTTGGGTTAATCCACATTGAATATGTTTTACCTAAGCTTCGGAAGGAAAAGACTTTCTCCTCTCAAGCTATTTCTCGGATTTGTAATTCAAATGGAACTTGATAATCCTGTTCTAGATCTTGGTAAAATATCTTACAAATATGCATATTACGAGTATATCCCAACTACCAACTGAATTTCAGTGCCTTCTTTGTTGCTAAGTACTTGCTATGCGAACTACCAACCAACCTACATTAGAAAGATGGAAAGTAATGATTAAATACCAACGAAACGAAACAGGATTATGTTGCAGATGCATCAAATTATGTCACGCGTGCGTTGAGAGAAGTATTGTTTCAAAACGTGTAATGGTTCTCACGGCTCATTTCTCAACTATTAAAAGCACAAACACGAACTGACCCGACCTCTCGTTTAAACCATGCGAAGAATCATCTCTAAGTACCTGTAACAATAAAACATTGTGAACATTAATGACACTGGAAAAGGTAGAGAATTGTAACCACCGAAGAGTTTGCGTGCAAAAATACCATCAGCGCGATTTACACTGTTGTAACTGAAATCTGCGGCATTGTTGAATTTTACAGCGTTGGGACATAAAACCTTGCAGTATGCCAGTGGGAAGTTAATCATAAAGATAAGGCAACGCAATAACGATACGATACTTAATAGACCAGTGGACCATTCGTCCCTCGAACGTCCGCATATAATATACATTGGAGGCAATTCGACAATTTTATCACCTCGTAAACCAACCGTGGGGGCGCACGTCACCCGTTAATTACCGTATTTTGCGGCTAAATACTGGAATTAATTCAATAATTTAATATTCATTCGGTGCCATATCGGTGGCTATCAAAATACATCGTACAAGTAGGTATATAATCTATGCGTATACGGGGCTTGTCGGCGTATCGTATACACGTGGTGAACGCAATATCGGTACGCACATACGGTGAAGCGAAGAGGCGAATTTATATAGACGCCTAGATAAGGGTTTTAACTAGTTTTATTATAAGTGTGACAATATTATTATCTTGCAATAATGCTTCTATGTGAATATTCAAATTCTGATGCAACCGCTGTTAGTCAGAGGCTATTACTCATCCTTGTTAATAAATAACATTATCTCACCCCAAAATACGTCACATATCAAACATCATAAATTCTGCCGGGTTGTCGTAGCTGTTAAAGTGCTATTTATGTAAATGTGTCAAAACATATTACAACATAGATTAACGATGTCGCGGCGTCTGTCATGTTTATCATTTCACACAAAATTAGGTACATACGTATCCAGAAATGAAGAGACGACTGACTCTATAACGAGGTACAATGTTATTTTCTTCTTTCAACACTTATTTGTCCATAAAGACCTTGACGACCTCTGTGGCGCAGTAGGCGAAGCCCGTCTGAGATGCAGATGGTTGCGGGTTCGATTCCCGCCGCGGGAGAAATGTTTGTAAGATCTAAAAATATTTGTCCCGGGTCTGGGTGTTTTTCTATGTATTATATGTACATATTTACAAAAAAAAAGTATATAAGTAGGTATATCAGTCATGTAGTTCCCATAATACAAGTTTTGCTTAGTTTGGGGATAGATGATGCTGTGTGAAAAATGTCCAACAATATATTTTTTTAAGACTCTATACTAATCAAATAACTGTTAAGAACAGTTAACCGTTCTGTAGATAGAAAGATAGAAAATAATTTACTGCACACCAAATAACACATCAGCTGACTTAAGTACTACAAACTCTGACAATGTTGTACAATGGGCGGTCTTATCGCTAAATAGCGATCTCTATCAGACAAACTTTGGGTGGAACGGACTGTATGACCATCTGTAAAATATTTTGAACAACACAGTGTTCTTTATATAGAGGTTGATGACCTCTGTGGCGCAGTGGGCGAAGGCCCGCCTGAGACGCAAAAGGTTGCGGGATCGATTCCCGCCGTGGGACAAATATTTGTGTATGCAAATATTCGTCTCGGGTCTGGGTGTTTACTATGTATAATACGTATGTATTTACAAAAAAATGCATATATGTAGTATATCAGTCATGTAGTTCCCATAACACAAGCTCTGCTTAATTTGGGGCTAGATGATGCTGTGTGAAAAATGTCTAGCATTATTTTATTATTTATAGTTATAGTTCACACAGAAACAAAAGAGCATCGAAAAAAACGTATGCAACTTTACACTATTACATCACTATTTGTAGAAGATGCGTCATTTATTAAAGTGGAAATTACCATAGGTAAGAACCTACAGTCTTAAAGGTAATATGTTACCCCATGAAAAGGACACAAATATCTTTGAGTAATAACAGAAGGCTGGCAACAATGTATCATTCCATCACAGTGCAAACTCATCTAATCCACAGCTTGGGAATATATTCCGCAACTGTTAAAGCCGAGTAATTATTCCGTGACACTAACCCAGAGATGAGTGTCTTTGTCTCATGACTGATACAAATGAGCTCAGGCGTAGTACGTTATGATATTGACTGACGTGTTTGAATACACGACAAAAAAGCTTAGCATATGACATCATTTTTATCTAGAAATGTAAGTGATTACTCTAGTCGGACTCTACATCCTTTAATCTAAACTTATAAAGACTGACTGATCTATCAACGCACAGTCAAAACTACTAAGTCTAGAAAACTGAAATTTGGAACTATTTGATGTGCTTAGAAAAGATTTTATGAATATTCAAAAAATCCATGTGCGTTTGAAATTTGAAATTGAAATTGGAGGAGGAATTGGAATTGTAGCTACTCATCGTAAATTAATAATGACGTGTTTCAGGTTTTTTGGATTTTCACATTAGAAGGGTGGGAAACGAAGGGTGAAAAGTTGTATAGGAGTATCGGTTTTTTTAAAGGTAGGAACTTGAAAATTGGTACTCATCAAAAATAATAAAGATGTGTAAAACCCCTGAAACAAATCTTTATTATAGAAATAATAAAGATGTGTTTCAGGGTTTTTGGATTTTCATATTTAAAGGGGGGAAATGGGAGTGGAACACGATCCCATGCGTGCAGAGCCAATAGCAACAGCTAGTATAGTTTAAAACTAGCGATTAGTGAGTCAACGCCTCTAGCAGCATAAAATACCTTCGGCAATAAACTGAAAATACTAAATACAAAAACATTTTAATGTTCATGATTAATTCAGTGATTTCGGTGTGATGTCGGCTACATCATCGTGCACCACAATCTGTAAAAGGTACACACTATGACAGGACACGAGCTTTACATTTTATTTGACAGACAGTCTTCAAGAAATGACCAGCGAAGTAAGCGAGCAAAATACCCTAAGCTCTGTCGAAACTGCCACATCTATCCGCTTTATAGGTCATTTCATTCATTCCATCCACTTATTTCAAAGGGATCTTCTGTTACGACCGAATGGGTTTCGCAAATAAACCTAATTTTATCAGAACAATACGATGTTTCTTTTCAATTTAACAAATTAAACGGTTCGAACGCAAGTTGAGCCGAATAATCTCGGTTATTGCGCCAAACCTGGATGGGCGGCAAATTTAGCATTTTCAAGTATACTTTTAGTTTACTTACTCGTATTCTGCCCTTTTAGCTCTCTGGCGCGCTCGATCTATTCAAATAAATGGGAAAAAGTTTTCTACATATGGCCCAATTAGACGAAGTTTTGGAGAAGCCTAGTGTTAGGAACATAAAAATGTCTCCCTGTCTAACGAAAGAGTATTCCGTTGTTGATACATTATCAAAAATACTTCATTTGAATTTATTTTAAAAAAATAATTTTCAACTTAAATCAACGACATACGTATTTATTAAATTTTTAGGGTTCCGTGCTTTCAAAAGGCAAAAAGAACCCTTATGAGATCACTTCGTTGTCCGTCTGTCTATCTGTCAAGACCTTTTATCTCAGGATTGCGTGGAGGTATCAAGTTGAAATTCATATCAAATACGTAGATCTGCAGCGGTCCTAAGGGACTCTAAGGACAAAAAATATCAAGTAACGCAATCAAATAATACAGCCATTTACGCCTTATATTTGGACACTCGCAAAGTAAATCAAAACCTATAGGGTACTTCCCATTGACCTAGAATAATAAAATTTGGCAAGAAGCAAATACACAAGTAAAGGAAAAAGTCCGGAAAAAATTATTTTGTAGTTTTATCACTTATTTTTTTTTTGTGTTACATTTTACATTTGCAGTTGGAAAATTGACGTATCGATGTATGGGCGAAAATTTTGGCAACTACAAAGTTAAGTTTGTCTTTCCATCCGACTTATACTTTCGTAAGAGCAATTTTTGGTGCTTTCATAGCTAATGAACTTGAGTAATGCTAATTTTGGTGAACTTACAAGCTTGTACGGAAGCCTCGGTGCACGAGTCAGACTCGCACATTTCCAGTTTTTTTTCGGTAAACCCTTTGAATTTTATGTTATAATCTGATTATATTCGCTGCTTATGTTGGTAATGATACCTGTGTAGTGATTTATACAAAATTCGGTTGGCGATGAAAACCAATTTTACATACAAAGTTCAAAATGTATTTGAAAGTTTTTGCGTATCTCAAAATGTAACGAATTTGTATTTTTATCGAATCCGACAATCCGATTTATGTTGAAAGAGTTAAATTTTGTAAGAAACGATTGATGTCTCAAATTCCATGAAAAATGGTCCTGACCGAGAATATAATTTATTTCTGTTATCCGTTGCAAGCTTAGTTTATACATACATGACATAATTATGGAATATTTTTTTGTTCACTACATAAAATACAATATTTATTGTTTTTAGTAGACGGTGACTGAACTTAACAGAATAACATTATATATTATTTTCAAAGTACAGTCATTACATTGAAATTATTGCATTTCAAAGACATTAGCATAGCAAATACCAAATATTATTTAAAAGAAAATCTCTACAAGAATTAGTGTGACTTTGGCAATTTATATTCAAACCTGTAGCCAAGTGGAAATTTGACAATCGCTAACACTAATAGAAAAGTAAAAAAATATGGGTTAGGCATAAGCAATTGCTAGCCGATCCTGAGGTCGTGGGTTCGAACCTAGACGTGCACCAAGTGATTTTTTCCACTTGAAAAGTTTAGGTGAGGGAAAACATGATGAGTAAACCGGCATAGAACCAAAAAATCGAAGGTATGTTTCATCTGAGAACATAAGTAGTCCGGAGCAGTTTTACTTTTCGGTTTTCATTTACTCACTATTTGCAGCTTATTGCGGTAGTGACATTACATCACAAAAATCACCATTCGACAACTCCCTCTATCTTGCAAGCAATGTATCCTACATGGTAGTGGGTTAATCTTTTCTACTACTTTTCTTCCACTTCACTCTATCCACGACGTCTTGAACGAAAATTTTCATGCCACCAAATCTTTGCACAACACACGACCTGTCCATGTGGTCTTGGGTCTCCCTCTAGATCCTCTACCAGTGACGGACAGTTCTAGTGCCTCGTTGCCAACGTAGTTAGGAGGCCTCTTATGTCCATATCATCTCAGCCTACTCTCCTGAGTATCCTATTATCACTATTCGACAACACGTGTTCTAAACGTATGATGCAGTAGACTGTAAAGTATCATAGTATAATATGTAAGCAGGGGCTAAGACGGCGGGTATCATAAAGTAAGAACTTACTGCGTTGTAAACGCTACCTTGAGGGGAATTGTTTTATTGTTCAAGTTTAAGACAAAGACAAGTACCTTTTAAAGTGAGCGCGAAATAGATTTCGGATCGGAATTACACCGAAATCTAGTGTCTTATATTGATGGGTATGAAATAGTAAAGCATGTTTACTATATAAAGTATTTTATGTACCTGTAACACAAAGCTCATTATGTTACTTTTAAAGGGTTATTTATAAATCACGAAAAAGCTCTTGGATCATAACTACTTTTTATTGATGTTTCAGGGTTTTTGGATTTTTATATTTTAAGGGGGGAAATGGGGTGTGAAAGTTTTTTGTTGTGCAAATATTTGTTCGTTTATGTGTGCGATTTTTTTTAAATATGACTGCATGCATGCAAAGTTATTTTTCTTGTTATTTATACACTACCTCAAAACTGTTTTTCTTATTACGCAAAAGTTAGCTGGAAGAAAATGCTATCTAGCATTAAGTTCACTTTTTATTTGTGCAATAAAGAATTATCTATCTACGATTATCTAGAACATTAATACGTACCTCTCGTTTAGGCTTCAAAGTTCTTTTATGCCGTTAATAGACAAAATTATTATTTTATAGACAGATATTTTGGTGGCATTATACAATAGCAAAATATCTCAATGACGCTTTGATGGCCAGTGCATTCATTTGAGCCAAAAAGCTTTCCACTCAAAGTGCACATAACTGTTACCATTACATTTCAACATTTCAATGGTTGTTATTTTGTGTCATGCTCACATAAGACAACAAAGCCGGTGCTCCCATTAGACGTCTGAACAACTAAGCTGAATTGAAACGAAAAGTTTCGGAAATATCACCGTTAGGAGTAGAACAACTTTTGAATTAAGGGAGCCGGTGCCAAGAGTGTTGTTCTGGGATCAGACGCGAACAGAATTGTTCAGATGAAATGTGTTTGTCCACTTTCCGCATTTAACGGGGAAAGATTTTGTACTAATATAACATGAAAAGACAACCATTTAAAGGCGAAACATTTCGCGTATTTCCTTTTACAGCAGAAAATAAAAGCATTTGATAAACAGGCTTGACACAGTAACGGGTTATAAAAAGCTCCACAGTACAGCCATAAAGGTCGCAAAACATAAGACCCAGTTGCATAAGAACAAGATGCCAAAGAACTGAAGGCCCGCCAAGTCTGCGGAGAGTTTCCTGACCACGGAAAAACAGTCCCGGGTCGTGACATCCACGTACGTGACAAGAGTTAGTAACAAGGCTGACTGGTCGGCGCCCGGCGACGCAAACTGCCCAGCTGACTAGCTTTAATGAAGTTTTGACTGCCTAGCCGGTCTTTGACATGGACTTGGTCAAACTTCTGTCTTTGACGTAGTATTATTAAGTAAGTCTGCGTAATTGCTTATACTTAGCAAGTATTTGTCTTGTCGGTCATATTTTTCAAATCTACCCACCTATATTGAACTTAATCAATGCTAGTTGTGAATCTTTTGGTAGGCATGGTATTATTCTAACTTAATAACAATAATTTTTTATCACTTATGTTTACCTATTCTAGGTTAGTTTATAACGCTCGCTCGCGTATGCAACTATTTAAGTACCTACGTAATGTTTTTTTAGTTATAAGTTCTTATTTAAGTGAATTATAAATTCTTATGAGAATAAATTATTAAACCAGAATTCAAGTCGATTTTCTAGGAACAATCAGCATGAACATGACCCTTGACTTCTACATCTAGGGCTGCGCTTTTCTTTATCTACATTGAACATTGTAGCGCAAATAAAAGTAGTGCCATCTTCAGAATATAAAACTGAGTTAATTTGACTGGGCAAATTTTAAAAGGACTAAACAACCTGAGCTTTTGTAAACAAAGCTTGTAAGTTACCTAGTTAAAACCTAGCTAGTAAGTTTAAGAAACAGCAACGTAAGATATGCTCAAAAATACAGCTGCAATAAAATTGTTCAAATGCCCTGCTTGCTAGCCGCAGACGATAGTGATAAA
The DNA here is from genome assembly GCA_958496245.1 of Perizoma flavofasciatum. Lineage (NCBI taxonomy): Eukaryota > Metazoa > Arthropoda > Insecta > Lepidoptera > Geometridae > Perizoma > Perizoma flavofasciatum. The sequence continues at coordinate 9,013,383 of OY292434.1, read as the reverse complement.
ATATAGAGCAATTCAGATCAGGCAATTTTTCCGGCAGCCCTATGAATATGCACGGGGGTAAAGAGTTGGATTGCTTCCGTTTTAGACGCCCAAGTCTCTCACAACCGCACCGTTATTACCGTACAATTTACAACCGTTAACCGGCAAACAAAGGGGGGCGCTTATTTACCTCTAGGAGGGATACGAGGAAGTTGAACGGATGCCACTCCCGGTGGGGTTGTACACGCGGAAATTTTAAAGGTAAACATCGATGAGACGTTTCACGGTGATGTAAAATACTAAAATGTAATTGAGAGAATTGTGTTTAAGGTATCGAGGTCACATAAAACGACAAATTTTGTTAATCATATGCAAACTAAATCGGACTTTTTTAATCTCATGCATATGTAAGTTAACTGACCTCGCTGTCCGCCGAGTGAGCGGCTACGGCCAAGTCTTGCGTTTTTCTCATACAATTTACAACGCTAAACTGGCAAACAAAATTCCCAGCTTATTTACACAGCCCCACGAAGGAAGCACGAACAAACCAAACGGAACTAACCCACCAGTAAAGGAAACAAACATAAATCAACAATTCGCGACAAACATCTTAAATTATATTAGCTATTATTTTATGCAAAAGAAAAACAGATTTCAGAAAAACAGCTCGTTTCCGCCAAAGGTTTCCGCTAATAGGCAATTTGGAAAATTAAGCGTTGTTTGCGATGGAGAACTTTCTATTCTTGGGATAACAAAATGTTTGGAGTTTTTAATTGTGAAACACGCTATGAGGTCCTTATGCTTATTAGAAGTTGGCATCAAAACACAAAAACCACGGCGCTAGAATTTAAGATTCCTCAGTATTGTTGACCGACCAACTTAGGAGTTGTGTAATCCGACAATTTGCCGTTCCTAACTCGCAAACACAACAAAACAAAGCGAACATATTCCCGGGGCTGAAAGGAAGTTCACTCGAAAAGGCAACTAGCTGCGGGAAAACCTTATATTGTTGAATTTATGATATGTTTCTACATTTCGCTCTAGTTTCTGAGGTCATTTTCGCTGGTATCTCCTGTATATTTCGTTGGAAATAATAACTGCGGACGTATGGTGTTGTGTGCTAAAATCCATTAAATAGCTTTTGCTAGAACAGGTTTGCTCAGAAATTCTCCATTATATTCGACTACACAATGGAAAATGGACCAAACTGTCAACGATAGGTAAGTGCTTATAGGTTAACTAGAGGCAAACAGAATTACTTGTAAGACTGTAGAGCCCCAGACGGAATTTATACTGACACAAGATACGATTTTACGGTTCATAATGCGAGAAAATTTTATCAACTATTCAGTGATTCGACTCAGTTGTAATCCATTACGCGCAATAATAGTAAGTTATTGATCACGCAATATTAATAGTTTATTTGTTATTCGTCTAATGAGAGGTCGAGGTCACAAATTCGATAACAAAGCGACACCACGTTGGTTGCATTATAATTGATGATAATTTAAATGTAAATGTACCTACTCGCCACGAGTAACAGTTTACTTTCACGATAACAAAAGGAATGAAAGTGAAAAGTAAAACTGAGCATAGCTGGTCCACGTTTACAGCTACTTCCAAAAATAGCCGAATACGATGCACATAATTCTCATGATAATAAATGGTGACTCTGTTTAATAAAAGTTATGTTGTCTAGTACGATTAGATAGACGGACTAATGTACTAATTAGATAAATCAGTATTCTTAGAAATTCCAAAAGAAACAACAAGCACGCTCACGACTGTATGGACATCCTCAGATACATACTCAGTGCGTAGACATATTGAGGATACCAAGTAGGGGTAGTCAGAGGCACGTCCAATCATTATTGGGCACAACCCCGTGTTTTGCAAGTAGCACTCCTCATGGCAATTTGCTTGGCGGTTTCCTTCAACGTTTTGACACGTGTTAATACGCACATAAAAATTTCCAACAGTCAAAAATGGTCGAAATCTGTGGATATCTTTTGATTTTTCACATCCAACAATCACATACATAGTCCTGAACCCACACTGTGATTCACTGTATCATGGGTATCAGAAACTAAGAGCACTATGGTACCACAACATACAGACCCGCAACAAATATCTGGCAAACGTATCTCCCGCACCGGGAACCGAACCCTTACCTCTAGCATCGTACGATATGAAAAGATATTCAAATATGAAGATCTAGTTTAAAGAAACAATATAATTAAAATAACTGTTTCTTTGACAATTATTTTACATATAAGAACAGATAGGAAGCAAATAGTGAATAGACTTATATTAATTTCTTGACGTCCTTGAGTGAGAATAATTGGCGAAAGTTGACAGTATTTTTGAGATATTCAGATTGGAATGCGAATATGCGATACCTAACTTTACCTTTGAACGAACCCTTTATTGCTAAACGCAATAACAGATAGCTAGTAGATAATTATGTGGTATTACAGAAATGTGATGAAGCGCTCATTTGGCGAAATCTTGCAAGGCGCCATTTGGATGAGTGGCCAGAGTGCCATTTAGATCTGTGCGCTTTCCTACTTTCGAGGGCACGAAGTTCGGTCCCGGCTAGAGTCGCTAGGCCATGTCGGTGGCCTTCGACTTAGTCGAAAAAGTTTATTCTTTCAAGAATATAGTTTCATAGAATTCCAGTTATGACTAAGTATGTCATAACCTAATGATATCATGTAGGAGCGCTGTACCCCACACTAAGGCTGACACAGACTCTGTTGTTAGTTGCGTTTTTACCGAAATGTGTGCTTCCACAGATACAAATAATCCCACTGCAGTCTCAATAAACATTAAAACTGAAACGGTTATAAAAATATGCAATGCAGTCGATAAAGATTTGATTATTGGTGCAAATGTCGCCTGACTGGATCGCGTGAACTCAGACTCATTGCAATTTGCTAACTAGGCGAGTTGCTTAGGTTACTTCTGGCCCCGTTCACCTGTTTTAGAAGACTTGTAAGTAAAGAGGTCAAGAGATCTCTTTAGCTTCAAAAGAGGAGAGAGACACAAGAGGTGTGGGTTCGATTCCCGCTGCGGGACAAAAAGGTAATTTAATCAAGTGCGAGCTAGATAGGTATCCTTAAGTACTTCCATAGATCGTAAAGGTGCGTGGTCATCATTCGAGAATCTTTATTCCCTAGCGGATGAGCCATTTATAAGGACATTATATGGCTGTAGTTTCATGCGCATATATATGCGAGTTACCTTGAACCTACAAAGTAACACTTGCTGTTACGAGTAGGTACCACTTAAGTACTTTCCCGGACAGACTCTTTACAGAAGCTACGTTGTTGCGACCGCAAAAAAATCATCTTTACTCTGTAGCATTCCTGAGCATCTGCTGAGCACTGTACTCATATATTTATAAAATTCCGTCCAATAATCATCAAAACCGGACTAGAATTTAGAAGTTATGTTTAGTAAACTGGATTTGCGTTGAAGGCATTCATACGAGAAGTAGATTTCCTTGGTATACTGGAAATGCGTAAACGGTTGCTCTGTATTCTTAATTTCTTAAAAACTTTATGTTAATTCCTCATTTCAAGCCAAGAAGGAAAGCGGAACCCAGATGACATGACAATATGTCTTCGAGATGAGCTCAGGTACCTAATAATAAAATAAATAAATCTTTATGTACTCTTCTTACAGTAGTTTTATACATAATTTGGTTCATAAGAAAAAACTATCATTAATATCTTACAATATTGTTACACCAAAAGCGTAAACCTGACTCTTAGACGAGAAGCTTACAGAGGACCTGATTGATGGAAAAGGTCCCTTTTTTCCTTCCACCTGTCTATAGAAGGTGTGGAGATCGTGTTTCCGACGCTTTCTCGGCCTACCTCGTAGCCTCGGCCGCATTCAGTTCCAATAATTTATTTGAAAAGGAGGCTTTATGTCCAGCAGTGAAAAGCTCTATATTTGTACTAGTTATAACTTGGAAATCCACTAGCACAGTTGCACAAGACAGCAGATAGTCGTACTTATTAATATGCAATGCATAATATGCATAGATTCGATTAATTTGATTCTGGGTCGGTCGCCCTGAGTGGGTAAGTACAAATCACTGTTTCTATTAGCATTTAGGGTATTCTCATGGCAAATAAGGTGAGTGGAATTAAAGTGGATATTCAAATTAGATTAGACTTGAACCACAGGTCGCACCGATGGAAAACCATTCGGGCGAGCTCACCTCGATATTTACGTCATGCATCCTTTATTCTTACGATTCAGAAAAATGTTTTAAAAAGTTTCACCAGATGGATCCGGTTTCTAGCATTACTTATTACAAAAAACATCATGTAAACTAAGGTTTGAAATAAATTATCAGCTTAAAAAAGTGCTTTGCCCGCTAGCAATCAATTAGGGAAATAACATTATTGCTTTTTTGCTGAAACCTGATGGTCTAAACGCTCCTCGAGCCAGGCGTAGAACCGTTTTATGATTTCCCAGAGACCCCTGCCTGTCGACCACAGTGTAAACGTTCAATCCAAACTATACAAAAATTAACACACAGCACTCGCTTAACATACCACGAGAAACTCTTAAGCATTGAATCGCGTGACTGTTCCTCTAATCATTACCTGTGTAAAGGTACTTCAAATGAGAACTGAAGACCGACATTACAAAAACGAACAATCCTCTTTAGCTTAAATTAGGATAAAAATATGTTACGGAAGGAAAAACTCTACTTTGTAAAAGCTGCACGGCGAGTGTTTGCATTAAACACCATCCTTTGTGAAAGACGAACTAAGTACTAAGTTATTTTACAAATAACTTCAGCGAAGTTTCTTTCTCGACAGCGTCCTTTCATTGCGTCCAAGGCGAGAATTTAAGTTTCCGATGAAACTACAATGCCGTGACTTTTACAATAGGTACCTAGCTAGAATTCGCAAGGTTAGAGCGCTTATGCTTTCGATCCGAATCTAAGAAAATGCGTAGGCTGAAGTAGCCGTAGTATATTATGAGTGGTTGTGCACTACATCCGATGTCCGTTTTCAAAGTCAAAATATCTCCACAAGGGCTGTGAGTGTCATGTTCATACGTCAAAAAACTACGGTGAATAAACATGAGCATCGCTATAGTCTTTTTAGCATGTGCGGAGATATATTTTTAGTATTTATTTAGAAAAAATGTGGTAGTATGAAATCTTTAATTTTCCTGGCTGGTATGACGCATTTTTAACACCCGTCTGCTTTTATATTTCCAACAGCTTCGCCCTAGTGGAGACATATTATACTTTTGTTTTTATCAAATACTACAAGCTCCTTGGTCCCCAGTTAACATTAAGAAATTGTTAAATAGATATATGTGAATTGAATGATTCATGCTGTAAAACAAGAATTCATCAGCATCGTGCTATCGGCGAAGGCAAAGCATGAATTGAATGATTTTCGCATTGACCTACAAACCTATAAAGCCTGCACATTATTTGATGAATAGATATTATCCATGTTATTTTATTATTTGATGAATATTGAAAATTGATTGCCTTTGATTACAGAACGTACCTACACACGCACGCTTGATCAGGGAAATAAAGGTTCTTGGCCACCAAATGACTCTTAAGCTTGAATTCATAGTCGGGGGTTGAACAATCCTCCAAAATCCATCATTCAGCATTTGCCTTATGGCTGGTTGCATAAAAGTTAAATTCGCACTTGAATTTTTATTTAGCGCCTGAACAGTCCCCTAGTCCCCCCCCCCCCCCCCCCCTATTTGACTATGAATTTGGGCCTAAATTAGCAAAATGGTTATAGGGCTGGCAATCGTTTATAAAAGCTTAGCTTTAAAATTAGAATGTAAAGATTTAAAAGTGTCCTATGTTTAAGTTTAAGAAGGTTTGGCCATTTCTAATAGACCGGGAGTTAATTATCGTCAATCACATCAAATAATAACACTGCCATCAGAGCGCTACATAGCAGAATTTATTTTAACTATTTTTCTTTCTGGTACTGTGCCTAGGCAGCAAAAGTGTTTTAACCATCTTTTCTGACTTCTTTTGACCAGTGTATGTGCCGCGCCACCCTTGTACTCATTGTGGATGAAGACAAGTTTCGAGGCATTCTTGGATAGATAAACTCAGATATATCTAGCAGTAGACAATTTATGGTGATTTATTTCAATGAAGACAATGCTTTTACTATTTCATCAAAGTACTTCATCATCATCATCCACAGCCTGACTTCACCCACTGGTATGTATAGGCCAAACTCAGTTTGTGCCATTCTCCACGAACCTGCTCTAGTTACCATCTACAGCCCGCGACGTTGACAATCTATTTAGCCCATCTCGCTGTCGGATGTCCTACGTTTCTGTAACTCCTCAGCCACCATTCAGTCGTTGTACTGCTCCACCGTACTTAATTAGATTTAATTGCAGTGAAGACTGCAGAAATGGCTAACACAAATAACTTTTATAGGGCAATTTGCAATGGAGTTATGTCATCACGAAATACCATAAATCGGTGTGAGAAACGTAAACGACCAACGACTACGCCACGAGCAAGTCAGACGTCTTCGTAGACAATAAAAGCCGAAATATGACGAACCGACAGACGATTCATCATTAAGATTGTACGGTCAGCAGGGCTAATAGGTAGGTGCACAACCGTTCGCTAGAGTTTGCGCTACTATGACTTTCGCGTGGACACTTTGTCTAGAGTACTTCCCTACGTGATTATAAAGTTTGAAGTAATTTAACAACTTTGTGTTACTAGGTAGGTACTCACGGTAAAATTAGTATCCACTGCGAAGAGATTTTACGGAAGGAGATATTTCCTAGTTTGGGTCGATTCTCTTGTACACCAACTTAACTTAATTATATCATTGCTCTCTTTTACTAACAGTAACAAAAGAAAGACATAGCAACAATTTCAGTCGTGTCAAATTAGTCAGATTAAGTTTTCCATACAAATTTAGTAGTAATTTTAAAATATGCTGACTATAAACAAGAAAGGGATACGTGACCTTATTTGACAAGATTAAAATTCTTGCCATCCTTTTCTTGCGTGCACTATCAGTAAAAGAGAGTGACAGTTTAAATTAAATTTAGTTGGTCTACAAGAGAATCGACACCATTGTCAAGGATTTCGAGCGCTGTATCTATTTATGTCGCTACTTTTTTACTTTTATTGCTATTTTGCGCGACACTGTCTCTCGCGTCAACACTTTGTCTAGATACTTCGGACGAATTAAATTTCCCCTGCGTGTATATAAAATTTGAACTGGATAGATAACAATTTTATGTTGCTGACTGTACTTAGTTACTTCAACGGTGAGTTTAGTATCCGCTGCGAAGAGATTTTACGGAAGGAGATATTACTCATTGTCAAGGATTCGAGGTACCATCTTGATAATAACAAAGAACCTCTTTCGCAGCATTAGAATAATAAAGCAAGCTTTAAATATGAGCTGCTCTGCGGAATAGCGACCTATTTAAGTTGGCTTTTGTGAGCTCGACTTTCGAGATTTGTCCCGCTTGGATTAATCTCCTAGAACCTTTTCTTTTCCAGGATATATTCAGTAATTACGAACAACTCCCAGTGGTAATCGCTTGTTTGAGGATATTTCCATAAACGTTCAACTCTGGGGCACCTGCGCACTTGTTCGTTCAATTGCTGTACTTTATGCTTCGGTGCCTAGATAATTGAGTCAGTAGGTATTATTATCAAACAGGTTTCTTAAATTCCAGACAGCATGGGCCTAGATAAAAGTTTACCTGAGTCACAAGCAAACGAGAACGCTCAAAAGTTTTACGGGCAAAAATATATAATGCGTGACGATCGCACAGGCTAGTACTTTCTAGTAACTCTTACCCCCTTATTCATAATCACTCCATTACTTTGACGTCTCGATATGAAGATTACGCTGAACTCATTTTCTGGTAAGAGGTCTGTAGTTTCTTACAATTTCTGATCAAGTAAGTTTTCTGTTCTGTTTTTACTATAAATCCAGTCGGAAACATAGACATGCTATTTGATGTTTTATCTTCTACCTAAGTACATAGTAGAAGCTATATATCGTCGTTAAATTGGATTATAAGTAAAAGTCAAGGCTTCGAGCATATGAAATAACATGACAGGCATTGACGATTTTACAGTGTCACAGAATAAATAATAGTACTGAGTGTCTAAAAATTTCACACACCTTGATTACAAGGATTAGGTTTTAGCCACAGCAAACTATGTAGTATGTCACCCGCATATAGGAATCAAACTCTTAACCACAACACAACTTAAACCACACGTTTTTACAGTGGAATAAATACCAAAACGGTTTTTACTGTCAGAAGTAATGAGTATCGATCCGTATCATAACCGAATTAATGGCAAACAAAACACTTATTTTGATCGATGAAATGAAACATGAGGAAAAAAATTGTCGGTGACACTAAAAATCGTATGATTTGAGTATTTATATATACCTTAAATGATGATTGCTCAGAGACTTGAACAGCAGTTTAGTCTAGCTTACAAATTGTTGTTTTACTGTGTCGACAAGTAACCTACCTATTGTACTAAATACCTAAGCATTGTAACTGACAAGGCAAGGTCGAACCGTTCACTGCCTAGGTACCTGCTTAAATTAAAGGTATGCATTTTTTGTATCCGCATTCATAATAGGCATGCCCACCACTAGGCAAATAGGCATAATGTCAAGTATATAAAATAAAACGAATGTTGGCTGAGATGAGATGCTTGTTTTTTAGATCTTGTCTTAAGCCTGCATTTTTTGCAATCCAATCACACTGGATTCCTTAACGCACTTGATGTTTCAATTGAAATAAGTAGATACAGTTTGTAGTACTTAACTAAGCTGGTGTGTGCTTTGGTATGCAAAAAAGTATTTTCTGTCTATCTACAGGGAGTAAAAAGGCGACTACCGAAAACTGGGGGGTTGCAATCAAACCATGATTCTGAATATATTTATCGAAAAAAACGCTGTATATATATATATCTATAATTGAAGTATCTTTATAATTCTCTAGAAAGTCAAAAAATTCGCTAACTATTGCTATCAGAAGCATAGATTTTAGACACTTTGCCTGTGTGTTTGTTTGTGTTGTCCAAATCATGGGAGACTAGTATTTTGTCGCATTTCAATAAATGCGACAAAATACGACAATTCGTCCGTTTCAGATGAAAATGCATGTAATGAAATGCAGCTGATTTAGTAGGCGGCGCTGAAAAACGTGTGTGTTTCAGTGTGTGGCTGAGCCCTCGACCTTTTTACGTACCTTGACGTACCTTTTAAAATTATTGTTCCTATATTTGTTTAAGTGTCAGTAAATACAGCCCTTTTTTATTTTATTCATTTAAGACTAGCTTCTGACCACGGCTTCACCCGCGTGGTACCCGAATAAAAAGTAGCCTATGTGTTATTCTGATGTATACTGTAAAGTTTTATCAAAATGCGTTCCGTAGTTTTTGCGTGAAAGAGTTACAAACAAACATCCTCTTAATTTAAGGATTCATAAAAATTACGTTTTTTTTTTCAAGTTACCACAGTTATTAATTTTACGAGGTCTCGTCAGCGTGCATATTTAGAGACACGCGTAATCCTAACGCAATTGTTCTCGAAATTATATTAGGTACTAGAACATAAAAGAGCCGCTATATTAAATTTTTATTTCACAGTGAACGATACTTAACAAGTCTTCAAATAGCTTATCAGTAAGCCTATAGAGTAGAGTAGAGTTGCTGTGAGGAGCTTTTTGGTTAAAACTCTATTTTCAGTGAATCTTTAAGTCTAGATTGTGCGCCAGCTTTCTTCATACTTACAGATTATATCACCAAAAAAACATAAAAGGTATCTATTAAAAATAATTTCTTCGCTAATGTTCGAATAAATGTAATTCTTATAAAACAGTTTCCTCTTGAGGAATCAAGTTGTAATTTCTTATGGTCCTGGTCAGAATGCACCCCTAACGCGTCTAGAGCTGGACGAATTGAGCAGGATAAAACATGCTTAATGGGTCTTGAGCATATTTTATGATGGGCATCCTCAGATCGATTGTCAAATGCCTATGTTTATGCCAGACAGGTTGCAAAGCCCATATCTGCTTATTGTAAAAACTAACCGGGCAGATGGCTTCAAATTTTTGTATAGGGCGGTTGCTTCTAGATACTTTACCGTTTTGAGCTACTTGGTGATGTATTTATGTTCGAAATCAATTGGTGCATGAATACGCTCGAACCCGCGATCTTTAGATCGGAAGTCGGAGTCGACCATAGGCCGTGGTAACAACGGCTCAAACATAATGTATTATGTTATACGAGTATTTCTAGTGACTTTTCTTGTTAGTACCGCAGGAAAGTAGATAGGCAGATAATCTTACTGAGCAAAATTAAGGGTCTGCATGAAACGAACAGACATTTATTTCCTTTGCAGTATAAAAGGAGAATAGTACCTTATCGTTACGTTCTAGTATGAACTTTTATAATTTTAGAAAGGAAATAATTATTGTATTTATACTCAGGTGTAGCATCATATTACATGTTTATGTAAACCTACGTTTGGACCACCCAAAAATAGGCCTAAGTAGATACGTAATACGAACCGGACGACGCAGTATTTTGTTATGTACATAAAATTATAAATATATAATTCATGGAAAAATACAAGATAGATATGGAAGTCAAAAACTGACTTCTATATTCTAAGGTTCCATCACCCAGACTCATTAACTGAGTTCACGTCTCATGCCTACATTTAAGACGCATTCAGCCAGTCACTATGACGCCGTCCAGCCGTTTATCGACAAAGTTGTACTATACAAGTGCAGTCGCCCGGAAAGTTCGAGGTTCTTTACGTAACTCGGCCCACATACAACGCATTTTCGCGTCGATTCATTACGTTCTGGGGACCGTAAAGTCCAGCACAATAGAGATATCCAACAGTAGGTTGTCTGAGATTTTATTTTTATTTTGTTTAGGGTGATGTGCATCGGCATCAGGCCTACTGATTCAAAATCGTCAGCTCAGCTGATCTACGGGCTTATCTTGCTTTTTGCGAGGTTTATTTATCTCATCATTGCCCTGATAGGTACGAGTACTAAACTGATAATACTACCTCCCGGTTAACGTATTTACTCGTTTCTGGCATTAAATGAATTATCTTGCTCTTAAAGTTGGCTCTTGGATTTGACTCTATTTTATTTTATTCGGCTCTAGAGTCTTATGAGACATGTGCACATCTCTTAATAACCTACGGTACGGTACTTGCGAACCACTCTGGACTAGGATAAGCCACTGTTAACTAGTGTCTCTACTGGCTGCTTGATATTGTACTGCATTTGAACTGACCGCAGCCAAATTGCGACTTTGTCTCCTTGAATGAGTCGTTACACTGAAAATGTTGTAATATAGGGATCCTACACTTGCTCGTAAATTCTAGTGTAGAATATAATGTAAGTTGTGTAGGGTGATAAAAAAGCAGTATCACGCGACATAACTGCTGCAGTCAAAGAAGAGACTGTAAAAGTAAACTACGCACTTCACACAACGCTTTTTAGTGATATGAAAAGTTTGAGCGTAAGGGCCTTTACTAGCTACGTGCCGACCTGTCCTTTCCTTTCTGTAAGTTATGTGTAAGGTTGATTCTACTGGTAACTAAGATAGAGTATATTTATCAAGCTATACTTACTCATAAGTAATACTGCTTTCCAAAATATACAGGTCATCAAACTGAAACCAGAACGTCTTATACTATGTTTAAGCTGTGGTGACACGAAAGCATATTGAGGAAACCGGCATTTCCAGGAATTAAAAAATTCGAAGTTGTTTTACCTAAAGTGCAGGTTCAGTTCAAATATGGAACCGATATAATCATACTCACTTATTTAAACCTAAGGAACGTAAAGTACACTTGGTTACGTCAATGTCCAGCATCATTTATTATTATTTATAAAAATATACCTTATAAAAAACGTACTTGTTTGGAGGGGTATTAGAAACAGACAAGTTTTTGACATAACGGTAGCATATTTTATAGTAATTTTTCGTCACTTCATTCTTCAGAATATAGTATGTACATATTTAATATGATATAATCTTAGGATAAAACGACTCAATCATAATTATCGAATTTCACAAAAGTTTATTAGATCATCTATAATATTTGGTCAATTCTATAAATTCTCTTTGAAATAGTATTAAAGCTTTATTCTTTATTGTACATAAATAAACAAATTCACATAAGACAGAACGAGAGGACGTGTACTTAATCCTAAAAAAAAATATTCCAGCAAACCTTTGAAGCTAGTGAAAGGTAGTTATAGAGGTAGGGTATAGCACAATTTTATGCTTAAATATATATAACTTCACTTTATAAATACATACATATACATTACACATAGGTACACATTAAGTAACGAGGCGTTAACCGCAGGAATCGTTGCGTGGTATCATAAATATTAAATTCGTGGCATTTATGGTATCTAAGTACTTAAACTCGTTTATTGCTAATGTCTATCACTGTGGATACGTGTTTTGGACATGAAACAGGCACTCGTTAAATCAAGTGTTATCTCCCGGCATTAGAAGAACAATTATAATATTTTTTTAAAAAGATTTTAGCGGAAAAAATCGCATCTTTGAACACGATTTATATTTTATGTTTGTATTTTTGCTGAACAATTTGTCTCACCAACTAAGTTACTGTCGTTGTAAAATATTCCAAAATACATCGAATGTAAAGCCAATCTATTGAGATTGTTCATGCACAAACTTCAAAAGGATACTACCTACTTCGTAATAATGTTTTAGGTTTTCGCGATCGTTATTATACATTGTAATTCAAAAAATATTTTATTTTATTTTTACGACCTTTGAGACCTGTTATCTAGTTTGCGACCACGAAAGCTGGAAAGCCTTCGGAACGTCCACGAATTGATCCAATAACATTGAACCAAATCTATTAATCTCTCGTAGATTTTACCAGATGGCACATGAGTCAAACCACACATCAGAGCGCTCTTATAGTCTTTGATAACATAGAAATAGAGTCCAAATTGAATATTGTTAGTGTGTTAGTCAGTATTTGTTTTTGCACACATTGCCCTGTTATGATTAGCATGTGAAGCTTGATAGTGAACCTGCATTAAACATTGTTACAATATAATGAGGTTCACTTCACATCATTGGGAACAGTATTAATTCATCCTGATGGTACCTATCATCTAGCAATGGTTAGGAGGTATGGACGAGAATAACCTTCCTTAGCTATGGGCAGTCGGGTAAAAAAATATGGAATCCGCATCACTAACTTCAATAATTAAGGCTGCTATGCAGTTTTATTAATTTTTGTCATCTCATTGTTTCATTTCGTAATCTGTCCACTGTACAGTTCTGAACATATTATTGTAATTAAAAAAATATATTTAAGAATCTCTTTGTGAAGTTGTATCTATTTTTCGTATGGTGTACAATAAAGTATTTTCATTCATTGATATGTTCCAGTTTGAAGGATATGGGTGCCTGTCAAATTACAGTCACATGAGACTTATGTCTCAAGGTCGGCAACACAAGTGAAACCTCTGGTGTTGTAAGCATCCATACTGTAACCGTTTTCCAACAAGTTGGATTCACCAACATAACATATAAAAGCATGCTAGTGGTATAGGAGAAGGAGGAGGAGGATAGGCCCTCTTTTTATGTTGCCCTTGTTTTCAGGCACTTTTGTTTTTATTTAATATTATATGAGAATATCTAAGAATCTAATTTAATGTATTGCATGATACATTAACCAAATGCATTTTAATACCTAAGAGTTCAAAGTTTTTGCTTGTTATAAATAGATACACAATTAATAACATGCAAAAAATAACTCGAGATCCTTAAGACAGAATTCTTAGAGATCTTTAAACAGGTTCATAAAATATGTTAAAAAATATCAAATAATTGATTACAACCCAACAACATTAAATTTACCTTTAATTCAAAAATACTTTACAATCACAACTTGAAAAAGCCAAGGCCAAGTATGAAACAATGATGTCATTTTACTATGTTTTAGATGATCTTTGACACATTTTATCAGTAAGTTTGAATACCAAACTTACTTTATTAAAATAATTTAATGGTTCTTTTGTCTGAACTATGTCTGAGTCTTTATCATAAAATCAGGTAAATTGTTCCTGTTTTTGTTATGATGCATAAATCCAACTAGTCTCTTCTTAGAAACTATTTAATTTCCATATACACAGTTGGAAATTTATGGGCAATAATAAGCCCCAGTTTAGTGTGTACAAAATTAAACTTTCTTGACAGGAGATTGATCTAATGTGAGGCTAATTAGACGGAAAAAGTAAATGCAATTTAATTTAGCTAAAGGCTTATTTAACTGCTTCCAAAAGTAATAAATCTAGACTTTTTACATAACTTATTACTCAATCCAATCAGTCCATCACTAAGGTGCCTTGCAATATTTGCTTTTATCAGATAGTGCAAACCTGTTTAGAATAGATTGCTATCACATGCTACATAACATATTAAAAAGAAAACGAGTGTGCCCGGTGTGGTAGGACCAGTATTCTGTAGCCTGGCTGTTGTTACTTCCTTGATCCAAGAGCAAACAACTTTCGCTGAGACAGGCCCGGCCCGCGGCCTCCACTCGCACCTTGCTATCTCATCGCAATACTAACAATAGGTACCTGCTCTTAACGTCTTTCATACCATACCACCACCGACAATCTACACCTAATTTGCAATTACGCAAGCCTGCAAAAACGTCCCGAGGCCAGTTCCTTGACTGACCTGTTTACATTATATTTTTCCGACCACGTAACAGCCTCATCGCCTTTCTGCTAACTTGAATCGATAGAGAAATAACAGGAAAACACTTACCTTTTAGGTTTATCGCTCCAAATCCCAAACAATATAGAAACTGACACACACTCGTTCTTAAACACAAAACACTATTCACCTCTTGACATCTGACATGGTCCTATAATATGAACGGAAAAAATACAACGAATAGCACAATGGAGATGTCTTTGCAAAAGCAATACCATAAAAACAATAAGATAAAATAAAAGTTTTGCAAAACTATCGCAAAATATCTACAAAACGTAAACAGCTACCTACTTTGACAGAATCATTCAATCAACTGACTGAACTGACAGTTTGACACTAGTTCGCAGCTGCCAAATGCTACACCACTTTTATGCTATCAATGTCAACCTATGCAAATTATTCCTAGCATTGAGCACAGAGATCGCAAAAATATATCAAAAATCGGTAAAAAAACTAAAATCCTAAATAGAGGTCAAAAGGCATATCAAACTTAGCCTTGTGTTTTTCGTTTTCTTCCAAAACTCAAGGAACCTTATTACCTTCCTAACCTAACCTACCATAAATTACATATAGTAGTCTATTATTTAGATATTCTAGTTGTGTGTAGTATTTTAAAACTTTCGCAATTAGCCAATATAATTTTCCAATTTTATAGACTTTTTGCGTCTTAGAATCAATTCCGTTTAAGATGAGTGGAATTGCGACTCCTGTGGACATTTCTGGACGATAGTAGCTCTCTAAACTCCAAACACCCGCGATCACGGTCGTTGCAACATAATCGCAAATAGGGAAAATGATAAAAAAGGTAAATGCAATAACAACCAATAAAAAAACGTACTCTAATTATAGCTGTAAGTAATTTACCTTTGATTGGATGGACTGGACCACGTTTCATAGCACCACGGACGAAATAGAGATTTACGTCTTAGATTTAATATAACCAACACTGTTAATTATTTATAGAACGGCTTATTACCATGTGAATGTAAAATATACATATATGTTATATTTACCATATAGGATATACCACAAAACACAAATATTTTAATAGATACTAGTAAAACAAAAGTAAAAAAAAAATATTTTTTTTAGTTAAGTTCATAGTTCATCCTTTATTTTGCATAAATTTATAAAGATAAGTGCCTGTACTTTACCTCATTTCGAATTGATGTTGGTTCTACTTTCTTATTAGGTTGTGCCTAGGTAATCGGGTCGGAGGGTTTTGATCTTTTTCGCCTAATGTAAGCATGATAATCAAAGGTATATTTGCCATAAGGCCATGCTATTGTGCTACGCATGCTATTCTACCCACATTCATCATATATTTTATTGTTTTAGTATGGAGGTTTAAGGGCCGATAGTCCCTACCTATTTATTCGTCTTTGTATATTTGTTTATGTATTTTAGAGTAATTTTTAAAACTTTTTTCAAAAACAGCGCCTACGCTATCTCACTGTTCATATTCATCGTGAATATTGGCAATGAGATGGTGTTATCAATTTGTCATACATGAACAACGCAAAGATTTTGTGCTCTTGCAACACTGCCAAACAACTGTCAAAAAACTGTCATAGCAGTGTCACATTCGTCGTCAGCAGCAAGCAGCTGTCATTTTGGTTGAATCCTGTCTGCGATTTTACGCTAAACTGTAAAATATTTCTTTTTTGTGTTTAAGTGCGTAATTATCGATAAACTGGCGTGAATAAAGCTAGGAAAATGCCTAAATTCGAGGACAATCCATTCAGTGACCCGGCGATTGATAATCCGTTCGCTGTAAGCAGACCATGTCCGAAATGGGAATTTCTTGTTTAGTATTTCGGCTAATTCTGGTGGTTTGTTTTAGGATCCGGCGGTTCAGCAGGTCGCTAGAAGTACGAATAATGCTACACAGGGTCTGGACGACTACAATCCCTTCGACGGCCAACAAAATGCTAATCAAGCTACGGTAAACTCATATTAATTACTCATTATTGAGATTCCCGTAGGTGTTGATTATGTACAACGATATCGACGACATCGAGAAGTTAATAACCCGTTTGATATAATGAATACTTTTGAAACTTTGGGCAATTAGGGAGTCTAAGATTATTATGGGCATCTCTAACTTTCTGCCAATGATCTTAACTACTGTATCATGATGCGACGCTTAGTTTTATGCTTGTAACTGAAGCACTTAGTGATTGAATTTGGTATAATTCTGTAAAGAGTTCTGTATTTAGCTACAATTTGGACTTTTGTCTCCTTCTAACTGGCATCATGATCATTAAAAGACCTATGTCCACTGCTGTTTAGAAGAGAATGAAAAAGTCATCCCGCAGAGTGTTATGTAGAATAATCTTAGGCTTCCTGCATTCTGTACAATGTCAACAGTCTATTTCATGTGGGAAAGGTCTCTATGTATCAGATAGGAAGGCCCAAACTGCATTGTCCTGTTCATGGTCTCCATTGAAGACCTGGCATCAGCCCCCTATTGCCATTTTGCTAATGTAATTAGAGGGTTTGCCTATTTTTCTTTCTGCTTTTTTAAGAACTTTTTCATGAACTAGCTGGTATGTGGACCAGTAGAGTATGATAAGCGAGGTTTTTGCAGCTAACAGGCCCATATCATGCTGGTTGACATTAAAATTGTTAATTGCCTAGTTGAGTCTTATTTTTCATCAACAGCCACCACAGCAGCCATCTCAGCCTGCGATTATGCAAGCAGTTTCCCCGCCATCAAGCGGTCAGTACACTCGGCAATCCCCGCCACAGCAGCAAGCTCAGGCACCACCCCCCAACTTCACTACTGCTGATTTCCAGGTGAAATATTATTGCTATTTTTGACTACCTTTTGCCCACTTTGCCTTTGTGGCTAAAAGAAGCATTCTCTTTGTGTGCCAAATGAAAGAGCAGTGACGACAATGAACATATGTCCTATATAGTTATTGGGAATATAAAGTAGCATACTGCTTAGTATGGTCGGATTATTAAGTTAGTTGTGCAGTATTAGGCAATAGTATATAGCTAGCTGTGTAGTTTGCCTTAGCTCTGGACTCTGGAGCATCTGAACCGACCATACTCGGCCACAAATAAGGACTGGAAAATATAATAGTATCCATACATGTGCTTATAGAGGTATCTAAATTTTCAGTGTTGCTATTACCATATATGGTTTAGTTAGAAGGATATAATTAGGTAAAAATTTAAGTTAATTATTATAAACCAGCTTCTAGCACACAGCTTCACTTGTGTGATATGTAACATCATACTTTCGCATTTTTTATTATTATCAGGGCAACTATTAAGGGTCTTACTTATAAAAAATAATGAATAATTAACCACTTAGCTCTTTCTGTTACAAATTCAACAGAAGCAAACAAAACCATTTTTTGATAAACTACTGTTTAAAATCTATAAGTAGGCACTTTGAAAACTCTAAATTTATTTTTGCTGAAAATATTTATGCATATACATATGTAGAAGTTTATCAGTATTCAAACAGTTATAATCAGACAGTAGGTATTTTAAAATGTGTCATTTTGTCATTAATCTGATAAGATTCCTTTATATTGCAATCTTATAGTTATGATGACTCAGGAAATTAACAGATGTTTTGCTTTAGGGGTCAATGATAGAAATCTATTGACCTCTGTGGCGCGGCGGACGAGTAGCCGGCTGAGACGCACGAAGTGCGGGTTAATCCCCGCTGCAGGACAAATGCTTGCATATTCTGCAAATATTTGTTCCAGTTCTGTGTATTGTAGTACCACCACAATACCTAGATCTACTAATATGTGGAATTGTCTGAAGTCTTGCTCAATAAATACGCCCCTCTATTAACACGCTTATATTAGCTTCACTTATAACTAACTAAATAACAAACAAACAATGTTATCAAATCTTGGAAGACAATTTCAACCTACTACTAATGGTCATATCGATATGAAAATTTTTATGTATATGTAGTTTGGATGACAATACTATAATTTGGTATCTTGGAGCTGATCCGATGATGGAGCCTGGAGGTTGATAGTGGAACTCTTTATTGGCTACTAGTAAACCCCTCGAGTTTGGGCTCATATGATTCGTTTTGATGTGGTGCAGTAAGCTAGTACAACTCAACAATTTCAATAATATTAAACTTAAGGAAACATTCATGAATGAATGAATGAATGAAAACACTTTATTGTACACTATAAGAAAATAAAAATAACAAAACTCAAAGTACAATGGGCGGTCTTATTAGAAGCGATCTCTTCCAAACAACCTTTGGATTTAGAGGACTTAATGAGATTGTAATAATTCATGTTTAATATTATTGAAATTGTTGATATAATGCACATCTAGTTTGAGTCTAGAAGCACTAACACTTTTAATGTATGTGTGTGTAAGGCATACAGCATGCTATTCAACAATTAATGCACATTTTTCCTTTTTTTCTAAACTGCACAGGAGCTAAAGGTAAACACAACAACTAAAACTACAATAGCTTATATTGTACTTAGAATATAGACAATACTTTATTGCACAATATAAGAAACAGTTGTCAATGTCAACTATCTCATAGTTATTATCAACAAAGCACACTGAGTGACGTAGTATAACTCGCCATACTGCTTTTAAAATAAGGTAGTTTTTTGGTTGGCATTTTGTGATACTATATGTAAAGTAACTAGTTCTGAAACAAGAAAACCACATAGATTCTTGCATATTTAAAATATTTTTTTATACATTTCTCATACTTAGAAGTTTAGGTAGCTAGAGACACACCCATATTGCTATGGACCCGTTGGGAAAGGAAATATTTTTTATTTTGAAATGTCGTGGACCTCTGGGAATAAGCCTGACTTCATTAACCTATTTTTAGATTAATTTTGTCATCCTAAGATACCATTAAGAAGGTGACTTTAACATCGCCCTAAATATTGAATGATTAGATTTTGCTTGGGTACTTGGTAATGTCTAAATAACTTAGATATGCTTATATAGTTTTCGAATCGATTTCCTCCCGTACAATTCATCTATCATGTTGATTTAATTATAATCGTTAGAGCTGTTTTCGACCGGTTCTATACTGGCTGACATACACACACACATAATGCTTATGAATATATTTGTATCGGATATGAGCTTGATAAGAAGCAAGATGAGTTGACGACGGCTATCACTCACAATAATTATTAAGTCCATGGGATATTGACATGCCCAAAATGCGCTCGCACGTTCTCGTCAAAAATTGGCTACGTGAGTCGCCAGAGAGCGTATCAAATGGCAAATCATCAAAGCCCTCATTAGTTGGTTAGAGATACGCCTACGAAAAATACGCCTGCCCCGGCGCTGTAGTCGAACTCGTCTAGCTCACATTATTGTTAGGTACATTGCAAATGGTGCAATTGACACTTTACACTACTTATCATATTGAAATGATTCACACAATGTGTTCAAATGTGATTACGACAGGCTAGCTTCTATTTGTGAATGATCAGTACTCTGAATAACCAAACACACTTCATAAGTGTGTTCTTTGTATTAAAACAACCTGAAAACTTGGAAATATGTATCTTATTTTTTTGTGAAGTTTAACTAAGAAAAACTATAACTCTTAAAACAAACTATGAATGTGTTTCAATACCATGAATTCCATTCCATAGTACTAAATAAAATACCTACAAGTACCAGCTTACATTATTTGAAATTACATTAATGCTTACACATTTCACAAGTAATTGACAGATTAATAAGTATTTTTTATGCAAAACCATAGTGAATTATAACAATGCCTTGTGAACCCGACTCCAGAGGCGACAAGAAGAGCTTGAACGTAAAGCGGAAGAGCTAGCCAGGAGAGAAGCGGAACTTCGCGCCGGGTCGGCCGGCAGACGAAACAACTGGCCACCGCTGCCGGCCTTCTGCCCCGTGCAGCCTTGCTTCTACCAGGACATCAACGTGGATATACCTCTCGAGTTCCAAAGAATCGTGCGTCACCTGTACCACCTCTGGATGTGTAAGTATCATTCTGGCTTTTACTCTGGCGGTAGTTAACAGGGGCCTAAAATAAGCATAATGGGAAACAGAAGTCGTCAGATAGGGTGCGAAAGTCGCCATAGATAGGAAGCGGAACTTTGTGGCTCAATTGAAAGTAAAGATAGTTCAATAGATGCTAGGTCGGCCGGTAGATAAAATTACTAGCCACCGCTGCCGGCCTTCTGTCCCGTACAGCCATGCTTCTATTAGCACGCTTAAAAAGAGAAGATAAAAATGATTTTTGTCGCCTATTCTGTCAAACAAAAGAGGGAGAAAATATTTTATGTCTTCTCGGCGGTAAACAAAATCGTTGTCTTGGGTATTCATGCTAAGCAGGCAGGACATCAACGTCGACATACCTCTCGTGAGTCGTATACCACCTCTGGAAGTATGTGTACCATTCTAGAGTTAACTCTAGTTACTGGACAGGGGGAAATTTGCTATATGGGTAGCAGAAGTACTCAGATATAATGCGAAAGTCGCCAGATGAGAAGCGAATGTAGTCAGATAGGATGCGAAAGTAGTCATGCTGGCCATTTCCAAGGACATAGTCATAATTAGTAAGAACTGTGCTTGTCACAAATGGTTACTAGCGATATAATAATGACATGTTTGACTTTTAGTTTATTCACGTTTTTTTACCCGCGAGTTAAGGAGCCTGTAGAGTCAATTCACTGTTTCCTCTCTCTACAAAGATCCTAAGTACTTTTTTATCGATTGATAAAAATAGCACCTTTGTAGAGTCAATTCATTGTCTCCTCGCTCTTACTTAGTCTCATCCGAATAAATCCTATGTATTTTTGTGATTATAAAACAGTCGTGTTTTTTCTTTTCAGTCTACGCCTTAATCCTGGCACTCAACATAATCGGAGCCATGTCTCTCATGGTCTCTGGCAACGGATTCACCACCTTTGGACTATCGATCTTATACTTTGTGCTACTAACTCCGTTCAGTTTCCTTTGCTGGTACCGACCGATCTACAAGGCGTTCAGGAGTGATTCCTCATTCAATTTCATGGTGTTCTTCTTTATATTCCTGTTCCAAATCATAATTACTTTGGTGCAGTCGATTGGATTCAGCGGTGGAGGCTCTTGGTGAGACATTTTTATTATTTTTCTACATTCTTCCCAAGGCTTTGCCCACATAGTAGGTACTCGAAGTGCCCACATAGTAGGTGACGCCTGGGTTAGGCCACAAACCAACATTTTTTTATTTTTAAATCGAATCAGTCGTAATATTACAAATATGGTATATAAGTAATTTTCCTTTCAGTACAGTATTTTATTGCTCGATACCAATAACTTTCCAAGGATTGTTTTAAAAAAAAGGTATCAATTTTTGCATTAGAATCTGTTTGTTATAAATTACTTCTAGAATACGGGTCTCGGTGTTCAGTTTTTTACAGAGACTAAAGAACAATAAAAAGAATAAGCTGAAATTGAAATCATGCAACATTAAATAACCATCTCATATTATTTCCAACGCATTCGTTATTCTTATTGCCATTAAAAAGTGTTCCTTGTCTGACAAGTTTTCTATTTATTTTCAGCGGTCTTATCACCAGCATCGCCGCATTCGAGAGCAGCGTCGCGGTCGGGATAATTACTCTGATGGTCACAATCGGCTTCATCACTTGCGTGGTCGCAGATGTCATGCTAATGGCTAAGGTAAGCCTAAGTATTCTCTTGCACTTTGAGAAGTTTTTATTTTCTCTCAAACATCCTTCCGGCTACGCCAGTTTCTATATTAAACCTTAGGGACATGTTAAACAACAACTTAACAAGTACAGTGTATGCCTTGTACAATCGCTTGCACCAAATCTATATTGTCGTAGCCCAAACGTAAAAACAGCTAGCCATTAAGTTTTACTTATTATTAAAATTAAGTAAAACTTAACGGCTAGCTGTTTCACAAAACAGTGTTGTTTTCTATTTCGGGCTATTGTCGTCCAGCCGGATTGAAGATGTTGTTAAAGCGCTTTGCGTTCTCCAGTGCGGCTGTCAATGAGCCACCAATGCGTAGCCGTTTTAGAAATAGACGCGCTGTTTTGTGATTTTTCGTTCAAAAACTTGCCGCTTGTAGTTTGCATTATACCATAACTAATAAAATAACTTAACCTGATCTCATTCCCATCCTTTGACAATATGGCCAAACATTTGCAGCTTTTTTATTAAACGAATCGCAATGATATTCCGAATGGACGTCAATACGCCGAATTTGAAAACAATGCTGTTTTGTAAAGCCGTTAGCCGTTATGTAAAAGAGCAGTTTATGCTTTTTGTTTGCGACATTACATTACATAGTATATTTGGGTCGGATTAGCGCAAGATCGAGGAGTATGGCAAAAATGAAGAGTGGCCTATGCCCAGCAGTAGGATGAGTCAGGCTGATACATGATAATGAATAGTATTATATTTTGCTAAATTAGCTTATGACCTCTGTGTTGCAGTGGGCGAAGGCCCGCCTAAAACGCAGAAAGTTGCGGGTTCGATTCCCGCCGCGGGACAAATGTTTGTATGATCTGCAAATACCACAAACTATTTCTGCCCACGGCCGCGCGGTACCCGGATAAAAAGTAGCCTATATGTTATTCTGATGTATAAGCTATATTACTGTAAAGTTTTATCAAAATCCGTTCAGTAGTTTTTGCGTGAAAGAGTAACAAACGTCCATCCTCACAAACTTTCGCATTTATTATAGTAGTAGGATTTCTGCAAAAATGTGTGTCTGGGTGTTTTCTATGACGTATAATATGTAAGTAGTTTAAAAATGTATATCATTCATGTAGTTCCCATAACTCAAGCAGCTCATGCTTACTTTGGGGCTAGATGATGCCTTGTGAAAAATGTCCAGCATTATTATGTAAATGATTTTGTTGTATTCCAGGTGCACCGTATCTACAGATCGACGGGCGCGTCCATGGCTAAAGCGCAGGCGGAGTTCACAACGGAGATACTCCGCAACCAGCACGTGCAGACCGCGGCCTCGAGCGCCGCGGCCGCCGCCGTCAACGCGCAGATCGCGAACGCTAACCGCTATTAATCGACGATATGATCACCAACTAGGTATTACCTTAATCTACTAATAATATAAATACAAAGATTTTTCTTTATTCTTTATTGTACACACAAATAAACACTTACAAAAAGGCAGAATTAAATGATATGTACAAAGACGAGCCCTACGTGTAACCCTAAAAAGAGTTTGCTTCCAGCAAACCTTGAGCTAGAAAGAAGTAACTATAGAGGTAGGATTGTGTACCAAAAATAACTAAACATATTAATAGAAATAATATATATTATATACACTATGCTAAAATATATACATGATATGATACTATAAAACAAACCGTACATAGTTATAATAGAGACAGATAGTGCTCTTTAACCTTCCTCCTGAAGACATCGATTTAAGGACTATCACATATGACATGGGGTAGGGCATTCCAACATTTAACTGCAGAAACGGTAAAAGAGTCGCTGTAGCGGCTAGATGAATAAGAGGGAGTTTTAAGTAGAAGAGACTTGAGGTGCGACACGGCATACCGCGAGGGACCAGAAAATGAAAACGCTCACGGAGATAAGGGGGAGATAGAGGGCTGTAAAGATTTTTCTTGCTTATAATCCGTAACTCCTATTTCTGCCGCCAAGCAGTTATGCTCGCGTTTCTGTGTTTCGGTTTGAAGGGTATGGATGCCGGTGAAATTACAGGTATATGAGACTTTTCACCCGTTGTCTCAGGGTCGGTAACGCGCGAGCGATACCTTTGGTGTTCCAAACTTCCATAGGTTACGGTAACCGCTAACCAATAGGTGGAATGTAAGCTTGTTTTCCAAGTTTACACCGAACATAGCAGTTGTGTTTTAGCCTTACAAATAATTAGTCACGAAACGCCGCGAAAGCGACGCGTATTCACTCACCATCAAACCACAAACCAAACCATAAGGAGAAGAGCGTAGACAATTAGACCATAACATCACATCCCTAAGTTCCTTTTTACAAGTATTTATGACCTAGAATAAAATATAGACTATTTTTTTATCTAGTTACCACACAGGCTTAGCTGTGAGCAGAAGCTAGTAAATAATATGTATAAGCACACCCAACAACCACATGTTTACATAGTTCTGGGGTCTAGACAGATACCTCACGCTTAGTTTTCCTTTCACGCTAACGCAAATTGTCAAGGAAAAACATGGCAGTAGTCACGTGACATTTCCATACAATTCAAGGCGACTTTTCGCAGGCGTTAACGTCAACAGAAAGTGGTATTTGTCTAGACGCCCTGGTACCACACTAGAATCCCCTGTGTCTTGGTTAGCAGGAACTATGAGTACCATGGTACCACAACACTCAATGGAACTAAAATATGCCTAACAAAAAAATTACCCGCAGCGGGAATCGCACCCACACCTCTTATGTCACAGCCGAATACTCGCCTGCCCCGCCACCGTAGGCTTTTTAATTTGATACAGCTTGTAAACTACCTAACTGTTAAAAGTTTTTTGTTCCAGGTATGATTGAATGATTTAATTGGTCTTCAGTGTGACGTAAAGAATTCATGCAATATAAAAGATTGAGATTATATGGAGCTTTTCTAATAATGTATTACCCTACTAAAACCCTGTTTATTATAATGTATATCCATATTCAGTTTAAAGTCATCGAAAGGGAAAGAAGATTGAACTTGGGGACCGATTTTTTAATTACACCAAAGATCTTGGTGAAATATTACTGATCTATTACTGATGAAAAAAAGATGGCCAATCTTGTATTTTTTAAATTATAATATGGGAGTCAGTCTTTAACAGCTGCGGCTTCTTTTAAAATATTCCATCAGAAAAATGACTTTACTTACATGCAATCTGAAAAGTATTCTAAAACTATATTTTGACGCATTCACATTGAATATATTAGGTAATTATAAATTTATTCGCGTTTATCTATGTATTTATTCACAGGCAATGTTTTCATATCACATATTTAATTTATGAGTAAATAGGATATGGCTTCTTAGACTATAATAAGCTGAAGAAAATCAATCCTGATATTTTTTTAAAATAAATAAATTAAAGACCATGTAAATCAGCAGTGGCCTTAACAATGTTAAGTTTTAAAACATGAAAAATTATAATATCCGAGGTTTTCTTTGTTATAAATTTAGTTAACGGCCAAAATCTTTAGTGGCTGTGTGATAATTTAAAACTATATATTTATGAATGTTTCTTTCGCCTTCTTTAGATGTATGATTTTAGTAATATGTAAAAAATAGTAATATTTTAGTTTGACACTTACTTTAAATCATTGTTTTGTAAGTCCGGCCCACATGTTTGCAATTTTTTTTAGTTTGTTTAAATAAATGTTGGTTATGATGATGTGGCAAACTTAATAATAACCATATTTGTTTTATCACAGTACTTATTTTAACTTGGCGCATTTTTAGAGTAGTGAATTTAGTTTTTGCTAGCAGTTAAGTTTATTTAAATTGATACGAGCTTACATATGCTTTAAATTCAGACTAAAAATAGTTTTCTTTACATTTAAACTTGCCTTTATATCCATCAAGACCAACTATTTCATGCCCTTTTAGTATGGTGTAAATCTGTTTAGTGCCAAAATCAGAATTATTCCCATCTGTCACCCAGCTCTGTCCCACTAAAGCAAAACTGTTATTACAAATGTTCACTCTATTGTTAAAAGGTACCAACGTAGTATATTTTAAACCAATTTCAAAAAAGAAGGAGGTTCTCAATTCGAGGGATTGTATTTTTTGTGTATCAATCATTTTGGAGGCTTGGTCCTAATTAGATGGATTTTTATTTGTTGTGCAGAGAATGATCCTAGTGTAAACGGTATCTGAATCGTATAAGTAGTTATTCCAAAAATCTAAAGAAATAATTTCGGATTTGTCAGTACATACATTTAAGTGATAAATCTTTGTCTAACACCAAATTGAAGCCGGTTTTTGTCTTAAAAAAATATGTTATCTGTGGACATTCCAAAATTGTATTAAATAATATTTGCTGTTTGAAAATTATCGTGTTAAATTCAAATTAATAAAAAAAATCGCTCCTGGGTGCCAGACATATACCTCACGCTTTCTTTTCCTTTCACGCTAACGCAAATTTGTCATGGTAAAACTTGGCAGCTGTCACGTGACATTTCCACAGCTAATGTCATTCTCATACAAATTAATCTTTCCGCAGGCGTTAACGACAACAGAAAGTGGTATTTGTCTAGACCCACAACAGAAAGTGGTATTTGTCTAGACCCTGTGTGTACTGCGACGTTACATACCGAGAAAATAAGCTTATAATGTTCCAGTCAAGTCTGAAATTGCGTTTCAGACTTGAGTGAATTATTCATAGGAACGAGTAGCTCTTTCAAGTCGTCTATTTGTTGTGTTGTGGGGTATCAATAATGTCTAAGTAGAAACAGTTCAATGTATTTAAAGTAAGTTTTCGATGTATTTGAACGACTGTTGTGCGAATTCCTCTTGCCCCGTGTTAGATGAAATGCACAAGACTTTGTAACTTGTATAAAAATAGCATAAGATAACATAATAACTAGTCAATTGACTAAGGAACTCTTCCATTATTTGCAGGTAATGGCGGGTAGCTTATAGCAAAGCGGTTTTAAGATATGCTCTGATTATCTAAGCATGGACTTACCCCACAAAAAAAATCTGAGAACGATTTTGAGTGCACCAAAAGTTTCATTTTCGATGAGAATTAGATATTGGAAGACACTCAAGATCGCCCTCAGTGTGGAATACCATAGTATAGACGTTTGCCCACCATTTATCTACAGAAAGTGGAAGTCCCTAAACAGCTTGAAATATCGACTAAAATAATATAAATGCTTATTTACTTTACTACATTTACAAATTATGTGTTACGAATGGGCACATGCAGATAGTATCTGGGCCTAGTTTAAATGTAAATTATTTAACATACCGTCCTTACCCAGATAATGGTAAGCGAAGGCACGTAGATTTATCAATGTTTAAACTGTTTTGGTAACAGTTAAGTCATGTTATAAACTTATGATTAATATTAATAAATATAGTTTCAGAAATTGTAGTTTTTTTACTTCTCGATCCAGGGAGCCCGATCTTATTGACTCGATACGAATTTACAGTAGGTATGGATAAACTCACACTGTTTGAATATCTGAGCGAAATCGTTTTTTTTTACACTGACGACAGCGCCACACAGCAAACTGAATCCGCATTTCCTAAGAGGAATAGCCTCTTAGGAAATGCGGAAATATGATCAAAGAATTATAGTCTATTCGGCAATTGGTATAAAATCCTTGCCTACCCCTTTGGACTCTGCGTTAAATCAGGAAATCCATGCATTCTTAAAACAGCACTTTAAAGCATTACTGCGTACTTCGCACGGTACATCCTGCTGATTGTGTCCATAGTCAGATCAATCTGACAAAGCCGATCTGACCGCGGACACCGATATTATAATAGTTGGTTCGTTACTAGACGAATAAAGAATTTACGTACATTTTGTTAAGGCGCAGACGCACTAGCTATATTGGCAGAAATTAACACTAATGTATCAGCAAAACTTAATTAGTTCGCCCAGTAGTGGATCTCGAAATCGGCAAAACGTTATCCCAACATATATTCACGTTATAAATAACTAGGTAGTCCTAGGGGGCACCAATTCAGGATATAGGATACAAATGGCACAAACCAGAAACGATCATCGATCATGCTCGCTGGTTTCTGTTTGTTTTTTCATCTAACTCACCACATTTGTTCCAGCCAAAAACGTTACCCAAAAATACTAAAAACTAAATTAAATAAACTATAACTAATAGGATGCAATATGCGCATCCTATGTACCTAGTAGGGGCACAAATTTGAAATTTCGTGCTCATTTACAAGAAAATGCATTACTCAAAATAGCGAGATTCCGCTCTTTATGCTGCAATAATGTTAGCAGGAAGTTACTGTCGCCGATTCATTTATATAATTGACAGTTACGTACTACGACTACACAGTCTGCGGTTGTAGGCGGTCGCTGCCATCGCCGCCGAGAAAAAATATAAAACAAGATTATAAAATAAATCGATTTTATTATCCATCACTTAACGTAATCTAGGTAGAACACAGAAACACTATGTCTGCGGCGCTTGCGAGTGAGCGTGCGCGCCCAGCCGGCTCGGATCCTGACTCGGGTAGTGCAGGCCGATGGGCGCGGGCGGCGGCGGCACGGGCGGCGCCACCCCCGGGGGTCCCCACGGACCCCACGGCCCGGGCCCCGGGTAGTGATGCAGGTTGAAGAAGTCGTTAGGGCGGTTGGGTGGTGGTGGTGGCATCTAAAAAAATATTTCAGAGTAGAATAATTAGAAATTCTTTGTGGTCTTATTCTTCAAGGTTTTGTTTTGAAAAATATTTCGATAAAAATTCGCATTCCTTTAAAAATTTTATGTTGAAACTATCTGTCCCAGATACTTCTATGTTTAAACTCGGGCATACTTTTTCTCTATAAGTCACTATTACTTTCAGCATGTTTATTAATATCAGACGTCTAGCTAGGTGGCTTGTTACGATACATGGCCGTCAGGCAGATTCGTCCAAACATTACAATTGGCATGGCTTTTATCCAAACTGTTTTTAAATAAAGTATTACCTGTGGCGGGAATGGATGCAGATAAGGAGGTGGCGGCGGCAGAGTACCAGGCAAGCCAGGCACTGGTTCCAACATCGGCGGCGATTCATTCTTCTCGTTGAAGCCTTGGCGACCTAGTAACAATCATTTTAATGTTAATAAAAAGAAATTAGGCACAGAAAAATCTGCATGCTAGCAAGGTATCTATAGTTTTAAGCCTCCAGAGGCCTGTGGAGTGAAAGATGTTTACCACCTTCTTATGAAAGTGTATTAGAGAATTTTTAGTTTAAGTTACTAAGGTGTAGTGTAGTTCTGATTACTTCTAAACTAATATTACAAAGAGGTAAAATTTGTTTGTAGGGGGTAATCTCTGGAACTAGTGAACCGTTCAAGAAAAATCAGCGATAAAAACAAGCTACCACTGATCCCTAATAAATACAGGCAATATTATTCCAAAATCTATCGTGAACTATTCATATTGTAAAAACGGGAATTTTCACGTACTCACCCTGATCAAGACTCGGAATGAGTCGAAACTTAGTCGGTGCCTTCATCGATAGCACAGTACATGAAAATTCCCATTTTTACAATATGAATACAGACAATATTTTATTTTCATAAAAATAAATATTCAGTACGAAATAATTCAATATTACCTTGTGATTTACCCCACTTGATGGTGAGCCTCTTGCCTCCTAGCACCAGTCTGTTGAAGGTCTTCTCGGCCGCGTGTTCCGCCGCGCTTCTGGCCGTGTACTGTACGAACGCGCATTGTGCTCTCGGCACCAATGTCAGGGTCCTGAACAATATGAAAATCACTACAAGGCTCAGATGTTTTAAGGAGCTGGGTGGCTATGGTATTTTATTTTTAATGGGTTTATGATGGTTCTAACCTCGTCTGATAGTAAACACAGTTGTAACCTATGCTAAACACACTCACCCAGTAGATGCTTATGAACTCTTCATTTGAAGATACCCAAGTTATATTTTGTACAAAACACAAAAGCTCAAGAAAAGAGGAGTGGCTCACCACATCTGTGTCTGTAAATGTCTGTCTGGGGAATGGAGAAGGGGAAATTAGATTGAACAATTAAAGGGAATTAGGGGGCTAGACAAATACCTCACACTTACTTTTCCTTTCAGGCTAACACAAATTTGTTAAGGTAAAACTTGGCACCTGTTATGTGACATGTCATTCCCATACAATTCAATCTTATCAGAAAATGTTGTACTAGTTGTATGAATATAAAATTGAGCACTTCCTTGCTCATATGAATGGCAATGTAAATGATAAAGCACAATCTGGCTGATTTAGATTGCGATTTTCAACAGTTTTTTGTGCATTGGGAATACAGACCTAATTTCTCCATACTGGTAGAAATGCCCCCGCAATTCCTCTTCAGTGCAGTCTTCTGCCAGATTGCCAACATACAAGGTAGTAACCGTCCTGTCCTCAGGTGGCGGCAGAGCGGGCATGGCGGCCGCGCGTCGCATCAGCTTGTCTGCTACCGGGTCATTAACGCCGTAGTACCTGGGCAGAATAACTTTGATAGAGACACAACAAAATACAAATTCAGGCATCAACCAAAAGTCCTCTGATATTTTAAGAAGGGCTGGTCTATATCAGCTTATTGATAAATGTCATCACCCATCTTCAATTAAATTGTAATACTGAATTTGAAAGTAGATATAAAATTCCACTATTAAACTGATGTTAAGTCCTGAATATCAGATAAGTGATAATTTATAATAGATAAGTTCGATTCCCACTGCAGGACAATGGTTGGGTATTAACATGGTACTTATAGTTCCTGATACTCACAATGCAGTCTTCTACAGTGGTTTCAAGACTGTGACTATTGGGTGTTTATTTATGTATTTATAAGAAAGAGGGCTACAACAAGATAGATGGTATACCTAGAAAGTAATGAGTTTGTGAAAGGCCATATTTCATTATTTATTAAAGGTATAACATATAAGTAAGAACTTTGTAGTACTAACCTGTCCTTGATATTCTGGTCAGCCAATGGATCATCAGGGTCAGTTGGCTTCTCATGCCGATAAGGACACTCCTCACCTCTCCTACACTCCCCTTTCACCCAGAATGAGCACACATGAGGTCTGTTCCTCTTATAGTAAGGGGATGTTCTCGCTAAACGCAGCAACAAATCAGAGCTTCCTTTAGATTTAAGAGCAGCATTGCTAGGTTGAGCAGGATCAATCTTAGACATTTGATTATCTAAATTCTGTATATAATATTCCTTATTCACTTCATTACGAGGTAGATCGTCTTGCACCTTCAAGGCAGCATCTCTAACTTGAATTGGCAGTCCATACTCAAGGTCGAGAAGGCATGTTTGGCAAACATTTTTAAGTTTGGAACAAGTTTGACAGATTTCTGTCTTCTTGAAGCGCATTCTAGCGCCAGGACACCAGCGGAACACGGTAAATGGTCGACAGCATATTTTACACTCTTTTCCATACTTCTCTTTGGTCTGAAATATGATATATATCGTAGGATTAATTTGATGATCAACAACACAATATGTTGGACCAAAATATACAATTTTAATCATCATTAAAACACGTCAAGAAATAGGCCATCAGGAATCTTACCATTCGAATGTAGGGGTTATCTCCAAGGCAGGTTTGACACAGAATCGGAAAGTCCTGCAAAAATAACATAGGTAGGTTAGCTAGCATAGTGGATTTGAAGGTCTTGATAATGAAGAAAACTTACGGCATCTTCCCAATTCTGACGATTGTACGTGTTTGTTGATTTTGAAACTGCCATTGTGTTTCGCAGTAGTAATGTATTCTAATTCAGGGAGTGACATTAATTTGAGCCAAGCACACAAGTAACTCATGCAAATATATATATTCTATATAAACAATCAAATCAATTCACGACGTAAAATACGAACGAAAATTTATAGCAGCGAACAGTGAACGAAAGTATCAGTCACCACCATGTCCACCATCACAGACTACTATAGGTACCAGGGTAACCGCCATTTTCCTTTTTTATATGCAACCAACCAAAGATAATGTAACGCTACGCTAAGTATCACAGATTAGATTTTTTTTGATCCTACAGATGCCACCAATGATTATAGTAACAGACCACAAGTATTATCTTCCAGTTCCTTCACAGACTTACTAGAGATGCTAACCTAGTGCCTCTGGTTCGTCCGTCCACAGAAGTCAACTAAAATTACTTCTAATTTTCCTGTTTGTTATGTGGGTATTCATGAATTATAGATTTGGGTAGCTGGAAACATTGGATGTACAAAATTAAACATAAATAAACAGCCAACATACATACCAAACAAAGGAGTATGACTTAATGCACTTGCGTACATTAGTCATTGTTGCATACGGAGCTGCGTGTAAAGGCGCCTAGCCTAGATATTTTCTGGAGGATCTCCCCATCAATCGGTCTTGTGGGGCTAAACACACTTCACATCATTTCACTTCTTGATTATATCTAGGTCCCTTTGACTAAAAGGGGGGGTTTTCAAAACATACATCCGATCGCGACTTACATAAGCGGCGCCAGCGTGGTACGCATTGTGCTCCGCTACCAACAAGCAGAGGATTCAAACCCAGCAAAACATAGCCCTACTTGTATGCACCGGAGCAGGACGATCGCCCGTGACGTGAAGATACCCAGCATTGAGGAGTTCGTGGTACAAATGGCCCGTCAAATGTATGACCGCGTCGACAACAGCCGCTACGTCCACCTTAATGCCCTAGCCCCGCTCCACGCCCAGCCTCCTGACTGCCAAACTTCTTGGCGACCACTTCCTCGCGAACTCCTAAGGTCCCGACTCGCCCCAACAAGGCAAAGTATGAGAGACGCGAGAAGATGGCATTCAAAGCGACAACACCCATAGATTCGGGACCAATTACCCCCGAAGTTGAGGCTAGAAAAAAGAACATTAATTCTTACCCCCACTTCAAATCAAATCGAAATGTAGACGACAAGACGCTGACGAGGTCCCTTTGAATTGACACTGACAGTTAAAACAAAAAAATATTGCAGTCACAGTCAGTGCTAATGACATCTATCATGGCAAAAAAAAAAAAAAATTTACAAAACAAATCAACAACAAAAAAAATCAGTTCATATTTTCTCGGAATTTGGTTAAGTAGTGAATTTTCTTTCATTTTGTATTGTAGAGAGTGAATATCGTTACGCAGATAGTTAAAAATGTCTATCACAACTCTGGTCGGTTAACTACATAACCCTGCATTTTTCCCGGCACAATCAGTTTTTCACACGCATAATTTTATGTTCAATTTTGTTTCAGTATTACTTACAATCCAGGCTAGAAAATGCGCACGATGACTCTATTTGGTGCTGTAGCTGGAGCCAAATAACGACTGAGAAACCCAAAGAACCTGAAGCTGAAAAAAATGAAGAAATTAATACGTGAGTTACTTAGTCTTAATATCCCATACAAAATCGGCTAAAAGATATGTTGGGTGCGATGGTGCGCCCTGGTGTAATGGGGTCTATGTTTCACGCTGACCTCGCCAGAAGCGCAGACAACTTCGAGCAACTTAAATAATCAGTTATGATTGTTCAGTAGGGAGAATGGACAGGACTTTAAACTAGGTCCAAATATTTATAGAGCCCTGGAGGGATCTGTATGAAAGGGTTCAAGTGACGTATGCGCCTCTCTTGTAGCTCCAGTCTCTATAACCATAAGTTTGGTTGGACCATGGCAGGTACTGCATCCAAGACTACTGATGTAGGCAGGTATAATAGATCGGCACCCATGATTTGAGAGCCACTGGCAGTATTAAAGGTCATAGGTATGTATCTGTACCTAAACTTCATAGTGAGTCAGGCATGCCTCAGTATCTGGTCAGAAAGGTATATTGTGATAACTTACTGCTGAACAAGATAATGTTTTAAAAGTTGTATGATTCAAGCAACTCACAAATTTTCTAGAGAGACAAATCAAACAGAAGATACAGAGAAAACATCAGAGAACTTCATAATTACCGGAGGCATGGATGACGTGATAAAGATCTGGCAGATTAAGAATGGCAAATTGGTGGTGAAACAGCAGTTGGAGGGGCATTCGCTCGGAGTTATATCTGTAGCTGTCAGTCCTGATGGGAAAAGTGAGCATTTACCACCTTCTTTATTCTTTGTTGTACATATTCAGATAAGACAGAAAGAGTTACAGGGAAAAAAATACAAACAGCTTATTCTCTTAAATTTAATGGGACACTACGTAGGTGAACTATTCTCACTGTCGTATTGTACTGTACAAGTCAATTAAATAATTAAAGACACTGTAACCGATGGCGGTAAACAGTTACCGTAACCTATAGTGCTTGCAAATGAAAGTTATCACTTGCGCCTTGCCGACCCTGAACTGCCTGTAATTTCACCCACCGGCACCCTAACACAGTCTAACAAGCATTACTGTTTAGTGGCAGAAAAAAGGTATGGCTTGTATGCATATTCGTGAGGATACTGACACAATGTTACCATAATAATGAATTCAATTCTTTATTTCTTGTAAGTGATTTACAATAATATTAATATTAAAGTATTTTCATTTTTTACAATGCCAACAAACTTTTATAAAATATTATAAAAGCAGTAACATAATAATTATTATAAACCTAAGCCATTTCAGTAAATCTAATGTTAAGTAAATTAAGCTAGCAATCAAGTGTCAAGCTCCCAAACCCTTTTGTCATCAAGGTAGTCATTTACATTATAATAAGCCTTTTGCATAAAGATAGTCTTTATAGTTTTCTTAAATTTATTTTCAGACAGATATACAATGTTGTTAGGTAACTTGTTAAAAACTTAATGCTTTGTCCTATAAACAAATTACAAACTCTAGCCAATCTTGTTCTTGGAAAATCAATTTTATACCTGTTCCTAGTATTGTATGTATGCCTACTCCAAGTCTTTCTAATTGACCTGCATTCTTTATATTTTTGTTATGAAAAACAACATTCCAGCACTAGCCAGCAGCTCTCAAGACTCATCTCTCATACTGTGGGATATTGCATCGGGGGATAAACTGAAAACCTTTGAAGCCGGTCTCAATGATGTATGGACATTAGACTTCTCACCAGATGGCAAACATGTTATATCAGGGAGCAATGCGGGGCAGATACTCATTTTCAATGTGGAGACGGGAAAACAAGAGCAGATTTTGGACACAAGAGGAAAGTTCACGCTAAGTGTGGCTTATGTAAGAAACATTTTATTTGAGTAATATAGGTTGCTAAAGAAGTGGCATACCACTACTTTTTACTCTACCCTTGTTGATTATATCAAACATTTTCTACGTGCAGCTAAGACACCCTGAAACAGGCCCATATCAAGTTAAAAATGTCTGTCCAGTGTATTTATTTACTAGTTTCTGCCCGCGGCTTCGCCCCCGTTGTATGTTAATAAAAGAAGCATATGACTGTCCTCCAGGCTTCAAACTATGTCCACCAACTTTTGAGTGAATTGAACCAGGATTACAGTTTTTCATGCAAAGTTTAGAACTCAATTGGACACCCCCAAAGGGTAGTTTTGAAAAAATAAAAAATACGTGTTTCATTATTTATTTTAAAATTAATTTGTACCGAGTTTTGAGTGAGACAAACCAAGGAATATTTTTTTCCATAGAAAGTTTACCACCCTGTTTAACCCTCTTAGGGGTTGATTTTCGAAAATAGGCTATGTGTTATTCCAGAATCTAAACTATCTACATTCCAAATTTCATCAAAACTGGTTTAGTATTTACGGAGATACATGGTAACAAACATTCACACACACAGACTTTCGCATTTATTATATTAAGTAGGATTTAGGACACAAAATAGAACATTAGTCTATAGATATGTTAAAGTGATAAGATGGTCAAATCTAACCATTGATATTGACACATGTTTTTGTGTTAGTGAATTCGAGCCTAAGTAGCTTAACACTAACTAAAAATAATAGAGAAAAAGTTAACTTAAAATATTATCAAGTAGGTAATATTTTAAGTTAACTTTTTAGGTAACTAGGTTTTAACCTAGCTTTGGTATAGGCAGTTCACAGTCTCTGTAGCCGAAATCAGCTGGACACCTCATCAAATTCCTATTTGCCATTTCAGAGTCCAGATGGCAAGCACATTGCAAGTGGAGCCTTGGACGGGATCATAAACATTTTCGACGTGGCACAAGGGAAGCTGGTTCACACATTAGAAGGTCACGCCATGCCGATCCGAAGTCTCTGTTTCTCGCCCGACTCACAACTGCTGCTAACCGCGTCAGACGATGGCCATATGAAACTTTATGATGTGTGCGTATGAAAAGTGGTTCTGAATGAATAATCGGGTTTAAGGGAACTTATTCCCGGTGCCCCCAGTCCACATATTTATCATCAAGTTTGGAATCAAAGATGGCGAACACGAATTTTATATTCATCAATTCGTTAATAGTTTTTATGTTATTTCAAATCAGACTAATGTAAGATTCACACACGCGTCTGTTATGTAGACTTAACTCTGTCTTCATTATCATCAACAGCTTTTTAGAAGTACTCTGCTTGACATAGGCCTTTCTTGAGTGCCACGACGAACTATAACCTCCATCCACCGACTGCGTGGGGGTCCTTCCTACATTGCGTAATATCTGTGACTGCGTCGTTCGGTTCGTGGTCTTGAGATCGTTTCTTCCCCAGCAGCTATTGGTTCTGCAAACTAAATGGTTTGACCACACTTACATACATAAGTGTATGATGGTAGCCTCTGTGAGGGACATTGAATCTTTTCATCACACTGGTTCTACCACTGTCTCAAGTTCATGAGCCTCGACCAGCGAGGCGATCACACTAACTCATGGCTATTGAGATGGCAACAATTTTTACACTAGTTCCTTATTTTTATGGCCCATTCATCCAAAAAACTGAACATCCAATATGAAACCAATTTTGTTCATTCGCAATGTCCATCTATGGCTCATCTAGCTTACAAATTAGCGTGTTACAATTCATCCCATCCGATGATACCAGCCATGGGAAATTAGTGTGATCGCCCCGCTGGTTATTGCCCTAATGTGGGGTGACCAAAAATGAAACTGGTGACCCAAAAAACTAACTAACTATGAAGTTTTGATTTTATTTACTTTGTAATATATTATTTTGATATTTCTTGATTTTAGTGTACAAGCAAATCTCGCAGGCACGTTATCAGGGCACGCATCGTGGGTCCTGTCAGTATCCTTCTCACCAGACGGCAAGCGGTTCGTCTCGGGCAGCGCTGACAGAACCGTGCGTGTTTGGGACCTCGAGGCTATGGAATGCCAGCACGTTTTCAAAGAGCATACCGATCAGGTAAATTATACAAATATATCATCACTCTTGACTGCGCTCTAGACATATGCCGTTAATGCTGCCAAATACTACTTGTATTTGAGAAGTAGTAGAACTACCGCCAAATACTACTTGTATTTGAGAAGTAGTAGAACTACCGCCAAATACTACTTGTATTTGAGAAGTAGTAGAACTACCGCCAAATACTACTTGTATTTGAGAAGTAGTAGAACTACCGCCAAATACTACTTATATTTGAGAAGTAGTGGAGCTACCGCCAAATACTACTTGTATTTGAGAAGTAGTAGAGCTACCGCCAAATACTACTTGTATTTGAGAAGTAGTAGAACTACCGCCAAATACTACTTGTATTTGAGTAGTAGTAGAGCTACCGCCAAATACTACTTATATTTGAGAAGTAGTAGAACTACCGCCAAATACTACTTATATTTGAGAAGTAGTGGAGCTACCGCCAAATACTACTTGTATTTGAGAAGTAGTAGAACTACCGCCAAATACTACTTATATTTGAGAAGTAGTAGAACTACCGCCAAATACTACTTGTATTTGAGAAGTAGTAGAACTACCGCCAAATACTACTTGTATTTGAGTAGTAGTAGAGCTACCGCCAAATACTACTTATATTTGAGAAGTAGTAGAACTACCGCCAAATACTACTTATATTTGAGAAGTAGTGGAGCTACCGCCAAATACTACTTGTATTTGAGAAGTAGTAGAGCTACCGCCAAATACTACTTGTATTTGAGAAGTAGTGGAGCTACTGCCAAATACTACTTATATTTGAGAAGTAGTGGAGCTACCGCCAAATACTACTTGTATTTGAGAAGTAGTAGAGCTACCGCCAAATACTACTTATATTTAAGAAGTAGTAGAGCTACCGCCAAATACTACTTATATTTGAAAAGTAGTGGAGCTACCGCCAAATACTACTTGTATTTGAGAAGTAGTAGAGCTACCGCCATTCCTATTTCTGCCGCCAAGCAGTAATGGTCGCATCGCTGTATTCCGGTTCGAAGGGTATGGGAGCCATTGAAATTACAGGAACAGGAAATGTTTCATCCATTATGTCTCAGGGTCGGCAACGCGCGAGTTATACCTCTGGTGTCGCAAGCGTCCATAGGTTACGGTAACCGCTTACTAAGGACCGTAAGCTCAATATTAGTTTAAACTTTGGATTTCGTAAATATACGATATAAAGTAATCGATGTTTTGATCTATTGTCATAATAAGAACAAATATGTGGATCAACTACCATTGAACCTCAGAAATAATCGAAGATGGAGCTCTTGTGGTTTAAACTACTATTGATCTTACAGCCTTAACTGGTGAGCTGGGCTGTATGCTTGTTTGCCACTTTTTAAATAATTAATAATATGAAAAATATAGCTGCAAGTGTTTATTGAAGAAAGTGGATAGTCGTGACTTCAACAAGGAGGTCGTTATGCGTTTGCTATGAGAAGTTGTTTGTTACCGTTTATTTCTGAAATGGCTTGTCTTATAGTAATGCGGTTTTTGTGCAATCAATTAGTATGACTTCAATGATGGTTCATTTTAGGATACCTATTATTAAGACTATACTGCTTGTATTATATCTGTGACTATACCATGAATATCATAAACTAAGACGCGACAATTTCGATTCTATTGACATTGTTGAAAATCGACGCATAGTTCGTTCGGTTATGTAACAAACAATATTTTATTTTCAGGTATGGGGTGTAAAATTCAATGCAGACAGCAATCAAGTTATATCAGTTTCAGAAGATAAGAGTATATGTGTTTTTGAATGTCCACCATAGTAGCTAGTATAAGAAGATTGGTGTTAATAAATATAAATGAAATCGATTAAACTCATTATTTTTAGACTTAATCTGCGCCCATATAGATTTTTCCTCCTTGACTTAAAAAAATCGTTTTTCCTGACTGACTGATTTATCGAGGCACAGCCAAAACAACTAAGTCTAGAAAGCTGAAATTCGAAAGATAGAACATTAAAATTTGAATTACACCTAAACGTGTATAGAGGAGTGTTAGTGCCGACACTAATATATGGAAGTGAAAGTTGGGTATGGCAGAAGAAACATCAAAGTCAAGTGAATGCAGTGGAGATGGAGCTTTGAGAAGTATGTGTGGTGTAACTTTGAGTGATAGAGTGAGGAACAGCGTGGTAAGAGAGCATGAGTGTGGAGTTAATGAAGATGTAGTAACGAGAGTTGAGAAAGGTATGTTGAGATGGTTTGGTCATATAGAAAGGATGGACGAAAGAAGATTAACAAAACAAGTATACGAGGCGAGCGTGAATGGAATAGTTGGAAGAGGAAGGCCTCGGCGAACGTACTCTGACCAAATTGGAGATATTCTAGAGAAAGGCCAGGTCAGAAGTACCTACACTAAACCGCCGAGCTTGTATGAAGAATTTGATGAGGATTAATAAAGCGAAAGAGGTATGCCAGGATCGTAGCAAGTGGCAATCCTTGGTTCTGCCTATCCCTCTGGGAAACAGGCGTGATTATATGTATGTAAGTTTGTGTTTTAAGATTTTCAAATTATAAGAGCTTGTAAATTGGAGTTGTAGCTACTCAAGATAAATAAATATTGACGTGTTTCAGGGTAGTTAAATATTTAGATTTTTCCATTTTTAGGGGGGTGAAAATTTGGAAAACTCTTTGTGAGTCTCACTGATCTGTGCTTTCTCTATGCTTTGCAAGTATATCTAATTAGTCTGTGGCTTGTCTAGGCTGTGCAACACTGACATTTGGCCTGCTGGCTTATGCTCAATTTCTTGTAAAGTCATGCAACAAATTATGTCGTTTCTTTCAATTATGAGTGACGTGTATTGACAGACAACGGAACATCATGTGAATGTTGCAGCATTGCCAGGTTATTTTTGTAACCTTCTAGGTGATTTTAACTACGTCAGGTTAATTCTAACACAACTTAAAAGGTTACTGTTAGGTGTTATTTTAGAATTCGTAGGATTCATAGGTATTTAATTTCTTACTTGAATCCAAATGGAAATGTAGTAGCGCTCTTTGTTATATATTTTTTTGCAAAGTTGTCAAAAATATAAAAGAAAATATGGTTTAAAAAGTAATATCATGAAATGCAACTTAAAATGGAAAACACTACTAAATTAGTACCTATTTTATTGAAAAAATATGAACGGTTACTTTTCACTTTTCTTTTAATTTTAGGTAACTGTTATCAAGACCCGGCTGGAAACACTGGAATGTTGTTGTGAAAAAAATAGTCCTGTATTAAGTGAGTGAGAGCGGTTAAGATAAAAATCTGGAATAAATAACTATATTGTGAGTTCCAGAGTTGAGGTTCTCGAAAAAACTCGATCTAAAAAGAAAGAACTCTGGTTTAAAATGTCTGCTGTGGTAGGTATAAAAGTTTTATGTTGATTTTGTTCATGATCAATGAATCTGCCTACTTACCGATTTTTACAAATATTTAAATGTTGCAGTACGCGTTATTAGCTAAAAAAGACAGGGCACATGAAGACAAAATATACGGTGGAGTGTGGGCACAGATAACTGTAGCCAATGTAAAACAGTAAGTAAAATAATGCATCTATTTTTTATGTAGTCCATAACCGACAAAATAGGTCCTATTACAGTAGCTGTGCCAGTACCGGTCACCCATCCAAATGGTGACCCGGTCAATAACGATGTCATACTAACGTCGTTATTAAGAACACTAGATTAACCTTTCTAAAGAGCGCTTCTTTTTATAACAACTTCATAAATAATAATTAATCATCTAACAGTCACTTATATAATCATGACCCAATCCTAGGATTCTCTATGTCATGGGTATCAGGAACTATGATTAATATGGTTCAACAAAACCCATACACAGAACGGAACAGATGTAGAACTGTAAACATTCATTACACAGTAGGAATCCAAGCCGCTGCACTACCAAGGTTGTCAAAGGCCAAATTTAAGATTTTTTTGCTGGTTATAATTCTACCAGTTTCCATTTAATCCATGGTACTTATCAAATCTATGGAAGTAACTAAATTCACAATACAGCTAAGCTAGAATTTTTAAAGATTGTAACACATTTAATGAACCCTTTTCTTGAAACACATTTTATTTTTCATAATTCATAATATTTTTTTCTCAACACTATAGTGAATTTGATTATTCATATTTTAAAAATGGGAATTTTCATGTACCGCACTATCTATCCTAATCACGTTGCAATAACTCACCCTGATGAAGTCTCTCGGAATAAGTCAAAACATAGTCAGTGCCTTCACCGATAATGTGCTACATGAAAATACCCGTTTTTACAATATGAATAATTCATAATATATTTATTGTGAAACATGGTTAATGGGATGATAGGTATATGTTATTAGAATGTCCACTATATTTTACAGTACAAAAACAGGAGTGACATTATGTATAAGCAGTTATGTGCAATTTCTTTACAGTGACTTCATTGTAACTGGAGGATTGGACAAATCAGTGAAAGTATGGCAGTTTGAGAACTACCAATTAGACCTTGTACATACATTAGAAGGACATAAGATGGGGGTAGTTTCTGTTGCAGTTAGCCCTGATGGACACAGTAAGTACCTAATTTTTACTAAAAAACGGGATATTTACCATGATTTGTGAGTTTGAATGTTTCCCGATATTTAGGCACAGTTGTATGTACCATGATCACGGGAGGAACTGAAACCTTTGTGGGTTAGTGGCAGATAAATCGATCTACACTCTTTCTCACTCTTTTATTGCGAAAAATAAAATAATAAAAGTGTGTGAAAGATGGTAAATCAATATCAATCGCAATATCAGGAAACATTCAAAGTCACAAATCATGGTAAATATACCGTTTTTTAGTAACAATTATGTTCAAAACCATGATAGTTTCAAAAATTACAGTAAGTATCTTCTTTCGTCCATCCTTTCTATATGCCCAAACCATCTAAACATACCTTTTAAACTCTTGTTACTACATCTTCATTCACTCCACACTGCTCTCTTAACACACTGTTCCTCACTCTTTCACTCAAAGTTACACCACACATACTTCTCACAGCTCTCATCTCATTCAGTAATAATTGAACAATTACTCAATTTCTCAATAAGTCAACCTCTGCACTCATTATCAAATACATCTTGAATCTTGGGCATGTCTTAAGGAAAGAGACCTGTGGTGGATTTAATTATACTGTCAAGGACAGATTAATATAGCCATACTAGGCTTATTACTTGCTCCATCACACATAAAACATGTTGGTACTGTTTGAAAATATTTTGCCCTATGGTGTCCAACTGCTAACACAGCCTTTGTGCTGTTTGTAAACCTAAAGGCAGGATTTAGTGATCCAAATAGTTTTTTAATTTACCACCTTAATGTAAAACAGAAAATTCACAAACATTTTTATTTGTAAAGTATCCAACTTTTTCTACTCTTAATCTTGACAAATACTCCTGATTTTAGCTATTGCCAGCATATCTATGGATGATACCCTTATAATCTGGGAACTTCTATCGGGGAACAAAGTCCATGAGGTGGAATACTTTGGTCATTCATTTTGGACAGCAGCATTTTCCCCGGACGGAGACTACCTGGCCATTGCTGGGTATTCCGGTGAAATTGTCATTTTAG
The DNA here is from genome assembly GCA_958496245.1 of Perizoma flavofasciatum. Classification (NCBI taxonomy): domain Eukaryota; kingdom Metazoa; phylum Arthropoda; class Insecta; order Lepidoptera; family Geometridae; genus Perizoma; species Perizoma flavofasciatum. The sequence continues at coordinate 8,969,960 of OY292434.1, read as the reverse complement.
AAATGGCGAAAAATAAGGAAGTTCAAATGATAGATACAAGAGCTAATGCTCATGGAAAGTTTATTATAAGTATTGCTTGGGTAAGCTGTTTTTTTATTTCTGTGATATACGTTTATATTTGCTTTATTATATATTTTTTTATTTATTAGATTTTTTAAATGACAAAAGCCTCTGTCCTTCTGTCAATCTTTGTGCTACCATTGATTATTGTTATTGAATTAACAGTTTTAATTAAAGTTAAATCTATATACTAATATCTAGCTGTGCCACGGCTCGACCCTCGACCGAGCCACCGCGTTGCATCGCCCGACCGTGCTATTACTTCTTTTGCTCGGCTCCTAAGGGTCGTAGTGTGATGTTAAATAGCCTATTACATTCCTCAGTTTGTTTGCAACAAGCTCTCAGCTTTATCAATATCTTCTATACTAATAATAAAGCTGAAGTGTTTGTTTTTTTGTTTGAACGCGCTAATATCTGGAAGTACCAGAAGGATTTGAAAAAATATTTTTGCATTTGATAGCCCACGAGGGAATGTTTAACATCACGCTACGACCTTAGAAGCCGAGCAAAAGAAGTAATAGCTCGATGCGGTGGGCTGGAGGCCGAGCGCGACCGTGGCACAACTAGTATGTATGTACCTAAATAAATAAACAATGTACTGCTTGTTCCAGAGTACAGATGGCACACGGCTGGCTGTGGGTTCCGTGGACGGCCTCGTGCGCCTCTACGACATGTCCCGGGATGGCCTTCTAAAGCACACGATACAAGCTCACAAGGAACCTGTCAGAAAAGTTGCCTTCTCATCTAACTCGAAGCTTCTTGCCACCGCTTCTTCTGATGGGCTGGTGAAGATATACAATGTGTAGGTAAAGGGTTTAAATGTATAACAAAGAACTCACTAATCAGAGATTTATACATGTTTTAAAACAAAATAACGTGTTTCTAATGAGTATCGTAATTTTTCAGGAAAAGTGCCAAACTGAATGGTACGCTCGACCACAAATGCTGGGCGTTCGGTGTGTGTTTCTGTAACGATGGGACGGGTATTGCGACCGGCGACGACAAGGGCTGCGTTCGAGTCGCGCGAGCCCGCCCTCAGTCGCACAAACACGGAGACTCTGATGATGTAAGTCACATTTCCCTAAATATTTATATATTCCCTAAGTCTTTTTGATCCGAGACATAAGGAGTATGTGCGTTTGCCATAAGTTTGCATTATCCAATGATAATAACGTCAATACGTTATTTGCGTTTGGGCTCGAACGAGCTTCGGCCGACATGGCTCTTGCCATAAATCTTAAGACATAAATGGAATGCTGTCTATTAGAAATACTAACAGATATATTGATAGACAACTCTTTATTGTACATTTAACATCATTAACAGAACATACAAAAACACAACTAAACAAAAAAAATAAGCAATGAAACGCACAAAGTCTTTTCGCTGAAAGCGACCTCTTACTCCTTTTTTAAAATATTTTATTTTAGTATATTATAACGACTTTACCATGTAGTTTACTTTATTCCTGTTGACGTTTCGTTGACCGTTTTAGAGGTCCTTCCTCATGAGCACCGTCCGCGAACACGCGAGTGAGTCGGGAACACTTCTCATCACTTTCTTTGAAATGACCTTATAGTACTATACAGCTAAATCTATACTAATAACGCGTTGTTATTTGAAGAGTTTTTTTTTTGTTTGAACGCGCTAATCTCTGGAACCAGCAAACTTATTTGATAAAAACCTTTTTGCATTTGATAGGAAGGTTCTTGAGGAAGGTTATAGGCTATTTAACATCAAGCTACTACGTATTATAATAACGTAGGTAACGTTATTGTCTGTTATAAGAGCGTTACATGTTTTCAGGAGTCTGGAAGCCATACAACCATGACTACCATTTCAAATGGTAAAGTGAGGACCGTCGAAGTGGCTGCTGTAAGTTCATTTAACAATCGAACATTTTTTTTATACAAATAGACACCTACAGGCACATGCATAGTCCAAACCTCCCACTAGGATTCCCTATCGTATCAGGGACTACGAGTAACGTGGTACCACAACGCGAATACTGAGGGTCTATGCTGAGTTTATAACATGTCAAAACGTTGAACGTATCGACAAGAATTCCATACAAAAATTGACGAAACGGTTATCGTTTCGATAAATTCTGAACGTATTTGTAACTCAGCATAGGCCCTCTGGTAATTTGCAGTATTTTCACTGTAAATGACATTCGACCGCTATAGTATCCGCTCCATAGTTTAGGCATATAGTTTGTAATCTATTGCCCAAAGCAAATAAGTCGATAATCGTTTATTCTCAGGACCAGAGTGGAGCCAAATCTTTAGAACTGGAAGTTTTGCATGTTTTCAAAGAACATTTACAGGCGGTGAGTGTTTTTAATCACTAGTTTTAGTATGGATAGTTAGTTTAGGTACAAATATAAACTAGGTATGCGTTTAGTTTGAAAACGACTTTTTTAACTGCCTCAACCAATACTTTCTTGTGAATACATGTCTAGATATGCCTGATTCGTAGTCCAAGAAGTCAGATTTCTGTTAAAAAAGAGTATTTTTTAAGTGACCCAAATATTCCGATTCAGCGTCACTCGATTCATGGCGTAATTCTGTGGCGACCGCTGTGCCACAGTGTGGCAAGGTCCGCCTGATACGCAGAAGGTTGTGAGTTCGAATCCCGCTACGGGACATATGTTTGTATGATCTGCAAATATTTGTCTTGGGTCTGGGTGTTTTCTATGTATAATATGTATGTATTTACAAAAAAAAAGTATATAAGTACATCAGTCATATAGTTCCCATAATACAAGCTCTGCTTAGTTTGGGGCTAGATGATGATGTGTGAAAAAATGTACAAAGAAAAAAAGGAAACCTGTTGGAATAAGCTACGTTCCTCATTGCAGGCTTGTTGCGTCCAGTTCAGTCCGGATCAAACGAAGCTGCTATCTGTATCCAAAGACCAAAGCATCAATGTCTACGAGATCGCATTCAATAAGAAAAATAGTAAAAATTTTTAATGAAAGTAAGTGTTTTTTATTTCTTCAAAGTTACAAAAAATCATACGTCACCTACTTTTTTCAGAGTAAATTCCTACGTATAAATAGATCTATTTTACGGTAGATTAGTTTGTGCCTCTTTTTCTTGATATCTCAGGGAGGCATCGCGTACGATAAAATGGCGTAGCCCGATGTCGTCGCTCCGCTCCCTCGTTAGCTTATTTGTCAAATTGCTAACGAAAAATATGTAGTATCATATTTTTTAAGAATAGGTTAAGCATAATATTATAAAGCGAATCGTGTGTTGATTTAAGAACTTTGGTTGATACTTTTTAGAAATTATTTAATTCTTTGAGTAGTACTCTTTTTCTATAAATGAGTTCACCTCGTTCGATTGGCACCACACTAAAGCTGAATGAAGGGCCATCAAAAAAATAACCAAGCCGAGTTTTTTGCCTGATTCTTCTAGGCTTAGTCGCGCGCGAGGAATCGGCGTAAATTCCGAATTAGGAATCGGGTGTTTCACATGTATAATATTTACAAAAAAAGTATATAAGTAGTATATCAGTCATTTAGTTCCCATAATACAAGTTCTGCTTAGTTAGGGGTTAGATGATGCTGTGTGAAAAATGTCCAGCATTATTTATTTATTTATTAATTCACATTAAAATTTTAAATTCACGTAGTGTGACGTTTCTATATGATCCAATAGGTTTTTATTCAATGAATAAAAACCTATTGAATTTGACTTTGACTTTGACTTTGACGTGAGTGATAACTCTGGTATTGCAAGCGTCCATAGGCTACGGTAACCGCTTACGCAGATGAGCCGTATGCTTGTATGCCTCATAAGTAGTATAAAAAATATGTTTTCAATCTGGGTTACCCACCTACTTCAAGTTTCTCGTTTTTCCTTACCTCAAAAGGAAAAAAACGGAACACTTTGTTGTCCGTCCGTCTGTCATGACTTTTTCTCAGGAACACGTGGAGGTATCAAGTTGAAATTAATATCAAATAAGTAATTCTACGGTCCCTACGAGCTCTAAAAAAATCAACCTGCTAAGTCAGCGCAATAAAAAAATACGGCCATTTATGCGATATGTTTTGATACTGGCAAATAAATAAAAACTTATAGGGTACTTATAGGGTACACAGTACAAGCACAGATATGATGATACAAGTAAAGAAAGGTAACAAGTAAAGAAAGATGGTTCTAAAACAGTTAATTTGTTTCTATATCATAAGAAAAAAGTGTTTTTTTAGTGATTACAAACTTACACTTGCAGTTTTATAATTTACCGTGATGTATCTATATCGATGTATGGGCGAACATTTTATCAAATACAAAGTTAAGTTTGTCTTTCCATCCGACTTATATTTTCGTTAAAGCAATGTTTGGTACTATACAAGCTTGTACGGAAGCCTCGGTACGCGAGTCAGACTCGCACTTGTCTGGTTTTTCATTTACAGTAGTACAGCTTCTGGTCATTCAAATGTGGCTCTTTTTCTGAAATCCTATTTTCAATCTGGGTTGCCCGCCTACCCTTGTCTAAGTTTCTACGTGCAAATAGTTTATTTTTTAGGTATTATCTGAAAAACGAAAGGAAAAAGGTTATCTGTTCGAGTGTAAAAAATATTTTAGGGAGCCCTTATATCGTCGCTTAGCTAACAACACCGCGTAAATCGATTTTCGTAACTTTTCAGGAGAACCAAAAAATGATTTATTTTATCAGCTCCGCAATAGTCTACAAAATTGAAGTCGCTAACGGTTTTTATGTGGTATACACTGCACCGCCACTAACGAAGTCAGGTCGACACAGGGTTACAAGGGGGATAATGCACAATACACCCCAATGCAGGACGTCAGTAGCAGCAGGCCTTAGTTCCCCCATTTAGAATTAGAATTATGTACCTATTGAGAATTCTAGACTTACGCGGGTACGCTTGTTTTTAAATAACTGCCTGTGATTCGTTAAAATAGGTACACTGTTTGTATTGGTGAACAAAAGGGCAGTGAAAATATCTATTCAATGGCATTAAAATGACAAAAACGCAAAATGTCGACTTAAGCAGTGTTGTTAGGTAGCCGACGACATGCGTTTGCCATAAGAGGCTGTTTGTTCAATTTTTAGAAGTTTTGTAGGTCGTCATAGAAAAAGTATTTCTTTTGTTTAGTTCACCATAGCCATTTTGCTATTGTGATAAGTGAGGTGAAAAATATGATCTAATCGTGTCGTTCGTGAATTGCACTTATTATCGTATCGTGTAGTGTTAGTAAGGGCTCGTCCCCCCGCTAAGCCTCCGTCAGCCCTTGATTAATTTTTGGCGTAAGAGGATTGCGGGTCTATTACGGACGTTCGTTGCCCTGGATTTGGGAACAGGTATTTGGGGTGAGACGACACCTGTTTTGTTGGTCACTTTTTGTAATTTTGCTCGAGAAACTATCTTGAATTAGATTATTCATATTTAAATTGTAAACACGGGAATATTTACGTATCGTATCGACGAAGGCACCCTTGTTTCGACTCTTTTGGACAGTGTTAATCTAATGAAGATTCTCGGAATGAGTCGAAACAAGGCTTTCGTCTGGTATACAACTAATCCAGATGGATTAGTTCAGCTATCTGTATCAGTAGTTCGCCTCGAACTGAGATCTCGCGATATTTGACGACCTCCGTTGCGGGTTCGATTCCATGAGGCGGTCAAATGTTTGTATGACTTGCAAATATTTGTCCCAGGTCTGGGTGTTTTCGATGCATACTATGTATGTTATTACAAAAAAAAAGTATATAAGTAGTAAATATCAGTCATGTAGGTCCCATTATTCAAGCTCTGCTTTTAAATGATGCTGTGTGAAAAAAATTCCAACATTATTTATTTATTTATTTATGTTTGACCAACCATTTGACAGTTTCGTCAGCGACACATATCGGCACTTTATGTATCACATACATAAAGTGCCGATTCGTCCAACTTTTCGATTTCAACGATTCGACAACTAAAAGGGAAGATTTCAGTCAGTAATTTGAATAGTTATATTTGTGCTATATTTTGAATGAGCCTGTTCATGCTTTTGCTGGAGGTTTGTTTGTTTACCAATTATCTCCGAAATGGCTTACCCGATCGAAATGTGTTTTTTTTGCAATGGACAAAAACATAAAAATATGAATTTAAGGATGGTTCTTCGATAGGGATTAAGTCACAAGGGCGCGGTGACTTGCTGGCGCCTTATAACACTGGGAAACACGTCGAAGTTTTTACAATCTTGATTCCTTCTATAGCTAAATAAAACGTAGGTACATTTATAGCTTTGAAGTCATTTAAAGTCATTTTATATGAAAAGTATCTTAGAAATTTTCCAAATAGAAGTTTAATTTCTCCCCACAGCGCCAGCGGTAGAACAGGCAGGTAAAAAGGTAGAGATTGCTTTTTATCTGTGCAGCGGCAAATTGAATGTAAAGTAGATTTCCCGGCGGGCGCGTAATTCCCGCGAATTAAGCCCGTCCAATTCACTTGCCGATGTAAATATTTTTGATAAATGTCTCCCTTTTATGTGGTACGGATACGAAGCCGTAAAGATTTGTTTTTGAAGATTAGAATTGTTTGTATCGAACGAGCATATAGTGGCTTCCTCTGTAGGTTTATTCCGTCCGTATTTCTTTTGTCGGTTCCTAATCAGTCTACAATGAACCCACCCACTGTTGGGTAATAGGCCTCTTCAACAGCCAACCAGGTAGATTTAACTTGCACTGTCTTTTATTATCTACTTGATTGATGTGTTTTAGATGAGACAGTTTTGACGCAGTTGCTGTGGTCAAATTTAGTTTAAATTTTGCAAAAATGTTAGGTTCCGAGGCCTATGGAATACCTACCTCTATAACAACAGCGAGCTGATATGTTGACCGTTATGATATCACTGAGGTTAAGCAACGGAACTCCTTGATGGAAAATCAGATGGAAAGACAGTGTTTGAACTCATTTTAATCAGCTTAATGTTATAATTATAAAGTTTGCGAAAAATTTGAAACTGCGTTATTATGTTTAACAAAGACAGAATGATGTCGCCACTTGTCGATTAGAAAGCTCTATGTATGCGTTTTGACTTATCTAGATAAAAAGATCTTTGTTTTGTATCGAGCCTTCGATCGAACCACCGAAATAGACTTGGAGTCTAGGGTTGAGTTACGATGCGGATACGGATGGACTTATACCTCTGGACCAGTCGTAACTGTCCCAGCTCCGATCACAAACCATCCTGTGGTCAGCAGACCTGAATCCTCCGGACTCTGGCTCTCACGTCGTCGCATGCAATCACTCTCAATGGATAACATGCGACGACGTAAAATGCCTTATAATTGAAGCCGATTTATTATTCCTGTCGACTTTCGTTACATTAATAATAATTTATTTGTTTAATTATATTCTTATCAAATGCTTAATGATTTGTTTAAAACGATCAAGCCACACCACTACGCCACTTCGATATCTCACATACAGTTCGATGAATCGTTAAACGCTCCGTTCACTATAAAGCCTGCATCGAACACGACAAAAGCATACCATGCACGATTCTAATTTTTGGCACAGTCTCGTGAATTTAGCTATGATTGCATAGTTGACAAGCGTATTGTGCTCTGCTAGCCAGGAGGTATCGATGTCGTAATCACGCCGGCCACTGGCTCTCCATTCAATGAGATGAAATCACAATGTGGCCGTATGAATAATTCAGGTGCGACCACCTCACCCCCGCAGGGTGGTCATATTATATCGGATATTGATATAAGTCGCCATGTAGATGTTGATTCAATATTGAAAGCCTATTCGGTAGCGATCTGAGTTGAGTGCCTAAGCTTGAATGTGTAATTCTGTCTGAAATTCGATTAAGTTGGTAGAGCTTAATTTCAGCTGGCTATGAGCAGCAAACAGCCGTTAGTTTATGGAAGAGAAGACTAAAATTAGTACTTAGTTGTCTACGGACGAGAAGCCTAAAATTAGTTCTGTGTGTCTTCCCGCCAGACAAAAAAATAAAGACAGAAATAACTTTATAACTAGGTACCTTAGACGAAACTGATGTAGGTATACGCATGCTGAGTCTGCAGGAGTTTTCAAGTAGGTACGCAAACTGCAATCTGTGCTATTATAAAAAAAAATTGCTAGCTACGGTACTGACTCAGTCAATCAATTCGTGGACCTCCTGCGGTGAATATTATACTTAGTCCTATTGAAGATCCTAGAGGCTGAGCCTCACAACTTGTTTTTTAAATATTAGGGAACATTAAAAAATATATAATAGCGCAGATTATATATTTTTTTAATATTAAAAGGAAATGATAAAACAGTAAAGTATCAAATAAATAATTTATTAGCAACTATTCATTTACCAAACAAAATAACCATTCATAACTATGTAATCACCAGAAAATCATTCTGATCGATGACTTATAGGGGAACCGAACTACCGATGGTTCCTTCAATCAGAATGATCGTCCGATGCCACTAGTATCAGTCTAGTGGTGGTAAGAGATAGCCGGTGAAGAAAAGGTAACGTGAGCAAGGGGGGCAGATTGGTACGCGATTTTAGACACTGGGGCAGAGTAGGCCAGTTTCGGGGTAGAGTAGACATTGGCTACAGGGGCGGCGTACGCGATAGGGGAAGAATATGCTACTTTCGTGACGGGAGCGGTGTAAACTGGGGCAGAGTATGCAATCTTAGGTGCAGAGTATGCAATCTTAGGGGCAGCGTAGGCAATTTTCGGGGCTGCGTACGCGATTTTGGTGATGGGAGCCGCGGCATATTGGTATTTAGCGGGAGCTAAGACCTTAGCTACACGTGGAGCCTCAATCGGATGCCCCTCGTAGCGTACGTTCGCGTTAAAACCGTGCTCCTTGTCAGATGTGTAGTCTACGATCCTGTGGACTCCATCGGGTTGAACCAGCGAGTAGGATCCCTGGACGGCGTCACCGGCGCGGGATTCCTTCTGCTGCTTGATGTCTCCTGTGTGGGTGTCGTGGACTGAGTATTCGAACTCGTAGTGAGCGGGGGCTTCAGCTTCGTATTGGTAGGCCTCTAGGGGGAGGGCAGAGGCGGCGCACACGGCTACGGAGAGGACGACGAAAAGCTGAAAGGAATTCGATTATTTGTAGATTTTTAATATGTAGAAAGGTACTGAAAACATGGAGATTATGTAACACAATTTATGAATTCAATTCATATTCAATCAATATATATAAAACTGTTCCGTTACTTACTGGCGGATTAACGCACAGCCTAAACCATAAGTCCTAGAAGCATGAAACTTGGAGGGTATATTCTTCTTATAGTGTAGGGGTGCAGAAAGCAGAAGGAATTTGGAAAATTCTACCCCTAAGGGGGTGAAAAGAGATTCATACAAAACAAAGGTTCTGTATGAAAAATCGTATTTTTTCTAAACTACCCCTCAAAGGGGATAGGATGGTACGTGCAGTTTGCTTAAGAAATGTTTAACGCTTTGTGTTATGTGCTGTAAACTTAGTTTGGATACTTAAAATACAAAAGAACTGAATACGTATCAGGGTATTCAACAAAGCTCTTAAGCGAGGCATAAAATTATTTTTGATGCACCTATCAATAATCTATCCTACGCAAGTAAAACCGCGGGCATCAGTTAGTAATCTATAGAACGATAAAGAAAGTAGGTACTTTTTTATCAGAACTTTAAATTATAGGCCATAAAAGTCATGCGATTGGTTCAAAAAGGTATGTACCTACTTTAAACATTTAACTTTAATTTGGGTACGAAGGATGTTTATTGGATCAGAAGGTCATCAAAATCATTGGTGTCAAGTAAAGTAAGTTGGTAATACCATCGTTACCGTAATTGATCAAGTTGGTACTTTAGTTTTACATCCGCTATGAATCATGGTTTTAATGTATTATAGCAAACTTAAAATCAATAACAGACCTTAATCAAAATGACTAAAAATAATTGTAGGTAAGTAAGGTAGATAGTCAAAAGTACATAGTCAAAAGTTAAAGGAACATATTATAATTTTTTGCACTAATTTAATTCGCAAAATTCAGCTCACCTTAGCTGCCATTGTTGGTGGTTCAGATAGTTGAGTGTGCCAATAGCGGGTCATACACCAGTTTTTATATCATTATCATGTGTGTTCTGATTATCAATGACACACCAGGGCGGGGCTAATTAGGCTCTACAATTGATTGAAAGGTGAAGGTTGGCCGTACATTTCTTACTGCTTACGGTGACCACAGAATAATGAAAATCTACCTAGTAACTTCTCGTAGCACAATTTTTTTGGTTCAGAGTTCATGGAATAGATGCACAGGTAGACAGCATAGGTAGAAAATTGTACAACAATATACAGGTAATCATTACATATGGTATATGTAATGATTGCCTTGATTGTTCGGAATTGACGTCAAAAATTCTGTGTTTCTGCGTACCGAAAACTAGAACTAGACACACAAACCTGTTTGCGGTCAAGCATACATGTACAAACTACGCTCAAAACGCGCTTGTTAGTCGTCTACATAGAAGCTACAACAAAAGATTTAAGACTACAGATATTTTCCACAGTGGCAAGCATTCCTTTAAGCGCGAAATTCTTCATATTTTTATTGAAAACACATGAGTGTACATCAGAGGTACTTATTATGTGGCACATCTATATCTTAATATTCATCATCATCATCATCAGCCTATATTAGTCCACTGCTCGACATAGGCCTCCCCTAATGAGCGCCATAGCGCTCTGTCTTCAGCTTGTCGCATCCAGCATCTGTCTGCAGTCTTTCGCAGATCGTCATCCCACCTGGCCGGAGGGCGTCCTACACTACGTTTGCCGAGTCGCGGTCTCCACTCAAGAACACGTTTACCCCAGCGGTTATCGGTTCTTTGCGAGATATGACCGGCCCACTGCCACTTCAGCTTGCTAATTCGTTGAGCTATGTCGATAACTTTGGTTCTCTGACGGATGTATTCGTTACGAATCCTATCCTTCAGAGAAACTCCGAGCATAGCTCTTTCCATAGCTCGCTGAGCGATTTTGAACTGGTGGACCAGTCCTATCGTGAGTGTCCACGTCTCAGCTCCGTAGGTCATGACGGGTAGGACGCACTGATTGAAAACTTTTGTTTTCAAGCATTGCGGTATCTTAATATTATATTACATAAAACATACACTAATCTCATGCATGCACACAGACCCCCAAAAATACATACACACACACACACACAAAGGTTGTATCAACTCATTATTGTTGTCCCTTGAAGCAAATTCTGCGATAGATTAATAATCTTAAACCTATATAGAACATATAGGTTTAAGATTATTAATTTAGATTATTAAGATAGATTAATAATCTTAAACCTATATAGAACATATAGGTTTAAGATTATTAATCTATCAGTTTAGTGACTGTCGTCAATTTATTGGTTAAGTTTAATAAATGTAAATCCTTAATTGGGTGTAAGAAAAGTTTTTATCGGTTATAGTTATCATTCCTTGAGAGCTATGTGATTTTGTTAAATAAACAAAATAAAATAAAAAATATAAGACCATGAGGCGTGGTAGAAGTTATTTTTTTTTAAATTATATCTTTTAAGGCTTATGAAAGTTTCGGACCCTCAAGCTTATGCAAATTGTCCATTGAGGAGTTTCGACGACCACCTTCCGTCTTTATCATCAAATCAGCTTTCTGTCACCATAATATTGATCGCAACTTGACTAGTATCGTTCGTTCGTTAGTATGAACTAGTAGCTCCAAATGCCTTTGATATGGCTTAACAACTGAGACATAGATATAATTATGGATGTTTAGATGGTTGCTAATATATATTTTTTTTCTTTGAAATTAGTTTGATTTAGAATCGTTATAGTTCATTACCTAAGAGTAAACTGGAAACCACATAGGCTATTTTTAATCGGGTCATAGATATATCGGCAGAAGTTTAGTTCATTGTAGGTACCTAAACTAACAAAGTAACTAAATATAAGACAATTAAAAAAAAAAGCTTTAATAAAGACAGTTTGTATCGGATCTATCAGCAGTAGGTATGTCATATTTACTCGTAATAGTAAGCAATTTTGCAGAGAGCAAAATTCAAGTTATACCTCAAGCAGAGGTAGGCCAAAGAAAAGATGGATGGATTGTGTGAAGAATGGCATGGTTAAGAAAGGAGTGAGTACTGAGATGGCGGCTGATAGAGGAGAGTGGAAGAAGAAAACATGTTGTGCCGACCCCACATAATGTGGGATAAGGACAAGATGATGATGAGTAAGCAATAATGCGTTTTGCAAACTTTTGCTCAGACTCTTTGTATAGATAAATATGCAGGATAAGGTCTTTGACGTGAATTGCTGTCTAGTTAATCTGTCACGTTATGCATGTAGTAATTTGTTGGTTGGTACATAATAAGTATATACAAGCCAGGTTAGTGTGATTCGAAATTAAAGGAGCGTGATTCATAAACCGAATTTCAGTGTTCTAAATAATTTCAGCCTTAGAGTCAAGTTTGATGCTAAAAGTATCTAGACCAGACGCTCTCTTTTGTATTGTTAATACCTACTCTAGTTGGTACCTTGCTAATTAAATTTCATCGCAAATCGTAAGCAAACCAAGAAATTAAAGATGATACTTGAAGAAACCTGTATACTGTAACCAGTGTAATTAAATATTTTACAGTTGTAATTACGAAACAAACTTGACTTATATAATCGCGAAATACTCGAAATAATAAGAAACAAGTTCACACACAACCAATTTAGCAAGACCTACGAGCTTTTGCAGATTTAAAATTCATATCAAGTCTTAAAAGAGGTGGTAGAGGTCTGTGTATAGTGGTAGTTTTTCGGTAAAGAAATTAAAAGTAGTTTGGTGATCATTTTGACCGAGGCCTTGACCGATATAATTTGGGCGCGGTTCAATGGTGGTTTATATTTGTAACATGCGTTTGATTGATTGTGTGGGTGGTTCATATGTGTAGTACACGATTCTACCTGTGAGATTGAGATAAGATACCTACTTTCAATTTGAATTTGTAATGCGATCAATTGCAATCTTGTGATCTAAGATTGTATACTGAATGGTTGACAGTAAGCTTACTCTACCAAACCAGTTATTGTATATGAACCGCTCGTCCTCGCCTTCCTAGTAAGACCAGTAAGCATGTACGTAAAATCATCCACACACCATAATGTTACTAACGACTTAGATCTGAAATTTATTTATTTATTTATTTACTAACATATTAAGTAGGTACAATAGTTAGTTAGACCTATGTTAGGTTTGACGAGCGGGTTCTAGAATGATGTCCCATTTTAAAAACCCGAACATTTTACAACATTTTTGCTGAAAGAAAAGAACAAACGGTTAGCCCTTTTATTAATTCCCTTTCATGGGTAATCTGCTAAGTTCTCAAAAATACTCTTTTATTATAAGAGTTTCTTCATAAAAAGAAAAGCTAAGTAGTTATTTTTTGCCTGAGGTCGTCGTTATATATATATACGAAGAAGCCGCATAAATTTAAGGAGTTTATAACACGTCTCCAAATAATCCTTAGCAATGTCAATCAAATTGAGTTTGTTGTGTAGTTAGGTAGGTACTTCATTAGTAAACATCTAAAACCACTACATCAATTAGTCCCCGATAAATTTCATTGACAGTGTCACAAACAAAGATAATCTTACACAAGCAGGTTGTGCAAATGCTCAGTTTGGCAATTTAAAACTAAAATCGGAGCAGCAATGTTTGGTACTCGTTAACATTGGTGCCTATGTCGATATACCAGTTACTTGCAGTAGGTATACGGATTAGTAGGTGCAAGTTTGGACACATCGGGCAGTTTGGTCAAGTACATATAAGGTACTTGATACAATACCTTACCTACCTAACAGATAACTATATGGTCAATCATTAATCCGAAGGATATATATATATATTTTAATAGGTCGGTATGCCGGAATAATAGACGAGATGAAGACGAATATAAAACCTTATTGCGTGTCAGTTACAAAGAAAACCTGCGTGGTAAAAGGATATCATAGCACGTTACTCACTTTAAGAGTAGTAGAGCTGTGGGAAATGCTACCACCATGCCAATTTCTGCCGCCGAGCAGTAATGTTCTCATTGCTGGTTTAAAGGGTATGGTTGCCGGTGAAATGACAGGTACATAAGATCTTACATCTCAGGGAGGCAACGCGTGGGTGATACCTCTGGTATTGCAAGCATCCATAGACTATGGTAACCACTTACCACCATGTGGGCCGCCAGTTTGTTTGCCTCTTTAGTAGAATAAAAAGAACGTATAAAGCTCACAGAATAGACAACCACTGAGAAAAAATGTTCTCGAATTGCTACCACGACTGGAGGACTAGACGGAGTGTAGGAAGGTCCCACCCGATGGACTGATGTCATCTCAGATGGGAGTCTATGGATGGTAGTAACCCAAGATCTTTCGTCTTGGCTCTCTTATTGGTAATTTATTTATTTACTGTATAGGAAAACCAACAGCGGGTGTAAATAATAGATAAACTTTAAAAACTATTACCTAGGTTCCTAGGGATACCTATAGGTGATAAAATCAGTCAATAAGTGAGATACATTCAATGATAATGATCTGGTAGGCCTTTATTTATTGATATTGAACTAATTTGGTTTATTGACCAATTTTAAGACCACGTCAAGGCTTCAGAGAAATTACGACGTACCTGTCTTGTTTACTAAACGTACGAGTTATTCTGAACTCAACAGCTCTTCTATTATATAAAATCACAAAAATATCAACCCCACCGGGAATCAAGCTCGATGATTCCTTCCGATTAGTAGGCACAACTCAGCCATGAAGCCTGGACCCAGTCTGGTCAACTTAGATACTCGTAATATTATGTTTCGGTTTGAAGTGCCTACAATTGTTCTATGATTTTTGAAGTATTTAGGTGTGGGACCTAAGGGAAATCACAAACTTAAGGTTAGTCCCGCCGAGGTTGATATTTTTGGGATATTACAAAATTATATTCTACAACTGTTCCTCTCTTATTATGTTTCACAATAACGTGGGTTAGTTTCTAATTTAAGCTTTTTGACACATGTTTTCATAGGAATCTGTCATTATAGTCAACTAGCCTCTGCCCACGGCTTCGCTCGCGTGGTACCCGGATAAAAAGTAGCCTATGTGTTATGCTGATGTAAAAGCTATATTACTGTAAAGTATCATCAAAATCCGCTCAGTAGTTTTTTTGCGTGAAAGAGTAACAAACATCCATCCTCACAAACTTTCACGTTTATAATATTAGTAGGATGGGATGGTTAAAGATGACCGTCCGTTTATTTTCTTGGCTTAGGCTTGGCAGACTCATAGGATTCACACACACATGAAAACATGTGTCATTAAGCTTTGCTTAGGACCTATTACCCACCCGTTATTGTGTTGGTGAACTCGGCCATTATTAGCATGTCGACAATGACACGGCCAGCTGGCAATGCCTGGCGTTATCATTGTATAATCGGTGTTATTAGACAATATCATTCGTTATATCATCGCGATCATGATTGATCTATTAAATGATAATTTTATTGGGCTGACTAGCACTTTTATTGCTTGCCGTTTGACCGGTGATCGATATCACACATTGTGAAATTGAGAGCGATTTTGTTGTTTACATTTTATTTTATACTCACACTTTGTAATACATCAATCAACCCACACTCGGATTTAAGTAGGAATGTCTTTATTTTGGTGCTTCTGTTCTGTGCTGTAAAATGTAACCTAGGACAGAAAAGTAAATCCCGAATTTATGGTTATTTCTCACACAATACGTTCAGCATTTTCTGTGTCTGCATTCAAACTATTAAGAAGATAGGAAAATACCTAAATCAGCTAAAAGGATCCAATCAAATGAAAGGAAAGAATAAATATAATAAAAAGTAGGCAAATGTAGACTGAACGATGTTGATATAATTAGTTAAATAATATGTGCAGGCCTGTTTACCAGATCGATCTTCAAACTGAATCTAGACTAAAGTACTTTGCTAGTAACGTAAGATAATATTTTTGGACAAATTTCCATAAAAAAAACTGTTAAAAAATCATAGCTTAGACTAGATTCCGTTTTGGATTCGTTCTGGAATAGGTACGAGCCAAAGCTATAACATCGTAGCTAATCTAAGTTGAATGAGTTACATAAGTGATACAGTTATTGACATTAGGCCCCGGGGCAAATGCCGACACACGACTCATACGTCTACGCAACTATTTGGAACTATAAAAGCTCTGAGAGTCCGAATAGGAGCACATTAAGTCATAATAAACCAATCAACATGGTAGCTAAAGTGAGTAGCTTGAAAATAACCATTGTATAGATACCTAATTATGATTGAAAAAACTAAATTGATATGGTTAATTTTTGTCGGTCAATGCGGGACGGTGGAACGTAAAACTTCCTAGATTCTGGATCCATAACCATTTAATTCCTGAACCCTTAGCCTTTTTAGTATTAAGTAAAGCAATACTGTTCAATATTATTTATACCCATACGTTATTTTTGTAAAATTTTAAAAACCTCAAAGTGTTTTCCGTCGTTTATTGTGCCCCCTAGTGAGCTGTGACATTTAAACCTACCTTAGACCAACCCTTGAAGTCATACAAACCTATTTAAAAAAAACAAATTTCGTCCAGATGAGCCGTTTCGGATATAAATTGTAAAAAAAAATATTGGCTAAAAGGAAATTAAAAAAGAATGATCTTGTTGAGAAAGAGCTAGTTTACTTTAAAATGCGTAAGATGAGTTGTAATTTTTTATTCAAGAGGGTAGGTTATTGTAAAGCAGTGCGGTTTCATAGATTAGATTTTTATATATGAAGCCGCACTGCAATCTGAATCTGTTTTTTTTTCATAATTCGTTCGGGTTTAAGGTAATATTGTGTTGAATTTCCATAGATGCTGCGTATTGTCTTATTCAACTTTAATCCGCAGTTCGCCATCTTCTCCTGCCTGGTCGCGGCCGCGGCTGCCATTGCAGTCCCAGTACATCCCGCTGGAAAGATTACCTACGCTCAGGCACCGGTCGCTAAGATTGCCTACGCACCTGCCCCCTTGCAATACGCACATGCTCCCGTGCAAGACGCGCCTGCCCCCGTACAATACGCGCCTGCCCCCGTACAATACGCGCCTGCCCCTATCAAATACGCCACAGGGCCGATCGCCAAACTTGCATACGCTGAGCCCGAACAACCCGCTCACTACGAGTTCGAATACTCAGTCCACGATACCCAAACCGGCGACATCAAGCAACAGAAGGAATCCCGCGCCGGTGACGCTGTCCATGGATCATACTCGCTGGTGCAACCTGATGGAGTCCACCGTATCGTTGACTACACGTCCGACAAGGTCAACGGATTCAACGCCGTCGTCCGTTACGAAGGACAGCCTATTGAAGCTCCGCGTGTAGCTAAAGTATTAGCCGCACCTCTTGCTAAGATCGCGTACGCGCCTGCCCCGGTCCACTACGCAGCTGCCCCCGTTGCTAAGGTCGCTTACGCGCCTGCCCCCGTCCAGTACGCACCTGCTCCCGTCCAGTACGCACCTGCCCCGGTCCACTACGCCCAGACTCCGGTCGCTAAGGTCGCCTACGCAGCTGCTCCCGTGGCTAAAGTTGCCTACGCCGCCAACCTCGGTCACGTTTCATTCTCCTCCCCTGCCGTGTCTTACCAGCACTAATTTATTGTAGTATTATAAGAAACTATTTATTTTGTTGAATACGAATACTGAAATCTACCTCGCTTTTTATTTGATTGAATTATCTATAGGGGAAAGAATTGCACCGTCAAAACGGCGGATCCGATATCAAAACGCTCCAAACGAAGTTAGGAGGAAGCGTGCGGGTAGTGTCGGGGAATCAATTGAATTATGTAGCATTATGAGGAGGACTCGCCTCGCCTCAGGACTCCGGTTACGGGCACGTAGTCCGCCACCCAGGGGACGTCTGAAGCATTGCTTCTGACACCCATTCATTCGGCCAGTTACTGCTCTAGCTTTGACTAGCGTTGCCACAACTCCCCCTCTGGGCATTTTGCAAGTTGAACGTTGAGAAGTTGAGCCTTCTAAACAAATGAACGATAGCAAAAAGTAACGTGTTGAAAAAAAGTGTAGAGACGATATAGGTATTCGTTTAGGACTACGGTAGTATTATATATCTGTGACTATGGTTACCCTTATACTGGTACCACCCTGGACTGACGCAAATATTTGCGGACCATGCAAACATTTTGAGCATCCAAACGAACTTCGCGTGAATCGTTTGTCTCGAAGCGCCATGGGCCTCGGAGGTCGAAATTTACGAAATTTACTTTCGTGTCACTCATTGTTTTTGATGACCATTTGTCTAGAGGTCTGGTTTAACACAGACATGTCGACGCCTCGATTAATCGCAAGCAAATATAAATTGACAGAGCGATGGCGAAAGTGGTTGTTAGGATAAAACGGAGGGCTTGTAAAATGTGATGTGAATATTAAGAATAATTCGCGCCTCCTGTTGCGATAAACTGAAGGGGTAAAGAGGCTTTGTAAATAAATATTTTGCTGTTCAAGAGCACAGCTTTCATATTCTTTTCGTTATACTAAGTTTTAAGAACGATCATCAGGATTTTCAAAATATGGATTCGCTTTTGCCCACAGCTGCGCGTTGAAGTCTTTAACTGAAGTTCAATATTAAGTAGGTAGATACATAAATAAAAAAGCGGACAAGTGCGAGTCTGAATCGCGCACCAAGCCTTCCGTACAAGCTTGTATGTTCAACAAAATAATTAAGATTAGGTACTCGAGTTCATAAACTATGAAAGCACCAAACATCTCTAACAAAAAGGTAGTCGGATTGAAAGACAAACTTAACTTTGTAGTAAAAAAATATCTCGCATACTTCGATATACATCACGGTCATTTCTTTAAGTGCAAATGTAAGTTCCTGAAAAAAAGGCTCTTGACAGACATACAGACGGACGGATGGACAACGAAGTGATCCTATAACGGTTCCGTTTTTTTCCTTTTGTGGTAAGGAACCCCAAAAAAGCTGTCATATCTCTTGTTACAGAAACCCGTTTGATGAAAGGATTAAAGTGCCCTCTGGAGATTTGTTGCTCAATTCGCTGCCCCGTGAATGTTCATCTGAATATTTATCAAATGAAGCCATACGTTCTATTGGCAACCAAACTTTGCCAGTTTCTGGAAACGAGTATTTTATCCCAACAACTGTTCCAACAGTTTTGTACATCAAAAACATCGGTCTCCCAACCTGGACAGTTTGCACGCAATAACTTATTCACACAGCGAATATTAAATACACGCTGGGATTTATTTATCAGTGTGAGCAAATGTTTTGGCGGAGTTTTACAATCCACCCACAAAGGGTTGTATCGTGTTAATCCCCCTATTATCTGATGATGATTATACCCCCTCGCACCCTGCTCTCCCCGCACCAGCTTTGTGAAACTATTAAGGTGGGTATTACGCCGAATGTCGTGTTCCTAGGAGAATTGTAAGCTCTATGATTATGTTTATATTAAGATAGGGTTAGACTGTTTTATAATGTTTTTTAGCATAATAATTGAAGTGTACAATACAAACCAATGTTTAAGGGTAAAGGAAAAAAAGAAATGTTGTAAATAATATTAGACACAACATAATAGATACAAACGAAACAAAAAGCAGACAAACTAAGTGCCTAATTTTATATTGTGAGGGGTCAAATAGGTTCTCATCTCAGCATTATGCTGCACCAAAACCTAGGTAGGTCAGATGCGGCGCTGGTTTAGCGTAGGGTATTGCTGAATTATTTCACATTCTTCTTTTATGACATGACTTGTAGACACAAGTCGTTAATTGTCGTGGGAGATGGATTTTAGGCTCCTCAACTTTTGTATGACCTGATACTACAGGTTCTAGATCGGGTTCAGGTCAGGACTTCTTGCTGGCCACTGTATAACTCGACACCAAGTACTACGTGACTATTCCCGTAAGTGTGGACGTGCATTATCATTATTTATCATGCATGAATTCGAAGTTAGTTATCTTCAATGTTACCCGTATAAGGCAATGGCACTACATATTCTTCCAAGATTTCTAAGATGTATCGCTGAGCATTTAAAGCGCCTCTGCGTATAAAAGCCACGTCTTACGTCCAGTCAGAGATATCTCAGCCTAGAAAATTGGAGAGCCTCCCCCGAAGCTGGCGGTTTCCTGAATGCAATATAGGAAATATCGTACCCCTGGGCGTCACATTACATTACGTCCATCCGCCTAATAATCTCATTCGGCATTCATCATTAAAGACTCCCATTGCTTTGCTAACTTGCCGGTGGGCTGTGGTTAATTTGGGCCAATGGTTAATTTGGTTCCTGGTTTATCTTGTGTTATGTTCTGTTCCCAAAGTTTTCTTCTCAATTCACTGTCACTTATGATAACTCCACGTACCTACCAAACGTAGCCATCGCTGAAGATCAACACCAGAGAGACATCGATTTCTTAGGGGTGCTAGCACAACAAAACGGTCATTTCTAATAAAAAAAATAAACGGTAATTCCCTTACGGCTTAAACGGCTTAGGGTCTAGGGCTAGGGCTTCCCAAATTAATATTTGGGATGGCACAACAAGTTCTGCGTACCGGTTGGTCCGTGAGGAACTCGCTTATTAAAGCAGAAAATAGGATTTTTCTTTTGTTTTCTTCTAAGTTCACTGCTATAAATTGTAACAGCACATCAATTCCTCTATTTCCTAAACAATCTCTTCAATTAGTATGATGGACTAACGAGCGTGAATCGTAACATAATCGATGGACTCAGCATTCGCCGCAGTCTATCGACGGCACACTCCGGACACGTGCAATGCGCGGCCGTGGATATACAGAGTATCCGATAAAAATCATCATCATAATCATCAACAGTCAGAAGAAGTCCACTGCAGGACATAGGCCTCTCTTAAAGTGTGTCACGACGAACGATCTTGAGCCATCCACAGATTTCCCGCAACCTTTGAGATGTCATCGGTCCATCGGGTGGAAGAACTTCCTACACTGCGTCTGTATCATCCGGTTTTCGGTTCTGCGAGATATATGCCCGGTGCCACTTTTGTCGGCAACTCATACTCCTATGTTTGTCTTCAACTTCTCGCGGTCGCGAGCAGTGCTCATGATAATGAGTTTCTAATATAGTACCTAGGTATCGAAACATGACAATCGATTATAATTAAAAAAATATACCTACTAACACACATTTTTTTATAAGTGGGGAAATACTTCATGGATTCTTATTATTAGGGTTATGTTAAAATCACCACTGCGTTTCTTCATAACGCCTTGTCTGCCAAGACTACGGGTACGCTTGCGTAATCACAAAAAAATATTACCCACCTACAATATTTGCTACTGTCACTATTGCAAGAAATATTTTCTAGATCAATATGCTCGAATTCCCAAGTATAAGAACAAAAGTTCCTTTATGCGTAACAAACAACACATATTAACAATACACATTTTGGAGCATTCTGTATAACTGTGCTACTTCGGTCACGTGCTCGTGCAGATTGCTTCCGGATGACCCGGTGTCGAGTAGCACGGAGCCCTGCGGCTTCTCAATATCAGCGATAACAAAGCAATATTGATATCCGTTCAGCATTGATCAATTCATGGTATATCGTATAACCGCTAGAGTAGGACATCTATCTAATCGGACGCAAAAAACCTGAGTGGCCTTAACAAAAAAAATGGCGGACAGAGGTGTCAAATGAAATATGTGGTGCACCTGGACTAGCATGGAGTTGTATGGAGTTGAATAGAGCCAGACTATCCAAAGAAGTGAAATAAGTTTTGTGTGAAACAAGCGAAACTTTAGGCCGTACCTTATTTACCAAGTTTAGTGTTTAAGGTGATAGAAATAACGACTTTAGTGCCAACTGTTATGTTATTTTCTATTTTGAATAAACTTAAATTTAATAAGAATCTTAAGAATTACATAGGTAGGTAGTATGAAAGCAGCAAAACCTTGCGACACGTAGAGCTTTTTCAGTTAAAAAAAGCCGAACAAGTGCGAGTCTGACTTGCGTACCAAGGCTTTCGTACAAGCTTCTTTGTACACCAAAATAATTAACATTATTCAAGTTCATAAACTATGAAAGCACCAAACATTGCTCTAAAGAAAAGATAAGTCGGATGGATAGACAAACTTAACTTTTTAGTTGAAAAAATGATCACCCATACATCGATAAACGTCACATTCAGCTCTCCAACTGCAAATGTAAGTTTTTAATGGCATAAAACATGTTTTTATATGTGATAAAATTAAAAAATTTCGGACTATTTCCTTTACTTGTGCTGTGAGATCTTGCTTCTTGACAAATTTCATGATTCAACAGGAAGGTACTCTATAGGTTTTGATTTTTTTGCGAGTATCAAAATAATAATTAACGATATTAGACGCAGATGTACCTAGATGACGCCAGAACAAAAGCAATATACCTTTATAGCACTTCCAGCAAAGTAAAAAAATCTATATGAAAAATCTCTAGAAATACCTAAGTCTGTACTGTACGCCCAGCTTCTCATTCGCCATTAAACTACTATCAAAATATTTACAGCATACCCACTCAGCTGTGTAATATTCATTTGCCCGGAGCAAGGGAGGTTGGCGAGGGTAGTGGGTGGAAAATGGAAGGGAAGGGGGGCAAGAACGGATGCAATTAGGCAGTGCGCACGCGCGCAGCTTCCTGCTACTCTAATTGGCGTATCATCTCGTTCATGTGTTCGATATAATTGACAGCGATCGCATAATGAGATTAGATTGAGATGGTAGGTGAGTTGATAACGTCTATAGTTACTGTGGATTGGTTTAAGTTGTTTTACTTATCGAATAACAAAATTCCTCTCTAGCATGACATATCAATATCTGTTAACCCGATGACCCCATTTATGGGCAGAACCCGATTCTGCCCATAAATGTGAACAATTTTTTCAGAGAGAAAAAAATATTTTTTTATGGATAATAATTTGAAAAGGTTGGTGGAACGCAAGAGCTTTGCCAGCCGCATCTTGCGTCGCGTTGCGCGGATATTATGTTTTATGATTTATAATAGTTTAACAGTTTTTTCTGTGTGGCCACACAATGTCGTTACGTCGAGCGTGAAAGAACGTAGCATCTTTACTATCGCATCTTGTGTTCGATCCTATCATTCCCCGCGAAAGCCTAGCCAACATCCCAACATAGTTTTAGCAGCTAGGGCCATACTGAGTGTATTTTATAATTTAATTATAGTTTATAGTTTATTATAATTTAAATACGCTCTAATGTGGTTTGACTCATAAACTTAAAGACGACTGTAGGAACCCCTTACGAACGTGACTGAGCAAACTAAGAAACTTTTATCAGGCGCGAGATATAAATTAAGTACACTCTCCCCCAAAACATGTTTTTAAACCCAGTTTACAATGACATCCTAATATTTTATTCAAACCATTCATTAGCAAACTAATGATTCGCTAAACACCCTACTATTCCCGTGACGTCGGCTTTGTTCGACCAAAATCTATTTATTCGTATCGTATTGCTAATTTCTGGATTATGCGGCGCGTTCCTTCGGTTATTGAATTATCTATTCCGTTTGCGGGGGTAAGGTCCCCCGGGATCTGTTACCAAGGACTTACCACGTTGCGTATCTTGTTTTGTGAACGAAAATATTCTTAGATAGGTACCGCTATATGATAGCATAGGTAACCTGGTAACCTAACGCTTGTCTGTATTAACGTTAACGTAAGACTATGTCTTGGTGTCAGTTTTTTATGGAAAGATATCAGCAAGACATGACAAGTCCAAGCCTAAGTAAACAAATGGACGTCTTCTGATGATATTCCTTTTTTTTCTCTTAATATTCTTATCAACCAGGAGTTGAAGGCTAAATGTCAAGGCCATAATTTTAGTTTCCAACCTCACTAAGATGATTTTACCTGATATTCGTATTTAGCAATATTTAGGGTTATTTTCCTGGATTTCATTCATTCGATACAAACTCGACAAATTGACAATGGTAGGGGAAAGAGGGGTGAGCGGTAACAGAGGCAAAACGTCGCCAAAACGTCGGGCTCGCAACGTGAATACATTATTCTGTTTCGCGTTTACGAATAAATGTTTAGCGCGCTCTGCGGCCAATTATGTGTGTAAATAGGTGCTCAAAAACTTAGTTCTCTCGAGTAAAATAATTCATTATTCTGGGAATAGAAATGTTCGAATGAAAATGAAGCTATTTTAGCGAATTTTATATAAGATAGGGATAATTATGGTTGTTTGATCCGTGACTTGACTAGAGTCCATTTCTCGAAACAAGTCCCGTGCCCATTTGATGAACTGAATATCAGCTCGTGGAAAATATGGTTGAAAATAAAGATTTGGCACAGACACCAGCGCTGCATATACGGGCCTTATTTCGTACTCTAAAATGATTTAACCGTTCCTACCAAATTTTAAGTTTATGATGGGATTATGACTGAAATAATATTTGTTGCTTAGGTTGTGTATAATAAATAGTAGGTACCTATCATAAAATATGTATGTAAATATTTAAATAATATATATAGACGTTGCTCTTACGAGTATGTCCAGAAATCATTTGGTTCTTGACTTTCTTTCTTTCCATGCCCTAAAACTCGCTCACGCGAAAGCACATCGATATAACCATTAATTCGCGAACATTTAAATCATAATTACTATAATGGCGTTGACAATAGAGCATTGAAGGAGCCACTCAATTATGTGGCATTCAGGATCGCTGTTTGCACTGGTACTAGAGACGAGAGCTCTCATTGGCTAACCGAGCTAGGGGGAGCTCCCTCACTCCTCTGTATTGTACCAGTTTGTTTTATAGCTTTTTACTTTTCTTTGTCTGTAGACTTCTGAAGATTTAGGATGAATAATTTATGGTGGAATTTTGTAATGTAATAAGTTTTAGATTTGGAAAGTGGGTTTTGATACTTTGATATGCACATGTGACTAGCTTAAAAAATATCTTAAATCAATTCTTGTCCTAAATGTTTAAAGAGGATTTCTAGTTTGATTCACGAGCTACAAAAGTAGAGTACCTATCTACCTACACATGCTTGGAATTTAAGCATAGCTAACTACTGCTTATTATTTATTATTCAATGCTTTAAATTATGTGATAAGTATTGTATTGCAGAGTAATATGTAACTATCTAGAATAATAATAAAGCTGGTACTACTAATTTACCTCATAATTAATTTGTAGTGTCAGACTAATACAGAAGCTAATCAAATTGAATGGTCGAAGTGACTATATAACCCTATTTATAAATATTTTAACTTAAAGATTACTTAAATCATTTCAACGGAAAATCTTAATCTCTAAACCAACATTCCAAACCCTCCCGTCAGAGCTCCCTACCGCATTAATGTTATTATTTGGCAACATTTACTAAATAATTTGCTCGTTAAACGTCGATAGCTCCCTATTCCCTAACTACCGTATTGTGTCGCCGATTCGCCCGCGCCTCCCCCGGGAACTAACGATTCATTCAACCTATACGACTGAACATTAATTACTACGTCTTTTGTGTAGATATTTTGGTAACAGTGGATAACCCGCTAAGTAAAAACTCATTACTTACTCATCAGTGGGTTTAGTATCATGTTGAACATTCATCCTTCAGCTTCCATCACTCAGAAATTATTTTGCGAACGCTTTGCTTATATAATTGTAGAATGTTTTTAGGAAATTTAGTTAAGCCTACGTAACTCTAGGGGCCTATTCCCTATGAAAAGCCACCTAAGGCTGCAGCCACACTGCAAGCGTCTAGGCTGCTAAGCGGACAAGCAGCCATGCATGTGGCAACATATCATCAGGAGATATGGTTTGGGAACCGCGCTGCAAGCGTCTTGCTAGGGCGGATCAGATTTCTAGTATTAATTCAAGTTATATTTTTTATATCAAAAGTGTCAAATTTACGTTTGACCAAGTCAAAGCGGAATTTACAACATTAAATTAAAAATCTTAAAAAATATTCCATATCTTGTGGATGATTTAAAAAAATTGCAGATCCCTATAGTTTCATATCAATACAAAAAAATGGACTATTATTTGATAAAATCGACCTTGAAATGTACTAAGATGAAAATTCCAAAAGTTAGCAATTTGATCCAAGAAAATTATTATTGCCTTTTTGTTATTCCAAATGCTACACAATGATCTTCTTCGAAGGCGCAGTATAGCCGGTCTCGTCTATTGAGCACCAACATGCATTGGTTGGTTTTCTTGAGAAAAACTTTGAGACGTGAAACGCGAAGCCAGTGTGCAGTCCGACTGCGGTCTTAGGGTTTCGGCAGATAGATGACGGTCGACGTTCAAGTAGTCCGCTTTCTGCTTTCTTTATATTGCATTGACCATCGCGGTCGCAATGCCTGTGTGAGACGCAACGACAACCTTCTGCATTCAAAAATCCTTAAGAATTCTTGAATACCTATGGTTAATTTGGGTTATCCCCATTGGTTCAGTCCTTTACTTACGGCAATATGTGGATGAAGTCTATGAAGTACGTATTCGTTTATATTCTTGAACATAACAGACGGATTTCTAAAGCATTTTCATTAAATATTGCATTCTTCAATTACTAAATAACATCATTCGCTTAACGGTTCTATCACATTTGTTAGAGTATACATTTCTATTTGGAACAGATCATTTTGTGCGTTATGAAATTAATAACGTGCTGTTGTATGAGGGTGGATTAGAAAACTATTGGGTGCTCTTTCAAAGAACTCTTATAGGCGAGGGCTGAGCCGTAGCAACTACAACTTGTTCTATGGCTTTGCTTTTGTAACTATAACTTGTTCTGTGGTTCGGGTTGATGAGTTTTTGATACGGATCAAGATTAGTTGGTATGGCGCGTGTTTTGGAAGAGTTAATTACAGAAGCCCAATAAATACTGTTCAATCACCGGTCTGTGTAAATCAGGATTAGATTCGTTTCGAACAACTGCAACAGTTTTTTTCTGGTTTAGAAAGAGATTACTTGAGAGATTAAGGATAGGGTCGAAAACGCAGAGGCATAGAGCTTTTGCTGTGTCCAGTCTGTCTTCCAGTGTGTATCAACCGGGAGATATCAACTGCTGGGCATAAATGCTTCCCTCAAAGAATGTCATACCGTGACTACTTTGCAACTCAAAGGCATTGAAAACGAATTCGATCTGATATTAAAGCTTTGGTATAATGACAACGTTAAAAATAGTTGCTACTGTGACTTAAAATAAAAATCAATACAAATCGTAATTGTAAATATGTTTACCATCTATATTCTCTTTAGCTGTTTCATTCCAATATTCTGGTGAGAGACACCATTTCATACCTGATAAACTGTTCCACCAAAACCTGAAGTATTTCTTAGCCGGAGCGTATTTCCTTTCGCTGTTCAAAACTTCGCAGAGGTCACAAAGAGGCTGGTATATCGTAAAATCAGAGTTAATTGTGTAGAAGTTGGTCCATTTGAAGTAGGCTTCGTAGATCGCCTGATCGTTAATAGCGCGATATATGATGTAAGCCAGATTGTATGGATGATGCTCCCGCGCGTTTATGTACGATCCTGGTGGTAGGAATCTGAAACGAGAGAAATCATTAGCAAAACAGAAAACTAGTTTTGATAACTGTCTCTACAAGTACCTCAATATACTTGTTTTTTTTTTGTAGAAACATCTGGAGTCACATAAATTATGAAAGTATACACACATACAAAAACAAAACATAACTAACAACTAGTAGAGTGAATCAAAACATTTCTCCTTATTTTTCTAATGTTCGCATAACTCTATGCCTTTGTTTAACGTGGGAAAATAATCTTATATTTTTAAAACGATCTACCTGCTGTAATTAGCTGCCCCGAACACAATAGGTACCACGTAATTATCGTATCCATGCAGAACCTTCTCGGTCACATAGTCTCTCGCGAAAGAGTTCTCGAAAGCCATGTAAAAGTAATAATTATTCCTCAGCATTTCTTCGCAATCATTGTTCTCGCATTTGGTCTTAGTGCATTTGCCATACACGTCTAGTGTAAGGGAATAATGGAAGAGATGCTCTTGAAGCCTTGTTAAATATTCGTCTCTCAAACTATCGGCGTCGCAGTGGCTCACGATCCAAGCTGCAGCTTTAGTCCTCCCTTTCAAAACAGACCGTATGTTTGGGCTGATAAAGTTCTTTATAGCGACCCACTCAACGTTTTTACTCGGGGCCACAATATCTCCGGTAAGGTTCCGCACCACAAAATAGTTCCAGACTACATCCGAGTCGAGTCTGTATGTAAAAGTCCAATTGAAGAATTCGTCGTTGTAAAGCTCGCAGGCGGGTTGGTTAGCCGATGACTCTAGTGTAGTGAAAATGTATATTTGGGATTTTGAACGCCGTTTCGGTCTGTCCTCTTTGGTAACTAAATGATTGTGGTTGAAGATAATAGCATCGAAACGAGTGTAGTCGTCTAAAAGATCCCTGTTTGCGGAAAAAATACAATTTGATACCGAGCAGTTTAGATTTGAAAACACATTTGTGCCGTTTTCTTTGAGAATCAAGTGGTATCTGTCCCACATTAGTACGTATTTTGGACGTAGAGCTTCAAAACGATTTGTAAATGTAATAATTGAGGAGATGTTATCTACGAATTTCAAAATGTCTCGCATCATGCAGACATGCAAGAAAATGCATACAAAAATCACAACCAATAGAGAAATCCACTTCTTCATTGGGCATTTTGATAACTGTATTAATTTTGAACGAACAGACATTTAAATGTAAGAAAAAAATATTAAAATCAAAATTAAAATTTTATTAAAAATAACTAGACAACGAAAATGGTTAAAATTTTGAAAGACTTTCTGTCACAATATCCCCTTGTCAATAAAAAAAAAAGTTTTTTTTTTCAGAATAGATTAAAAAGTATGGCCTTAACGCAAAAGGTGACCTAAGTAACATAATTCCATATCCCTATCAAAGAACTAGTAACCAGCTGCATTAGCCAAGGTAATCAGAGGAAGGAAACAGCCCGATCATTATTCCTAGAACGGACATCCAAATCACGCCTTTAAGAGTATAATTCAATTATAAATCCATTGTCCACAACTTTTTGCTCCAGTTTCTACTCTCGACGCTTTGCACTCAACAATACATTTATTTTGTCAACAATAACTGTATTTTAACGCGTCCACACAATAAGTATGTACTTGCTGTGGTCAGTATTTTTGTACCAACTAAGGCCTATATCTACTGAAGTAATGCTTAGACGCGCTCCCCATTCCTTCAGTCGATCAGTAGAGCTTCAGTGGAAAATGTTCCTTAACTCTACTTTGTCGCGTCATACACTGTGTGCTGAGTGCTGAGCAAGGCAGTATTTTTTTCAATCGATTAACTGTTCGACGTTTACATATGGAGTGTATAGATACGATCTTAATCTGGGATTAGTGAGGTGTTAAAAACCTTTGTCAGGTTATCTAAATGCATTCGCAGTATGGCAAGTGATGGTTTTACCACCTATGGGGTACAATAGGCCTGTTGAATGGTCAAGATACTCTCACGGGTGATAATAGTGATTAGACCGTCCGTAATTTCAATATCCGGTGCTTACCTACCTATTTTTATTATAAGTTTAATTTGACACGGATTTCTTAGATTTAACTGTGAACTATTTTTGAAATTATTCTTAATCTAAATAACCTAGGACTACGTGAATCACTTTATCTTATTTTTACAATTAGAAATAATTTGGCACAGAATTAAACATGTATCCTAAATTATTCAAAATCGTAGAAACTTTGGGGTGATTCGAATGTGTCGATAAATAGATTATCTCACAGACTAGTTAGGGATACTACGGTTATCACTTCACTTCACTTCTTGATTATGGCTTTTGTAATACGGCTATTTTATAAACGTTTTAAAAAAACCCCTGACATAAGACAGAAGAAACATATTTTTATCTAGTTCGTATCTAAAACGTCAACAATGACTATCAAATTTTGCGCGAAAAATCAACCCAGGCAAAAAGCTCACAATGGCGTTCCCAAGGGTTAAACATTAAGCTGTTTAAATATTTACGGACTATTTTCGTATTGACAAAACAAAATGATCTACAATGGACTCATTGTCCCATTTGTCCTAATAGTCCCTGATAGTGCTTCACGTCTGCCATTTTAGTCTTTTGTCCGGCTAAAAGTTAGCGTGTTCGGTCTATTCACTACACAAATTCAGCTGTTTGAATTTATTTAATATTAAACTTGAAGTAAGGATTATAACTTGTAACTTAGGGCAGATTATAACTCATAGAATTAAAATTATCGTGGTGTGGTATCATTTTAGAATATAATTACGACTATACCACGTAAGAGGAAGGACCTCTAAACGGTCAACGAAACGTCAGCAGGAGAATAGTAAAGTACGTGGTATAGTCGTAATTATATTCTAAGATTATAACTCGTCTATAGTTATCGCGTACTTGAATATAAATAAAATATTTGACTGAATCAGATATTTTTTCTACCAGACAATTTAGCCATCAAAAAGTGGGCATGTGCCAACCAAAATCAATCAGTAGTTAGATATAAAAAATATGATTGGTCCGCATCTGACCGATGGTAAAATATCCCTTTAAGGGCTACTACTACTTCCTAATATTACTGCCTACCTACTCTACTAGGATAACCTACTCTAAGAATCTGCAAAATTAGTAGAGAATGAAAACACACATTTAAAGTGCCGGAAATAATACTCCCGGTATTATTTCCGGCATTTTTTGAGAAGCTATCCGGCTTTTCAGCTTCATTTTACATCACCAGTCTCGTTGAATGTTTTGAGTGGAGAGTGGCGCTCCATTGACCACTCGAGAGCTTCCGTGCTATTGTAGTGCAGTTGGAACAGGGATTTCATCCCCTTCTGTTACAAATTTACAATGCCACATCACTGATCTATTTATTATTTTAGAGCAAAAATAATTTATTACAGCCTTACCTTTCCAAAAGTAAATTATTAGACTCAAAATGGGACACTAATACCAGAGTACACGCCTGTAGGGGCTGATTGTTCATCTTTTGATGGGTTATCTCTGAACGGTTATTATAAATCTTCAAAATAATTATTAACACTACTTATAATCTTTTTTAATATTAGTTATCGTCATTTTTAAAAAAAATTATAAATTTATCAAAACCAGCGTTTTGCGCTACAGCGGCGCAAGGTTGTTTTTAGCACTAAAATATCGGGAAGGATATTACCTACAAACTTTTCATAGGGATTTTAAAAGTAATCTGTTTTAAGAGTAGATATGTTTTCTCACTTTTTGCACCACGGTCTTGCGCTTCCTGTTATAATTTTAATTCAGCGAAGTTAAGCTTAAATTTGTGTTGCTACTTTGATGTGCTAATCTAGGCCAGGGGATAACCTTAACCTCCCATTGTTGAGAGATCGATAACGTGATTGTTAAAGGAACAGACCCACAATCTCACATGATAGATAGCGTCTATGTGGTCGAAGATATATAAAGGATACCTATGACTTGATAATTCCACATCGAACTTTGGCGAGTCGTCTCGGATTCGATGCGATGTCTTTCAAATGTGTCTAAGTAAGTACCTTTAACAATGCGATTGCAGTTGCAACCAGGCCGCACACATTCGGTGTGCCTGAGACTTTATTCCAAATTAACATTGGGCGAGTCACAAGTACCTACACTCCAGTCACAATAGGAGCGGAAGGGCCGCCACATGTCTGGTAATCCACTTACTGGTAATCCTCGGCTGGTTACACATTGTCAGGAGTGCGGCGGGGCGACATAATTCAATCACAACAGTTGTGGTGGTAAATGCCTTTTTAAATACCCATTTGATGATTTGATTACGGATTCATGTAGCGATGCGGACCGCCTTGAAATAATACTTGCCTACTGAAACGATATGTTCTCATGGTGATTTCTAAATTAATTCAGGCCTTTCTAAAACCAAGGAACCTTCGAATGAAAACAAACTTCTTTGAAATACAAGCAGTGAACGAACATTTTGTGTTCGTGTTAATACGTAGAAAGAAATTTATGCAAGCAATTTTACTGAAAGTCAGGGCGGATATTAAACTATCTAATTTCATATTTTTCCAAGAATCATAACAGTTGCTAAACATTGTCAATATTTTGTGATTTAAGGATTCAAATTACTCCTCAATGCAAATGGTAGAATATATCGCACAACTTTATCTACGACACACTATCTCCAATCTAGCAATGTTGATAAAGGGACACTAAAAGATATTTATTGTGTTTACACAAATACGTAGGTGGTAATCTGAGTGTTACTTTTAACTCACGATTTGGTAGCGAGGCAAGGGGGTTCTATTGTACTAAGTAGAAACTGTATAAAAAGCTCTTGATAATATTATTGGGTTCTAATTTCGTTTGTGATTGTTAATCGGGACCGTATAAAAGTGTCAACCTTTTTGAATGGAGGTGCCAATTTCTATAGAGTTTTGGGTAGTAATAATGTACCTACTTGAATAGCTGAGGCGCTTCTGGTTTACAATTACAATAATAGTTTAAGCAAAAAACTCATGAATATGTCGTCCTAATAAAATATGATTATTTGAGTGTTGCGTTGGGATTTCAGTTTTTTTTGAGGATTTATTTGGAAGATATGTGGAATTATTAGTTCGAGAGCTTCTCAAGAGGCTATGGTGTTCGATAATGGCCAATAATCTTTACAAATCAATGGTGTCTTTGAATTCATAGGACTCAATGGTTTCATCGATTTTGATTCTTTAATCGATTAAATAATCAAAACTAGAGCCAGATCTGAATAAAGCTAAATAATCAAATTCATGTCTTGGTATGATTTCTCATAAATCTTATTGCAGTCATTCCGTTTGTTCTAAAAACATAATATTTTTTGGGAATTGATTTTTAAAACCATTATGCTTGAATTAAGTATATCACGTAAAAAAGTGTTGTATTTTAATGTAAGATATAAACCGTATAAGCCTTAAAATTAACATCTACCAAGTTCCTGGGCAAGAAAATAAAATCTGTTTCATAAATTGTACAAAAGCCGAGCTCAAACATCATACGCCATTATGACGATGCCAGAGAACTCAGCTCTACCTACAGCCTCCCTCGGATCCTTAACTAGCCCTCCCTCTCGCCACCATTCCCTCCCCTGAAAACATAGACGCCACCCAAAACAACGACCTATTTGTGAGCAGACTCTTTGTGACGTGCTTTCCGCTCACAATTTTTTAAGCCACTGAAAAACTTTATTTTTAAACATCGTAGAATTAGTCGTATTAGTCGTTATTTTCACACTTGCCGTTAGATGTAGTGAAATTATGAATGATTCATGTATTTTTATTTATAAACGACTCGAATTAAAATGGTAAATATCTTTTTTGAAAACAGGGCCTTTCCGCTACTGTTAATCATCGCAGCTGTAATGCAAGAGCGGGTTCGGTTTCCGCTGCGGAACAAATGTTTGAATTTTCTGCAGACATTTGTTCCGGGTCTGGGTATTCGGGTATCACGGTACTCGTAGTTCCTGATACCCACTACACAGGGAATCCTAGTGTGGGTCATAACTATGAATTTGTCAGTTAGGTATTTATTTATTAATTGTTGACTTGACACTGGGACAGTGGACTGCATCAGACAAGCCGTGGATATCGCAGAAGATTTTAACGTAGATATCTTCAAAGACATTGCTAACCTATAGCATCGTTATTAGGGGATGGAGCATTTGAATTGTAAGGTTTAAAAAAATCCTACGTTGGATTCATTCTTCATACGTAAAAAGGAATAGAAAATAAAATCTCGATCCACCAGATAGATATGCAAATTCGTTCCCAGATGGCCATATCAGACATGATTACAAACCAAACCTTGCCTAAGCCTTGCAAATCGTCCGGGTATTCCTGGACCCCAGGATTATCTTCAAATAAGCGTATTACATCGACTCGTGTGCTTTGTGATCCAAATAACTAGGGCTTCACCTGTAGAGTAATAAATGTGGATATGGCAGTAGAACGGAACTAAAATGAGGCTACTTACCCTAAATAACAAAAAGCTCTCGTGCTGTGCGTTTTAGGATCCTTTTACCACACTAGTGCTTTTGACTAACAGTCACAATCAAAGATCAATGTGGCACTGCAAATAATCCCATTTTCTTCATGTAGTGTGATCAAAAAGGACAGAGCTGAGCAGGAAGTTTTCCAAATGTATTCCCTGTAGGTGGGAGCACCTATAGTGCTCAAATTTTTTGTCGCCCGTCATTCGAACTATAGCGTATAAAAAACAGGAGTATATAGTTAGAGAGTAGTTTTGTAACATAAATTTAGGGATCTAGTGCATGTTTTTTACCCGAGACGACAGGAACCGGTATATGCGTTTGCCATAAGAGATTTTTTTGCCTGTTACCATTTATTTCCGAAAAGGCTTATCGGATTGATTTATGTGTCTTTAAGGTCGGTTCATAGATAAGTTTTAATACCGCAAATCACTAGAGCACACCTACGTGATGGAAAACATGTCATGGGTTAAAAACTGTAAAAATTAACTTGTTTCAAAAAATATTTTACTTGTCTTCATACAGGAAAGTAGATATGCACACACCTACAAAATAACAGCACATGTTAATAGGTATACCGTTTCCACTGAGGTTGTAAACTGAACTTCGTGGCTTCACCTACGAATATCCAGCAAATATTTCGAAGCGAACGTTCTGCGCCCTTAGGGCTTCTTTTAGGGTATTTTGTGCGGTAAAGTATAGTTATACTGTTACAAACGTCTCATTGTGAGTCCCTCGGGGTTCGCATGGGTCTGCAATAGGGTTCTCGTATTTGCGGATTTCGCGTATGACTAAGGCTTCGCTGTGTCGTTTTTGATGTGTCAAGCAATCCCAGGATATGGTTAGATAGATTTTGAGTAGTTGTTTCATTACTGAATAGTGCAAAGATGAGATTGCGATTGTAAGGTGGATATCGTTATAATAACGATATTATATATAGTTATTTTTTTTTGCTAAGAAATTATTTCAAAAAAGGAATATCGAAAAGCCGAGTCATCCTAAAGGATTCATTAATTTTGTAGATAATAACGACTAAAATTTAAAATTAAATGAATTACTTTAGCGGTTAAGTCATACACTTTAGTCCGCCTACGCTAAGCTTAAATGCCACACTTTTAGAATATGAGAAGTGAAAAAAAATATCAATCCTACTAATAGTTGACGTTTGAATGTTTATCGTTGTTTCTAAGGATCTCCTTATCAGCTGAACTGATTGGAATGTCAATGTCAGTCAAAATTCATTTATTAATAAATCACATGGATCACATGTCTTAATCGTGTTTACCTTTAAAAAAAAAGTTTGCGATAAAGACCCGTTAAACTTATAATAATTATGTTATCTAATCGCGAAAGTTTGAAATATACAATATGATCACATTGAAACGTCAATTTTACTACCAGTTCCGGCGCTTTATTACGCTTTTTATCTGAGTGTCACGCGAGTGAAGCCGTGGGCAAGAGTTGCAACAGAAAGTAGTCTACCAATGTGCTTCTTTGTCTTGCTTTGACATTAACACGATTGGGCCAATTTTCGTAATTTATATTCAAAACAAGATATTGGATATATTTATTTTTAAATTCAGAAATTATACTCCCTTGTTCTTCCAGCGCGTATTAGTATTGGTAGTATTTTGAGGACTAGTAGGTACTTGTCACACAAGCTCTGCTTACTTTAGGGCTAGATGATGCTGTATACAAATGTCCAGCATTATTATTATTTTCTAGCTTCTGCCCACGGCTTCGCCCGCGTGGTACCCGGATAAAAAGTAGCCTATGTGTTATTCTGATGAAAAAGCTATACCTATTATTGTAAAGTCTCATCAAAATCCGTTCAGCAGTTTTTGCGTGAAAGAGTAACAAACATCCATCCTCACAAACTTTATAATATTAGTAGGAATTAAGAAAAAACTTTTTTTTATATTATGTTTTTTTTTGTAAAGTTTGCTTAAAAGTCTGTACGCCTTAGAAATACTTCCCCTTTAAATTGTTATGTGCGGCGGTTACTTCCTTTAGCGACAAAATGTTTTTCGAACAGTTTTCCACACAGCCTGTAATTCAATATAACAAGCGGCGGGGAATTCTGAGTTTTGTGCCGACGCCGTATAAATTAAGAGTATTTTATTTGCACGTGATGTTGATTTTTGTTGGATGTTTTTTCACTGTGTAAACTTCTCGGAGGAATAAAATGTAAAAATTATTATACTTATGGAAAATAACCGTTTACTTAATTTCATAGAAATCTATTAATTTGTCCTAAGCTTTTAGGTAACTTTGCCTGGAGTAATTTGCGAATTGAGCTGGTTTGTCTGTAGAGTCAATGTAATTGTTTATTTATTTAATACTTCCGCACATACAATGTAGTGCTAGGAGGACTTAATGCTAAAGCATTCTCTACCAGTCATCCTGGGCGTGCAAAACGATGGTGCGGCGTGTCCAGGAAAGACTATCAATTCAAATAAATACATAATTATTAGGTACTAATGTACACTACAATAGGTATAGGCAAAATATTATAATACTCTGAGACTCAGAAGGTTGCGGGTTCTATTCTCGCCTTGGGACAATTTTTTGTATGATCTGCAAATATTTGTCTCGGGCCTGGGTGTTTTCTATGTATAATCTGTATGTATCTACAAAAAACAAGTTATAAGTCATTTAGTTCCTATAATACAAGCTCTGTTTAGTTTGGGGCTAGATGATGGTGTGTGAAAAATGACCAGCATTATTTATTTTATTTATAATTTATTTACTATACTAGATATAGTTAAGTATCAAAACAAAGGGTTTTACTTAGATAATATCAAAAAATGTGTAAAAGGTGTGCTTAGGTATCCTTTTAGGTCTGTTATAACAACGCAGTCAAATTTTGAATTTGTTATAAAAAAAGTTCAGTTAATAGGCTGTCGTAGAATGGTTTTCGTAGATAAGTATGCCGTTATATACTTTAATTCAATATTCTTGTATTCGAAAGTATTGCTACTTTCTGGCGTGTTATTGTGCCGAGTGGTCTTAGCAAAATCATATTATCTTTTTGTGTCCAAATAAAAAAAACAATACACCATTATTACCAAAAATAATTTCATTAACATTCCACGTCAATCTAACAAAAATAATTTCTGGCACGCCTTCCCACTAGTACAGTTAAACAAACAATGCAAACATAAAATAAACTGCGGGGCGTTGGTATTATCGAGGAAATAAATGAATTTACACAAGTGGGTACAGTCGAGGATAAAGAGTTTTGGAGCGGTGGGCGGGACGGCACGCCTTCGTCTTCGGGCTTCATCGGCAATTATGACGACAAAGGAAAGCCAGGTACAAATGAATCAATTTACATTAATCCATGGAAGATTTAAACTTTTTAATATGATAGAACATATACGTCGAATTTTTGAACGTAAACTTTAAAAAAATACTGGACTGCAAAATGTCTATAGGCGTCTGACTAGATACATACATCCTCTTTTTTTACCGGTATCAAAGAGCGGTCTTATCACTAAAACCGATCTCGCCCAGGCAACCAAGTATAAAAAAAACTATATTAAGAATGTCAATATAAACTTATTAAAAAAAAAAACCTTTTCAATTGCTATGTTATTTAATCTACCTGACATTATACAGCCAAGTTGAATAGTATAGAACAAGTTGTCATAGTTGATGAAATTGGTCTTTATTGTCGCCCATAATGCGCAGTTTTCTTTAGAATTTAATTTCAGTTCAGATATACCCGTATAATAACGCAAAAGTTAATAAGTTCCACTAAGTGGGTCTACGGCGTAGCATCAATATTTCTTCAAAAATGTTAATTAGTTATTGGTCCTTCATGGCGTTTTCTTGAGCATAAAACAAGCAATGAAGCACTAACAAATAGGTATCATTATGTACAAGTTAAGCGGCAATCAGTTTGTTTTATTTAAAAGTGGGCAATACCCTTATTTCCGATACAAAAAATCGTGGCGCAAAAATCCGGCACCAATGGATTTTTGCACTTAAAAAATAAGAAACGGTAAATTTAACAACCACTTGAAAACCATTTCCATTTGATCGGCATTGGGAGGAAACTGTGCCATCAGTTAGTGTTCCAATAAGCGTCGATAGGCTTGTAAACTGTCACGCAGAATTGTTACCCCTCTGAAAACATGATTGCATGATTTGTATGTGTGTTAGCTTTAAGTGTGAATGAATCATTTTAATAATAAATTTAATCCATCTGACATGCCAATGTTATAACGAAGTGGTCAATAAATTAATCTGAATCTGAATCTGAAAAACGTGGGCATATGCCAAATGTTGTAACTTTCCTCTGACTACTCCCTACCTAGTACCTTACAGATCTATCAGATACACAGTCGTGAGCGTGTTTGTTTTTTATTGAACCCGCCGCCGCCGCCCGCCAGCCGTCACGATCGATACCTAATCTCATTTTTTTGTGAGGTGTCGTATGAAAAGTAGCTCAGACTGTTCTGCTCATCTAAGAACGAGTAGGTATTTTAATTGTTTCGTCATAAAGATGTGTTAGGTAGAGTCAGTGACAAAAGTAGTAAAACAATATGAGTTTTGAAATGCTCATTTTCTTCGGGAGCAATGGTAAATATTGGAATTAAGTAGTTATGCGCCGAGATGGATCTTTAAATGTAACCCAGTATTTTAAATTAAAGTGTACTGGTTCCAGAATTATTTTAATTATAAAAATCAGAACTGTTAATCTAATTTTGTCGCTGATTGTACATATACCTATACAATAATTTCAATAACTTTATGTGACCTACGACCGTAGCACAAAATAAATTTAGGCGAATTAAGACAGTTCGTCGTAGTACTTTTTTATGTCCAGCAGTAGGTAGGTATTCTCCTGGCTGAGATTACATTCATAGATCATTTTAGTCTAGACTCTGTCCATGGCTTCGCCTGCGTGGTACCCGGATTAAAAGTAGCCTATGTGTTATTTTGAGTCACGAACTATACCTATTTCAAATTCCATCGAAATTGATCCAACCGTTACGGAGATAAATTTTCGGAGATATCAGGAAACATCCAAACTTTCGCACTTCAAATTTTAATTTTTGTAGGATTATTATTTTACATGTTATCAGTCTTTTGGGTTATCAATGAAAACCTATTCTTTAACAGTTGCATAGATTAGTATGTACTTAATGGCGGCAATGCAACCATCACTTTAACCATTTACACGGTCAAGTTCACAGTAGGTAATCAAACTACTGATTTTCACACTATGTACATGTATACACAAAAGTGTTACAGTTTTCGGAATCGCATCACGTCGGCGTGGTTTTACGTGGTTTTATACAAGCGATTGGCTGTGAAAAACAATTGCGTGGCGTGGGCGACCGCACAACAAACACGCATTTTAATCACAACCGCGGCTAGTGGTGCATTTCAACGAGTTTTCAGTTTTGCGTTGTCGATTTTTAATTTTCGATTTATAGAAAAATACAATAAGTAATTTGAATTTGAATTTGATTTCATTGCGTATTAATAAAATGTGTCATTGTGTGTAGTACCTACTTTTATGCATATTTTTTGTGTTCTTAAAAAATAATGTTATTAACATAAAAATTATTACATTTTAATCAAATAAGATTTAAACTAAAATTTGGTACAGGTACAGCTAAAACGTTTCAGTGTAAACCGTGCAAACAGACGCTCAGCGGGACGCGATTACTGACTCCCCATCCTCATTGTCTTCACTTTGAACGAGTAAATATTTCCTGTAATTTACTTATTCCACAAAACACTGCTTTCTGTATAAAACACAAAAGCACAAGCCGTGGAGACAAAATGGCGTATTTAAATGGGCGGCAACTGCATTGTTGCCGCTCGCGATATACCGGTGTCGCTCGCTGCCTTACTCGCACTCGAGCACTGGATGTTGTCGAAGCCTCTATATTTCCATTGCTTGTCTACAACTTCTAAAAGACAATAAAATCTACATTTTGTCATCGCATTCTGTATTCTAAATGTATAACCACAAATACTAAACTCGTAACGGAGTGATCGTAGCCGCTTTGTGGCGATATGTGGAACTGTTGCTTGAAACTCTGTCCTTGTCTGACAACGAGGGGTGGATTATTTTTATAGCTATGTCCCTTTCTCGCTCACCTCCTGAGGAGTAAATGTGTTGTTGCGTGTTGTGATATCTCTGAAATAACAGGGAAGCACTCGCTACGAAGTTGTCATTTGTAACGGTTTTGCGAAGTAGGGTCAGCAAACTTTTCTTCAGGATATATATATATTTTATCTTTTTTTCGGAAAATTTTCGAATAATGTAGCACCGACTTACGTACTTGTTCTTAATTTTGACACTTATATTCTGTAGGAATTTTATCCCGCAGACGCTATTTTTAAAATAAGTTTGTAAACTCTGTGCGTGACTGTACCATCTAATAAAACTAATATTAGTAATTTTTAAGGTTTATGTTTAACTAGCCTCACCTACGGCTTCGCTCGCGTGACACCTGGATAAAAAGTAGCCCATGTAGGTATTATTCTGATATATGTATCAGCTATATTACTGTAAAGGTTCATCAAAATCCGTTCAGTAGTTTTTGCGTGGAAGAGTAACAAACATACATCCTCTCAAACTTTCGCGTTTAGTAGGATAGGATATATTGTACCTTCACATCTACATGCTTCTAGGCTGAACCTGAAAAGAACTTTATAAATTGAATTATTCATGACTATAAGACATACAAATTGTTTTATTTTATTAGTTGAATGAATAAATGAAAATACTTTATTGTACACCTTAAACAAATAACATAATAACAAAATCTTATTCTAGAGAAAGTACAATGGGCAATTAGTTTTATGAATAAAAACTGTTCAATTAGAACTAAGCTGCTAACCATACCGTGCCTCAAGGCAGCGTGGAGTTGCAAATCTAGTGGAGTGGGGCGTCGCTAAACAAAAACACGTATACAAGTATCGGTGCGCGCCGATTGGCTGCTGCTAAACAAGCCCCCGCCTTCGCAGCCCCGGCGCTCGGTCTCGCCGGCCCCAAGCTCACTCCGCGACGCGCTCTCGGGAAGACAACATGTGTAGCGGCGCTGAAGGAGGCCCCTGGCCACTTGGCAAAGACGCGCCTACCATAACCGCGGCCGCGCTCGACCACTACCGTCTCCAGCTCTACAACTATGCCGTGGCCGAACGACTCCGTTTGTACCCACCAACCGTCGCACCGTGCTATTCGCCGTACGGCCCACGATTGGCATTGTCCATGTCTCTA
The DNA here is from genome assembly GCA_958496245.1 of Perizoma flavofasciatum. Lineage (NCBI taxonomy): Eukaryota > Metazoa > Arthropoda > Insecta > Lepidoptera > Geometridae > Perizoma > Perizoma flavofasciatum. The sequence goes on along the minus strand of OY292434.1, from coordinate 8,928,582 downwards.
CTCCAGCAGCGTGCACTTCAGCCCGAAGAACCGAAACCCCAGCATAGTTACATCGGCCTCATAGCTATGGCTATCCTCAGCTCTCCAGACAGGAAACTCGTACTCTCCGACATCTATCAGCATATCCTGGATAACTACCCGTACTTCCGCTCACGGGGCCCGGGCTGGCGGAACTCTATCCGGCATAATCTATCGCTGAACGATTGTTTTGTGAAAGCGGGAAGATCAGCAAATGGGAAGGGACACTATTGGGCGATTCATCCGGCGAATGTGGAGGATTTTCGTAAGGGTGATTTTAGGAGGCGCAAAGCTCAAAGAAAAGTGAGGAAGCATATGGGATTGGCTGTGGATGATGACGGTGAGGATTCGTCGTCTCCGCCACCGCAGTCACCGCCGCCGACTACTTTGCCGCTACCGTATTGGAGTGCGGGAAGATTGCCTCAGGCGAGAAAGAGGCAGTTCGACGTAGCGTCGCTTCTAGCGCCAGACGATGCTCCAGTGAAGCGCCAGCGAGAAAGCAGTGGAGAAGAGGAACCCGAAGAAGATATCGATGTAGTGGCAAGTGATCAGGAAGGGGGAACGGAGGAAGGGTCGTCACCGCCGCCACCAGCCCCGACCCACTACCCGCTGCTGAGCGGCTGGTGGCCGGCCCTGGACCCCTCGCTTCTCCACCAGCTTCGCCGACACGCGCACACCCCTGCACCTCCTAGCCCCACCGACCAACACCGCCCGCCCGACACCTAAGTCATACCAGTGTTGTGTATATAAATGTGAATACTCAGTATTATACTCCCATCGGGAAAGTTAGCCTAGTGAAGTAGTGTTTAGGTCTTTGTTTTCTATCTATTCTTATTTCTTATCTATCCACCTGTCTTTTCTGTACTGTTGAGGTCCTCTGCCACCATGACGAGATACATAGCTTTATATAGATATTGTTTTGTAAATTATTTGTCAAATCTCGTCTAGGCTGCATGTTTGGTAGGTACCTATTTCTGTATTCTTATCTGTTCGGGATTCTAGTTGAGCGCGTTGAAGTCTTTTGTATGCGCACGGTCAGAGTCCCGTGTTGTTATTTAAACTTCTGTTTTCGTTTATACGCAGTTCATATAAACGTGTAAATTTTGTAAAAACTACTTAAGTATTCGTAAGTTTTGATTCCACTTAATGTGCTATACCTAGATAGAGATGTTCGATGCAAGCACGTAGGTATGTTACGTTATTTTAAAGTCTGATAACGACCAAGCTATGGATAACCTTGTAGATCTATTTGTATATAACATGTAACGGTATCTTCTCTTCGTTGTTAATCATAAACGTACCTACTGTTGTTTATTATCTAGATGATAAATGAAATCTCCGAATAAATCGAAGTATTATCGAGTTTCATATTTTATTTTCAACCCTATAAAACTAATTGGTCAAATGATATTTTGTGCTACGCAAATTCTACCTACAGATTTTGTTACCGAAAATTTTTGTGGGTAGGTAATACATACCCACAAAAAAAAATATTTTAAGTTTCCCCTCAGAGTAATAAATATGGGTTTGTTTTTATATACCTACTCATTGATTTGTTGTGGGATAACTAAACATAAATCACGGTTTAGATTGGAAATAACAATAAATTGTAAAACATTATTATATTTTATTTAGATAAATACATAATTTTAAATACGTCTATCACTGCTTTTCTTCAATTTGCCATTTTAGAGCTCCAAACCTTCGTAACAGTTCTATCATCTTAAAAATATTCGATTCTCATAGTTCCAGAAGTCTAAGTTCAGTCATATGTATAACTCGTATAAAAATCATTGGTGACCAGATTAACACTAATGAAGGATTTTTTCTCACACTCATTTCTATTGTTGCATGCTTAGCTCAAATAGTAGGTACTTTAATAATGTTTCCTAAAACTCACTAACCACATAGAATTAGCATGAATCAACAAATTATACACATTTTTGTGTTGTGTTCACTTGTTGCAAATGTTGGAGTTGGATAACATTTGCAAGATTATAGGGCTTAAACAAAAAAAAAATGAAAATTTTGTGTTACAACGTTAATGGATTATGCATGTTTAGAAAACGTGTCATTTTAAACGAATCATTTTGATGGCTTTTTATAATAAAGCCATCCATGCCCCAATCGATAACAAATTCCAGTGTTAGGTTTATACCTAACACTGGAATTTGTTATCGATTGGGGCAACTACACAGGGCCTATTTATTGTTGTGTTATTCCCGGCGCGGCGCGGGGGCAATTACTGGCAAACTAAACATAATCATAAAAATAAAAGCAAAATAATCTCGTACAAATTCTGCCTGTGTGTTAATGTTCGATATGAGGCGTATGAAATCATAGATAACCGGCGCCTACCTAAATCATTACTTACATTAGTTCAAAAAATACATGAAATTGATATTTTTAATAATATCCCAGGTATTTTATAGATATTTATCAATTAGAACTCGATATAACTAAGTATAACATCAATATTGCCCACTCACGCTAACTTAAAAGTGCTACTTATATCCATACCTACTTTAATTACAGCTGTGTGCTATTAAGTTGATGCGATATCAATCACAGAAGACATGCAAACCCACAGCTTGTAATTTGCGGTGCCGTCTTAACCGCTCAATACCTACTGATATTCCGCAGTGGTATATAAACGTAGGTAGGTGTGTGTAACTCGTATTGATACCTATCTATTTACAGACTACATAAAAGCTAGTATGATACATTAATAGATAATAATCAGTATATGACACATGTAAGCTTAGTTACATGTGTCATATTTTAGACCAGGTTTTGCCACGGCTTCGCTCGCTTGATACCCGGATTAAAAGTAGCCAATGTGTTATTTCTTCGAACTATATTCAAGGTTGGAAGTCGGGTGGAGGTCGCTGTAGACCGTTCGCCAAAAAACTCTTTGGGAAGGCATTTCTGCAGCAGTGGACTTATACATGATGATGTTACATCTGTTCATGATAGCGGTATATCTATTCAAAACTTCGTCGACCGATTCAGCAGTTACAATGTTTTGGTATGGGTAACAATTACCCATATTTTCGCATTCACCATTAATAATAAATAAATAAATAATGCTGGACATTTTCACACAGCATCATCTAGCCCCAAAGTAAGCAGAGCTTGTGTTATGGGAACTGCATGATTGATATACTACTTATATATTATTTTTTGTAAATACATAAGTATTATACATAGAAAACACAAAGACCCGACACAAATATTGAAGTGGAGTAGGAGGAATAGTAGGAGTAGGAATAGGATACCTATTAACGGTCTTTTCTTGGATGGTTAAAAGCTGTTTTCATACCTACCTACATAGGTTTTTTTCTGATTTATTCTATAAACTTGGTTCTAAAGAAAAGCTTATCACATGTTATCAGTTAAACAAAGGCATTAGAGATAATCTCACAAAACTACAAACAGGTTGAGGAAGGGACTATGCGTCAACTTCCTGATTATTACAAACCTTTTGTTACGAAACGGTTGGGTTTAAGCGAGGATTAACTGGGAGATAAAATCGTTGTGAAATTATGTCGATTTTTTTCACCATGTTTTGGGATTTATCTAAGGTTGTGATTATGATAATCGAAATCAATTTCTCATGATCATCAGGTTACATCGTGCAAGTAACTACTATAAGCTAAGGTTTGTAGGTAGATATTTATTTATTTTATACTTTCGCACAAACAATGTAGTGCTAGGAGGACTTAATGCTAAAGCATTCTCTACCAGTCATCCTGGGCATGCAAAAAGATATCGCGGAATATTTCAACAAACTCTGTAAGGGATCAGACTTAGACTAGACTCATTTTGCAAAAGTGTGAAAACTCGGCCAGATGTAAATTGATATAACATTTTTTTATAAGAAGGTTGTTATAATATTTACGACCTCAGTGGCGTAGTGGGTGAAGACCCGCCTGAGACGCAGAAGGTTCGATTCCCGCCGCGGGACAAATATTTGTAAATATTTTTCTCGAGTCTGGGTGTTTTCCATAATATGTGTGTATTTACTAAAAAAAAATAAGTGTATTATTATATCAGTTATGTAGTTCTCTGCTTAGTTTGGGGCTAGATGATGCTGTGTGAAAAATATCCAGCATTATTTATTTATTATTATTTTTGTAACTATTTTCCATATGTAACATGTTGGCTATTCTATGCAGGGCTGTTCATATTTTGTTTCTTAAGTTGTTTTTAGACGTAACAACCTTTTATTGGCTTCCTGTTTTTAAAAATTTATCTGTTAGTTAGTTGCCTACATCTGCTGTTGGTTTTCCTAAATAATATATAAAAAGGGGAAATACTCTTCTGTTGTAGATAGATAGATACTGCTTGCTCAGACTTCTAGAGGTATATAAAGCTTATTCAAAATTTAAGTCAATAGGTTTTTATTCATCGTTAGGATCTTAATTATTATTATTATACAGGGTGTCCCGGAATGGAGGTCATTGACACCGTGGTGGGGAACATTTTTTGTTCTACGTCTTTTTGGGTTTCCATGTTTTTCATTGATTTACAGATCAAAAATAAAACCTCTCATTGGTCTCGGTTTTTCGTACATCCAGGCGATTCGTCCATAGAACAAATTTGCTGGATAGAAAATTGCTCAACGATAATACAACATGGCAGGCCATCCACTTTGTTTCTAGGTAAGTACCAACTGCATATTGTTAATCTCTTCATTCTGAACAAATTTCAGGTATTGTGATTTTATAGCGGCGATAGCCTAACCTAACCTATCACGTAGAATGCTTACTACATAAAGTGCCAAATTTAATGCTTGGACGTGCCTGTTACTTTGCATCTTAAAAGATCTACTCACTGAGTAGGTATGTATCTGAGGATATCCATCATGGGGAATACAGTCGTGAGCGTGTTTGTTTGTTTTTTATTTGTATTTTTTTATGATAGAGGAATAATTTTATCTCTCGAGTAAATTGATGAAGAGAATGCTGAAGCCCTAGACACTTCGTATTGGTCTGTTCATTACCCGAAGCAGTATAGCAGCCGTGGCAGGCGGTAATGCAATAACGCCCCGGGACTGCATGTGAATGCGCCCTAATATCCCCAGCTCGTCCTAATGAACGTGTGAGAAATACTAGAGGCTAAAGGCGTTTTGTTTGAGTTTATGGCTTGTGCTGAAATGTTTGCATAATGAGTTGCATCGTTTCCGAGTTCAAGTTAGACCTACTCTCTTCCTGTGTTTCTGTTTCCTACAAAATATAACTTGGGTATCTTCACAATATAACAAGCATCTTCTGGGCGTTTTTAGGGTGTCATACATGTGTCATTTTGTCATATCATTCTGCCTTTTGTAAGTGTTAATTTGTGTGTACAATAAATAATAAAGTGTGATCTAAGTAAGCTGCAACCATCAAAAAAACATATGACGACATTATTATGTATAACAATTTAAAATGGTAAAATATATGTAGTTACCAATTTATAGATCCTGAATTTGTTGTAAATCGTTTCCATACGCAGCGTTTTGTTAACATTTGCAGTTTAGCCTGAAAATATTTCAAACTGAAAGGTTCCATTAGGCGCCCATTGAGGTGAAAAGGTAGAAGCGTCCGTCCGATAAAACGAGTCCACTCTCCGCGATTGCCCACTCCCGAATCTAAACGCTCCCAATTCTGCCAAGTGTCGACAAAGGCCGACTTTTAGCGGCTACAATGAGCGAATGAAGCAAATTACCGCTTTTCGACACTTGAAAGCGCTCAGCGAGCCGCACCGACTGGCGCATTGTCGCCGAACGGTTTGCGTCGCGAAACAAACGATAACAATAAACAGTGAAAAGGAAAGTGTAGTATTGCGTGGAAGTGCGCTGCGACAATGGCTGCCTCGTTAATAGGTGTTAAATGCGTGATTCGCTGAGCAACTTGAATTGGTCGCCCGCCGCGCGCCCCCAGGCCTAGAAAACTCCCCTGCTCCCTCAGACTATTTTTATAACAAATCAACGGACCGATGATTGACAACATTGTGTTTTTTCATGTTGAATGGTTAATGAATTAATTTTATTGTGTTGACTCAGCTAAAGCAAGCTAAAATGTGCGTTTTATACAAGACTTTGAATTTGAATACAATCAAGAATTTTCATAGATCGTGTGCTCAAGTTTTTCGTCTCCAACCTAATGAGGTTACTATAAAAAAGTGAAAAGTTTTAATGAGAACTGTAACGAAACTGGTAAACGCATCGCCTGATCTAAAGCTTTGTAGGGAGTATTTCGACCGAAAATAAAAAAAAGTCGATTGTATATTTCGGAGGTCAGCAAATCTTATATATGTATAGGTATAGGTTCAATACAAGTCACGAAAGTAAATGCGCTGGTGCATATTATTTAATTTTTTCATTGTTTAATCCTCCTCTTCAGTTAGATACTTTGAAAATTATATGACATAGCTAAGCTGCTGAAGATATACCTATATATATGTACAATACAGATGTCTGACGTGTTGTCCTACTAATAAATGTAAATGTGATATGCATGTTTGTTACTAATAAACTTTAATATAAAATTATAAAACAATATAAAATGTCACCACATTACCTATGTGGCCAAATAGTGGTCGAGAAAATTTAAACCAATCGAACCACCCCGTTGTCGACGAAGATCTAGATATCATGTAAGCGTAATCCGGGAAGGATTTGGTGATTTTCAAAAACTTTCGCATGGTTTGTTAACTTCGCATAACTAGTATGTGGCATAACATCTTATCTATCTCTGCCGGATAGATAAGATGTTATGCCACATACTCATACTCTAAGTAATGTAAAAGCAATGTTTTTAACGAGTCCCGTATCTATAGATCGAAACTCCATTGGCCTTATAAGATAAGCGAGATAGAATAACTATTGCTTTTTTAATCTCATTATTCTTTTCACACTTACCTACCTACGCGGTGAGTCATAATAGCATCATAAACGGTCAACAGCCCTGACCAAACAGCCGGGCGCCATCCCATCCACACACGACAAAACAAACAGTTGAAGACGACCGCCCGTGGATTCGCACTCCACGCAAGGGTTCAGGGAATCAGGGCATACGACACCAGCCAGCTGAAGTGTTTGACTATTTGAAGGGTAAATAATAAAATTGCATGCGACTATAGAAATGTGTGACTTTTCTCGTACAATTTTATTATTATTATAAGTGAATATTTTTTTGAGACTAGATCGAATAATCTACTCGTATACCTGCGACTCTTAACTGGTGGTCTAGGATTGAACCCCAGGTGTTCAAATCATGTATGTCAATCCATACAAACAGTTACGTATATAATAACAACCCGACTCTAAGATTATAATGTGTCGTGGGTATCAGGAGCTATGAACACCCATACCCAAAAACAATATTGGAAAATCAAATCAAAAATGGGTTTTATTGCGGGAATCAAACACGCACATCTTGCGCCTCAGCCACTGCGCCACCGCGGTCGTCAAACTCGTTTGAACGAGATCAAAGGGTTGATCGAGAACGTTGTTAAAATAACATTGTTGTCATAGAAACCTCTGCGGGTATTTTGATTCGTCTTAAAAATATCTGTTATAAAATATCACCATGCATGGTGGTCTAATATTGTTGGAAAACACTAGACCTGAGCGAACATTTAATATTTTATATCTCAAAGATCATAATATTCAGAGATCATACGTATACCGGTAATTGTAGCACTGATAGGATGAGACTAGCAGTAGTTTAGAATTAATATAAGATATTGCTTAAGATCTATCTGTGTGCTTGTTCAGGAAGGTGAAAGCAACTTGATAGTAGTCAGCAAATGTGTTAAAAATGAAGAACAGTGGTAGAAAGCCCCTTACAGAAACTCCTGCGCACAGAAATAGGTTTTATGATGTCTTTTACGCAGTGCGTCTTTGCAACGCGTTGCCTGTCTCGATAAGGAAAGCCCAGTCTCTAACCGTATTCAAAACTCGTATAAAGCTTTCTTATCTGACAGAAACATCATACTAGTACTGGGTATGTATCTTACCATATTTTTTATGAATATCCCCGCCACTCTCATGGTCTCTTATTATCCTCCCTATCCAAAGGTTGTCTGGAAGAGATCGCTTCTAAGAGATAAGACTTTCCCGTTGTGCTTTCTTTAGAATAAGATTTTGTTTATTATGTTATTTTGTTTAAGGTTTACAACGCAGTATTTTCATTCATTCATTCACAGTCACCCAAGAGTACAAAACGGACCTTTGGATGACTGTTTCCAATTTCCTCTGCCATAATCAACATCTGCGTTGCGTGGCATGTCTCGGCAATGTCACGTGGCATGTCTCGGCGATGTCACGTGGCCCCTGCTTCCCTCCACCACAATTAAATGTATCCGCGCCACCAACTCTCAATGCAGCACACATCACCGCACCCGGCACAATCGGATATTTCAGTAGCGTTTTATTTCACTGTTTTGCTTTCATTTGCTTCTCTTGTTGCGACTATTTGTAAGATATTCATAATTTCGAAACAAGCTTCTACAGTATGTTGATGATGATAAAAAAGCCATGTGAAAAACCTGTTCGGAAGTTTGATGTGAATATAAAATAAAATAAATTTTAATTCATGAAATCACAAAGGTGATTCAACTCGGTAGATACATTATAAATACTCGTACATAATCCTAATAGTTAATAATTGTTACCTATTAATTAATGGAAGCTTCATTACTAACTTTTGCTGGAAAACACCAAATATCGCAATTATAAATATCTATCTATGCATAACACAGATCTATTAGACACTCATATGTCGTCCTCATAAAAGTGGCAGGCTTTGTTTACATAAGATCGTGATATCTAAGCCGTGGTGGATATCACAAAGGCCTTCGGGGAACGAAGAGTGTTGACTCTGGATCGCCACAATGGACGCAAACTCTCGCGCATCTCTCAACACAGATTATTTTCGAAGCCAGTTTGTACAGATGACTTGGAATTTGAATATCGACAAAAGAATCGAGGAAGAACAAGTACCTCGGGAATTTTATAGTGTTTTTTGTTTTGTTGAGTTTAGTTCTTATCGCGGTTAAAATGGTATTTCGTGACAGTGTAGTTTTTAACTATTTTGTTAATTTAAAACTTCATTTTAATGAAACAGATATACCCATTTTGGCATTAGCCAATAAACAGACCGTCGCGTCGTAAGCATACGACTGTATAAAGGACTAGCTTCTGCCCACGGCTTCGCCCGCGTGATAACCGGAAAAAAATAGCATAATATGTGTTATTCTGATGTATCATGATGATGTATTTCTGATGAATCTGTTCTGATGTATTTGATGTATAAGCTATTTATTATATATATAGCTATATAATTTAAGCCATATATATAATTAAGCTATATATTATATATATAGTTTATACATCAAAGTTTCATCAAAATCTGTTCTACTTTAAAGTTATACTGTAAAATTCATCAAAATCCGTTCAGTAGTTTTTGCGTGAAAGAGTAACAAACTTTCGCGTTTATAATATAAGTAGAATATTCTTCAATCCATACTCGCAGATCCATGACGTACCAACCAAGTAGGGGGTAGTAAGAGGCAATTCCAAACATAAGGTTACACACAATTGTCAAAAAGCATTCATTTAAAACTAAAAGTCAACTGCACTAATAGTTGACTTAGATAGATAGATAGATAGAAAATTCTTTATTGGACAAAATAGTAGTACATAGGTGAATTTAATATCTATCTGGAAGATAATGCTGCCTTTGTATATTGTGGAAAAAGATGTATTGTTGTGTACCACTTGGTGCACAACAAAACAAAAATATTAATTGGATTTGAATGCAAACTAAAAAAAGTTTTTAGTTTGCACCTCCAACTAGGATATTTGGCAAATCAGAAACGTATTAAAATATTTGATTTAAATATTTGCTGAACTCGACTGTTAAATTAGGAGAACACTTTACGAACACGAATGAATAGTAAGTTATTTACTTTCCCATCGATGTTATTGTTGGTGAATTCTCATGAGTTCTAGGTAAACGCGTTTGCACACGACGCCTTTATCAGCTATCAAGTCGCAGCTCAACAACCTATGAGTATTACAACATTTTTGACATCGCAAGGCATATTCAAAGCTCGAGTAAAGAACTTTTTTTATCGGAAATATCTTTGAACCAGTCAATGCAACTCCTTTTTTAGGAAGAAATAATATCTGTTTACTTTTCTGTATAGTAGGTCTATATATTAATTAAAATATATTTATAAATATAAATATATAAATCAATATATTTTTATATTGTGGAGTTTATTACTGTGTATGCAGGTATGTACTTATATTTATATAGTTATTGTATATCGCATTGCACTCTTCTCTTGTATTTATTATTAAGTTTACCGCTAACCATTCTTACAATTGCATACCTACATTCCATTCAAGATTGTCTAGAAGAGAGCACTTTTAAGCGATAAGAGCGGCCATTGTACTTTTAGTTATATTATGTTTTTGTTTACTTTGTTATCTTGTGGTGTACGATAAAGTATTTTCATTAATTCATTTTTGATGATTATGATGATCATGAGATATCGCGCAAGTGATACCTCTGATGTTGGAAGCGCCTATGAGCGCTTCCAACGGTAACTGCTTACCAATAGGCAGTATGCAAGTTTCGGACTTTAGTTGTATAACGAAATTACAATAAGAAATATATAAGTCATGTTAAAAAAAAATACCTTTTAAAAAAATACTTCCTTTCTGTTTGCGGCTATTGCTGTTTAACACATCGAAAAACACGTTTGCTAATATCTAAAAATATTGGTAATATTTTGGTGGAATTCTATTCAAAAAATAATTTAGAGGAATGCTGATTAAAAAACTTGTTGATTATGGAGACACATCAATAAAGTACAATTGTAGGTACATAAAACGATGAAGGAGCGACGGCCTGTGTCGCTGCTTGCAATACTGCAGTGCCGCTGAAAGTAGTCGTGTGCAAAGCCTCTAAATCCACACTCTGAACGCAGCAATAACAAACATCTGACAGGGGCAAATAACACAAACACATTAAACTCGAAGAATTTTTCTTATATTATTAATACTTATTACGTAAAGTTAAACAGAGAAAAAAAACTGGTGTGTTGTGCTGTTAGCTCATTAATGGAGGAAAGTTTTGACAAAATATTTGAGCGTTCCGGCACAATCGTAATGAGGGAGGTACAAAGACTGGTAGTTGATATAACAGAGCATTTATTTATTGAGTAAGTGCACGCTACACGGCTGACTTTAGATAAAGGCAAGTGTCTTAGAATGTAAAGTTCTTTGAGCTCGATTGATTTACCACTGAATATCATACTCGTATCTCTTTATTTTCTTATATTGTAACAAATATCATATCTCTTTATTTCCTTATATTCGGTTACCATTTGCGGGATTTTGACGGGCTCCAACTCAACAAAACTGAATTCGATCGTGTAGCGAGGAGTTGATACATGTTTTTATTGCAGTTTTAGGCCTTGATTGCTTTGCAATAATTTGTGAAATTCGAATGCATGAGCCATCAGTGTTATCGTACCAATCATAAACTGTTGAGGATAAAACATCGAGGTTTATTTGTGCATGAGGTGAGCCCACACTGACACTCTCACGCACATGAATGCATGCGCACGCACGCACATATAAACACACATGTTACAAATGTGATGTTTGTACGTGCCTCTGACTACCCTCTAATTGTTATCTTCACAGACCTGCGTATGAGTATGGTCCATCATAGGGGTCACAGTCGTGAGCGTGTTTTTTTTTATTGCTTTGCTAACATTGTTTGATGAGGTCCATATGTATAAAGGCAAGCTTAACCCTAACAAGAGTTTTTTCTAGCAAACCGTTGAGGATAAGGACAGCTGAAAAATAATGGTGAGATATAACTAATTATAACATTATTATAATTAGTTATACCATTAATTACCATTAATTATTGTTTTTTTAAGGACTATAATGATATAAACGGTTCCATTACGAAAGGTGATCTTAATTTGAGTTCAAGTCGAGATCAGTCCGGGCCACTAAAAGAGAGATATAGGTATAATAGATACCTATGTATATTTTAGTGTATCTTATCTTTATCTATCTTTTATCTGTTACCTCTATCTTCAAGTGGCCTGGACTCAAATTATATATGATAAATATATCCTATAAGTATGATTTAATTATTTTACGTAAAAGGTTTTTTATTTCTTTTTTCAACTGACCAAACAGTTGACTCGTATATCTAAGGCAGGTTTTCCAAGCTAAGGGCCAGGAGCTCATTAAAGACACGTCGGTGTACATGTGTAAATAAATACCGCCGCAGTGGGTCGCGGCCAAACATCTCCACCGGTCAATGCTTGCACTTGGGCGTAGAAATGGGATTCAAAAACTATCGATTTATTACTATTTAACCAGTTTATAGTTTTTTGGTGTTGTTTTCGGAGCCGTTGACATAAAATAAATTTTCGTTTGCAATTAAATATTTTAGGATGGTCAAAATTAAGTTTCTATTTTTTTTTTAATTGGAAACTGAAACATATTAACTGGTTTTCACTTAAAATTTTAAGAAATAGAATATTGCGTGGAATTACCTCGTGTGTTCATAAGTCTTGAGACACAGTAAAACTAAAATAGTTTGGAGCTAAGTTGAGTATTCATTTATTGGATATTAAAATTAAAACTACTGAAATCTAGATCTGTATTTAAAAATAAAGCATTCAAAATGGCCGCCTTTGCATTCAATGCAGGCCTTCAAACGCGTGCGCCATTCATCTATGGCGGCACGATTCTTTTCAATGGGAATCCGTTTCGATTCTTTAATAAGGGCTCGCTTGAGAGAATCCAGGTTTGGGTGAGACTTTCTGCATGCCCTCAGCTCCAATTCCGTCCATAAAGAATAATCCAAAGGATTCAAGTCAGGGCTTGACGAGGGCCAATCTTCGCTCCGAATGAAGCCTGGCAAATTGGGTAGTCTTAGCTTTATGGGAGGGAGCAGAGTCCTGTTGGAAAACCCAGTATTTTCCAGCGAATAGCGTATCATTTAATGGTTTAACCACCGCTTCCAATATGTCGGTTTGGTAATTTTGTGCCTTCACCTTGACGCCTTGCTGGCAAAAATGAAGCGAAGTGACCCCCTCGTAGGAAACACCCCACCAAACCATCACACTTGCTGGATGATGAGTGCGCTGGACATTGCGTACAGATGGCTGGACGTCCTTTGAACTTCTGGCGTAAACCTTATTGTTCTGCCGGTTAAACTTTTCTTCCACCGTGAAGATCTTTTCATCGGTAAACAGGATATTTTTTGGATCGTGTCTCTTCAATAGGTTCCGACATCGTTCCAGTCGCAATTTACGAAGACGCTCGTTTAAATAATGCACTTTCCTTCGACTGTAGGCCTTTAGTTTAAGATCATATTTAAGTATCCTGTTCACCGATATTCGCGAAATGTTGGTCTGCAGAGCTAATTTCTTTTGAGTCCGGCAAGGGTTGCGACGAATTCGCTCTCTGATTACTTTGATGTTGGCGGGCGTCCTTACAGACCGCGGGCGGCCACATCTTCCACGGTCTTCTAAAGAGCCGGTCTCCTTGTACCTCTTTATGGTATAATACACAAAGTTCCGACTACATCCCAAACTTTGGATTTCACTAAAAACTTGCATTGGTTTTTTTCCTGCTTGAAACAGTGAAATTACAGTCGCACGCAAATCTTTTGTTGGCGCCATTTTCACGGAGAATGAAACAAATATTCAAATGTATATTTTTTCTGATTCAAAATATTCGAAATTTAAAATTTTAAAAGTTTAAAAAAGGTTGCATGAATTACTTTCTTTTTAAATTAATTAAATAAGTTCGTCTCAAAACTTATGAACACACGAGGTAGTATCTATTATTAAATGTAATAATATAAAATTTTGAAACTATATTATTATACGGAACATGTACCTACATATATGATGCATGCAACTGTATCAATAAAAATCATAATTATTGTAATGAGGATAGTAGGAATCACACGCAAGGAAGAAGATTTCTTATCGATATCGATGTTTTGCTAAGCCTACCCATCACTTGTTGATGCTACTTGTGAAATGATTAAACATTTTCAAACGTCGTATTAGTAATCTATACTTATAAGAAAGTACTTGTTTGTGTGTTTTGGTGATCGATGAATTCTAGTTTTTAAAAGGCTTTAAGATTGTATGCAAGAACCAAGTATAAACATAAGACATGGTTTGCAGGTAAAAACAAATGCAGTGGTTATTTCCTCTATGGTGAAAGCACTACTGGTTTTTTTTGGGTGCTTTCTATTTATAAGGTTTTTTTAGAATGCTAAACCTACTGGAATGGAGTAATTCCTTTTGGCTTGATCACGCGTGAGGTGACGGCATAAATTCACCATAATATTTTAAATTCATACAGTTTATAAGTTGACGTTTCTTTACAACTCTCGTGATTTCAGTGATATTTATCATTGACTTTGTCATTTAAACACATGGTAACTAAGACATGCGTTAGCCGACAATAGTCTGTGATTAAAACAATAAAAATTAGCTTTACTGTGATGTTTGTCCAGACGAACTTATCACAAAGTTCCATTCAACTTATTATTTGACGCGACAGACGTTATTAAAAATATTTTCACCTCCAAACCTAAAGGCTTCCTCAAACAAAGGCTATGTTTGTTGAATTTTCTATTCTGTGTAGTGGCAGCCAGGAGAGCATTGCCAACAAAGCGGGAGCGGTGTCGGGTTCCATACACTTTCTACGCCATAAACTTACATACTATTGTTTCTTCTGCGGTCTTCGAAGTCTCCTATTGTTTTGTCTGTGTCACTGCAAATAGCTCTTGTGTCCGATACTGGTGTGTGTTACGAGGTGTTTCGTCATCTCATCGTCAGCTTTTGTGTGGACAATTGAGTATGATACTGATACTCGTCTGCGCTAAGCTAAAGTGACGACTTTTTATACAAATCTTGCACTAATGCATTCTAAAATATTTAGTTTATCAAATGATTTTTCGGAACGGTACCATCTATTATTAACTTTTTCTTAAAAACCTTCATATCCTTCATGAGTGAACCTACCTATATGGTAGTAGGTAAGTGATTCCTCTTACCTGGAAGGCATTTTGTATGTACATGCTTAAAAATAAATAAGAAAATAAACAAATAATACCAGAATCTTCAAACAAAAAATAATTAAGTAGTCTTTTTTTACGGATCATTATCAATTATTTGAAAAATGCCGCATAAAAACAAATCTATAAAATAAAACTAAAGAGTTTATTTGTTTTTTTTTTGTTTGAACGCGCTCTCTGTAAATAATATTTTTGTGTTCTATAGCCCAATTCTCGAGAAAGGTAATCTCGCTGCAACTCTTAAGAGCCGAGCAAAATAAGTAATAGCGCGTGCGGGCCATGCTATGCGGTAGGCTGGGGCCTAGGGCGGCCGTGGCACAGTTAGTGATTAATAATCAGAAAAAGCAAGCAAACTATAGTATGTTCTTGCTTACTTAAAGAACTGCTGAAACGACGACTAACCTATGTGGCGCGGCAGGCAAGTAACCGGTTAAGACACAAAAGGTGCGCGTTCAATTCCCGCTGCAGGACAAACGTTTGCATGTTCTGCAAATATTTGTTCCGGATCTGGGTGTTGTAGTACTACGGTACTCATATTTCCCACCCACAACACAAAAAATCCTAGTGTGGGGCCACGATGTCACCCCCCAATAGACACCTACCTATTGGGGGTTTTATGGGTTCCTATAAGATGTTTAAGGCGAAACTCCTACTAATATTATAAACGCGGAAGTTTGTGAGGATGGATGTTTGTTACTCTTTCACGCAAAAACTACTGAACAGATTTTGATGAAATTTTACAGTAATACCTTTAGCTTATACTCGTACATCAGAATAACACATAGGCTACTTTATAACGTGCGCAAAGGCTAGTAAAAAAATAAAATAATTTATTTATTTTTCGAAAAGAGCCGGTTAGAAAATCAAGCGTGAAAATTTCATTTAAAATGTTGGAAATACTAGCCACAGCTTCGCCCGCATAGTATCCGGATAAAAAGTAGCCTATGTGTTATTCTGATGTATAAACTATATTATTGTAAAGTTTCATCAAAATCTGTTCAGTAGCGTGGAAGAGTAACAAACATCCATCCTCACGAACTTTCACGTTTATAATAGTAGTAGGATATTTACTAACAAAATTCAGTCCTCGCATTCCAGGTCGCGTGGCACAAACACCGACTCAAGAACCTCAATAGTTAGAAGTTAGTTTCCATGCTCGAGTTGCGTCTGGTGCCTCGTTTGCCTGTTTATTTCCCCCTTGACACACGTTATTTGGCTGTTCACATTCCGCCTTCAAGAGTTTAACACTTCGACCTGCGTTTGACCCCTTCGCCCACGGGCTGAATGCTGTGTGTCATTGTTGTTGGCTAGAGACCACCATGGTTTTTGTTTTCAGTTTTTAACTGTAGAAATAGTTGGTAAGTATGTCTGTTGCCCGTAGGTCGTGGTCTACTCAGGTGGATCTTATATACATTACATCGAAAGCGGATAGTGCGGCCACAGAATATTACAAGGCCGTCCAGTATTTGATCGATTTAACGTTTCCACGAAGTTATACCTCATCATAGATATTTTCTTGAAATAACAATGCATTGCTTGAAGTTTTGGTCAGAGTTTAAGTTTATGCATATAGATTGCTCGAAGTTGGCACAAAGCAGCTTAGGCAACTTAAAAATTAGACTTTCTGATCAGGAAGCAGATTTAGTCATCTTTCTATGTAGGTGTATTGCATTTTAGACTATTTGCTTCTTAGGAAGTTTCACATTTATACAATTTGCATTTTAGGCATACTACCGATTTAGGTGTTCTGAATCTTAGGAATTTTGCTTTTTAGACATGATATTTAGGCATTTTACTTCTTAGGCAACTTAAAAATTAGACTTTCTGATCAGGAAGCCTATTTATGACGTACTCGTACGTTTAATGTCAACTCTCATTACCCATATACAAAAACATTATTTTCAAATGACTCACAACTTTTGTTAATTGCGGAAAGGTATAGTTAGTACTTAGGTATATCTTTATAGGTAGGTGTCAATAAAAGTGACGTCATTGATGATTCAAGGAGTAGGTATAATTCAAGAATTTGAGAATTTTAAGACACATTACCTCTGTGTATTAAAATTCTCAAATGATTCGGGACTACTAGCTTATACCACGACTTTGCTCACGTAATACCCTGACTATGGACTAAAAGTAGCCTATTATATTAATCTAAGTTATTAGATTGATTTACAGAATGATGTGCACGAACTGCAACTAATTCAGATGAAACACCTAGCGATATAAGAATAGATATCTAAGTATATCTATGTCTTTTGTTGTTTCGTTGTAGTTGGTAGTGATGTTTTTGTATCTGCTATAACCAGCGTTATGCTCGATTAAGAATATAACTATGCAAAATTTCATCCAAATTGGTTCAGTTGTGAGAGACCAGAGACGGAGATTACCGGGAACAAACATTGAAATAGGTATGCATACTTTTGCATTTATATGTTAGTAGGATAGTACGTTTGTTAAAGATTATAATTAGGTACCTATAGCAATCAAAATGAAAAAGTATCGTGCATTTTTTTAACAAATAATTTGCTTAAAACTTGCCCTCGTAACATAAAAGTTGAGTCAATAGGTTTTTAATAATTGAAATCACAAGCACCATATAGAAATAACAGCTTAAAAACTACGAAGGCCACCTACTGTTATTTCTTATTATGATCCTTCATTCAGCTATAGTATAACCGATCTAACAAGGTGAACTTATGGTATGCGTTAGCATCCTAGTAGTCTGTGTTATTTATTGAGAAAGAGTATTCGTTAAATCCTACTTCTATTATAAATGCGAAAGTTTGTGAGGATGGATGTTTGTTACAATTTCACGCAAAAACTACTGAACAGTTTTTTTTGAAAAATTACAGTAATATAGCTCATTAGCTTCTTTCTGCTCACGGCTTCGTCCGCGTGGTACTCGGATAGAAAGTAGCCTATGTGTTATTCCGATGTTTAAGCTATACATATTACTGTAAAGTTTCATCAAAGTCCGTTCAGTAGTTTTTGCGTGAAAGAGTAACAAACATCCATCCTCACAAACTTTCGCGTATATAATAGTATCTTTTTATCCGGGCCACGCGGGCGGAGCCGTGGGCAGAAGCTAGTCTAAAAAGTAAATGAAAGCACAATTTCACACAAATGAAACACACAAACCGATGTGTAACATGTGTAGAACATCCCCATCACGTAGCTACCTCGCTGTCCGCATCCGACAGACGTCGTGTTACGTTATCGTGGAGCATCGTGGAGGCATGCAAATTGTAAAGGCGGGGTACGCTGTTTGTGTGGTGCTGGGATGCTATGTTTACTCAATAGGTTTGGTGTGTGCGTGTGGGTAGATGGATTTTGTTTGATGTATAACACTCACGAAATCGAAATTTGAAGTGAGCAAATTTTGCTAGACTGTAGCCTTAGTTCCGTGATTCTCAAACAAGTTGCATTGATATTAAAGGAAAAACAAAATATTCACCATAATCTTTACTGTGCACAAACCAACATATCATAAGATAGAATGAGAGGGCATGTACAATGGTAATTGTTATTTTAACTTATGAATTTCAGAATCACAAATCCTAAATTAAGGCTCAATAGTAGGTATTTGTCTTTAATTTAGGTCAACATAACCTCCTTATTAAGAGGCTGCCTTGAAAAAAAGTGGGGCCTTTGATTGGATGACAGCAAGTCAATGCATAGAATTTGTGCATAACTTTTAAGTATGTATATTTTGATCCCACAATCTAAATTACGCAAAACACGAGTTTCATCAATTGAATTATTGTTGAGGACGAGAAGGGGTTTTTATTGGCGAGAAAAAAGGTAACTAAACGGATAATATGTTTTAATTCTTTATTTTGAGTGTACCTAACTACTATACTTACCAACAATTAAATAGTGAATCTACATTCACTTCTATACACATATTTAAATATCATAATACCGCCATTGTTTCCCAAAAAGGGGCCAACAGACTCGCAGACTTGTGATTGGCAAGTCTCTTGCCTCACCAGTCGGCCACACCCGCAACTACAAACATTTGCTTTTGTTATACTGTTAGTTTAGTAACCAGCGTGATTGACCTTTCGAAATTTCCGTTTGACATCGACACATGGGTCTTATTTAATTGGATATTTTCATGCTCAACCTATGGCCCGCATAGATACGAGTAGATATTTGCAATTTTGAAAAACATTTGAAAATTGCAAATACAGCTTTATTGTTTACTTCTATTTTTCGTTGATTTTCTTTGATGTTTCTAATTGGTATACGCTGTTGGTATGCCGTCTCGCTCAATCACTTCAATCTCAAATTGAAATATATTATTTCTATATATTTTAAATAAGATCGACTTTTGTTTTCCATCAACGCTATAAAACTTTTCTAACAACATTTCTTATTGAAATTTAAATATTCGATTTTCAAATCAATTGAATAAACCGTTAAGCAGCTAAGCCTTTTATGATAAAATGGTAATAGTATCTTCCATACATATGAAATACGGTAAACAATTATAAATTAAACTTCGGGAAGATAAAAAAGATAAACACCATAAATACCCGTATAACAACTGGTAACAGAGAATTAGGTACATCATGGCTGTACTCATTTTCTTTACTGCCTATGTAATCTTGTAAACCCATGTTTCACGAAATAAGTAGGTAAATGAATTGAATTGACTAACAAACGACCTCTTACTCCAAACACATTACCTATTGGCTCCTTGCGTCGGTCGGCGACGACTCGGGTAAAAAATGGTTGACCATACGTGAATGTTACTATTCACCAATCTATACTGTAGGCACATGTCTTGTTTGAAACATTTGAGAGGCATTGTTAATTTGATTCGATTGTTGAAGAAAGCGATACCGCGGCTTTGTTTGGCCGATTTTACATAACGAGGTGGCAAACTCGGCGCTTTGTGATCAGCTAGCGGGGGAGGAGACGAGATGTGGATTGAAAGGCGCCGCGCGATGACGAGGCTCGAGCCGAAAGGGGCCCGAGGCAAAAGCCAAAAACGAATATACTTACTCGTAATGTACAACATTTTAAAACTATCGCCGAAGTATTTTTTTTACAAATAACCCCACGACTCGTGTATTTCATTATCAGCACGGGTGATCTGAGGCGTTATAGGTTCAGTGCGTAATAGACCTTGACCGCATTTTGTATGAAAATCTACATGTCCAAAAACAATCATATGAATAGTATCTAGGTATATCCAATCTTTTGTGATCAGTTAACACAATTTATTAAGAAGTGACGTGTGAAAATAAATATTACTTGAAATCATATCATTGCTATAACCTTGAAAAATGATTATAGACAAACACACTCGGTACATAACAAATCAAGCTTAATCGACTGCCCAGTGCCAAATTAACTTGCTAATTGTATATTCTTTGTCAATGACTTTAGTTCTTCTCGTTCCGGACTATCCCGAGTGAAACATCTTTTATTTTCAACGATATTTCTCAAATGAACAACGTTCTTGAAATTGACCGTAAGCCTTTTATTTGCGGCACACACTAATGTTGCGTTACCTCGCATCGCTCTTTGAACTGTCCAAATGATTGTTTTATATTTGTAAAGCGTCGAACAGTGCCCCTATTCTAACGTCGGCGCTGTCGTAATGTAGCATTTCAATTAGTCCCGGGTTTTATTTTATAACAAAGGTTTAGTCGAATAATGCTTTAAGGATTGTTGATTGCTGCGAATGATTCTTTCGTCTAGGACTTACGATGACTTGTAAAATGTTGATCCCATTTTTGTAACAGTCTTTTGTAAAGCGTAGCGTCTTCGTAGCAGGCGCGTAGCATTTCAAATTCGCATAGCATAGCAAATGTAATAAAATATAGCGAATTTTGAAAGTAAATATATGTAAATGTGTTTTAATTTTGTTGTCTTTTGGATTGGATAACGAGAGATGTTTTCTCTTTTCGGGTCACGGGTCTTTGGCCCATCTGTATCTGTAATCATTAACTCAGCTTGAGTTAATGATTTCGCACAATATGCATCAAAATGACAGTCAGGAACATTGCAGTCTATTGCGTCTAGAAAACAGACACACAGATGAGAAGGTAGCAACTAAAACGTACCTACGTTACATACTGGACATGGGTACCTTTCTAACTATAGGTAATCAGTTTGATTCAAACTTCTTTTATCAATATATTTTACCGACTTCCAAAAAAGGAAGATATTCAAAATTCACTTGCTTTTCACATCAGCGAAGTTCAAAATCTTTGGTTATCACAATGACCGTTTTGAACCACGAACGGATTAAAGAAGATCAAAAGAAAGAGCGAAAAGTGGTACCTTTGTCTCAATATTGTTTTTAATCACAAATAGTGTTCACATCGCTATGTTTCCGGACAACACTCGAAGCCTGAGTAAGTGGGCCGTCGTGATTAGAGGCCACGTTATTACAGAGTGCTTAATGCACCGCGCGGCGATGTCCATCGTATTACGTGTTAATTAGTCAATGGGCTTTAATCTCGGTGGGACCGACATTTTTAACTCGTTACTCTGAGTCCGGGATATAACTGTCTAGCTTCTAACCAAAGGCTTCTCCCGGGAAAAAAGTACCTCGATTAAAAGTAGCCTGTGTATTGTTCTGACAATATTGATTCCAAATTTCATCAAAATCGGTTCAGTGGTTATGATAATTATTGGCAACAAACATCCGAACTTTCACATTCTATATTAATTTAGTAGGATTTGTTTGTGAAAAAAACTTTGTTATCTAAGTTTATCAGCAAACATCAGAAAACAAAAACCTCAGCTATCAGATTCCCATGTGTCAATCTAGATATAATCCACGGCGGCGTCCAAAGATCACTTGATAAAATAATTGGCACTTCATCTGTGAGTCAAAAAACATAACAAAAAGCCAAGTGGTTCTGTTTTAAGTTGGAAATTAACACGCCCGTTTCTTTTGCGATTACAAAAAGTTTTCTCATGAGCCGATTCTCAATTGGATGACTCCGAGATAACAAGCGATTTGTTTGAAGATTTTGTGAAGAGTAGACCAGCTTGGAATTGCAATTCAGTTTGTCTTCAATATTTCGATCAGAATAGGAAATAGCGGCACATTTATTAAATCACATTGGAACCTATGGCACGCGCTCTCCGATTTTTTTTATACTTGATCGGACAACATATACTGCAAACAGATAGGTACTACATATAGTCTGTGCTATCTGATCAAGGGAAAATAAATGTTGAAAACGCGCACCAAAGGCTTTAAAACCTTCCTTGAATGTGTTATGTTCGTCTTTCACACGCAATTTCCTCAGACACTATTTATCTAGTTTGCAATAGATTATGATGAACGCTTTCATATTCTGCTCACCTACCTATACAATCTTGGTAGTAGGTACCTACATCAGTAAATTATGATTCTACTAACTAAATTACCGCTACACGGGCCTTTTCCGAATTCACTATTGTTGCCGATTATTTTAATTTTAAAGGCACTTTTATTGAATTAGCGGCTTTTTTGTTTTTTGTTTAAAACTCTGCACTTTGCGCGGCGGCTCCTTTCACAAAAAAAACTGGGATACAAAATTATAACGTCACTGCCGTGTTATTTCTAGAAAGCGAGTAAATCTTACACATATCAACAGCAAAGTGCAGTGCTGTATGTCTGTTAAAATTAAATTGTAAGGATAAGCAATTTACCTTCTCTCCGCGTATAGATACCTAACAAACAAAGTCTAAGCATATTTCTCTCTCTCTCTCTATGGAGCCTAATATTTATTGACGTGATTGGACTGTACCCAAAGGAAAACTTATAATGACGTCGTAACTTTTGAAACTTTACAAACATCATTTTCACATAAAACCGATTTTTTGCCTATTTCTTTTCAGAAGAGTGACTAAAGCCGTCAGGAAACAACACAACTCCCAAATCATGATAAGCGCCATGTTTTTAGTGAAACACAGCCAAAGTCAAGGGCAGAAGCTATTTTTTTGAATCGAGCCAATTACCCGGCTTCGGGGACAGATGTATTAGCCAGTTGGATAACAGAACGATGCCGCCGTTTCCTAAAACATTAGAAAAGTGACGAATCATGCATTCCATTTGCGCCTCACACATACGCTGGGAACATTTTGGAGTCAATGTCGAAATGGTGTTTAAAAAATTTAATTTATGAAAATAGCTGCTAAGGAGATAGGAAGAGGCTGAAAGTTTTGTCATTGGCATATATTCATTATCAGGTACCTAATATAAAATACTTACATAAATATTTTAATCTAACAACTTTTGGTATCGAAAGTTCGTATTTATATATTGAAAAGCTATAGTAATTTCCAGAAAATTCCATATTACGTGGGAATGTTAAAGGTTTTCCTCTCCTACGTCGTTATTTTTGATTGCTGAATGACGATCGATAGTAGGTACTAAACAGGTAACTAAGATTTTACTAAAAGTATAAGTTGCTACCAAAAGTATCCAGTTACTTTACTGAAAGTGAACTCTCTACCTACCTAAGTTTAATAAAAATGTTGATATCCCCTGCCTGCCCGCGTCGTGTTTGGTTGTTTACCCCACTCGGCAGAACACGAACAGCGATACAGATCTTATTCACACTTTGCCAACAAAACATTTTATCGAGCTTTACAAAACATTTTTATCGTGCATTACAAAACATTTCCATCAATCCACTGTTTGAGAAAACTTTTTATTTCCTTTCAACATTTTACCGTACCTAATTGTCGTAGAAGTTTGAAATTATTAAAATATCATTGCCTGGAAAATTAGGCAATGATATTTTAATAATTTCAAGCAGACAAGAATATCAAGATTTTTATAATATCGCAAAAAATATCGGTAGGATTTGAACCCGCGAATTCAAAAGAAAGTCGAGCTTGGCCTACCTGTTTACTTTGCCAATTTTTTTTCGTCAAAAGGAAATCTGCTCAAATCTGACTTTTATTTTAAGTACCAACATGAGTAAAGAAATCCTAATCCGTAACATAAATACAAAGCACAGTTAAATTCAACGAACTTTGACCATTAAAACACGAGTAATGACGAGCATATGTTTGAGTTCATGCAAATGTGATTCGCAATTACACGATGATGTATTATTAATGTTTTTGCTCCTTGAATATTTATAGGGCAATTTTACTAAAAGCAATGAGATTGGGTGCTAAGATTAAGGTGTTAGAGAACTTTTCACATAAGTACGGTTAAAACTTCGCGCTTCTTTAGTTGTTTTAAATTGTCATTGGAATTTCAAACTCATACATTGTAACATGCAGTCGTGATATCTACCTTAGTTATCTGTGAATCATAATTTGGAAATCCCATTCCGTGGTCGTGGTCCAACCAGTTTTAAGGGTAGGTACTATGGAACTTGAAATGATTGATACGAGTAGTCGTTCAAAAATAATAAATATTAAAATGATATTAAATGATTTAAATAAAAAGTATTTCGTTGGACGACGACCTGTGTGGCGCAGTGGGCGAAAGCCCGCAGGAGCCACAGAAGGTTGCGGGTTCGATTCCCGCCACGGGACAAATGTTTGTATGATCTGCAAATACTTGTTTCGGGTATGGGTATTTTCTATGTATAATATATAGGAATGTACAAAAAAAAAGTATAGGTATAAATAAGTATGTAATTCCCATAATACAAGGTTTGAAAAATGTTCAGAATTATTTATTTTAATGAATAAATTGTATAAGTAAATCTTATACAATTTATTCATGTATAAATCTTATACATTATACACGGCCCGAGGTCATACTAAAGTATGACCTCGGGCCGTGCAAACATTTAGCTTCGTTCAAAACTTTTCGGAATGTTTGCGCGTTTTGCAGATATTTGTTCAGACTGTTCGGATACCAAGATACCTTCTGATACCCACGACACAGGGAATCCTAGTGTAGACTATGTACTTATGTGAATATTAGGTATTTGTTTATTTATTATTTTACTGTAAGTTCAGTAAGGCCCGACCAAAAGATTAGAATGAAACTTTCCGTATAACAGTAACAGGGAATGTTTGATTCGTTTCATATTTTGTTAACTAGGCTCTTAATTTGGCACTTGGACATGGTAAAGAGAGCCTGCTAGGTAAATAAGAATTTCCTCTTTATATAATACATTGCCGTTGTGGCATGTGTAAAGTGTAGCTTTAAGTGGTAAGTAAGAAAGCTTGGCGCGCAGGCGGCTTCGCCCCTCTAATTACACGGGAGATCCGGCACCGATAGCGCAAGCTTTTATCTCACACCTCTTCCATTAAGCAAATATACAGCTTTGAACACATAATCACACATTCAATATTTTCCAACTGCAATTAAAAACATTTTGATAGACAAAAATAGATTCGACTAATTATACGTTACGCGCGCCGCCATCTTTTTCCCTCGTGTACATAATAGGGATTTCATCCCGGGAGTCTCGAGTCTCCAAGTCCCGGAAGTCTCGATACTTTTAGCATCGAGACCTAAACCGAGATCGGAATTTTCCCGGGAATTTCAAGACCGGTTGTCATCAAATACGAAACCCACCCCTGTTACAGCATTAAAAATATCACTGTTATTTTTGCTTGTAGATAAATACGTAATTTGTTGAATAAAACTGCGCTCAAATTTGGTGCGGTGTGACCCGCTGGGCTGTTCGGTTAGCTTATTAACCAGACATTTTTACAATTTTGTAGTCACGCCTCTATCATTCTATCCGCGCGCGCGTTTTGCACAGATTTTTTGATTTTGTTCATTTGTACGGACTATCGAGTAGTTTATGATCTCATTGCTATTTGTCAATTTGATGTAAGAACAAAAAAAATGGTTTCTAACTAGTTTCCCGCTTATTTCACTTATTATTTATTACCTGTTTACTTTGCCAATTTTTTTTCATTTTCTTTATCTTCATCTATCATTTTAACCTCATTTTCTTTCACATTTAGTGTAAGTAGTATCGAATTTGCCGGGAGTCCCGGGACTGGTTTTTAGCGTCCGAGACTGGTCCCGGGACCAGAAATGCCTTCGATACCGAAAACCCTAGTACCTAACTTCCCACACTAATGGATGGTTTGTCAGATGAACAAACATTTTTGTTTCCGCAAACGCGTTTTATCTGTGTTTTTAATTTATTCACGGAACCAATTGTTTTAAAGTTAAAAAGGCGGAAGGCAAACACAATTTAGATGAAACGATAAAGAATTATCAAGTTATGCTTTTAGTTAAATAGTTTTAGTTAAGCAGAGCATAAAATAATTGTGAATCACGAGTTTTTTACGCGAAAACATTTGCTCCGAAGTTGCAATAACTAAAAGAACTAACACATTTCCCAAATATACCATTATCGCTACGAAAACTCGATCACGTCACGTGACAAAGGTTAATTAATTAGATAGGTTGCGCTTGAGTGGTCGGCACTTATTGCAGCGCTAATTCACAAATTATTCGACGACGACGCGCGCTTTTCGCAAATTAGTCGCGCGACAAAGCGGCCTTTCGGTTAATTACTCGCACGGTATCTCTCATTTCACCTAATTTGGATTATTGGGCGCTTAGCTTTGATAATTTAGTTAAATTCCGAATTTCCCAAATTCATTCCCGTTCGACTTACCTGATTGATTGGTTCTAATTGAAGTGTATACCACCAATGTTTTCACTTTTTCAGAACTTACTGCAGGTACACGCAAAAACAGTATTTAAACCGATTTAAGTCTCTTGTATGTACATTCCCATTGCAACTAGGGCATGCATTCCGAAATTCCGGAATCTCGAATAGAATTTTCCGACATTTCAATTCCGGAATTGAGAGGACTAATATCGGTATTCCTATATTAATACGTTTACTCAGTGAGTGGCATTTTGCACAACAAAACGCAACATTTCTACTTTGCGAAGTCGTATAAAAGAAAGAAGACCATTATTAGTAGGATTGCTGCACTATTTGCACAATTGGGAAGACTTATTCGCACAAACCGACGACAATATTTTCCCTTAAACAAATAACGAGAAAATTTCTGAGATTATCGTCAATTTACTACGCCAGTACAAAACTCAGTGAGCCTAATCCTACACATGCAGTGCCCTCCAAGCCAAAATGAACGTGTCATCGTGTCATTCTGACGAAGACGCTAAACAAGGAACTGGATAAATGCAAGATAATCCGCAAATATCCATGTGTATCTACCAATTTTTACTATGCAGGGTTTGTCAAAGTAGAAAAAAACTATATGATAACGGAGGACAACGAGGTGTGCAACTGACAGAAGCATACAAATATATATTGTGTGTCCTACCCGAGAGTATTGAGAGTAAATAAATAGTATAAATAATGCTGGACATTTTTCACAAAGCATCATCTATGATGCAATTATGCAGAGCTTGTATTATAAATAAATAAATAAATAAATAAATAATGCTGGACATTTTCACACAGCATCATCTAGCCCCAAACTAAGCAGAGCTTGTATTATGGGAACTACATGACTGATATACTACTTATATACATTTTTTTTTGTAAATACATACATAATATACATAGAAAACACCCAGACCTGAGACAAATATTTGCAGATACAAACATTTGTCCCGTGGAGGGAATTGAACCCGCAACCTTCTGCGTCCCAGGCGGACCTTCGCCCAGTGCGCCACAGAGGTCGTTATGGGAACTACATGAATTATATACTACTTAGGTATATAATTTTTTTTGGTGTAAATACATAACACCAAAAAAATGTATATACCCAAGTAGTTAAAGTAGTTAAAAATGTATCATATTGAAAAAACACAGACCCGAGACAAATATTTGCAGATTCATAAAATGAATAAGTCAAATTGTTGTTTTAATTATTTTGTTCATCTAACTGTTTATGTGAAAATAATTAATGCGTACGTGTGTAAGTGTGTAATATCGTACGTTTTTTTATTTATATTCTATATTACTTAATGTTGATTAAAATGCTGATACTATAACACAAGTTATTTGATCGTTCCGAATTCCGAAACTAGGTTTCCAGCAGCGAAATTCAGTTCCGGAATTGAATACCTTCTGATATTGCATGCCCTAATTGCAACTCTAAAGATTTATTTTGTAACGGAAAACTAGACAGGTTCAGCACTTTCAATTTCTGTCTGTTCACAAAGCCTCACCTAGAACTACTCAACTATGACCTTTCAATAATAAGCAGGATAGTGTCACTAGCATAGTACATTTCACACCACCAAGGTAACTTTATTTGGAAGCGCCTAATGGAGTAAGTGCTCTGCCAAATGGCTCGCGCCACGGAGCTTTTAATGCAATTTAGCTCCCTTTGTGACGAGAATTGGCGCAATCAATCCATTTACACTTTGTTTCGCCAACTACCACGCTTCTGCCGTCCCCGTCCCGGCGACTACCCCATATAAGACACGCTTTTAGCTTCATAGCTATAGTGACTGTGCTTTTAGCGACAAATTGCTTTCAAACATTTTCTCTGTTGGTTATTGTAGGGAAATGTTTGTTGTGGAAATGTATTTTAGGTTGTCGATAAAAGTTTTTTTAACAAAAAAGATTTACCTACTGCACTAAAGTTGAAAGATGGAAAAGTATTGCGAGTAACTTACTCGATAGCTACCTTACCTAGCAACAAACCTTTTCACATACCCAATTATCTAAGTAAAGTATAGCTTACAAGAAAACTGCAGGAAGTTCAACCAAACTTCGGAAATGAAGTCAACTCTAGTTTGCTATGTAGGAGCCTTGAGGATTTTTTTGAATAAACCCTTTCCAAATAATATTATCGACCAACTTTTGCTTCGATCCTTTATGATATCTGAAATAAGCAGTCACTTTTGACCATTTTGACAAAATGTCAATCAATGTTTTCATGAATTTGTTGTGAATTATGCATGAAATTGCATAATTCTCGTTATTTCCATTCGATACAATTATGGATAGAAGAAACCGCTGCAATAATATAAACCGAAACACTTCCAATTTCTTTAACCGTTAGTATCCAAGCTCAACTATCTAAAAGGTAAATCGTTAATTTTCAAAACATTGAACAAAACGAATAAAATTTACGTTATTTTTCCAGATATAAGGAGCAAAGTTGTAAGAAATAATCTAGTTACTCCAGAGATCTTTGTAAGCGAGATATGGATGCAGGAAGGCGCTAAAAATGGAGTTGAAATAATAGAACTAAACTCTTCAAATTCTGAGCTAGAAGAAACTGCTCAAGAACCAGTCAATAATTTCAGTCAGGTATGGAGCTTTTTAAACCAGGACAGATTTCGAAACGCTGATGAGAATTATGGAATAAATAACATAGCAAGAGAGAGATGGCGAAAGAAGAATGAAGAATTGTCCGTCGCATATGAAAACGAGTACATGTATGACCATGATACACAAACAAATTTTAATGGAATCCATTACATCGACAACTCTGAAATCTCTGGGATCCCTCATAATCAGCAAATGAATTGTTTCACTATAATAAACAACCATGTTATCAATTCAGATAGCTCATCAGACAATGACTATGCAACAGTTGAAGAAATAGAAACCCATTCTGAGAACAATTATGATAACAAATACTGGGACCATGTTTATAACGAGGATAATAATGTAATAGCATATGATCCCGCCAACACAGAAAAACGTACAGTATGGATATACTCGTTTAAAAACAAACGTCGCCTTACTGAGAACGATTTTGAGCTAGTGAACATACCTAGCAAAGACAGCACATCTACCTCTAATTCTTTGTCCGATGAAGAACATAACACTGAGAAGGGTTCTAATTCATTTCGAATAGCATCACCAATTCCTCCTACATTCATACCAAGACTAGACTTATCTTTAGCACAAACGTTATCTACAGTCACTGAAATATCGGAAATCAAAAATTCTGCAAGAAGTTCGCAAGAATCTTTGACTATAAAACCTATCAACAATTGGCTCACCGAAAGACATATCGCAAAAAGTAAGAAGGCAAACACAAGGGATAGTGTAGTGAACTGGATGGCTTTGTCTCCAAGAGAAAGGAGACGGAGATTTAATAGCACAAATTCTAATATTGACTATGCAAAAACTAAGAATATGACCGAATTCACTCATGCAGAAGGTAGCACGCAGATCGAACAACCTAAAGAAAAATCAATAAAACAATCATCAGTTATTCAAGTAGACGTTGAAATTCACGCCAATGATATACCTGATTTACCTCCAGAGAAACCAAACGACGTAGAACTAGTTTCTATTGAAAGCTTCGAAATGGAACCACGAGTCGAAAAGAAGAAAGCTACCAATACACTTTCCATCCACATCTCATACGCCGACGCGGACACTGAAATCGACCTTGAAAGAGGAGATTTTGAATTTGATCCTAATACTAAACCCAGTATACAGCTAACTTCCAACAAGACTTACGATGTAATAACGGACCCGATTGAAAAACTGAATAGCAGCAATTGGATAGTTGGAGAAGAAACGACCGAAGAGCAAACTGCTACTTTTGACTATGTCTTAGAAGACACTGAAACTCAGAATGAAAGTTTTGAAAGTGATGACATTAATACTGTAAGTAAAAGGTTATGGATGAAAAACGCCAAGCTTATGAAATCGCCGCTGTGGACGGAGTACTTACCGATAACTGAGACTCCGCCGTCTTTGCACTTATCACTGTCACTTAGTTCGACCGAAAGCAAAACATCGTGGTTCAAACGTATTAAAAAATATTTTAAATGCTGTAAATAAAATCATGAGTTATTTTAAAATTATGTTCTATGAAACCACAACTGGTTGGTTTATTTTGTAACTAAAATGTACAATACTAAATACTAATATATAAATGAAACAAAACTACATACTGGTTTGAATTTATTAAATTCAATCACTTGAACTTCCAGCAGTTAAATATGAACTTGCTATCAAATAAGGTACTTTGCGAAAAAAAATTGTCACGACATTAAAATCATCATTATTTACAAATCAGTTAATCCTACCACACTGCATTCACACGGACATGGGATTTTAGGATCTCCTCGACAAATACGTGAAGATTCAAAAAACAATGGATCATTCTCACTTATAATAATGCTCATGTTCAGTTATAGCGAGATACAAAATCGACCATGTATGGTATATGGTAGGCCACTCCCCTGCAAATTTACAGGGGTTTAAGGCTTGAGTTCACCAACAAAATAAACGGACGTTCAAGTCTAGCTATTGATTATGATAACAGATAACTATGAAAACATGTGTCAAAAAGCTTTGATTAGGACCTAATCACCCATTTTTTGTTCGCGAACTCGGACCTTAGTAACGTCTCAGTTTGCTAACCGCATGGTTATGTCAAAGATGCACCTGCGTCAGTTTCTCGCCCGATCCCCTTTGCATCTAGCCTCGTGCCTCTGTAAGCCTTGAGTTCACCAACAAAATAGACGGACACTCAAATCTAACCATTGATTATGATAACAGATTCCTATTAGAACCTAACCACACCTTATTGTGTCGGTGGAACACGGGCCTTAATGTCGCAGAGGGTGCTCTGAATTAAGTAGTTTACCTATAGTTTCGAGATGAAACGGCTTAAGTATCATTATTAAATGAAAAACTATTTAAATCTTATTAACTAAAAGCTTGAAAACTGTTCAAATCTCTGTACCTTGAAATAACTGTTTAAAGAGAGCAGGGTGTCTAGACAAATACCACTTTCTGTTCGTTAACGCCTGCGCCTGCCAAGTTTTATCTTGACAAATTTGCGTTATCGTGAAAGGAAAAGTAAGCGTGAGGTATTTGTCTAAACACAGCAAGAACGATCCAAAACATCACAGGAATGTAAAACTTCCAAGCTGTAATACAGTGAAAATTATGATTTTTTATAAAGAACTTATGACATAATGAAATGCATTTCAATATGGCTGGTACTAGCAATCTTACCACCATTCACTAATAAAGGGAGTAATTTTATATTCTACGCAATTTGTATATTTTAAAAGCTCAAAATTTGATTCAACAATTGCTTTAGAGCAATTCTTTTACATTAGGTGAGTATTAAACAATTCTATGATGCAAGAATGTACTATATAATTATGTGCAACATAACTTTACATTTTATTCCAAAAACTATCGTGAACTTGACTATTCATATTGTAAAAACGGGAATTTTCACGTACTGTACTATCGGTGAAGGCACCGACTAAGTTTCCGACGACCGTCCTTTTTCCTTTTTTTTTTGAGTGCACGGTGCGACGCGGAAGGAGAAAGTCGCAATCACTCACCCTGATGAAGACTCTCGGAATGAGTCAAAACTTAGTCGGTGCCTTCACCAATAGTGCAGTACGTGAAAATTCCCGTTTTTACAATATGAATAACTTTACATAATCATTACATTTACATGAATGAATAGATTATAGTTTTCCAATACTTTTTATAGAAACACTAGTCGAACCAATATTAGACAAACGATTTACTTTTTTTATAAAAAGGATTAATATTAGTTTTTTTATAAAAAGCATTCCCAAAAACTTTAGAATGTAGTTCGGATTATGTTGAATCAAAACGCAGCGCTATAAAGCAGCGAAAATCAGAGGTTTCTGATTAAAACGTTTTCAAACAAATTACACACTAACTTTGAGTCCTGCTCAATTTTAATCTAGGAATGCAGTTTACTACCGACACATCGTAAAAAATCTAATAAATTATACTAATTGAACGTAAACACATGATTTATTTATCAAATGCCCAACTTTTAACTTACGAGTTTTTATCAGTATAAGAATTGTTTACAGTTTCTCTCTTATTCAACATTATGCTACGAGAGAATAGGACAAAGTTACGTCAGCAAAGTATGTTCAGCTAAAAAATCTTTGTCAATACATGATTTTTGGACATAAACGTGATCGACATAGTTTCACACAGTGAAGGCACACGTAAATATTTTTTTGTGCAAATTTAGACTTGTACAAGCTTGCAAACTATACAAATGTTTTGTATAGTTTGCACAAATTCTTCCAAACTTGCGCACGCCACGAATTTGCGCAAAGAAATTGTTATGTGACTGGCTGTCATAACAGTGTATTGTTCAATATTCTATTCCTGTATTGAATTTATAACATAATTTGAGATCGGGAAATAATGCAAATAAAAAAAAAATATAAACTACTTTTATATCTCATGTGCAAACGGAACGCTCTCACTCAAACCTTCGTAGCAAAGAGGTTTTGCATGTTACATTCAGCACCTATGTGTTGCCAATGTTTCCTTAACATTGCGCTTAGAGCTAAAACGTTATCATAGAGGTTCCGCGAATTACATTTAAAAATACCTATCAATACCTGACGTAGTTTCGCAGGGTCGCGTCAATTTGAAGTCGATAAAAACCTTTCATATTACCCGATAATAGATATTGCAACAAGAGTAACATTTATAAGGTTCGTTAGCATCGCCAACTAGCGAATGGTAACGCGTCGCCGTCAGAAAGGCCTTTTGAGCCCGTTCCGGTCCGGTATGAATAAGAACAGGCGCACCGTTCACGGGAGTCGCCTCTGTTCGAAGCTAAAAGCCGTCGAGAGTACAACTGAGAACGTTCCACGCGCGTTAAATGAAGATCTATCTATGAATGTCTGCGGCACAGTAAACAGCGCAGCACAGCGACCGCGCGTTCTGCTCGGCTCAGCGCCTGCACTCGCAGATGGAGGGCGCGGGCAGGTTGTCACGAGCTCGGCAGAGTCAGCTCTCGGCGGATGTAGAACAGGATGTAGGGCTTGCAGCCGGCGACCGCCGCCTCGTCGCTCGGACGGACCGTCTGGTCGTTGAAGTGGAACCATTGCTCGTCGCTGATCGCGAACGCTGTGTAGTGACCTGAGCCGGCACTGGAACAACGTGATACTGTTAAAAAACTATAGAGCGGAAACTACATGTGAGATATGTTGGGATGTCAACGTAATGATCCTTAAGTCTGAGGAACAAATAGCTTCTTTAAACTATTTTTGGCTTTAGGAATAGTAAAAAAGATCTTCAAACAGGCAATCGAACGTCAGCAGGGGAGTATAAAAGAATAGGATAGAAAGTTAGTATAGATCGTGAGGTCACCTCTCACTTCCTAGGTCCTATCTAGGAAAATCAGCGCTGCTTCGCCTTGGCGGAGCAGCGCTGGGTTGAAAAGGTCCTATATCAGCATTAAACTGATATAAGACCTTTTCAACCCACACTGCAGCATAGACTGCCATCGTTTATTTAATGTGATTTTTAATTGTTTATCTTTCTTGACATTTGTACTTGTCTGTACGGTATCTATATGTGTTGAATAAAAAACTATGTATCTATAGAAGTATAGGATAGAAGGATAGGACGGATAAGATAGACAAAAAAGATAGAAAGATAAGATAGAAGGAATACTACTGGATAGGATGGGGTAATTAGGGTAGGATAGGGTTGTAATATAGGATAGGATGATAGGTTAGTAGGACAGTAGGTGTTCTCACCCAGAGCCGTGGTGTACGATGACGGCGGCGAGGTCGTAGAGTTGGTTGGCGCGCGCGGAGCGACGCGTGTCGGGCGCAGAGCTCAGCACGAACTTAGACATGTCCAAAGCTTGGAGCGGGAACGATATGCTCGTGTCCACTTTTGTTCTGACAAAATTAAAATTTCATTAATTTTACTTCTCCTGCGCTGTTTACAAGTCGTCGATTTGACTAGCGACAGACGATGCCTACTTCCTTTATTCAAGGTAAAAAGTGCTTAATCTAGAAACATCTATCTTTCTCAGTCATGTATTCATGTTAATATATCAGTCATGAAGTTCCCATAATACAAGCTCTGCTTAGTTTGGGGCTAGATGATGCTGTGTGAAAATGTCCAGCATTATTTATTTATTTATTTTATTCTATGACTTGTCAATCCATGAAAAACTTGTAATTATGTACTACTTTAATTAGCTCTGATTTACAAGTGACTTTTCAATCCATGAAAAACTTGTAATTATCAACTTGAATTAACTCTCATTTATAAATTGACCTGTAAATCTATGAAAAACTTGTAATCATGTACTTTTATGGATTCTCGATGGTGACTTGTCAATCTATGCAAACTTGCAGTTAACTCCAACTATTAATCTCTCAAAGCAAAGTGGTGTTTGGTGGGCTGAGGGCGCTCACCTGAAGTAGTTGTGCCAGCGGAACCGCTTTAGGTGCAGACAGAGCACGTTGGGCAGGCGACGGATCTTGAACTGCTTCGTCGACTTCTGCTTGCATTTGCAGCTGCTGCAGAAGTAGCGCTCCGTGTCCTCCAGCTCCTCCACCTGCCAAAGATAATATATCATAAAGTCAGCCCTGGACCTAGGAGGGGGGCAAACCGAGGCACTTGCCCCGGACGGCAGTTTCAGGAGAGGCAAAAACCATAGTACAATGTGTTTGAAAAAAAACTTGTTTCACAAAGCGCCTAGCATCCAGCGCACGTCCTATCGATTATCCATTTGATTTTAAAACGATAATGAACGCAATTTATTTAAGGGTTCTTATGTGTTAAAACAAAAAATGCCACTCATTATATATTTGTGAGTTTTTTAACAATTTATGTTAAACGCTGGTAGGAGGGGGCGCCACTATCAAGTTTCTGCCCCTGTTCGAAAAGATCGTAGATCGGGGCTGGATAAAGTTCATTATAACCATTATAGTCGGAGAAACATTCAAACATTATATCTGGCACATACCCACCCTTTGTAATCACCGGGGGTACAATTTTTTACCAGTAACTTTGTGTCTTATTTCAAAACTCAAACAACAACTGTTTTAAAATCTTTTTAAGGCCCTTAGTAGTTAGCACTTCACGTGAGTTTACGAGCCTATCGCCGCTTGGAACATTAACCGTTGGTACGTGCCTTCAAACTGGGTGTTTTCTATGTATAATATGTACAAAAAAGACGTATATAAGTAGTATATCAGTCATGCAGTTCCCATAACACAAGCTCTGATTAGTTTGGGGCTAGATGGTGCTGTGTTAAAATGTACAGCATGATTTATTTTTTGACGACTTTCGTGGCGTGGCGAAAGGCCGCCTGAGGCGCAGGAGGTTGCGGGTTCGATTCCCGTTGCGGGATAAACATCTGTATAATCTACAAATATTTGTCTCGGGTCTATGTATTATGTATTTATAAAAAAAAAGTATATAAGTAATATATCATTTAGGTCCCTAATACAAGCTCTGCTTAGTTTGGGGCTAAATGATGCTGTGTGAAAAAAGTCCAGCATTATTCATTTATTTATTTAACTTTGAAGTTGGGGACATGTCATTGCTCTTTGTTTGCAATAATAATAATGGAATACCTGTACGAAACTCGCCAGGCAGTCGGAGAGCGAGACGACCGCGTCGTTGCGCCCCGTCTCGGGCAGCTCTAGCGACAGGTCTAGGAACGGGTCGAATTTGTTACTCTGCGTACCGCACGCAAGACACCGCACCTAGAAACGTATACAAAACAATGTTAGAAAAATTTATTTTTGCAAAAATTAAATCGCCCGGCGTGTTTTCCGCTTTTATCTCAAAGTTTTTGATAGAAACCTGCCAATTTTACTTACATGAAAAACTTGTATTTATGGACTTGAATTCTCATACTCATTCTCATTTATTAACCGTAGGAACTACATAGTACACTTGGGTTTGTCAAATTGCTTAATATATATCTACATATAGAGGTAGTATAATAAATCAGCTCAAATATCTACATAATAAATCTGGTCATTAAACAGACAAGCACAGTGATTTAGGAAGTGTTAGAGAATAGGGTCTGTTTAAGAGTTCGATCCCCTTTCCTGTTGTTTTTCATTGACACCTACAAATTCGGCTGTAAAACCAATAAAAAACATGTTACTTGAATTAACTCTGATGTATAAATGGAATAGATTACAACATGGTTTATTTGACACACAACAAAGCACAGGAAAATACTCAATTATTAAAATAAAATGCTGCTCTGCGTATCACACGCAAGGCACCGCACCCAGGAACGCAGTCAGATCAATCTTGGAAAAGTTAATTTTTGCAAAATTTCAAATCGCCCGGCGTGTTTTCCGTCCGCTATTGAAGCCGGCCCTAAGTGACTCAGTGGCGATAAAACCTATCCAACACAAGAACCACCCTTGAAGTAATACAAATCGAAAAACAAACACGCACACGACTGTACTCTCCATGTTGGACATTCTCAGATCCATGAGGATACCAAGTAGGGCGTAGACACGTCCAAACATTTTTTTTTATTCCAAAAACTATTGTTAACTTGACTATTCATATTGTAAAACGGGAATTTGTCAGTGTAGTGGTCAGTGCACGATGCGACGCGGAGGGAGAAAGTCGCGATCACTCACCCCGATGAAGACTCTCGGAATGAGTCGAAACTTAGTCGGTGCCTTCACCGATAGTGCGGTACGTGAACATTCCCGTTTTTACAATATGAATATCCAAACATTTTATTTGGCACGTGCCCACGTTTCGCATAGTAGTTGGCATTCAACGTGACAGGTTGCAATCCCATCGCCGCTTCATTAGAACACTAACCGACTATTGTTTCTAGGGCATGCCAGAATAATTCTATTGGTGTACGGCCGGGTTCAAACCCACCACCTTCTGATCAGAAGTCGGGATGAAGCGAACTAAGCCAACACGGCTGCACTATAAATAAGTAGGTACTCACTTCACTTTGCAAAGTCCCACCAAACACAGCCGTGACGATAGACGCGGAGGGAGCCTTCGGAACGAAGCCGCCTTCAATCTTATCCGGCGGCAAGAGCTGTTGCAGTTCTGTGTGTAATCTGTGATTCAAAGCAATAAGTCTATTTTAAAATCACAACGAATTAACGGAAACGAACAAAGGGTATACAGGGTGGAATAAATAAACACCCAATAACCGATAGAAGCGGGGGGAGACGCCTTTAATCTTATCCGGCGGCAGTGGTTGCATTTCCATGTGTTATCTGTGATTGAAAGCAATAAGACTATTTTAAAATAACGATGAATTAACGGAAAGGACAAACAAGAGGTATACAGGGTGGAATAAATAAACACCCAATAACTACATAGTCCCATACTAAGATTTCGTGACCAGGGATTTGCAGATTAAGACATTTATAAACAGATACAAATAAATAAATAAAAATAGTAAACACAACTGACTCATACATAGTCCTGAGCCCACACTAGGATTTCCTGTGTCACAGGTATCAGGAACTACGAGTACCGTGGTACCACAACACCCAGACCCGCGGGGCGATCACGCTAATTTCCCATGGCTGGTATCATAGGATGGGATGAATCGTATCACGCTAATTTGTAAGCTGGATGAGCCATAGATGGACAATGCGAATGAACAAAATTTGTTTCATATTGGACGTTCCGTTTTTTGGATGGATGGGCCATTAAAATAAAGAACTAGTGTCAAAATTGATTGCCATCCGATAGCCATGAGTTAGTGTGATCGACCCGCCGGTATAAATATGCAGAACATGCAAACATTTGTTACACGGGAATCGAACCCGCACCTTTTGCGTCGCAGCCGGTTACTTGCCCGGTTTATAAAATGTGTGGGTGTATATTTTACATTAAGTTGACATTCATGTTGTTAAAGTTGGTGTGATGGTCGGACGTTATTCGACGATGTTACTGAATACACAAAGTCGACCACAATAATGTCAGTTACCTGTCAAGCATATAGCGCAGGAACTCGTGCGCATCTTGCTGCTGATACCCGCGAAACCGCGGCACCACCTTCCAGATCACGAGGAACAGGCACTCCGGCGAGATAGCACCCTTGGAGCCGCAGCCACCCGTGTTCAGGTTCAATATCACCTGGAAAAAATGTGAAAGATAGATAGATAGATAGATAATTAGAAAATACTTTATTGTACACCAAATAACACATCAGCTTAGTTAAGTACTACAAACTTTAACAATTTTGTACAATGTTATGGGTACCTTAACAAACTCTTGTTAGGCTTAAGTTTGCCTTTGTACATGTCCTAGATGTATGTTTTTTGTCTGTATTATCTATGTACAATAAATAATAAAGAATGGGCGGTCTTATCGCTAACTAGCGATCTCTACCAGACTGAACGGATTTTGATGAAATTTTACAGTAATATAGCTTATACATCAGAATAATACATAGGCTACTTTTTATCCGGGTATCACGCGGGCGAAGCCGTGGGCAAAAGCTAGTAGTCGATAAAGGCATAGACTGCGGAAACTTGTATCCATTGAGTTAATTTCAACCGACTTCAAAAAAGGAAGTTCTCAATTCGTCTGTATGTTTTTATATATGTACAATTACAATTGCCAATGATTGGCGAGCATACACGATTTCTTGTGTAAGCGATATGCGGTATTTTATACATACACAAAAAATAATCATTAAAATCCATTCACAATAACTGTGAACCAATTTTAAAGGTTCTTTTTTAATGGATTGTGGTTTATAGAAGTTTTATGAAAATTACAGAAATGATGATCGGATCAGACGTAATTTTTGACTTCACTTCCATAGACAAAACGGTTGTCTTGGTACTACATGATAGCTAAGCCCAGCCCGGTGGAAGAAGGACAATTCCTAATACACCCTAACACGAGCTGTCAGATAAATAAACTCACCTTTCTCAATTCCTCCGCCATAACGACATCATGCATCTCCTGCCTCGTATAACTCCTCGAATGGTAAACCTTCCGTCCGTTACTCTTTATCTCAAGCGACGGCAGTTGGCTGAAGTAATAACTGAACTCCTGAATATTGTTCAAGGACTGTAGAACTGCGTTCATGAAACAGGTATTCCCTAAATTCTTTAATCCTACAATTTTTTTGTCTCTTTGACTCTTCCCGTTGCTCGGTGATTTCTTAATTCTGCCGAGTGTCGAGTTGTTTTCGGTGGCGCTGTCGCCTGAGTGGGTACGTTTCCGGGAACGCGGTCTCAGACTCCTAACTAGTTCCTCGGGATTCTAAAATTAAAACAAATGCTTATAAAGATTTGCAAAAACATTACTTGACGACCTCTGTGGCGCAGTGGGCGAAAGCCCTCCTGAGACGCAGAAGGTTGCGGGTTCGATTCCCGCCGCGGGACAAATGTTTGTATGATCTGCAAATATTTGTCTCGGGTCTGGGTGTTTTCTATGTATGCAAGTATTTACAAAAAAAATCAAAATTTTATAAGTAGTATATCAGTCATGTAGTTCCCATAATACAAGCTCTGCTTAGATTGGGGCTAGATGATGCTGTGTGAAAAAACTTGATGCACTATATATTTATTAGGAACTATTACCAACATAGTACCACAACTCCCAGACCAGAAATAAGTAGCAAACATTTTGTTCCGCAGTGGGAATAATAAGCACTTGCCAGAAAAGTTCCATAATTCACCATCAAGAATAAATTTAGTCACACATTGCATGTGAGAGATACCATTAACTTGCAAGCTACTTCACTCTTTCGTTCGTACACATTAACAACCGGTCCCGACAGTAACATTTGTCAAACCATTCAGATAACTTCTGGCAAACTTTCCACTACCTCAAGACTTTCCACAACACTCCAGGGTAACCAGGAAGATAATGATGTCTAGCACTAGCATAAAGTTCGCTTAATATATACAATTATGTACAATGTTAGCATTAAATGTCCAGCACTGAAAACACTAAATTTTGTAACTAAAATGTCCTCTGCATTGGATGCAAGGTGTGTACTCACTTTAATACTTGTTGTAGTTTTACTGTCATTAATATCTGGTGTATTAGCACTAGGTATATCGCTGCATGAGCTACTTGGAATTACTTCAGCCACCTCTTCTTTGCCATTTGAAGTCCCTTTCTCAACTTGATTTTCTTCTGATCTTAAATCATCTTTCCGGATCTCCTCATTTCGTTCTAAAGTAACTTCAGAATCGTTTTGGCTAGTTTTCATAATACTTTGCCTTATTTTATCTATTGTGTTGTCCAAGTCGTTTGAAACATAATCATCGCATTTGTAACTGGAAGAAAATTTATCAGTGAGAAAACCTGAATGCTATTATACCATGTGAATGCGCAGTGAGCGAAGGCCCGCCTGAGACGCAGAAGGTTGCGGGTTCGATTCCCACCATGGGACGAATGTTTGTATCTGCAAATATTTGTCTCAGGTCTGGTTGGTTTCTATGTATAATATGTATGTATTTACATAAAAAAACGTATATCAGTAGCATATCAGTCATGTAGTTCCCATAATACAAGCTTTGCTTTGTTTGGGGCTAGATGCTGCTGTGTAAAAAAATGTCCAACATTATTTATTATATTTTTTTGTAGGTACTCATTTAACAAATTATTATTTGGAAACCTAGAAAATTACTTAGATCTCTTTTATATATGTAAATAATATTATCATATTAGTGAAGAATACTACCTAGATACTGTTCTAGTTATTACATTGTGAACAAAACATGTCTCTAATATAATGAAGCCTCAGACCATATTTTTAGCAAGCATGAGTGGAGTCACAATTTTCAAGACAGATTTTTTTATATTCTCGTTGAATCCGTAATCAGTTGATGGACTATAAGCTGATGGGTTGAAAGATACATGGCGCTTGAGATCCAAACTCATTAGTCGATCTTCCCTTTACTTTACTTGCAGTATATCTTACTCTTAACTCTTTATTAAAAATATGAATGTGTGTATGTATGCTTACCAGTAAACAGAAAACACCTCACAGCTTATACATAGTTGATGGTCCATAGTCTCTGCATGTGATTTGGCATGCCCCTTCACATAGCGTCCGCAGTTCACTGCACCACATTGCAGGCACAGCCAGTTCTGCTCTGTTACTGAGCATTCTGAAAAATAATTGTCAAATTTTCATTCTTTGCTGGCTGTGGTTCTTGGACTTATCCGTTGTAGTTTATGCTACCTATCTGAAGTTGCGACTTGTTGCAGGCTAATAAACATATAGGTGTAGAAAAAAGTTGTACTGTAATAATAATATAGTTAAGTTTGTAAACAAGCATGGACAATCCCTTCTGAGAAGAAAATAATATTAATTTTTAAAGTGTCTCTAAGGCCCCACAGTCCATTTTCTTTCTTCAGTCCCTAATGGTAATAATAGATGCTAATGCACTAACAGTGTTTGGGCTCATTTAGATCAGCTTGCAGTTCAAAGTTATTATGCTTCGAATAGGTACCAACTTTTGTAAGTACATAAGTAAAGCCTTGGTACAATAAGTAGGATCCTTTCTAAATTAAGTACCTAATGAGTGGCATCAATCACAATATTGCTAGTAACATTCAGGAGACTAATCATATTTGTGGACATACAACTAAATTGTTAAGGGTGATGCACCAATCATTTTATTTACTAAACAGCATCAGTGATCAAGATAACAATATTGCAGCGTTTTTATGCAGCTGTTAACGCTAGAATAAACCAATGGTGTAGAAGCAAATTAGCAGGAAATCGAAATGCTATTCATGATCATCATTTGTATAGTCAATGAGTCATTTTATTATTTATTCAGCGGGCACTCGGGTTTCGATGCGGCGTTTCTGAATTGATACGGCCTAACCTATCGACCGGCTAGTAGCGAATTATTCGGATTGTTTAGCTTCCAGAATTCTCCAGTACAGAAACGCTGAATAACATCCAGATCCATTATCTACTTAGCTCATCACGTCAGAGAATCATCGTAACGCAAGCAGATCGTTCACGGTCAACTATGCACACCGCCCTTCACACCCCGCTCCCCTCAAACAGCTGATTACTATGTTCGCTGTAGGTATCGATTTTTCTAAATAACCTCGTGATACGAAAGCAATGACGCGTCTTCGGCCTCATCTGTTATTCATGATTACCAGAACTAGCGTGTGAGGATCAAGCGAAAAGGATAAATTACCTGAACAGCTGAGGTTCTTTGTGAACGCGAAGTCCTCAACTTTGAGACCCTTGATGTTATCTAACAAATGTGAACATTCCATTCTTCATAGTATGAATAAAGATACTAAGAAATACTACAAATTATACCCGGATTTATAAAATAATTAGGGCAAGACACGGACGTTCGTATCCTTTACAAATTTCACAAGATAATTTTACTCGCAACTTCAAAGCAAAGCAAACCAATCAAGGAAGAAGGAAAAGGAAGCTTGACCGAAGCGAGGGAGTGAAAGAGAACGAACATAAATACGCTCGATTTCTATTGGTCAACATTGAGAGTGAATGAGGAAGTTCTAAAAAATTACAATGTTCAGTCGTTATAGTAGGGTCAGCTCCACACGTTGGCCCCATCGTTGCCACTCGTCCAACGTGTGGATCTAAAAGCTGTTGGCAGTTGGCCGTCGCGTGTCAGTTTATCAAAGGAATCAGCTCCAACACTAGCGATTCGTGTCCACAAGTTTTGGCTTTTTCAGTCTTGTTGTGACGTGCATCGAGTGCGTCAAGTCATGATGTTCTTGTCCACGCTGGGCTGCTGCCGCGCCGCCCGCGAATGAAAAGGTTTTAGAATATAGATAACTTTCGGTAATATGGGAAGCTAGCCGGAATGACATTAAGAATATTTTCTGAAGGTTACAGGTTGGATTTCCACCGCGGGACAAATTTTTGTATGATCTGCAAATATTTGCCTTGGGTCTGGGTGTTTTCTATATATAATGTATGAGAAGAAGCCATTCCGACCCATCTGTGTTGTCTCAAACGTAGCCTCTCCTAGTCTGTGGTTTTAACTTGATTTTAGTCAGATTTTGATTATTATTTATTGTCAGATCTACGCTTACTGTCTTACTATCTTCGTATGAATGTATCAAAATTATAGGTTCTGAAAAGTATTTAATTTAATTTTTGTTTAGGCTTGAGTAAGCCGAACGTTCCCTTGAGAATATGCGTTCTATAGCATGCCAGAGATCTTGGACTGCACTGCTGCGTTGCATGCATACTAATCTAGTGTCATAGTTATAAGATTATAAATAAATAAAAAACCTTTTTAAAAATATGCTTTTTGTATTTATCTCAGCAAACATTTTCATTTGATACACATATCACGAGGGTGCATAATAGATAATTGGTCCGTCCGCCATCTTTGGGAATCCTGAAAAATCCTTTCTGGAGGTTAGGTTTTTTCTATAGCCATACAGACAGGGTTGCTACCTATTCGAACATTGCCCAACACATTTGGACTAAAAAACTCATGAAACCAACAGTTTATTCCATATTGAAAACCCATTAAACTAATGAATCTACTGACATTTTACATTCGCATAAAATACTATGGCAACGCAGCACTAGCCCCTGGATAGAACTCACCTATTAAGAAAACAGAGCATCGATCGTTTTGAAAGTGGCTTCGTTTTACAGGGGTGTACAATAAAAGCCGTATGTACAAGGTCAACACGTGTAGGGAATGCACACAGCCGCCAGTAGGGATTTGAAAGCCATGGTTTGGAATACAGACTGTGCTTTCCAGGGTCGTGTATTGTCAGGCCGTGTAATCCATGGACGTACAATAAGGGACTCGCCGTCGCTAGACTCCCTCTGCCTCGTTACCTGTCAGTGACCTTTGATGAACCTACTTATTGGTCAATCATTACAAACGAGTG
Source organism: Perizoma flavofasciatum (assembly GCA_958496245.1). Lineage (NCBI taxonomy): Eukaryota > Metazoa > Arthropoda > Insecta > Lepidoptera > Geometridae > Perizoma > Perizoma flavofasciatum. The sequence goes on along the minus strand of OY292434.1, from coordinate 8,883,908 downwards.
GGTATGGTCCTACGACTATAGCCTACCCTAAAAGGGCAAATAGAAAAAAAACAGTCATTGGAAGTCTTGAAGGTTGTCCAAGTTCATGTACATTTCTTTTAGGATGTAAGTATTGCCCCTATCCCCTATTTTGAAATAACACAAAATGAGATACGGCACTTAGTTTTACATTATTTATTATCCTTAATTACGTCTGCCGCCATAGCCCCCCTGGGTGGCTGGCGCCGTCAGCTGGAGGCTGTTGATGTTATTGAAGTCGAGCATCTTCAACATTTCCTTGGTATCAGGGTCAACTTCAATGATGTCATGCTCCAAGGCAGACACCTCTGGCACATAGTTATCTCTCCTCTCGCGCTCTTCCTCCTGCAGCTTGATGGAGATACCTCGCACCTGGGAGTGACGCAGACGCCTCATCAAGTGGGTGGCAAACCTGAAATCATCTTTTATATAAGTGAATGCAATATTATAACCCCTGTATTTCCTTTTGTCTATTGCAGTGCCCTCTAGTAAATTGTGGTGATATAACTTTGAACCTGCAGTAGGAACCATCTTTCTAGACATACAAAATGATTGCAAAAACCGCTTTACAATCCCATAAGAAAATTCAGGGATATATTGAAAGAAACTAAACAATCTCTTATGGCAAATGCAAATGCGAGTTCCTTAAATTTCAGGTAAGGTGAGAAGATGACTCCATGCAGGCATAGCTACAAGTATTTCATATAATATTAAGTTAGTATAAAATAACTTTTTGCAAGCACTAATTTGCAGTGATTCTCTTATGCCTGCAGTTGGTCAGTGACTAGGTTGAGATATTGTGATACAATTTGAATAGTACAGATAGGTTTAAGGTGGACTGCATATTTTTATTACAACCCCACTTGATTTGTACATTATTCCGTAAATTTCATTAATTATGAAAGAAAGTTAATCATTTAATCATCCACACTATATTTTAGACTGGACAAAAGTTGAGATGAACTAAAATAATGTTAGATCTTTCTTTGTGGTAAGCAGAGGTTGTTTAACAACAATACAGCAAGAATTCCTATATATCTTTTTGCATCTTTCCGAAGACGGAATCCACATCCACAAAGCCAGTGGGTATCTATCTACCTACAGTAAATGCACAGAGTAGATCGTGCCACTTTGTTTTCGATTACTTACCCTGCAATTTTGTTGCGGAGGGGCTTAGTGGGGATAATAGCAATTTCCTCACATATTCTCTTGTTGGTATCAAAGTCAAGAGTCAATCTTGTGTAGTATTTCTCAATAATGATTTTCGCCGCCTTCTTGACGGTCTTAGTCCTGACACGACCCTGGAAATAAAGGTTATTTCTTAAATACGCTTACCATGGTTGACACAAGTATTCCACATGATAGTTAAATAATTGCTACACTACATTTTTATGAAGATTCACAAGATAATTCACGATTTTCCACTAAAATAAATTATTTACCATGGCTGAAGCACTGCTGTAATCGCTTTGACAGATACAAAAAGACAGAAAGAACTTGACACATGATAGATGTCAGATTTAGCATCTCATTCATATTTTTGTCTATGGTATGGGAATAGAAAATGATTAATTTTATTAAGCGCCATCCACATTTAGCCCGCCAATCGCGCCGTGTATTTTGCCGTGAAGCTACTAAGCTAAGTGTATAGCACAGGAATGATGTACTAATAGGATTCCCCCAAGTGACTTTTATTTTATAACAGGTTTGATAACAGTCAAATAACAGGGAATGGTTGAAATAGTTAATCATTTCATACTTTCATACCTACGCAGGTTTAAGTATTAGGCTTAAGACTGTCAACAGCATACCTACTGATACCTACTTCACGCATGCATGTGGTATTACGTTGTGCAGTGGACGCAATCGGCGTGCATCGTGTTTGCTCATTCAGTCATGGATGTTTCGTTCTATAAGCTGTCTCAGTAACTCGTCTAATCGTTCGGTTTGCAGGCTAGACTAACGTGGTTTACGGAGAACAGAGAGAGACGGAGCGACCACGCTGCCCATATCTATTATGCATATCTACTCTAAGCTTTGTACCTACCTACTACAATTGTTTAATGATAATATTTTCCTGCCCAATAAGTTGCATGTAACTCGTTTTAAGTGCCTACCTATTAGTAAGTTTGTGTAAGTACCCAAAATTAGCCCAGTTAATTAAGTTTTTTAAGTTTATTAGGTTTACTCATACAGTGAATTTGTATATTCTTTTTATTTATTAAAATAAAAAAAACTCTCGGATGAGTCGAAACTTAGTCGGTGCCTTCACCGATAGAACGGTACGTGAAAATTACAATATGAATCGTAAATTCTTCTAATGATAGATGCAGTTATTTTATAACAGGTATGATAACATCATTACAAACCAAACTTAGTTTTAAAAAAAAAAGACCGTATTTGTCAACCTGATCTATCTCGCAATTATTTCAACCAGAACAATAATTAACGAGTTAACTTTTAAAAATAACACTAATCAGAATGCGATCACGAGCTCCAAAAAACGTCTGTCACAACCAAAAGCCAAGAACTGAATGAGAGCATACTTGTTAAGCATTATGGTATTTGCTAAATGTGGCGGACGCCACATTTAGATTATCTGTGCTGTGGGTATCAGAAACTACGGGGTACAATGGTGCCACAGCACCCAGACCCGGAACAAAACATGCAAATATTTGTTTCGCAGCGAGAATTGAACCCACACTTCTTGCGTCTCAGCTGGCTACTCGCCCACCGAGGAGGTCGTCAAAAAGTATTTAGGATGTCTGCGAACGGCTTAATGAGAGGACGGCGATCGATTCCGTTGATTGTCGATGGTATCGAATAGAGCGATTTCAAATTTTCATTCATTAATTCATTCATTAAATTTTGCTTGCCGCGTTTTGCCGGCGGTGCACGTTGCGTGTTAAAAAATAGTGATTTAAGCCAGTAATTCGCAAAAAGTTAACATCCTTAAACGATTCTGATCGTGGAACCTCGTTTCACATCATTGTTTTCTTGTCAGTGGAATTAAATATCCAACAAAATGTTTTGGGGTAAGTTTTCAGCCGGTCCCAATGATTTAAGCGTATCACCACGTGTTGTAACGACCATCCCTGCATGCATTGCTTCATGATTGTATGTAATTCTAGGCTTAAATCATGACTCGGGGCAAATCAGTTTATCTCAAATTGTAGGTATATGTACAACTTCAAAATTTCATGAACATTTACGAAGAATGCTTTCGATATCAATGGACTCAGGAACTGCTACAGAAAAAGATGGAATCATTTGAAATGCATAGTTCAGTAGTAATAGGATACTAAGTATCTGAACCTTCGCCCCTCAAATTGGCTAGATCAGCTATCACTTCTAGGCTCCTACTTGTTTCTACAGTGAGAAGTTGACTGTTTATAGCTGAAATCCAGGCGAGACTTCCAATAAATGTGCAAGTGGTGTAACACGCTGTAAGCAAAAAGCTAAAACATGCACTTTAATAAGGTTATAAACAACAGCTGATTCACGATGACATGTACCTACCAATTTAATTTTATGTACACTTCAATCTTTACAAGTTGTACTCTTTCCTGACCCTGATCAACCCATTTCCGTAGGTCCCTTGCTATATGGTGACTAGTCTTCATGGTGATGGTATGGTGACTAGAAATATGGTATACTTCCTACTAATATCAATAAAGCGAAATTATGGTTGATTGCTCCTTTATCTTTGTAATGGCTGAAGCTATTTGGATTAAACTTTAATCAGGCATTGTACATAGTAATAACACATTGGGTGTACATGACCCAAGCTTGGTCTACATTATAATTTTGTTTCTGAATCTCTTCTAGTTAGTTTAGCCCTGGGTCCTGAATGAATAGTATCCCAAAACAAAACTCATAAAGAAAATGCTGGAGAAGCCCCATGCTAAGAAAAATGACACTTGAAACAGAAGCTTTTCCAAAACAACAAGCCTCTATGATAATATTTTTCTGAAAGGTGGTTGTTTAGGTGGTAAATGGATCAAACTTTCCTCTACTCTACGTATCTGTTTTGGAATCATTTCATCTTTTATCAATATAGTTCAACAAAGTACACTGCACAAAGTATAAGACTTTTCAGTGTCCTTACATTATCATTAATTCATACATTACTCTTAGGTCATAGCAAAAGTTCTGGATCTGAGGATGTCGATCATGGGGATGATAGTTGTGAGTGTGTTTATGTCTTTTCATAAACACGCTATCCATTGTTAAGTCTTTATCAACAAAAATACTAAACAGTCAACAGTCACATACATAATATGGATATTGGACTATACTAGGATTCCTTATATTGTGGGTATCGAACTACGAGTACCATGGTAGCACAACACCCAAACCTGGAACAAATGTCTGAACAAGCAAAAATTTGTTGCTCAGCAGGAATCGAACCCACAACTCGAGTTACATGCTGCTCAACTGACTACTGTTCGGCAGCACCATAAGGTCATCAAACAGCAAATGACGTGGGTCTTTCTATTTCCAGGATTGATAATGGAACCGAACAAGCGGTACACTCAAGTGGTGGAGAAGCCATTCCACATCTCACAGGCTGCCATGGACACATCTACAGGAGACAATGAATCCTGTCAGGTCATGGTGGTTGTAGATGGCAAGAATTTTCTTGTGTGTACACTGCAGAAGAGCAAACAGATCCAGGTCCCACTTGATCTGTACTTCAAGACTGGAGATGCTATCTCTTTCCTCACTAATGGTTAGTTTTCTACATTTATAATGTTTTACCTACAATTAGAATATCACTACAATATTTTATAGTATGCCAAAAGATCTGTCTTACCAGACAAAAAAAAAAGTTTGGGTTAACAGTTTAAATACCATATAATAATTACTGAACTATCAAGCATATACAATAATAATATGAACAATAATGAGAAACCTAGAGTACACTTGCTAAAGCTCCTGAGTCAGCCAGGTACTAGCCAAGAAAGCACATCTTTACAACTTTTGTCTGTCAAACAAACATTTTGAAAAATATTTTTGTCAAAGAGACAAAAATTAAACATAAGTAGCATGAAAGGTTTTGTACAGTACAATGAGAAAGTAAATACAAATGATTTAGAATGCCTACTGGTTAAGAAAAGCAATGAGATTTTTAAGTTGGTAGGATTTCACAAGGTGCATCTGTGCCGTAACAAAGGTCATAAATCTTGTGTAAGTTATTGGTAACAATAAATTTTCCAGGCAAATCCAATGTCCACTTGACTGGGTACTTGGACCCTGAGTTTGAAGACGAGCCCTCGGATGATGATGAGGAGGCCGAAGAGGAAGAGGAAGAAGTCCCAGAACTGGTGCCAGCCAAGAACAAGAGGAAACTCAACGACAGCAGTGAAGCATCTACTAACAAGAAGGCTAAGGTACTTACATCATTATCTGTCTGAAGAAGGCCTCACACTAAAAGTAGCATACCATCAGCCTGGAAACTGATCGGCACATCCTCAACTTGAGCCATTAGTATTGAAACTCCATACTGCAATGCACACTAATCGACATCGTAGTATCGCCTTGTCTCAGCACAAATAAACGGCTAGCAGTGAGTGGTCAAATCGCCAACGCCGCACTTACATCTGGCCATCGCTGTGCTTACGCTTCTCTGGCCGCGCCTACCGCCCGCGCCGCAGAGGCAAAGAACATTTTCATTACACTGCATAGTTCCCCAGGTAGCCGCGCTGACACCACGAGGTGCTGAGCTGTTGCCGGTTATGTGTTTAAGTTGCGTTGACCTCTGGGTGACAGCGAGGCGTCGCCGAGGCGGTGCCGACGGTGTTGATACGGTTCTGGACTGATATGTGTGTAAGAGTGTCCCTGACTCACTCAACCTTAATGATGTCATTGGTTCATCACATTGTGAGCCTTAATAATTATAAAAATAATGTTTATTATTCAGACTACATAATCTAAAAGTGTTAGTTAGTTAATAATACGAAAATGGACGGAGACACCAGGCTTGATGACAAAAGAATGTGTTTATTTTGGACATTTCTGCTAAACTCGTGTCAACAGCATGTTATGTCAGAAAAAATATATTAATAAACATGGCGTTTCTTTTGAAGATCTAAAAAATATATTTGAATATATCAGATTTTAACACTCTGGTTATGAGTTTTCATTCACACATTTCTTTGTTTGTAGAAGGACAAAAAAGCCAAGAAACCTGCTGCTGAGGACAGCTCAGATTCAGATGATGATGATGGTGACCAGCTCCAGAAGTTCCTCGAGGGAGAGGACATAGATACTGACGAAAACGATGAGTCCTTCAAAGTGAATACATCTGCTGAACCAGACAGGTGAGAATTGGAGAGCCACCAACTTATCTATGGCTTACTTGCTAAAACCACTAAACTGAACTGTGAGAATTCGTTTAAACTCCTGAATGTGCTATACTCAAAAGAGTACAGAATATAGATGATGATTATGGGGGTGTTGATCTTGGTGATTACAGTAGTGGATGTTTTTTTACCACTATTCTTTATAATCATATTAAACCCAAAATAAACTGTGGCTTTGGGTGCAGATTAAAATGCTTGTCAGCATAGACTTATGATTATGTTTACTTCTTGTCTGATAAAAAGTAATTTTTATTACAATTTTACAGTGATGAAGAAGAATCTGATGATGAAGCGGAAGATGAACAAGAAGCTGCTGAAGAGGGAGAGGAGGAGGATGACTCCTCGGCTGCAGATACCAGTCTCGACACAAGCAAGGAGGAATCCAAGGTATGTTTAAAAAAATATGAACTTAAGGCAGGATGGGCCGAAAAGTGTGGTCTTTTATCTCCTCGTCTATTGTAATAAAAGAACAACCATGAGAATAAAACCATACAACCATGATACTTTGTTCTTCATTGTACACACAGCAAATACAGACAACTTACATATCAGACTTTACAAAGGCAAGCTTAACTCAAACAAGAGTTTGGTTCCAGCAAACCTTTGAGGATAGGGACGGCTAATAAATAGTGGTAGGTATGTGGACACAAACAAATAGATTTTAACCATAGAACTAATTGTAACATACAAATACCTAAGTACATATAAATATATGATAGTACTAGCTTCTGCCCACGGCTTCGCCCGCGTGGTACCCGGATAAAAAGTAGCCTATGTGCTATTCTGACGTATAAGTTATATTACTGTAAAGTTTCATCAAAATCTGTTCAATCGTTTTTGCGTGAAAGAGTAACAAACATCCATCCTCAACAAACTTTCTTGTTAATTATATTAGTAGGATGGTTAAAGTAGAATACATAGCATATTTTTTAACTAACAAATTTAAATAGTGACTTCATATATCCTTAAAAATTGATTGCTTAGACTCTTTTAAAAATGTTGTATTTCTTTTTACTATGTTTCTGTGTTTATATTGTAAATTGGTGTTATGCACAATAAAGAGTTTATCTATCTATCTATCTATCTATTTCATAGGTCTCAATAATTTATATAAATTATAATGATTTAATTTGCACTGATACAAATGAGCTCTACCGAAGAGGTGTAAAACCGCGGCTTTTCTCGCTGGTCGTGGTCGATGCCATTAGTTACCAAAACGAATGATGTTGTTTGTTAATTTCAAGGTGGACATGTCCAAGCTCACCAAGTCACAGAAGAAAAGGCTCAAGAAGAAACTGGCTCAGCAAGCAAAGGATAAGCCACAGGTGAATGGAGTCGACAAAGCAGACAAAGCTAAGGTATGCTGTAATCATTTGTAGATTTCGAGACAGTGGTGGAAAGAACCTCTTTTTTGCAATCAGTTTTGTTCATAGGAATTCTAGGCTGATCCACTTTTTTAAATCAAATAAATATTTATATTTTCATCATAACTTTCCTAATATTTGCTAAAAACGTTCTTGGGCTAATTTTCGAGGTAATCCTACTTGTGTTTTTTGTACGAGAGTCTAAAGTCTCCTTAACCCACAACTTCGGAGTACCGATAATACAACCAATACTGCACGAGATTGAAATACAAAAGTGGTAATAATCTTTTTGTAGAAAGCTGAGCCTCAACAGAAGGCAGAGAAGAAGAAGCCTGAAGCCAAGAAAGAGGAGTCCCCAGTTGAGAAGAAAGAAAAGAAGGCGCTCAGTGGCGGAGTCAACGTCGAGGACACGAAGGTTGGGGCGGGAGCCGTCGCCAAGCCCGGGAAAGTGGTCATGGTATGATTTTAATCCTCTTTCTTGCCCCCTGGTCTTTGTTCAAACAAAGGCTTCAGCTTCTTTATTAGTATAGATTGTACACATGGAGAATACAAGCAAAAAACTTAAATATAGGACATGTACATTGGTGAATTTAACCTTAACAAGAGCTTCTTTATGTTTGTTTATCACAGGTTCTTCTTAGTTATCCTCTTTAGGTCAGTGGATCAGTCGAAGTCTGTAGGCATGAAAAGAGCCTACCTATGACCTATGTAAGAGTACCATTTTAGTAAAAGGATTCAGCAAGCCTAACAGAGAGGCAATGCACCAATAAAAAAATGTCGCTGGTAGGACACACTAATATTGGGCCACTGAAAGATATAGAAGCAACCTTTAAAAATGTCGTATTGACATTATAAAGCTCCTTAATAATCAAAAATCATAATAAAAATTAAGTCTCGGTCCTCGCATTCGCGTTTTTTTTTTTTTTTTAAGGGTGGCCGTAATCGGTGGTAACTTACCACTGATTACGATTACTGAAACGATGCTGGAATGCTACTCAACATTTAACTCACAACAGATTAAAAAGTGACAGCCTTATACCTACAAAGCATTTAGCGAAATCTCTTTCCAACTTAAATCTTGAGTAGGTATTTAACAGCTAGTCTTCTAAATTATATTTTTTTTTCTCAGGTTTACTACGAAGGTCGTCTCAAATCAAACAACAAGATGTTTGACAACTGTCTGAAGGGTCCTGGGTTTAAGTTCCGCCTCGGCGCTAAGGAGGTGATCAGCGGCTGGGATGTCGGTATCAACGGCATGAAGGTTGGCGGCAAGCGACGCATCATCTGCCCGCCCGCGATGGCGTGAGTACTTATAACATCAACCAAAAAAATTGATACCGCTGCAACAGTCAGCGTCTCAAAGTGATGTGTGGCAATAAAATCTATCTAAGAACCGTCCTTGAAATTGTACTCAAATTTCCTGATACCCATTACAGGAAATCCTAGATTTCATATAAAATATTATTATAAAAAGTCTGGCTTTATGTTAAATGTAAATGTTTGAAATTTTTTAAGCTTCTTATTAGAGTTCATCATCATCCAACATTGCAGGCTCCCTTCCCCCACTGTGTATAGGCGTCTCATAACTGTCACCATTCTTCAGTGTTGTAAAAGGATGCAATTGTTTGCCAACAGGTATGGAGCTAAAGGGTCACCCCCTGTCATCCCACCAAACTCGACCCTAGTCTTCGATGTTGAGCTGAAGAATGTCAAGTGAAAGTTGTAATAAGTTGATGTATTTGTGTTAAGGACATTGTTGTAAATGAAAGTTATTGAAAGTTGCCATTTGAAGATTGCTGGTAAGCATTAATGCTGGTTTATACATTGGATGTGATGCATCTGCATTTTATTTGAATGTTTCCTTGGAAAGCTTTGTGATGTCTTGTTACACATTGTAGATTTTGACTGATTATCTAATTCTAAGGAATAATTGTCATGTATAGCATTTTACCACATGTATTCACAAGGAAAATGTTAAGGTGAAAATAGGTTTTCTAAAAACATTGTAATGCAGAATTGCTTCATATCCTCAAACGAAATAGGAAAGTTCAGTACTATAAGTTAGGTCTAAGGAATAAACTGGACAATCAATAAATACCTGACTGTATTGGCTATATTTTTATTTAGATTATTAATTTTTTTCCACATTATTGATTTTACATTAAAACAGTCATTTTTTTTTTATTTTGTAAAAATTCTAACCTAGGGTTTTTATTTTACTTTTATTACAATGTTTTATTCTTGCACAAATGTTCTCAATAGCTAAATTTAAAAAATATAAAATTATGGCAACTAATATCATGATGTAGATTATCTAGTTCAAGTTATCATCTGTATTCATTTACATTATAAGTTTGTCTTGATTCCGACTATTATTATTAAGAATAATATAGAATTACTTTATATTTTAACAGTGTAATAGCGATGATTGTACCAAATTTAACTTTTATCCAACAATGTTTCATCATCAAAATGTTTTAAAATCTGATCATAGTGAAATAAAATTCAAGTTCCAGAATATTGTTTTATTTCTTTATTACATAATTAGAATTAAAGATTAGTATGCAAAGCAGTAGTATCACAAAAGAGGATATGCAAAGCTAAATAAATGCTGAATTGATTTGATCCCCACAAATAAATAAGTGGTGCAGGTTACAAAAATAATGTATTTTATATACCTAGTTTATATAATTCCTTGGTTAATAAGCTATTCTGACTTTAACCTCTCAGGCTTTGCGATAGATTCATGTGGATTTGGTTCACTTTCTGTAGAAGTATTGGTTTCATTTTCAGTTGACAAATCCTTTAATGGTTTCTTTGAGAAAGCACAGGCACCGCCTTCACATGAGAATGGGAATTCTGTTTTCACCACGTTTCCTTGTTCGTCTTTTACAGCCCATGGGTTCCAGAACCGTAAAACATAGGGCTGAATAAACCTGTGCCACAAAAACAGGAGAGCTGGAATGATGAAGCACGGCACGCAAACCATTTTATTTTAGATGAAGACTGAATAACTGCAAAAGATTTTTTAGTAAGTCAACCAAGGCCAAAATGCATACGGTTTCCGTGACTAATTTAATTATTAAACATATAATTGTTATAGCCAACCAAAAATTTGCCTTGATATTTTTGTTTTTGACATTTGGGGTTTTCCTCATTGATTTGGCACATCGTAATATGTCAATGTCAAACAAAAGCACTTCACTCATCTGTAAGAGCTGCCTTCCAACTTCGGCGTCGCTATGAACTCCCGGCTCTAATTTGTGAGAGCGTTTTGAAAAAAAAGGGAAAAACGTCGCTTCTGGGCCCGAACACGTTCCCCGATAGTGAAAGCCGAACTTAACAAAATGGGGCAAGAGATTTCAGTGGCCGTGCAGGCTTGGCGAGGTGCATCATGGGATGTTAGGATAGACCAGGCTGAGGTGCCATGTCGTACAACCTTCTCGTGTGCCTGTGAGCTCTTGTCGCTTATGGATCAGACGGATCCGGGGTGAACGGGCGCCCTTTTCAGGGCGCGAGTGTGGGGTCACTGGCGGAGATCGGGGGACTCTGCCGGCTTGCACGGCCCCACACATGGCCGGGGCCCGGGTGGTTCCTGGGCCACCCGTCGGGGTAAGATGGTAAATGCTAACGCGACCCCATCTTGCCCCACTACGGCGGGCGACGTTAACCGGGGGGGTTTTAGTGGGTTAGATTCCCACATACCCCCTTTCGCCACCCCCGTGGCGGAAGGGGGATGCGTGGCACTTCCCTCCTTAAAAAAAAAAGACCAAGCTGCAGAACACAAAACAAGCTAACGTGCCCTCAACCGCCAACTCACAAACGCGCCGATCCCAACATACTCCCTACTGGATGAACATGGCCAAAGGAAATTCGCCCCAGAAATCCTGGCTGCTCACTTGGAGTTGCAGTTCACTTCTCATCCTGTTCCGGAAGACGCAACGATGTTATCACTGACCATCACGCCCTAGTTAACGCCACAGTTATGGAGTTCTTATCGAGCTCGATACCGCTCCTCAATAGAGAAGACTTCATATCTCCCGCCGAAGTACGGAAGGCCGTCCTTCGTTTACCCAGAAGAAAAGCGCAAGTGTACGATGATATCCCCAACTTTGCCCCCCGCCATATTCCACGCAGAGGGGTGACTGTACTGGCCAAACTCTTTAATGGAATTCTACGAACCGCCAACTTCCCGAACTTATGGAAATGGGCAAAGTCATCGTTCTCCCAAAGCCTGGCAAGGATCGTCGACAGCCAGGAAGCTACCGACCCACCACACTGCTCCCAACCATAGCGAAGCTATTTGAAAGGCTGCTGCTGTGAAGACTGGGACCCTGTATCGAGCCTAGGCCAGAACAATTTGGATTCCGCAATCAGCACTCTACTACGCTCCAACTCACACGCGTCATGCACCACCTCGCCAATGAGCTAAGCTACGGCCACTCCACAATGGCAGTGTTCCTGAACGTGGAGAAGGCGTTTGATCACGTTTGGCACGCTAGCCTCTTGCTGAAGCTTATAGCATCTAGCACCCCACTCGCGATCACAAAGATTGTGGCGTCTTTTCTTGAGAACCGGAGCTTCTTTGTATCGGTCGAGCAAGCAGAGTCCCAGCGCCGACCTATAACTGCTGGAGTTCCACAAGGAAGTTGTCTTTCACCTGCCCTATATGCCCTAATACACGGACGATATTCCAACAGACAACTCCGGAGGATACTTTAGGGAACGGGGAGTCTGACGTCACGCTCGCCCTGTTCGTGGATGACAGTGCATTTGGAGTGCAGTGACCTTTCCTCTGCTAAGGATCCAAGTATCGCCGCTCATCAGATGCAGCGCGTCCTCGACCTTCCGCTGGTGTTGTTGGACAAGTGGCGTATGGCTGTCAATGTCAGCAAAACAGCCACGTTACTGGTGACTCGCCGGCGCAACATACTTGCACCACTAAAGCTGCGAGAAGAGGAAGTTAAGTGGGAGACCTCCATCCGCTATTTTGGTATTCACATTGACAGGTCGTTGAGCATGGACTGTCAGGTGTAGCACGCGTTGGTCCAGACGTGTGCCACCCGCGCGATACTACGACTTGTCCTCTCTTCGAAGCTGCCACTGAGGACCAAGATGGGATCTATAAGACCTACATCCGCTCGCGGTTCTTCTACGCGGCACCATACTGGTACGCCCTGTGCTCAGCTACAAACAAGAGGCGGCTGCAGGCGCAGCAGAACATTGCCCTCCGAACTTGCACAGGAGCAGGGCGCTACGTCAGAAACGACTGCCGCTACATTACGTCAATGCTATTGCTCCACTGCATGCACGGTCCCCGACGTCCGAAGATCCTGGCGGCCTCTGCCTCACGAAATCTTGGGCGCACCAGAAGATTCCTCGTAAAAAATTAGCGCCACTGTGGGCTCAATACAACAGCCACACACAGATGGACCACCTGAAGCCATCTGGGCAACTGCCAGGAGGATTTTTGCCTCCGGAATTGAAGCCAGGGCAAATGATGTCAGCTAGAGGCCCTTACCCGCAGCTCGAAGAAAAAAAAAGTAGCTGCTGACGACCCGATTGATTGGAGTTCCGCATTGTGGGGGGCGGCTCACTCGAAAGCAATTCCCGGGAGGTGTACGCACGTCAGAGGTCATGCATGCAATGGGGCAATACCATGAAGGCAAATGCCGGCCATTGTCGTCGGCGCGGTTGAGCATCCGACACGTGCCAAGATGGTTATAAAGTCTGCCACTGTCGGTACGTCCACGTCCCGTGCAATAACGTCGTTCCTGACATATCTGTACATCTACCCAAACGCGGAGAGTAATATTTTTTTTTCCAGCCATGCGCTTTATGTTGATGTATGAACATAAGGAATACCAAGCGGGAGTTGGTATGAACATAGGTTTTGTAGACACTTTTAGTGGCATCCTGACGCTAATACGCTAATTGTGTCACAAAATTACGCAAAAATAACGGGACAGTGATTGTTTTTAAATTTAAATTAAAAATCAAACATCTTAAGCTAAGTTAGTTTACTGAATAGTGTCAGACATTATTTAACTGTAGTCAAGACAAAAAACTTGTTTGTATAATTAAAAATATTCGTTGCACGCTTGCACGACTTTCAGTCTCTTAGGTAAGAGGGGGACAGTGGATATTTATATGGACATTTTTAATACCTATTCGAAACAAAGTTTTTTTTAAATAAATGAATGCATGCCGGTTTTATGACGTTTCTAAAATGTATAACAGAGACTCAGATAACATTCCAACCACCATAATGTAATGATTTATGACAGAAACTTATTTTTTGCTATATGGGAAGTTTAATTTTCATGAAAGTGGTCAACTTTTTGAAAAACACTTATATATCTAGCAGAATTTAGACTTATCTAGCGCATTCGGCTTGGCAGACCTGTCAGGTAAAGTATTTATTTGCTCAGAACAAAATGGGAGACGAGTTAAAAGACCAATTGGTAAAAATAGTTTAGCTTTTAAAAAAAATACATTTGTAGATAAATTCAAAATTTAATAGACAAAGAAAACTTTTATGTACCTATCTACCTACTTATGTACTTGTCATAACAAATTTAAACTTTTATAATCTTAACGTAGGTACTTAGGTTAACACGAATTAAACAATGTAGGTACCTATGTAAATAAGTATACTTACCTACGTACGTAGGCAGGTACATATAAGGTATATCCATTTTGTTTTTTCATAGGCACCTTAAACTACAATAAATAGCACGTATTACCCTGTAAGATGAGTTTTGTTTGAGCTTATAGTAAAATTACATTTACCAACCTAATATTAGTAGGTAGGTTCCCGTTCAGGTATAGGCCTCCAACTGGATGGCTCTACATACAAAGTCCTTAAAAACCCTTTGACTTTGAAAGGGTTTTTATTCAATGAAATCACAAGAGACATTAGAAACTTCAACTTATAAACTACGTGAATTAATTTTATTAAAATGAATTTACACTGATTTCTCATGTCTATAAGTAACTATAATGTCATTTTGTAGTAGGTAGAACAGAGGAACCTTCATGTACAGTCGCGGCCATCAATTTGTGTCCCATTAATTTGAAAATTTAAAAATAGAACAGAAAAAAATTATGCAATAATTAACCACCTAGTATCATTTAACTATATAATAAAGTATCTACGTACCTACGTCAAATCAAACAGCGTTTAACGTGGTCCGATTTTGGAATTATGGCGATATGACCGAGTTTGTACATGCTACTTATGGCCCGGTCAAACTGACGCGGTGGCGATTAAAGAGACAAGAGGGGCTAGACAAATACCACTTTACCGCATACCGCAGCAAATGTCATTTCCATTCCATCATTGACGTTAACGCCTGCGGAAAGATAAAATTGTATGGAAATGTCACGTGACATTTCCGCAGCAAATGTAATTTCCATACAATTTTATCTTTCCGCAGGCGTTAACGTCAACAAAAAGTGGTATTTGTCTAGCCTCCAAGGTTGTCAAAGTTGGCGTCAAGGTACTGATCGCCATCCACAGTCACTATTACTGCGCCCGTTTGTCCGGCCCTTATTCGATATTTTAATTTTCACAACTCTAATAAAACACATAAAAAATATGTACCCTTTGGTAGGTACATTACATTCTCTCGTAATTAACTAACATTAATATATTTTGAATAGATACCACTTTAATTTAATGAGATCTTTTCTCACAGCGCTCGTACCTTCTTATCTACACTTATTGTCTAGGTACTAAAAATATGATGACTATAAATTTAACAACCAAATAAATAAAGAATTCTCTTTCTATCATTTACCTAGGCTAGAATAAAATATTTTGTAGAATAGTCTTTGTTTGAATAAAAACAAAAAAAAAACAAGTTTCTAACCACAAACGAACCTGAAACTCATAGTTTCAAATGCAAAGTTTCATGGCACCTCATACATCTTATCACAACACTTCACAGCACCGGGTAGTTACTGTCGCCCGCTTCTAACGCCTTCCTGAGAGACGCGGGGATTTCGGGCATCTTATAAATAGGATCCGAGATAGGAGGCAGCACTAGCGCTTCCACAGATTTCTCGTAGCTCGTGTATGCGAGATAGAGTTGCGACACTCTGTTGATTTCGTCCTCGGACATTTCAACGGCGCGCAGTTGTTTCCTGAGGTCCGCGGTGGTGGGCTCGCCGCATTTAGCGCAGATCTCCTCGAGCGGCTTCGCTCGCTTCTTCGGGACGTGCTTGCAGTTAAGCGGCTCGATGAACTTGTATTTTTTCGGCTTCATCGTGTTCCGGCGGTCCTCGTCCGACAGTACCACGACGAGTCTCTTCGCCGCCCGCGCCACCACCTCCCCACCGCTGCTCACGAGCGCCTCGCAGAGCTCCTCAGACGGGTTCTTGCAGTCGTAGTATACGCAACGCGACTCCGAACTTATCACCGTATTATTCTCGATCTGCAAACTGTACCGTAGACGGATCTTCGTAGGCTTCTGCGTGTATTTTAGATAGACGTGTATCGGAATATCGATCGAGGCGCAACCCGATTCCTGAACCTCATAGGGCGGCTCTTGTAGCACTGCGAAATGGAAACAATACAAAAATTATTGCACGTAGCTAGGTATTTACCGAGCGAAGTGAAATGATAGTGATAGGTGAGTTAGTCTCGGTCTGAGCGAGCCGCGGTTCGAAGTTGAATGCGGGCTATCAGCGCGACAGATAATGATGATGAGAGTTTAAACAAGCCGTCATTACGGTGAAAATGGAAAATTACGCAACTATTCAATGTCACAGTTGGCTATTGCGATATTTCATTCAACTTATGACACGATAATGATATGGACGATAAGGATGTAAGTAGGTGTTTACTGTTCGTAGAAGCTACGAAAGGTAGTAGGCAATTAGTTTTGTGCCACTAAAAACTGCTTCAGCCTGATAGTGATAAGGAAGTACCATACCTAGACCTTTTAAGGCGTAGGTAGACCTTTTTAGGATATTATTACGACTATACCACGTACCTACTTTACGCTTGTTGACGTAAGGTAGACCTGGGGGGTTAAACAAATACCTCACGCTTTCTTTTCCTTTCACGCTAACGCAAATTTGTCAAGGTAAAACTTGGCAGCTGTCACGTGACATTTCCACAGCTAATGTCATTCCCATAAAAAGTTGCAACCAACCTGTCACGTGGAAGGGATATCATATCAACTACGTACTTGTGAAATGTAATGTTTGGCCGTGTTTCTGACAACCCATTACTTGGTATTCTCAACGATCTACGCACTGATATGTATCTTAGGATCACCATCATAGGGAATAAAGTCGTGAGCATGTTTTTTTTAAGTGGTAAAGAGATTATTAACGTACACTACAAGCCCTAAGCTTAGTAGTGGTTTATTGTTTTTTTTCCATCAGAAATCTATCAAAAAGTTCTAAGTCTACCTTAGTTTACTTAGTTAAGGCATTTGAAAGGCTAATAGGAATTAAATGCGCAGGCAGTGTTGAACGAGCAAGAGGAATATCTCTCACCTCGTTTTGGGTAGACGAAGGCAGAAGGCGGGCGCAGATAGAATACCACCTTGTGGACGAACCCGCTGATGTCCCGACCGCTGATGCCGCGAACCCAAACACGCCAATCTAATGCCAAGGCCCGTCCGTTTGCGGAACGCCGAGGTTCACAAGCGTGGCCCACCTCTAGCCATATGCGTACGCACATCTGGAACAAAATGAATGAACGAACACTATCATGTACTCTTAGACAAATTATAAGGCATAAAGTATATAGTACAATAAATAAATAATGCTGGACAATCCACACAGCATCATCTAGCCCCAAGCTAAGCAGAGCTTGTGTTATGGGTACTAGATGACTGATATACTTAATACAATACATTACATAGATGGATATTTTTTTTATTATACATAGAAAATACCCAGAACACCCGGAACAAATATTTGCAGATCATACAAACATTTGTGCCAGGGCGGGATCGAACCCGCAACCTCCTGTGTCGCAGGCGGACCATCGCCCACCGCGCCACATCGGTCACAATGGCGGCCTTATAGCTGAAAAATATAGTGAATTAAATATTACAGCCTAGCATAGATGAGAATGATACGCAACTTCCTATCCAGTTTTCAACGACCTTACAGAAACCTATCACATAAGTATACCTAGATATGTAATGGAATTAGTTTACCCAATTTCTAAATAAACAATCAAATAAACTAATACGAACTCAATATGATTAAAGAATGCTTTTGTTGAAAGAGACTGTAATTATTTTGAGTAACTTAAGTTAATTGTACGATACCAATTTAGTTAGGTAGTTACCTACCATATTTATTGTCGATTTTTACACAAAAAATAAGTAGAAAGGTAGTTGTTGCTTTGAGAACTTTGAGGTTCAAACTAACAATAATATGAGAGCAACGATACCTACATGTGTGACGATAGGTACTATTTTTGCCATGCCAACAATTTTGCGGTCAGCGGCATTTACTACAGAATCAGCAAAATTATCAATAAAATAATTTGTTATACATAACCAGCAAGTATCTAACTAATGCAGACTTCAGTACTTTTATCGCAGTCATAGCGATTTTTATAACTCAAATATTTCTGGAGACCATAGACTTTGTTGAACATTGGTTTAAACATTAAAAACATTTAAAGATCTGCCTATGAAAAATACGATCGAAATTTACTTTTTCCTAAATGAGCACCGAAATACTCAAATTGCTATTAAATTTTGGTCGCTCACTGCACTTGTTTCAGTTTCTACATACTATTACTAGAAGTACCTACTTATTTCAGTTTATTGTAGAACATAATTGAACTTTATTAGTTATTTATATTATTGTATTACATTATGTTCAAGCAAATAAATGAATCTGTCTGAATCTTTCTTCCAACTTGGTAGCCAGAATAATTAAGTTACCAATAGCATTGTCTAAAGTAGGTAGGTACTTGTGGCTTGCAATATCACCATCCCTTTTAGTATAAATAGGTGCATACTTTATGTAAGAAAATGTTTTCATACGAACATGTTCTGTCGATATCGTGCCGAACCCTGTGGCGCAGTGGGCGAAGGCCCGCCTGAGACGCAGATGGTCGAGGGTTCGATTCCCACCGCGGGAGAAATGTTTGTAAGATTTACAAATATTTGTCTCGGGTCTGGGTGTTTTCTACGTATAGTATGTATGTATTTACAAAAAAATATATATATATAAGTAGTTTATCAGTCATGTAGTTCCCATAATACAAGTTCTGCTTAGTTTGGGGCTAGATGGTGCTGTGTGGAGCACATAATGTCCAGCAATATTTATTTATATATTTATTTTATGATATTTGGTAACCATAGAATGCAATTTTGTGTGTTGCTGATAAATGCTAATTGGAAGATAAGTACAGTCGCAAGGTAGAACCAGACAGATATCGATCTTAATACATTTATTGTTTACCATTGTTTCCCACATTTCATCAACTTGAGACCACTTTACAACGAGGAGTACTTACTCGGAGACTTATAAAAGAAAAATCCTGTCTTTATTTAGTGTTTTAGGTAGAGTCTAAAACAGGATTTTGCGACTTTATTAGAATTTAACTGCACCGTTTCCATTATTTTTAAACACCTGTAATAATTTAACATTAACCAACAGCTCTGAAAGCGATTTAAGTGCTCTCAAAATGTCAATGTTTTTAAAATTTTAACTAAACAAAATATATTAATATTTTGTTTAGTTAAAATTTTAAAAACGGCTAATTGCCGCAGTTTTCTTCGATTTAGCTGACGTTTCGTCACTAGTTTCAATTCTATATGTACCTATTTAGTCAGCCGGCCCTAGATTCTAGATAGCTAGAGGCTTGTGGAGTGATAGATAACTTAGATAACTAGCTATCTATGCTTATAAAATCGTTTGTCTTGACTGACTGATCTATCAACGCATAGCCAAAACTACTACTTAAGTCTAAAAAGGTGAAATTTGGAACATAGGTTTATTTTATCGCGTAACCCTGTGCTGAAGGATATTTTAAATTTCCACTTAAAGGGGGGAAATGGGGGATGAAAGTTTGTAAAGGAGCATCGGTTTCATTATAAATAAATAAGACATGTATCAAGGTTTTTGGATTTGCACATTTTAGGGGGGAAATGGGGTTGAAAGTGTGTATGGGAGTAAATATGAGTTTTTTAAAACACGACTCCACGGGTGCTAAGCCGCTGGCAACAGCTAGTCAAATATATGACCGAATCACTTGAACATAATATATATTGATTTTAGAACTTCAGCAATCTATCAATATGTCCTTTTCAATTGATTACCTTCAATAGTTAATGGACTTTGTTCTAGAACCAATTGTTTCTGTTACGAGTATTTGTGCCGCCGGCGGTTACACCTGCCTCTTTGATACCTACTATAAGGTAGGTTATCTATCTGTCTATTGGTTTGGTGGCCTTCTCTCATTCATTAGGTATCATGAATCATGCACGGAGGAAAATCGCTCTATTTCAACGTTGCAACTACGAACAAAAGTTGTTTTGTATGTCTCAGAGCGAATGTTAGTGTGATACCTACCTACTCTGGCGTCGTACCACAGTGCTTTACAGGCTAAAGTCTATTTGTCATGATAAATGATAAGTATCAAATTATTTTTTCAAAATGTTACAACCGTAAAGTTTCGTCATCTATTGCAGCGCTCCCTATAGTTGTGGCGATAAAACCTAGCTAAGATTGATTACAAGAAACCGCATTGAAGATAAATGGTAACAGTCAAACGTAAAAAACACCTCATTTGGCAATCCCATACTCTTCATGCCGCTGGTAAAAATGTGAATAAAATGTAAAAATGCGAAGTAACAATTTTATTTATTTTATAATCAACTAGCAAGGCTATCAAAATAATCTCTGTTTCTGGAAAAGTGTATAAGTAGGCTACAGAGTAAAGTAATAGGTATCTATTGCTACAAAGCATGATCCTTGACGGTAGACCAATTTTTCAATGAAAACTAAACGAAAGTTCAATTTTTACTATTTCGCGTACAGTTGCGTTCATTTTATTAGAATTTTTATCATATTTTAAATAAATGTATATTTGCGCTGTGGTATGTACCGCAACCGAGCGTCACACGCATTTTTATAGGAAATGTTGCCATATTCTTGTTAGCTTCAGGTATCTACTTACCATCACCGCTACGTAAACGATTCATAAAAGGCCTTCTCGAAGAACATTCGAACCTAAATCTATTTAGATTGGTAAATTTGTTGGTATTGTGACCCGCCAAATTCAAGTACTCAGACACAAAGGTCGATGTGTCAGCATCCTCATGGACAAACAAGTGCGTGTATGGCAGTAAAGCAGCCACGAAGCAACGCTTGAGACGAAAAGTGCGATCAGCAAGCAAGAGTACCAACAACAACAAGCCACTCAGAAACCAGCAAAATGATGGTTCTATATAGTTCTAACATCGAAAATGTAGGTCGATTTATCAGCAATAAAACTGCTAAATTATGCGTAGTTCGAAGCGAATACCACCTCCGTATCAATAACAAGGAAATAACGACATGCGATAACTAATCCGTATGCGGTTATTGCACGAATCGCCAAAAACAACAATTTATCGCGAATTACATCACAACAGGTGCTGCGGCCTTGACCATGGAGCCGAATTTTCGCTGATGTGGAACGTGTCTGAAACAGACTTTTACTTTACAGTCACTTGATAGGGGCATGATAGCCTAAGATGCATCGAATTGTGAGTCCCTATAACTTTTATTCAGGAATGCAAGTAATTTGAGACGGCTTATCAGCTCTGTACAGATATTATACGGTCTACGATGTGAGTGGTTTAGCCTACTTTTACATGATTATAATTTTACATAGTTATAAACTAGAAGATGACATAGTGATAGACAACGCAGAGCCTAAACTTTTGGTCCTTGAAGACAATCTCCTAGAAACTTGGAGATTGTCTTTCTGTGTGTGTTGGTTATCTCCGAAACTATATACACATACTGAAAATGAGCAAGTATTCTACAAAAATAACATAATAAGTAAACATGTGTTTCAGCATTGTATAACATTGTCAGAGTTAAACACAATGTAACTTTCTTTACGGCAAAAAGTAAGAAGTCATGTTTGGACTCATTTTGAATTGTTTTTGTAAGTTGTGGTCATGTTTGGCAATAGCTACCAGGGTCTGTTCAACCCCTGACGGGCGACCCCGAAGTTGTGGTCGTTCCTCTAGTTAAGTGGGACCACGAATCAAACGATGTAAGTCGTGTTTCATCAAAATATTATGTACATTAAAACAAAATACTATCCGCCACGACGAGATTATATGAAATAGGTAATTATGTAGGTTACTTACATTTGAATTTACCACAAAATTACTAATAAGTAATCCGATTTTTTTTCATTTCAGATTAATCTTTTGTTGCTTCTTCTCAAAATAGAAAAAAGTTTTTAGACAACTTTATTGTTTATGGTAGTTATAGGTGTATACATATATATTTTTAGGGTTCTAAAGTTAAATGCCACAAATACCCTTATAATTTTGTCCACGGACTACTCGGATGCACATAGGTATTACTAAGATGTATTTTGTCGTTTCCAACTGCCGTGTGTCACAGAGAGATGTCTCTCTGAGTTTTAAACATTATGAAAAATCTATTAGTATTCAATACTCGTCATCACAGACTAGCTCGCCATTCTACCATCGAGAATAGTCGCGGGCAGTGCTTCTATTTCTAGCTTATGAGATTAGAAAATTAGCTTCGAAACGTCAGCTAATTGACGAAAGACATTGGTATTACCTCATTAGTTTTTCCGCAGATATTATAATACGCTTTACTTACAAAAAAAACATTTTGACAGGCTTAGCAAAGTCAAAACTAAACTTTTAAAACTTCATAAAGTTTGATCAATAGGTACGTATCAACCTAAACTTTTCTATCCTATCTAATTAGTTTAAGTAATATTGGACATTGCTAGATCCGGCAATGTAATCGATTTTACAAGACATACAGTAACTTTTCTAGTGTAAATATGGGGCTAGCCATCTGTGACCTAGCAAAGGGTGACCATAGAAAGACGGTTTTTTTATGGTCACCCTATGTGCCCTATGCACCCTGTTTGGAGGTCCAAACAGGACTTATTATTATACGTATTTAGGTATTACCCACAACAAGTTATTCAAACGTGAACCAAGTCTGATTTACGGAAGATATCTTGGTCTTGGAACCAGTTTCGATATTTGGTACTTGACCGGCAGTGGTCCCACTGGTTTTGGTTGCAGTAATTACGTACAATCGGATACACAAGTTTACGGAAG
This sequence comes from Perizoma flavofasciatum, assembly GCA_958496245.1. Classification (NCBI taxonomy): domain Eukaryota; kingdom Metazoa; phylum Arthropoda; class Insecta; order Lepidoptera; family Geometridae; genus Perizoma; species Perizoma flavofasciatum. The sequence continues at coordinate 8,860,847 of OY292434.1, read as the reverse complement.
TCTTTATAAAAAATACAGTTATTTAAATAAATGATTTTTTTCTAACGATTTTTAAAAGATTATTTTGGGCTTGCGGGCACAAGTACATATATACAAGTATAATTTTACATAATTTACCTTTAATTTTTATCTGGGTTCCAGAAAAAAATATATACAATAATGTTTTCTGTATAACATTTATTTTACGAACCTACCTAAGATGGTTTTACACAGGTACGTGTCATGTAAATAATACCGAAATATGAACAGAGGAATTTCACTTTTATACCTGACTGTATTCTTGCCAAAGAGCCATTAGCTCAGTGTATGTAAATATTAATGTTTTTGTAAATTAATAACTTACGAGGCTTATTTGCCAGTTCATTGATAAGAGAGATAACATAATCCGATAAGTGATGTTATTACGCCACGTGGAAGTTTGTGTCACTGTTATACTCTACTACTAAGTAACTTGGTACCTCCATAAGTTGATATTTAGAAGGAAAATACCTTCATTAAATATTTATTTAACGCAAAACTTTTGCAAGATTTGTAAAAACGACCAAATAAAAAATGGCGATGAAAAATAGATTTTAGGCCGATGTAGCAATAATTATGGTTGTTTTGCTCTAAGCACACGAGCACGAGTTATAAATCTCAGATTATTCTTATATATTCTGAAATCTCAGAAAATATAATAATGTTTTGCCTTTCTTTCCTGGCGGAAGAACAGGCAGTAAATAAAATCGACGTTTCAAAGTGATCCTTGTGATATCGTTTATTTATTAAATGAATTTTGAATTTGAAAAAATAATGGTACTCGTAGGTAGTAAAAATGTACATAAAAGGTCAGACTAATCTCTAATAATCTCTTTTATTCTATCTCTCTCAAATTTAAATACTTAGATTCAGTTTAGTTATAATGTTTAGTGTAGGTATTTTGTAGTCTGTTTTATCTACGTTCTTACTTCTTAGGTATGTAGGTAGGTACTTAGGTAGTTAATAATGTTTAGGCCGTTCATCTACAATTTTTCGTCGACGTCTCGTCGGTATTAAGTAGGTATGTACCTAGTAGATAGGTAATACCTAGCATTAATTTAAATGGTTATGGTTGTAAGCAGATAACTTCATTTGGTAGCAGAACCAGTCTAAAATAAGTACAGACTATAGGTAGAATACCTACCTACGTTATTATTAATTGAAGTAGTTACAAGACTTTTGAAAGTTACTGTGAAAATTTTCGGGACTTAGTAGTCTCTATTAAAGTAGGTAGGATCAACCTATAAAATTATTATGTGTTTGGCACGTAGTAATTAATCTTAATTAAAAAATTTACTTCCGTGTTGGTGAATCACTTTGGGGATATTCTACCAAAACATTTTGATGTAAGCATATGAAGATATGCAAGACTACCAAATAATTAAGTAGGTATGTAAGCCAACAGAGACCTATTCAACATCAACAGTCACTGAACACAGAATACTAAACAGATAGTACTGAGAATAACACGTCTACTATTTTGAAGGCGCAACACCTGTAAAATCAGCTCAACTAATTGTGGCCTTTACTAGGACGCAATACCGTTTACTATCGCTTGCATATTTTTGACAGTTGATATAAATATTGTTCGCGACTGTCCGAAATAGTTACTTACCGACTTATCATGATGTAATATGGGGCCTTCAGTCATTTTCCAATATGTGATAAAACCGCCGTTGCTTGTGCGGCGGCTGACATCTGCAACAATAGGCCACCGAGGTCATGTGAGGAGAGTTTGCTTAGCCGCGAATACATGTTTTGGTAAAAACAAACAGCGATATCTCACTTGTGGTGCTTTGTGGAACACAGAGGCATGAAGACGGAGTTTTCCGAACACAGAGTTAGAGGCTAGTGACAGCCATGACGTCGGCGAGATTTGTTTATAAGTACGCGGGATATGAGTGAACGAAAAGACGCGGCCGCGCAGGCGACCGGTGCGTGCGGTGGCGCATGACACACTGACTCAGTGTTGCCAGCCGAGTCATGACAAAAGTAACCTAAAATAGATAAAAAAATAACCTTTTGGTGCGAAAAGTAACCTTTCTTATTTTTCCCCTTTAATAAGGTACTGAAAGTTAATAGACAGGTGTTGGTTTTGTATGTACAACATACAAAACACAGAAAAAAAAAATAATTTAGTAGTGTTTTCCATCTGAAGTTGCATTTCACGATTTATCTTTTTCTAACCCATTTTTCCTTTTCTATTTTTTGCAAACATTGCAATAATGTGCAACAAAGAGTTCTGTTTAAATTTATATTCAAGTAATAAATTTAATACCTACCTATGAATACTACGAACTCCAGAAAAATCACCTAAAAGTAAACTTTTGAGTTGTGTAACCATTAAGTACGTAAGCTGACGTAGTTAAAAATCACCTAAAAAGTTTAAAAATTAACCTTCTGGCAACGCTGAACTGATTTCAGTGCAGCCAACTGCTGCCTTTAGCCAGATATCTTGTAGGTAGCTAGATATCTTGAAAAACGTTGCCCAAAAATTACTTGTAGGTAACAATAAAATGGCATATTATAACAATAATTTTATTAAATCAAACACGAGAGTATAAAAAATGAGCAGATTATTTATTATTATAAAAATTTACAATAATGTAACAATGTAAACGAATAAATTATTTCATTTGAAGAGGAAGATGTCGATGTTGAGGTTGAGGCTCAGTGTTTAACATTGATTTCGAGTATTTTTCAGTATTTTTCCTGAAAGAGTCTTTGATGCAGAGGATTAAGTTTAGATTTATCAAACTCATCCATCAAGGCGAGGCAGAACACAGGTAGTAATTAAAGTTGGAATGTATGACTAAAACCGGGAATTCCTGTTCCCGGCCGCCGACCATTATCATAGATATAGAGCATCAATGGTATTGGCTCTAAGATAGAGTACCATGTTTAGTTTTTTAAGCCTGGTGTCCTACTACGAACTCTCGATCAAAAGTACTCAGTCATTTGAAAAGTAGCTAAAAAAAAAAATTTTGCTACAAGTTTCATAAAATTTTATCTGCCTGACTTTAAAAAATAGATAAATCTAGCTATAAAGTAGCTCAGTTGGCATGACGTGACTGACTGACAGACGCGTGCGCCCGCGCGCTTCGCCCCGCTCGCTTCGCTGACGCATGCCGGCTGTTCAGTTTCCTTGACGGCGAATACGTTTCGTTTCACTGAGTAATGAGATAAATAACTGAAAAAAGCAACATATTTTCACCTTGTAAATAAACTACCTAGTGGAACGACCGCGGACTCAATCGCGTATTATTTTTAGGATTCCGCACTCAGAGGTTACCAACTGTAACTGGACCCTTTTACTAAATCTACACTGTCCGTCTGGCTGTACCTAAACTATAGCATTAGTTTATGTCAAACTTAGGTATGTTCATTGCGTTTTTAACACCAACGGAGAAAAGTATTTAGGTTTGAGCCCATAGTTTTTCTTACTACTAAGAACCTACCCATACTAAATTGCTAGTTTCCTCAAAGACACTCTGCTTTATATAATTGTGTAGGCACTGGCTATAAAAATACAAATGGAGGCATATTATGCATTTCTGTGACGTCATTATAAATAACATAGGTTCTTAAAATAAAATGCCTTACTAACATTGTTAAACAGTTGAGTAACTACTATTAGTTGTCTCTTTTTTATATGAATCATGTCAACAGTAGAGAAAACAAAAAACTACTTAGCTTTACTGTTAAGTATCATTATTATACCTACCTACTCTAAAATATTTTAAACAGTTGTTTAGGGCCAAAATTTATTAAATCAATAATTCGCGTTTATCAACTAATTAAATTTGGACAAGAGTAAGTATTATGCATGTAGATATAATATTATTATGTAGGGAAAACATGGACAAAATTACATACTGTTTTGTTTCTAACTTTTTCCATTATAACTTTTTATTGAAAATAAATATTGACAAATCTAACACAAACCAACATTACTCTTCTAGTTTTATTTAGAGAAAGTACACGAAAAGTCAACAAATAACGCAATATAGCGCGTCTACAGCTCTTAGACCAATGAGATCTACCAGGGTACCTCAACGTTATCTTCAATAAAGATGGATAATCTGTGGATTGAGGGTAAGGTCTGTGGAGTATGAGAAGAGTTTTGTTTTATTTTTGGTGATTGTTCAGTAGTTTTTTACCGGATCTTACAAAAAAACGTTAGTGAGTTTGATTTACTATTTTCAAAATTACCAACATTAAAGAATATTTGAAGCAAGAACCTTTCTTATTTTACGCCTAACTGAGCTGCCGGCTGCGAAAACAACAATTTTTAAGTTAAGTCTTAGCCTAGTTCAGTAAAAAATAATATTATCCATCTGACTCAAAGAGGCTCATTCTCACTTTCATCACTTAATAAATAAGAAAAAAAGGTGGTGTATGTCCATTTGTGTCATTATGCCCATTTTTCTCCTGCCTACATCATTGAGATAACCATAAAAGTTTCATTCCTGTGGCACAGATATTATAATACAAGTGGGATTGCTGTGTTTCCCGTAAAACTTTAAAAACATCATCATTTTATGGAATCACGGTAAGACGAAACATTTTTTTGTGGGCCATCTTTATTTTGTTTTTTATTCGAAAGAGTAAAGCAAAATAACAAGGGCACGTGAGATTCTGATTATAGAGTAGGTACCTGCAGGATAGAAACCGTAATCTTGGGACTATAAGCGTATCGCGAATATGACGATTTAATTATTACCAACCGACTTCAAAAAGGAGTTTCTCAATTCGTCTGTATATTTATTTTTTTGTGTATGTTACGCGATATCTTCGCCAATTGTGAACCGATTTTAATGATTATTTTTTTAATGGGTAGGTTATACTTATACTACAAGGGTAGGTAATAAATATTTAATTTCATGAAAAATCCCACTCTTAGGGGTGAAAAAATTAGAGATTAAATTGCATAATCAACTTCTTATTCATTTCTTGTTAATTGATTAACAGCCGTTTTTTTACATTTTATGTCTTATAAATTATTCTTCTCGTGTCACTGATTCTTTCGTGGTCGTTGTGGTGGCCCTGAAAAGGCCATAATCTTCTCTGGCTTACATCTGAGAGCTACGTCATTTCAGAATATTGACTATGCGAATAGTTACTTACCATGTGCTTCGTCATATAGAAGAGATTTCAACACGCTTCACAATACCCGCTATGTTCTACGACGTTACATGGAATAGACTTCAACGCGCTTTACAATACTCACTATGTGCTACGCGTCACATGGAAAGAGATTTCAACGCGTTTCACTATACTCATTATGTGCTACGTCACATGGAAGAGACTTCAACGCGCTTCACAATACTCACTATGTGCTACGTCACATGGAAGAAACTTCAATGCGCTTCACAATACCCGCTATGTTCTACGACGTTACATGGAATAGACTTCAACGCGCTTTACAATACTCACTATGTGCTACGCGTCACATGGAATAGACTTCAACGCGCTTTACAATACTCACTATGTGCTACGCGTCACATGGAAAAGATTTCAAAGCTTTTCAATACTCACTATGTGCTTCGTCATATGGAAGACACTTCAACGCGCTTCACAATACCCGCTATGTTCTACGACGTTACATGGAATAGACTTCAACGCGCTTTACAATACTCACTATGTGCTACGCGTCACATGGAATAGACTTCAACGCGCTTTACAATACTCACTATGTGCTACGCGTCACATGGAAAAGATTTCAACTCTTTTCAATACTCACTATGTGCTTCGTCATATGGAAGACACTTCAACGCGCTTCACAATACTCACTATGTGCTACGTCACATGAAAGAGACTTCAACGCGCTTCACATACTTATACTCATTTATTTTTAACCTTGGGAACATACACTTGGTTACGTCAATAAAAATATTACAAAACTTACATGGTAGTTTTTTGGTAGGGTGCTAGAAACAGACAAGTATTTTACTTACAATGTCAATTATTAATGTTTACATCATAAATTATGTTACACTGTATAATAATAGGATAAATTGCTGCTGTAAAGGGGCATTTTTACAGCAGCAATTTATCCTATTTATAGGTACAAAAGTGAAAGTTAAACCAAATCAAACAAAAAAAGTTAAAAACAAACACAAAAAAACCAGTTTATGTACTTGACAAGGGGCATAGTTAAGTACATAATATTAAAATTATTGGGGTGGTTGGGGTTGTTGACAAGTAACCATTATTATGAAATTGTTCTGCTGTTTATGGACATTGTCAAAGAAAGTGATTAGATAGAATAATAATATACCTTTATATTGTCAGATCTTTTAGCATAATGTGATTTTTTAGATTGTAATCAATTTAAGTTAAAATGGATTATAATCTTTAAAATAAATAACTAAAATAAATAATAAATAACAGAATAAATAACTTTTTTGAAAAACACAACCTACTCGATAACCACCAATACGGCTTTAGAAAAAACCGGTCGACCGGGATTGCAGTTTATAATTACGCTCAAAAAATGTATGATTTATGGAACGACAAAAAATATGCTATTGGATTATTTCTTGATATGACGAAGGCGTATGATAAAGTAAATCACGATATCTTATTAAGAAAACTTTACGAATGCGGAATCAGAGGACCTGCACACAAATAGCTCAAATCTTACTTTCGAGACAGAAAACAATTAGTACAGATAGACCACTACAACAAATGCACAAATGAATCGGAAAACATATTATCAGATGCACAAACTATAAATACACCCATACCTCAAGGTAGCGTATTCGGATGTACGCTCCTTTTAGTCTTTATAAATGAATTACCTCGATCCATCAATACTAGGTACAACATGTGTACTTTTTGCCGACGACATATCGCTGCTTTTCAGTAGCACAATACACATTGACATCGACAAAAGCCACTTTTCGCAATTGTCGAGTTTTATGTAACCTGATGATATAAATTATAAAAAGACAAAAGTTCTTAAACATATTGATGGTGGCGTTCCACAGCATTACTTTTTCCTTAACAAAAATGACTAAACAATACATGACGCAGATGGCAATGTCCTCTTAATTCGACCCGTTACTTTCCTGGGAATAAAACTAGATAATAAATTAAGGTGGAACAATCACATTGATAGTCTGGCTGGTAGATTAAGTTCGGCTTGTTATGCTATAAAAAAGATAAAGGAATTGTGTGGGCCGGATTCTGCCAAAACCGTGTACTTTCTTATTTTCATAGCATTATGATACTAGTATACTAGTATGGGGAAAGGCAATCAATTTTAAGAGAATTTTTATTTTACAAAAACGCGCAGTAAAACATTTTAGTTTTATTCCAAAAACTATCGTGAACTTGACTATTCAAATTGTAAAAACTTAAATTGTATTCGACTCATTTGAAACGCTTGGAGATGGGCACGCTCGATACTACGATATCCGTGACGCTGGCAAGCTCGCCATGTATTTAAATGACAAACTGAATCAGTACGTACCTTTCTACTATTGCGTGACTATTAAAAATGTTAAACATATATTTAATATTTTAATTATTTTTACATTTATTATAAGAACTATTTCAATTATTTTTACCTATGCAAAATTTTATATTTGTTTTTTTATTGTCATACTTTTTGTTTGCGTTAATATTATTAATATTGTTATTTGATTGACTTGTTAATTGTATTTACCTATAGATTGATTATTCTGATTATTAACTCTTGCAAACTTTTCTAGTCAGTTGTAGGTACGTCACTTTTTCAAGAATTTTACCCAGCACTGGTAATACTGAGATAGTTTTACAGTTTCGCATCATGACCTATCATCACCCTTGTTATATAGCGGAATGACTTCTGCTAATTTTAGTATAAATAAATAATGCTGAACTTTATTTTTTACACAGCATCATGCAGCCCCAAACTAAGCAGAGCTTGTATTATGGGAACTACATGGCTGATATACTACTTATATACATGTTTTGTAAATACATACATATAATACATAGAAAATACCCAGACCCGAGACACATATTTGCAGATCATACAAACATTTGTCCCGCGGCGTTAATCAAATCCTTCTGCGAGATAAATTTAATAATTTTTGGAGATAGCTCCCACTAGTCAGTTGAAGTTTTAGTTTTAAGCTCCCTTATTATTTTATTTATTTGTCAATAATGAGCGTTATAAACTATGTTACTATCAATAAATTTAAGACCTGTCTGAGAAATGTAGGATGAAACATAATTATTTGACTTGTTGTGGTCAATATTTATTACTTTTGTGACCTGGGGCCTAACCTTATAGTGATTCAATTCAGGCAAAGATGTCAAATCCCGCTTTGCGAATGACAAAGCTTTAGCTACGCCATAGCGTCCTGAATCGCAAAGCAGAAAGTGACATCTTTGCCTGAACTGCATCGCTATAAATCACTATAATCTAAAATGTTACCATAATATCGTTTAGATGGTTTGCTAGTGTGGGTACATCTTTTGCCACTGCTCCATTAGGTAATCTCGAGTTCTTCTCTAGCATTTTTTTATTTTGTTATCGGACTTAATTATTCTCGCGAAGAGCTGTTAGTGATATTTGTTTGAATATTTTAATGTATCCTTTTTCTTAAGAGGCCTGCGTAAGATGAATTGCCCTTACAAACGTAATACCAAAACCATTTGTACTTAGAGCTTACTTCCACCATATTATGTTATTACTTGCATTCGGATAGTATTTGCGCGAATTAAAAAAGACAACTGATCTGACAAGCACGTTATCGGCTTATTACGCCTATGTGTACTCACATCTTTCTCGAAGCATAGCACTATGGGGGAATAGTGTAGACGTACAAGACCTGTTTATTTTACAAAAGAAATGTGTGCGTATTATAGCAAACATAAAAAAAAGAGATAGTTGCAAACCCCATTTTATAAATCTAAAGATTTTGACGTTACCGTCAATCTACATTCTAGAAATATGTAAATTTGTCAGAAAATATCCCGATTTGTACACGAAACTTGATGATCTTCCTCGAAGATACGCACTTAGGCCAGGTAGAAACAAAATTATACAACCAAGATCACACCTAAAATTGCACAGCGATGGCCCATACATAATGTCAATTAAAATCTACAACAAACTTCCAAAACAAATCACAGAATTACAAAAAGATTCGTTGTTCACTAAAAGACTAAAATCATTCTTAATTGACAAATGCTACTATGACATTAAAGATTATTTAGACTAGAAAGCTAGCAAACCTTAAAAATAAATAAAAAGTGACGTACCTATTTTTGACTAATGAAAATTATAACAAAAGAAAAAATGACTAAACCTACTTACCTAATTGTGTTATTCCAAATGCTTGATACTTTGCCTACCTTGACTTTATTTTATTGTACCTACTAGTTTTATTTTTGTTTACACAAAACTTCGGCCTGCCTACCTATCTGTTGCTATACCCTTAGACAGGGTTCATGTGAGATACCTACCTATAAACACCATCTATGTACCTACCATGTGAAAGCAATAAATGTATTGAGTATTGAGTATTGAGTATTGAGTATTGAGTATTTATCTACGTACCTTGCTATATATTTTTCAAAATACTTACCTAAAATGAAATGTAAACGAATCGCATTTTGGATATTTTTACGTCATACATGACATGTTTTCTTCTTATTTGTTTCGTATTCAAAACAACAATACCTTACGTATCGTTTGGTTAGGTACATAGATTATATTGTCTAGTTACAGAATAACAATACAATGTGAAAAATACAACAAGTTTTCATATCTTTTTTGGTATTACAGAACACCACCAAATTTATAACAAATTCTGAACGGCTAATATTGCTATCGCGCAAGCACGGGCGGGCCTGCATCAGTCAAAAAGAGAGTATTTTTGGACGCGCTTCGAATTTAAGTTATGTACGCCGGATCCTTAAGTTATCATTATCATAATAGCTAGTTAGGTCATATAACATACATAATGTTCGACGTGATTTGTGTATACTCTTTGTTTTACAGTTATTAGGCTTATTAACATTATTAATTTTCCTATCTTTCAGCGTCTCGTTCCCTCAAGAGTTTGTTAAAATAGTTATTAAAATCAAGATTATAAGCTATCGTGGTCATTTTTAGTGTTTGTTTTAATTGGTAATTTTTCTTATCGGTTACTAGTCTATGTTTCGTGATAGGTTTGCACTTCTCGTCGGTAGAGCTATCCACTGATATGATACTACTATGATACTGATATACTTTATGGTCAGATTTGACTCCTTGTACCACAGCGGTTCCAGAGACTCTTCCGTTGCTGAAAATAGAGGGAGATTTATATATCACAAGTATTAACATGTCATTCAGCTCTACGCAACCAGTCTCGAACTCCTTATCTATCGAGACAATACTCACTACAATATTCACTATGTAAATAATGTTGTACAAATAATGCTAGACATTTCATCACACAAGATCACCTAGCCCCAAAGTAAGCAGAGCCTGTGTTATGGGAACTACATGACTGATATACTTATATTTATTTTTTGTAAATACTTACCTACATATTTAAATAGACTAGAAAAACACCCAGACCCGAGATAAATATTTGCAGATAATACATTTTTTTTTCAAACCCGCAACCCTCTGCGTCTCAGGCGGACCTTCGCCCACTGTGGTACAGAGGACGTCGTATGTGCTACGGCACATGTAAAAGACTAACGCACTTCACAATACTCACTATGTGCTACGTCACATGGAAAAAAGTTCAACGCGCACTTTAAACTCTTGGAAAAGAATAAAAACTTCTATGGTACCAGTTATCCTTCTAATATTATAAACGCGAGGAAATTTTTTTTTGAGGATGCATGTTTGTTACTATTTCACGTAAACACTACTGAACCTTATTTGATAAAAAAAATCAGAAATATAGTTTATACATCAGAATAACACATAGGCTACTTTTTATCCGGGTACAACGCGGGCGAAGCCGTGTGCAGAAGCTAGTAATTAATAACCGAAAGCCAGAAAGCTGGTGAAGAGAGATGCGGCATGGTTATTTTTAGAACTATTTATTTTTATTAAATTTTAAAGTGCCAATGCCTCGTGATTTACTTTTCATTTGGCTATTCTTTATTTACTTATCTGATAATTGGTGGTAGTCTTACTCTTATCTATGTTTTGCTATTATTTTAGGAAAATGTTTTAGGCACCAATTAGTGGTTTATGTACTTGCCTACTTATCGCTATTGATTTATGTACATATTGAAGATAATCTCATTAATGTGATCATAGATATAGATACCTAATAAAAGAAACACTAAAATTATATCCTGATCTCACCTGATTAGATGTTCATGACTAAAATTGGACGCAGTTAAATCTGCCTTTTTGTAAGAAATAAGAACGTGTTTTTTTAATGCCTTTATCAGCCTGAACTTGCAACTGTAATTTTAACAGCCATCTTCAAATCAAATCGAGCTGTAATTGTAAAATGTTTTTAAAATGGACCTTATTCCTTGCACTAATACCTAAGAACAAAAACTTACGTTAACATAATTGAGGTTCCTTCCATATTCTCCTGTTTCTTCCTCCTAAACTTAAACGATTCGTTTTATTTACAATCATACTTACAATGTATTTATGTTTGCTTTTATATTTTACCGAATTTTATTTTGGACGTCTACTTGGACGTCTTATGTCTATACTAATATTATAAAGAAGAAAGATTTTGTTTGTTTGTATCGAATAGGCACTGAAACTACTAGACCGATTTTAATTTTTTTTTCATCAAATGAAAATTAAATTATCATGAATAGGCTATAATTTATTTTCAAAAAAAGGCAGAGCCTTAAGATTATTGCAATAATGTAACCCAAAGTAGCAAAATTTTGCCTATAAAATTCATTATTTGGCGTGCGCTGAGAAAACTATTGATGATACATAAAAAATATGTACTACATGATTAAAGTACTCATTATTACCTACTAAAAAGTCCGTGAGGGAACATATCTTACTATCATAGTTAAGTCACAATAGCAGCTTTTTTGTTCTAAAATTTAATTAGATCGCCGATATTCCCACGGAATTGAAACTTCGCGGGTGAAACCGCGAGGCGCAGCTAGTACGGTATAAAGGAAATTTTCAAGGTACCATGATATGAATAATCAAAAAAACAAAATGTAGAGACATGTCAGTTGCCGTTCTTCATACGTTTGTATGGAAAATGCTGGATTGGAAGTAGGTACGCTAACGTTGGGGCATAAATACTGTAAATTTGTGATTAATATCGTATTTAAATTGATATTCGATCTACCTATTGACATTTGCAGGGTCGGCACGCGCGTGTGATACCTGTGGTGTTGTAAACGTCCATAGGTAAACAATAAACGCTTACCAGATGAGTCGTATATGTTTAATCTTACCTATATAAATAATGCAAATAAATAAATGTTCAGATTTCTAATTCCAACATATTACCACTTTATTACTCACCCTAGTTGCAATCATTACCTGTGTTAACCGCCTCAGCTCAAAAATGCTACTGATACGGCTATCGGAAACGCTAAGGCGGCGGACACACTATAAGCTTCTTATCGTCTGGGTTACTAAGCGAAAAGGCGGCGGCCGGTGAGTCTATGCTGAGTTTAGAAGATGTCAAAATGGTGACTGTATCTACAAGATTTCAATTCAAGAATTTTCTAAACGGTGACCGTTTGCGTTTCGACTTTTTTTAAAACTCAACATAGAAGCTCAGATGATTTGCTATGATACATAAATGTTGCCATGTGCAGGCCTGGCTGGGCGGTTTGCTACATTATTTATTTCTTTACGCACAACGCGACTTCTTTTGAAATAAATATAAGATTACAGACAGAACATTGTGGGATGCGGCTGGTCCAGTCCTTACAAATGCATTGGCTTCCAAAGATTTCAAGACATATTGCTGGAATCTATACCAATAATAAAGCTGAAGAGTTTATTTTTTAAGTTTTAACGTGTTAATTTCAGGAACTGCCAGTCGGTTTTTTTTTTTGCATTCGATAGCCCTTTTCTTGAGGAAGGTTATTTAACATCATGCTACGATCTTTAGGAGTCGAACAAGAGAAGTAATAGTACGGGCGATGCGACGTAGTGCGCTGGTGGCGGGTGACCGTGGCACAGCTAGTCAACAAATAATAATAATGCTGGACATTTTCATACAGCAGCGTCATCTAGGCCCAAAGTAAGCAGAGCCTGTGTTATTATAGGAACTAAATAAACAACTTACATACATTTTTTTCTGTGAATACATACATATTATACATAGAAAATACCCAGACCCGAGACAAATATTTGTAAATCGTACAAACATTCCGTTCCGCAACCTTTTGCATCTCAGGCGGGCCTTCGTCCACTGCGCTTCAGAGGTCTTCAGATACAATAGACCGTGAATTTAAATAAGAATGAGTAAAAATAAAATCATTTTCAATCATTGCATGAGATTGCACATGTACCCCACTTGCGTTATGACGACGAATGTTTCAAAGGGCATATCGATGACCACTAACAGAAAGTACTTAATACAGCGGTGATTGTATCAATATTCTGCTTAATCTTTAATCTATGACCATTGATTTTTATTTCAAGCAGCCGTTAAACCTTACCTAGTAAGGTACCATCTAGGTATGTTATTTACATAATAATAATAATGGACAATGGGATCGACAATGGGATAAGGACAAGAAGATGAAAAGGGCGCGGTTGTGGCGAGCGTTCGGTGCGTGGCGACATAGCGGAGCCCCATTACTCCTAGAGGGTTGACAGAGACCCCTGACCCTCGGCTTGCCTTAGCCGGCCGGTCGGAGGTGGAGGCGCAAGAGCGGAACCTATGCTCCAAGGGTGGAAGTGTTAAAGGCATAAAGCTAGGAGTAACGTTTAGTGAAACTGCAGCACACCTCTCGACACCCTTTAGCCGTTCACACCAACGTTGCCTCTACGCTGCCTTATGAGCGGCACTTATGAGGCCCGTTTTGTGGACGGCAAGTCATCACCTGCCTGTGATTTGATTTGAATTTTAGTCAGAATTGGCATGTGCCATTTCATCCTACATAGCCATGCAACCTGCATTTTTTAAGCATATACTCCTGCAATAGCCCAGTTTATCACCCAATATTTCCAATAGTTTCATTAGTCGCCATCAACAAAATAAAGTTTTTTATATATTGTATTGTACAAAAAGGCCTCTTAATGTTAGCTTCGGCTCAACTAATGTCTTCTGAGATTTTAAATAATAATAATAAAAATAAATAAATAATGCTGCATATTTTTCACACAGCATCATCTAGTCTCAGACTAAGCAGAGCTTGTATTATGTAGTTCCCACATGACTAATAAACTACTTATATACATTTTGTAAACACATACATATTATAGATAGAAAACACCCAGACACGAGAAAAATATTTGCAGATCATACAAACATCTGTCCCACGGAGGGAATCGAACCCGCAACCTTCTGCGTCTCAGGCGGGCCTTCGCCCGCAGAGGTCGTCAAATATTAATTTTACCTCATATTTTTTGTTTTTAAAACATTTGTTGATTGAATATTTCGGAAAATTCAAAAATTTAAGTAAACTGCAATCGAAGTTGCCATTTATGAGTTTGCTGTATGAGATTGTATGTTTGTACGTTTGTCTGTTATCATTATCATTTATCTCCGCTTACCAATTGAAGCGCGTTTTTTTTTCAATCGATGAGTATAACTTCAAGGATGGTTCTTGTAGGTTTTTAGTAGTGTTTTATCATCTAAAGCGCTACAGTAAACGATGAAAAACACAATAAAATAAAAAGTAAAAAAAATCCTGAAAATATTTTTTTTCGACGCCGCGAAAATTCACCAAATGCGGGAAGTTGTTGGACGGAGGTACCTCAAGGCCGTTCATGGTTATGACACTTGGAGAGACTTAATTCAGTCGATTTCAAAGAGCTCGTGATGGTGCTGAACTGCTGATGATGAATCAGGAATTAGTCCAGAGATATTATTTATATAGATCTGCCCACTTAGCATGAGCACCCAAGACAAAGTTATGTTTACGAAAGAGAAGACAAAAACTATTTTTGTCGCCTATTCTATCAAACAAAAGAGAGGGACAAAATATTTTATGTCTTCTCGGTGGTAGACAAAACCGTTGCCTTGGGTCTTCATGCTAAGCAGGCTAGTCACCCCTTGGGTCGCTCGGTCGCGCGAGATCACCCTCGTAGCACCATAGAATCATCGTAGAATTAGTTTGGAAGTAGGTATCATAACCAGTGGGTAACAAGGTCACTTGTGATGTTTATTGAATACCTAAAAGAGCTTTAAGAGATTTATCTGGGCTTACTCTCGAATTACCCAATAGATTTTGCTTTGACAATGAAATACCATTTTCCGGTACAACCTACTCCTGTTTTTCAGCATCTGAGGTATTGAAGTCTGCGGTGAGTAGGTATGCCTTAAAAGAAATCACAGGAAGATAATTCATAAATATTAAATTAAAGATTCATGTAAGTAGATAAGCCTGATGTTTATTTAAACTTTTTAATGGATTTTTCCAAGAAATCAAATCAAGTAGGTACGCACGGTAATAAAGCGATAGGAATGGGCACATATCTATATTTGATTGTTTTTAACTTCTGAAGTTAAATAAAAACTGCCCAAGGCCTGTCAAGATGTTCTATGTTCGTTTCCCGAAGTTGCCTCACACTCGTATCTCCTAAACATCTTTAGAAATCCATCAGTTTTTGTACCAATTTTCTTTGACAGTTCCAACCAAATGCTATCCGCTGAATTTATTTTCATAGTTCAAGGGACATGAAACTTGGTTAAAAAAAATAGGAGTACCACATAAATTAATTTGAACCCTATTTTTTGGAAGGGGGCTTTAAATAGCTGAACTGACAATTCATTGTTTAATGTACACAAATAAATACAGAATGAGATGACATATACAAAGACGAGATCTGACATCCCTCCATACAAAAGTGTCCGAGACATAAAATTCAGTAATCAATGTAGATTCGATTATTATAATATATAGATTTGGTACAAATTTGTGCACCTACCAACTAACTACGGTACGCTAGCGCTATCTCTTTTCAAATGGACGCACTACTTATTACCGCCATCTAGTATCGACTGGCAAAACCACGCTAGAAAAGGACGGTAGTTTCCAGAACGTTCGAGACGGTACGAAACGGGGCGAAGCGAAGTGAGACAGTGTGATGGCCACGCCTCCTACTAGATTGTTCTGGAAGAGACGTCTTACGAGATATATAAGCGCGGCAAGCGGCCGGTAGAGTAAGTTTATTTTCAAGATTTGAAAGTGAATTATTGGAAGTGATTCGAGAGCGTACGCAGTGAAGTGACAGTTGCGCTAGTGTTGTACCAAGTGATACAGTGATTTAGTGTTTTTTATTTTAATTGTGTAGTTTCGTTGTGTTATTTGTTTTGTTGTCATTTGTATTGAGTGATTTATTAATACACTCTTAATTTTGGTGTTGAATTGGACTTAATTATTTTATCCCGAACCCTAGCTCGTAACATTATTATAATAATAATAATCTGCAAAAAAAAAGCAGAGCACTATTCACTTCCTTTTCTCGAAGCGTTTCGTCGTATTTTCTTATCCTTGGTATTTTCAAAGCTTTGGTCTGGATAATACTAGAGAGTCTAAATTCTCAGCATACGATTTAGTTAGTAGACTTATAAAACATTAAGTTTAATTTGTCTAGCTTTTATACTTTAGATTTTATTAACATAATAAAATAGGTCAAACTTGTTACTTACTCACTCACTCATCTATGAAAACCTCTAGGGTACTTCCCGAACTCCTAGAAAGCTGAAATTTGGGATGGAGCCTAAGATTAGGACATAACCAATAAAACAATCAAGAAATCTGTAACTTTCACCCTTCAACCCCCATAAAGGAAGGGTATATATCTGTAAATAAAACTAGTAAAACTAGGGTACTTCCCGAACTCCCAGAAAGCTGACATTTGGTATGTAGCCTAGGATTTGCACACGAACAACAAAATCCGAACAAAAAAGAAATCCGCACCAACTCCCAAAAAGCGGGGTGCACATCTGTTTATAAAATTTCCTCTGGATAGGTACTTCCATTTATTATGAAAGCTACATTAGTATACAATCAACTAAAAAGAGAGTGGGCTATGAATATAAAGAAATTAAATGTATAAACATTACAAAGATAAATGAATTCCCACCTAAAACATTTCATGTAAAATAGGTTGCCAATATCAAACAGAACGTTAACGTTGTTAAAACGTTATTAGATCCCATGAAGAGCCAAGCCTAACTCTACTAACTCTACATCTTAGTCAAAAGGTATGATCATGCAATATTTCTATGACACGGCCAAGTCATTCTTTTTGACAGAGATTTAGGCTTTGTAGGTGTAGGTGTGAAAGTGAAAGCGTTATGCGCTTTTGAGTTTTGGCAAGCTATTTACTTGATATATTTTTGGTGCGAGTTACTTACGTGTACAATAATGTTTTTCCAATAAAAGTCATATCATTATAAAGGGCATGAAATGATTTATTGTATGGCACTTTTATACTGTAAATCTGAGAAATTGTATATAAAATGTGGACAGTGAAAGTTAAAATAACGATGGCGTCACAAAAAAGCAAAGAACCAAAAAAAGATGCAGTAAATAATTTAAAAACTAAGGCTGCAGAGCGGTATCAAATGAAGATAAAATCATCACAATCCGACAATCACAACGCCGGTAATAAGGAGTCTGAATATCGGCGCTCGCACTAAAAATGCGATACAGCAGCACTACAGTTACAGGGTTCCCTGTAAAAGGTGAAGTACGATTTAATTCGTGCTTCAATGTTTTAAGGTTCCGAAGTCAAATAGTAAAAACGGATTCCTTATAGTTCCGTCATGTCCATTCGTCTATCGCGTCTAGGTAGTTGGATGTGAAAACGTATTTTCATAATCCAAAAACAAAAATCAGTTTTGCGCACTCTTATTATATGAAAAGTGGAAGTAATTTTTTTCATTGTACACCCTTGTGTGGTATAATATAATATATTTATTCGTGTAATAGAAATTTGGATAAAAAATGGTTTCCAAAACCATTTTAAGACCTCGTCCAGGAAATAAATGGCCTCAAAGTAATAAACGTATCAAACCGTTTAACCTAGAGTTCTAGAGGTATGAACCAAATTTAATGAAGTAGCGTTTAATATACATTCAGTCAAAAAAGTATCGGGAATGGATGATTTTTTTAAGGTTCCAACATAAATTTCGAACAAAGAGTTTGTCTTAAATTTTGCATCGCCAATGGAATTTGGTCTTTGGAGTCACTGAAAATGTTACAGAAGACTTACGGTGAATCGACTTTATCAAAAACACATGCTTATGAGTGGTACAAAGCTTTCAAAAGCGGTCGAGATGTGCTGAAAGATTTGCCTCGCTCTGGTAGGCTATCAACGTCTTCAACTGAAGTTAATATCGCAAAATTGAAGGAAATAGTGACTGAAAATCCTTATTCAAGTTTGAGAGAGATAGCCGCTAAACTTTCTGTGTCTCACGAGTCGATCCGTACCATCTAAGAGAGCAAATTCGACGAAAAAGGCCAGATTTGTGGAAAGAAAATTCTTGGATTTTGCACCACGATAATGCGCCTTCGCACAAGGCCATCACTGTGAACGAATTTTTGACCAACAAAAATTAATACCATCAAGCTTATTCACCAGATATGGCTCCAAACGACTTCTTTTTTTTCCTAAACTCAAATTACCACTTCGTGGCACCCGTTTTCATTCGATAGAAGACATAAAGGAGAATTCGCGGCGAGAATTGAACTCGTAAGTGTATCGTTTCTGAAGGAGCATACTTTGAAGGCGATAAAATAAATTTGAATGAATAACTTTCATTTTGTGTATTATAGATCTTTTCCCGGTACTTTCTTGACAGAGTAGTACTTTAGGAGTTATGCGGGAACTTTGGAACCCTGACATAGCGTGTCTGGATCTGGATATGACTATGGTAGTTTATTTATTAGTCATAACATAAACGAGGTAGGATCCTTCAACAGACATTGCAAATTGTCTATTTAAAACGCACTATAAAAATACCAAAATAAACATTTGATAAAATACTTCGTTGTGATTATGTCTATAAAAAAACACGTTTCGATGGAAGGAACGGGAATATGAATGTTCAATTTTGTAGAACGTTGATTTAGGTATTATCGGTCGAAAGGTGTTAGTTGCAAAGTTCATTTTCTTTAAACGTATTTTTTGTCGCCTTATCCTGTCCTAAAAGGAGTTTTCGTCCAGCAAACTAATATGGCTAGTGAAAGGTACGTGTAATTTTGATATTTAGATATTTATTTATTTAACCATTTTGTTATAATTACATAACATTGGCATGACAAAGTGTACATACGTTTGTAATAGAGGTGGTCATTATGGCACTTTTCGCGCTAACTTACTATATTATAAATAATGCTAGGCATGTATTGAACGTAATTTTTAAATTAAACTTGTTGTATATTGGACTCGTCAAGTAACCTTAAAAAATCGGAATCATAATGGGTTACTGATAAGTTTTCGTATTAGCATGGCGCAACCCTTTCTTGAGCATAAACCAATATAATTTGGCCTTTTTATTATTTTTCATACCGTCTTTGAATAAATTGAAGGATTTCAAAGGAATTCAGAAGGTACTAGGTACCTACGCGGCATTGCCTATCATTGAACTAAATAGGTCACTTTTATACATAGTTCCTATAGTTTTCACTTGGTTTACACAGGAAAAAACGGAAAACTAAGTAATATTCCGCTTTCCTATGTTAACGGATCGTATATGTAGCTACCTATATTCTGCACTTAGATACGAATCCATTTTGTCCATTAATTAATCAACATTTATTGTGTTTCTTCGTAATCACATTACCTATATCAGTATTTTCAACTTATCATGTAGATAATTACAGGTGAGTACGTAATTTAAAAAACATCGCAAATGGTATAAATAATGTGCAATTAATTGTGGGTCTATCAGTTTTAGTGCAGTTTCTCAAAAACATATACGTAAACTACCATTAAATGAAAGGTAAGGGTTAATTTTAGGATACCGACGGCAGTGAAGTTATAGTGATTTTAGTGACTATAGAAAATCAATAACTTTTTAAAATAGAGAAGTTTTTTTTGTAACATGTTTACACCTCGATGTGTTCGTCGTCTATTGTAGCGCCCCTTTTTGACTTTTGGCAATTAACTTAAGAACTATTTCTAAATTCATACAAATCGATTGCAAAAAAAACGCATTTATATCGGATAATCTGTTTCGGAGATAAATGGTAACAAAAAACAACCAAACTAACAATCTCTTAAGGCAAACGCATATATACGGGCTCCTTACATCGGGGGTAAACATACTAGGACTTAGGTATTGTGTGTTTTTATCACTGGATAGAGATGTTTATGGGGTTGTTGAAAGATTGTTTTTTTTTTTTAATTAGATTTTCTGTCTGCCCCCTGCTACGGTAACCTCATGAATCTGCGTATTGCGAATATATCTAAGGATTTCTATAATAATAATAACGTTTATTCAAAGGATCTATCAAGGGATTAGTGACAAGTTCGCATATTTTTTAAAGCGCTTTTTAAATTTTGATAACAATTAAACTTCTGTAAAGGAACCCACGTAGTAAAATCTACTAGTTTCATATTTAAAATAGGGAATTAATTTATTAGTGTTGGCCATGTCTTAAGTCATGAAAATACACAAAATCCTATTAAATCAATATTTTTTTCATAACTAAATAGACATATTCTGAGTCGCAAAACTTTAAACGCGATTTCCCAGAAGTTGTGATTTCGAAATATTAGTTAGGTACGGTATGTACGGTTAATTTTTAAAAGTACGATGTGAATACATACAGAGTAACAATCCATAGTAATATACGTTTCGGAGAAAATGGTAACAGATAAACAAACAACCTAATAACCGAAACATAATAACCAACCCCTTGATTACCCTAAAAAGGAAACTAAATACAATATTTAGAGGGTTTTTTTGCTTCTTTGTTTTTGAATCAGTTCTTTATCAAAAGATATTAGATGTAGATAAACTAGCTTAGATTCGTCATACAAGATTATCACAAAAGTCAAAGTATCTACTTCTTAACCGTTTAATTGGGTAGTGATAAACTGATGATGAGCATCAGTTCACGCACAATCAACCAAAAGGCTTAGCAGATCGCGTGTTCAGATAAGAAATTATTTTTTTTATCTAGCCGCACTCAATTATTATATGCCTAGTTTTCCATCAAATTATAGTTCAGAAAATAGAAGATGTTTCTCCGTATATTGATAAAACAGAATGGTAATGAGTTCAAAGAATTAAAAATACCCATACTTTAGAACGCAGTCGTGTTTAAAAAAAAACAATATTCCTACTCAAATTTTCACCACCCCTTAAAATGCCATAATCTAAAAGCCCTGAAACGAGTCTTTACTCATTTATTAGTAGCTACAATTTAAATTTTCAAGATGCTACCTTTAAAAAATCGATACTCCTATACAAACTTTTACCCCTATTTCCCCCCCTTTACAAATCATTTATCAAAAATCCCTGAAACACGTCCTATTTATTTATGCTCAGTGTAATTCAAATTTTATGATTCTTACTTCAAGGAACAAAGACTTTCATAGATAGATAGATAGAAAATTATTTATTGCACAACTACAAAGTACTGTACATAGGCGAACTTAATGCTAGATAGCATTCTCTTCCAGCTAACCTTTGTGTTAATGGAGAAGAGTCTTGAGGTAATGCATGGATATAAGAAAAATTATAAATTATTTGCTAGATCTAATCTATTAATAAACATGAACACTATTCCCTAAATAAACACAATAACATATACCTATCTACTTTCATAACCTATCCTTACAAATTACAGATAATAATTGATAGACTACTAAATATTCCATATAATATATATTATTCTCATAATATGTAGCTGAGAGACTGATTGCTTAAACTTTGTAGGATTCGAGCATGAGAGCTAAAACGTCATTGTAAACTTTGGATCTGAAAACTTCAACAGAAGACACCTCACGATATGACTGTGGAATACTGTTCCAGAGTCGGATAGCAGTGATTGTGAAGGAGTTCGTGTAACAAACATACAAGGTTCTTCCCCCATTTCCACTCCTTAAAGTGGAAATTTCCAAAAAATCCTTTCTTAGTACATGCTTACGTTATAAAATAAACCTTTGTTCCAAATTTCAGCTTTCTAGACTTAGTGCGTTGATAAATCAGTCAGTCAGTCAGGACAAACGATTTTATAAGTATAGATTGTTCACACAAATAACCACATACAAAAGGCAGAATGAAATGACATGTACAATTGCGAGCTTAAGCCTAAAAAGAGTTTTCTTCCAGCAAGCCTTGAACTAGAGAAGTATTTAGAGTACCTCTCTAGTAGAGTCGAGTACAGAAGAAAATAGTGAAACAGAATAAAGTATTTACATGGCCCGTGCGACATCGCACTGACTAAAAATGAGAGAAAGACACACGTTATAAGTATTTTCTCTCAAACTATTACTTTTCTAAAATATAAAACGACAAGATTCTTTATTAAATTAATAAGTACCTCAGTCAACAAATTTCTGGTATTTTATTTTACCTATCAGAGATTTTTTACTGAAGGAAAATTTGCCATTGTTATTAATTTATAGAGAAAATATTGCGAAATCGTGGCTTTGTAACGTCCTTATCTTGCTAATATGACGAATAATTTTATAGCATACTTTTTCCTACTACCGCAAAGTGAAAAATGTTAAAGTAAAAATAAAGAGTTTGCCTTATATATTTTTTAGTCAAGCGATATTACGGCTTGAGCCTCTAATCAGAAATGGTATCCTCTGAAAAGCCAACAGAGCTTTGAATTTATCTGTTGGTAACAGTTGTAGTTGCGTTATCAGAATAATATTTCAATAGCATCAGCACTTACAAAGGATCATTATCAATAAGCATATTTTACAATCTTTAAGATTTTGCGTACATCCCAAGCTAATCATCAAATCGAATTATCATAGCTTTGATAAGTTTGCACTGATTTTATTCTAATCTACAAAAGTGATATTTTATCATTTCCGGCCCTGCTGTTTTTAGCATAAGTATCTATTTACTCACTTTAACTCGATTAACGCTTAAATTTCATGACAAATTTTTATGGAAAATATATTATAAGTTAAACCTGGTGCAAATAGACATCAGGATCAAACAGTCACCAAGCCGATAAAGGCAGTGAAGAATCATTGTAGAAAGGACGATTTCAGAATAAATTTAGACAGTTTACAACTTAAAAATCCGCAAACTTAAAACTAATTACCTACATCGGTAACAATTTATGACAAAACACAAACTGCAGATCAACAACTATTATGTTCAGCGATGAAATTGGAAAAAACATGGGCCAGTTATTGACTATGAAATTGGGACATTCAGTCATAAATCATTGTGTACCTAATTCTAGCCTTCATGAAATTATGCCAATAATTTCAAAGTATGAATTTGACAGTGAATCAAATCTGATTATTTGGCTTGGAAATAGGGGTAATGTGAACAAATCAGAACTTATAAAATACTTTGATACTCTGTGTTCACTACAAATTAATAAAATTGTAATGTTCACATTCCCTTATAGCAACAGCTTGCCACAAGCAGAAAATGATATTAGATATAAGTTAAATATGACTCTGCATACAATATCATGCAATAATAAATTAATTCATTTAATTGATTCTAACAGTGTTGTTAGTAAAACATATTATTTGACCAAAGGTAGATACTACCTTTCTAACTTTTACAAACGACAGATAGCTGTTTCGCTATCTTATTATTTTAGTATAACAGCCAAAAACTTGGCTAACCAAAATGCTTTTTTTGAGCATTGTCCTAAAATTGAAAACCAGACATTGGAAATTATTCCATGTCATTTAAATTACCAGACACGACAATAGAGGAAATCTCTAGCACTAAAAAGTCAAATAATATTTTTTTTAAAACTAAACAAAACAAACAGTTGTTAAATAATAAAAATGTGAAATATACCAACTTGATGCACCAAAATATTGAAGGAATTCGTTGTAAAGAATTGGAACTAGAACTGTACATGAACTCAAATGACATTGACATTATTTGCATTACAGAACATTGGCTGCGAAGCCATGAGGTCATGTTCAGTTTCAGTAATCACCAAGTTGGTAGTTCTTTCTGCAGATTACATGCTATACGTGGTGGCTCATTAATCCTACTTAATAAACAGATAAAATTTAGAGAACGTTTAGATATAGTCCACCTCTCTGTAGAAAGACACATTGAAGTTGCTTGCATAGAGTTGGAGCAATTCATAGTTATAAGCGTTTACAGCCCATCATCTGCCTCATTTGACATTTTTGAAAAAGTTATGGAAGAAATGTTGTTTAAATTATCTAAATCAAATAAATATATTATTACGTGCGGAGATTTTAATGTTAATTTACTAGAAATTAACTCCTTAAATACTAGAATAATTAGTTTATTTCAATCATTTGATTTAAAACCTCAATTTATGGAGCCTACTCGAATAACCGATACTTCGGCCACATGTATAGACAATATCTTTGCCAACATTATTAAAATTTTAAATAAGAGTTTAATTAGTAATATTAAGTCGGATCATCTTGGTCAAATAATTAAAATAGAGGTTCAAACAAAAAAACTTGAAAAAAAAATATTACTTGTATACCTATGACCAAAGATCGATTGGACAAACTAAAATTGAATTTAACTTCTGTATTTCCATGTTTATATGGTAATTTTAATCCAAATAATTTATACAACACATTTTTTAAGAAATTTAGTGATGTGTTCAATTCAATTTTTACATCGAAATCGATCATGGTCTCTGACGGTAAAAAGTTCAGTGACTGGGCAACAGCGGGAATACATAAAAGCAGGAAGAAATTGTATGATCTTTATGCTGAAAAACAATATCATTTTAATGAGGAGTTTAAAGAACAGGTCAAAAAGTATTCTAAAATTTTAAAAAATGTTTGTCGTGAAGCAAAAGCTCGTCATTTGAGTTCAAAAATAAAAATAGCCAAGATAAAGTAAAAGCCACTTGGAAAGTAATCAACAGTGAGACTGGAAGAGTCGCAACTAAGAACAATAAGTTTAATTTGAAAATTGACAATGCCACCGTCAATCAGGATAGTGATGTAGCTAATGCGTTCGAAAACTTTTTTACCGACATTCCAGTCTCTACCACAAAATCCTTAAACTCCTCTCCCATAGAAGCAGAGTCATTGTTAAAAGAAAACTTAACAGAATGTAAAATACAATTCAAATTTGATCATGTAAATAGTGATGACATCATAAAAGCTTTCAAACTCATAAATGTTAAAAAAACCACGGACCTCTGGGGCATCTCTGTTTGCGTTGTGAAATCATTGATTGGCATTATTGCGCCCGAACTAGCTTTAATATTCAACGAGTGTATTGACTGTGGTGTGTTCCCTGATTTAATGAAACACAGTAAAATAACTCCACTTTTCAAATCGGGTACATGTTCTGACCCTAGTAATTTTAGACCTATATCAGTACTTCCTACATTTAGTAAAATTTTTGAAAAACTAATTTTAAATCAATTGCAAAGACATTTTAAATTAAATAATTTACTGCATAATAAGCAATTCGGATTTAGTAAGGGTCGCTCGACCACTGATGCTGGTATTGAGTTAATATCGCACATATTTGATGCCTGGGAGGAATCTCATGACGCTTTAGGCGTTTTTTGTGATTTGTCAAAGGCATTCGATTGCGTAGACCATGACACATTGATCAGGAAATTACACCATTATGGTATTAGGGGCGTTGCTCTAGACTTTCTCACTTCCTATTTAAGTGACAAAGAGTTGACGTGAATGGAAAACGGTCTCCGGGGTCTCTGGTTACTATCGGTGTACCGCAGGGATCAATTCTTGGACCATTTTTATTCTTAGTATACATTAATGATCTACCCCACCTTGTAAGGGACGATCATGAGGTTGTATTGTTTGCAGATGACACGTCACTTTTATTTAAATTAAAGCGACGACAAACCAATTTTGACAATGTAAACAATGCAATCTCTAAGGTTGTAAAATGGTTCAACGTTAACAATCTCCTACTTAATGAAAATAAAACAAAGTGTATTAGATTTATACTACCCAATGTTACACAAGTTAAAGCAAATATCAAAATCAAAGATGAACAGTTGGCTCTTGTGGACACCACCGTATTCTTAGGTATCACCCTAGATAATAAGCTTCAATGGGGTCCTCATATTGATGGGTTATCGAAGAGACTTAGTTCTGCGGCATATGCAGTCAAAAAGATCCGTCTTTATACAGACGTTGACACAGCTAGACTAGTTTACTTCAGCTACTTCCACAGCATTATGTCGTACGGTATACTGCTGTGGGGGAGTGCTGCTGATATCAATACCATTTTTGTGCTGCAGAAGAGGGCTGTTCGAGCAATTTATAATATGGGCCCCAGAGAATCACTTCGCGAAAAGTTTAAAGAAATAAATATAATGACATTCCCTTGTCGATACATTTATGAAAATCTGATGTATGTTCACAAAAATATTAATTTGTTTAAGAAAAAAAGCGATAATCACAATGTTAATACTAGAAATAAAGATAAACTCGCTGTTGCCACTTGTAGACTCCATAAAGTTGGTAAATCGTTTAAAGGGCACGGTGTACGCTTTTATAACAAACTCCCAAGATATATACAAAAATTATCAATTAACAAATTTAAAAACGTAATTAAACAAAAGCTTTATAAAAAGGCATACTATAAAATATCTGATTATTTAGATGACAAAAACTCTTGGGATTGAAAATGCTCCAACTGGAACCTATTGTTTTGTAAAAGGATCATTAAAAAGAATAACCAGCCTTGTTTTCTTGCCTTTCTTTCCTGGCTTGGTCGCGGAGGAACAGGCACCTAGATAAAAACCGACGTTTCAAAGTGGTCCTTGTGATTTTATTGAATAAATGAATTTTGACTTTGACTTTGACTTTAACACATCAAACAGATGGATGATTTGAAAAATAGACCAGGTACATATTTACAGACAAAATAAAAAACTACTTAAAAACAATACATAAAACATAAGTACAATTTTGGATTTCTCGACACTTTACTTTCTATGATTTTTTTATTCATTCATCATTTATCACTCCATAAGTTACTTCGGTCGTACATAAATGGTTTTTTCTCTGCCATGCGGGAATAACCTCGGATAATAATAATATTACTAATAATTATTCAGATCATACCTTATATTATTCCAAATCGAATAAGTAGGTACCTATTATTTTCCAAAATAGGTCAAAATCACTAGTTCACTTCAGAATAAGTTTAAACTTTTTCGGATGATTTTCACATCACGTTGAAGCCGGTTTCATTGAGTTGAAAAGTTACAGTTTAAATTAACATTTAATAATTGTTTTTGTTTCAGGTATCGCACTGCTACTGCTCTGTGCAGTTACGCTGGCGCAGGCTGATCAGCCTCAACGCAGCCGCAGCGGCAAGATCTGCATCTGCCACTCTGACGAGGCAGCCTCCACTTGCTCAAAGTATGGCTCCGAAGGCTACCTGATCGCGCACGAAAACTGCAATCAGTTCTACAAGTGCTCCAATAGCCAAGCTGTACCGTACTTCTGCCCCTCCAACCTGCTCTACAATCCCTTTACTAATACTTGTGACTGGCCTGTCAACGTCGAGTGCGGGCAAAGGCCTATCGTCGAGGAGAGTGATTGCGACGAGGACTTAGAGGAAAACGACCAAAGCAGTAACCAATCTGACAGCAGTGATAGCGTTTCTAGCGAGGTTCCCGACAACGGCAATAACGGAGGCACTTGCAACTGCAACCCAGGTGAAGCTCCTGGTATCTGCAGCGCAGACGGTTCCAATGGCATTCTCATAGCTCATGAAAACTGTAACCAATTCTACACGTGCGACAACGGAGTTCCTGTAGCAGTCATCTGCCCATCAGGTCTTCTGTACAATCCTTTCACCGAACAATGCGACTGGGCTCACAAAGTCGAGTGTGGAGATAGACCTATTATAGACATCGATGATGGTGGAAACAATGGTGGTGAGGAGGACTGCAGTGAAGAAAGTAACAATGGCAATGGCGAGAGTGGCAGTGGTAGTGGAAACGGCAACGGTGACAACGGCAACGGTAATGGCAACGGCGACAACGGCAGCGGAAACGGAAACGGTGACAGTGGAACAGGTGGAGGCACCTGCAACTGCAACCCTAGTGAAGCCCCTGGTATCTGTGCTGCAGATGGCTCTGAAGGAACTCTTGTAGCTCACGAAAATTGCAACCAGTTCTACAAATGCGCTTATGGTGCACCAGTGACCGTATCTTGTCCAGCTGGCCTCGTTTACAACCCTTATATTGAGTGCTGTGACTGGCCGTACAATGTTGAGTGCGGAGACAAACCCATTGTTGACATCGGTGGTGGAAACAATGGCGACAGCGGCAGTGGTAACGGCAACGGTGACAACGGTAACGGTAATGGCAACGGTGATAACGGCAGCGGTAACGGAAACGGCGATAGTGGAACAGATGGAGGCACCTGCAACTGCAACCCTGGCGAAGCCCCTGGTATCTGTGCTGCAGATGGCTCTGAAGGAACTCTTGTAGCCCACGAAAATTGCAACCAGTTCTACAAATGCGCTCATGGTGCACCCGTAACCGTATCTTGTCCAGCTGGCCTCGTTTACAACCCTTACATTGAGTGCTGTGACTGGCCGTACAATGTTGAGTGCGGAGACAAACCCATTGTTGACATCGGTGGTGGAAACAATGGTGACAGCGGCAGTGGTAACGGCAACGGTGACAGCGGCAACGGCAACGGTAATGGCAACGGCGACAGCGATAGCGGTAATGGAAATGGTGACAATGGAACTGGTGGAGGCACCTGCAACTGTAACCCTGGTGAAGCTCCAGCCATTTGCGCCACTGATGGATCAGGTGGAATCCTTATTGCTCACGAAAACTGCAACCAATTCTACAAGTGCGACCATGGAGTGCCCGTAGCATTTATCTGCCAAAACGGACTTCTCTACAACCCGTACACTGAACAGTGCGACTGGCCCGAAAACGTCGACTGCGGCGATAAGCCCATTGGTGGCGGAAACAATGGAGACAATGACAGCGGTAACGGTAACGGTAACGGTGACAGCGGCAGCGGTAACGGCAATGGTGACAACGGCAGTGGAAACGGAAATGGCGACAACGGTAATGGTGACAATGGAACTGGTGGAGGAACCTGCAACTGTAACCCTGAAGAAGCTCCTGGCATCTGCGCCGCAGATGGTTCAAGTGGGATTCTCATTGCTCATGAAAACTGCAATCAATTCTACAAGTGCGACCATGGAGTGCCCGTAGCATATAACTGTCAAAATGGACTTCTTTACAACCCATACACTGAACAGTGTGACTGGCCCGAAAATGTAGACTGCGGAGATAAGCCCATTGGTGGTGGAAATAATGGAGACAATGGCAGTGGTAACGGTAACGGTGATAGCGGCAGCGGTAACGGTAATGGTGACAACGGCAGTGAAAACGGAAATGGCGACAACGGCAGTGGAAATGGAAATGGTGACAATGGAACTGGTGGAGGCACCTGCAACTGTAACCCTGGTGAAGCTCCGGCCATTTGCGCCACTGATGGATCAGGTGGAATCCTTATTGCTCACGAAAACTGCGACCAATTCTACAAGTGCGACCATGGAGTGCCCGTAGCATTAATCTGCCAAAATGGACTTCTCTACAACCCGTACACTGAACAGTGCGACTGGCCCGAAAACGTCGACTGCGGCGATAAGCCCATTGGTGGCGGAAACAATGGAGACAATGACAGCGGTAATGGTAACGGTAACGGTGACAGCGGCAGCGGTAACGGCAATGGTGACAACGGCAGTGGAAACGGAAATGGCGACAACGGTAATGGTGACAATGGAACTGGTGGAGGAACCTGCAACTGTAACCCTGGAGAAGCTCCTGGCATCTGCGCCGCAGATGGTTCAAGTGGGATTCTCATTGCTCATGAAAACTGCAATCAATTCTACAAGTGCGACCATGGAGTGCCCGTAGCATATAACTGTCAAAATGGACTTCTTTACAACCCATACACTGAACAGTGCGACTGGCCCGAAAATGTAGACTGCGGAGATAAGCCCATTGGTGGTGGAAATAATGGAGACAATGGCAGTGGTAACGGTAACGGTAATAGCGGCAGCGGTAATGGCAATGGTGACAACGGCAGTGGAAACGGAAATGGCGACGACGGCAGTGGAAATGGAAACGGTGACAATGGAACTGATGGAGGAACCTGCAACTGTAACCCTGGTGAAGCTCCGGCTATTTGCGCCGCTGATGGATCAGGTGGAATCCTTATTGCTCACGAAAACTGCAACCAATTCTACAAGTGCGACCATGGAGTGCCCGTAGCATTCATCTGCCAAAACGGACTTCTCTACAACCCATACACTGAACAGTGTGACTGGCCCGAAAACGTGGACTGTAGAGACAGGCCTATCGTCGACATCGGTGGTGGTAACAATGGAGACACTGGCAGCGGTGACAACGGTAGCGGTAATGGAAATAGCGACAACGGTAGTGGAAATGGAAATGACAACAACGGCAACGGAAACGAAAATGGCGACAACGGTAGTGAAAGCGGTGGAAATTGCAATCCCAGTGAAGCACCCGCCCTGTGCGCTGCTTCAGGCTCCGACGGTGTTTTAGTAGCACACGAAAACTGTAACCAGTTCTACAAGTGCTCTGAAGGCCTCCCTGTTGCTTTGATTTGCCCATCAAACCTTCTATACAACCCTACTACCGAACAGTGCGATTGGCCCGAAAATGTTGATTGTGGTGATAGAGTTATCTCCAACAACGATAGTAACAACGGCGGTAATGGGGGTACTGGAAACAATGGTAATGAAAGTGGCAGCGGAAATGGTGAGAGTGGAGGTACTTGCAACTGCAACCCTGGAGAAGCGCCAGCCATCTGCGCGACCGGTGACTCTGAAGGTGTCCTCATCGCTAACGAGGAATGCAACAAATTTTACAAGTGCTCCTTCGGCAACCCAGTAGCGATCGCATGCCCCAACAACCTGCTCTACAACCCATTCATGGAAGTTTGCGACTGGCCATGGAATGTTGAGTGCGGCGATCGGGTTATATCTGAGGCTGGTGGTGACAACGGTGGAAACGACAATGATAGCGAGAATGGTAACACTGGAGGAAACTACGATCCTAGCCAAGCGCCTGCCATC
The DNA here is from genome assembly GCA_958496245.1 of Perizoma flavofasciatum. NCBI lineage: Eukaryota > Metazoa > Arthropoda > Insecta > Lepidoptera > Geometridae > Perizoma > Perizoma flavofasciatum. The sequence goes on along the minus strand of OY292434.1, from coordinate 8,829,456 downwards.
TGCGCAGCCGACGGTTCCGACGGCATCCTTGTAGCACAGGAGAACTGCAACCAATACTACGTCTGCTCTAACGGTGCGCCCGTGGCACTCAACTGCCCTACCAACCTGCTGTACAACCCCAGCACTGAGCAATGCGACTGGCCAATGAATGTTGACTGCGGCGACCGGGTCGTCCTGGTGCCCGAAACCGAGAGTGACAGTGGTGCCTGCTTCTGCAATCCCAGGCAAGCACCTAGCGTATGCGCGAGCAGTGACTCCGACGGCAAGATGATCGCTCATCCTGCTTGTGACCAGTACTACGTGTGCTTTAATGGCAAGCCCATAGCGCGTAGTTGCCCACGTAGCCTGTTCTACGATCCCCAAACCGAGCAGTGCAACTGGCCCGCGGCCGTCAGCTGCGAAGGACGTCACGTCGCCATACCTTTCTCTCTCAACAAGCACATGCAAGCCCGACGAGGATATTTCTAGATAGCTAGAAAATAAAGTATCTTACTAGAATAATGACATGACATACATATGTTTATATCTAAAGTTACGTTATTCTATAAAGGCAGGCTTTTGTGGAAATAATTTATTTTATGTATTTGTTGAAAATGTCTCGATGCAATCTGCCTCGGTTTTTTTAATAATAAATTATCACTCAATAACTTATATTTTTTTATTTACCTAGTTAGCTCCAGACTACCTTTTATTACGATAAGAACAGACTTAAGTTTAGGAACGAAATAATTTATTTTATGTATTTGTTGAAAATGTCTCGATGCAATCTGCCTCGGTTTTTTTAATAATAAATTATCACTCAATAACTTCAATTCCGGAACTGAATTTCTGCTGGGAACCTAGTTTCGGAATTCCGGAATTGTATTTTTTTTCTGGTTTGAGGAAAGGAACGGTCAAATAACGTGTGTTATAGAGGTAGTATCAGTATTTTAAACAACATTAAGTAATATAGAATATTAATAAAAAAGTACGATATTACACACTTACGCACGCAGTAATTATTTTCATTTAAAAAATTAGATGAACAAAATAATTAAAACAACAATATTACTCATATTTTATGAATCTGCAAATATTTGTCGCGAGTCTGTGTTTTTTCAATGTAGCGTTTTGTATTTACAACAAAAAATGTATGTAACTAAGTAAGCAACAATTACTTTTCTAGTTTTATTTTTTTAATGTACGTAAGTTCTAGTACTTACCGTATGACGTAGCAAGATCTCTTATATTTTATAACTATTACTGCAAGCTGTAGATAATGGTGTTGGTAATATTTTAATCTTACTTAATTGTGTTACGACCTCTGTGGCGCAGTGGGCGAAGGTCCGCCTGTGACGCTGAAGGTTGCGGGTTCAATTCCCGCCACGGGACAAATGTTTGTATCTGCAAATATTTGTCTCAGGTCTGGGTGTTTTCTATGTATATTATGTATGTATTTACAAAAAAAATGTATATAAGTAGTATATCAGTCATGTAGTTCCCATAATACAAGCTCTGCTTAGTTTGGGGCTAGATGATGCTGTGTGAAAATGTCCAGCATTATTTATTTTATTTTACAGCTACTTATTACTTACTAATGTATTACTGATTGTTTTCCCTAAGAAATAAAATAAAATAAGTAGTATATCAGTCATGTAGTTCCCATGATACAAGCTCTGCTTAGTTTGGGGCTAGATGATGCTGTGTGAAAAATGCCCAGCATTATTTATACTATTTATTTACTTTCAATAATCTCAGGCAGGACACACTAAATATATTTGTATGCTCCTGTCAGATGCACACCTCGTTGTCCTCCGTTATCATATCGTTTTTTCTACTTTGACAAATCCTGCAGAGTCAAAATTGGTATCTACCAATTTTGACTCTAATCAATGCAAGATAATCCGCAAGTATCCATCTGTATCTACAGATGGATACTTGCGGATTATCTTGCATTTATCCAGTTCCTTGTCTAGCGGTTCTTGTAGAGTTGGTTCTTCGACTGAAACATCTTCGTCAGAAGACGATGACATGTTAATTTTGGGCTTAGAGGATACTGAATGTGTAGGATTAGGCTAACTGTGAGTTTTGTACTGGCGTAGTAAATTGAAGATAATGTCCCAGGGAGGGAATCGAACCCGCAACCTCCAGTGTCGCAAAAGACGGCGGTGTACGAATAAACCCATTATAAAATTATTAATATTATATACCTACATACATAACATATATACATATCATATTTACACATCCCATACAATATAAAAATACAAATAATAATGATATAATATGTACGTAATGATAAAAACGATTTACTAGCGGCTCTGAGATATGTAAAGGAAATAGCGAAAGATTTCGATGATTTTATAGACAAAGTTAAGGCGTTCCACAGTCATGTTTATGTCAGAAGAGTTATGTTTTCCTAAAAATGAGAATAAAAAAAAAGGTTTCGCTGTTCAATATGGAAGACAGCTACGAAATGGATAAAATTTTCTTATTTAATCACTAGTTATGAAAAAGAGAGTAAATAATCTTTGTTTGTAGCTGGCTATGAAAGATAGCTACGAAAATGGAATTAAATTTCTTATTTAGTGACTAGTTGATGGTGGATCAAAGATGATTTTCAGGGGTCTGGTGACACGCCCCGATTCAACTTTGATCGGGATGTCAAATGTCCCGATTTTTCGCTAACCTGCACTTTGTCTTTGTTTCGTGTGAATGTACTGTTCCGTTATTGACTGATCGATCAACGCACAGCCTAGAAACCCTAAAAACTTGGAGGGTATAGGTATTTCTTTTATAATGTAAGGACTAAGAAAGACATTTCTAAAACTCTTGACTTGATTTACAATCACTTCCACGGGTACAGTAGATGATACCCGTACCTGTGATACAGAATGCACTGCCCAAGTTAAATTAAACTAAATCATCAACTCTATTCACAAAATTGTCATAAGCAAGTTCGTACGAGCCATGCATACCTAGTTGGGTATTATAAAACTCACAGCCTGAATCCGTGGCATAGCAAACATGGTTGATCTATTGCAAATATTATAAAATATGAGGGTTTTGATGGTCTGCCCTCTTTATAATCTTCCTTTTATAACAAAGAAAAATTGAATGCGCTTTCTAGCTTCAAAGTGCACCAATATGTGAGAAGTGGTATTAATTAGCAATTTGCATCGTTTTTCTGTTTTTCTACCCGCAACGCAAGGATCCGCTATATGTGTTTGTATTGGGTGTTTATTTGGTACCCGTTTAGACGTGTTGAAGTCAAAATCAATTTAAAGAAAATATTTGTTCGTAGACGCGCTACGCAGATATAATTGGAAACACATGTAATCTAAAGAGATGATTTTACGTGACGAGTAAGTTCAGAAGTTTCTCATTAAAAGTTCAAAATGAGAATTTTTTACGAATTTCATAGTAGTTAGGTACCTACATTAAATTATTTCCTTTATTTTCAGAAGTTTTTTTTTATGTTGTGTCTGTTACGGATAAGCTCTGCTCTGCTCAGTTTCCAAATAAGTATATCTGCGTAGCGCGTCTAAGGGGTTGATTTTATGTGGCGAACAAATTCAGATGTTTCCATTGAAAGTACAAAATGAAATTTTTTCACTTTAAATTTATGTAACTACTCTTTCATACTAGTTACATAAATTTATCTCATTTATATTCATAAAAAGGCTTTTACTTGTTTGATTTTGCCGGATGTATCACTAACTTTACTTCACTTTTTGTAACATGTGATGTGACTAAGACGGGTGATTCAGGCACCTTGGACCAAATGAGTAGGATTGATAGGGCATCCCGTGGCCGACTTGAATCATCCCCATATAAATTTTATAAGATTTTTTTTGTTCAGGGCCATTGTTATCCTTTTTTCATTTATTTTCAATGGAAAAAGGTTTACGTACGACTAAGCAATTGAAATAACTTGATGGAAATTTCAGAATAAACTAATAATATTTTAAAAAATAAGAACAAAGAATGTTCTTATTTTTTAAAATATTACCAGTTTATTCTGAAATCTTGTGCCTACGTGAAATTTGGATGCACGTTTTATTGCTCAGCGTAGGGGAAAAATTTCACTCAACACTCTCAACTGTCTGTAATCCGCTCTAACTTAGTATGTACCTTCTTTTTATGCTCACTAGCCTATTGCCTATAATATTACCTTAATAATTATTTATCATCTCTTCTATCAATGTTTCTCCTAGAGATTCTCTGTCCCTCAGTATATAATGAAGGTAAAATCCGTGAAGTGAGAACACTGGTGACCTGTATTACAGGTTTTCTTAAAACCTACCTACCTCAGTCTCCTATCTCTCACGAAATAGGTTTTTATTCGTTTTCATCTCAATCTCAAATATTGAAGGACCTATACCCCTACTCCCCTACTCCTCCCTACTCTAAGATTTTTTTTGTGTCAGAAAATAAATGTTTATTATTATTTATATTTGTCTATTAGGGCTAGGGCATCGATTATTGAATAAGAAAGGAAGATTAAATTAACAGAACGGTTTATTGAATAACAAAAAGTCACAAGAACGCTAATTGTGTAGTGTTACTAAGTGACCATTGACATTAATAAGATAGGTTCAGCAGTGAAATTTACGCTAACTGATTCAAGAAATGACGTCTGGCTTCTGCGTGCTTGTTGGCAGAGACAGCACAGCTAGCGTCAGAGGGCCAGTCGCAAACCTGGAAATTAAGAAAGGATTAATAGATATAACTTTTTCAACAACAATAGATACCTCAGTTTGTATTATCTGCAAATATTTGTCACGGGTCTGAGTGTATTTTATTTATACTATTTATGTATTTACAAAAAGTATATAAGTAGTATAATCAGTCATGTAGTTCCCATAATACAATCTCTGCTTAATTTCGGTTTTCTGCGAGAAAAATGTCCAGCATTATTTATTTATTTTAATTAACATTATTTTTACTAAAAACGGGATATTTAGGTACCATGATTTGTGAGTTTTAATGTTTCCCGATATTTTGACACAGTTGCATGTAGCATGTAACTGTGCCGATATAAGAGTGAGAAAGGGGTAGATCGATTTGTCTGCCACAGTCAAAAACTCACAAATCATGGTAAAAATCCCGTTTTAAGTAAAAATTATGTTCATAACCACGATAGTTTCAAAAGTTATAGAAATAACATTATTTATTGCACAACTTAAAAATGACATAGACATAGACGAACTGTTTGCTAGATTGCATGCTCTTCTAGTTAACCTTTGTGTAATGTGGAAAGCAGTCGAGATACTCGTAGTTATAAATATCAAGTAAACTTTTAAAATACAAAACGAAACCAAAATAAACAGGCACTCTTGAACATCACAGTTCTGCGTACAGAGTATGAATCAGCTCATCAAGGCAACTGATGAGGCTGTACAGGTGGTCACACATTGGTCGAAAAAAATATAATAATACATGAAATGAATGAGTTTTTTATTCATTCATTTTGTGTCAATGACTCGTTTAAAGCACTAGCATTGCGCATATACATTTTTAGCGTTGGTGCAAGACGGAATTCAAACCCACGACCTTAGGATCTAAAGTCGGTGTGTAAGTAAAATAAATCAGTGTAGAGAGTGCAGCAGTGTAGTTTGTAATCATGGCTGCAATCCTACTAATATTATAAATGCAAAAGTTTAGATATTGGGTTATTTGGATATTTGTTGCTAAATTGTAACTGTAAATATCCTGTAACGTCCGAAACGATTTGGATTAAATTAGGAACACGTATAGTTCGTGATTTTATATAACACATAGGCTGCTTTTATCCGACCTAGTACTATGCGAGCGAAATCATACGCAGAAGCTAGTTTGAAATAAATAAGCAATTACCTGAAGGGAAGGGTTGAAGTGCAGCGCACTGGGACACTCTCTCAACACCAGTTCTCCCCAGACGCAGTAGTAGAAGAGGTTGCAGTCCCCAGCGTGAGGCAGCAACCAGTGGATGTGAGGGTCGACGGGGCAGCCGTTGGGGAGGAAGTCGACCTCGACCTCTGTGGGAGGTTGAGGTTCAGGCTCGGGCTGGGGCCAGACCTCGACCTCGCAATCGGTCGCTTTGGTAGTAGGAGCCGCGGTCGGGGCAGCTGTAGGTTCAGGGGTGGTAGGCTCAGGGGTGGTGGGTTCAGGTGTAGTGGGTTTAGGGGTGGTAGGTTCGGAAGTAGTGGGTTCAGGGGTAGTGGGTTCAGGGGTAGTGGGTACAGGGGTTGTGGGTTCAGGGGTAGTGGGTTCAGGGGTGGTGGGTTCAGGAGTAGTAGGTTCAGAGGTAGTAGGCTCACGAGTGGTGGGTTCTGGAGTAGTGAGTTCAGGGGTAGTAGGTTCAGGGGTAGTTGGTTCAGGGGTGAATGGCACAGCGGTGGTCAGAGCAGGGTCGTTTCTGTCTGTGCAATCCACGTTATGCGGCCAGTCACACTCCCATTGATCCAGGTTGAAGTATAGATCATGAGGACAAGTGTATTCTACGGGAGTGCCAAATGTGCACTTGTAGAACTTGTGGCAATCCTCGTGACGTAGTAACTGCTCGATGGTCCAGTCGGTTTCCTGTTCAGTGGGACACTTGTCCACTTGGGCAAAGGTGACCGCCACCCCAATCACAAATAGTATCACTGATATACCTGAAACGGAAAATTAACGAATTCACAATCAAATACACGAGCAACTTATCGACATTAATGTTCATTTTAAAAGAGATGTCAACTTTCTAACTACCTTTCATTGTGATCTACGGATGAACTGATGGACTCCTATTGCCAAAATCACTTTTATACCCAAACTAGTACTACTTAGCAAATAATCTCCAAGATGGGTAGCACCATTTTACCGTTTTATCAGCAGTTTTTACGTGATTTGGTTATCAAAAATGATTAAGATAGCAGAACAATTAATTAGTATCCTGTATTTAAAATTAGAGTTCAAAAATTAAATTTTGCACGGCTTACACACTCACATTAGGATTTTATGTGGTTTTTACGATTGTTGTTCATTTTAAATTAAAAAATAATAATAATCGTATTCCGTGCGTTCTTTGCAGTTTCCGTGGTCACAGGTAGACAACTTACTTATCTATACATTTATACCAAAATTTCTGACCATTGTATTTCGATAGTCTATTTCCGTTTTAAACACAAAATTGCTAGAAAGTCGAGACTGAAGATTGTTTTACGGCACTGCAATAAGAAGAAAAAAATATACGGAACGCTTTACTTTAACCGCACTTAGGCCTGCTTTTATCAGTAGTTATCTGACCTACGTAAGACATAGCTTATTCCTTGTTTGAAATGTCAGTAGCAGCTACTGACATTCTATGTCAAAACAGTGGCGAAATAAATAAGAGCATAGATAGATAGATAGATAGATAGATAACTCTTTATTGTACACCACTTAATATTATGTTGCTTACAAATTCAAACGGAGCAAATTACAAGCTAATCGCGGGAGTACAATGGGCGGTCTTATCACTTAAAACGATCTCTTCCAGACAACCTTTGGATGGACAGGAATTTAGTGAACGATACAGGACGGTGGTGTATAGACAATACAAACATACAAAGTGATGAATAATTAGATAAAGCATATACTTATACATACATACATACATGAATACATATACCTACATAAATAATGATATGTTGTAATAATAAGCATAAAGAGGTAAAGTCCTTGTTCAGCAACTTTTTAAATGTAATTTAGATAAATTTATCCACCATTATTTGGAGTATCAAATTATAATGTAAAGGCTACTACCCTACACAGCTGCACTATAACGGTCGATAATAACGCGGTGCGTTTTTGCTATAACTACCTAGGCTTTTAATACATTTAAATAAATCTATACTATAATAAGAATGTAACAAAGAATGTAACAGGTCAAATTCTGTGCATTGAAGATATTTTGAATTTTTTTTTGAATGGCACTCTATAATCGATACTGAAGCCAAAATTTTTTTTTTTCATTTTTGTCTGCCTGTCTGCTGTCTGTCCAGATTTACACAATCTGGAACGCGAATAGCGCCGAAACTACTGAATGAATTCAAATGAAGCTTGGCATGATTTAAGTTCATAGAACGGGGATACTTTTAGGATATAGGATTTAGGATACTTTTTATCCCGAAATTCAGCATGGTTCCCTTGGGAGAGGGGATGAAAGTGAAAATGTGTACTTAGTTGTAATTCATTAACGCGTAGTCCGATTTCATTCATTCTTTTTTTGTTAGAAAGGAAGTACTTTCAAGATTGTCTCGTAAATATTGGGCTGGGGCCGGGGCCGGGGCTGGGGCTGGGGCTGGGGCTGGGGCTGAGGCTGGGGCTGGGGCTGGGGTTGGGGCTGGGACATAATCATCTCATGGAATCACGACTAGCCGAAACATTTTTTGTGGGCACCTTTTATTTGGTTTTTTCATCGAAAGAATAGGCAAAATAACGTGGGCACGTTATTATTATTCTTTAATCTCGAGTCTTCTGAGAAATACAACCTCGGAGTTTTCTAATCCAAGTAATCAGACTACAGCGTTGCTTTATATGAGACAAACTGAGGTCAGATGCGAATAATTATTCTGCAGGGATCACAATCGCGAACGAAATCGCGGGTACAGCTAGTAAATAAATAAATAAATAATGCTGGACATTTTTCACACAGCATCATCTAGCCCCAAACTAAGCAGAGCTTGTACTATGGAAACTTTATCTTGTTAGTATGAATGAATGAATGAATGAAAATACTTTATTGTACACCATAAGTAAAATAGATATAACTTAAAACTAAAAAAAACCTTATAGTACAATGGGCGGTCTAATCGCTTAGAAGCGATTTCTTCCAGACAATCTTTGGACCTTTTGTATTTATAAGTTTTTAATAAATTAGTGTCGGATTTTAATAGCAATTGGTATAAGAAATATATATCTTAATAGAATTAATCAAAGTTCCAAATTGTTATTTTTTTATTTAAATATATATTTAAGTCTAAAACATTTTAATACACGCTATTTAAGTGTTTCCTTTATCGATAAATGTGTTACATGCCAGCCCTATTGTCTTATTTCTCTAAAAATTGCTGAGATTGACATTCAGTAAGATAGCCTGACGAACATGACAAAACTATAAGGTTTCCTAGTTTTTATTTTATCATAAATAGCTCTTTGTATTTATCTTTATTTATTTTATTTTTGATTTACGCCGCTGTCCTTATTTGTTTAATTCTGTCAAAGGTTGACTGGAAGAGATTGCTATTCGTGATAATGCCGCTCATCAGAGTTACGGCCTCAGAATTTAACTCTGATTAAAAACATTTATTATTTCGTAATGGGCTTCGAGCTTGTGCTATGGGAACTCTATATGATAGATTTCATATAGACTCATATTTTTTTTGTAAATTCATACATATAAAACACTTTAGACTCGAGACAAATATTTGCAGATCATTCAAACATTTGCCTCGCGGCGGGAATTGTACCCGCAACGACCTTTTTTTTGCGGGGCGAAGGTCGTTATGGTATACAATTAAGAAATTATATATCTACTACTAGCCTCTGCCCACGGCTTCGCCCGCGTGGTACCAGGATAAAAAGTCGATTATGTGTTTATCTGGTGTGTAAGCTATATTACTGTAAAGTTTCAACAAAAGCCGTTCTGTAGTTTTTGCGTAAAAGAGTAAGTAACAAACATCCATCCTCACAAACTTTTACGTTTATAATATTAGTAGGATCTAACATCCATCCATACCATAATATTAGTAGCATAAAGTGGCAAAGGAAATACCAGACATGGTGTCCCTCGTTTGGATGGCGGTGTCGGCGCCAGGATGTCGGGCGCCAAAGCCAGCCGCCCGTCCTCAGCGCGAGCCTGCAGTCTACACTCCGCCCGCCCAGTACACACACGATTCCCTAAAATATGTGCTCTAACAGTTATCAACATTAATTAACTGTAAAATATGAACGTGAAATTCTTTCTACTAACTGTAATTATTTCTGTGTCTACATCCAGTAAACCGAAAGTTCCTGCAAACAAGACAACTGCCGACATCAAAAAAAATTTAGAGGAACATGAGCAGGCTTTGTCTAAAAATAATAAAGTGAAGAACACTCCGGTGAAAATAACGAATTATTCGAATGCCAAGATAAAGCCTGCACTTGCTCCTGAGAAGCCTGAAGCTCCGCCGCTAATTATATCACCGTCCCTGTGAGTAACCTATATACAAATATTAAATGATTGATTTGAAAGGAGTGTCTAGCTAGTTGTCTAGCTTCTGTCCACGGCTTCGCCCACGTGATACCTGGATAAAAAGTAGCCTATGTGTTATTCTGATGTATAAGCTATATACAAAAAAAAAAATCTCAAAATACCTACCATAATACCTAAAAACTGTTTACAAAATTACAATGGATTCCGCACTAGGGCTAGTCTGTATCGCGGGAATCCGATCAAAAATTTACCAAGTTGTATTTAATGGAGAAAACAAGCAAGTTTAGGTAGAACAGCAAGATATGTATTTAATAAAAATAAAGCTAGTCAAAAAAAGCTTCGCTGCTTGAAACTCGTAGGTAATTTAAATAAATTGTTTTTCAATCAGGGTCAAACAATGGGCAGAACGAATATCAGAAACCTTATTTGAAATAGACAAAAAAGTCGTCCGTAGAGAAGAGCTACTTAAAGGCTTCAGCGACGTCAAGATGGAAGTCAGAGACGGGTCAGCGATTGTGGACAGTACTGCTAAGTGCCTGGAGGATCTGCTGCTGAGGAGAGTGCATGCTGCCGAACAGATCATGAGAAAGGCTGAGGCAATAGCCACGCCCACAGAACAGCCACCGGAAAGATACGTCTTCGACAACAGTATTGTTAGTATAAGAATTTGTTTAGGTAGTTTTGATAACAAAATTCAAATATTTGTTACAACCACCAGCTATAATATTGTTTCACGAACACCCCGATGTGAATTTCAAATGAAAGGTCTTGTTGAGGTAATTTCAGGTATGTATGTCGTCAATTATGATGTAAATTAGATGATTCCCTAGAAACCTAATTCGTAACAAAAATATTTTTACCCCATCACAGATATACTATACTAGTTCCCCCAAAGTACTCACAATACTTAATCAATACTAAATTCATATTTGCATATTTTTGTTTCTTGAATAGCTAACTTCCTTTCAAATCGCAACCGGATTCCACTACATGCTCGCTGTTAGCACGATTAGTATTTACGTAAGCGTAAGATAACCATTTTAGTAGAGGTAGAGTATTTAGTGGTCGCTGCGTTACAGCTTTACGAGAAATGGTAAACGTAAAAACGTAATTCATCCAATTGATTATTAAGCAGTGTAATCACTGCTCAACTAATGTTGAGGATGTTATTTATATAGACTGAGCACGAAATTTGTGAAACTTTTCTGATTCGATTTATGTTTTGAAATCGGCCCTTCTACAAATCGCTATACGTCCATTCCTCGAATTAAAAAAATATTGACTTCTTCGTCAATGTTTATGTAATGTAGTAAAATAAAATAGAAAATAATCTATTAGGTAAGTAGTTTTATAATGTGATAATAAGTTGTTCTAGACAATTTTATTTGTGTTCACCTGTTTTTACTTATATCGTCACGCTCTGACGCGCCGGTCCGCATACTTTCATGTGGAGAGAAAAGTTTTTTAAATTCATTATCTTTTTAATCTTCAGGTGCATGATGGATGCCCGACTCGTAATCGGCTAAGTTTTTTTTTACAAAATCAATAATATTATTGATTAATATTTAATCTAGTAGTAATGATAACGAATTACGAATATTATTGCCATTTGCTGCTTGTTATGAAATTGATAAAGCAATAGCTGTATCAATTTTAATGATACAAATATTGAGAATTAGCGAAATTAAAAGTAGCTACTTACCGTGCTAAGTGAAGAGACAGATACCGAAACATGATAAGATATTAGAAACCAATAGTCTTATTGTTTTGTGAAATAATTTTCTTTCGAAGAGCTACTTACTTTGATTTCTGGAAATAATTTTAAATCATTTATTTCAAAAACTAAGATCTATTATAATTGGTTAGTGGTTAAATTCCACGTTAGAAATTTTAAATTTACAAGAAGATACTCCTGACCCCACACTCTCCTGTAAAGTGGATGTCTGTAACTACGAGTACCATCACAACACCCGGACCCAGAACGCATATCTTATATGAATCACCCCTATTTATATTGTATGATAGTTTGTATAGTTAGGTATAAATGTTGAATTTGGTGCGCAGTTTCTGACCCATTTCTAAGACTACGCGCGCCGCGCCGTCGCCGTCCACCTTCAATTCGTTTGTCTGTCTGTCGCAGAGCATATTTTACAGTTATTTTTACAGGATGGATAATAATCGAAAATCAATATTCATAAACCCCGACTCTCATACAAAAAACGACGCCGGTGTCCATAACATCATGGTTGCTACGCGCAACCATGATGTAATGGACACCTTAATTTTTTTTATAGGGATATTTTCGATTTCTTGATATATTATACTTTAAAAAAAATAGAATTTGTTAGGTTTGAAATCTGCGATATATTTGGTATATGCTTTGCAATTTTTAAGGATACTAAACCATGTTCTAATTCTATTCAATTAGGAATAGGTACCTACAATTTGTATTCTGCTCTATTCATTCATACTTTTTGGGTTGCATATTGTTTTTTATGTCACATATACGCATATGTCTAGTAATCACTTTCTACAATCAAACTTTTCGGTCCACCTTTTAACTAAAATTTAAAATTCAGGACTTGGATCAAACTAAGCAGATGTGGGATTCCGTTGAGAATGACAAGTGGGAAAAGTTGCCGAGATGCATCAGCGTGAAAAGGGTTAAATTACATCCGAGCAAGCATTTCGATACGCCTATCTCTCTTCAGAAGAGCAGTGTCCACGTCGCTGCTGAGGTTTTTGCTTGTGGTAAGGATACACCACAGATACACTCAACTGCACAACTCACAGGACGCTTTAAAAATATTTGTATATAGATATGTGTATAACTAAATTGTACTGATTACTTATGTTGCTTACAAATTCAAACAGAGCAAATTACAAGCTACTGATTTAATAAGCAAATGAACACCTATATGATGAACTTTTATTCTACCTATATTGTTATGTTCGTAATAGCCACAAATAAGTTTGTCGTCTAAAAGATTAATTTTTTTTTCTAGATAGGCGTATTTTGCCACACCTTGCTTGGTCAGAAGGACTGCTGTCAACTTTTCAAAAGAACTATGCTCAAGACTCTACAATTGACTTTCAATACTTTTGCAGTGCTGAAGGATTTTTAAGGCATTATCCTGGTAAGAAAACTTTTCTAAAAAAAACATCCAAATAAAAAAAAAATGCCTTGTTACAAAATTTTTTATATTATACATATCGTATTTTTTGTTCAATAATTTATCGATACCTACATACATATACCGATGAAGTTGATAAATGAAGGTGGCCCAAGATCGTACGTCAATAGAATTCATTAATGGAGGCCTATGTTCAGCAGTTGACGTCTACAGACTGAAATGATGATGATGATAACGCTGCTATATTTTAGAATGTCCATACCTTCACATTTACACCTACACATAGAAGTTAGTAGGTACATTGCGACGATGGTCCATTTCACAAATGCTTTTATGGTTATCCTCAGCTAGCTTATGGAGCAGCAACTACAAGCTGAATTTCGACGCTAAGTACGACGTGTATGACTGTCGACTGCGACCTTGGTACGTGAGTGCGACAGGCGCGCCCAGAGACGTGCTGATCCTGCTGGATGCATCGGGTTCCATGAATAACTCCGCGACCCAATTCGTGGCGGAGCAGTTTACGCTGGCGATGCTCAGCGCACTCACGGATGACGACCAAGTGAATGTTCTGCGGTTTAACGTGGAGGTGGAATCGCCTATCAGCTGCTTCAATGATAAACTTGTGCCAGTAAGAGAATTTAACTCGCTCTTTGAATGACTTCAAAAAAGGTAGAGGATCTCAATACGTGGTCCATTTACAGCATAGCACCAAGAAATGGTCCACCAATATAGTTATGAGCGGTTTCACATTTTGGTCGATAAATGGGACATTTAACCAAAAATATAAAATTTTTGGACATTTCTAATCTATACTTGATACGTCTGCAAAGTTTACCTAATCGATGGAGGAAATTTAAACATGCATTTAAACGACTTAAAAAAGGAAGTTCTCAATTCAGTGGGTATTTTTATAAGTTTTTAAGCTACATCGCCCCACTCCTGGGTCAAGGTCTCTCCCAAGTTTCTCTAACCATTTCTTCTTCTCTTAATGCGTTACGGTTATTACGCTTTTCTGTTTTGTCTGGGAATAAGTACGGTACGTATGCTCCGATGGAATATTTTCTGAATTGGATAAGTAGTTCCAAAATTTGTATAAAATTACTTGCAAATTAGTCGATAAATGTGATGGTATTAATGTACGGAAAACTAGTGTAAAATTGGTTCATTGCACAGAATATTCGAAAAGCCTTGTCCGTGGCTTTTTGACAAAAAAAATACTTTGACGTGAGTTGTACTACGGTTTTCCAGGCAAACCACGTGAACTCAGCAGCAATGATAACAGCTTTAAAACCATACAATATGCACAACGAAACCTGGATGGCTGATATTTTAGAGAGCGCAGTTCGGATGTTACAACGACAGCGTGGCACGCCCAACCGCCCGCCTTCTTGCCAGCAAGCGATTGTGTTGTTAACGGATAGCATGGAAGAGAACCATACTATGCTGATGAGGCATCTTGATCCCTATGGAAGGATAAGGTAAGTCGAAGATTTTTTCTTCAGAACACTCTGACACTTTACCTTCTCCCTTTTTGTAGTAGGTTAAGAAAGAAGTAATATGCAATGCGCATTTCTGAATTTTCTCTTTATATCCGACTTATCCCATGCGTTAATAAAATGCGTTTTTTTTGCAATTAATTTATATGCATTCAAGGATGGTTCTTAGTGGGAACTTCTTTTTATGCAGGCTCTTCACCTTATGGCTACACGACCCAAACGGCCTACGTGACAATACACGCGCGTACGCAGACCATGTGTCGTGCGACCGAGATGGATCCTTTACGGAGTTCATCACGCACGCTGACGTCACGGAGCAGGTTATGAAGATCCTACGCATCATGGAGCGACCTCTAGTAGCGCAGAGGAAGCAACGGCTTCGAGTCTTTAGTGATGTCTTTGCTCATGTTGAGGTAAATAGTTTCAACTATTGTATTATTTCCACTTTATGATATTTTTTATTTATACCTCTAGTATAAAATATATGATTATTTAATTAAATATGATGTTACCATCATGATGATTATAATAATAATAATAATGCCTATCGTTGGCGGCACTTATGGGGCCCGTTTAGTGGACGGCAAGTCATCACCTGCCTATGATTTGATTTGAATTTGAGTCAGAATTGGCAGGTGCCGTTTCATCCTATATAGCCCAGCCTAACCTTCGAACAAATTGTCATCTGAGCAATAACTTAAAAATAGATAGGTATAACAAGGATTACATAATACCTAATTTACTTGATTACAATGGGCAGTCCTAACATAAGTATAATATTTTTTCCTGAACTAGGTAACCCTGTGTATTTTATTAAATAAAAATAATCACCTACTATCACAATAAATGCATTTAGTTTAACAATGTTGTTTATGTTACAAACAGTTCGTGTAAATATTATGGTACTTAACTATCATTTATTTAACTTATAGTCGTGAATGTGTTTGTTACTTTTTACTCTTTATGTTTTTGTTTTTATAATATTACAGGACCCAAGAAGAGGAGAGCAGCAGTGGAAAATGAAGGAGAGCGATGATCAGGGTTACAGATACCGGGAATTGAGAAAAGATAAGGCGAAACTGTTGAGCCCTGAGAGACTATACAAAGATCACATGTATCAAGAGAGCCTGGTAAGGAAACTACTTTTAAGTAAATTATAAAAAATAATAAAAGGATAAAGGACCTAACCTAACTTTTGAAAAAAGTAAAATATGCCACCGGATGATAAAACAAAAAATGATATTTTTTTCGTATGTTCGCGTTTTTTCTCTAATTCATATTCGAAATCGTTCTCATAGCCTAAGTTTCTTCTAATATGTATCAATTTAATATGTATCACTCTCGTTAGATCCATTATCCAGATTCTTATCGGATCTGCCAAGATTTTTTTCTGATTCATCTAATTTAAATGGTCGCTGAAACTCGCAATTCGACAGTTCGTAGAACATACGTAGTTACGCCGTAGCTTTTCGTAGGGTGCCTGTCTTGGAGGCTACGCGTCGTTGCATGTCATATTTCACTACAGCACATTCCCGCACAGACCACCGCTGTTAGAAAAACTTACCCCCAAGTGGGAAGCAAAGTGAACCGATGACCAGTGTTGCCAGCCAGGTATTATCAAAGTTACCTAAAATATATAAAAATTAACCTTTTAGTGTAAAAAGTAAGCTTACATATTTTTTCTCCGATAATAAGGTATCGAAAGTTGGGTGTATTAACAGAATCAGATAATTTAGTAGTGTTTTCCATTCTAAGATGCATTTCACGATATTACTTTTTCTTTTATATTTATCGCGAACATTGAAAAAAATATACTAAAAAGAAAAAATATATATGTCCAGTTTGATTTCGGATTCAAGTTAGAAAAAACGTAACCGACCCCGCCTGGCATCGCTGTTACATTCATTTACATTTTTGCATTTAACTCGTAAAACATTGCTACGCCATAGCTTCTCGTAGGGTACCCATCTCGAGAAGCTTCAAATCATGTCAAATTTTACTACTGCACATTTCCGCAATGACCAACGCTAGTAAAGAAAGGTTTGTCTTGAATGGTCTTGAATGGGAAGAGCCCTAACCAGTGGGCATCTTACGTTAATTTTTATTTTACGTTCCAATTATCACAGATCATCATTTTTTTCCACAGGATAAATTGGGGTATTACTACGAAGGGGAAGACGTTAACTACCGACTGCAGATCAGTGTGTCGGTTCCAGTGTTTGACAGCACTACTGTTGAAGTAAGAATAGCATGATTGGTCACGGCTTACACATTTATGAATACTTTTCCGTAATTGCCTAATGAGTTAATGACTTAAGAAATGGTGTGTACCGCGTGTTCACATCCGACACGCGTGGCGAGGCGAATGCCGAATGATGACTACTTTATACTAATCTGTAGCGAATTTAGGTATTTTTCATGTTTTATTATTCTTGCTCTCTGTTACCACATTAGTTCATTTTCGTTAAAATCATGGCTAAAATTAAAAGAACATAGAATCTCATTTAACTAAAACTCCAATGCATCTGTTCGTTTTACATGTACTGTTCACAAACTTTAATAAAATGTCGGTCAAAATTATATTGGTACCGCGCGAGGAGAACAAATACTACACTCCGAGAAACAGTTAAAAACTAGGTCGGAGTGTGTAGGGCTAATCTAAATCAGCCACCAATTAACATTGAACCATAACTCTTAGAATTAGTAACTACAACAAGTTGACAACAAATTAACCTACCATGTGTGTAAGGGCCTACATTGGTAGGTTCCTACCTACTTATTGTGCGAAATAATCACCTGGGACCTAGGTATCATCGAGGTACGATTAAACATGGGTAAGTACTAGTATAGTATGACGTAGGTTAAGTTATAATTACTCAGATATCGTTACTACTAAAAAACGGTCTGCGAACTTTTCTTTTGAATAAAAATCACGAGGTGTGAGCGGCACTTCATCCCGTTCCTCGTTCGAAAGTAGCCTCATTTATCGCCCGCGACTCGCGAGACTGACCGAGGTCTGTGTGACGCTAGTTCGCGTCTGCACTTATACACGAATGTTTCGACGAGTGCTGAGACGAACGCGTACGCGCAAGTGTTAATGTGGTGCGAAACTAGAATTAGAGTTATTTATATCAGAAAAATAGTATGCTTACAGTTTCCACCAATGCTAACAACATATTTTAAACTAAAACTTAATACTCTAAAGAATGAAATATTGATATGTCGACATGTCATCGTATATGCAATAAGATTATACAAGTGAATTATACTTATGATGTTTTTTTATGTTTTCAGAACATAACGATAGTTCTTGACGAGGTAAGAATTATTACCACTTTTTACATGCACTTTTTACAATAAAATTAATCTCTGTAACCGATTCACTGACAATTTTAAAAAATTTGATCGCAGGAAAAACAAAGGAACTCTACAAGAACGGTACGTATAAATAACATGTAAGTAGTACCACGGGTAATATTACCCTTCATTGGTAGTACCATACCGTACGGTAGTACCAAAAACAAGAAAAAAATACCAATGATACTCTTAGCATCAATGACACTGATAAGTAGCAAAAATAACATTGCCATCAAAAATTATAAGCCCAAAACTTAACAAAATTTGTCTGTTTTTGCAGTATCCTGTGAACCGCCTTTTGGGAGTTGCAGGCGTTGATATTCCAATCGACCATCTGAAACTAATGCTGCCGTATCATCAGGTGGGTTCAAACCTAACTTGAAACTGAAAATCATCCACTTTCTCTCCTACGACCGTAGAATTTCATCTTCACTTACGGTTCTAGGTCGTAGTCGGTAAAAAATAATTCTTATATTTTCTTAGGTTACATATTTTTTCATCATTTACGTGCAGTAGCACAATAAATTATTGTCCATCAAAACTAATTTCCTACATATCCCAGCAACCATTCCATAAGCATATACTGCTGCAATAGCCTCGTTTATCACCCATATTTCCAATATTTTACAACAGGTCGTCATCCAAGATTACGTTTTTTATATATAAATAATAAGATATAAATGCTGGACATTTTTCACACAGCATCATCTAGCCACAAACTAAGCAGAGCTTGTTAATGTATTGTAATGTACATATGATAATGTATTGTACATATTGTTAGCTTCGGCTCCATAATGCCTTTTTAAGGCCCC
Organism: Perizoma flavofasciatum; assembly: GCA_958496245.1. Lineage (NCBI taxonomy): Eukaryota > Metazoa > Arthropoda > Insecta > Lepidoptera > Geometridae > Perizoma > Perizoma flavofasciatum. The sequence goes on along the minus strand of OY292434.1, from coordinate 8,810,474 downwards.
AGGCATGAGCCTGAGTCTTAAAATAAATAATTAATAATAATAAAAAAACAAAAGAAGTTTTATTTTAATTTTTCATCAAAACTTATTAACATAAATAGTTAATTGGCATGAAGCAGATCTGCTTGTTTTTCAAAAACATTTTCACACCTACTTATACTTACCGAAATAACTAATGCATGCAATCTATCTATCCAGCTTACATGCTATTATATAACACTAGCTTTTGCCCACGGCTTCGCCCGCATGGTACCCGGATAAAAAGTAGCCTATGTGTTATTGTGATGTATAAGCTATATTATTGTAAAATTTCATAAAAATCCGTTTAGTAGTTTTTGCGTGAAAGAGTAACAAACATCCATCCTCACAAACTTTCACGTTTATAATATTAGAAGGATAATAGCATTATTTTAACTTCTACTCGCTCTTAGTGATCTGACCAGAGGTATGGTGGCCCTACAAAGGCCCTCGTGACCGTGAAAGAGGCGCACTGAATTCTATTACCACACTAGTGTGGTAAAATAATTCAGTGCTTCTTTCATGCACTTCCTGTATTAAAATCATCTTAGTTCTACAGCTACAATTACTGAAATAATCTAAATTGGTCATGTAATCTGCTAAGTAGCTCGATTTCCAGGCATATTTCCATATTAAAATAAATCATATCGCTAATCCGGACGGGATTTACATAGATATACTCGTCGATAAAAAATTTAAAAATCTTTAATCCTTGACGTTATTGCATTAAGTATTAATATGGAGGATTCTTAAAAGGATAATAATGCGTTTACCGTACTACCGTATGTATAAAATTATGAGCTGTGTTGGCCTAGTGGTAACTCGGCTTCCAATCCGGAGATCGTGAGTTCGAACCCGGTCGTGCACATATGGATTTTTCCCTTGAAAAATATAAATGCGCATTTACACGTGATCAAAACGGTGTTGGAAAGCATCGTGAAGAAACTGGCATACCCTAAAACTCGAAGGCATGAGCCATCAGTTAGTGTTCCAATAAACGGCGATGGGCTTTACAACCTGGCACGAGGAATGCTAACTACTTGCAAAACGCGGACATTGCCAAATGTAATGTTTGGACGTCTCTGACTACCTCCTACTTGGTATACTCACTGAGTATGTATCTGAGAATAGATAGATCGGTAGAAAAAAACTTTATTGCACAAAATAAAACGGGTAGCATTAGGTAAGTACCTAATTACCTAAGTACCTAAGTTAGGTAAGTAAAACAAGTGTTTTATAATAGTATTTTCTTCTAGCTAACCTTTTTGGAATGGAGAGAGGAACGGTAGTGTGTTTGAAGGAGATTACCAAATAAAGGAAGACTTAATTAAATTTTAAATAACCAGCTTTTAAAAATAAAAGTAAACTACACAAAGGAAATGTCCTTTAGGAGGATGTTCATGATACAACGTGAGCGTGCTTGGTTTTTGTTTTTTAATCATGTGTTTAGATGGAATTCACTTTCGTTTACAAACGAGTAGTCGTAGTGAGTAGTAACAATGCCAGTTACTAGGAGCCAAAAAATCCAAAGACACTGATAATAGTTAAATGGAGGTGAGGTAATAAACGTAGACAACACTTGGAAAAGTGTACTGAGAAAAGTTACAAAAGTCTCAAAACTTGTGCCCACATGTACCTACAACGGTGACTTTTTCTGATGTAGGTAGGAGGAGGTGGATCCCTATTTCTTATCGATCATCGTGGCAACATCGTTCTGCACGACAACATCAAGCCAACGGTCAGTAATCTTGCTAAGACTTATTGATAGAAGCTTCAGCTAGGCAGGTACTCTTTTTTTATAAATGAGTTCACCTCGTTCGATTTGCACCATACTGAAGCTGAATGAAGGATCATCAAAAGAATAACTAAGCAAAGTTTGTTTTCTGATTCTTCTAGGCTTGGTCGCGCGCGAGAAATCGGCGTAAATACACTTTAGAATTTTTAAACTCAGTTTGAATTTGAATAATAGATTGTACTAAACAGTGTACTTTGGGTTTAACAGTTTGACGGTGACATTTTGAAACCTGGTTACCGAACTGTCGACGTCATAGACCTTGAGCAGCCAGCTATCGACCATCCTCCTCGCTACTACCCGGGAGATTGGTTAAAGGTAAGCTTCTTATCTGATACAAGTACACATGTAATCCTATCAACTAATCAATGCACTAATTAATTTTCAGTTCCGAAAATCGATGGTAATCGAGCAAGAGAAAGGTAACATGACGATGTATGGGAAGAATATATTCGAAGGTGGTTTAAGAGTCCATACGGAGATGAGGGAGTATCATTGGAAGCGAGTTCTAGATTATTACACTGCAGTGGTGGTTCTGCCGCCCTATAGCAGGCATCATGTTGTGCCTGAGACAGCATTCACGCAGCAAATAGCTGAGAAAGCATTGAAGGCTCTATCGGGTACAGATTTTGCAGTGCAGCCAGACTGGTAAGATACTATTTTATTCCTCTGATAAACTGTCTCCATGATCCATATCCACAGATTTACTCGCAAATCCGTGAGGATACCAAGTAGGCCATAGTTAGAAGAAAGTCCAAACATGGCCACATTTTGCAATAGTATGTACTCGTATAAGCATTATACGTGACCGGTGCTAGCCCATCGCCGCTTTTTGGAACACAGTCCAACAGATGCTTTCGAATTTGTGGTTCTAGAGCATGTCAGTTACCTCACAATGTTTCCTGCACCGTTTTGAGCAAATACGTTTTTCGAGTGAAGACAACCTTCGGTTTTAAAGGAGGGATACCAGCCACAAGACTTTTAAGGTATCAAAACTACCAAATTCACTCAGAAACTAACAATAACGATCCCAAAGGCGCGATGGACGAGTAGCCGGCTGAGACATAAGAGGTGCTAGGTACGAGGGTTCGATTCCCGCTGCAGGACAAATGTTTGCAATGAGTACCATGGTACCAGAATACCCAAATCCGTAGTTCCCACGACACGAAATCCTATTGTATGGTCAATAATGCCTATGTATAGAATAGAATAGAAAATTATTTATTTGACAACAACAAAGCACAGAAAGGACAGGTGCATACTAAATAAATAAAATAGACTATAAATAGTAATATTTTAACAAAAACACAGTGACAAAGATAATATTTTTGTGCTAACTAGTCCCATCTATGTGACTGTTGGGCGTTTTATATATTTTATTTTACATAACAAAACCTTCGTTCGCTATAGGTTATACTGCAGACACATAGAGCCTCACTTCGATAACCGCGAAGCAGAAGTTCTTCACTTCATCAGACGGCGCAGTGATGAACCCGACTTCGCCATGAAGAAGACCAGATACGACTTTTCGCCGATACCACCTACACTCTTGGAGAAAACTTACCAGTGTGAGTTGGAAAACTTTTTAATTCTCATACATATCGTACCTAACCTTCATAAATACTTCTAATAATAAAATTTAATAATAAAATGAAAAAGAAATATATTTAACAGGACATAAAAAACAACAAATTTGTATAAGATAGTGGGACAGTTATGAAGCAAATATTATTAAGAATAGCCTACTTATAAGTAAAAACTGAAACATAAATGCCCCACGCACCTTACTAATGCATCTACCTAGACAGTTCAATGTCGCACCAAAAAGGTGTCAGTTAGGCATAATGCTAAATAGGCATAAGCTACTAACATAGCCCTGGTATAATACTCATCATGGAAGTCGTAAAAAAATATGCCGACCAAAATATGAGGCAATCATCGCTGATTTGGTGGTGTTTAACGATAATTCCGGATCTATACAGGGTAATTTGTAAATCACGCAAACCCTCTCAGACCATAATTCCTACCATCAAATTCAACAACTTAGCGACTCCCCATCTATGACGATGAAACTTCACTACGAGTAAGAACAATTTTGGAAGTCATACAAATCGATTGCATTTCAATCGAATAAGCCGTTTTTATAAGTTTTTAATAATTGTAAATAACAAACATACAAATAAATAACCTCTTATGGCAAACGCATACCTACTTACGTCGCAAGTAAAATAGCTTATTCCAAAAACTATCGTGAACTTGACTATTCATATTGTAAAAACGGGAATTTTCACGTACTGCACTATCGGTGAAGGCACCGACTAAGTTTCAACTCATTCCGAGAGTCTTCATCAGGGTGAGTGGTTGCGACTTTCTCCTTCCGCGTCGCGCCGTGCACTATTATTATATTATTCGGTGCCTTCACCGATAGTGCAGTACGTGAAAATTCCCGTTTTTACAATATGAATAGTCAAGTTCACGTTAGTTTTTGGAAAATTCCCGTTTTTACAATATGAATAAAAATAGCTTTTTCGTTTTTGAGCCCCAAATCCGTTTTTCTCGCACTGTGCATGTATGCATGGAATTACAGCTATTATATGTATAGCCCTTTATATGAACAGGTGATGAAGGTTTAATGGCCAAGCTATGCAAGGAAGCGATTGCGACTGAGAAGTGGGCAAGGGAGCATGAAGAACCGGATACAGAACGAGACTGTTCCACCTGCGAGCTTGGATCCTCCACTGCTTTCTTTGCCAGCGGTAAGTTCGTACTTAAATGGATCAACAACATCTATGATAAGGACCTTTTGACACCACACACCACATCTTTTTATTTTTTGTAATGTTTAATTTACAAAATACAGAACAAATAAGCACAAACACAGAAAGGGTAACCTTTCTGTGTTTGTGCTTATTTGTTCTGTATTTTGTCACCTGTTGTGTTGTGTTGAGGTCAACAAATGAATAAATGTATTATCTTTCTTTCTTTTCATTCTATGATAAATAACTGACCATGATAATTATTCTCAGTGGGGTTGAATAAACTTGACTCCCTAGCAAAGACAATGAGGGTGACTGAATGATCCAGATTTCCATACAAATATTTATTAATTCCATATTTACGGAGAAGTGCGAGAGAGTCTCCCGCCCTGAGGATTCCGTATTTACTCTAAAATAGTTCAAATCGTTAGGAGCCCTTTGACCCACTTTTCCTACAAAGTTCACCCCCTATTTAGGGGTAAGATTAAATTCTTCTATTAGCCTTAATCTTTAACTGTCTCACAAAGAATACTACTCAGAAAAAGCAGTTAACCTAGAGGGTTTTCTGGTAAAACATAGGATAGGATTTCAATCACATACATAGTCCTAATATTGGGATTCGCTCTGTCGTGGGTATCAGGAAATACGGTACCATTATGGTACCCTGAACTGGAACAATCTGCAAAATATGCACTAATTTATCCCGCAACGGGAACCAAATCGGCACCTCTTGATCTTAGCCGGCTACTCGAGCACCGCACAACTGTGGACGTCAATTTAATATAATTGTATGATTAGAGAGTGGGCTGACCCGCTGGCAGCAGTACCACGCGACGAGCCAGCACGCTTCGCCTCCCAGCGGAGCAGCGTGGGCTCACGGGCCGACCGAGGCGTGGTACAGGCGTGCCGCGGCCCGGCCTGGCACGCTCGTGATTCACGCCCCAGTAGCACCCAAGAGGAGACTGCGCAACTCCTTCATACAACCACCCCCGGTAACTAGATAAAAATGATAACATACATTCCGCCTGATACACAGAAGGTTGCGGGTTCGAAACCCACAGCGGGACAAATGTTTGTATGATCTGCAAATACTTTTCTCGGGTCTGGGTGTTTTCTATGTACATATAGTATGTATGTACTAGCCTCTGCCCACGGCTTCAACCGCGTGGTACCCGGATAAAAGTAGCCTACGTGTTGTTCTAATGTATAAGCTACATTACTGTAAAGTTTCATCAAAATCCGTACAATAGTTTTTGCGTGAAAGAGCAACAAACATTCATCGTCACAAACTTTCGCGTTTATAATAGTAGTAGGATTTACAAAAAGTAAAAAGTAAATTAGTCATGTAGTTCCCATAATACAAGCTCTGCTTAGTTTGGATACTTGTATATCTGTGGTTTGGGGCTAAATGATGCAGTGTGAAAAATTACCAGCATCAATTATTATTATTTATTCGGCTTAGAAGTAACTTCTTAAATTTTGGTATTACTAAATCGTTTTAAGTAGTTTGGTAGATATTAATAACTAGTTTGTTTACGCAAAACCTCGGCCTGCCTACCTATCTGTTGCTATACCCTTAGACAGGGTTCATGTGAGATACCAACCTATAAACACCATCTATGTACCTACCATGTGAAAGCAATAAATGTATTGAGTATTGAGTATTGATAATTCGTTTGAATGCGGTAGCACGACCTGCAGATTTCAATCTAGAAATTCAAGATAACTTTGTAGGTGTTTCGCCTTTGTAAGATATTGCAGATCCTATCAGTATGATAAGTAAGATTACGTTTTTTTACAGCGAATAGCTCTTCACTGATCATTTTGATCGTAAAACAAGATAATTAAGTATTTGTTTTCATAGGTAGGTACGACTATGAGAATGAGTTCATGCAACGAAAGAAATAGGTAACAGTTTCTTGAAACGTCTACCGATACAGTTTATCTAGCTACTTCCTGACCTGCTATCAACTATTATGCTACTATTGATAGATACCAGTACCTAACTAATTGTTTTGTTTCTATACAATTCAAAGGGCTTCGTTACATGCTGTTATGCCACCCTGCAATTTAATTATACTTACAAAATGGCCATGGAAAACAATTGATATTGACAGGCTCAGGAATGTTTAAAACTTCAAAGTGTTGCAAAGGGGACATTCACGACCTAAACTAAGCACTTTTAAAGTTTTAAATTTTTGGACATTACTTTGCTTCGAAAAAAAATGTGCCATTGTTTCGTTCCTATTGCCAATTTGCAGGTTTCGCTGTGTCGTTTAATAGATAGTGTATTAATAGAGATGGTATAGAGATACTCCAAAGAGAGAATTCTTTATTCTTGCAATAAATAATAATTCATTCATTTATTTATACTTTCACCGTCTGTCACTAAGCCCTTTTAAGTTTCACCATGTGCTCACTAAACAAACGAAGGTTAACCAAGAAGGAACCGGTGAAGCGATAGCACTTGATAGTATCCATCATCCTTGATAGTAATTAATTTTGTTCGAAAAGTTATTTACCTACCTAAAATAGTTGTCCAGTCTCACAAATCTCGATTGCTTAGAGGTAGTAGTAAATAAAAGGAACAGCATAAATGTATAGTTTTATCACCCTGTTAACGTGTTATCGATAAGTATCGTATTAGGTACCTAATCAATTAGAGACTTAAATCTCGGCACATATTTTGATTTAGGCAGGTACCTAAAGTTATCAAGCAAATTAGTTACGTAAGTAGACTTGTATCATATCTAATTCTAACTATCTGCAATTAGGTACTTATTTTTTTACTAAAACAACTTTAATAAATTATTTTTCTTGCGATCGACTATCGCCCATATATTATATGTGATAAATAGATAGATACGTACCTACTTCGAGGGATTTACAAATAACATAATGGCGCGATTTACTGATAAATAATATAATAAGACTAATATGAAGGGTGATCGACGTAATTATGAATGTAACCGCGATAACGGCAGATTTTACTCGTCACCACTCGTACTGATCGACTGACGATCCCGTCAGTTGTATCTACAACCGCGGTATTAATGAATTCGAGACTATATTTATTTGTTCGTAAACCATCCTCTCGCTACCACTGCGAAGCGCCTGCGCCTCAATCGATCTGGCTCACCGTCTCTGTCGGTAATTGAAAATCAGTTTTTTTTACTCGCTGGTCGATCAGGGCCTTATCAGTCTCGGTCATATTACGAGTAGAAATTAAAAAAATATATCTAATGAAGACACATTAGACCAATACATTACATTCATACATCTAATCAAAAATCATTTAATTTACTAACACATTTGCTAGACTAGGACATCTTTCTTGAGAGATGTCCCATGAAAATATCTTGTTATTTTTGTAAGCTTCCTTTGTGTAGTAGCCTTTAAATATAAATAGGTAACAATTTGTTCACAGCTCGGTGTAAAATCAGAATGGCTAACGGCAGCCACAACCCTGGTCTCAGACAAAGGTCTCATTGGAGTAGCCGGTTTCCACTTCTATCCTCAACATCTGATTGAACTGCTGATTTCTGTCACAGAGATGGCCGTAAGTTCTGTTATGGAAGTTTTTTTAAATAAATCTCTTAAATGCTTCCAAATTCACACACCAACGAGGAATTTTGATTGACAATTATATTCAGGAAAGAGTGATAGCTTCATTCCCAGTGACAGAGAAATCACAGCACAGTGACACAGTGAGTTATCCTATCGTTTTTTGATTCGGGTAACAGTGTTATGCAGAAAACAAGTCTCTGTGCAAGCCCCGCTGCGAAGACACGTGGTCGTGCGTGTTGGTCGACGAAGGCGGCTGGGTCGTCGCCAGAAACACCAACGAATCCTCTTCGACAGAGGGCGTGCGCGAGCACCTCGCCACGCTGCATCCAGCGGCGATGGCCGCGCTGCGCAAAGCCGCCGTGTTTCAGATCAACTGGATACACGATTATCAAAGCGTGTGCTTTCCGCCGTGGTTCAATAGCGCTGTTCCAGTAAGTAATGTCTTGCAACATATTTACGCTACCACAACTGCTGACATTGACATTGATTTGTGTGTTTTTGACGACCACGAGGTGCGGGTTCGATTCCCGTGGCGGGCATATTAAGCAGGTATTTGTTCCCAGTCTGGGTTTTGTGGTACCACGGTACTCGCAGTTCATGATACCTACGACAAAGGGAACCATATTGTGGGGTTAGAAATAAGTAGGTATGTGTCCGTTAGGTGTTTATTTATTCAAAATGCTGAGGGACGATTTGTAAACCATGGTTCACTTTTTCCCCTTGTTCATTGATAACGTATAACTTGACGATAAATCTAACACACAAATTTTAAAATGAAAATACCTGCCAAAAGTTTTTCTGTTCCAGGTGATACCGTCGCTGCTGAAATCGTTATGGAATTCGGTGAAGACAGTATTCCGAATCACTCAAGAACTTGCTTCTCTGCTAACGTTTGCTACAATTAGTAAGTAGATGCTACTGTCAAGCATCTGTAATTATTATTTACTGGTGGTAGAACAATCAGGTTGTTGGAGAATAATCTAACAATCCAACTTTCCTTTTCAAATAGAAAAAAGGCTTTTGATATTCAGTGTTATCTATTCGTTGCATCTCTTCTACGGCTCTTTTCCATAGACAAAAAAAATACAAAAGCTTAAAATAACAATATCCTTCGGAAAACTAAGGAATATTAACAAAATTTATTGTCCCTAGATAGGTATTTACAAATTATGAATGCCAGTATCGGTAGACTTTTAGTGGAACACTCTTTAGCAACTTATGACGTCTCATTTTATCAATCGATTTCAAAAAAAGAGAATGTTATCAATTCGTCGTTGTTTTTTATGTGTGTATGTTACGCAATATATCTCCGCCAATTGAGAACCGATTTTAATGATTATTTTTTTAATGAGTAGGGTATACTTCAAGTGTCGTCCCATATAAATATGAAAAATACCACCCCTAAAGGTGAAAAAATGGGGGTGAAATTTCATATTAAACTTTTTATCACCTTCCCGTTACTTGAATACTGTTTTCATTTTTACCTGAAAAAAAATTGTACCTGAAATTATGACAAAATAAAATATTTGTATTTGTAATACATTACTTTTTGTTTATAGCTGCAGGAGTCTCAGCCGATACAGAGAAGGAAAAGGAAAAGCGTCGTAGACGGCTAATGCATGACTACGAGAGGGAGCAGTACGAGCGGCTGTATGACCCGCGCGTGCTCATCAACAAGACTGTGTTCGCGGCATGCGACCGGACCAGACCCTTCTATCAACTGCAAGTATGTTGACTGATTCTATTTCAAAAGGTGGTGACTGACCAGAGCAATTTATATTAACGTAACACGTTACGATACGAGCATTCGTATAGTCAGGGCCTCTACTCCGTAAAACGATATCGACATTATCGTTACGATACGACAGTGCTCCGAATTATTCGGCCGTACTTTACTCTTAAAAATGTTCGCAATCTTTGTCGTCTGTCGAAAGCATAGATAATTTGTATCGAATCTTCGGAACGAATGATTGAAAAATCTAAAGGCTTGGATAATAGACGTTTAGCCTAAATCCTTTTGCTTGACTGTTTATGTCACTTTTTTAGGCAAAATGATAACAATTATCTAAGAAAGTAAAAGAAGTGACAACGTCAAACGTCAAATCAACAAAACCGTCTGTTGTTTGAAAACTTTACTAGCAAAATTCTTGTGACAACTAGCCACAGAAGTCATAATAAAGAAGTTGAAGCAAAAATTCGTCTGGGTGAATATTCAAATTCATTTATAAAAAAGATACTAGTACACACAACATTAAAGTTTAAAGCACTATTTTAACAATTTTATTTTTTTATTATTAAAAAATAAATAAAAAATCATGAAGTTAAAAAAAAATACAAGTTTACCTAAAACAACACAGCGTGCGCAAAAATATAAATTATATTATTGATGTCCACTTATTTTACTTTAATAAGTGGGCTGACTCCAACGATGTTATGTTGAGCAGGCAACAAAGGAATTATATCCTGGCACAAGTCTTCATACAAACTTTTACTAAGTTTATAATTCCCGATGAAATTATTGTCGGGAATTTTGTTTAGATCCCATTGATCCCTCGTCACTTTAAAACGTTGTTTTTGTAAGTATGACGTAGAGTAACGTAGAGTAGGTTTAGCACGATAATTGAAGCGATATATCGTTTGTCGGTTTGTAGAGTAGAGCCTCAGTACAGCGAGTAAATGTCAAAAGTAAAGTTAAAATGCAAAAGCCGTAACACATCAAGCTCGTTGCGAATGGTACGTTACGATAAAATTCTCGGTCAGTGAAAACTAAAATCATGAATAACAATGCTGTTATTGTTTGGGTGGCAACGTGGGATTTAGTAACATGTTGGGCGCCAAATTTTGATCGTGTGAGGTATTTTTCGTCTATTACAACGAGAGTTCATAACGTTATCTCCGCAGCATACTCAAAAGACGATCGACGCATTATCGAGAACTCCGACACCAGCACAGCTGCAAGACTGCAGTTGGCCATTGGTCGGTGCTTTCGTGCCCAAAACAAACTTGCTTCTCCTCGCACTTTACAACTGCGACGTGCCGTACACGGGCAAGCCAATGCCCAACCCACTTGACAATCAACAGGTTCGTTTTAAAAATTAGTCTGTTTTTAAGAACCCAAATTTAGTTATTTTTCTAGATTTTTTTGACAGGGCGAGGATTATTCCTCGAAGTCTCGTTAAACTTTATTCCATGGAACCAAACTGTGATACTTCTTATCTCATTATGCTCCATTAGAGAGAATGAATGAACGATTTGGAATGAGAACAAAACATTTTTAACATTTTTCAAAGTAAAACGATGAATGCACTTACCGTTCGCCTTGGTAGGTACTGTTACTCCTTATTCCTTCTCCTTCTGTGCCGGTGACGGTACAGAACTCACAACCTGGTTTGACTTACTTATCCCCACTTCTTTTTCTCTTAAGCTCTAGCATGAACCTGTTAAAACACGTAAGAAATGCTCAAAAGTAAAATGATGGCCTTTATAGAAGTTCTACTCCCACTCACCTACGTGGAACTTTTTTATTATTGTTTGGTTTTAAAATATAACTGTTCACGTTATAATATAATCCCTCTCTTAATGACATGGATGGTCTGGAAGGACTGCTAGTGATAAGACCGCCCATTTTACTCCCGCGATTAGTTTGTATTTCGGTCCATTTGCAAAACCCAAACTAATCGCGAGAGTACACATATTATGTGATGTACCTACAATAAAGTGTTATCTATCTGTTTCTAGTACATAGAAGACTCAGAGCCGTTCGTCGAAGGTGTCAGAAAAAGCCCCGCCAGCAAGTTAGCTTGCTGGCGCAACAGAGTTCCATTGCCGGGACGCCTGCCTCCCACTGCATGCTTCCCGCATAACTACACTCAGGTTATCAACAAACAGTTCAAACAATATACTCCTAGTTCATCTCTGTCACACTTTGTCTCAGTATAGTTCGACCTCTGTGGCGCAGTGGGCGAAAGCACCCTGAGACGCAGAAGATTGCAGGTTCGATTCCCGCTGCGGGACAAATGTTTGTGCGATTAGCAAATATTTGTCTGGGGTCTGGGTGTTTTCTACGTGTAATATGTATGTATTTACAAAAAAAGTAGGTATATAAGTAGTCTAACAGTCATGTAGACTAGTTCCCATAATACAAGCTCTGCTTAGTTTGGGGCTAAATTATGCTGTGTGAAAAATGATCAGCATTAGTTCAAAGCATGACACAAACTTAGGCAATAGGCAAAAATATCTATGAGGTCTGTTTGTCTTTCCATTTTAACTTGCAGACGCACAGCAACATGTTCCAAAATTATCCTATTGGCAAAAATATTCCACTTTTGACTCTCTTTGAAGTGGAGGAGCGAGCAATTTCACTCTATCTGTGTCCTGGTTATATGAACAAAGCATCGGACTATTCTCTGCGGGGTTCTATAATAGACTTTGGGGTAAGAATGGTCCGAATAGTACAATAGGCCTTAGCGGAAAGTGAGACGACCAATTGAATGATATAAAGATAGAATCAATATAAGAGTAGGTACCTAGTATTAAAAAAAACTCCCGAATCGTTTATTTCGACGTCTATTGCAACGCTCCCACTGACATCAAAAGAGGATAACTATCAAGAACATTCCTTGAAGTCACTCAAGACGATTGCAAAAAACGATTGCCGAAAAATGGCAACAAACCAAAATGGCGACCGCTTATCCCGAAACAAATAAGTATCTGCATCGCGAGTATATACAACTGCTAAAACGGGTTTTTTTTTTCAGGAGGTCGGCTACAGACAATGCGGACCTTGGCTTCCGGACCCCGAGGTTGAAGCCAGCGCAGAGCTCCATCAAGTTTCGAACATTCTTCTGATAGCTACAGTTTCGTTGAAAATATTTTTAAAGTTTGATAGCTAAGTGCAATCTAGGTTAGTGGCCCATAAACTTTTCACTACCAGCCAATCGCTATCGGGAGGCACTTTAAAATACAATTTATTATAAAACTTATTTATATTAAAATATCTAGTCAAATGTGCAATAGGTACCTGTCAATTTTAAGTAATATAGTCACGCTTGAATTGTTACAAATAAAACAAATAATTCAAGTTAAACTCGTTTAATTTAATTATTTAGTAATTTGAACATAGATAGGTACTTGGTTCGGAAATGTCTATAATACTGATACACCGTGTCTACACGCAGTCTAAAATCACATTTCCCGAGACTAATCAACATAATGTTTTCAATCTTTTAATACAATGGAATGCTTAGATTAACGGTGGAAATATAGTACATAATAGGTTTACAATGCCCAATGTAATATAAACTACAGCACAAATTATTAATTCACGACTGTTGTATGGACACTATCTGTTTTGAAATTGTTTGAGTAATTTTTCAAACTTTCGCAATCATTTAACATAATTATAAGTTTTGGTCTTTATGTATTACGTTTACCTTTTTATTATTCTTCTGGACGTTTCGGCTGTGTTGCAACAGCTGTGGTCACGGGTTGACTGGAGTATGTATGAATGCTACTCCAGTCAACACGTGACTTCGGCTGTTGCACCACAGCCGAAACGTCGGAAAAATTATGAAAAGGTAAACACGATAAAGACCTTTTCTCAATCACGCGTTCTCTGTATGTTTGGACGCGTCCGCGACCCAACGTGCCATTACAACAGCCAGGTACTAAACAATACAGTTATAAATCGAAAGAATAACACAATCGACTTTCTCACTTCATCGCTAGCAATATTACAATGAACATGTACGTTACGATGGAGTTTAATTTAAAAAAATAATTTACTTAACTTTGATAAACAATAAAAAACATATCCCTGTCAATACAAAATAAATAAATAATTTATTTTTTATAACAAGTTATTTGTCCAACAGCTTTCTAGCGTTTTATTTCAAAAATACATTTTCATTTAAAAATATTTTTATAGATTTGTTTAAATTCTCACACATCAATGCCAAGATTAACATAAGTAACTAAGCACGTGTATATTTTTTTCCTTTACCTTGACAGCTGTGAAATAGGAACACGCTTTGGGTATTTAGTACCTAGATAATGTTATGCTTTATGCATAACAATGGCTTCGATTCTGTAGTACACTAAGCTAAATTTAAACTATCGCTATCTTTAACTGATAGTGCAAGCAAGAAAGAGATAGCTACAATTTTAGCGCTGTCAAATTAGTCAGATTTAAGTTTTCTATACAAATTTAATCGTGATATCAAAACATGCTGACTATAAACACGAAGAAAAGCGGCACGTAAACTGATTTGACAGCAGCACGCAGCACTAAAATTGTAGCTATCTCTTTCTTGCGTACACTATCAGTAAAAGAGAGCGATAGTTTAAATTTAGTTTAGTCAGTGTATTACAGAATCGAGGCCATTATCTAGGTACTAAATACCCAGCTTCGTCAACTAACCTTGTCTACAGATGGTTTCATTCTACAAAAATATATGCAAGCAATTTTGATACGTAGGTAATTATCATTTTAGAACATTTAACGACGAATAAATAGGTCCTTTATAATATTTGTGCAAAATATGTCATGTCAAGTGTAAATGTACCAATGATATGAAACGTAATTGGTGACTGGAATGAAAACTAATTAGGTACCTACCCCATAGGTAAAATTAGTGAGGTTATCTTTTTTCGTCACAGGTTACCTAGTTCCCTGAAGCTAACTAGATGGCACTGCAAGTCAGGGCAACAACGAAGAGTTCTCATTATTATCTATGGAAGCCCTAGAAGCCTCTCATTATATAAGTAATTTTGTATGAGAAAATCTTCCAAAGGCTGTAAAACTAGACTGATAACTGAACGGAATTGAATATGAAGCCTCATTTGTGATAGCCCTCCTGTTGTTCTTTCCTTTCGCCCTTTGGTGTATTATCATATTTGTGAACTATAAACCGACATGTTACACAGATCAAAAAGCAAAGCACTTTTTTTCGGTATTTAAACGAAAAGTTCCGTAGCATTGAAATTATCGTGTTTTGGTATCATTTTAAGACATTATTACGACTATACCACGTCGCGGGCTCATGAGGAAGGATCCCTAATCGGTCAACGGAACGTCAGCAGGAGAATAGTAAAGTATGCGGCATAGTCGTGATAATACCCTAAGAAAAGTTTTGTGTAAAACGAGTTAACTTAACGACACACGAACATAGATAGCTTCTTATTTAATTTAGCTTTTTTTTAATTCAACAAAAAATAAAAAGTTTTGAATAGACATTTTATGCATCTATCATTTAATAACCCTGAATAAATATCAATTTCACACAACTATACGAATTTGTGCCAATTATCTTACGAAAATAATCAATTGCTTAAGTTTCACAAGGGTTAAAACATAAGAAAAATGAAACCAAATGTTACATTTGCCAAATGATCTCGTATAAAAATAATGTTTCGAATAAAACCGCCGTAGTCATATATTAACACATGTTCGAAATTAATATCTCTCTTTTACCTAAAGAAGCCAAAAAAAAACATAATTTTAAGTGTCCCTTGGAGACCGCAAAGTATTTTCCAATTAGATTATGCGATAGGTATTTATTCTTTTAATATATGTACATATATTCGAAAAAAGGAATTGCTCGTACAACTTGATCAAAACAGAAACACGACATTGGTATTTAGAGAAGTATCTTTAAACTACATTTATATCAAATTAGCCAAAAGTACATCTACTGTACATTACGTTCATAATTTGTTTTATATTCAGCTGCAGTAACACGTTTATATTAATCATTAAACGCCGAACGAATTTTTAGATTTTTTTTAATGTACATCATGTTGTAACTTATGTATTATTTTTAGTAGCAGACTGGTTTTGTAAATTTAACCATTAAATAGATTTACAGCAGCTTTAGTTACATATTTTTTAGATGTTAAATCTTGATATTATCAAAGTCAAAATATCTAAGTACCGAATTAACAATTAATGGAAACAGACTATCCACACTATCTGTAATACTGTATTCGCGACCACAACTCTCTATCTTTTCAACTTCAAGGCGTTTTTTTTTTCATCACACTATCAAATGTCTCTTTAAACAGTCGCTATAATCATTTTTAAGTTTTTTTTTAATTGAAACCCCCCAATACAGGAAATATAAATCTTCAAAGTGCTAAAGTTGAATGGAACTCCAACTTTTAAGGTTCAACGTATGCACCCTGATATCTGACGTCACACGAGCAACCTTGCTTACTGTTGTTTACATCAATCCAAAGATCATTGGCAATCATATAGACTTCAACCCATTTAACACTAGAGAGCAACATCTTATTAATATTCACGAATTTTAACGCCAACACTAATTTTTAGCGTTCAAGGATAGTATCTAACTAATAAAATCTTGACATACCTACCTACCTACTTATTAAAATAATTTTATGCATAATAACAATATGATGCAATTAATTGAAAATAAATAAAAACACAAAATGTTACACTTAAAAGTAAAAATATCTTTGGCAAAGAAACATTTAAGAACTTAGTAAGAAATAAAACAATAAACACATTAAATGTGCAAAACATAAATTAACATGTTTGGTAAAATATCACTTGTAACGACTTTAGAATTGATAAAAACATTAACACTGGAAAGCAATGAATAAACACAAATTTTATAAATTTTAACATTAAAAATTCCTAATAAATTAAAAAAGTGACATAATTATTATGCGAGAGTTGATAATAAAACATTAACACTGGAAAGCAATGAATAAACACAAATTTTATTAATTTTAATTTAAAAAATTCTTAAAAAACCTAATAAATAAAAAAAAAGTGACATAATTATTATGCGGTCCAATTGTTATCATTGCAGGATTTTCCATAACGATTTTTTTATATAATCATTGTAATTTTGTACACTATAGTGCTACCATTTGCCCTCAATATTTCTCAACAATTTTTTTTTTACGTCTACTCAATTATATACAATTTTACACTTATCAGAGAGAGGTAAATTTCCAATTATTGCAGATATTTTAAAAATACTAAAACGGTCTTTACATTATGCAATTTATTACATGCAATCTGAAACGCATGCGACAAATTGCATAGTGTATAGGCGGATTACGCACTTATTGGATAGAGAGAACTTCCCACTTGCTTCTGAAAGAGCACTTAAAGCAAGCGCCAGAAGAATACCAGGATAAACACGACCTTTAAAATGAAAAGTGTGATGTTTTACATTTTGATATAAGTATCAATTAATCACTAATTTTCATTTATCTTACCCCCCTTATTCATAATCACATAGTAACTTTATCGGTTCGATAACTCTAGTCCTGTCCTTTTGTAACATTATTCAAAAGATAGATATGACATACTTTATCGAGCTTATAAATTTATAGAGTGATTGATTATGAATAAGGATTATGCCTCTTTGCACATATATAAAAAAAATATGTCTTAGTGACATAGTTCTTCTATAGAAAACTGTAATTAGGCATAAAATTAGGAGCTGTCAAAGTTTAGTGCAGACAGGCATCAAGACTGAAGCAAATCAATTTCCTTTGCAAAGACTCACAATTTGCTTCAAGCGTGTGCTTTAGAACGATTTTATGAGGTTTTTACACAATGAATAAATTAAACGTCACCTGAGTGGATCTCTCACTGGGTCTGCATAACGTTGTCGATTTTTATTCTTCTTCGGATTCAGAATCGGAGTCGGGAATGGTGTTAAACCAATTCTCCCAGTTTGACGGAGGACCCATGGCGTTGCGACTGTTAATAAAAATAAGTTTGTTAATTATACATTTTAAATACCTTTTTCAAAAGAATATTTATGTACTTTAAGGCGTAGTAGAGTTACTTGTGAAAGGGCTCGCCCGAGGAAGTACTAGCACCATACCTATTTCTCCTGCCATGCAGTAATGCTCGCATTCCTGTGTTTTGCCTTAAAGGGTATGGGTGTAAACAACTGCAATGTCTGAGTTAAAGGAAGCTAGTTACGGCTGTTTGGTGACAGGCTGCGGCAGCGTGTGCGGTTGGGGGGGGGGGGGGGGGGCACTGCAATGCCTGAGTTAAAGGAAGCTAGTTACGGCTGTTTGGTGACAGGCTGCGACAGCGTGTGCGGCGGGTGAGGGGGGCGCGGCACTGCAATGTCTGAGTTAAAGGAAGCTAGTTACGGCTGTTTGGTGACAGGCTGCGACAGCGTGTGCGGCGGGTGGGGGGGGGCGCGGCACTGCAATGTCTGAGTTAAAGGAAGCTAGTTACGGCTGTTTGGTGACAAGCTGCGACAGCGTGTGCGGCGGGTGGGGGGGGGGGGGGCGCGGGACTGCAATGTCTGAGTTAAAGGAAGCTAGTTACGGCTGTTTGGTGACAGGCTGCGACAGCGTGTGCGGCGGGTGGGGGGTGGGGGGGGGGGGGCGCGGCACTGCAATGTCTGAGTTAAAGGAAGCTAGTTACGGCTGTTTGGTGACAGGCTGCGACAGCGTGTGCGGCGGGTGGGGGGGGGGGGGGGCGCGGGACTGCAATGTCTGAGTTAAAGGAAGCTAGTTACGGCTGTTTGGTGACAGGCTGCGACAGCGTGTGCGGCGGGTGGGGGGGGGGGCGCGGGACTGCAATGTCTGAGTTAAAGGAAGCTAGTTACGGCTGTTTGGTGACAGGCTGCGGCAGCGTGGCGGTGGCGGGCGCGGGTGCGGCGGGCGGGGGGGCGCGCCGCTGCAGTGTTTGAGTGCCCTCCTCGGCCTCATCTGCCCAGCCTTCCTCCAACACCCATCTACACACGAACACAAACATCATCATGCTTCAAGATTAGACCAAATTCAAGGCTAAAAATTGACCAACCCAATATTCAATCCAGAAATTGTAAAATAATTAGAAGAATCTGAACTCAGATCTGTCCTTAATCCCTCACATAGACGTTTTGGCGGCGGTAGTCGTCAAAGTCGAGTTCGTCGGTTTCGTCGGCGGGCGGCGCCACCGCCTTCCTCGAACGCATACTAAATAATTAAATGAGTAGGTAACCGGGAGCTGGAAGCCGACTTGCAGTTTTCGCACTCGCTGCGGTAGTCGTCGACGTCGGGTTCGTCGGCGGGCGGCGCTTCCGCTTTTCCGACTCCAGCGACCCCGCCCTCGCACGCGTAGCTGCACACACACGACGGCTAGAACACACCAAACATGATTATTTTACTCTATTGACATCAACATCCGTTCTGGGTTAAACCCAAACACTTTTACTTATTCAGTGACAAAAAGTGTGATATAGGTCTGAATAAGTTAAGAAATAAAGTGGACAGTACTAATGACAATCATTGTGATTTCAATCTATAATGATTTTGACTTTGATTATTTTACCTTATCAATGGTGAGTGGCAAAGTATTCTGCGGCGCAGGCACAGATGCGGGCATCAGAGCGGGGTCAGGCTTGGGGACCGCGGGGAGTGCGGGGATCGGCGGAGCAGGGGGCAGCAGCGGGGGGGAGGGCTCCCCGCCCACGTTGTCTTCGCTGTGCGCGCGGGACCGTCCGCCGCAACTCACCTGACGAAGGCTTGACCTGTAAATACGAACAGGTAAGGTAAATTCTAAAATACACAACTTTTTCATCTACTACTAAAGTGGCAAATAAGTCTAAGGCCCACCTGTTGGTAAGCAGTTACCGTAACCTATGGACGCTTGAAACATCAGAGATATCACCCTGAAGCATAACAGGTGAAAGTCTCATGTGCCTGTATTTTCATCGGCAGCCATACTCTCGTTTGCAGAAATAGGTAAATTCGAAACGCCGCACCTCGCCCACGCCCGCGCTCGCGTTCAATGCAGTACATCAACAGTGCACGTTCAATGTACACAGTTTGTGGATACTCACGAGTCCGGCGCCGAGGCCAGGTCCAGATGTCTGGGCACGCTGCGGCCGGTGTCGCGGCGCGGCGCGCACGGCCGGTGGAAGGAGCGCCGCACCTCGCCCACGCCCGCGCTCGCGTTCAATGCAGTACATCAACAGTGCACGTTCAATGTACGCAGTTTGTGGATACTCACGAGTCCGGCGCCGAGGCCAGGTCCAGATGTCTGGGCACGCTGCGGCCGGTGTCGCGGCGCGGCGCGCACGGCCGGTGGAAGGAGCGCCGCACCTCACCCACGCCCGCGCTTGCGTTCAGCGCGCCCAGCCCGCCGAGCCCGCCCAGCAGCCCGCCCGGCTCCGCGCGACGGAACGCGCCCAGCTCGAGCGCCTCTATTGCAGTGGTGATGCGCGGGATCGTGCGGTGCCTGACAACATATACGATTGACTATGCGCTGCCTTATTTACACAGGGGAATTCATTCGTTATCCAGTGATCGAGATATCAACAGAGCATTAAGTTTGAAGCAATTAGCATCGGTTACGCTTGTTGACTAGCTCATTGAGCCTCATCCCAATTAACCGTGCCTTATTAATTTTAGCAACAGGTATAAATTTCGTGACAAATGCGTGATTCTTGCTATCCAAATGACACTTGATACAATGATAACGAATCGTGGCCAAAGATCTGACAGAGGGCAATTACCACTACCGCCCTTAGCAGACTATCGATTAACTTAAAATAACAGCCGACCGCTGATAGCGTCCAATGAGCCGGTCAACCTCACAGAGGTTTGTACTTACAGTGCAGTGTGCAGTGCGTGTGTGTTCGCATAGAAGCCGGGCACGTTGTGCGGGCGCTCGTGGTCGGGCTCGCGAGGCACCGACAGCCGACCGCTGATAGCACCCAATGAGCCGGTCAATCTCGCACGCACTCCTACTCCAGCCACTGAGAAATACAAAACTACATACAGCAGTCTGTGTTCAGTACATTAGAGTTCAATTTAGATTCGTAGGAAGGTTTGGATTAAAATACACGAGTGCTCTGTAAGATGGTTTATTAGCTACTGATTTTAAAAATTCATGCGTATAAAGTACTTGACATATCGCCCGCCAAAAACAATTGTTTTTATATTAAGCACTAATTAATAATCTAACTAATCAACATATTTAAACAGAATGGACTGTATACATTTCGATATTATAAACAAAAAAAAAACAATTAATTTGATTTTACTGAAGTAAACAGTATCATAAATCATCATATATGTATATATATATTAGAACACACATAGATAAAGCCTACATTATTTCGCCCGCCGTGACTCATTCATCTGTCTCCTTTGGGAGCAAAATTACCTTGGAAAGTGGTCTTTTTAGTTCATGATTGCCCTTGCACTGGACTGTTACCACTCGTACAAGATTGTCTACTCCTTTGTGGAGGTATTTTATCTTCCCAAGTAACCATTTTGTTGGGGGTAGATCCTCATCTTTCAAGATGACAATATCACCAACAGCAGGCGATGGGACTGCAACTTGCCATTTATACCTCTGTTGCAGTGTATTGAGATATTCGTTCTGCCATCTATGCCAAAAATCTTGGGTCATCTTCTGAATTAGCTGCCATCTGGTTAACATATTGACATTATGATCGGTATAGTTTAAATCAGGAACACTTATTAGAGGCTCTCCCACTAGGAAATGACCAGGAGTCAATGGTGTTTCTACCTCATTATCTATTTGACAAAGTGGGCGAGAATTGAGGCAGGCTTCTATCTGCGCTAGCAAGGTGGCCATCTCTTCATAGGTGAGCTTGGTATCTTTACTTACCCTGGCTAAGTGTCTTTTGGCTGACTGAACTCCTGCCTCCCACAAACCTCCGTAGGAAGGCATTTTCGGTGGGATGAAGTGAGCGGTTGTTCCATCGTTAGCTAATAACTCAGCCACTTCCTTTGCCAGGTTGTCAGTGCCTCTTTGAAAGAGTTCTCGTAACTCTTTGGCCGCACCGATGAAATTCGTGCCATTGTCACTCCATAGGTGAGAGCAATGTCCTCTGCGAGCTACAAATCTCCGAAATGCGGCTATAAACGCTTGAGAAGTAAGGTCTGTGACAGCTTCCAGGTGAATGGCACGAGTAGCCATGCATACAAACAAGCAGACGTATCCTTTGGTAGCTTAATGACCACGACCCTTTGAAGTTCTCATCATTATAGGTCCAGCATAATCGACTCCACTATTCAAAAATGCTCGGTGTGGATTTACCCTCATTGCTGGCAACTGCCCCATGAATTGTTGCTTCGATTTCGCCTTTTGAATGATACATGTCTTGCAATTGCGAATGCATTTTCTTACCGCAGATTTTAAACTGATCACCCAGTATTTAGTCCTTACATATGTCATCATTAGCTGAATTCCACCATGGAGTGTTTTGCTGTGAGCTTCACTTATCAACAATTTAGTAATGTGCTGATTACTCGGTATTATAATAGGGTGTTTCGTCTTATCAGGAATTGCAGCATTTTGAAGTCTTCCACCAACTCTTATTATCTGTTTCTCATCTAAAAACGGTGAAAGTGTGATAAGGGAGCTTTTAGTTTTTACATGCCCGTTTTTCTTTAAATCTTTTATTTCTTTCTCGTAAACAAAATGTTGGTAATATTTGATACAGTCTTCCAATACTCTTTCCAATTCGTCTGAGGTTAAATATTTATTTCTTACATCGTGTTCTTCTTTCTTAAAAAATCTTCTACAGTACGCTAGTACTCTTTTCATCCTTGTCATATTTGAAAATCTTTCCCAAATTGGTTCGTCTTGTAACGTTGTGTGAAGAGTTACTTTCAATTCCAGGTCTGTTTTTGGAATATCACACCCAACAAACTCCAATGTTTTTTGTTTCAACCATTGCGGTCCAGTCCACCATGTTTCTAAATCAGCTAGCTCGCTGGCGTGGATGCCTCTTGTGGCAATATCCGCAGCGTTATCGGCAGACTGGACGTGTCTCCATCGCTCGTTGTCAAGAATTCTTGTTATATCAGCAACTCTATTAGCAACGAAGGTTCGCCAACGACTAGGTTGAGATTGAAGCCAGGACAGAACAACCATCGAATCCGTCCATGCAAAAATATGGTCCTTGGGTATGGACAGAAGTTCTTCTAGATCATTAATAAGTTCTGCGAGTAATGCTGCTGCACAAAGCTCTAATTTAAGAATCGTCATTTGTTTCAACGGTGCTACCTTTGTTCGGGAAGCAAGCATCGTTACGTGCACAACGTCATCCTCAACGACTCTGAGGTAAGTCACAGCAGCGTATGCCTGAGTGGATGCATCGGCAAAACCATGTAATTGCACATCTTTATTGACCAGAGTAGTTTTTAACCATCTTGGTATTCTTATGTTTTGCATATGTATTAACTCTTTTCTGTAGTTGATCCATTCTTCACTCAAATCTGATGGCAATTCATCATCCCACCCTAAACTGCATAGCCACAACTTTTGAATCAAAGCTTTAGCCGTGATGATAACTGGTGCCAGCCATCCAAACGGGTCAAACAGGCGAGCAACATCAGAGAGAATGGATCTCTTTGTTATAGGATAGCTGATTTCAGGTAATTTTACTGTGATTTTAAATGTATCATCTTTTCTATCCCATGTCAAACCTAAAATTTTTATAATCTTGTCTAGTTTAATTTCAATTTTATCCTTTGTGCTGTCACTATCTTCTGTTTGTAAATGTTTTAAAATCTCTTCAGAATTGCTCGACCATTTTTGCATTTCGAATCCTCCCTTATGTAGTATTGTTTTAATTTCTTCACACATCTTTTTTGTTGTCTTCACATTATCATTTCCTGTCATTAAATCATCCATATAAAATGACCTTCTTATTTTTGGTGCAGTCTCCGGATAGTTTTGTTCTTCGTCTTCAGCTAGTTGACTTAGCGTTCGTACACTTAAGAAAGGAGCTGCTGCTGTACCGAATGAAACAGTTGTTAGGTTATAACTTTCGATTTCCTGATTAATATCTTCACGCCAGACGACGCGCTGTAGATTAGTATGTTTTTCTGTCATATTTATCATTCTGTACATCTTTACGATATCTCCTACTACGCATATTTTGTGTGTTCAAAAGCTATAATAAGACTTCGAAGATCAGGCTGTAAGACAGGGCCTACCATCATGGCATCGTTCAAAGAGTACCCATTAGATCCTTTAGCAGACGCATCATAAACTACTCGGACTTTTGTAGTATCTTTGTCTTCGCGTACGACCGCATGGTGTGGAAGGTATATTGCAACCTTGTCATCTGGTGTTTCTGACCTTTTCATATGACCCATCTCTTTATACTCGTTAATAACTTTCGTATATTCACTTTTGAGTTTCGGGTCTCTTTCGAATTTCCTTTCTAAATTTTTAAATCTATTTATTGCCTGTTGTTTTGTATCCCCACACCACTTGACTGTTTCTTCGATGCTATATTTCAAAGGCAAGTGTACTATGTATCTTCCACTATTGTCTCGTGTAGTTGTTTGTTTGTATATTTTTTCGCATTCTTCTTCTTCCTTTGTCAGTAAATTTTTCTTTTTGTATAACTCTGTTTCTATTTCCCAGAACTTTCTCAGCATGTCATTGTCTTCAGCAACCATTCTCGTAATATGTAGGGTGATGACCTTGTGTTGGTTGCTATATAGTTTGTCTTTCTTTTGACCTGAAATAATGCAACCCAAACTTGTTTTTTGAGCCACTGCGCCTTCGGGCATTTTCACTAGTCCATCTTCTATAATTTTACAAAAGACTTCAGCGCCGAGTAACATATCTATTTTACCCGGTGTACAGTACGTAGGATCAGCCAATGATAAAGTTTGGAGCTCTGGCCAGTCAATCGTGATATGTGTCGATGGTAACTTTGTAGAAATCGTCTTCAGCACATAAGCCTTTACTCGAATTTCTTTAGTTTCATCAAATCGTGACATCACCGACAGGTCAACTAAATGTTTTAATGAAACAGTTGTTCCTTCTCCCACTCCAGAGACGACCCCGTTGATGGTGGTCTTAGTCAAGCCCAATAATTCGACTGCTCTCGCTGATACGAAGGACGCCTCTGGTCCTTCGTATCAGCGAGGCGGGCGACATTTTAGTAACATAAATTAAGTAGGTAGGTCTTCAAACAAAAAAAAAACAATATTCGAATAACACCCGGTCCCATGCGAAACCCGGCGTAAGGTTATTACACTTTGTTATGTAAGTTTACAAAGGAACTTAGGTAGGTGTTCATTCAGTTCACTTAGTGTCAGCTCAAACACAATGCACACAAAATGTCACTCATATCATACCTACAACAATTCATTCGTAGGTAGGTATGTAGGTAGTTAAAACAATCCAAATTCACTGCAATCTAAAGTACGATTTGTCCAAATACCTAGTTAAATTACGATCAAAATCAAAGTTCAATTCACTCTAAAAGTAGGTAACACAAACACAATTGTTTTTTATATTTCACAGCAAACCGTCTATTTGTCCACAAAACGAAACCAATCCTTTATAATATTACTTAAAAACAGTTCAAATTATTCACTTTCGTAAGGTGTAAACAACTATTCCTTATCTCTCAGGAATGCGGCAGCTATTGTTCTCAAGCGCTGGCCGAGTCCGCAAGCCTTCCTACTAATCGATCCGGCTCGAAGGACCATTATGTTCAGTACATTAGAGTTCAATTTAGATTCGTAGGAAGGTTTGGATTAAAATACACGAGTGCTCTGTAAGATGGTTTATTAGCTACTGATTTTAAAAATTCATGCGTATAAAGTACTTGACAGTCTGGCTGCACAGAGTTTATTAATCTTTTCTGTCTTCACAGTGTGGCTTGGAAATCATGAAAATCATAATATGGTTAATTAATTATGTTTTTGGTTAATTTGCTGACAATTCGTGATTGATGTAGAAGCTGTTTATCAGGAGCAGGATTATTATTTTTAAGTTTTTTGAAACATAAAAGTTATAAATAAATATTCTGACAATTATTATTGTCTGAACCTAGCCAATAATCATTGTCTAGAGTCAATTAGAGATTCGTATGGAATACGGACCAATTATAAAAAATATAATGTACTTACTATTCGCAGCGATCGCGTGATGCTGCATTTGTGTGATTTCAGACGGATGTACGGATTGGAGCAGCGGCGCGTTATAGCAGTTTTGCGGATTGGCTATCTGCAAAGTCCAAAAAATGCTTTCATTGGAGAATTAGTCCATAAATGCACAGACTAGTTAAGGTTTTTTTATACAGGGTGTCCCGGAATATGTATATAATGCCTGGAAGAAGTCATTACCACCGTGGTGGGGAACATTGTTTGTTCTACGACTTTTTGGATTTCCATGTTTATCATTCATGAAATTGCCATCAAAGTTTCCATACTACCTGCTCTTAGCACATCCCTTAAATCAACAAAACAGCTGTTTAGTTGACTTTTGAGTGTTACGTGACAATGACCTCTTGTGACAAACAAGAGCAGGTAGTATGGAAACTTTGATGGTAGTACTTTCCCGGGCAAGCTCTTCACAAGGAGCTCTCCTACCTCTAATTGACGCGAGAGTATGACATAGCGGACGTGTGGTTCCATAAAAAGCAAAGTATGCGTTCTTCATAATACGACTTACAATGTCAGTACCTGGATTAAACGCATGATTCGTTCAGTACTTAATGCGCGGGCGAGTTCAAGTTCACGGTAAAACCGACGCACGCACACAAATAAAGTGTTCCAATAAGTATTTCCTCTCACACATTGAAACAATCACGTTTAGCAGAGGGGCCGATCTTAATCCGTTGTTGCATCCTTACAAGCTAGGTATGTCGAGATTATTGGAAGGAGTGAAGTGAGGTCTTGACCCTGCACCCATACCATGAGCCTTGGTATTAATGAATTGATCAAGACATTTCAATAATTTTTATTCCAGACACAGATCCTACTATGTTTATATAATCCTACTAATATTATAAACGTAAAAGTTTGTGAGGATGTTTGTTACTCTTTCACACAAAAACTACTGAATGGATTCTGATGAAACTTTACAGTAATATAGCTTATACATCAGAATAACACATAGAATACTTTTTATCCAGGTACCACTCGGGCGAAGCCGTGGGCAGAAGCTAGTAAAATAAAATATCGTCCAATATTGTCCACATAGAAAGTTAAAGAGAGTGGGTTAGCCCACCACGTCGCATCGCCCGACCGCGCTATTACTTCTTTTTCTCGACTCCTAAGGGTTGTAGCGTGATTTTTGAGCCTTCATCAAGAATTGCGCTATCAAATGCAAAAATATTTTTTCAAATCCGACTGAGGGTTCCTGAGATTAGCGCGTTCAAAGAAAAAAAAACTCTTCAGCTTTATTATTAGTAAAGACAGGTACCTGTTGTACCGGGCGTGGTATGTTCACGTAGCCATGTCCATTGCACATGTCGTCAGGGCGGCCCAGGGCCTCCATGGTGGTCGGATAGGTGCGGTGGTACGGCGGACCTTCATTAGCCAACCTGCGTGTTATTATTAACTTTCAGGGCTTTACAAAGTTTTTGAACAGTTGATTTAACTAAATACTATTTCTGATAATTTGTCACTTCAAATTGAACAGTAGAGAACAAACACTGTTTAGCAAAAAAACTGTGTGAAACTCGTTATAAGGCCTGTCGACCTCAGTATACATAATTCTATTATGCAAATGGCTGACTTTTTATCCGGGTATCATACTGACGAAGCCGTGGGCATAGACTAGTAATATAGAAATTTTAGCACAACATAAAAAAAAATATTTACAACAAATTTTGGAAGTTAGAATGGTGGGATAATTTATGAGAATAATAATAATAATTTCAAGTTAAACAGCCTACTTAGAAGTATAACTGAAACAGAAATACCCCATGCACCTAACTGCCTAATCTATCTACCTAGACAGTTTAATATCGCATCAAAAAAGTATCAGCTCAGCATAATGATATGTAGGTGGCTACTTAGCGCTGGTATTCTGCTGACCCTGCGCAGTGAGGTCACAGACGCCAGAAGCAAACACTACTCTCAAGAGATATAATTAAATGTGTATTATATATATATTTTTTTAAACAGTTACAGTTTGCTACAGTTAGGTTCCTTCATAATTTTCTATTTAGACATACGAGTTTATCGAAGGCAATAGCACATTGCCCGCCCATGTAGCCCGTGCTATCATTGTGACCGCGATGGGACTGTATGAAACCTCAAAGATACCTTTTTGCCTATTTAAGGCACCAACCTAATATTCTCCATTTGACATTGCCCCACGACTTCCTCGTATGGTGGCGGAGCTTCTCCGCGAGGTAAGTAGTTGCTGTGCGGCTTCCAAACACCAAGGGCGGTCTCGCATTGCCCGCCCATGTAGCCCATACTGCCGCTGATGTAACTGAAACAATTAAGTTAAATGTGTAGTATTCTAACAGGAAAATCATTATAATAGATTTGTGCCGATAACGAGCAGAGTTTGCAAATAAAGATCAGGCAATGAATCACGCAACTGAATGTGAAATGCTGACTAAGTAGAAGTATTAAACTCATCACACACATACACGCACTTCCCCCTAAAACATACCCCTACGTACATTATCTTTTTTGGGGAAAACAACCTTAACCTCTTCAGTTGTAAAAATCCTAGGCACATATGTATAATATTTTTTTTACCTAGCTTTATTTTTAAGAATCTATTAGAAACTACTTAATTAATTTCTAGCCTGATCAGGTAGCCTGTATCCCGCGATACAGGCTGGCCCTAGTGCGGGATCCATTGTAATATTGAAAACAGTTTTTGGTATTTTTTGAGAAATAAATTATTTGTATTTTAGTTGTAGAGACTATCAGATGTGTATTGATTTAAACAATGTTTTCTATTGCTGTGTTCTACTCTCCAACCCAATGTCTTAAAATGCTCACATTTTATATTTTGTTTAAAATAGCTTGTTATGCACATGAAATAGTTATACTATCATAACAACCTCTCAGAAAACCGAGGAAGTTGAAGGGACAGGATTTACTGCTCGCAGAACCGACAATCGCTGGGCAATAAAGGTTCTCGAGCAGCGACCACGAACCGGACGACGCAGTGCAGGAAATACCCCGATAGACAGCAGAGTTTAGAGAATGCGGAAACTCGTTAAATGGAAGTGACTTTAGAACAATTAAGGTGGGCAGTCGATGACGACTACTCACCCAATAACACAGGAAACACCTGAAAGTGAGGTGTACAGGATAGAAGAGGAAGGAGGCTTATACCCAGCAGTAGGTGATTCCGGGTTGAGTTGTTGATGACTTTTTTATACGACTTTAGTGGCAAACAAGCATATGGCCTACCTGTTAATAAGCGGTCACTGTTACCTATGGACCACCGTAACCCTTGCAATACCAGAGGTATCACTCGCACGTTGCCGACCCTGAGACATTTCTGGGGTGAAGTCTTATGTGCCTGTAATTCCACCGCGGCAACCATACCCTTGCACAACAGCAATGCGAGCTTCACTGCTTGGCGGCAGAAATAGGTGACTTACCCAATACTAGTCAAACTCCTCTGGTCATCAGCGTGCGTGTTCCGCCGTCGCTTCTGCTTGCGTACTCTGTACACCACGAGTGCGACGGTCAGGAGCACTACCACCGCGGCGCCGCCCGCCGCCACGCGTATGTTAGCTTCAGCCCCGTCAGCTGGCTTAACGACGTCGTCCAGGCAGATGAATTCACAGCACGTGGTTCCTACCCGGAATGAACGGCAGTCCTGAAATATTACAAGGATATTAGACCAGCGCCTTATTCATTTGTCTTTGTGATCCCTTGAAGCGAAAAGTCCTACTTCTATTATAAACGCGAAAGTTTGTGAGGATGGATGTTTGTTACTCTTTCACGCAAAAACTACTGAACGGATTTTAATGAAACTTTACAGTAATAACTTATACTCGTACATCAGAATAACATATAGGCTACTTTTTATCTGGGTACCACGCGGGCGAAGCCGTGGGCAGCAGCTAGTGTGTTATAAGTTTTAAGCAAAGAGGCTTTTAGGCTGTGCTATTAATAAGTAGTCTATTCAAATTCTTCATATTCATTGTTGTTTTGACATAGATTAAGTATCATGTCTTTCTTGCATGCTCTGGGATGATGCCGCACACGCCGGCACTGTCATAAAATCCTGTACCATCCTCGGGCCGCTAAAGAAAAATAACAGTATTTTGCTTGGGTTGGCGGCTTTATTATTTATTGTACACAGAAAATACAGACATAAAACTTACATATAGGACATGTACAAAGGTGAGCTTAACCCTAACAAGAGTTAAAAAGGCTTGTATCATAAATCAAATTCGGAAATTGAATCAGGATGTATCCTATCACTCTATTTTGCAGTTGGCAAGATGATAATTGTATGCAAGATTGCACTTCATTGAAGGCTATTCTAATAGGAAGTTAATGCTCAATTTCAATTGAAATTATGTCCTCATCTAGAAATAAAGGGTGTTTGACTGCAATCTGTACTGCAACAATAGCTTTCTTTTTTCTCAAGTCAACAGTCTGTAATCAATTTGAGCGGAAATAAGGTGATGTTGGTAATTGGAACAGCAATTGCACGCCAGAAAACCTTTGACTGTTGTTTAAATAAATCTTAGTTTGTTTGCTTTCAGCCTGTCAGGTTCTTAGATAAGAAAATAGACAAAGGAAATACAACTTCATGTAGAAGCTGAAAGCTAACTTATAATTAAAACAATTATGGACAACAATGGTAGTTTTAACAATCAAAGTAATTTCTTCCAGGCATTATGTTTGTAGTACAGTTGCCACTGTTGAATAAAACAATAATAATACCTATTGAATTATTTTGATGTCATTGTTTGAATGAGTGATCATAAAACAATGCAGTAATACTGATTATCATATTGTCAAGGCAAAAACCTGATTAACATTTCAAATGTACAGCTTAGTAATAGCTTCTTAGGCCGGTTTCTTATAGCTAATGTTGAGCACATTATATCAGGAACTTCAAATTCAATAGGTTTTTAGGGTTCAGAAGTCAAATGGCGAATATTGAACCCTTATAGTTTCTTCATGTCTGTCTGTTGTCCACCCACGAAGCACACCCTGATTAACCACTATGACAGAAGTACTGCTAAAAATGTTTGCTTGTCATAAAATGTTGATGGTATGGGGTGATTTTAATTTTAATATTTCAGCTGCTTTCATAGTGTAATGTAATTATGGTATCTTACTGTAGGGGAAGGCAGCAGATATTCAAACAATTTTTATGTTAAAAAGGGCAATATGTGCCATTTATAATATGAAGCCTCATGCTCTTTGAATGAATCAAAGAAATAAACATTATGACCATAACTTCATAGTATATTTATGAAAACTTAATGTACACACATAAAAATTGCACTACTTTTATATAAAAAAAAGTGATGTGCATAATATTAATACTAGAAACAAAAATAAATTACTCATTCCGAAATTTAAATTAAAATAGTCTAATGGGTCTTTTATGGGTAACTCTGTTACCCATAAAAGATGCTTCTATAATAAGCTTCCGGTAAATATAACCTAGCTGCCTATTCATAGATTTAAAGTTATATAAAGAACAATCTAATAAAGAAGGCATTTTACAACTTAAATGCCTATATTGATGATTAAACTGCGTGGCATGATGTTATCTTACTTTTCAAAATGCATAACTGTGGTGACATATTTTTTGAGAATAGGTTAAGCATTATATTATATATAACTTAAGAACTTTGGTTAATACTTTTTAGACTTTATTTATTTCTTTGACTAGTACTCTTTTTCTATAAATGAGTTCACTTCATTCAATTGGCACCACACTAAAGCTGAAAGAAGGATCATAAAAAAATAACCAGGAAGAGTTATTGCCTGATTCTTCTAGGCTTGGTCCCATAAGAGGAATCAGCGTAAATTCACTTCGAAATTGGACCCTAAATGAAATTTTGATATTGAGGGCAATAGGTACCTCAAAATGCATCAAAATATAATTTGGATTACAAACATGATTTTTTTTAAAACATGTTTGTAATGAGAAAACAAAACAAAAAAGTGACTTTTTGCCTACTCCCGGCATGTAAAGTGAGAGACTTATTTTCTCTCATTGTACCTTATTCTTCAGGTAACTCATCGCTTTGCTTAAGTGATACCTGGATAACTTTTACTTCTTTTATTTCTGACATTAGCCGGATGCGTACAACTTACCTGAGGAGGAGAACAGAGCACTGCTTTGCAGACTTTGGGCTGGCCCATCTCACACACGCACAAAGTACAGGTATCTGGTCCTGGGACATAGTGCATGCCATTAGATACGGATCTACCGCGTAAATCCAAGCATTCCCCTTGCGCTGCCGCCCCTGAAATAGAACCCCGCATTCAGCTTCATCCTTCAGCATAAACGCCATAATTCACTTCACATAGCACAGCGATCTCACCGTAAAAATGTAAAGTCGATAAACACAACACAGCCTTACGGAACATTGTTATTCGGGTTCTACTTCTAATCAAATGATGACTGAAAACATTGGACTCATTTTGAGACCAAACTATTTAATAATCGATAACAATCGTCGCCGCCGCTTTTGTTATATCTTTTTGATCATGCGTCTTGAAATCTCGCTTTGAGTGCGCGAAAATCTGTGCGAGTGCGAACTGCCAAACACAGAGTACTTTGTTATATGCTGCTAAATGTCAACGACAAGCACAGATTAAAAATGTTTTCCTCTCACAGAAAGAAACGCAAGCTTTTTCCACAAAGAGAGGGCCTATGCTGAGTTACAAATATGTTCAAAACTTTTAGAAACGATAACCGTTTCGTCAATTTTTATATGGAAGTTTTGTCGATACGGTCAACGTTTTAACATGTTATAAACACAGCATACACCCTCAGTTACCAAATTCTTTCTTTGAGTGTTACATTGCATGTAACCGTTTCACCTCTCCGTAGGAGCAAAAATTTTTAATCTGTGTTTCACCAGTCTGTACCAGCATAAACCGTACTGCCAATGTCACGCACATCATTATAGTTGTGTGAAACGGAGATTCTCCAGTAATTTTATTGTCTATGAAAGGCAAAAAAGATAGATTCAACATTCAGCCTCTAGGCGAATGCTGAATGCATTCGCCTAGAGGCTGAATGTTGATTTTGCTGCTGATGATTTTTGATGACGTTTCTGACCTGTCGTTTACGTTAGATAGGTATGTGCTCTAGTGCATCGAGCAGATAAAATAACCCGAGAGGTTTTGTTATTTTTCTAGGAAACAATTCGGTTAACTGTCGTGTGAGTGTGCGACTCACGCCTATTATGTCCTATATTATTTAATTATTAACTTTTTATTTTATTTTTTCCAAATTTTAATCAATCGTAAACAAGGATTATGCTCAAAGTAGAAAAATGATTGCCTGCAACACAACCAGCTATTTTTTTTTTGCATGACAATGACAGTCATGATTTATGACAATAAACGACAAACAAAACAGCTGATTGACTGAAATTAGGAGATTCGTATTTTTTTTCTTAATTATGTATTTTTTATGAAATAAAACTATCAATTACTTCAAACGTTATGTTCTAAGATGGCGGGGTTTGGTGATTATTCTGGATATAATAGGCCCTATGGCCTAGATCCGCACAGGGAGACCAATGACTTGTATGATACTCGGTACCAGCAGATTTATGGGTATCATACACCTGTTACCGAAGAGTTTCAGGGTCCACCCTTGGTAATGGACGATATCCCAGAAGAAGGTATGTTCAATATATATACTTTCTAGGTGATTTATGAATTGAGTTACTAAATTTAAAACAGTTAATTTGAAGTGCCCCACCTATATGTCATGTCTTTCTCCTGGTACCCCCCTTATGCACATCTTTGTGTATCCAAATAACTTGTGTATCTTTATGTGGTTTAACTTTGTGATTGTTTGTTACAGAAAACAATACCTATATTACTACAGCTATAAGTGTTGCTAGTCTCATAACTGAAAATCTGTTAAGTCATCCATTTATCGTGCTACGAAGACAATGCCAGGTATTATTGAATTAATTGTTCTTATACATTCTATAAAATGCATCTAAGCTAAAGCCTTATGTTACTACATGTCTCTCAGTTAAGAGCCGTGTAGGCTCAAACATGAAGTGCAAGGTTTTAGGTTTGAACCTGGTTGTGCACAAAGGGGTTTTTCCACTTAACAAAATTATGTGCGCAGTAAAATGGTGAAGGTAAACATCATGAGTAATCCAGTATGACCTAAAACCAAAACTTCAAAGGCATGTGCCATTAGTTAGTGTTTGAATACACTGGGATGGGCTTGCAACCTGTCATGTGACATGCTAACTTCTTTCAAAAATGTAGGCATGTGCAGAATGTCATATTTGGATGTGATTCTATATGATCCTTGTAATTTCAATAAATAAAAACCTATTGACTTTGACTTTGTGCCTCTGACTACCCCCTTCATTGTATCCTCAAAGATCTACGCACTGAATATGTACCTATCTGAGGATGTCCAATATGAGGGATACAGTTGTGAGCATGTTTTTTTTTTTGTTTTGCAATGTTTTTCATTTCACTTCAATTTTAAATTTGTCTTGGAGTCACACTAAAAATATGCACTTAAATAACATGAAAAATTTCTACTTTTCTACAGATGCTTATAGTAAATTTTTATTGTTGAACTAACTCCCATTTGTAATAATTATCTAAATGTTTTAATGAGTAAAAATATCAAAATAATAATTGATTTTTACTTTCTTCAGGTTCACAACAGTCTCAGAAACTACCACATAGTTCCTTATACATTGCTGCCGGTTGTGGCAAGAATACACAGGAGACAGGACCTAACTACTCTGTGGAAAGGCATCGGATCCACATGTATTGTGAAGGGGCTCAACCTAGCTGTTGAGGATGTGGTCACTAAAGGCACAGGGTGGCCCAAGTATGTTTGAATGTAATTTAGTAACAATTGTATGGAAGAGGTCAGTGGTTTTAAATCATTCTTTAATCATTGACAAAAATCTTACTTCTTTTAGGGAACTAGAGAAATGTGGATCTGTCTTGCAGTTCATTCAACACATAACATTGAAATGGTGAGTACCTAACTTGATTTTTTAGAATTATTGTAAGGTGTAGAATTTTTTGGGTTAATTTAATAAAAACTTTATTTCAATTAGGATTTTATACATGAGTAATCCTTTGATTGGTAAAGGTATTTTTTTTTGCGAATTTCTGCAACTTTCTACTTCTAAAACATCTGTTAGAATTTGAGAGTTAACAGCCTTGGCCCAAACAATTTTGGTTGTTTTTGAAGAATAAAGTACCCGCGCCGTAAGGAACCTGAATATGCGTTTGCCGCGCCGCCGTAAGATTATTTATTATTACCATTTGCCAGCGAAACGGTTTTTCCAATCGAAATGGGTTTTTTTCAATTGATTTGTTATAACTTCAAGGATATTTGTTAAATAGGTTTTATCACCACAAAACACGTTGAGGTAATAAACATTTTGGGTAAAATAACTTGTACACTAATAGGTTGTGGGCCTATATGCTTGAACGCTTTTGCCGCGTAATAATTAAAGTTAAAAATAAGTTCCTTTAATATATCATTCTTATTACAGTGTAAGTCTAGCAATAGTGACACCATTCTATGGTGCCAGCCTCGTAGAAACAGTGCAGAGTGATATTGCCAGCGACAAGCCGGCACTGTTCGACGTGTTCCGGGAGGGGTTCGTGCGCCTGCTGGAGTGGGGCTCGCCCAGCCGCGGCCGCATGCTACCGATATGGGCCATCGTGATGCCCACTGTGGCTGTTGGCCTAACCAAGTACCTGGCTCAGTAAGTACATATGAAAGCTGAAAATGAAAACCTAAATACTTAGCCG
Organism: Perizoma flavofasciatum; assembly: GCA_958496245.1. Classification (NCBI taxonomy): domain Eukaryota; kingdom Metazoa; phylum Arthropoda; class Insecta; order Lepidoptera; family Geometridae; genus Perizoma; species Perizoma flavofasciatum. The sequence goes on along the minus strand of OY292434.1, from coordinate 8,774,624 downwards.
TAGAACTGAACAAAAATATCCCACGCTTCCTGTTCCATCTTGACAGTTCAATGTCCCGCCAAACAGGTGTCGACTCAGCATATATGTATGCTAGGTATCTAGCGCTGGTATTCTACTGACCCGAAGCAGTGACGTCACAGACACCACCCAACTTGGGGAATTACACATACATATTAATAAAATACGCGATTGTTGTATGCTGGTATGATCAATAAATACAACAGTTTCATTTGAATTGGTTCAGTATTATTAAGCTATGCGACAAAAGGATCTGTGCTTGGGATAAATGATTCACATCCTACTACTATTATAAAAGTTTGTGAGGATGGATGTTTGTTACTCTTTCACGCATAAACTACTGAACGTATTTTGATGAAACTTTACAGTGATATAGCTATACATAGAATAGAAATTAGTTTATTTTGCAACAAACAAACAAAACACATTACAAAACGTCACAATAAATAGGTGCAAAAAAGGTCCTAACTCAGCATAGTACTGGTTGCAACAACCAGCGCTGGTCTTCTGTTAGAACCGTTTTTGGGGTGTGGACTTATAACATTATACATCAGAATAACACATAGGCTACTTTTTATCCGTGTACCACGCGGGCGAAGCCGTGGGCAGAGGCTAAAAAGTTTAAGAAGTCAGAGTCACAGAAGTCGTCTGTGGCACAGTCTGCCCGCCTGAGACGCAGAAGGTTGTGGGTTCGATTCCCTCTGCAGGACATTTTTTTTATGATCTACAAATATTCGTCTCGGGTCTAGGTGTTTTCTATGTATAATAGTTTTTATGACTTCATAGTAGGTACTTAGATAGGTTTTCTTCTAAAGGGTTGTTTTTTATTTATTAACTTGTAGACTCCAGAAGTTCCAAAAAATATATTTTCTTTTGACAAACCTAGCCAATAATAATGCTTATCTATTTCAGCATTGCATTAAAGAGCATCACAGCTAAAGTACTCTGCTTCCAACAGAGGCACAGACATGAGCTCAGTGACTCGTACAACACACACTATACCAAGCTCAACCAGAACCCTCTCATCGAAGACATCAACCTGAAGGCCAATATCTTTTCATTTGTCACAATGGAGATTCTGTTTTATCCAGTGGAAACGATTATACATCGACTGCACATTCAGGTAGGTATAGCGAGAGATAGTGCTTCTCTCCTAGATCAAAGTAGTCATATGACACTGTTGTCCTTTCCTGTACCACCTGCCTTAGTATGAAGACCCAAGACAGCGGTTTTGTCTACCGCCAAGACCAAAAAAAATTGTCCCTCTCTTTCTTAGACAAAACATTGTCTTGGGTGCACAAACTAAGCAGGCTGGTAACCTCACAGATCTAAGTACTGAATCCTAAGGATGTCTATCATGGGTATTAATATATCATATAGTTTCAAGATTTTCATAGAAACTGTACATTATGGTAACAATATTTCTTAAATTATTTGAGCGTATCCTGTACCAATGTATTACAACAATATTGGACCAATAGTTATAATTTTTTTTTTGTTACAAGATAAGGATCCGCAAATGCGTTTTTTTTTCGAAAAACATTTTTTCCTCTAAAACTAAGTATTCTTTACTTCTAAGTTTTTTAGTATTTTTTAAATTTATTTCAAAACTAAGCCCGAAGTTTTAAGATCATTTTCTCACAATGACAAAAGTTAAGATTTTAACCTGATAGGTCCTTGAAAAAACTCAACCTCTTTTTTCAGGGCACTCGGACAATAATAGACAATTTGGATACTGGCACATCAGTAACTCCTATCCTAACAGGCTATGAGGGTTTCCTAGACTGCTACACCTCAACAATGGCAAGGGAAGGAGTGGCTGGCTTCTACAAAGGTTTCGGAGCACTAGTATTACAATTAGCTGCACATTTGGCCATTATAAAACTGACTACTTTAGTTGTATCAGAGGTGTCTAACCTATTAAAGCCGGCCAAGTCTCCTACAAACTCTGAAGATTCAGTTCATTCACAGCAAAAGTATTTATTCAACTAGTTTATAAATTTGTGTTAAATCTCAAAAATTCATGAAATGATACCATGATGAAATAGCTTATTGTAAATGTTTACTATTTAAACTGAACAAGGAAACTAATTCAGTCATTTGTAGGTGAGTTTTTGTTATTTTTGTAATTATTATTGGCTAAGTGTTAACTATAGTAGTATAGCTTTGATCTTAGTTGATTGCAACAGAGTTATCCAACGCAAAATCAGATTTGTTTTGAATAAAGAATTGGATTTTAACTACACTTTTTTATTAACTGGAGCTCAATTTCAACAGCCACCCGAGTACAGTCTGTTTTTCGAGTTACTTTTAGAACAATGAGGCCTATCTTCATAATGAATCAAAATACAGCATGAAAAGGTAAAATGTTTAATAGCAGCTAATTCTGTATAGAATCTTTATTTACTAAACCTACAATAAAAATAACCTACAATTTAATGAGTTAACACAAATCTTCCTTTGAGTAACCGTCTCATGATCACTTTACGGCCGTTGGGCGTAGATATCCTAGTAGCCCAGCCGTGACGGCGCACTCTCCTCACTTCGTTAGGCCTTGGGAAGTAGCATCGCACTTTGCTTCTAATTGAAGAGAAGGAAATGTTTTCCGGCTGAACTAAGCTACTGGCAGAGGTTACTGCTGAGACGCTGTGGAATCCTTGCCTCAATAATCTGAAGTAGAAAAACGAGAGCTGTTGAAACATAATAAAGTAATTTGAGGTTATGGCTTATCTGCCCATCGAGTCAAGTATACTTACTTCAAGGGTTGGAATACTGCAGCCATGAATCCTGACATCTTTTTCAACTACTTCATTTATTCTGATAACAGAGTATGATTCTGATAAACAGTTTTAATTTAATCTGTTGCTATATTTTTTGGTTCTTTCTATGGGTACTGGGTAGGGCTGGAATTTGGAATAAGCTGTCAACTGTCAATAAATCAGCTGTTCAAGTTTCACCCAGAAACTGCTATAATGCATTGGATGATTATCACAAGGCATTAATAATATCAGATTACATTTTAACAGTAGGATAAACGAGAATGGCAATACTATACTTTACAAAACTCACTTTGCATTTGCACCAGTTTTCATAAGTCTGTGGTCGATCACGAAGACAATTTCAATATGGCGGATCAAAATAACAAGGGCGCTAAAAATATATTTTCATTATTTGGGCTTACTTTTAGATCTGTGCTCAATTGAAACGTATATGATCTTATTCGTCACTTATAAAAGATATTTTAAACCGAATTAATCAAATGAGAGTAAGTTAAATTGTTCTAATTACTTAAAGTTGTTATTTTCGTAGATGAACTCTGATTTACCAAGACTATACACTATACAGTATCACTTATCCTATTGCAGGTCCAGAATGTCTGCGATAAAAGTTAATTTCGAAATTGGTCATGAAGCCTCCTTACGATCAAAGAAGACTCCGGAAGGGTTTACTCACGATTGGGAAGTTTTCGTTCGCGGTCAGGAAGGCGCTGATATCAGTCATTTTGTTGACAAAGTTGTGTTTCAACTCCACGAAACTTTCCCGAAGCCTAGACGAGGTATGTACCTACCTAAATAAACATAGCACCTATGTGTAAAGTTCAAGATAGCAGAATTTAGTTTTGTCAAGGATGTAAAAAAAAATACAATTAATATGTGTTGTTCACCACTGATGAGTGATGTGATGACCTACGCACAAAGATACACATACAATACATAAATTAGCATTTTTGTACATAAACTTGACCTTCAGTTCAATATGTACCTACAATTTCAATTTTTCTAACACAGGATACATACATGTGTGATACTATAGAGATTATAATGAAATGTAACATATATTCTTAACTACTACTATAGCAAGAGTTGTTTTATACTTTCAGTTGTAAAGGAACCTCCTTTCACCATCAAGGAATCAGGGTATGCTGGATTTATATTTCCAATAGAAATATATCTCAAAAATAAGGATGAACCCAAGAAAATAACATTTACATATGATTTCACACTACAACAAAGTGGTTTTCTTAAAGACAGATATGTTTTCCCAAATCCTAATGAAGACTTCAAGAAAAAACTTTTAAAAGGTGGGGGAATTTTGACCAACAACTCATATTATACTAACCCAGACCAGGAAAGCCAAGGCAGGAGTAGAGATTCATTCAGTGAAGAGAAACAACAACTTCTCAGTAAACCTAAGCTATCTTCTGAAAATGTTAAAAAACACAAAGCAAAGGAGCACAAAGATGAAGTTCCTCACAGGACAAGCAGTTTTGTGAACTTATTTGGACCTCCTATACAGAAACCTCCAAAAGTATCACCAGATCCAAAAAAACTTGATAAAAATATGCCACCTGCCAAATCAGATAAGAAAGAAAAGGAAAGATCAAGCTTAGATAAGAAATCAAAACATGAACACAAGGAATCCAAGCCAGATAAAGTCAAAATTAAAGAAGAAAAAGAAAAGGCTAAACAAGAGAAAATTAAAAATTACAATAAAGAACAAGAAAAGTCTAGAGACAAGGCCTGTAAAAGGCCAAGTGAAAGACCTCCCTCACCAGATATTATTAAAAAAAGTCGCAGCAGTCCCAGGAGGCCACCAAGCCCCCCTCCCAGATCAAGCAGTGCTTCTAGCATGAAGGAAGACTACAAAGTACACAAACACTCAGAATCAGAGCACAGGAAACCTAAACCAGAAGAAAAACCACCTGAACCAAAACCAGATAAGGAACAAAAAGAGAAGAAGAAAAAGGAAAAGAAAAGTCATGACCGAGACAAGGAGAGAAAAGAACGAAAAGAACACAAGAAAGAAAATCATAAAAGTAAAGAATCACCTGTTACTAAAGAACTCACAAAAGAAATACATAAAGAAGTCCTTAAGGCCAGAGATACTCCTAAAGAAAAAGAACCAACTAAAAATACAACACCTGTCAAAGAAAAGCAATATAAACCAGAAAAAGCTATCAATAAGTTCAGTCTTGAAAATCTACAGAAAACCCCTCCTTCTGCTGACATTGAGGAACGATCAAGCCATCACAAAAACAAAGATAAATCTGACTCTGAAAGGAAACATAAACATAAGAAAAAAGACAAAAAGCGGGATGAATCTAAAGAAAAGCACAAAGAGTCTGGTAAAGAAAAGAAACATAAACATGAGAAAGTTCGAGAAATACCTGTGGAGAAACCAGAGGTCATTGAACATAGAGAGACACCAGTTGCAAAGGAACCACCTCCTCAAGAACTATGCTCCCCTATTTCCATCGACACAGCATCACAATGTAGCTCAAAGAGTGGCCTTGCAAAAACATCACATGTCATTGATGATATCAATAGCAGTCATTCAGATTCTGAAAGCTCCATGATAGTTGATGATGATGAGAAATCAAAACTGAACAACACATCACCCGAGCCTGTCAAGGAACCTTCCCCAGAACCTGAACCTGAACCGGAACCGGAAGTTGAACCAGAGCTGGAACCTTCAGTAGAAGTCCCACCACCACAGCCAAAGGAAAAATCAAAGAAACACAAAGAAAAGTCATCGAAACGGGAAGAGAAACGTGAAGAAAAACGGCGCAAACGCAAAGCAGCTGAGGAAGAAGAAGGCGAGAGGAAGGTAGCTAAGAGTGCAGTGATTACAGAGCCAGGAGCAGCATTTATTGAGATGGAGCGAGGAGAAAGCAGCGGCTCTGTGACCACTGAGACCAAAGTCCAAGACAATGGAGTATCAAGTAGCCTAGGTGAAGATGCAGAGCCAGGCGACATCTCACCTGACTACATGGTTCAACTAAGAGATCTTCAACAGAGAATCATGAAGATCAAAAATAATGAGGACCTTGAAAGGGTAGTCAATCTTATAGCTGAAACTGGACGGTATGAAGTTACTACTCAAACATTTGACTTTGACCTGTGTTTACTAGACCGATCAACAGTACAGCAACTTATACAGTTAGTAGGTTGCTAGCTATGGTTCCGTTATGGTCATGAACCATACTACTTGGACTATTATCATTGACATTTAAATTATGCCTGTGTATTGATCGCCTGCCTTTAATTAAATTAAACTTAAGTAGATGATAGCCAATCACTTGTTGATTTTCATTAGAATGTTAACTAAGTTATTTATAATCTCATAAGTGTTACACTTGGTATATTATCTTCACACTACTTACTGACACTTGAGTTGTTTGTGCAATATGAATAAAAGTTGATGATATAAGACTGTTGAAAAATTGTTATAGCATAATGTATATTTTGTACATTAGTAATTATTTTTAAAGTTAAGAGAGAGTTTTAATAACCTCTGGTCTCTGTGGACCATTAGAGGCTAAGTTCAATTGTATAAATTAGAGATAATCTGTAGTTTATTTTGTATAAATATAGGAAATGAGGCACCACATATCTTTTACCTTTAGAGGTAAAAGTTTGCACTGCTGCAATTATATCGTAATTTGGTAATAACATCACTATTTTAGGTATCATGTTTTTTTTGACAATGTGATTGTGATCTTTTAATACTTGTATAAATAATAAACTTACTAATAAAACAGTGCTCATTTGGCTTGGATTTTGTCAGAAACTGTAGGTACATTTTTATTGTTATACACATAACTTATTTTTTATTTATTAGTGTTTTAGATAATAAATAAATATATATAAAATAAATTGTATTCTGTATACATACCACCAATCATAGTAGGGCTTAGGGCTAATAGGAAGGTGCTATGACAACGGTCTTGAAATAAAGGTCAAATTTTGCAATGATAACATTTATTTTTAAATGATAGTATAATAATGATAAAATTATAAAGATTTGACCAACCCAACTGCTACATTATGATAAGAATTTGTATCTGCAATAAATTAAAGTATTTTTTTGAATATTGAAAATTTTAATGATGCCAGTGAAAATGAATGAGTGATCATTCAAGATAAACTAAGAAAATGATTATTAATAAAAATACATAGAAAACTCAGTACACAATTTTCACGAATGCCAGAAAACTAGTAATCTTAACTTTTCCTCGGCTGAAATTAAAACGAAATGTTTATCAACGATTGTTTTTGCGTTCGTCATTGAATCGGTAAACATGCCAGTTTCTTTCTCAGAGATACGTACCCACGATTATCCAATGTCAAAGCCATAGAACGCTATAGTCGAATCCTCTGTTGTGACCAAATCCCGATTTTGTCGCAAATTCCTTCATCTCTTTTTGCCACTCTTGTGGGCAGTTTGACGCCATTTTGTGTAGAAATCTTCGATATACTGTACAGATATCCCTGCTGAGTTAGCGGCGCCTGTAACGCTGAATTCTTTGTACTGGTCGTCTTCGTTGCCGGGCTGGTCTCCCGTGAGTAGCACAAGTAGTGGTGTCGATTTCGTCGGCAGCGATTTGTCGGAATCTCCGCTGCCGCCTTGTTTATCTTCTCCAATAAAGTGGTTGCAGAACTCGAGGATTTGTATGAAGTTGTTGATATGCTGCGGCGCCTTGCGTGGGTACTTGAGCAGAGGAAGTGGGCGCGACTGGCCAGATCGCTGCGCGCGCAGGAACCGCGAGCCGCTCTTCAGCTGGAGCTCAAGCCAACGAATGGCGTCGCGCGCTGAGCTCTGCTCGCGTTTCAGATTATCCAATTCTTGAAGTACTGGAAACCAAAATTATACATAACTTCAGAAAATCTGTTTAACAAGAAACTTAACTCTTTGAAGCCTTTTCAAAAAGCAATGGTCATTTGCTATGTAATATATTGAAGGGCCTAGCTTTGCTAGCTGAATTTTATTGAATATCTTAGCAGTTGCCTTGAACTAAGAACAACTGACTATATGGTTTGGTCAGCAATAGTATTATACCTCGTGTGTTCATAAGTCTTGAGACACAGTAAAACTAAAATATTTTTGGAGCTAAGTTGAGTATTCATTTATTGGATATTAAAATTAAAACTACTGACATCTAGATCTGTATTTTCATTCAAAATGGCCGCCTTTGCATTCAATGCAGGCCTTCAAACGCGTGCGCCATTCATCTATGGCGGCACGAATCTTTTCAATGGGAATCCGTTTCGATTCTTTAATAAGGGCTCGCTTGAGAGAATCCAGGTTTGGGTGAGACTTTCTGCATGCCCTCAGCTCCAATTCCGTCCATAAAGAATAATCCAAAGGATTCAAGTCAGGGCTTGACGAGGGCCAATCTTCGCTCCGAATGAAGCCAATTTGCCAGAAATTGGCCTCCAGCCAACGTTGGGTAGTCTTAGCTTTATGGGAGGGAGCAGAGTCCTGTTGGAAAACCCAGTATTTTCCAGCGAATAGCGTATCATTTAATGGTTTAACCACCGCTTCCAATATGTCGGTTTGGTAATTTTGTGCCTTCACCTTGACGCCTTGCTGGCAAAAATGAAGCGAAGTGACCCCCTCGTAGGAAACACCCCACCAAACCATCACACTTGCTGGATGATGAGTGCGCTGGACATTGCGTACAGATGGCTGGACGTCCTTTGAACTTCTGGCGTAAACCTTATTGTTTTGCCGGTTAAACTTTTCTTCCACCGTGAAGATCTTTTCATCGGTAAACAGGATATTTTTTGGATCGTGTCTCTTCAATAGGTTCCGACATCGTTCCAGTCGCAATTTACGAAGACGCTCGTTTAAATAATGCACTTTCCTTCGACTGTAGGCCTTTAGTTTAAGATCATATTTAAGTATCCTGTTCACCGATATTCGCGAAATGTTGGTCTGCAGAGCTAATTTCTTTTGAGTCCGGCAAGGGTTGCGACGAATTCGCTCTCTGATTACTTTGATGTTGGCGGGCGTCCTTACAGACCGCGGGCGGCCACATCTTCCACGGTCTTCTAAAGAGCCGGTCTCCTTGTACCTCTTTATGGTATAATACACAAAGTTCCGACTACATCCCAAACTTTGGATTTCACTAAAAACTTGCATTGGTTTTTTTCCTGCTTGAAACAGTGAAATTACAGTCGCACGCAAATCTTTTGTTGGCGCCATTTTCACGGAGAATGAAACAAATATTCAAATGTATATTTTTTCTGATTCAAAACATTCGAAATTTAAAATTTTAAAAGTTTAAAAAAGGTTGCATGAATTACTTTCTTTTTAAATTAATTAAATAAGTTCGTCTCAAAACTTATGAACACACGAGGTAATATCTGTGGTTCAGATATGGTTGCATACTGCAAACCCCAGCAACAAACTATCAATTCAATAAAAAACTTTCACTAAGCCACTGATTTCTAGTTACCACAACTGCTTGCAGTCTGCAGTTGCATTCGGTCGCTGCCATAGCCTTTGGAGTTATACTTTCATAGACAAAAGCCAGCCATTACTTACCAACTGCTGGAATAAGCAGTATGAAGTTCCTAGCGCGCAGCAGTTGCTTGACGCGGCGCAGGTGTTTGTGCATAACGGCAGTGTCGAGAGCTAGCAAGGCGGGGCTCGCGGGCTGGCGACCAGAGCGCTCCAACTCGCGCACCTGAGATGTCAGCCAGAGTCGCCCGAGCTTCCGCAATAGCCCTCCTTCTGTTGCGGGATCCTGGAAAATTATATATGTTATAGAAACCACCTATGTTATAGAAGTCTACCTGCAGGCTTGGCATGAGCACCAAGACAACTGGTCTCGTCTTGAGTGCTCATACTATTTGGTCTGACATTTGCATTGTTTTCATTTTGTTGTCCAACTATATAAATAGTTGGTTACTAAAATTATCACTCATTCTAATCATCATCATATTATTATTGCCCTTGTCCCACATTACATGGGGTTAGCACAACATGTTTTCTTCCACTCTCCTCTATGAGCCGTTATCTCAGTACTCACTCCTTTCTCACCCATGTCATCTTTTGCACAATCCATCCATCTTTTATTTGGCCTACCCATCCACGTTCATATTAAATACTCTCCTTGTTATGTGAAATTATTCCCTCTGATATTAGTTGTAATAAAAGGTCAAGACAAAATGACTATTAACGATCCTAGAGATTACTGTTATTAAACACAGAGAAACTTACATGTGTCTGCTTTGAATTATGCCACTCCCTGTTTCTTTTGTGGGTAATTTTGGTACTCAGTTTAGATGTAGCCTTTTTCAAATAGAATATCTTCATTGTTCTGTTAAACCTTATTTTAGGCACTATCTTTGCTATATGATTACCAAAATCAATGAAGTTCAAAATTCTTATAACATTTTCTTCATAGACTGATAGATTTTGTTTGTCCATAATATGCCACTCTGCAGCATCTTTATCGAATTTGCAGATATTAGTCCCGCGCAAATTGACATCTTCAGGTAAAGGTGTGTTTCTATATTCCAGTTTGACTTTTGTTGCAATGCTTCTTGCATATTTCAAAACTGAACAGTCATTATCTGCATCAGATAACATATCACTCTTATGAATAAAGTAATGTGACAAAATATTCAGCAAATCCACTACACATTGGAATAGTGACTCACCACTTTCCCCACATGATAGAATCAAATCTTTCTCAATAAGAGCCCAGTCTTGGAGTAACTTGATACCAGCTAATGTATTATCTCCTCTCAGGAAGTTCTTAAGCTGAGTTTCATTGAGTTTATTAAAATCTGCATTGAGTTTTGATTCTTTATTTTCCACTTTAGCCATCTCATCATTTCCATTGACTACTGAGTCTTTTTCTGTTTCCTTAACATCACCATTACACTTCTCAGTATCTTCTTCAAAATCAGTTCCATCTAAATCTTCACTGTCTGATTGGCATGTAGAATCAGATTCATTTTCATCAGCAGAACAGGATTCATAAGTTTCTATATCACTGTTGTCAGATTCAATAGCACTCATGTCTGAGCTGTCTGAAGAAGCGACGCGTCTGCGCCGGCGCCTTTTCAGGACACTCTTTTTGCCATTATTCTTTATGTCTCCATTTGGGATCTTTTCACTTTCTACTTTACTAACATTTTCTTCTTTACTAACACTTTCTTCAATACTTTCATCTTCTTCTCCACTGATACAAGTGCCATTTGTTACATCTGGTTCTTCTGGAAGCTCAAACTCTTCCTCAGATTCAACTTTAGGACTCTCAATTGGTGGAGTTTCTTCTTTTAAGGAGATTGTTCTTTCTCTATATTTGGCTGCAGGGTTTTTCAGTCCAATAGATTGTAGTTGCTTCTGCAGTTTTTGCAGAAGCTGTGCTAAGAATGCTAGTGTAAAGGCTTTGCAAGCAAATGCTTTGGTCTCATCCAGTTCTGCCATTTTTGGGATAGTGAATAAACAGATTTGTACCACTTTATGTACAAGATTAGCATTAAAGTATGTAGGATTAGTATTTTCCTCATCAACAGCCAAAACATAGTCATCATAGTTTTTATTATGATCTGGAAGTGGTGTTATATCAAAGTCCATGGAAACCTTGATACTGTGGGCAATAGCATTGCACCTCTGTGGGATATTAGTATCATTCTTACCCATATACCATATGTCTATGAGAGACAGGAAACTCACAATAGTGTTTTGTATGTGCTCTGTCTGGGTTAAAGTCTCGGTATCATTGATAGCTTCACAGAACTGTTCATTTTTCTCAAATATCTTCTTTAGATTGTCCATAGCACCTTCAAATGGTGTCATACAGTTGAGACAGTGTATGTAATAGCAAACTGAGTCTAGATTGTAGTTTTTGTCAAGGTATAAGTTGCCTAATTGATTGTAAGGCATTCCTGAGGACATGTCAATATGAGCAGCTTGTAGATAGTAACGAGCCGCTATGGATGATTCAAAGCTGTGAAATATCTCTGCTTGGTAACGGCTGAGGTCTCCTAGATAAATCAAACAGGAGTGCAAAGCATACTTTCCAAATTGAAGTTCTTCATCTATCGAGGAATTTCCCTGCTCGTGGCGTTCCTCATCATCATAATCAGCGACATAATCCAGCTCCTTGTATTGCAATTTCATCTCTGATGATATTTTTGATATGAGATGATGGAAATGTCCTATTCCACAGACAATATGAGTAAAGATATAGTTGTCATTGTCTGTGTCTGTTTCCCGCAGTTTCTTCACAGTGGACACGGTGTCATAGTACACTTTCCTCCACAGCAATTCCAGGGTCTTCTTTCCATAATTCAGAGGATCAAGGAAAAATAGTTTTTCACAGTTATCCCTTAACTTTTGTCGTTGGATTTCAATATGCATTGAAAAGAGATCCATGATGGATTGGCTTGATGCTGTCATATCACCAACTCGTCTTGCTAGTTCAGTCACATAGCTAGAAAATAAAACACATTATATTATTATGGTACCTTTTACATGTAAGTACTTACCTAAACGGTATAATGTAGGTCATTGCGATAAACGTTTTAAAATTTGGGCACACCAATTGTTTTCAGTGTTTCTCAAGCAAGGCAAGGGTAAATAAAACAAACAGTGTGTGCATATGATCGAAATTAGGTACTTACCGATAAAGTTTTTTGGACCGTTCATTGCGCTCAGCAATTTTAGCCTCCAAAATTTCGTCAGATCCGTTCTTCATTTTCAGGTCATTTTCCACTGGTCAAGATGTTGAAAGCATTATAATCTTGGATTCTTCTATGTTACCTGTGCGAGTAACCATTTTCAAACATACATTTTCTTTGATTTTCACGTTGTTTTCAGAATTTTTCGTAAAAAAACATTTTCTCTGCGCAATTGAATGAAAGTAATAGATCACACTACAAACCACAGACTAGGAGATACTACGTATCTACGTATTAATAGATTAACGAATGAAATATTCACGCACAAACTGACACGCTGCCTGCGACAGATAATAAAAAAAAGGATCCTTACAAACTTTCAGTCCCCTGAATGTTTTTTTTGTTTGTTATGCGTCCGGGTAGAATTTAATCAATAAAAGCATTCGAGCTAATCACAGGAGGAAATACAATTTATCAAATTGGAGGCTCGCGTGCTTTTACTACTAGGATCATAATCATAATTATCTTTCGCTGCGATCAGAAATGTTTTTGTACCCAACTATAAAACATCTGTACTGTATAGCATCTCTGGTTATCCATGACAATCAAAATTGACTTTGACAAATTGACATAGCGAATTAGCGAAACAAAAACATCTAATAAAAATACCGATACATTTTTATTGTGAGGTGATTTTAACAGATTTATAATAAAAATAATACAGGTAAATAATTGCTTTACTTTAGTTTTCGTTAGGTCATTATGATATCCAAATCCGTACGCAAGTTGCTACTGGGCAACACGAAAGATTTGTTTATTCAGATCAAGATCAGCTGATCATAGTTATGTGCTTATACATTGGAAACTGATTGTAAATAGTGACCTTATTTTCACAATTGTACTTTACTTATAAGAATAAATCACTATGTGTCCTTTATAGGTTCGCAAAATGGAAGTTCAGTCTTGTATATTTTTGGGCATCAAAGTCAAGCCTGGACCTATAGAGCGCTTCAAATTAGAAAATTACACTCTTGATAACACTGTTGACAACCTCAAAACTGAAGCTGAAAAGAAGACCAATATACCATCGTCTTCCTTAGGTTGGTATTATATCCTTTTCTAATAATTTTAACTTTGATGATAATATCTAATCCAAAGAATTTCCATTGCTTCAATTAAGATAGGTACAAAAACTATCAAGATGAAGCAAAAGTGCAAAGTTCTCACCTCTATAACTATATAGATAATAAAGCTTTTGCTTCTTTGAAGAGTTTATAGTTGAGCCACGTTGAGCTAAAATGCTTTGTTAATTTTTATAACAAAATAAACAAATTTTTACAAGATTCCATATTTATCTGTGGACAGGCCTTTTTTTTCCTTTTTGTGGCTATGGTATCACTGCGGCCATCACAGGCCTATTATGATCACCACTTGCTTTACTTTTCCCCTCAGGGGGTTCAAAGTTCATCGCTTAGCCCTGCAGCTGTTAGGAACAGCAGGATCTTTTTGAGTGTTTTGAGTCTTTGGTTATCTGGGCTAAGAATGTGTTTTCCCAGTGGACAGGCCTTAGTTTGACCTGTATTGTAAAAATGTAGCCAAATAAAACACTTAAATATTAAACAGAAGGAGGAAAAGTCCTTGATCTGTTAAATGATCCTTATGATTTCATTTATGAAATAATATTCTATCAACACTACCTACAGAGCTGATACACCATGGTAAGATCTTGAAGGAGACCACTACACTGCAGGACTGCGGAGTGAAGAACGGTGAGATGGTGCATGTTGTGAAAAAGAAAGAGGTGCAAGCTCCAGCTCCTGCACCGAGGTATACAGATGCAGAGCTTCAGCAGCTGAACAACTCATTGAGAACCCTGGGGTGTACCCCCAATGCCCCTGGGTGGACTAGGGCTATGCAGGTATACAATAAGTTTTTTACCCATGCAATGTACATTTGTTACTTTATAAAGGGAAATCTATGACTTTGTATACTTGATTCTTTAACAATTTTATTGGCAACAAGTTATATCCCACTCACAAGGGCTGAAGACCCAAAGGGGGACATGGAAATAATTTCTATTTATATAATGAGCTGTTGGATAATCTTATGAAGAAGAACACAATATTCAAATAAATAGAGAGGAGAGCCCCTCAAGACCTCTTTTAATACACAATGTACAGAATAATAAATATAGGTAATGGATAGAATGCAGATTGTAAGAATCAAAGGAGACTTAAAAAAAAAAATCTTTCTATTGTCACAGCTGCTAAACGAAGAGCCAGTAATCTCAGAGATAATTGACCAAGCACCCTCGCTAGGTGAAGACTGCGTAGCATTATCGATTCTCCATGAGGTAGAGTTGTTGGCCGCGCTCGGAGCCAACGTCCAGACGATGCGGCGTGGCTCCAACGCGCATCCTGAACTACCGGTCGCACTGCGGCACTTGACGAGATTGGTGCGCGCGCGGGCCAGCTCTGCTCCCGCCAATGACAATGGTAATAGTAAACAAACACTTGATAAATTTATGTGATGAATTGGCCCCTCATACCAAAATAGATAAAACAAGGGGTGTTTTTGCCCTGCACTGGAAATTTGGGACACCACAGCTTATCTATACTAATAATGCTGAAGAATTTGGTGTTTGAACGCGCTAAGTAGGTACCAGTCGCATTTGAAAAAAATAGTTTGCTTTTGATATCCCAATTTTTGAGAAAGGTTATAGGCTGTGAGCCTTATCCAAAACGAAAGAGGTGCAAGCTCTTGCGTATGACCCGGCTACATCCACCGCGCCGAAGGTCGCCATCTAGTAAAAACAACTAATCTTCCCAATAGAATTTTTAAAAAAATGTTCATTTCAGTACCCACATCTGGATTCGCGTATTCCCTAGAAGCATTATCAGAAGACGAAGACGCTGAAGAGGAAGAGACTGAAGAGACCGAACGGAGTCCTATCACGCAAGAGCAGTTAGCTGCGGCGCTGCAGGTAATGAACCCCACTATAGTAAGGTCCAAGATTAGCGGTCATAAAACTACGTCTTTCTAGTGATGGGCAGATGTGGTAAGGATTATCGATAATTCAGTCAGTCGGGAACTAGGTCATGTAGGTACCAACTCTTAACGAGAGCACAACCTCTAAATATCAAAGAGATCACAGAACATCACTAGCGCCCTATGTGCATTTGCAATGTGAGAACGACATTACTCTGTTTCTGAGCAGCTATCTAATGAGCTGCTATCATTGCAGCAGGCGGCGACTGATGCGGTGTCTGCGTCCGGGTCGCGGAGCGGCGGCAGTCAGGACAGTCTGCTGCGGCTGCTGCGAGGCAGCGGGGAGTCCAGCCGCACGCCGCCAGCCACAGGTACCTTTGCAGCAGGTGGCGACTGATGCGGTGTCTGCGTCCGGGTCGCGGAGCGGCGGCAGTCAGGACAGTCTGCTGCGGCTGCTGCGAGGCAGCGGGGAGTCCAGCCGCACGCCGCCAGCCACAGGTACCTTTGCAGCAGGTGGCGACTGATGCGGTGTCTGCGTCCGGGTCGCGGAGCGGCGGCAGTCAGGACAGTCTGCTGCGGCTGCTGCGAGGCAGCGGGGAGTCCAGCCGCACGCCGCCAGCCACAGGTACCTTTGCAGCAGGTGGCGACTGATGCGGTGTCTGCGTCCGGGTCGCGGAGCGGCGGCAGTCAGGACAGTCTGCTGCGGCTGCTGCGAGGCAGCGGGGAGTCCAGCCGCACGCCGCCAGCCACAGGTACCTTTGCAGCAGGTGGCGACTGATGCGGTGTCTGCGTCCGGGTCGCGGAGCGGCGACTGATGCGGTGTCTGCGTCCGGGTCGCGGAGCGGCGACTGATGCGGTGTCTGCGTCCGGGTCGCGGAGCGGCGACTGATGCGGTGTCTGCGTCCGGGTCGCGGAGCGGCAACTAATGCGGTGTCTGCATCCGGGTCGCGGAGCGGCAACTGATGCGGTGTCTGCGTCCGGGTCGCGGAGCGGCGGCAGTCAGGACAGTCTGCTGCGGCTGCTGCGAGGCAGCGGGGAGTCCAGCCGCACGCCGCCAGCCACAGGTACCTTTGCAGCAGGTGGCGACTGATGCGGTGTCTGCGTCCGGGTCGCGGAGCGGCGACTGATGCGGTGTCTGCGTCCGGGTCGCGGAGCGGCGGCAGTCAGGACAGTCTGCTGCGGCTGCTGCGAGGCAGCGGGGAGTCCAGCCGCACGCCGCCAGCCACAGGTACCTTTGCAGCAGGTGGCGACTGATGCGGTGTCTGCGTCCGGGTCGCGGAGCGGCGACTGATGCGGTGTCTGCGTCCGGGTCGCGGAGCGGCGGCAGTCAGGACAGTCTGCTGCGGCTGCTGCGAGGCAGCGGGGAGTCCAGCCGCACGCCGCCAGCCACAGGTACCTTTGCAGCAGGTGGCGACTGATGCGGTGTCTGCGTCCGGGTCGCGGAGCGGCGGCAGTCAGGACAGTCTGCTGCGGCTGCTGCGAGGCAGCGGGGAGTCCAGCCGCACGCCGCCAGCCACAGGTACCTTTGCAGCAGGTGGCGACTGATGCGGTGTCTGCGTCCGGGTCGCGGAGCGGCGGCAGTCAGGACAGTCTGCTGCGGCTGCTGCGAGGCAGCGGGGAGTCCAGCCGCACGCCGCCAGCCACAGGTACCTTTGCAGCAGGTGGCGACTGATGCGGTGTCTGCGTCCGGGTCGCGGAGCGGCGACTGATGCGGTGTCTGCGTCCGGGTCGCGGAGCGGCGACTGATGCGGTGTCTGCGTCCGGGTCGCGGAGCGGCGACTGATGCGGTGTCTGCGTCCGGGTCGCGGAGCGGCAACTAATGCGGTGTTTGCGTCCGGGTCGCGGAGCGGCAACTGATGCGGTGTCTGCGTCCGGGTCGCGGAGCGGCGGCAGTCAGGACAGTCTGCTGCGGCTGCTGCGAGGCAGCGGGGAGTCCAGCCGCACGCCGCCAGCCACAGGTACCTTTGCAGCAGGTGGCGACTGATGCGGTGTCTGCGTCCGGGTCGCGGAGCGGCGGCAGTCAGGACAGTCTGCTGCGGCTGCTGCGAGGCAGCGGGGAGTCCAGCCGCACGCCGCCAGCCACAGGTACCTTTGCAGCAGGTGGCGACTGATGCGGTGTCTGCGTCCGGGTCGCGGAGCGGCGGCAGTCAGGACAGTCTGCTGCGGCTGCTGCGAGGCAGCGGGGAGTCCAGCCGCACGCCGCCAGCCACAGGTACCTTTGCAGCAGGTGGCGACTGATGCGGTGTCTGCGTCCGGGTCGCGGAGCGGCGGCAGTCAGGACAGTCTGCTGCGGCTGCTGCGAGGCAGCGGGGAGTCCAGCCGCACGCCGCCAGCCACAGGTACCTTTGCAGCAGGTGGCGACTGATGCGGTGTCTGCGTCCGGGTCGCGGAGCGGCGACTGATGCGGTGTCTGCGTCCGGGTCGCGGAGCGGCGACTGATGCGGTGTCTGCGTCCGGGTCGCGGAGCGGCGACTGATGCGGTGTCTGCGTCCGGGTCGCGGAGCGGCAACTAATGCGGTGTCTGCGTCCGGGTCGCGGAGCGGCAACTGATGCGGTGTCTGCGTCCGGGTCGCGGAGCGGCGGCAGTCAGGACAGTCTGCTGCGGCTGCTGCGAGGCAGCGGGGAGTCCAGCCGCACGCCGCCAGCCACAGGTACCTTTGCAGCAGGTGGCGACTGATGCGGTGTCTGCGTCCGGGTCGCGGAGCGGCGACTGATGCGGTGTCTGCGTCCGGGTCGCGGAGCGGCGGCAGTCAGGACAGTCTGCTGCGGCTGCTGCGAGGCAGCGGGGAGTCCAGCCGCACGCCGCCAGCCACAGGTACCTTTGCAGCAGGTGGCGACTGATGCGGTGTCTGCGTCCGGGTCGCGGAGCGGCGACTGATGCGGTGTCTGCGTCCGGGTCGCGGAGCGGCGACTGATGCGGTGTCTGCGTCCGGGTCGCGGAGCGGCAACTAATGCGGTGTCTGCGTCCGGGTCGCGAAACCCGTTGTATGCATGCACAGATCTCTTGTATTAAGCTGTTAGATTCGAGGTCCCTGTACCTCGCGCGAGTCCTGTAAATTTCTTTACAATCTAGCGATACTCGAGATTTCTTACTGGAAGTCACAGGAGGATATAAGTAACAATACATGGTCGTTCACAGAATAAAGTGATAATATGCTGCTGCTTATTTCAGGTTCCCGAAGCGGCGCGGCATCGGCTCTGACGCCTCTGATAACGCCTGAGATGTTCAGCGAGGCGATATCCGAGGCGATGAACCGAGCCACTGCCAGGAACCCCGCCGGCACGCCCATGGAACAGAGCACTGAAGGTACGATTACTTTTTTATAAAAAATATATAATAATTAGCTTCTGCCCACGGCTTCGCCCGCGTAATATCCGGATAAAAAGTAGCCTATGTGTTATTCTGATGTATAAGCTATAATACTGTAAAGTTTCATCAAAATACGTTCAGTAGTTTTTGCGTGAAAGAGTAACAAACATCCATATTCACAAGCTTTCACGTTTATAATAGAAGTAGGATTAATTAAGTAAATAAGGCTGGACATTTTTCAATGCTCGAGAGCTTGTATTATAGGAACTATATGATTGATATACTACTTAGATACTTTTTTTTGTAAATAATATCATATTATGCATGGAAAACACCCAGACTCGAGACAAATATTTGCAGATTATACATACATTTGTCGCGCGGTGAGAATCGAACCCGCAACTTGCTGCGTCTCAGGCGGGCTTTCGCCCACTGCGCCACAGAGGTTGCGAGAGGTTTCATAATGGTTGCGAGTTTTATTTGTGTCTGGTGGGCTAACGACAAAAGAGCTGAAAATAAGACCAAGGCACGCCCGTTCACTACACATAAAATACGGCAAGAGCATAAGCGAGAGCAATTCAATGTTGAAGTAGAATACAAAGAATGTATGTTAGTACCTATGTCCTAGGATTATCAGGTAAAGATTGTAAGAATGTACTTGAGTGGACTTTAATAGGTGCTAACGCATAGATAGGTATTTGCTATTGCCTGAGCTGGACATTATTGACAAAAAATCTCAGTATTTATATCGGATCTGCGTACTGATGTGTTGTGTGCATTCAAGTATTGAAGGGACGACACTTTCACACTGGTACAGTGTCACCATGTCATATCTGGGAAAGTGTCTTGACAGATTTACAGCGGGCGAGTAGCTTAGCTGGCTGAGAAGCAAGAGGTGTAGATATTTGTTCCTGTTGTGGTACCATGGTACTATATATCCTGAACCCCACGACACAGGGAATCTTATTATTTATTCTGCCCTGCATTACTATAGGTACAAGTAAACGTGTGCCCTTTTTATTAACAGCATCGTCATCGCAAAGCCCGCTGCCTCGGGATGAAGACTACTCCACACAGATAAATCACATGCATGAAATGGGACTCCTAGACGACGCACTCAATGTCCGCGCTCTGCTCATTTGTGCAGGTAATGAATTTATTGACCTTTACACCGCCGACAGACAGACCGTTTTCGGCCATGAATAAGAATGGAAACGGAAGGTCAGAATTCAGTGAAAATGTTAACAGTCGCGAGATACACACACCCTTGCGTTCCTTATAAAGCTTAAGAGGCCTGCGTTGGATGAATTGCCCATAAAAACGTAATACCATAGTCCTTTGTAATTAGAGCTTATTTCCACCATATTGTTATTATTTGCATTCGAATAGTATATATCTGCGTACTTTGCTATATATTTTCTCAAAATGCTTACCTAAAATGAAATGTAAACGAATCGCATTTTGGATATTTTTACGTCATACAACAATACCTTACGTGTCGTTTGGTTAGGTACATATATTATATTGTCTAGTTACAGAATAACAACACAATGTGAAAAATACAACAAGTTTTCATTCATCTTTTTTGGTATTACGGAACACCACCAAATGTATAACAAATTCTGAACGGCTAATATTGCTATCGCGCAAGCACGGGCGGGCCTGCATGAGTCAAAAAGAGATAGCTAAATTTTTGGACGCGCTTCGAATTTAAGTTATGAGCGCTGTACGCCGGATCCTTAAGCTACCGGAGTACATAGTCCCATCGCGTAGCGTCCATTCGAGCATTTAAGTAAGATAATAAAAGAAACGTCCGTTACGATACGCGCGGCTTCCCTTCTTGCATTCTAGAATTATAAAGTTTTATCTATTTAATGTTTACCAAAACCTAGGCCCATGCCGAGCCTGTATTATACAGGTATTAATTAGTTCTTTCCAGGATACAGATTAGATTATAATAATAAATATATAACAATACTTTCTACAAAATTCCTATTTGAGTTATTAATAAAGCCTTTAACAATGAATTTCTCCTTCTGATGGTCTTAATTTATATGATGGAAAACCTCACGAAGATGCCTCTAAAGATCCTAAAGATAATAAAAAGTGAGAAGGCAGATTCTGTTTAGGACAGATTCTTGTTATGTCCGTCTGAATTTACAAATGCAATAACTGTTAGATCGTTTTTCTTTCTAGTATTGGTTTATTATAACCAATACTAGAAAGTATGTAACTGGTTATCTCATGGCTACTTTCAAAATGTTTTTTTCGTTTATATTGCAGGTGATGTGAACGCAGCAATCAATTTGGTGTTTAGTGGAGCCATTGGAGATGATTAGTTGGTGTTTCTATTCCTAAGTTCTTATATGTATTTACTGGACATTAAAGCCATTATTAAATAGTACCATGTTTTATTAGTGACTATATGTACCCGCGACTTCGTTCGCGATTGCCATCAATCATTAAAGTACCTCCTTTCTAACAAAAAAAGAATGAAAAAAAATCGGACTACGCGTTAATGAATTACAACTAAGTACAAATTTTGAATTTGATCCCCTCCCAAGAGAACCGTGCTGAATTTCGGGATAATTCAAATCATGCCAAGTTTCATTTGAATTCGTTCAGTAGTTTCGGCGCTATGCGCGGCCCAGATTCTGACAGACAGACAAAAATGAAAAAAAAACATTTTCGGCTTCAGTATCGATGAGTGCCCTCCAAAAAAAATTTTCAAGATATTTTAAATGTACAGACTTTGACCTATTACATTCTTATTATAGTATAGATTACTATAAACTACTATGCAGAACGTGTGGACATGTGTCAAATATGTTTGGAGTTGCCTTGGACTACCCCTTTGGTATCCTCCAAGAACTGCGTACCGAATCTATTGGTATGTTTTTATGTATGTAAACGGACTCCATTTTCCGCATTAACACTCAAAGTTGGTCCATAATGCGTGGAAGCCTGGTTAGATGACAAGTCAGCCTATCTCCGTCCAGAAGCACAAAATCTTCCTGGGATCTTCGCAGGCTTCGAAAGGGACCTCGGGTTGTTGAGGATTTGTTCGCGTTGATGTGCTACGCATTCCATTCCAGGATTACGTGGGCTACTGATTCCTCTTCACAACCACAGATCTGTCTATGTCTATCTGTCTGTTTCTTATTGATAGAGTGGGCTGTCGTCGGAAGCTCCGACGTTGTTGAGATATTTGTTTTAAGAGCCAGTGACCGGTTAGAATCCTCACGATGATTCGAAGGACCAGTCTTGGAAGGTTGAGCAGGCGACGCGTAAGTCGAGATGAGGTAGCTGGTAAGGCTTCTATTGACTGTCTGCAGTCCATTGTCCAGCGTTCGTTGAGTTGGTTCTCGTATCAATGTGCGCAGTTGTGAAAATGGCAGAGAGGAATGTATCCGATTTCCGATCTTCGTTCGGCTAGTTCATCTGCGGCATCGTTGCCCATTGATCGGCTGTCCTTTTATTTATTCGAAACGTGAGTGTCATTTAAATTTATAAGCAAATCGAAACGAATCGCTAGCATTGTTTGAATACAAACATTCTCGGTAATGTTAGCTAAAATATAATGAGTAGGGTAGGAGTTTACCTACCTGGGTATAAGAGTTTACCTACCTTTTCTTTTTTACACTACATGACGAGTACCGTGGTACCACACCCAGAACCAATATCTTCAGAACATGCAAACATTTGATAGATCTCTTTGGTCCTCATATAGTTGTGTATGTTAGTTTCTGACATTTTTGATCTCTCTTTTGAGAATATTGCCTTCCTTTCCCCTTTTAAATACATTACGCCTAGATTAAAGTTAAAGAAGAATATTAAGTAACCATTAAATTTTATTAACTACTAGTTAATTTTTTAAATTGCGTAAAACTTATATATCACGGGATGTAAAATCCATAGGGGGCAAGTAATAATAATATTAGATATACCATATAAAACTAATAGGCGTTACATTGCAATTAAAAGTAAGTAGATGCATAGCCAATGCTGAACTAAATTGGTAGGTAGGTACAAGTTTTCTGTAAAATTAAAAATCTTTTTGTTTGCTTTTATAGTTGAATGCAAAATGCTGTGATCTACACATAAATGTGGGATGTACTTGCTTAGCAATAATTATAAGTAGATGAGATACAACAGGTTAATACTATGTGGACACTAAATTAATCTATCTTAATTTAAATGAGATATCCAAAATCTTGAATGACTTGTGAAACTACTAATAATTGTTTTTTCTCACTGGAGATGCAACTACTGCAAGAATTAATTAATTGCTAAAACCATGTTTTATAGCAATGATCTAGTTAAGATTAAAATATGCAAATGCATTCAATGTTTCATTTTGAAATTCATTTTTTGTTTGGAGAATTTCTTGAAAGTGCTGTTATCCTTCTGGGCGCGGCACTGCTCCCGCTTGTTCATTCGCCGGAAGTACCACGCCGCGTTGTTAGGGCTAGTCTCTCCAAATAGTTCATGCTCCAACTTCCTTCTCGCTTCAGCTCTGAGAGCATGCCTTTTATCATACCATTCTAGATCTTTATTTTTACCCATTTTTCCTTTCTCACCTTTCTTTTCCTTGATGTTGTTTTCTTTCAGGGTCTTTTTGATCTGATCAGCTTCAGTCAATTTAGTAAGGTAGTTTTGAAAATCATTATTCAAATATTTTTTTTCTGGAGTGATTATGATATCGTTCCCCAGATTAACCTGTGATGATGTCATTGAGTATTCATCAAAATCGTTCATGTATCCTCCTTTCATCTCCCACTGTTCGTATTTATTCTTTCTTTTTTGCTTTTTGTGTATTTTATGGCGATCATGTTTCTTTCTATCTCTCTTCATTTTTGGCCCAGTGTATCTGTCATCTTTTTTTATGTCATCTTCACTGGAGGATATCAAATTTGACAGCAAATCAACATCTCCATGCTTTCTATTGTGGCCATAGCCTCGTAAGCCTCTAATAGGTAACTCATCGCTATCATTTATTTGACTGTGCACTTTCTTATTGTCAGAGTCTGTTCTAAGTGAATCGGCATAGCTAATTTTCTTTTCTTTGGTTTGGGAAGCTTCATTTGGAATGTTGTCATGCTCCTTGAGGTTGATGTTTTCAAAACTCTCAGATGATGTGATTTCTTCAATGTCTTCAGATTTCAGTTGCCTTTCTAGGTTAATGGCCCTATGGGACCACTTTGTATCTGACCTTTCATTATCCTTATTTTTTGGTAATCTATCCACTTTGTTAGCACCTCTCTGTCTTTTGAGGTTCCATGCTTTGTGTGACTTTTTTCCTTTTTCAGATTCTGGTATTCTAAACTGTATGTTAGGTATATGATTGCTTTCATCCTGTTCTTCCAGATTGGGAAGTTTGAATGTAGGAACTTTACTTTCCTGATTTAATGCTTTGAAGAGATTTTTTTCTTTGTCAGCGTCAGAGTCATCTATGATGTAGCGCTTGTTTCTAATATTATTTTCTTGGAGTAAACTTCTTTGAATATGATCATCCAGCCAACTTTTGTTTTGATTGTAAACTTTCTTCAGTTTACTAATGTCATTTAGAAATTGCCTTTCATGATATAGCAATTCTGAGTTGTCCATCATTTTAATGGATTCATTACTATCAGGTTCAACACATTTGAATGCATTCTCTACCTTATTGTTCAATGGTTCCTCAAAGACTTTTTTGCACCTATGTTGCTTCATTGGTTTCTTCTCTTCACTTGCCTTTGGATGTTGCATTTGTGGAATATTATCAGCTAGCATACATTTTTTCAATTGGTTTCTTAAATAAGCATTTTCTTCTTGTAGTTTGAACAAGTTTGACAGTATTTTATTGACAGGAGGGACTGTGCATTCATTTTTAGCACCCCACATGTGACCGATGGCTACTCCAGCAGCTGTGATGACACTTCCTAGCATTATGATGTTGAGCACCATGCTTAATCTTTTGTTTCGCCTATGAACATATGTCTTGAGTTTATGAGAGCCATCACCAAGGAAGTCATCTTCATTACATAAGAATTCAATAGTTTTCTTATTTGGTGGCTGTGGATTATTCAACAGGCTTGGAATGTCTTGTGATTGGGATGGGCGGTTCTCTGAGGATGGACATTTGTCACAAGTGATATCACATGGCACCAATTCAGGATCACTGTCACTGATTACAGATATCCCATCTGTATCTTCATCTTTCTCTAGATGGCCTTCAGTGTGTTCTCTGAAAATAAACAATTGTTACAACTATATAACTATACAACTTTTTTATCAGGTGTAATGCAAATAATTGAGGTTGACTTATTTGTTGTTGTTAGAATTTATTTATTACTTTAGACATTAATAGGTAAAGAGAAGAAAATGTTACCAAGCATTAATTGCCCTTGTGTAAGTCTGTTTTATCATAACTTAAAAACATTACTCTCTTTTGGGTAGTCATGTAAAAATATATATCTATGAATGCTTACCTACTGATTTAATTTCCTATTATATTTGTATTGGATATGTTCTATGATTTAAAATTTTCTAATGACTATGTATAAGTGTAGATTGGGAGGTGTTGAGCATAATCCAGTAGGTATTTTCCATTCCAAAAAATACCTTTAGTTAGATGGCCTATGAGAGTTGCATCAATGTTGTCAAATACTCTTTCAAGGTAAACCAGGTTATCAGCAGCAAAATATTGATTAGGTCAAGCAGATACAACGCCTACAGGGTCAAGGCCACGAAATATGCGCAAACACGAAAATGCGAAAGGATTTTCGCATTTGATTTCAAATCCTTACAAAACCAATCTCACCTCTCTAAGTGTGTTCGAGTATTTTCAGAGAAATCCGGTGCATCATCCCCATATGCTGGTTGATTCTCGAGAAGAGTCCAGCTCTCCCCCGAATCTGAATCACTGTGGTCAATCGTAGAACCGTCCATTTGCAACGCTGAAAACAATAGTTCGTAAAGTTTTGTGAGACAAGGAAATTTTAAGAAAACAGGATATTCGGTTACGTACGGTTTTAGGATGAAACGCAATAAGACTTACCTTTACGAGCACTGTGAAACTGATAATTTATGAGCCAAATTTATTAATAAAGCCCAGTGAACTGCAAATTTACATTGTCCAAATAAAGTGGAACATTTTTGTATTTTTTTTACAAAATCATAAAATTAATCACACGCACAATTCACTCCGCGATCGTGTTTTGTTTTGTTTTTTTTTTTTGCTCTATTAATATTCAATCAAATTCAGTCAAAACAGACTAAAAATTACCTACAGATAAACCAAATCTGTCGTTGGTTAGGGTCAAGCCACATGATCAAGCCAAGCCATGCAAGGGCTCTCGTCTTGACACGAAAACACTGTAAAAGTATACTTGACTGTTTCTCAAAAAGTCACAGACTTGCTTTGGCTGATATCCCTGACTCCCCGTAAGTGTGTGTACCACCTAGGACTAGTAATAAGAATCGATATTTTTGCAAATATCGGTATTGATATTTTTAATAAAAATCGTTTTAACGGTATGATTTTTAAATTACCTAATATTGGCGCTCTAAAAATCTAGTATATTTTGCCTTATCGAGCTCAACCATCTCGTATTACTAAATAAATACCAATTAACAAATATTAGATATTTCTAATAACTTAGATAATAATTATCTTATATCAAAAACAACGATAGAGAATATTTATAATGTAATAGTCAAACCAATATTTATCTGACAGACAGAAAAACACCTTGATTGATGTGCTCTGCTGTATAAAATAGGGTTGTACAAAAATATATCGATATTTTTTCTACAACCCTACACATTAACACAGAACAGCTTAAACGTAATTTCCTATGTATGGACTCGCTAAGAATACAACGCACGCTGCCTGCCTACGCATCTTTCAGCAATAAATAGGGAATACATAGGTATATATGTGCTACAAACTTGATTATTTTACTAGATTTCAAACTAAAATACATAATATTAGAATTATTCTACATCAAATTATTTCGAAGAATGTAGATATTTGTCCATTTTCCTGGTTATAAGTAAAACAACATTTTGGAATGTTACTGGTTATATTTACTAGTACTTGGGTCTTCAATACCATACTGTTTATCACAAGTGAATGAAATTGTCATAGCATATCTGATACCAGATTTAACTTTTTCCACATAATGTAAATTTTCTTTTCCGCTGGTAAACATGCTTACTCGACCTCTTCTAGGTTCAATAGTTCTGTTGGATTTTTCGTCAATGAATACAAATCTGCCGCCTTTGAAATCCGAGTTATAATCATTCAAATAGAGCAATGTTGTGTAGTGGAATGACTTGTAAGTTTCCTGTAAGAAGGTAAAGTTTTTAAATAATAATTTATCTTATCATGATACTTGAGCCTTCTCCATTTCCTAATTTCCCTTTCCGACTGGACGACGATGGATCGATGGAAGAGTGCATATCTACAAAGATCAGCAAAGAGAAGCAGCAGTTCCTGGCACATGCACCATCGCGTATGACACATGGGCATACAGACACTGGTCATAGAGAGCCACGGGGCGATCACACTAACTCATGGCTATCGAGATGGCAATCAATTTTGTCACTAGTTCCTTATTTTAATGGCCCATCCATCCAAAAAACGGAACGTCCAATATGAAACCAATTTTGTTCATTCGCATTGTCCATCTATGGCGCATCCAGCTTACAAATTAGCGTGATACGATTCATCCCATACCAGCCATGGGAAATTAGTGTGATCGCCCAGCTGGTCGGAACTAGTCGGAAGGGTTGGGGCAGACGCAGCGACGCGGCACATGGGCGCGCTGTAGCTTAGAGAGCCGTTCAAAAAAGACTCAAAAATTAATGCAACCACGTAAGGTTGCTCATGGGTGCACGAGCATAGAGCACGCAATTTTTTTAATTTCTCTCTTAACCGCACGATGGTTGCATGAAACGGTTATGAGTACTACCGATGTTCTGAATTGGTACGACGATAGCCGACTCGACGAACCACGTAGCAGCATTTGAAGCTGATTATATTATTTTGTGACTACAGTGAACAATTACTATGGTAACTGTCGGAGACTAGATTGAAATAGTAGATTGTACCACAAAGAAGCAAAATAATATTTTTAGGGCGAGGGCGCTATTTTGAATACCTACAAAGCGGCGCGAAGGATGGGATGGGATCCTGAGGGATTCTTAAATAGAAGCTTAAGCGTAGCGAGGGATTCAAAGAAAGTCGCCCGAGGAAGAAATATTTTGCGTCCGAGTGGTACACCATTTTTCATCTCGCTATGTGAGTCATATCCAAAAAAGTTGTACATTGACAGTTTATGTGTTGTCACAAGGAAATAATTCTTTAAAGAATTTCCTTAGAATTCTTGTTTTTTTTTATGTTATTCTAATTTGTTTTAATGGTATGGTTTTAACTATGTATCATTATCTAAAATGAGTTTAGTCAATATCATCGATTCCTAATAAAATTAACACAAATTATGATTTTATTATTTCATGACAGTCCGTTCCATAGATCCATAAGGTGCCCTCGGATAGGCACAATTTATTAAGGATTTTTTATTGTGTCTTGTTTCTATTTGCACACTGTAAAGAGGCCACACAAATAACTAGTATACAAGCTATGTTTAAATACATAGCATTGTTATTTAAAATATTTTTTTATGGGTGTAAAGTTGGAAAACTTACTGTCACAATATCTTTTACCATTTACTGACATTTTTAGTGACGTTGCTATAGTACCTAGTAGTATCTATGCCCACACACATACTAAAAAATTGTTTTATGTACCTAATTTTAGTACAGTTACAAAATTATTAATAAAAACTTCATTTATTTTTCATTATTTTAATAACTTTGTT
Source organism: Perizoma flavofasciatum (assembly GCA_958496245.1). Classification (NCBI taxonomy): domain Eukaryota; kingdom Metazoa; phylum Arthropoda; class Insecta; order Lepidoptera; family Geometridae; genus Perizoma; species Perizoma flavofasciatum. The sequence goes on along the minus strand of OY292434.1, from coordinate 8,746,020 downwards.
TTCATTTAATTTTAATATATCCACACCAAAAGCTAGTAAAGTAATTATGAATGGTCCAACATTTCATACCTTAAGTATGCATGCAGCCTTACATTTACCATTTCATGACATTTCGTGACAATACCATTTCCTAACCATTTCTTGACGTACAACTTTTTTGAATATGACACATGTGAAAATTAAATAAGCAGTCACTCTTAAATATAGCTTCCCGGGAGTTAGATTATAGATTGTGTATCCACATTTTAACACTTTCTGGTGTTAATGTTATGTTTTCAGTACTAGACGAACACACTTTTGAAATTAATGAACACCTTATCAAACCTTGATCATGTAAGTTGCAGACTTTTTTTTTTATTCAGTCAGAGATTGTCGCCTTGCGTCCCACCCCTCTCACCAGCGACGAACTTTATTCATACAATTTATCAACCTATCTCTTTGATCGCCAAATTCAAAACTCATTACTGCCTGCTGCAAAAGTCTAATGGGGAAAGACTTATTTTGATCCCACTTATTGAGGAACAAAACATTCGTTTTTTCACGACAATACCAACTATTTTTAAAAGTGCTTGTGAGAAAAATGCTCTGACTGACTGAATTGCTTTCTTCCCTACATGTTAAATGATACACTTGAACACAAAGTGAAAAAGATTTGTATGGCATTTGATTTTGATCTTAAAGGAATCTAGACTTAAATTTAAATATGAAAAATAAATATTTTTCTAATCCTCGAACTAATCACTCTACCGTCATAAATAGTTGATATTTAATTACTACCTTAAATAAATACCTACAAATTCTTCAGAACTCGGAAATATTGAATATAACAGCATAACGAAATTTTTCTGAGGTCATTACAGAAAATACCGGTTTTTAAAAATGGTTTCGTATTGCGACCCCTAGTAGGGGGTAGTCAGAGGCATATCAAGCAATATAATTGGTGCATGCCTACATTTTGCAAGTATGTAGTTAGTATTACATATTACAGGTTGCAAGCCCAAAGCCACCTATTGGAGCACTATACATTTTAATGTTTGGTAATAGAATAAAATAAAACCCTTCATTAAAATATAACTTTTTACATACTTTATCTATGTGAGGATGCCAGTATTCATCATGAACAGTCACTGCCTCCTTGGAAGTAATTTCAGAAAAGAATGTTGGATGAGTCAAATATATATTATCTGGATTCAATTCAAAATGATGGGCCACTGCATACTTAATTTTTTCCTTGATAATCTGTAATGTAAAAAGAAGACATCATTTATTAAACTCAAATTTTAAAAACAGAAGGTAAAACATTAGAAAGCATCCAAAAGTTATATGATTCAAAGCTGAATTTATATTTATTGAGATTACTCCCATCTATTCTAATATTATAAAGAGCAAAGATTATTTTGTTTCTTTGTACCAAATACGTTCCAAAACTACTGGACTTTTTTTCACCAAAAGAAATCTAAATTATCAGGGAGTAACATAAGTTATAATTTATTTTCACAAAAAATAGAGATCCTTAAGAAAATTTAATAATGTAACCCAAAGTAGGTTAGTAGGTAATAAGTTCATTATTTGGTGTGCGCTGAGAAAACTATTGATGATACATAAAAATTATGTACTACATGATTAATGAGTTGAGGGAATATATCTAATTATCTTAGTTAAGCCACAATAGCAGCTTTTGTGTTCTAAAATTTAATAAGATCACCAGTAGAAACAAAAGTTGGTTACATTTGCATCGTAGTATTAATTCTTATTCAAATAAATAGTTATATCATCAAGTGTATTTATGTAGCAGTAAAGTACTTTACTGTTACTTTTTATCCTGATATTCCCATGGAGTCAAACTCACACAGGTGAAACTGCAGGGTGCAGCTAGTATTATATAATGACAATGTTTGTTTTGATGTTTGTTGCTAATAGTTCATTCAAAATTTAAAACAGGTATAGTTTCTGACCTGGAATATCACTTTAACTACTTTTATCCTGGTACCATGCAGGTTATAGGCAGAGGCTAGTATAAGTGTATTTTTTAATTAACTTACTCTATAAATATTGAAATCGCTTTCTTGGAATACAGTTTTGCTTTTATCAATTTTGTAAATGTTGACAAAGTTTTGACCTAATGATAAAGCTCCACTATGAAGATCTAAAATAGATGCACCACCAGAGGAGCCTCCCAGTTTTAATCCTTTTTTAGCAATTACCAACAGCTCTTTTATTTCAGGTAAAGATACAACTTTATCAGTTACAAATCTTTTACATTGTCTAGGGCGACAACCATCGAATTTGTTTATTTCCTGTAAATATTCGGGAGAACATTCTATAATTTGTCCTTTTCCAGGCAAAACATCTGATTGCTTCGCGAAGGTGTTGAAATTGTCGTCTTTCGTAGAGAAATAAACAATTGTTAATAACGATAGAATAACTGAAACACGGGATATTATTCTAAGAGAGCTTATTTGTGAGCTTCTTTGCGGTACCCTGAAATTGAAAAATAAGTATAATAATAGCCAGTAGGCTGTAATTTTTATACATGTATGAATTATGAAAAATAACTTACCGCTCTCTAATTTCACTTGATTCATCTGCTGTTTTATTATTCTGAGCCTTGGTTTCTGTATCCTTGTTTATTTTTCTTTTTCTTACTTCGGACATAGTACCTAGTTCCTTTTTTCAAGATTTCAAGCGAATAAATTTTATGTGAAATTTGTGGTTCGGTTTTTTCAGAGAAAGTCACAGACTGCTTTATGCACCAGGATAGAGTAACGCACAGACTATACCTTCTAGATCTAACGTGACGCTAAGCTTTCACAGATTATTTTAATTTTTTGCCTTGGAAATAATTGCTTCTTTTAATTCATTTTCATATTTTGTTGAAATTATTTAAACTTTTTCACTGCTAAACTGCGATAGCAGGTCAAATCTTGTGAAGTTTGCTACTGAAAACTGCTACAAATCATTACAATAAAAACTGAAATTTACGTGTATAAAAGTTTATAATTAACCTACTGCAAAATACATCAATAAGTCGCATCGTTTGGACGCATAGCAAAGTATGTTTCGCTAGAAATAGAACGCCATTAAGCGTAATCTCGCACTCATGAAATGTTCCAGGGTAGGTAAACTATGTTTTAAGTTCCTCAACGTAGTAAATGGTAAAAAAACATTACCCTGCTTCTAGGCAGTCGGGTAAAAAAACAAGTTCGGATAATTTTGTGATAAGCAGAATCGGACTACTGAAGTGGGCTGCCTTATGCAAAATATTTTTTGACGGAAAAGTTCACAATACAAATTTGCACAAAGCGACCATTGCAATTATTAAATGGTCGCTATTTTATTATCGTAGTTTTGGCAGAATAAAACCATCACATTGACTGTTTATGTTATATTGATTATAAGTAAAGTTTAATAAGCTGAAAGTGACCATACGGGCAGTTGCTGTCTGCTCAAATAGGATTTTATGAAAAAAAAAGACGACTACAAATAAATGCCATATTTTAATATCAAGACAAGTTTTTCGACAAATTTTTATAGTTTATTTGTTAGATAATAACGTATACTTTTACGTTAACATCACTTTTTAATATTATTTTGGCTAAACACGCGGCAGAAGAGAAAAAACATAAAACTGGCCATATCTCGAAACGGGTTTTTCGTCGATGGTCGCATTCTGTTTAACACCGCTAAATTACTTAAATTATTTGTCAAAATACTCAATATCCACAAATCTGTGCCACAGACAATTAAATAAACTAATTCTCTACTTATCATAAATAAACTTGTTGTTGTTGTTGGCAACTCCATCGTCGTCGTCGGTCGTTCACACTTCCATTTGTTTTGAAGTGCGGGCAAGAATCGAATTTAAGGTTCATTTTTCTAGCCTCAACTCCGGGGGTAACTGCTACCGAGTCTATGGGTGATGCCGCTGTGGATGCCATCCTGACTTGCAGGGTATTCCATCAGCGGCGATACGTTGCCAATTATTCGGCTTTCTCTTCTCATTTCTTCGCGTCTCTCATACTTCGCCTTGTTGGGGCGAATCGGCAACTCCGCTGATGTGGGAATTGGAGTTTGACGGGTCGGCGCGACTCTTTATCGACTGAATAACTTTTGTTTGTTTGCCTTAACTTTTTATGGAACTTTGGTTTAAGATTATTGTAAAATAAGGCAGTAAATTGATTAATACTTTACATTTATTTATGTTAAGTAGCCTAGATTACCTAATTATTGAGGGTTAAAATTAACATATAAATGACATGTTTCAAGGTTTTTTGATTTTCATATTAAAAGGGGTAAATTGGGGTGAAAGTATGGATTTTTTTTTAACACGTACGCGTCACGACTCGACTCGCGACTCAGCGTCCGCTGCCACAGCTAGTCACAGATAAACACATACCATAGAGGAAATAACCACTACGTGCACAGACTTATTTGAATCAAAGATTAAAGATAGCTTAGGATGCTGACGAATGACGAATATGATGAGCCAGAATAATTTTGCTCATGATGAGCTCTATGCAAGCCTGCGAGACATCGATTGGGAACGCATCTTCAGAATGTAAAAAAATGGCGAGATAATATGATAGGAATAACCTGGCGTAAGGCGCGCCTTGAAAAAGTTATGAATATATACATACATACTACATAATGTCGATCGGTTACCTGCTGACAAAGCCATCTAAGTTGGTGCACGTCATGGTGAGAGTATGTATGTACAAACTTACTATGTAGGTATGTTCGTAATCTAATAGACTTCACCCGTAGACGGAGAATACTATCTGTCACTTCGTAAAATTACGTTTTTTTATTCATTTCATTCCCACGTAGCGCGTATTGAACGGTAGAGGGAATCTTCACAATATTCTTCAACTTCAACGTTGTAAATCGTAGTGGTTATTTATGCAACGTTACTTCATATCAGAACGACCGACCCACGACTCTCCGTTTATTAAAAAGCACTCTGTTTCCCAAACTTAAAAATCTAGTTTGTTTTCGGAATAGGGAAAAATTATTACAATAACGGGAAATATGTTTTACGGTGGTAATACTATAATAATACGTCTAAAAAGTTGGCAACATCAATCCAAACTCCTTGGCTGCTGACGGCTGCTATGGATGTTACTCTATGGTAAAGTAAGCTATTAATGGAAAAAAATTGCTGGCAGCACCGTTTTAAAAAATAACACGACCGTTTTTGTATGTTGCTGCGTTACCGATTATCGTTTTTATTTTTGGCTATTTTACTCCAAATTCTCGTAACAATCCGTATTGTAAACACACAGTGCTAAATTGTGTTCCTTGGCGTTAAATCGTATAAGTTATTGCTCACACCTTAGAACATCGCCATGTATTTCGGCGACGAAGATGAGGACGTATTTCTCAATCCGGAATTATATCACATCGTCAGCAGAGAGCTTTGTACGTATAGACCTCTTTAAATAATAAAATTACTCGGCAAATCGATCTAATTGCCATGCGTTTGTTCCAGATGCAATTGGGGCTAACCTTGATCCTAATTCTAATCCTTACGGCCATGTAAGAGAAGTACCTACTCACACAGAAGATGGTATACCTATCAGAAAGCTGTATGTAGCAAACTTGCCTCCCAAAGTAAGTTTTTTTATGTCCTAAAACATTAGGACATAAAATACACAACTACACATTTATATTCCTACTAGCTTCTGCCCACGGCTTCGCCGCTAGGTACCCGGATAAAAAGTAGCCTATGTGTTATTCTGATGTTTAAGCTATATTACTGTAAAGTTTCATCAAAATCCGTTCAGTAGTTTTTGCGTGATTAACAAACATCCGTTCTCACAAACGTTTATAATAGTATATAATAGTACTATAATAGTATATAATCGCGTTTATAATAGTAGTATGATACTAGCCTGTGCTGGCTATGGTATGGAACTGTAGGATAGTACCCAGTGGCAAAAAGTCGTCTATGTGTTATTCTAGGTACCTGTTTCAAATAACTTCCAAATCGGTTCAATCAGGTACAGAGATTCATAGCAACAAGCATCCAAACATCTATACTTTTACAGCTATAATATTTGTAGGTTTAGAGGGTAACATTTTAAGAATTATATTGAACTAGCTGTGCCACGGTCACCCTCGTTCGGAACACACCAGTTGCATCGCCTGCCTGTGCTATTATTTATTTTGCTGTTTATGATGTTAAATAGCTTATAACCTTCCTCAAGAATTGTGCTATCGAATGCAAAAAAAATATTTTCAAAACTGCTTGATCTTGGCATGTTTTAAAAAATAAAACTCTTCATCTTTATTATTAGTATAGATAAAGCTTGTACCTTTGGCACACTCCACCATATCAACATTAGTTACTCCACAAATTCTACAGGTCTACAACAAACAGTGCAATTTGAATTAAATTGAGTGAACTTTGAATGAATTAAGTGTAATTTATGTTCAAATTAATGAAATAAAATAAAAACAGTTATCTTTTCATTCAAAATTTACCCAGTATACACAAAAAAAACAGGTTTTGTTGTATCAAAGATTTTCTATAAAATCTTAAATTCACTTTGTAGACTCTAAATGGTCCTTGTCATTTAAATAAATATGTATTGTGTTGTACACAATGTTGACCTCTCTCAACATTCTGTCACAGATCATTTACAAAGATTCCTCACAACAACCCATTTTCATAGCTAATGATTTGTTTCAGACCTCCAGAACTGAATTGTTTGGGTTATTTGCTCAGTATGGGTTCATCAAGAGTTGCTGGCTCCGTATGGGAGAAAGGGGACATCATAAAAGTCCAACTGCAACATATGCCTTTGTCACCTATAGCAATCCTGCTGATGCTCATAAGTACCTATATTTCACTAATGACTAATAAACAAATAAATAAACAGCCAACAGACACATACAAAGTCCTGACCCATTCTAGCATTTCCTGTATTTTGGGTATCAGAAACTATGAGTACTATGGTGTGATACCACCCAGACCACCAGCTGGTTACCGGTTTGATTGGTTTTTGGTTGATTTGCTTTTTTAATTGGAAGTGTGCAGTTGCTGCCTTCTTCTGTGGGACCTTGCACATGACCCATCTAGGTTCTGGCGCAGCATAATGCTGAGACAGGGACTTATTGACCCCACGCAACACAAAATGACGTACTTAGTTTGTGTTTTTCATTTCACTTTGTTATTATATGCTAAGTATCTGTTTTGTGTTTATTTTTGTTTAACTTTTGTGTTGTTTGGGGAAGAATAAATAGATTTTCTTTCTTTCTTTCTAACCACAAATGCCACAAGCATTTGAAAATGCCAACATTTAATTGTGGATATCTTATGGGCAAAGAGCTTAGTATAGCTTGGCCAGTCATTCTTAACAGATCAGCTAGGTTAAGCAATTTTCGGCCCAGGTTACAATTTTGATGGGTGACTGAGAGTGGCATTTAGAAATGAGCACTTTCGTGCTTCGGAGGACATGTTAACATGTTGGTCCAGCCTATACCTGTCTGACACTAGACCGGAGTTGGCCACTCACTCTAATTATAAACATACTTTTTTATGGATAACTATCATCTGCCTCTGCCTTGTGGTACCTGGATAAAAAGTAGCCTATGTGTTATCCTAAGTCACAATATATACTTGTTTCCAATTTCATCTAAATCAGTTCAGCCATTACAAAGACTTAGCTTCAAACATCCAAACTTTCACATTAATATTAGTAGGATGACTCCATGCCACTAATTTGTTATCAGTAAATTTAACAGTTCCATTTTTGTCCATTGATCTAAGTTATACGATGAAGCAATGACCTTTGACTGAGTTGATGTGATTTCAGAGCACTTCAAGCACCTTATCATGAGAAGTACCTCCGAGGTCGCCAGCTGAGGATATCCCCCGCGGATAGCTGGCACCAACCCATTCAGGACCCAGACGGCCGCGTGCGGTGGAAGGTCCGATCGGGTAATCGTGCTCCCGATCCAAATTACCATGAAGAAGGTGAAATAACATGACACACCACACCATTATGATTGTACTAGCTTCTGCCCACGGCTTCGCCCGCGTGGTACCCGGATAAAAAGTAGTCTATGTGTTATTCTGATGTATAAGCTATATTACTGTAAAGTTTCATTAAAATCCGTTCAGTAGTTTTTGCGTGAAAGAGGAACAAACATCCTCACAAACTTTCACCTTTATAATATTAGTAGGATAGAAGGATTTATATAAGCAAGTTAATATTAGGATAAATTTAAAACCAATATGGCCAGAAGCAAAGCAAGCCCATGAGTTAGTTGTCCCAGGGTCCAAAAGCAGGCATTACATACAAGATTAGATGAGTGAAGCTAGTCGTAAAATTATTTTGTTGATTTCCTGTATTTGGTTGAACTTTTGACAAAAAAGGACAAGGCCCTTTTTTTATACAACTTAAGCGGCTAAGCATAAATGTCTGTTTCTATATATGTAGGTGAATCTAGCGTGGGCGCTGAAGATGCAGAGAATGCAGAACCGAATTTGGAACAAGCTGAAACTTCTTCTGCTACAGAATCGGCAACAGCTGCAGTAAGTATTATGCTGGGGCATTGAATTGACAAGTGCCTTATTTGAGCGTTTTTAAAAAATATGTTCATTCTTAATAAAATTGCACCCAGATTTTGTTAACTAAAATTAGTTCCATTACGTCACAAAGTTTAGGTGAAACAAGTATTTGACAATATTTTAAACTCTATGTTGTAAATAAGGAATAATAATGAATTTAGATCATAATCTTTACAAGCAACATAAAAGAAGTAGGATGGATAGCAATAAAATTTTGTATTGGAAGTTTGCAAAAAAAAGGTATAGGACACTCAATTGTCTCTCTACTTTCATAGTTTGCAAATATTACATGTAAAATATATAGATTAAAGTGCTTTTGGATATGAAAATAATCAGTTTTTGAGTAATAATATTGTTTTTAGTTTAGTAAAATGGTGTTTTAATATCAATAGCCTGGAGAATACACGTGACTTCCGTCATAGTACAGGTTATTTTCGAGTGGAAAAACTATGAAAAATGCCCATTGCAATCACTAGCCAGACGACGCAGTGTAGGAAGGACGATGGACACATGACATTGCAAAGATTGCGGGAAGTTGATGAATGGCCTAAGATCGTTCGTCGTGGCACTCTTTGGGGAGGTATATATGTCCAGGACTTCTACAGGTTGATGATGATGATGATGACTGTGTTTAAAACACAAACAGTTTTTCACAGAAACTTGGTCTATGGATCTGGGAATCTGGTCTTTGTCGATGTCTGGTATTACAACAGATAATATATTTTGAAATTTTAAATTAGACTCATGACCGTCTGAAATAATATTCCCTAACTAGCTCCTAATAGAAGGAAGTTAATGAACCTCTTTGTTAAATTTAGGGCTGAAGCTAAAATCCGGTCATGGAGCAGGAAATTTTTCCGTTACTATAACTCGGGGCATTCCACTCGAGCAACAGAGATAAACAAAGTGTCAATAGCTGGATTTACACCGGACGATTTACCGCGCTCCAATCGAAAATGCATTAAATCCAAAGGGGCATAAATGCTTATGGGACCCACATGATAGATATCCCTCAGTAGTGGACGTGTGACTCCATAGTGGGAGTTCGACTGACTGATCCGGCGTGGATCGGCTAAATCGCAAGTTTCCTAAAGCCGAATCGGAGGAGTACGATCCACGTTCCACGCTCGCGATCCAAAATGGTTCGTCCGGTGTAGACCCAGCTAATTAATTACGTTAATTCTTCCTGCTCCACGACTGGGTTGTCGGTATAGTTAAGTCTTTTCTTTCGCAGGACCGTGAGGATACAGAAATGCCTGAAAGTAACGAGTCCTATGGTATACTGGATATTTTGAATAGGGATTGTCTCGACCATATTCTAAGTTACGTGCCGATACTAGACATTGTACGGACCGAGCCGGTCAGTAAGCGATGGCAAAGCATGGTGCAGGAACACCTTCAGGGTAAGTTCGAAAAGCTTCATGTATATAATTTTTTAAACTATCATGGAGAAGGCGTCTACAGGGCCGACCGAGAAGGTGGAGAAGGAAGGAGAGAGTGGTGGGAGACCGCCAGAGATCGGGGATGGATGTAAGCATTTGGGGGAGACCTTTGCTTAGAAGTGGGACGATACAGATTAACTAAAAAAAAACTTAAAACTATCATGGTTATGAACATAATTTTTACTAAAACGGGATATTTACCATGATTTGTGAGTTTTAATGTTTAGCAATAAAAAAGTGAGAAAGAGAGTAGATCGATTCGTCTGCCGCTAACATCCACCCGCAAAGACTTCAGTTCCTCCTGTGATCATGGTACATGCAACTGTGCCGTAATATCGGGACACCTTCAAACTCACAAATCAGTGCAAATATAGTAAAAATTAAGCTTCATGTCATTGGTAGAATTTAATGAATAATCTTGATATACAGTGAGTCTGTGTATCAAGGGGTATAAACGATCCCGTTTATACCCGCGCGCGACTGACGACTAGGGATTGTATATGTGTTATTAGTCACAGTTAGAACCTCATTCTGTAGTCACTTGGGAAAACCACAGCAGGGAGATCATTCCATAAGAGTATTCGTGGGAGGAAGTTCCTCTGAAAGCGGGTGTTATTGTGCAACCTTATTTATCGTCTAGTTAAGAGAGGGCCCCATCTTAGCTTACCCAGATGATATAAACAGGCCGGCGTACGTTCAGAACATCGTGGTGGGAGATGACGTCAAGCTCGCTAACGACCGCTGTGCTGCGGCGATTGCTGCAGAAACTCGGCAACTCGCTGAGCTCTCTGCACATCGACCATCACTGGTCGGCGCTCAACGACCGCACCGCGCACATTGTCGGCAAGTTCTGCCCCAACCTTGAAACTCTAAAGGTGAGAATTGAATATACTGTCATTTTTAATATTGCGGGAATCGCATAATGAAAGTGACAAATCCCAAATCATTGTGCATTGTGGCATTCTTCTGGATACATGTATGGCAGGCAGTAGGCTTCTTCTAGCTGATCATTAGCCGAGATGCCCAAAGAGATTTAAGATTATATATTTTTTAAAGATAAAAACCGACTTCATATTGTTATGGAAAGTTGATAAAAGGTCCAATATGAATTTTTATCCCCTAATTCCACCACCCTTAGTGGTGGAATTTTTCATACAATTTATATGGTAAAAACCCTGTCCCACCACACACACAAACACACCCACACAGCGCCCCCCCCCCCCCCCCCCACACACACACATCAACCCCCACCTACAGACGAATTGAAACCTCCTTTTTTGAAGTCGGCAGAAAATTACCCATACGACTTACTAAGATGGTGACAAAAATTGGAATGAAAGTGATATTCGCAGCGCTGTATCATCCAGCCTTCAGTACGGCACACCTGAGGCCGCTGTTAAACTCAGCAAGCAATAATTCTTGGCCATTTTTCCAGGTTGTTGGCATGCACACCAAGAATTGGAACCCGCTGATCTATGGATGCAAGATGCTGAAATGCTTAAAATTTGTCTCATGCATCAAGGTAGGTTCTTAATCCAGTATAAGAACTAAATCTCAAAGTGAATTTTCCCATAGATTTGTTTAATACATTTCCATTGAAACTATCAAAAATCCATGCTTGAGATATTCAATTTGAGATTTGTTCTGAAATCCAAACAAAATGTTGAATACATAGTCAGATTATATTACTGTTTTTTTTTTTATTTCAGCTCACAGATTCTAGTTTGGTTCAAATAGTGAAGAACGATTCGAGCATAGAAAGCCTTACTGTCGCAAACAATACGCACGTGACTGGGCTATTCATGACCGGCTCGAGCCCTCCCAAACTGAACTCTCTGTCCTTCTACAACTGCTACAGCCTGCAAGGCCCAGTGCTATGCGCCGCCATAGACAACCTCCCACTAATAACGACTTTACGATTAGACATGTGCCCTATCTTAATGTGGAAAATCATACCGCTGATTTTAAACAAGCTGCCTAAACTAGAAGAACTCTCGCTCAGCGAATATACCTCCGTAGACTGCCTCTATGTGCAAAACAGGGACTTCTGTGACTCAATCGCAAAACTAACTGAACTGAAAGTCTTGAATTTGAGTAAAAACATCTATATAACTGATGCCGTGCTGAAACAGGTCGCTGATTCGTGTCCTAAGCTAGTATCGCTCAATATATCTAGCTGTAATCCCCGAAAGTCTTATCCAGGTGAGCAATATTTCCCACTAATATTTTTGCAGTTATTGTGTAGGTTGATTCTTGTGAACACATATTTTTTAACCCTTCTGCGCTAAGCACAGGAAGGATAACTGCAGTACGGCGGCACTTATAACTTGTAGTTTACTCGCACTGTTACATTCTTTCAATTGTAAAACCACATTTTAATCGGATACGTCGTTTCTGAGATAAATGACAAACAAGACACGACAGAGGCACGTTACGTCGCGGATACTAAAAGTAAATTGACTTTGACAGGGGTGAGCGACGAAAGCTTGTACCAAGTTTTCAGCCATTGCAAGCAGTTGAAATGTATCGACGTTTCGTACCTGGCGGCGCTGAGCGACAAGGGGCTGACGGAGGCGTCGTGCCTGCCTGTGCTGGAGAGCATCGTGGCGCGCGGGAACCCTGCGCTCACCGCGCGGCCCTTCATCGCCTGCTTCGCCACCTGCCCGCTGCTTAAGGTAACACTTCCTACCTGAGAAGACTGGCCCGTGCTCGCATAACTAAACGTTTTTATAATTATCGTCATTGTTAGCGCCATCTATACATCATATTACACAACTACAATATAGTTTATCGATATCCTTCCATTCACTCCCTCCTTTGAACGAAACGTGACGTCACACGCAAGAACAAATCATTCGCCTACATCGTCGTACTTTCACTCAATTCGTTCGCCGGCATTCAATAACTTTCTTGCTACGCTCCGCTTCAAAAATAAAAATAAATTAAGAAGTAAATCTAAACTCCCTCCGGAGGTACCACATAAACGAACGCCTTCAGACAATAAGAACTGTGATTTATGGTGATCATTTCGCGAACCAGCACTCATCATCAAAAAGAACGTTGCCGGCAGGAGCCGCCTCAGGATGTTCACGTAAGTTTTCGTTCTCCTGTCCTATTCATCACCATAAGTTCTGGTCCTTCGAACCTTAATCCTTCCTAATCCATCCTAATATCTATATATTTTACGCTATTCATACAGTTTTACGTGTTTTTTTCCAAACCCACGCCACGCGCTCAAACTGCCTACCGCACGCATGCACACCTCAAAAACACTTTACAAGCGCTTATTTATCTACGCAACACGCTTTTAACTTTGTATTTCTTATTATTTCAATCAAAAACACGCTAAAACTTACACATTTCCATACTACGCATTTCAATTTTATTCATTGCCACGCATTCTTACGCCGCCATTTTTTCTTCCGGGTTGATTTATTGCATTTTTACAATTTTACTTATCTTGATTGTGCTTGCATATTTTCATTGTTACTGTTGACCACGTATATATTTGTTGCTTCGAACGTATTACCTACTCTAAAAAATGCCGCCACCTAAAGCCTCTGATACTGATTCCGACACAAAGGAAAGTCATACTTCCATTTTGGAAAACAAAATTGCTATGCTTACCGCGAAGCAACAAAGCTTGTTCCAATTGGTGCAAAATATGTACGATCTGAGCACCCGCTGTAGAAGCGAAAAAGCGAAAAGTTCATTTTTGATTCGCATCCATTCATTAGAAAAGGTTCGTCAAGAGTACACTGAAGTGACGGAGCAATTGAGCTTATCAATGCTGGCCGCAAATCCAAAAGCTGTCGCAGACTTCGCCTCTTTGCTTGCATTTGATGAACTGTATTGTAACATAAAAGCCGTCGAATCTGAACTTACTTGCGTTGCCGCTGAATCGAACAAATCTAAAACGCCAACGCAAACAAATAGTAACTATGATCTTTTAAAAAGAAAACTGCCCGCTTTGGAGTTAGTGTCCTTTGATGGATCGCCCAATAAATGGGTGATGTTCTATGAAAACTTTAACGCACTCATACATAATAATTTAAATTTATCTGAAGCAGAAAAGGTACAGTATCTTATCGGGAAACTGTCCGGCAAGGCTCTCAGCGTTTGCGCGGGAATTCCTCCGATCGCTAGCAATTATACAATTTTATGGAACGCTCTCAAGGACAAGTACCAAGACAAAAGGACACTAGCTACAATGTATTTAGATCAGATACTCAATTTCAAAGGTAGCCAGTCTCCGTCTGCTAATTCGTTAGACGCATTTATAGAACATTTTTGTGCCGCTCAATCTGCATTGAAACAGTTAGGTATTGACGATCTCTCGGATTTTATCTTCACCCATCTCGCTATATCAAAGCTAGACAAAGAAACTGTCAACTTATTCGAACAAGCGCACCGCGAAGAGAAGCTACCTACTTTTGACTCACTAACTAAATTCATAAAGGAACAAAGTAAGATTCACATGCTACGTAATTCCGGGATACCTACTAGAGCCGCGAATACCTACTCATATAATAAAACGCAACCAGGCAAACCTTTTGTCTCGCAATATAATAAACCAAAATCCCAGGCAATGCACACATTTGTTGCTCAAAATAATTCAAACTTTCCGAAATGCGCCTTTTGCAAAAACGACAATGTACATCCATTGTACAGATGTGAAGCTTTTCTTAAGTTGAATGCACCCGCGAGAGTTAATTTCGTACGAACTAACAACCTATGTGTGAATTGTTTGGGATTTCATAATTTAAACTCGTGCCGCTCATACAACAGATGTTCGGTTTGCAATCGCATGCATCACACGCAATTACACATCGATTCACCTCGGGTCGAATCCGCTGCCGCCGGCTCGAGTGCCGGCCGCGCGGTCTCTACGCGCTTCCAGCCGCTCGCCGTCGCCGCTGCTTGCGAGTCGAAAACCTATACCTGCACGGACCGCCCCGCGCGGCCCGTACCTGCACCGGCGACAGCGGACGCGCGCGATCATGAACCTTATGTTCACGCTGAACAACACCCCCCGTTAGCTCCGCATGATGGGACCGCATTCATGACATCCGCTCTTAGTTCCAACGCAACAACTGTACTCCTGCCTAGCGCCGTCGTATACGTCTATGATGACGCAGGTGAACGCTATAAGATAAGAATTTTTCTAGATAGTGGCTCAATGGGTCATTTCGTCACAAAATCGTGTTGTGATCGCTTAAATTTAAATATTACACACGCGCCTGGTACTGTCAAGGGCATAGGCCTTTCAGTAAAACCTTTTCTGGGTTTCGCTAAATTTAAAATTCATTCTCGCTTCGACTCACGGTGCAGTTACACGATCAACGCACGCGTCATAGATACGATCACCGACAAAATGCCAATTAGTTTAATTGACACGTCCGAACTACAACACCTACGTGATTTGCCGTTAGCTGATGATGAATATCACACGCCTGCCGACTTTGACTGTCTTATCAGCAACGAGCTGTTCCCGTTTTTGCTAGGGAACCGTAAAATAACTGCTCCGGGTTCTTCCGTTGTCGGGGTTGAGACGTCACTCGGTTATGTAGTGATGGGAAGAGCGGATTGCGTTCCGCACTCGTATCGCGACGACAACCAATCATTTCACGCGATCATTGAACCCACACTAGAAGACCTAAGCCAACGTTTCTGGGAACTCGAGAGTGTACCTGCTAAAAAACATCTTAGTCCGGACGATGAAGCATGCGAACGCATTTTTAAAGACACTTTCTCTCGCGACGATACCGGCCGATACACTGTTGCGCTTCCATTCAAATATGAACCGACTGAGCTCGGTCGCTCTGATAATATCGCTAGAACACGCCTATTGAATTTAGAAAAACGCTTAAACGCTAATCCCGAATTACGCAAAGATTACAACGCTACTATTCAAGACTATATCGATAAGGGGTACCTCAAAAAGATAGACAATCCCGCGCTCGGTCCGTGCTACTATATTCCACACCACGCTATCTATCGGCCAGATAAAGCCACTACTAAAACTAGAATTGTACTAGACGCGAGTTGTAAAACTAGTTCAAATAAATCTCTTAACGACGTTCTATACACCGGACCGAACTTGCAAACGAACATATTTGATCTATTAATAAATCTTCGACTTTATCCGATAGCCCTGTCCGCAGATATTGAAAAAATGTTTTTCCAATTAAAATTAGACCCAAAATATCACAGCTTCCAACGCATTCTATTCCGCTTTAATTCGGATGATCCGATTTCCACTTACGCCTTTTCTCGCGTCGCTTTTGGCCTTTCCTGTTCGCCGTACTTGGCAATGCGCGTCGTGAAACAGCTTGCTGATGATGAACGCACGCGCTGGCCTGCTGCTGCGTGGGCAGCCGAACGTCAATTCTTCATGGACGACTATGTTTCCTCCGTGGCCACGATCTCTGAAGCTGAACAGCTGTATCACGAACTCACGCATCTTTTCAAGGCCGGAGGCTTCAATCTTGTTAAATGGGTCACTAATGACACCGAATTAATGAAACGCATTCCTATCGATCAGCAAGCTCCTAATATCGTAAACTTCGACGAAAACAATAATATTAAAATTATCGGTCTTCAATGGAAAATCCAGGAAGACTGCTTCTTTTTCAAAGTCAATTCAAATCCCGCAAAATGCACTAAACGCACTATACTTTCCGCGGCTGCTCGACTTTTTGATCCATTGTCATTGCTCGGGCCGGTCACAGCGCTATTAAAATTACTTGTCCAAGAATGTTGGAAACGCGGTTTAGATTGGGATGATGATGTTCCCGCCTGTATTGAAGATCAATGGTCTCAATTTCAAAACGAGATTAATTTATTAGAAACAATAAAAATTCCGCGTCACGTAGGTATACTACAAATTTCTCGAAAAATTTCGCTCATTGGTTTCGCTGATTCGAGCCAAAAATGCTACGGTGCTGTTGTTTATCTTCGCGTTAGCCAGAGTGAGAGTGACGTAGGTCAAGTAACACTCCTTTGTGCAAAATCAAAAGTAGCATCGTCAAACAATATTGTCACCCTACCGCGCCTCGAACTTTGTGCAGCACTGTTACTATCTAACTTAATCGTGGCCGTGCGAGACTCCATCAGTGAACGCGTTCAGATAAACGAGACTATTGCCTTTTCAGACTCCACAGTAACACTGTCATGGATTCGCGCTCCGCCATTCAGATTTCAAACATTCGTCGCTAACCGCATCTCCGCGATCAACGAGAACTTGCCAGCACGACACTGGTTTCACATACCTGGAAATGAAAATCCAGCAGATATTATTTCGCGCCCTGTCATGCCTGGCAAACTCGTTGGTAACGATTTATGGTTTCATGGCCCATCGTGGCTCGCTTATCCGCTAAACGAATGGCCTGTTCAAACTCATGCTAAACCTTTACCTGTTATAGAACTTCCCGAAATTAAAAACTCAACTTTCGCCATTCGAACAGTTGAAATGAATTCAGACGTACTATATGACTTAGCGGATCGTATGTCAAAATGGAATAAATACCTACACACTGTGGTTTACGTATTACGATTTACAAAATTATTAAAATCGCGCCGTGATATATCAGTTCACGACCTAGAAACAGCAGAAAAATATATTATTCGAAGTATTCAAAAAAGACATTTTCGCGAAATAAACAGTCCTGCCTTACAAAAACTAAATGTCTTCGTTGACAAAGACAATCTCATACGAGTAGGCGGACGTTTAAAAAACGCTCAGTTAAACTTTACACAAAGACATCCGATTGTTTTACCTGCTAATGATCCGATTGTTCACTTACTGGTTGATCATTCTCACATTGCAAACGCTCACTCAGGTCCAAGCCTTCTTTTAGCTTTACTACGGCAAAATTATTGGATTCTTTCCGCTAGAAATATGATACGTAAACGCTTGCGAAATTGTAACGCTTGCTTCAAATTGAAGCCAAAAAATACTTGCCCTCTTATGGGAGATTTACCCCACTTTCGGGTAAGTGAAGTCAAAAGTTTTGTTTTCACTGGTGTTGATTATGCGGGTCCATTCTTTGTAACGCCTTATCGCCGTCGCGGCGTAAGAAGTGTCAAGGCTTATTTTTGCTTATTCATTTGTTTGACAACAAAGGCTTTGCACCTGGAACTCGTTTCCGATTTAAGTACAGAAATGTTCTTAGCAGCATTTAAACGCTTTATTAGTAGACGGGGTCCAGTTTCCATGATCCTTAGCGATGGCGGTACTAATTTCGTAGGAGCCAAAAGAAAACTTGATGAATTGCACATGCTATTAACTTCTGATGCGCATAACAAATATCTTGATCAAAACTTAGCTGATTTACACGTTCAGTTCAAACGGAATCCACCTCTTGGATCCCATTTCGGAGGAATTTATGAAAGTAACATAAAATCTGTCAAAACTCATTTTAAGAAAACAATTGGAAATCAAATCTTAACGTACGAAGAGCTAAATACTGTCTTGGTACAAATTGAAGGAATTTTAAACAGCCGTCCGCTGTGTGTATTGAGTTCCGACCCTAATGAACTTGAAGCTTTAACGCCATCACACTTTTTGAATATAACGCCATTGAAGTATCTTCCTGCTCAAGACGTTTGCAATGTTCCTGAGAACAGACTTAGCCGTTATGAAATGCTTAACAAGTTAGTTCAATCTTACTGGCATAGATGGAGAGTAGAATATTTGACCTCACTTCAAAGCAGGCAGAAATGGAACACTCCTTCTGAGCCCCTTCAAAAGGGACAAATTGTTATCGTTAGAGAAGACAACGCTCCAGTATTAAGCTGGCCTCTCGCCGTTATAGAAGAGCTTTATCCGGGCAGAGATCAAATAACTAGAGTGGCGAAAATTCGTACTAAGACTGGCTTTTATGTTCGGCCAATTGTAAAGCTCTATAAACTGCCACTTCAATAAACATCTTAGGTACATCAGAACTAACTTAGCTTATTAATCTTAAATTTACTTTTCGCTCGCTATTATTATAAATTATAATTTTTAATTAGTTATTCAGAAGGTATCCCTTCAGCCCGGGGAATAATGTTAGCGCCATCTATACATCATATTACACAACTACAATATAGTTTATCGATATCCTTCCATTCACTCCCTCCTTTGAACGAAACGTGACGTCACACGCAAGAACAAATCATTCGCCTACATCGTCGTACTTTCACTCAATTCGTTCGCCGGCATTCAATAACTTTCTTGCTACGCTCCGCTTCAAAAATAAAAATAAATTAAGAAGTAAATCTAAACTCCCTCCGGAGGTACCACATAAACGAACGCCTTCAGACAATAAGAACTGTGATTTATGGTGATCATTTCGCGAACCAGCACTCATCATCAAAAAGAACGTTGCCGGCAGGAGCCGCCTCAGGATGTTCACGTAAGTTTTCGTTCTCCTGTCCTATTCATCACCAGTCATTAACAACTTGACGCACCCTAAACCAAATTTCATCCGAATCGGTTGCGTCGTTTCTTTGTTTTTATATATAATAATGTTTAGTTAATGGAAAAATATAAATGTGACTTTTTCATTTTGTGCCAAACTATATTAAAAGTTTATTGGCATAAAGCAGATGTGCTTGTTTTTCAAAAACGTTTTCACGCTTACTTATCCTTATCGAAATAACTAGTATGTTTGTATTGTATGTATACAATATATCTAAGTATCTTGCTTACATACTGTTATATTAATCTACTAGCTTTATTTGCGAAGATATTTAGCAATAAACATTCAATCTTGCATTTTTACTATCAGTAAGATATGTAGATAAGGAGTTTGTTTCGTTGCAGGAGGTGGACGTGAGCGGATGCGACTCGGTGACGGAGGAGGTGATCAGCGCCGCCGTGATTACTATCGACGACAACCCGCGCTACGTCACTCTGCACATAGCAGGCACGCCCGCCGCCACTACCGACAAGGTACGTGGTTACTATCGACGACAACCCGCGCTACGTCACTCTGCACATATCCGGCACGCCCGCCGCCACTATCGACAAGGTACGTGGTTACTATCGACGACAACCCGCGCTACGTCACTCTGCACATAGCCGGCACGCCCGCCGCCACTATCGACAAGGTACGTGATTACTATCGACGACAACCCGCGCTACGTCACTCTGCACATAGCCGGCACACCCGCCGCCACTATCGACAAGGTACGTGATTACTATCGACGACAACCCGCGCTACGTCACTCTGCACATAGCCGGCACGCCCGCCGCCACTACCGACAAGGTACGTGGTTACTATCGACGACAACCCGCGCTACGTCACTCTGCACATAGCCGGCACGCCCGCCGCCACTATCGACAAGGTACGTGGTTACTATCGACGACAACCCGCGCTACGTCACTCTGCACATAGCCGGCACGCCCGCCGCCACTATCGACAAGGTACGTGATTACTATCGACGACAACCCGCGCTACGTCACTCTGCACATAGCCGGCACACCCGCCGCCACTATCGACAAGGTACGTGATTACTATCGACGACAACCCGCGCTACGTCACTCTGCACATAGCCGGCACGCCCGCCGCCACTATCGACAAGGTACGTGATTACTATCGACGACAACCCGCCCTACGTCACTCTGCACATAGCCGGCACGCCCGCCGCCACTATCGACAAGGTACGTGGTTACTATCGACGACAACCCGCGCTACGTCACTCTGCACATAGCCGGCACGCCCGCCGCCACTATCGACAAGGTACGTGGTTACTATCGACGACAACCCGCGCTACGTCACTCTGCACATAGCCGGCACGCCCGCCGCCACTACCGACAAGGTACGTGATTACTATCGACGAAAACCCGCGCTACGTCACTCTGCACATAGCCGGCACGCCCGCCGCCACTATCGACAAGGTACGTGATTACTATCGACGACAACCCGCCCTACGTCACTCTGCACATAGCCGGCACGCCCGCCGCCACTATCGACAAGGTACGTGGTTACTATCGACGACAACCCGCGCTACGTCACTCTGCACATAGCCGGCACGCCCGCCGCCACTATCGACAAGGTACGTGGTTACTATCGACGACAACCCGCGCTACGTCACTCTGCACATAGCCGGCACGCCCGCCGCCACTACCGACAAGGTACGTGATTACTATCGACGAAAACCCGCGCTACGTCACTCTGCACATAGCCGGCACGCCCGCCGCCACTATCGACAAGGTACGTGGTTACTATCGACGACAACCCGCGCTACGTCACTCTGCACATAGCCGGCACGCCCGCCGCCACTATCGACAAGGTACGTGGTTACTATCGACGACAACCCGCGCTACGTCACTCTGCACATAGCCGGTACGCCCGTGGTCAAATAATATTACTAACCACAGCAGCAAAACTAACTGAATACAATATAACTATAATTAAAATTCTGTAAAATCTAAATTTTACAGATAAGGATGTCAAAAATTTTGACTTCCTTCTCCCCTACTGGGTATTATGGTACCATGGTACTCTTCGTTTCTGATACCCAGGATACAGGGCCTAGTCATTATCCATTCGCATCATACCTATTCTTACTGACGTTATCGTTCAAAAATGTATGGAATTGCATTATCATCAAACTATCGCTATTAGCATTAAATCTTTATTTCTGACTACATAGGTCCATAAATCACATAATTAAACCTAATTTACACAAGCACAAGCAGGTAGGTTACACAAGCTATTGGCCCACGTGAAATTGCGATAGCTTATGTAAATTCCATATATTTTCTTATCATAACGACTGTAAAAATTGAATAGTTATGCGAATTGACATTGGCCAGACCTTCAGGACTGTTGGATATAATGTGAATGTTGGGTGTTTATAATGTCTTGGAGATCATTGTATCGTTATTAATTTCAGGAGGTACCAGCGCATAGATTCCTTAGGTTAAACATAGAAGAAGATCTGAGCAACCCAAACCTCCGGCCAGACTTCGTCGATCAAATATTCGACGACAGCTCAGAAGACTCGTTCGACGATGTTATTTACGATCACGGCGCGTTTAACGACTTCTTTGTAGCTGGTAAGTCTTTTTGAACTAGCTTGACTTGTGTAGCAGCAGACTCGAAATGGTATCTAATCATTTGACTTGATTTTTTAAATATTTTTTTTTAATACATATAATAAAGCGGTTAATTTGTTTGTTGGTATTAAGGGGTAACCTGCGGGTTAGACCGTATTGTACGTTCATGGAAAGCACAACCATGGAATGCACACCCCTGGAAAGTACAGCCAGTATAACAAACCATTTGGTTTGAATTGTCTGGGTGTGCTTTCCATGGTCGTACAATACACTCCGTACAAACTAAACACATGACGGTATCGCACATCCCTGGAATTTACTTATTGCACATCCGGGGTGGATTACGAACCAATATTGTCGATGGTCATTGGTCGAGAGTTCGTCATATCCTTGACCTCTCATTGGTCGATGCGAAGTAGTCACATGACGAAGACGAACGAGGCTCTCGTTTGCACTGAGCAAGTTCTAATATGTTTAACCAAGAGTCGCCATTGATAAGTAATGCAAACAATAAGTTAATGTTGACCTGAAAAATCCTTCCTAGGCAAATCCGTCTTGGATTGGTTAGGTTATTAGGTTTTTTTTATTACCACTCAGAAAAGGAGGATTGCTATCCGAACTTTACCCAACAAACTTGTTTTTTTAAAACAAGTTTGTTTTCAACTTAATAATAAAAAACTTTAATAAATAAATAAAACCAACCGGTTAGTTTATCTGCAAAAAACGACACAAATAACTAATCTACTTACATTAATTTACTAGTAGCGTTAAATACACAGCACTAGTTGCACAGCAGTTCACAGCAGTTCGTAGTTGGCAACACAGCACTTGCCCCTTGATAGCACTCGCACATGTAAACAGAGCATGAAATTGGTTCGTATTCCATGGCTGTGCATTCCAGGGTTGTGCAAAACTGGCCGTACAAGGTCAACACGCGTAGGGAATGCACGCCCAGTATTTGAAACCAATGGTTTGTAATACTGGCTGTACTTTCCATGGTTGTGCATTCCATGGACGTACGTACAATACAGGGACTCAACTGCGGAACTACTGTACCGATATTGTTTCATTAGTGAAACTATTAATATTAGAAAGCTACGTCTTTGATTAATAAAGACTATGTTTTATTTGATCAAAATAGTTTTCAGTTCGAAATCTTAACATTTGTAAATCAAGTCGGAAAAAAAGCGCTGCTTGGCAGCTTTATCCGCGTGCGCTGATCAAATATTTATATATACCTACCTTCGTGAAAATTATGTACCACAGAAACATCAGTAAACAGTAGAACAATAAAAAGTACGGGCCGCTATATATAGGTACCTACCTACCCTCTTTTTCATAATCACTTGCTTACTTGCACTTATCTAATCGTAATCAGTGACAGGGTTATTCGAGTTATTTAGCTTTTATTTTTAAGCCATAAAAACGTTTTTTAACATACATTGGCGTCAATTATCCGTGCTGGGTTTCTTGAAGCGTTACTGACATCTTTTAGCTGTAATTTTTTTATCAACAGGCATTACTTATATGATCGGAGCTGAACTGAATTGCAAGTGGCACTTTCCCATGGGAATCTAAAACTGCATTGCAATACGGGAAAAGTCTCGAATTAGATGATTTAGCTAAAAGGTCAGCAAAAAGTGAAAGGCCCGGTCGTGGTGGGGCGGTGGCGAACAGTACATGGACAACCATTTAACGATTTTTTTCCATCGTTCCCCACCCACCGTCACCGCTCCAATTTGACCGCGTCATAACTGCGTGGAAACATGACTTATAACTGTTTACATAGTTACTGGTTATGTACGTTTCTATAAAACCGACTTCGTCGAAATTTCTGACGAAGACGATCTTGGTAACAGCTGCCACTTGGTAGGTCTTCCAAACTCTCCAAACAATATAAAACAACACTAACCGTGGTAAACTTTACTACCACGATGGACATTCTCAGATCTATACTCGTATATACGTAAAAACGCGAGGAAATATTATTTGATCAGATTTCAGTAATCCGATTCCACCTGACACATTGCAAGCCCATCGCCATCTATTGAAACACTAACTGATGGCACATGACTTCGGCTTGAGTTCACCGACGAAATAAATATACGGTCAAGTCATACCATCGATTGTCACTACAGATTCCTATAAAAACCTGTGTCAAAAAGCTTTGTTTAGGATCTAATCACCGGTTATTGTGTTGGGAAATCGGGCTTTAGAATGTTCCAGGGCATACCTATATTCTAGGCTTGAACGCGCGCGTTGGATCGTCGTAAATCTACTTTAAAAATTTTAATTAACGTTGGTAGTTTAAAAGTTGACATTTCTATAATATGATCCTTGTGATTTCAACGAATAAAAACTAATTGACTTTGACTTATCGTGTTCCTCACGATGTTTCACATTCATCGTTTGGAGCATATGTGCACATATTTTTTTCGAGTCGAAAATACCATTAGTAACATAAGTGGGCTCGAACGCACGGCCTTCGGATCGGAAGGCAGACACCGCAGACTATTTAAACAATACAACTTTCTGCTTTTTCAGAAGACGAACTGTTCTTGGATGATGAAGACTTCGTAGACTACGAAGGTATCCTCGGTCTCCATGGCCCTGATATAATCTTACTTTAACGATGTCACCATCAACATACAGCATGGACCATCAATACAAATACCCGAATGTCAGAACTATTATAAAAAAAGCTTTGCCCTTACCATGGTTTTCATGGTAAGGGCAGGCACAGGCTAAATATTATTAGAAAACAGGTAATACATATTTGTACACTGTACTTTTGGTCATTGATGGGTTATATAAAGTACTTATAATATGTTCATTTGCAATGGCGATTGTGTCCTAATTTTAATTATAATGTAACAGGTACTTAATGCAACACAACATTTGTTTTAGAAGTAATTGATTTTGTTAAGCCATAGCTCCAAACTATGTTTTCTGATTCAAAAATTGTTTGTTTTTTTCATTCTCCGTTTTGCATCTTTTTAGATTATTTTTTAAATTTAATTTTTGTTTGGTTTTTACAATGGATTAAAAAAAGAATATTTTATCCTAGGTTCATTTTTTTCACTTAGCTTTCACTATAATACAAGATTTCAATGGTGAAGTGAATAAATCGAATAAGTAAACTACTCTTAATCTGTGATGGATATTTATTTTCGTTCTATTATATTCACTTAAAATGTATGATTATCATGTGTATATTGGAGGCACTTATTTATGCAAGTCTGATACTATTGTGATACAACAAATTATTCATAAACTTTAGTACTTAATTTTGGTTAATAAACATTGTATTGATTAAAACAGTCTGATTTCTCATCTAATAATACATGTCCATGTTTGACAGCCATACCTATCTCCTTACAACATAGTTCTTATTAAGTAATTACACAGTAATCACTTTGTTGTAAGTAGCATAGCATAACTTGGTGAGTAGGTACTTTGTTGTAAAAAGTATGTTTACTGAAAAATTAAAATTAACTTTAAAAGATACATAGCTGTATTATGATTGATATTTAATTGAATTCAGTGAAGGTAACTTGTGTTCAAAATTAGCATCTTATTGTGTATACTTACTTAAATTTTAGATTAGTCATTATGATAACTTTCCTTGAAATATGCTTACCTCATAAAAGATTGTAGGAAATAGAATTTGGATACATTTTTACAATAATTATCTGCAAAACTACTAAACATAATTAATTGTACATAGATTAAGATTTTGCAATTTGTTATTATTACATACATTTTTGTATCCGTTGGTAGTTTTAAATTTTTAACAGAACTTATTAGTGTTGATTATAGGTAAATATATTATTGCACAAATTATGAGTTAATTACTCACAATTACTATTTTCTGTCTTCAAACAGTAAGTAAAATACCTATCTATTACCTAAGACTCATCGTGAACAATAACAAAAACAGTTATATTTATCCCCTTAGACTTCATAAACTTATCACTTGATAGAACTTCTTAAGAAAAATAACATGACTTCTGTTTACTGTGTGAACCCCAGTGGATTTCGGTTTGGATTACTTTTTGTGGAATTTTACATAAGCATTATTTTATTCACTTTTTACACAAAAAACACATTTAATCGGTGTCTGTTTTTGTTAGAAAATGATTTTGTTTTAATCATAATGTATATAAACACACTTATACCAACTATTTATAATTTTTTGATGCTAGCATGTGATAGCTTTTTACTTTATCTTGCCTTCCATCTAGGAAAGATGTTTTTGTTGATTGGAATATTATGCTCTTAATCAAAAATATTATTGTGAGGGTGCAGTACATATTGATTTTGTTTGAGTACTGATTTTAAGGTTTTTGTTTCGTGCAGCTTTATTTCACCACTAACATTAAAGCATGCCATATTTTATTAAAGAATACCAACATTTTAACTATAGTAATTCTGTTATCGAAGTTAAATGATTAACTTGTTTCTTGTTTTATCATAGGCTACTATCATTGTTTCATGAATGCCTGCTAGGCCTAGTTCGGCTCACTAAGTTGTGATTGTTTTATATTTGCATTTTTCATATGCAAGATTTGCGTTCCCTTAGTTTTGGTAAGAAACAAAATACAAGCATTTTCTTCAGAATTTTGTTTTATTGAACAACTGAGTTGTTAATACATATTTACATAAAGCAAGCTTAGTGTGAGCACCTTTGTCTACTGAAGAGAAACAAAAAACCTATTGTTCCTCCTTTCTGCCAAACAAAAGCAAGAGATGAGAATATTTTTTGTGTTTTCCTGTGGTCATGTTACTGGTGCTGCTGGTATAAGAAAAACTAACTAAAAGTTGACATCATAGTTAGAGGTCTTCTTATGTAAATTCCACCACTTGCCCATCACACCTACATCAATAATATGTGAAGGGTAGCTGATAAATGAGGGCTTCATGTAGGAACAGTGCGCTCTGTACAAGTCGCAGGAATTGCTCATCTCTGTAATGTACATTATGGAGAGTATCCCTAAACTTCTGTAATGAATAACCTCTTGGTTGTAACATCTTTCTAAAAATCTAAGATGTTCTACAGATTTTTTATTGATACAGTCCTCAGTTACCAGTGCAACTTCGTTTTGCATTTTCTTCAGTTCATTTCTAAAGTCTGATTCATTTGGGTTGTTCTTCGCTAAAGCGTATGTTATTGCAATGCCTGTAGTCCACTTTAGTGCCTTATAAGGTTCTTCTTGGATGTCACTTCTCAAATCCTGTAGCATCTGGCGATAGTCAATGAACAAATTCTTCCAATAGTCTGCCCATTTTTCTACTATAGTTCCTTTAAACTTTTCTGGAAACTTAACAGTTCCTCCAAACCTGTTTAGGACAGATCCTTTCTTCAGACTTTGCATCTTTTTAATGAATTATTGAACAAATAACATTATACCCGCGCCATGTTTTGTAAATATATCCAACAGATCATTTAGTTCAAAAAATCTTGAATGGAATTCACAGACTTATATGAAAACGCATGAAAAATAAAACTGCAGAAAGAAAACGAAATTGAAGACTATGAGAGGTTACCTCGGTCGGTATCTGACTATCTGTATTTCTGTCAAAGTCAAAATAATCAACTGACTTGTGGATGATCAGCTGATCACAGATTAAATTTTTTTACTCCTACCAGCTGCTTTTTGATCTAATAAAGGACATTGGAGAATTATAACAACAGCTAGCTAAAGAAGTCAGGTCATTAGGTAGAAGTTGATAATTTAAGGAAATATTTCTATTTAATTTAATTTATTTTTACGGTTTTGTTTATCTTTACATAGACAACTCTGACTAAAATGATGCTGCCCACTAGAAGTCTGCGTTAACGATTGTTCATAAAAAACGACTTCCGGCGCATTGGCTGTAAATAAAATAAGTGGTCGCAGATTAGTTTTAATGCGTTATTTCGAGATAAACAAGCTCAACTGATATTGCTCTCTTTTACAAAAATTTACCGACGGCTGCAGCTTTGCGAGATTTTATCTTACCTACCTGTCCTGAAAATGTAATTGTGCTACGCTGACATCTTCGTCCAAGCTCTCACCATCGAGGATTCACAAAATTAGGTTCAGACCGAAAGAACCGTAAACAACATCTGGATAGCAATATATATTATTTTACGGCACCAGCAAACAATCGAAAGTGGAACATGATCATGATCTCTCTTTTGGTTTAATGCTCACGAAGGCAAAGATGCTGAACCGTACCGACTGAACACATGATGCGTTTGACACCATTTTTTACATGGATTACATAACTAAGGCAAAGATGCTGAACCGTACCGACTGAACACATGATGCGTTTGACACCATTTTTTACATGGATTACATAACTAGGTACCATAAAATAAATTATGGGATTTCAAATACAAGTGTGTAGAACAAAAAAATATATAATTATCCGTTTGGGTTATTAACTAAGAGATTTATTTAATTGATTTAAAGACTGAGATTTAATCTATTTTTTCCGTTGTCCCTCGATTTACTTTGAAAATACAAGTGTCACGGTCGTAAGTTATATCTCATTCGAAATTACTTAAAATGACCCCTCTTTCAATGCAAACACCAAGGCCTAATCCGAAAGTTTTCGAAGCCACTGCTCTTAAACCTCGGGATAGCATCAGCCGCGAAAGAAGGGTAAGGAAAAGAGTTGAATTCCACCACAAAACAAAAACCAACCATTGCAGAATGAATCCCTGTGGCTTTAATGAAAAAAAAGAAATTAGATCTCCAAAAAATAATTAATAGGAGAATACAAATAACAGCGTTTGAAAATGGCAAGCGAGCCGCTTTACCGTAGCTGGGACTCTCGGGAGTGTCATCAAAACGGTCGAGGATATCTGGTCGTAACGAAACGGGGTTACTGGACTTACTGGTGCTACTAAGTATGTCAAATTCGGTAGCATTTATGCAACTTCCTTTAATAATCGATCGATAAATTCAAAATCTCAGCATATATCTTTTTGACATTTGTTACCATTAAACTGACGAGACTAATAACCTTTGGCCACTATGGAACCCAGTAGAGGCCTCTTCATGTTACTAAAGCAACCAGCACTGTCGATGCGTTGCTCTGGCGCAGACAAACAGTTTGCCAAGCTTAGAGAATATTGAATTACATAAGTGTTATATTCCAATTTAGGTAATTAGATTTTTTCAGCTCAGACGGCTTTTTAGGACAAACAAACTTAAGTGGCAAACAATCATACCGCCCGTACCTACCAACAGGTACGGGTTATCGTAGCCTATAGATGCTTGCAACACCAAAGGTACCTATCACTCGTTGCCGACCCTCGGGTGTAATCTCATGTGCCTGTAATTTCACCGGCACCCATACCCTTCAATCCGTAACCTAAACTAAATTTAAACTATCGCTCTCTTTTACTGATAGTGTACCTACGCAAGAAAGAGGGCAAGAATTTTACTGCTGTGTGCTGCTGATAAATTAGTTCACGTGCCGTTTTTCTTAGTGTTTATAGTCAGCATGTTTTGAAATCACGACTAAACTTGTATGGAAAACTTAAATCTGACTAATTTGATAGCACTAAAATAGTAGCGATCTCTTTCTTGTTTGCACTATCAATAAAAGAGAGCGACAGTTTAAGTTTAGTTTAGTTAGTGTACTACAGAATCGAGGCCATTATAATACTATCCGAAACACAGCAATGCGAGCATTACTGCTTAGCGGCAGAAATAAGTATAGTGGTAGTACTTCCCCGGACGAACCTTTCACAAGGAGCTCTACTACTAAAAAATAAAATATAATTCTGAGGGTAGGTACTAAAATCTTTTATCCTGACTGACTGACTGACTGACTGATGTATCAACGCACAGTCAAAACTACTAAGCCTAGAAAGCTGAAATTTTGTGAAATTCCCGCTTGGAGAGAATGGGGTAACTTTGTATTATTTTGCTCTTTATAGGTAGAAACATGAAAATTTGAATTTCAGCTACTGAGCATAAATAAAATTAATAAACCGCTGGCAACAGCTATATCCTATATAAATGGTATTGCATATAAATTAAATATGCGTCAATAGAAAACATTATTATAAGATGCTGGTATCATAATATGTATATATGCAATTTTAATATCGTTAATCCTTGTAACAATCGCTTTTAGCCATAAAATATTGTTTCGAGATAATTTTATCCTTTCCTCGTGGGCATGGAGCCACCACCTTTGGCTTCTCTCTTTCTGCGAGAAGGCATGGTCCATTCAGACGGCGGCATCGGCATGTCACCCGGTGGAGGCGGAGGTGGCGGTGGAGGTGGAACCTGCCTCGCAACCTGACAAGCAGAAAAATAATCCTTAATACAACTAACTACTGTTTACGGAAGTTAAACTTTTGACTGTGAATTTCATGAGGAATCGATACTTACATGCACCTTAGAGAAACCTCTATTTGGTTTATTAGGTAGGTGTGCTTAGCATAACCATGTACCTAACTGTAAACTTTATTATGGATAAATAATTTAAAAAAAGTTAGCATACCCCTTAGATCTTTATCACAATATGTATTACAGTAGGTAATTTTCAAATCAGCGAGTCATGCACAGAGAGCGGCGGCAGTCCGTAGTGTAAGATGCATCACGGAGGAAGTACGTAGCGGTTACTCGTCCGTATGAAGTATCATTTCGTATGGAATGAGTTGAAAATAAGTCAGTACCTTCACCAATAGTAGGTACAGTACGCAGAAATCCTCATATAAATAATATAAATGTTTACTCACTCGATTTAAAAGCTTGGTATCATGACTGGCTATAGTCAACTCAGATTGCACCAGTGGCGGGAGCGCGAGAGCTTGCTCTGAGCCGAGCCAGATGGCAAGACAAATAACAAAGGCAGCCAAATGAAACTGGTGTTTCATCTTCACTTATCACTGTTTAATTGAATTTCAAAGAGTCAAGTCCATTTTTATACCATACCTACATGTTGCATGCCGCTCGTAGATAAAACCTTTGACAAACAATACAACAACTTCCTGTGTGATGATGCACGCAGGAGATATGAAATAAAAATGCAGTTAATAGTAATTATACTGATAAAATTAAGTGTTAATAATTTACGTACCAACGATCCACTTAAATAAAACAAGCAACGCAAATGAAAGATGCCTTGTCGCCAAATCTAATAACCAGGACAAGAAGTGTAAAAACCTTGGATTAACAAGTGTTTTTTTTAAAGTAACTCAGTTAAAAAACAAACTATTTCGACCACGTATTTTCGGTAATGGTTCAGCAGACTAAACCCCAGATAACAAATGGAACCCCGGAAACTCCCCAGACGCACTCTAAACTAGGACAAATCCGGGGAAACCCGGACGGATGGCAACCCTACTTGTATACCACAGCTACAGTATGTACAGTACAGTCACCACCAACATTTCGTATAAGTTACCCCCTAGAAATTCACAAAGTTAACCCCTACTTCTAGACACCTTGATTCCCTTCTATTTAAAAGAGCGATTTCAGTTTTTTCACAGCTGCCACCCCTCTCGTGTCCTTCGATCATCAGGAAACCTCTTACTGGAAACTCCTGCACACAGCACTAGGTTTATGATAAGTCCTTTACGACTCAGGCAGTGCTCCTTTGGAACGCGTTGCCTGTCTCGATAAGGAAGGCCCAGTCTCTAGCCGTATTCAAAACTCATGTTAAGCTCTTATCTGACTGAAACATCATAGTATCGCAGAGTCTTGTCTTGCTCTTTTACCGACGTCTTATAATGTGTATGTGTATTTATATGTGAATGTATATGTGTAGTAAATCTGTAGGTATGTATCTTAACATATTTATTATAAATAATATGTATGGTGTAGTTAATATTCTTTTGTTGTTATTTTATGTACACCTCCGCCACTCTCACAATCTCTTACTATCCTCTCCATCCAAAGGTTGTCTGGAAGAGATGGCTTCTAAGCGATAAGACCGCCCATTTTACTTTCTCTAGAATAAGATTTTGTTATTATGTTATTTGTTTAAGGTGTACAATAATGATTTTCATTCATTCACTCGGAACGATGTGCAATGCTCGGGACATTGTACATCGTTCCGTGTAAACTCTTTCTCTGTCGAATCAGTCCGGCTCGGACAAGTGCTAGTCTGACTCGCAATTCTGATTTTAGTTTTGATGTTCACCAAAACAATTTACATTACCTACTCAAGTTCATTAACTATGAAAGCACCATACATTGCTCAAACGAAAAAATAAGTCGGATTGAAAAACAAACTTAAATTGTAGTTGAAAAAATAATCGTTCATATATCGATAGAGGCCACGGTCAATTCTCTTATCGAATTTTTTATTTTTTATTTGTTAAAACTACAAATTACCAATTTTCGGACATTTTCCTTTACTTGTGCTGTGAGACCTTGCTTTTTGCCAAATTTCATGAATCTAGGTCAACGAGAAGTACCTTATAAGTTTTGATTTATCAAACAGTATCAAAATATGTCGCATAAATGGCCGTATTTTATTATTGCGTTGACTTAGAAGCATGAAAAACTAACTTTTGACATTAACTTAAACTTGATACCTCTACGCGTTCTTGAAAAAAAGGGTCTTGAGAGACAGACAGACGGACGGACGGACGAAGTGATCCTATAAGGGTTCCGTGCTTTCCTGTTGAGGTACGGAACCCTAAAAATGAATCAGGAAAAATTAATGTGCATTAATGATTGTTTTCAATTATATCGAAATACCGGAATATCGGTAATTTTTTCCAAATCGGTAATTTTTTGAAAAACCAATATTGAACTTGAATATTCTATCCTACTAATATTATAAACGTGAATGTTTGTGAGGATGGATGTTTGTTACTCCATCACGAAAAAACTACTGAACGGATTTTAATGAAACTTTACAGTAATCCGCGAATAGCTCAACTGATCCAGATCACTACCAGACAGAAGCGTTTCTAAAATACTGGCCTCACGCTGCCACACTGAATGGCTTATGCGTTGACCCAGATAAGAGCCAGCTCTCTGGTCACGCATTGTTTCGACCTGTCATCCTGAAAGAATTGCCGACTGTTAGTTATTAACCTTCGGCATGAAAGGTGAAAAAAGCTCTTCACCCATACAACGTGGGGTATAAATAACCCCACAAGACATTGTCTCTACTTTGTATATGTATAAAGTAACGCATGCATGAATGCGTTTTTTTGTGAAGTACTTTACAAAGCTAATTAATAAAATACAAAAATAATCAAACTAAAAAATGTTTATTCAAATGTGGCAGTCTTGGGAACACAGGGTGCACTGTGCGTGTTGTGTGGTGTGGAGTGCTATATGCGAGGCGCATGCTGCACGTGTTGTGTGCCGGCGAGCATGTACGTACTCTACTCAATTGTTTTGTGTGGTCACTTTTGTATTGTGGAAGAGGCAGAAACATTTTTGTATGAAATGAATGGAGCAAATGGCTACAAAATGGTCTCTTTTCATAACAATGCGTAAGTAGGTAGATTGGTTAGGTATCACACACACATGTTTGTTGGATGTTTATTGCTAAGAATCATCGTAACCGCTGAACTGATTTTGATTTGGATATAATCAAAAGGTAGGTATAATATCTGCATATCGGTCACCGATATGCAGATACATACATTCATCATATAACTCGCTCGTACACAACACGGTGTTAATAGTGCTAGCTATAGCTCGCGAGCCGAACGACACCTCACCTCCTTCCTCACTTTCGCGCGCATGCACAGCGATGTACAAGCCAACACGATCTTTCCTCGCGGCTCGGCTAGCGCCTCGCGCCTAGCACGATTGTTCAACTGTGTTGGTGTGCAGGTGTGCTAGCTCGTCCAAACGAAAAGGTGAGGCCTCGTTTCGAGAAAGTGTGTAGATACAAAAGTGGTGCCACACGTGCTGAGGACGCACCACTGCAACCTTTTTGGGAAATACCCGCGCTGTCAAAATAAGTTTTCCATTCAAGTTGAAATTGTTCCGTGAAGAAATTCGACGATTGCATTTAGTCCCTCCGCCAGCCCGCATCAGTATACTTTTCACTTCACAGTTTTTTTTTGCTAATTGTTAAGTACCTGTGCATTTGCGCAAAATATTGTTTGTGGCAATGGAGACCAAAAGTACTCCTCTAGTTGCAGCAGCAGCTGGGAAATTTCAAAAGGTTTCGAATCGAGTCGGGCGCGGTATACCCGGCATTACCGAAGCCTACACCAAGAAATGCTCCTGCCGACGGGACAAAACAATAGTATTCTGCCGTGCGTGCGGTTATTATTGTAACGGGCGCATTCGTTTGCCGTGCGAGATACACCCACGGGTAAGATTAATGACTAATGTATCAGCTTTGAAGGTCAAACTATTCTCTTGTTAACATAGGTAGGTACAGGCATGCCAGAACAAAAATGCGAAGCCATGTGCTACAATGGTTAGTGCTACAATAAGCGGCGTTGAGCTTGGTACTTGTGTAAAACATGGGCATGTGCCAATAATAATGTTAGGACATGCCCCTGAAAGCATCTTCTACACTGACCCTGCTCCTCGCTACACTGAATGTTTTCTTTCAGTCTTGTTTGGTAATTGCTTGTAAGTTCAGAGGTTCATGCTATGATAGCAAGTGTCAAATTAATACATGGCAGTAGTTACTACAATAGTATGATTAATATGATTTAAATTAGATTCTTCAAAATCATTTTACTCATATTTAATCATGTTTACGAATGAGTATGACTATGCAACCAATGTCTGGCTATCCAGTGGCTTGTGCTGACTTGTCAGTCACTAGAGAGCTTCCGAGGCATTAGCACATGCAGTTCAATTATTAAGAATATATAGAGCTGTTAACACATTTCATATCAGTATGTTTTTTTAGTTTTGTGTTTATAAGTCAATTTGCAGTGAGTAATTAAGATATGATTAAAGCATGGCCTATTAGGTTCTATTAACTTTTTTATATTATTAGTTTTTAGGTGAACTAATTACTGACCTTTTAAACAAGTTGAAACAGTTTTATTTTCCAAACTTATTATATTAATTTAATTTCACTATAACACTATACTGACATATTATGTTATTTATTATTAACTAGCCTCTACTCATGGCTTCACCCATGTGGTACTTAATAAAAAGTACACTAGGTAGTAATTGTCTAGTCATGAACTATAGCTGTCCCAAATTTAAACCAAATCAGTTTAGCTATTACAAAAATATTTAGAAACATACCTCTAAACTTTTGCATAAAATAGTATTAGCACCTGAGATATAATTTTTTATTCAGTTGTTGCTGACCCATTGAAGGGCAAAGGCCTCCCTTTCTCCCTGTCTTCCACTGTTATCTATTGTTTATAAATTTAAAATGAACTATTTATGCTTGGGCATAATGACTTGTTGCCACACCATCCACACATAGAGACTTAGTTTGATGCTGAAACTTTGAATTTCTTTTGTAGGTAACATTTCTCCTGGATATTGCTGAATGCCCGCGATGCCACTCCTCTGCATTTATGGATGAATACAGTTCCCGCATTTAGATAGAAAGTACCTATGGATCTATTTGTTGATTATATTTGTTCAATTAGTTGTATGATTGTTAGTAGATAATTATTATTATAGTCATATTTTTTATTCCATGTGAAAAATGTTAAAGGTTTTGTGAAAACTCTTTATAGCATTTTTGTCATGTAATTAAAAATAGGTACCTACTTCAAACAAGTTTAACTATTGACACCCTATGTGGTCAGGACCGATTATAGGACCTATTATTTTCGAGTAATTTGTATACTTTTTTAATTGCATTCTGTGCTAATGCACCTGTTCCATTTACCATTTAAAATATTGATTTTAAATGTAAAATGTGAAGGTGGCATAGGCATTGAGTGCCATGTTTTTGTTTGTTTTGTTTGTTAGAGGACTTTTATGTTTGTTAAGCTAAGTTACTAAAAACAGTTTGTTACACTGAGGAACAATTAAGTTTTCATGATTGAAAACCATAATTGTTTCAAGATATTAAATTAGTTAAAAAGAGTGATATGTATTTCATCAATTTTGTAATACATATAATATCTGATCTGCCAAATGCCTATTTTAATTTTTGCCCCAGCAGAATCATTGGAATGATTAGAATTATCAGGTTGTAAAAATGTAGTATCTGCCTAGGGTTTACTTGAGTTAAAACCGTTTTTAGAGTTGGTCACAAACAGTAGAAATTACTCAATTGCAAGTTACATGACTACACTTAATTATTTTGTGGAATTATTAGCTTCTGCCCTCAGTTTTGCCTGGATGAAAAGTAGCCTTAAATGTAAACTACATTTTCGAAATTTTATTCATATCAGTCCAGCTATTGTGGATATTATTAGCAACCAACATCCAAACTTTGACATAATTATAATAATATTAGGAAGTAGGATGTTGTCCATGTCATCTCTGCCGTGTTGTCTTAGTGGGCTGTACCATGACTTCTGGTTAGAAGTTGTGGACTTGACTGGCTTTTGAACTAATTAATTTTAAATTCAATTTTTTTATGCATTTTAAATCATGCTCAAAACTGAGGAAACCAACATGCCCTAGAACCAAAAATCTGAAGTTATGAGCCATCAGTTAGTGTAATTAAAGTGGCTTGCAAGCTGTCACTTGTAATGAATGCTATTGTAAAACACAGGCATGCCAAAAAATGTTTGTACATGTCTCTAAATACTTTGAATCCTTACAATTCTGCATACTGAGTATGGATCTGAGGATGACCATCTTGAGGATATAGCTGTGAACTTGTATGTTTTTTGTCATCTCTGGTTTTGCTATTTATTAACAATTTAAAACAATGTAGTCCTAGGATGACTTATGTTAAATAATTATCTCTACATTCATTTCGTTTCCATTCACAAGGTTGTGATTGAGTTTAGATTTATAGTGAAGCAATATATTTATATTGAACATAATAGTTTCATAGTATACTTATATAATTAGTTACCTAATAATTTACAACTATAATTAATAATTTATATTCTTTCTAAAGTCTTAGATGGAAAACCAGCTTGGAACATCTGACCTATTTTTGTTTTGCTGAATGTACTTCTTAAATGTATTCTTGGCATCATCTAAAGACTTCTGTTGTTCTTCTTCTTCTTCTTTTTTGGCTGAGAATATGTTGGGATATTCAAACTTTTGGTCTTTAGGCTAAAACAATAAAACCAAGATAGCTCAAAAAAAAATGAATTGTGAAATTAATTGCAGTGCAAGAATCGATTAAAACCTTCGAGAAGAATTATGACCTTTAGGTGTCTTCATTACTTGCCTGCCTGTAAGCCCTATGAAAATTGGGTGCTCATATTCAGGTAAGTACCTTATATTGCAAAATAAAGTAATAAATCTTACCAAAGTCACAAATGCATATTTGACATCTTCCTCTTTGACAATGTAGCCTTTACCAACATCCTTTTTAAACTTTCCCAATCCTATTCTAGTCCTCACATCCACAACTGGAACATTATAAATTTTTTCCAAATAATTTCTGATATCGTGCTTTGTCATTTCCATAGAACATTGGAAATTCACATGGTTGGGAAGCTGGCTGCGGGTGGAACGGACCAATTTCATCCAAAAATTAGGCAGAAACACCCTAAGCTGAGGATTTCCTCTTTGGTAAATGGGATACCTGGAATATCAGTATGGTTTATGTAAAAATAGTGCGAATACTATATACGAATACAGGAAGTAAATATAAATGTAAAGAAACTAACCAACGAGTAGACATTTTAGATCAACAACTTAACAAATTCCAACCAATTTAATTCCTTACAAATTACTAGTTAACCTCAAATTTAAACTATCATAACAAGGGCCGAGGATATTTTCAGATTCTCACCAAAGTAGAGGTGAGTAATAAATAACGTCTCGATGAAAAAATCACAGTGATCTGAAGTCAAATAGTATCACTGTGATTTGTCGAACAGGAACAACGTTACGTATGTCGTTCCTTCGTGCTCCAATCGCGCACCGTTCCAAGATATATTGTCGTTCCTCCTACTGACTACTCTAATGACGCGCGACTAGCGGTAATTTCGGTTAGTTTCGCGCTTCCTCGGCGCCTGTTCGTGTTTATTTCACTATAACTCTCTTTATAGAGTTAGAGGGTAAGTAGGTACCTACCTGTTTTCTAGAAATGGCAGATGAGAACAATCTAAATCCACTTTTACGTTATACACTCATTATCGTATTTGATATTAGTTGGGATAAGGGACTTGAAGGTATGTGAAATAAAAATGAAAATGAAAATGAGAATGAGAATGAAAATAAAAATAAAATAATCTATTAAAAAAAAAAACATCTTTATGATCCTCTACCTACCTATCAAAAATAATACTTACTAATATTTATTTTAATAAGTAGATAAAAAATAGTTATACAGAAATAGTTACTACATACGGCTTATATTATAATGTTTGTGAAACAGTGTCAATATTCAATTTGTGCAACTCAGTCCTGTGCCTGTGAGCCTGATATTTCGGATCATTTAAAACAATTATACACATCTCGTTTCTCTTGACCTGAGTGGTCGACGTGATTTTTCACTGTGACTTTTTTGGAACTGGAACGACAGTCACAGTGATACGAAAATAACGCTTTTCGCACCTCTATACCAAAGTAGCCATGAGTAGTTCGCGAACGAATGAAGTAAATGAAGTACTTCATACGTAAGATTGTCTTGTTATTTAGTTCACTACTCATTCTAATGTGTCTCTAGTTCATTTAGTTCACGCGTCTTTTTACTTCAATGCTTCGTTTAGCATCACGCTCGACGAAGATAGAAAAAACGGTGTTATGGCGTGTATACAAAGACTATTTTATTTTGCACAATTTTTTCAAAATAGAAGCGAGAGTAAAGAGTGATAGCTGATAATGGTATCTCTTTCTAAGAACTTGCAATTAAAACAAACCCTTACCTCGTTGAGATAAATTTCTTTGATTCTTGCTAAAGTAGATATTTTGCATTGTTTGAATTTAGTAAGTTATTTGCGATTATTAGTGCGTCGTGTTGCGCATGTTACGGGTCAGTTTTATATGCAAATAAAAAAATAAGTTAACTCGTTTTATTAATAACTTTGAAATATTAATCAGTTTAATTAACAGTAGTAAATTGTACATATAAAAAACATTAAGTTTACCTACCTATATACCTATTTTATAGTAAAAATGTTTGCCCCTGGTTGACAGTTCTAAGCCTGTAAAGTACCTATGAAGGGAAAATCGAGATATAAAAATAAAAACATTTCATAGTTTATAGCACTAAGAAAGCAACTCATTTCTTCATTTCGGACATCCATTCATAATTCTCTAAGAACTAAACGGTATACTTGAAGTAAATGAACTACTGAACTAAATCAATGAAGTAGTTCACTTAGCCAAAAGATATACTTCATTCTTTTCTTTTCACTGACACATTTCGCGCATGGCTACAGAACATCAGCTGGCAAACCTCCGTCTACTACCTTGGTGTAGAAATTGATAGATCACTGACGATGAGCGTGCGATACGACAAACGCGATCCCCTCGTGCCATAGCCTTTAAGTTACCCCTGAGGGCATAGACGTGGATCTATCAAACATATATTCGATCACGGCTATCTAACGCAGCCCCGGCGTAGTACGCACTGCGTAGTCCACCACGGTGCCAATCCTTTTTTCTTTCCTTCTGGCTTCTTCAGTAATTCTGCATTTGCCAAAGACAAGAAATGTCAAATGGCTGTCAATGTCAAACCAAAATAAAATAAAAATGTCAGTAGGGCAGTCAGTCAGTCAGACCATCCAGTCAGTCGTCAAATTTCAGAAAGATGGCGGTGGCACTGTCACCCGATCAAGAATTGGTGAGTAATTTTAATAAAAAGCCAATTTAACAGTGATATATTCAATCAATTAAGCTATCATAATTTCTTGTTAGTAGTAAGAAATAAATTCGTGGAGTTAAATGTGTAAATTACGTATTTCTAAAGCGGTGACTAGAAGCCGTAACTTGCGTCGTTTACCATGTCATCAATGTTTGTTTTGAATTTTTCCAATGAATTAGGTGTCATTGTTCGCTTTTCAACATTACTACACATCGCTTTTTCTTACTTAGCAGTTAATACCGTACAAACGACAAAAACCGAAAAATAAAATACTTAGGTACGTTTGCGACATCCTGACCGTTTCACTACAAGTGAAATTGTATCCTCAGTCAAGTAAGAGGGAATATGCAACCAACCAATGCCCTTCCCATTTCCGCTAAGTTTTTGTCTGCTAGATCATGTAGTTTTATGTCAACAAACTGTAGTTTTGTAAGTTACCTATTGTAGAAAGTAAAGTAAACAAAGCAAAACTTTTTGGTGGGTCAGAACTGTGTTTCGTAAATATTGATGAGATACATAAAAAATATTTTAATCCTGGATCTATCTGCTAAGTTCATCCAAGTATTGTTTGGGTTGGTTTGACTGTTACAGTTTATCTCTGAAACAGCTTAACTGATTGCTTGTATGTAATGCAGTTTTAGCAGTCATCTTGTATGTGTTCAACGAATGTTCATAGAGGGTTTTAATACACCACTTGTGGGCTTGATAATTTTATTAAAAATAACTTTTATAGAATGTTGTCATGTTATGGCTAATATGCATATTCAAACTTCAATCACTTTCAACTTAATGATAAAGAATCTGTATTGTAGATTTGTAATGTTAAGTATTGTTAGGCATCATATGTATGTATACTATCAAAAAATGTTCAGCTGGTTATTGATAGTTATAGCATACTGGCTTTAATATAAATACTGGCAAAATCTATAACTTTTGTAATTGTATATTTCTATTGTATATTTGAAAACATTTTTCCTAAAATTTTTACATTTGGATTGTGGATGTAACTTAAAATTACATAGTATGGTACTTTAAGCAACATGGACAGAGACACAGGGTAAAAGGGGTCTTTATGACCGGTCTGAAACATACCCCAAGAAGTATTCCCCCTTCTTATGTAGAAGGTTTACAAGCTAAAGGCTTCTACATACATAAATAAAGCGACACTTGTCACAGAGGGGTAGGCAGATACCACGGATTTCTACTTGATACGGTTGTGACCTTCTCTGCCATCGCAATTTTCATACAAGTTCAATGATTTAGGGTACTCTTGATCTGGCTTTCTCGAGAAGGTCTCCAAAACCATCTATAATAAAGTTATATCAAAGCTTGAAAACTTTCTCATTGTTGAGGCTGGTGTCTGGCTTCATAACTGTGGCCAAAGTTGTTACATCTCTGGAGCATAGTTGGTAAGACATGGATCTTGCATGTTACCATAGAAGATTCATCTAACAAGTTAAATAAAAGCTTGTAAAAATTAGCACTGAAGCTGTCCCCACTGTTTTCATTCAAGCACTAACATGAGTATGTTAGTGCTTGAATTTGTTGATTTATTAATTTAATTCTTGAGTACTCAATTCTATACCTGGTACCTCTGAATTATATTTTACTAGCTGTGCCACAGCCGTCCTCAGCCTCCAGCCAACCATGTCGCGTTGCCTGTCCACTCTATTACTTCTTTTGCTCGGCTCCTAAGGTTTGTAGTGTGATTTTAAATAGCCTATAACCTTCCTCAAGAATTGGGCAGGGAATGAGTGTTAAAACAAAAAAAATACAAACAAACTCTTCAGCTTTATTATTAGAATAGATTAAAGATAAGGTGTCATTGAGCTAGTGGAGTGGTCGATTCTGGTCAAAGATTTTTTAAGTAAAACGTTATAACTCCCGCGTCGATGGTCACCCCTGTGGTCGGGGGTTATAAATAGCCACTAATAATTTTCTCATACAAATGCAATGGGATTGATTGAAAGAGGAAATCAACGTAATAAATCAGTGCTAAGTGTGATTGATAGAGAGACCGGACGCTCAGGCCCGCTCAATACGATTGAGAGCAAGAATCATATAGCTACCTACATGGTTAGAAGTAAGTACCCTACGTATTTCATCCAGCTGCACTAGCAAAGACAGCTATGCGTGTCACGAGTATAGATAAGGATGTATACTGAATCAGTCACTATTTTCTTGTAAAACAACTATTAGAGGCGAACGAAAATATATGAATAAGACGTTTATTTGTGAAGTACTGCGACAATCGTAGGTAGTACCTACGATTTTATAACTATTTTCATGTTGATCTACGAAATATATTTACTGATGGGTTTTTTTCCCATCGAGTAACACTGTTATACAAGTGTAACACTATGCCGCTAAAATGTATGTCGCACGTTCGACTGAGTGTATCTTTACCCACGACATCAGGAGCCCGTATATGCGTTCGACATTAAGAGTTTTATTGTTTGTATGTTAGGTACCATTTATCTTTCGGTTTATCCTCGGTATAACTTGAAGTTTGGTTCTTAGTTAGGTTTTATCGCCACCAGTTGCTTAATTTTTTTTTCAGCCGGTTTTCGCAAAAATTTACTTGTTTACATAGCAAGGGTATTTTGAAGGATCCTAGCTCGTTTAAGATATGAATATGACTAATCAACAAAATCAAAACTCGGAAACAAGTCAGTTGCAGTTGTGTATACGATATGTAAAAAAAAAAAATGCTCCCTGGATTATACACACCTGGATTATGGATTAGTATCCATAATCCAGGTGGGGAGGAAACGTTTGTATGGAAAAATGCCAACCAAAGCCACGGTCAATCTGTAGACATGTAACATCCTCTGCACATTCATCGTCACGACACGCAGAAAGTTAAGCGGCGCCGAAGTCTAAACATTTATTTTCCTCCAATGTTAGAATCTAATCTAAACTTATGAACTTACATTCAGAATCAGAATAATATTTATTTATTTGTATTTATGTATTAATATGATGATATTGTTTTTATTTTCGGTGTATGTGTATTCATAGGTAGTTCAAGTAGGTATGTATAATATGTAGTTTATTAAAATATAGTGGTATTTTAAGTATATTTCATGACTTAGTACACCTACCAACTTTATCACTTCTCAATCTCTCTTCAAAGGTTTGCTGGAAGAAAACTCTTTTTAGGGTTAAGCTCGCCTTTGTACATGCCTCACCTAATATCTTGTTTAATATTTCTGTTTTATTTCTGTGTACAATAAAGAATTATAAGAATAAAATAAGGCTGTGTGATATTCTCAACGAGAGAAAATTTGAATAATACTTCCTTTTAGTAATTTATAGCTTGTATTTCCTGCGTAAATTCTCACGCCTCTTATGATTCGCCTTCAATGCCAAAAATTTACTACAGACTTGACCGGTCATCCGGTTCCTTTTATTGAGTTATCCTAGATCAAAGATATTTGTCACACCGAAAATATCTTTAATCATATTTTGAATGTCCACATAAGTCGCCATTCCTTGCAACGAATGGTTCCGATTCCTTATTTACATCGTCTTTCTCTACTCTTTAGTTTATTTTTGACTACAAAATACTGGTAGTCTGTAGCATAAACTCATTTGTTCTCATTCAGCTGAATGAGATTAACTGATACTCCTGATAACAAAGGCTGGTAAAGTATACTTAACGGGAAGTATCACCTTTGCTGAAGGTGTTCCATTTTCATTGCTGGCGTAATTTGAGTGAGTTAACAAACTACGAACGACAGTGTGCTCACGGAGCCGTGTCTCTTGACCGGAATGATTCTGGTTTCGTAGGATTGCCTTCCTTTGTCTCTCTCCAGGCACAAAATTGTTGGAATTAAATACAATATGTTATTGAAATTAGAAACACAATAGTCTAAAATACCTGTAAAAATAATCGAAAACTTCAAGTACCTTGGCCATATCGTTACTTCCTAAAGGACGACGCAGATATAGAACGGCAACGTAGAGCATTGTGCGTAGCGGGCAATATGATTGCTAGAAAATTCACCTGACGTGAGGAGTACTCTTTAGATCTTTCTGCCATTTGTTTTACACAAGTCAACTCTGGACTGTGTATACCAAAAAGTCACACGATGGTATCAGAGTTGCATCTTTAGATACATAGAAGCCTGGAGCGCTATTGTAGCGTTTCTACGATGTACGCAAAGTCTCGCGTTGACTCTTTCAAAGTCATCCATAGAAAGAGAACCGCGTCCTTTATGTGCAGGGTTGACTCGTGTAACAACGCTATTATTAGGAGTCTGGCAGATAGACTAATGATAACGTCAACGTTTTTTTTTTGCGTGTTTAACTATGGTTCGTGTGTCTGCAATAAAGATTTATTATTATTATTACAATCTTTACCTTAGTACTATTATCTCTGTGCCTCCATCTACCTACACAAAATGGCTTCGGCTACTACTGTTCTTTAAAGTTATGTGCAGCTGTTGCATACATAATGCAAACGTGACATTTCACCTGTTCTTATTTTATAGACGATCGAAAGTAAACCGGCATTATAACTACTCGTTTTTATGATTAATAAGTCGTTGCTTTGTTCATCTGTACTTGCTTACTAGTTGTCCGTGATTGATCACACATGAAAGGTTTTCTTCATTTTATGTTTCTACTCTTTACTTATGGTCCGTAATAGTAGTTTTCCTAACCCGGTTACATCACCAATTCAGAATTCTTTAAATTAGTGTAGTCAGATTAACCGTAACTCGTATTAGGTGTTAGCACGAAGGACCACGTTGACGAGCATAGTTCTTTTAATGTTACCTTTATACGTGGTTTTCATGCAATAATAGACCTGAGTGAGCTGTTCATACATAGGTACGTACAAGTAACCCTGGTAAAATTCCAAGAAATAATCGCGTATCGGTTCTCGCGAACTGCTATGTTGTCGT
This sequence comes from Perizoma flavofasciatum, assembly GCA_958496245.1. NCBI lineage: Eukaryota > Metazoa > Arthropoda > Insecta > Lepidoptera > Geometridae > Perizoma > Perizoma flavofasciatum. The sequence continues at coordinate 8,701,182 of OY292434.1, read as the reverse complement.
TACTATTCGCGGAAAACATATATTATCATTGCGCCATTGTCACAGCCTCCTGTTATAATACAGTTGTCACTTGCAATCCTAGTATCTGGCACTCCAGACCTACTCCTACTAATATTATAAACGTGAAAGTTTGTGAGGATGTTTGTTCCTCTTTCACGCTAAAACTACTGAACGTATTTTGATGAAACTACAGTAATATAGCTTATACATCAGAATAACACCCAGGCTACTTTTTATCCGGGTACTACGCGGGCGAAGTTGTGGGCATAAGTTAGTAAGATATTAAACATTTAAGCAAACGTCTAGGCGTCGTTGCCAGCCAGTCTAAAAATTAATAACAATGAGGTAAAAGTTCTTGCCAACTTCCCGTAATGGGAACCGCGAGCTAGATTTTTCTTCGATGTTTCCAGATCAGGTTTGCTTTCAGATTAACCTCATTTTGAATCCAGGAAAGGTTTCTGTCGTCTTGTTCTGTCTGAATTTAAAAGCAAGATTCCAATTATATTGTTTCTCGGAATGATGTTTGTAATAGATGGATTAAATTCATCACACTGTAGTGTAGGTACGGCTAACATCATCGGACATGCATGGCATAAAATATTGTTTCTCGAATCAATGAAAGACGGGGAGTTGTAATTTTTATGCGTGACGTTGATTCACCATCTACGATCTACCAATGCCTTTCTTCATTTTGACAGTAGTACAGCAGGCTCGACTTGGTGCGATCGTGCGTGCGATCGCTCGTTGCGAACCCGTGGTGGTTTTAGGAACACCTGCTGATGGCTGTTTGTTGTTACTATTCGCGAGTCGTTGACGGATTTATAATTAGGTCGTGGAATCATAACGTCTGTTCGACAGGCAGTGTATAAAGTGTGTTTGTGGTGATATTGATTAAAAAAAATCTATGTTTACACGATTTTTAAGACTTCCTAAAGTTTTGGAGGGAGGAACTTTGTATGAAAGTCTTTGTTCTTTAAGTTAGAAACATGAAAATTTGACCATAAATAGATAATGACGTGTATCAGCATTTTTGGATTTTCGAATTTTAAGGGGGGGAAATGGGAGGTAAAAAATTATATGGGAGTATCAGTTTTTTAAAAATAGGAAATTGAAATTGTACTTACTGATCATAAATAAATGATATATGTTTCAGGGTTTTTGGATTTTCATATTTTAAGGGGGAGAAATAGGAGGTGAACATTTCTATGGGAGTATCGGTCTTTTAAAGGTAGGTAATTAAAATTGGAATTGTAGCTACTCATCATAAATAAATGATGTCATGTTTCAGGGTTTTTGGGGGGGAAATAGGGGGTGAAAGTTTCTATGGGACTACGACTCCAAGCGTGCAAAGCCGCTGGCAATAGCTAGTTGATTATAATTCTAACGTAACGCAGTGTAAATACACCTGTGCATTTCATTGTTTGATTTCTCAAAATAATGTAATTTAAAGTTTAAAAATATCCGGTAGAGTGCCTCCATACATTTGTTGTACTAAAGCGGTTTTACTGTGAAAGCTTTTTTATTAGTATGTAAGGTGACGAAGGATATCGGATGTCGAAGCTTTGATTCAACTACGAGCTCATGCCGAGTAGTGCGTGCTCGCTCATACTAATAACTCCTGCCTGGCGGCGCGCAACGTACCTATGCGGGCGCAAGCGGGCACTGTCACCCGACGGAAACACATCCCGGAAGAATTAACCCGCCCGCGTCCCGCGCGACGGCTTATTTGCATCATTATACATATGCAACGGCCCCCGGTCGCAACTATACTCTCTAGTCCTTTAGCTCTCGGGTTTGCTCCCTACCGCCAGTTTGCATTTATTAGCAATCATTTGAAAGTTTGTCTAGGCTAAACAACTTGATGGTAGTTTGGCTTGGTGAACCCGAGATCAGATCGGATCAGTAACTATCCGATACTTCCCTGATGTCTGGTTTCTTTGCATTAAAATTTTAATGGCTTAAATTGATTGTGTGTATGTTGACACAGGTAGCGCTGTACAATAAATTAGACGGATTAGGATAGAATACCGTCGTTGTCCCTCTCCCTTAGTATTATGTATTAAGGAAATAATCGCACGTTAAATCGGGTCAATTCATTTACAACGATGAAAGTGTGACGAAATTCAATCAAGTGCTATTTAGTATCAGCCGTGCGTAATAAATGTGCTGAGGTTTCTTTCATGGCTGAAGAGTTATTTTTGAAATTGGAGATGGCGTACTTTCGGAAATTGCTGAAACTTCTACGGGTACTGCACCTTGTTTTTTGTTGAGTAATTGTACATTTTGTATTCTAATTTGGTACTTTTTGAGGGTTAGCAAAAGGGTGCCGACGGGACCCTGTTCTTTAAGCCTGCCTTCTGTCAGTGTCTGTCACAACGCAAATCTGTAGGTAGCTTTAAGCATAGCTAAATTGTAACCATTTGTTTTTCACTGAATACTTAATACTAGAATATTGCTATGATAAAAAAACAACAAGTAAAAACCAAAGGGTGGTTTCCATATGGATAAATAATTAACGCGTGTGGTGGCACGGAAACCTTTGCCCGCTTTTATTGGGACATATTTGTGTCATTTGAATCGAACTTTGTTCTTGCCTCCAGCTTTCGCTTAAAATTTCGAGAGTTCGATTACATGATCTCCAATGAGGTGTGAAAATAGTTCATCAGCTGTGCAAAGGAAAGCGAGGCAGGGTCGATAGTCTATCGCTGCGTTCGCGGAGACGTGTAATTGTTATAAAATTGTGATTAATTCAATGCGCTGGCCGTTACCAATAAGTTCGGAGAAACTTGTTGCCAAATCAACGACAAAATATTACTGCTTTTTACAATATTGAAATCAATACATCTTTAAACAGGCTTGGTCGCGCGCAAGGGATCGGCGACAATTTACTTTCAAATTTTAAATTCACGTAGTTTTTAAGTTGACGTTTCGATATGATTCTTGTGATTTCAATGAATAAAAACCGATTGACTTTGACTTTTGACTTTGAACAGTTCAGTTGATGTATTGAATTAAATATTGTGGAAAGCAGTGACATTTTACATCAGACAGACGACTTCGATTCCGGCTGCGGGACAAATGTTTTCATGATCTGCATATATTTGTTAGTTTAATAATTATTCTAATAATTACCCCTAATTATTTTAAATGGCTATGAGAACGATGGCACTCATTTTGCTCCTCAAATTGAGAATGGAGAAAAAGTGTCCCCTTTTCCAGTTTAAAGAGTTTAGGACATTGCTAAGCCTTCAAAATAAATCGACCCTTTTCCATTTTGTTAGTATAATTGAGGTCTGGGTGTTGTGGTACCATGGTACCTACTCGTAGTTCTTGATATAGGTACGGCTGTAATTGGAAACCGCCTTTAGATTATGCATTCGTTATCCTTTAAGTTTCCGAAATATGTGCTAAGAATCATCGACTGATTGACCTTCTCCTTTACTTACAGGCGACAAAGGCGTTCCTAGACGCGTTGAGTGAATCCGGAGCGAACTGCGTGTCCCGAGCGACAGCTATTAAGTTCCTGCTCGCGCGCAAGTTCGACGTGTCCCGAGCGCATGCCCTCTGGCGGCAGCATGAGGCCACGCGTCGGCGAGAGGGCCTCACGAAGTTCCAGCCGTTTGAAGACCCGCTAAAGAGCGAGCTGGAGACTGGGAAGTTTACTATACTGGTGAGTTTCGTTTGACGTGGCCTTACAAACAACGCGGGACACTGACAAAGATTTACAAGAACTACAGGTGTTTTAGCCCTTTTAGTATACTTATCGCTTAGAGTCATAAAAAATGGGAAATGAGGGTGGCCACACAAAAAAAATGCTGGTCGGGAATAACATGATAGCAACAATGAAAAATATAAACAAATTGAGAATGTAAACATGCCAACAACAGCTCTTTTTATTGTAATGACCGAATCCTATCTTCACATTGGTTACGCAGTGATACGAGATTTTTATCTCGTGGAACACCGTTTACTGATTCGATGTAGGTATCTTTTTTAAGAGACCTTTATCAAATCAGTAAGCGGTGTTCCGCGTTGCTGTAGTTGAACAGTTTGCTTAAACTGAAATGGTATAATATTCCTTCCTAGAGAGTCATCAAGACTCGCTTCATGATCAAAAAAACCTCATAAAATTAAATGGTACATGAACCGATCTGTACTAACTAATCGAATGCTAAAACACATTGTATTGCAAAATGTATAGCCACTGTAAATATCGAAGTTATTCGATATTGTGAACTTATTTAAATTGCTACTGTTAGTCAAACGTTTGCGGTTTTGTGGTTTTTAACAAATTGCATTGTGTAGTATTTCTATGCAAATCTGCTGCAATAACAATTTCAATTGTTATTACCGCTATACACCATAGTAAAAGGATAATAATCTAAGGATAGTAAGCTATCATAGATCTCACCTTGTCACTAATAAACATTGAACTTTTGTTTTACAGTCAACGAGAGATGCGACGGGGGCGGCGATCGCAGTTTTCACCGCGAACAAACACTTTCCCACTGAGACCACGCATCAAACTACTTTACAGGTACAAAGCCTCTAGCCACTATACTTTTTATTGGGAGATAAGCCAACTTTTGGAATCGAGAGCGTTCGAGCTGTGACCCACCAATGCGCTGACCCTGTGCTAGTTGGAGGAAGTCAGTATTCCAGCTTTAAAGTGGTTCACGAGCTACCTGTTCATGTCTCTTTCTTTATTTCATCATCAATCTTTAGCTGGGTAACCAAATAGTCTTGAGCTACCTCCACCCACTTTCCTAAACCTTTGAGAGGTCATTGAAATATTGGGTTATCGTCTTCGATGGCCGAGAAACTTTATTTGGGTTGTGGTCGGTGGTGGGCTCTGCAAGTTATGGCCTGCACATTTCCAATTCAAGTTGCTGATTCTGGGTTTTTTCCCCCAGAATATTAAATGTATTTCTTTCTTTATTTGTAGTATAATTATGCTCGTAACTCCGTAACAGCTATACTATGTTGCAAGAGACATGATATCAGTCTATCCCCCAAGTGGTAGTCAATAGGGGTTTTCATTGAAATTATACGGATTGTGTAGCACGTATCTATGCACTTACACTTAAAATACCTAAAGATCTCGTTGTTGTTGTTGTTGATTCACCTTCCCTTATTTATTCCCTTTTCCATGACACCTACGATTAAATCACAAAACTCACGTTTCAACCTTTAAAAACCTACCACCACCCTCTTACTCCGCTAAAGTGTGTCATAACAACGTCACTTTATATTATATCACATTTATATTTCCAATGAATTATGTTCGCCCACTCCGCATGGAAAACTACGTACGCCCACGCCCAAATTTGCATTCCCCGATTTGAACTGATTACGTAGAAATGAAACTCCCACATTTGTAAGAAAATCATTGAATATCTTTATTGTACACCTTAAGTTATAAACAAAATAAGCAGTAACACATTATAATAAAGGTACAATGGGCGGTCTTATCGCTTTACACACATAAATCTCCGAAAATGACGTCCGTCCGTAGCTGCTTACAATGCCAATAAAAGTTTTTATTTTTGATATGTTCCACTTGAGCAATTTTTCTAGCTAAAATGGCACTTATCGATACATACATTATACATTATATCAGGAACACAAGCGAACCCACATTTTTGACAGACATCCTTTTCTTTTTACCTATCTGCGGAGTGTTATTTTTTATTTTTAACCGGGTGCATTGCCATCTCTGTGATTGTGAAGATAAATTACACTTGAACAAAAATCTCTTAAGTTATTACACTAAATGTAATAACTTTAGTTCCGACTCACGAGCCGCGATGTCTACATGAAAAGTTATATAATACCTGACAGTTATCTGATGAAGTTCGGAACTAAACAGTCAATAAGTTGGCATTGCATTACACGCACTTACCAGCTTGTCTCATACGTTAAACAGGCGAATACAAGCGACCTGCATTTTGACCATTTCAGCTTTCTAGAGAAGGTGCGCTTCTACGCGTATGTGTTATTCACTAACCTGTTATGGTATCGGCTTTTAGCCTTGCGTGTTTTATTGGATGCTTCATCGCAGAAATTCTGTAAATATGCACTTTGTTTATGCATGCACTTAGAATATTCAAGCTGATATTATTTTAGATTTTGAGGTTGCTTTGGAAATAGGTCAAACAGCAGGCTCAAAAGAAATACAATAACCGACATAATAACTGGATAATGTTGAAACTACTTGCTGCAAATGCAACAATAAGTTAATATTGTCTTACCGGTTCAGTAATTAAGGAATAAAGGTCAACTTTTAGACCCCCTGTTCAACTTCTGCCCCTGTTACGCCAACATTTCTGAGCGTTTCAGCAAAGATTTTTTATCACATCTACACTAATATAATGAAAAGGTAAATTTTGTTTGTTTGTTCAAAGGAGGTAATCTCTGGAACTACTGAACAGATCCTAAAAAAAACTTAAAAGCCTCACTATCTCATATTTATATACTTAGGCTATATTTTATTCTGATAAACTTACGTTTTCAGTTCATAACCTCAATATTTGTAAATCGGGTGAGAAGACGAAGCGCTGTTTGGCTGCTTTATCCGCATGCGCTGACCAAATGGTTGATTATACGTGGAAAAAATGTACTACAGAAGTATTAGTCATCAGTACATCTAAAAAAATCAACGACACGATATATCAAGCGTTTATATTTAAGCCCCATATTTTTTAATGTTAATAACTAGCCTCTGCCCACGGCTTCGCCCGTGTGGTACCCGGATAAAAAGTCGTAGTTTACTACGACTCGTAGTTTCGTAGTCGTAAACTGTAGTTTTTGCGTGAAAGAGTAACAAACATCCATCCTCACAATCTTTCGCGTTTATAATAGTAGTAGTATTAAACAACGCGGACGAAGTCGTGGGCATTCCACTAGTCTCTAATATACAAAATCGTTGTGTGCCTGACAATCACACAGCCTACGCTATCATTAGATTAAACTTTAAGCTCTGTAAACCATGCTTTATATGTTGTCAATATGCTCTAAGCTCTCTAACATATTCACATCCCTAGAGACCTACATTTAGAGAGTATATTCCTTTTGAAATGTTGCAGTGCATTAATAAAAAAGTTTTCGAGATAATTCTCGAAAACCCCCCCATGAGCATTAGCTCACGACGATTAGGTATGAATAAATACACTACACGGCCTTTCGACTGGAACAAAGTAAAGAGTCTAGAACGGTCCGATAGAGGCACAAATCTACGCTATACACTCACGATCGCGGAGTTACTATGCCTTTGTCAATTACAACGGAAGTGACATTAGCTCACGACAATGAAGTATGAATAAATACACTACACGGGCTTTCGACTGGAACAATGTAAAGAGTCTAGAACGGTCCGATAGAGGCACAAATCTACGCTATACACTCACGATCGCGGAGTTACTATGCCTTTTTCAATTACAACGGAAGTGACATTAGCTCACGACAATGAAGTATGAATAAATACACTACACGGGCTTTCGACTGGAACAATGTAAAGAGTCTAGAACGGTCCGATAGAGGCACAAATCTACGCTATACACTCACGATCGTGGAGTTACTATGCCTTTGTCAATTACAACGGAAGTGACAATAGCTTACGACAATGAAGTATGAATAAATACACTACACGGGCTTTCGACTGGAACAATGTAAAGAGTCTAGAACGGTTCGATAGAGGCACAAATCTACGCTATACACTCACGATCGTGGAGTAACTATGCCTTTGTCAATTAAAATGGAAGTGACATAAAGAAGCCGTCTTTGTTATTTAATTGTATTGTGTCGTAGAACAATGCACCCAGCATTTCACTGGTCAAGGGGTCGGGAAAGTATTTTATGGGCATTAATCGTTGGGATCCACAGTTGAGCCTGACACTTTCTTCACCGTGAATATATAATTAATTAGCAATTAGTTTCGTTGTAGACGGCTGTAATGGTGAAACAGATTATTCACTTTCTTCGATTGTACAGTTAGCGACAAAAGTTGATGAACAGATTCGCCTTGAACCGTGCATTCGAAAGTTACCATGTCCTTTTTAAAACCTGAAAAAAATATCTAAAAATTCATTAATCTACTTTTGCCGCTGACTGTAAATAATTACAAGATTTTTTTATACTATCAAATTGGCAAACAAGCATACGGCATATCCGTTACAAGCGGTTACCGTAACCTGTGGACGCTTGCAACACCAGCTTGGTAACATAACAGGTGAAAAGTCTCATGTGCCTGTCATTTCACTTCATTGGCACCCATACCCTTCAAACCGGTACACGGCAATGCGGGCATTACTGCTTGGCGGCAGAAATAGGTACTTCTCCGGTCTTTCGCAAGTAGCTCCACTACTAAAATAATAATAATATACCAAATATATCAACTTTAAACTACCCTAACTGTGGGTTAACACTTAAAAATAACCACTGTTCAATAATAGTTGTTCTTAGAATTACGAAAATATTGTAGTACATATTTCAAAACTCAACATATTTCTCCGTCCAAAGGTTGTCTGGAAGAGATCGCTTCCAAGCGATAAGACCGCCCATTGTACTTTCTCTAGAATAAGATTTTGTTATTATGTTTTTTTCTTAAGGTGTACAATAAAGAATTTTCATTCATTCATTCATTCAAAACGTAAATTTTCGTGTACTATCTATCGTTGAAGGCACCGACTAAGTTTCGACTCATTCCGAGAGTTGTCATTAGTGTGAGTGATCGCGACACTCTTCATCCACGTCGCGTCGTGAACCCCGAAAATTCATGAATGAGTTTTTGGAATAAAATATAGTAATATTTTGATTATTTAATAATCTTCGTAATCTTACCTCAGGGAGTGGTGTACCAACTGGACGTGGCGTTGCAGTCAGTGGACACGCAGCGCGCCGGCCTCGTGTTCATATACGACATGACAGACTCCAAGTACACCAACTTTGATTATCAGCTCTCCAAGAAGATACTTACTATGCTCAAGGTAAGCACCCATGCTTTCGACCTCGGAACACATTCTCTTTTTCATCGTGTCTTCGGTTCTTTCTACCCATCCTGCGATGGGAAAGTGAACCCTGTCAGGGCTTACGTGATATGGTATGTGTGTGGTTGATACATAGGTAACAGCTAGCTTTCTGCCCACGGTTTCGCCCGCGTGGTACCCAAATAAAAAGAATCCTATTTTTTATTCTGATGTATAAACTATATTACTGTAAAGTTTCATTAAAATCCGTTCAGTAGTTTTTGCGCGAAAGAGCATTAAACATCCATCCTCACAAACTTTCGCGTTTATAATATTAGTAGTGTAATAACATACTCGTAACACACCGAACTGTCACAGAACTTAAACAGTAATGGCTGGTTAACTAAGTACTAAAACTACTTAATAGGTACAACACTTAAAAAGTAGGTAGCCGGTTAGTAGGTACAAAACAGGTTTCATCACCTACTTGGCACATAAGTTGAGTTTACTAGCCCCACACTAGTATTCCCTGTGTTGTATTTTCTTCCAAGAGTACATAAATAAGGTTTTGAATGGATATGTAGGTAGGTACGAAGTTGAATTTACAAAGTTACCAATTCATCACCTACTTGGTACCTACTTGGCACATGTACAAAACCTTTGAACCTTGGTTCATCACCAAGTAGGTGATGAACCAAGGTTCAAAGGTTTTGTACATGTGCTATATGTAAGTTTTTTTTGTCTGTATTATCTGTCTGTACAATAAATAATAAAGAATAATTAAACAGTCACTGTATCGATTCAAACTAGCCCCGTCACGAAAAAGGAAGGATTAGAGTCTGAATCTGGAAGGTCAACCAGTTTGTTAGAAAAAAAAACAGTTTTATCTGTATTAGCTTCGAAACTACAGCAAAATCGAGGAAAATATTTTATACGTGGCACTTAATATGTATAACATATATGAGTAGCGCTGCGGTAATCAAGCCCCGTGTATCGAGGTTGGCACAGAGGTTCTCTGCCTCGTGCCCAGCTCTCAAATTGTGCTCCGAGTTTACATTATTAATGTATGCTTCATTGATCTATGGTTTTATTTCGTCGTTTACAACGCTTTGGAAGTTGTCTGTCTGTACCCTGAAACTAAAAAATATGACACAATCAATAGCCAATGTCTGTTCGTTAAATATTATAAATATAAATATATATAGGATTGTAGGACACATTTTAATTATCGTTTAAAACAATGTTCTAAGATAACTAAGTGTCGCTTTCACTCCAAAAATGATCAATCTTTGAATTAAAGTTATTTTTAAGCAGCTTGCCAATTAGATATAACTATGTTTTCGCGCTCCGAATCCTCAGACTTATTAAACTACGTACTTTATTCAGTTTACTTTATTTATCACTGTACTTATTTAACTACGTACTTTATTCAGAAGAATTCGCATAAACGTCATCGAGCTCTTTCCGAAACCACGCTTGACAGAGTTGTGAATAGGGCATGCATTCCGAAATTCCGGAATTTCGTAATTCCGGAATCTCGAATAGATTTTTCGGATATTTCAATTCCGGAATTGAGGGGACTAATATCGGTATTCCAATATTAATAACTTTTACTCAGTGAGTGGCATTTTGCAACATTTCTACTTCAAAGTCGTATAAAAGAAAGAAGATCATTATTAGTAGGAGTGCTGCACTATTTGCACGATTGGGAAGACTTATTCGCACAAACCGACGACAATATTTTCTCTAAACCAATACAATCGTCAATTTACTACGCCAGTACAAAACTCACAGTGAGCCTAATCCTATGCGGGTACTGCATGCCAAAATGAACATGTCATCGTCTTCTGACGAAGACGTTTCAGTCGAAGAACCAACTCTACAAGAACCGCTGGACAAGGAACTGGATAAATGCAAGATAATCCGCAAGTATCCATCTGTATCTACCAATTTTGACTATGCAGGGTTTGTAGAAAAAACGATATGATAACGGAGTACAACGAGGTGTGCATCTGACAGAAGCATACAAATATATGTTGTGTGTCCTGCCTGAGAGTATTGAGAGTAAATAAATAGTATAAATAATGCTGTACATTTTTCACACAGCATTATCTAGCCCCAAACTAAGCAGAGCTTGTGTTATATGAACTACATGACTGATATACTACTCAGGTATATACATTTTTTTTGTTGGAAATACATAATGCTACATTGAAAAAAACACAGACGCGAGACAAATATTTGCAGATTCATAAAATTAATAAGTAATATTGTTGTTTTAATTATTTTGTTCATCTAACTTTTTATGTGTAAATAATTACTGCGTGCGTGTGTTAGTGTGTAATATCGTACTTTTTTTATTTATATTCTATATTACTTAATGTTGATTAAAATACTGATACTATAACACAAGTTATTTGTTGGTTTCTTTCCTCAAATAAGAAAAATTCAAACAAATGTCAATTCCGGAACCAGTTCCGGAATTCCGAAACTAGGTCCCCAGCATCGAAGTTCAGTTCCGGAATTGAATATCTTATATTGCATGCCCTAGTTGTGAAACGGGAACTCCCGTTATAATAATACCGCTGCTACTATATATACCTTTTCATCCTCGATGTTAGTTGTAAAATGATTTTTTAAGGTTTCTAGGGTAATCGACGAGGCAACAATAACAGGCCCAAAATATTTTTAAGATAACTTTATGACTTATAATGCGATGTAACAAGAATATCTTTCAGACGGATTTTTGAGGAATCCTTATTGTACTTGTATAAGACTTTAATAAAGTGAGCGACGCTTAGGTCGCGGTAAATATCTCGAGAAAACCAAAGCATGTAAAACCGAATGTGTTCCCTTGTTTCTCGTTTTATCTCAAAAGACGCCAAGGTCGTTCGGCAACTCGCGCGCGTCACTAGGCGCCTAGCTTCGACTATGCGTCCGCCATGTATTACGGCAAGCCGCGTAGCTGGTAGCGTGCAGTTCGGCTATCCAGCCACCTTGACGTTAAAAGCTGACTAGCTGATCAAAGGCAGATAGCTCCGACAGCTAAAATAGGAGACATACTAATTTAGGAAGTAAGATAATTGTATCAAAGATTATAACAGCATACAAGACTGACAGCCCACCGTGTCGCTTACAAGACTGCGCTGGCTAAAAATGAACGAAAATCACACGCTTTAGGTATTGTCTCTTTTAAACAACAAGATTCTTTATTTGCTGGTTGCTTTGGCAAGGGCTTTATACCGATCATGACTTCTACATTTCCTTTAGGTGATGATTATTTATTATGTGTTTGAATCTGCCATGTACGCCGCCTACGACTGCCTACTTTAACAAATGGCTACGTAGGCACTGTAATGTCTTAATGTTTTGAGGGTAGCATTATTTGCTACGCTCGCTGCTCATGTGTGTCTACCTACAATAAAGCAGTTTGCGATAGTCCGTCTTTCATTGAACATCACAGGCACTTTTGTGTTTAAATGGCGGAACGGGTCTGGGTGTTATAAACGAAGCGTATGCGTAGCGCGGCCGCCTTCTAATGATGGGGTGGATATGGTAACGAACAAGCTCGCACCAGCCCCTATCAAAGGTCAACACCAAAACGGCGATTCTTCGAAAATAATTCATGCATGAGAGAGACGTCAAATGCCGATTCTGTCTCGAGTATTTCAATCATTCATCATTCGGGTCGTCAGCTGTTTCCTCGGAGCTGCGGACATGGGCCTCTAGTGTGTGTAAATAGCGCCAGTATTTACGCGCTTCTTATCTGAAAGCTAAGGGTCAGGTCAGGGTCTATGTCTTTTGTGTTGAGCATCTCAAGACGTGACAACATCAAGGATAACATTAAGGATTAGACCTAAATGCGTGTTTCCCACCGATACCTACCAAATGGTTATCAAGTGGCATCGTACAGCATACAAGACTGGTCTTCTGGTCTTTCATAATGGTACACATTTTTTATTTGTACACATAAATTAGTTCATAGTAGAGAAAATGACATAAATCAAGGATCTAAATTATTTTTGATGAAGTATAAAAGATCCTTTTCCATCTCAAGTGTAAAAAAAATACCGAATCTCTAAGAATCTAATAAAAAAGCGGAGCTCCTTTCAAGTGCGGTGAAATTAAGTACTTTGCTACCTATTACTTCAACAAAAGTTTTCTAAATAAAGACTCAAGTTTGTTGAACTTCACGTGAAATTAAAGTCAAAATTTTCACGTGAATGAGGTTGAATTTTTTACGCAAAGATCTGTTGATAAATTGATGCAGTAAACCAAAACTTTAAGCTTCTCCAATCACCAGTTAAACAATCACACGTCCTAGGCCTTTCCACCTCACTATTTACACAGCTAAAAGTTCCGTTCCGGAAAATTACATTTTTACTTTCACCGGATTCGACGCGTTTACATTGGAATTTCGTAGCTTCAATATTCCGTAGCGCATTGGGCGGGCGCGAGCCGTAGTCCCTTCGTAGCCACCCGGACCCCGCGCCGCCCGCCCTGACGACGCTCCGCGCGAAACCTGACGTCAGTCGAGCTCGTGCCCGCGAACGCAACGCACGTGTGTCGCGCGATCGTTCTATCCCCACGATACCGGATACGTTATCTCGAGTACGCGCTAAACCTAGCACCGGGAACTGAACATTTTCCTCATAGTGTTTGATACTTGATCGGGGGTTAATTAGCACCCGCAAACAGGTGGTGGATTGGCTGTTGTGCTGCGTAGTGATTCGGTCGTAGTTCGACGCGTCAACGCGTGCTGAGTGGAAGTGCATCCGATTGTGCGAGCCGTCCTCAAGCGGCATTGAAGATCGATAGGAACAGCTGTGCGAAGACGTTGTACGCTTGTATAAGGTACGACGATAATGTTGTCCGTTCGACCTGTATCCTCCTCTATCACAATAACGCACCGCATTCATTACGTATGCGACATTTCATGTAAACACTGCGTACAATCAAAGTTTGTTGTTTTTGAAAGTGAGAATTACACTGCGTAGAATATCCCAGCGTCAGCTGAATTCATAGTGAAAGAGGACAACGCACGTATATGAAATGGTGCGGGTTCGACTCTTAATATTTCGGACAAATTAAACAGCGTAGAATATTTTAATTGGTATGCTTGCCTGAGGTTAGATTAAAAACAGTTCTACATTTAAATGGAAAACAAACAATTTATGTAGCGTCATTAATAGCTTGCGGTGAAGACTAATGAGGGTTTATCTGAACGTTACGTTAACTATTCTGCTAATTACTAATAGTTCCATGGCATAGATGAATATTGTAGGTCTACTGCTAGTAATTAACTGATAAGAGACGGTTGTTAAGAGGAAATGCGGCCGGCATGTTTTCCATACAAACGTATACGCCTATGTCCTTCCTGGATTATGACACTGGAGCAATTATTTTTTAACATACTATGGACATCGGCAACTGACATGTCTCTACGTTTTATATTTTTTTAAAAGTCACATCACAAACGAGTCCTTCAACAATAAAACATCCTTCAACAATAAATAAAAACAATTAATCAAGTGTAGGTGGAAAAAACTGATTTGATGAATGTTGATTTCTACTGTTATGTATTTCTCATTCCAAGGTCAACAGGGTTTTGCAAAAAACAATTTTTCATATTTGTCATCGTCCACATATTATCTTTACAGATGATACAAGAATAACGAACACCTGGATCATAAAAAAAAAACTTTTAATACGTATAACAGCAAAAATGTGTTGTTCATTTTTGTATGTAAAGTAACTTATTGCTTTCAATAAGGGGCACATAGACTGCGCCTATCATCCGCTGAAACAGATTCTTTTACATTGATGTGAGGGCTCTATTTCTTTTGATTTAATTTGTAGGTACCTCTTAACCTTGACAAAGCATTGTTATATGTGGGAACGTTTCTCGAGCATTTGGCGCGCTGTACACCTAATTACTACAACGATTAATGCATGAGTCGTTTTAAAGGTGCTTTTATGTGTGGTGAATAACCTTTGTTTGGTTATTCTGCTATTCAAATGATTTTGAACCTCTCCTTAGCTGCATCGTGTTACAATATTAAAACCATGGTAGACATGCCTGCAAGTGGCATTTCAATGGCCAGCTTCTAGGATTCGGTGTCAAACTGATATGTCTGTAGCTGGCGTCAGCTGGTAAGTTTTTAGAAATGCAGTTGTAGAACAAAAGAAAGAGTAATTTACGTTTGTATACCACAATATATAATTATAAAGATTTTAACTTGTTACAAAATAACTTAATAAGAATATTTTGCTAAGAGTGAAACAAACAAAATATCTGGTCAAGGGGCGTAAAAACATACGAAATAATTGAAAACACGTATTGATGTGTTTAGCGTGCATGTAGCTGGCATGCGAGTCTTTCTCTCCGCTTCTCAGCGAGGGGAAAACTCAAACGGCTTGCGATTTTCTAGTTTGCTAAGAACTATAGCACACTAAATACTAGCTGAACCTCGTTACATGCTAATATGTTTTTGCGCGGAGTACAGGCATGTGTATCATCGGCTTAAATAATTATGTTTACTTCTGTTCAAAAGAACCTAAACTTGATCATTCAGTACTGTTTAACTTCCACTTAAGCCTACAATTCAACTCGTTTATTATCCACAAGCGAAATAAGACGACTCTCCGTCCGACCAGCGCTTCGTTTAATACCAAAACTTTGTGAAGTTTTTGTACTTTGCTTTCTTCACGATTTATTCATCATTCGAAACCGCAAGATTATTCATTCTTTCTTTCTTTGGAAGAATGAATACATTTCTAAAGAATTAAAGTAACTTCACTTCATTTCACTTCATATTCATCAGTGATCGAGTGTTTTTATTATAAACGATGATGTCGGCAGGTGTTCGGCACTTGCATTGAAAGTATGCTCGAATCTACTGCTAGATAAATACATAGTTTCAATTCTTGATAATAAACTTACCGACATTATCCGTGTTGTAATCTCTAGCTGAAATGTTAGACCGTCCAATACTTGTATAATAACAGATTAGCTCATAGAACGTTTTGGCTAAGGCTGTAAGTTTTGTGAGCATCTGAAATAAAAAATGTTTCCAGTTTCCCAGACATTTTGTTATGTAAACCTAGACAGAGGTAGGTAGTGTCGTAAAAAGGTTATTGCGTCTTATTATAGATGGCATCAATCAGGGGTTTATGTCATCAGCGAGTAGGCGGTCGGGCCTTGCCCGTCGGAAGCCAACCTCACGTCACCGCTTTCCACACTTCACCACACGCTAATTGGATGATCGGTATACTATCCATACCTACGCTAATGTATGGACCATTACTGTGAGCCTACAGATAATGTTTACATGAAGTCGCTTAGTTTCAAAAGCGCTTAAAAATAACATACTGTATCTTGGTCACCGGAATTAAAAGAAACTCAATGGTATGTTGCGTGGCGTTTGCTGTACACTCTTAAGCCTAGGCCAAACCAACGTGTTCAGCTCGCATATTCAGTATTAGTATTAGTAAAAAGGTACAAACAGAAATAATTATGAGGCAGCTAAGGGCCTTATAAAATGTTGCTTATTACTATTACTAAGTTAGGTTGCTACCTAATATTAATCAATTGTATCATGGTCACAGCCTTGACTGTGATAGTAATACTATACTTTGATAATCACGAAATATTGTGAAAAAAGGAAAAAAACCTCATGTTCTCATGTTACGATTGATATAAAATATGTGGTTGTTTGCAAGATAAAATGCAATTGAAATTGTCACTGATATAAATCGGTTCTCGTAAGATAGAAAACTGTAACCTACATGTCATAACAAGGAAAATATCTCTGAAGCAGGCGTAACAAGTGGGATATAAAGACATAAGGAAACTGCTTTTGTCACAACTAGGCCTTGGCTCTTTAAAACTCAAGAACATAATTATAAATTTATAGTATTAGTTCTTTATTATTTTGTGGAAACATTTCGACGTAGCGCTGGATTGAGTTAAATATACTTAGCTGGTTTGTTTACATTGTTTCGAATGACGCCTACGACACAGAAGATGTAGTAATTACCGGGCTCGCTTGCGGTTCCTTCATATCGATTTACGTCTTTGAAATGAGTCGCGGATTCGCAGAGGCCGTGTGGGCGCGACGAGTCTCAAGAGCAAGGTCAGCATCTACAAGCCAGTTGTCCAACTACCAAATAAGGCTATCCAAACTAAATGCAAATACACGATATATTATTTCGAAAGACACGAGCAAATATTTCCGAAGTATTAATTTTGTATAACATGCTCGAGACCTTGTAAAAACATACAACTATAAAATTCGTCTTCCTTTTGGACACTTGAGTATGTGGGTACTGAATGTAAATGTATGAAATGTTTACTATGAAATTCTCGGAACACATTATCATACTCAAGGTGTAATGTTTACGTTATTATCATTTATCACCGGTTTATCATTGACTCAATAAAATGAGTAACCGAGAGGTGTGTTGCGCCATCATTTTAGATTGCTTTTGTAAACATACCTACTTCATTAACAATTTCCAATACCTAGATAGATGCATATAATAAACACATATATAACTCATTCAGAATTGCACAATAATAACTGTTTCGAGATTTCGTTCTGTGTGAAGTTATTATGATGTTGATCTGGTTCGATCTTCACCTTGAAGTCACGTGTCCGTGCTGAATCACCGCCCAGCGCCGCTTGCAGCCAGCCGTGCGAGGCATTGCCTAGCATAACCATGCTAGAATGCATTACTCATTTATTGCGTAGTTATCCCGCTCAGTACGCTACGGATGACATCGCGAAGCACCCCAGCCTTCTTCCTACATTAATTAGTCAATTTCTCAGCCCCATCATTACAATGATTGTAATAAAATCTTTCTTATAATTATTTATTGTACACAGAAATAAAACAGAAATATAATAAAAAAATATTAGGTAAGGCATGTACAAAGGCGAGCTTAACCCTAAAAAGAGTTTTTTTTTTAATATTAGCAAGTTAAACTCCTCCACATACGAGTATCACTGTCATGCTTTCGTTTTCACAACTAAACTAGTCCTCCGGTTTCGCAATACGTGACCAATTTCACATTTGAACGCTAACGACTCTCCAGTTAACGCGGATTTCGACAGCCAATTTAGCGATTGCGATATCGATGAAGTAGTTCGATGAGCGTGACATTGAGCTGCTTACTCGAGTTGATTATTAAAGTTTGCGTCCAGTTTTCAATTAGGCGCCTCGGTTGGCCTCGTAAGTGAAATTGAGGCATCGGCGCTGGTTCCACGGGATGATTAATATCCGGCGAGAGAAGGTCGCGGGCGGAGTCGCTGACGTCACCTCCGCTACCTCTGCTTCCGCTCGTCATACCTACTGGACTTAATTACAAACCTTGCCGGACATGAAAGAGAACAGTATGCAAATACTATTGATGTATTTATCGAATGCTCTCATTGTCTGTGCAATATATATAATGAACACACATGCCAGGTAGGATTGCATTAAATACTGTGTTCATTGTATGTACGATACGAGTATTATTTTTTTAAGGTAACTCAATTACAAATCTCTTACAGAAACCCTCTTTCGTTTTATATTGGTTCTCATAGAAGCGCTATTATTATCACGAGGCAAAACAATATCTGTATTTCTGTCACAACCCGCAATATTGATTCGGAATCATTCGGATACCTATTGATTTCAGCTATCTAAAGCCTGATAAGAATTATCAATGCCCACTCTACAAAGTGGCACGTTCTATCAATTCAGTTTGATCAACTGTGCTCTATAAACAGCTTTACGACTTTAGGACGAGTATTATAGATGCCGGATGGATGAATCGGTTGTTGTGGTGGCGAAATAAGCACGCGTATCGTATCGATCGCATCTGATATTATCTATGCAAACGGAGCCGTGCTCAGATCACAAAAATAATAGGATTGACCTAAATATCAAGTGCAGTTTTTTCCCTGATAGCGTGCGCTTTTCATCGCTCGGCAGGTGTAATGAGATCAGTTATTCATCTTTGTGCTTATGCGAGCGCTCGTCCATTGTGCCTAGGGTGCCTATATCATACTAACGAGCGATGGGACACAGCGTATAAACTTTGCATGAGCGAACACGCTACACTCATAGCGTAGTTTCATTGTGACATTCTAATTATTATTGACGTGTCGATCGAAAATATATTGTCGGTGTAAACTTCACACTTCGTTCGAAAACTAAGTTTGACTGATATCAGACTTTTCTCTATTCACTTTGCCCTTCGCTGTGCCGTCATGCGCTATGAGTGTGAACTCATAGCGCATGACGAAGAACAACAACTTGACGATTCGCGACATTAAATTCAAATAAGTGATTATTTGAATTTAATGTCGCGAATCGTCAAGTTGTTGTTCTTCATAGTTTGGCTATCGACACGTATTCTTCAAAAAGGGGACAGGAACCACTCTAATAAAAACATATTAGAGTGGTTCCTGTCCCCTTTAGCATTTTGTAATTTGTTAGCATTCATTCATATTGTGTGTGTTCGAATATTTGCGGAAGTCCAATACCGGTTAGCTTCCGGTACTCGGGCGACAACAGGCGTGATATTCGATCTATTGGGAAGGTGCCATACCGCAGCGCATCGTTTGTGCTATCTTCACATCTATATTTGGCTTCCGTAGTTTTATTCTAACGGTTTGATATTTACCAATAATGATCCTTTCACCTATGATCGAAGGGAGATTGAAACGACCGTCCGGGGCTTGCACCTGGCGATACGTCAGTTTATCGTGACAGCTGCGGATACGCGGGAGCCCGTATTTTTTTTTTACCCTTGTATTGAATGCCCCTAATAGTTTTATGTTCACTACCATAACTGCATCATAGCAGAGCGAGTGAATTTTATAGATTTTTGAAGTCAATAATTCAGTGTATCTTAAAATCACCGAATTAAATACTACATCGACAAGTCTAGACTCTGAACTGTTGAACTCTGAGTCTCTGATTGCTATGAAAGACCTCAAATTAACGTCTGCTTGAAAAGTAACGCACGCGTCATAATTAATTATTTAATCCTCTAATCGCTTTCAATTATTAGAGCCGTAGTTATCGATATAAAAGATCTGTCTGTCTAGGGATCAGACATTTGTGTGACGTCAATCGTGTCAAATGGGTTTATAACCGAGGACGGTCGAGAGAGGGGAGTGCTGACGCTGAGTGTTCCACTCGAGCGGACTTTATCTTGTTTGTTGTCGTACTGCAGAGAGCAGCCGGCTCACTGCACCGCACTGCAAAACGGGGACGTCACTCCTGACCTACATCACAACTGTCTGGGACGTCGCCAACTCCATCCTCCGTTATTCTTCGGACAAAAACTCCGATCTCGTTTTCAATGACAAATCGCTCCTGAGTTGCGTTGGTGTGCGAACGATGCAAACAACTGGGGAACTAGGTCGGAAAAATATCTCGGCCCTTGTAAATGCGACGATTTGCGGGATTATTGTGCGACTGCAATTAGCAGCCATTACTAACGTAAATACACCCCATTATGCTGCTATGAAACAAACTAGCTTTATGCTAACAAAGCCTTGGATATAATAACTAAGGAAACGGATTTTGGAATAGAATTATTTTTTACCTTGCTTGCTGAATTTTGAAATAGACCATAATGACTGAGCACATGCCCCGCAAAGTAATTGGTACAGCTGTCAGTAAGTACATGAAAACTGTCAATATGAACTTATATCAAAGAAGCATGTCGATGTGATTAATCGCAACACATTTCTACTATTATTAATATTAGTATTGTTTGAGTACACAAGATGTTTATCTTGTATGGTACGTGCTTACCTGTGAATGATTGGGCCAATTGAGGCGGTCCATTCTCATTTTGTTATCGGCCAAACTAAAATATATTCGTGTGACAAGGTGATTTAAAATTGAAATCTTTTGTATCGATAAAGTTTATACCTACAGCGATGTTCCTGGCTAGCCACTTCAATCTATATCGAGAGCCATTGTTGTGAGAGCTAGGGATGTATAGGTTTTCTGATTTTCACCCGGGGTTCTATTCACGAGAGAATGAAAATAAAACCGACCAAGTGCGAGTCGACTCGCGCAATAATGGTTTCTTACCACCGTATAACATAAAAAACATTTTGTTTGGTAAATATCAAGATATTTTATCTGCCCATGGCTTTGCCCGCGTGGTACCCGGGTAAAAAGTAGGCAATGTATAATTCTGTTGTATAAACTATATTACTGTTTTCGTGCTTTAAGTTTCATCAAAATACGTTTAGTCATTTTTGCGTGAAAGAGTAACACACATCCATCCTCCCAAACTTTCACGTTTATAATAGATATAATATAATATAATTAGAATTGTGTTATAAATTAGTTTATACTGTGTGTACTGTTTTCGTGCTTGCTGTTAAAATCGCGTGAACTGGCGCGACCCTTTCCTACTGATTTTCGGATGCATACAAAAATGATTAGGTTTTGTTATATTTCTGTATCACACCATTTTTATGGTGAGATGCAGAAGGCAAGGCTTTATCGATAAACCGGTTATCAGAATTTCGACCAGCAACATTTGCCAATTAATTTGTTCACACAATAGAACCCCTTGAAATTATTGGTATACTGACTTTACCCACACATAAAGTTAAATAGAACGAGCTTTGTATCGTTTACATGCCTATGGGTGACTACTCAGCTATTCACTAATTTCGTTAACATGCTCTGTAGTTTTGCCAATGAGTTGAGGCCGTACAACCATGATGAGCAAATATTTTAGAGCAAAGTGGGTTGTTAATCACTTTTCTAACGATAAAAGGTATAGAATTTGAAGTTTTCCAATTATTTTCACTCAATTAATAAAGCGCACAGAAAATAAAACTCCCGATCACTGATCCATATTCCAACTCGGTCTCGTAATAATGGATATTATCCGCCTTTATAAAAGAGCCATCACAATGGTGTTGTTTGCGAGAAGTTATTCGATTTGCGCGGTAACCCTATCATTTCGTTACGTGCATTATGACGGTATAGTAATGATAAGGGCTTTATTTATGCATCGGGGACGCTCAGAGGCTCGCATGGCTCAGCCTTCAATGCTTCACTGCCTCGCGATCCGCTCTGCTGGCATGACACACATGTTAGATAGCATTGACGATATAATTACTTATTTTTATGTCTCTACGTACTGCACCCAGATGCCCACTATTGTATGCTAATCTGAGATAAAATATCAATTGGAGCTGGATCTGAGAGTGATATAAATGAAATAGAGTGCATGTAAAATCTATAGACGCGTGCTACCATTATTGATTTAACTTCGTCGTGCCTCGTGTAACTTATTCGACAAATAATTTCAGAAGTCGTTCATTGTTATTTTTACCTACTAAAAAGAATACAAAACAGGTGTTTTGTAACAGCTAGAGGTCTACCTCGAGGTAAAAATAATTTCGATTGTGTTCATAATAGTAGGTAGGTACCTACTGTTATGAACAATTAAATAATTTATAAAATTGAAGTTTACAAATGCACTAGTCAATTATTATTTTACGCAGTGTAATGTTGAAGCGGCGCAAATCATGTTCCTCCAGCAGTCCCCTAATTACACTAGAAATGGCGATGGGGAAAATTTTGCATGTGCACAGGTGTCCTGTAGTGGCATTTAAAATTGAGCGCTTCCGTCCTTTGAAGGAATGTCGACCCGGGTTTTTTTTGTTAAGTCATTTCGGAGGCCTTGTAGAGGCCCTTTAAAGCCCCAGATGCCACTAGCTCATACGAACTATTTTTCCAACTTCTATAACTTTTATTTACAAAGGTTTTCTTTGACTCCTAAGGATATATTTTATTTATAACGCAGCTATTGCTATTGTTGTCGGAAAACCGACCGCGAGGAAATTCAATTCGCTCGTGATATTTGTAGAAAGGTCAACAACGGCACGTGGCCATGTACCGCTGCGGACCAGCCATCTATGTAAGTGCAGAAAATTGAGTGAAGTCCGGTCCGCTTCGCTACCTACACGTGGAAAATTTATTAAGAGACTAAAGGTCACTAAGCATTTTTGCCTACAATTATTTACAGATTTTTCTCACTTTAACTTTTGAACAACGAGTAAAGTGACCTCTAGCTTTTTTTGATCAAGACTTTATTTACTTTACTTTACTTCTATAAGTATGTGTATGTTAGTATGTGTATGTTATGGGAACTACGACTATGGAGTCGTAGTTCCCATAACACAAGCTTACTCTGGTGCTAGATGATGCTTTGTGAAAATGTCCAGAATTATTTTAATATTATTGTTTATTAACGCTTTTTGGCTGGGGGATCCTGGTAGTCCAAGTGAAATTTTCCGCCTTCTTGTTTATGTAGCTACATTTAAAAAACGAATACAGCAATTACCTACTTAAAAAAAATCCTAATTGAGATATGGTAGAGACATTTTCTGGAAAGTGTTCAAATTAACATCTTTCAGCTCATAAAAACAACACTTTGAATGACATACGTTTATGAAATACCTTTTCATAAATGCTTGTAATAAACTTACTCGTTCGCATTGTATTTAATTCAGACTCTAAATACCTTTTGTAAACTTATTTTATTTTTTGGTCTTTTAAAATGGGTACCGCACTAAACTTGGGAATACATATAATGAAACCACTACAGGGTTGACTTGGTACCGAACTATTTTATTGTAAATATTGTTGCGCTGAGGGCTTAACTAAACTAACTTAACCTGCTTTAGATGTTTTTGGTATTGGCAGTTTACTGCGAAGAAAAATTACAGACTCGAAAAAGTACAAAGGTAAGTTTAAAAGGTAGTGGATGATGTGTTATTTACATCTGGCTTGGAGCCAAAGCCGCCTCTGCTGCGGACGTCGCATCATACGGGCGCGCTTACGAAACCGCTCCATCAACGCTGACTAGACGCTGTTGACATACTGCTGCTTGTTGCCAATATACTAATGGATTGCTTACAAGAAAGCTTTCTATGAAAACTTGCAGTTGATCCAAACTAACGACTTGTCATTTGAAAAACGTACGCCGTTCTAATGGTAGAGTCGCTCATGAATTTATTGCTTGGCATTTCTTAAAAAAAAAAGAAGCATTTTCTTCAAAGCGTCAGCGCCTTGTAACGCGTTTCTCATTTACAGCATGAATGCGGTCAATTTTCTTCCGTTGAAACAGAAAAGGACAGCTCTTTTGAACTTTTCACGCTCTCAAAGCGTAGCGTGGCTCTATGTCAACGTTTACGAGCGGTATAAGTGCTATAGGCGGCCACAGCACGTGACTCAGGCTAAAAGCGTTTCCAAGTGACTATACAATTGCACACTTTTAAACATTTCATGTGGTGTCTAAGCTCCCAGTATTTATAACCATTTCAGTTTTTCACATCAATAAAGTTCATTCAGCAAAACTGCCCAATTGTGGCAAGTATGATTTTGTTGGCAATGCCGTTGGAATGCTGCATTTTTTCCGAGTGCCCATCTATCTATACATCAGTCTTTTTCAATAGTAAGCCAATATGTTACTACGAATACCATAGCGAATCCAAGCCCTACAAAATCAATAGTCGGTAATGTGAACTCGCGTGGTACTGCCTTGAATTTTTTTAAGTAGTTCAGTAGAAACGTTTCTTTGAAATATCAGCCAGCTAAGTATCAAAGTATGCGGTAATTAAGTTCATCCATACTACAGTACACGTTTCTTTGAAAGTAGCCATCGGGGGCCATTCTCGGGAATGAGTGTGAGTGTTTGCCCCTTGAAAACTCGTCATTTACTTTTCAACTATGACTGACGGATTTTATGAATGGATGGCAACCATGGGCAGCTAAAGTGAAAATTTCTTCTTGCTCACAAAAACAAGCCTTAAGTTGGCACGCATCGTGGCATCATGATAACACGCATTTTTTCATTTATTTTGACGAGCTAACTGAATTTGTCATTCTATCGTTTGGGAATGTAAATTAGTTTTTACATTCCCAAACGATAATATAAGTTTTTTGCTCCAAATTATATTTTTTACAACTCCAATTACTATTGAAGATTCGTATCGTTCTGACCTAGCTAGAAGCGTGAAGTAGGTTGCCAGAGACGTAGCCTCAAAGTGGTTTATCTTGGCCAGGCCGCAACCCGCGCCCTCATTCCTTCTGAATGCCTTAGTCAAGTTGACAACTCATTGTTGAACTCTCAACCCGCCGCGACGCCTAGCCGAGATAAATTCAACTGCCACGTTAACGAATGGAAAAAGCGACACCGTGGAGATTACAACTAGGTACTAATTTATCACGGATTATGTTGAAATCGTCTTCCAAATATCTCGGTAATATTATTTAATTCGCTTTAAAATAAAACCAGTCAATAAGCAGCGTAGACCAGTCAACCAAACTAAAAAGCCGAAACCCTTGTTTTACCACAGATATTCTAATACTATAGTATTACTAAGAGGAAATACTGTCCGCAGGCTGAATTTTCCTTTTGAACGTTGATGTTTAATTAGGTCTGGTGTCCAGTTGGAGTAAGGTTTTAATTTAATAAAAAGTTTTTGAACATTTCGCTCGTATAATTTTGGATCGTGTACCATTTAATGAAGTTTTATTGCTGATTAAAAATGTGAGGAATTCTATTCAGCTGTGTAAAACAAGTAACGAATAAACAAAGTGCGTGTTGTTGTTGTTTCAAGATAAGCCATATACTGACTATTATTAATTTGGTTACTGTAATTGATAGGTTTCTGAAGTACAAGCCATTGACGTCACTAGGGCCCGTCTAGACTGCAGACAATAAGGAAGGCCCTAGGACAATGCACCCTTATGTTTTGTCAAAATGTGCATATTTGAGATATATACCATATATGGGAAGAGAGACCAATCTTAGACAAAATAAATATTATACTTACTAGGGATTCTTATGCCCGTATGTACTAAAGTCAAGAAGCTTTAACTTTTTCTGTAGAAACTTGTCACTAGGCATCAACTTAGGAGCTGTCAAAGTTTAGTGCGAATGGGCCTTAGAGCACCAAGACTAAATGATCTAGCCTCAAGTACAGATACTATGTAAGTTGTACGTTGTTAATTTTAATGAAGCAGACCGCGGTCGAAATGAACACAAATTGCCCAAAAACCTATTCAATTATTCATGTTCAAATTAAATGAATCTGCTTTTTGTACTCCGAGGGACACGGTGCCAGGTATTATAATTTCATGACTTGAAGGGAGCTAAATCGGGAGCAACGACCTCTTACCCCTGGTTTCTTAACGTATCTGAGCCTGTGCAGTTCCCACCCCAAATGCTTGCCCTTGAGATGTTTTGATATGATCCTTTGTGAGTATTTACTAAGATTCAATTACCGCGTTTTGCATTAATAATATTTGGGGCTTATTCATAAGAAACTAATGGATATGGCGTCAATAATATTTCCAGCCAGGTAAACTTACTCGTTCATTTTACTTTCAAGTTCGTACCTTTATTGCTCCTATATTTACGAGGGAATGTATTATAGCCGTGAACGTAGACTGCGTTTTTGTGTACCTCATAAATTTCTCGAATGGGCTCCATGTAAGGTGTATAGATACAAAATGAAAACAATAGATCTTGCACGCGAATAGTACGTTCTAACTTTACATGCCACCTATTTTTGCCCTGTTTTTATAGGTATCTACTTCAATGTTGATGTCTCAAAAGTTCTTGGCTCTAAGAAAAGGCCTTCGGCCGGCTGCTGAGCTGGGTAATTTGGGAGAAAAAAATATAGTTTGAACTTTTTTTTTTAAAATATGTCCTTTTTTTGTGACATGTTCATTTCCCGAGTCACGCTTCCAAATAAACGAAGTATGAAACGTTCTACTCTTGCAAGTTACATTATTTACATTTTAAAATAAGCAATGCAATACATTAAGCAAGTTGGTATTTCTTTAGGCAATGTAATTGTGGTCGTAACTCTTGGAGAGAAGCATGAAAAGCTAGAAGCCCTGACAGTAACATAGGGCTGACCCAAGAGTTTCGTGTCAAGCTTTAGAAAAGAAGACCTCATTATACCCTCGAACGCTTGTTTCGCGCCCCGACCGTGAATATTTATAAAGTTATCCCGATCACAATGGAAAGGATTTATTATCAAGATATTGGCTAAATATTGTAATGCCTGATGCCAAGCGTCGTTTTGTTTTTGCCCCTAATAGTCAACAGTTTAGGTACCTATTAGAAACTACTTTTGGCTAGAATTGCGCCGTAGACATCCTATTTCCCACGCAGTGGTATCGTCTTGGCAACTTAAAATTAATAATTTTAACAAGTTACAATCATTAAGCAGGCGAAAACGAAAATGACAAACATAAAAGAATATTAAAATTGAGCCATGATGCCACAAAGTTACTTGAGATGTAGTGTACATCTAAAATACTTCTGTTTATAGTTTGTTGGCTGTTTTCAGCAAGAACTACATAATACTTCATTAGCAAATATTGCTCATCAACGTCACAGCGAATAAATGCTCGACCTTAAAAATAACATCTCTGTAAACAGTTTTACACATGTTCCAGATGTGTTTCCGATAAATGTTATTTCTGTAAGCTCAGGAAGTAGCTATTCCTAGTGCAGAGCTTTATTTTAAGGTTGGCACACATTATACAACAGACTGAGGTGTTACGTGGCGTTCTCTTTAGTTACTCGTAGCACATGCCTAG
The DNA here is from genome assembly GCA_958496245.1 of Perizoma flavofasciatum. Taxonomy (NCBI): domain Eukaryota; kingdom Metazoa; phylum Arthropoda; class Insecta; order Lepidoptera; family Geometridae; genus Perizoma; species Perizoma flavofasciatum. The sequence goes on along the minus strand of OY292434.1, from coordinate 8,673,562 downwards.
ATACATGAGTCGCAAACTTGCAGTACACATTGTGGCTATGAGGCTGGACAAAACGGAATTCTCCTTTGAGAATTTCAGTTAGTTTGCTAAACATAGCGGAACATCGAGCACTAGCACTGCTGCTCGGTATTTTTTTCCTAGAATTAAGACTTATTTTTCAGAAAAACTTGTTCGATTTGATTGACAGCATCACCCTTTTGTGTTAATATACATGATCTGGATGTGCCTGCCACAGCCAGACACACTAACGTAAGGTACGTTAGTGTGTCTGCCTGTGGCGGGCTAGTGAAAAGGGTGCTCCGATTTCAATTTGGTTTTCTATGAAAGCGTCTGCAAGATGATTCTGAGCTACGTTTGTTTATTTCTGGAAATTGGTATGGACATTTCATCACCTTTCATAAAGTATGAGGGTATGCTGCTGGAAAGTTAAAACTTTTGTTTCGACGACTTTTAAAGATTAGTAGTACCTATGAGTACACAGGATTCCGCGCCGCTTGATTGCAAAGTGAACCATCGGACTAGGACTATGCCAACGTGTCAATTTCGCCCCCAAGCCTTTCTATAGCGGCCAATTGACTATTATAGTGGGTTGGCATACTAAGTTTGCTTTACTTTTGAAATTAGTAGCGCGGATTTTTTTTGTCTAGTTTATACCTGCTATTGTGTGTTCCGATTGGAACAAGTTTTTACAGTGGTTCTTAATTTTGTTTCAGGGCGGATATCCAGCGAAGCTCAAGAAGGTCCTCATAGTGACAGCTCCTCTGTGGTTCAACGCGCCCTTCCAGATCCTTCGACTGTTCGTCCGCGAGAAGCTTCGCGAGCGCGTGCACACCGTGAGCGCGCCGCAGCTCAGCCTCCACGTGCCGCACGCGAGCCTGCCCCGGCAGCTCGGCGGACACCACGTGCTAGACCACGTCACTTGGTAACTACTCATTCAAACTATATATTTTGCCGTTTGATCTGCTTTTAACTTTTCTTAGGTGTCACCACTACCTACTTTTGGCAAGAGAAAACACAATATGCTCACGAGTTTAGTCCCGATGATGGGCAACCACAGTTCATATTCATACTCATTCAATGGCTATCTTTCTTTCAGTGGTCTGCATTTCACTATGTACCCGGATAGTTCACTTTTTACTTGAAGACGATCTATATGGCGCGGTGGGAGAGTAGCCGGGTTTTATTCCCGCTGTGGGACAAAGTATGCATGTTTGGCAAATATTTTTTCCGGTTCCGTCTGTTGTGATACAATACAATATAGGGAATCTTAGTGTGGTATCAGGACTATGTATGAGGCTGTTGAATATTTATTATGAAACTAATCCCGTGTAAGCCTTTACTTCGTTTTTCTGTTACTATTTATCTTCGAAACAGCTTATCCAATCGAAATGCGTTTTTTTGCAAGCGTAAAGTATGACTTCAGAAAGGTTCTTAGTTAGGTTTACATAAACCGCTACATATTAGACAGAGCCTGTCTTCCAAACTTTGAACCTCTAAAACGCACAGCTTGCCTGTCCGTTGAGTCAAGTCACGCAACAATTTAATATATATAGGTAAGAAGATATTTAGGTAAGGTTGCTTTCAAACTATTTTGTACATTATAACAGAAAACGTAAACTCAACAATCTCAGTGGGAAAGTTCCGGAGTGTAATTACATAATTTATTACCCTCGTGCGGTCCTTTGTCTAAACTAAACAGAAACAAGGCCATAAATCAATAAGAGTTATCCTCATCTTAAGAACTTTATATTAATTGGACACGAGAAGTTAATTCGAGACGTCCCACTCTATATTTAAATTTTTAAATAGAACTCGTTTGAGCACGTACTTACGGCAGATTACGTTTGAGCGGTGCCGTATTGGCGAAAATGTAAAATCAATAAGATAGTACGTGCTGTCTATTCGACACGCGTGACTTGAAATGTGATCCTACGTTCAGTACGCAAATTACATCATTGCAATTCGAGCTAAGTCTTCTATTTGATCGATAGGTATCAAATCCTTAGCTTTAGTATAGGTACTGAAACGTTTTCAACGATGATGGAGTGTGGATTTTGTTTCCAGGTTAGAACACTGCAGAAATTGTTACACAAACAATTTACAGAACTCTAAGCTAGACGAATATGTGATCAGCAATCACATACCGCCGGCGAAACCACAAAATGGTAAGATTTATACGATACACTACGGAGAATTTTCTGCATTATTAATTTCTTGACGACCTCTGTGGCGCAGCGGGCGAAAGTCCGCCTGAGACGCAGAAAGTTGCGGGTTCGATTTCTGTCACGAGACAAATGTTTGTGAGATCTGCAAATATTTGTCTCAGGTCTGGGTGTTTTTTCTATGTATAATATGTATGTATTTACAAAAAAAAGTATATAATATGTAGTATATCAGTCATGTAGTTCCCATAATACAAGCTCTGCTTAGTTTGGGGCTAGATGATGCTGTGTGAAAAATGTCCAGCATTATTTAATTACTACTAAGGCGGCTTGAATTCTGTACAAACAAATAAAAAAAAACAAGTTTTCTTTAAATTGCTTTTGTTTAAATAGGTGCTTGCTTTATATTGTATTTCGACCTTTGTTCGTCTTAATCTAGCTTAACGTGGACTAAAACAATAGTTGGTTTAAAATGTGTGAGCACTTGAGTACTACTGTAAAGGCTATCCGCCCCATATTACTAACTTTGCCTCAATTTTTATCGCTTAGCTTTATCTCTGTTATATTGGACATTCTTGCTTGAGTCTGGCCTAAGAAGGTCACATAAACCCATGCGTGTGTTGCTGCCGACCGACCCCATTTGACCGAATTCCATTATCCAAATTGTTTTTATGAATGTTCTATGAACTCTTTTCACTGCGGGTACGGCGTGAGTTCGTACATAATTGAAATTACTTTTTACATCAATGAATATAAAATCGTAACGTGACGTAATAATAATAATAATGCAGGTCATTTTTCACACAGCATCATATTCCCCCAAACTAAGCAGAGTCTGTATTATGGTCACTAACTGACTATCAAACTACTTACATACTTTTTTTAAATTCATACATATTGTATATAGAAAACACCCAGACAAATATTTGTAAGATGAAGTTTATATGTAGAAAACTGAACGTGAACGAAGTCACGGAACGTTGTTTATATTTTTAGGTAGCTTGAACAGGAAAATATGAAAACAAAAGCCATTATTACTACGGAATACATATGGGGACTTCCAGTTTAGGTAACATTCAAAATACTAACAAATTCGGCACCACCCTTCAATTATGGGTCCATATTAACATTAAAAAGCTAGGGGATACAAAAAAAAAACAGTAATGTCTCAGATCATATTTGGTAGGTGAGCTTTTTACATCACAAATTTAGAACGAAATATTGCCTTCATATCCCTACATACCGAGTCTAGTATTAATAGCTTGCGACATTCTAATTTCGGCATCGAAAGCGAGATATTTAGCAATTCCCTTCGGTACGGTATCGAGATTCGACGATTACTCTGCCAATCAATATCTCTCATTTATTCGGAGTGCTCCAGCAAATCTCATATTTGCGATAAGTACCCAATTGCATGTAGCAGCGGTTGGTCTGCAGATATTTTTTTCGATAACAAAATCGTGGGCTAAAGGTCGTGCCATAGTCTATAGCTCTATAGACACAAACCGCGTTGTAGCGAGCTAATATTACTAATATTCAGATTAATATTTGTTTAGTTCGGCTATAAACTTTGGCGCCACCTGTATTGGTGACAAATGAAATGCTTTCGACTTTGTTCGCTTGGTGGTTTTCCAAACTAAGTTCAGCCTCCCGCTGCATCCCTCAGGCTTTGAATTGTGTAAATTCATCTCATAATGTACATTTACACTTTATAGTTCCACTCCCCAAGTTTCTAGCTTCTTGTGGTTTAGCCAGTCTGTAAATATCTATCGATAATTAATATCGTAAAAACGGTAATTTTCACTTACCGTACTATCGGTGAAGCACCGGCTAAGTTTCAACTCATTCCGAGAGTTCTTCATCAGGGTGAGTGATCGCGACGCTCTCCCTCCGCGTTGCTTTGTGCATAAATAGGCACCTCAAGTTACAATACTTGGATACCTATACAATATTAATTTAATTTAAGAAGGGCAGACGCTGAGGATCGGGAAACAGAATTTCTTGTCCGATACTCAGAGTTCCAAACACTAACATTATGTCTACAAATGGCAACTGAACCAGACAACCTAATCTATTTTGTAAGATTTAGATAAGATATAAATGTAACCTATGTACTTTGAACAATAAACAATATTATTATATCACAAAAAAAAAATGAAAGTTTAGATGTTTGTAGAAGATTGTATGAGTAATTCGTTTTCGTCAGGTATAATAGAACGCGAAGGTGAATGTGACATGAGCAGCGGCCGCGCGGCCCGCCTCGGAGACAGCAGTACAGACATGCACATCAGCGGCGACCCGCCCTACACCTGCGACCCCAGTCCACTCAGGTACTTGTTACACTCACACTAGCAGTATAGTAGAGCTACTTTGTACAAGAACTCGTCCGGGGAAGTACTACCACCATATCTGTTTCTGCCGCCAAGCTGTAAAGCTCGCGTTGCGGTGTTCCATTGAAGGGTATGTGTGTCGGTTAGTTACAGGCACATGAGACTTCTCAATAATGTCTCAGAGTCGGCGACGGGCACCTCTGGTGTTTCAAGCGTCTATAAGCTACGGTAACCGCATACCAACTCAATTATGTCTTAGAGTCGGCAACGGGAACCTCTGGTGTTGCAATTCAATTATGTCTCAGAGTCGGCAACGGGAACCTCTGGTGTTGCAAACGTCTATAGGCTACGGTAACAGCTTACCAATTCAATTATGTCTCAGAGTCGGCAACGGGCACCTCTGGTGTTGCAAACGTCTATAGGCTACGGTAATAGCTTACCAATTCAATTATGTCTCAGAGTCGGCAACGGGAACCTCTGGTGTTGCAAACGTCTATAGGCTACGGTAACAGCTTACCAATTCAATTATGTCTCAGAGTCGGCAACGGGCACCTCTGGTGTTGCAAACGTCTATAGGCTACGGTAACAGCTTACCAATTCAATTATGTCTCGGAGTCGGCAACGGGAACCTCTGGTGTTGCAAACGTCTATAGGCTACAGTAACAGCTTACCAATTCAATTATGTCTCAGAGTCGGCAACGGGAACCTCTGGTGTTGCAAACGTCTATAGGCTACGGTAACAGCTTATCAATCCAATTATGTCTCAGAGTCGGCAACGGGCACCTCTGGTGTTGCAAACGTCTATAGGCTACGGTAACAGCTTACCAATTCAATTATGTCTCAGAGTCGGCAACGCGGAAGTGATACCTCTGGTGTGACATAATGCATGTTTGCCACTTTAATGTTATAAAAAAAGCACTGATGTGACGCTTTAAAGCTGAAGGCTCTTATCGCATAGGTATATTAGTAGACCGCTGGCAAAGATCACGTAGGCCCCCCACTCGATGAATCGATGACATCTTAAAGGTTATAAGGTCGATGGATGCCAAAGATAGTTTGTCATGGCACTCTTGTGGGGAGACCTATGTCCCACAGTGGACTTTTACAAGCTGTTGGTGTAGATGATAATTATTAGGCTGCATTTTTATTAAACCAGGATTCACGTTTGTTTAGTATGTTTTATTCTAGGTTCAGATCTATATGTATTTACACCGAACTTACAATAAACAAACTAAAATAAATAAATCCTTTTGCATACTTAACGATTCCTCGACTGAACTCAACTCTATCTTCGGGGTCTTTAACAAAAAAAAGGTAATATGATAGTTTTTATGTTTCCTACAAAATATAACATAGGTATATTCAAGAAAGAGTTAATAAGCATCTACTGGGTGAGCGTGTTTAACATAGTTTACCATTTTCGTTTACCATCAGGCGAGGTGGAACCAAACGTAAATTCATTTTCAATAAAAAAAAACATCTCAAGTGAAACAAACACAATTTGACCAAATCAAATTAAAATTGCACTCTGATCACCGCTGCTTCAAGCATACATAAGTTCCGAGTTTACCTAGTCGTATTGCGACGAGGTTAGTATCGAGGCGGTTTTTAGATGTGACTGGAATACGTATTCAACTGGCTAGTGGCTGCAAAACTTTTATTTCTGTCAAAATCAAGATTCATTTATTCATTAAAATCACAAGGATCACTTTGAAAAGTCGGTACAAAAGCCGAGCTATATCTCCCAGAAGGAAGCCAAGCTTCAAAAGTTGATATTGCTCCTAATTAAAACTTTACATTTGAAGCGCCCACTATTCATTTAGTTTGAGTCGGTGAGATTTTATCGTTGTCATAATGCGACATTCGCATAAAATCAATATACAAATAAATGATTTTATTACGTTGTAAACATAATTGACTTTACAAAGTTTAGGTTTTGGTAATCACTAATCATCATAAACAAAATATAGTGGTCTAAAGCTTCTAAGACACACAAAGCGTGTCGATTAAGAGTTTAAAGAAACCTGTCAATTTAATTAACACACGCTCGCGACTTTAAGCCACTTGATGAAAATCTTGAGTATACGACTCAAGACGGTGAAAGATTACCTCCCGCTTGGTATCCACGCTGATCTACGAAGTGAGTGTTTTAGTGCACACTCACATTTTCCGAGTAATAAAATCCATTGGTGTACGACCGGATTCGAAGTCAATGATGTTGTAAAAACTAATTATATTCCAATATGTGAGCTTTTATAAGTGAAACCAAAATTCACGCTGCCCACAGCTGATTGGTGTATATCATGTAGAAATGTAGTCACTCCTACTCGTCTTGATACATAAATAAATAATGAATAATACTGGACGTTTTCACACGTCACAGCATCATTTAGCCCCAAAGTAAGCAGAGCTTGTGTTATGTGAACTACATTACTGATATACTACTTATATTTTTTCTTGTAAATACATTCATATTATACATAGAAAATATCCAAACTAAACAAATATTTGCAGATCATACAATCATTTGTCCCGCTGCGGGAATCGAATCTAATAACTTACTATAAGGTCCCCTCTTGTACCTAAACTGAATATGAACTTTTTTTATGGTAGTAAAAGAAAGTTCTAAAACTTTCAGACCAATAACTTAGTGTCGGGATTACGAATACTGCGAACATTTATCTTTTAGATACTGTATGTAATGGAACAGAGGCGACATTTCACAAGTAGTTATCATTTATTACCGACGACGTAAGGAACCCGTATATGCGTTAGATGTAAGAGGTTATTCGTTTGTTTGTCCCATTATTTTTATCCGAAACGGCTAATCCGTTGCAGTTTTATTAATTGATTTGTATGACTTCAAGGATGGTTCTTGTGTGTATTTTTGTCAGTGGCATCGAAGCTCTGAAACGGATACGATTTCAATCGGTTTATTTTTTCGAAAGGTGGTTTAATCGGTAATAGGTTCCTGAATAGGTTTTATCGCCTTACGTTACTAAGGACCGCTACAAAAAGATATTGGAATTTCGAATGTTTAATGGCGTAACTGATGGTCATGTGTTTTTTTATCTAAACCTATATTCTTATGACTTTTGATTCAGGTGTCTCATTATTTCTTTAGTCATCTGATCAGATAAGTTCATGGAACTCTAGGGGCTCGATAGCTCTCAAAGTTGAGCCTTAAAAATTAGTTTGGGCTCCGTCATAATACGAGTACGTTGGGGTACGCCTACCAATTCAAGCGTGGGCGAAGAGATGTGCTACGTATATTTTCCGGACATAGTACTTTATATTCTAAAAATACAAAATTCTAGCTGAGACGTATCCCGGCTTTGCTGTAAAAACGCATTCAATTAGTAGTAACCGAAAATGCAAACAGACAGAGGGGCACACAAGTGTCTGAGATTGAAACTTCTTTGTTTTGTCAGAAGCAAAATGTAGACATACGAGTATTTAGTAGACGTCTTGGTCTAGAGATGCAATTTTTGCGTCTGGCGGCTTCGTTTTGAGAAAACGAACTCATGTAAAGGAACGAGTCCGGCCGCACTGATACTTGGATTTACCAATAAAAAAAAGTATTGGGTTTTCTATTCAAAGTCGCCAAGCTAAGCGTCTATCGACTAGCCTGGCTTCTCTCCTAATCGGCCACTATGTATCGTAGCAAGTTGCCTGGCTTCCTTATCGCCTAGCAGCCTTAACGCTTAGATGCAAGCAGGGCGGCCACGGCCAAACTAATTGAAAAAATATTTAGGCATTTAACGTTTATCTTACTACCTCTACGTCATTCCTATCATTCATCATATTAAGCATGTTTGTTTTTATTTACTAAAAAAATCTTTCTCACGTGGATTTGTGATACAATACGCTTCAGTAGCGTGTGCAATTGAAACGATTGTTTGTTGTGATGTTTTATGCCGAAGCCTAATGTAAAATTTGTTTTATATTTGTTGCAGGAATTCACATGGTTACAATGGCGACATGAAAGGCAGGCACATAAACTCTGGTGACGAAGACGATTTAGATTTAAGCAGTAAGTATAAATTAGTATACATGATGTTCCTGAAATTTACAGAAGAGAATGAGCAGAACTTCGGTTAACAAACGTTTCTGATAGACAAACTAAAACCGGTTTGCTATGCTATGCAAACTTTTGAAGTTGCATTGCTGAAAGGTATGTCAATTTTGACATTGTCATGTTTGTTTACTATATTTTTTAACATTTTTTATTGTAAAAAATTGAGAATGAATAGAGAAAATAGAACCACAGGTATGCAGCAACCATAATCTTCTCGAAATAGGCCATAGGTTAAGATTACATAAGGCGTATGAAACGGGTATGTTGTTATTTTTCCATCGAGATTCCGGTCGCGATAATGCGTTCATTCTTACTACTTTAGTATAGTTGCGAACAGGCGAGAGGAAATGCGTGTGAAATGTATTACGCATTCGCAATACTATTGCTTCGTGAGTATTATTACTTGCTTATGGAATGCTATTTGATAACTCTTTCGTTTATTTTGCTTTCGGTGGTACTTGTTTTATATATTTTTGTATCAATTAAAAGTTAAAGGTGGCACGGAAGTTCATAAAATTGATTTTGCTATTTATGTTCATTAAGGTTTTTAATACATTTTCTCATATAATATTCAATCGACACGTTTTGTTTTGTGCTTCTGTAATCATCCTTCTACTATTATAAACGCGAAATTTTGTGAGGATGGATGTTTGGTTACTCTTTCACGCAAAAACTACTGAACGGATTTTGATGAAACTACAGTATAGCTTATCAGAATAACACATAGGCTAATTTTTATCCGGGTACCACGCAGGCGAAGCCGTGGGCAGAGCTGTAAACACATTTTATGATGTCTTTCTGTAATTTATATTTATACTGTTATTTAGGTATGCGTCTTAAGAATTATTATGTAAAAACGCTTTTAGTAAAAATAATTATTTATATTTTCTATAAAGAAAATAAAATTTTAGGTGTATGAAATATGGATTACATCACGTTGTAGTTTCCTTGGCTGTCTGATTGAATTTCAACTTTTTAGAAAAGTTAAACGAGGTTTTCATTAACCCTCGGTCTCATTCCGTGTCAGAAGTTTTCGTGTAAGGCTTTTAATTTTCGCGTTATTCATTGACCAAAATAAGGTTTCCGAGCTATTTTCGTACTGCAGATTAATCTAAAGGAGTAATTTCAATCTCAACGCAATAAAACGGAAAATTTCAATCATATCGGCTCATCATTGTAAAGGGGGAGGTGGATTAAATTCCATATATTTTCCATTTGTAAATAAATATTTATTGCCCATTCCATCACATTGGATGATGAATTTATCAATTTATTTAGTTTTTTTTGTCATGAGGTAAGTAGAGGAGTAGGTAAGTATTTCGTATAAAAATCAGGAAGTCATCTGCACATTCTTTTCAGCTTGTTGTTTATGACAAGCGTATAAAAAGAGCCATTGGATGGTTGCAGCTAGAGAGTCTACTCACATAATGTTAAAAATAATCGTTAATCATGTTTAATTGTACATGTCGAACAGTCGAAGGTAATGAAGAAGTTAAGATATTTGGCTACACGTCTTCACGTCCTAGTACCTTGAGACCTTTCAATACAGTTGGGTTGGACCCGTCATGTGGGTTTTCTCGGTAGGTTTTTTTCAAGCAATGGAAACTAGCTAAATCAATTTCCGTCCCCTATCTTGTCATGACATCCATGGTGACAAACAAATCAATGTATGTTGCTCGTTTAAAAGCTTTTCGAGGTGACTTTGCGGAAATACAATCTATGATTCAAAAGTAATATTTAGTTACTAATTCCGCTTATTCTCTATTCTGGCGTTCAGCTCAGCATGTGTTGGATATGTTACCGCTGGTTTTCAGTTGTAACCAAAACGTGGAGAAGGTAGTGCAGCAACTATCTCTCAACTAGTTTTTTTTTTCAATGAATCTAAGGATACCAAACAGTTGTTGTAAGATGTGTGTATGTATGTTTAGCGCGCGGCACGTGGTCGTCGGGCGAGGTGTCGCCGGGTCTGTCGGACGAGGAGTGCGGCGCGGGCGGCGGCGCGGGCGGCGAGAGCCCGGCCGCGCTGCTGGCGCGCGTGCGGGCGCTCGGTCGGCGCGGCCTGCAGGCCGAGTACGAGGAGATCCGCGCGCGCCCGCCCAACGGCACCTTCCACAGCGCAGAGTGAGTATGTGTAGCGCGCAGCACGTGGTCGTCGGGCGAGGTGTCGCCGGGTCTGTCGGACGAGGAGTGCGGCGCGGGCGCTCGGCCGGCGCGGCCTGCAGGCCGAGTACGAGGAGATCCGCGCGCGCCCGCCCAACGGCACCTTCCACAGCGCAGAGTGAGTATGTGTAGCGCGCAGCACGTGGTCGTCGGGCGAGGTGTCGCCGGGTCTGTCGGACGAGGAGTGCGGCGCGGGCGGCGGCGCCGGCGGCGAGAGCCCGGCCGCGCTGCTGGCGCGCGTGCGGGCGCTCGGCCGGCGCGGCCTGCATGCCGAGTACGAGGAGATCCGCGCGCGCCCGCCCAACGGCACCTTCCACAGCGCAGAGTGCAGCAGAGCCTGATGCTGATTCGAGGTTGAAGCTAATAATTCTAACTTCAGTGTTTTGTAAGGTCACGCCCTACCCAAAATTTAAGAAAAAAACGGCTATATTCAGTCGCTCTAAATACATTATCTCTTCTAGGTTGCCAGCCAACATAGCGAAAAACCGTTACAAAGACGTTCTGTGTTACGACCATTCGCGCGTGCGTCTTTCGCAAACGGACCCTGAAGATCCCACGACTGACTACATTAACGCCAACTACGTCGATGGATACAAGCAGAAGAATGCCTATATTTGCACTCAGGGTGAGTTTTGTTCTCGAATGCCACCAAAGGGTATTCGCGCTTACCACCCGACAGTCACACGCATAGTTCACATCTTACACTAGGATTCCTTGTGTCGTTGATATCAGGAAATAAGATCATGCTTACATTTCTGCCGCAGCAGCATTCAAACCGGCTACTCGTCTGTCCGCTGGTATTTCTCGAAGCATTCAAACGCTTGGATTTTAGTGAAAAAGGCGTCTTGTTAGACGCGACGTGGTCCTAAGAGTGACTTGGTCCATTATGTGGCAAAACCGACAAAATAAAAAAACAATAATTTTGTTAAGTTTGTAGATCCAAAAAGATGAAACTGCATTTGGGACTATTATAAATCGATCTTCTGTTCTCGTATCTGTATCTTATATTTTTATGAAAACATTTTCATCCGAGTGACAAGGAAAAGACCTCACTTTTGGAAAAAAAACGGCTGCTGAGTATGAGGAATCGCTGATTATATCTGTTCTCTAATTTAGCCGTGATGTTATAGTAATTACGCTCTCATAAATGTTGGGATTCATTGGTACTCACATAATAAGTTACATGGAGTTTTATAGCTGCTTTTAGTACGCTGCTGCCGCGGCTCTAATTATCTATGCAAATTTGTGATTTACCCACGATAAACAGGAAGGGCTGTTTACCTGTTTTTGGTGTTCAGCTAAAATTACTCTGTGTTGTTTTCATAGCCGTCAGTTTTCCGCGAAATTTCGTTTAATCTTTGATCGCTTGTTTGTAGCAACGCCAATTCTTTGGAAATGAAATGTTAGAAACTAAAAGTCTGAATTCTTGCCAAGGAATTAGACATAGTAATTTTACAGAAGTGATTTAAACATACCATTATTTTTTTAATGGAGTCTGCATGCAACGCTTTCCATATGACAAAAATTCAAAATAGCGGATAAACTCAGCGAAATTGCGAGCCACGTGTAACGTGCAATGATAAAACCGATAGATGCTCCCCTCCCCTCTGGTTTCAGTTAAATTCAGTTCTATAAGTACTTTTCCGCGAATCGGCTGTGTACTGACGTAAAACGTGTTCCACGGATTATTGACTTGAACCCATTAGGAGTACCATGGAAATCCATGAGGCGGATTCACATTACTCTGTAGGTTGTCAGTTCATATATTCTTATTTTTCGATTTCGCCCAGACATATTCAATGTGAATCTAACCGTACAAAATGTATGAATTCGATATCGTTTACGAGCGCCAGAATTCACCTTGAAAAATTAATGTAAATCCGCATTTAGCTCTCAGAATATGGTAGGCACCAAGTACTAAAGCTTTACCGGGATATTTGTTTTTTGTCGCAGAACTTTACTAAAATAAAAGCTAATTCTAAACATTTTGTCTTTTTTTGAAATTAATCGTTAACTTTTGAAATAAAATTGTGCCGTCACTCGTCATTTTAACAAGCCTCTCCATCCAAAGTTTGAATTGTAGAGAGCGCTTATAAGCTATAAGACCACCCATTTAACTTTTACTAGAATTCCTTTTTTTTTGTTATTCGTGTAAAGTGTACAATATTTTCATTCATTCACCAATTTCTACCCATTAGAGTGCCGCTGAAGTGAAACTTTTGTAGACTAGTTTGTTATTGATAACGGCGTGTTAACTCCGCGCTTTTGTTTGATGTTCAAAGTTCGCGTAAGGTCGTTACGCGTTTTGTTTGCGGCTTTGGAAATTGCGTCCCTCCGGAAATAGCCCCCGGCGTTTAGACGTATAATTGATTACGGGGTAATGATGGCGCAGTTTTATATGATGCCACAGAAAATATTATCGTAGATAGCGCATCTATTGACTGAGTGTCGTACTTTTAAAGATTTTAGTATAGTTGATTAACTAAACACCGCTTTGTATCTGATGTGTCATTGTTCAACAATTACCAAAACACTGTTTAGCTAAACATTTGTCTAAATTTTTTTAGAAAACACTAGCTTCTGCCCACAGCTTCGCCCGCGTGGCACGCGGTTAAAGAGTACCCTATGTGTTGTTCTGATGTATTAGGCTATATTACTGTAAATTTTCATCAAAATCCCTTCAGTCGTTTTTGCGTAAAAGAGTAACAAACATCCATCCTCACAAACTTTCGCGTTTAAATATTAAGTAAGATTGCCGTTTGTAAAAATAAAGGCGCGAACACCAGTTCAGCCGATATCCAGTAACAGTTGCTACTTCTCATTTAGCTACTATCAATTCTGATGTGTTTACATGATGGTACAACTGCACCATCATGTATAGAACTCTATGCACGATGCTCAGTTCAAAGCTTAATCCTATTCGTCCAAATTACAAAGTACGGCTTAAACACGGTAGCACATATAAACAGGAATTGGTAATGAACCATCATTTCAACGGGATGTATTCACACCAATCAAAGTGAATCTTTAAATTTTGGGTTAGATCGTAGTATCATACGCAAATTAACCATATACCGAATACTATTGTATTATGGTCAAATGAAGATGTATCTAGCTAGTACGATCTAGCCTAGTGTTCTCAGAGCCGAGAGATTGAGAGATTTTTTTTGAATGATTCAAAAAAAATGGGACAGCCTCTCGGCTCTGAGAACACTAGGCTAGATCGTTCTCTCGTCCCCAAAACACCTTATCTATATCCCTTGTATCTGTATATATGTTGCACATACGTAATTAAGTCAGAATCTAGAATTTGCTACATCAGCCTTGCAGAGGCTACACAGAGCCTCTCAAGGCCTCTGCCTCTGCAAGGCACATACTCTCACCATGGTCCCAAGGCTCTTTTCAGGGCCACCATACCTCAACGGTCATGCCCTCAGGGGCATGCTGAGTGACCAAAAAATAACCAGTAGCACGACTATCGAAGTTCGTTAGACAGTGTCCTTTGCGTTTAACGACATTTGTAGACCGGCCGCCGTGTAGCCGGCTTTTAAACGCACGAGGGGCGGATTCGACCCCAATTCCTATCAAATGTTTGTATAATCTACAAATATTTGTTCCTTGGAATAATATGTTCCTTAAATCTCGATTCTGGTAGTTTCTGATACCCACGACACACAGAAGCCTGCGAACTTTAGTGTTATCCTACCTCCTACTTGAATCAATATTGTTCGACAGAATAAGCTTTGGACAAGTTTAATTATATTTTCCTCCTGTCTCTAATATATCGACTCGTGTCCAGGTCCCCTGCCGAAAACGTTCGGCGACTTCTGGCGCATGGTGTGGGAGCAGGGCTCGCTGGTGATCGTGATGACGACGCGCGTGGTTGAGCGCGGCCACATCAAGTGCGGGCAGTACTGGCCGAGCGCAGCGGGCGTGCGCGACGTCCACGCGGGCTACGCCGTCGCCTGCGAGGCCGTCGAGCATGACGACGACTACACCGTCACGCATCTGCTGCTCACCGACCTGAGGGTGAGTCAGAGTGGCATTGCATGCTCCGAGAGTTCCTAAGCTCTTTATCTGCAACGCAAGGAGCCCGTAAATGTGTTGGGCGTAAGAGGTTGTACAAACAACCTCTTACACTGCTCGTTTGTCTGCTAGTTAGTAGAAAAATGTTTGAACCGAACACCGGGCTCAGTGACGCGTATTGGGAAAGGCGCGTGTGTCCAGCCCAGCTGTGGACTGATGATGATGATACAAATGTTTGTCATCGAAACAGCTTACCCGATTGTAATGGTACTGAAGTATTTGGTCGCCACTGCGTCAATTATTTATTTATTTTTTATTAGCTCAGGCCTTGAGTATGTGTGTTACATTCCAGACGGAGCAGACCCGCAGTATCTGGCACGGGCAGTACAAGCGGTGGCCGGACTACGGCGTGCCCGGCGGCGGTCGCGCCATGCCCTTGCTGCGCTTCCTGCACCTCGTGCGCCGCGCGCAACAAACCGCCTTAGCCGAGTGAGTCGCTGAACACATCACCGACCTTTCCCACGATCTACATCCTCGCTTTTATACTCAGTACTTAGATCTGTGAGGATATCAGATAGAGGGTTGTTAGTTTGTCTAGAAGCTTTCGAATTTTTGATATATTTTGGTACTTTTGACGAGTAACATGAATAATTTCTACCTTTAGCTTTAACTCATCCACGATTCGCCCGTGTCGCTTCCGTATAAAAAGTAGCCTATGTCTTAACTATAAATTGTTGATAATTGAAAAAAAAATTGCGGCTTATGCTCTGGATCAAAAAGTCATTGTATATCTAATTATAATAATAACTTTTTGTTGACGTTTTTATTTTGTTTTCAGTCTCGGCGATGCGTGGGCGGGTCACAGTAGAGGGCCGCCGATAGTCGTGCACTGCTCCGCCGGCATCGGCCGGACAGGTAACCTTCACATTTGTACAGTCCTTAAAATACTCTTAAAAAAAGCCCCCCAAAAGCCCTGCATACCATACCAACACGTCCTATAACTGGACACGAGTCAGTCCTATAATTTCAAATGAAAACACTTTTATCAAAGAAAATTATTATTTCAATCGTGAGGTATTCTCAAGGAGAGACCCAAGTGGAACTCGAGAGTTGAAATTGAAAGATGTCGCTCAAAATGTCAAGTGTGCATGACTTGTCTTGTTCCTAACAGACCAACTTAGCACCTATGGAATTATCCTTTTTAGAAATAGTTCTAATAGTAGAAAAGTAAGCGTGAAGTATTTGCAGGGGATCCAGACAACGCTTTTGCAGTTTTCTTAGCGACATACTTTGTAATACTTTGACAACGTTTTCTTAGCCACATACTTTGTAATACCAGGTACGTTCCTGACTCTGGACATCTGCGCGTCGCGTTTGGCCGCGGAGCGCGTGGCGGACGTGCGCGGCACGGTGGAGCGCATCCGCGCGCAGCGCGCCTTCTCCATACAGATGCCGGACCAGTACGTGTTCTGCCACCACGCGCTCATCGAGTACGCGGTCAGTATCACACCTTACACATATCTACCTACAGTAACCTACAGCCTCACCTATTGCTTACCCATTTTGACATACTTAGATACACATTCAGTGCAAAGATACATCTTTGAAGATACCAAGTAGAGGGTACACTCTCTAGCTCTTTCTAGCTCAAGGTTTGCTAAAAGAAAACTCTTTTTAAGATAAAGCTCGCCTTTGTACATGTCATTTATGTTAGGAGATAGTAAATTTGAATGTAATCTATTCCAGGTTATGCAGGGCTACTTAGACTCGGCAGAGCTAAACGGATTCGACGAGGAAAACGATGAGTCGGAATGAAGACAGTTGCGCCACTCTTGCGTCGTGCTGTGAGCCTGGTACCCGCGCAGGCTGCCAACGGGACTGCGAGCCTAGTACCCACTGACTGCAGAACCGCGCAGACTGCCCACCAAGAGAGTTCAGAGAGCGTCTAGACATAAAACTTATATCATCTTCAATTGACACACTTGAACGATGAAAAAGAAACAGAAAAGGTAGTGCGTGATATGTCTTGCTCAAGAGCTTACGGACAGGATATTTTTTACGGATCCCTAAATTTGCCTGGCTCTTTCGTAATTATATTTTGAGTGTTGCAGCAACGACTGCGTCGTGTGCGAGTGATATCGGGTGGTTTTTTGGCAAAATATTGTCCCAAACAGCAAGTGATGTGTTCAAAATCTGAGGTGCGGTCTGCATATGATGTAATTCAATTGTGCCGTGTAAACTAAAATACCATATTAAACCAATATTTGTCCGTAGCGCCTCTGTGGCTGAACTAAAATCAGCTCATAGTATAAGTAATATGAAATTGTATAAAAACACGTTCCTGAAGCAAGAATAAAAACAAACCAGGATTGGAACTCTGTGACTTGAGTATGTATTCAGTTGCATATTTATGAATCTGTGTAACCAAATAATATTTCCGTAATTATTTAGTTCTTATTTATTTATACATTGTAAGAAGTATGGCTGTGTAAAGTTTTTGTCTGTAATTTGTGTAGTTGTATTTTATTTCGAAGGTAACAATCATTTTGCATTGTGAGTATTGATTTGTCCATTGATCGAAATTGTTGAAGTTCAAATGTTTGGATACGATTTATAATAATTATACGTTTTTGAGGTGCTGGTAGGCTTAGATCATTCACGTCACTACAAACATTGTTGTATAAGCTAACGCCCATCTCAAGCCATATTATAATGTAGACAAGTCGTTACGAATTATTATAAATTACAATTTTACGTAAATAGACTGAATAATGTTATATGCTCCAAATCGTAGAATTCTCCTAAACTGAGGAGTTATTCGTTCAATTGATTTAATACTTATGATAACTTACTACTTAGAATACTTAAGATGTTGAATGAAATTTCGCCACAAATGAAATATTTTGATGACAGTAGAAAATATTTAATCTAAATATTATTTTCAAAAGATTTATAGCAAAGCGACATATCTAACAGAGGAATATTGTATTTTGAATCGCCGTCCTTTACGCAACTGACATATCGCTAAAGACGTTTTCTTATACTTTCAAATATGTTTTCTTCACAAAAATCTCTTTCTATGGCCTATGCCCACTTCAACTCTGCTTGTAGAATTTATTTACATTCTGAACAATAATTAAGCGTACAAACATCAGCTCTTCAAGTTTTTGAAATGGTTTATGCAATGCTCATTTTTAGAAACAGAATGTGAACACTTTTTACTACAAAAACTATTAATATTGTCGAGGAAGTCGCGGAAGAAGTGTGTCGCGATCATTCACCCTGAGACTCTCGGAATGAGTCGAAATAGTGTGCCTGCATCGATAGTGAACAAACAAACAACCACTTACCTCAGACACGTTATACCGGATACTTGCTTCGCAGGTACAAAATGCTTTGTGCAATAGAAGCAGCTTCACTAACGTGCGTCCTTACTTTGAAAATTCTCGTTTACAATATTATGAAAGTGGCAATAGAAAATATAATAAAAACCTTCTAGCATAAGCCTGTTCCGAAACATGCATTCACCCTTCGCCAGTACATACATCATTTTGAATACAGTGAAATAGCGCAATTAAACTAGATTCTCTTATCTAAATGTTATTTTAAGTATAATCAAATTGTTAATCTAAAAATCTGTCGGTTCTTTTATCTGTAAATATTATAATCTTTTGTTCTAAAATCTAAATTAAAACTCTGTGACATATTATGTGTGAAATAAAATAAATTGTAATTTATTTACAAGAACATTTTATTTCAACTTTCATTATTTTTAACATCTCACAAATCATGTTGACATTCCACATTTTATGTGAAATTTCAGATTGAGGTCGTTTTGGTTATACATTTTCATGATATTATTAATAAAGATAATTTAATAATAAAGATATTTACAGACTTCAGTAGGTTCGTTATTTATGTATATTTCCATGGCACTACTTGTGTAGTACATAAATCGTCTTGTGGGCCTATAAGATTGGCCTTATAGGCCAGTCTAGGCGTCAAGCACGGAGACATCGTTGCCACGGATAAACAGCATCGGAGGGAGATCTTTGCTAAGCACCTCAAGCCACGCCATATACAGCGCCGCAGATACCAAGCCCTGCAAATGAAATGGAAATAATGGAAGAAACTGTCATAGGAAGACAAGTCTTTTTATGTCATTACGTTCTTATCAATGTACGTATACCGGGTGAATACACCTTTATTTGAATTACGCATGCTTTCAATGAATATCATAATAAAAATGGAAATCTACATGTCCTATTAAAATAAATATGTAGTAGTAGATATAGGTACTTAGAAGTCTACCTCATACAATTAAATCATTGTGTGTGGTCTTATTTTAGTTTTCGTCGTGATCGCGTGGGGCAATGTCAAACATTCACATTAAAATAGCGCTCTTACAAATTGATATAGACCTGTTATATGTAGACCGTATCCAAGAACATACTTAGAATAGAGAATAAAGGACAACAGCCAAGTAACATTTTTGAATGCGGCCGAAGTTATGGCAGATGGCTTACCTTTCTAGGCAGCGGTAAGGACATTGCTATGAGTGAAGCTCTAGACGAATGTTCCAACAGGAGCTCTCGTAATCGTAAATGCCTGCATGTCTTCGAATACTGTCTCTTGAATTCCGCATCGGTTATCAAAATATCTGAAACATTCAACATTTATTGACATCAGCAGGGTGTCATGTTTTGCTGAACTATACTAGTCTATGTATTCACTAGGCAACACTTTTATACTCGCGTCGTATAATGAGCCCGTAGGCAGCGCTGCAATTTACATTGGGAAACTCTTCGCGGGAAGTCGTGAGAAGAGCCGATCGATTCTACTGTTTCCAGGAAGGGAATTAAACATCACCCACCTCTCTCTCACCCAGGGGAAGAGATCTGCTCCGGACAAACACGGTTTCCCAAAGTTCACTCACTAGATTAGTCTATTTGGGCAGTTCCCAGCCCAGCTCCAGCCCAGTTCCAGTTCCAGCTCGAATGTCTAACAGATAAGATGTAGCACTTAACACACTCACAGTAGGAACAGTACGTCTGTTCAACATGGCTTGTCAAAGCATTGTTGAAGATTTAGACGCGGTCTAGTTGAGCAGACTTTGAACGTCTGCATCGCGTAATACACAAAGGTGCTGCGGACGGCCGCGGTCGTGCGCGGCGTAAGCCTACCGTCGGTCTCGAGGTTCGGCGGTGAATTACCAATACCCTCAATTCAACAGTAGAAATTGAACAAATTATTTTACCACTTTGTTGTTGATCAGTTTTGAAACTCGCAGTGAGGCTGTCAAATAGCTCCCAGGTGGCGGCCGATGGAGCATTCGAGATCCCTCGTAATAATATCAACTCCGTGTAGTCTATCCGATACTTCGCAAGCAGGGCTTCCATACTACAAAACAAGAATAGAGAAGTTTTTGGAAAATCATTTATTTTCATTGAAAATGACAACCTTTTACTTAGTTTATGTACCTACTCCAAATATAATCGTGAATCACCTACTAACGCTCATATTCCTATATTCCCTTGAATTTATGAATTTGAGGGTTACTTGGTAGGTAATTGATGGTTACTTGATTCACGATGAAACTCGGCTTGAAATAAGTAGGTACCTACTTGATTGACTAATCGATCAATGTTATGTGAAAAAGGGTGAAAAATCTGTCCAATAATGTAGTAGGTACTTTAAAAAACACAAAAATTAATACTTTTATAAATATACGACCAAGCAGCAGCTATGTAGATTTATAAAATCAAATCAATAGAAAATATCGATTGAATCTCATTTTCGCTATCGACTCGATTGTATTTATTTTACACATCGGATATGAGTTAAATAAAACAAGTAAATAAATATCAAGCAAAAACATATTTTATCGTCATCATTATCAACAGCCTGTAGAAGTCCACTGCTGCACATAGGCCTCCCTTAAAGAGTGCCATGACAAACTTTCTCAGACTTCCCGACTTCCCGCAACCTTTAAACTACAAAAAACAAAAAAAAAACACATTGCGCTTCTACATACTATTTCTCAGCGTCCTCTCTCTTGTGCCCGCTTCTAGGAAGCGCAAATATCCTCAGTGGTTTTTTCTCTTTCGAACCCCGTCTAGCAATTATGTATGGCAGCAGGATATTCAGACCCCCATCATCATACAGCCACCACGTGTCTAATGGAGTTTCCTGTTAACAGTATCTAGTATTCGCTATGTAGGTTACACAATGATGATGTGGTGTTACTCAGCTAAACGAATTACTGCACAAATGCATTTTGAGTCATGTTAATAGATTTAATTTCAAAGGGATAAGGCACAAAATAGCAAGAAGATGCCTAAGTATGTTATATTTTTAAAACTATCATGGTTATGAATATATTTTTTACTAAAAACGGAATTATTATCATGATTTGTGATTGTGACTTTGAATTTACTTGATCACGGATGGAGGTCTTTGCGGGTGGATGTTAGTGGCAGATAAATCTATTTTCCCTCTTTCTCGCCCTTTAATTGTGAACAATACCACTACCACCGGTTTCACTGTCACATTCGAGTATATCTCACTAGTAGGCTACTACTTAGGTTAAATTGTATTTTGATTCTTGCACAATCTCACCTCACCACTTGATTCCAGGCTCCACATAATTGAAAACCATATTTTCAATTATAAATTCCTGTGTCTAATCTTAATATGAATTGCCTCATATACCAGTCTTGGCACGTAATGGCATGGCGTTCTGTTGAGATTACTTGGTGCATTGTACAGCAACTGTGCCGAAATGTCAGGAACTCCCAAATTCATCCCGTTTTTAGTAAAAATATCATAGCCACATTTTTATGAACGTTCTCCATTTCTTTGCGTAGTAAGGTTTATAAGTAGGTAAATACATAATGAAAATTCTAAATAGTGACAATGTTAAATTGCAAATTTTACTTACAGTTTCAAATGACAAGGGTTCATACATGGACATATTGCGTTTTATTTCCGAATAACTGACTGGAATCTTTGAACTGTTTTTGCGCACAGTAAGGCCTGCTAATTTGTCTGTACTTTCATTTGTCCTAGCAACTGAGCCATCTGGAAAATATAATACTTGCAACTTTAAAAATGTATAGCGATCGCGCACTTAGGCGCCTGGTAACCTAGTACATAAGAAGTATGTACTAGGTTTTTCAAAAAATCATTCGTATGGCTAAGTTATGCACATAACTTAGCCATACGAATGATTTTTTGGGGTGGTACTATTTTTCTGAGGGTAAAAATAAGGAATGTAAATTCATATTGGACTTTTTATCAACAACTTTATATTGAAAAAGGTTTGTTATTTTTTCCTCAAAAAAAAAAATGTTTATTGTATGCCCACCGGATACATCATCCTCATGGTCGAGTAGTGATCCATCTATGTCCGAGTTAGAATGCATGAGAGCGACGAGTTGCGACTGTATGTGCTGGCTTTGACCGCGGTGGGCGGGCGGCGCGGGCGCGACCACGCCGCCGAGGAGCCGCGAGGGCCGAGCGCTCTTCGGGGTTCGGATTATCGCCACAGCAAGTTGCTCCTCAATAGCGTTCCTATTACACACATATGTATCTAATAAGCGATAAGACCGCCCATTGTACAACAGTGTCAAAGTTGTGGTACCTACTTATTTAAGATGAAATATTTGGTGTACAGTAAAGTATTTTTCATCTATCTACCTAAGTTTAGACGTTTACTTACTCCGGGTTGCCGTATCGTTTCTCTATGAAAAACTACTAAATGTTTAAAACGTGACGTATAGGTTTATGACAGTTATTGGAATCCGGAGTTATCATTGTAGAATGCAGGGCATATGCAGAAAATGCCCAATTCGCAAAGTGCGTTCCGATCTAAAGCTTCCCAATGCGCAAAAGTCTAACTCTCAAAATGCTTACCGCTCTACTTAGGTAGATAGATTAGATTTGGTCAAATGACTATCTCGAAAGGACTTTTCCTTTCTGTAAAACCGTCAGTTAGGTATTTAAATGGTTCATTCTTAATGACCGATTCTCAAAATATTAATTCTTTTAGTTTTTGAGAAGCTTAGTTAAAATATGTTTCTTAGAAGAAAATAAAAAGAGATAAAGATTTTATTTTTTATAATGCTGGACATTTTTCACACATCGTCATCTAGCCCCAAAGTAAGCAAAGCTTGTGTTATGGGAACTACATGACTGATATACTACTTATATACATATTAATTTTGTAAATACATACATATTATACTTACATAGAAAACACCCAGACCGAGACAAGTATTTGTAGATCATACAAACCTTTGTCGCGCGGCGGGAATCGAACCCGCAACCTTTTGCGTCTCAGGCGGGCCTTCGCCCACTGCGCCACAGAGGTCGTCCTCTATATCCGTCGGTTATATTTTTATTGATTAGGTAGTTAGGTATAATTTGATACCCTGTACTCAGCGTACCTAGACAGAGCGTTCATACTTACTTTACCTGCCCCAGCAAGGCATTTTGCATAGAAATTATCAATTTGTGCATCTGTCACAATTACAAAACCATTTAGTTGAAAACAACTTATAACAAAAGCATCCAAAGGGTTACTCACTGAAGGATCCTCACATAGCTCCCGAGGGCTGTATGAGAACAAGTGACCCATTTTGACTTGAATCCTATGAGCATGATGTTAGGCTGCAGTCTCCCGAGGCCGGCGGACTGCGAGAGCGCCACGACACCCCGCTCCAGGCTGATGCCGGTCAGAAGCGCGAAGAACGCACGGTGTTTGCGAGACTGGAGCCAGTCTTCGCCCAGGTTGATACGGTTCGTTCTTTCTGCGTTCGGCATATCGGCCTGAGATGAACAGAATTGATATTGTGCATGCGTGATTAGCTTATTACGGTACGCTAGCGTAGTAAATTATACTACAAAAAATTCACGAGTCCAATCCATGGTCATGTAGACACGCAATTTTTAAAATAACGCCACAATATACACAGCTAAAAAACTGTTTTCTACAGCCAAAGAGTTATATTTTCAAATATTGTATTTACTTTAAAAAAATGTTTATGTAAGTGGCCAGTTCCGGAAACACTATAGTGCGCCCTAAGTATAGCTCGTAACAATATTGATTAGGAAATCCTCCTGCGGACCTACAGATAAGGGTGACATAGACAGCAATCGCGCGTGACATGCTCGACGTAAAACTTATAGACCCAGTTCTAAATGTCGAAATCCGAAGACGCACAAAAATAAGACATAGAGGAACTAACCACTACGTTTAATCAAAGACGTCGGCTTTGATTAAGGAACTAAAGACTGAATGATGACCGTCGTTTTGCTAGTTTTGTATTACGCGGCTTTTGGTGGACCTATTATATACGAGTATACCAGACTGGTTTACCAGAAGCCGCACAGATTAAAGAATTTTTAATCTTCTATGGTATTTGTGTATATTGTGTTGTAATTGTTGTGGGGGAAAAAATATATATTTCTATCTATTGTCATCTGTGTATTTTTTAAGCAAAATACCTCTTCCACATCTGCCACGATCATAAATGATCCCATCCTGGTGATTAAATGCCCGATGTCCAGTAGGGTTGGCCTCGCGTACGGTTTCCCGGCCATCACCAGGAGCTGAGGGCTGTACGACTTGACGTGCTCGGCTCCACGCGAGATCTGCAGGATCGTGGCGATGGTGTCCTGATAGCGTTTTGCTTCAGTACTGCTGCCCCAACTCGCGTCTTAACTCACAAAAAAAGTGTTAAAGTTAAAAGTTAAACACAGGATGCTCCAGAATATATATTTGTCATGATTGCCATCTGTTATTTTATGTACTTAGCGGTAAAACCGCTGAATGTTCCATCATTTTCTTCAAAGAAAATATCCGCAAAAAAAAAGTTAAGAACAAAGGTTGTTACTGACCTATTAGGGTACCTATAGAATGACCCCTTTTTATAATATATATTCTATATAACTCACCGAGTTTTAGGTAATATTATAATTGTTACCTGGTTTAGTGTAAAGTACCAGGAGGTACAGTGTCATGAAGATAAAGGTTGTTATCAGCGCCATCACCCAGCTAATGATCATCATTATAACCACGCACAACAGGAACCCCGTCAGGGACAACCACGAGTTGTAACACTAAAACCAAAATAGTATAAGGTCGACAAAATAGTATTTGACGACCTCTATGGCGCTGTTGGCGAAGGCCCGCCTGAGACGCGGTTAGATTTGGATTTCCGCCGCGGGACAAATGTTAGTATGATATACACATATTTGTCTTAGGTCTAGATGTTTTAAAAAGTGTCTGTAAAAAAATCACCTGTGTCAGATCGCAGGCACGGACAAATTGATCAATTTGATTACTAACACTCTTTTCACTCATTTGGATGTGTTAACCTGCTGGCTAACTGGTTAAAGAGTGGGAGAAGCATTAGGGCTGTTCATTCCCGATTATTGAAAGTATCCTGTTGCTCAGCAACGTACACACAATACAAATAACGGAGACACAATTAGTTTGGGGCTAGGTGATGCTGTGGGAAAATGACCAGCATTATTATTATTGTAATAACGTGCAAGACGTTATCTTACTCGGAAGGTCGGTCTCCAACTGATCGGCTGAACAGCACCCGCATGGAACGTGCAGAAATTGATCAGCGCATACGAAGCCAGGTAGAAGTTCGTGATCAATGGTGCTATCGTGTTCAAATCAGCTGAAACAAAAAATATTTGATACAAATAATGATTTGTAGTTAACATTTAATATCGAATGCGATATTACATGTTAACTAATGATCTTTATAAAATATGAAATCCACCTGCGTATGTATGCGTTTAAGTGTGTATTCTATCACACATCGCTTCCTTATGATGTGTGCAGTTAAAAACCTATCTAATAACGTTTCTTGAAGTCAATTACAACGATTACAAAAAACTGGATGATAACCTGTTATGCCGTTTCACATTCCGTTGCCTATTGCAGCCAGCGTCCCGAGTTACTTGTGGCGATTAAACTTACAACCCATGAAGTCATACAAATCTAACCAACAGACTAACCAACTCTTACCCCAACAATTATACGGGTGTCTCAGGTATTCTTTTTTATCAAAGATGATAAATCAATTGTTGCTACACTTAGTGCTACGAAAGGTCGTAGCACGCGGAGCAATCAATTTAATATTTTATTGAAAACCAGCTTGCACAATAAATACATTTCATTTCATTTCATTTCAACCTTGTATGTAATGTGCGTTAATTAACACTAATGCCCATCTTCATGATTGGGTAAATCATCTTCGGGAAGATGATTTACCCAAGGGATGGCAAAGAATAAGTTTAGACCGAGTGGAATGGCATAAAATGGAGGAGGCCTATGTCAAACGATACTCTGACTGCGAGGATACTGGTGTCACAGTATCATAACATAAAACATGTAATATTAATATAATTAGTATGTAAGCATTTATAAATAATTTTGTGTAAGTAACAGTCAGCGAATAAAGGCTCTTTTTATTTTTATTTCTAATGCCCATCTTCGCTAACGACAAACAAGCTAAAACCCAAACGATATAGACTAAGTCACGTCTAAAACAGTTTTTCAAAAGAAACCTGTCACAAAGTTTTTACGTAGTTGCTGTCGAAGTTTACTGAAGAAGGGAGTAAAAGGACTAGAATCACATTCTATGCCTTACGCCGGTCGGTGCAAGCGATGTCCAACCAAAAGGAACTGTGGAGGCTCCCCCTTAAAGTTACCCTCATTATCCCATCACCTGCCCTTCTGTAAATGCATACATTGATTTTAAAGTATTTTTCAGCAGAAATCGTAGCAAAGTGTTGTCGCTTTGCCACGACTTCTGCTGAAAAGTAAATAAAGAGTTACTACAACTGCACCAGTAACATGGGTATCCAAGACCACGGTTTTGTTGACGCAAGACAAAAATAATTCTGTCTCTCTTTTGTGTACCGTAAAGAATAGATAAATAGATAATTCTTTATTGCGTTTAAAAAAACACTAACACACAAGATAGACTGAAGTAATTTTCATTTTCATTTCCGCAGGCAAGACGGCTGTCTTGCTCATGCTAAGCCTGCACGTTGGAATTCTTACCAATCAGTAGGAAAAGCAGCGACACAAAAAACGTCAGAACGTATCCTCTGTACGGCTCTCCGTGGCGTCCGTAGGGTTTAGAGAAGAAGATAAGTCCAGGGTAGATGCGGTCGACGCCCAGCGCTTGGATCAGGCGCGGGACGGATAGTAGGTTGGTGAGTGCAGTCGATAGCGTTGCTGCCCAACAACCGCCGTAGATCAGGGGCCCCCACAGAGCCATTAGTTGCATCACCTGAAATGTGCCTATCATTGGCCCGATACGAAGTAGGATATCTTGCAAAGTTAAAAATAATAATATTGGTCATTTTTCACACAGCATCATCTAGCCCCAAACTAAGCAGAGCTTTTATTATGAGAACTACATGGCTGATATTTATACTGTAAATACATACATATTACATATAGAAACACCCAGACCCGAGACAAATATTTGCAGATTATACATACATTTGTCTCGCGGCAAGAACCGCAACCTTCAGCATCTCAGGCGGGCCTACGCCTACTGCACCACAGAGGTTATTTGGTTTTTAAAATAAGTAATAACCCACACTTATGGAAATAACAAGAATTCATAATATTCCAAAAGTTCAACTTCCTCGGGGCTCATACCAACGACCTCCTTGTAGGTGTATCATCAGCGCTTCGAGCCCCAATCCCAAGAATTTCGACAAGGCTGGTAACAATATCGTTGCTTAGTTGGTATAGCACCCGCGTACCAAACGGGAGATCGAATTCTGGGGTCGAATTTTTGGGATATTATAAATTCTTCCAAAGGTACGTTGTAAGTACAGAGCAATCAAGAATTTGACCTACCTACGTGTTGTGGTACCATGCGATGGTACTCTTAGTTACTAATATACAGGAAATCCTAATGTGGAGTCAGGACTATGTAGTGTGTTTTTCAATCCTTCAGAGTACAGTTCCACATCAGACTTACATTGAGCATAAAGACAACTGTTTTGCCTACGGAAGAGTAGATAAAAATTACTTCTACCACTATTTTTCTTTCAGTCAGACAAAAGGGAGACCGTATTGCACACCCCTGGAAAGTACAGCCAGTATTACAAACCATTTGGTTTGAATTATCTGGGTGTGCTTTCCATGGTCGTACAATACGCTCCGTACAAACTAAACATATGACGGTATTGCACACCCCTGGAATGTACACCCCGGATTTCGAACCAATATTCTCGATGCTCATTGGTGGAGAATTCGTTATATCCTTGACCTCTCATTGGTCGATGCGAAGTAGTCGCATGACGAAGACGAGCCTCGTTTGCACTGAGTAAGTTCTAATATGTTCAACCAAGAGTTGCCATTGAATAATGCAAACAATAAGTTGATGTTGGCCAGAAAAATCCTTCCTAGGCAAATCCGTCTTGGATTGGTTAGATTATTAGGTTAATTGAGGATCGCTATCCGAAATTTACCCAACAAATTTGTTTTTTTTTTTAATAATAAAAAACTTTAATAAATAAATAAAACCAACCGGTTAGTTTATCTGCAAAATACGACATAAATAGCTAATCTACTTACATTAATATACTAATAGCGTTAAATACTATGGCAACACAGCACTTGCCCCTTGATAGCACTCGCACATGTAAACAGAGCATGAAATTGGTTCGTATTCCATGGCTGTGCATTCCAGGGTTGTACAAAACTGGCCGTACAAGGTCAACACGTGTAGGGAATGCACGCCCAGGAATGTACGCCCAGTATTACAAACCAAGTATTTGAAACCAATGGTTTGTAATACTGGCTGTAATTACCAGGGGTGTACTTTCCATGGTTGTGCATTCCATGGACGTACAATACACGAACTCAGACAAAAGAGACAGAGTGACAGATTAATATTGTTCTTTCTTCCGAAGACAAAACCATTGGCACCCAAGTGCTAAAGAGCGATCTCGCTAGTAGAAGTCTAAAAATGACAATCTCATAATTGACACAAAGCTATCAAAATGTCACAATGTCGAATCACGTAACATTATTTGGGTAACTCCTTTCTACGGCGTAGAGGGTCTACGGGATAGAACTACTTTATTTACCTGCCATTATCAGACTCATGTAGTAAAATTTTGGAAACCATATGGCCGAATATCATATCGTCGCGTCATAAAAATTCTAATGTTAATAATGAAGCTTATAAATATGTACATGTCGCTATAATATTTGTAGCCAACTGTCATGTCTAAAATATGGAAAAATGCTTGTAGCCAAATACAAAAATAATTACATTATTTTTGTATATTTCTAGCATAAAAGGCTATAAAAATAATAATTATAATGCCTAGTATAATTTAATTACATAATATTATTTATTTTGTAAGTTAAAGTTTGTTAGTTTGGATGTAGGAGGTAATTCTTCAAAACTACTCATCCGATTTAAAAAAAATATTTCACCTATTTCCAAGGCTGTGTATTCCGTTTAAATAAAAGCGGACTGTCCGTGTAGACCAATTTTTCAAAGTAAGTCGAAGAAAAAAAGTTCGAACTAATGTGTTTCTAACGAACGCTATTTTAACGGTAGGATCTACTTTTTATACCCGGATACCGGATTTCGTACCCGTACCATGCGTGGGCAGTAGCAGCTAGTGATTAATAAGTAAAAATATTCCTTACCTCATAGTTATTGTGCAGTCCATATTTACAGTTTGGTTTGCAAGCCTCAAGAATAGTTACGTTTAAGTTAGAAGCGTCTCCACTAGCATCTCGCAACGCTCCTATGCCGGCTAGCACGGCCAACGTCAGGTAGCTAGTCAGCGATATGCCAAGAGCCAGTAATGTGCCTTTCGGAATTGCCGATGCTGGATCCTGGGTATGATTTTTGAAAGTCAATAATCAAATGAGTAAATTTTAGGAATCTCCATGAACGTCCCACAAGACTTTAAACGGTGAGATTTTTCACCGATATTGTTCGTTAAAGACAAACACAAATTGTTTTCTTAAAAATTAATCTTACCCGGAGATCGCCGCAGATATTAGCTCCAGCTTGGACCCCCGTGACAGCTGGGAAGTACATGGCGAACACGCTGAAGAAGTCGTGTTCCATGCCCTCGCTTTTTCGGAAATCAGGGAGCCAATTCTTCTGAGCATTTTCCACTATAATAAAAATAAAAACATTTTCTTACCCCAGTACTCACCGATTACAGTCCTAAACGGAAATCGACGTCTCATTTTTCCTTTAATAAAATACGAACCGGTTCCAATTAAAGCTGTATACCGATAACGTTTCGTTTCTCTGTGAAAACTGGCCAAGTATTCTTTATGAACTCTATCCATTGCTAAGTATTAGAAAAGGACAGGGTTAGAGTTAGCGACTTGCTAAGTTAACGAGTGATTATGAATAAGAGGGTAAGTATTTTAAGGAAAAACGAAACGTCACCATTTTACGACTGTAGTTGAACCCGCCCTATGTTTTTAAAGTATATCTAAAGAAAGACGCTGGTTGTCAATTTAGAACAGTAGGTGATTGGAACTCGGGGTTAATTCGAAACAAGCTCTACTTAATTGTGAAAAGTGTAAAACTTACAATTAAGCCCAACGAAGCCTTGCGCGATTTGTATTTTCCTAAATGGCCCAACGCTGGCTCCAACAATATAGTTGATGAGTGCCAATACAATCACAGTTATCAAGAAATTCTAAAAACAAATTAATAAGATTAGAACTTAGAACATTAACTTTCATGTCAGTCGAATAATGTGCATACATACACACATACATACATATAGTCACGCCTGTTTCCTGGAGGCGTAGGCAGAGACCACGGATTGTTACGATCCTGCTTCCACTTGCTTCCGATTCATTCATCCTCATCAAATTCTTCATACAAGCTCGGCGATTTAGTGTACTTCTGGCCAGGTTTTTCTCTAGGATATCTCCAATTTGGTCAGAGTACGTTTGCCGAGACCTTCAACTTCCAAATATCTCATTCACGCTCACTTTTTATACTTTATTGTTAATTTTCTTTAATCCATCCTTTCTACATGCCCAAACTATGAACCATTCTATCGAATTATATAGATAGAGAGATAACTCAAACACAAAAATCTAAAAATCAACTAATCAACTAAAACTAAAGAAATGCACAACGGGCGATCTTATCGCCCCAGTCTAAGGAGTAGAGTAGAGCACATTTCCAATTGAGAACTTTCAGGTTTAGGATTATTGTATTTATTTAATTAAAACGGTTATATACGCCTATAACATTAACTAAAGATAATCAGCCTACTAGTACTACAAATGTCAACGTTGGGACGTTCAGATGTTTGCTAATAATCTCCGTAGCGGCTGGACCGATTTAGATAAAATTTGAATCAGTTATAATTCGTGACCTAGAATACATATGTATTTTATCCAGGTACCACGCGGGTGGAGCGGTCATTCAGTCAGTGGGTCAGTCACGCAAAGATTTCATACACTTTATGAAGCAGCAGTAGGTGTTCTCGCACACCTGTGTTTTCGTCTCCCAATCCATCCCAACCGCGCAAATGACACACATGACTAAAAGCGCAATAGCTCCGACGATCCTGACGTCATTCACGCTGTTGTCCACAATCTTCAGGCCGTGGGAACGCAGCAGCTCGTTCAGGGAATCGCAGAAACCTATGGTGTTCATACTAGCTGCGACTGCGTTGGCAAATGCGAAGATTATGCCCACGGATGCTCCTAGTTCCGCTCCTAGCGATCTTGAGACCAGGTAGTACACTCCACCTATAACAAAAATAAACAAATTATTTTTGAAAAAAATTTAAAACTCCCATTGTGTATTTCAGTAATTGATTTTCAACAGCGCCCCTAATGAACATAACATCCTTGAAGAAGAAACATAAATTGATTACGAAAAACCAGATTTTAATCTGATAAGCAGTTTCGGAGATAACAGACAAGCTAACAACCTCTTAAGGTTAATTCACATCTTCAGACACCGTACGTGGCAGACATACACATAAAAAATATTCGCGGCCCGTGTCTGTGCGGACACGATCCGCTCACGCGCGGTATATGTAAATACGCCCATAGAAAATGTATGTAATAATATTTTTAGGAAGAAGTAACGTACGGTAATGACGAAAAGCTGGCACAGACACACAAAGTTCTACATATAGTACAGTCAACACAATCTACAGTTCGACGTGAAAAATACAAATACATTATGGCTTGATCATAATGTTGACCATAGCTATCACCTCCGCAAAGCTGACCATGATAAGGGATTGTTATACCTCCTTGCAGCTCCCCATTCGTGCAAATGGCGCTGAGCGAGAGAGTGGTGATGACGCAGACGACTCCGGACAGGAATATTATGACTAGGGTGAGTCCGATGCCGGCTTGCGCCACGATCCACGAGATACGCAGGAAGAGCATCACGCCCCAGATGTTCAGAAGACATGGTATCAATACCCCCTGTAATAATCTTCATTTTAGGATGTGGCCGAGTACAAATGAAATTACTTACACCGACGGCCTGCCCGGGTACACCCGAGTGATACCCGAAAAAAATAAAACCGACATCAGATAACGGGAAGTTAATAAAAAGTGCAGTTAGGGCTTATATTTTTTTTATGAAAATTGGTAAGGTACCATAAAAAAAAATTGGTTCACAAATGGCGATGATATCGCGTTTCATACACACAAAAAATACAGACGAATTGAAAATTCGAATCCTCCTCCTTTTTTTAAGTCGGTTGATAAAAAATAGTCCATGTGCTATTCTATGTCTTGTTCCAAATTTCGTGCAAATCAGTTCAGCCGTTACGGAGATATTGAGCAAAACAATCAAAACTTTATTTATTTATTTATTTAATACTTCCGCACAAACATTGTAATGCTAGGAGGACTTAATGCTAAAGCATTCTCTAAAAGTCATCCTGGGCGTTCAAAAAGATGGTGTGGCGTGTCTAGTAAAATGTAAACTAATGTTATTTAATATAATAATATATAAAATATTGAAAATAAACTGAAACAAATAAATAAAACACTTAAATATTAATTGGTGGTGGCATCACAGAGGGGGGGGAGTTGAAGAGACAAAGTAATTAATGGTTCATCATAAGAAAGTGTTCCCGTACCGACTTTTTAAATGACTCCTTTGAGTCGATCTGCTTCATTTTTAGGGGCAAATTTTTCGCATTTATAATTTTAGTAAGATTACTGTCGGTAGGTTTAATGATACATCCAAATCCTCAACGAGACATTGTAAATCTTTTCTCTATACTGCTTCTTTCAGAATTGTTCACTGGGTATTTTCAGGGCAACCGTAATACCTCAACATGTTCCCTTATTACACAAGCAAAATGGCTATCGGAACAAGACGATTACCCTAAATATGCATGGACCAGATATGACTAAATTTTCTAAAACTTGGGAATTTGCCCATTTTTACGTTTTCAATTTACGTATTTTTACGTTTTCAATATTATGCATCTCATAAATTATGTTGGTTTTATATAGGGGGTTTCATCGAAATAAATGATGTCCTGAAGTTATCTTACAAGAAAAAAGTCGTATTTGGATCTTATTGTCCGTTTATTTCCTATGATCGCGGCAGGTTTACCTATTCTAAGTTCAGTAGGATATGGATTTTGATTTTAAACGAAATAATGTGATTTCGAGAGCTCGATCAGTGGACAGGCAGTTAAAGAAAACGTATAATCTGAATCTACCAATGAAGTCGGGTACCTGAATCCATCCTAGTTTTAACCCTCCAAACGTGGTCAATTCTGGCGTTGGGTTGAGGTGTCCGCCGTTTGCACTTGAGCACAAAGATTTCTGTCAATAAAGAAACTTTTAATCATTTTTTGTTTGTACTCAGAAGTTTAAGACTAGGCACAATAAGTAGATTGTAAAATATCATAAAAATATCAGTGGCAGGTAAGGTACTTACTTTTTTCTGTACGTTTTGTGGATTTACGCTTATTCTGATACTACCGGTTTCATTAGAACTGCGCCTTCTCAAAGTAGATTTTGATACTGAATAAAAATTTGAAAAGTTAAAATAAGTATAACAGCCTACCTTATATTAGTAGGTACTTATTTATCTTATTACTTAATTGAAATTAGATACCTACTTAAGTAGGTAATACCCAACTGCTATTTATACGATTCAAAGCTTAATCATCGATGATGAAGGCGCTAAAATATGTTAGCAATATAACTACTTAATTTAGAAGTCGAATAACATTTTTTAATAAACTTTCAAGGCCTAATTTAACCCTAATTGGGTGAGCAGAAACTTAACTTCTTGGAACTTACATATGTCATCAGGGTCATCTAAAAGCTGGACATGCGCGTCCCCATAGGACTGAGTCATCGCGCACGCAATAAATTCTAATAACTCCGTCTGTCCGCAAACAATAAACTTGTAAATATTAGTTGGTGTTGTACACTCGTTTCATTAGTTCAGTAATTATTAGCCAGAGGTACCGCCGCGGTCTCGTCTCGACTGCCATCGACTGCCCGAGGACCGCACTATACCGGATCACCCTTACTTCAAAACCAGTCAGCGAAGACCTCAGCTTCCAATAACACCACCACACATATCAATTACTAATACAAGCCTTTACGATGTCTAATGGATCTAGCTTGCCTGGTTTCTCAAGGCGATCGGTCATGCGGACGTGCGCATACACATCAGCGTTACATCTTTATTGTTCAGGTTACAGTCTAGTTTACAGTATCGTGTTACATTTTTAATATTGGTTACATCATTTCATGCTTATATCTGGCATCTGATAAACGGATTGATTGTTATGGCTCCATGATGAACATTATTAGGTAGGCAAAGTTACTCTAGATAACAACAATCACAAACAATACATAACGTATTCATTCGTATTCGCTAGTGCCAGGCCAATGGAGTCCATGTCGAAGTGCCACCTAAAATGGGTAGGTAACCAACAAAACTATCGGCGTTCCTTCCAAGGCCGATAGGATGTTGTGGAATAATTCTCGGCATTGAATGACGAGTCGAGTTTCCCGAAAATGAGATTCGCGGTGCAAGCCTGCAAGGTACATAATATGTCCACTCTACGAGAAGTTCAAAGGGATGATGAGCGAAGTCGCAAGACATGATTTTCGACGACACGACTTTCCTTGGCGAACCCAAGAACGACGTTTTTGGGTAGCGATCACATTGACTGATCTATTCAAGGTCATTTTAGTCCCAAAATCCGACCTAGCCTAGAACTAGGTGCCTATTATAGTTTAAATTGAATCGCTCGCTGAGTTGTCTAATAAAGTTGTGACATTGCGAAACACTGTTTCAGTAATTAGGTCACCTGAGTCGTGCAACCTACCGTCGCGGTGTGCAGCACAATTTGCCGGCTTGCACTTTCCTCTCAACGCACCCAGCGTTGCTGACAACTTCTTGAGCGAGACACCGTGTAGACTATAAAGTCACAGAATACATATTACCCTAATAATAGGGACATTTTTGCACGAGCGCTCCAGCGACAGCGATACGATAAAACGCGATGATAACTCTGAGAGCCGCAAACAAACAACGTTTTTTGCGGTGAACATGTGCGGTGACATAGCCACTGTACGAAACCATTTTTTATATTAATGACAATCCGTTTTTTTTTCACTGCTATAAAGTATGCTCTTCTTTTTTCCGCAGGGTGGGATCCAAATGAAGTCAGCGTAGCGTAGCAGTATGTAGCAACGCATAGCTACCCGGTTGAAATTACCAACCGGGTAGCTATGCGTTGTTGATAGCATACTTTTATCTCCACTTCTCTTTGCCATTTTTATTCATTCTATTTCTAAAAAAATATCTTCTTCCTACCACCTGTATGCGGATGACTTACAGATTTACACACAGTCAACAATTGAAAACATGTACGGAGCAATCAACTTAATTAATTCTGATTTGGACCTAATTTGTGACTGGAGTAAATCTTTTGGCCTCACAGTAAACCCCAAAAAGACACAAGTTATTGTCATTGGCAGTCACAAAATGATACCCAGGCTAGATTTCGCACAACTTCCGCGAGTACTTTTTGACGGCACGCCGATACCTATCAGCAAATCGGTGAAAAACCTGGGTATTATTATGGATTCCAAGTTGACATGGGAGCCGTGCATTGCCGAGATCAGTCGCAAGATGTTTGCGTCTTCTGCTTCGCTGCGAAGACTTCGTAACTTTTTGCCAACCAGTACCAAAGTTATGTTTGCACAATCCCTTCTACTCCCTATATTAGACTATGCTGACGCCAGCTACCTCGACCTCACCGAAGCCCAGTTAAACAAACTTGAGCGCCTTCAAAATCTTGTATCCGGTTCATATTTGGCTTACGTAAGTATGACCATATTTCAGAATTTCGCGCAAAACTCAAGTGGCTTCCCATCCGCCTTCGCCGGAATGCACATATTCTTTCCCTTCTTTATAGTGTTCTTTTTAATCCTTCCTCACCATGTTATCTTAAGGAGCGTTTTGAATTTTTACACCACGCGCATGATCGAAACCTTCGCTCTTCCGAAACTCTACAGTATCATACTCCTGTCCATAGTTCGCAATTTTATGGTAACTCCTTTACG
Organism: Perizoma flavofasciatum; assembly: GCA_958496245.1. NCBI lineage: Eukaryota > Metazoa > Arthropoda > Insecta > Lepidoptera > Geometridae > Perizoma > Perizoma flavofasciatum. Next base: position 8,637,175 of record OY292434.1, on the reverse strand, counting down.
GTGCAAGCTGTACGACTATGGAACGCCCTACCTTTTTCTATTAGATTATCAAAGTCACTTGCCATTTTTAAAGTTATGGTATACAACCATTTCCTTTCTATGTCTCAGAGCTGCTAGTAAATAGTTTTATATATTATTACATATTATTATTTCACATTATTATTATTTGTATGTATATTATATAGGATATGTATATATATTAGTAATTTATGTAGGTATTTATTATAATATATATATATATATATATGTTGTAGGTTTAGGTACTCGTACACCGCCGTCTTTTGATTCTATTTTATCCTGTCCATCCAAAGGTTGTCTGGAAGAGATCGCTTTTAGCGATAAGACCGCCCATTGTACCTTATATTATTGTGAATTCCTGTGTCTTTTTGTATTTTGCTTTGGTGTGCAATAAAGAGTTTATCTATCTATCTACTTTATCCTATTTGCATATTATAGGCTCTAATAGTAATAGAAGACCACAATAGCTCAAATATACAGTGGTGGACTATACACTCGCTCATATAGTATCTAAAATCTTGCAGGAGAAAAATTGCCAGCGCATACTTAAATAGTGTACGACGTGTGCCAACGTAAATAATTTACTTCAATAAAAGATCCAAATACAGCATAGGTAGAGTATTGTACATGGTAGGTATGTACTTGTCTCGAGAAGATGTAACACATCTACCTACTAAAATCCTGAATGGAATGGTTTCCTTACGTCTCAAGATTTTAGTAGGTATCTACAAGATTCTGGATATCCACTGTTCAAGATTTTAAAAAGTAGCAACTTATATCGAAGGAACAACTGTTTGATTTACAACTACTGAGTAAATATAATAAATCGGTGGTACAAAACCACTTCATACAACCAGATAACTAATTAGATTAACCAGTCTAACCATTAATGCGAGTGTTGCTGTCTTTTGGGGAGTCCTTTTCCTGCGTTGCCTTTTCCGGCATCGTAACGTGTTCCTATAATTAGAACTGATTTATTTACCGCACCGTTATGATTTGAAACACAAGCAAGAGATGTCTTAATAAGTCCACAGCACAGGTCATAGACTACTAGGATGCTAAGGCATGCACATGTCCACAGACTTATGATATGATAGAGATGTACTTCATGATATGTTAATCTTCACTTCTTGATTAAGAGCTGTAATCTGTGAACCTTATTTACAATTTCTGACATTATTTATTGTACATGCACTCCTTGACGTGACGTGACTTCTTTATTATGGCTTGCGTGGCTATTTGTCATAATTCTGCCAAAGGTTGAAGCACTACGCTTAATAACTTCACTTCATAATGACATAATGATTTATGTGACATAGGTAAGTGAAGATCGCAGAATAATAAGTAAACCAAAAGGTAAAAAAAACTCAAAGATACCAAAGATTAGGTTATACTACCATTTCTTCTAGCATAGAAGAGTCCAAAATTGTTGATCTGTTAACTTGACCTAAGTATTAAATGAGGCAACAGAAGCTCTACTAAAGATGATCGCCACCGCCATTTGTCTACATATTTTGATCTCCGAGTCTATATGGGCGATCTGTCGTTTGTAGTTATGTATGTTTGTTTGTCCGACAATATAGTTCTTGAGAAACCTATATAAAGTGTACCTTGCCACATGTTATACAAGTACTTAAAATATTGGAGTTTTAACAACTAGTGCGAAGTCCAACACGAAGCATATTATGTAGGTTCAAAATGAGTAACAGAATCAACACAGCTTCAATAAAACTTGAGTACCTAGTTTAGATTAAAAAAAAATACAAAACTGACACGGGGCACCTCGACCCCACCCCATGTTCATTTCATTTCAAACGTGACATTAAACACGTTTTCATTTCAACACACTAATCAAGTTTAGCAGTAATTCAAATCATCTTCTGATAAGAAAAAAAAACATTTAAAAGATCTTTGAAAATATGTGAATTGTGTTTTTAGGTCCACAAAAACAATGTAAAAAATTTAAAAAAATTATTAAAAAATTAATGGTAAAAGATAAAAAAAAATAGTTTTTTTTTTAGTTTAAGTTTAAGTTTTTTAGTTTTTTTTAGTAAAAATTTAAATTTTTTTTAGTTTAAAAAAATTATATTTATGATAAGAAATTTATATCAAGTCATTATGGGGTGTTCATGAATGAACTTTCCGGCCATAAAACGTAAACGTGGCATAACGTTTTTATGCCAATATTCATTATTCATTAGTGAAGATGATGATGTAGGTTGTTAGAGCCATCAATGTAACAAATACGCATTTAACTATGCATACCAATATTTATTTCAAAAGTTGTAGACGCTTGTTTTTGTTCTCTTTTCATGCACATACAGCTGGTTAGAATGACCCAAATAGTTTTTATTCTGGCACAAAATTTTAATGTTTCGGTAGGTACTCTATATAGCTAATAGAATAATTTTCTGCGTTTTATGGTTGCATGTATTTACTCAGTTGAAAATTTGGAACGCAGATTAAAAAGCACTAAACATATAAATTAAAAACACAACTAAAGGCATCTACTTAATTTTATTTTGTGCACTAAGGTGCGACAGAATATACATATTTTTTTTTACGTTCGATGAAATTTTTTAACATAGGAAGTTTTGGGTGGGGGTTTATACATTTTTAATGAGATAATATACATTCCAGTCCAGATAATATAAATCTTAAACGTAGACATATAAAAAAAAAAATAGATTTTCACAATAATAGCCTAATGTTTTTCGCGTTTATTAAATTTCTCAAACCTCTTATTTTGATGATATATTAAAGTTATATAAACTTGTGATGTGATTCCTTAAGTATGGTTGCCTACTTAAGGAATCACATCTATTCGGTACTTAAAACTATAGTTTAACTCACAGTTAAGTACTTACCTATCAATTTTATTGACTACAATACTTGCATATTTATTTGTGCTAAAAGTTTTACAATGATTGGCTGAAAGTTCTAGTTATCTCTTAAATGATTCATTCTACTTATAAAAATAACTTATAATACCTACTTATCTCTTTTATAAATAACAATTAAATTAATTAATTAATTACAATTAAAATGCTGCGATGTTTCTTAATAAGTTTGATGGCACATCTCTACAGCCAGGACTTTTAATCTTTGGAAATAAAGTTCAATTAAAGTACTAAGGTAGGTACAGCTCTGCTCGATGGGTACAGCATAGGGTAGATAGGTACCATTAAAAAAAAATATTTGTACTGATCTATAAAATACTGAAAAATTGATTTGCTGATTTTTTTTTTTACAAGGAGTCCCAGAACACTATTTTATCCGAACTCGTAATTCTAAGGTAAGGAGAATATCCAGTCATTTAACCGTTTTTTCGTTCTAAAATTGTTCACTTTTATGTGCAGGTGCAGAAAGATCCCCTTCTAAATAATATAGGAAACAAAGTTCAGTTTTTTTTAAACTGTTATTCGATGGGTTACTATGAAGCGAACATTCTGCTTAGGAAATAAGAGTCAATTGAGTCCACTTTATTTTCTTAGTACGTTTTTTTTTGTAAAACCAAGAATGCAGTTTTAATTTTTATCAAAATTCATCTATTATTTTCTGAGAACAAAACGTTCTAACATCAAAAAAGTACTTTTGGTATGACTTTAGAGTACTATTATCTTACCACATAACCATGTATATGATTGCTAGAGCCCGAAACTAAAATCTCAGTAAGTAACTTAAAGTAGAAATTTAAAAATAATGCGTAACCTCTCGCATTGTACGCGTGTAGTGTGTTCTCGTCTTGGAAGAATTTATTATCTCCTACGTGTTCTTGGACACCTTGTAGGTGTGATGGAGGAGCTAAGAGTAGAACGTGAGCACGGAAGTGTGGTTCCCTCGCACGAAGAGCATCGGAGGCAGGTCACGGCTCATCATCTCAAGCCACGCCATGTACAGCGGAGCTGACACAGAACCCTGAGGAAGAACACATTTTTACTCGGGAACAAAAATGTATATTGCCATTAGGAGCCCATCCATTATTAACGTCACACGAATTTCACGATTCTTCTCTTGTCACATCTGTGGGGGGGGGAAGGGGGGAGGGGCACTTAAGTTTTTCGCTAGAGTTGAAAGCAGTTACCTAGTGGAAAAATCCACTAGGTAACTGCTGCTGCAAGTTTATTTGAAACTTGTGATGGCAATTTTCAATATTTTCGGAGAACTATGTTTAAGGTAAGTAAATATTTTTCGCCCAGGCAACACTTCGCTGAACGTTATATTTTGTGCTCTTTTTAGAAATAACTCTTTTCACTGAGGTGAAATAATAATCTAGTAAATAATACATACATACATACATATAGTCACGCCTGTTTACCAGAGGGGTAGGCAGAGACCAAGGATTTCCACTTGCTACGATCCTGGTATACCTCTTTCGCTTCATTCATCCTCATCACATTCTTCATACAAGCTCGGCGGTTTAGTGTACTTCTGACCTCAGAAGACTTCTGACGGTCAGAGTACGTTCGCGGAGGCCTTCCTCTTCCACCTATCCCATTCACGCTCGCCATTATTATAGTAAATAATAATCGCAATATAATCTTGTGACCGTGATAGAGTGAACTACTTATATTACTTTGGGGGTTTTAAATTCGGAACTTATTCCAAAAAAAAATATAGTTTATTATTTAGGTAACTACCATCAAGCTCGATTTACTTGAGATGCCACCATCAGATACTGATCTGGTAAAAATGAGACACCTTAGTATACCCCTTCAAACAATAAAATATTATTTTAAATTGGTCCGCAATTGAAGAAGATATATATTGAAGAACATAGAACCTTCTCCTTTTTTGAAGTCGGTTAAAAATTACTACATATATTTACTGAAGATAAGTAGTAAGTCGACTCTTTGACGATCTCTGTGGGCGAAGGCCCGCCTGAGACGCAGATGGTTCGAAGGTGCGGGTCCGATTCCCGCACCGGGATATTTGTATAGTCTACATAGATTTGTTTCGGTCTGGGTGTTTCGTATGTATAAAATGTATGTTTTACAAAAAAAAAGTATATAAGTATTATATCAGTCATGTAGTTCCCATAATAAAAGCTCTGCTTAGTTTGGGGCTACATGATGCCGTGTGAAAAGTGACAAGCATTATTAATTTATTATAAGTAAGCACGGCATCAATTTATTTAAACTTACTTTCCTCGGCATCGGCAGCGACATGACCACGAGCCGCGCGTCTTTCGAGTTGGCGAGCAGCAGCTCTCTCAGGCGTAGTTGCCGGTTTGTCTTCTCCGCCAGCGTTAGCAGCTCAGTCTCACTGATACAGCATTCTGGAAGACACCACTCAGTTTTACAATAAACACAGGATCGATGAGATGGCGACAGGTCACAGGGAATCAGTGCGACCACCGAATGCCCCTTAAAATGAAAGTGAAAGTGTGCTAGACTATCAAAAGACCAGTCGTACTGTATGGATTGGTGTGTTGGGCAAGCAAAGGGACGGATAGAAGGAGAGCCTGCAGCTGAGATGCGAATGACGAGATGAATTATGATAAGATGGACGTGTGGTGTAAAAATAATGTACAAGATTAGAAAAAAATCCAAGATGAGTTTGGTTTGTTTAGTTTATGAGTTGACGATTCTAAATGATCCTAAAGATTTCGATGAATAAAAACCTATTTACTTTAACTTTAAATGATTGCATTAGAGGGAGAAAATAGCGCATGTAAATGAAAAGGTTATAGCGTGCTATGGATATCAATGGATATTAATGTGGAGGGATGAATGTCAAATAACGAGAAGAATGTTGAATATTATATAGAAGTAGAGGGAGACGAAAAGAGAGAGGGATGAAATGTTTGAACGATGATGGATGTGTGAAAAGAGTGAACACTGAGTTGACGGCTGATAGAGATGAACCAAAAAAGAAACCCTGTTGTACCGACCTCACTAAAGATAAGAAAATAATAAGGTGAAGAGACGCTGGTGACACTCACCTGCCTGCTTCGCCTGCATATGCCTGTAGCTCGCACAAAAATATGCCAGATATATGCAAGTGCAAGCTACAAGCACAAGTAACGAAGTTCTGCTAGTCGTCCGTATGCTAAGTAGTACTTAGAACGCTAGATAATCTAGGAGAGAGACGCAATACGATGATATGATCATTGTTTTAGTGATAATGAAGAACGATTTCCTATAGCTGCCGAGTACTGGTAGCTGCCGCTACTAACATATTAACTTTTGACTCCTGAAATCGTCCGAACCTGCTAGTACTAAGGAAAGTAAGTTCACCTGGGTCAGCAGAGTTGTCAGTGAACTTCTTTATGAGTTCGTCGAACATGTTCTTGGTCTCTGGCTTCGGAGCCTCCGTGATGTCCTGTACCATGGTCAGCGATGAATAGTCTATCCGGAACTTGGAGAGGAGGTTTGCCATACTGAAATGATAAGGGATTTGTATTGTTGAAAACGTAGGATTTTTCATCTTTGGTTTTAGGGTATTAACGTGTAAGCAATGCAATGTAAGTATTGCAGATGTCATTGGGCTATGGTAACTGCTTACGATCATGGATCAGACGATATTTAGATGTTTGAAAATCATACATACTGTAGTGAGCAGAAATTGCGAGCGAGAAGCCGCATCATCTGATCGTGGCGACCCACTCGATTGCCTTTGCACCACTCGGCTAGACCCTGCTGGTTCCATACCTTCAGTCTGTTGATCTGTAGTTAACATTATTTTCTACGAAAGTGAACGGCCGCGGAACAACATGGACACGATTTCTCCTATCATATTCTGTTGTGTTTTTTCTCCGTAGATAATGTAATATTATTCGGTGCGATGAGACGGATCCAACTCCTCCCTATAATGCCTACTACCTTGTCTATTTTTATACATTCAATCGATTGAAAAGGTGAAAGGATATTGGTAGTTGGTAAGACTCACTTTCTCTCTTCAAGCTCCATCTCATGATGTCTATTCGCGAGTGCGAATATCCTAAGCTTGCAGTTCGACCACGCGGAGCGCTGCGAGATTATATATGGCAGCAGGATGGTCAGGCCGCCGTCGTCGTACAACCACCACACGTCTAGGGTCCCTGAGCCCTGATTGCACAGAGAGGAATTTAGTAATTGAAATCATAAGGATCATTCAGAGTCAACTGAGTGAATTTAAGATTTTATATATCAACGGGTACGTAAATACCTACGAGTAGGAGAAGTCAATTCCCCACGACCAAGCATAAAAGAATTAGGCAGCAAATACATTTTTTTTATGATCCTTTATTGAGCTGTATTGTGATGCCTTACCACAGTTTTTATGGTTTTATTCCTTTACGTGTTTTTTATTGAGTGCTGGAAACAATAAATTACATTGTGAAGGGGTTTCATTTTTTTTCTTCAGAGGCTCACAAATTACCAATCTACCATTTTGTTTTCAAAAAACAATAGCTATATTGTTTTTTTGAAAACAAAATGGTATGCCTCTATTTTTTTACAAATTAATCTAATTACCTCAACTTTGTAGTAATAGGTACTTGATGATTATAGAACTCTTACAATACATGGTTAAATAGATATTAAACAAAATAATTTTACGACTCTTACATAATATGGTTAAATAGGTATTTAAAAGAATACGACACAAATCTATGTGCCGTAACAATATTAATAAAATATTCCTTTGTTTATGTATGTACCTACCTACCACCACGTATTACGATCATCATAAGCAAAACATGCTAAAGGAAATTAGGGTTATTGTTTATATAATAGCTACAAAAATGAAACCTTGAATATATCATTATATTTTAGAGACAAAAGTAAACATCGTCGTCTAAATAAATTACAGGAAGTTATGTAGAGTCTTGTAGTTTTCAAGGCTCTTGTTCATTTTCATTCATTCCGCTTGCTAAATCTGGGTCACTGCAGTAAAACATAAGCATATAATGTATCTTAAAACGTTAGTACGGTCTAATTTTATGGGGAAATTTACTTTATCTACATTATTAAATTTTAAAATAAAGATTCTGAACTTAGTAAAGCTTTGGTTTCTTTAAAAGTGGCCACACCGGTATCACGGCCATAACAAAATGGAGATGTAGCTGACATTCTTATAACAGTAGTATGAAAATCACTGCCGCTGTTACGAGTGTAGACATAATTATGATAAAAGCTTTTTACATTATTGTTATACGAAAAACACGACTATCATCTTGCAGCGTAACTTGCTAAAGCGTAACCAAAAACTTGCCTTGAAAGTCATACAAAATCAAAATCGGAGCGCCTGTTCCGGAGCTACGAGGCAAACCAATAGTTTGAAATTAAAAAATATACACAACAAAACAGTAAATTCTAAGGTTTCCGCACGACACCTACCTGTTTCCTCTGAAATATCGTCATTTGATTCAGCTGGTCCTTCGATAGCTCGAGACCGTTTGCAGTATTGTAAATGACCTGGCGATGCATTTCGTTCGGTTTCTTGTTCTTCCGCTTTTCCTTCATGTCCTTGCATTCTGAGATAGTGAAAGATCGTGACGTAGTCAGCGTAAGAATATCTGCAAAACAAACATCTTTGATAATAGAGTTTGAGGAATTGTTTCTGACCTTTATCGTCGTCATCAATAGGCTGTAGAAGTCTACTGCAGGGCATAGACCTTCCACAAAGTGCCATGATAGCCACCTCCAACCGCCGATTTCCGCAATCTTTACGATGACACCCGCGCGTTGAGGGCCTTCCTAACCTCTTTTTCATAATCACTCGCTAACTTAGCAAGTCGCTAAATCTAGCCATATCCTTTTCCAACACTAAACAAATGATAAGGGCTGACAATTTTTAGCAGGGGATTTGTAAATTGTAATTACTCATCATAAATAAATAATGTCATAGGTTTTGGATTTTCACATTGGAAGGGGGGGGGGGGGGCTCATTTCTATAATCAGCATCCCCGAATCAGTAAAAACGATACCCATATCAACATTTTGAAAATAAAATGGACTTCATTTCCATAGTCAGCATCCCCAAATTTACACTTTATTAGGAAGTTGGATCCACCTATAGTACGAGCTAGATGTCGCCCGCGACTCACTGCTAGCGGCATCTAGAACATATGTAGGGCAAACAATATAGCCCGACTAAAGAGCTATCCATTATTTTGTATGGGATGAGGTATCTGTACTAGTATTATAATATCTACACTAATATAATATGAGTCATTCGCAAAAGAAAGACAAGATTTAAGTGAGGAAACGGCGCGTACGCAGTTCCCACTAACAAAAATAACGCACCCGAGTTATCCACATTAGGGATAATCGCAGAGGTCAACCATACCGCAGTGCAATGGAACAGTCTCGCTCTGGGGGAATGATCAGAAAGGTGGTGAAAAAACCACCTTACTGATCATGGTGTCCCCTGTGCCAGGTAAGTATGAGTTTATTGAGACACTGATGGGACCTAATTCAGAGCCGTGTGTTTTCGTCAGCGCATTGTGTTACTTTTACTAGCGACATCTAGTTCTGTTTTTGGAACTGTTTGTGCTCTTTAGTACCTTTGTGGTATTCTGTGTCTTCAATACCGACTGGCCATGATTCCTTTTGACAACATCGATGACGACGCGGCGGGCGAATAGCCAGCTGTGACGCAAGAGATGCAGGTTCGATTCCCGGTGCGGGACAAATGTTTGCATGTTCTGCAGATATGGTAGACTGGGTGTTGTACCACGCTCGTGATACCTAAGACATAGGGAATCCTAGTATGGGGTCAGGACTTTGTGTGTGGTGTTTTCATTTTTTCATAAGTTTTTATTCATATCACCAATTTAACGTAAAAATTCTGGTTAAAAGCTTAGGACATTCAGTTCTATTTTCTACCTCCCAGTGACTGGCTGCTACATAAATCCCTCCATAATGTTCACAGCGAGCTTTAAATACAGTTAACCTACCAAAAATTTTACAAAAACTTGTTGCTGATAGGCCCTGCACTAGAGTTAGCCTTGTGATACAGAGCTCAATTACATAGAAACGGTTACCATAAATAAATAAAAAACACAATAGAGCAAAACTACACAACATAAATTTATAGAATTTATTAGGTAGGTACAGTTAGCAATAAAAGTAGATTTGAGTCTTTCGATGCTCCTTTTCTTGGCGTTTAACGAGAATTTTGTGAGTTAAGAAGTTTACTAATACCTACATAGTTACGGATTACGGCGTATCTTCAAATATAGGCAAATATTTCGAACGAAAGTGTACAGGATGAAACTATTTAAATTAGAACATCAATCCTGTTAATCTACTATTGTCGCTGACTGTATTATCGATGATGGCATATGTATCACCACCTAAACTCACTAGAGAGGTTGTGTCGACTGGAAGGCTGCGACTCCGGCGTTTTTGTGATGTCAAGATCAGAGTCTGCGTGCATGATGAGTCCTCCACTACGCACGCGCAGCTCGCCGCTGCCGCTGGATGTGGCGGTCAGCGAGCCGGCGCCAGTACCGTTGTTGATCTCCTCGCAAACGTCTCCGTAGTCCAGTCCACCAGGTACCCGAACTATTGCTACTGCGAGACGGCTTTCAAATGCTGCACTAGAATACAGATATAACATGGAGTATTTTATTTTTAAAAGTAGGTAAGTTAAGTGCTGAAAACAGAAGACAAAATGTTATACTACATTTTGGAGTAGCCCCTTTTTGTGCGCCTACATAACTAAAGCAAAACGCTGGACGCTTATCTATAAATTTCTCGTGTGTTGTACTATATAACTTACTGCAGCACGTTGAAGTATGCCGCAAGGTCGCTGGAGGGTGCAGAGGTCCAATCTGCCTTGTACCCCATTAGCAACACGTTGGGCGCCAACCTGCCAACTCCCGCAGATTGCATCATAGCGCGCGTCCCGAGCTCAAAGTTGAAACCGTTTACTCTAGAGCAGAACGCACGCACTTTGCGTCCGCGCAACCATTCGTCATCTGCACGTGCTCGTAAAATACGTTCACGGTAACTCAGCTTTTCCTGCCACAACAAAGTTTTATTTAGATTTTCATTGAGCAAACTGCTATTTTCATAGTTGAGCATATGAACATTTTGGACAGCTATTTGCCTTTTAAAATCGTAATGTTGACATATCACCTCCGAATCTGACTCGCTTCTTTAGAGGTCAACCATTTATTTGGTGACATTATCAAACAAGGAAGAATTAACTCTAATGAATACTGTCAAGGTGATAAATCAAGGTTTTTCACAGCGCTGCTCTGATGGTATTTAAATATTTTATCTAATTATCGCAATGTAGCATTGACTGTAGGGGATAGCTCATGAGACTTTGTCATAGTTTGTAGATAACTTCGTCAGGCAGATGATACAGTAAATAAAAAATAACTAAAGTTACTGGGCGCTTTTGGGGTAAGCATACGTACTTGCGATACATCAGCGACGATCATCAAGGATCCGGCTTTAGTGATGAGGTGGCCGAGGTCCACAAGCGCCGGGCGGGCTTGCGGCCGGCCGGCCAGCACGAGCAGCTGCGGCCAGTAGTTCTTCACGTGCTCGCCGGTTCGCGCCAGGTTGTGCGCACTCGACAATGCAGTCTTGTATATCTGCGCTTGAGTACTGCTCCCCCAGTTTACATCTACAACCGTTTCATAAATCCTCTATCAATAACATCAATGAATCAACGTTACATTTGTGCCAATTCCAGACACGTCGGTATTTTCGAGTTATAATAACTTTCGGAAGCGCGATTATATACAAACAAGAAACCGATTTAGAAATATGAATCAAATCGTTGAGTTACGAAGCAGCATTGACGAAGTATAGAATTTGCAGTTATACAGAATTCTTCAAAAGTGTAGTTTGTATTATTTTTTAATTATTTTGTAAACAAAATAGAAAAATAACAGTTGGGTACAAGGTTCAGAGTGCAAAGGGCGTGCTCCGATTTCAATGCAGTTTTTTTGTATAAAAGCTGAAGTTTGCAAGATCCCATCTGACTGAAGATGGGATCTGATCCAGGGTCTGATGATGACCAGCAAAGGATGAACAGCGCCAAGGTGGAGCTTCAATTATGAGGTCAAAACATCAAAGATGAGATTTTCTTTTACATAAGGTTCAGTTTCCAGAAACAAGTTCACATGGTTTGTCTAATTTAATATCCTGAAACGGATTATACGACACCATATAATTAGGAAACAACTTTTGTTCTACAATTTCAAGAAAATTTGTTGTTTTCACTGAAAAAATAAATGCTAGAAATCAATTGTCTAATCCATTGGTTGATTTAGGTACCTACGTGTCAAACATCGTGTTCGTTTACCTAGTCCGAAATGTTCCACAGAATTCCAAATTATTTTCCCGAAAATAAAATTGTGACTTACTTTTGATAACGAAATCTTAGGGTACCCATATTCTAGAAACCTAGATTCTAGGCCGCCTAGCAGTAACGCTCGCATTGCTGTATTCTGAATTGAAGAGTATGGTTGCCGGTGAAATTACAAGCACATGAGACTTTTCACCCGTCATATCTCAAGGTTATCAACACGCACACAGAGGGGTTTCCGACAAGTATTTTGACTATAGAACAAAACATACCCGAAAGGACATACTTATATGTTCTAGGACTTTCTGTAACTATGTCGTTGGCGTCTTGACAACAACATTTGGTAATCCATACCTGGTTTCCGATAGTGCACGATGAGATACAGAGTGAAGAATATGGCGAAGGTGATCAGAGACATCACCCAACTGATGAGCAACATGATCGCGACACACATCAGGAATCCCGTCAGCGAGACCCACACGTTAAAATACTGCAACAAAATTGATTAACTAATAAAAGGAATCGTAAGCGACGTCTAGGCGTACCTAAGTATCTACTTACTGAACCTCTTGTATTATAGCTTCTCATAAACAAAGATCGAGGTAAACATCCCGTTTCCAGTGTATCTAAGTACTTACTCTGAATGTAGGCCTCCAACCCAGAGGTCTCACGACGGCGGCGTGGAATGTACAGAAGTTGATTAAAGCATATGATGCCAGGTAGAAGTTGGAGATCAGCGGGGCTATCGTGTTCAGGTCCGCTGTGAGAAAAATAATTTCAATGTTGCATCACAATATTACTTGTAATAACACTATCTGTACTGTAGAAAATGCGGATATTATGTGGAAGGCCGTTGCGCATGAGAAGTTCGATCAAAGTAGTCCCTTCATCATGGTCTATTAACGTTTCTACCTTAGTTAGGTAGGTGCCCAGCTAATAGTAAGCTGTTTCCTTGTTTGAAACCGTAGCAAAGGACAGTCATGTTTTTATTTTATTAAGAACGGATGTCTCGAATAGTGGGGTAAAAAATTTGTAAAGATCTGACGTCTCGTATTGGAGTTGAACAGACGGACTTTGAGTTGATGTTAGCAATGTTATCGTGTCCCCGGAACGGGCGGATCGCGAAATAAATAATAATGATTTCATTAAATTAAAGTTTATTCCAAATAGAAAATAACATAGCAGTAAAAACTAGGTAGTTATTTCTATCACCTTATACACTGAACTTGGTAATACCTAATACCTACTTTACTGAATGAATTAGACATTGTCCAAGAAACTTATATCTACTTTTAACCTTTTCATCCACAACTAAACTACTAAAGAGAATAGAATATTGATTTGCGAAAAAGTTACTACATTTACATTTTAGGATTAACGTTACAGTTGTTCAAAGCTGCCTAGAGTTTTTAAATATGATTAGCTGCGAGATGTCTTACCGATTAGCAAGAATACGAGCGAAACGAAGAACGTCAGCACATATCCTCTATAAGGTTCTCCATGCTTCCCATATGGTTTCGAGAAGAAAATAAGTCCAGGGTAGATGCGATCTACTCCTAAGGCCTGGATCAGTCGCGGGACGGATAGTAAGTTGGTGAGAGCTGTGGAAAGAGTGGCCGCCCAGCAGCCGCCGTAGATGAACGGGCCCCATGCAGACATCAGTTGCATCACCTTTGTGCACCAAGAAGCAAAAATATTATCTATTAGAATATATTTATATATGGCATACATGACATGTGTTAGAGGATCGGGTAACTCCGAAACAAGGCAATCCGTAAAAAAACAAAAGTCATCGACATAGTTCTTACAATTATCAAATTGAAGGAGTAATTGGCAGTCCATCTATCTTTCAGACCTCTGTGGCGCAGTGACCGAAAGCCTGCCTGAGACGCAGAAAGTTGCGGGTTCGATTCCCGCCGCGGGAATAGAACATCTTGTTTGTAATTTCTGCAAATATTTGTCTCGGGTCTGGGTGTTTTCAATGTATAATATGTATATATTTTAAAAAGTATATAGGTAGTATAACAATATCAGTCATGTAGTTCCCATAGTAAAAGCTCTGCTTAGTTTGGGGCTAGATGCTGTGTGAAAAATGTCTCAAAATGAAGATAGTACTTTAATTGTAGTTATGTAGAATAGATTGTCCGACAAAAGAAATAAAGCGGGCAAATTTGAAAGTTATTGGGGCTTGAGCATGGACGAAAAAACCTGTAAGTAAAATAACTTGACTTACCGAGTAGCTGTTATGTAGTCCAAAAACACAAGGGTTCTGTTGGTCCAAGGCACAGTCAGCCAGTGAGGTATAGTTGGTGATTGTTCCATTGACGAATACTAGGTCGGTGATATTTCCACTGGCGTCTCTAAGCGCGCCGCCTCCAGCGAAGAGCACCATAAGGGCGTAGCTCACCATGGAAATGAGCAGCGCTAGGAGTGTCCCTTTGGGAATAGCTGATGCAGGGTCCTGAAATGTATATAGGATTCACGACTGTTCCAAGCGAGCTAAGAAGTGTCTATTAGGATTAGAAGGTTCCTTTTTTATAGTATTTTGAGATAAATAATATAACCCACCATATTAGCGGTTACCTTCGCCCATTGACATCAGAAACATAAGAAGCATTGCTAAGGCGTTGCGTGCGCTTCAGGCTAGCGCAGGCAACGCCTTAGAGACAAAGTAACAACTAGCTTCTGCTCACGGCTTCGCCCGCGTTGTACCCGGATAAAAAGTAGCCTATGTATTATTATGATGTATAAGCTATATTACTGTAAAGTTTCATCAACATACATTCAGTAGTTTTTGCGTGAAAGAGAAACAAACATCCATCCTTACAAACTTTCGCATTTATAATATTACTCTTTTCTGCCCACGGCTCTGCCCGCGTGGACCCGGATAAAAAATAGCCTTTGTATTATTCTGATGTATAAGTAATATTACTGTAAAGTTTCATCAAAATCCGTTCAGTAGTTTTTGCGTGAAAGAGGAACAAACATCCATCCTCACAAACTTTCACGTTTATAATATTAGTAGGATATGTATATTAGTAGGAAGTTAACAATCCAAAAAAACTATTCAAACCGAACGAGTGTGGAAATTAAGTACGGCCACTGATTTTATACGGTTTCGGTACTTCCCCGTATGAACTATTTCGTAAAGAAGTAGTTGAGCTACTACTGAAAATAGTACTACGAGTTATGTACAAGTATCCTGGGCTTGCATAGAAATATATATACACGTTGCTATGGTATTATTTTCTTTGGAAGAATGTACCGTGACCTCTGATCATTATCCAAGAAAACGGAAGCAGGAATGTTAATATAAGCAGGAATCGGGCTGCTAGATCTTCCTAAGCAAACTGCTTCTATGGCGGAAGACATAAAATACAATTATGGGAAACTGACTGTTGCAGGTACAGATTTGGCTTATTCCTTCATGGGAAACTGCCTGCCTGCATGTTAATGCATGATGCAAAGCTAATTCATCTTTTAGATTTATTTATTCACATCTCTACATTGTTTGAGGTTTACTTTGTTTGTTTTTATTATAGTTGGTGTCTTGGTTCTACGTTAGGTAATCGTAGTTCGTGATACACACAACACAGGGCATCTGTGTTGGATCAGGACTATTATGTAGGTATGTGACTGTTGGGTATTAGGAATTTAAGATGAGCAGACTTTTTTCATTTACTTGTGTACAACAAAAAGGCATTTCTTGCCTTTAGATTGAGTCAGTGACTAAGGAAATTGTTATCGAGTCATTTCGGTAATTTCATGTACAATTCACACGTCAGCAGCGAATCAGTCTGACACACTCGTTAGTCGATTTAAAATAGTTACTCATATAAAGTTTTACCATTGCATAATGTACCTACAACTCCTACCTTACCTACGCATATTTATCTCTGACATTCTATCTTATGAGTCAAATTCATTTCAGTCTAGTCTGGATAAGCGAGTCATTTGATGTTCCGACTTCAGGACTTCACGACTATTCGACAAAACCTTATTGTTGTTTACAGTGCATAAAATATACTTGTGTATTTACAATTCCCAGAATGAAACCCAATACTGAGACTCAGTTGTATCTTATGTCACTTCGTTTGTAGATAAAGAGAGTTGCAAATAGCCAGTGACTCACAGACTCCAAGTGAGCAGTTCAATTGGGTTTAATCGATTGGAGTCCGTTCGCAAATGGCTTTGCCGAATTTCAAGGGTCAATTGATTCTATTGGCCGTAGTGTTTCATTGAATTTGTTTGCAGAAATTCTTTCAATGAGATTTTATTTTTATCATCCGACATGATGTTATTATCTACTTGCACGCTATTGAAATCATTGGTTAGGTATGTCATCCAGTTTGACTTCTAGGCAATTTGGAAACATTGCTCAACAAGAACATTTGTTAGGACAAAAATGACTATTCACCTAATTGAATAAAATAACAGCGCCACATCGAAGAAGTCAGTAACTTTTAAAACTATATAACAAAAACAGATCTATAAATGGTTCGTAATTGCCTGTTTACGGTTTCGTAGGTTTCGCCTCTGTTTTCTAATGATGTCACTCTATTTATGACGTCACATCAATCTGAGTGTCATGTCAACCACAGCGGCACGTGTTGACCTGTTTCGTATATACTCATACTACTGATGAAGATACCTACATAGCATCGCTGCATTCGATTACAAACAGGTAGGAATAACTCTCATGGTAGAGCTATAAGCCTCGTTAGATATTTGATGAAAATTTAAAGCTTGTTTGTAAGCAAGCAATCGAAGTAACATAAATGTGTTATACCTAAGTGGGTATACAAATGAAATACATAGTTGAGCCATATAAAGACCGTAATCAACCGAAAATTATCTGAAACGTTAGCTTCTCCAGAATGCTCAAACATAAATATAGTGAACTAAAATATTTTTAGTTTATTAATCTACAAACAACCGCCGTTTCCAAAAGCGAGGTTATGTTCGTGCCTATAATGTTGAATCTATGAAAGATCATAGGGCTTTCAATAAAATATTATTTTAATCAAAGCTATGTAAACATTTTTCTCCATGAAACCAGCAAGTAACAAACAAGGTTACTGTTGGAGTCATAATATCTTTAATCAGCTTTTTATGTATTCGTATCTATACCACGCCTTGACTGTGTGTGCACTGAACTACAAAAAAAAAGACATTTTGAAAATTGATTTTGGGATTCAAAAGCTTCGAAATTTCTGCAGATTTGCAAAGCTACACAGCTTTCAGTTCCCAAAGCTGGCCTTGCTAGAATATTCCAATATTTACTGTAGATTTTTACGAACTGGGTTTTGTACCTAGAATTTTCTTTATGCTAGTAGATGTAATTGATCTAATGTAATCCTGTGGCGTAACGCCTACTTACATATCTACGGCCGCTTGATTAAAAACCTATCTTGCCTAGACGTCAATAGAAACTTATTTCTTTCTAACATTTATTTACTGAAGACGACAACTAAACAAAACAAACAAGCTCATGACTGTATTCACCAAGATGGACATCCTCAGATATATATTCAGTGTGTGGAGATCTTTCCCAATAGGGTGTTTCCATGTATATCCGACACGGGTTTAATAAACCCGTATCGCATATACGTGGTAACAGAAATACGGTTTATTGTATGTCTTCAGCGATGGTTATATGGCCACAGATCACTACGGACTGAATAGACGATGGAAAACACGTCAGTGGGTATTTTAAAATTTTCGCAAATATCAATTGATTGTCATTTGTTTATTAGGGTTCCATATATGTACTTACCGTCAGAAACCTTCACTATCCATATGAATTTCCTTAGTTAGAGCCGTTTTACTCGCAGGCTATTAGTACTATCATGATGAAGTGTTCCATAGTAATACGTATTGGTAACGCTTATATGCTGTCATAAAAACTTTGAGTTAAAATTTTTTTTATAAAATGGCTATGTTGAGAGTGCTGTGGTTCTTTCTTGGAAAACTCACCTTAAGATCTCCTGAGATATTGGCCCCAGCCTGGATGCCGGTCACGGAAGGGAAGAAAATTGCGAACACGCTGAAAAAATCCTGGTCCAGCTTTTCACTGAACCTGAAATCCGGCTTGAAGTTTTGTGACAACGTTGTTGCTAGAAGAGAGATTTGATCTATATAAATAAAAATCAATAATATGAAAGATCATCATCGGCTCGACCGATTTGGTAAATTTTTAGGGTTCCGTACCTCATAAGGAAAAACAGAACCCTTATAGGATCACTCCGTTTTCCGTCCATCTGTTTTTCTGTTAATACCTATAGAATATGTACTTTCCATTATCCTAAAATCATGAAATTTGGCAAGAAGCAAGGTGTCATAGCACAAAGAAAGGAAAAAAACTAAAATTGTTAATTTTTATTTATATAACATGAAAAATACTTTTTACGATTACAAACTTATACTTGCAGTTGAAGAATTGACCGTGACGTATATAAAAAATAGATGCGTGATTCAGATTCGCACTTGTCCGGTTTTTTGTTGTGTTCGTAATTGTCAGGGCGATATTTTTATGGCGGATTTTTTTTTGGAAATCCATCAGAAAAGTTGGAAATTTGGATAACCCGTGCGAAGCCGGGGCGGGTCGCTAGTTTATAATACAAAGGAAATACTTAGGTACACGAAGTATTCAATTTAAAAAAAAACAGTCGAATTATATGATAGTTAATAATAATAATAAAAAACCAGTCGAATTATATATTTGCTGATGTGCTTCGAAATAAACTTACAACTCCATCCAACGAAACCTTCAGCAATTTCTGTATCGTTTTTTGGTCCCATTATTGTGCCCACCACAAAGTCCACCATGGCTCCCACAATGATGGCAATCAGAAAATTCTGTGGACAACATTAAGGAATCAGGCATTTATACAATTATTAACATAGTTACTATTATTCATTCATATTAAATTATTATCATCAAAGGCTTCCATGCAAGATTTAATCTCATGTTCACTCATTTTATTATAGTGAAAAAGACACATTGACTTCAATAAGTGTCGGTAGAATTTACTTTGGAATATGTATTCGTAAATAATAAATATGCCATTATATTTATTTTCAATACAGATGTGAACACCTCTGTAAAAATCAGGAAGCAGTCACTCTGACCCTACTAATTTTAAACCGATGGTACCATCATCAACAACTCTCAACAATAACAGCCTGCTGATAGCATGATATGCTATAATGCATGCTAAATGTCATGCAATGCATGACAAAGTCCTAATAGTAATACTGTTAGCCTATACGTGAAATTTGGTTGAGTGTGTTCTTTATAGGGACCTTTATAGGGGATTTAAACATTCTTATCTAGGGTACAAAATAGAGGTCTAACATTGGACATATGTTGTTAGACTTTTAAATAGGTAAAAGTCTAACAACAAATCTCCTTCCCTCCGAAACCATGCACCTAGTGTGCAAAATCGATAGCTTGATTTCTTTAATAAAATAAGTAGATTATGTTTCAGAATTTCAAAAACGAAGGCTATGTTTACTGGAAACAGTGGTACCTGAGCACTTTTGTTTTTTTTGTGAGCTGTTCGACGAGATATTACTGCCAGGGTTTAATGATGAAGTGGAAAGATGTTCAAAGGATTTTTTCAAAGTCGAGTTTGGTTGGACTCTTTTTGTGAGTTACATAACTAAAATACTAGCATATGTAGTTATGTACTATGGTTTGATCAACTTCCGAGCGGCTTTTATTTATATGGAAAAAACCTTCACGCAAACGAAATTACGAGCGTTCAGCTAGTCCTAGAGCTTATGTCAGTATTCAGCCGTAATAATTAAAACAAGCCCATAGGATTCCATTAGGAAGAGTAATTTAGTAAAAAGCGTAAATGATGAACGACCTCCACAGTAATTTGTGGAGTGTTCCACTGCGAAGCTTTCACACTGGAATTAATGCAATTAACTTAACCTAACGTTGTAAGTCCATCAATCTTGTCGCTATAACACATGAGTATACGACTGGAGATGGCTCATGCTTCAAAACTGGTGGGCAGTCGATGACATTCTCGTTAGCAATGAAATATCGCGTTCTAGGTTCATGGCTAGTATAGCCTTGACGTGTGTGTACTAATCAGATGTTTTTTTCGTCCAGGGTAGGCTGTCTTTATTGTTTTATAGCTTTTTCTGTCGGGTTAGGTAACTTTTTTATGTGAGAGATAATCGCTAGTACAATCGGAACTGGTACTAAGCTGGGTTAATTTTGTTAATCGGGTAGTTAGTACGATTTCTATTACGTTCAATGCTAAAATTTTGTCAATTGAGCTTTCTGTAAATCGTTTGTTTTGATCGTTGCAATCGTCTTAAGATAGCCAGCTGTACCGACCAGCTATCGATATATATATATGTGTCCATAGTTGTATTTGTATAAATAATAGCTGAGATATTATTTGGTGTATTTTATTTTATCTATCTATTTCATGGTTATTATGTTAAAAACAGATAAAATGGCCACCGTTTCATCCAATTTTCATTATGTCCATTGCAAATGAATTCCGTATTGATTGGCGATAGGGCTGGACAGTTTGTTTGCGCGCGGCACGTGGTCAATTAGGGCAGCGTCTGACTGAACCCCGAAGCTCGTTTGACGGCGCGGCTGGGCGGACGTCGAGTCACACAGAAGTAACTACGCATCATGACGTACCTACATTATGTATTAGCAGGTAGGTTGTGAATTTAGTAATTATCTTTATACATATAGGTGCAAAAGATAGTATTTATCTTTTTTACCTACCTATATTTATTTTATTACCTATTTAGGTGACTAGGTTCTTTCTAAACTGTAGTTAAGCCAAATAAAACTATTTTCTTTCTTTCATAATTTCAATCGACTGCATGAGCACACATGTGCTCAATGCTCAACTGCTCATGCAGTCGATTGCTATGTAGCTTTTTTGGTAAGCACCATAATATTTTCGTCTTTCATTCAGGGTGTCAACCTCCTAATAATTTACGGGAAACGGAACCGTGATTAAATTAACCGGTAAATAAGTAATTTTTTGACATAGGTATTTATTTTCTTATTTTTCAATGGCTCCTGATGAAAGTTGCGAACAGGTTCAAATATATTATTTAGGTACGTTATATTATTTATTCAGTCATATTAATACGCAATACAAGTTCGCTATCGATTTTAGTTTCTATTTTTTTTAATTGAGGCTTTGTCACATCGCCTAATCAGACAAACAGTAACTATATTGTGGTATGTATTTAAACAAGAACACAAATTATTACCAACTAAGCAGCTAGATTGTACAAACGTTGGACTTCACCCGACAAAGGAGAAGATAATATGCTACTATCGAACTTTGTTGAATTTAAATCATGTGCTGAAAATAGAGATGATGTTTGCAACTTGGTGTGCAAAGATTTCCGTTGGCAAATCATAAATCAATTCAATAATCTTGGATTTCTATTGTTGGCTGCGCAAGTAGGACTCGATCAAACAGCTCAAACTGGACACAGTAGGTACCTACCTACTTACCTGATTCCGGCTAAACCACAGAAGTACTTGGTTATGAAAGATGTATAAGTAGATTGATTAAAGGACTGGCTAATTTGGATTTGTAACGCTGAATGACTGATAAATCAACTGGTTTTCACACTAAACGCACCACATGGGTCTGTACAGAATCGCAAAACTCAGACGTTAACGCAGACATGACAGAATCATATTCGCATACTCTACAGTATGAAAAAATACATGTACGATCCGGTAGTTTTCCTACATCAATAGCCTAAAAATATATTTTGAATAATTGTTATTTTTTTTACAATTAATTAAATTATTTAAAAATACTAATATGACAAGCTTAGTTTGGACTACTTTGATGATTTTGGACTGATTTTGGAGTTTGGACTGCTGTGTGAAAAATGACCAACATTATTTATTTATTTTTATAATCAGACCTAATAATTATTTATTAAATACGTAATTACGGATACTTATTTAATGTCTAACTAGTCTTCCATTTACATACTCTACTGAAAAAAACTGGCGATATGAGAAGTTCTTAGATTTTATCGGCACAAGTAACTAGGGACTTGCGCAGATAAATCATGGAAATACACAAGGTTTTAAAAATTTTGTAAACATTTATATTTTAGTTGAGGATTTAAAACTTGTAAACTTACCTGTGCTTTGCTCTCCCAGTCCATTCCCACAGCGCAAATGATGCACATGAGGACCAGAGCCACCGCCCCCACTATCCTCACGTCATTCAAGCCTCCGTCGATGATCTTCAAGCCGTGGTTCTTGAGCAGGTCGTTCAACGAGTCGCAGAAGCCGATGGTGTTCATACTGGCAGCTACCGCGTTCGCGAACGCGAATATTATTCCGACAGATGCCCCAAACTCTGGCCCAAGGGACCTAGATATTATGTAGTAGATGCCTCCTGCAATAGAAAATCTTGTTACGATTTGGGGTTGCATCAAAACAAAAACAAACAAACACGAAGAAGATCATTACATTACTCAGTACGCAGATCTGTGAGGATACCAAGTAGAGCCCCTACTCAGAAACACGTCCAAAGGAACACTAATTTGGCAAATGTCCGCGTTTTTCATAGCACCTTCTTAATATTGCACTAACTGCACTAAGAAGTTATATACCCGTGGACTAACAAGATAAGAATTTAAACGCCTACTCAGGTTGTTTCTTAAAATAACATTTGATCAAACGAAGTTATTTATCAAACGAACAGTGGCCGTTAGGACATAATTGAAATATAATTGCGTCGGCCGCCATTGCCCGCCACTGGTCCAACCAACGCAAAATAAAATACGTTCTACGTTGAAGTATTTAAGTATACAGAGTGGCCGTTGTGAATATTGTAGGACACAAAAATTAAGTTCACAAATTTGCAACTTGTTTTGAATACATAGTTATACATA
This sequence comes from Perizoma flavofasciatum, assembly GCA_958496245.1. Lineage (NCBI taxonomy): Eukaryota > Metazoa > Arthropoda > Insecta > Lepidoptera > Geometridae > Perizoma > Perizoma flavofasciatum. Next base: position 8,613,979 of record OY292434.1, on the reverse strand, counting down.
CATACATAGTACATATAGTCACGCCTGTTTCCCGGAGGTGTAGAGACCAAGGATTTCCACTTGCTACGATCCTGGCATACCTCTTTCGCTTCATTCATCCTCATCACATTCTTCATACAGGCTCGGCGGTTTAGTGTATTTCTGACCTGCCCTTTTTTAAAATGCCTCCAATTTGAGAGAGTACGTTCGCCGAGGCCTTCCTCTACCAACTATCCCATTCACGCTCGCCTTGTATACTTATATAAGTCATAGTTATTTAATTTTATAAATCGTAGAAAGTAAACGCATAGTGAGCGTGCGAGAAATGTAACCTTATTCACTATACCACATGAGATTCCTTACCAATAAAAACACTAAAAATATAAATTTTGAATGCAGGCATTCATCATGCTGTTACGTCACGTTCCTACACAAAATTTTAATTTTATGCCCTTGAGTCAATACAAGTTTCAGATCATTTCTCAAGTGTTTACGTAAACCGGTTTATTTTATCAGCTGAGCGAATTTAATGCTCCTGGTGATTATGTGAATTTAATAAAGTCTCCATGCGAAAATACGCGCAGTGTGAGAGAAACGTATTCGGGCCATGGAACCTGACCAAAAAAAGCAATACATAGTGTGCCAAACGGTTGTGTCATGTAAGTTAAACAAAATAAAATGATATCTATCTAAGTTAACCAATAATAATAAATTATAATAAAAAGTCGTCTAGTCTTTCATGTCTTTCTGTTAGTGTTCTTTCCACACAGATTAGATCCTCTGTAAGTATATTCAATAGAGTCCTAGATTACTTACTCCACCATGTCTTAATAAACGAATATAACATTCTAGAACAAAACACTACAATCTTCATACATTCTACAATAAAACACTAGATCATATCTCATCCATTGTCGTGGGTTGTTACATCCACATTTATCATCCAATCATGTGTTTTAGTGTTGCCATGTAATAAGGTCATTATTTGCGCTACTGTTGGAACAGGCCTACGTAATAATATAGACACACAAAACGTCGCAAAAAACGCGTAGAAATGATTCAGAGCGGTAAATCGGTGCATGGTTATCCTCAAAGATTTAAATGCATAGCTAGTTATAGGACTTGGTATGAACATTCTGACAGATGCATTCTATGCATTTTTATCTGAATCGGTATAAACTTTTTCTAAAAATAAGTGTACCCATTTTTGGGGAGACCTATGTCCAACAGTGGATCATGCTGCTGATAATACAACATAAACATTATTTTAATTTTAGTGTATGTTTATTTTGACTTAATAATTTATTTTACGTTATTTTAGTTTCGTAAATATGATTTGACAATACAGTAGCATAATAATTTGAAATTATATTTTATTGAATTTAATTGCATCGATACATAGAATTTATGATACTTTTATAAATTAAATGAATTTAATTTGACCCTAACACTTCCTAAATCACAGTGCTTGTCTGTTTTAATGGCTTGTAACTGACCAGATTTATTTTGTAGACATTTGACCGGGTTTATTATATCTATAGACTTATATTAAGCAATTTGACAAAACCTTGTGTAGGTACTTAGTGCCTACGGTCTATTCATATTCATTTATTGCGTTCATGTTCATATTCATAGGTCTTAAAATTAATAAATGAGTAGAATGAATGATGACATAATAATCACAGTGTGGTTCCATGAAAGAAACTTGGTTTTGTAAATTTAAAAAACGACTTCTGAATTAGTTAATACTCTAGGGCCCGAACTCATAGTCAAATAGGGGCTCCCCTAGGGGACTGTTCTGGCGCTAAGTAAAAATTCAATAGCGAATTCAACCTTTATGCACCCAGCCATAAGGCGAATGCTGAATGATAAATTTTGGCGGACTGTTCAACCTCTGACTATGAATTCAGGCTTTAGTGGACAAAATGTAGTCAGTGCTCAATAAGCAAATTGAAATCGAAAATTTATAAACTTGAAAAAAATATATATAGGTAATTCTGTGTAGTTGTGTATCTTCCAATAAACAAATTCATATATTTGTAATTAAAATTGTTTGATAAGTGCTATTATATATGTGATAAGTGTAACTTATTCTAGTCCAGGTATCCAAAACCAAACCTACCTATCCTAAATTTCGTCCAAATCGCTTCAACCGAATAGTTGGTAATCCTAGATTTTATTGGCAACAAACATCCATACTTTCGCATTTTATAATAAAAGTATTAGTCATATAATTTTATCTTCGGAACACAGGGATCACTTGCTTTTGTTGCTTGGTACATAATATTCTTTAGCGGCTGTGCATAGGGCTTTGTCAATTAGAAAATTACAAATAACACACTAGTAGAAGATGGTATGGGATTTGTAGTAGGACATTAATTTATAGGATTAGTTAAGTTTACCTCCTTTGACTTCTCCGTTCGTGCATATAGCGCTCATGGACAGCGTAGTAATGACGCACACGACGGCCGAGATTCCGATGATGGCCAGCGTAAGGCCGATGCCCGCTTGGGAGACCACCCAGGATATCCGGAGGAAGAGCATCACCCCCCAGATGTTGAGGAGACATGGTATGAGGACACCCTAAAAATCACATTATAAATATACTAGCTGTTGCCAACGGCTTAAAACACGAGGAGTCTAGTTTTTAGAAAAAAACCGATACCCACTCCCATAAAAGTTTTCACTACCCATTTCCCCCCCTTAAAATATAAAAATCCAAGAACCCTGAAATACGTAATTATTTATTTATGATAAGTAGCTACAATTCCAATTTTCAACTAAGGGTTACCTAAGGTAGATAACCTTAAAAAAACATAATTATTATAAGTTTAACGGGTCTTTATCGCGTTTACCTTTTTTATTATTTTCCCGACGTTTCAACTGTATTGCAACAGCCGTGGTCACACAGTTGAAACGTCGGGAAAATAATAAAAAAGGTAAACGCGATAAAGACCCGTTAAACTTATAATAATTATGTTATCTAATCGCGAAAGTTTGAAAAATACTTTAAAAAAACGTTACTCCCATACAAAGTTTTATCTACCGCCCTTGTACCTTGTACATGTTTACAAACAAATAATTAATCTTATAGTCGATTAGAAAGGAAGGCATGACAACAAAAAGAATCAGTCTGTCTATGTACCGCCATTTCCAACTGGTTTATAGCTGAGATTTGGCGAGATCATCATACACCTCAATTGTAATTTCATGGGCAAATGTGAGCATAACTGCTTAGTGGCAAAAATAGGCATGGTGGTAGTACTTCCCCCAACAAGCATTTTTTCAAACTCCTTACTGTTTTTTATCTTTTTTATTTTAAGATCAAAAAATATTCTGGTTATAGAAGTTTATTAAATACTCATAAAGAACATGGCTCACTTATAATGAGCTTAAGAATTAACAAATATAACTAATGAATTACTAGTTATTCAAGTATTAGTAACATGTCATGTCATAGACATATTTTTTAATTTATTTTTAAATATAAGAATTGATTCACAAGTCTTTAGGTCATTAGGCAGGTTATTGAATAATTGTGCACTCTCGTACATAATATTTATTTTTCCATAATTTGTTCTATGTTTAATTTATTAGTGTTTCTAAGTTGATGTCGGTAGGTTTTTTTGAAAATGTTATTTGTGAGTGTATATTAGTACCTGATAATATATTTTTGACTAGAATGCATGTTGTGTAAGTATAAAGTTGTCGTAGGTTAAATATTTTCGTTTTTCCGTAGAGGATACGTGTTTGTCAAGTAGTCGTGATTGAAAAGAGTTTTAATTTATTTATTTTGCGAGATTTGAAGGTCTTTAAGATCTTAAATGTTTTATTAAAATTAATTTATTAAGTTTGAGTAAACCTGTAAGTTTAATAACAACAGTAAAGAGGGGACCTTTTTTGTACTTAGTTCGTACACGGTAAAACTTATAATCTACAATTTAAAATAATACCTATCTAGATGAGTAATTAGGTCTAGGTATTTCCAACTGTGCCATACCTGAATCCATCCTAACTTGATCCCGACCGCAGGAGTAGGTGACTTCGTGTCTCTCTGTTGTTGTTCTTTCTCGTCCTGCAACAATTAGCACCTTAGCACAAACAGTAAAGCTAAAGATAACAGCGCAGCTAATTCAAACAATGGTTTATTATCTGAGCAAGTAGTGTCCATCATAAACGCAGTGCAAATGATTACCATCCACACGACTTTACACTATTAGACACGACTCTCATAATAAAAAGACAAATACATTTATTTACCTAAAATCAGTATGTTACACTTTGGTTGCAGGTGGTCAATAATGACTGCAATGGTTATTTTAAACAGTTTTTATGTTATTTGGAGGCAGACAAATATGATCCACATAATGGTAAACGGTTGCTATTGCATATTTACCGATCAGTGGCAAAGCTGATGCGTCTGCCCTAAAGACAACATTATCATTAGGATTATTGCTGACTGACAAAGTTGACAAAGTTGTATAGTCTAATGTGCCTTTACCCTAAAAACCGGGCAAATTACAACCGGAACACAGCTATACTAGCCGCTTGGCAACGGAATGCAGATTTAGAACAACAATATGTCGTGTCGGCCTCGTGTCGTATAACGTAAAAGCTCTACCAGCAGAATGATGACTGACAGCCGGTAGTGTTTGCAAGAACTGATGGACAACTATGAAATCTATGTTGGTTTATTCCATAACACCGTAATCTATTCTGACCACATTTCAAACGGACTTATTGTTTTCACGTGGTGATTGGTTGTGATCGTGTGGGAAAAGTTTTTCACAGTAGCACCAACTACTTCCTCATATTTTAATGTTTGGTTACATTTAAGTGTTTTTATTGTAACCGAGGACGTATGAACTATTTATAACAATTCTTTATGCGCTATTCCAATATTATTTTGTATAGTTGTAAGTTTTGAAAACGGTACCTATTTTTTTTTTTTATTCTGATGTATAATATTACTGTAAGTTTCATCAAAACAGTAGTTTTTGCGTGAAAGAGTAACAAACATCCTCACAAACTTTCACGTTTATAATATTAGTAGGATACACAAAAAAATCATGAATGTAGTGAATTTATCAGAAAAAAAGTGGCATCCTCAATTTTTTCTACCCCTTTTTTGCCAAGCAACATCTACAGTTTAAAAAATATACCGCTTTTCATCAAACAACCTGTACTTTCCTTGAAAGGCCCATTAACTTGCTACATGCCATAAAAAAATCTGATAGAATGAGTGATCAAATTAATGATTCAAACCCTTTAAATTTAAAACAATGCAATTAATCTGCAGTTATCCGCGTTTGAATCTCAAGTTCTGGCAAGGATATTGCCGCCCGCGTCCACTCTTATGTAGTTTTCGCTGGATATAACTGCTTCACGTAGAGGTACCGCTTATTAATTCTTGGTCGAACCACAGAACAACAAGTATCGAGGCAAGCCACACACGGAGCGCAGCCAACAAAAAATGTTTGAAATTGAACAATAAAATAAAATTACTTTAAAATATCTTTATTTTATTTATTTTAGGAAAACCAAAACTTTAAAACACAATTGATGACTAAACTAATAAATATGAGGCCATCCACTGATAAAAACATGTCATTTATCTGAAATCAATCAAATTTCCTTAGTCTTAGTAGTAAAATTGAAGTATTCCCGTTTTAGCACCTATTTTTTGGGCACCTATGCATTGAGCACCAAAGGGTTTCCCATTTGAGCAACAATCAATATTTTAACGTGGTGCTTACCAGTTTTGATTTTTAGGTAAGAAATTAAAATAAAACACCTATTTGTCCTTCGCATTCACGACACGTATTTTATGACAATATCCAATACGTCGCGGCGCCGCGCCGGAACGCATCGTGTGGCTTGGCTCTATTATTCTGTAGGTCAAACCGTGAAGATAGGCGCTCGCTCCATGAGGTGACAAGATAAGCCTAATGCGCCCTTTATATTATGCAATCTACCGAATACAATCTGAAAATGCATGCGATTGAAGTGTATAGACACGTTCCACATTAATTCCACAGACAGAGTGCACGCCACCATGCCCCTCCTTTGTGATAAATTACACGCGGTTTACGAGCCTTCTAGGTATCATCAAAGATCTTGAAACGTCTAGATTGCTGTCTGCCGAGTACTGACGTTTTAGGAGCTTTTGTTTTTAGAAGCTTTTTCTCTTTTCAAGTCAAAAACAGAATTCGCATTGATTTTTAGGTAAGAAATTAAAACAAAACACCTATTTGTCATTCGCATTCACGACAGGTATTGCATGACGATATCCAATGCGTCGTGGCGCCGCGCCGTAACGCCTCGTGTGGCTTGGCTCTATTATTCTGTAGGTCAAACCGTGATGATAAGCGCTCCATGAGGTGACAAGATAAGCCTAATGCGCCCTTTACACTATGCAATCTAAAGCATACAATCTGAAAAGGCATGCGATTGCAAATTGTATGGACACACCCCACATTAATTCGATAGACCGACTGCTCGCCACCACGGCTCTCTGTGATAAATAACATGCAGTTTAAGAGCCTTTTAGGTATCATCAAAGATCTTGAAACGTCTAGATTGCTGTCCTTCGAGTACTGACGTTTTCAGGAGCTTTTTCTGTTTTCAAGTTGAAAACTAAATTCAATTTGGTGTTCCTAGTAGGTACTATGACAAACTATCATCCGCGTAGTTTTTTAAGAGTAGGAAAAACTACTGTTTAATTCAGCTAAAACCACAACGAGATAATCCACTGCATATTAAAGTAAAAACATTTTAGGAACTTAGTACCATACATCACAGAGTACTTACCTAGTTGATGCACACACATGCACATAAAAATATAGCCTGGAATTAAGAACCTCCTCATTTTTTTCAGTCTGTTAAACAGGAGCCTCTGCAGTCTGAGCACCAGAAACAAAATTCGGTAGTTAATTTAAAGTCTTCAATGTTTTTTGGGAAATTATAAATCTAATGTATCTCCCTAACGATATCTTAATCGTAGGAAGCATGTGCAAATAACTATCATTTGCATAATTACCGCAGGGGATTTACCTATCTGATAGTAATTCACATGGTAATTTGGCTGTCTTTTACCTGAGTAATTATAAGGTATTAAGCTGAACTAGGACTAGGTAGAAACTACCTAGTCCTAGATACTACCTACCTACTTAGATTGTGCCAGTTAGGTAGTCACACCTTGGTACCTACTACACCTTGAGATTTTATTACTGAAATAATCTCCGCAATTAAATATACAATTTATTTATTATTAATTTCTCTACTAAACTGAAGGCACCGACCCGATGGATACTGAAAGCCGGTAACTCGTACCTCACGATCGTTTGTCAAATCGTCGTGGCACACTGGGGGAGCCCTATCTTCAGCAGTGGACTACTATAAAGACTTGATGATAGTGATTTTAAATTACATTATATTATGTCAAACTGGGCTGCCCAAGATTGTAAAGAAAACTTTTTATTAAATGATTTCGACCAATTAGGACTTTCAGATGACCTCGTTGGCGCGGCGGGCGAGTAGCCAGGTGCGGGTTCGATTTCCGCTACGGGAAAAATGTTTGTATGTCCTGCAGATATTTGTTCCGGGTCTGGGTGTTATGGTACCACGGAACTCGTAATTTCTGATACCCACGACCCAGGGAATCCTAGTGTGGGGACAGAACTATATACATGTGTCTGTAGGGTGTTTATTTATAATATTTTACTGGAAGGCTCGCCTCAGACGCAGAAGGTTGCGGGTTAGATTTCCGCCGCGGGACAAATGTTTGTTTGATCTGCAAATATTTGTCTCGGTTCTAAGTGTTTTCTAAGCATAATATGTATCTATGTATTTACAAAAAAATAAGTATTTATGCAGTATATCAGTCATGTAGTTCCTATAATACAAGCTCTGCTTAGTTTGGGCACAGGTTTGGGGCTAGATGATGCTGTGTAAAAAATGTCTAGCATTATTTATTTATTAAATTGTGGTCACCTCCTCAGTTATGAGATTGTCGCCGTGCAGTTCCCCAAGACTTGGTCGTTTCAATGCCCTTTTGGAGTTTCTGTAGTTTTCCATCCGCGGTAGAGCCTCTCTCGTTAGCTGCGCCAGTGATCGTTTTCTCCTCCAGCCAGCGTCATGCAGCCAGGTGTCGGACTGTGACGTGGGGCTGGCGACGACTCCTCGCTCCACAGTCTCGGCTGACGAGCGCAGCGGCCGAGAGATGATGCTGGCTCCCATGTGGATGCCATTCTTCTTTTCACCTTCCACGTTAGATATCGTAAATCTACAACAAGAACCAGTCATAAGTATTGGTTCCAGGTTAAAAATGATTAGATAACGTATTAAAAAAAAAGGGTTATTTTAAGAAAACAAACATCTTCAGCTTGGAAATAACTTTAAAAAGGATCTGTATGAACATATTTTTTATTTGAGTAATTTGCGTATTCATCCCTAGTATAAGTATGTAGCAACCGAGATCAATCAACGTATAAATGAACATAGTAAAATAAATAGAATAAAAATCTTAATATCCTACTTATCCTAACCTACTATCCTATCCTATCCTATCCTATCCTACATCCGTGGGTAGAAGCTAGTAATATTATAAACGTGAAAGTTTGTGAGGACAGATGTTTGTTACTCTTTCACGCAAAAACTACTGAACGGATTTTGATGAAACTTGACAGTTATATAGCTTATGCATCAGAATAACACATAGGCTACTTTTTATCCAAGTACCACGCGGGCGAAACCGTGGACAGAGGCTAGTCTTTTTATACACGTAAAGTTGCAAACATGCATAAGGTCCACCTACTGATAAGCTGTTACCTTAAACTATGGAAGCTTGCAAGACCAGAGGTATCGCTCACACGTCGCATATTTTAAGACAGCAATGCGAGCATTGCTGTCTTAAAATAAGTACCTCAACACAAATGGAAAAGATTCACACAAAATCTTAATAAACGAATGTAACCGCTTCGAACTTTTGTAGGGAATGTTTCAAATTGTTTTGGTATTCGATTTTTAGAATCAGTGATTTTGTTATGGTTCTCTCTGTTTATGACCTTGAGTAGCAACAATTTAAGATCCTCACTCGAGTAGGTATCTAGGAGTATTATGAGTTAACATTAGCCATGCGTTTACCAACATGAGTGAGTTATTATATCATCAAGATGTTGGAGATAAGAAACGAGAAGATTCTAAGTAGGTACCTCATGCTAAGCAATCTTTATCGCATTTGCATTTTCCTTTGATCTTTATCGAGATCGTCAATGCAAGGCATTATCAAAAACAGGCGCAATTATCTATACCTACTTGTCCGCGTCACGAGACTTGTCTCACTGCCTATTTAAGTTAAAACAAAAATCTGAGCTAGCAAAGAGGCTAGTTTGGTGCGGAGTCTACTTAGTATTGTAATAAAAGCTTATTGCTTTTTCGATAAAAGCATCACTCAGCTACATTTATTCATACAACTCATACAAATACGAACAAGTGCTATATAATGCAAAAAAAACAGATGGAAAAGCCAACTATCTAAGGACCTTTGCAAACGATATATAGATACGTCAACTGATACAAATTGTCCATATATTATTTTAATAAATGTATTATGTAGGTCCACCAAATACAAATTCCAATCTAAACTGTACGAATTCGAATTCTTTATTTCAAATTGCGATTAGAATCAAGTGTTAAGGCCCAGCCCACCTGTCCTGAGCATGATGAACCAGATTTTTTTTACAAAAAAAGAGGATTTGGTCGCCGACTCGACTGATGTACCTGATCGATTTACAGGTCCTGTGTCTAAATCATTCACCTGTTATCATCCATTGTAGACGTGTGTCGGGAGACTACCGGATACTCGTCTTGTATGAGACCACTTCTCGCAGCTTGATCGTAATGTGAAAGTTTGTCAAAGTTGCTCTATACCGCATAATTTTCTTTAGTTGCACCTGAAAATAATGAAAATTTTATTAGATTTCCTAACAATTTTAATGATTTCTGTATTATTTATAGGTAGAATAGGTTGCAATAAATCTAGGCATCAGGAAATGCTAAGGAGCTACCACCAAAACATATTTACTTTCTTCTTTATTCTGAAAAATGTCCGACTACATTATCTTTTTACCCACGACGATAGGAACCCGTATACCTATGTATTTGCCGTAAGAGGTTGTTTATTTGTCTGTTTCCATTTTATCTCCGAAGCGGCTTATCCGATTGTAATGCGGGTTGCCATCGATTTATATACAAAATAATGATTCTTAGATAAGTTTCGAGACTACAGTGCGCTGCTATCGATGGTGGAAAAATACAACGGGGGGTCGTACGTTTCTACACGTGTTAAAAAATGCTTTAATTTAATTGCGAATCGCTATAAACCACGATCTGATCGTTCTAACATTTTCAGGAGTAGTTTTATGACACCCTGTAGAAAAGCCTGTATAGGTATCTTAAATTATATGCCACAATAAACCTTAACTAAATGCACTTTGTTATTATGCTTATATAATACTAGCCTCTGCCCACGGCTTCGCCCGCATGGTACCCGGATGAAAAGTAGCCTATGTGTGATTCTGATGTATTAGCTATACTTATTACTGTAAAGTGTCATCACAATCCGTTCAGTAGTTTTTGCGCGAAAAAGTAACAAACATTCATCCTCACAAACTTTCGCGTTTATAATAGTAGAAGGATTATGCTTACAGAAGAACAAAAGTACATCTAGCTTACATCTTTTTTTTTTATTCCAAAAACTATTCATACTATTCATATTGTAAACTTGACTATTCATATTGTAAAAACGGGAATTTTCACGTACTGCACTATCGGTGAAGGCACCGACTAAGTTTCGACTCATTCCGAGAGTCTTCATCAGGGTGAGTGGTTGCGACTTTCTCCTTCCGCGTCGCGCCGTGCACTGATGAAGACTCTCGGAATGAGTCGAAACTTAGTCGGTGCCTTCACCGATAGTGCAGTACGTGAAAATTCCCGTTTTTACAATATGAATAGCTTACATCTACCTACATAATGATGATGTTAGTAAATCACCCAAGATTAATGATTTATCAATCACAAATGTTGTCAGTCTCATAGCATAGCATATTAAAATATAATTAGAACGCAATCAATACTTATAAGTTGACGTTTCTATATGATCCTTGTGATTTCAATGAATAAAAACCTATTGACTTTTTTTTTTATAAATACTGTAATACTGTAGAGAATCGTATGATACTTATCAACCTACTGATATAACCTTTTTGGGTATTTCACTCGTATATTTCGGTAAATAATATATGATAATTTCATTTCTTCAATATTCCCCTTTTTCTCTTTGGTGTTTGACTTGTTCATCTTTTTCCTAAACCTAATAGATAACAATAAACGGTCATATAATATAGTAAAACGTATGTATTCTGTCTGGATCCTATAAAAACGAAGGTTTTCCTAAAGTTGACCTTGTTTAAAACCTTGTCAAGCCTATCAAAAGATTTGTAGGAAACTGGTTAAATCTGTGATATTCCGTTCCTAAATAAATTCATTCGTAGGTACAATGGCGGAATGCCCAGCAGTGGACCTCACAGGCTGTTGATGATGATGTAAAAATCCATTGCTAATGCTAATCAAGTGGCTACCTGGAATTTTGGCACGCGTGTATCGAGGGCAAAGTCTCTAACAACAACCGGTTTGAAATCCTGTGAGACGAGCGCTCGTTCGTGGCTTCGTTAACAGCAACTTACCGCTAAGCCACCATTGGGATGGGTTACCGGAAGCATCATTTAGAACCGTGGATGTCAGTCCCAAAAATTTATGAGATGGCATCACATTAGAGCTAATGTAATGCCAAATCATTGAATGAAGGATCGTCAAAAGGGGTCAAGCTCCCCCCCCAGAAAATTTGGGTACACCCCTGACAAACAAAACTGTTTTAAGTGTTTCATGATAAAGCCTGCCTTAGCTGGGTCAAGCCCCTCCCAAACAAAAAATCCTGGATAAAGTCTACCCTCATCTGAGTCAAGCGCTTTTGAAACTATAATGGTTTTGAACATATTTTTTACTAAAAAACGGGATATTCCTCCCGTGATCATGCAACTGTGCCGAAATATCGGGAACATTCAAACTCACAAATCATGGTAAATATCCCGTTTTTTAGTATGAGTCACTCCAAAATCTTGAGTCCGACACTGTCGGAAGCCTTCTAGTGGGATAAAACCTCCGTTACCAGAGTAGATGAGTAGTTTCATAAAATGAAATGAACTAAAAAAACATGAATATATTTTGAAATAATAAAAATATGCATTAATATCTTAGAAAAACGATCACACACTGGGACTACCATTTCTTTGTCTATTTGGGGCCGGCCGCGTCAAGGTACGAGCGTAAAAATATCTCGACGGCACCTACTAAGCCTTACTCAATAAGTTTTTTTCGAAGTTTTCATTAATTATAACGATGCGTAAGAAGGTGGGTGTACAGTTTAGTCAACCTACCTTACGTTAGTGAAATCACTCAATGAACTCCATTAAAAATGGCCAAAGATGACATCACTCCTAAATTTGCATACCCTACGTGCAAGCAATGCCAAGAATAATCAATATTGTTCGTATGTTTGGAAGCTTCGTACGGGTCGAGGCTTTCAAGCGGTTTCCACCGGTTCCGGCCGGTTCGAGGGAAGCCCGGCCAGAGTTACCTCTCGTGACTTCAAGTTAGGGTAACCAAACCTACGAATTTATCCGGACTTTTCAGCTCTTGAGGCCCAAGCACAAACGAGGCAAGTAAAACCGTAGCTTTACGATAGTGACGTTGCTTCATATCTTGTTACCTGTAACGCAAGCAGCTAGTAGGTATACCTATGGATCTGTTTGTGGGGGTAAGAGGTTGTTTATTTGTTCGTGTGTTTGTGTGTATAACCATTTTTCTCTAAAACATTTTAATCGGTGGTTTGCAATCATTTTATAAGACTTCAAGGATGATTAAATAGGTTTTATTAGGAACTTTTCTTAGACTTTAATTCGCCTTTTCTACATCTAACATGGTAACCCTAATCTGAGAGCACGATGCCTTTACACACTCGCTTGACTGCTTTATTATGAATAAAGCAGTCAATGCATTTTTATGCTAATCTGACTTACCTACCTAACTAGTGCTATTTTACTATACCATGTGTCATTTAATTTCATATTCTACCTAACGTAGAATTCTAGTAGGTATGTTCTATCCTTATCGATAGTCTAACTGCAAAGTAGGTACCTAAAGAGAGTCATAAATAGTGGCCGCAGATCAGCGTGTCCTATTTTCTGTAAACAAACAAACACATATGGCATCTAGAATTCAATATATGTGTTAAGGTTTAATAAATTGTATAATTTCAAGGTTAAGCTTAAATTTTACTAAATCGACTGATAGAGCTGCTAGTACCTAGTAGGTATGTTTTTTGCTCGCGTACTAATAAGAACAAACCGGTCGAAAACATGCTGTTTATTGCACTTTGATGACGAATGATACTACAGTCGGAGTAAATACACTTTAAAATTTCAAATTCACGTATTTTAAGTTGGCTTTTCTATAGGACTCTTGTGATTTCAATGAATAAAAACCGATTGACTTTGACTTTGAAGAATATGTCTGATGAGCGAGACCGGGATGTCATAGTCGTAAACCAGTAGGTACCGACTAGTCTATTGTGAAAGAGGACAAGGGAAGGTAGCTTTTCACACCTAATTATCAACAATGTCTTGAACGTATACCTTACAACTACATCATAGTTTGCCAGATCACATCATTGGACGACGGTTATGGAAACACAAATGACATCTAAATAAGTTTGAATTTTGTACGCCTACTAACACTGTAAGTTTTTACAGTGTATTTAGGTACGTACACCTAAATACATTGTAAAAACTTCAATAACTGTGTTTCAGAAATAAAAATTGAAATGGAAGATAATTTAGAAATATTCCAGAATTTTATAAATCCTACTAATATTATAAATGCGAAAGTTTGGATATTTGTTGCTAATAAACTCCGTAATGACTGAGTCGATTTGAATGAATTTTGTAACAGGTTTAGTATGTAGGTAACATATAATTACACAATAAGCTCCTTTTTAGCCACCTGCGGGCGAATCCGTGGGCATTAGCTTAAAAGTATTCTAGTTACCTACTCATAAGTTGGTTTGAATTTCGTCGGTCCTATAATAACTATTTCGGTCTAAACATTAAGTTAGCAGTTAATAACCTATACTTGATTAGTTCCGCTGCATTAAAAAATGGATTTAAGTAACTACTGGCAAGCGTTTATTTAATTACCTAAATAGAAAGCATCATTATACGTACTTTAATTTTTAGGTAGATTACTGGTTGATTTCTATTTTCTGAATCCATATTGAAGCAGGAAGAGCTCTAAACTTCAGTCAAGTTTCTAAACACACGTCACCACGGCACAAAGGAGAGCCCTGGCGTTCTGCCAAAGACTACGACTAGGTGCACTATTGAAAGCGAATTACTGTTGGTAAACAAACACCTCCACTCGTACATGCATCACATCAAATTCCCTGTACTCGTTGTTACAATTTAATTTGAGTCAACTTCGGTAGTTGTTACAACGGAAGCTTTTCTGTGTATCGAATTCATTTACAATGAGAAATAAATATTCACTCGCTCGAGCCATCGGAATCGTTGCATTTCAAATACAGATAGAAAACGGTGCATTTCAAAGTTTTTTTTATAAATAATATTTTATCCTATTATAAATGTCAAAGTTTGTTTGTTTAAAGCTCCCAAACATTAAAACGGTCGATATTATTGCTATCCGTTTATGAGTCCTACTTCTATCGTTACGATATTGCGTTTCTGCGATATCTGTTTTAGTACATTTTCTAATAGGAATTCCTACTTCTATCACGCAGTTATTATTTAAGTTTATTATTGCGATAATATCGACCGTTATGACGCCGCTGGTAAGAGATGTTTGGATGTTGGTTGCTTAAAATCTCCGTAACGGCTTGACTGATTAGGATAAAATTTAGAACAGGTATAATTCGTGATCTAGAATAACACGTTATACCTAGAAACTCACGGGCAAAGCCATGAACAGATGCTAGTAAGTATTGTATACATCCAACAAGTCTCCACTATGTTATGAACCTACATCAAACGAAGCTACAAACGATAATTCATACTTAGATGTAAGATATACAGATACCTTCATAATGAAAATGGGCTTGTCAGGAGCGTACAAAAAGGAAGTTGATTAAAAGTGCTTGTTGACTTGCCTCACTTGTTGATTGCGTAAAAGGATACTCTCTCTACATAGTAAAGCTAGCTATAAAATCAGCCCATGAAGCTATGAAAAATACGTAGGTAGATAATACATACCCGCCCTACAAATTATACTCCTTGCCGCCCTACTTTAGAGGGAGCAACTTTGACTGCGCCTGTCTAAATTGATAATAGGCACCTTGGACTAAACAATATCAACAAAATCGGGATGCCATAATCCCAGGTCTCTACCTCCTAAACCCTATCTATCAGCTCTACCTTAACAGAATCTCCCATCGTTTAATTTATAAACATCAAAATTGCCAAATATATGAGTGTCGTTGATACAAAATCAAAATATTTTATGACTCTAAGAGCGGAAAATCCAAATAAATTGGAAATCCTGCGAAGGTAAGCCAAAGCTCTTACGCCAATCAACACAATGACACAATTTACGTATGACTGAACTCTGTAGGTATCGTTGTATCAACTATAAACAAGTATTTTACACGGACAATACATTAGTTTTCCAGTCTGAAATTGAGAAAAAACAACAAAATTTATTTAAAAAAATCAGTAGGCTTAGTGTGAGTTTTTGCTACAAATTAAGCTCGCTGTTAGAGCCTCTGTACATTTTCTTCATACAAACTACGCGTGCAGGCGGTCGCGATAGAACGCGAAAACTGGAAGCAAAAACGTATACTAAGCCTATGTTATGAATACTCTATTCAGGCGACATAACGCGATGAGCCCATTTTATATTTTGAGATATTTTACAAGCAAAGAATATTTGATGAGGTGGTTATTTCTAGTAATATATGTATATCTGAATATACGGGCGTACCTGTCAGTCGTCATGACATGACAGATTGTTTTGGGAATAAAATATAAAACACTGAGATCATTAAATATAAATTAGTAGTTACATACATTACCAGTTAATCAATTTAATATGTTAATTCTTTCCGCAAATTCTTTTGGGAATACTTTAAATTGAAATCATTTTTTTTTCTTTTTACGGTATATTTGTTTTTCGACTCTTTTATGCCCAGAACCACTTCCGAGAGAGACATAAAAAAGAGTGAATCACGTGAGTCGTGGGACTCACGCGTCTAACGATACCTTTAGTTTGGTTTTTCCGAAGTTTTAAAAAAACCCAGATATTAGACATTGAAATTGTATATACGCGCAAAACGTTAACATTTTTTAATAACAAGAAGATATAAC
This sequence comes from Perizoma flavofasciatum, assembly GCA_958496245.1. Taxonomy (NCBI): domain Eukaryota; kingdom Metazoa; phylum Arthropoda; class Insecta; order Lepidoptera; family Geometridae; genus Perizoma; species Perizoma flavofasciatum. The sequence continues at coordinate 8,597,510 of OY292434.1, read as the reverse complement.
TACATATTTTATGTGCCTATTGTTGGTCTACAACAATTTAATGTTTGAAGGTCACTTTGCTATTTATTATGAGGACTATAATCACGTAAACAGTTCATTTGAACCTCTTTATGAAAATAAATGTTTTAGGCCTACATAATTCGCATTGCAAACTTGTTTGTAGAATTAGTAGACTACCTACGTCCAAAGCCGTTAGAGCGCTAAGCCTGAGGCAGTCTTGATATGCCCCAGAATAAGGTAAGTTCATTTACACCAACTACTATCAGAGTATAACAGAAAACGTATGTTTTATTTTCCCGAAAGCTAAAATTTACTCATTAAGAATTTGAAAATAAATTAGCTGTAGTCGGAAATGGGTAGAAAGCAAAAAAACTGATGATTTCATACGAGTTCACTCTTATAGTAAAAGTTGTTCGTTTTCATAGTTAGAATTAACATTTCGGGATAACACACATGTTTTGGGACACTCTGTATACAATTTGACGACCTCTGTGGCGCATTAGGCGAAAGCCCGCCTGAGGCGCAGAAGGTTACGGGTTCGATTCCACTGCGGGATAAATGTTTGCAAATTTTTGTCTCGGGTCTTGATGTATTAAAAAAAAGTAAGTATATAAGTAGTATATCGGTCATGTACAAGCATAATACAATTATATAATATTTGGGCACAGATATTATGGGTTTGGTGCTAGTGCTACTGTGTGAAAAAAAAACAGCATTAATTATTTATTTAATTTGAATTATGCAAATATATGTACTTGATTGTTTTTAATCATTATATTTTGTGTATACCTGAGCTGTTGTATTATTATTTCTGTTGATAAATTTATTCTAGACTAGCCTCTGACCACGGCTTCATCCACATGACACATGGATAAAAAGTAGCCTATTTATATTCTAGGTTACACTGTTCCAAATTTCATCTACATTAGTTCAGCCGTTACGGAGATTTATAATTTATTGTAAGATAAAATAAGATATTTTATGAATTTCCGCAATTTCTATTAATCTGTACGATACAAACTGTATAGTTAGTGTATGAAGATAAGAGCACAAAATAAAATAGCAACTGAAGATTTATCACCACGCTTTGTTCATAAAGTCAATAAGTATCTGTCTACTTTACAGCTGGAACTGAAGATAAAAAGCAATTGACTTTAAGTAGGTGCACCAATGTCCCTTCTGAGTTATAAAGAGCAACTCTACATTGTAGCTATTACCTACTAGCTTCTGTCCACGGCTTTTCTCGTGTGCAATCCGGATAAAAAGAAGCCATTTATTCTATGTTATTCTTAATATTTTGTATTTGTATTCTAGGTCACGAACTCTACCTTTTTCAAATTTCATCTAGATAGTTTTAGCTCTTTTATAGATTATTGTCCATGAAAGTAAAAAAAAATCAGGGAAATTATTTATTTAAGGAAACATTTTAAAATTGTTTGTATCACACTTAAATCAGCTGCTTTATAGATATTGTGCCTGCTTTAAGTCGAATACTTAACGAACATTATGACTGTTTAGCATCGGTTTATGATAAAACAACTGATCTAAACCACCATTTTCTTCAAAGAAAATAACCGAATTTTGAAAAATTGTGCTTGTTAGTATTTTTTACCGAAATGTAGATCTAAATTGGTAGTAATGTTCATATTTTCAGGATAATTCTGAAGAAGAAAAGGTTTTTGGACGAAAGTTTCATAATTTTTCTTCCACAAATGCGTCTCCTTCAGTAGCCTTCATTTAGTTATTTGTGGAAGATAAATTTGGAGCAGTAGCTGTAATTACACATCAAATAAACTCAAGATAAAATTAAATGTCTATAATTTTATTGACACTTACCTCAAACAAATCTTTTGGACGCAAAATCTCTGCAAAACACTTTCACTTAAAACTATAACTAAACTAAAAAGTTTTCCGTGTTTTTTGTTATTAATTTGTTCGTAACTGTATGTTACCCGACTGCGTTTTGTATTTTATGTTCGCTGCGAAAATAATTGCGAATTCGCGATGGCTATCGTAACGGCGCGTGCTACCGCCTGCGCGCTGCCATACGACCAGACCCCGCGAAGCCTTAGCTCTGACTCTTTATAAACTGGCGCCCTTAGCCACATCGCTTCCAATTAAAACAATACTCCATCTAGTTACGACGAGATTTCTGCCAGTTTCAGCGCCGCGCCGGCCGGCTCGCTAGTACCCAAACTTTAACCGCGTTTTGTTTGTACATCGGTGTTTATTTTTAGTCAATCCCGAATATTATTTACATTGGAGCAAAACGAAGTGAATTAGCTATGAAACACCTACTTCTGTTCTGTTATCGGATATATTTTTATGTAGGTACAGGGTTTTATAGATGGTAGCGCTGGCGCAAGTAATAATCCGCAAGATGGGCGCTCTACAAAAGCTTTCAATTAATTTGAATACCTTAATCGTCTACACCTAAGTTTAACTTAATCCTACAATTTTTTCATTTTAGTAGAGAACTTAATTACTGCCTTGCTTATAAAAGCCGGCGGTGCGAGGATATTGGATGAGGGGTTTGCTACAATTAGTTTGTACCTAGGTACTGAAAATGGAGTAAAGCTAGATTACAACAGGCTTGTAGGCAGGCTGTTAAAGTCAGCCAATTATTCTTAACTACTGACATGAAAAACTGACTCTTGTAACCAGGAGTCAGTTTTTATCCCAAGTGCTCAATGGAACAACAGTTTTGGAATCGTTTCTTCTTAGCGTAGATAGATACCTACTGTTTAATTTTATCGACAGTAAGCCTGGATGAAGTCATTGGCCCACTGGAACTGGACTTAAATGATCATGTATGGCATCATTATCATGTCTTTTTGGATGAGTCAAAATATTGAGTATATTATAACTAAATCATGGATTAATTTCTCCGAAATGTTATGTTACCCAATATTTCAATAATGTTGTTTTAGAATAATATGGAATATTGCACTGTGTAGACGTAAATGGGCGACTATATGTACTAACGTGTCGTGGCGTGGTATCTTGTTGCCACGTATGTAATCTGTGAATTTATTGTGTCAAATCATCATATAATCAGTTATTCTAAAATTATCCCCAAATTTCTCAAAACTAACCATATTATCGATTATTTAAACATACATTTCTGGTTGGCTTCTACTCTTTGAAATCTTTGATTTCCAACTAGATGGCAAAAGACAACGAGATGAATCGAAGGATAACGGGAAAAAATCCTTGCCTTTGAGCCACACCAAGCGACAACGAAAAAAAAATCCCGATCGGAAAAAATCGGGATCTTTGGGTTTTTCAGAGTACCTACGTATTTCGTCACCGTAACGTGATTTGTCACTAGCGCAATGTGTGGGCTGGGCGGCATGTCGGGCCTTGCTTTCGTAGAAGATCTACGAGTGCTACGGTCTAACATTCCGATCTCGGAAAAGATAACTATAAAAATACGAATAGGTGATGAAGGTACGAAAAATTCCACCCCACCTTTCTAAAAATCCTTTCTTAGCACATACCTACGTTATAAAATAAACCTATTTTCCAAATTTCAGCTTTCTAAACTTAGTGTAGTTCTGGCTGTGCATTGATAGATCATTCAGTCGGTCTGGACAAACGATTTTATAAGTATAGATATACATTTATGCTATTTACTTAGCTCCACGTAAACTACAAACTACTGGCAGTAGCCAGCAAAGGTAGGTAGGTTTGTTTAGATAGGTACTCCTACCTTGTTTAGGTAGGAGTACCTATCGTTCTTTACTCCTAGTCAACCTTCGTTTCTTTACTCAACTAGGTACCTACTAACTGCTTACACCAGTGTTGCCAGCCGGGTCATGACAAAAGTAACCTAAAATATATAAAAAAGTAACCTTTTGGTGTGAAGAGTAACCTTTATTATTTTACCCCTTTAATAAGGTACTGAAAGTTGATAGACAGATGTTGGTTGTATTAACTTACAGAAAAAAATGATAATTTAGTAGTTTTTTCCATATGCAACTTCAGATTTCACGATTTATCTTTTTCTTACCCATTATTCCCTTTTTATTTTTTTGCCAACATTGCAAAAATGTGCAACAAAGAGCGCTTCTACGTTCTGTTTAAATTTATATTCAAGTAAAAAAATTAATACCTACCTATGAATACTACGAATTCCAGAAAATCACCTAAAAGAAACCTTTTGAGTTGTATAACCTTTAAGTGATAATTATTTTTTGATAATTATTTATTTATTTGACGATAACTTGCTTAAGGTAACATTCCATGTACTACATGCTAAGTAGGTAGGTACTAGTTATTAACTTATTAGTAAGTATGTCTTGATACCTTGGCTCATACAGATGGTAAGTATCTATGTTAACTGCGATCACAGTCATGACACTATAGCAGCGAGTACATGGCCGAGCTCTAACTCCTAACTAGGTTTCCCTGTGTTCAGGATATCAGGACCCCCCCTGCACTTGGTAAAATATTGCATTCATGTGGTACTCGTAGGTGACAATAAAATAAAAACAATTTTACGTTTGGCTAAGGAAACGCCACTTTGCGCGTAGACATGTATAGGTAGGTATAGGTAGATAAATAAGCTACATCCAAGTGAGCCTTATTAGGTAGGTATAAGTTCATCTACTCACTAAGAAGGCACACCAAAATTATGCTAATAGTCTTAAATATGAAAGTAGGTAGTAAGAACCTAAATAGATAGGGCAGATCAGTAGATTACAATTTACAATAGATTTGCAAAGGCATATATATATATATATATATATATATATATATATATATATATATATATATATACATATATATATATATATATATATATATATATATATGTAAGTATTTATATATTATTTTTACCTCGCTGTAACCCAGCTAGGTTGGTACCTATATATTACCATTACTATGCTAGATGATGGTAAGACAGGCACCACTCACATAATCAGGCAGGCAAGTAGTATCCAGAACACGCAGTGTGTCCGCGAGTAGGTAGGTAGGCAAATACCCATCTACCTACCTATTATTTCAACACGTCAGATTATGTATAACCTAGGTACCCAGGCGGGTACCCGGTCCCTCGTTTCGGTAGATTAGATAGGTATCTACCATTTCTAGATGCAAGCCGACGAGTTGGTGTATGATAGTACATAGGGCCGCGAGGTAGCTACATAGGTTATTATTACCTGTATTCCATTGACCTATTTATGTTGTTACTGACGATGAAAACAAAAACACGGTAGGCAGGTAGGTACCCACCCAACAAACCACCAGCTAGCCTATCACTACAGAAACATAAACACCAAATTCAATCATCCAGTAAACACTCACCTAGCAATTAGATAACTAAAATTAAGACTAATTAGGTATATTTATTCGTTCACTTCACACACCTTAAAGTTTTTACAATACCCTCGCACGAAAATGATAGCACTAAAGTTCGACACTAACTACTGACTGACACAGACAAAGAGGTATGAAAACAAGAAGTGACATGTAGCTAGTGTAAAAATGTTTATTATTTTTTTGTTAATTATTGTGTAATAATGAGTACCTATTGTTTAACTGTTTTTACCTGTGACTTTATGTGTTTACAATAATAGGTTGTTAGTGGTTTTTTTTTTTGGTTTTTTTTTCATGGTTTTTATTTCATTTTCCTTTCAGGTTAAAATCACAAATAGGTTTTCAGTCTTTTGTTAGAAGCCAGCTTTGAACTTCATTAATTTATTTCTAGTCATTTGGAATATATTTAGTTCCTTATTTATTTTGTTATATAAAAACGTTGATGGGAAGGGGATGTGTTTATTTGTAAATTTGTTATTGTTGGCCGGTATATGACAAACATTGTGCCTACGTCTTTTGTTAGCCAATTCAACATGTAAAACTTTATATTCTAGTTTGCTATGCTGTTACAAAAGTACATTAAGTATGTATAGTTGTCTCACTGTCAGTAACCTAGTTTCAAGATAGAGAAGCTTTGTAGGGTGCTGATATGGTTTGAAGAGCATTACCTTCAGAATACATCTCTGGGCTCTATGCGAATAAGGTGAGTTTTTGGAGCACCACCCCAAAATGGGAGACAGTATTTCAGCAAGGATTGTACAAGTGAAACGTACACCTTTTTAATAAGGTCCTGATCTGCAACATGCCTAAGGTTCTTAAATATGTATATCAGTTATCTTATTCTAGAAGTCTGTTTATCAATGTGAAAGTCCCACCTTATATGTCTGTCTATATACAGTCCCAAATATTTTATAGTGTCTGCTGGCATAAGACATGGGCAGTTGCAATCTTGTCTTTCAAGAAAATTATAGCAGGAGTGTATTTTGATCTCATAATCTAGACTCGGATTGCTTCGGCTTGAGATTGAAAGAGGTATGAACTTGATTTTTGACACGTTAAGAGTTAATATATTGGATTTGAGCCATTTAGCCACTTCATACATTCCCGCTTCCGTTGTTTTCTTAACTTCATCCTAAGTATCGCCTGAGAATATTAACGCAGTGTCGTCAGCGTATGTTGTGATGACAGTGTTTGGTAGCTGCATACTACAGAGATCGTTAATGTATATGATAAAAAGAGTGGGTCCAAGTATGCTCCCTTGCGGAACTCCATAGTTCACTGAAACCTCATCACTCACAAATTCTCCAATTTTAACGGATTGCTTGCGGCCTGATAAGTAACTCTCGAAGAGTTTAAGTTGCAGTCCCCTAATGCCTAAGTGTTCTAGTTTACATATAAGTTTGGGAATAGAGACCGTATCGAAAGCTTTTGCTAGATCTAGGAAGACTCCTATACACTTTTTGGTAGAGTCTATCTTCTTAACTATTTCATAGGTTAATGTTGTAACAGCATCGACAGTAGATCTTTTAGGAGGAAAGCCAAATTGATTATTCGACAACAGATTTTTATTCTCAAGGTAGCTAACCAGTTTCTTGTTTATATTTTTTTCTAATACTTTGCACAAAACAGGCAGCAGAGCAATAGGTCGATAGTTAGAGGCGCGGTCTCTGTCCCCACCCTTATAGATCGGACAGATTATAGATTTTTTTAACATCTGAGGAAAGACTCCTGTGAAAATAGATAAATTACAGATATGTGCAATAGGGTAGCATAGGATAAGTTTGGCAGTTTTATAGAATTCACTTGGTATGCCATCCCAACCTGATGCCCTGTCAGATTTTAGTGAATTTATTGCACTAATAACTTCTGGTTCAGTAGTCAAGAACATAGCAAAGGACGAAACTGGACAGGTTATCCTATTTTCATTCCCTGTTTCTATTCCCGCTGGAAGATCTCTCAGAATATCTTCAGCTAGTGTGGCTCCCACTTTACAAAAATATTCGTTGACAGCATTGGCAGAGTGTTGCGGGGTGCATGAGGAGCTCAATTCGGCACCTCCAGTGTTCCTATCGCTTCCTATATTGCATATTTGCTTTATATTCTGCCACATGTCTCGAGTTTTGTGTAACGAGTTGTTCAGTAACTTTCTTTTATATTTTCGTTTAGCCGTCTTTAGGATATTATTGCATGTATTTCGATACACCCTATATGTTTTTTGAGTAGAACATTAGTCGGAAGTTTCTGGCACTTTTTGTGGAGATTGTCTCGCTTCCTAATTGAACGAATCAGGCCCGGGCTAATCCAGGGTTTAATGCATCTTTTAGAGCTTGGAACTTTTTTAAACACAGTATGACGTTTAAGTATAAGTAATAGGTACTTTAAGAATGTATCAGTGGCTAAGTTGACGTCCGAGGAATCAAGAACAAAATTCCAGTCTGTAGATTTTAATTCTAATAGGGCAGCATTATAATTTATTAGTTTAACAGTTTTATACTCGTTTTTCCTACGTATGACAGTTTTTGAAATATTAAATATCACGGAAGCGTGATCTGTAAGATCAGACCTTATAATAGCCACGGTGTTTTCACAACGCGTTTTTAATAGAAGTGATCAAGACAGCTATTTATCCTGGTTTGAAAGGTGTGACTGGGCATCATACAATGAATAGCAGCTAATGATAGGAGATCCTCAGATTTATCTTTTGTGGTTATATTATCTGGGCTTATATTTATATTTAGGTCTCCAAGTATTATATTGTTATAAATTTTTATTTGTACCAATAATTCATCTAATGACTTTAAGAAATTTGATATATCTCTGAAAGCTGGTGGACGATAAATACATATTATATAAGTATTGGCATGCCTAATGACAAGGCAATTTGCATCCAGAAAGTGTGGCTCAGTAACAGAGACTGTTAAATCTGACTTCACATATGCGACAACCCCATCGTTTTGATTGTGCAGTACTTCAGTTTTGTAAGATTGGTAGCCTGGAAGTACCGGAACTGATCGATGTTCACAGAGTCTACATTCTGTGAGTATGACTATATCGATGTTAATACTTATCCTATCCATAAGAATAATTAAATCATTGAGATTCTTGTAAACGCTCCTAATATTCTGCGTCAGCAGTGTCAGCGAATCACTTTTACTATGCATTAATCGAGCACAGTCCTCTGCATCCTCCACAATAAAGGCCTTGGATATAGAAAATTTATCTATATCCAAGGCCAGATCATCCACGTCAGTTGTCATCGTTAAGTCACATCAGTGGACATAAGACAATCTGCAATAATGTTGCAGAGGACATCAGGAGAAAACACTCGGGTTTTACAGGGCTTGGCAACTTAATGGTTGGGTAGTTCAGTTGAACATGTAAAAAGTATGTATATAAAACACAAACTATGACAGGTGTACACAATACGACGCATACAACAGACAAAAATGCAGGCAACGATATTATATTTACTAAGATATAATAAGTATAATGAACCTGGTTGTGAGATTAAATCACAATTGATTAAATAGCAAAAGGAGAGAGAAACTAGTCACAGGGTATTATTCTTACCACCCCGTTTCAGTGAGTCAAGGTGTTCAGCGTTGCTTAAGAGAATTGGAGCAGACTCATCGTTTTTCTTAATGAAAACCTTACCACGTTTAACCCAACAGTACTTATAGCCCTCGGCTTTGGCCAGCATTCGTGCTTGGTAGTAGAGTTGTCTAGCTTTGGGAGTTAAAAGCTCGGACATGTATACAAAAGAGACTGCCTTACCCGTTACACCTAGATCTTCTGCAGTTAGTTTATTATCTGGATGAGCCAAGTTATATTTTTTGAACGAGGTCAGAAACTTTTCCTTTTTAAGTATGTTGTTAAATTCAACCACGATATGCATCTTATCCTTATTCTTGTTTGTTGATCGATGGATATTTCGTATGTCACCATCATGGACAGTTTCTTCTATTTTCAATCCGATGTTAATCACAATTTGCTGTACATCTTCATTAGATGTAACAGGGATGTTTCTTATTTCGATGTGGTTTGTTCTTTGCATTCTTTGGGTAGCATCAAGCTGTTCTTCTAGATACTGAATGGCTGTCACGTTCTTCTTATTATCTGATTCAAGAACTTCAATCTTTTTTGTAAGCTCTTTAAACTTGTTGTCATTGGCTGCATCCCGAGCGGCCATCTCAATCTTCAGTTCATCGAATTTGATGTTAAATTGATCTCTCACGTTACTGAATTGAGCACTCATATCCATTCTAAGATTCTCTAGAGCTTCCAGAATAGGATCCATTTTTCTTTTTCGTGTCTGCACGGATGCCTTCTCTTTTGTTGGAGCCAAGTCGGTGAGGTCATTTAGTGACGAAGACTTGATTTCTGGACTCAGCGCCTTATTATTCATCTCGGTGCCACTTCTAGTTTGAGATGTATCTTTGGTAATTTCTTTGTAGGTTCGTTGGAAGTGGCAGCGGTGCGCACAACAAGAAACACGTCCGCTCGCTAGCAGCGTTGGTAGGGGGACCTCCTGTAACAAGTAACCTGACGTAGTTAAAAATCACATAAAAGGTTTTTTTTTATTTACTTTTAGTGGCTTTGGTATCTGCGGCCGTCACAAGCCTATTGTGATCGCCACTTTCTTTACTTTTCCCCTCAGGGAGCGTTCAAAGTTCACCGCTCAGGCCTGCAGCTGTTAGAAACTGCAGGATCTTTTTGGGTGTGATGAGTCTTAGTTCATCAGGGCTAAGAATGTGTTTTCCCAGATGAAGGCTACGCTTATGTATCAGTGGTCCACACTCTCCTAACAGATGAAGGGGCGATTCGTCCGCCTCATTGCAGAATGTGCAGGTTTGTGTGTCACACAGCCTTAATTTGAACATGTGTTTGTTAAGACGACAGTGTCCAGTTAAGGCTCTTACCATAGTGCGAAGGTTGTTTCTGTTTAGCGCTACGATTTGGTTGGTGTACCGTTTTTCAAAGGCTTTGATCAGTAATTTGGAATGGTTCATGCCCGGAGAGTTTCTCCAAAGATTGGTTGATTTTGAATTTTGTTTTTTTTTTTATTTTTTTTTTAATTTTGATTCAAAGCAAGAGTTCAGGGTTCTTTGTGCTAGGCTTTTGGGTATGCCACAAAACGGCTCTGGTCCTAATTTGTGCTCCGTTAGCCCCGGCACGCGCAAGTTCGTCAGCACACTCGTTACCTACGATCCCTGCGTGTCCCGGAACTCATCTCTGTTCCTCGAGCCCAGAGTATTCAGACGAGACAGACAGTCTTCAACTAACCTGAACGTGATAACCTTCGAATCCAGAGCCAGAAGGGCCACCTGGCGTGATTTCCTTAGTTTGTGCTACTTTTGAACTTGGGTCGCTCTCCATAGACAGCCTACATTCAGCCCCATTTTGGAACCATCTGTGTACCAGTTGAGACACCCGGCCTCACAGAGTAACTGGCTGTTCAACCAGTCTTCTCTAGAGGGCATTTCTACAGCGTAGTGTTTTTCAAACACATGCCGTGGCAGCATGGCATCAGTTGTCATGTTTCTAAAAGGTTACAAAAGTAACCTTCTGACAACGCTGGCTTACACTTACGTGCATAAAGTTTATATAAGTTCTAGCTTATCTAAGTAATAAGGTAAGTATAGACGACCTCTGTGGCGCAGTGGGCGAAGGTCCGCCTGAGAAGCAGAAGGTTGCGGGTTCGATTCCTGTCACGGGACAAATGTTTGTAAAATCTACAAATATTTGTCTCGGGTCTGGTTGTTTTCTATGTATAATAATGTATATATTTACAAAAAAAAAAGTATATAAGTAGTCATGTAGTTCCCATAATACAAGCTCTGCTTAGTTTGGGGCTAGATGATGCTGTGTGAAAAATGTCCAGTATTATTTATTTATTTATACTTACCTATCTACTGTAAATACTTATTGCAAAGGTAACACTTTTATAAATCTATGGTATTATTTACTAATCTATGTAAAGGCAAATCTTTAACTTTAACAAATCTTTAAACTCATTTCGTCATCACCGTCTTTCACTATGGATTTATCAAAAAGCAATAAATAATTTATTAATCCATCGTGAAATTCGGTAGGTACAAAATATAAGTAGTTAAGTATATACCTATTAACTTTACTTGGTTCTTTCTAAGTATTTTATTACTCTTCCACCCCCTGTATGACACGATTGATAGGGTTGAGGATTATAAACGCTGGTCTATTTACCACATACACATAGTACATAGGATATCGGAAAAACAATCTACCAGCTGACGAGACGCGGGCATCGAGCCCACGATTGCCGATGAGGCGACTGACGATGCGATGGCTCGCAAACAGCGAATCAATAAGGACAACGCCACTTCTAAGTAGGTATACCTATCTATCTTCTACCAATCTTAAACCATTGCGTAACCGACTAGACTATCAACGCATAGCCTAAGCCGTGAGTCTTAGAAACCAGAAATTAGAACCTTTTGCGCGTTTTCCCTGGTCTGTTATGTTGCACTAAAAATCAAAAACTCCACCTGCCGCGTGGACCGCACCGTTGCAGCGGACAAGCACGGAAAAACTCGACGCGGATGATATCACAGTCCGTTAACGTGGGTAAAAAAAATCCTATTATTTCTTACACGCATCAAAAAATAAAATAGGTAATACAGAAAACCTCTGCCCATAATAATAGCAAACATATACACGTCTAAGATTTGTTTGGCATCTGAATTACCATGCACTACTCAACACCAAGTGTTCCCCACGGACCAATCAGTACCTATGCACAACTAGTTGTGCCATCCCAAATATTAGTTCGTTAGACAAAACTTGGCAGAACTAGTTTTGCTATACATACCTAAGTGTTCCTTACATAGAAATGTTCCACATGACATCACCCTTTCTGGGTGCTTATAAAAAAACCTAACCTATCCGAGACGGATCTGCTTAGGAAGGATTTTTAGGTTGGGCCAAGTTGTGCCTAACGGAACTTATATTTTAGTTGGTGTTCCGATAACACAACTAGTTGTGCATACTGATTGGTCCGTGTGGAACTCGCTCCCAACACGTTATTGATTTAAGCGATTGATAAGTCCTTGTAGGGTAAATGTGTCAAGTCCGAGGTGTCAAGACCAAAAAGGGTTGCCTTACAAACAGTCAGCGACGACGCGTGAGATCAGATACGGGCGAGCCGTACTGGATCCAGCCGGTATCAGCCGGATGGAAGTTCAATGATGACAATGACATGCTGATGGCTAATGCACTGCTATTAAGCGCGATGGTAGATTAATTTTAATTGATAGCAAAAAGTTAGACTATCGTGTTTCAAAAGGGACTCACCCTTCTCAGTGAGCTGTAAAAACTAGACAAGACTGAATTTAAAAATATTCTGGTGAAATCTTTCGAAAGATTATACCTATAACACAACGCAATATTCAAACCTAAAATTCTCACTTTTACATTCTTAATATGTAAATTCTCCAGCAACCAAGAATTGTCGCTGCTTGGATAAGCAACCAAGAATTGTCGCTGCTGACGTCAATAGCCGAGTAGGTAAGGCAGAATAACAGGGAGTACTGAAAAACTCTTAATACCCTTCAAAGTTATTGTAGGTACCCATATATACCTAGACCAGCGGCCAGTGTAATTTTACAATATGTGGAAACTTTTGCAGCATTGTTTAAAATCCTTGGTTCAAAACTACATCAACAATCAGTCTTTGTTGTGCGGATATTTGTTCCAGGACTGGGTGTTGTGGTACCATGGTAATCGTAGTTCCTGATAACCACGATTCAGGGAATGCTAGATACTTACGCAGTCAGGATTATATAAGTGTTTACTTATTATTTATTTGGTGGAACCAGCGACTTTGCAAATTCCTCCAAAAGTTTATGACCAAGAGGTTGGAAAACTAAAAATTCTTAAGCCTAACAGTATCCACGAAAAAAAGACAGGAACTTGCAACACAAGATACTTTATTGTAATCCCATATTGTTTTTTTACACTTAGCCTAGAGTTGTGTTACTCTACTTGAGTGGGATGAACCGTGAGCTGTGGGTGGCTCCAATACCGGGCCTACCATGCTTCACTGGCTTGTATGTGACTGAGAACTCGCCAAGGTAGTGGCCGATCATCTCAGGCTTCACTTCAACCTGAAACGAGGAAAACATAGGAACATGAAAGATGTTTGCTCATGAAATATAAGTACAGGTGTCCCAGAACATGTATACCATATCTTGTGAACATGTGCCCCAAAACTCGGAAGGGAAAAAAATAAGTTGAATTTCCAAAATTATAATCTGAAATAAATAAATTAATAATAATATATGTTGTACAGGTATGTATGTATGTATGTAGGTTTTTTTTGGTTCAGTGGATTCAAACTTTAAATCAATTTGGGTTGATTCTCAAAGATGTAGAGTTCTATCATACCCACATAGATTAAATTGAAAATAAGTAAAATTTGTTTGAAAGACCTTTAATTAGTCATATTTTGTAATGTGTGCTAACCCTAATGCTCCTTTTAAACAAGCAAGATGTTTGACAACTATATCTACAACAACTGATGAACAATTTTCCCGAAAACAACAGTTTTGTACATCACTTGCATCAATTAAAACAAACCTCTCACCCCAAAATACATATTATGCTCGTTGCATAATTTGGTTTCGGTGAAGGCTGTCAATATATCTATGCCCAAGTCATTATTCAGCTTCATTTTCATTATAGATTATGGGCCTTGATCAAGTAGAAACCCCATGAACATCAGTTAGTGTTACAATAAGTGGTAAAGGGTCAGTTAGTGTTCCAACCTGTCATGCAGAATGCTAACTATGATGCAAGGTATAATTTTGGCTACCCCCTACTCTATGAACTGAGTTTGTCTATTGTGAGGATCATTTCTTAAATACTAACCTGGTTGAAGGTCTTTCCATTATAAATGCCGACGATAGAGCCAACCATTTCAGGAACAATGATCATGTTTCTAAGGTGGGTTTTGACAATCTCCGGCTTTTCATTTGGGGGTGCCTCCTTCTTGGCACGACGGAGCTTCTTCACGAGCGCCATGGGCTTGCGCTTGAGACCGCGGGCAAAGCGCCTACGGGCACGGGCGTGCATCAACTCCATGAGTTGCTCACTGAAACAGCATACCCATTACTTTAAAAATAGTAGAACTTAAACATTAATTACCATGAATGTTCTTCATGGTAATTAAAGTTAGTTTAATTTCGTGTTAAGTTAATCCATGTATATCCCTTCAAATTTTATGCTCCATTGAGATTTATCCAACAGATGAGTGGCCGTCATGCACTGTGTCGCCCGTTTTTCGTGATCCGAGTAACTTTTCCTAGTTTTGGCAGCACTCATAGTTTTGGCAGATAACCTGCCTCGCCTAGCGGCAGATGGAGGTGGGCAGGGGAAATCAACCCCTAGCAACCCCGAAAGCTTGCGCCCCAACTCTAGAGCCCACCCGAAGTCTAGACAAAGTTAGGTTAGAAAGTTGTTTGAATGTTTTCAAACCAAGACTAAATGACATAATCACTAGGATACTTACTTGGGCATGTCTAGAAGCTGATCCAGGTCAACTCCACGGAAGGTAAACTTCCTGAAGGTACGCTTCTTCTTGATTTCTTCAACCTGCAAAACGTAAACATTGTTTTCCACTCTCGTAAAATAACACTCGGGGGGAAATCATCGGTATTAATACAACAAAGCACTGTAACACTGGCCGTAACTTTTGAAAGATTACTTCGATAAAACTAGATGAAATATCTCATTTTATTTTACAAACCTCAGCCATGATTCCGATTTGTTTGACAGACAAACTGAAAAAGAGGTAAAACTTATTTGACTTTGATTACAGTACAGGAATGACGTTGACAGCACAGATGAACACAACGCGATAATTTGACATATAATTATATTGGATTGGATTCTTGTCTTTTGAGCCTGTCTCTGCATTGCTTACAATGTTATCTGTTACTATTATCTGGGCTTTGACTTACTTTAGATTAGGTAATTTAGCTATTTCCCGAAGGAGAAAGAGCGTCATTTGTAACAAAATTTGAGATTCTTTCTATTAGCATTGGGATAGCTGAGCCATTTCTGTATTTTCTGTGAGCAAACAGGTAAAAGTAGGTTTGTTCAGATTATTTTCACAAATAAAAATTATGTATGTATTAGTTTCTTGAACTTTATTCATCACAGTTTAAAATATTCTGATCTTCTGTAGACCTAAGCAACCTTGATAATCTCTTACCAATCAACTTAGGATAAGTTCTTGTTTTTAACAGGAACTCTTTAGATTGATGTGTGACTGCTCCATTCTCTAGTTGATACTTGCAGAGCATGTGTAAAGGTTCTATCAACTGTTTTCCATAAACTGGATTTTTCTCTAATTGAGACAAAGCTTCCGCTGCAGTTTCAAGAGTGCTTAAACATCCTTCAGTAGGCTGTGTTCTTATAATATAACTACTAGTAACACTTGTTAATAGTTTAACTTGTTTCAACTGATGCAGTATTGGACTCGATGCATATATTGCTTTGGCCTGTGGCCAGGTTCCATCAAGCAGCACAAGATTGTAGTTTTCTTGATCATTTTCTAGATCTCTTATGTCAATTGCTGTTTTACTAGGATAAAGTAGAATTGTATTAGGCTGGCTCAGAATAATTTCTAGCCTATCATGTCTTGGTTGGGGGAATTTCTTCCCTTTGAATATAAGACACTTGTTTTGTGAGAGTCCCAGTTGAAGCATAGGGGCAGTGCGGAGGCATCTTTTCTCTTCAGCGGGATGTTGGAGAAGTATTATTGTGCTCCTAGGAGTAAGCCTCTTTGGGGGTAAAGCTCGGCACCAACAAACCACAGCTGGTCTCCTGTAAATGTTCATTCATTAGCAAAACCTGTTATCATCTATAGCTGCCAGCTTTATGAGCTCATGAGCACCCATGGCATGACAATGATTTGTCTACTGAAGAGTAGCTTGTGCTACACTTTTTGCCCGCCCCTTAAATGCAGCATGCTGAAGGATTTTTACTTGAGCGACCTCTATTACTATGCCATTGGACTTTCTGTAACATTTATTTGACTTATTTACATTTATTTTTACAACTTACTCGCAATTTTCGCACAATTCTCTCATGATTGGGGGATCTGCTGGTATATTCGATAGATCTTCCCATACTTCCGATTCATTCATTGTGGACCTCTCCTGACAGTCACTGAACACTAACTTAAGGCGAATGATGAGCACAACATATAAAAAAAATGGTTAAAACCAATCTTTTGTAACATGGTTGAATCTTCCAAATATGTATTATTTGCTGCTTTAGTTTCGAAGAGTTGTGCTACCATACACAGTTGTTTTCCGTTCCACTTTTCTATACTGGAATGGAACACAGAAATAGAGAAATTCGTAGGTGTGCAGTGTGCTAAATTATTAAGGCTAGTGGCTGGCAAAGAGAATGTAACGCTACGCTAAGAAGAGCGGGAACTTAAAAAATTAGAGTTCGAAAAGGATCTAGACCTTTTAGTGACAGCACTATAGAAAAAATACAGGGGTACCAACCAAACAGCCTAATGCCAAAACTGTCAATCATGCATAGCGCTACCAAAAGTCGATATTCTAGGGCTGTCCCGCATTTTATCGACATCGAAAATTATTTCTGTAGCCTCGCCCCGTCTGCTACATATAGAGTACATTATATAGAGGGAAGGGTTTAAGGACAACCTTGTTCTGATTTCTTGGATATATCTTTTATTCGTTCTTCAGATTCAGCAAAGTTTTTGTTGATCCGCTGGCATCGACATACAAATCGAATCTCATGAAGCTTTTCAATTTTCAAAGCAAGAACAAGGTCTTGTTTTCCAACTGCACGATGGGTTCGTTTTTACACCTTAAATTGAAAAAAACAATATTACCGCTGGCAGACTACATAATAAAAAAATAAGCCTAATATTCAGACATTGTCATTATCTAATAAGTTGCGATGGGCTTGCAACCTGTCACGTGCAATGCTAACTAGGTACTTGCAAAACGCGGGCATCTGCCAAATGTAATGTTTAGATGTGCCTCTGTCTCTAAACATTACATTTGGCAGATGCCCGCCTCTGCATCCTCAAAGGTCTATGCACTGATTATGTATCTGAGGATTTCAATCATAGGGAATACAGTCGTGAGTGTGTTTGTTTTATGTTTACATTACATTCCCTTCTTAATAATAAGTCTAAAGTCGGGCCACTACCTTCAGTTGGTTAAATCCATGAATTTAAGACCGGGAGAAAACCAAAAATTATTGTGTTGGTAGAAGCCATATTATGCCAAGCGTAGTATATATTATACTTATTTGTTCATAAGTAGTAAATACATTCAAATTCTATGTAAATATATATATAGGTTGCGGGTTCGATTCCCGCCGTGTGACAAATGTTTGTATGATCTGCAAATATTTGTCGTGGGTTTGAGTGTTTTCTATGTATAATATTTATGTATTTACAAAAAGAAGTATATAAGTAGGATATCAGTCATGTAGTTCCCATAATACAAGGTCTGCTTTAGATTGGGAATTATTGACGCAGCGTGAAAAATGACCAGCATTATTATTTATTTATAGATGATAAATTCACTCTCTGACTTAGAAAAAAATACAAGACCTCCAAAGCTGAAAGTTGACATGCATGTTCCTCCCAGGTTCTAGGTTAAAAAGGTTCCCGATATTCCCACGGGCAATGTCGTGTGCCTGGCGGGCCGCTAGTAGTATTATCTAAGTTGTATCTGTGGAATTAGGGATGCAAAGTACTTACCGGTTTTTATTAACCACTTCTTTGTTTTTGTCTGATTCCACAAACTCTATTTTCACCCATGTTTAGTAGGTGCAAAACTAACTTGCAGGTGCAGGTGCAAGGTGCAGAACAAACTACTCTTTTTTGCGTCATCTACATGTACCATAGCTACGTACAAACCACCACCATCTTTAATTATTATTTGCGTCAAATTTTGACGTTTTGTTTTTTATCGTGACAATGTGTACCAACCTTTCGATCAGATGAAATCCTACCAGATTTCCTCTGATCGAAAGGTTGGTACACAAAAGTCTAGATCACATTATATTTTTTCTTTTGTATTGTGTTTCCAACGGCTGGCTAGTGGCTAGTAGCATCATGACATGACAGTGAGGTTGACTGCACAGATTAAAATTGTTGGTTGTCTGTTTCGTTTAGTAAAAATCTAGTTTTGTTTATGGCTTCTATGGTTAGGGTTGCCGCAAAATTGACAATGTCGTATCGAAAAGATTAAAAATAACTATGATAGAGTGGCGTTTGGTCGGTTTAAAATAGAGGGAGGCTCGAACAGTTTTTTTAAAACAATAAGTTGATTTATGTTTGTGAATACCTGAAAAGAAAGGGTCAACACAAATACATGTGGGTAAGTCCTATAAGATTATGGCTGAATTGACGCTTGACACAAAATTACAGGTGACACTTAACTTGACCACTTGGGTCAACCCGGGGAGGTCACCCGGTTGCAAGGAGCTTTTATATATGCGTTTTGTCTCCCAACAGCAACCACGACGCCATATCCTGCACCGTGGGCACTCCCAGATCCCTAGGGGTCCACCTAATTTTCCTTTCACGCTAACACAAATTTGTCAAGATAAAACTTGGCAGCAGGCACGTCATATTTCCACAGCGAATGTCATTTCCATACAATTTTATCTTTCCAGGCATTAACACCTACAGAAGGTGACTCAAAGAGGTTGCAAAACTATAAATTATTATTGTTTGACTCTGATATGGCAATGAGAATAAAATTAATGAGAAAAGGAAAATTCAGATACAAAACCTAGGAACGAAAATAGTAAGAGTTACACAGACACTTAATAAGTGTCTGTGTATTAGAATTTACACAAAAAAATTAACTTCCCTACCTTAAACGAATTCATCTATACACTATCTAAAAAATTATATCTACAGAGTAACCCACGAAGTAAATATTTATGCATAAAACACATTTGTATAACTCTTAAGAAAAACTTACATCGACAAAATACATCGATTGTATTATGTCGACAAATTACCCCATCACTTATTTCTTGAGTGCGTGCTATGAACAGACGGTGTTTGCACATGCACAGTGGCACAAGCAGGCGCGCGGGCTCCCACTGCACACGCTACTCTTGCTCTTATTGACTTAAATTAAAGACCGTGCGCAGTGCACCGGGCCGCCACGCGAACTTGCATGTGCGATTGTTACGGTTACGATAAGCCGCGGGCTCTGAGTCCTTTTAGATGCATTGTCTGTCTGTCATACCTTCTGACACTCATTTACATTCTGGTAAAAGTTTGATGCCTACCCACATTTACGCGAGATTCGTCTTATTTATTTCTATTTTATTCTTTCGGCTACCTATGCCATCTATTTATGCTATTGTTCTAGTAATGGCCAACTAAAGCTTACTGTCCGTACAAAGTCACCATCATCATCATCAGCTAATATTAGTCCACTGCTGGACATAGGCCTCCCCTAATGAGCGCCATAGTGCCCTGTCTTCAGCTTGCCGCATCCAGCATCTGCCTGCAGTCTTTTGCAGATCGTCATCCCACCTGGCAGGAGGGCGTCCTACACTACGTTTGCCGAGTCGCGTTCTCCACTCAAGAACACGTTTACCCAAGCGGTTATCGGTTCTTCGCGAAATATGAACAGCGCCCACTGACACTTCAGCTTGCTAATTCGTTGAGCTATATCGATAACTTTGGTTCTCTGTACAAAGTAGTAATGTTTAGTTTTGAGTCTCTTCACCTATATGCCTGAACTATACCTAGCTATTGTTTTTAGCTAAGTAGAAGGTGCGAGACTGGTCGCACCCATGAATGAGCATAGTTTTAATATTTAGACTTACCTAGTACTTAATCTATGGTGCGACGTGGGAGGGTAACCCCTTCAAAAGGTTAAACCTGATGCAATTTTGTATGTTATTATTATAGATTGAAATTATGTAGTATTATAAGTTTTTAATAAGTTTCTGTAACTTAATTAACGTTTATTTAAGTATTATGATTGTGCGTCCTAGGATATTACATTTACACTGGAATTGTACATAATTAGATAATTTACCCTCGTAATTAAAGATAAATATGATAAAATAAACATACCTACTGTAATCTTTAATGTCAAAAATGAATCAAAAAAATAAGTAAAGCCAACCTGAGTGATGACTCATGCTAATCAAGATTACTTGTATTATAATATCTGCATCAGGTTGAAGTTATATGATCCTGGGATATAATTTGTTCATTACCTCCCTAACGGCTGAACCGATTTTGGTGAAATTTGAAAAGGGCTGGTCTATTTTGACTTAAAATAAATTGATTTTATTCCTATGAGTGTATCTAAGAGACATATCTTATGAATATATTATTTTGATCTGTGGCAAAAATTAAAACTTGATGTTCACTTTAAAAGAAAGTTGTAATACGATTCAACATCTTTGGTGAAAAACGTTTGGCGACGCCATTTTGTTTGCAGCTCACACAATTTATTAGTGTGTTCAGTATTTCTTACTTACTCACTCCTATACAAACTAGTTATGAGTGAGTGACTAAGCTGCAGATGTCGACTTTCTCTTGTGTAAGTCCGAAACAAACACACAAGCACAACTATGAAATTTTACACAAAATGATTTTGTAAACATGGAGTCCAAAGTGTTGTGCTACAGTGTGAAGTAATTTGGTCGCTATTTGGCTTTTGATAACTTTCTTGAGTATTCTTGGTAAGTTTTTACCGGTTTTTCTACGTAAATTGATAATATATTGTGAAGCGGAGTCGCTTTTCTTATTTTATCCATTGAAAGGTGCAAACGTATGCACTTATTTGGCGCCAATGTCGTAAAAGACCGTTGCTTCCCATAGAACGAGCTAATTGCGTAAAAATATCTTGTTTTTATGCACATCAAACAGTTTTTTGGATCGTATTCATAAGTTATTGCAATCCACGTAACAGCGACAGTCAGGTTCCATCGTAAAGAAACTGGTCCAGCAAGTCTTGAACTGTCATACCAACGAAATATCTATGTGGAAGACAAAGTACTTACTTATAGACAAAAATATTGCGTAGATAAATAAAGTCATCCAGTGATCGTAACTAAAGTATCAAATATCTTTTCGCTATGTTTTAGGTATCAGCAAAAACATGGGACTATGTTTGAAATGAAGGAAATATCTTGACCAACCTTGAAGTGAGTAAACCTCTTGTTTTGGTTAGAAAACTTATTTTATAAAATTGTTAGCACCTCTCTTGCACTGCTACTTTTGTTATTATAGCATTTTGAGAATCTTACTTGGAGTGCTAAAACATGAGTGTCAGATCTGTTGTTTGTTAAAGGCCTGTCTGCACTAGAGTCAAAAAGCTTAGAAAAGATTTAGTACTTTAAAACAGTTATTTAGTAGTAGTTCTGTTTGGTTTCCTACTGATGAATTTGAAATTACACAACAGAAAAGACAAAGCAGTGTTTACCTAACCAGATGTTAAAAAAAAAACTTTTTAGGACTGTAGGAGTAACTCATTTAAATATGATAATAAGCAACATAGAAGTAATATAGTCTATAATCTTGAATAAAGACGGTGTCTACAAGCAAAAGTCATGCTCAGTTTGGTAGGAGTATTGAAACAACCAAATCGAGAAATAGTTGATAACAAGTCTTTGTCCTCAATCCTAAGTTCCTTAAGTAGTTTTGTAGAAAATCCTGTGTTTGCCTCTTGACTCCTAGGCCCGAATTCATAGTCAAATAGGGGGAGCCCTAGGGGATCAACTTTGGAGCTGTCAAAGATTAGAGCAAACAGGGCTGTCCTTGTTACTAACACAATAGTAAGCATGGTATGCCTCTGGTCAAAATATATCTTAATCAAACATGATTGATTAAAGAAATTGGTTGTTCTTGGGTGAATTCATAAAGGTGCGCTTAAATGGGCAATTGAAATTGCTCAATCCTGGGCAATAATTGTCAATGATGATGTCAGAACAACATCAAGCAATTTATGGCAATGGCAACATGTAGCAGTTGTATAGAGAGAGGAAAACTAGGCAATACAAGGCAAGACATTCATACACTAGCAACTCAGTTGAACTATTGCTGGCTATGGAGGTTTTTCTAGCAGAGGTTTGTAGTGCTTTTATCATCATGAGTATAAAACTGTTACACTGATTTGATGAAAAAAGAAAATTAATAGAAAGATTTGAAGTTTGCTTCCAACAAAAGTATCTAGCAAGACGAAAGCCATCATTATTGTGTGATAATATGGACAATAATTTATTCAACACCAGAAATATCTTCAAGTTATAATGAATTATTTTTAAATAAAGTTATCAAACAGAGGACGAATATGAGCGAACCAATTCCAGTACCTACAAAACTACATAGTTATACATACAAATGAGATAAAAAGAAAATTGATTAAAATTTCTTAACATATATTTGGCAATTCATATTCGCGACTTTAAGCAAGGATTAAATGGAGCAATTAGAAGAAATATTGCCATAATAATCGCCACATTTTATTGGAATTGCTACAGGTGTGTGGAACATGCTCTACTAATTGCTCCAGATTGATCCATACTAGTTGCCTAGCAATTATTGCTCATAAAATTGACATGTCAGCGTACCTTAGTACCTAATAATGAAGCTGATAGTCATAGTTGAAAATTAATAAAGCTGCGTTTTTAAGTAGCTTTTCCATTTTAGAATAATTACCATATAGGTACTTTAGGTACTATTCTTCTGATGTTTTGTTGAGCATGGTATTGTAATATATGTATCCTAAAATAATATGATAATTAAATTCTATAGCGTCTTTTCATCATTAAAAACCACTGTAAAGGATAAAAAAGAATACCTCTGTGGCGCTGCGGGCGAGCAGCTGGTTAGGGCGCAAGAGGCGCGGGTTCGATTCCCACAAATGTTAGCATATTCATGTTCATCAGAATATGCATTGATAAATATAATTTTGTCTTGGGTCCAGGTTTTGTGGTACCATGGTAATCATAGTTCCTGAAACCCATGCCACAGAATATGCATTGATAAATATAATTTTGTCTTGGGTCCAGGTTTTGTGGTACCATGGTAATCATAGTTCCTGAAACCCATGCCACAAGGAATTCTAGTATGAGACTATGTTGTCCGACTAAAGGTTGTCTGGTAGAGATCGCTATTTAGCGATAAGACCGCCCATTGTACAACATTGTCAAAGTTTGTAGTACTTAGCTAAGCTGATGTGTTATTTGGTGTGCAATAAAGTATTTTCTATCTTCTATCTATCTATCTATCTATGTATGTGACAGATGGATTTTTATTTATTGTTATTTTCAGAAATGGGCACAGAGTTGCCAAAAACTCAAGAATCAAGCGGTGAAACTGATTCAAATAGTGAAGAATCCAACTCTGAGGTAAATTTTACTTATTGTGTACAGAATTAGCAAGTTGGAATGACAATTGGCTGGTCTATTATATATTCTGAAAATTCCAAGCGCCGTCAGTTAATAGTTTCGATAAGCGGCAATGAGCGTGGCTTTAACATGGAATGCATAATACTATGCAAAATATAAGGATGGACCTCCAACTTGGTAATCTCACAGATCTGCACACCCAGTATGGATCTTGAGGATGTCTAGCATGAAGATTACAGTTGTGAGCATGGTTTTATATGCTTGTGCATCTCCAAAAACTAAGCATTATGCTGCAGCTCAGTTTGAAAGTGTTCTATGGATACTCACAGCTTCTATAGTGCACCAAACTGACAACTGCTGGCAGGAAATACCTAACTTATGTTTGTATCTATCTCCAAATCGGAAATAGCGGTGTAGGAAAATCCTACTCCCGCAAGTTGATTGCCACCGCGCCATTTTGGCCATCATGGGCCTTACAGGTTTCAGTGTATTATGTTAAGGAAATCTGTTACTATCACAACTACAATAATTAGTAGTAATAGGTCAAAAAGGGTCTGACCCCTTTTTTGACGGCACTTAATAACTTAATTTATGCATTAATGTGTATAATAATAATTCTACTGAATATAAAATAATTCTATTTCATTCATATTTTTAAGGATGTATTATGTAGGAAGGGTAGTAGAAAGTCATGCCATAGTCTAACATGAGTATCCATAATTAATTTGTTTGACTTTTCATTCATTTTTCTAATGACAGTTCCTAATGTTTAGATAATGTTTAATAGATATTGTAAATATCTACTATAATCTGTCTCTTCTATAATCTGATAATAAATAATGTTTATTATCTTTCATTTCAGAACTCCAGTTGCAGTGATACTTCAGCCAGCGAGTGGGAGTGCTCTGGTTCCAAACAAAACACCACTCGCAAGCCACACTTCTCCGTGACCTCTTGTGACACTGGCCTCAAGCTCAAAATCGCTGCCATTCCAAGGAAAGCCACCAAAAAATCAGCTACGCCAACTGTGAAAAAGAAAGAGAAATCTCTGAAAGATTTGAAAGAAAGAGCAGCTGTGAAGAAAAAGCGAGAGTCAAGTAGTTCTAGCACTGAGTCCTGTAGTAAATGCTCATCGGACTCTTCGAGTGATGATGACATACCCCTCAAGACAGTCTCAAAGTCATTGCCACAGAAATGTTCACCGCAAAAGACAAAACCAGGGAAGATTAACACTAAAAGTGAAAGTGAGGATGATAGAAAATCTAGTGAAGATGCTAAAGAAGCCTCTAAGAGTAAAGATAAACCATGTGCCTCTAGAACTATTAGTACTGTAGTAAAAAAGCCTAAAAGTGAAGAACCAGCAGAGACTACTGTGAAGAGAGGGCGGGGAAGACCGCGCACAAAGGTAAGTCCTTTTAATAAAAGTAGACAACCTCAGTGGCGCGGTGGGCGGATCGCCGGCTAAGAGACAAGAGGTGCGGGTTCGATTCCCGCTGTGCGACGAATGTTTGCATGTTCTGCAGATATAAGTAGAGCGCCAAGGCGACCTTTTTGAAGTGAGCTCCTCCCTACATGTAGGATCAATAGAACAGTCTTTCAAATTTCTTTTAAACACATTCTTGTCGTGCAGATATGGACCACCGTGCATCCGCTTACCTTCTGCCATCTCTGAGTAAAAAACAGCTATATGAGTTGTCATCCAACGTAGTACGTCTCCACACCACATGAGTTGTTGAATGAACAGCTTTAAAGTATGAGGATGACATAAATCCTACTTGATTTATGAATATCATTGTATAATAATATTCGTTACGGCTATCATCATCATCATCAGCCTATATTAGTCCACTACTGGACATAGGCCTCCCCTAATGAGCGCCATAGCGCCCTGTCTTCAGCTTGTCGCATCCAGCATCTGCCTGCAGTCTTTCGCAGATCGTCATCCCACCTGGCCGGAGGGCGTCCTACACTACGTTTGCCGAGTCGCGGTCTCCACTCAAGAACACGTTTACCCCAGCGGTTATCGGTTCTTCGCGAGATATGACCGGCCTACTGCCACTTCAGCTTGCTAATTCGTTGAGCTATGTCGATAACTTTGGCTCTCGTATGGATGTATTCGTTACGAATCCTATCCTTCAGAGAGACTTCGAGCATAGCTCTTTCCATAGCTGGCTGAGCGACTTTGAACTGGTGGACCAACCCTATCGTGAGTGTCCACGTCTCAGCTCCGTAGGTCATGACGGGTAGGACGCACTGATTGAAAACTTTTGTTTTCAAGCATTGTGGTATGGATGACGAGAAGACTCCACGTAGTTTTCCAAACGTTGCCCAACCTAGCTGGATCCTCCTCTTGGCCTCCTTCTCGAAATTGTTTTTACCCAACTGCAGAATCTGCCCAAGGTAAGTATATTCGGAAACAATTTAGAGAAGGTGGCCATGTACAACCACCGGTCTTGGCACAATGTGGCCATTGATCATGACTTTGGTTTTATCCAAATTCATGCCAAGACCGATACATCGGGAGGCTGAAGCTAGGCCGTCCAGCATCCGGTTCAGCTCCTCTAGTGACTCCGCCATTAAGACTATGTCATCAGCGAATCGCAGGTGTGAGATGTTATCGCCATTTATGTTAATGCCCTTACCTTTCCAGTCCAGCATCTTAAACATATCTTCCAACGTGCTCGTGAACCGTTTCGGGGATATGACATCCCCCTGCCTCACTCCTCTGCGCAATTGAATGGGTTTAAACTGCTGGCCCTGTACTTGGACACTCATAGTGGCGGCCTCGTAGAGACATCTCAGCACCTCGATATAACGATAGTCTACTTGGCATTGCTGTAAGGATTCCAGAACAGCCCAGGTTTCGACGGAGTCATAGGCCTTCTCATAGTTCACAAAGGCCAGACACAAGGGCTGATTATACTCTTCGGACTTATGTATAATCTGCCTCACTGTGTGAATGTGGTATCCTCCGCGGAACCCGGCCTGTTCCGGTGGCTGGAACTCGTCGAGTCTTCTGGCGAGACGATTCGTGACCACTTGTGAGAACAGCTTATAGACGTGGCTCAGGAGTGAGATGGGTCTATAGTTTTTAAGGAGGGTTTTATCTCCCTTCTTAAAAAATAGCACCACCAAACTCCCGCTCCACGTCTTTGGAGTTCTCCCACTGTGAAGGACGGTGTTAAAGAGGTTTTGTAGCTCCTGTATAACAGGGTCTCCTCCTGCTTTCAAAAGCTCTGATGTAATTCCTCTCTGATGTAGTTACGGCTATACCGATTTTAAAATGTTATTGATAACTGAAATAGGCTACTTTTTGGATGGATAGAATCCGTCCCTTTTTCCATTCCAATGCGCTTTTAACCCCTGGGTATGCCTAATCACAATAGATTTTCAATTTTATTAAAAGTAGAACGCCCTGTGACTTCGTCTGCATTGAGTTTTTGCCATACAAACTTAATTTGCCCGCTGCACACTCCAGAGACTTGTACAAACTTTTATATCACATTATCACATTGGGTTGGTTAAATGTATTTAATCATTTGTACTGAAGAATATTTATGCCAAGTTTCAAGCAAATCACTATCCATGCATAATAAAGTTCCCATACAAATATAAACACCCTATTGCACCCCGTTTAAGGGGTAGATCAAGAAATATTTCATAATATACTTTTTATAGGTTGTATTCAAAAATATTTGAGCCAAATTTCAAGTTCTGTGAATATGATTTTTGAAACAAACGTTTTTACACCTCTTTACCTACTTCGAAAAATCGCTTTACACCCCCTACGCACCAAGCCAGATAGATACTACTAGCCAGATACAGATGATATATGATAATTATTTTGAATTTGTATTTACATTTTTTTATATGATCTCCAGCCACTGTAGTTTAAATTTTGTCTGGAATTCCAGCATTGCCCGGGTTTATATTATTTCCTTATATAAGGAAATTTAATGGAAATAAGGAAATAACACATATTCCTGTGATTCATAGGAAGATCTAGAACGCCCTTCCCATTTTATTTTCATCTTCCCGTTGCACGCTCTAGGGGTGTTTTTCGTAAAATCGACCGAGCTCTATGAAGCACAGAAGCGCTCTGCTGTAAATTCCACTATCGCATTCAAACGTTGATCGTGTTGAAAGTCGCTCCATAAGTATGTTAAGAGCACTGCATAGTAAGCTCTTTAGCTCTCTCTTGGCTCCTCAGGCATAGGTTAGTGATCTGGTTGAAGTACGGTGGCTATGAACAGTCTTGTGACCGATGATCAAAGAACCAGTGTGGTGCAAGACGTGCAGAGACTCATTTCGTGCACGTGCCACATGTCTTCAGAGTTTTTTTACTTGCGACGTCAGGAGCCCATATATGCGTTTGACGTATGCGTTTTTTTTTGTTTGTCACCATTTGTCTACGAAACGGCTTATGAAATTGCGTTTTTTTACAATCTATTTGTATGTCGTTAAGGTGGTTTATCGCCAATTAGTTCCTCCTATTAATACCGTGGACTGCGCGGGGGGTTCAACTAACAAAACTCACTAGGGGGCGCTGTAATAAATGGCGGAACACTTACACAAGTTTTTAAATTTTCTATCTGATCACGACCTCGTTAGCGCTGCTAGATAAATGTTTCCATAACCTTCATATATTTCTTAGGGTTGTGGTACTTGGTTCCTGATACCCACGACACAGGGAATGCTGTTCAGGACTATGTATGAGACTTAAGAAAAGTCGAAATTCATTTACTCATTAAAATCACAAGGATCGTTTTGAAACGTCAATTTTACTGCTTGTTCCTCCGTGAACAAGCCAGGAAAGAAAGAATGAAGACTGTTGTTTGTTCCTCAAATTATATTCACAAAACGCCAGTAGTTGTTATTTCTTACAGGAAGCACTTGTTTCCTTTCGTAAAACCATTAAACCTTAACTTGTATCTTTTGAGGAAAAAGTCTTGCGTAATATCTTTAGCCTTTTTAGCGGGAACTGGCTGTGCCACGGCCACCCTCGACCCATGACCCACCGCGTCGCATCGCCCGACCGCGCTTTTACTTGTTTTTCTCAGCTCGTAAGAGTCGTAGAATGATGTTAAATAGCCTATAACCTTGCTCAAGAATTGGGCTATCAAATGTAAAAAGATTTTTTTAAATCTGACGGGTAGTTTTAGGGATTAGCACGTTCAAACAAAAAACAAAACAAACTCCAAATTTAGTATAGATAGGAGGACAGAAGTCTCAAACTAAATCTAGAATGAAAAATAGTCTTTTACATATTTCACTGACAACATTCAATGGGAAGGGGGGTGCCTGTTTAATGTAGTCACGGATGACCCTTTAAACCCTCTAGGTTGCTATGTGCTACAATCAACGACCTGCTTAAACGTCTTAAAGGACTGTGAAGGATACATTTTGTAGTGTAGGGGAAGCCAGGAAAGGACTTTTCTAAATTGAAACCAAGGAGCAGTGAGATGGTGAAGTTTTGTTGCGAAAACAACTAACTCGAACACAGTCGCAGGCTAATATTATAAACGCGAAAGTTTGTAAGGATCGATGTTTGTTACTCTTTCACGCAAAAACTACTGAACGTATTTTGATGAAACTTTACAGTCATGGTCATAACTTTACATCAGAATAACACATAGGCTACTTTTTACCGGGTACCACGCGGGCGAAGCCGTGGGCAGAGGGTAGTTAAGACTATATGTTAAAATTTAGGGGACGCTAATTAACATCATTTATTATAAAGCAATAAACTTCATATTTTTATAGTGATATAATGTAAATATATAGGTATTTTTTTTAATGCCAAGAAATTATCATGTTGTAGGGCAATCACTAAAAAAAATTGCATAAAATAATTTTTATTTAAAACTGGCTCTGCTTAAACCATTTTACGCCCAGCCTTTCGAATCTTGAAAATATTAACGAGTAATTTTTATGTAACTCGGTATTTAATCACGGTACTTGAGATAAATGGAAAAGAGTGTTTGCTTAAACCTCTAGTCCTGGTTATTTTATTAATAAAGGTCATTTTATTCGTATTTTGGTCTTTCGAGTTCGAATCCGTCTCTCAAAGTCTGATAGAAATTAAATCAAGTAATGGCTTGTGGGAAATTTCCACAAGACAGAAATATTAGTAACGAATACCGCCTTATCTCTCTCTCTCTCTCTCTCTCTCTCCGTTAAATTGACGTAGTTGCAGAGTTTACTGAATATTTCTGTCTATCGAATTAAATAATCCTAGATTCGTTACGCTACATACACTGAACAATATTTAATTTTATTCAGCTTCATCGTCATGTCATGACTGTTTAACTTGTCCGACCCTATCACACCTATGTTTTAAATCGCTCTCTAAAAGTAAGGGGAGACTTTACAATAGAATACCTTTTGATACCAATATATCCCCAAGTTTATAGCGTCTTAATCTGATCCAGTTTTACACAAAGACGCTTTTATTCTTGCTCACCACACCCCTCGTATGCGAGGACAAGATACTGTTGAACAGTAATTCCCTATAACTTATTAATTGTGTCAATGACAGCGCAGATGTACCGTCTGAAGTTTAAGCTTTGTGCATCTTGCATTCAGCTCCTTTGCTATGAGTATTGCATTATGAACTCGTTACAATATTCACTAGTAGACCACCGAGTTTTGTTCGGGATCTGAGATTGATGGACGAACATGCCTAAAACCCCTACTAACCTCTAAAATATCAAATGTCTTTCCCATCTAGCAGCTAGCCGACAATACCGTGTGTTCGCGGCGTTTTGTCTCGGCTGTGTGATTCCCGACTATGTAACCTAGCTATATCAGTTGTTTACACACAAACTCAATCATCCTACTAATTTCTTATACACAGTTCTCTTGATTTTGATTCAAGTATACTGACTCGTGTAAAAAAAATCAATATACGTAATCTTTGAGTGAAATCTGACTCATATCATTTATGTTTCAATTAGTCTCCTAATGCATGCGCTAAAGTGAGTGTATTTTTGGTTTCGAGTGTTCGTTTGCTGAAAAGTTGATGTTTGAGGTCAATCGGTCAATGTTTAAATTACTTACGTTTTGATGACGCCAGAATTACCAATGGATAGTACTGAAAACATCAAGTTTTTCATCAAGAAAATTGTTATTAATCACTGTTGTTGATTCTGTAACAACATTGGCTAAAAAAAATCATAATTCGCATCTAAAATACTCGTAAAAGTAGTAGGATAACAAATCGGTCGTTTTAATTGTCAAATCCACAAAGGTTTATCAACATTCTCATGTGCATCCTTTATCGTAGAGGTATAGGTTCATCAGTGCTAACTTCGCATTGTTTTCGTAATGAGTATCCAGCATAGTTTGTTATGAGGTAGCGTCTGAAGAAGGCGAGGTGTGTTGTGTGTGGATACCGGGTATACGGTGTTATGTAGCGGTCGGTCTGTCGAGGGGTAGGTATGCAGCGTGCAGCATTTAATTAAGGTGGTGGGTGCGCTTGGCTCGCGTGCCGTCCGCGGTGCACTTCCGGCGCGCCCCGGGGGCGCTGCGCTTTTTCCTAGCTCGGGGGAGGCGCGAGGAAAGCGCGGCCGGTCGTCACCCGCGCTTGAGGAATTATTTTTTTCATGTAAACTGGTTTGATAGCGTACGTTCGTGGTGGGGATCGCGAATACGCGCCACCATGCCGGTCATTAGCTAGCTCGCCGCGAGACGCGCGCGCGTTCCACTCGCACTCTGCGTACGCGGTGCCGCATTCGCGTACGTCGTCGCACGCACACGAGCGCGGACGCGTACCCGTACCTGTCGCGCCGATTGATTGCTCGATCGCATCATGTGCTTTCCAGTGAAACATTAGTGTCTAATTAATTGTATGCGAATAAGATAAGTGTCAGTGAAAATAATATTTTTAGATGACGTATTATTTTAAACGAGTGAAAATTTGCGTTGACTTGGGATTCAGATGTGTAATTTATTCCTGAAACAGTTCAGAACTTAATACCTAAATTACAATTCTTGTATTTTGTTGCGATATTTTTTTTTATTCTCATTACAAACACACTTTGTGTTTGTTGTTAATTAACTCGCGATCATGTCGCATTTTGTGTGCCGCGGCACTAATTTAATGCAAAACAAACAGTTGTCACGATAAGCGTCTGCGAGAGTCGCGGAGTGAGGGGAGAGGGATACTGCCCAAATTCCCTTATCATTCGCTTAGCGCAGCCCAAGGTCGCGCGTTATCAATATCGCGCTCGTGTCTCGCTGGTGGGTTCGTTCTTCGATTGCGCATATTGATGCATAGCCATTAAATTACACATTTTTACCGAGTCAATGCCTATTAATTAATCAACAATGCTCTTGGTGTTGCTGTCAATAGGCGACGGTAACCGCTTTCTAACGGCTTCAGGTTTACTTCCAAACAGCATTGTAATGCCCCATACCTGAAACTAAATAAGGCTCTTTTGGAATTAAGTATCTGTCATTATTATCTGATAAAATATAACTTTTCGGGCTTATCTCAAACACCTGTTAATACATACTCTACGTTGTTATTCTCACTAATAGCAATTTAATAACATTTTGGTCTCTTCTGGTAGACTAATTTGTTTGTTCTAACATGTAACCAGAAAAACAATTTTCAATTAAAAAGTCTGACCAAAATATCTAATTAAACACAACTATTTTACTTGATCAATCTGAATCCCAGTGTAAAACCAAGGCGTTCCAGCTGATTGTTTACATTAAGGTGTGCCTCGCATTCATTCTGGCGTAAATCTTGTTTAGCGTGTGTGATGTAGATCGCGACCTAGTTGCGCGTGATTGAGGATAAAACAATATAAATAGCTCATCAACGGCAGTGGACGGCCGCGTGACGCGCTCCTTCTAACTAGAGCGCTTGGCTGAAATTCGCATAGAGCTTGGTGCAAGATCACGACGTCATACGTGTTTTGTTGCAAAAGATATCGTTTCGTATTAAGATCTCTTCGTTTCGTGAAGTTGAAATAAAGCTGGATGCAAGGTCGTGACGGCTGGATGCAAGACCGTGACGGCTGGATGCAAGACCGTGACGGCTGGATGCAGGATCGTGACGTCACCTGCCCCTTGGTGCAGGAGGCGTGTGATGTTAGCATGATGCGGCACTCTGCTAATGCAGCGGCGGCGTGGACAGCGCCCGGCGAGGTCTGGGAGTACGTTAGCCAGCTGGTCAGCTCCTACCACGAACAACACGAGTGTCAGGTGCTTATGTTTGAGTGGTATTTCTCATCATATTCTGAACTTTTCTTTCTGTTGGTTACAATTTTTACAGGAGCCAATTCTTGATGCTAGAAGACCACCAACATTTTCTTGGTCATCAATAATATTGCTAACTTTATTATCATGTGGAATGCGATTCGGAAAATTCTTTCAGAAAATACTGTGAAATAGCTTAGAAAATAGTAAAGAAAACGGTGACAACTGTGGTGAATATATTCAGGGCAATCTGTTTTTCATAATTGTTAAGCGTAGGAAGTTTATTACTCTTTGTTATAATTACATTTACGGGGCTGTTGTATGGGTCAGTAAATAGGGGTGCTAGGTCTCCCCCACTCATTAAAAAAATACAAGATGATACAAGAAAATATTGTTCAGTAATGATCAAAGAAACTCAAACTACAATAATAATTGGTGGCCCGCCAATTGAGAAACTATTGGGCTCGATGTACCTGAATTATGTAGATTCTAAGCGAGCTTTATTTGCAAAATATCCCATAGGGAAGCATCCAAGCGTATCGATAAACACAACAAAGTATACACTTATGACTCAGAGCACCTATTAACGCCTCGTGTAATTCACATGTTAGCATTATTCATGCGCAAGACCTAGTTAGCGTCAAGAGTGATAGATAATTTGTTACATACCTTCCCTCAAAAGGGGAAAATTATGGTAAACGATGTATTTCTCGATTCACGAGCGTTTTTGCTCGGAGAAAAGAAAAGAGGAATGTTGATGCAATTTAAAGAACAATTAGTATTCTCTTGACAGTACTCGTATGTTCATTGTACTCATGCAAGTTATTCGGAATAACATTTATTTCAGAATATTACGTTATTTCTTCCGAATATTCACTATAACCAATTAGTTACATCTACCAACTCTAATTGGTGACGCCGCGTTTTTCAATCCCACAGTGACAGCTTTGTGGGCTTGTGTTCATTGAACTTATTTGTCCAATCGAGCAATATAAATTAAGTAGGCACCATGTAATAGACAAATCAAACTTGGTTTGTTTTACCGTGAAATTGTGACCGATCGAGCGTAACGCTTGCGTGCTACTAGGTAGGAAGGAATGTGCTCAAACGCTCATCTACTCTGATTATTTTACTTTAGATCACTACTAATCAGCGAGAATTCCTGTTTTTTTAAACACATGTACCTACAATTCCCAAAAAGCTTACAAGTGTAGAGTTGGACTGAGTTGAGAAATTCTTAGCGCATCAGTAACTCTAACTCTGACTCATAAATGAACAAGAACAATTTGACACTTTATAAACGTTATAAAAGGATCCTCTGCTTATAAATTCAACATCAAATTAATAAATTCATGTGGACACTGCGTGAATAAAGTTGAATAGCTTAATGAACAAGCGACATGCTGTAAAAAACACAACCCAATCTCGAACCTCTGTGTCAAATAAAATATCAATAAACTTTTTATAAATGCCATGAGAACGAATTTTTATTTGATTGTTTATGAAGAGTTTTTTGTTCGTTGTAAAATAAATTTAAAAGTCGTTGATCGCTTTAAAGGTATCTTAACCACAATGAGGGTAATTTTATAGTAAATCAGATTAAACCATCATATACCATATCGATTTTAAGAGACGAACTTTAGAGATAAAATTTCCGGAAGTATAGGGATCGTTAATTTAATGATTATTTATTTATGGTGATTTTAGCAGTAGGTATTTAGAAAGGCATAATAAACGAAACATTACTAATTTTAAATACAATATTCAATATGTTTATGAACATATCTCATAAGCACAGGAAGCTGGTCTTATTAATGATTATACGAGAATCGTGATCTTGATTGATGTCCCACGCCGTTAAGAGCTCTGCTCTGACCGATCTTATCTTACCTATCTAATAGGTTTAACGAGATTACGGTACCATCAAGGGATTTGCATGTGATTCGACCAGCATTTCATGGTAAAAGCTTCCTGTGTTATTGGCTTATTTCTTTGAGAAATACAGGATGCCTCAAGAACATGCATACTATCCTGAAAAGGATTCTCCTCAGGTCTATCTATCTATCTTTAAATCAGCTTTTGTACCTATGTACATTATACGATACCAAATCTTTGTGTTTGTTTAGTATTAGTCTAATGTAAGAGTTTGCATAAAGTCTAAAATACAACAGAACAACATCATATTTTACGAACCCAAGTAACTGACTTTGGAATTTAGTCTTCTCTTCTGCCATTGCTAATCCGGGTAATGTGGCAGTCCTTCGCATGTTCCATACTAAAGTTAATCTACACAAGCGACTTGTTTTAAATGAATACAATATCCCCCAGATATATGTTATCGAATAATCCCGCAAACAATCCACTTGCTATACAACATACATGCCATGAAGGGCTGCATTGCATTTATGCACTTTCACGTGTGTTTGATTTTCCCAGCGATTACAAGGACAGTGAAACGTGAAGAATACACTATACGCGGATATAAAACTGATAAGCGGAATGAGCGGCTATCCTCTACTTGCAAGAATAACAGAGTTGTTTTTATTGTCGTTGCAATAGCAATAATAACAATCAACTTTAATGATTGATTACGCAAGTACTCTTTCATTGGCGATGATTATAATGCAATTTATATATATACACCTAGTTGTCTCTATTCACAATCGAGGTATGCATTACAATACTTTTTTTTTATAATGACACTTATGTTTGTCAATGCCACCGGCTGCTCTATTAAGTTGTTGATCGTGTGTGTACCCAGTTAAATTTTGTCTTTCAATTACTAATCATCAATTACGGTAATGCGACCATAAAATATGATTGGATGGTACTCGTATATGCAAGACGCGTAGTTGCGTATATTATTGCTGCAACGAAATAGCGGTCGTACGTATTGCATTTTGTGGTATTTGACGAGTGTTGAATTTGCAGACGCGCTTATGACGACGAAGGCGGCGGGAGGAGTAACTAAAACCGGTTAGACTCCTTTGTCGCTGTGCAACCGCCGGCTTTTGGTGATATCCGCAAAAAGTGCGCAATGGCATGCGGAGTGTTTGGTCGCTTAACGATGTGCAGATAATATTAAATTTAACGACCAACAGTCGCTTACTAAACTCGAACTCATTATACAAGGCATTGATTTGCTGGAATTGCCATTTGAACCGGTTGCGCGCTGTCTATTCCATGTATGTAGACGACTGGTGACAGTTTTGTTCCCACTTTCCATCATGCTGCGTGCAACAACGTATTTAGGATAACGATCCTATTCAATAGTCAATAGTCGATAGTCTCTTACACTCGGATAAGCGAACACTATTATGTATTAAAATTGTATCGTTAAATTTCACAATTTTAGTTTATCATATATTTAATATTTTTTATTCCTTTCAACAATTTATCTCAGAGTTATTTGCGTCATTCTAATTGAGGAAATACCTACGGCGTAAAACATGTAATAAAACAATTGCATAATAGTAACGTAATGAAAATTTGTAATAGTTTCAGAACAAATAGGTAATAGTAATGCAACAGAAAGTTATGGAATGCTGGGATATAAGACGTGTACCAACCAACTTACATTTGTCTGTATTCGGTAAAATATAAGCGATAGAACAGGAAGGAATGTTAGAAGCAAGGGAATGTAGTCAATGGTCAGTGATCTGTGCTTGAGTTGTGCAATTTTGTGCATTTTCCTGCTAACTAAATTGCTTTGTCTGAGATGTAAATGCCTGCTGCTATACTAATAATGAGGCGGTCAATTAGTCTCGTCCTCGTGAGACAATTGTGAAATTCTTCATCTTTGTTTGCTTCTTTCATATTTATTTGATTCTCTCGAATCGTTAGGCACAGCAATAAAGAGATCCTTATTATTAGTGATATAAATGGCTTAAAAAAAAAATACTGTAAAAGAATATAATCATTATCCTAACTATCAGTCGCTATCATCCATTAACCCGGCGTCATGGGGGTGGAATTAGACTACACGGACTTGGGGGTGGGTCATTATTATCCGATTTTGACCTAAGATATTTCAATATATTTTAAAGAAATTAGTAATATATTTCAAGCTTTATCATTCTATGGTTTATTAAAAAAAACAAGCATTTGTATTTTTAAAAAACGTAACTAATCAGCAGATCCTCCCAGTCAGGTATCCCAGTGAGGTTTAATTTACCTCTCTCTAAGAAGAAAACTCTTTTTAGGGTCAAGCTTGCCTTTGTACATATCATAGCAATCTGCCTTGTTTGAAGTGTTAATTTGTGTGTAAAGAATAAAGATCTTTAGAAAAACTGAAATCTAATCAGAATCATCATTTCGAATGTAATTTCAATCACTGAAGAAAGGTGGCCAAGTCGGATTCTTCAAGAATTGCTAATATACTCCGTCGTTTCTCTAAATCCATTTTTCGATCTATCGACAAAAAGTAATTAAATTAACAAAAATAAACATAATTCAAGCATATAACACCAAAAATAACATCAAAAGCAATGGCACACCATGAAATATGACGCAAAATTGTTACATCGAGAACGGGGATGGGTCATATTTACCCATTTTTAACTTTTGGCACTCGTAGCTCCGAGCACGGTCGCCGTTTAACTGATTCGTGGTACCACGCTTAGAGCAACTCATTAACTCCAGCTACTGAAAAGAACGGCAACTTCGCTCGCATAGTTACGAAACTGTAAGCTAACAAAAATGATTTGGGTCATTTTGACCCAACCCCCATGACGCCTGGTTAAGGAGCTGGAGCCTGGAGCGTATATCAAAACTTATTTATTAATTACATACTTATACAGCTTCTGTTATTTTTTTTTCTTAAGATATAATTATTTTATAGTATCGCGCTATCGCATACATTAATGTGAGAACTAAAAATAATGTCTTTGCCACCCATCAATTTCGATATCAGTAAATAACTCAGGCTGTTACCGACTTGTTTGAATTAATTAAAATTATCATTATCAGTAGTTGTGATAGTTTATAGTACATATGAACAAGAAAATATCTTATTGATACAAGGTAAATTCCTATATTATATTAAAGTTTGCAAACTGTTAAGTATAAATCATTGCTTATTGACGCAGCGAGAAGGGCATACAAGGAATAGGGATAATCCGGTCCAACGGCCAGCCATCTTAGCGTCGTTTAATAAAGCCCCTACGACAACTACGGACAGGGCTGCTGTCTACTCACCATCCATATGTGATATTTAAATAGTTTTTTTTTTCTTTTTTACTGAACTATTTTGAATATTAATAAAAATAAACATAACAAGAACAATAATATAATAATATGATGAATCACACGATATTATGGCGACTCATTTTCGGATTTGAAAATTATCTTTTCACGTCCCTCGTTGACGGGAACTTTTCCATGATTTGGTTCTGCACCTGTCAAACAGATAATTTTTCAGAACCGTATCGTATTTAACGGGCGGGTGTAGCAGGTCCGAGGGTATCCAACCCTGGCTTCCGACCGGGTAATGCAAAACGAGACTCGGGAATAAATCGTTTACATGGTTGTCGGCGTAAACTGGTCCCTCAGGCCGCGTCGCGGGTACAACGAGGTAGGAAACAAGCTTCACTCAAACTTATAATCAGCATCGAAGATATCAATGATTGATCAACCGGTCCCCATGTGTTGATAATATTTTCTGTCTGTGCCAACTTAAAAAATCCTGGTTTAAATGATTTGGTATCTGTTTATGTCAAACAATTAATAGGACATAATAGCGTAGATGATACCGCATCTGAACGCTATATCCTTGCACTTTAGAGTAGGCTCATGTAGTTGGTTCAGCATGTATCCGCCGCGGTGGCGGGCCTATCTCGCCATTAGAGTTATTACGGGCTGGTATCTCGCTCATCGCACCGCTTCGATTGTTTCTGAACGAGCCACAAAGCCGGGCGCTACCACCGTAATTGACCACTGTTTACTTCTCAGACGAGCTCTTATTTTATGCATTATTCTGCGGTTTTTCATGCGTTTAAAATTGACCGTGTCCAAACAGGGAAGCATTGTTTTCTTTATGATGTGGCATTTAATTTTAACTTATTTCTATCACTTGATCGGTTCCTCGCGTCGATTCTTGGGTTGTTCATAATGCCACTCGTCTTACAGACCTTCAGCTTGAACTTTACGAGCTATTTATTACACGTTAACGATCGCAAACTTCGTTCGCTATATTTATAGGTCGTTGCTTGGCAGTGAGATTATATCGCTTATGATTTTCTCATAAACCATATTGGAGTTAATTATATTTATATGTTGATTGTTGCCAATAATTGTATTTGTTTTTGTATTATCAATTTATCAGTTATACCTGTTTTCATCGTCAAATTAGCTTCGTGGATTCGTACAAATAACAACGGATAATCTTCGCCCACGCAACGTCGTTCTGTCGATCGTTGCTGTCTCGTTACTTGTGATTAGAAGAGCCTATTTTTGAGCACATCCACTGCAGTGTTGGTTTTGTTGATGCAGTTCCAATACAAATTTGTTTCAATGTTTGCAAACATAAAATTGAAATTATTGTGGTTTCGTATCATTCGTCAAACGTCAGCAGGATAATAGTAAAGTACGTATAGTCGTAATAATATTCTAAAATTCTTGCTAAAAACTGCTACAGCCCAATCTTACAGGCTGCATTCCTTGCCATTTGTTGACATACATTATATTTCTGATGGATTCGCTGGCGAGAAATGTAGACTCTCCGAGGCATGTAGTAGTAAGATAAGGAGTGACAACCTCCCATCTCTTCTTTTCAATCCTGCAGGCTTGCATTTTGAATATTAATCGTTTCTATTTCAGTTTATATCATTGAACAAAAGGCGTGGCTAGACTTGGCTGTATGTCCGCAGGCTGTTTGTCCTCACAAGGCAGCTAGTTCACCGTGTGAACAAGCTAATGTGTGGCGTGCACATTGCTCACATTACGCCTTAATGCGCCGTCGTCCTTACCGTTAAAAGTGCCGTGTTTAGTAATGCCAGTGCGTGCTTAACATTATTAATTACATTTAGGTGAATTTCCAATGAGCATAATTAGGGCAGCAGATGGCCTCCCCGTGACTGTCTGACGGATGCGCGCCGGCGTGCATCGGGCACCGTCCTAGCGTAGCTGGCGCGGCGCGGCGTCCTTGGTTTCGCCTCGAGCCGCGCATAGCATCGTCTCCTCAATTAGCGGGGGCGGTGATCGGAACCACCGTATCCGCGTGTTTCGGCTTCCTCGCGTGGGAAACGCGGGAACACTTCACTGTTCCTCACCTCACCCTATCCCTTGAAACACGAACTGGGCGATCCTACGAAAAAAAATGGATTCACTGTGGGGCAGAGCATAAAATATGTTTCGATAATTATTATTATAAACTTATTCCTTTGTATTTGCATATAACAGGTAGGTCAAGATGCGTGATGACAAAATTACATCTATTCTATCATCACTGATGATAGAATAGATGTAATTTTGTTAAATTTGTCGGGAATCGGGACTGTTGCCAAATAGTTTTTGAGGAACTTGTAGCTATTTTAAAGCCAGTAAAATGTACGAATGGGTCCAACAAATTTAATCAGTGTTTTGTGCTAAATTACAGGCCAAACTAATTTGCCTCGCAATCATTAGAAAAATCATCAAAAGGTTACAATAATATGGTTGCTCTTGATCGTAGCTGTTTTGAGTAACGAATCTGGACAGGCACCTTTACAGGTTGTCTTCTCCTTGTTGCGTACATTTGAATGAACAAATAGAAATCAGCGGCTGGTGAAAGCCTACAACCCGAGTTGTGGTCGTTGTGGCACGCTAAGTTGGGGCAGGTCGGACATTCTTACGGCTTCTCGTTGATTGCAACTTTATGATCGCACGCTTCTGCGGATTACCACTATTGTTCTAATGGTCCCTCGGTTCCTCACACCTCTATAACACCCACTCGTACTAATCGAGTTGGGGTCATGCGTTCAAGTTTATTCCGCTCATTCTCTACGCTTACGAAGTTATGTGCTGGATTTCTTGGTATTTTATTTGCCCGTTTCACATTTCTGGCGGGTATAGTTTTCGAATTGCATTTCAAAACATTTAAAGTTTTGCTCCTAATGTTTTTGTTTTGCACCATGCGCTTACGGAATAATTTAAGATTCGAGTAGAGGTAGGTAAGCTCTTAAAAGCTCTCAGTTGATTATAATCGTGCTCATGCAGTTCTGTGACTTTTGACGCGCAGTTTAAATTCCGTGTTGCAGTGACGAGGCTTGGCAATATTTTACACATGATTAGAGCGGCGGACGGCGCTCACCGTCAGACACTATATGGGTAGGCAAATTGCGCCGACGCGACGCAAAGTCACGATCTGAACCTTGCGGGAACCCGGGAGGGTTTCCACTGAATTCCAACGTAAATGCTACACAGATTAATGACTACATCTCCAAAGAGATACCAAACCAATCTCTCTCTTATGATTATCTCTTAAATCCCACATATTTATCTTTGTAAATGATTTCCAATTGTATATTTTCTTAATTCCCTGGTTTTATTACATAGTACTAAATTCGGCCAGTCAGTCGACTGGCATTCCCAGTTTCATTCCCAGGGCTGTCAGTGATTTTGTTAGGGAATAAGTGCAGGTCGCTAGTTATTCAAATGAGACATCGCTTATAGATATTATCGCATAACGGATAAGGAAGTCGCGAGTCTTATCGTGTAATCTCGGCGAATACGCCTACTTTACCTCTGGGTAAACGATGCTTTTAATTCGAAATATGAAAGGAATATGCACTGAGCCGTTTTGATTGCTCATTTTGATTCGTAAAAGTGTTAAGGTAGAGACTTCAATGTGGATGTCATCGCCTCTACCTACATATTATTTATATTAGTAGATAGAAAAGTTATGACTAAGAACACTTAGAAAGTGTATAAGTGCAATAAACTTTCAAGTAATTACAATATCCTCTCATTGCAAATGCATTGACTAGGTAGGTAAGCTTATGTTAAACGTGTTTAGCATAATTAAGTTACATGAAAATTAACATGGCTTAGACTGAGTTTACAGCTCTATTCACGTCGAAAAATAATTGAAATTAAATAATGAAAGGAATTACCATTTTGTTTAGGAAACTAAATACCTAATTCTATACTAGGTTCTGCACCCTCGCTTCGCTCGCGTGGATCTCTGATATAAAATAGCCTGTGTATTTTCCTCGTCGCGATCTATACGACGGACTGACTTGACGTTACGAAGTTTATCGCTACCGAACAAACATATAAGATACTTTCGCATTTATAGTATTAGTAGGATTATTCATTTTACGATTAGAGTGAGGCAAATAATTATTAAACGAGGGTGTATTAAACGGGCTCTTTTTTAGGGATATTGGCGATGCCTGGCTTGACTTGGCATAATAACATAATTCGTCTAGTTAAGTAGACAGTGTTGTGAGTGACCAGCGACCCGGAACGAATAAAGTCGTCTCCTGAGCGAGATCCATATCAGTTCCACTTATGTCTAAATACAAGTATACATTTCTTGTTATGTAATATAGAAATTACCATTTCCTTATAGCAAAAAGCAGGCTGCAACTCAGCATGCTTTAATTATATATAAACATGCATATAATTGATATAATTTTTGGATGTCATTCATCGAATCACTTTTCCTGTTTTCATCGATACCTTAAATTAAATGTTCATTTTTTATTTTCTTTGAATGATGCTGATGGAAGTCAACAAACAGAATCTTGGGTTTCATTTCGGTGCAGGGTTCTTAGTACGTGTTTGTGCATCGATATATGTAGTAGTTATATTTAGCAAAAGGAACATCACAGAACATGCCACAAAGCGAATGACATCACGTCTTATGAATTTATATTATGCCCATTTGTACTGTTTGTGAATGACTGGTAAAATACCGGGCAGTTAGTACAATATATACTTGATAGATTTGTCATTCAGATAAACCTACAATAGAGGAAAGCGTTTCAACAATTCCACTTCGACCGCAATAGATTGCATAATAAACTTTGATTGGTTCAATTACTTAATTCCCGCCAAGCCGTAGAGTTTCCAGCCCACACGCTTGGATACATTTTTGATACGCCAAAATACTTAGTTTTGGACGCGTCAATTTAAATATAATTTTTTTTGCGGTTCGACCTGCGGTTTTGTCCTGTGATAATTTTCTTTCTGTCATCATGCAATTACCTACTTAATAAAAAACCATCAAAATTTTACATTACAATAGCATGTCGCCCTTGGTG
Organism: Perizoma flavofasciatum; assembly: GCA_958496245.1. Classification (NCBI taxonomy): domain Eukaryota; kingdom Metazoa; phylum Arthropoda; class Insecta; order Lepidoptera; family Geometridae; genus Perizoma; species Perizoma flavofasciatum. The sequence continues at coordinate 8,554,311 of OY292434.1, read as the reverse complement.
GTTCGTAGCGATAAAACGTTAAGTCCTTTGAAGCCTCTGTAAAAAATATTGGCGACAGGACCAAAAAACATAAAACAGTTTCAGTTCCGTCGCGGCGTGTCGCGGAAAGTAAACGTGGTTTTCCAAACTGGTTGAATACAATTCGCAAAAATTTAATAATTGTCTTTATATGCCGTTTCTTCGTACTTACATTACAAAAAATTCAAAAACCTATCAAAAATTTTACGTGATAAGTAAACATATTCTAACCACAAAAAAATTTACATACTTCGCCTTGCATCAATCTTGCGGTTTCTCGTTTGACACGAGCACACTTCATTATTATTGACCAGATAAAAATAATACTATAATTATTCAAGTGCTCTCTGAAACATATGATGTCATAATCTTCGCGTCTCGTCTGACTTCCAGTGAGTCGTGTAAATAACCTTCACACTATACCACATGTGGCCGAATACGTTAAGACGGTTGCAATCAAATCATCGCTTTCAGCCTAATCAGTCAAGACTTAACTAATTTAATTAGTATAACTTAGTAAAGGTTGCAAGTTTTGATGATGACTTATCATCATAATGAGCCTTTAGCTCGCCTTTGTTAGTTATCTTGCGTTTAAAAAAGGTCAACTTTATCTTTAATAGTAATTTTATTTGCATGGATTCAAGGAAACATTTTTTTTTACAGCTATTCTTTTATTAACTTAATTACTAGCTATTCTTGTTCTTTCCATCTTTTGTCTCCTTTCGGATGCTACCAGTTCGTCAAGCCTGTGTCCATGATGGAACAAAACTAACCCGTTTTCGATTTCTTGTTAATGGAATCCGACAGTGGTTGGATATTTGGGATAATAGAATCATAGTTCATAATCACCTGAGCAGTAATTACCAGTATTAATAATATGAATCACAAGTTTGAATTCTTTGAAAAAGTAAAGCTGGAGCAGATGCAGTCATAAGACGGTCTACGTCAACTAAATAATATGGTGCTCGCGTTCCATGTAAAGGTGCCAATAAATTATTAATTAAATATATATATTACTTATAAACGTGACAAATCGCAGTCAGCCCGAAAGTTGGAATAGTTGGTAAATTTTCATTTTGTTTTCGACCAAAATTTAATGTTAACTTCACGAAAATTCAGAGTGGTGGGTTCCAATCTGACGTTATAATTTTTTTTTTCAAATCTCTCTGTGTGTTTTTTTAAGTTCTTTGTGTGGGGAAGAAATTGTAATTGATAACGATTATTTGTTCAGTGGTCCAGTCCAATTATTTTACATTATCTTACCAAAACAACGATGCTAACAAATTGACGTCCCACTCAGAACTTGCAAATTAATGGAGCCATTCTATTAATTCAGACAGATGTGATGCATATGGCATTTGGTCGATAGATTCATTTTCTTAAAACAAGTAATTCATTGTGCCACATATTCACTTCGCTTACACACTACACAGTAATATTAGTTTAAGTACCTACATAAAATGTTCATGGTAAACCTATTTGATGTTCGAGATAAATTAATCTCTAGTATAAACCTGATCTAATAATTACATAATTTAGTTTCGTTTTACATTAAAAAAGTTATAACATCAAAAAGTAGGTGAATTTGTCTTGGATTCGAGGGCAATATCCAGTATCTTTAGTAGCAGAAATAGGTCATCAAAGTAGAAGATTCATTCGATAATAAATTCTCACAATGGCCACTAAGTCCCCCCATGCATTTACTCGAAGACTAAATTATGCAAACACCTGCCTCCGAGCTCTAATGCGAGATTGGTAACCGCGACCCCTCGAGCTTCACGAAGGTCGTCAATATTTTTGTAATGCAACCCTTCAATTCTTGAACTAAAATATGAAAATGAATTTGCATTATTTTGTTTATGGAAACACGTCCTTTGGGCTAGCAGTTTAGGTGCAATACATATAAGATTATATACACATCCCATCCGAGTCCTTTTGTGCTTGAGTATAAAATGTTTTTTTTTGACTGCCAACAGCCGTCTGTGCGCTTTGTTGACTTGATGTGTATTTGCATACATCCTTGACTCAATGTTTATCTTGCAAAAACTGCATCGTTAATGTTTTATATGATATATAATGTAAAGTGTCTGCCGTTTATTGTTTTTATTTGAAAAAAAATTGTCGTATGTATATTAATCAAGATTATGTAAGTAGTCGTTATTGTTTTACGGAATATTTCCCCATCTGCTTGAATTGCTATGAACTGGCCATATGCCACAAAAAATAGTAGCAGACAATGAGGTTCGCACATTCGAAAATATCGAGGTGAGTGACCCGCGTTCTATAGTTTTTGTTGGATTTGACTCTACAAAAACTACATTAAATAAATTGCCCGCAGCAATGAGATGATAGCTCGTTCGTTCGTTTGTTGTATTGAATAATACCTACGACTTCAAAACAGGTAATGATACTCGACTTCAAGTAGCTAACAGATAGATTGGTTGATTCATGAATTATCTTTTTAATTGTTAAGTACTTATTTATTTTTGGAGAGATAAATCTGAAAGGTGACATAAATTACTGGACGAAAATCATGAGCTCAAAATTACTGTTCCTACTTATGTTCAGTTGTATTATTTCTGGTCATGTCTGCTTATTTAAAGGTGTGGTTTTTTTTTTAAATTTTGTTTTATACAGAGCTAAAACCCAAAATTAATATAATCCTTTATCTATTCTGAATTACATCTGTGTGCATGAAATTTGTGGATCTCTCCGATAGCCACACACGAGAGCATCTTCTATCTAAAAAAATAACTATGACGCAGTTTCTTGCAGGAACAGGAATGCCGAATTATTTGGCCCGATGTTTAGATATCGATCATTGGCGAATGGAAATATTTTAATTTATAGAGATAACCGACGATACGTATCATGAATATAAATGAGTTGAGACAAAAACAAGATGTGTCTGAAGAGAAATAATAAGAGGCGTTCGACAGCTACGATCGTCTAGCTGCTATCGTCCTTGAGTGCAGAAATCCTTGATGAGTACAATCAACCGCCACCGGATAGTCGTCTTCGTTCAGGGCTGCCAATTAATATTTTATCTACATGTAAGCTTGGACGCCGAGCCTCTTACAACTGGTTAATGTACACTTGTGCCGCAAAACTTGTTATATTTTGATCTATCCGCGCTTTACGCTAGTTTTATTACCAGATTGATAGGCTAGTATTATAGTGACAACATCGTCTATGTGATTATGCGGGAATGAGCCATTAAAATTATATTACAGTCATTTGAACAGGTTTTTTTTTATTAGATACGCGTAATATTCTGCTTAAATTACTTTTGAAACGACGAATTTAATTATATAGGTGATAGGAGGAAAATTATTTTCTTGGAGGTGTGATGACCATAGGGTTTGTGTTGCTGCTCTTTAGTTATCGATGTTGTGTAGGTGCTAGTAAGTAAGAGCGCATGGTTAGAGCGGCGACAAAAACGCGAAATTGAAAATAAATGAGCGTAGATCGCCTATTTGCGCTGACGTCTCGGCCGATTCTCGCTTTGATGCGGACTGGATCGGAGACGCACCATATTTGTAAAAGCTTATTATAGGCACATTTGCACCCTCTACATAATAGAATAAAAACAACATTTATCATTAATTTATAGTACATTTGCTGTAATATTGCCTTACGTTAATTATATAAAGACATTAAAATGTGACATTAACTCACAAAGTAACCAATTCTTAGTTTTTCTGTGCTTTAATCCTATCCAAAAAACCAAGTAATTAAAAAAAAACGAATTTTCTATCGTCTATTGCAGCGCCCCTATTGACTAATATAATTTGAAAAAAAAAACTCATTTCGATCGCGTAAGGTGTTTCGGTGATAAATGGTAAAATACAAACAAACAACCTTTTACGGCAAACGAATACGGACTCCTTACGTATTCGTGGGTAAAAAATTAATGCCACGGGAAAACACTTTCTAAACAACTCGCTACATTAAAAAAAAAACAAACGCAAATGCAAAATTACTAAATTAGACAAAATTAAATGTTTATAAAAAATCATAATCCAGAACAAACTTACCTAATTTAAGCTTATCGAAAATAAATTATCTTACTAATCGAACGTTAGTCGATATCAAATATACCAATTACGTGAGCGCTCGGCCTAGTACTAGGTACGTAGGTACGTTATGAATCCAGCAGAAATGCACCAAAAACTTATAACTGCGTTGGATTACGGTCTTTTTGCGGTTGAATGTAAGGACAGGAATGAATTGACAAACGGAACGTCGATTGGTCTTTTGCGCTGTTTAGTTTGTGAGGCAAGCCGTCCAAGCCGCAGTCGGCTCCATAGAATCGCTGGATATTATGAAACCGTTCTCTTTACAGACCAAGAACGGGGAGCAGCTTTATGGCCATTTATTTGACAACAGAATTGTTCCGCATACTCTAGATTTCTGAACTGATATGGCATTATCGTTTTCAATTAAATGCTGTGTGTATCTTTAGATAATCATATGCGGCGAATGGAGGCGTTGATTAAAGACTTCGTCTAAAATACCTTAACATTTTAATTAATATATTGGTTTAGACCCTCAAAGTATACCTGTCTAGATGACCTGCAACTTCGTTAGGTACATAGATTTCGTATTCTTAATAATTCACCGTTTAGGGATAGTTTTTGAAAATCCTAAGTTCTTTTAAAAGTAGGTAGGTATCATGAATGAATAAATAGAAATACTTCATTGTGCATCATTAGAAAAATTAATACAACTTAACAAAACTTACAATGGGCGGTTTTATCGCTTAGAAGTGATCTCTTCCAGATAACCTTTGGATGGAAAGGATTTTATGAGATTGTAGGATTGTATCATTATAATATTTTTTACGAAAGAACCTTATCCCTTTTTGAAGGGATAGTGTGTGATGTAATCTTTAAACATCAGACAGATAGTAAATGTTATTTTTGGTTTTAATTTGTTGACACAGCCGCAGCATCGCAATTCGCAACAAGTCTGATACCGCGGCTGCGTGTGTCTCAGCCGCGACTCTCGCCGGCCTGTCGCAGTCAAGTTCACGGCCTCCCCGGCTCCCCGGCACCCCGGACAACGTTCCGCCATATTTCCTCGTTCTGTCTCGTCGCTCTTTATTAGCACTGCCTTTCATTTCATTCAATACTAACTATATTGAAATCGATACATACACCCGAGCTGGCGCTATTTAAAGTCTTCCTGATTTAGATTTTATATTTACCTTGGGTAAATTTCTTGTTATCGTATGACTTATACATTTTTCCGATCATGACGGCCGCCGTAGGCAATTAAGGGGCTCTCAATACCGTCAATGTTGCGAGATACAATAATTCACTAGCGTTTCACCGTATTGTTCTCGACATTTAGCGCGAGGTCGATGACCAGATCCATCAACTGTTGTATGGATGGACAACTCATAGCAAAAATAGATTCTGATATAAAACTGATTATGGTAGACCGTAAAACGATAAATTCATTTAATTTGGCAAATTTCTGCTTTCTATTGATAAGGTCTCATTATAATCAGAGCACACTTTTAAGTTGATCATAAATAGATGCATATAAATCAATACATACATCCGAAAAAAAACTATAGCCTTTTCTTGTTGCTTATCAATTATCAAATTATGGTACTGAAATGATTGTTACTATGATTTCTGATCATCGCATCTTCGTATGGTATGGTACCATTCTCTAAGGTTTTCTATTTGTTTTGTGTTTGCTGTCAGATATAAATCTCCGTAGATCACGAGGTCTTTAATGTGATATTCGTGTCGGCGCTGACTGAGGTACTGTTAGTCCATTGTCGATTCAGCTTTCATATTTGTCTATGTACAGTACAGTCATTGTATGATTTAGTTCGTGTTCTAGATCGATAAGTTCTCTTTATTATTTAGGCAAAATATAAATGTCTTACAATCATGTGTGGGCGGAGTATGAGTAGTATCTTATTTAGACATAAATCATTTCTATTGTATGGTTAAATTGAAGAGTTGTTACTGATGTAGCTTCAGGCGTTTATTTTGTGGTATCTTGTCAATGTAGGTATTGTCTCGTAAGTAGGTAGCCTACTGAGCTGACACCTTTTTGGCGCGACATTGAACTGTTATAGGTAGGTAGATGGATCAGTAAGGTGCGTGGGGTATTTCTGTTTAAGTTCTACTTATAAGTAGGCTATTCTAATTCATATTTGTTTCTTAAGGCTCCGGCGTACAGCGCTCATAACTTGAATTCGAAGCGCGTCCAAAAATATAGCAAAAAAAAATAATAATATAAAAATATCTCTTTTTGACTGATGCAGGCCCGCCCGTGCTTGCGCGATAGCAATATTAGCCGTTCAGAATTTGTTATAAATTTGGTGGTGTTCCGTAATACCAAAAAAGATGAATGAAAACTTGTTATATTTTTCACATTCTGTAACTAGACAATATAATCTATGTACCTAACCAAACGATACGTAAGGTATTGTTGTTTTTAATACGAAACAAATAAGAAGAAAACATGTCATGTATGACGTAAAAAATCCAAAATGCGATTCGTTTACATTTCATTTTAGGTAGGTAAGTATTTTGAAAAAATATATAGCAAGGTACGTAGATAAATACTATTCGAATGCGAATAATAACATAATATGGTGGAAATAAGCTCTAATTACAAATGAATATGGTATTACGTTTGTATGGACAATTCATCCAACGCAGGCCTCTTTAACTGTCCCACCATAATTGCAAAGGACAATAAAAAAGCAAACATATTTTTGCTTTTTTTATTGTCTACTTTGTCATATCAGAAATGCTCGAAGGAGTTTTGTTTAAATTACGTTAAATCAATTATGAAACGTAATATCGGGGTAGAGTCACGTCGAGTTGGTCAGCGAAATGAAGCTAGCGTACCAAGTCGATAACGTCATTTGGATTCAAACCCTTAGTAATGAAAAGTGTAAATTGCGGTCGGCAAGTATATTTACCGCGGGTTATGGGACTCGGGGCCGGTAGTTTCCGCTGTATTTGATATGCCAGCTCTGATAAGAACGCCGGCCACGCGACACTTACTCAACCCCTTAGTGGCGAGGGTTGTTCGCCCTTCCGCCTTATTGATTAGCACCCCAGAAAATTAACTTAATGGTGAAAACAACACACGCCTGTCACTAGTTATTATGAATAGACAAATTATCTGGCAGTTGGGTTTGAAAATGAACACCGTTCCTGCTAATAACTTGTATAATAAAATTAGAACCTCATTTTCTAAATCAGGTTCGGTCTTGACTTACGAGTTTATCAATAGTCGTAAAACATGCAGTACAGTATTATAATTATACTCTTATACCCCATGGTAATTCATTCCTTACTTGCGAACTACTTCGGAACCAAATGTTTCTAAAGAGCAAATGTGCAATGGAGTTTGATAGGCAAGACCTTTCTCTATTATTAGTTATAGTAAAACGTGCGAGTTGCGAGTCTGTTACACAGATCGCGCCGTGTTAGCCAAGTCAAATAATGCAGCTGTGTTGTAAATCCCTTGTTTTCATTGTGCTATCGAGAATCGTGAGTTGTACATTCGCTCTTGAAAAGGCAACTTGGGAACACAGGGACAAATACGTGGATAGTCTACACCGCATAACATTGTACGCGTATAAGACATTTGGTAGACCCAGATCGCACTAATAACGTATCACCGCGCTCAGTCACGTTTACATTAGGCCATATCCCCGCAATGGTATTAACCTGTATGTAAATAAGACTCAATCAGAGATCGTTTAGGTTTAGCGTGAGATAGAAATAGTTAGGTACTTGTATGATTGTGAAGGTGTGTAATTGCGGTCAGCGGGGAGCGAGTCAAGTGTTGCGACATTCGACTGTCGGTACAATCAATCTCGGCCGGTACAATCAACCTCTGGCTCCGACAAAATACTACCATAGAATATAATGTGGCTGCTGCAATGCTCTCGATGATTCAGCACGGTTCAACACAATCATGCACTTTGTTAAATGTAATAATTTAACGATTGAGCATAATGCACACGTGTGCAACCTGACTGCACATTCAAAATTATTGTACTAGAAGAGTAGAACGTATTAAGTATTAAATACTGACCGTCCGTGATTTTTCTCTACTTATGTACTGCTGTTTTAATCTGCATGCATACTGTATATTTAATATCAATTTAGTTGGTTACTGTCGGAATCACCATACTAATTGCCAGTGATGATGTGATATAATTGAGATTAACCTTGGGAGGTAACTTACATAATGGATGCTTGTTTGTTTATTTTGAAAGCCATTAGTGATTCTCTGGCCTAGATTCTGTTGTGCTTAACAGAAAGTAGCAACACCCAAATTTCAAGCTCAACTTCATTAAACTAAAATTAACATCATGCGCAATACCGTTGAACCGTTTGTAGGATATATTTTCCCCGACATTTAAAATATTCCAAGCGCATTTGTCGTTTAGGAATAGAAACTTAGAAACTTTTCTGTTTTTATCTTATTGGAGTTAAATAGGTGATATAAAATTAAAAAAATATAGATAAAATGTCGTTAAACACTATTTTCCCAAACATATATTAGCTCTACTTTGTGAAGAATTTATCTAAAGATGACCAGCCACCCTACAAGGCCTACAAGGCCTTCAAATAATTGTCTAATTAAAAAAAATAACTAACGGCTTATTCCCACTGTTTGTCGTCGGTGGTCTTAAATATCATATCCAGTGAACTATAGTTTGAATTGTACGATTGTCTAATTGTTGTTTATTTGTTACAGTTCGCGTCCCCTGCGGCGGAGAGTGCCGCTTGTGTTAGTAGCTCATCATCAAGTTCGGCCTCATCATCCTCATCGTCCAGCTCGTCGTCATCGTCTTCGGACTCGGACACGGCGGACGCCGCGGGCGGCTCGGCGCACGCCTCCGCCGATGACTCTAGCGCAGCGCTCGCTGCCGCCTGTCAGCTGCAGGTGAACTGACAACCGTTTTATTTTTATCCGCGATGAAAGGAGCCCGTATAAAACAATGCTTTAATGCTATATTTTATATAACTTAAAAATTTGTTTCTTACATAGGTTGTTATGGGATTGTAAGCGGTTTTTTGCAATAAATGAGTCTTTTTTCAAGGGTTGTTTGTAGACAGGTTTTATCGTCACAAATCAATAGGGGGCGCTGCAATCGATGGTGAAAATACACGCCAGGGGTTTTTAAAACTTGTAAAAAGTTTTGTAAAATTTAATTGAAAAATATAATCGCTGTTGGTATATTAGAAAGAAGGATAGATAATACAGTCAAGAGTCACATACACAGTCCTGAACCTACACTAGGATTCCCTATGTTGTGGATATCAGGAACTACGAGTACCATACCAAAATATCCAAACCCGGAACATACAAACATTTGTCTCACAGCGAAAATCGAACCCAAGCACCTCTTGAGCCTCAGCCGGCCAATCGCCCGCCAGGCCATCGAGGTAGTCCATAAAAGAAAATGAAAAAAAAATGTTAACATGAAAGATGGTTGCCGTATGAAATATCTATCATCCAAATCTTCGGCGGCAGTGCAATATTTAGATGTAATGGCTCTGACCTGACCTACTTTATCAACCAAAATAAAGTTGGCGACTTCGATCTGTGAATGAATATAGGCTTAATTTGTAATGGACCCAGTTCTCTGCGAATATACGAATATATTTTTGTCAGGTCATTGACGATGCAGACCTTGCGGAACTATTCCCAGAACAAACATCGAGCGCGCCGGCGCAACAACCCAGTTTCCCCAGTTTCGCCGCCGCGCCCGACAATGATGACAAGTCCATCGCTGACAATGGTAAGAACATTTCTTTCACTAATTACTAGTTACAATACTCATTTGCTATCTTTGCTGGTGTGGATATGTTTACAAAAGGCGTAAAGTTTCAAATTTTAGCGGGGCTTAACGGTACTCACAGCTTATACACCAGCAAAGATAATTGAGGAGTACTTTTAGTCCTCACATGTTACGATAACACGCCGATTTGATTGTTCCAGGAGATGGGTCGAGTAGTGAGATGGAAGCTCAGCTGGTGACGGCGGCGATACAGAGAGCCACCGCGGATTCCTCGGGGTCGGAGAATGAATGCTCACAATCTGACTCGAGACAGAACACCACTCACTACGCATCCAGTTTATTGCAGCAATTTGTAGCACAGACGCAGCTACTCAGTAACTCGGCAATCGCCGCGGCCACGCCAGCCTTGCCCTGCCCCCCCATAGAAGGCGTCGGAACGATCAGTGACTGCGTTCTCGGACAAATCAACACTCTACCAGAAATACCACCGATCGCTCCCAATTTCCTAACATCATCGCAACTCAGCCCGCAACAAACGGAGGAACTCACCCAGATCAACAAAGATCTCGAAGAGATATCGTCGGTCACAGATTCCGTCAGCATCATACCGAATTCCGGCCTCGACGACTGCGTCGATAACGACTTCATGAGCCTGGATATAGCGCAAAGCGGCTCGGATTTGGGAAGCGCAAACGATCTGCTGAAAACCTCTCCCTTGACGGTAACAAACACCGACATGAATTCACCTAGTCTTGTGGACTCGAATAAACTTGACACCATAAGCACCAATTCCATCGAATCTCAAGAAGACATCAAAAACGTCGTAGTTGAATCTAGAAGAAAGAGAGGAAGGCCTCGGAAAGTTCGGAAACCCGACGAGTACAGTGATAAAAGTGTGGAATCTCAGAAAGAAGACAAATCAGTGGTAATAAATTTTCACAACAATAATGACCCTCCGAATGTTTCTCCGGATTCTGGTATCTTGTCGAATCACAATTCTCCGACGCACTCGCCCCTTCGCAGTCGGCACGATGTGGAGGAAGTGCACGCTAGTAGTAGACATCCAAGGAAATCAACACAAAAAGAAAATTCCACAAGAGAAAGGCGAACAATGAGATCCAAATCCAAAAGCAGAAGTAGAACTCAAAATAGATCTGACTCTAGTGATTGCGACTTTCAGAAAAAACGAATCGAAAATGAAATAAAACAGATAAAGACTGAGGCACCGTCACCGGTCCCGCTTAAGCAAGAACAAAATAAGCCTGAGAGGAGCAAGAAGAATGATCATAAACTAGACATAGCAGCTTTAGATAGGATGTTGTATGCCACCGATAGGGTACTTTACCCGCCAAGAAAGAAAGTCGGTCGAAAACCACTAGCGAAATCGAAGGCTTCTAAAAATGCACCAAAAACATTAAAAGACAAAAACCAGTACGACTCTTGTGATAGTGATGACGACTCCGTATCAAACAACAGGTCTGTGCTATCGGGCGTGTACGCGAAACGCAAGGAACTGAACAGCAAACTTGCGAATATGCCGAAAAAGAATAACAAATCATTCGGTAATACATGGAGAGACATCCAGAGTGAGAACGAAGCTGTGGCCGATGACCATATCGACCCTACGTGGAAGCAAATCGATCTGAATCCAAAATACAAGGATATTCTATCAGGTTATAAAAGTGATCATGAATTCAAACCATATAAAAGCTGCAGTCGACTCATGGAGTCCGGTTATAAAAGTGATTATGGCTGTAGATCCGGATACAAAAGCGACTACTGTCGCTCAGGGTATAAAAGTGATCACAAATCCGGGTATAAAAGTGACAAGTCCGGATATAAAACAGATTACAGTGTAAGAAGTATGCGCAGGCGCATGAAAAAACTGAAGAAGACGAGATCAGTAAGAGATCGTTCTTACTACAAAAATCAAAAACATTTCGTATCAGAGCAGGAAATATTGATGCTCACAAACAAAACAGTCAACAGTTTAACGCTCGGCAACAGTTCAAGCGATTCGGAACCTGAAAGCTATCTAGGAAAACCTAATTCTAGTCCAAAATATGTAAGTGTTTGCACCAAAAATCCGTTGCCTTCAAAGTTTAACTATGGATTTTCTAAAACAAAACACAGGCATGTTCTGCTTCTAAATTCATCGGACCCTTTCGCACCCGGACCCGTGTTTAGCGGCATGCAAAGGCCGGTGACTACTTATAACATATTCAAAGTGAGTCACAACAACAACAACACTTTACTTAAGTCTCCCAATAAGGCGAGTTATATTGGCAGTCCATTGCCCGCGCTCAAACCTGCCTTTTCACATCAATTCGGTATCTCACCGATCTGCACAGGAACTAAACATCCTGAAAATAAAGAATCTGATTGTTTCGGACATCCAAAATCATTATCGCCTAAATCTAGAAAACATACCAAGAACGGTAGTTCATCATTATTTTTGAGCACATCAAAGAAGGAAACGGTTCCAAAACCACTAGCTAGAATTTTTGAGGGAGAAAAAACGAATTACATTCCCAAAATAACAGGGAATGTGTTTCTGAATTTCAAGAAGCCACACTTGAAACCGTCTTTTCATACTAAGAGACACAGGAGAACAGTGGTTTTGGCACCTCCTAAAATTAACTTGAAACCAGCCACTGATAGACCATCCCGAATTACGGTAAAAACAGAGAATAAACATCACAGGCACAGAAGTAAACGGAGACATCGATCAAGGTCTGCTTCCAGATGTCGAGAGTCGCACAATAAACCCATTGACACGGCTGATCAAAAATTTACACAAGAAATGGATATTCTCGTTTCAAATTTCATAAAACTTTGCTATGTGGCTCCCAAATTAGTAGCAAATGCTACACAAACCCAACTGAAACCTTCAGAAAAAGCTGAAAAAATACAACAAGACCCAGCTCCTGTAACTAAAGTTGTGAAAAGGGGTTCTAAAAAACGCAAAACAACAGAAAATCAAGAAATAGCTACACCTACTTCAAAACGTAGACACAAAAAACAATTAGCGGAAGCACAAAATAAAGGTGGCAAAGAGACAAACGAGCACAAATTACCACTTAAAAAGAGGCATTATCACATAAACTCTTCTACCAGCAATTCGCTGAGTTTGAGTTTAGTGACTACAGAATTTGATGAAAACTCCAAAAATGGATTGAGTCCTGAAAAGTTTTTATGCACACAAACAGATTGCATGGGAGAAGAGCAAGGCAACAATACATCCTGTGATGCACCGAAAATGAAACTATCTTTTGAAAAGACAAAGAAAACTAACGAGAGTGGGAAAGGCTCTGAATCTCCTAAAGCACAAGATGCTAGAAATATTTTTATTGAATCCTCTCCAAAAACACCAAAAGCCAACAATGAAGAAACAAATAATTTAGAAGCAAAAGTTGTTGAAGATAATTTAACTCCAACTAAAAGTGATTCTCCCAGTTTATTGAATACAATTGATGATGAGCTCTCCATTCTAAAACCAGATGCTGAACAATCTGAGTTTTCCAAGAAGATCTATGAGACATCTGAAAAATTGAAGGCAGTGCATAAAATGGTTCATGATCTTGAAAAGTCTTTGCCCAAGTCTACTGAACCGAAATTGGATGCAGTAAAGCAGGATACCAACAAAGTGTCATCGCCACGACCTGAGGTGAAGTCATCACCAATTAGACATTCTGCACCCATTGTCACCCCTAAAAAGCGCCACAGACTTGAAGCAGAAAAAGCAGAAAAGGCTGTATCACAATCAAGTCTAGATTTAGTCGTCCAATCCCTCTCTAAAAAGTTATCTGAAGAAAAGCCTGCAGTTTCACCTGTCACAAAAGAGATAAAAGACGTGAATCAGAATGACTCGCGAGTAGAATCAAATGATTCGGATAAAAACGATGATGAACCACTAAAACTCAGTGACCATGCTTCGTCAAATAACAATGTCGTAGACCCACTGAAAAGTATGTCCGCTCGTTCATTGTACAAGAGCTCAATACCTCCTGCACAAAAGTCTGAAATTATGACTCGAAAGAAAAATAGACTAGAGGGTCTAACAAGTAACCTTGTTTCTAAAATAAATCCTTGTGCGGCAACTAAAGTATTAGACACTTTATTGAATAACAATATTCGAAAATCAATCGAGTCAAGAATACTAGAGAAGGAAAAGAACAGTTCAGATGAAAAAAGTAAAGGAAAAGAAGGATCGCATGTAAATACCCGGGCTACTGTCATCAAGTCTCCTGTTTCAAAAGGGAAATCAGTAGATACCAAGAAATCCAAAGCGTCAAACGTTGAACCCGCCGTTACAATGCAGCAAGCAATAGTTGTCAATGTAGATAGACCAACAGGTATATTCGAGCCATCGGTTGATTTGGAAGATCAAATACCTAAATCTTCTATTTGCGTGTCTAATTCTTTAGCTGATATGAATAAAGCTAAACAAAAAGGAAAGGGTGACAAGGGTATGAATTCCTTACTTGTTCCCATTGATACTGAATCTGAAATCCCGCTTGCCCTGATATCCGACCCTATTATAAGACCTAAGAGGGGAGAATCAATAGCAGCTGTTATTTCAGATAAGATTCAAGAGACAGCCAGTGGGCATAATTTACGCCAACCTAAAAGAATCTTGACTGAAAGGGTTGATGAAGATTCTAATGACAACAAGAAAAAGAAGAAACCCAATAGCCTTATTCGCGAGAGCAAATTAGTTCTACCGTCGAAGGTACTTATACCGAAAATACAAGCAGAGAGAATACCAATCGCAGAACTAAAAAAAAAGATTACAGAGCAAGAAAAAAATAAAGAAAGTAGTGAACCGAATGAACCCAAAACAAAGAGAAACAGACGGCGCAAAGCTATCAACAGAACTGGGTTTCCCAGCGTCAAAAGAAAGAAAAAGAAGATTGAACCCAATAGCAGTCAAAGTTTTCTATCTGACAGTATACTGACATCAGATACTGATAACTCGGCCTTTGAAAGAGTACCTAAAGATGGTGAAGCTACGAGTAGCTTCGTACAACGAACTTCCAGTAAGAAACCCGAACTCAAAGTTATTCTCAACAAGGAAGAATGTCCTAAACAAGGTCGACTAACAGTTGTAGCTCTTGCAAAGTTACAAGGTAAAGAAATATCCCCTGAAAATAGCAATAAAACAGCAGTTGTTCCTGTTACTGAGAAGAAAAACGAAAAGAGCACGTCTATTTTACGAGCGCCAGCTCTTCAGTTGAAACAAAAAGGACCTGAAAAAGAACTAAGAAATCATATAAATAAATGGGAGGTTTTAAGCGAGTCCGACAGTATTCCTTCATTGGCCAGCTCTCTCGGTAACGATCCTGAAGACAGCATTCCATTGAGTTTATTGAATCTAAAAACCAATAAGCCTGTCAATCGTCTGGACAGTTTGGAAACGTTAAAACGAAAAACCCGAGCGATGTCACCTTCTCAAGAAATAGAGGAAATATTTTCGAAAAGGAAAGTGGTCGAGAGAAATTGCAAAGTAGTTCTGAGACCGAAATCGAGTCTTGCCGTTTTGTGTCCTAGCGAAAGAAGACTAACAAGAAGCTCGGATAACCCGGTAGAAGAAGTAAAGAGTAAGCCTAAAAAAGTGGAAAGCAAAAAATCTGTTGCAGAGACAGAAAAAGCGGAGAAACCAACCAAACCCTTAGCCGTCACGACTCGAAGAAAATCTAGATCTTGTCTGGTCAACAAGAAAGCTCGAGAAATTCAATCTAGTTCTAGAGAAAGCTCTCTGGACACTGTTGTGAGCCGTAAGATCACTCCGAAATCTCGCGAGCCTTCTGTTGACATGCTTCGTGACACCCTCTGCGATAATGTGGAGAATGATCCGTTACCGCTCAATGAAAAGGAGATAGATTTCGAAAAGAGCATTGACGTATTATCCAAGAGCATTATTTGCAAGAAGCGAGTGGCCTCGTCACGTGATGAAAGTCCAGCGAGCAGCGTGGACAACCGGGACAAACCGGCGGTTATTTCCAAACGGAATCCGCGGTTGAGGAAGAAGTTCCTACCGGCTGGCCTTTTCTCAGACTACTACAAAGAAGAGTAAGTTAAATTATTATATTTAAGGCCGTTTTAACATCTCATAGTAACGCTTTTCTGACTTACAACCATCAATAAGTATATTTTTTTCAGGAGAAAACTGAAACTGAATTTATATAACGGGTAGTGGATTGAAAGTCCAATATTAAATTTAATTCCCCATTTTTCTTCCTTTAGGGTTGGGATTTTTTCATTAAATTTATATGGGACCACCCTTACCCACTAAAAAATAATCATTAAAATCGGTTCACAATTGGCGAAGATTTCGCGTAAAATACACAAAAAAAAACATACAGACGAAGTGAGAACCTCCTACTTTTTTGAAGTTGATTAAAATATAAAAATTAAATGGTTTTATACATCAGATAGCGTTACCAAAGATGGTTAAAAGTGCCCTTGTAATATTGTTTTTGTTTAGTGTTTAAGGTTTGCGTCCGTCTGTGTGTCCAGACGTTTTACTCGTAAGTTCGTATGAGTTAGTGACCAACCCTTGTGTTGGATTTTTTAAGCCATTTATACATAATAAAACGACACCAACCTCTTGGCATGCCTCTGAGGGACGGCAGCGTAACCGATAGTAATGCTAGTATAGGTTTTGAAGCCAAATTGCAACAAAAGAATCCTAATAGTTCGCTATGGCCGTCCGTTTATCACAGTCTCATTTCCCTTTCTTCCTATGTATAACTTCATGAAAGGTTCTTAGATAAGTTTTATAATCATAATAGGTCATTCGAGGTTGCTGTAATTCAAAATGAATCATGAAAATTAACTTGCTTTGCAGCCCTAAACCTGATGGCAAAGGCAAGAATGTGGTGAGTCAGACGGATTTCCCGGCCGGGTTGCTGGCGCCGCCGCCGTACTGCGAGCGCTGGGTGCGGAGGAGATTGCAGAATTTCACGCTGCCGTACGATATCTGGTGGCAACACCACTACAACCAACCCGTACCCTCCTGGAACTATAAGAAGATTCGAACTAGTGAGTGCCACCACTGATCTTGGAACCAGGGGAGATTTGTAATTCGAGCATTCTTGTATGGAAACCTATTAACTTAATGACTCTTGTGGAGTCATTAAGTTAATAGGTTTCCATTTATCAAAAATTTTCAAGTAAATGTAACAGTTCTAAATAAGATATGTTTATTGAGTCTTAAACAATGGTCTGGTAGGTAGAGTGGTTTTATAATTTAAAATGTATTCCTTTCCAGATGTGTACTATGACGTGAAGCCATCGGCCGAGGAGTGTGATAGCGTGGCTTGCAACTGCGCCCCGCAATCAGGCTGTAACGAAGACTGCATCAATCGACTTGTATACTCAGAATGCTCGCCTCAGTGCTGCCCCTGCAGGTAAATAAATAGACTCATTAACCTCCTATTATTTATTAACTCCTATTACAGTTTAAGGCCATAGCTGGTTTTTTTGTTTGAAAGCTAGTGTTTGCAAGGTGGTTTTTAGCTATGTTTGGTGGAAAAAGGCGCAGCTAGTATCATACGCTCTCAATAAGTGGCGATGGGCTTGCAACCTGTCACGTGGAATGCTAACTACTATGCAAAAATGACATGTATCGAATATAATCAACTAGGAACTAATTTTGAAGATATTGGTGGTGTATTAAGTCATGACATATTCAATTCTTCTCTAAAACGTGTTGTGTTTACAGTGATAAATGCAAGAACCAGCGCATACAGCGTCACGAATGGGCGTCGGGACTAGAGAAGTTCATGACAGAGTACAAGGGCTGGGGCGTGCGCACCAAACACAAGATCGCCTCTGGAGACTTCATACTCGAATACGTAGGCGAAGTCGTCTCCGATAAAGAGTTTAAGGTAAAAATCTGTACTTACTCAAAGTATACTTTAGAACAAATCCTTCCATAATTACGCAGTTAATAAGTACTAGTCCGTGCCAATGGCTAAGTCCGCGTGGTACTCGGGGAAAAAAGCAGCCTATGGTATTATTCTAGTCACGAACTATCCAAACTTCATCCAAATCGGTCCAGCCGTTTCGCATTTTTATAATACTAGTCTATAATATTTATAATATTTAGAGGAAATATTTTTTTGTTTGTTTGTACCGAATAGGCTCCGAAACTACTGGATCGATTTTAACCATTTTAGAAAGCTTCTGCCCACGGCTTCGCCCGCATGGTACCCGGATAAAAAGTAGCCTATGTGTTATTCTGATGTATAAGCTATATTACTGTAAAATTTTATCCAAATCCGTTCAGTAGTTTTTGCGTGAAAGAGGAACAATCATCCATCCTCACAAACTTTCGCGTTTATAATATTAGTAGGATAGTAGGAAGTAGGATTATTAAAGATAATGTTACAATATCTCAGGAGCGTATGGCGAGCCGGTATGCGCGCGACACGCATCACTACTGCCTGCACCTGGACGGCGGGCTGGTGATAGACGGGCACCGCATGGGCGGCGACGGCCGCTTCGTGAACCACTCCTGCCGGCCTAACTGCGAGATGCAGAAGTGGACATCCAACGGCACCTTCAGGATGGCCCTCTTTGCGCTGCGAGACATCGACCCGGACGAAGAGTTGACTTACGATTACAACTTTTCACTGTTCAATCCTGCTGTTGGTCAGGTAGGTTGCTTTTAATGTCTTGTAACTATAGTGTTTTCGATGCCATTAAACACTAAGCATAGCTAGTAATGTTGATTAAGTAGATCGCGTGAAGTTTCCACAAGGCATCTCACGGTCAGTGCATATTCGGCTAGCGACCGAGCCACTCATCAGCATTAATTCTTCATATTAGTTAGAAAATCTGTCAATCATCTCCACCATACTAAGTATTTAAAAAATAATAAGACTTAGTTTTAGTTGGAATTGTATTTTTAAAATCCCTGTTATTTTGTTATCAAACAAACGAACAAACCTCTTCCAAACACAATACTTTTTTATTCCAAAAACTATCGTGTATTTGTTTATTCATATTGTAAAAACGGGAATTTTCACGTACTGTACTATCGGTGAAGGCACCGACTAAGTTTCGACTCATTCCGAAGGTCTTCATCAGGACTTCGCGCATAAAAACAAACCTAAAACAACAAATTGAGGTTTCTTTAACCATGTTTGCCCCCTCTACCCCCATTTAAGGATTATATATAAGAAGTAACTAAAGATGTGTGCCCAAAACCTTATAATTTTAATTTTCTCATGCAAACACAACTATCATGTGATGAAAATATTTCAGCCCTGCAAATGCGATTCTGAAGACTGCCGTGGCGTCATAGGCGGTAAATCTCAACGCATCACAAAACTACCAATCAAGGCGCAGACACGCACACCATCGAACGCGTCCAACCAATCACAGGGCTCGAACGGGAACCAGCCGCGAGTCGGCCGTCCGCGCAAAGCTGTCAAATGCAACAAGAAATCCGAACAGCAGAATGTGAACGTCGACATAAAGAACATGACCATTCTGAAGTACCAGCAGCATTTGAACAAGTTATGGCAGGAGCCGCAGATGAAACCGCTTACCGCTAAGGAGAGGAATCTGGTGAAGGAACGACACTGCTTTTTGTTCAGGAACCTTGAGAACGTAAGTTGCAAATGTTTACATGACCTGCACCAATATCAGTCTTCAAAGCCCTCTACAGACTGATAAAGATCATGACATTTGTGGCCCCATTTCCTACTTTGTCTTCGCTTTATGTGCTCGTTCTAATAATCAGAAGCTGCTGTTTTCTTTATTCTTTATTGAACACAGAGAATAAAGACAAAAACTTACATATAGGTCGCTTCTGCCCACGGCTTCGCCAGCGTGGTACCCGGATAAAAAGTATTCTGACTTTGTGTTATTCTGATGTATAGCTCTGTAAAGTTTCATCGAAATCCGTTCAGTAATTTTTGCATGAAAGAGTAACAAACATCTATCCTCACAAACTAGCAACGAAACAAAAAAAAGTTGATATATTTTCAATTAGTAAATTTCATTTCCATTCTGTTGTGGTTGCTGAATAGATTAATCTTGATATGTTTTCGTTACCAACTTTGAAACATTATACTTTTGTTGCAGGTCCGACGCATCCGCGACCGTCTTTCCATCGCCTTACCACCCTCCCCGCCTTCATCAACCCCCGCCACTACCCCTGCTCCTACCTCCACCCCCACCCCCACCCCCACTCCTACCCCACAGCCATCCACCCCCGTTGCCATGATCAACCCCCTAACCCTACCGGATACAATGAACGCGTCCGTGTTCCTAACTCGTCTGCAAACGCTGAGGTCGCCCCGCGATGAGAATGCCAAAAAGACATACCAAGATGATCCCAGCTTGTCGAAGAAGGAACGGCTAGCTATCGTCTTCAAAGCTCTGCATGCAGCGGTTACGAAAGTAAAAGGTAAGCTTTGCTTGAATACTAAAGAACTTGGAATGGACACTATTAATGCCAAGTGTTCACGACCATCATACAATAAGATTAACGTGTCCTGAAACTGAGCTGGATTGCATTTTTCTATTGTCTGTGCGACTATTTGACAGCTAAAAGCGAAATCGCTCTTAGCTGTCAAATAAAACAATTTTGGTATACCCATAATTTTCTTAATAGCTACATGAATCGCAAAATTGTTTTATTTTTACTCGCGACGCATGTGTCAGATATGAAATTATTATAAAACGCTATCCAATTACAAAATTACAAATACAATTTAAGTTTTGTTAACACTGTCATATATTTTGTATTGAAATATGCTTTGTGGTTCACGAGCATATTTCTGTACAACAACACTTCACACTTACACACTGGCAACACTTCTGAACTAAACTCAAAGTACCGAACAAAACATTGTGATGTTTGTTTACTCTTAGTAAATTGATGAGATTTAATTACTTTAATTTGTTTTAGTTAGTAGTATTATCAAGTTGAATAGTCATTCAACTTGATAATAACTATGTAATATATAATAACTACTAACTATGAAAAAATATATATAATAAAGACTATAATTTAATTTGATGAACTATCACTTGAGAAACTAAAAACATCAGGAAAGCAAAGTATACATATGTACAATATTTCGAAAATCATGAATTATTTTATAATGATGAACTGTAATTAAATTGCGTGTTAGCATTTATCTCTAAGAGGCTTAACCGCTTTGCAATCGTTTTTTATGACTTTAAAGATAGTTCTCAGATAAGTTTTGACGCCTCTCGTCACTATGAAGCGATGTAATATATGATGGAAAATGGTAACTTATTGCAGCCTCTCTAACATATCTCCCATCCCGAGATTGTTTGGACGAAATCGATAAATCCGCCCACTGTGTATTCCTTTTGATTTTTGTTATTTTAGGTAACACACATTACTTAATAGTCTTTAGTTTTTAATTTAACATAAGTTATATTTCGAAAAATAGTGAGTTGAAATAAAGCTCTTTTTATTTATTTTAGACGAGAAAGACAAACCGCTCTGTGCGCCTCTCCTGAAGACCAAACCAGCTAAATCAGAGGAAGAAGTCTCTCCGAGTCTATCCAGCATAGAGGCGAACATCGCTAGCGGGCAGTACGAGGCGGTGGCCCAGTTTGACGCTGACATGAACGCTGTGTTCTCAGCCGTGTGGCGCGAAAATGGCCGTGTCTCTGCCCTGGGGAACGTCGCTGTGCAACTGAAGAAGGTAACTTTCAAAAATCATACAGCTAGAGCAAGCCGTAACCCGTGATTTCTCCGTGATGTAGGTGATACGCATCAAATAAACATCTAGTGATAAACATCATGTGATTATTAATTGTGTTTTATGTGTGTCACTAAAATTAGCTTTAACTTTTGAACTGTATTAAATACTAACAAAAAATATGTACTAATGGTCTGAAATAAAAAGTTATTATTATTCTACATATACCTTCAGGGAAAAGGTGCCAGTTTATGTATTGTATCAGGGCGTGAACGTTTAGTGTGAAATCGATATGAATATAATTTTAATATTTTTGTTTTTCAGGCGTATAACATGGCCAAATCAGATTTCATAGAACATCTGACGAAGATTCTTGGCCCGGAGGAGACAGTGCCGGCCGGATTCCTGCAAAAGACTAAAACCGGTAAGTGCTACTAGCCGTTACTATTGTATATTATGAGTTAGTTTATTAGATCTTTTTTTTTAAATTCTGGTGTATGCAATTAAGAGTTTATGTATATTTATTTATCTATATATAAACTATCCTCCTCCCCGTTCTGACGTATGGTGCACAGACCTTGTCTTTGACCAACATTCAAAAGTTCAAGCTCAAGGTTTGCCAACGTTCAATGGAGCGCAGCATTCTTGGGGTGAAGCACACAGACCGTATTTGCAACACTGAGCTGCGCTCACGAACACAAATTGCCGATGTAGCGACGAAAGCTGCCAAGCTCAAATGGGACTGGGCTGGTCATGTCTGCCGCATGTCGGGCTACCAGTGGGCCAAGTTTACCACCGAGTGGTGCCCTGACACTGCGCGGAGACGTCGCGGCAGACCGAAAATGAGATGGAGAGATGAGCTCAATAAGTTCCGAGCAGATTGGCCCATTTTGGCACAGGAAAGGAACGAATGGAAGGAGTGGGGGGAGGCCTTTGCCCAGCAATGGGACATTGAGTGCTGAAAATAATAATAATATCAACTATAAATTGTTCACTCTAATTCGTGCACGGGTCATAGATGGAACAAAGTAAATTTCATTTTAATTCAGCCCTCTTTTTATTATAATTCAAACAGTGGTTTACCTAAACAGTGTTTAGTTTTCTTCTGTTTAGTTTGAAATGAATGGCATTTGCTCTGTTTGAATTAGTAAG
The DNA here is from genome assembly GCA_958496245.1 of Perizoma flavofasciatum. Taxonomy (NCBI): domain Eukaryota; kingdom Metazoa; phylum Arthropoda; class Insecta; order Lepidoptera; family Geometridae; genus Perizoma; species Perizoma flavofasciatum. The sequence goes on along the minus strand of OY292434.1, from coordinate 8,531,646 downwards.
GAACATGTGGTGTACAATAAAGTGTTTATATTATATAATCACTTTAATAAAGACACAAAGTAAAAAAAACTGTTATTAGATCAATCTATTTACAAATTTGGTTTAAACATAACGCATAAATTAAATTACGTTTTTAATATTAATAAAGTCCCTAAATTATTCGAGTATTTGTCAAGAGCACACACTACCCAATCTCTTTATGCAAAAATGGTGGTTAAATTATTAAAGTGTATGTTTCAGAGGAAGTTATCCTATGCATCTGCGGACTGCACGTGGAGGAGGGTCTGATGGTGCAGTGCGGCGCGGCGCGCTGCGGCGTCTGGCAGCACGCGCGCTGCATGCGCGTCGCCGACACGCGCGCGCCTCACCACTGCCACAACTGCCTCAAAGCACAGGTAACACCAACCACTCGACACTACCAACACCACCACTAACTTAACTAGTAGTGCGCCACGAACTAAAAACAGGTAGCTCAACACTACCAAGACCACCACTAACTTAACTAGTAGTGCGCCACGAACTAAGAACAGTTAACACCAACCACTCAACACTACCAAGACCACCACTAGTTTGACTAGTAGTGCGCCACGAACTAGGAACCAACCACTCAACGTCTCAACACAAGCGAACACTACTAATTTTACTAGTATGGCGCGAAATTATAACAGGTAACATCAGCCACTCGGCACTAGCGCGACCAGCCAGTACTAACTTAACTAAGTAGCACCACAAACTAAGATCTCGCGTTTGTGATGTATGACAAATAAGGGTTGGTCGTTACTGATACTGAGGGTAGGCTTCATTGTATACCGTTGTACAATTCCAAAAAAAAAGGATTACTATAATGATGTGCTCATTATTCTGGCTGTTTTACGGAATGGCTTATTCCAGCAATCTCCAGGATATATTCGAACGATGTAGGTACCCGATTGCCGAAAGCGATCTTCGATACGAGAAACACGGATGCTATAGGCGCTTAATTAAGTTGATTTGTAATTTATGGGTGAAACTGTATTGAGTATAAATATTCTTATAATACTACCGCAGAAAAAAGAGCTAATACTTACGTAAAATATTCAATCCGTAATCACTCTACAAATCATTAGAGTTCAGTCACTTTTCAATCAAATCGAAAAAGTACACTCATGATTAAATGCTGTTACTTTTCGAGAGACCACAGTGTTGATATAGCAATATAAAAAAACTGAATGTCTCTCCAAATTCAGATTCCATCAAACAAACATGCCTTGACTGAATTTTTCCCCCATGATAGACATCCTCAGATACAAACTAACTCTCTGTTGCATAATCATTCGCTCATCAACTTAAGAAGCTGCTAAATTTAAGCCCTGTCCTTTTCTAACACTAAACAAAAGACAGAGGCTGGCAACTTTTATCACACTGCTAAGGCTAGCGAGTGATTATAAAACAGAGGGATAGTCTTTTATGATACCAAGTAGGTGTTGATCAGAGGCACGTCTAAAGATTATTTTTGGCACATGCCAGTGTTTTTGCAAGTAGTTACCATTCCACGTGACAGATTGCCAAGTACCCAGTTAGTATTTCCTAGAAAATGGTTATTAAAACCTCAGACTTTAGAGACTTGTTCAATGATTTCCTATACAGGGAACAGAAGATCAGGTGACAAGATAATAATGCCCACTAACACCCAAATAACCTTCAGGTGGACCGCGAAATACCGCTGGACGACTACACAGAAGAGGGCCACCAGTTCTACCTGTCGCTAATGCGTGGCGATTTGCAAGTGCGACAAGGCGACACAGTTTACGTGCTGCGCGACATTCCTATCGACGACAAGCACCCCGATGTCAGCCAGAAGAACGGCGACAGAGTAGAGTCGCCGAAAACGAAACGCGTCGACAGAAAGAAGGTGAAGAACATCAAAGGAAAGGATAAGGGCGACGATTCGACGCAGAGTAAGGTATGTTCTTCGTTTGACTTTTTACTCGCGACGTAAGGTTCTTCTCTGTAGTATACATTTGCCGCAAAAGGTTGTCCGTTTATTATCTCCGAAACGATTTATTAGACTAAAATGCGGTTTATCACCACAAATCACTAGAAGTTGCAACAGACGATGGAAAACATGTCAGATTTTAGATATTGTTGCTATAATAATGGAGTATTCATTAATGTTTTCGAATCAGTGGCGTCGAGCATAGGTTTTTTTTTTTATACTACTCAAATGTCAAACAAACATGCGGCCCTTCTATTGGTTACCGTAACCTGTGGACGGTTTCAAAGCCAAATGTACACACGCGTTTGCCGACCCTGAGACATAATGGGTGAAAGTCTTTTGAGCCTGTAATTTACTGGTGAAATTTCCCCATTTCCTTCAAACTCAACTTCAGCAATGCGAGCGTTACTGCTTAGCTGCAGAAATAAGTGTGGTGGTAGTCCATCCCCGGACGAGCTCTTCTCAAGGAGCTCTACTACTTCTAAAACATATTAAAAATAGACAAAGCTGTGTTAAGTTAAACAATCTTCTATGTAATGCCCTTTCCATTTTGTTTTTCTCAGGAAGGTGAGGTTCGCAAGCACACCTACCAGACCATCGGCGAGATCCCGGTGTCGGAGCTGGACATATTCCGCGTGGAGCGGCTCTGGAGGCACAAGGATACGCAGGAGCGCTATGTGTACGGGCACCACTACCTGCGCCCGCACGAGACATTCCACGAACCGACCAGGAAGTCAGTATCATATTATTATGTTACTATAGAAGACTAGAGTGTTTCATGAACTGACCAGCAAATAACCGTAACATGTGTTACTATAAGAGACCAGAGTGTTTCTCGTACCGACCAGTAAATAACCGTATCATGTGTTACTATAGGAGACCAGTGTGTTACTCGAACCGACCAGTAAATAACAGTATCATGTGTTACTTATAGGAGACCAGAGTGTTCCACGAACCGACTAGAAAGACCGACTACTGAATAATAGTTTTGTGTTGTGGCTAGAGTCCCCGACTTTCGATCCACGTTCGATTCCTGCCGTGCACTAATGGATTTGTTTCCAGTATGAGTTACTTACTCATAAAAATACGTTAATCTTTACAGATTCTTCCACAATGAGGTGATGAGAGTGCCGCTTTACGAGGCGGTGCCGATTGAACTCGTCATGTCTCAGTGCTGGGTCATGGACCTCAACACTTACTGCAAGGTATGCACAACACAAACACATATTTGGGCTAAATCTTAGAAATAAATTCGTGCTATGGATCCAGCAATCTAATCACAAAAAAACATCAATAGATTTCATAATATTATTACGACCAAGTTTTAAAATTAGATCAAAAATCTGGATTGTTAAGCAAACCTACTACACGTGGAAAAGTTTTCGAGTATCAAATTACGATAGGACATACGATTTATTGACAGGCTGGCATACGGAACTCGTGTAATGACAATGTTACCTAACTAAGTACTAGATTTGAATAAGTGATTCTGCTTCAGACCGTTGGATGTTTGTTTATATATGATGAATGTGCGAAGGGCCGGCCGGTGGGCGCGTCCGACGAGCACGTGTACATCTGCGAGCTGCGCGTGGACCGCACGGCGCATCTGTTCGCGAAGGTCTCGCGGCCCAAGTACCCGATCTGCACTAAGGCGTATGCATTCGACCACTTCCCGCAACGGCTCAAGGTCTCCCGGACTTATGCGGTGAGTGTATTCTGGACCTAAACTTTTAGTTTTATACGTTTGAGTCAAAAAATAATTTAAATCATTAAAATATCATTTGCTAATCGTATGCAATACAATTAAATCCTACTACTATTATAAACGCGAAAGTTTGTGAGGATGTTTGTTACTCTTTCACGCAAAAACTACTGAACGGATTTTAATGAAACTACAGTAATAGCTTATACATCAGAATAACACATAGGCTTCTTTTTATTCGGGCACCACGCAGGTGAAGTTCTGGGCAGAAGCTAGTATTATATAATTTAAAATGATTATGCTACTGCAAAGAGGTATTGTCAAATCACAATTACAAACTAACCCTCTTATTCATAATCTTCTTAACTTAGCAGACCGCTAATTCTAACCCTGTCTTTTTTAACACCTAAGGCAGACAACTTTAAGCAAGCTAATATGATTATGAATTACGCACCAGGGGTTCAATTGTGATTTGACAATAATTCTCTACAGTAGCATAATCATTTTAAATTATATGTTATTGGATGGTATTGCATACATTTGAGAATGTATGATTTTTTCTTGATACAATTGAATTTATTTTACCTATTCTAAATCACTGTGTCTGTCTGTTGGCGCTGAATAACTGACCAGATTTATTATGTAGCTTTATTTGAGCTAATTTGACAAAACTTTACTGTGAAGTTCCTATGGTGAAGAAATGAGTATATGTATGGGCATAATGCGCTTACATTAAAGGCGTGGTTTTGATAACCTCCGTTTATACGTCCGTACTGTACCTAGCTGGTGGAGGGGGAGAACTATGTCCAGCAGTGGTCTTCTCTGGTTGTTTATGATGATGAATAAGAGCTTAACGTGTTTGATTAGCCTGTGGACCGTTCGTGCCGTACGTCAAAAAAATCATTGTCAATCTGAAACGACAATTCATGTTAAAGTTATTATATCCTACTACTATTATAAACGTGAAAGTTTGTGAGGATGGATATTTGTTACTCTTTCACGCAATTACTACGGAACGGATTCTGATGAAACTTTACAGTAATATAGCTTATACATCAGAATAACACATAGACTACTTTTTATTATCGGTGAAGGCACCGACTAAGTTTCGACTCATTCCGAGAGTCTTCATCAGGGTGAGTGATCGTGACTTGCTCCCTCCGCGTCGCGCCGTGCGAACTGTTATTGGTAATGTTTGCAGATCGGCTATCTCGTCGACTTGTGGGTGAAATCCTGTTTTCCGATCCGAAGGTCGTAGGTTCGTTGACCCGGTCGTGCACTAGTATTTTTCTCTATTTACTATATTTTTAATTGCGCATCATCACATGCTCAAAATGGTATTTAATTAAATTCTCTTCTACAGCCGCACGAAGTATCCCCTGAATACTTGAAGGGTAGAGCGGCAAAGAACACCGCGCCTGTCGAGAAACCCAGCCCTAAACCGGCTGCAAATAAGGAAACCAAAAAGAAACTACCTGCCATCACGTACCCTGACACATCTAAGGTAAGTTACAGTTCATTTCGTGTATTCATTAACTAGTGTCGAGTGCAGTCAGAAATAGAGCTATGCTCCGAGTACCAAATCTGAAACGTGAAAATTCGTAGAACTAAAGTCACCGACATAGCTCTAATAATTATTTTTAGGTTACGCTCGCCTTATCTTTTTTTTATGAAACGGTCTTTTAAAAAATGTTTTTGTAAGCCCGATAACGTAACACAGATAAACAAACAAAAATAAATATTTTAAGAAAACGACGGGTAGTACACATTACGCTCGCCTTTGTACATGTCATATAATTATTTTATAATGTTATATGTGTGAACAAAAAATAATAAAGAAAGAAAGCTCTTAGAATTAACAACTTTAGGTGACAAATGGCAGGCCATATAGCTCGCAGAATTTACTACGGTTGTGGAAGAATGGCTCTCGAATGGCGACGAACCAAACTGAACGATACAGTGTGGATGGCCCATACTGCGTCGATCGATGTCCAGGTCTATGACCTGGCCATCTCCATCCACCGATGATATTCGGTGGATGGAGATGGCACAAGTTCGTTCGTTATAAGTATAACACTCTTTGGGAGGCATATGTCCAGCAGTAGACATCTATAAGTTGATGATTCATGTTGATGAAGTTGAACGAGTCTTTTCCATACAAATTTAATCTTTAAGCTGCACCTTCTAGCGGTGGATCGTTGCCAAAGCATAATAGAAGATACGCAATATCAAAATCGATATTGATTATCTGTAGAATTATTTAATCTCATGGTTGAAGTATTGCAGCACCCATAGAAAGACAGAAGAAAAGACAAAAAACGTGTCCGTTGTTTTAGTCTTTTGGTATGAAGAAACAAAAGTAATTTTTGTCTTCTCTTCCATAGACAGAACCGTGGTGTTGGTGCTCATGTTTAAACCTGCATTCTCTACAACCTTTTCTCGTAAACAGGCTCTCACCGGCGCGACGAAACGGGAAAATCAGAAAGAGCGCGTCAATAATATAGCGCGGCGCCTGCTCGCGCGCGGCGGCTCGCGCGCCACGCTCGACGCCTCCTACCTGCTGGCGCCGCGCCGCGCGCGTCTGCGACCCTCGTGACGCACGCGCACCTGCCGCTGCTACGACGACTCCACGCACCAGCGCATAGAGACGTCAATGTTAGCGTAACCCAATCAACCTTCTGGTGTACTTATGCAAAGTGCCAATGAACGTACCAGCGTGCCTAATGACAAAGTTGGCGTAACACCGGTGTACCTAGGCAAATAGTCAAAGATAACTGTTACGCAATCAACGTACTGGTATATCTAGGCAAAGTGTCGAAACGTAACGTTCGCAATCAACGTTCCGGTGTATATAGGCAAAGTGACAAATATAATAGTTACGCAATCAACGTACCAGTATACCTAGGCAAAGTGTCGAAAGATAACGTTAAAAATCAACGTTCCAGCATGCTTAGGCAAAATGTCCACGTTGGCGTACCGCAATCAACGATCTAGCATTCCTTAACACAATCAACGTACCAGAATAAAGGTTCCTACTCTCATAGACAGAACAACAAAGTTTGCGTGGCGCAATCAACGATCCAGCGTACAGATACATCGAAGTTGGCGTTATGATACATAATAGAGGTACCATTCAAATGAAATCACAAGAATCATTATTGTTCTTTAAACTATCTGATACGATCAAACCTGCGACTGTTTTGTCGTTTTGGTCGCATTTGTTATAGTTCCATCTGAATAACTATTTTTCGGTCGGCTAGGCATCAATCTGTGTGAACAATACAGTGGTTCTATTTGTCATCACGTGAACAACATCTATGAAACTACGTCTATTAAAAAACATACAATACCTCGCATCTGTCTCCCGAACTGGGAGCCAGCATGGAAACCTGCCTTCAATACTGTTACTGAAAAATTAAGTGTCTTAGCTGGTTTGTTTTGTTGATTGAAATGAGTTTTAAAGCTAGTAAATAATGAATAAGTGTTAGAAATGGTGGGATTGAATTTCGATATTTAATGAATTCGTGCCTGCCTTGCGAGATTTAATATATATTGATCGGACTCGGCTGAAACGAGGTGAAATATTGAAATTGGATCCTAATGGAAATGCGAAAGACGCGTTTCAGAGAGTTTCTACAATATACATTTATGTAAGATTATATAAAAGGCGCAAGTCTCCTTTGTTTTGGCAGCAAATTTGGTTGCTTTGTTATGTATAAATAGCAAACTAGTTAATAGTTGAATCGAGTTTAGAAAACATAGCTAGACAAAATTATATGAAATAGAATAAGTGAAATCATTGACAATTTAATCATACATCATTCATTATAAGACATTACAGATTGCTTGACTAATTTTAATAACAATTATATTTTCATCATTCCAAGGTACTGAAAAGCAGCTAGTATTAATGTTATAGTAATGGTGTAAGTCCGGGAATGTGACATTCTCAGAGGAATAGGGAAACATTCCGATGACCTCAACGAATACACCTTAGGCGGATTACTTTATAACAACGTTTTATTCACCCAAAGATGCAATTGTTAGATGGATAACCGAAATGTCCTATGAAGGGTGCTTCAGAAGTTGCTGCCAACGACAGTACTGTACAGAATCTCTAACAATAAGGCTAATTTATAAGCGCGACGTCAATGTTTATCGTATTTCTATGGATTATGCGTTATATTAAGTATTTATTAATCAGATGGGTAAGTTTTGTTTTTCTAGATAGTAAGCTTTAGTTTATAATAACTTATTTGCGTTATTTTACACATTTTACGTTCGTCCACAGCGCTACTGTAAGTTTTAAGAAACCGATCACAAACTAGAGTTACTGCTCTTGTATTTTTACGACTGATGCGTTACAAAGCAGTTTGTGCCTGGTTGCGTGTAGTGTCATCAGAATACATTAGCACTTCTCATTAATCGAGAAGTTTTGGCCACTGAGTAGTGCCGTGGATAACGGACCTTATCGTAACTATAGAATAAGTATAATTAATTGGTACTATCTGTCTTCTAAAATTTAGTATTTACCGTGTGTAATCTCATCAAGTATATTGACTTTATGAATATAAACGTAATAGATTAGGAAAATAGTTATATATTTTTACATAAGATCATTGTTGTTGTAAGGTTATATATAGGCTAATGATTTATTAACGACCACTGGTGCGAACTGATGTTGAATGTTGAAGAGTTTTAATAGAGGTTAGTTGGATGCGTTGTTTGGGGGTTGTTAATTTAATATTTACATTGCTTCTAGGTTTTATTATTAATCTCCCGATAGGCTACTTTTGAGATGGATTACTTTTTGGTTTATTATCTGGTCTACTGTAGCGCACTAACACTGTCATGCTTTATCATGCACTGATTCTCTCTAACATTTTTACAATAGGGTTTAGTTGCGTACGTTGTAAATAATTTAGTGATTAAGGTGGTTGGTTTGGTTGTTTATTTTTAAAACAAATTTGATTAATATATTGCTTAAATGGGCTTAGTTTGGTCCATAATGTTTCTCTGCCTTTTCGCCTCTATCCGCGCTAAATGCGATCGTTTCTCACTAGGATCGATTAAAGAGAACAAAGTTGTTTTTGTTTCTAATTTATTTGTATGATACTGTTAGTTTTTATACATTATTATGTAATTTTTGACTTTCGCTGAGCTTTTTGTGTAACATCAAGTTATGTCTCTAGACTAGTATTTTTTTTTCTTATTGATGCTTTTGCACTTTTAATATATTTTTGAGTCTTGCATTTGCAAGGCAAGTTGAAAGGGCGTCCCAGTAATATAAACTGTAAACTTGACTATGAATGAACTATGTATAGCATGTACAAGTACATTAGTACTGCTTAATACTTTAGGCGCCCTTATTTTGTATCTGTTAAGGTCAATTGGTCCCAAACCTAGTACAAAATAAAATTTGTTATTCTAAACTCCGTACATTAAAGTATATTAAGAACGCACATATTTACACAGGTCTGTTGAAATTGCAAAAATATGATAAAAATGTGATAAAAACAATACTAACCTGTCACATTTACACACTTGATACATAGATTGCCTTGTAGATAAAAGTGAGATTTATATGCAAAATTAACACGTTTATGGCGTGATTTATTAAACAGCTAACAATAGAATAATTCCATTGCGTACTTAATTAGTCAAGAAAATAGAGTTTTCAATAGTCAATTAATTTAGTTTTAAGATTTTCTCTTCTCTAAAGCCTTGTGCTTAGAGTCCATAAGATTTATACATGTTGAAATAGTTGCAATAGAATTGAACGTTAAAACTCCACAATTTGGGATCGAAATTGATTGTTTACCCTGTCTAGAATCAAAATTAACTGTTTTCAAATGCAGCATACCATTTGAATCTAGGTTTGACCATCGGACGTCAAATACTCATCAATGAAATTATATGCAAAGAACTCTGAAAACGAATGGTGAACTGTGATTCAGGTGGTGTATTGGTGGTACTAGTTTTGAAGTTTATGAAACTACTTATATATGATTGAAATGAGCAGCTTTACTATTTATGTTAAAAGATGCCATTTGTTGTAACTCACGTTTCAATAATAAATTAAAATTTGGATCAAAAAGTTATTTTCATTATGAACTGTCTACGATATTATGAATTCCGTACGTACACTGCAACCTGGAATATGGATAAGAAGCCTATGGAACTAAGTTTCGTTTATCGTTTGTTTTTCAATACTCAATATTTAATACATTTATTGCTTTCAGATGGTTACAAAGTTATTAAAACTAGTAATAATAATAATAATAATGCTGGACATTTCCACACAGCAACATCTAGCCCCAAAGTAAGCAGAGCTTGTGTTATGGGAACTACATGACTGATATACTACTTGTACACATTTTTTTTTTTTTTTTGTAAGTACCTATGTAGTCTTATATGAACCTATGTTACGGTATTATAGCATCATGACGGCAGACCGATATTTTTGACAACTTCTGTGGCGCATTGGGCGAAGGCCCGCCTGAGACGCAGAAGGTTGCGGGTTCGATTCCAGCCGTGAGATAAATGTTTGTATGATCTTCAAAGATTTGTCTCGGGTCGCGGTGTTTTCTATGTATATGTATGTACAAAAGAAAAAATATATATAAATAGTATATCCAGTTATGTAGTTCCCATAACACAAGCTCTGCTTAGTTTGGGGCTAGATGATGTTGTGTGAAAAGTGTTCAGCATAATTTATTATTATATTTTAAACTTAAAAGGTATATGTAGGTAAGTACCTAGATGACTTTCTTTTCTTAGGCACTACCGCTTGGCACTACTAGTAGAGTGAAGGGACATTTTACTTTCCCGTGCCACTACTTTTCTTATTGGCTGATTAAACGGATATTATAAAATCTCCCGTGGATTACCTCATTACCAATGGCACTACTAATACTAAGTATATGAAAGCAAGATAAACAAAATATTTATTTGTTCCAAAAAATAAGTTAATGTTGGCTTGAAAAATCCTTCCTATCCGTCTTGGATAGGTTAGGTTATTAGATTTTTTTTTTATTACCACTCAGAAAAAGAGGATTGCGATCCGAACTTTACCCAAATAACTTGAAATAAAACCAACCGGTTAGTTAATCTATAAAACAGACATAAATAACTAATCTAGAGATTTAATATCCTTTAGCCCACTCGTGCCACGGGAAATAATATTTCCCGTGAAACTACTGGCAACAGTGTAGCGTCACTGGAAATGTGCTTTTACCCGTAGCGCTACCAGTAGTGGCATGGGAAAGTAAAATGTCCCTTCACTCTACTAGTAGTGCCAAGCGGTAGTGCCTAAGAAAAGAAAGGCCTAGGTTGTGACTGTCTCGTTATGCGCAGAGAAAATTATGAAAACCTGACGGCAATGCCTCAGCATTCGGCACAAGTCCTCCGAAGAGGCCAAAGATCGAGAGACGAGTCTAACTCGATTTGCTTCTCTATATACCCTCATTATCTATCTACGGATGCGGGAAAAGGTCACCAAATTGATCTATTCTGTTCACTCCTGGTGCGTTCGTGGTCACCTGTTAACATTGACCTTAGGCAACAATTTACATGTAGCATTGGTCGGCCCGGGGCGATAGGGTCACCCATCACATCACCCGACTGCGGTCTCCTAACGGAATTAGAAGATTGGGTCCTGCGTCCGTTTACTGCCACGCATGTACCTATTTACCTACTTTGTATCACAAACAGTGTATCGTGGTTCGAATCAAAAATTGTTTAAGGTATAAAATGTACCTACCTCTAAATTATTCTCAGAAACCTGTTATATGACGCACTATGAGAAATGCCAAAAAAACATTCTCAGACGACCTCGGTGGCATGGCGCGGCGGGAGTAGCTAGCCGCGACGCAAGAGGTGCGATTCCCGCTGCGGAACAAATGTTTGCATGTTCTGCGTATATTTGTTCAGGGTCTGAGTGTTATGGTATCACGGTACTCGTAGTTCCTGATACCTACGATACAGGAAATCCTAGTGTGAGGGTCATGTAAGTATAATTATGTCGGTTGGTTGTTTTTTATTCACGCTTTCTTTGTATAGCTACTTTGTTCTGTGCTTGTTGTATATATGTATTTTTGTGTTGTCTATGGGGCAATATTATGTGTATTCTTTCTTTCTTTCTTTTATTTCTTTATTTAGGTACTTTACAAGTACTTACCTACTTATGGGTACTTACATAGGCACTTTTGCGCAATAATTTTAATCATTTTAGATGAAGACAACACCAAATCGTTTGGAATCCGGATAAAAGGTCTATGTGTTATTCTAGGTCATGTGCTGTACCTGTTCCAAATTTCATCTGAATCGGTTCAGCCGCTACGGAAATGATTAGCATCAAACATTCAAACATCTAACAGGTGGGCCGTATGCTTGTTTGCCACTTTAGTGGTATAAAAAAAAACATAAACATCTAAACATCCAAATTTTGACAGTTATTATAATTATTACTGACAGTTATAATTATTAAATGAAATATAGCGTAAATGCTCAATGCCAAAGTACTAAGGTAACCTGTCCTATCGTAGCAGACTAGCTAAAAGGGACAGTGTTTTCTAATGAAAATACATTTGTCCCTGTCCGAGGTCTGTGCTCCGCTCTGTAAGTGAATGCTGGGCGGAAGTGAGTGATTGCGCGTGCGTTGAGTCAAGTTTCGTCGCCTAGAGCGAGTTGGGGCAGATTGATACGGTTATACCCAAGCGGGAAAAAGTTAAGACAACGTGTGATAATGTTAGACCTCTAGCAAAAAAAAACATTTAAACATTTTATGCGTTGCGTGACAAACGAAAAGCCGGTGACGACGACGAACACCTCTTGTGTAATTGGCATGCTGCTAAGTATGGTATTCGGTAGTGCATAGCTAGCTGCAATTTATGCCTCAGCTCTAGAGTATCTAATCCGACCATACCGGCCACAAATAGGGACGGGATAGTACCCATGCAGTGGCAGCACGCTAGACCGAACGTGGACGTCTCTCATATGCGACGACATCAGATCTGCGAGGCATCTTTCATTTCCCAGTCAGAAAGAAAACGTTAAATAAATGAGCTGAATTATGCATACCATTAGGCATATGTACCGTATTTTTAGTCAGTGTAAACTGTTTAATCAAAGAGCTTGTTTTTTAACAATTGAAATTAGCATTAACCTTCTAAATTAAATACTAATTTCAATAAAGTTTTAAAGTTTAAAATAATAAAGTTTTCAGATTACATAGGAGATACCAGCTAGTATTTTTTTGGCCATGCTTAATATAAGGGGCCGTATATTAAAACTTTCATGATGACCTACGAGAAATCAAATGAAGTCGTAACGTTAAAAGTATTTTACAAATGTAATATTCATATGCTATGCGGCTTTTTGAGCACTGATCGCCAATGATGACGACCTCTGTGGCGCAGTAGGCGAAGGTCCACCTGAGACGCAGAAGGTTGCGGGTTCAATTCCCGCCGTGGGATAAATATTTGTACTATCTGCAAATATTTGTCTCGGGTCTGAGTTTTTTCTATATATAATATGTATGTATTAAAAAAAACATATATAAGTAGTATATCAGTCATGTAGTTCCCATAACACAAGCTCTACTTAGTTTGAGGCTAGATGATGCTGTGCGTCCAGCATTATTTATTTATTAACTCATTTCTAATTATGAAAATATTAAAAAATACCTTCAGTATGTATTATGTGTATTAGGACGGGAAACGATACGGATAGTACCCATCCATGCATACGCTTATATCCATGCATATAATTATATAATTATAGATATATTTTTTCAATTTTTCGCTGTAATATTTTTATCGTCACCGTATAGGTATTCGTAGGACCTGAAGCTTTTAACCTGCACATACTGCCTACGGTCACGCAAATAATTTGCAAAAATTACTGCACCCAGCGCTGAGAGTTTTGCTAACAGTTTTTTTTTCATTGTTCAGATTACATTCTTATATGTATCCTAGTAATAATACAATCTAGCCTATGCTAGGCTAATTAATAATTTAACAATGACCTAGTTTTATAAAATAAAGTATAGCTAAGAATGTGTCCATTAACACGTTTCTTACTGTCTCTATTTAAGGTTGAAGATACTTTGTTAATATGTTCTCTATAGGTAGCACTAACACAAGTTTCACTACGTTACACTATTATTTACACTAAACTAACTCAAAGGGTTTGGTCCTTTGGAGTCTTTGCTAACAGTGTGTCATTATCTTATTACCATATCAAAAGCGCGCCTAAAATCAAGGAATATGGAGTCAACCTGTTTACCAGTATCCATTTGAATCGCTACGTAGGTACCTACTTAGTCAACGAACGTTATTTGTTTTGTAGAAGTTGCTCTAGCAGTACGAAACCCATGTTGTAAATCGTCAAGGACTCCCTCTGGTTGATGAGTCAAATAAAAATTCAAAACAGGTTCGAAGATTTTTAAAAGATAGATAATACCGCTATAGGGCGGAAATCACAGACTTCAGATGATGTGCTGATCTTCGGGGCGTCTGTAAAACTAGATATTTTACATCTGGCAAGATAGCGGCACTTTTGTAAGACATTCGTTCAGTTGTTGTTATCTGAGTTCCTCTAATAAATTAGTTTTTTTAATTAGTTTAAGTGCTAAACCAAAATTTTCATACCTACTTTTGTCACCTTGACTTCTTAATTTTTTCAATAACTGAATTTGATTCTACTTCCTATCCCAAACCAATTTTTTTGTATTTTTGTGACGTTGCTAAGAAGGTTAAAAAAACTAGGTGTCAGATCTGACATTCATATCGAGAAAATAAAAAAAAAATAGGTAGGTTCTTATCTTCGAAAGGAAGGAACTCCACACCTTCTTCACAGGGAAGGTGGTGTTTGACTCAAACCCTTTCCATCAAATCGCGGCCCGATTCTAATGACGACGCGGAATATTAACTATGCAAAACGGGCTGTGCCAAATGTAATGTTCCAAACATTGTTCCTCTGACTACCCCCTACTAGGTATCCTTACAGATTAGCTCACTAAATATGTAGAAGTAGAAGAGGACGTCCATAATAGGGAATATATAGTCGGAAAGTTTTTATTTTCGTCCTCTTTCAATATTTAAGTGTTTAAGGTCTTACGCAAGTATTATTAAGTAGTTTATCTCAGATCCAAAACAAAAAACAAACACGAAGTAACATGCCCTCAATTAATTCACATCAATGTGCCCCTCTGAATCGTTGTATTAAAGTACCTACAATTTTAAAAATAATATTACCATAACCACCTATCAAATATTCATAAAAATTACACCCTGCACAAGTACCTATCCTTAAAATGTTGTGCAAAATGCGGCTGTTTAAAATGAAACTCAGTAGCTTAAATCACATTCGAAGGTGAAGACATCGAAGGTCGATCTACTAATACGGGCCAACGAAACAATTATTTTAATGTAGATAGATAGAAAATACTTTATTGAACACCAAATAACACATCAGCTTAGCTAAGCACTACAAACTTTGACAATGTTGTACAATGGGTGGTCTTATCGCTAAATAGCGATCTCTACCAGACAACCTTTGATGTATGTATCATTAAATCATTGTAAAAAGGACTCAGCTTGAATCAAATAACAAGTTTTGAAAACCTTTCCAAACTGCATTTTGAACCATATGTTTATAATGAAGCGATTCAGAAAAAAGTTAAATAATGCGAAAAAAAACTAAAACATATCTACTACTAATCGATCTACTAAATACAAATTTGTTTGTAGGTTGATGGGTAAGGACATTTTTTTTTTGACTGTGGAAAACTTGTTAGGCACAAAGCTGTGGCTAGTGCGAGAAGTAAGCCCCGTGCTTTTGCATTTTCTAGCCGCTGCGCTGCCATGATTTTGCCCAGCGATTGGTATCACTGACACCTACGTAGTGTGATCGACTAGCTTCAGTTACGTTTAGTTTTTGTTTTACAGCGACTGTATCTATGTGCCCCGTGCATTAATGTGGCCCAACTCCCCCACATTAGCACTATCTCAATAATAGTAGCAGTGTAAACTTCCACGTATATTGTGGGATTGTAAACAGTGGCAGTCAAATATTATCAATCTAATTAACGATCTTCCAGGTATTTTGGCGTAGATACAATTCGTATACAATGTTTCATAAGAGCCAAAATCATGTGCTCTGTGTAAATGTGTAGGAAAACGAAGATAGTGTCTATAAATATTTATGTCCCTATTCAGTTATTTGGCCACCTTAGATTAGTTTGACTCTCGAAAATTGGCTCTGTGATTATCATTATTGGGATTAGACTAACGTAAACATCATAGAGTATCTACTTTATAATATGTGTCTAACAATTTATAATAAATTACCTGAAGAACTTAAAGCATTAGATAGAATTATATTTAAGAGAAATTTAAGTAAATCGTTAATGTGTAATTGTTTTTATAGCCTAGATGAATATGTTACTTATAATAATATAAATAAATTAGGATGACATTTATAATATTTGCACGCCTGCATGCAGGCTGAGTACATTTGCAATCATAATATTATTTAAGACCTTAATTATAAAATATGTATTCTTGCAAATAAATGGTTTGATTTGATTTGATTTGATACTTTGACTGCGCTAGTATATGTAAACAAATCTAACGACATGTCGTTATATTAAAACTAATACGTCTGAGTAATGTACGTAGATTATTGAATTATTTAATAAAAGGGAAGGAGCAGATTAGTTAGCAGTCATCACGAGAAGGGTCGTGGTTCGAGCCAGGACGTGCAATCCTGACCGCCAGCTATTAGGACCAATATTCAGTCAACGGCTGCGCGGGCGCATTGCTACCACACATTGTCCTAATATTCCGAAGCTAGGACGCGAACTCACTCGAAAGAAATAGAACATTCTGTGATTGAGGCGATATACCTAGTAGAACTTGAAAATTCCGTTAGTGAAAAATTAAGGAGTTAAGGCATGCAAGCGAGTTCTACTCTCCAAACAAGCTGAACTTTAGCCAACTTGTAGTTCTTTATGAGACTCGAGCCTTGTCTTCTTGCTGTGGATGGATAAATATGCTATTGTGAGTACCTTCCCTGTTATCTACATATACCTAGGGCATTTTTAAAATGAATGAAGCTTGAAGCCTTGGCCTGCATACAGTGCAGGCCCAGGCTTCAATATACCTACGATTATAAAATATGTCCAAGTAGGAGGTAGTCAGAGGCACTTCGTTATATTTGGCACATGCCCTTGTTTTGCATTGCAATTAATGAGTTAGGTAATAGGTTCCTAATTCGCTAAAAAGAGTCTGATAAAGAGTGTTTTAAGTAAATTTATTTATTTTGTGTAAAGAGTGGCGCAAAAGACGTTAAAAAATTTGTGTAGTTAATTGGCAGCCTCCACAAGATAAATCCTCTGTATATACCTAGCAAACGTTATCAATTTTTCAGATAAGTCCATAGGACTTACCTACCTCTTACGTAGCTCCGTATGGTTTGATAAGTAGGTACCTTTACGTTATCAACACACGAAGTTTTAATTGTTTACGGTTCCGGTGCTAAGATTGTCTATTCTTACTTGTTCATCAATTTATTTCACAAGAACTTTTATGATTACAACTTTTAGATATCTCTGCGAATCTCTGGGTTTACTTTTTTCACAGGGTTTGCAGAAATGGAAATGTCATTTTTTTTATAATAATAATAAATAATTATCTAAAATGATAAAAGTAATAATATTTAATTACAGAACGCCTCAACGTGCACAAAGTAGACAAACAATAATACATAAAAAAATAAAGTTTTCTTGAAATATTGCCGAGTAGGTTTAAGTACAGACACACCAACTTTGCAAAAAAACTATAGCCTATGTAGGTACCTACATAGGCTATAGTTTTTTTTAATAACATTACCAAAACAACCAAAAATCCAAAAATGCACTTTTCTATTAACTAGACAACTGCATTTTTGTTTTTTTGTAAAACGTCATACATGTGATACATGTATTATATAATTTCTAAAAAAATACGAAGAGCTAAGTACCTACTTAAATCGGCTCTATTTTCCATCCCGAATGTTTGCCTTAAATTGAAAACCCCCAGATGGGTAACAGACGACGCTCCTGGTAACGCGTACCTACATACTTGTTTGCTAGTGGCTCGTAGGTAGATATTTGTTTAGTTGCAAAACATAAGTCTTCAGGGTTTTAAATTATTCTAAATCTTATCACTTTTTGCATAAAACATTTGCCACTTGTTGACGTTTGCGAAGTTTTGCATATCGTTCTTTATAGATTCCGCCAGGTCACTAATTGGAGGGGTGGCAATGCCACTAGGCGTTTCTATTCTCCAGAGCGTTCAGAGGACACGTTAAGGCGCATGGTAGGGCTGATTGGTCATCTTTGGATTCGTTCAAAGAATTCGTTCTTAACCTTAGTTAAGTAGAATGTGTGGAAAATAATAGATGTTACTCGTAGTACACGGTACTCGTAGTTCCTGATACCCGTCGTGGGTATCCACAGGGAATCCTAGTGTGGGGTCAGAACTATGTATGTTATTTATTTACCTATATATTTATTTTATGTATATCTCAAAAATGTTGTGTAATGAATTATATCAAGGATTCCATCGACGTTTCATCGTACTAAAGTGTCACACCACCCCGTGAGAATTGTTTGTTGTTGGTAGAAAGTAGCTATTACAGGTATTGGTGGTCATAATCTTATTCCATCCATTATTGAATTGTTCAGAAATTCTGCTTACTCCAAATACCTAGATGATCTTCTAAGAAGTGTCGCGTGAATTGGAGCACGTAGTAGATCGCGTGACGCGCGGCCCCGCGGGACGCGCGGTGATACCCGAAATCGCACCGTAGCCGGAACACTTGTGTCGTTATTGATAAATTGCTGCTACAATTTGCTGCTTACGAGTTATGTTATGCCTGATGCAGACGATGCTTTGTAGGTATTTATCTTCCACATTTTCCACATTGGATTTCTTCCGTGGAAGTACTACCATCATACCTATTCCTACCGACAATCAGTAATGCTCGCATTGGTGTGTTCCGGTTCGAAGGGTATGGGTCGCCGGTGAAATTACAGGCATATGTGACTTTTCACCCGTTTAGTCTAAGGGTCGGCAACGCTGCGTAATTACAAGTGTAATTACAAGCGTTACACTAACCGCTTACCAACAGGTGGGCTTGTTTAACACTTTGGTTGTTAAAAACCCCACCTACACTGTTTTTAACGTGGCAGCTGGCCTTTATATAGCCTAAAGAATAAAGAAGAAGAAGAAGAGCATAGGTACTCGTACCTCTGTGCGTTGGCACAAAAACACATTAAACATTGTACTTAAATGTTTCAAAACCTGTCTTTGAAACATATCTCGGAAATTGATTTGTTAGTTTTACCTTCGCACCCCGTTAGTCCCATCGATCAGAAATTGGTGAAACAGAACACCTTTTGATATAATGTTAGTTACTGCTACAGGTATTTGCTCTCGCTAGAGTTAGCAATAATATAAAATCTTTAGTCTGCTTGCGGTAGCGATTATGACTACGAGCACCTGTAGGCTACTGACTTTTATATATTTATTTATTTATTAAATGCTTTATTGCACACTTACCATGTACAAAGGGAGGAGTTAATGCTATACAGCATTTTATACTATAAGAAACAACATAGAAACATAAATGTAAACATAACTAATATGTTTATCTAATCTTAGTTATTTTCTAGCTATATGAAATGAGTAACAAAAAACAATGATACCTACATAAAATCATAATTTTTGTTTGATGTTTAGAGGGAAGAGCATTCCATAAGTCAACTGCCACCACCTCAAAAGAGTTATCTCGAAAAGCAGAGGGATGCATAGAAGTTGCTAGGCATAGTATATCTTTAGATCTTAGATAGCGATCATGGGTGTCAGTTAGGTATGAGAACTTCGATTTCAGGTACTGAGGAGAATTGCGATCGTTCAGAATAGAGAAAAGGAGACACAATTCTCAAATATCTCTGATTGGAAGCCATTTCAATTTACGACGGTACTGGGACACATGATCGTATTTACGAAGGCCGTGAATGAAGCTTATACACGTGTTTAGCAAGCGATCCAACTTGTTAAGGTGCATGATCAGCTGAAAGGTCGAGGTAGGCCACATAGGTAGTAAAATCTAATTCACCGAGGAAATTTTAGTTTTTACGGGAAGAAAGTTTTGAAACGCAAAATTAACTTTTGCCAGTTTTAGCAAAATGAAGGTGGAAGTATAGTTACCTATAGTTGTGCTGCCGAAAATTGTGGTATCTATTTGCTAGACACTGCTTGATACTCGCATCGTCTGAACCGGGCTTTACAAGCAATGGAAGAAGACCGGGAACATCCAACACCTCACCTCGTACCAATGTCACTTTGCCAAGCTAAAGATAGATGGCGTGTCTATCTGTTTCAAAGTAAGGAGATGGATTATTTCCGCTGTTTTTACACGATTACGAGTGATTGTGAAGTTACTGAAGTGATTGGTGTGAGCGTGACAGTCTTTCGTAACTGTACAGCAACCCCACAGCAGGTCTCTTGCGAACCCAGGCAAGGGTTCATGCAAAAGTTAGCGGAACCTTCACCGCTTTGCAACTAGGAGCGACAACAGACGACATGCTCTGAAAGTGTCTTGTAAGGAGGTTGATTAAAACTATACCTCCTCAATTAATCATCCTTTTTTGTTATAAATCACCAAGTCCCCATTTTAAGATTTAGCATTAAGCAAGTAGGTAATAGTCAGAGCCGTGTTGGTGGGAAGGTCGTGGGTTCGCACCTGGTCGTGCATCAATGGTCATTCCAACCGAAAAACTTATGTGGGCATTCATCGTGCTCTAAACGGTGAAGGAGAACATCGTGAAGAAACCAGCATGCCCTAAAACAAAAAGATCGAAGACATGTGTCTTCGATTCGTGTTCCAATAAGCAGCGATGGGCTTGCCACCTTTTTACGTGAATTGCTAACTGGTACTATGCAAAAACGTGGACCTATGCCAAACGAATATAATGTTTGGACGTGCCTCTAATACTCCTTACTTGGTATCACGATCTACATACTTGAAGTGTGTAGATCTAAAGACGTACATCATATGGACAGATGTGTGGAATAATAGGATTATTTATTGTAAAGTGGTCCGAAATTTTTCTTTATTTTATTTCTGACTTTTGTTTGAGTTTTCAAAATAAAATCAATTAAAAGGTACTACATTTTTGCCATGAACTCAAACAAGAGTCGTGCGGAACGCAGCAAAGTAACACGAATTTATCTTTATTAATATTTTATTGCTGATACATCATTGTTAGCATTAACCTTCGTAGGTTACACTCTAGCATTATGTATGTTGGAGGTTACAAATGTAGCAATGAACAGTTATAACTGGCAGATTAAGTAGGTAAGTTAACTATTTAGTATAAGCTATAAGTTTACTATATAGGTATGTAGATACCTAATTCAACAAAACAGCAGAGTCAGATTAAGTCATAAATATTTATTTTACTTTAGAACTCTACAGCTTGTAAACAGCTGAACAGCTGCCTTGTCAGAAAAAGTTTAGGAAATACTTACTAAGGCATACCTAGAGCTAAATAACTACCTACATAGGTAGGTTCAACAAATAGTTGTGTAGTTCACCAATCACTCTAGTGTTTCAGACACGGTCACTATTTTTGGACCTATTTTGTATCTATAGATTTTTTGTTTTTATGCCAAAAATGTTACCGACAATCTGAAACGCTTAGGTAATATTTACGCCAATGGTTATTTTTATAACAATAAAGACCGCGACTGTAACTAGGTACCTACCAGCACCTTTATGGTTAGTCAATGTAATACATATTTACATTGACATAATGTATTTGGTGTTTATACCAATAATTAGCCTTTATAGTTTCTACATCATAACTTCATAATATAGGTTTCTAAAATTACATCGTAGACTCGTAGGTATAATTTCCACTTATCTATTTACGAATTTATAACAATATCAAAAGTTACATTAAAGCGTTGGTAAATATGTACCTAGGTATACCCACTATATACTAATTATCGATAAACTATTTGGAATTGCCAAGTACCTATTTATCGATAGAGTTCCGTACCAAGTTGAGAACACACCGAGTTTCCTATTTTACTTAGATAGTGTGTTCTGTTTTTCCTCTTTTTTTACACCCAACAGACATATACATAGTCCTAATCCCGCAATAGGATTCCCTGTGTCGTGAGTAACAGGAACTATGAGTACAGTGGTTCAAAAACACCTACTTGGGTGTCTATCCGTCCTGGCATAGAGTCATAAAAGTAAGTAAGCCAGGTTTTAGATAAGAAATACTTGATTCCAATAATTATAGCTCTACCACCATAGTGAATTTATCAGATATTAATTATAGGTCTACGGAAAGTAATTGCTAAATATTTCAAAATTAAATATATTGGTTTGATTTGATTTGAGTGACAAACATAACCGGTCTATATAGTATGCTCGAAACACTAAGTACCTATAACAGTATTGTAAAAACGGGAATTTTCACGTACTGTACTATTGGTGAAGGCACAGTTTGGACTCATTCAGAGAGTCCAATCAATGTTTAAAAATAGGTAATATAGATTGGATATGTACAATACCCATAATTAGAAATGTTAATATTAAATAACAATTAAATTAATCACTTCATCACTTGATTATTAACCTCGTAATGTTAGTTACATTTAGAATATTGTAACGTTTACTGTTTACGTAGCGCGATGAGTCGAAGAAGTCAGTAATGAATAAATAAAAAACACGTCTCAAACTAATTGGAGCAATGTTACGGTTTCAGTGTAAAATAAGGACCCACAGCGTTAATCGAACATGTGCATTTCGGGTCTCAGCCGGCTACTTGCCTGCCATGCCATGGGAGTCATCAATCTAATAAAAAGTCTTTAGTAAATAGGAAATTTTCTTGTGATTATATATTCTTACACTTTTAAATAATAAAAATACGGTCGAAGCATTCTTCAAACTATATTAAGTATTTGCCTATTTACTTCTCCGGAAAAGCTAGGCTTTTCAGCTCTGACGCTTCAATCTCATATCAAATAGTGAGTATTAGGTGTTTTGCGTAGTATTTGCTAAGGGATCGACGCTGTCTCGGCGGAGGCCCAGACTCCTTATAAAGTGGAACCGACCGGTGCAACCGCCCACACTCCCTCGAGAGTGTTCTGTGAAACGAGTTCTATAGTGTTTAAGTTCACACCCTCATCACCTGTTCATAGCCACATCTGTGGCGGAACACATCACCCTTCATCCCCAACACATCAGGCAGACTCTGGTAAGCTAACAATTAAATTAGCCATTTTATGTGTCCTGGGAATCAAAAGTTACCTCTTGACCTCAGTCAACGAGAGCGGACATTTTTATGTAATACGTACGCAGATGCCAAAGGATTACTTTGCAGATTAACTTTTTACATGATAAACCAACGATAATATCCTGAATAACAAATAATAGCTATAGTGTACAACATGGTTGCAACTCCCACTAGGCTACCACTCCGGTAAATAATCCCGATAATTGGCTGACCACGACGAGTTAGACCTCCAATGACACGTCCGCTGATTAACACCTGTTAGTCACCTTTGCATATTCTGACACTACTTTGTTAAATTCTCCAAAATTCTTGTTATTTATCGGTTTCATTTGTGAATTTTCGAAGTACAATTGCATAAAAGCTTCTGCGAAGAGCGCTGCGTCTATTTACCAGACTAGTTTGGTGACAAGGCCCTACATAAGGTGATCCCTCCCTACTAAGTAGAACATTTAAACATAAATTCTTCACCAATAATCTAAGCGAGATTACCCACTGAATTACCCTATAATCACTTGTTAACATTTCCTAGATTCAAAGGATGGACTAAAACGGGTTTACGAAGAGCCGATTTTATAAAATAAATTTATTGACAAGAGATTCACGAATCGTGTTTCAGTATTTTAGTTATTTAGATTTTAGCCTCAAATAATAAATGTATCCATTCATAATTCAATAGTTAACCTTTATTCAGCTTTTGTAATGAGCGGATGATAGAGTCGATGATAAGTATCCGACCAAAGAATGTTAGTACAAGGTTTAATAAACTAGTATTTCTAATAAAAAATACAACAAGGTTAGGTACCTACATATAATAAACAAAGTTAAATAAAATAACGTTAACTTCTCTGCGATTACCAGATTTGTGACGGACCGTATTTATGAACTCTACCATACTTCAAGTTGAGTATTAACAGTCTTTGGCATCTATAGGTCGTAGTCTCAAACCAATCAAAAAGATATCACAAGTTCAATGGATTCGGTCTGTGGTTGCACACGCAGCCCGTGGGCAGGTCGGTTGATGCCCTATTTCTACGTTGCCACTTTATTATTCGTCATTATTTCATTTGCAAGATGAACATGGCCGATCTTTGTCTACTGAGTCACAATAGCTCGTAATGTTCAATAGTCTACCACAGATTGAGAGACCCACTCAACCAGGTTTGAGAGTAAGGTTAATGAATTATTAGTAAAAATAAATAAATAATGCTGACATTTTTCACACAGGATCATCTAGCCCCAAACTTTATTATGGAAACTACAAGACTGTTTTTTTGTAAATATACACATAGGTATTATAACATAGAAAACACTCAGACCCGAGACAAATATTTGCAGATCATACAAACATTTGTCACGCGGCTATAATCGAACCCGCAACCTTCTGCGTCTCAGGCAGGCCTTCCACAAAGGCGGAGATATATATGTATTTAAAAAAAAAGTTTAAAAGTAGTACATTAGTCATGTAGTTCCCATAATACAAGCTCTGCTTAGTTTGGGTCTAGATCATGCAAATGAGAGTTTGTATTCGCAAAATTTAAATTCGAAATTTTCCGAGCTGAAAACAATATTATCTTTTGTGTACCCGTCCGCTCTGACTCACCCATCAGAAGATGAAGGATCAAGTTGACGTCTACTACATACTTTATACCTACTTATTACATTTTACTTAGTAAGACACTTTTACTCAGCAGGTTTACATAAATATAGGTATTTTAAATTAAATTGGCTTTTCTCAAAAACGTACAGGTAAGAAGGTACCTGTAAGTGAGTACCGAATCCTGGTAGTAATTTAAAAAGTGGTCATTATTATTCATTCATTAATTCATAAAAATAGTATTGCGACAGATTACTAGAGACTTGAATATTCAAACACTTTAATTCACACACACAAAAACACTTGACCCAGTTAATCGTGGGAACTATTATGAACTTGCCTACCTATTTTCAGTAAAATTACACTAATTTGAAATCGCTCATTTATTTCAAGAAAGTAATGCACCTAAGTCGCAAACTTAGATGCGAAGATAGTTTAAATAAAACCCTTCGACGCGACATATACTAAACATATATACTGGTGATAAAATCTATTTTAGAACGACACTTGACAATTAAGTATAGTCTTTTTGTAATAGATTGCAAAAAACCATACGACAATCGGTAAAAGCTGTTTTGGAGAAATAAATTACCTAATCTACACTATATTAATCTTACTAATATTATAAACGCGAAAGTTTGTAAGGATGGATGTTTGTTACTCATGCAAAAACTACTAAACGGATTTTGATGAAACTCTACAGTAATATAGCTTATACATAGTATATCAGAATAACACAGGCTACTTTTTATCCGGGTACTATAGGGCGAAGCAGTGGCAGCTAGTGTATAAAGAGAAAAGATTTGTATTTTTACTTGTAATTAATAAAATTAAAAACTACTGAACTACTGATTTAAAAAAATCTTAAACCAATAGAATGCAAGTAGATAAATAAACCCCCACACGACCAAACATGTTTACATGCCACAATTTTTTTTGGAATGGCAATGGCGTCATTTCGCTTGTACACCAACTAAACTAAATTTTATCTATCGCTCTCTTTTACTAACAATAACAAAAGAAAGAGATTTTAACAAATTTAAGTAGTGTCAAATTAGTCAGATTTAAGTTTTCCATACAAGTTTAGTCGTTATTTCAAAACATGTTGACTGACACGTAAACTAATTTGACAGGTTTAAAAAAAAAATGATGGACATTTTTTGCACAGTAGCCCCAAATTAAGCTTTGTTATGGGAATTACATGACTCATATATACTATTAATATACTTATTCTTTGTAAATACATAAATATTATACATAGATAACACCCAGACCCGACACAAACTTTTGCAGAACATACAAACATTTGTTGCGCGTCGGGAATCGAACCCGCAACCTTCTGCGTCTAAAGCCCGCCGTTCACCACAGAGGTTGTCAAAAAAGTAAAAAATCTTTCTTGGTGCACTATATACCTCAAGAGAGCGGTAGTTTACATTTTAATTAGTAGTTTATGAGCCATGTAGTTCCCATAATACAAGCTCTGCTTAGTTTGGGGCTAGATGATGCTGTGTGAAAAAAATCCAGCATTATTGCTATTATTATTTATTGAGTAAAGTTGGTGTACTAGAGAATCGGCGCCATTGCCTAAAACTACCGTTTTCTAGCGCGGCAGCTATCAGTATCAGCCATTCGCTGTTGACAAAGCGCCCGGTAGCTGACAGCATCCTTCGCGCTATCTCGACAATCGCAAGAGCCGAAACAAACACGAACGCCAAACAATGATACATCACGTCGCACCACAGCGCACCTCACTTCTCAGTCAATATTGAAAGGATGATACCAAAATGTTTTTAAATAAATTGCTTGGTTAAAAATACCTACCACGTTCTTACTATTCTCTACAAAATTTTGTAGAGAACAAATTTTGTGTTCTCTACAAAAGTTGATTTTCGCTAAATTTTAAATGTTTATTGTTTTATCCGTATTTCAATGCTCCCAAGCGAAACCCCATTTGATAACCACGAATTACAATCGAATGGGCCATTTTGATGATAAATGGTAACAGACAAACAAACAAACATCCTCTTACCTCTCAGTTTATAAGGTATAGTCTACTATGCTCTTAACTTAACCTAAACGCATAATATGCGAGCAACCTGCATCGCTCGTAAAATAAAAATGTCGATTTTATAGGAAATAGATATGGCTTTAACTAATAATAGCTTTTGATTGTAGTGCAAAATATAACATTCAGAATAATTAAGCCATAAAATTCGATAAACACAATTTGTTTAACGATATCTTAGTTACTTTGAATAAAATATCTAAGGAAATGAAGAAAAACCAAAAATACAAAAAGTGATTCAAAAATAATAAGGAAGCTTAGTTTATCTATTCATACCTACTGTCAATGAATGTATAATTAGATTGTATTGTATAAGTAATATGATTTTTTTTAGGTAATTATACTACCAAAATGTATTTGCTAACTTGCAGATCAACTTTATCATAAGCTTGCACAACCTCACTTTGCCTATTCCTATTAATTATCTCGAGGAAACAACTCTTAGTTTAAGTTATATTGGACTGGATGCGTATTATTCAGGGAAATTCTAAAAGTTTTTGGTTCTTTTTATCTAAAGATGTATTGTACCTTACGGTATCGAGATGGTATCTTCTTTACATAAATATATACCTACCTACATACTTAATACAGTGTAAAATCTCATCTCAATCTTAAGACGCCCGTTCAACACGCAATAAAATTAAAAGATTTATTGACATAGTCATATGGTTCACGAACTTACAGATCGGCGGATACGGATCAAACGTAGTGGTTATTTCCTCTATGATACTGATAGTCCTAAAGTCAGCAACTTAAATTATACTGGATTTGATTTGATTTGCTGACACGAACCAGTCAATAGAATTGTTTTGTGCCGTTTAGCATCGGCGGCTAACTTCTAGGTACCTTAACTCGGACAAAATGATTGTTGATCCAGGACAATGGTTACCTTTAACACCAATCACTTTTTACTTAAACCCTACAATCAACAGATAAATCAGTCACAGACTACTTTGGTAAAAATAAATGTAATAAACAAACATCTTAATCCTGTGTACGGAGAAAGTATTTTACAAAACCGCTTTCTATGATCACATGACAATACTAAAATAAAATTTAGGTAAGTATGTTAGAGATTTTTTAAAACAAGCTTTGTGTGAAGTTCTATTCAATCGTTGCGATTCATACGATTACTCTCCATAAAATAAGTACTTTGTTTATTTTACGGCGAACATCGCGAAGAAACTGGCATGCATCAGTTAGTGTGCCAATAAGCGGTGATGGGTTAAAAATTTCAACGTGTCACGTGAAATACGAGCTAGGAGTACCTTGGCTACCCTTTACGTGGTATCCTGAAGATGTACGTACTGAGTACCTACCGTGATGTACTAGTCGTGATGTGAGAATAATTGTTTCTTTATATTTTGTCCCAAATACCAACTGACTAATGAACAGTTACCTATATTTTCTATACCACAATCTGGTCTAATGACTACGAAAAGTGACTAAGGAATAACCAGCGACAAAGAAAAAGGAATAATTTGGGAGAATAGGTTTATAAATAGTATGGACTTTTAGATATCTCCAAAGGTAAAAAAAAATGGAGTAAGTTAATAGTTGTCTGGTGCAGCCTCAGTAGCATTTTAGAAGGCCTTCACCTTGAGGACCGGTTGCGGCCGCTTCGCAAGGGACCTACGAGGTCACTCTTGGACATTTTGTTGCTCCATGTTCAACCATCATGACTCATGAGTGCTCCGTAATGTGTCGAGTCCCGTAGAATCATTTCACACCCTGTATAACTTGAATTTACAGCTGGATTGAAAATTACCACTGTGCCGATTAAACACATTAGAAGAAACAATTTGGTGTACATGTCGTACCTATCTGTACAAACATGAGTGTCTAATGTCTATTTTCTTTAAATGGATTGCCATAATAATCTTCGACCGTTTTAATACACAAATCTAGGTTTATTGAATCTAGGTTTATTGCATAAACCTAGATTTATTACATTTATTGCATAAATCTAGGTTTATTGTATAAACCTAGATTTGTAGAGGTATATGCACACGCGCGCTGTCATGGAAACCACAAATCTGTCGAGTAGTGGAAAGCAAATATTGAATTCTGCTGGTGCAAATAATGTAAAATCACTTTAAAAACTTCAATAAAAGAGGTTTTTGTTTTGTTAGACTACTAATTCGCTGGATTAACGTAATGGGGGCATCGGCTCCTCTACTATTCAGAGTCAGACTGGTCTCACTTTACTTTTTTCACAAAAGAAACGTGATCAGGTTTTGTTTTACGTTCCTTCTATTTGAGGTTATCATGAACTAGTGGCATTTACCGTGTCTAGGATGAGGCACTGTAGTAATTAGGGTCTTAAGAGGCAATATGTGACCTAGATTTCGTTAAGTATACTTACATTCAATCTAATCGATAGCGCGTGCAACATTCGTTCCAGCGCTTACAAAATAAGCCATTCTTATCCGATAATTAGGCCGTAATAATAGATCGATGTTAAAACCTCATAAATAAAGCAAAGGTCAATCTGTAACACTGTAAGCAGAACAAAAAAATTACTAACGCAATGCACGGGAGAATCGCCTCGACTGTCACGCGCAATGGCGTGACCACTTAGCCAAAGGCTCAAATTATTTGTCACAAAAGACAACTTAAGGCGTTTCTTAGACCCAGATTAGCACACCAGAAAGAAGCAAGCAAATTTCGAACGGAACATCATTCAAGTTAAATAACATCACACGCGGCGCTCACAACATCCGCAATGACAAAAAGTGAGAAAAAGGCATCTTTTTCGCATTTACTTTCTCAAAAATGATTAGACACCTAACTACTTAAGTAAGCTAGAGCTTATGTATTGTATCGAATTTTTTTTATATAAAACATTTCATCCAATTTGTTGTCTAAAATAATTTAATATTTTTCATAGAATTAAAGTAATTAGAACGTTATAAAATTAACAAATAATAGATGATATAACACATTTTTTTCTCATTTATCGAAGAGTTGTCCATATGTTTTTGTTCTAAGATTTGTATTGACTCCACTAAGATAAATATTGATATATGAAAAAAGATCAATTAGGTCAGGCATACACCTTAAAAACGAATACACAAAGTAAATATTTTTCACAAAGTAAGAACGGGATATTTACCATGATTTGTGAGTTTGAATGTTTCCCGATATTTCGGCACAGTTGCGTGTAGGTACTTACCATGATCACGGGAGGAGGAAGTCTTAGCGGGTGGATTTTAATGGCACACAAATCGATCTACCCTCATTCTCTCTCTTTTATTGTGAAAAATACCAGTACTACCGATTTCACTGTCACATTCGAGTGCATCTCGGTCCTGACACACAACACAACACTCATTTGCTACTACCTATATGGCCGACTTCAAAAACTAACTATTATGGTTCATTAAAAAAACAATCAACAGTATTTAGGCTTTTCAGTTAACTAGCAAACGGAAAAGTACCTACTAAAGCAAGGACACCAAGAACTGGAATTACCATTGCCTATGTGTGTATTACACCTTAGCGTGTACAATTCGTACAAAACAAATGAAACGAACACAGGTTTTTTGAGAAATCATTGAAATTGTATACACAGTAATAGGTCACACAATATAAGTTCTAGAATTTAGTTGTGCTGTTGATTATGGGGCTGCATTGTAGGTTGCCTTAGCAGATATCTATTTAATAAGGTACCTATATACATAAGGAGGTCATGATTTACATAGATAAAAAATGCTTTATTGCACATGATAAAACAAGTATATAGGCGAATTTAATGCTAATATGCATTTTTAGTGCGTTTTTAAAAAAAATAGAGAATATTTAATTTAGAGAATTTTTTATAAAGTTACATATATGAAAATAGAAGTAAACTAAATACATATATGAAAATAATTCATATTTAAATACGTATATTCAAATATTCATATTGTAAAAACGGGAATTTTTACGTACTGCACTATCGGTGAAGGCACCGACTAAATTTCGACTCATTCCGAGAGTCTTCATCAGGGTGAGTGGTTGCGACTTTCTTCTTCCGCGTCGCGCCGTGCACTACCTAACGACGACCTTAGTCGGTGTCTTCACCGATAGTGCAGTACGTGAAAATTCCCGTTTTTACAATATGAATAGTCAAGTTCACGATATTTTTTGGAATATATTCAAATATATACTTAGATATGATTTGATTGGTTATTCTTTCTGTTTTGGAAAATAGAATGGTTAGGTATATCGGTTATAGCCGTATCAATGGATTCGATCTCCTATACCGGACAAAAACTATAAATTTACCGATTACAATGTAGTTCTATATTATTTGCGTACTTGCACCACTCACCAGCAATTAATGTGTTTTAAATTTTGATTATGCGATTTTGTGATGCCTTTTTGCATTCCACAGTTATACTTGTTTAGATACAAAACACACAGAGGCGGCGTCGCGGCACTTTCAAATTTTTGAATGAAGGTGCGGCGCGACCCCGTTCAATATAAATAAAAAAATAAACACCCCAATAGTTACATACATAGACCACACTAGGATTCCCTGTGTTGTGGGTATCAGGATCTACGAATACCATAGATAAGTAGTATCACAACTATCCCGAAACAAATATCTACAGAACATGTTTGTCCATTTGTCCCGCCGCGCGAATCGAACCCGCACCTCTTGCGTCACACCTACCGCGCCACCGAAGTCGTGGTATTCATACAAAACATTATAAAAGTGATGTGTCCCGTGGGTCACCCCTTCTTTACCTTTTTAGCGCTGGAGATATTTGTTAGTTGCCCATAAAGTAGAGAGTTTTCATTTTGTCATTTAAGATTTTGCGGCGGAATTACCGTCTGTCTGGGAAAAAGGCGGGTCCTTTGATTTACCCAAGTCATTGCATGAAATACTAATTTGTCTAACTTTTAAGTTAGTGTTCCAAAGCGGCGATAAGCTTGCAACCTGACACGTGGAATGCTAACTACTTGCGAAACGCGGGCATGTGTCAAATGTAATGCTTGGACGTGCCTCTGAGTATCCCTACTTGGTATCATCATCTACACACTGGGTATTTGTCTGAGATAAATCATGGGGATTATAGTCGAAAGCGTGTTTGTTTTTGTTTAAGTATGTGTATTTTTGTTCTTTAACCAAAATTCTGGTAAAATGAAAACACGATATAGGTAAAATTAGGCCCTATTTGCTCAAACTTCAAATCATTACTTTGAAGGATAGGAAGGAAATTCAATGATTTTTGCACACGTGCTTTACATTAGGTAATAGAATCAAGAAAATATTATTTTAAAAATAATTATTGAGTTTTGTTTATGAATTTTTAGCTAAATTAAGCAGTGAGCCTGTTTTAAAAAATATATGTTTTACTGGGGGGGCTATAGACTAGTATAACGCTGCAGTTATTACGATCCGTTAAATTCACGACCAGAGTACTAAAAAGAGCTGTATCGATTTATTATGAAGTGTATATCTTAATCAAACAAATGTTAAACGGAGTTTTTTTTATTAACATGTAGGTACCCGGTGTCAAAGTGATTCGTCCTGAAAAAATATGAGAAAGGAGAAAACGTTTGTTTAGAAAACACTCGAACTGAGAAACTTAAGTACCTATATTTCCTGAAAAGACGCTACAAATTGGTAGCATGATCGCACGAATGATAACACCTTGAAGAAATTGTCATCTGCAAATTGCATTTAATTGGTGGAACTGGGAACTAGGTATTATTGCAACAACTCAATTATCAGGAATAATATCGTGAGAGGGGGCAGCGCAGAGGTGCAATAGGTAAAACCATTGAAGCGAGCCGTCTCACATCAGAACTCCGCGATACCTCCGCCAAACTGCACGTTTCATACTAAAATAATCGCATATCTATAAAAAAACATACACGATCTTTTTAAAAGGTCCAACCAAAATAGGTCAAAAGTTGGGAAGAAACCTGTGCGAATGTTAAGGGTAGCTAGTGACGTGAAATGTGTAAACAAACTGATATTCGACGCAAGTTTATATGACTGTTTGTGACAAAACATTTTTTGACGTGCGTGTGTTACGAACCATGCTCACATTTGGAACTTATTGCTAATAGTTTTTTTTATAATTTATTACAAATCACCTCTACAACTTCCTGTGGCAACGCTTTCGGTAAGTATTGTTAACTAAGTAAAATAATAGCCAACAGAATAGCGGTCCAAATTATACTTACAACTACAGTAATTTTCTATTCCAACAATCTAAACGTCGACAATTGAACACAAAATTACGGTCATGCTTATTAAGTTTTACAAATTACTTAGTCCCGAAAATTTGGTATACATTTTTTAATTGTATTGCATATATAATTTATTTAAACAGGAAAATAAATTTCAATTTAATAGTAGGTTTTAATGCAAGTGACGAGAACTCACAAACAATATTTTTTATCAACAACATAATCGTTTTAGGAGTGGTCGCTGTTCTAACATATTTTTGTTTAAAGGTACGAAATTAAAACTTTATATAGGTTTATGATTTTATACCAAAAATTTGATCATTCATATAGTAATCGTTTTCACGTACCGTACTATCAGTGAAGGCACCGTCCAAATTTTATACTATACTGGCCATAGGGCTTCACCCGGTAACTGAAAAAAGTGGATTATTGTCGGCTAGCTACAACACTATTTCCGCAGAAATGGTTTTACGTATTTTTAGTAGAACAATAAATCTGTTGTAATTGACACCGCGCACGTCCAAGCGTATTAGTAGGTCACGAATTTTCAAATTCCTGTTCAAAATTCATCCAATTCGTAACGGATATTATTGGCAACAAGCATACAAACTTTCGCATTAATAATATTAGTAGACTAATAAGATGAATCCTATCATTAAAATTATCGTCAGTTCATAAAGCGAAATTTTCATGGACAACTATTCCAATTAAAATAATTATATTCTAGGAGATAATAATGATGTGCCCGCTTTAATAATATTTGTGCATGTTACTATAGATACGTATAAAAAGAAGAAATTCATAAAACAACTCACACGCCGGAAAACTATCGATAAGACCCAGTCATTAAAAAAAGAGTGCGTTGAACTCTTTTCTACCTATCTACAGCCCTTGGGGAGAAATTGAAAATACGAATCAGTGCACGCACTTATCAAAGTATGAAAGGATAATCCAGTATCTTTTCCCGACTGCCAAAAAGAAGGTGATATGAATGTGATTTTCTTACGTATCTATGTAGATGTGTGTGTGATGTGTATGTAAGATGATACACTTTTGCAACCTCCTATTGTCTCAGATTATGTATTGTCTTAAAGATTTTTTCCCAAACATCATGTGTGAGCACCAAAATAAATGTCTTGATTGATAGTTTTTTAAAATAATTAAATAAAATTATACGACGTAGGACATCGGATATGCATTTACATTGAGAGGGTTTCTTAGCCTGTTACCATTTATCACCGAAACGGCTCATTGCTTGCAATCAATCTGTACCTATATGGTTCATAAAAACAAGTCATGGATTTTAAACTTTTGCAAAAATGTTCTTGAAATATAATGAAAAGTAAGTAACTTCAATATCAAAGCCTTTATTGAATAAACTTGTGTTATAATTAAATGGAGTGTCTATCTATTTTTCTTTTTCCGGCGATAACTGCGGAACCAATCAATTCAATTTTGATGAAATTTGACAATGAAGTTTTACTAATAGAATATTGAAGATTGAATTATAAGCCAAATCAGTAGGCGGTTTTATGAACTACTAGCAGATGCCCGCGGTTTTACTCGCGTAGATTCGGTAATTGATAGGTGTATTAAACATAATTGCATGCCTTGCACCCTTAAGGGTTTTTTTTGAATACTCTGATACGTATTAGTTTTTTTGTATCTTAAGTATTAAACTATGTTTACAGCAAATCGCACCAAGCATTAAACATTTCTAAAACAAACTTAACACACCATACTACGCCCTTTAAGGGGTAGTTTAGAATAAAAAATGTATTTGTCTCTTATCTTTTGTACTAAATATTATTTTTGCCGAGTTTCAAGCAAATTGGACCACTCGTTAAAAGTTCCCATACAAACTTGGACACCCCCTCTACAACCCCTTAGAGGGGGAGATAATTATATTAATATTTTATCATTTGGATTGAAGAATATTTATGTGAAGTTTCAAGACTGTAAGTTCAAGGAATACGATTTTTCATACAAAGGTTTTCAGCCCTTTTCACCCCCTTCGGGATATTTTTTTCCGAATTCCCGTCATATTGCACCCCTACACTATAAGAGGAATATTCCCTCTAAGTTTCATGCTTCTAGGACTTATGGTTTAAGCTGTGCATTGATCCTCCAATCAGTAACGGAACAGTTTTATATCTATTGATGATGATGAGGTAGCGAGATCTCAGTTCGTGGCGAATTACTAGTAGAGCTGTACCTAGGTAGGTTAATTTCAAAGATTGTTTTGAAAAAAAATTTTATATAATATGATTGATATATCAAAAATATGTTTTCCTATATTAGGTATTTATTTCAAAATCTTATTAAAATGATATTGAATTGAATCAGACATGCGATCGAACACTTGATCGATTTATATTAAATTATTTTTGTTCTAGTTTCATTGCAAGGTTGTATCTCAGAAACAGCATAACGGATCGTAATGCAGCCTTTTGCAATATACTCGTATGTCTTCGAACATACAAACGCGATGTACCGTTTTTTACCCGATTAACGAAATGAGGGTTATAAGTTTCATAGTTTCATCATGATTGAAGAAACATTTCGGCAGTTACCGGCGTCGGACAAACAAACATAGATACATACACTCGTACATAAATACAAACACTGCATTGCCCAAGTAGACTCAGAGATTTTAGTACGCTTTGCTCACTCGCTCAATTATCTTCCAAAATTTTATGATGGTTGAAGTAAATATCTACAAAATTAATAATATAATAATAACAAAGTATTAAAATTGTACCATAGATGAGCTCTGCCCCCCGCACTAGGTCTATAAAAGCCTGTATAGCAGGGTGACGGGACTCTCAATAATTGCTTGCTACAAAAACGAGAGAAATAAAAATATAAAAAAAGGCTTGAAGTGATGGATAAAAAGAAGAAGAATAGTACTACAAGATTAAACTAAATTTAAATATAATTATAAATGCCAGTTGCATTATGTACAGTGTGTAGGTAGGTAAATGATAATTTTTTATGTAGGACTCCATAAATTTAGACAATTATCTGCGACAGGTCACTCAATGGTTTTATGTAGCTCTTCAGTTTCTCTATAGTTCAGTTCAAGAAAGGAATAATTCAGTATTTGTTATAATTTACTATAGTAACATTAAAAAAAATTGTATTTTTATGGATTCGATTATACAACCTAGGAAAAATATTGTCAATAGATTTCCTACTTTTTTCCTTTCTTTACTTTTTCAATTTAAATATGACGTATTTTCTTCTTTTTCCTTTTCCTTTTTGATTGTCCAGTATTTGGTCACTTACTAAAGAGTGTTGTCTAGTAACAGTAACCTACTCGTTAATTCCCTTGCGTATTGCAGCGACTCTGGTGTCGGCGCTAAAACTTATTTATTTTAAGAACCTCGTTGAAGTCATACAAATCTTTGCATAACAAAAAGCATTACAATCGGTTAAATTATTTTGGATTTGGAGAAAACTCGTAACAGACAAACGCACTAACAAACATACACTTTTACCCCCAAACACATCACGGCTGATCTGAATGACCCCCATGTATTTTCTACTACTTTGGACGCAAGGATCAATATCGAATTTTGTGTGCCAAATCTGTCAAATTTCCAAGTAAACAGGTTCTGGTGGAATATTTTTTTAGCATTCATAGAAATAGATTAGAAAAACCACGGTTCGAGTTGAAGATACTGGGCCATAGTCAAACGAAAATGATAATTCACCACTGCATCTACTGAAGGCCCGTGCATTAAATTTTCAGTATCCTTTTTAAATAAAGAAAACAGATAACGCTTTATAAGAATAAAGTTTAAGTAGTTTTGCTATAATTAGGTATGTAGTTTTCTTGTGTTTCTGAAAATTGAAATGCATTGTAATTCATAAGAATTATATATATTTATGGATAGATATTAAATAAATCTTTGTATGTATGTAAATAAATGTTAGGGGCATGCGCCATGCATGAAAATAGAGCATCGGTCACACATGATGTGGTTCCAATGTGAGTCGAAAGCCTTTGTTCATTTTTCCTACTAGTCGCCAAATTTTGGATTCCAAACACAGCTAAGTACTACCGTTAAAACCGCGCGTTGTGTTATTAAGTAGATATTCGATGTTTTTTTTTTAATTTTCAGTATATTTTCTTATGGTTCAAAGTTATGATGTTGGATGAGTCATTAGTTAATATAGCATTTAACATTGAGA
Source organism: Perizoma flavofasciatum (assembly GCA_958496245.1). Classification (NCBI taxonomy): domain Eukaryota; kingdom Metazoa; phylum Arthropoda; class Insecta; order Lepidoptera; family Geometridae; genus Perizoma; species Perizoma flavofasciatum. The sequence goes on along the minus strand of OY292434.1, from coordinate 8,494,561 downwards.
CTTCGAGCACGAAAAGCCAATAACTTTAAAATTCGCATATCGATTGTTGCACGACCTATCTTAATGCCTACCTATTATTAATAGTATTGCAGATGAAGAAATGTGCAAAAAAATATAACATGTCTCTTTGAAGAGTTCGGAAATTGGATATAGTGGAGCTACAGTAACAACATGTCTCCTTGAAGAGGTCGGAAATCGAACTCTTTACAACACAACACAATATTGTTACTGTAGTAACAATGTTGTGTTACTGTAGTAACAATGTTGTGTTGGTAGCAAATATAAGTATTTCGGTTCACTCACAGTAGTTTCATTATTGGCGTGGAAATCAAAACTGGAAATGGATGCAAATAAATCAAATAAAAATTCGCAGAAGCAAATTGAAACTATTCATTGGAACTACGTCCTGCGAATGATCGAGTTTAGGTATTTATATGCTTCGCAAAGTTTCACTTGAATTATGCAATCCAAAGTTATTACATTTAAATACATTTTCTTTATTCAACAATGCGTCTCTAAAACGATAACACTTGATGTTAAAAACCATGACAAATATTTGGAAACACGTTGTTTTTCTTCTCTTTACTGGTTATTCCAAAATTCTGCTCTTAGAAATTCCCCTTAGGAAGGAAAACTGAACTCCAAACTCATAAGACATGCTCGGAATTAAATACGGAATGTCAATTTAGTATAAATGCTGTTGTCTAATAAAATCTGTGTTGTGTTGCCATAACACAAAATACTCAGTTGGACGCCAATTTGTGTTATTTGCCTTAATGACGTTAATATTGTGTGTCTTTGTTTGGTCAATGTCCAGAAATGAACGTGTTAATTCTTGGTGGTTTGATGGATAGTAACTGCACTTTCACGATAGGGGTATGTAGACCCTTTCACCTTTGCAAGACAAGGAACATAAAGATTCATCCTAAAGCAATAATTATCTTCATATGCTCCGCTGAATCTAAGACCAGGCGATACAAAGAGTCGCTGACGGCTACTTCCCGCCCATTGTTACGCTCGTCACAGCACTTGTTATTGTACTGGTTTGATCTGAATTTATAGTAACCGAACAAGTTATTTATACCTAAAAACTGAATCCGCGACCATTTTACCACACGGTCCCCAAGCATTCAAAAGGACGACTGTGGTAGAAAATAGAGTGAGAATAATAAATTTGCAGGTTGTTGGTGAGCACAACGAGGAGCTGATAATCCAGCCGACATGTTCTATTCTCATCGTATCCTACTACTATTATAAACGCGAAAGTTTGTGAGGATGGATGTTTGTTATTCTTTCACGCAAAAAACTACTGAACGGATTTTCATGAAACTTTACAATAATATAGCTTATACATCAGATACCACGCAGGCGAAGCCGTGGGCAGAAGCTAGTATATATATGTTTATATATTTATTTATAAAATATATATATATTTTACATTTAGTTTAGTAACCTGACCTAAATAGGTCAGGTCAAATAAAGGTAGGTCAGTGTTAAACTATGTACCTTGACACTGAGACATTTCAGTATTATTTTTTCAAAATGTTCTTTAGTGTAAGGACTAGATGTAACGAAATATGTTAAGTAACTCTGTGATGTTTTATTTAGGTTGAAATTGAATTGAGATCATCAGTCGGCACTTATTTGTCCATTATACATAGTAGGTATGATACGTTCCTCCCTAAAAAGTTGGATGGTCTAACGATATAAAAACTTTAGCTTGCATCGGACCATCCTTCGGCCAGCCTAGTTTTCGAGGTTTTCACTTGGATGACGATGTCTTGTCTCCATCGGCTGTCAGTCAATTCAATTTTATTTATTCCATAAAGATACATTATATTACCTACACTTGGAGATATCAAAAATAAATTGCAAATAATAGTAATAATAACGATACAATTCTTAGAATAAGTAAGTAATACTTAAAAATAAAAATTAAAAATAATAAAATATTATGGTAATTTGGTAACTAACAGTGTATGGCATGATCTGTCCTGACTATTGCCACTTCAGTTTAGAATAACGTTTCCCAAGGCCATGACTTTGTATCATCTGCAGCTCTCCTCGTTTCTGATTCGGCCTCGCAAAGACTTAGGTATATCTTATTGACATATTTATTTTATAATAACTAATAGAACGCCGCACGGCTTTTTTTTATACAAACCTCATATTTATGCTGTACCATCTAAAGCTACCAGCTGGTGCAGTATATCAGAAAATCTTTCTTATTGCACCCCTACACACCATATGAATTTTAAAAGGTCTTGCTAAAATCCATAATAGTACTAGCCCGATGAAAATGCAATATTTTTTTATTTAGAGCTGCTAATTTGCTTGCTTAGTGCTTTAAAATATTCGCAAATTAAAGTAGAACGCCAATTCGAATTCTGATAACAAAAAGTAAAAACAATGTCAGACAGGATCTTGGGCAAAGTAAGCAATTTAAATTACTTTATCGATACGAACTCACCCAGTTTTCAAAGGACGTAGGTAGTTATCCTCCGTCAAAAGGCAGTCTTGTTTTTATTGCTTTAATTTGCCGTTTTATTGATACAGCTGCCGGAATTATTGCAACAATGACTTATTTTTGACGAATAACCTGTTTATTGACATTTTAATTGAGCATACGTATCGGGCTTTATTAAGATGTTCATCTATAATTTCTTCAACTATTTTACAAGTTATTTTTACAAACCTTTAAACATCCTTACGTATTTTCCATTGTCTATTGCAGCGCCACCTAGTGACTCATGACGATATAAAACCTATCAAAGAACCATCCTTAAAGTCATTAATCGATTGCAAAAAACCGTATTTCAAACAGACAAACAACTTCTTATGGCAAACGCTTATATACTTTAGTCGCGGGTAAAAACTTTTAAATCCATAATTATGCTGATAAAATAATAGGTATAGATAGCATCCCAGAATGTATTTTATCCAGAAAGGTCGAACAACGTCTGTTCTAGCAGTATATATTTATGTAACAAAAAATTGGTAAAATTCATCGGTTTGCGGTTATTATTCAAAAAGTAGTTTGCTATTTTAGGTAAACATGACTACATGACTGAAGTCAAATATCATGAAGGTACCTACTTATGTTTAGAATTTTCTTAGGTAGGCACTCAATAGGCCTGTGACGGCAAAACACAGGCAATTCAGATTCAGGTAAGTAGCAGCTTAATAACCTTAATAAATATTTAAAAACTCTATGTGTACTACTGACAGAAAAAGCGTATGTTAATGATTTTTTGAATGACACATTGTAAACCCTAATTATAGTGTTAGTGTTATTACAGTAATGTTAGTGTATAATTTAGGAATGCAATGTTAAATTATTTGATCGCAAATTTTTTGTATGTTAAAGCAGGAACATCAAAAGTTCAGTGAGTTTCGGGAAAAACACTTGAACTCCTGCCAAAGAAATACTTTATCTATCTATTCACCAGTTACAGCTCCCGTTTATATTGAACGTAATATTACCTACAAAAAAATTTTTAGGACGTCTGGAAAAACATTAAAAGAGGAGCCATTTGCTTTCGCGATTATTCTCGTTCTTTAAACGTTAAAGCTATAAAGTTGAGCACGGATATAGAGCGAATTGCACATTGCTCTTGAAAACCGTAGGTATTTTCCAACCCAATTTGCAGTTGAGTGGAAGGTCTACCTAAAGGATAGATGTCTGTTAAACGATACTAAAAACAAATAGCATTTCCTAAGTCACTTTTGCCCGAGTTTTGAGATGCAGAGTAAAACATTTCGTGCATGCGCTAAGACAAAATTGTTATACAATACTAGCTTCTGCCCACGGCTTCGCTCGCGTGGTACCCGGATAAAAAGTAGCCTATGTGTTATTCTGATGTATAATCTAATAACTGTAAAGTTCCATCAAAATCCGTTCAGTAGTTTTTGCGTGAAAGAGTAACAAACATCCATCCTCACAAACTTTCGCATTTATAATATTAGTAGGATAGTAGAACAGTGCAATGTTACCCATCCATTGGGTGGAGGGCCTTCCTACACTGCGTCATCCAGTTCTTAGTCGCTATTTGAAGGCATATGAATAATCGTCATGCAATCTAGCGTGTGCTAGCCGTACCTTTACCACTGTAGAAGTAGAGATCGCCTGTAACACGCAGCGGTGTCATGTCCAACATAACTTAAACCTAATGAGTGCGAATAAGTAATTACAAGTCAAGGTTATTTTTTGTCCAGCCAGTAGGTCATCTTCTTTCATATTGTACCTACACCATTTTTGAAATAATATCAGGCTACGCTCGAATGAGGAAAAGGGTTGCAGGAATATTTGTTCCTGCGAGAAAGAGTTTATAGGAGAAAACGAGAATAGTAGAAAAAAGTTTTGCGCGTTGTTTGTTAAGTACAAGTTACATTTAAACGAATTAATGTGTCGATAATTATTGAAATACGTATCTGATTTGTTACAGACGAGCCGAACGTCGTTGGAAGCGACAAGCGATTCATTAAGTTTTTTTTGAGTCCGCGAAACCGCCGACATCAGACGCCCGCCCGCATAGGATGGTAGAAACTGACCCCGGGCCTAAGAAACCTCACAGTAAGTTCCTGATTTCCGTGAAAATCATTTGAAAAAGAGTTCTAAGGTGCGATAACCTTTACGCGTAGCAAAAGGATTTGTTTGAGCGTATTCTACAATATTTTTTCCTTATCTACGCAAAGCTTGTGGTATTTTTCGATACATAGTGAGCAGCACAATATTACTCACACATTTTATACAAATTTAAATATTATCCAATTCTAATGGATAGATATGGAAATTGATGATTAAGTCAGTGTCATCCTGATTGTTTTAAAAAGAGGCACAAATACTGATTGTGTCTAATATTAATAAGTCTGAATAATATCAAGCCTGAACCTGCTTGAACCAACATTTTCTGGTGTGTTTCCTATGTGTCATTCACCGCTGGACCCTTGTGGCAGTTACTGCCCGTATCCTCCCATTGATTTAAACAAGGCCCGAGACTTGAAGTGGGAAATAACAATATCAGTATATTCTTGACATTCAAATAATCTGAAAGGTGATTACACCTTGCACATAGCTAAAGTACCTATCCAAAATTTTGTTTACAGGGTCATCTTCTTAATCTCTATTGAAGCCTGTCTGCATTCGTTCATTAAGAGTCGTTCTGACTTTAAACAAGACACTTGCATAAGAATAAGAATACATCTACATTTGCATTTATTTTTGGTAGGTAATCGTATCGTTGAAGCGGATATCCACTTTTTTTAACTGGTAACTTTACCATTTTCTACAATGCACACAGAATTTTACTTCTCAAGTAAATAACAAAATTATTTGAAGCCCTTGGAAAATAACCTGTCTAAGATGACCTGTCTGGTATGTTTGCCAACTCACATGTGGATGACTTTCACGCTATAATGCGAAACATAATAGCATCCATGAAAAGAAGAATGCTCGGTAGCGCTAACAATATAGTTGAGGCACTAGCTGAATTCGACAGTCCTCTACAGAAGCACTGGTTTTCGGTACTAACTAACCCCTATGAAACAAATTTATCATGTTAATTAGTAAGTAGGTAAGTAAATATAATAAATAATTTGAATAACTTAATTATTTGTGGATCTAAGTAAAATATATTTTAATTTAAGATATTATAAGAAACATTTAAAAAGCAAATTATTAGCCGTTACAAACTAAAACTAAAATATTGGATGGAAAAACGTTATTATTTACTGCAAATATCTAATCCTCAAGCTTTATTACAACCACATGTTTAACAAGATGGTGTGAAGAGGTCTTACAGAGCTACTGAGTTGTGTATTTTCCGATGTCCTTGGTCAATAACGATTAGATTTTTTTATTGATTCTAATAAAGAATGAAGCTGAGTACGTCCAGGCGGAGTAGGATTAGGATGTAGGTAATGTCCATCTATACAAGCAAGATCTCTTTCAGAAAGCACATGCTAACATGTCCAGAAAAATCTGGCAAAAAAAATTAAAGAAATTTTTCCCCTTTGTTTCAGATTGTGATGTAAAAAGGGACCTTCAACTGAACGGCCCAGGTTCCAAAGCTGCCGAGCTTGGTAAGTCCATCTTGAATATCTAGTTTTCTCATTGTCTGTTAAAGTCCGGTTTTGACAGTCTAGGGGTCTAAGCTTTTCTCAGACAAATTAGCTTCCTAGACCGTCAAACTGAGCTGCAATAGATCAAAAAGACAACCCTTCTTTGCTTTCTAAGGCGAGTTCCAATTACAGCCGTATGAACACTGTGTGAAAAACTGTTATTGTTTTGACATTATTTTAAGATAAAACGAGGCGTCATGATTTTATAACTGTAATATTAGAACCCACCCAGACCTTTTTCACCATTGACTGCTAGCCTAATATGTGACCAAGCGAGCTTAAAGTTTACAGATAAACATTATGTTTAATCTAAATGTGACTACCAACTTTAGGTATTTGCCGATATAGGATATTTCCAGACAACAATCAAACGAATCCGTCTCTGTACTATCAACAGCTATTCAACTAAGGACATCTAGATAAAACTTACCATAATACATACATATTATACTTAAAGTATGCGAAGAATGGCTCGTACAAGAAACGAGATCAAGCGATTATTATAACATGTACAGCAACCTACAACATTGCGTCACGAAGGTATCTACTACTTCCTTCCTCGGACCACTTCCTATGAAGGTGTTAAAACGTATCAACCTATCTACTGTACATAAATATACGTGTATATGTAGGTATGTATAGTAGCATCATAGCAAGAATAGGAAAAATATGCTTGAAGTAGCATGGTGAAAACATTATAATCTGCTGTTACATACCGGTTCGTTACATTTAGTAATTATCCAATTATTATCGGTTTTACGAGCTCCTCACAAAAGATTGGAATACATAAACATAGATACCTATTTCTAAGAAAAAAGATGTGTGATGCAAGTGTGGTGTTTGCTTAGCCTAGGCATATCTATCACTTTAATCACGCGCATCGCGCATCTCATAGCTTCTCCTTTAGGTACAAACCTATCTACTGTACATAAATATACGTGTATATGTAGGTATGTATAGTAGCATCATAGCAAGTATAGGAAAAATATGCTTGAAGTAGCATGGTGAAAACATTATAATCTGCTGTTACATACCGGTTCGTTACATTTAGTAACTATCCAATTATTATCGGTTTTACGAGTTCCTCACAAAAGATTGGAATACATAAACATAGATACCTATTTCTAAGAAAAAAGATGTGTGATGCAAGTGTGGTGTTTGCTTAGCCTAGGCATATCTATCACTTTAATCACGCGCATCGCGCATCTCATAGCTTCTCCTTTAGGTACAGTTCCTTCGCAGGTGATTTGTGGAATAAGCAATGTTTATTCACCAGCAATGGTTGAAAAAATAAACTGTACAATTCGTATTGATTCGTATGTTAGGGTCCCTAAGTAGCCTCAGTAAATTAAAAAGTCAAGTAAATTTGTCATTGTTAATCCGTCGAACCGAACATTTATTCGTTGTTAGTTACCAAAAATGATAGTTGGTAAACTTTATTTCATTCTTCTAGAAAAAATATTAGAGGGCAACACAACTTTGGCTACTTTAAAAGCCTTATTTCCTGAATGTGAGCTAAAAATCAGAGTATTTCTTAGTGTTTTTAAGACACCTGTTCAATGATATTTAAACCCTTTCCATCGCACCTCCGAAGAAAAAGTGCATATTATAGATACATTATTTTCTTTTATTTTCATGAAATAGTTAAGATGACAAAAGTAAGCGACGGACAAAACGCGACTATAACTGTAGCTGCATTCAGTCTTTAGGTAGACATGTAACCTAAGACTGTATTTTAATGTAACTTTTATATTTATTTCAGGTGTCGCAGTACCGTCCCTGAAGACGAAAGTCAAGGGCGACCCGGAAAAGGGTTCAAACTCGGAAAAGGCTGACTTCGAAAGAGCAATCGAACTAACTGGTGAGAAAAATAAAACAAAACCCGTATTACGTGTAAACCATAACATTTCTTGTACTGGAGAAATGGTTAGTTAAGTTACCTTAAAATAAAAACATCTACTCAGATAATTAGTGCATCAAAACAAGCTTCGAAATTCACTGATACAAGACTACCTATTAACATTATATTACTTAATCGTGCATACGATATCGCTCAATGATGCGTCGAGTTATTAGCTATGTTAGTGAACAGTGAATGTGTGTCAGGAGTTGTAATATAATGCAAGATCGGAAGATACCTACAAGGACGTAGCTTTTTGGGGGCAAGGCGATCAGACAAATTCACGATTTTACAAAGTTTTCACTTTATATAGGAAGGTTTCATTGACTTTGACAAATGTAGAGATCGAAAGCCCTTTCAAAACAACAGAAATTCGCAAAACAGTTAACGCCAGTAAATTAGTTAACTGACACTTTTTCAAAGTAGTTTATATACGTGTTACTTTCATTTAGATGAATTACTAGCGTTAACTTTTTGCCACAATGGTCAAATTCTTAGGAATTTGACCATTGTGGCATAAACACTTCCGTAAAATCTACCTGGCTAATTTGGCTATAAGCGAGTATTAGCTAAATCGTTCTAGGTAAGACTTATGCGAGTGTCGCCCCATCCTGGCTACGCCCATGGATTCATGAATGACTAGTGCTCACGTTGCATTCCGATGGTAGTCCCTAGGTGTAAACAAGGTGTTCCGAGAACCAGCCTCGTGTCAGGCCATCGTCAAAAACAACATTTTTATCGAAATCACGTGACTTGCAACACGAGACAACTTTTCCGTAGTAATTTGAGAAGTTCATGGTAAAATTGGATACTACAATGTTGTTTACTACTTAGCCTGATACGACGGACGGATGGGGACGTGAATAATAGATTGACCATAAAATGCGTCCCGCGTGCTATTTGCCAAATATATTCAATATGCAATCAGCAGTTCATAATAGTCAGTCGTATCGATATATATTTGTATCCTAAACCTAGACTACGTGTTTGTATTTTACACGGCTTCTGGTTAATCTACATTTTAAGTTTCTATACCAACGTACTTAATAGTAGATTGTGTCACAAGGGACCAAAATGATGTTTTGAGGGCGAGAGCGATTGTTTGAATCCAGAGCGAAGCGAAGGATTCTATAGTAGAATCCCGAGCGTAGCGAGGGGTTCTAGAGTATAATCCTAAGCGTAGCGAGGGATTCAACGTACGTCGCTCGAGGTTAAATAATTTTGGTACCGTGTGGCACACTGCTTTTCATCCCCCTCTGAGAAAAATAAATAAGAGATGCTTTAAGTAGTGACGAATATTTATATTTACATAACCAAATTACAAATTTATATTAACATGTCGTTGACATATTTATCACTTGGGTATTCGTAATAACTTCAGACTCTGGTTGATGATTATGTTGAGTCAATGATGATATTTTAAGCTGTTTTTAAGTGGATGGGCGCGGCGACAAAGGTTTAATCGGTGGATCAACTGAGGAAGGCCGTAATTTAATACTTTCAACTACGCGCTTGCTAATTTTTGCCTTATGTCCGATTGAGTCCTCGATATATCCTTCCGCGACACCACTGGACTTCCATCCGCATAATATTTCCATCCTCCGTAGAGTAGAAGGTTGTTAACCTACCTACCTATCTAGTGATGATTAATGATTTAATGGACACTACACGACGTAATACCGAAGTATAGCGGAGAGAAGACCGACGGGTGCAGAGCGAAGCGTTGACTGGAGGTGAAGTGGAGTTGACCTGAAGAAATGATGTGGTTAAATTTGTGGAGAATATCTTTAGGGCGAGGAGGAAGTGGACCCGCCCTGATGTCAGACTGATTGCAGCTCAGTCTTCAGAGCCCAGCAGGTGAGGTTCAAGCGGAAGTATGAGGCTAGCCAGAGTCCTCGGCTTTCAGGTCGTCGGCCTCTGGGTCCTGCTTCAGGGTCCAGCGTCAGTGTCCAGCGTCGGGATTCAGAGTCAGTATTCAGCGTCAGGATTCAGCGTCAGGATTCAGCGTCAGGATTCTGACCAGGGTTGAGGCTCTTCTAGATTCTTGCTATTTTCGAGGATCAAGGCTCTTCTAGGTTCTAAGTATCCTGATGGTTCTAGAGTCAGAACTGAACTGCAGCTTCAAGGTATAGGCTTTTCTAGGTCTTGATGGTTCTAGAGTCAGAACTCCACTGCAGCTTCAAGGTATAGGCTTTTCTAGGTCTTGATGGTTCTAGAGTCAGAACTCCACTGCCGGCTGAGTCTGCTCAATGCCGTATTTATAGGAAGTTTTATGTTTGAATATGGAGTATGAGTGGCTAGTGTTATTCTAGACTGAATATAGAGGTTCTATTTATTTTCCATATATAACCTTCTGCAAACATTCATTTTTATATGCAAACTTTCACTAAAGCAACCAAATAAAAAATAAAGTTGTGATGAACTCTGACAGAAAGTGTCAATCTGTCAATTAGAAAAACAAACATTCTTAGCTAAAAAAAGTGCTTGAAAATGAAAAATGGTTTTATAATTTAGATCAGAAAATTCTGCTCTTTCGTCTCATGTAACAATGTTTTTGAGGTGAAATACGACGAAACATGGATTTTCCGTCGATTATAGCTCAAAGGAGGGCTGGAAATTATAAATGAGTAATACTTTGGAGCAGTACGAGTATCTTCCATCCTACGTGAGTATTTACAAGAAATCATTCCTATAAAGAAAGTTAGATATAAAAATATACTACATTGTTCACAAATGTTGAAAATATAGTAAATATACAGTTTCTGAAAATGACTTTGCTTTTTGTTCATTTTTCCATGTACTCGTAAGTAATACAATTTTCATAGGCTTTTAGATATTTTTCTCTCGATTTGTTTGGTAGTAAATTGTTTATGACAGTTTCTGCGTGTAATTTTACACTTTCTGGTGTTAATATTCCACTTTCACTGCTAGAACTCATCTTTTATTCAATTTGTGTGAATCAAATTAAAATTGTCTGTAATATTTTGATAAAAGTCTTAAAAAAACGAATAAGAAGTTCCCGCGGTTTTTTTTTAAATTCAGTTAACCAATGCCGCGTCGATAGGCTGTTTTTTTATTATCAGCCAAGACTTTTATCGAAGCGAATTGCGTTCAAACTTTTTAGTTAAATAGTGTTCCAAATTCAAAAGTCATTTTGTCACTGTTATTAAGTGCGCAGGGATGATCTATTTAAAATAATTAACATATTAAGCGTTTTCAATCCATGGTTTAAATGTTGATATACTAAGTTGAATACTACTATTATACTACTACTAGCTTCGCCCGCGTGGTACCCGGATAAAAAGCACCTATGTGTTATTCTGATGTATAAGCTATATTACTGTAAAGTTTCATCAAAATCCGTTCAGTAGTTTTTGCGTGAAAGAGTAACAAACATTCATCCTCACAAACTTTCGCGTTTATAATATTAGTAGGATTATTTCCCCTGCATACTAATTGAGTTCGCCTTAGTGGACCATGGGCAAGTTTATTCTCCCATGGTCTACTTGCTAGCTACGAATGAAAATGTTATTTTTCCTCCAGGATATGGACGCTTCCACTACCTGCTGCTCGCCGTATGCGGCCTCGTCAGCACGTCTGAGGAGATGGACGTCATCTCGATGTCTTTCATCCTCCCATCGGCGCAGTGCGACTTAGATCTCACGACACAGACTAAAGTGAGTGTATTTTACTACCTGGCTATAGATTTTTGAATCTCACAGATGACTCTAAAATCTCGAATAATAAAAAGGCGCATTTTTTACAAGCAGAGAATCAATAGTTTTTTATAGGTCATTAGGTACTACTAATTTTTTGGATGCGAATTAGAAAACTAACACAACCTGATGATTGCTGAATATCGGGATCTGAGGGTTCGTGGGAAATCAAATTATGGAAGTTAGCTACTGAAAGAAAACCCCTTTTCCACTGAAAAGGGTAGGTAACCTTTTTATATTATAATTTCCGCGTAATAATAATTATAAAAAATATTTGTTAATTCATTTTCTAAATTAACCAAGCCGTATTTAGGTAATACTGGTTGGTTAAGTAGATAAATCATTATTATGTTATGATGTGGCAAAATAAAATTAATTCGATAAGGCTCTCGTCGCTTATAACTTAGAATTAACTTTCATACCTACTAGACAAACATGGCCAGGTCAGAAGTACACTAAACCGCCGAGCCTGTATGAAGAATGTGATGAGGGTGAATGAAGCGAGAGGTATGCCAGGATCGTAGCAAGTGGAAATCCTTGGTCTCTGCCTACCCCTCCGGGAAACAGGCGTGACTATATGCATGTATGTATGCATGCAGACAAACATGAAGCAATTATTGTCCTTATTTATAAAAAATACTACTAACTGCGCTCGTCCTGGGCAGTTTATTTATTCGATTAAGCCTTATACCGTGTTGTTTGTTTCCAGGGATGGCTGAACAGTATAATCTTCATCGGCATGATGGTGGGCGCGTACGCATGGGGCTCTGTGGCGGACTCGCTCGGCCGCAAGCGCGTGCTCATTGCAATCTCCATCATCAACGGCATCGCCATCGTCGCCTCCTCCTTCAGCCAGAACTTTGAGCTCTTTATGGTGTTTCGGTTTATAAATGGCGCCGCGTAAGTACTTCGTGCTACGTTTTTGTGACAGCCTCTTCTTCATACAAACCACGCTCTGATAGATAGATAGATAAACTCTTTATTGCACACCAAAGCAAAATACAAAAAAAAACACAAGAATTTATAATAATATAAGGTACAATGGGTGGTCTTATCGCTAAAAGCGATCTCTTCCAGACAACCTTTGTATGGACAGGATCCATCGTTGACTAATCGAGGACTGATCGTTGTTCTTAGTTCTGCTCATAAACTGAATATGTTCTGCTCGCTTCACACACCATTACTCTCATTCCTCTCTTAACCGTATTAAAAACGGCTTGTCCTGTCTGGACTTACATAGACCTCCTGTTTTGTTTACAGGTTAGGAGGGTCAGGTCCTGTTATCTGGTCCTACTTCGCGGAGTTCCAGCCGAAAAAGAAGCGAGGTGCTATGTTGAGTTTCATGGCCGCCTTCTGGACTCTCGGCAATTTATTCGTCGCTGGTCTGGCCTGGGTGATAATTCCTAGTGGTATGTTCTGCCATCGTAGACTTCTTGTTCTCCACTTATGGCATATATAACGGTCCTCTTTTGTTTCAGAAATCGGTGTGACAACACCTTACTTCGTTTACAACTCCTGGCGTATTTTCCTGCTTGTAATGGCAATGCCTTCATTCGTGGTGGCTGGTCTTTTACTACTCCTCCCAGAGTCTCCTAAGTTTTTAATATCTTCAGGCCGACATGAAGAGGCCTTGGAAGTATTTCGAGGTATCTACCTCATGAATACTGGACGTAGCAAGGAGGAATACCCTGTCAAGCAGGTTCTAGTCGAGGAATCTTATCACAGCAAGCCAGAGAAGCAAATAGAGGCGAATAAGGAACCCAAGTCTAAGATGAGGAAAATGCTCACCGATATTGTAGAGCACAGCAAACAATTATTCGTACCACCTATACTCAAGTTTACTACGATCTCTATCACAATTAACTTTACATTCCATATCGGGTAAGACACATTTCATCATCTTTTCATAAAGCGACTATAGTGAAAACGATTCGTTAATGCGTTTTTCTGTAATTTTAGCTACTACGGCCTGATGATGTGGTTCCCTGAGATGTTTAACCGTTTCGACGAGTGGTCTCGAGACCACGACAATGCCGAAGCAGACATCTGCCAGGTCACTGCCTATGTCACGAAGTACGGAACCCATTCAGAGTCATCGGCTTGCGACGCGCATATCAACTCCGATGTCTTTATGGAGTCCCTCATCACCGTTGCTGCTGCAATACCCTCGAATATCTTTGCTGTGCTCGGAATGGACAGGCTTGGGAGGAAGTTCTTTTTAGGTAAGGAACGATACCGAATACTGTTTTATTGCGTTGATGGAATATAGTTGATGAATGAAGAAAAATTCTGTCTAACATACCTTTGAATGTCAATAACGCTCAGAAGAGCGATCAATTAAACCTGAGATACCTCGACAGCAGTTATTGATACGAGGAATATACCATTTCCGCCCACCATTCAAACATTCCTAGCGTCTATTGCCGAAACTAGCCGCAATAAAGCTCACCCAAGACGGGTTGAAGTGCATCAGGCCTGAGTAAACTTATCCTCTTCCTTGCATTCCAGTGTTCGCGACTTTCTCAGCCGGTACCTGTTCGGCCGCTATGTACTTCGTGTATAACAAGACCAACAACCTAATCGTAAGCGCCATCTTTAGCTCCGTCATCTCATGCGGTAACGCCTCGCTCGACTGCCTCATCACAGAGGTTTTCCCCACTAATTTACGGTAAGTTGACACTGAAGAATCATAACGCTCTTGTAAATATGTAAATAAATACCAACAGTCACGTACATAGTCCAGCCTGCGGGGCTTATGTGTCTGAAGTTCTGAACCCCACCTCATGTTCGGTGATGAACATTTGACAAGCGAATGAATGACTTGTCTCTCTATTATGACTCTCGCGTCTCAGTCGGCTATCTGCCCGCCATGAGGCCAAGGTGCGGTATACCTACATGATATAAAAAAACTGCCGAGATTATTCCATATACTAGCATGTAGCAAAGGCTGTGAAAAAACTACCACATATCTTGCTACCATCTTTGACCAAATTCTGCGGTACCAGAATGCCGCGTCGACTGAAGAAACTGCGTCTACAACTTGTTCTGTTTTGTTTCAGTGCAACCGGAGTGGCGGTATCCATGGTGGCAGCTAGGTTAGGAGGTATCATAGGCAATGTTGTGATCGCAGCGCTTCTCGACTCCTACTGCCCTGCGCCCACATTCATCGTAGCCGTGCTGCTCGCCAGCGGCGGTCTCATGTGCCTCTTCCTGCCAAACACTACCCGACAGGCCTTACAGTAGTGTTCTCAACCACCCAACTCCTTATATTTGTAGTCTATGACTACTTTATCATAATAAAAATCCCAACTCCTTATATTTGTAGTCTATGACTACGATGAAGCGAGCTTCGTGGATCAGATTCATTTACGGCTTGGTTTTCATGTGATACGTATAAGCATTATCCTCATCGAAAGATCAAATGATATAACTAGTTTTTGCATATTTGTACAATAATTTTATATTTAACATGATTATTTTTACGAAATAAATGAATGTAACAATTGACTGTTGTAGGTTGTTATAACTTATTTGTTTGTTCAAAGTAAACGCACATCCGAAACAAAGTTTCGCATATTTTATTCATTAAAGTATTATAGAGATAAGTATCATTCATTAAGATTTTGTTGTTCTATGCAACTTGTCATAAAATAACGAATTTATAAATCATTGTTACCGTAGTTTGTAGTTAGTAGTACGTAGTGAAATGATAAAACATCAGAGTTGTGAAACGATAGGAAAAAAGGTTTCTAACGCATTGTAAATAAACATTATTATGTATAAACACCTTGATTGCAATGCAATAATTTTCCTAGCATCATACAATTTCCTTATATTTATAAAAATGTCACAAGGAATTGAAATTATTAAATGAATATTGAAATGACTTATAAATTGGTTTAAGTTTTCGACTCACCCTTTTTCTTGAAGATTTCTGTCGCCTCATCTTCCACCTTAGCAGGCCACTTCAGTCCAAGCAAGTGTTTTCTGTATGTACGGATGATGTGTAATTGACTATGTATATGTGAGTAGTGACCTACCTATTTCTGTGCTTCTTGTGATTACTATACAAAAATAAGACGAGTGTATTGATTAAATTTTATTTATTAAAACTACACAGAAGTTATTACTAAAGACTCCATTTTCTTTCATAGACTATAGACCGATCTAGGTTTAACATACATCACTCAAACAAAAAGTGCATTATTATAATAAAAAAAAATTGTTTCAACAATATTGTACTTAACATAACACTTAGGAGTATGATATACTCTTACATTCAATATTCAGTTCCATTTTGTATGAACCGACCGTCTCAGATGGCGCCTTCCAGCTCATAACAACGTGAGCAACCCTAACTTGTACCACAGATTTTGTAACTTTTTACAAAATCTGTGTACATAACCTTCCATTTAAACTTTACAAAAATACTATAAGTAATCTATTTTTATATATTACAGATACTCAACAATATCATAGTTAAATTTAAATTTACAATCGTAAATTCTTAGGGCTAAATATTCCATACCATAATAAAACGCTTCCCTTAAATATTTTATATAATGTTTAAAAATGATAGGTGCAGGATACAGGCAGATATCAGGCACGCTCTGCTTACGAACATTTATATTTACACTCGGCCAGAAAGCGGCGTTTCAAACGCGTTTCCTAAACTAGAATAATTCTATTAGCGGGACCGTCTTTTAATGAATCTTGTTAATCAAAAAATATGACAAACGCGATAACAAGACAGGCACATCCAAGCAATTGTTACATCAGGGTATACTATTGCACATTTTGTAGATAAAACAGATTAGGACAATCCTAAAATAAATAAGTAACAGACCACGACAAACCAATGCGCGAAATGCGAAAAACTGATATAAGTTTCCTTCACTTCCAGTTATAGCAAAAAGTTTAGAGGTTTTTGTTTTGTCGAATCGTGTCGTTCGACCTAATGTCGTCTTTTCGTTGCCGGCATTTAGAATGTGCACATAACACGTCAGGACGCAGAAACGCAAGAAATAACGATCACAAAGTAACAGTGATGTGAGAGAACGAGAATGAGAATAAGAAGGTTCGTTATGTGTGGTCTGAGAAGTCGCCAACGGAGAGTTGGATCGAAGGCTGCAGCGGGATCTCGACGGAAAGGTCGGAGGCGTCGGATCCCGGGGTGAGGAGGCGGCGCGTCCACGTGACCCCCGAGCTGTCGTCAGCCTCTGCGCCCAGCGAAGCCGGGGACCCTAGCGCCGACTCAACGGAGGAGACGGCGCGCTCGCCCACCTCATCCGTGAGGATCGGCATCGATTTGCCACCTCCCATCGCGCCCACCTCCTCCTCCGTGAGCAGCGGCATCGAGATCGGGGGGAGGGATTCCTCTGCGGACACGTAGCACAGCTCGGCGCCCGGCGACGGCATCAGCGTGGTGGAGTAGCCGGCGCCGCCGAGCGGGTCTGAGGTACGCGGTGCGATGCGCGGGTCCGTGATCGTGATCGGCAGCTCGAGGGAGGTGGGTACCGCGTACGGCGAGACGCCGATAACCGCCAGCCCATCCTCCAGGGAGGCGGGCGGCGCCGGCTCCGCGGCCGCCGAGCTCGGTACCTCTTGAGGCGTCATGATGGGCTGGTGCAGCACGGTGCTGGTCTCTGACACGCGGCAGTGCACGGACACGTTCGCATTCAGATCGCGGAAGTCGGGCGCGTCGCCCGGGTCCGCGTGGAACACCTCGCTGTTGGCGAGCGCCGCCGACAGGATGTCCCTGCGCTCGGGTTGCGGCTGCGGCGGCGGCTGTGGCTGTATCGCCACTTCGGACATGGGCATCAGCTGGTTGTTCTCGAGCACGAGCGGGCGGTTGTCGATAGGCGTGTAGGTGCCCTGCTCCTCGACACACAGGAAGAAGGAGCCGACGGGGCCCCCGAAATGCTCCCCGGGCACGGCCAGCAGCTGCCCGTCGGCCAGGGCCGCGGCGGCCGGCTCGATGGGCTCGGTGGGCGCGGGCGCGGGCGCAGGAAGGGCCGGCTCCGGCGCAGGCTGCCGCGCGATCGCGGTCGACGGAAGCATTTCCTCGAAGTTGTCGAACTCGGAGAAGGTAGAGCTGGATGCTCGTGCTGTTGAGAGGGCAGGAGCCGGTGTGTAGGATGCGTGGGGCGCGGGCGCTGCCGGCGGCGTGGGGGGCGCGGCGGGGGGCAGAGGGGGCGCGATGGGGGTGAGCGCAGGCAGCAGCGGGGAGTGACGCGCGGGCGCGGGCGCGATCGCAATCTCGTGCTGGAGTTTGCTTTTCTTAGCCGGCGTCGGCGACTGCGCAGCGCTTTTTCTCGCCCTAGACTTTTGACTCGATCCCGCCTCTACGATCGTCCTCGTCTTCTGTATGATTACTCTCTCCTGAGCGGGTTGCGAGGTCTGCAAGGGCTGCGAGACCGTCTTCTGTACTATTTGCCCGGTTCTCTGCAGCTGATCGAATTGCGACGCCGTCAGCTGCATGACCGCGCCCGATTTTTGATGTAGGAAAATCAAAGGTTCTGAATTTGTCTTTTGGATGGCCTGCACGAGTTTCCTCGGTTCTGTTTGCGACAAGCGTTTTGGGACGGGTCGTATTTCCGGCATCGGTGCTATGTTCTGGGCGGTTGTCGCGACTCTACCTCCGACGATCAACTGTCCCTTGGATGTGATGATAGCGTTCTTTTGTTTTGGAACTATCCTAGTAGGCGTTTTTGTGGACGAGACGATCTGTTTCACTGGAGGAGGGTTCAGTACTGTTTTCAACTGAGGTATTGCACTCGTTGTGGTTATTCTATGCGCTATTGTTTTCAGTTGGGACCCCTTCTGTTGCTGTTTATTAGGAAACAGTATTTTCTCATGTTCTGGCGTGAGAACTATTCTAGATTGCGCCCCTTGTGCGTTCGTGATGATCATAACGGTATTGCCCGGAGCATTTGTTTCAGATTTGGACGGTACTAATTTTGCAGAGACGGGCTTGTTGTCTGCTGCTGTTGTAGCCGTTTCGTTACCTTTGCTGATAATCATATGAGCCTTACCAGTCTGTGGGTCTATTACTATTTTTTGTGTGCGGCCAGCGCGTGATGCGTTTTGTGTCGGTAAAATAATAAACTTTTCAGTTTGGGATGATTTTTTAACGATTTGGGGTACCGCTTGTACTAAAGTTGATGCACTTGGCATCACATTTGTAGAAGTTTGAATCAAAGTTGGTGTCGTTTGCATTAATGTTGGCGTAGTTTGTATCAGGGTCGGTGTTTTTTGTATCAAGGTAGGTGCTTTTTGTACCATGGTTGGTGGAGTTTTATGTACCAAGGTTTGAGCCTTTTGTAACAAGGTTGATGTTTTTTGTACCAAGGTTGGTGTTTTATGTACCAAGGGTGGAGCCTTTTGTATCAAGGTTGGTGTCTTTTGTAGCAAAGTTGGAGTATTTTGTAACTGTTTGACTTCTTTTATGGTAGGATCAGCTTTCGTCATGATAATCTTTTGCTTTCCTGTCGTCTTGTCAATAACAAGCATCGGCTTCGCCGCGCGTAATTTGGCCGACTTGGAAAGTATGTTAGGAGTTGATGACTTATTTTGTACTTCACTGACGGAATTCACCAACAATGTTGTTTTTACATCATTTTTCTTCGGCATGCTAGTGACAGTGATCTTCTCATTTTCTGTTAAATTCATTTTCGGTTTCATAACTTTCGGTGGATGGTGAGGTTGATTTATGATAGGGTTGATATTAGCATCGGACATAACGACCGGCATCTTTTCGATACTCTCTGCAGTTATCAGGTCCTCTGACAGAACTATGGGCATCGAGTTGATATCGAACATAGCATTGTCGACAATCGATTCGACGACAGGTTTAGCTTCACTCACCGAAGCGACAAGCGGGGTATGTGATTTTATTTTCTGCAATTTAGTTGCAGGTTTCGATAGTTTTCTTATCTTTTGTTGGATAATAATAGTGTTTGCGTCTGAGGGCGTATCAGGTGTAGTTTGTATCGTAAACCTTTGGACAGACGAGCCATCTTGTGACGGATTGCTACGAGATAAGATTATTTTATCCTGACTTGGCATTTCATTAATGTTATTGAGGACAGTCTTACTGGGTGTCGTACGCCGAATAATGATTTTCTGTTTCGGCGAAAGCGGTTTGCTTTTGAAAGATGACTTAGCTACATCAAAATTAAGAATCTTTTCCTTTCCTCGCATAAGGATCTGTTTAGCGGGCGTGATTTTTGTGCCAGCAAATTTAGGCCTGCTTGGTTCTTCCAACATTTGTAATAATTTTGATGAAGTAAGGAAAGGCTTTTTGACTTTTTCGAGCTCTTTCGTCGCATCGGTTGAAATTTTAGTTATATTTTGTTCTGATGATTTATCTATACCATTATTTTGTTTTATATTTAACACAATGGGTTTAGTTGGTTCATTGGTATCCATAGGCTCAGGAATACTAACTGTATGTTCAATAGACTCGGCCATGTGTAATAAGGACTGAGCCGCATTCAGATTTTCGCTTTTCTCTCGTTCAGTTTCAAATCGAACAGTTGATTCATCATTAGGAATGAATGATTGTTCTTCCAATTTATTTATTACACCTTCATGTGCCTTCTGTAGGGTAACAGTATTGTTTAGTTCCATATTTTCTGATGCAGGAATTATTTCTTCCTGAACATTATCCATTTCGAAAGAGCTTGTCATTAAATGGCTTTCCATGTGTTCTGTAGGAGTTTTGCTGTGAAGTGCGGTTGCTGGTAGATTTATCAATGCCTCTGCGATTTGCAGGTCAGATTCCGATGGCACATTTTCTACAGTAGATTCAACAATTTCCCTGTCATTTTCGTATGAAGACTCAATAGTGTGCGGCGTCGTAAAGACTTCTTCATTTTGGCACACTTCCGAGCTTGAGATGTATTCATCGGAAATATTATCAATCGGTATCTCTGTCTCATCTAGAACAGCGGGAATTTCTTCTTCGTTTTGAACGAAAGCACTTTCTTCTGATGCTATTTCAGACTCTTGACTTGTGATGATTTCTTCTTCGTTTTCCGAAAAACCGCTGTGAATCATAACATGTTCTGATTCTTCGAGTGTTTCGGGAATATGCAATTCGTTTCCAGCAAATACATTATTCCCCGTTTCTTCGTGTGTTGCGGACATTTCATTTTTAGTAAATGTACATTTGTTTGAGTTTTTGTGTAAAGCATTTATATCTTCAATTGCACCGAACACACTTTTATCCGATTCTTGTTGGATTGGTTGTTCTTCTACAGTCTCAAGCACATTTTTGTCAGATTCTTCATGGATTACGGGATATTCTTCTACAGACTCAAACACATTTTTATCCGATTCTTCATGGCTTGGCGGATATTCTTCTACAGAGTCAAACACATTTTTATCAGATTCTTCATGGATCGCGGGATGTTCTTCTACCGACTCAAACATATTTTTATCAGATTCTTCATGTATTGCGGTAAATCCTTCTTCAGAATCAAACACATTGTTGTCCGATTTTTTATGGATCGCGGGAGGTTTGTCTACAGACTCGAACATGTTTTTATCCGATTCTTTATGTATTGCGGGATGTTCTTCTAGGGACTGAAATACATTTTTTTCCGGTTCTTCATATAAGACAGATCTTTCTTCAGTATTTGAAGAATACGAACTTTGGTTAGGCTCTTTATTTGTTGCTGGTATTTCTTCATAATTTTCCGGAAGCATGTCAGATTCTGTTTGTATTGTAGATGCTTCGATTTCATTTTCAGGCAGTATATTTTTTTCAGACTCATCTGGTATTGCCTGGTGTTCTTCTTCTTCAGATAACGAACTTGGATCTGTTTCGTTTTCTATATCATGTGTCATAACAACTTCTTGATCATTTTCTACAAACGTGTTTTGTTCAGATTCTAAAGTTTGTTCAGATACTTCTTCAGTCTCTATTAAATCATTTGCTTCAGCAATTACGTCACTATTCAACGATCCATCTTTATTGTCATCTTCGAATAGATCTTCAGGAGGATCGTCGCTTATGGTTCTTGTCACTCGGTCGGCCTCCCGCGACACACTCAACAGCGCGTCTACGGCGGACGCAGTTGATTCAGTCATATAAGGTTCAACTTGCTGATCGTGTTCCTTTTCTTCAATTATAGATTCTAAGGGTTCGGGCGGTTCGGGAGTGTCACTAAGTAACTGCTCGGGCACTTTTATACCAGGAACTTCAATGTATTTATTTATATTTTTCTGATATAACATTTCTGCATCTTGAACGAATTCTTTCACATTTTCTTGATTTGTTTCTTTATTTTCATTTTCTTTTTGATCCACTTCCATAGCACATGTTTCTTGACTTGAGTCCGACTCTTCAGTCACGTGATGGTCCTGCTCCATAATTGTTTCACGCGTGTTTTCACCTTCCGTAGATGCATCATAGTTTGTTACGGGTTCTTCTATTCCCGTATTTTCTTCAGTCGAAAGAGTTTCTATAATAGGTTTTATTTCTTGTGTTGGGTATAACACATTTTGTGAAGACATCGAAAAAGACAATGTGGCAGCATTTTCCTTTTCTTTTATTTCGTCGGCTAGAGGTGGCTCATGTTTTTCATCAGACACAGGCATAACTAAATCGGTCAACAGACTGTACGGATCGGCAGATGGCTCAAAACGGTTCCTCTCCTTTTCCCGCAACTGCGCTTCAGCTTTCATTCTCTTGAGTTGTATTTTCGGAGCTAATCGAGCTACCTTGACATGATCGATCGGCGGCGAATCTCTTGCTTCCGGAGACGACACGTTATCAGAACCGTTGAGATCACAATCCACTATATCCATTTTTTCAACATTATTCAATTGCTCTGCCACATATTTTCCGATGGCGTCCTGGCTTCTCGAATGTCGGCTACGAAAAAATGTTTTTGTTTTAAAGATCACTTTCGTTTGCGGAGCCTCCGGCGCTACTCTCTCCTGCGCCATACCTGGCGAGTTGTCAAGTTTCTTATCGGGTGATTTTACGACCGAAGGCTCAGGAAAATTTTCCTCTACTTTTAGGGGTTCTGGCACGGAAGGCAATTCCGGCACGGCCGTCCTGTTGAGCAGTTCTGCTACTTCTCGGGCCATGTCATCTTCGTCGATGCTGATACTCTTCGTCTCTTCGGTCCGGACCGGGTTCTTGACGCGGGGAATCTTCCTACCTGCGTCGGCTTCGACGGGCCAATCTTCATCCTCGCAAAACTCATACTTGTTGGAATCACTCGTCGCTTCAGGTTTCTCGGTGGAGGGTGAGCTGTTAACCTTTTTGTCAAGTACCGGAGAGAGGTCGGCAGGGACTTGCGCGATGGGCAGCTCGGCCGGTGTAGGCACGGCGGGCACTTGCGCGGTGGGCAGCTCGGCAGGCGTGGGTACGGCGGGTGAGCCGGCGCTGAGAGGCACCTCCGGGGACCGCGCCGCCGCTGTTTCATCGTTGGACTCGTCATCCACATCGTCATCCCAGTCCGCCAGGAGACTGCTCTTTATCTCTTCATCGGTCTTCAGTTTCTTGCTTTCCACTTCAGATACCTTAGCATCCAACGAGCGCTTTTTATTGCTAGTTTTAGGTTTATCTTTTTTCTCCTTCCGCGGTTTGCGTTGTTTAGGAGACTTCGAAGAGTTGGGCGTTGATTTTGCGGGTGGTTTACCGACAGTCTTTTTCTTAACAGGTGATGGTGTGTAGGGCAAAAATCCGGCGCTATGTGATTTGTTGTGTAGTATAAGAACATTGAGGCGAGTTGTGGTGAAGGCGCAGGCGTGGCATGCGTAGATGCCGGCGCATGATGACGGTGTGGATGGGGTAGGTTGTGTAGGTGTGGTAGTAGAATTCTCAACATTGTCATTGTCAATTTTATCATCAGATTTAGGTTCTGTGGGCGTAGGTTCCTCTGTAGTGGTGCATTCTGCAGTGCTAGACGACGCAGTTGGCGGTTCAGCTGATGCGGCGGGCGATACGGAAGGAACCGTTGGTTTGGATCCTTGCACTAAAATGTGCACCTTGTAGTCAGTCTTTTCTTTCATCTGAAATGTTATTGTTAGAGAATAAATGCATTGGGCTCCATTACAAAGTAAAGACAAGAAACATGCTCACAGGTACTGAAAGTTTGTTTAATATAGTATTTGCGCAACGCGATTTCTGATATCATTCCTTAGAGAAGTGTACTGTAATTACATGTTTTTTAAAACCTATGTCAGGCACCAGTCTCTCACAAAATAGGTTTTTAATAGTTTTCACCTGAATAAGTTTAAGGATTTATGCTCTAAGAAATCTTTGTGAAAGAAAATTTATCTTGTATTATTATTATAACTAGCTTTCAGTATATAATCAAAATAGAACTGAGCTATAGTGATGTTAATTACTGTTGATTTACTTGCCACCAAAAATTAGTAGAAACTAAGTATTTAACTGATCCCAAGTATGATTATAGCTTACCCGTTTGACTGTAGTAGAGATTTTGAGAGATTCAGAAGGTGGCCGGCCTCTTCCTGCAAACAAATTCTGGGTGAATATTTTTTGTAAAGTAATGATAATAAATAACAATCACATAAATAGCCCTGACCCTACGTAAGGATTCCTGTATCGTGTGTATCAGGAACTATGAGTATGATGGTACCAAAACACCCAGACCTGGAACAAATATCTGCAGAATATGCAAACATTTGTCCCGCAGCGGAAATCAACCAGCACCTCTTACGAATCAGCCGGCTACTCGCCGCTGCGCCACTGATGTCGTCAATTAACTAATGTTTATTTAAAAAACCCCGACTTATGTATTTCATCGTATATTTTAGCGCCTCCTAGTGACGCTTGGCAATATAACTTATTTAAGAATCTCATTTGAAGTCATACAAAAATATTTTATACGCCCCATTTCACTTGGTGAAGCACTTTTGGGGCAAAAGGTGACAGTCAAACTACCTCTTATCCCTAACACTCCTTGCACCGCAGGTAAAAAGAATTAACCATGGTCAAATTAATGGTACCTTTTTTAACTGAGCCTGGAGTTTTCTTAGCAGGTGTTCCAAAGAGTCCAGCATAGCTTTCTTTCTTAGGTTCTTGGAATTCATCTCTGGTAAGGATTTCTATGTCGCCACCGACTTTAGTTTCCGCACGAATAACGTCTTCAGGAAACTTTTCCATGTGCCCATGTCTTGTTCTGTACAAGCCTAGAAAGAGAATCAAAACTTGGTTTTTTAATATCAAAAGCTACTTGCTAAACTTTGTTTCATACTTCTAGGACTCAACATCAAAGCCTTATACTTCCTGGATGAGATTTTAAATCAAAAATGGTTCAAGAAACCTTAAAGTGATATCTATTAATATCCCACACGGCCCCCTCCTTGGGTGCAGTAAAAAACAAAATTTAGCACCCACTTTATATGTTTTATATATGGGGGTAGGTATGCATAAAAATGATACATTTTATTTTCTGATTTTCACTTGCAGGTTAAGAAAAAGCATATCAAATTTTATCTCAATATGCTTAATTTGTAAGCATATTGAGACTAACTATAAGGGGCACCGTTTTCGTCATTTGGCTTTGTTGCCCTAAATATGGGTGCATGTATTCTAGTGTTATGATGACTTACCGAGTCCCTTGTTAATAAATTCATGTTTGCGGCTGCATTGGTACTTATAAATTGAGTTAACATTTTTCACAAACTCACTGAAAATAACAGAAATACATCTTGTTGGATTAAATATGTAAAGGGTTACTATGCAACAAGGTTATTTCATTAAGCTCAGGTAACAACTTATGCATGTCTTAAAGACAGATTTACATGAAACAAGTAAATTTTTGCCCCTCTACAGGTGTTTTCATCTATTGAAATGCGCCCGACTTGTGGCGAAAAAACTTAACTCTAAGTTAGGTTTTCCTCTTCATAATAATGCTGGTCATTTTTCACACAGCATCATTTCAACCATCTCAAATCATCAAAACAGCGGAGAAGCACTTTGGATTGATAAGAGCAGTTTTTCAGTATCACCGAGCTTGAGGGAGTTATTGATGAAGGATACCATGATTCAATGAGCTATTGCAGTTCCATTTACAACCTGACTTGCTTTTTGGTGTTGAAGTGTTTACATATTATAATCCACTGTCTCTTTAATCACTCAGTAAGCTTGCAGAACTTTATGGTGACATTTAAATTTTTTCTAGTAATGGTTTATCAAATTAAGCTAGTATAGCCCTGATAAAAATTAATAAAAGCGAGTACTCAAAATGCAAAGATGGTGCATATTAAGCTGTTATCATTTCTTTTTTTCATGACTCGATTCAGGTCTATACATATTTTTAACAGTATAATTTTTACCCTCATCAATATCCCACTCGAGATAAATAAATATCAAATACATAAAAATATAATAATGTTTATTAAAACCATATATAACCATGAATGGCCCCAACTCGATGCTAGGCTAATTCATTAGCTTGTCATGCCACCAATTATTTCTTGGTCACCCTGCATGACTCACCCAACAACTATGTACATAATAGTCCAGCCTGACCCTACCCAAGGATTCAAAGTGTCATGTGTTTCAAGCACTTACAATTAGCATGGTACAAGCACCTGTTAGAAATATTTGGAGATTTTGCAAAAGTCAAAGTCAAATATCATTTATTCATTAAAATCACAAGGATCACTTTGAAACATTGATTTTATCTATTGCCTGTTCCTCCGCGACCAAGCCAGTAAAGAAAGGCAAGAAAACAACAAACATTTGTTCTGTTTTCGGTAATGAACTTACACCCATAGCTCTCATTCAGCTTTTCACTTGAAAAGCCAGAGAGGATGTGACCTCTGTTATTGAATAAGGTTTGTGTGGCTATATTAGTCTCAACTCCAAAATCTTTATCTCAGTTGTCATCTCTATAATAAACAACGAGTGAAGCCAAATACTGCACTTTGAATACTGACAACAACCCATGTCAATAACAATATCAATAGTTGTTCCATAGAAACCATAGGGAAGCATCTCAACAACCCGAGAGTGGAGCGAAATCATAAGGCAGATAAAAGCCTACTTTAGACCAGGACTCCCTAGAGTCCTGTTCCAATATCATAACACTAAGAATATTAAGTAGGAATATACCAGAGAGCTTTACATAATTCATAGGGTTCACCATAACCCATTTATTTATATTATCCCTGAATAATTATGTAAAAGATAGAGAACAAAGACCAATCAAGTCCATCCAAGAAAAAACTAGGTATGTAAACGTTTCCAGGATTACAGGTTATAATGGAATTGTATACTTACTATGCATCCTCCTGAAAGAACTTCACGATGGCTATTGGTGCCTTCCGAAACGATCGCAGGACATCTGGCGATAGCTTGTCAGGGGCCACCACTTCGCCGGGCCACCAGCAATTGCCCAGCTTCACCCATACCACTTCCTCGTCCAAATAACTTATTTCAGTCTGATCACACATCACCACTTATCTGTTCAGACAAAACGCACAACCATATTTCGTCAAAGTTACTGTGCGTACGCCGAGTGCTTATGTTGCTTTGTCATTTTATCTATAAAACACATACATTCAATGCTACGGAAAAACTTGCCGGCAAAACTTATACAAATGTCGAGATATCGTGAGAATCCGTCCAGTATTTGTCAAAACAACAGCAAAATATTAGTTGTAAATATCACCGACTGCGTACGAAATAATTTATTTTTCGCCATTAAGTTGGCAGCATTGAATATCTCCAAAAGCTGTTTTCTTGGAAACTAAATAAAATTACTGAAAATAGAGAAAGCTAAATATTTTTTAAAAAATGTTTATGGAACTTTCAAAACTCGATTTTGATTATATTTACTGAAACATTTTGAAAGTTATTGGGTTGACGTACCGGAAGTGACAGAAATTGCTGGCGTCAGCAAATACCAATATTGTAAAACAAATTATAATGTTGCCATTACCACAAACCATAGACAACTATTTCTATCTATTTTTCGTGCGAAAGCTAGTCTGTAGTAAAGATTGTAATCTGTGGTTACGATTATCCAATAAAAGGTCGGCGGATATTCATAGCAAATGAAGTAACTCGACTGCAGCTAAGTCCGCCAATTTCAAAATTGTTGCTCTTTGTGGTGTGGAAAGGCAACCGTGTATTATAGTCGAAGGTATTGATAGGTAGTGTAAATACGAAGTAGGCTTCCCATTCCTAGTGCAATATTCCTGCTAGACGACCTCTGTGGCGCAATGGGCAAAGGCCCGCCTGAAACAAAGAAGGTTGCGGGTTTGATTCCCGCCGCGTGACAAATGTTTGTATAATCTGTGATTATTGGTCTCGGGTTTAAGTGTTTTTTTATGTTTATATGTGTATTTACAAATATAAAAATATAAGTAGTATATCAGTCATGTAGTTCCTATAATTTTCCTTTTAACTTTTTTATTTATACTACTGCCGTGATTTTTTTCACATATCCAAACACACCCATTTAGCTGGAGCAGAAAACTTGACTAACAAAAATTTGCATTTCAAAGCTTAATATTTTGCAAACGGATCCCTGAATCGAAAAATGGTTTTCACACACCCACAATATTTTTGTATGACCTATCCAACGATAATCCACACCTTGGATAGGCGAGAGAAAAAACGTCCTCACTTTACGAGTAAGAGAGGTACCCTAAAATTTATTTTCAAGATTTTTATTTTATCACTTTGTCGGCGTGATTAATGTACACACCCATGCCAAATTACAGCTTTTTGGTACTAAGAGTCTCTGAGCTAAGACGCGGACAGACAGAGGGATGGAAATGGCGAAACTATAAGGGCTCCTTTCTGACTACGGAACTCTAAAAAACTTAAGCACAGACTAAGTTTAAAGTCTTAGTTGACAAGAAAGATTTTTCATATTGTAAAAACGGGATTTTCACGTACTGCACTATCGGTGAAGGCACTGACTAAGTTTCGACTCATTCCGAGAGCCTTCATCAGGGTGAGTGGGTTCGATTCTCTCCTTCCGCGTCGCGCCGTGCACTCACTCACTCGTTTTTGGAATAAAAAAAAGAAAGATTTTCTATGAAACTTAGCTTTTAAAGTTTAGTACATACCAGCCTTGAACTCAGATGTCCTGGCCGTCCTTAGACAACGCTAGAACACTAAGTTACAACGAAAGTGTCTTGAGGCAGCGTTCTTACTGAAATTAATAGGTAGGTAAACACCTAATACCACGTATGTGTTGAATAAAAAAACTATCTATCTATCTAATGACTTTACCTAACAAGGTAACGTTTATGAGAAACTTAAAAATAGAAACAACGATATTCGTTTATCCTAAGCTTAATTCAACCTTTTATTTTATTATCATTAACCATAAATTATTTACAATTGAATAATATAATTCAAAAATTTTGTTCAGTCAAACAATACAATATGTTTTAAATAAATATTTTTGCACTGTTCAACCACTCCCTAACAATTTTCTCGATTATTTTTCACTGGAATCACTGGAGTAAGGTATAGGATAGTATGGGATCAGTTTTCTGTTTCAGTAATTTATATGTCCTAGTGAACTCATTTTTTAATGCCAGTGTGGCTTAGCCGGCATACTGGCGCACAATTTTAGCCCATTGCTGGGGAAAGTTCCGTTGCACGTAAGATAGGGTCTTCTGAATCTGCTTGGTCTCTTGCGGGGAGCACTGCGGGCAAGCACCACGGAGGACCAATGGCGCTAGAGCTGGAAATAAACGAAAAAAACTAATTGAATACTTTCCCCTGATTCCCTAACTAGTAGTTATTACAAACATACAAAAGAGGCATAAAATTAAACCCTTTGTTTACAGTATTCTATATGATCAAAATCAGATGATATTGTAGCCGAATGGTAGGTAGGTTCCGAAGCTTTAAAAGTAAATACCATTATGTAGTTCGTCATGTCCACTATAGTACCTAAACCACCCAAAAACCAAAATAAAAGCAGACTAGTTACTACCCCTACTTGTGTGATTTACTTAGACAGATTTTTTTTTCGTGATGTGCTCTCTGGTTCATCTTTATTCTAAGGTATAAAGATAAGGTAGATTGTTCAACAAGGGAATAAAACAAGCCATGAAATGGATTTAGTCCCAAGTTAAACACTGTTTTCACTTCGAATGCGAGAAAATAAAATAAACTACTTGTGTAATACAGTAAAAATTCTAGAGATTTCAATACATACTTTTTTTTAAAATTTCTACTTGTTGACAAACGCACTGAAGCATACAACCAACGATCGCCCCTAACTAAATGCATTAGCATCCTTCCTAGTAGTCTGTGACGCTAGTGCAACAGTGTAGGTCGCTTTTAATTTTCAAAATAATACAAATCCTACTAATATTATAAACGCGAAAGTTTGTGAGGATGGATGTTTCTTACTCTTTCACGAAAAAACTACTGAAGC
Source organism: Perizoma flavofasciatum (assembly GCA_958496245.1). NCBI lineage: Eukaryota > Metazoa > Arthropoda > Insecta > Lepidoptera > Geometridae > Perizoma > Perizoma flavofasciatum. The sequence goes on along the minus strand of OY292434.1, from coordinate 8,464,424 downwards.
TAGTAAGCTATATAACTTTACAGATAATAAAGTTATATTACTGATGTATAAGCTATATTACTGTTAAGTTTCATGAAAATCCGTTAGTAGTTTTTGTGTGAAAGAGTAACAAACATTCATCCTCGCAAACTTTCATGTTTATAATATTAGTAGGATACATCAGAATAACACATAGGTTACTGCTTATTCGGGTACCACGCGGGCGAATCCGTGCACAGAAGCTAGTAAAAAAATATACATATTTCTTTCTATCTTATTTTTAATAAATTATTTTATAAATTGAACATCGAAAAGCCAAGTCTCTTATAGATCACGTAAATTTTGTAGTAAGTTTATGTATGTTGATAATAAAGACTAAAATAAATTAAAAATAAAATAAAAAAGAGGAGGTTACATGATACACTTTTAGTCCGCCTATGCTTAACTAAAATTACACACTTTTAGAGCATGCGAAGTTTTTTTTTTAACAATTGTTTTTTGTTTTCTACAGTTGAATTTGAAATAAACACATGCCTATCAGAATGCAACAGAGCAGTTTATAGTTACTAAACTGAATAAAAATACATATTAAAAGTAAAGCCCTTACTTTTCAGACGTTTTCCGATGGGATCGCAAGGGGCTTCACCGAGCGCGCATTTGAGTTGCCTCTGGATGAACCTCTTGTCATTGAGCGCATCTTCTAGCGCCGTGTCTGTGACCTGCGGCCGCGGCGCCTCGGCTGCGCACGCGCAAGCTACCATCGCGCAAAGAACCAACGCGGTGCTGACCTGCAAATCACAATGGAGATAATTAGGCGAGACGAGCCAAAGAAATCAGTGGGCTGAAGCCACCCTAGATAGAAAGATCGTGTAGGTAGGTACTCACCTACATGATCTTTATCTAGGTGGCTTGCCTCGTAGGCAATTAATACTTGTCGTATGATAGATGGTAGTAAGAAGGCAAAAATCTAATGATGTAATCATTCATTTGCTTCACGTGCTACGGAGGTTACGTTACCATCATACGTTCTGAAGCAAAGAATCGGTACTACAGAGTACCGAGTCGGTATCTACCTAGGCAGGTAGGTACCTATTAAATATTACAACATTCGCACCAGATTCACTAAATCTGTAGAGGTGCCTGAAGTGGTGTTGGGTTAAAAACAGTCCTTCAGTAACAAAATGTTATTTTTAGTAGGTACCTAGGTACCTATTTTTTTATTATGGCGTAGGTAGGAACAAGGTATTGAACAAATAATGCCGGTAGAGTAAGAGCCAATAAATAGGTGCCTACCTTTAGAAAATAATCTAATGCGAAGCCACATGGTGCGTTGCGGTCTTCAAGCATCTATTTACTGTCTTAAACAATTGGAAACAGACTGAACTGTACCTACCTATTTTCATGTTGGTGGGAAAAATATGCGGCAGGTATGCGGTTCACAAAACCAAGTCAAGGTAAGTGATATTAAAACCCGCAGTTGTCCCCTAAATCTTAAACATTGTTGCATAAGAAACGGCTGAGTAACTCGTAGGTAACGTAAGGACGAACCTGTGCACTTATTCCGATGACACACAAATACAGTCACGGATAAAACTAAAAACAAGACTGACAAATACATCATCATCATCTCTACTTAGATGAAGGAATCCGATTTTCTGTAGGTAGCAATACAACTTAGTAAAAATAACATAAAACTGCCATTTTGCTATTCATCTGTACAACATTTAAGGTGATTTGTGTTAATTTAGAAACTTCAAGCTGAATTTAACCGACACGTAAATAGGTGTTGACTAAGGTAAAAGTGTGTAGTGTAAGTATTAGAGTGTTCTGTGATAAAGTTGTTGTTAAAAGCTGAAACCATGGAGCCTATTGTTGCTGTACTTGTAGATTCTTTGAAAAACATTGTTTGGTATTCATGGTTTTTTTCATTCTTGCCACGTTAACAAAAAAACAGCTTACTTAGTTAGTCAGGTGTTTTTACGCAATCGATTTATTTTCAGGCTTGTTATGTTTTATATACCTAGGTACAGAAAAAAATATCTGTATTTTGTATTGCAGTAGGTAAGTAACTTACAGGTAATTACTTTACTACGGTACAATTACTATTAAGGTCAGGTAGATACTTGAACTCTGTTTTCTATTAGGTACCTAGTAGGTACCTATGTAGATATTGTAACAGATTTTTTTTCTATTTTTAAAGTAGGTGGTTTTGTATTATTCTGTTGCTACCGATAAATAAATTTAATATAGGTAGCTAGGAAGGTACCTAATCTACTAACTATAATAATAAGCACGTGTCGGAGACCGGAGTAGAATTAATAAAGGATCTGTCTTGTGTTATTGGTGCGTTAGGTACTTAGAAACATCCATAGCAATTTGAATTGTGTCTGGGATTGTACTTGGTACAAGGGTTACACACAATGGTTGACCGACGTGATTAGAAATCTAATACCTAACCTACCTACGTCGTCGCGTCGATGCTCTGCCAAATAAATACAAATGACCTGTCGATTAATAGGTATCAATGCGCACCGATCTACCTACATTGCTTACAAGATTAAATTATCTTCATACATTGAAGTATTTTTTCCAAATCTACCCCTAGCTTTTACTTTAGAATCTACGAAATGAAACAATTATCTTTGGTAGGTAGGAATTTAATATCCAAAATGTTTATTTATTGCTTTTGTGAAGGCCAAACACTACCATATACCACCTACCTAGGTGCAACCATTCGGACATTTGAGACTTAGATATTAGAGGTAGATACCTAGGTACCTACCTTTGACACTTCAGCAAAGCCATAAAACACCTTTAGTTACCTACCTAGAAATCAAAACATGAAGATACCTATGTACCTACCTACCTATTTTCTTGAATATACCTGGTCTAGGTTATTACAATAATTATATCTATCTAGGTAGGTACTATATGATGTTATAATTTTTGGAGGGTCTTAACCAATCAAAACGTAGATTGGTTAGCAGGTACCTAGGTAGGTAGGTAATTTGATTTAGTTACATAATCAACTGTTGTCTAATTAGTAAAAATTAATTAATATTTCAGGTACTTACTTAAGTACCTAGGTATTTTGTTGAAAATATTTCTTAATAGATATTTTGTGAGTCAATCTATCTATTTTTGTAAGTATATTTTCCCGCAGCCTTTCGTTCTTTGCAACTTTTGGCGTTGACTAAGTAGGTACCTACCAATATAGGTACCAAGAGTGTTGGAACTTAGTAGGTATGTAGGTAGGTACCTTACCTTCATGAGCAAACCTAATGGAATCATTTGACTCACTTATTCCAAGTATTGATAAAGCAGGTCTACCTATTAACCACAAAGGATATTTTACAATGTGGAAATGAACGAGAGAAATGGGCATGGTTAATAATACATACCGACGTATGTACCATAAAGAATTAGGTACCTAAGTAGATAAGTACTTAACTTACCCATTGAGTTTGCTATAACCACAAAGTACCAAGCTACCTACGTAGGGATTAAATATGTTAAGCCACATACCTACCTACCTAATTGTTTTTCAGCTACAGGAAAATATATTGGTAGGCAGGTATATTAATTTATATAAAACCTTAAATTATTGTGTGACTCTCCGACTGACTGACACTTATACAGATTATTTAACAGTCGATTGATTCAACGTCTCTCTTTCTGATATGTATACCCAGGTATGTACATATTCGACAGAAGAAAACAAAACACTATTTAGTAGGTAATACAACTGTTTATAATCTTAATACGTAATCATGCTAAGTAGGTAGGTAAGTACGTACAGTCATCGTCACCATTTGGTTACCCTCAGGGGATTAAAGATTGTTTTTATATAAGTAGAGTTAATATTTTCTTTATTTTTCCAAGGAAAAAACTTAACTTAAGAAAAACAATATGATGAAAAAGTACTATCCTATTCATTTAAAGTTTGATCTTTAAACCCCAGAGGGATAACCTATTGGTCACGCTTAACGTACCTATTACAGCCTAGATTGAGGAAAAGTATGTTATTTTTGGTGTGTTAAGGGTGCACGGTGCTCTAAAAGACAATTTTCAGAAATGTCATTAAATAATTAAATTATTGTCTAGGTAGGTAGGTACCCTACATAAGTACTCGTAATATAAAATGCGTTACGGCACGGTCGCCGTCCGCGGCCCGTCGCAACGCACTGTAGTCTGTAATACCTGCCTGGCTTGGCTTTTAGTTGAATCTTCTGCTACGTTGACCATGTAACAATTCCAGACATACTAAGAATAGTGCTCATCTTATTATCATCACCTCGACCGTCGCAAAATTAGGTACCTATGCGAATTGCTTCGAAAAGATGCTTCTACGCTGACCTTCCCAATTCTCAGCATGTTGCACGCAGACTCAGTTAAACTTTTGTAGTATACCTACCTACCTTCACATGTAGGTATATGCTTACATTACAACGACAAGTACTTAAAGGTAATTTTTTTAGGCATATTTTCCTCTAAGTATTTTCAATGGCTATGTCCACCTAGATCGTTTGTCCTTCTGACTGACTGAGTGATCTTTCAACGAACAGCCAAATTTACAAAGTCTAGAAAGCTGAAATTTGGAACATAGATTTATTTTATAACATAAGCATTTGATAAGAAATATTTTTTGGAAATGTGTACTGAAGGGGGCAGGGAAATGGGGGTTGTACTTTTTATGAAAGTCTTTGTTCTTTGAAGTTAGAAACATGAAAATTTGAATTACAGCTACTGAGCATAAATAAATAATGTGTTTCAGGGTTTCTGGATTTTCACATTTTAAAGGGGAAAATGAGGGCTGGAAGTTTGTATGGGAATATCGTTTTTTTAAAGGTACTGGAAAAATTGTAATTGAAGCTACTCATCATAAATAAACAATGTCGTGTTTCAGGGTTTTTGGATTTTCACATTTGGGTAATGAGGGCTGAAAGTTTGTAGGTACATATAGGAGCAAGTATTGGTTTTCTTAAGATAGGAACTTGAAAATTGAAATTGTATCTACTCATCATAAATAAATAATAACTAGTTTCAGGGTTTTTGGATTTTCACACTTTTAATGGGGGTGGAAGTGAGTACGGGAGTACGACTACACACGTGCAAAGCCGCTGGCAACAACTAGTTAACAATAAAATTAATTAGGAACTATAGGATAGTTACAATTTACAAGTATGTACTAGTATACAAACAACCCATTCAGATGAGAATATCATTGAGGAAGTTGTGGAAGTGAGATATTAGACATGCATAATTTCCGACTGATTTCCGAAACAACGCGGACCGGTTACACAAATTCGGAAGCAGCTCAGATTACAATTTTACCCCGATATGTGGAACACAAGGCTTAATGTGACTTTAAACTGTGGTACAGTCGGTCGTAGAAGTTTTTTAACAACAGTCATCCAACTCTAGGTAACCAGTCTTCCTACTTTTGTAAGTGACTGGGTAGATAAGTATAACTGGACTCAACTTGAATGGCTATTCTGTATTAAAAAGGTCGGGTGGCCATCCGTCTAGTCGTCGAGTAATTTGAGTACTATGACATGCAGTGTTGGTACGTACCTACCTACTTTAACCCCTTAGGCGCATCACAAAGTCAATCAAATTTATGAAAATGAGGATGGTAAAGCTGCTTGTTGTTGTAAGCTGCAAAAACACTTCTGCTGGTGACTGTACCTAATCTGGTGCTCTCACTTCGGTAGAGCAACACATTAGTCCAGTCAGGCAGTAAAATAATTTAATACAAGAGTGAACTATTTCATTAAATTTAACTTTCATGCTGGCCTCAGAAGTATTTAAGCAGGTGGAAGCAGCGGTTCCGGATCTGAATTCAGAAAACATTGATTCAAAAAACATTCTGGCTATCTGAGGCCGGGTTGAGCGAAGAATATTACTGACTGGCCGAAGTGTGAAAGGAGTAGAATCGTTGCCTATTAGGTATTCTAATTTGAATAGGTAGGTAAGTGACTAATTAAAGTCAGAGTGTATGTATGTACCAACTAACATATGAAAGTATTATTTTTTAAATTAAGCTTGACTCTCCGTATACTCTCCGTATATTACCTGCCAACATTTATCTTACTCTGCTGCCTACTTTGATGGGCGGAAAAGTTAAATTAAATTAAGACCGGGAGTTCATAGTTGTCATAGTCAACCTTATCAATCGAGTACCATTGACGAATGATACACGGGTTGAGAGAGGATAAAAACGAACGTAAAAAGATCGTGAAGGTATGCTCTGCGCATTTGGCAGTTTTTTTTAAACACTGTTTTTCTTTACTGTATGTGACTGTACCTAGTCTAACCGGCAATAAAATGAAATTTTGCGTTTTACGTGCCATCTTTCACCTCAAAGAAGATCTTGCCAATTTGCTCCTCCAACTACTCTGAACAACCCCAGTAAAACATACACGAGTTGAGTGAAGTCGTTTATTTAGGTAAACTAGGTATCACTGAGTTAAAAACAGCTGCCATGTTTTTAGGTAGGTACATATACCGTTTTTTGTTTGAGTTTTTTTGTTTTACGATTGATCTAAGCATACATTGTGAATTATATAAACACTTAGACGGATTACGGAATACTTTTACACGGATCGCACGAACAAAATCAGACCCTAGGTAGCTACCTTTTTACGACGTTTTAAGTACGACGAGCCTTACCAAGGCCTATCTTAATTGGCTAAGACTAAAATGGCGTTAAGTACCTAACTAGGTACCTTACTGACTTCAAAATTAGTTAAGTATGGGTACTTGTATCATAATATCTGAGATATGGGTAAGTATCGTAAGATTCAGCTTGAATTCATCTAGATACCTTAGTTAAGTAACCTATTACGCACCAAAGTATTACTATACATTCTTAAATTCATTCTTAACAGGTATAGCATTCTTAAAAGGTATTCCATAACTATATTAATAACCCATTTTGTTGAAATAATGAATGACAATAATGTTGTTACCTAACATTAACAAACACGGTGATGATTAATCCAAGATTAATTTACCACATAGATACCCATAATATGCATATCGTACCTACATATTTTTTGTTTAGGGTCTTTTTACGCGCACCTACCTATAATTTTCATATTTTTGGGACAACAGGAAATAAAATTCTCCTCCGACAAGGTGATCGGGGGACAATAGGAATAACCCGTTTTTTGTTCTTGTAAATCAAGACTACTTTGATGAATTTTAAAACTACCTGCCTACCTACCTATCTAGGTTAGTATCTACTAATGCCGTAATAAATGCTGTCTTGGATAGTTACACAACAAAGGAACTGAGCAATCGCATGCTAATTCATTTAATTTTAGGACAGTCCTGTCTGTAACCGTGTCAATAATATTTACCTAATACGTAAACTGAACCCAACCAAAATGTGTTTTCCTCATACATTCGCAGTAAGAAACTCGCTATCCTTCGCGAGTTCAACAATCTAGACAACGCAAAACTGCAAAAGCTCGTAAACAGGAAACGGTGGAGAAAACTGCACTTACCTGCATCTTCTGGGAAGGTGAAAAACTTTTACTTTTCTACACTGCTTAATCTGACCCGGATCTTCAAGTTTTACTTTGACACTACGTCAGTGAAGCGTTACAGAGTGCGTTTGGTTTGTGAATGCTGGGCGCTGGCTGGGGCAACCAAGCAACAACGTGCCGCAACCTCTTACTTAACTCTACAATCCCCACTTCACTGATCATGTACGTTACGTGAGCTCGCTTCGTGTGAATAAAATCAGTCAAGCGAATATATATTATTTTGAGTCGTTTAGCATAGACTGTTGCATGTTGCGGGAAAGCCGTAGTTGAGCAAGCGCAGATCCAGCCCTCGAGCAAGGGAAGGAGGGTAGTCACGGGCTACAATATATAAAAATGTGTCTGTTTTAATGCATTTACAGGTTGAACGGCATTAGAGAACATTTTCTTTTCTCCTGTGGTTAGCCATTTGCTGCGTCCATTTGCTAACCCAGTCTAGAAAGGCCCACCGGGAAGTCGGTAATAGTGGTGCCTTAAAGACTGTTTAACATGGCACTCTTTGGTGAAAGCCTTTCAAATCAAATCAGTAGATTACTATACTTAGGCTAAAAAATATGACGAAAACGTGATATTGTTGGCCTAGTGTGGCACATCATTAATGAAGGTGCTTAGGTACTTACCAACCTATTTTATGCCAGTTATTATATGTTATGCCCAAACAACGATCCGAAAGTTCGAACCAACATATTTCTTTTTTACTTGAAAATCTATGTTCGTACTAGATTAAGGAGTGGATAGTTGCCGAATAAGCACATCAAAAAGTAGCCACACAAATTTCGAACGCAAGATCATCTAATTTAAGCTTGCTATCAGCAAGCAGGACCGCGGCGCTTCGACACCGCGCTAAAAAAAGTAATGTTAAATAGCACGAGTTTTTGGCAGATTCTTGGTAAAGCTATTATTTTTCGAAAATATAAAACATCCAGGTTTTTTATTAAAGTACCTTTATTAATGAGTTCTTGCAAACGATTGCAAACGAGGACAATTTTGTACACTAAAAACGTCTAATGATATAGGTATATTTTTTCGCAAATGAGTTTTAAAGCGTAACTTTGTTTTATATCAAGAAATTTTTGACATATTGTATTTTGGAAAAACCTTATTCTTGGTTATATGATTTGTTATAGTTTATAACATATATTTTTACTAAACAAACTAAATTAAATTGTCAAAAAAAAAATGTTTGTGAAGCTAACTTGCTTCAGCCTCCTAACCATATTGACGGATTATCTTAGCCCATTCCCAAGGGTAGTTCCGTTGTATGAAAGCCAGGGTTCGTCTGATGTGCCGTGTCTCCTGCGGTGAGCACTGCGGGCAGGCTCCACGTAGGACTAATGGAGCTAGCGCTGAAAATAAGATTCTTGTTAATAAAAACCTCGTATACGTACCTACTCGTAAGTAGTGGCGTTAACGTCCTATTTTTTAAGTCTGAAATTAAATATCACGCGTGGAACAATTGCAGACCCGCGGGATTTGTCGACGGTGTAGGGTGGAAACGAAATTGTAAAGATTATCTTGTAAAATGGTCAAAAGTAAAAACTAAAGTTCAATCAGTATAATGAAAGCAGAATTACTCATTCAATTCAACTTGGAGTTAAATAACTTTAAAAGAAGTTAGGTAAATCTTCTATAACAATAAATAATGATTTTATTATTTACTAGCTGCGCCCCGCGGTTTCACCCGCGTAGGTTTCGATTTTATACTCGTGATAACTTCAAAATTAAATGTCTGATTCGAATGAATTAAAAAGTATTTTACTGCTTCATAAATACCCCTGATATACTGCGATACGAATGTAACCAACTTTTGTTTCTACCGGCGATTTAATTACATTTTAGAACACAAAAGTTACTAATGTGACTTAACTATCATAGTTATATACCCTCGAGGACTTTTTTGTAGGGAATAATGAGTACTTAAATCATGTAGCATATCATTTTTATGTATCATCAATAGTTTTCTCAGCGCACGCCAAATAATGAATTCTATAGACAACATTTTGCTACTTTGGGTTACATTATTGTAATTTTCTTAAAGATCTCTTTTTTTTAAATTAAATTATAGCATATGTTACTTCGTGATAATTTAGCTTTCTATTAATAAAAAAAATATTAAAATCGGTCCAGTAGTTTCGGAGCCTATTCGATACAAACAAACAAACAAACAAAAAAATCTTGCCTCTTTATAATATTAGTATAACTAATGTATGACACATAAGTAAAAACTGTTTCTCTATAGGTTTCATTATTGTTTTCTAATACTGTGGCTATACATGCCATTATCTAACGCTAATAACGCTATTATTAGTGCGCTAAAATTATTGCGGTCTTTGCTACTACACTCCCCCACGCTTCTTATAATCATGATGATTATCGTACTTCATAATAGGATGAACCACGAATGAAATCATCACTAGATTTTGCAAGTCACAGTCAAAACGGTTCTTATGGCTCGAGAGGATGGATGAGAAACGAGCAGTCCGAACTTTGTTCGAACACCATAACAGAAACGGCTACGAGGAAGACTAAAGAACCTTGGGAAGATTGTCTGGAAGAGGATCTGAAGAAAATGGACTAACTTATGTTTTGAATGAAACTAAAATGCAGAATGGGTAGTGGAAAATTGTTAGGGAGGCCAAATCCCTAAAAGGGTTGTAGCGCCGCATACTACAAGGGTAAGTATTATAAGTAGGTCCACTTACTTCTGAGCCTTCTTCCGACAGGATCGCAGGGTCCCTCGCCGAGGGCGCACCTCAGATGCCTTTGCATAGTGTTCCTATCAGCCAGGGTCTGTTCCAGTTGAGTATCCGTCATCATCGGTGCGCCATTCGTCGAGGAGAAGAGACAAGCGCACGCAACGCTTAGAATAATAATTAAAAGTGTGATCTAGAAGAAAAACTATACTTTAGTGTTCACATTAACGAACATACAGGGAGTAAAAAGACGACTACCGAAAACGAAAAGAGGTGGTGGTACAGCACCTCAAAACCCAACCAAAAAAAAAGTAGTCCGACAAAAAAACTATAGCCGGAGAAAATAATGTTTTAAGATTTTTATTTATTTCGGCAGCCTGCAATGTACGCTCGATCAATGACCGCGGGCGAGATCAGCTGTTCGTGTAGTACGGGCGGAATCTGCTTGCTGTTTTATGCGCGTACATTGCTGTTTTTTTTACTTTATTTGTTTTTTGCTTTTATAAATTAAATAATTAGATAGATATGCTCTTATTATGTTGTAATATGTGTATGTTACTAGAAAAAAAATGAAAAGGACGTAAATATGTCAACATATTTATAGCGTTTTTTTTTGCTATATATAATCAGAATCATGGTCTTATTGCAACCCCCCAGTTTTCGGTAGTCGTCTTTTTACACCCTGTATAACACCTGTATACAGGGTGTGGCGTAATGAGTAGTAGTGTTATTTTTTTTGTTATCTGAACAGTTATGATGCCACCACGCTTATATGGTGTTGGCTACTCATTACGCCACACCCTGAATATACTTAGGTATAGAATTATGAAAATGAGAGGTGTATTCCACAAATCCTCCCTGAGAAATTCCCCTTAGAGGCTACAATATCTATCTTCATACTTGCAATAATCAACTTCTATTATTACCTATTTAACACGTCCAGAGGCTCTACCATGCTGTTTACACGTGAATTTTTGCAAAACCCCTGTCTTTCGTTGTCTACTTGCAGCGCCCCTTAGTTACTTGTAATAATAAACGATAATCATCATCTTTATGGGGAGCGTGGGGGAATTTTAGCGCACTAATTATAGGTTAGATATTGGCATGGAAAGCCACAGTATTAAAAAACAATTATGAAACCTATAGTTTTTTTTTCGTGACTCGCGTGCCAAGCCGCAGTCTAGTAATATATTATTTTTTATTTATTTAGTAACTCTTTATTGCACATTTAATGAAAAGTGAACAATAGGCGGACGTAATGCTAAATCATTTTGTACCAGCCAACCTAATTTGTTGTGATTGTCGGTAAGCGTGTTACAAATTTCTATTAACCTATAATAGATACAATTTTATATATCTAATCTCATTTACTTAATATATAATATATTTATAGGCACTTATACGTATAAATATAAATAATAGTTTGAAGGTAGGGTAGATAAACTATGAATAAAACTCATCAAGGAAGGAATCTTTTGAAGCATTCTTTAGAATCTACCTTTTTAATTTCAAATGGTAGTTTATTCCAGAGCCGGACTGGGTTTAAATCTACGGCTGACGTCACTTAAAACCCATTCGAAATTTAGTTAACATCATGTGTTTTTGTATAGGTAGGTAGGTAAACCTGTTGTATTTGGGTGTTGTGTGCAATCTATCTAATCCTAAATCACTTACCTTCATTGCTTCTGTAGTGACACAACACGGGGCGCACGCAATTAATCTTAAAGACTCACGTTGTTCGATAGGGTTCAACCACGCCGGCGATTAGGGAACGACTGAGCAATCAATGGGCACCAATCATCGTATTAACTGACCGGGAATGCGATCCCTCCACTCTTTGTGTGGTGATTATATGAATAGGGTGCTCTTTACTGATAAGCAGTAACAGGAATTTCTTAGACTGGTTCTCACCGTGGCGTGGAGCAATGGCCGTGCGAGCATAGACGTCCAAAGATTTATACTCACTCAAAAGTTTTGTAGTTTGGCTGCTCTTGTCTTGTTTTAACTTGAGCCTGTAATGTCGGAAATTTGTTGTATTGAAAAAACATTGTTTCAACAACATGTTAGTAATCTCGAGACTAACTAACTAACAAAAATAACTGGCTATTTTTAAAAAAAAAAATTTATCTGGCTAAAATTGGTTGAAATTTGTATGTACCAATACATTTTTTTAAGAGCAAATCTATGTTTTTTGTCTTGTTGCGTTGCAGCCAGCATCCATTTTTTAACTGGCTAAAATTTGTTTAAATTTTTATGTACCAATACATTTTTTTAAAGAGCAAATCTATGTTTTTTCTCTTCTTGAGTTGCAGCCAGTATCAATTTTTGGCGCCACGTGATGTGACACCGGATACGGACCATAACCATAGACTCACATTTCGATAGGATTGTTTACGAATTCCCTGTCTACTTAGGATAGAAAAGATTGACGCAACTAACAACGGGACGCGTCTAGCATCCTTATTAAATTAAGTCTGTGACAGGACGGGAGGAACATAAGGCAGACTGACAGACTGACAGCCGAACAGCCAGGCAGAAGTATGCACGGGTATACTTGCCGATCAGAGGGTCTATGCTGAGTTAATAACATGTCAAAACGTTGACCGTATCGACAAGATTTCTATACAACAATCGACGAAACGGTTATCGTTTCGACACTCGTGTTGGCTGGCGGGGACACTGTCAAGGGGGTCAATGGGCTTTCCGAGCTTGGGGTGGCATGCGTGGTGGTCAAGATTCACGAGCTGGGTTGGAGTATAGCGCCTCAGAAGACCGAGGCGCGCTATGGTTCCACAAGTTCTCGAGGGGTAGGGAACCACCCAGCATGTCGGTTCGCGTGGGTGACGTTGACGGGCAGGTGGGCCAGTACCTCCTCAAGTACTTGGGCCTTACCTTGCATGGACAGTCGCTGGCGCTTCATGGACCACTTCAGCCGCTTTGTCTCCCGGATTTGAAGGTGGTTGGTGTGGTGCAGCGGCTGCTGCCTAATCTCAGGGGACCTAGAGATTGAGTGCGCCACCTGTACGGGGGGGTGGTGCGATCGATGTCACTCTACAGAGCACCCGTTTGGTTGGGTAGAATGACGGGTGTTGCTCGCTATAGGGCTATGTTTAATAGCCTACAGCGTACTATTGCCATTCGTATCGTATGGGGGTATCGGACGATATCCCCAGAGGCGGCATCTCTGTTGGCATGGTTCCCGCCGCACTATGGGACGAAACGGTTCGTATCGTGCCGAAAATCTGTTTCTTAATTTTCGATATAACCAAATGAAATTTTGCACACATATTAACAGATATATAGGCTACAAAATTAACCATTTGGAATACATACATTTGTTATACTTACAAAAAAAATAATTGTTTCATATAAACGCTGAATATTTTTACATCATATACTTTTATTATCCAGTATAATATAAAATTTTGTGGATTTAACATATTATTAGACAAAATATACATTTTTTATCATAAAAAATATTTATAATTTAACCTAACAATTAAGTTTATAGTAAAACTAGGTAGTAGTTGTTTCGATATTTAAGAGATTTTTAACTTCCTCCCACAACTCTTTTGTAATTGTTTCTGTAGGTTGTCTTAAGCTAGATATGTACTCGTATGGATCAGATGTATATAGCAAAGCATGGAATATGTCTTCGTAAGTAGCAAATCTAGAACACTTTCTTGAGAGGCTTAGTCGAATTTTTCTGTAATCTTTGTTCCTCAACTCTTCAGACAATGTGCATCTTCAAACAATTTTCCTATGGGTAAAACGGCAAAATGTTTTACAACATTTTCTCCGTGTATCAGAATTTTGTAGACTGATGATGGCATGTACACCACCCGTATTTTTCCACGTATAATTGGGCAGTTTGCCAAGTTGTGTATATTCTCTCCGGCAGTTTAGGTATATTCTCCAATTTTTTGTGAACAATTTGACAAACCTGATGACAAGGTTTGTAGAATGACATAGAATCTTTTAACTAATTCTTCGTCAACCTCTGTGATCTCAAAAGTGCAGTGGTAATTTTCAAAAAACGACGAGCTGTATTATCATCGTTACTGTTGCCTCTACCTTGACGAGGCTTATCAATGTGTAAACCAATTTGTGTTCGAAACAGTTCTTCTACTAACATTTTTTTGTCTTCTTAGATTTTTTTGTTTTCTGGAGTAGTTGCCGACCATCTTTGGACGACCTCTGTGGCGCAGTGGGCGAAGGCCCGCCTGAGACGCAGAAGGTTGCGGGTTCAATTCCCGCCACGGGACAAATGTTTGTATCTGCAAATATTTGTCTCGGGTCTGGGTGTTTTCTATGTATAATATGTATGTATTTACAAAAAAAAAATATATAAGTAGTATATCAATCATGTAGTTCCCATAATACAAGCTCTGCTTAGTTTGGGGCTAGATGATGCTGTGTGAAAATGTCTAGAACTATTTATTTATTTATTATATTATATTTGGAAAGCAAGGTTATATGATTATGTGTAACAACATCTCCATGCATCTTATCCATGCGTGCAAAGTCGATAAAGCATACTGATAAGCATCTTCATTTTCTAGTTTGGATGTAGGTAATTTTATTTAAATCATTCATCTCGCTTGGTTTTGCTCCACATATTGTGCATACAGCTCCAGAACTTGTGTCTGTTAATACCTGTGCAACCTTTCCGTCAATCATTGTGAGGAACAACTCGTGGCTAACTTCAACCAGTTCACTATCTCGGTTTACTTTCGTATTTTGTAAGTAATTTATTTGAGATCGAATCTCGCTAACTACAGATCTTGTTTTTTCTGGAGTTTCTTTTGCAAACTCCATCAAAATTGGTCGGCACTATCGAACGGAAGAGCAGTTATCATTTAGTTATCATTAGTTTCCATGTTCGTTAATTTTATTGGAACAAGAGAGGCAATGAATAAGTTGCGTCTGAAATGAATTGATTTTTGCCAACTAATATTTGTTTGTATTCACTTTGTCCCGAAGAGCCATCACAGCCACATTTAGCGAAAAGATGCACAAATCACGTCTAGAAACAACGAAGTCACTCATGTTGAAAAACGCTTAGAAAAAAGTTTATAGAAGTAGGCAACTTCTTGTAATGTGATGGGCAGGCAATAATTTCAATGTCTTTTATACTTTCGGGCACAATGAACAAAGTTTGCACACAAAACTTAACTTTGCACACGAAAATTGATCTATTTATTGTTTTCCAATGTTATTTTTCCACTAACTATATCATTTAAACACAATTTTTTTTTATAAAATTGATAAAATAGATTGATAAATTCATCAATCTAGGTCAAAATGATCACATTGGTGTCCAGCTGCATTTTTTAAAATATAATTTTATAAAGTACCTATATAATAGAACCATAAAAAACAATTCGTTTTGGTTCATTACCATCCTAAATACACGTAAAACATGACTTTTTTTTTAAATTTTTAATATTTTTTTCACGCCTCACAATTTTCACTATAATCAAAAGAGGGGCAAACATGGGCAAGTTTTTTTTTATTCAATAAAATACAAACTAATAGATGTAAGCAATATGCATATCTCTGCATCGCGAAGTCTCGGTAACAAAGAAAAGTCAATGTGAAGTTCTGAAAGTGATAAATTACTATGGGTCCAAGAAATATTTTTTTTGCAAGGAAGTATACATATATTTTTGTAATTTTTATGATAAAATAATAAGCTTTTGAATGATGTACAACACTTTCACATTTTGTTTTAAATTACTCATAATTATAGACGTGAAAGTCGCGGTTTGTTACTTCTCCTGGGTGCAGAGTTACGATAGTAAAGATCAACTGCAAAGTTTGGCTATAAAATAAGTGTGCTTATGTTTATTTTTTGTAGTAACAAGTAAGTAGTCCAGACATCCTATTAGATAGATCCAACTCAAAAAATATTAAAATATAACTTTTACCAAACCTATTTTCGGCACGATACGAACCGTTACGTCCCACCGTGCGCCGCTCAACATCTTAGCGTGTATGGACGCATACGTGTATGTTCGTCTTCGCAATGATGACGGGTGCGGAGCCGCGCATAACCTACGTACTGACCACATACGTACGTAGTATCCCTACTAAAACTAGAGAGTAATCATTTGTTGTCCTAAATAAATAAAAATAAAATATTAAATAGTCTGAGCTGTGCTGATGACAAACAATCTGTGGCTGTCAATCATGGTTAGGTTAGACCGACGAAGCATATATGGGACTAGCTAGGCACAGATAAAACAAATCGGGCAAGTCCCGGCTGGCAACACTGCTGGTCTCTGTCTCAAGTAGGGTTGTACCTAATTAAGTTGACAGTGTTTGTTTGTTTACTAATTACTAAAATAAATGGTTAAGTTGAAACAAAAATCAATGATCTTTTAAGTAATTATTAAAATTCAGTTAACCTGCTTTGTAAGTGATGAATTTTGGAGAATCGTCTGGAGCTGGAGGGTCTTCGAGTAGCGGACGAGAAAATGGCGCCGCATCGCCGGACGATCGCCCACACAAGAAAGCGCGATTTCCTTGGCAGATAAAAGGAAAACATCACTTGAAGAACCAGACACTTACTGAAAGCCCTACCGTTGCCCCTGAAGAGTTAGAGACAGATGCATCGCCTTCTGAACCTGTAATACCGCCTTCCGTTCCGACAGACAAAATTCCTATTAAAAACATTACAACTGTTTCGGGAAATGAAATGAAACCCAGACCTATAGTTTTAGACGTAAAACGCGCCCCGATTTGGCCTGCTGGCTTATCTCGATTAACCAGTCGACCTACAGCATTGAGGTCGCCTATGCCTTTTGAAGAGTTCATGGCTTTTACTGAATCTATGCTACGGGAAGCCAATGTTAGTCCAGTTAGAATCCAGCGAAAGCCAGAATCAGATATTATTTTTGAAAGAGAGGTGCGTAGATTAAGAAGAGCAGAAGATAGCTGTATTTCACAGTGGCAATTCACTCAGGTAAACAAACCAATAAAAGTTTTTAGCTAAGCACCTAAGCTACATTTTCATGGCCATGAAATAAATACTTTACTTTTATTTATTTTCAGACGCAAAGAAGTTGTTTCCAGAACTCGCTGAACACTGCACTGGAGGTTTGGAGGAATGCACCTGGTTCAACTGAAGATAGATTTCTGACGCATATCAATGACTTACCACCAAAAATCGTTGAAAATCAGGCAATTCTGATGGCAATCAGTGCCTATGGCTTACAGTTTCCATTATCAAGAAACATTCCGCCAAGTGAAGATTTTTCCATGACATGGGCTAATGAATCTCCAATATATTATGATGACTCTGATTCTGATTACAGTATTTGTTCTGAAGATTCAGAATTAGCAAATTTACGCGATGGCTCTTCATGGACTTCTGATGAGGATGTCACTCATCAGAATTGGTCAGCCACTAGTGTGGATGATTCAGTTAATTTTAAAAGTCCTCGGAGTGAAATGCCCATCCATGATGATCACTTAACCACTGGGGATGAGGAATTTATAAACACCGCAGTTATTGAAGCTATCCAAAGTAAAGGCTTAATGACAGCTGGGACTGATTTTGGCTAATTATTGTAGAATTTAAATATTCTGATAGTTATCCATAAAATATAAATATGGAAAACGCTTGGTTTGGTTTAATATTGAGCATTGTGGGAGTTTCTGTACAGTTAAAAAGAAATATAGGTTCACCTAGCTGTGTTTAGGTGTCTCTCGGTTTACGTTATCAATATCAAATTATTTCTTAAAAACAGTAAGATTAATTATTGCTGTTAGTATTATAGTATAGGAAAAGTGACACCCCAAAAGTAACGTGAATCCAGCTTCTCATTATTGTAGTATAAGTCATGATTGGATATTATTGTTTATTAAAACTGGTTCTTTTTTTGTTATACTGCTCTAAGCCAGTGGCCATCTTGGGCTGAACAAGCCTAACAGGAACTAGAAACCCATTGGGACAATGAGCCCTTGCAAAGGCTCTGTATGCTATAGGACACAACAAATTAATTGTTGAATACAATTAGTTTGTTGTGTCCTCATCACTCTGGACTTGTTTATGTCTGTAGTATTGATTGTTGTTAGTATATGTATATCTAGTAAATGTCATCTCCGTTAATGTTCAAGGTTCTTCTCATCTTGTATATACTATCTCCAATACTGTCCACTAAGGGTCCTCTTGCAATCTTGTGGATGCCATCTCTAATACTGATCAGCAAGGCTAGTCATACCATCTTATAGATATAATTTTAGGCCAGCTGTAATCTTCAAGAATAGCTACATGGCTACCCTTAACATAAGTAACATTCCTAATATTTAAATTTTAAATGAATACATTTCAATGAATTCATAATTTATATACCAGTAATCAGTAGGTAGGTATTCTGTAGTGCAATGTGCTAAGCCATGTAAGTATAACATTGTAGTCAAAAAACAGAAAGTACCTTGGTTTAGTATTGTTCAGTGGTTATAGTGGTTTTTTAAAATGGATTTTGGCTATGATAAGGCATTACTAGTTAACTCTAATTTGTAAGTACGAAGATAGTACAATAGTTTCTTTAAATATTTATCTAAAACTTTTCTATGGGCTCTTTAAAAATATTATGAAGGTAGAATATAGCTTACTAACATTTTTTAGGATTCCTGAAAATTTAATAATAATCTTTCTATGTATATTTATTATTGTATCCATGTATTCCATAACGCTGGTAGGCACTGACGAGAAGTCAATAAAGTAATACTCAAATTATTTTTGTGAGTATTATTATCAACACTATCCTAACTACCATCTACCTATAATAACAGCATAGAACATAGGTAAGATACCTATATCCTAACGAATATATTTATTATAAGGAAAATAATAGATCTATTGAAGACTGGTATGAAACACAATTGAGGCCATGACCATAGAATCAGTAGTATTTCATCAGTTAATGTTAATTAAGTTATTAGGATACATATTCAGTTGCCCGTCTGAAGTGAAACCTCAGAATGTAAATCAATTAAACATACCTATGTTCTTCAAACAAGTGCACTTAGAGCGCTCTGCGGAGATGAGACCTTTCATCTGTATTGGTCATTTCAAGACTCCTAGCAATGTTTAGAAGTGAAGATATTTGCCAATAGATGGCGCTGTGCAACTCGAAGAATAGAATAATGCGTATGGATGAAATAGCGATTGTTCAACGAATATTTACGAAACAACGTTACACTATTTTCGTGATAGTACCACGTGATATCACTTATCTACAGTATTCAGTTCATTGAACTGTCTAGCTCTAGACAGTCTAAGTACCTACCGTTCTTTGGTCTAGACTAGACCAAGAAAACGTGGAATGATGGGTTATTGGAATAAAAGTCATAATAACAATTTTATTATTGCTTGTTATTATTCACATAATACAAAATAAACTATGCACAAGTTTATGTAAATAATCATTATGGTTTTGTTAAAATTGAGAATGAACAACTGGCTAATATTTTCAACAGTTCAGTTGAAGGTATCTACAATTACAAACAAGTTTGTAACATTTACACTCAGCGCACACAGTCACTTTATTTTTTAATGAATTGTCCTACCTAGGTACATGTTATTCTTTCCCAAGCACGAGCGAGAAATTGTTTCAGAATAAAAAATGTATGGGATATTTTGAACAGGAAACGATTGAACGCTCCCTTTACACCAGATAACAGGTGGCTCTACTTTTCCACCAACATAAAGTCTAATAAAATTAATCGATTTTTGGTCATTTCTGTATTGTTATAATACTTAGTACCTACGTAGTTTTTTATGTAGGTACATCCCCTATTAATTTTTGGACCACCTTAGATACATCCCACTTCTATTATAAACGTAAAAGTTTGTGAGGATGGATGTTTGTTACTCTTTCACGCAAAAACTATTGAACGTATTTCGATGAAACTTTACAGTAATCTAACTTATTACATCAGAATAACACATAGGCTACTTTTTACTTTTCCGGGTACCAAGATCAAACATGATATTGCACACATGCGCTTTGCAAATAGTATTCCACGTGAAAGATTGCAAGCCCATCGCCATTTATTAGAATACGATGGCACATGCTCTCGAATTTTTGGGCATGCCGCGGCTTCCTCGATTGGAATTTTCAAGTGGTAAAAAGTTCGATCTTACAATACCCCTCCGGATCGGAATTCTCTAGGCCAACACTGCTTTTTAGATATTTTTTTTGACCCCTATAGGCGATTCAAAAGCACCCATCACAATCACCTCTATGTTCTTACGACTTTAGATAGTTTAAAAGGAGCTATATAGAATTGTATGTGCCAAATCTGACTAATTTATATCTAAGTTTACGAGCATTTTGTATATTATGGAAGTGTGCGCTGAACATGATAAGTGAATTAATTTTACTCATTCAAATCCGCAGTCTCTCGTGGACCGATATTGTGATGTACTCACGTTAAGAATTATAACATTATAATCATGGCCAATTAAACCTAATTAAAATTCTAGTTAAGTATAACTGTACAGGCAATTGTTTGTTCACCAATGTTAAATAATTATGTATCTATTTACAAAAATCGATTATTCTAAACCATTTGTTACTAATTTTTTTATTGCTATGGAGCTATTTTGCTTAAATAGGTATTGGCAGAACTATGACTATAGTTTACCTTTGGTCTGATTCAAAAAGATTTTAAAAACGATGGTAATTGCATTTTAAAATGGAGTACTTAAATATTTGAACGTGACTCAGTTCCATATAATACTTATGTCCACTGAAATTATAAAACAAAAGGTTGATTTATATGAATATATATTCATATAACTCAATTTATAATATTCTGTTCTCACAGTTCTACCAATAAGAGGTAAAGATCTGTTGAAAACTCAATCTGCCTACAATTATTATATCAATGTCATGGGTGTAATAAATAATCAAAAATAATAAATACTACCTTTAAATGTGCTGCTTAGATGGGTAGACAAAGTAGATACGACTAACAGTAACTTAAAAAATGAAAGTAACTACACCGATTTTAAGACTGCAGATGATTGTTCCCTTTTTCAACAAAAATAAGAAGTAGGTACTTAACTACTAAACTTAATTTATTTTACGAGGCACTCGACGCGTGTTAAATATTACTATAAAAACGGGGAAAACACACACATAATGCGTCCCGTAGCTATAAGTGTCCAGTTATTGATTGGCGAAAATGGAGCAGAAATTCATTATGATATCGAAAAAAGGCATTTTTTAGATTTCGATGTGTTCGTTGGCCGCCTTTTTCTTCATAGCCGTATTTTACGAATATTCGAGTTTTTTAAAATGATTTGGCCAATGGACTTATTATTTTATTAGTCAAAACAATAATAAAACGCAGTAAACATTTTTACTTCGAAAATATGATACTGCAAAACTGAATGTATTAAAAGCATGGCACATTGCCATCATGTCACACATATTAAAGATCCACTAGTTTAAATCTCTGAAGAATTTAACATTAATGTGAAACTCATTCACAATAACAATCAAATTCAAAAGAGTAGGGTACTACAAAAACATCAAACGAATACAAATTAATATATAAGCATGTTAACTATGGATTGTGCATAATTTATACACAACCAAAATAGAGTTAACAAGTGCGTTAACAGCGATTTATTATTTTCAAAAATTAGATTTGTATGGCAGTTTATCAAATTTAATATTACAGTACCTACTTACATTACATCATACATTTAAAAAGTTCGTAATTTTAATGAGCTGTATTGACATTTAACTATGACGCGATGTATTAGTAAATAAATAAAAATGTATACTTTAAGAATCTTGCATCAGTTCAACATAGGCCACAATTTTTATTTAGCATTAAGTTGTTTTTTTAAGTTCTTGGAGATGGAATCCGGCATTATCTAGCTCTTACTTAAAATGACTGTTCAAGACTAAGATTAGCTATAATATCTAGCGCCTAAGTTATTAATAAACACATTGTGTTGCAAGAGAACTATTTAAACTAAAGGTTTGCGCAACAAAATCACGCAAATTCACAACCGCGCACTCATTTGGAGCCAATTTTATCGGTAATCTCAATTTACAGTAATCTACTTATTATTTACAAACTATTATAAAAAAATCTCCAAAAGTTAAAAAATTGACAAAAACGTTTAAACACCCTTATACTTAACAAAGCGTATGGATTCATCATTATTTACAAGTACATAACGCGCACAATGTTACATGCAAGTAGGGCACCAAAATAATAAGTACATTATTTATCAATTAAATGAAAATTAAGATTGCATGCAGCTCCAGAAACTGTATTTCCATGATTTTAATACTAGTTTTAGGAAAATAAATGTAATACAGTCTACAAGGGCTAAAGTAGGATCCTAGACAAACAATTAAGTTAAAATGTACACCTAAAGTGTAGGTCACCACACAAATAAGGCGGAAGTGAAGACTTACCTAAAATATTTACAATTTACAAGACCAAGCAACTCACAAAACAGGCATCAAAAAATCCATGTGCAAATGATTGCTTTTTACCTTTTACCAGAGGTTTACATCTATCTTTGTCCCCATCAAACAGTTAAGCTGGGTTTTAAACAATATGTATGTTCTACTTTACTTTATTTCTTTTTTTTTAAACCTTCGGTACTTAAACTAACCTAATAGATACATAAAAGCTGTTTTTTTAAATAAGAAACTGTATGTAAGTGACTGATTGGTCAGTTTAGATTAATCCCAGCTTGATGAATGCAAATATTCCATTATCATGGCCTTAGCATTACCATAAAAATAAATAATGACAATCATAACAGACTAGACAATAAAAATCGTCTGCAATTTCTTCAATGTTCAATGTTCTTATTCATCACCAACCAAGTGCATTTTCATAACTTGTCAATACATAATTCTCTAAGTGCCACTTGAGTGAGCCAGAGTAGCCACTAACTTTGGGTTAATTTACGATGCAGATAGTTTTATACTGCGCAATCTACTAGTTAGACTGTAACCCAATTTAAAATGGTAACCCTGTATCACACAAGTGGGCCTAACTATCCAACATGAGATCTTATCAAGTCCACATACCAATCCGATACAGTACAATAGTTTGCCCAGGTCTTAATATTGCATTTAGTTTCACTAGTTCATGAAATGAAATAAATACTTGTGATGTTTTAGGAGGGTTTAGTCGATCCCCTAAGCTACTTTATCAGACAGCGAATATTCGCGTTGTGTCATCTACCATGTGAAGGTGGCTTCTCAGTCTTTGATTTTATGGATTACCTCTTACAAGCTCTGTGGTTCATATACTCTTTCAATTGATGACTAAATAAAAGCTTGAAATCTCTAGATCTAAAAGTCATTGTGGGAATAGCCTCCGTGCGGTGCGCGGCTGTCCATTTTCGTTGGCTGTGTGTGTGTGTGGTATCACCCGTAAAATCACAGACTTTGAGAAGCCACCATTACAAGTCATATGGTGGCACTCTTGTTTATTAAAAACGATGCTTTTAATAAACTGATGGCTGATAGTGTAGCTGAGTAGAAAGCAGTAGTGGCGGGGTGCTGGCGTGTCGCTAGGGCTTAAACTTCACCAGGGGTATGTTCTTAGAATGTAGGCACTTGTCACACACCCACTCCGCATAGACTTCTGCCGTCAGTAGCTGGAACGCTGGCTCTGACAGCCCTGTGCAACCTCTGAAATAATATAAAGCTTAGCATTAATAAACATCTTTGCTGACTATTTCTTACAAGTTTGGACAAAGTTATTAAAACTCCCAACAGTCAAATAAACAGCCCTGACCTCACATTAGCATTGCCTCTATTGTGGGTCATAGGAACAATGAGTACCATAGAACCAAAATATTCAGATCATGAGCATATATTTCCTTGCAGATCATATTAAGACTGCAGCAGGAATTTTAACCTGCACCTCATCTGTATTTTATTGCCCTGGCATTAATACAAGCAGGGCATAAGTAATTAATAAGCAGAGGTTATAGTTTCTTACCTGTGGAACCAAAAATTGCATCCAGATTCACACAATATTGCTTGGTCATTATCATGCACTTCTTTGTGACACACGCCACAAGGATAGATGGGGGGTGCATTAGGGTTCTGAGGATTGAACACCATCGGCTGATCAGGAGGGTACACTTTCCCAGCGCTCACTGGCATTGGTTTAGGCCCAAACATACCCATATTCTGCCCCATCCCTTGGCCTCCAGGCCCTCCCATAGCCATACCACTCATTCCTTGAAGAGGCCCACAGTTACCCATGTTTCCAGGCCCCATTCCCATAGATCCACTGCCTCCCATCCCCATAGGGCCACCATGTCCCATGTGATTATTAGAGTATGGTGGTCCTGGTCCCATTGATGTCATCGGTCCATTGCCACCCATGGGGCCACCTCCCATAGGACCAGATGACATTGGACTTCCATGTCTCATTGGACCACAATGCCCAGGCCCCATCCCACCGCTTTGCATAGGGTTTGATGACATTATAGAGTTACTAGGCCCCATTGAGCCATTAGAACAATTGGGGCCCATCGGGCCATTCATACGCGGGACATTCATGCCTGGGCCACCACCCATTGGTCCGTTCATAGGTCCATTCATAGATCCTGCCCCTAGTGGACTATGCATAGGAGGTCCCATGGGGCTGTTGCTCATGTGACTTCCTGCCATGGAACCCATATTCATAGGACTTCCCATAGGCCCAGAAGACATAGGTGAACCCATGGGCATTGAATTCATAGGACTCATGGGACTGCCCATTGATCTTGAAGTTGGCCCCATCCCTGGCCCCATACTGTGGTTACTCATGCCCATATTTGGGCCTCCCATTGGAGACATTCCTCCGTGTGTCATATGCCCCATAGGACTCATGTTACCCATGGGGCTGATTCCTCTTGGTGGCATTTGCTGATTCATTGGGCTCATACTGTGTGGTATTGGACTCATGTGTCTCATTGGAGGGCCTCCCATACTGTGCATAGGGCCCATCATCCCCATTGGACCATTTTGGCTCATCATAGGGCCATTTGAGGTCATCATAGGACCATTGTGAGATACTGTGGATGGGGAATCATCAAAAGGGTTAGATGCAACAATTGTGTCTCCATAGCCGGTCAGTGGGGGTGGTAAGAGATCTTGTGCTGTTGGTGGTGGTTGGGGGGCGAGTGCATTGTTGGCGTTTGATGTTTTCCTTCTCTTTTTAGGGTTGCTTGGTGCTGGCGCTGGAGGAGTCGGGTTGTCCATGGGCGGCTTGAAGTCTGGAGGCCCAAGCCCAGGTCCCGGCATCCTGTACGGAGGCATACCGGCCAGATTGTGACTCATTATGCTAATTTTCAACTTCAGCTCTGCCTATCAGAATAAGCATTATCTTGGTGTCAAAATTAATATTTCAGCATACAAATACAATGCCGAGACCTCTCATCCTGACGAGAGAGCAGAATAACGTGAGTGCAGGTTTGTGTCTATTTCTGTAACAAAAATATTTTATTCAAAACTTCACTCATTAGGTACATCTTGGGGCTTTACTTATAATTGAGATAGCCGACAGATATTACTTTACAATCGTTTGCTGAAATTTACAATAAATGATGATGTTACGAATTCTAGCACCAACCAAGTAACCTGCTACAGCAGCAGCTTGCAAACTTGAACGCGTTTAGAAACAAACGAAGCATTTTTTTATAAAAAGAAAGGAACATAAATGTGCTATAAAACAAAAGACTTACTGCATTATCAATAGTGCATCGGAATAACCGATGATTTTTTTGTCTTTGAGATCTCAAGGCAGGCGTGCAACATACGACAAAATACCAAGAATAAACCACGTTTTCTGGGTCGTATTTGTCTTTCGTCGGAACTGCCTCAACTACTTACTGTTGTAGTCAACACAAAGTCCACGAAAATTACTTATCTAGAGCTGATTTAAAACATTTTTATTTACGACACAATAATCCAAACAACACACGCCACATTCACGAATTTACTTCTGGGTGAAAATTCCGCAAGAGGGCAGCACTTACAGCACAAGAAAGTATTTTTTTTTTAAATTATTTTATTGCTTAGGATTTCGGTATTATTCTTCTACACTTTGTATTTTTTTGTGAAATTAAGAAAAAAACAACATGTTTTCCTTCCTCTCAGAACTATTCTTGAAGTCATACAAAAAACGTATTTTTAAAGTAATTGTGGAATCCGTACTTCATGCACCATAAACAAACCACTATTAGGTTTTTTAGGTGTACGCTAACCATGTAATTGTAAACTTTATTATGAATAATAATAAAAAATGTAGTTCCTACAAGTTTGGGGTTAGATGATGCTGTGTGAAAAATTATCTGCATATTTATGATTTATTGTATATACTATAGATAAATGGCTAAAAACAAACAACATCTTATAAGCAAACGCATACCACGGGTTCTTTAAGTCGCGGTTAAAAATACGACGCCGACGCCGAGACGGTACGCTAAGAACGGTGCACCTTGCGCCTATCATTTCCTTCTACGCAAATTGACGCGCTCACGCTGGCTGGCATGGCTATATCAAAATTATAAATATATCTCCAGTATCTGCTTGCTATCACTACCTCCACCTCATCGCCACCAATTTGCGCGTACCTTGCAATTAGCACTTCGCTCAAATACATTGATCAAGCGAGCGAAGAACTCTCGGAAAAAGTCGAAACTTAGTCGGTGTCAGGGATATGTAGATATGTATACAGAAGGATTGAGTTCTTAACATTGTAAGCCGGTCGATGAGTGATAGTTCTAGCACTCTGTACCTAAGTGGTTGTGTGTCACTTTCTAATATGGTGACCATAACATTAATTTTCTCGGGACAAAAAAAAATACCCTCTCGTGCACGTGCAGTGTATTGACTTGAATTTGAATTTGTGACGACCTCTGTGGCGCACTGGGCGATGACCCGCCTGATACGCAGGAGGTTGCGGGTTCGATACCCACCGCGAGACAAATATGATCTGAAAAAAATTGTCTCGTGTCTAGGTGTTTATAAAAAAAATGTACCTACATAAGAAGTACTCATGAAAACTTCTGAATGATTTTCAACATGTTTTATCACCGCAATATTTCGACTGACAATTATTAGAAATGGCTCCACTATACTCCACTAAGCGAGAAAGCTCAAATGAGCAACGATTAAAAATTTTACTCCAAAATAAGTCTCTCGAAGTCTTGACAAGTTTTCCCTGTTAAAATCGGTGAAGGCACTGACCAACGAGAGTTTGATACGTAATAATTGTACCACAGATATCTTGTACGAATTGGTCAGTCTGTGTTTTCACCGATTGTACGTACGTGTACGGTACAATGGAAATTCCCGTTGTAATTCACTTCACTTCTTGGCTTTTGTAATAACGGGTTTATTTTTTTATTAATTTATGCTACTGTCAGAAATTCATTTTCCGATAGTGGTACTGACAGACTGGTAGACATGATGTATGATTAGTGAACGAGTGATGTCAAATCAATTTGACATCCGCCCGGATGATAGTTATATTAATTTTGAGTATTTTTGAGGTTAGGTGAATTACATACGCGTACAACCTATGTGATATTGTTTACTAAAATTCTGTTTAAAAAGTTGCACTTTGAAGCGAAATGGCTTTAAATAGACTGTTCGCTAGTTTAACAATAACTCCAACTCTTCTTACTAGACGCGCCCTTCATGCATCAGCTGTTCAATTCGCAAGTAAACCTCCACTCGAAAAGCCCAAACCAGGATTAGGCAAAAGCTACAGGCGTATTGTGCATTACCCCGAAAAATACACAGTGAAACCTCTGGAAGTTACCAACCTAGCTGGCAGGGATCCTGTCACAGGTTTGTAACATAATATTAATCTTAATATAGTCGCACAAAATTACATAGGTACTTATTATAATTAGTATTAATATAACATGTGCAAACTATAAAAAAAATGTTTATTTTGCCACAGGAAGGGTTGTGGCAAAAGGTATTGGTGGTGGCATCAAACACAAATATCACTGGATAGACTGGTTACGAAATGGTCCTACTGAAGGGCCACCGCAAGAAGAAAAAGTAATTGAGGTAAACAAATAAATAAAAATGTATGTCAACTGAACACTAGGGTAGAAGATCTAAAATTAAGGTCAGGATCCACTTTATCTAAACTCGCGAGCAGCTGAATCGACTCACCCCTACAAAAAGTACAAAATGTAACTTTTTTCGAAAATGACTTGAGTAATGTATTTAATTTTTAATTTGTTTTGTAGCTTGATGTTTAGGCATACTAATAACACCAATCATTTAAATTCGTACAATGATTTTTTTTAAATATCGTTATATTCGTGAATGCATCAAAAATGCGCTCGACGCGGTAGTTGCACGGGCGCGTTGCAACCTCCTATAAAACACCCTGCAAGCAGTGCATGCTTATCAGTCGCTTACCAAACGTGAACCTAAACACACCTACGCAAGTTACGATCGCTGATTTAAAATTACTATGGGCACATCATCAGAAGAAGCCGCTCAAGTTGTTGCTTTGCTGCAACAGAACCTTAGCCAGCGAGAAGTCGCTCGTCGACTAAACCTGAGCCAATCTGCTGTGTCGAGGGTGTACAGAAGATTCCAAGAGACTGGTTCTTACTCTAGGAGGCCAGACACCAGTCGGCGTAGGCTTACTTCTGAGAGAGACAACCGTTTTATCGTTTCGACAAGTCTCAGAAATCGTCATCTCACTGGTGTTTCTGTCCAGCAGCAGCTCAGAGAAGTTCGAGGAGTATCTATCAGTCAATGGACGGTCAGAAGACGATTGCGAGAAGCGAACCTCATTCCAAGACGGCCTGCCAGAGGCCCAAAATTGACCACAGCTCACCGCCAAGTGCGCCTTGAATTTGCTCGCGAACACATTGATTGGAGTGCTGAGCAATGGCGGTCAGTCCTGTTCACTGACGAGTGCAGAGTGTGTCTACATGGCAGTGACAGGAGAGCTCGGGTCTACAGGCGTCCAGGCGAGCGGTTTACGCAGTGTTGTTTTGCCGAAACAGTAGCCTACGGCGGTGGTTCCTGTATGATGTGGGCGGGCATTTCGCTGGAAGGAAAAACGGAGCTCGTTTTCATCCCTGGTGGAGGCCGAGGAGGCGGTCTGACTGCTGCGCGATATGTGGAAGATATTCTTCTCGACCATGTCTTGCCTTATGAAGGTTTCATCGAGGACGGCTTCCTGTTAATGCATGACAATGCCCAGTGTCATACAGCACGAATCACTCGTCAGTTCTTGGATGAAGTTGGTATACGGACCATGGACTGGCCAGCAATAAGTCCTGACCTCAATCCCATAGAGCATCTATGGGACGAACTCAAACGGAGGGTACGAGCCAGAAATCCGGCGCCTACAAGCATCGAAGAGCTAAAGATAGCACTGGAAGAGGAGTGGGGAAGGCTTCCTCAAGAACTGATCAAAAAACTTATCAGTTCGATGAGAAACCGCCTTCGAGCTGTTATCAAAGCTAGGGGAGGCAACACCAAGTATTGAGATAATAAATCTTGATTGTTAAACATACATTTTCCGTTTTATTTTAATTTTGATCAACCCTATATTTACTCTTATTAACTTAACTTTCATTGACTTTCCATTCAAACCCGATTAATTTAAAAAGTAGTGGGTAGATTTTTACAATAATGGTATCATTTTGAAGCATAAAGATTAAACTTTTAAAAATAAAAGAATTTATGCTCATTATTCCAGCCATTTTTGAAAAAAAAACACTTCGTAAATTTTGAAGGGTTGAGTCGATTCAGCTGCTCGCGAGTGTATTTGGTAGATCATCTAAGGTGGACTGGAAGAAATCACTTTTGTTGTTTTTTAGTCTTCTATTTCTGTTTAGTTTCATATAACTAACTTAAAAATGGATAGAAAGTATTCTAGGATATCAGAGAATGCGGAAGTACTCCGTGACGGGGGGCAAATTTAATCCTTTCAATCTCCAGCCCTGGCTTGGCAGGCAGGTACCTATGTGATTTCAGGGGGGGCATTTGGCCCCCTCTGCCCTCCACTTCCGCGGCCGATACCCATGAGGGAATCCCAGTGTAGGGTCAACTATGTATGTGAATGTAAGATGAAAAAAATAATAATAATAACAGTGCCACTAAAATAACTGTTTTTTATAAGATAATAGAAGATGGTTGCAGAACAGCGCATGTAGCACTAGTGGCTGTGGGCGACCGTCTCAAATACATACTCGCCACAGAGAATATGAAGGCTGGAGACATTTTAAGGAGTTCAAGACATTTGCCTAGAATACCAGGTAAGCACCTTATACTCATTGTACAACATTGACAAAGTTTGTAGTACTTAACTTAGCTGATGTGTTATTTGGTGTGCAATAAAGTATTTTCTATCTATCTATCTTCTATCTATCTACATATTAATGTAGATTTATTAATATCTCATACTAATAAATCTACATTATTATTATTAAGAGGTAAATTTTTGTTTGTAGGGTGTTAATTTTTGGAACTACTGAACCAATTCTTGAGATTTACAATATCTCCAAGTTATATATATAGGCCAAATTGTATGGGGGTAACACAGGGTGCATCTAGTAAATAATAAATATATAATAATAATTTCGATATTTTAAAACTTTTTTGTCAAGCAATACTATACTTTTTTGAAGAACGGTGATATAGTTTGTGATCTGAGGATTTTGTTAATTACTTAGTGAGCTGGTGTATTTTATTAATTTCAGTGAGAGCAAATGAAGGAGATGCCTACATATTAGGAGCTCTGCCAGCTGGAACACTCGTACACAACATTGAAAAGGAACCAGGTATATTCAACATTAGAAATGTTTATAGCATTACATTTAATGCAAACTGAATATTTTTATATACACTTCTGGTTTTCTATCACCACAGCAGTAGGTAGAAATATAATTATATATATATATTTAATAATATATATTTTTTTATATTCATCTATACTAACATTATAAAGAGGAAAGATTTTTTTGTTTGTTTGTTTGTATAGAATAGGCTCCGAAACTACTAAACCGATTTTAACTATTTTTTCACCAAATGAAAGTTAAATTATCAGGAAGTAACAGGCAATAATTTATTTTCAAAAAAATAGAGTTCCTTAAGAAAATTGCAATAATGTAACCCAAAGTAGCAAAATTTTGCTTATAAAATTCATTATTTGGCGTGCGCTGAGAAAACTATTGATGATACATAATAATGATGTACTACATAATTAAAGTACTCATTATTACCTACAAAAAAATCCGCGAGGGCATATATAACTATTATAGTTAAGTCACAATAGCAGCTTTTGTGTTCTAAAATTTAATTAGATCGCCGGTAGAAACAAAAGTTGGTTACATTCGTAATTCTTATTCAAATAAATAGTTTTATCATTAAATGTATTTATGTAGCAGTAAAAATAATATACTACTTTTTAATTAATTCCAATCGGACATTTAATTTCAAAGCTATCACACGAGTATAAAAATGCAAAACGCGAACCGATTGCGTGAAACTTGATAGGTACATAGTTGTTACATATAGCTGTTACATTTATCCCGATATTCCCACGGAAACCGCGGGGCGCAGCTAGTATTATATAAAAATACGATCACATTGGAAAACAAGGTCACAGAAATGAGTGTAATTATATTATAAGAGTGCAAAATGTTAACATATATTTAATAATTATTTGTAAGGCAGCTACAGAGTTGGTTCCAGTGGCCAGTAATAGCTCAAGATAGAGAGCAGTGGAAGGAGGGGAGGCCTTTGCCCTGCAGTAGGAAACATCAGGCTTATAATAATAGTTTTTATTTTTTGTGTTCAAGGTACTGGAGCCCTGTACATCCACGCAGCGGGCACAGTCGGCACGATTCTGAGGAAGCAGGATGACCGCGTCATCGTTCAAATGCCGTCCAAGAGGCAGTTCAGCTTCGATCAGCATTGTATGGCGGTTGTAGGTAAGGTTCCTTATAACGTACCTGCATTTTTATGGTTCCGTACCCAAATAATTATAATAAATAATGCTGGACCACACAGCATCATCTAGCCCCAAAGTAAGCAGTCTTGTGTTATTGTAACTACATGACTGATATACTACACACATCTTATCTAACGTGAAAGTTTGTGAGGATGGATGTTTGTTACTCTTTCACGCAAAAACTACTGAATGGATTTTGATGAAACTGTACAGTAATATAGCTTATAATCAGAATAACATAGGTTACTTTTTTATTCGGGTACCACGCGGGCGAAGCCGTGGGCTGAAGCTAGTAATATAGATAACACATAATGCTCTTTCGCTTTAGATTATGAAAATGTTCAGCGATGGGCTGGCTCGGATTGCATGAGGAAAACATACATGTTATACATAGAATATACTCAAACCCGAGACAAATATTAGCAGATTATAATGACGTATGTGGCGCAGTGGGCGAAAGCCCGCCCTGAGACAAAGGTTGCGGGTTGGATTCCCGCCACGGGACAAATGTTTGTATGATCTGCAAATATTTGTCTCAGGTCTGGGTGTTTTCTATGTATAATATGCATGTATCTACAAAAAAAAGTATATAAGTAGTTAATCAGTCATGTAGTTCCCTTTATACAAGCTGTGCTTAGTTTCGGGCTAGATGATGATGTGTGAAAATGTACAGCATTATTTATTTTAACTGTTGTTTCCCAGGTCGCCTCTCAAACGTCCTCCACGGCTCGACTCCGATCGGGTCCCCGCAGCGTAACCGCTGGCTCGGCAACCGGCCGCGCTCAGGTCTATGGCAGCGCAAGTCCGGTCGGCACGGACGCAAGATCAAACCACCCAAGCCGGTCAAGGAAATACGCGCTGGCGCGAAACAGAAAAACTTCACTGTACGCTTGACTATGACACCTTAGTTTGACAATATTGTATGATTTTTAGTAGTTCGTCCATGGAAGTACTACCACCATACCTATTTCTGCCGCCAAGCAGTAACGCATTGCTGTAATCCGGTTTGAAGGGTGAAATTACAGGCACATGAGACTTTTCATCCGTTATGCCTGAGTCGGCAACGCGCTTGTTCATCAAATGTTTATTTCAGTAACTTAATCTACGTATACATATATGGGAGATCACGCTTCCGTGACAATATTTCTTGGAGACTAAGTTCTAAATTATGTGATACCTTTGGTGTTACAAACATCCATAGGTTACGGTCCGCTCAATAGCAGGTATACTTGTTTGCCACGTAGTTAAAGAAGAGTATGCGGTATAGGTTATTACGTATTCTTCTTCATCTACGTACAAGCCAGTCAAAGAAACCACCTAAACCTAGATTTATACAAATTTAGTTCGGTCTCAGGGCTCAATAGCTAGAGTGAAGGCACTTCTATTAAATCCTAAATTCATAGTCGGGGGTTGAACAGTCCCTCAAAATCCATCATTCAGCATTCGCCTTATGGCTGGGTGCATAAAGGTTGAATTCGCGCTTGAATTTTTACTTAGCGCCTGAACAGTTCCCTAGGGAACCCCTATTTGACTATGAATTCGGGCCTTAGTAAGATCTCTAAGGTAAGTAGATAGTAGGAATACTTTATTGCATTGTATATTTTATTAATATCACAATAGAAGCCACAATAGTACAGATTTGGAATAAATACGATAATGAGAACAATTAAAAATGCGTTTTAACTTCAATGCAACTCAATATCTCGCTCAAACGTAACTAAAACGCCGAGATTTTGAATCTTTCGTCCAGTTTTTTCGCAGCCAATGTTCATTCTTCTTCGTCACCTTCATCTGATAACGTCATGATCTGAAAGGAGATATATTTTTTCAGATAAAAAATAAAAAAATTAACTTAAAATAACTATGTTTAATGGGTCCCACCCATTAAAAAAAGAATTAATAAAATAGGTTCACAATTTGCGAAGATATCCCGTAACATATACACATTTAAAACGGCACAGATGAATTGAGAAACTCCTCCTTTTTTGAAGTCGGTTGAAAAACTAATCA
This sequence comes from Perizoma flavofasciatum, assembly GCA_958496245.1. NCBI lineage: Eukaryota > Metazoa > Arthropoda > Insecta > Lepidoptera > Geometridae > Perizoma > Perizoma flavofasciatum. Next base: position 8,430,196 of record OY292434.1, on the reverse strand, counting down.
TCGATAGCTCGATCCTTGCTCAAAGATACCGTTTCGCTCAACAGTAGGTACCTTCCTCTCGTTACTAATAGGCTACTGTTACATTTCTCTCCCCACACAACAACACATAGGCTACTTTTTATACGAATACCACACGGGCGAAGCCGTGGGCAGAGGCTAGTAAGCTATATTACTGTAAATTTTCATCAAAATCTGTTCAGTAGTTTTTGCGTGAAAGAGTAACAAACTTCCATCCTCACAAACTTTCGCATTTATAATAGTAGTAGAATTTTAATCTTCGGTTCAATGTGCAAGCATGCAATGGCGGGAGAAATGCTATTAGTTTTATAAATTAGAATCCCAAGAAGCTCCCTAGAGTTATTCCCGATTTCTCTTGAATCCCTTTCTTAGGTAGTTTATTTACATCAGTCATCTCCGCCGCTAAATGCAACGCCGTCAAACCAGTGATCTCTTCCAAATAGTTCCCGCTATTGAACACATCGAGCAGGAAATGTATTCCCTCTGCTCTATACTTGGTCAGGACGATGTCGGAGCATGCGATACATTGCTTGAACTTGGCGCATGTGGGCGCAACGGTTTCATATGAGTGGAGGAAGCCGCGGATTGAATGCGGGATCGGACCGAGCACACCTTGCAGGCTGACGTCTGAGTCAGACTCTGATACGTTGTAGACGGCCGGTGCTTGTATTCTGAAAGATAAATATAGCTTTAATAATAATAATAAAAAGCCAAAAAGCGTTAAAGGCATAAATCCGGAAGTAGCGCTTAGTGAAACTTCAGCACACCTCTCGACAGCCTTTAGCCGTTCACACCAACGTTGCCTCTACGCTTCCTATCGTTGGCGGCACTTATGGGACCCTTTTAGTGGCCTATGATTAAATTTGAATTTAAGTCAGAATTGGCAGGGGCCGTTTCATCTTACATAGCCCAGCAACCATTTCATAAGTATGTACTCCTGCAATAGCCTAGTTTATCACCCATATTTACAATAGGTTACATGAGTCGCCATCCACAAAATAACGTTTTTTATATATTGTATTGTACAAAAAGGCTTTAGTGTTGGCTTCGGCTCCACTAATGCCTGTAAAGGCTCCAAGCATAAGCCTGAGATTTTAAATAAATAAAGAGGAATAATAATAATGCTGGACATTTTACACATAGCATCATCTAGCCCCAAAAGTAAGCAGACTGATATACTACTTATTATTTGCTGTTCATACAAACATTTGTCCCGCGGCGGGAATCGAACGCAAGCGTATTAGACCTTCGCCTCTGCTATGACAGCGCCACAGAGGTCGTAAATTGAGAGCGTTAATTAAATTATTATAATACTTATAATTATTATAATTATTATTACGGGTCTTTATCGCGTGAAATGAGGGTAGTTGCTATTCGAAATTTTTATGTACGTATTAACACGTCAAACATCCATAGGTTACGGTCCGCTCAATAGCAGGTATACTTGTTTGCCACGTAGTTAAAGAAGAGTATGCGGTATAGGTTATTACGTATTCTTCTTCATCTACGTACAAGCCAGTCAAAGAAACCACCTAAACCTAGATTTATACAAATTTAGTTCGGTCTCAGGGCTCAATAGCTAGAGTGAAGGCACTTCTATTAAATCCTAAATTCATAGTCGGGGGTTGAACAGTCCCTCAAAATCCATCATTCAGCATTCGCCTTATGGCTGGGTGCATAAAGGTTGAATTCGCGCTTGAATTTTTACTTAGCGCCTGAACAGTTCCCTAGGGAACCCCTATTTGACTATGAATTCGGGCCTTAGTAAGATCTCTAAGGTAAGTAGATAGTAGGAATACTTTATTGCATTGTATATTTTATTAATATCACAATAGAAGCCACAATAGTACAGATTTGGAATAAATACGATAATGAGAACAATTAAAAATGCGTTTTAACTTCAATGCAACTCAATATCTCGCTCAAACGTAACTAAAACGCCGAGATTTTGAATCTTTCGTCCAGTTTTTTCGCAGCCAATGTTCATTCTTCTTCGTCACCTTCATCTGATAACGTCATGATCTGAAAGGAGATATATTTTTTCAGATAAAAAATAAAAAAATTAACTTAAAATAACTATGTTTAATGGGTCCCACCCATTAAAAAAAGAATTAATAAAATAGGTTCACAATTTGCGAAGATATCCCGTAACATATACACATTTAAAACGGCACAGATGAATTGAGAAACTCCTCCTTTTTTGAAGTCGGTTGAAAAACTAATCATCGATAGCTCGATCCTTGCTCAAAGATACCGTTTCGCTCAACAGTAGGTACCTTCCTCTCGTTACTAATAGGCTACTGTTACATTTCTCTCCCCACACAACAACACATAGGCTACTTTTTATACGAATACCACACGGGCGAAGCCGTGGGCAGAGGCTAGTAAGCTATATTACTGTAAATTTTCATCAAAATCTGTTCAGTAGTTTTTGCGTGAAAGAGTAACAAACTTCCATCCTCACAAACTTTCGCATTTATAATAGTAGTAGAATTTTAATCTTCGGTTCAATGTGCAAGCATGCAATGGCGGGAGAAATGCTATTAGTTTTATAAATTAGAATCCCAAGAAGCTCCCTAGAGTTATTCCCGATTTCTCTTGAATCCCTTTCTTAGGTAGTTTATTTACATCAGTCATCTCCGCCGCTAAATGCAACGCCGTCAAACCAGTGATCTCTTCCAAATAGTTCCCGCTATTGAACACATCGAGCAGGAAATGTATTCCCTCTGCTCTATACTTGGTCAGGACGATGTCGGAGCATGCGATACATTGCTTGAACTTGGCGCATGTGGGCGCAACGGTTTCATATGAGTGGAGGAAGCCGCGGATTGAATGCGGGATCGGACCGAGCACACCTTGCAGGCTGACGTCTGAGTCAGACTCTGATACGTTGTAGACGGCCGGTGCTTGTATTCTGAAAGATAAATATAGCTTTAATAATAATAATAAAAAGCCAAAAAGCGTTAAAGGCATAAATCCGGAAGTAGCGCTTAGTGAAACTTCAGCACACCTCTCGACAGCCTTTAGCCGTTCACACCAACGTTGCCTCTACGCTTCCTATCGTTGGCGGCACTTATGGGACCCTTTTAGTGGCCTATGATTAAATTTGAATTTAAGTCAGAATTGGCAGGGGCCGTTTCATCTTACATAGCCCAGCAACCATTTCATAAGTATGTACTCCTGCAATAGCCTAGTTTATCACCCATATTTACAATAGGTTACATGAGTCGCCATCCACAAAATAACGTTTTTTATATATTGTATTGTACAAAAAGGCTTTAGTGTTGGCTTCGGCTCCACTAATGCCTGTAAAGGCTCCAAGCATAAGCCTGAGATTTTAAATAAATAAAGAGGAATAATAATAATGCTGGACATTTTACACATAGCATCATCTAGCCCCAAAAGTAAGCAGACTGATATACTACTTATTATTTGCTGTTCATACAAACATTTGTCCCGCGGCGGGAATCGAACGCAAGCGTATTAGACCTTCGCCTCTGCTATGACAGCGCCACAGAGGTCGTAAATTGAGAGCGTTAATTAAATTATTATAATACTTATAATTATTATAATTATTATTACGGGTCTTTATCGCGTGAAATGAGGGTAGTTGCTATTCGAAATTTTTATGTACGTATTAACACGTCAAAACGGCGAAGAAAAACATCGCGGGGCAACCAGCAAACCCTAGAACCAAAAATTCGAAGGCATGTGACATCGGTTAGTGTTCTTGCAACCTGTCTCATGGAATGCAAAACCGGGTCATGTAGGGCTCCATCTAATTCAATTTAAATTTTGATTTTATAATTTACTAGATTCTGCCCACGGCTTCGCCCTCGTGGTACCAGGATAAAAAGTATCCTATGTGTTATTCTGATGTATAAGCTATATTATTGTAAAGTTTCACCAAAATCCGTTCAGTAGTTTTTGCGTGAAAGAGTAACAAACATCCATCCTCACAAACTTTCACGTTTATAATATTAGTAGGATTTTGCATTTTATTTTCTGTGTTTATAATGTTAATTAAAGATCTTTATCTGAAATAAATGAATAAAATAAGATAAACGCAGTGGGCGAAGGCCCACCTGAAACGCAGAAGGTTGCGGGTTCGATTCCCGCTGCGGGACAAATGTTTGTAAGATTAGCTAATGTTTGTCTTGGGTCTGGGTGTTTTCTATGTATAATATGTATGTATTTACAAAAAAAAAAGTATCTTAGTAGTATATCAGTCATGTAGTTCCCATTATACAATCTCTGCTTAGTTTGGGGCTAGATGATGCTGGTTGAAAATGTCCAGCATTATTCATTTATTGTTTATTATTACAGACGTGTCTCCGAAGCTACTGGATATCCTTACAGGTTTGCGTACTGAGAATGTATCTGAGTATGTTTAGATGGGGTAACACAGTAGTGGTAGTGTTTGTTTTAGTTGTATGATAGGTACATACCTAAGTGGGTGTTGTAGTAAGCCGGCGAGTATTTCCACAGCCAAAGCGGCCGCGATACCCGCTACCCCGGGACGCGTAACCGTACATTGCTGGTCCAGTGTTCTGTCTTTTACTGACTGCAACAAGTTATTGCAAACCTTTATTTATTTATTTATTTTGGCACATGTATTGTAGTATTGTAATAATATAGTTACATTGCCTGGTGCGGTGACGTCATTGCAGAAGTAGCACCCCAACTGTCCGCCGGATACGAGCCTCCTGTCAAGAGTATTCTCCAAGACTGCGGACCCGTCGCCGTGTCGCATCACTAGATAACTGTCGAATCCGAGCGCCGCGTTTATTGCTATCTGCAAAATAACAAATTACTTTTAACATTTTAAAAGTCGAATGATTGACTGAATGAATGAAAATACTTTATTGTACACTATATGATACAAACAAAATAAACAATAATACATTATGATAAAGGGGCGGACTTATCGCTTAAAAACGACCTCTCTAGACAACCTTTGGATGTAGGGGATACTATAATGATTTTGAAGTGGTGATGAATGATCATCATTTGGCCGTATTTTGTGGATATAGTGATATGAGTGTTATTTAAATATTTATATGTTAATATTAGGCATGAAAATATGTATAAAAATAAAGAGCAATAAAAGTATGCGTGGAGTCGTTTAAAAAGACAGTACTCCCATATAAACTTGAACCCCTTTCCATCCCTCAAATTGTGAAAATCTAAAAACCCTGAAACACGGCACTATTTATGCTTTATGTAATTATTTTTTTTTATGTTTTTAACTTTTAAGAACGAATACTTTCATTCAAAATTCCAACCCCCATTTCCCCCCTTTTTAGTGGAAATTTCCAAAAATCTTTTACAACTTTACTTTTCGAGTAGCCGGCTGCGATCCAAGAGGTGCATGTTCAATTTCCGCTTCGGTACAAATTTTTTCATTTTCTGCAGATATTTCTTCTGGGTTCTTACGTTATAAAATAAACCTTTTCCTAAATTTCAGCTTTTATAGACTTACCCTCTGTTTCATAATCACTTGCTAACTTAGCAAGTCGTTAAATCTAGCCCTGTTCTTCTCTAACACTAAACAAAAGATAGAGACTGTCAACTTTTAGAACGCTGCTAAAATTAACGAGCGATTTGAAACAGAGGGTTAGTAGTTTGGGCTGTACGTTGATAGATCAGTCAGTCAGGCACACGATTTTATAAGTTTAAGAAGCTAGATTACATCCCACTATATCCTATCCTACTAATATTATAAACGCGAAAGTTTGAGGATGGATGTTTGTTACTCTTTCACGCAAAAACTACTGAGCGGATTTTGATGAAACTTTACAGTAATATAGCTTATACACCAGAATAACACATATGTTGTTTTTATCCGGGTACCACGCGGGCGAAGCCTAGGGCAGAAGCTAGTAGTATATATTGATAGTTGGTTGGTACCTTTCCATAATGTGCTGCAATCAACGTAGGCAACCACCTGGCTTCTCTCGTGTCCAACAGTAGGAATATAACGTCATGCTCCACTATCGCTTCCGTTATTATCTTGATGCTGTTTATAGTTTCTTCCTTCAGCGATTCGCCGATCGGATGTCCGGGCATTGGTATGTGCGTCACTATGCCGTTTGAAGTCTGGGACACAAAAAAAACGGCTTTGAGGATTGCAAAGGAATTTTCAGCACCCTTGCTCTTCCTCCATTGATTACAAGTATATATATGTAGTAAATCTGTAGGTATGTATCTTAACATACGTTTAATAGGTATATATATATATATATGTTGTAGTTAATATTATTTTATTCAAACAACTATGTACAAGTAGGTATATACAATAAATACAGATGAAACAGCTAGCTGTCTAAAGACCGTTGCAAACGATCTATAGCTCAATAATATTATTTTATTATTATTTGATGTATACCGCGCCACTCACAATCTCTTACTATCCTCTCCGTCCAAAGGTTGTCTTGAAGAGACCGCTTCTAAGCGATAAGACCACCCATTCTACTTTCTTTAGAATAAGATTTTGTGTATTATGTTATTTTATTTAAGGTGTAGAATAAAGTATTTTCATTAATTCATACTAGGTCACCATACTAATCTGCTAACAAAGATCGCATCAGTTAAGATTCGAACAAACCAGTGTATATAGCGTATAAATACATACATAAACTCCAGGTTGCGCGGCGAGCTATTGAGAGTTTCACTACGTGATAAAATCCGAAACGAGGAAATCCGTAGAAGAACTAAATTCACCGACATAGCTCTTATAAGTTAAAGTGGCAAAAGGCAAATTATATAGCTCGCAAAACAGACAACCGCTGGAAAACGCAATGTAGGAAGGCCCCCCCGATAACCCGATGACATCTCAAAGGTGGTGAGAAGTCGGCGGCTTAAGACCGTCCGTCATGGCACTCCTTGGTGGAAGCCTATGTCTAGCAGTAAACATCTACAAGCAGTTGATGCTCTTGCTAGCGCTGTTGAAAACTATATGAATAATAATTACCACGGAAGGTAGAATATTTTTCAGATTCTCTGCCGCGGCCTCTGCCTTCTTTCTGCCGCCGTTCAGGCAGTCGTAGTAGTTGAACAAGACTTGCCTGGTCGGGTTCGAATATGACACCTTGCCGTTGTCCAAAAACGTTATATGACGGAAGCCCCATGCCTGAGAAAAATAATTGTTTATTCGACACGATAGTGGCACATTAAAAGCCTGGACATACTGACGCGGTGGTTAGATGCTTCGGCAAATTTTGTCTATTAACGGAATTACGAACGCCCAATAGTGGTATTTATATAGAGTTGTTACAACAATTATGTTTTTTTTTTCAGTGTTATCGTGAAATGATTATAATATTTCGGAACATTAAAATGTGTTACAACAATTATGATTTTTTATCAGTGTTATCGTGAAATGATTATAATATTTCTGAAAATCAAAATGTAAGTGTTTCAAATTGTTTAAAAGTTTAGTTATTTAATTAAACCAAAAGAATAACTCTCTATTTCATAATCACTCGCTAACATTAGCAGTGTATTAAAAGTTGTCAGCCTCTATCCTTTGTTTAGTGTTAGAAAAGAACAGGGCTAGATTTAGCGGCTCGCTAAGTTAGCGAATGATTATGAAACAGAGGGTTAATATATAAAAAAAAAAAAACTCACAGCAAATTGACTAAAAAAATAGGATGACAAAATTCAAAAATACAAACTGCTATGAAATGTGGCTATTGGGGGTGTTAACAGCTCAATATACTTCCAAATACTGACATTTTTGAAATTGAAGTAGTGGTTTTGTTAATTACCTCTTAATATTATTGAAACAGAGTTGAACTAGTCCTACTTCATTTGTTTGGGAAAAGTAGTTTTTAAACTGTACTCTATTGTATTTTTCCTCTCTTTACAGGCTGAGGCTAAGTGGTTGATAGAACTTTAGTTTTATTTACCAATAAGTTCCTAGCCACATGGCAACCGAGGGTCCCAGCGCCGAGTAAAAGACATTTCGTTTTCTTCATAACATCAATATCTAGGTCTGGTACGAGCCGCCATTTCATCAGTCTTACGTTGAGATCAGAGGACGTGTCTGCTAGTCTGAAAAGAAAAGGATTAGATTTGAACCCAAGATTATTAGTACAGTACTAGGATTATCTCTGATGCGACTTTGTCATCCTTCAAGTCACCACGAGGAAAAGAAATGCCATCGAGAAACATGTAAAGTGCATGTTACGTAAGTGCCATTTTTTTACCCGCGACTACAAGAGCCCGTATATGCGTTTGCCGTAAGAGGTTGTTTGTTAGTCGGTTAGCATTTATTTCTGAAATGACTCATCGGATTGTGGGTTAATTCAAATTCAATGTTTGCTGTTTTTGCAATCGATTTATGTTTTCAAGGAACATGGAAATATGTTGCGTGTATTTATTCATACTTTGCAAAAATCTACTTATAGTAACAATCTTATAGATTCCTCTCCGTCCAAAGGTTGTCTGTCTTGTCGCTTCTAAGCGAAAAGACCGCCCATTGTACTTTTAAGTATTAAAGTATTTATATATAATAAATACTTTAATACTTCTAATTTTCTTGTGGTGTACAATAAAGTATTTCAATTCATTCGTACTTCACAGGGTCCATAGAAGCTGCCATGTTTGCTAGTCGCGGTCCAAAGTTGCCTTTCTCATTCCTCTCCCAGCCTACCCAGCCCACTGCGTCAGGGGAGCCATCCTGAAATGATAACAGGATTTTAAAATCCTCAACTGAAACTTAGAAGTTCTGCAAAATTAATGAAAAAAAATATTATACCTCGTGTGTTCATAAGTCTTGAGACACAGTAAAACTAAAATATTTTTGGAGCTAAGTTGAGTATTCATTTATTGGATATTAAAATTAAAACTACTGACATCTAGATCTGTATTTAAAAATAAATCATTCAAAATGGCCGCCTTTGCATTCAATGCAGGCCTTCAAACGCGTGCGCCATTCATCTATGGCGGCACGAATCTTTTCAATGGGAATCCGTTTCGATTCTTTAATAAGGGTTCGTTTGAGAGAATCCAGGTTTGGGTGAGACTTTCTGCATGCCCTCAGCTCCAATTCCGTCCATAAAGAATAATCCAAAGGATTCAAGTCAGGGCTTGACGAGGGCCAATCTTCGCTCCGAATGAAGCCTGGCAAATTGGCCTCCAGCCAACGTTGGGTAGTCTTAGCTTTATGGGAGGGAGCAGAGTCCTGTTGGAAAACCCAGTATTTTCCAGCGAATAGCGTATCATTTAATGGTTTAACCACCGCTTCCAATATGTCGGTTTGGTAATTTTGTGCCTTCACCTTGACGCCTTGCTGGCAAAAATGAAGCGAAGTGACCCCCTCGTAGGAAACACCCCACCAAACCATCACACTTGCTGGATGATGAGTGCGCTGGACATTGCGTACAGATGGCTGGACGTCCTTTGAACTTCTGGCGTAAACCTTATTGTTCTGCCGGTTAAACTTTTCTTCCACCGTGAAGATCTTTTCATCGGTAAACAGGATATTTTTTGGATCGTGTCTCTTCAATAGGTTCCGACATCGTTCCAGTCGCAATTTACGAAGACGCTCGTTTAAATAATGCACTTTCCTTCGACTGTAGGCCTTTAGTTTAAGATCATATTTAAGTATCCTGTTCACCGGTAGTGTGCACCTCGTGTGTTCATAAGTTTTGAGACGAACTTATTTAATTAATTTAAAAAGAAAGTAATTCATGCAACCTTTTTTAAACTTTTAAAATTTAAAATTTCGAATGTTTTGAATCAGAAAAAATATACATTTGAATATTTGTTTCATTCTCCGTGAAAATGGCGCCAACAAAAGATTTGCGTGCGACTGTAATTTCACTGTTTCAAGCAGGAAAAAAACCAATGCAAGTTTTTAGTGAAATCCAAAGTTTGGGATGTAGTCGGAACTTTGTGTATTATACCATAAAGAGGTACAAGGAGACCGGCTCTTTAGAAGACCGTGGAAGATGTGGCCGCCCGCGGTCTGTAAGGACGCCCGCCAACATCAAAGTAATCAGAGAGCGAATTCGTCGCAACCCTTGCCGGACTCAAAAGAAATTAGCTCTGCAGACCAACATTTCGCGAATATCGGTGAACAGGATACTTAAATATGATCTTAAACTAAAGGCCTACAGTCGAAGGAAAGTGCATTATTTAAACGAGCGTCTTCGTAAATTGCGACTGGAACGATGTCGGAACCTATTGAAGAGACACGATCCAAAAAATATCCTGTTTACCGATGAAAAGATCTTCACGGTGGAAGAAAAGTTTAACCGGCAGAACAATAAGGTTTACGCCAGAAGTTCAAAGGACGTCCAGCCATCTGTACGCAATGTCCAGCGCACTCATCATCCAGCAAGTGTGATGGTTTGGTGGGGTGTTTCCTACGAGGGGGTCACTTCGCTTCATTTTTGCACGCAAGGCGTCAAGGTGAAGGCACAAAATTACCAAACCGACATATTGGAAGCGGTGGTTAAACCATTAAATGATACGCTATTCGCTGGAAAATACTGGGTTTTCCAACAGGACTCTGCTCCCTCCCATAAAGCTAAGACTACCCAACGTTGGCTGGAGGCCAAATTGCCAGGCTTCATTCGGAGCGAAGATTGGCCCTCGTCAAGCCCTGACTTGAATCCTTTGGATTCAAGTCAGGGCTTGACTTTGGCTTGGGCTTTGGACGGAATTGGAGCTGAGGGCATGCAGAAAGTCTCACCCAAACCTGGATTCTCTCAAGCGAGCCCTTATTAAAGAATCGAAACGGATTCCCATTGAAAAGATTCGTGCCGCCATAGATGAATGGCGCACGCGTTTGAAGGCCTGCATTGAATGCAAAGGCGGCCATTTTGAATGATTTATTTTTAAATACAGATCTAGATGTCAGTAGTTTTAATTTTAATATCCAATAAATGAATACTCAACTTAGCTCCAAAAATATTTTAGTTTTACTGTGTCTCAAGACTTATGAACACACGAGGTAGTGTACACCCGAAATAATAACATATTGAAATTAAAGTTAATGAATGGATGAAATGAAAATGAAATTGTTTATATGGACATTTAAGAAAAGTGTCTATTAATTACAAAACAACAATAAAGCCAAAGTTGTTTCTTAATACACAAAACAACAATGTTAGAAGCAAAATTACAAAATAAATATCCATAATATATATCTATGTACATGAATTATGGTTATGGTTATTGGAAGATTTATGATTATCAATTTCAAAGTCTTAAAGAAATTCTAGCAAAAATATACTTTTGGCTATAAGATCATGGTTCAGGTAATGGACATGTTTCTGCATGGATAAGCAGTAATGTACGTAGATATTAATACAAACCTGAGGTAATTTAACTTTGAAGACCAGACTGCCTTCCACTTCACCAGACATTTTACATCTCAGCCCTATCACATTGATTTCTGTACCAGCCAGGAACGGGCAATGCTCTAACATGGCCGCCAAAAACAACCTTAACGGCCATCCTGGATTACTGACGTCACTGGGATCCGTGAAAACAAAATAAGTGCTTGATAAATCTATTTGGATATTCATCTGCTTTATTTTATCTGCCTGAAAAACTTTAGAGAGAGTTTGAACATTGATATTGTCATTCTCTTTTGTGATGATGAAGAAACATTTTTGCGACATGTCTAAGGATTTGTAGGACTGTGATAATTCCTCAAGTTGCTTATTGCTGAAGTGTTCTGTGATGCAAGTACTTTTCTGTGTAACATGGACCACTGGTTGGCTGGGGGCAGGGAATGCAAACCAATAGTAGTAATGGAACTTCTTCAAATCCTGTGAATACAAAATTGCATACTTGAATTTACATGAATTAGTTGTTGACATTTATAAATCCTGGGAAATCTCATTAAAACGGAAATATTTTAAAGGAAGAACTTTTAAAAGGATCAAGCAGAAGATACTGAAAGTTGAATTGATAGAACATACATTCTTAATAATTTAATTTCTTACTGCATATGATAGAATAAAGAAATTCAGCAAGCTGCTAGGCTTGCCAATCCACTCCTTATTCTTGATGCTGGCCCAGATCATTTCACCCACAGAGTTCAAGAAGGCTGCTTTGTCTATACTCTTGAAGTCTTCTATGGTATTCTTATTCATTATTGTTCCCGTCACATTCACATAGAAATGCTCAGATTCTGGAGCCCTGAAAACTTTTTTGATGTTGAAAATAAGTTGGTGCATAGAAATGGCCCAAGTTTGTTTGAAGTAGCACTCTTTAGGGGAAGCCAGCAGTGCATTTCTACAACATGCATTCATAAAACCACACAAATGTGGGATTTGAAAAGCTGTCACTCAAATTTTGTTAAAAAAGTATAGGGTGTGAAAGTGGTGTACTCTTCATTCCAAGAGTGGCAGTGAGCGTTTACATTCAGCTGCATCGCTCAGTTGTTGTCAAGTGCCCCCAACCGAAGTTTACCGATGGAATGGGAGCGTCCACCTCTTCCACCCCTCATGCTTTTTTAAATTCAATTTGTTTTTTGGCTTTCTAAATCTCACACTTATGTGGTTTTTTGAGTGAGTATAGTACTGTTGCATGTGTGGGTGAGAGACCTGGTGGGAGCAAAGGCAGCGACACTTGTCCTAATTTTTCATACACTCTCAATGATAGATCAATGGCACTCACCCACTTATAGGTAAGGCGAGAAGTATACGAACCTGTTGAAAGAAGTGCTGTCCACCTCGAAAACGGTACCAATATCGTCTCTGTACGTGAAACGGCCGTTAATTTGCTTTGTTGTATCGTTCAGCTTGTCGACATCTAGTTTCACCTCCGTGAGAGCGTGCCAGAAAGAAGGGTGGACGAATGACATAAACGGCTTATACTGAATAATTTCCAGCTGGTCTGACGACATTTTTGAGTATTTTCATGGGATTTAACGAGCCAAAATCAAAATTGTCGTAAACATTACAATGATAAATAAATTTGTCATCATATTAGTTTTTTTTTTTTTTTTTTTTTTTATTTACCCTTCTAGGGTAGGCTATAGTCGTATGACCATACTGCCTTGTCTCTCGTAACTTTATTTTCATTCGTGAAAATGTTCAATTTTATGTCTTTCGTATACATTTTATTTGAAGTAAATTATCATCAAAGTACTTTGATGCATCTGAGTGAATAGTTTTGTAGTCAAATCCAAAAATTATTAGTCTTATATTTTCTTTTTTCATTACATTAGTCATTACGTTCATAGTTGTTTTTTGTTATTTACACAAACTTACTACATCAAAATTTGTACAAGATGACTTATCTTAACTTATCCTAGATCTCAATTACAGTACTAATTATGAATTTATATACATGATAAAAAGTTGATGCATTTTTAAGTATATTTTGCACACAACGCGGGACCAAATCAGACTTCTGATAGATCTCAAGGAGGCCATCTATCAGCACAAGGCGCTGAATACTGAAAGACGGACACTCGAATATTATATGATTTATAGATTGGACTTCTTGTGATTGGCAATGATCACAATACGGAGAATCATTCATTTTTAAACGATGAAGATGATAGTTGAGACGACAATGACCAAAGCGCATTCGACAGATTGTTGAGTAAAACTTTCTATTAGTAAAACATTTACTTCTACAGAACCAAGGTATGGAGTCTATCTGAACGTCCAAAGCAGCATACCAAGAACCTTTATTTTCAACATGCGTACAGCGATACGAATGCTTACACCAAGCTTGACACATTCGTTGTCTTAAAAGACTAACAACGTCTGTGTATGGTAGAGAAACATTTGCATCGCCGCTCTCAAGATTGGAAATTGTGTCTGCAAATTTAACAATGGTGTTAGCTAAATAATCTACTTTTTCGTTTCCTTCAACACCTTTATGTGAAGGCACCCACACAAAACTTACTTTAATATTTGCATCAGCTAATTCAACCCATAGCTGTTTTATGAAATAAATGATGTAGTTAGTATTAGCATGCAATTTGTTATTTGCTAAGTTCTTCAAAACACTCATGCTATCACTTACTACAACCCACTCAGTGTGCCCTAAATTACGATTTTTTATATGTTTCAAAGCGCTCAAGATAGCAACAGCTTCAGCTGTAAAAACACTAGCATTTTTATCAATTTTGTGACCAACACCCATATTTAGAGAAGGTTCAAATATGGCAAAAGACACAGCATTATCGTTTTTAGATCCATCTGTATAAACAAATTTGTGATTTGTCCACTTGGACAATATCGCATTAACTTCCTCTTTAGTTGACAAATCATTGTTAATAACTATATTCATTTCTGGGAATTTGCTTAAGAATGATCCTTGATAACAAGGTATATGACTGGATTGATAAATGTTTAGATCATCAAGGGAATGTATAAAACTTTGAAAACCCTGTAACATGAAGAAAGGTTTTAAAACGAGCTGAACATTGGACAAATTAGCCAAAAGACTATTGCTAGAACTGCTGTAAAGTTTCAAGATAAATCTTTCCTTCAGATAATTCAAACGAATAATAATCGGTGGTAGTCTACATTCAATCTGCATTGCATTTATAGGAGTACTCCTAAATGCCCCTGTAATTAAGCGCAAGCATTTATTTTGAAAGACATTAATTCTATTTACAATTTTTACATCAGCAGCATAACAAAAGAAACCATATTCAAAATGACTTCGAACTAATGATTTATACAATGTTAATAAAATCCTTGGATCTGCACCCCAATAGGAACCAGACAAAGACTTTAAAATGTTGAATGCTTTGTTAGCTTTATTAATGACATGTCTAATATAATTATTCCAGGATAAATTATGTGAGAATAAGACCCCCAAAAATTTTACCTCAAGAGATACGGGCAAGGGAGAATTATCATAGTAAATATCAGGCATGGTGGTATATTTTTTGCCAAAGACAACAACCTTCGACTTCAATGGGTTAACATTAAGATCTAAGTACGAAAAATATTTGTGAAGTTTTGCCAATGCATCATTAACAATTTCAGCTACTTGAGCTAAATTTGTTCCCGACACATAAACAACTAAATCGTCGGCAAATTGTAGATTTCTTACACACGAACCTAAAATTAAATTTATACGACGTATATACAAAATGAAAATCAATGGTGACAAGATACCACCCTGACAAACACCTACCGAAGAAAGTCGTGGACCATGAAGGTGCCTATTGTATTTCACGAAAACTTCTCTATTTCTTAAAAAAGCATGAATCCAAGTGATAATTTTTTCAGGAATTCCTACCAGTGACAACTCTTGACAAAGAACTTCAATATTGACACTATTAAAAGCGCCAGAAATATCAAAGAATACAGCAACCAAACGATTGTTTACAGATAAAGAATCAAGTATATCAAGCTGTAACTGACAAATACTTTCACGAGCCGAACGATTCCAACGAAAACCAAATTGATTTGAAGGTAAGATTTTGTTTTGTTCAACATAAAATTCTAAACGTTGTTTTAACAATTGTTCAAATATTTTACCTGCACATGAAGTGAGTGCTATTGGACGATAGGAATCAGTACATAGCTTCGGTTTATTAGGTTTCAAAATTGGTACCAAACAATCTTTTTTCCAATCCAAGGGGATTTCATTATTTTCCCAGAGCGAATTCAAAACCTGTAGAAAAATTCTCAAACTATCTCTATTCAGTTTTTTAAAAAGAATATAAGATATTCCGTCAAGACCAAATGCTGTATCTCTTCTAGAGGCGACGGCAGACGTTAGTTCACTAATTGAAAATTGATTTTCTAAAAAGCTTTTATTTGAATTGGTTTTATTATCAAAATTATATGTATAAGGTCTGTGTTGCACAAAATCAGGAGTATATTTCATTAAAAAATTCGATATCCATGTATAATCTTCATTATTATTAGGATTGTATGTTTTATTATATTTTCGCATAAATTTCCATATTACAGATAAAGGAGTACAACGATTAAAAGTTTCACAAAGAGAAATCCAACTTTTTTGTCTTTCCACCTTCAAAGTAAGTTTTTTAATAGCCCGAAGCCTCTTGAACTTCAAATAGCTTTCTTCATTTGGGTTATATTTAAACTCTAAATATGCTTGTTTGAAATTCAAAACGGCCTCTGAACATTTTTGATTCCACCATGGAAGACGGGGTTTTTTACTAGAATTTTTAGCACAGGACTGACGACAATTTTCCATAGTAATATCTAAATGAAAATTAGGAATAGATTTTGCGACTGCTGTTCGCAAAATATGACAGAAATGCGTATAAGACTTCTGAGGGCATTGAATGTCCATTTCAAAATCAACCAACAATGAATCTACATAATTACAAAACATTTTCCAATCTACGAGTTTATAATTTGGG
This sequence comes from Perizoma flavofasciatum, assembly GCA_958496245.1. Lineage (NCBI taxonomy): Eukaryota > Metazoa > Arthropoda > Insecta > Lepidoptera > Geometridae > Perizoma > Perizoma flavofasciatum. The sequence goes on along the minus strand of OY292434.1, from coordinate 8,413,848 downwards.
TAGATGGGTAAATGTTTATTGTTTAAACAATTAACATTTGAATCAATGATATTATCGCTGAGTAAGACTTTAATTTGTACAGGAAGGTGATAACTAGTACCAAGTGGAATATCATGAACAGACCATTCACAATGGAGTGCCAATGACGGCGAAACCAAAGACAAATCTAGTGCGTTTGGACGCCATGTCAACGAACCAATCGTTGTTGCTTGACCATCATTCAGCAATACTAAATTGTTGTCATCAATGACCTCCAAAATGTCCCTACCACGAGAAGAGTCATAACCACAACCCCAAGTGGTATGGTGAGCGTTAAAGTCACCTGCAAATATGAACGGACCAGGAATCGACTTTATTAATGTGTCAAATTTACCCTTATTGAAAACTGGATAACTGTTTGTCGGGCTATAAAAACTGACAATACTTACATATTTTTTATTAACTGTTAATCGGATACAAATGTTCTGTAGTGAATCATCAAAATATGTGTTTATTTTGGAATAGGCGATACTGTTATGAATTAAAATGGCTACTCCGTTATGATCGTTTCCACAATCATTACGTTCAACGTTATAATGTTTTATTTTAAATGTTTGATAAGATTTAAACCATGTTTCTGAAATAATTGCAATATGAATGTTATTTGAATAAAGAAAATTGATAAATATTTGTTTGTTACTATTAAGACTTTGTGCATTCCACTGTATAATGTTTAAAAAATCCATTATGCAGTTGGAGGAAGCTTGTTACTGAGAGTTTTTTTCAGGGTCTCCCTAATGGACCCTGAATTTATGGGCACATCTTTGTTACTGATCATTTTTGTTATTGTTTCAATGAGGATGTTTATGAAAACTTCTGATTTCATTAAATTGTTGACTTGTACATCAAGGGTCCTTGCCGTCAGCTGCGGAAAGGATTTGGAATTAAAAAGATCCGAGTAGGTTGCCGTCCGGGACTTTACTTTATTCTCCTCGACTTTCTGTTTTTTTAATGGGCACGCGCTTGAAATGGCAATGTGGTTCCCGTTACAATTTTTACATTTGGCATTTTTGGGATCAACTTGGCATTGACGGAAATTATGACCCTCAGTGCAGATGGAACATACTTCCGCATTCTTACAAAATTTAGCAATGTGTCCATACCTCATGCATTTGAGGCACTGCTTAACAGGAGGTATGTACACATTTACCTCATGCCTCCAAGAGTCGAGGTATACATGTTCAGGGAGATTGGTGGATGCAAAGGTCACCGCGACTGCCTGCGTTGGCAGGAAGGATGCGCCACCATCGCCTCTCACTCTGCGCATAAAACGCCTCACCTGGATAACGTTCCTCGAACTTCCGATCAGAGAAAATATTTGCTTGTTAGACATCTCGATTGGGACTGAGGTAAGAACCCCAGTGACTTCGGTATCACCTGCCGGTATGCTGGCTTTGAGGGACAACTGCTCTAATAGCTTCTTATTCTGTAGGAACATGTTTGCATTGTTTGGGAGATCAAATGTGATCCCCACCTTATATTTGTTGATGGACCTTAGGTGCATGACGCCCGAAACACCATGCTCTCTTAATCCTTTTGAGAGGGCCATACGGTCCCTATCATTGAAGTATGTGTCGTCGGTATTATGCGTGAGAAAGACAATAAACTCACCTTTTTTTGAATCTTCAGGGTACTTACGTGAATATCCCGAGACCTTAAAGACTGCATACTTATCTACGCCTTTGTTTTTGGATGAATCCGCTGCTGTCAATTTGTCTTCGTCTGAATCTGAAGACTCAGAGTGCGATGCTTGCTGCGGTCCATCTGGAGGAGGTGGTTCCTCCTTTCTTCGTCTTTTCTTCGCCATATCGGGACACTACTGTTGGCCACACAGTTGACCCACCTATTTATAATTATTCCAAGCAAATAACAAGAAAGATTTGCCCGGTTTTGAAAAATATAAAATATTTTTTTCGAAAGACGCGCCTTCTCGTTTTTGCGGTTCCCGCCAAAAAAACTCATCATATTAGTCTGTGGTTGTGGTGCACAGATTAGGACTAAGGTGGACTTTTTGAAGACTTTGTTTGTTTGTATCAATCAATGTCACTTTTTTACTTAATGAAAGCTTGATCAAGCTAAACTATCTGCGTTAGTGTTATGGTCTATAACCGGAAGCGGATGCCCTAGAATAGCCTACTTGGTCTACCTACTGAACTGGCCGCTGCAGGCTGCATTTAAATCATTTTGTTTTGTTGCCAATTTTGAATAATAAATACATAACAATTACTTCAAGTCAATCAATTAATTTACGTGTCAATGGCGTGTAAATATTTTTTATATTTTATTCGAAAATAAATTTTACACAATCATTTTAAGTTTACCTCAATGTAGGGGGAGTTTATTTATTTGGTTCAGTGTTATCGAAATTATTGTGGACTGATTCGTAAGTAATTTTCACTATTCAGAATGTCTATGACATTGATGATTATCCTTTGTTATCTGCTAAAATCATTGTGTCTCGTGCCTTTTTCGCGTAGGGCCCAGAAAATATACCTACCTAGCCTTTCAAAATAGGTAGGTAAGTGTTCTACCTAGGTACCTTTACTTTATTAGGTACGTTTTCAGGTTGATGAAGTGAAGTATATTAGATAAAAGGTACCTACACTGCTCGTTGCACTGCGACCTCAGTGACGCTGCGGGCGGCTGAGAAGTAATAGGTGCGAGTTCGATTTTCGCTGTAATTTGCATGTTCTGCAGATATTTGTTGAGGGTCTGTGAGCTGTGTTACCACGGTACTCGTAGTTCCTGATTCCCACTATAGATACCGGGAATCCTAATGTGAGGTCAGTAAAATGTATATAACTGTAGGGTGTTATTTATCTGTTTCAGACTTATTTTCAACAAAATTTTAACCTGATGCGAAGAAATAACAGGCTATGGCAATAAACTCATTTGACATTCCATGTGATAAAACTAACCCAAAGTCGCTTTCTTCTGCAAACAGCTCCAACTTGTCATCTTGCAGATTAGTCAAAATTAATTTCGCTACTGAAGGCAGTATCTGTAGTGCTGCAAGCAAACGTGACAGAAAGAAAAACGCTGATACAAAATCCCCTTATCTTAATGGTGATAACGTCCATCTGCTCTCCCAAGTGACAGAGAAAACTTTCGTTCACAAAAAAGGCACTACAGAGTTTGTTTCATCATTTCCTCTAGCCGTCAATATATATAAAGCAAATTCTGACGAATTTAAGAGTTTGAAAAAGGCAAACAGAAAAGCTAAGAAATCTGTGTTGACACTCCCAAATGATCAAGCTCCTATGCCTAAAACATGTACAGTTAGTGATATGAATGATTCTGAATACTTCAACCAAGATGAGCACAGCAACAAGTTCAAAAAACGTAATCTCGTTTCTCGAAACCGAAAGTCTAGACCGAAAGGCAGAGATTATGAGTTCTACGACAGAGATGCCAGATACTGCTCTCAGATGAATATAAATTTGGACTGCAGCTCTACAGATATGATACAAGAAAAAAGAATAGGAAAATCTAACTATAATGTTGGATCAAACCAAGAGGTCGTAGATAAGCCGAACCCACATGATGTTTGGGCAGTTCTAAGGAATATAAATCGGTTCCAGTTCAGACCATCGCCCCCTATGTCCGAGGACAGTTTTATTACTCCTAAGAAGAAGAAAGGAACCAAGCGGCGAACTAACCGAAAAGATATGCGGTAACAAATTTTAGAGTAGAAAAATATTAGGTATTTTAGGTTTGTTGTAAATCTATAAATTAGGTATCTACACGATCATTTGTAAATTTCAGTGTCGTTGAGACTTGTCGGACCGAAGAATTCGCCTACATATCAAGCTTTGAAGTAGATAGCAGATCTCCACATAGCTTTTCAAAATCGTCGAGTTTTGATAGAATTACAGTGATAGACAAACAAGACGAGTTTAGTAAAATCTGCAAAGAATTGGAAAAAAGTATGCTTAAAACTAAGAATTTCGTGAGTGGTACAAATAATAAACCTCAGAACAGAAATCAAAACAATAAATCAGTAAATAATAGACAAGTATCGAAAAATAATAAGAGTATTACACAAAAAGCAAATAATCCTAAGATGTTGGCACTTGAATACAATTCAAAGAAACAATGTAATAATAACTGTGGAGATACTAAACAAAATAAAGTTCGGGGAAACAAGGATTTTGCAGCTTTAGGTAGTACTAAAACTGAAGATTATCCCACGTTGAACGAAACGAATGGCATCCAACTTACGAATGAGATGAACATGAAAGAAGAGGCTCTTGAACAAGAGTTCATTTACTCTGGAAATTCCGGATCCAGCAAGGCAGCAGCTAGTAACGAAATAATCAGCAAAAGAGGTAGCATTACGTCTTGCACTTGTTAGGTGTAGGTACAATTAATTAATGATATCTACTCGTAAGAAGTCCTATTAATAATATTATAAACAGTTTCAGGTAAAACAAATTTAGCTTCAGACGATTTCCACAATCCATTCAATGGAATAACAAAAGTTATCTTGAGCAAGGGGCCAGCTATTCCTCATCCTAAAGTGCCGGAGCCTTCAAAACGAAAACGCCAAGTTTTAAACCTACCCCCGAGTCACCCAGTCATATCAAAACCCACCATCAATACTGTAATTCCGAAACTAACGCAGACCGATATAAAACGACGACTCGCGAAGCTGAAATTTCCCATTGTTGTTTTGGGTAAAGATCAACTCAGTTCGAACTACGAAGTACCAAATATAGAACCAACACAGTTCAACGGCTTGAATGAACAAGTATGGCCGTTCATGGTGCGATGGCAAAATGAGAATAGCACTAAACTAGAAAATACACCGAAAACTAAGATTGACAGTTCACAGAAAAAGAAGTGCAGCCCTGAAATATTAGAGTTCAATAAGATTCAGAAGATAAATAGAGGATTCATTTCTACCAAACAACTAAATATAGATAAGAAGGCGACTAATGATGCCAAGAATAAGAACACAAGCAAAGTGGAACAGAAACGAATAACACCCCCAGCTGAACTTCACCAGCAAACCCAGCCGATAAAACCTAAACCTATTCGTCAATTCAAAGAGAAAATGCTAAAATTACTTTACAAAAATTCATCAGTTCAGAACTTTGCTGGTGAAAATAGCAAACCTGGTGGATTTAGTGATGTAAAATCAAAACACGCTAGTAAAATTACCAGAAACAAAGTTGACGCCAGCACTGATATGCGCATTAGGACTATTCCTAAAGATGGGCCGCGAAATCTAATGACTACTCCTGGAAAGGCAGTTAAACAAGCACCCACGACAAAACAACCGTGGGCTAAAGCAAGATGGGCCAGCGACTTCATTGATAATGTTATAAGAAAGATAAAAAATGGCGTTTACTACACCCATGAGTCCAAGCTTCCAAATCAAAAGCATAGCCTTGGTAAGTTTTGGTTACAGTTGCTTCATGTCACAACTGTGACTGTGCCTGCCAACTTAACTAACTTACAACTACACAATTACATTATTTTATTTTGCAGAATGTAAAGAAGTTGAAATACAAACGGTAACAACGCATACTGAAACTAATCCAATAATGCAATCAATTTCAAAAATAACCATAAAAAAGAAAAAAGAACCTCTATCGATACCGGGTTTTGATGATAATATGCTGCCTCCTCTGGAAATTAAAACTATGAATAAAAATGAGATTTCAGTGAAGCACTGTGTAACGAATATCGTGTTTCATTTTGACGTATCAGTGCCGAATGAGCCGGTTATAAACCTGAAAAGATCATCTTCTTTTATACCTCTAGATGTGTCGGAAAGTCAAACGAAGATCTTCAAATGTAAAACCTCAATAATGAACGCCATGTTGCCAGCAGAACTTTGTAGCATACTTCCAAAGATGATGTGGAACATTATAGAGTCCGGTAAAACGTTGGCGCTTCCGCCTGTCCCTGTAGACAAGTCTGCATCGCATCTGTCGACAATATCAGAGATTCGTTGTGAGAGCCCTGAACCATTCAAGCTTCCTTTCTTTCCACACTTGCGATTGACGCTTGAACTACGACAATTAATCAACGGACTATATTCAAGCAAGAAAGTTACGAAACGCAAACATACCAAAATTGAAGCGAGATACGACAGACTATTGACTGAAAAGTTGCTACCACGGTTGTCAAGAAGCTATCTCTTCGACTGTATGGTGGATCCAAATTCACCTTTAAAGCCTTCTTTTCCAAAACAGACTAATTTGGCTCCAGTAAAAGACTTAATTTGTAAGAACCAGTTTATTAAGTGCATGGCTCTTCAGACATACCCTGCCAGAAATTGCACACTAGTCCCAGCATTTAAGCCGGTCGATCTGACTAGCTTTTTGCGAAGAATGAGCAGTTACGTAACCACTAATATGTTTCCATGCTCACGAGTTTTTAACAATTTCTTTGATAGGAATATCACCATCAGTTTGATCACGACAAACTCTCAAGGCCTTAAAGATACACTATCAATAAATATCAGCAAATTCATGATGGATACCAAAGATGTTTCAAAAGATTTTGGCAGCACGTTCGAAACCACAAACCAAAAAGATTTGCCAGCTATTCAATGCATTGCGTTAAAAGCAGCTTCCGAAAAAACCGCATTCCGTCAAAACCATGCGCTCGTGAGTAACAAACCCAAGCGGAAAGGTTTCATAAAGCTGTACCGAAAATGCAAATCTACTTCAAACATCTCTGACGAGAAAGGAGATAGAACCTCAACTTCTCTTAGTAAAATTACAAATTTGGACGAATTCTTCCAAGCACTTGGCACTGCCAAGATGTTTTCTAGGGTATTTGACAATCTTTATGGACATAAGATACTGTCGTCTATAAAAGAGGTAAGACTTTTTGAGATTTCAGAAAATCTGTAGGAAAAGCTTCTTACCATGGTCATTTGCTGAATCATGTATTCGATATAAGATTATCAGAAAAAAACTCCCATAATCAGTCACAGCCACATACATACATAGTCCAGATCCCACACTAAGGTTCCCTGTATCGGGGGTATCAAAAACTACGAGTAATAAGTATAAATATCTCTCATGTAAAATCTGTTGCTTATCAGCCTAAGCTATATGAAAGCCTTCGTTTACACCTGTGTGACATTTTATTTTTCTTGCTTAAATTTTGCTGCCACAATTTTCTGTAAGCTTCCACTTCTATCTACTTAAAGCATTATTTTCTTTACAGCATTTTCCCGATCGAAACAATCACACCTGTTTTTGCACCTAAGAATATAATAAACACAGGATATCATTATTCTAATTTAATACCTTTCAGATGAAAAGCTGGATAACAGATATCAATCCCACACAAGCCCTTCTAGTACTTTTGCTTATGAACAAAAAAGATACGCCGAATTTGGTGCGATTCAGACCAGTATTACTGCAGGGCATTGCAGTCAATAGAATCACTCGAGCCAATGAGTTGGATATGGAGATAGAAGTCATTGAGAGGGAACATCTGAATAGATTATCTCAAGTACGGTCAAACAAACTTAATCAGACATCACAATGTAGGCTAGAGTTCACCAACACAATAACGAGTGGTTAGGTCCTAATCAAAGTTTTTTTTTCAAAGACAGAAATCTGTCATCATAATCAATTGACTTGACCGTTCAGCCGTTCATTTAAAAAGTTGGTGAACTCAAGCCTAAGAAGGCCTTACTCATAACATTTTTTTAGGGTTCATTACCTAAACTTCTATTATAATATCTGTGCTTTAACGTTGCATTCTCTTACTGATGTCATTTTAAATTAAACAGTTGATAAAAAATATGTTTATGTGAACAACTGTTTAAAACATTTAATATAAGGAGGATAAGGGTTATCTTAATTTTTCTCTTTTATTTTTGCTTATTTTTTTTCATAAATACACCTATGCAGTACGACGGAAAAACTTATTTGCCGGAGTCTGCTGAAAATCAAGACAATCTGCTAGAAGAGTTATGTTGGATCGCCAAAACTACTGTAAGGATTTTTTATATCTGCTATGTTCATAAAAAATCACAATATGCATCAATCATCCACATCCCTATAGGTACAACACTCATAAACAGAATTTAAACTACAAGCTTATTTTATTTTCTTGTAGGCATCGGACTACCAAAGAACATTCGACGAGTCTTCCGAAAAACTATTGAAGTCGCTTCTAGAGAAACGGAAAAAACTGAATCCCTCTTACCTTCGAGTGATGGCACGATACGTGGGCCTTGGACTCTTGAAATCGCCGATCAAACATTAATTACCTACACGCGCTATCGGCTAAAATTTTAAGTAAAATTTAAGTGACGCGGATAATTCCTAGCTAAGTATTTTTTTATTCCAAAAACTATCGTGAACTTAACTATTGACTATATTGAATAGCTATGTATTTATTTTATTGATATTGGATGCGGATTTTTTAGGCAAGATTTTAATTTATTTTAGAAAGTTGTGTATATTATTATGTACTTACCTAATTATTCTTACGTTTTGTATAATAAATTATTTACTGTTGCGATATAATTTGTCTTTTATATTTACCGGCTGCGCCATAAGAGTATTTGGTATGACTAGGCAATGAGGGCTTTTCTATTCAAAAAAACAACTTTCTCGTTAGATGCCATTGACTATACGAGAGCATTACATAGCGATTCTATATTATACTTATTTAGAATAGGTTCTTGGTGCTGGCTGGTCAAATTCGCTTTATTAATATGACCTATGTGATGGTGGTATTGTCTTGAAATACGGCGGAGTCTGCTCTTTATAGTGGGTGATAGACGTACGAGCTTAACAATCGTGAATTTTTAGTGTTCCGTTATCAACAAGGAACCCTTACCTCTTCTCATTAGGAAACATGGTTTAAGTTTAATAAAAACTCGGGTTTACTCTAGTTTTTGAAAAATGATATTAGGAAATGAGGTTTAAGCCAAAAAATCTGTGGTTTATAACTAAACCAGCCAGCCAGCCCCCTAGTTTTAGTTTTAACTGTCTGTCTTTATAGATATGAATGTAATTGCTCGTTGTAGAATAGAGGTTATGTTTGTGCACCTTCGATGATTCGTGTTTCCTAAACGACTTGAATTTGATTGACGATAGAAGATTTTGATTGTTGCGATTTAAAGGACATTTTGGCGTCTTAGTCGCTTACGTTTCGTTTCAAATAAATAAGGAGAGTATCTCCCCTACACGTATGATGATCTCGTCTATCCAATATGGTGTGGAGTGTCGTTAGCTCGCGGCGATGACAGACATGCGAGCCACCGCTGACTACAAGGAAGAACTCATGTAGGATCGCTGACGGACTTGCGCGGCAGTTTTAAAGTTCACGTACTTAGGGCGACACATGAGCGAAATAGTTCGTAGAGCCGCAAGTACGCGTACGTCTATCATCCACTTTAGACGGCTGTTTTCAATCTTACAGAACGCGGATCTACCTAGCGCACGTCTAAGCATTATATCGAAACGAGCGGTATTCCAAATTACACAACGATTAGCTGGAAGAGAATGCTATCAAGCATTAAGTTTAACTATGTACAGTACTTTTAGAGGAAATAATTTGTAATGCTAAGAGATGTCTTTGATTCAAGGTGGCCCTCATTTCCTAATTAACTTAAAATTTTTGGATGGATTGATGGATGATTGGACGTAGTTAATTACTTCTTTTTCTACAAACAAACTCACGCCTGTTTCTCAGAGGGGTAGGCAGACGGATTTCCACTTGCTATGGATTCCCATTTCTATCTGATGAATAAAAGATAATAGTTTTTACATTTTTTTTATTGTAAAGAGTAGGTTACTTTTGAGGAGCGCTCGTGCTGGAGCTCTTTGAATCCCGCATCGAAGCTGAACGCCGACGTTTGATTTCTTCTGCGCGTTTAGCCTGTGGACAAATATCTAAATTTAGCATCTCATTAACAAAAGGTATGGCAGAGAGACACAAAAAGGTATAATTTAAGTAGATCAATTAGTGTTCTATAATTAATTATGTGCCTTATTGTTTATTTGCTAACCCTTTCTAAAAGCCTTTCTGTAATTTAGTACTGGTTTGTTGCTGTATTAATATCTCAACTCATATTAACAAAAAAGTTGAGGGGTAAGATACAGCCTTTACTATTACAGTCCAATATGATTACCACAAAGTGTTGTGGTGATATGATATTGACTGTGCTTTTAAGTAGAAGTTTACTGATTATCTGTCAAGCTTAGGAAAGATTTTCTTATTTTACAGTAACCAACAGGTGGGCCGTAAGCTTGTTTGCAACTTAAGCGGTATAAGGAGTCATGCAAGGAACTCTCCTTAATTGACCACAGGCCACTTCAACTCTTGATTGGCTAAGTATAACTTGTGAACCATAAAAGTAGTTTGCTTGCATGTATTATGCCTTCTAAAAGCGGATTCTTAGCTTTGCCAGTATATTTAGCTTTGCTCAGGTTATTTTGCGAATTACCTTTGATTCCTTCTTCCTCTGGGCGAGTAGCTTGGCGTAATCGGCCTCGGCAGACTTGCGTTTTTGCAGACGCTTCTTCTTGAGCGCAAGACGGTGACGCCTGCGCTGCAGGACCTCGGGCGTGACTAGCCTCTGGATCCTGGGTGCCTGAAAATACGAGCAAAATGATCATCGTCTATGTAATGCCATGGCGTTCTTCAGGACCACGAATTGTTTATTTTTTGCTTCACTTTCTTGGCTACTTAGCTTAGGTCAATGACTAGCTAGAGAGGTATTCAATTCGACAAACATAAGAGTTTAGTGCACTCTGCTATGGTTCTTTTCACACTGGCCTAAGGCCAGTGTGATTGGTGTGTTGGTGTACCAAGCATTTTTTAAAGTTCAAGTGTTCAGCACCTTGTAAAAGTAGACAGACAAAAATGCCTGAATCTTCTGCTCGGTGCCGATATTATATGCCCTGATGCTGCTGTTTCCAAGTCATATGACAGTTGGTTACAATATTGAATCAGGGGGGTTTCTTACTACTAAAACATGGATGCAGCTTGCAGACTTACATCTTCATCATATAAATGGCGTAAAATAGGCGACCTGACCTTATCTTTGCTGACCTAGTGAAATTTTGCCTGAAGTTACCAATACTCCCAAGAAAGTGCCAGTGAATATGAAAACCACAATGTGTGTTCACACATTGTTGTTTCATATTCACCATTCACCTATTGCAGCGCCCTCTAGACTTGTGATATAAGCAATCCAAGAACCACCCTAGAAGTCATACAAAACAATTGTAAAAAAACCACATAAAACAGACTAACACAAATAAACAAATTCTTATCCCAAAGGCACATTCAGGCTCCTTGCATTGCAGGTAACAAATCCGCATTCCCTGACCATTACATCAGATTTGTCAAGAAAGTGGTTAAATAATGTACCTTATATCTGGGTTTAGCATTTTCCTTGCCCTCCTTGGCAGGCAACAGACGTTTGACGACGTAGCGGCGGACGTCATCTTCCTTGGTCAGGTTGAAGAGCTTTCGGATCTTGGATGCACGCTTAGGACCCAGACGGCGGGGGACGTTGCCGTCGGTAAGACCAGGAATTTCCTGCAATTATAAATGGAACAAATAGGTTTTAGTAGGTCTTTACTTCAAGCATTAACAACAATAATCATTGATCAAAATATAAAAGGTTGCTTGCAAAATACTGAATCATGGAGATGGATTACAACATTTTGAAACTCAATGATCTATTATTGATATTGGATGCAAAGATAATAGAGTTCTCATAGTAATTATTTTGTCAAATAGAATTTGAGCTTTCACAGGCTGACTATACAATAATGATAGATATTTTACATTTATATTCATACATCTCTTCAGAAAACATGCAGTATGTCTCCTGAACATCTATTATTTATTTCATTCAGTTTCAGATTTTATGGCTAATATTATAAAGCATGTTTGGTGTATTTGTGCCATTGAACAACAAATTCAGCGGTTATGTAACACACCAGTTTGTTATACCCTGCCGCATATAATTACACACATTTGAAGATGTGTGAAACAGTAAGAACAGGGATGATAAATATAGAACACACAAGTACCTATGAACTGAATTCTGCTGAATGACAGAAGTTGAATTTTTAATACCACAAACAGATTCAATTGCAAATAAAAAAATATATTTATTTTTGTCAGTACCAGTGCCATCACTTCGAAAGTGGAATAAATCCAATAAGTCTTTATACAAGATCATGAGAGCTACTTTGCACAAATTAAAAAAAATATATCAGTCGTTGTTAGTCATTTTATTATTCCTGAAGTCAATTCAATTCAACTTTTATTTATGGCTTCTGTGGTAAGAGTTGCCACAATTTTGCCAATGTCGTGTCGACAAGATTTAAAAAAATAAGGCGATGGAGAGGAGTTTACAGAAATTTGACCGGTCTAAATAGAGGGAGACTCGAACAGTTTTTTTAAACTATAAGTTGATTTATATAAACCTGATTCCTGAAGTCACAATGGTACTGAAAAGTTATAAGGATGGCTGTCAAAACTAGCTTCATGCAAGTAAAGCCCTGATAAAAGCTAGTTTTATCCCTGGCATTCAACTAGCTTCATGCTAGAAAGTCACAACTATTCCTGGCTTATAATTGGCTTCATGCTAGTAAAAGGCCCTTACAATCCCTGGCATACATTGCCATCTAACTATTGGCATCATGAAATTAACCTGACCGATCTACCAAAAATGTAACAAAAAACCTCTCACTGACATCTAGTTTCTGAAATGTTTCATTTGTTTCTTTTCAGAAACCATTTGTGGGATAAGTGTATTTATGGTTGGAATATCTTACCTGAGAGCCCTTGCGGACAATGACGAGGGCCAATACAGAGAGGTTAGCATCAACAATACATCCACGGACGGACTTGCGTTTCCTCTCACCATCACGGCGGGGTCTGTAGCAAGAGTGGCCCTTTGACATCAACAAACGGACACGGCCTGTAAATAACCAAGTTTTTTAAGCTATATTTTTTTATTTTATATCAAGTCAAAATGTTATAGCGTATCAATTAGCATTGGAATTGGGTGCCCCTACACATTATTGTTTTGCTCAGAAATATAAACTGTTCAGCACCTTGTAAAAGTAGACAAACATAAGTATCTGAATCTTCTGCTCGGCGCCGATATGATATGCCCTGATGCTGCTGTTTCCAAGTCACATGACTAGATCACAATATAGTATCAGGATTTTTACAGAAAGTATTCATTTCCATTGATTACTAAAATAATAATTATGTTATGTAGAATACAGATCTAGTGTTACCAACCTAACTATTGAAGACCTTAAAGCTCAAGTCCAGTATTGTGGATTTGTGCTATTAGATTATACTCTTGACAATTCATTACATACCTTTTAATATTTGCAATTTTTCAGTCTCCCCTTATCATGCTGCCCAACCTAACAATATCAACTCAATAAATGAACTTATACCATCATATATTTCGATTTGAATTGAGAACTAACTTTAGTAGCAATCATAGATCTCGACACCACATGGTGATTATGCAAAGTTTATTTGAAGAGTATAGAAAATGTATGTTTTAAGAGAATTATAAAGATTAATAAATAATATATAACTGATATCTGTAGAACATGCGAACATTCGTTCCCTAGGGAATCGAACCGGCACCTCTTGTTTCAGTCAAACAATTAACTTCCGGGAGACAAATTTTCAGTTATTTGTTTGGTACTCACTGTTGGTTAGAACTCCCTGCTTCATGGGGAAGCCCTGCTTATCGTTACCACCAGCAACTCTGAGGACGTATCCCTTCCATTCATCTCCAAGCTGTTCAGCGTCCACTTCTGCGCCCATGCGCTTCTCGTAGAAAATACGGAGCTTGTGCTCGTCTACCACTTCGAATAACTTCTGACATCCCGTTGCCGGGTAGGAAACGTTCAGCTACAAAAGAAATGAGGTTATAATCACAATCACAAGTGACTCGAACCACTCGGAGAACATTATAAGCGCAGCTATTGACACACATGCATAGAGATAGAAATGTAAGAAGTTGAGGATAACACTGAACGTAAAACACTTTTAATTACGGCATGAAAATTTACTCTGCCCAACACGGTAAACTATATCTAACTTTTTCACACAGATCTTGAAGGGAAAATGAAAAACTACTTTACGGTATTATAGTTATATGTTTCACAAATAAAGTGATGCCATTATTTTAGCGTAATTTAGAGTAAAAATACGAAAGTTTTAGTGAGAACCTTCATGACTGCGGTCAGCCGTTTATCACGTCAGCCATGAAAAAGACCATAAACAAATGTAGAGTTGTGTACTAGAGTTGTGTTGATATTTTGGGGCAATTTTTAATCTGTGTTTTGAACCACGGTATTTATGGTTTCTATCCGGGCCGACGACTGATAGCTGGCGAAATATCTACAAAACATGTTGCAACTCTGTTTTCGGTTGAGATTAAAATGAATTTATATATTTGTGTCAGGTCTGGGTGTTTTTTTAAGTATAATATGTATGTATTTACAAAAAAAGTTTATAAGTAGTATATCAGCTATGTAGTGCCTATAACACAAGCTCTGCTTACTGTAGGGCTAGATGATGCTCTGTGAAAAATTACCAGCATTATTATTAGATTTGAATATAGATCAAGAGTCAAAAGATTGGATTCCCCCTTCTACCAGTCCCAAAGTTAGGAATCACAAAGTTACCGAGATATTAAATTTTTATATTTTAAGTACTGGTAAACGCAAATAAGATCAAAAAGATACCTATGAAAGAAGCATCTACAAAGACGTTGAATAGGTTCGACGAGCGACAACTCGCTTGTCACTCGTCGATAATACGCTTTGTTTAGCGTGTTTGTGTATTTAAGCTCCAAATTGATTAAATGATTGGTTGGATAAGTATTTGTCTGACTACAAAATTAAGATGTGAGTGTAGACCATTCCAGTTCTTGTGTTTCTATGTTCTCAAGTGAGCTGAGTAATGTTGGATTTATAATTATTTGATTGGGGACCATTTTGGTTCTGGCACTCGCCGGCTGCTACCAACGCTACCACGGCACGCTTCGGTCAACTCATGCAGCTGAGAGAGTGATATGAGGTTTATGGACGCCGCGATCGTTTCACGACCTTTAGCGTCTGAAGGAGTGAAACTGAGTCCAGCTCATAAAGTAGATTAATGTAGAACAACATTTTCAGGGCTCGCTTTTCTTGCCAATAATGTCTTAGCGTTGGCGAGGCTGATGGTCACTCCTAAAACCAATTTAATACTACCTTAATTTCATGTCATCACGAAGAGGGTCTTTAAAATACTTTTAAAAATCCTACTTTACTATTATAAACGTGAATGTTTGTGAGGATGCATATTTGTTACTCTTTCACGCAAAAACTACAGAACGGATTTTGATGAAACTTTACAGTAATATAGCTTACTAGCTTTTGCCTACGGCTACGCCTGCGTTGTACTCGGATAAAAAGTAACCCATGTGTTATTCTGATGTATAAGCTATCGTTTTTGCGTGAAAGAAGAGCAAACGGTCATCCTTACAAACTTTCGCGTTTGTAATATTAGTAGGATAGGATAGGATACATCAGAATAACACATAGGCAATTTTTTATCCGGGTACTACGCGGGCGAAGCCGTGGGCAGAAGCTAGTAACAAATAAAATCTTTAAAAATTATGGAAAATATTGTAATGGAAAGCACGACTTGATAAAGCACGATTATGGAATGAATGTGTTGCCATAGTATTTAACGCTATTAGTAAATTAATGTAGATGTAGTAAGTAGATTAGTTATTTATGTCAGGTTTTTGCAGATGAACTAACCGGTTGTTTTTATTTATTTGAACCCAAGTTTGTTGGATAAAGTTCGGATAACAATCCTCCTTTTCTGAGTGGTAATAAAAAAAAAACCTAATAACCTAACCAATCCAAGACGGATTTGCTTAGGAAGGATTTCTCAGGCCAACATTAACTTATTGTTTACATTATTTATCAATGGCAACTCTTAGTTGAACATATTAAAACTTGCTCAGTGCAAACGAGGCTCGTTCTCGTCATGCGACTTATTCGCATCGACCAATGAGAGCTCACGGATATGACGAACTCGCGACCAATGAGCGTCGAGAATATTGGTTTGTAATCCGGGGTGTACATTCCAGGGGTGTGCAATACCGTCATGTGTTAAGTTTGTACGGAGCGTATTGTACGACCATGGAAAGCACACCCAGATAATTCAAACCAAATGGTTTGTAATACTGGCTGTACTTTCCAGGGGTGTGCATTCCATGGTTGTGCTTTGCATGGACGTACAATACGGTCTCCCGTTACATACGGCTATTTGATTTAGCTATTGTAATATGGCAACTCAGACAACAAGGACGGATGGACCGGCGCGGACTGACTTTGATAAACAGTCAGTCTGACGCCTGACACTCAGTACACTGTTTTACATCGTTACGTTATCGCTGCTGCTACCCTGCTAGTCACTTCACTTCTTGATTATGGGTTTTGCAACGATTTGTTACAATTCTGCCAATCCTGCTAGTCAGGATGGCATCCAAAGCAGCAACAACCATAGACTCGGGAGCAGTTACCCCGAAGTTGGGGCTAGAAAAAAGAACCTTAAGTTCTTTAACTTCGATTTGTTTTGAAGTGCGGGTAGGACGATTCCTACCCGCACTTCAAAACAAGACGACCGACGACTGTTTTACAGTACACTGACACTTCACATTTTGACATCTATCCATCAAATCCACCAGTCTTGATTTTCTCTCTCTGTTACTGACCGACTTGTTTTGCTGCAACTGCATCCAAAAGGGTTGATCGTTATAAATTTCCGTCATTCCTATAAAATTATTTGTGTAAAAATATGCTAAAACAATAACAAGACTCGTAAATTTATAGTGAAATCAACTAAGTTTCATTAGAAGTTGTCAAGTAGTAAAACCTAATCGTAATCTGTTACTTGGGCAAACAAATTCCAAAATGAATTTTGAGGAAAATAAGGACTTGGCTCATCGGCAGCACTTAAAATATTTCATGAGGTTCCTAAATGTCTTGCCTTCGTCTCTAGCTGCGCACGACTCTACAAGGTACATTCATAATGTGTCATACAAAGTGGTTTTTGTATTCTAGTGCTGATCACACTAATGAATATTAGACGGCAGTTTATTTTTATTCTAGTCATATTTTATTGACCCTGACAATGTAAATCAGTTCAAATCTATGCCAGATTCTATTTAAACCAATTTACACTTTTTGTCAAATAAGTCAAATACCTAATTTACCCTGAAAATTCATTAATCGAGCAAATTGACCTAGAACTTTTACTTTCAATTGCACATGGAGAATACTCATTCAACCTATGTGAAACTAAATGAATTCAATAATAAAATGTTAACATGCTGTTATGATGTTGTAAGCATTATAAAATAATGTAATTTTATTTTTAAACATACTTTAATACTTTAGGAAGTGGGAGAGATTCAATAAAACTACCTTCTTACTATTATTAAACACTAGCCTTTACCCATGGTTTTATCCGTGTGGTACCGGGTGGTTAAAAATTAGCTTATGCATTATTTTAAGGAACCAACTACCTGTTCCAATTTTCATCCAAATCGGTTCCGCTGCTATGGAGATATTTAGCAACATTCATCCAAACTTTCTGATCACACACTAGGTTTCCCTGCATCATGATAGACAATCATTTGTAAAAATTATGTGTTCTCTGCCTTTAGAAGAATTTCCCATCTAGTTTTGCTTAAAAGTGGTTCTATCTAGAGGCAAATTATGGGTATGAGCCCCTCTGAAGTTGAATTTTTGGCTTTTTTTTAATATATGTTCTTATGATTTTCTTTTAAGTGTGGGTTAACTTAAGACATTAAATACCAAATAACCATAATCAATTATCTTTCAGGATGACCATTGCATATTTTTCTGTAGCGGGCTTGGACATCCTCAATTCTATCTCAACATTGACATTGGATATGAGATCTTGTATAATAGAGTGGATATACAGATTACAAGTACACCCAAATAAAGAAAGTAAGTTGCAACTTGCTTCTGCCCTCGGCGGACTGGCCTCCATGGTACCCATATAAAAAGTAGCCTTTGTGTTATTTTAGATAGATGCATAGATAACTCTTTATTGTACACCACAGAGCAAACAGAGCAAATTACAAGCTAATCGCGGGAGTACAATATTTTAGGTTGTGAACAATATTGATTCCAGGCTTTGTCCACATTAATTTAGCTGTTATGTAGTTAAGTATCAACATACATCCATACTTTCGGTTTTTTTTATATTTATAGGATACACTAAATCGATAGAAAATACTTTATTGCACACCAAATAATATTTCAGCTTAGATAAGTACTACAAAATTTGTCAATGTTGTACAATGGGCAGTCTTATCGCTAATAAGCTACCAGACAACCTATGGATGGAACGGCACTTATCATAAATTAAAAAAAAATTACACCGATTCCTTTCATTGTTTATGTTTACTATTTACTGATGTGTGATATCATATCCATACTGCATTGTTTTACTAAACTTTATAAAATACTTTCAAAACAAATCAAGTACCTACTTATTAAAAAATAAGCATGTTACAGGCAATAAGCATGTTTTGTGACTGTTATCAGCAAAAAGTTTGTTCTTTTATCAAAGGTTGTTACAGAAGTTTCCTCACACGTTTTGAGTTTTGTGATTGATAACATTACAATACACAAAGTACCTATTTGCAATGTAACAATTCTGTAACTTATAAACTATTGTGAATTAGATCATTCATAATCCCATGTTTGTAACATGGGATTTCTATGAACAACTCATTAATGTCTTCATCAGGGCATTATGTTTCAATTAAAAAATAAAAAGTTTTCCGTGATCAGGGTGATTGCGACGCTCTCCCTCCACCATACTAGTACCTCGTGTTCTATGGAATATGCCACGATTTTAATATGAACTCTTTACCTGCATACTTTATTTAAAAATAAATGCATTTTATCCTCATGTTTGCCTGTTTTGACTGCAAAGAAAGCTTATGTTTAGGTAGTTATCTTTATAGATGGACGCACAATCTGCTGGTACTGTTCCTTCTAATCATCTTCTAAAAATAAATAGGATAGTGGTTTTCTTTTGCCGCTTGAGCTCTGTGTACCTATTTTGTCTACCTAGTTTAAACCTAGTCTAAAAGTATGCACCAAATGGTACAAAATATTTCTTAAAAACTATATTAACAAGTCAAGTTTTCTTTACTCAAGAGTCTAGGCAGCTGTTTTTCAAAGTCAAAGTCAATAGGTTGGAAACTGTCTGTTGGAAACGTGCATTCATTAAAAACTGTCTAAACTAAAATTTTAAAATTTTATAGTTTTCAATGCACTAATATTATCTATATTATTGAATTTACGCGGATTCCGGGCGACCTAGAATTTAAGCCTAGAAGAATCGGGCAAACATTACGGGGTAATGTTTTTTTTATGAATAGAAGATAGAACAAGGTAAACTTATTCAACGAGAAAGAGTAAGAAAATATGTGTGACACCTTCACAAACTTATTCAACGAGAAAGAGTAAGAAAATATGTGTGACAATATCTTTAATTCAAAGCCATGTGTGAAGGTACAACCATCAAGGTTAAAAAACAAACGTTCCTATTTATCTTATTTTATGATTAATATAGGTATTTGTTTTGTATAAGTAGTATCACCTGCGCGAGAAACGAACTGGTTATAATAAGGTTGAGGTCGTTCCAACAAAAAGACTCGTCCCAAATACGTTTTAAAATATTCCTTGTAATTTTTTTAAGCACCCTTTCCTACTATTAGGTAGTAGGAAAGTATACTATAATGCGAAAGTTTTGGTGAGGCCGTGAGCAAGATCTAGGTTTCTTTAAGTTGACATTACAAATATCTCGTCTAACTTAGCATGTTAGTTCTTTAATATCTGTAGAACTAATGCAGTGTGCCTAAGATAGATAGATAGATGAACTCTGTATTCTGCATAACACACCATTATACAGTACAACATACAATCCTTCCTACTACTATTATAAACGCGAAAGTTTGTGAGGATGAATGTTAGTTACTCTTTCACGCAAAAACTACTGAACGGATTCTGATGAAACTATACAGTCATGTAGCTTATACATCAGAATAACACATAGGCTACTTTATATCCGCGAACCACGCGAGCGAAGCCGTGGGCAGTGGCTAGTAGCATGATAAAAAAAAAAAACTAAGTAGCCACTAACAAATACTCGCGGCGAGCATAGTTTCAGCCAATACGTTAAAATACATTTCTTAAAAGAGGTTACAAGAGGTGACTTTCCTGTTTATCGCTGAGTTAAAAAAGTAGTTCAGAAGAGACATCAAAGCCAGGTGAACTAGATGAAGCCACGACCTTAACGCCTAATAACGTTAATAGATAACCATTTCTAGTTTGCTAAGGATTCACCAGCGCCTTAGTCAAGGCTTATATTTACTACATTGGTTATCATTACGTGCCGTGAGTAGCGTTTACTGTGGTAGCATTTTATGATTTGTTTTATTAGTTTAGGAAGGCTTAAAGCGTGCAGGTATAGAGAAAAGGACATAGATTTTTAATGCTAAATAACATGAAATAGCTCAATGAAAACATGTACATTAAATCTGACGGAAAGCCGTTTTTGAGTCTCAGTTTTGATACTTTTGGACTAAACTGGTTTTGGCTAAGTTTTTAATTTTTGAATCGTTACGATGATTTTTTGCTTGAATATGGGAAAGATAAAAATAAGAAAACGGTTTTTATGTCAAATGTCGTGACAGAAGGATGACTGAAGCTGTGGATATATCTACTTACTTGATGTGCTCGCTTGCCTACATTAAACAGATGTTTACATAATTACCCAACAATCAACTTTAAGGCACCACAACACCCGTAACCGGATCAAATCTTTGCAGATCAGGTATAGATTTGTCCCGGAGCGGGAATTGAACCTGCACCTCTTGCGTCTACTAACCAGCCACGCCGATTAATTAACACTTACACAAAAATAAAGCACCAATCAAATAGTAAAATGGACGACCTTATCGCTGAAAGCGATTTCTTCCAGACAACCTAAGGATTAGGTTGGTTCATTATAATAAGCTAAGTAGGTGCTATTAAGGTAGTAAGATTTGCAATATCCATGTCTTGCCTATTTTTCACATAAACAAAAATCTATCTTCAAATCAGTCTTATTCCAGTTTTTCTTTATAGCCGGAGACATGACTAAGTGTGGGTTCCAAGGTTCTTCATCAATAAATATTGACTTAAGCCCCGAGTCAGAGCACTACCGCTGTGGGCATCTCGCCATGACTTATACTGGACTCTGCGTTCTGGTAGCATTGGGTGATGACCTCTCTAGGATCAATAGGAAGGCTATGGTTGAAGGTAAATATCCTCCTATGCACAAAATGTTCCTTTTCTAAAGACCTTCATTTAGTCATATTCTCACCTAAGTGATGATATGGCCAACT
The DNA here is from genome assembly GCA_958496245.1 of Perizoma flavofasciatum. Lineage (NCBI taxonomy): Eukaryota > Metazoa > Arthropoda > Insecta > Lepidoptera > Geometridae > Perizoma > Perizoma flavofasciatum. Next base: position 8,392,337 of record OY292434.1, on the reverse strand, counting down.
ATGTAGCATGAAAGTCTAAAAGATACCTATTCACTCATACCTTGAAGAGACCCAGGATTGTCAAAGTCAATAGGTTTTTATTAATTTAAATCACAAGGATCATATAGAAACGTCAACTTAAAAACTACCTACGTGTATTTAAAATTTGAAAGTGAATTTACGCCTATTCCTCGCGCGCAACTAAGCCTAGAAATAAATAATAACCATTTAAAGGTCCAGAGCTCGATCCCAAGAAGTGAATTCCTGGCTACAGCCTTGAACTTGAGTAATGTAAATTATTTTGGTAAACATATCAAATCAAATCAAATCAAATATTTTTATTATAAGAAAAATGATTGTACAGACCACTAACGAATAATAACTAAAAACTATAGGTAAGTACCTAAAACAAAACAAAATCATCCGGTATATTATTCTATAAACTAAGGTACAAATTATTGAAAATGTTGTAGGTAGGAACTAACTATGTAGGTAGGTTATAAAAGGTTATTTTATGGTCGAATAGGATTCGCCCTACCCGCCGAACTAGTTAAAAAACTGTATCTCGACGAGCTGTGTTTGTCCTTTTCGCACATTGCCGAGATAACACTGCACTACCTATCATTTTGTTTCGTTCACTCTGAACGTATCATAGTACAAGCAAAATAATCAGATCATTTTTATATTTTATTTATTTTTTAATATACAAGCTTGTACGGAAGCCTCGGTGTGCGAGTCGGACTCGCACCGGGTTTTTTATTATATAAACACCCAACAGACACGTAAAGTCCTGACCCCACTAGGATTCCTCGTGTCTTGGGCCAGTAACTAAGAGTACCGTGGTACCACAACATCCAGGCCTGGAACAAATAGAACAATTAGAAATAGCCAAGAACCTACAGATCATGCAAACTTTGTCCTAAAGATAATACTGTTCATTACAGGAGTAAGAGCTCTGCAAATGAAAGAGGGTAATTTCGCAGCGACCCTGTCGGGGTGTGAATCGGACATGCGTTTCGTGTACTGCGCTGCCTGCGTCAGCTACATACTGAACGATTGGTCCGGTTTCGACATAGAGAAGACATCCGATTTCATTATCAACTCCATTGTAAGTCGTTCCCATTTAAACCGATCAGCACGAAGCTCCAGTTGGCAGTCATTATCAGCTTTTTTTTTTCTGTTCTTTTTTTGGAACTTTTGTCGATCATGTCAGTTTCATCGTTCTCTCTTACTTGCTCAAGATACAGTTTATTTAAACATTTTTTTTTGAAATTGATTTAAAGTGATATTATATGCCCATATAATACTTTTGAATCAATTTCAATTTCTTTTGACGACCTCGCTGGCGAATAGCCGGTTGAGACGCCTACTTTGTCTTTCACGCTAACACGAATTTGTCAAGGTAAAACTTGACAGATGTCACATGACATTTCCACAGCTAATTTAAAATTTACAATTTAATCTTTTCGCAGGCGTTAACGTCAACAGAAAGTGGTATTTGTCTAGACCCCCAGGGCGCCTAAACAAATCCCTCACGCTTAGTTTTCCTTTCACGCTAACTCAAATGCGTCAAAGTAAATCTTGACAGCTGTCACGTGACAATTCCACAGCTAATGTCATTTCCATAAAATTAAATCTTTCCGTAGGCGTTAACGCCACCAGAAAGTGGTATTTGTCTAGATCCCAGGGCATATAAACAAATACCTCTCTCAGTTTTCCTTTCACGCTAACGCAAATGCGTCAAGGAAAAACTTGGCAGCAGTCACGTGACATCTCAACAACTAATGTAATTTCCATACGATTCAATCTTTCCGCAGGCGTTACACCAATATAAAGTGGTTGTTGTTAAAGGGGGCTTATCTGATCTTCTCAATTTCAGGGTTACGACAGCGGCATAGGTCAAGGGCCGGAGCTGGAGACCCACGGCGGCACGACGTACTGCGCGCTCGCCTCTCTCAGCCTCATGAACCGGATGGACAAACTCTCGGAGTCCCAGCTCGAAGGCCTCAAGCGCTGGCTGATACTGCGACAGATCGACGGCTTTCAAGGTCGCCCCAACAAACCCGTCGACACTTGCTACAGCTTCTGGGTCGGAGCGTCCCTCAAAATACTGGACACACTCAAATACACGAACTACGGTAGCAACAGGAGATACGTCTACGATACACAGGATTTGGTTGTAGGCGGGTTTTCCAAGTGGCCGGACACGTGCACGGATCCGATGCACACGTATTTGGGCTTGGCCGGTCTGAGCCTGATCGGAGATCATGGTCTGCTAGAAATTGAACCTAGATTAAATATCACTCAACGAGCGTACGGGCATCTTAAAACCTTGCACCGAGCGTGGGAGAACCAATCGTAGTTTTCTAAAATGGTGTCGAAATTTTGTTATGAAAATGTGAAATCGTTGGTACGGATGGGTACTCCCTGCCGCACTCAGGATTTATTTATTATGGTTCAGTGATCATGTAGATTCTTACAAAATGGAATTAAATACCATTTTACAATACGCATTAATACATATAGAAAACTCATTAAATTATTACGATATTATGCTGATTATGAACATTCTAGTGTATGGGTAAAAAAATATTGCTTAATTGGGAAAAGTCCCTGTGAAATGTATACGTAAACAACCCAGCAGTATTCTAATTATCTAAATTATTGTTTTAAACACAAATGCATTGTTCCACTAACTTATTTCAAGCCTAGGAACCTTGCTTCGATTTTGCGCAGATTTACGTGATTCTAAAAACCTGTTAAAATTTTCCGTAAGCATTGGTTGGTGCGTTTCCACCGCAGAACTGTTCGTACTTATACAGGGTATCCCAGAACATGTATACTAACCTGAAAGGGTATCAATAGATAGATAACAACGTTTGTTGTAAGATTCATTAATATTCGGCTATTTTCATTGAAGAAAATGGTATAAAAATCAGCTGTTCAATATTAAATCTTGAGGCAGGCACAAAGTTCAAAACACAACTGCCATCAAGGCTATACCAAAGAATAATAATAAAAAATATATGAATTACTTTATTTATATTTTTTTGTTTAGATTATATTTTTCAGGAAAACTTTACTTTCATGGGTCTTTTAGGTTCTGTTCTGTTTATACATGTTCTGGGACGTCCTTTAAATAGTTGTTGTTATCGATATTATACAAAATTATGAAAAGTAGGTTTGTATAGACTAATTTAACTAACGATGACTCATTTTGACAGGTTAAACATGTCCATAAATTCTATTTTTTTTTCAGGAAAAAATAAAAACCGCCTTCCAATAACGAGAAGTTGATAATTTAAGTCCAATATAAAATTTCATCCCCTTTTTTTACTCCTAGGGGTGAAATATTTTTTATTAGCGTTTAGAGCGTTACCACAGTTTTTATAACTATTTGCAGTTACCATCGTTTTCTTTGTTTTATGTTTAGATGGTCCTTCCTCATGAGCACCATCCGCGACCACGCGAGGGCGGTCGCATGACGGTAACACTTCCCCATACCACAGCTATGAACCGCAAAAATTTTAACAATGTTAACCATGCTAAATATTGCTTAATCTAGTTCTTGTGTTCTAGTTCATACGACAAAACAGAAAAAAACATATGATGTCCATTCTTTAACAGCCACTGTTCTTTTAATTAAACTTTAACAGCCACCGTCGATCCACTTTCAATCACAACTTTAAGGAAGATTTGTGATTTTTTAGAGTAGAATACCGATTTTGACGTTGCGATCGAGACTTTACGAGTACCTTGACTGTTGGTACGTGAATTGAGAAGCAGGTATTAAATTCGAATTTTTTAGTTATTTTTAATGTAAGTAGTTCAATACTATTGTTTGTTTAACTCAAAAAGTGCCATGCATTGTAGGGAAGTTTATCTACGGGATTCGCACAAAATATTAATTGTATTCTAAGTATTTGTAAAAAGATAAAGTATATTTTGCTGCTTAACTTATATTCAAGTATTCCTTCAAGATTTATGCTCCTATTAGACTTTCCTAGCAAGTACTGAATATTACTTTTGTATAAACTTTATTATAAAATTGATTATTGCTTTTATATATATGTATATATATATACAAAAGTTGATATTTGTATACTAAGTAGATTTTAGTTTTTCAGGAGACATTGTTATCATTATTCGAAAGGGTAAAATATATCATGTTCTCAGCCGATAGTTCAGTTTGATACAAAAACAAACACGCTCACGACTGTATTTCCAATGGGACATTCTCAGATAGATACTTAGTAAGATGGAGAGGAGACCAAGTAGGGGGGTGGGTGGGTAGTGATAGTTCCATGTGACAGGTTGCAAGTCCATTGTGGTTAAAACCGGTTATATTCCAGGTTAATTTGATATCTATATAATACCTGATTAAAAAAATGAAGGCTAAAAAGAACGCCAGGTGCTTGATACAACGCAATAGTTCTTACTAAATTAAAACCTAGTTACTAGAGTGTATTTTGTAGATATGAAGTCTTTACTTCACAAAAAACTAATCATGGAAGATTTTCCTATATTCCTTTATGTGAGGAAAATCCCAAGCGCGTTCCTTTTTTAACATCTTCAAATAAATTGTATCGTATTTGCTGTAAATAATTGATAACTTAACGATTTCCAATCCTTTGATATTTTTATAATTTCTCTCATTGCTATTAAAATGTTTGGTTGAAAACTTTTGTTGTTGATAAGTATTATCATCGTTTTTACTGATTTATTGAGTTTATTGTTTTTAATTGTGCAAGCATTTATTTACTTATATGCATTTTTGTCGAAATACTTAGGTGTAATGAAAATATACTAAATGTTAATCGAACAAAGCATTTGTTTTTCTCAACGACTGACGTTTGAAAAAAGCTTGCAATCAGTTTGAAAACTTACATATTTTTTAATAATCAAATTGAAATATTAATAAAAAAAATATAACGTATTGTTAAATAATTATACAACATCTATATAAATAAAAATCAAGAGAACGGCTCGACCGAATTAGCCGATTTTTTATTGTGTTCGTAATTGTCAGGACAAGGTTTTGTATGAAAGAAAATTTATGGAAAATTAACCGGAAAAGTCGGAAATTTGAAATGAATGAATTTGAGATGACAGGAGGCGATGTGCGTTTAAAGCACGCTGCGGGGCGTAGCAGTTAAGCGGCGTAGTCAGTTAGAGCAGATATGTAATCTGCTCTAAAAACTCCTTACAAAGGCGTTGTCATAACTTAACGTAGGTGTGCGTAGATAGCTCACTATGAGGCGTACCAGCCGTTACCATATTGATGATGATGCTACGAAAAGTTCAATTTCGAAGTTACGGTTTATAGAACGCAACTATTTGTGCAACGCATAAACTATTGTTTATTATAAGTATTTGCTACATTTAAATATCCGCCTATGCTCTTAACTTTTGTAACATTTGTTAAAGCCGTAGAAAAAGAGCATCTAAAAACTCGATTCGTCAACCAAGTTTTGTCTCCGACTGTACGTCTTGATGTTGATACTGCTTTTCGTATCATTAAGGACAAGCAAATAGGAAATAACCTCTACGTTTTACTTACAAATTTATAGAAAGGTAATGCCATATCATGGGTGCGCATACATAGTACCTATAGTACCTACTATAGTAGCGTAAAAGCAGCTAATATCTATTTCGTATCATGATGTTGATCCTACGAAAATGTCCTCACAAACTTTGAAAGGCATAGCCCTATTAAAGTCCCCTTGAAAACAAATCATAGCACCTATTTGTGATTAGAAGTTTTCGCGTTTACGAAGTACCTTCCGTAGCAGGAGTTTCCCGGATAATTATATTTAATGGAAATTGGAAGAAGTTTTCGTCGCTTCCAAACTTTTCACCTTTTTACTTATCTATCTCGAGGTGTCTACAATCGGGGTCTTTTCGGAGGTTACAGGAAAAGCGGTTCATTGTGAATGAGACTGTGAGTCTATAAGTAGATTATACGAAAGGCCGCACTAGACCCACACCTCATACAACTTTCAGGTTTCTATGTTATTAGTAGGGATTGTATTTTATAAATACTTATGTATATATATCTTTTTTTGAGTGAGTGATCTCGGAACAAGTGAATTGCCTGTCTGATGTTAAGCGGTAAAAAAAGGCTTTTTAAAAAATTAAACAAAGTTTTTGTAAGAAAAAAGGGTTTTTTCTAAGAAAGATGAATAATATTCTTAAGACAGGATGGTTCTGAGGACGATACGAATCTTATTAGAACGGTCGTCCGTCATTAGATATCGATGAAGACATTTCTTGAAAAATGCCACAAAAAACTTTATAATTATACTTCTTTATTAACCATAGGAACTAGGTAGTACACTTGGTTTTGTCAAATCTATAGGTATCTAATAAATCAGGTCAGTTTCAAGACGAGCACAGTGATATAGGAAATGTTAGGGTCAAATTAAATTCATGTAATTTATAAAAGTATCATACAGCCTATGTAGGTATTGATGCTATTCAATTCAATAAAATATTATTCAATTAATTTTGCAGGTTTGTCTCTGTTATTATCCGAATATTTTTTTCCGTTTCCTGCCTACGCTTTTAAAAACACCTCCGAAGTCCTCATCGATTAGTTTCTCCAATCGTCCACTCATTAATTAATTACCGTCCACGAAACAAGGGCCGAAAGACTGTCGCTGAACTGTCAAGGGAACCTGCAAGTAGGTACGACGTAGGTACCAGCTGAAAGCTGCATACATGTAGAAATCCTATGCACATAGATAATGCTATGCATTAACTATGGCGACCTATTTTCCAATGTTATTTTCATTGTCATTTAAAATTGCTGTGTTCTGGTTTATAAATCATAATAAATAATAACTTTTTATTTCAGACAAATTCGCCCATAGTTGTTGTTATAGGTATGTTAGTAGGTATGTGGTACAGTTAAAGACCTAAAAACGAATGTTAGTGATACACATAAAACACAATTAATAAAAATATATACACTAGAAATTTATTTGATGCTTATGTAGGTGCATCCAACGACACCTTGTTGGACAATCCCACCTGTCTGATAACGTGTTCAGGATGCTGTTAGGGCTGCCATGTACTCTTGCACCGCGATGCACATCGTTTGCATACTAAGGCATGAAAGCCATCTCTTCCGCAAACATACTCGTAACAGAGGCACTGCAAAAACGAAGCAGTCCCATCAGCACCCTGAACGCGTTATTATACTGAACCCGTGAGGCATTATATGCTTTCTGCGTTATAACTGGTTTAGAGGCTACGAGTAAAAGCACTGAAGGGTATACCCATACCGGTAACCGCTTACCAACAGGTAGGCCGTATGCTAGTAATACCACTTTAGTTGTAAAAATACATTACCTAGTACTCAGCACGCAGATCCGTAAGTATAATCTAGAAGTCAGAGGCATACCTACTAGTTTGTAGTCAGCTTTTCATGTGACAGGTGGCAAGTCAACTGCCGCTAATCGGAACACTAACCGGTGGCTCAGGAACGAACTTTTGTTTCCAGATCATGCTGGTTTCTTCCGATGTTTTCCATCAACGTTTTGAGCAAGTATTTATGCGCCAATCTTTTTATTCAAATATAACCTTTGGTACAATATATCCAATAGTACGGGTTTGACCAGTGACCTATGGATCAGAAGTCTATGTACAGCCCACTAGACCGTTTGGTCTAGCCAAAACAGCTCCTTATCTTTAAAAAAATATCGTTTTCGTGCAAACTTTTTGCGACAAAACAGATGTTCTGAAGATCTTTCGCGGCCTTTTATAGCCAGGGATGTTGAATAATAATACCTTAAAACTAAACAATTCGTACATAGTATGGTAGCTACCTACTTACATACTATGGTAGGTAGATAAGGCAGACACTGCGCAACCTGCTTTCTGCGTATAAAGAGTAACCCAAAACGAGGTATTTTCTTACTTCCATTAATTAAACAAGAAAGCAGATCGGCTAGATAAAGGACTATAAATCTAAATGATGAATAGGTAGGCTCAGCGGATTGGAATTGTAAATTACTTATTTGTGTAGGAAGGTCGGTATTTGTAACGAAATCTCCACAGATAAAATGGTGAGACTGATTGCGGCGGTCGGCATCCGCTCTGCGTGATTCATTAGCTGGTCTCATTGTCTCTATTCGTCCATCGATCCTGTGCGTCGATAGTCGAGAGGTATCAGTGACAAAGCAGAATGCCGTTGTAATTAACTTACCTCAGAGGGCCTGATAAGTTTGAAGTGAAGCGTTTATTAGGCACATGTAGGTCTGCCAAGTTAAACCCAATAAAGTATCCGTATTAAAAATAGGCAATAGATAATAATGATAGAGAACAATTTGATAATGATAATTAATAACTATAAACTACAATTCAATTACACTTAATAGAATAATAAATGTAAGAGATTACGATATTGTCGTCACTTCCATCTCACATTAAACATTACAATTTTAGGTTTAAGAATAACCTGTAGAAAAAAGTCTCGGTAGCCGTTGCTTGCTCAGTGCAATTACTACGCGATTAGCGCTCGTAACTGCTAGCCAATACTAAACTGAGCTAAACTGAAAAATCCTAAGCATGCACCACGTCGATTAATATAATTGAAGAATCAAGCACCATTATACGCGACAATTTTTTAGTGTGTGTAAATTTCTGCCAGATTTATCGTATCGTCGAAATATCTGCAAGCAGAATAATAACACCTTGACAGGGTATTCCGTTACGGACCGGTCGTTCTCTCTCCATTAGAGCGGTTCATTACCTACTCAAAGCGTGCGGTTTCAGATACCGCATTAAAGCCAGGCTCAAGCTGGCTGCAGCTAGACTTACTGAAGTATTAGTGAGGCGGTATCTGCCAGGCGCAGCGCAGGTTTAGGAATTATCAGTTAATGCTTTGAATTCGACGAGTTCTTGCTTGGTTCGATCGTCGGATGAGTTGGTTCGTACTTTTCTGCTTTAATTTGAGAGATTTCCTTTTCCGAGTTTTGGTTTGCTTTTAGAATTCAGTGGCGCGATGGGTGAGTTGCCACAAGATGAACCGCAAGATGTTCTGCAGATATTCGTCTCTGGTCTGGGTGTTGTGGTATGATGGTATCACATTCCTAGTGTCGGGTAGGACTATATCTAAGTAACATTTTTGATATTTTTTTAAGTAAAAGTATTTTAAAACTTAAAACTCTCACCATTGTCTTATACAATGTTGGATACGTACTTAAGTGGACCGTGGCTTTTATATTTTGTAGGAAAAGACAGGTAGCGAGACTGATAGATTCCAACCTCCAAGCTACCACTGATGCGTATAGTCACATCCTTACGTGCAGCGTGACACGAATGCAGTCAATTTCACGCCAGCTAATGCAATAGATCTTCGCAAGGAGCAACGATACCTACCTTTTACACTACATGACAAAATCATGCGTTGGAACTGTATTCCGAAATCAGTTTTGTCACCTCGAAACAAGGCTTAGGTATCATTGACAATCAATGTAAAAAAAATGTAAATTTTCCATTGAGGATACCCAACTACATACCTACTATTGTTTAACCACGTTACATAAAAATAAATCTCAATTAAGCATCGCAAAACGAAACCACTCACCACAAACCGAGCGCAAATAATGAGGAGGATAATACATTGGGCGATATTGCAGAACATATTTTTGTTTGAGTTGAAACTGTCGATGATTTTATACCGGTAGACAAAAATTATGCGATTTTATCACCTCTGTCGCTTTTTCGTTTGCTTGTTCATCTGTTATCATTCATGAATGAATGAATGATTTATTTCAAAAAAATTGTAAGCGTACAGCATGACACCAAAATGCTACTATCTTAGATTTAAAACTAAACCCGAAACGACATAAATAACTAATTGGAAAGTGATTGTTTGCAATAGTTTTGTATAACTTAAATGGTTCTAAGTGTTATGCCACAAAACGATAAAATGCATAAAAGATTCCAACCTATTTTTTGAAATCGTTTTGAATGACTTCAAGAAAGCTTATTTTTAATCAATGTCGGGTAATTTAAAAGTTGTCGAAAATTACTTGCAACTAGGCAGTCGTAATACAAGATAATAAAGGCTAATAGTTGAGTACAGGAAAAATCTTTTCCTTTTTGAACTATCAAGTCATTAGGAACTTGTTATATCCGCATCCAAAGCTCCGCAAATAAAGCTTCTTAGCCCAACCACAGATTGAATAATAGTTCACTTTTACTGAACTACTACATGACTGATAAACTCGAACTCGTTAGCTCCTCTTTATCGAAAACTTTTATTTAGTGAAAACCAAAATGTTGATAAAGATAAACTTGCGCGCGTGACCTTTTTGATGAAATTACTACTATATCGCAACGAACGAAAATGTTTTATAACTTCCTTTTCGACCAATTTCAAAAGAGGTTATCAATTGTCTGTAATTTTTTGTGTATTAGTTACGCGATATTATCCCGTATATTTAAACGTATGAGGTTGTTTGTTTGTTACCATTTATCTCCAAGACGGCTCAGTTTAAAATGACGACAGTTAAACTCAGTTTAATAAACGATTAAAATGCGTCTTTTTGCAATCGATTTGTACGACTTCAAGGATCTTAGATATATTTAATCGCTAGTGGTGATGTTGTTTGTCTACGATGATTGTTTCATCGTAGACAAACAACTACTTATTAGGGTTTTTATGTGTACTTAGCATAACCATGTAACTGTAAACTTGGGGTTTAGGGCAATAAACAGCGGACAACACGACAGGGGCTTTAAAGTTTTACAAAAAAAAAGTTTTACACGTAGTAGGTTCATCCAATGGGCTTTATAGTATTTAAAGCTGGTCTTATTTTAGTAGTGGTAAACTTTACAGTTAGAGTTTCAAGTCACGACAAAATGTCCAAGATATATCTTATATTATATCTTATATATCTTATGTTAGTACCGATAAGGTACGCCATGAGAGTTTTTTTATAAAAACAATTAAAACTGTATTCTAAACTTTACCAATAATAATAATAATGCTGGACATTTTTTCATAGCATCATCTAGCCCCAAAGTGAGCAGAGCTTGTATTATGGGAACTACACGACTGATATACTAACATGTGTACTTTTTTTGTAAATACATACATATTATACATAGAAAACACCCAGACCTAAGACAAATATTCGGGAATCTAGGCGGGAATGTAACCCGCAACCTTCAGTGTCTCAGGCGAGCCTTCGCCCACTGCGCCACAGAGGTTACCAAACTCATATAGTAAGACTGTGGGCTTAGTTTATTCATTATGGAACAGCAATATATTCTTTATTTGTGATTTCTTATACCTAACGTTGCTAGTCTTTGTGTAACACGTAATTCCAGATGAAAACAGACTACACAACTAGGTACTATTGGGGATAGTGAAACGTACCCATTTAATAAAATCCTTCAAAATAATAAGCGATTAAATGTTAATAAAATCCAATATTGTGTTCCATTACCAGCACGAGCATTAAAACTTACCGCAACATGTAACATGTGGCGCTATTAGGGTTCCGTAAGGGAGTCAAAAGTATCCAAGTTCAGCTAACAAACTAATTCAAATAGCGGAACTTATAACATCAATTTGTTTGCATAAACAAGGGGCAATTAGGTAAGAGTAGGATACGGGTAGTCTTGCACACCTGCGCCGTGTGGGGGCGTGTACGGAACCCTTCCATCATCTCAAGACCTTGTGTAATGACATCCGTTAGCCGCAAGTGCCAATGTTAACTTGCTGAGGCTTACTTGTGTTTGCTGAAGTCGTTATCAAGCTTTATGTAATTTATACTATAAAATTAGGTGGTAAAACGTTCTTTGGCTGAACCGTAGCGACTATGGTTTTGGCAGCATATGAGTTTATAGCAGCTAACTCGTTCAAATAAATATTTCACTACAAAGTCAACATCAAACTCCATTAATTACCTATATCAAAACACTGTAGTAAAAAATAAATGAAAGCTAAGAGCCTCCAACCTCAGACCAGGGTCCGAATGGTCGGTGGCTACGGCTACAGAGAAAGGAACCTCGTGGAGATGTTCGCCGAGTCTAAGAGCATCTGAATACCCTTACCCTTGATCCAGTCGCCTCGTGAAGATGAGGCTCTTTGCTATGAGTCCGTGCAAGGACTTGACTTAGGGATGCTTATCGTTTAATCCAGATCCCACATGGCAATTATCTCATGGGCCAAGTCAAGGTACATACTGAAGTTGTCCTTCACGGCCTTCACGAGAGTAGCAGCATGTGGTATACCGTATACGTATACATGAATAGTGCCGTCAACGAGTAATACTCGTCTACCAGATCAGGCTAAATGGCGACAATCGTCCTATCCGTGATGATAGACCGGTCACAACCTAACAATCTTTACCGTTCGCAATATTATGGCAGCTGAAAAAAGCGGGTTCAGTTTGGTTTCAGTACTCGTAGCCGCTACGGAAGCTAAGGCGTAGACTAGATATAATCGATAGAATGTGTTATTTTTTCTGATAAATCTATTTAAAACTGGAGTGTTATTTTGTATTATCAATAAACGTTTGTTATTGGCAGTCATATTGACTGATCATGGCTCTCATACTGTTAATCGAGCGAGTGAAGCCCTCTGAGTCTATTTGGTCAATCCGGCGAATGTATGTTTGTTTGTCCAACGCCTAACCGTTTATTCGATCTTGATGAAACTTGATAGATAACTTGGTTATACTAATCATCTAATCATTTTTTGAAATTTGAATATGAGTATAGAGTTTATAAACCACCTAGGTTTCGGTAGTTTTCCTTACCCTGGAGGGCGATCCGGGAGGCACTTGTGCATCACGGAGTGCCTCCTTACCTGCAGCGCATCGTTGGCGCCTACCTGCGAGACCGGTGTGTGCAGTATATGGGCAGGGACGGTGCATTGCACCAGAGGGGGGTTTGTTGCGGGGTTCCACAGGGATCCGTTTTGGGCCCACTTCTGTGGAACCTCGCATACGACGCGGTCCTGCGCGTCAGTCTCCCCGTCGGCCTGCGCGTGGTCTGCTATGCGGACGACACTCTGGTGTTGGCTGGCGGGGACACCTTCGATGGGGCCAAAGGGCTCGCCGAGCTTGGGGTGGCATTCGTGGTGAACAAGACCCACGAGTTGGGTCTGAGGATAGCGCCTCAGAAGACCGAGGCGATATGATTTCACAAGTTCCCGAGGGGACGGGAACCAACTGCCTCCGCATAGCACACGCTGGAGGAATGCTCGGCGTGGTGCGTGGAGCGGCGGATCCTGGTCTCCAGGATCGGGCAGGACTTCTCTCTGCCAAGCGTAGTAGCGGCTATGCTGGCAGACGAGACGGCGTGGAGGGCGGTGGCCTCTTTCTGTGGGACCGTAATGGTTCGGAAAGAGGCCGCTGAGCGAGATCGGGAGAGGGCCGATCCCGCTCGGAGGAGGCGGCGGCGGGGCGCAGGAAACGGCCGCCCCGCAGCGCCTGCCCCGCAAGGGGCGTAGCGGTATCCCCTGCCGAAAAGGGGACCTTTCAGGCCCGTGGGTGGTCGGAGTGAGGGCTCTGGCTATCCTCAAGTGGGCCTCGGGAGGGCGGCGGTACATCGTGGCATATGCCGTCGTTGGCACCGCAAGGCTGGGGGTGCTGGGGGTGGGTTTTCAACAGCTCCCGGGACGTGCAAAGGGCGTTATGCGAGAGGGGCACCGGTGCGTTCCTTTGGAGATCCCGGAGCCCCTTGACATGCATCGAGGCCGGCCACCGGGGGGGTTTTAGTGAGTCCACGGGTCCGTAAACCTCACATAACCCTATCACACCCTCAATGTGGTAGGGTATCTGCAAGCAGATTTCCCCCTCGACAACAAAAAAAAAAAAAGGTTAAAATCGTCAGTTCGCTTTTAACTACTGGTTATAACCTTAATATATACTACACTACAAAATATTGTTGTGATGATACTAGCATGTTTAAAGCATTTGTGTATATTGATGCTTTCAATGTAAGCCAAGTTTAGGCTTTACAGAAATAATACGGAATTGTATGGCTCGTGGTTCGTTGTAACAACAAGATGTGTCGTACATCATATCCTGTTCCCTGACAGACAGCGATTCCAACTTTTATTGTGTTTGCAAACATTCGGCGACAATGTATTGATTGAGGGCGCGGGAGATATTGATACTAAACAGGCAAAAGTTTTGCAACAAATGTGGACGAATAAATGAAAATACTTTGAAGATTAAAAATAAAAAAAAAACAACAAATTATCATAATTAAAACTCAGTAGATGGTCTTTTCGCTTCGAAGAGATCTTTTCTAGGCAACCTTTGGATGTACAGTATTACCAATTATTGTGTTTTCTTTCGAAATGTAGGTTCCTATTGTTTGTAAAAGGATCTTTAAAAAGAATTATCAGCCATGTTTTCTTGCCTTTCTTTCCTGGCTTGGTTTCGGAGGAACAATCGACATTTCAAAGAGATCCTTGTGATTTTAATGAATAAATGAATTTTGACTTTGGCCTTTACTCTTTAAAAGCGCTTTTTCCAGATTTGCTATTTTTCTCAACACCTATAAGTTTTCATCTTTCTTAATTGTCTTGGAATTCGTTATAGTTATCTTTGGTAAACTGTAACTAATTTTAAACTCGGTTTATTTTTTGTGTTAACACAAACTATTTTATGAAGAAGTGATAAAGGGCATTAAAACTCCAGAAATAATTAAAGTACCTATCATAATGCTATAACACTGCGTACAGACTCTATTTAATGTTTTGAAAGAAAGAAAGAAATTTAATGTATTTTATTCTATGTATACTATGCACAGAATCAATAGGTAAATAAATGTTACATCGAAGTCACAAGGCAACCTATTGTTTTGCTACTACCTATAGTAGTTTAGGTCCTACCTTACTTTTATAAGCATGCGTAGTACTGCAAAAAAAGGTCCGTGCTCCGCATAATACTATCTACAGTCAACGGTAGAAAACGCTGATTTTCAGTTCTGTTGACGCATGGACACGGCACGACACACAAATCATAAAATGAAGATCTTAAAAGTTACAATAATAATGTACAGCGACAATGCAAGAAACGGCTAAAAAAAATTTGCTGGTGACATAAACTCAGGTGGTGCTTATAAAAATGGTGACATAGAAATACAAGCAATGAAAATAATATTTACTAAGACAGGCGAATAATATCAAATACTTGTAGGTATATAGTAGAATAAGCCGGCAATACTGCGAACATTAATAGACTTTTTCTAGACATGTCTCTTGTTTCGCGACGGGTAAGCGTTTTTTATCTAAATTAATAGTCGATCGCTAAGCTCAAGTGATTAACCAATGTGGCAAATCTAAAAAAAAGATTTAAATACAATATGCAAAATACGTAATTTTAAAATATTCAAATAATAAATTCAAATTTATTATCAAAGTTTGTCCTTTATTCAAATAAAATACCTTTTCACTCGTTTATTTCACAGATTTTAACATCTTTTGTCTTTTAACATGATTGTCTGATCTATAGGTTTATACCCTTTAGATATACCTATAGACCAAACAACAACATCTACGTGCAAGTTATCTCTAAACTTCACTACTTTGTGAAATGTAAGACAAGTACCTACTTTTGTTTGCTCTTTCTCATATCAAAGCAAAGGAAGAGTCGAAAAACGCTCGTTAGCGAAAAACCCACTAATTTGAAGCGAACAATTAAGTTTCCAACAGTTTCGCTTTGCAAAAAAACTAGGAAGCAGAAATAGAACCCAGTGATTCAAATGCTGTAAAGGCTGACTATGGCTTCCGAGGAGCGTTTGAGTCTCTTGCAAAATGAAATAGCAACGCGCCCCGGTTTCACATGGTAGCTGTTAAAAAATCTAATGTCATAAAAAGAAGAGCGTTCTACGAGAACGATTTCGGATATCTTAATTAATAGTATATTATTATAATATTTGTGACTATTATTATTATTTATACTATGTATATTAGTACAAAAGTAAGTAGATAGATAGATAGCTTACTTACTTATTTTTAACTGCTAATACAACAGTCCATTTATAATTTGATTACTTTCTTTTATATAGATATTATTTAAGGAGAATATATAAAAAATCCACGGTAGGTAAGGTACCCTAGTAAAGAAGATTAAAGTAGCACGAGGAGCAAGCATCAAGAATCAAGCACAATGTACCAGAGCAATCGTAGCGTAGCTTTCTTTGTCACTCAACATAACTGCTAGATACGAGTATAAGCAACTTTACTTTCATCGAAATGGTGTAACCATTTAGATGGGTGATCGTTGGTTGCAGAAAGCAGCGCTTTCGGTGCTGTAGAGCGCATAATGTGTAAAATGTACATTTATATAGGTATGTGCCGATCTGAGCTATCACAGTCATTAAGCTAAGTATTTCATTCTTGTGAACTATGAATTCCCAACACTAAAACTGGTTACTAGCTCATCGAACGTTCAAAGGAACGTTATAAACAAACGTAACTGTACACAGTTTTGATGTTATGTAGAGATGCATTCTAGTTGCATTCATTTCAGCGGTACTGGCTGGTTCGACTCGCTTTTTGATTCTCATTTCTGTAGACCAAATTCTTTTACAATTACGGAACCTAACTGAATTCAGAATATTCCTTTTTAAGTTAAGGTGTTCTTTCAGGAGTTATGCAGTAAATTTGTAAGACATAATTTACAATTTAGATTGTTACTTTGAGATGTAGTTTGTCAATATCCTATGTTTTTATATCTGTACTAGCTTTTGCTTACGACCTCGCCCACGTAGTACCCGGATAAAAAGTAGCCTATGTGTTATTCTGATGCATAAACTATATTATTGTAAAGTTTCATTCAAATCCGGTCAGTAGTTTTTGCGTGAAAGAGTAACAAACATCCTCACAAACTTTCGGGTTTATAATATTAGTAGGATTCTTTATTGTAAAGAATAGTTTTTAAAATAGTTGGTTTGTAAACCACGGAGGTTTTTGAGTGGTTTAGATTTTGTAATTAAAAGTGACGCGTCTTTGTTTTGGCGGACGGTGAGGTCTCGATCAGAGAATCTTAGAACAAAGTAGAGAATAGTTTCGAGGCTCTTTTAGTGCTGCCGTCCCGTAGCTAAGGTGCGGAAAGCTGTGGCAAGTTTACGATCGCTAGTGTGCTAGACTGCAAGCTCGTGACCACTTATTTAACATTCCCCGTGAACTTACGTTAAGGCTTCCGTTTTACTAAGGCTAGTTTTATGTGGTAAGTCTAGTACTTTGTACGTGGTTTCCTCTTCCTTTTGCGTCTGGCAAATAACAATGAATTGAAAATCCTAGATATTCTTCTAAAAAAAAAAATCTAAAGTATTTTCCTAGCTTACCCATACCGTAGAATAAATGAATATGACTGCTGCAGAATCCATTGTAGTTAATAAGTGTCAGCTCGGCTACGAGTCGCTGGTCTCCGTATGTGGGTGCGACAATCGCGAACGAGTTTTCACAAAGATTGAACGAGGGCAAACAGTTTAGATTAGAAAAGTTCGGGGACGCGAGCAGGCCAGACCACAGAACAAATTGTAGTAAAGCACACAATCATGTTTTACTCCAAGTTCATGCTAGGCAACTGAAAGTGTTGACCAATTTCTGACTAGCTGACTATGATGACGTGTCCTCGCCGATTTTAGCTGCAGACTTAATTAAATAAGTAAATAATGAAGGCTTTAATGATCTGCCCTTTGATGTGCTGTTACGGTGGGTATGTACATATGTCAAATGCGATGACTGACATACTTTCGCAAAATTTTCCCTATCGATAGGGAAGCGACAAAGAGATAAATGTTTCTCAGTTGGTTTGATAGATAGATAAGCTCTTTATTGTACATAACACCATTTACAGTACAACATACAAAAACGTAACTAAAATGACAAAAAAAACAAATGGAATGCACAATTGACGGTCTTATTTCTGAAAGCGTTTCTTCTAGGTAACCTTAATACCATTATGGTCTGATTTCAATTTTTTTTAACCTTATATGCAACTGAACGCGCTATTACCTCTCGCTTGTTACCGTCTACTTACTCCCAGTTACTAGGAGTTGGTGTGGCCCGTATCCATATTTGTAGTTGTGACACAAACAAAGTAGGTTCTGGACTCGGGCTAAATTGCTTTACTAATACAGCAGTTTTGTGGATTACTGGCTAAAATAAAACAAAACTGATGTTCACTAATAAGGCAAAAAGATGTTAAGCAACATGTTGCCAAACTTGTATGGGAACATGCACACGAAATCATCAAATCTAATAGATTTCAAAGAGACATTTCACATTATTTCTGTATCGAGCAAACCACTGGGTCGACATCTCACGATAGGAGGAAGAATCTTGCAGAAGGATCTAGTGAGAAAACGGACAAATATGTATTAGATAGTTTTTGTTACAATCGACAAGGTTTTGGCATTGGCGCAAGATTTATTATAAAGCGAAAACCCTTCGTATACAGTATATACATTATTTGAACAGTTTTATTTTTATAGGCTAGTTTTCTCCGCAAATGTCTGGAGATATATTGAATTGTATAAAATCCAGGCAGGTAATATACGTATTTTCTTGTTGAAATATGTCCTGTAACAGAGACAAATAGAGCTACATAAAAACCCTATAAAAGTATTCTAACCAAAACCTACTATGGTTTAACACCATAGAAATACACCACACTACCCAAAATCGTCCGATAAAGTAAACCATATGAAACATCATAAAGTTAAACAAGTTAATTTGGTAGCCTTTGTAACATAATAAGAGGTGACGTTCTTTGTTCAACTTTGTCGATACCAACTCTAAGTACACAAAGAACGCGAACAAAGTCATTTTAAGAGTTAACTTTAATCGTTATCTCGTTAACTTAAACATAATTAGAGCGAGGACTTGGGAACTGTTCTTGTGCCAATTTAGATAATCAGATAGTTTTATGTTTAAGTTCAAATAGTAAGGTAAAAGTGGTCTGTCAGCTTCCGTTTAGTGTTCTTTCTCTCTAAAGTACTATTTTATCCTACTAATAATAAAAATGTATTTTTTTATTTTATTATTTCGTTTCGGATGAAACTAGAAACATAAACCTTAGACCCTGAATAGCATATATATCAGAAAATTTTCCGCCGGAGAGGCCGCCGACTAAGTTTCGACTCATTCCGAGATTCAACAATGAAGTTGCGACGCTAGGAGCGTCGCGATATGGTCGCGACCCCGATAAAGTCACTCGGGATGAGACGAGAGGTCATCGAAAGTACAATGCGCATACATTTGTCACACACAATGTGAATCACTAGATGCTACTTTTTATCTATGTACTACGTAAGAAAAGCCGTGGGCTTCAAGCTTCAGCTAGTTGCGTTTATCACAACTAATAGCGGGCTGCTTTATTTTGAGCTGTGCTACCTTACACTGCGCCATTCAAGTAGGTAATGTTAGAATAGAGTCCTAAGTTTAAAAACTACTTACCAAAGTGCCCTATACCCACCACTCAAAACGTGATAAAAGTAGGTCATACAGAAACGGAAAACATCCATCACGTCACGTAGCACCGTATCTAAACACAAAATGGGTTTCAGCAGTAGGCTTTGGAAGTCACGTTGTTGGTAAAGTGGAACTTTAGGTAGGTACCCATCCCGTGATTAGATAGCGAACTTTTGGGAGCTAAACAAATATACACCGACACGCCTCTAATAGCCAATTTACATTTCATCCGTATTTTGATTTAGAGCTGCGTAGCAAAATTTTGTTCTATATCGTCCCTTGCTGAAGCTAAGTAAAAACAATAGACTAAATACTGGTAGTTAACTTCAATATCCGAATGAATTTTCAGAATCCAAAGGTTTGCTGGAAGAAAACTCTTGTTAGGGTTAAGCTCGCCTTTGCACATGTCATATAATTATGTAAGTTTTTTGTCTATATTTTCTGTGTGTACAATAAAAATTAAGAATTTCGTAAACAGGCGGATTCATCTATTCGGTACATAGATGTCTTATTCTTAAAAAACTTATAATATATTCATATAACTTATATCCGTAAGAATACTTAGTAATAGTACCAAGTAGTAAAAAGCAAGTTCAACATTAAATTTATTAATACATGCTCTCGTTTTGTATAACATCTAACTAACGTGACGGTTTGCAAGTCGAATTTTTGCTACTCTTCAATTACATATAATTCCACCAGTCCCATTGCATGTAACTTTTTGTACATACATGGGCCTGTTCATAGTTCGGCGTTCGGTATAGGGACTGAATTGACTCCTCATCTCATGCTAACGTGATCATCGCTACTGATCAATCGGCCGGCTCAAACCGGATGGAATGATTTCGTCTTCAGCCTCATCGTGCATGGTTTAGGGAGGTGGAGCGTTTCATTGTTACACATCAGATGGAGATGAGGTAGTGTAGGTAGGAATTGAAAGTGAAATTGAACGTGAGCCTCCCAGGCTATGGATTAAATGTGATATAGATATTCAGTTTAGTCATAGTCGGGTAATTTGACAGGATACCATGACTAGCAAAAGTTTAAATATTTTGTAAGACCTTTTTTGTATTATTTTTATTTAATTCTTTATTGCTCAAATCATGAGTGTACAAAAGGTGGGCTTAGTGCTAAAAGCATATTCTACCTGCCAACCTTGAAGGTAGTATTCCTCAGATCCATGCTCAGTTCACAGATCCTTGGTTGGTGGTACAAACTTTATTGTATGTCTTATGTCTAACTTTCATTCATTATTATTCATATGAAAGCGCATAAGTGTGGACATAGCTGATCTTGTATCTACCTTGCCTTATCATGTGCGTAATGCATGCGAGAAGCCTAGTCGAAGTAGACAGCTATGCATAAGCTAGACGGAAAATTACACTGAAAGTTGTAGTGCACAGGTGTGGGACATGCTCTTGACTTCAGTGTGCATTTAAAGTCGGATCGACTATATTTTCCTTCCCTTTGAGATAAAGAAACCTGAAAAAGAGAAAGGTAGCGTTGGACCGAACCCCGAGTATGATATTAGTAATAGTGCTGCCTTGTTAATAAGTATTGCCTCAATAGATGTACGAGTATTCCTTTTTTGTAACTTGTAACCGACAAGTGAGTTATATTATAAGTCGATGAATAGGCAAGACGAGCAACAAGGGGAGATTAGTTACAGTCTGTTACACTAACGTATGTGGTAGTGTGTAGCTATACATGCTTGCCAATAATCACATCGTGCTAAACTGATCTTGCTGATAATCCCTACCCTGGGAATAAGGGAGCGTCCATTGTCTGCGGCTAGGAAATATAACAATATCTCTTTAGTATTGAATTTTATAATACGCTTTAATTTCAGTAAAATGCACGATTCTTGCGTTTAAAAGTGTCTAACGTTTAGAATCCTTTATATAATGTATTGCATGAATCTTAATTTTGACGCGCGTAGGTGTAAAACGGTATAAATTACTCAAACTCAAACAGAGCTCGTTCTATCTTTAGTTACAACCAAATAAAGCCTGACATGAGCCAATAGGTGCATGTTGAACAGCCTACAAATCTCCCTTCAATCCAACCAGTGAAGACATGTTTCGCGAACGCTGCCGTTAACAGTTCGTCGGGGATTTGCCGATTTACCGAGTAGTTTGGTTTATTTGCTGCTGGAGTGTGATTATGTAAATGTATGAGATTTAGGTAGTCTATAGGCTGAGATAAATAGACGTAGGCCGTGCTCAACTTATGCTAGCCAGCACTAGATCTCACAAATTATACACACACACTTCTTAGAGACAGACGAAAACCATTCTGAGCATAAATATATTTTTCTTAATCTTATTGTCTGTACCTAATGTAAATATGACGTTGTATAATAGTGCCGAAATATAGGTATGGTAATAGATAGCCACAAGACGCGTGGGAGGAATTAGTGTAAAGTCAACTTTAAATTTAAAATTCACTTTGTATTCGTTGACATTTTTCAGAGTTCATTTTGATTTCAATTTTTTTTTTTTTTTTTTTTTTATAATGCTGGACATTTTTCACAATCATTATCTAGCCCCAAACTAAGCAGAACTTGTATTATGGGAACTACATGACTGATATACTACTTAGATACTTTTTTTTTGTAAATACATACATATTATACATGGAAAACATTCAGACTCAAATATTTGTAGATCTTCCAAACATTTCTCCCGCGGCGGGAATCGAACCCACAACCTTCTGCGTCTCAGGCAGGCCTTCGCCCACTGCACCACAGAGGTCGTCTTGATTTCAATTAATAAATACCTATTAACTTTGATTCCATGATAATTAAGATCACTCTTTGGAGGAAGCCCTTTGTCCAGTTGTGGTCTACTACAGGCTGAGTGATAATCATGTTCAAATACATGATACATGCTAGTTTCAACCCTCTAAAGTAAAAACAGCTGCTTATATTGTAAATGGAGTAGTAAACACTCAAGCGGATTAAGTTTAAAAAGCCAATGTTCTTTGCAAGTATTCCAATACTTAAGTCAAAGTCCTGCAGATTGTGCTGTTCAAAGCCACAATGCAAGCTATGCTGGTAGCTACTTGTAAGTAGGTGCTTTCTCACATAACAAAGTTCAAAGTTTAACTTATTTGCTTTGTTTTAGTTTCGTGTTGGCAGCATAAATCCTTTGGTTTACGTTCAGCGTGAAGTGTTGTGTGAGTGTGGTTAAAATTTAACAAATCAATGTCAATAAAGTGCATGCATGTTAGTAGCGGGAAAAGTGTTGTATTTTTGTGTGGTGTTTTCCTATGTATAATACGTATGTATTTACAAAAAAAAAGTATTTAAGTAGTATATCAGTCATGTAGTTCCCATAATACAAGCTCTGCTTAGTTTGGGGCTAGATGATGCTGTGTGAAAAATGTCCAGCATTTATTTATTTATTTATATTTGTATATTTTTGAACACAACGCAGATCTTCTGTTGCTTACCGATAAGTTGCTATAAATATGCGTGTAATGCCTGGTTTATAAGCCAGACCATCCATATAGAGGCCAAATAAACTCTCCTGGTTTTTTTTATATTCAATAAGTACTAATTGCGCAATACGTGATGTTTAACATGTTTGGCTACATTGAACAATAACGCGCAACGCAATATTGCCAACACAATAAAATAGTTGACACGCAACATGACGCGCGTCTTCTGTAGACGTTCGCAGCAACAATTTTAATTTTAAATTTAATGATAAAATTAAAATAGCAGTTTAAATAAACACTGATCAGGGGATATATGATGTCAACAAAGACTGTATCATTAGTGGTTGCTAAACAAAAGTTTTGCGACGTCGCTCAACATCTTGGGCTACATGTTGAGCAAAAATAATTGCAGAATATATTCAATATTCTGCGTAGATTAGTGGACCGACGCGCGTGTGACCTACTCTCAATCAAAGATGGAAATTCATATGTGGATTTTGATTTTAACACTCGACTGATTCATGTAACGCTTCACAGGACACTGACTATAATTTACGAGCAAATGATTATTGGTTATTATTTGTTACAAGGATCTAATAAATATTCTACTAAATTATAAATGCGCATAAATGCATAATATTTGCTATCGATCATTTATTCGTAAATTGCTGAACCGATTTGGATGAAACTTGAAATAGAAATATATATCTTAGGCTACTTTATCCAGGTATGCAGGTCCATCGGGAGCAAAGCCAGAAAAACTAATTTAGGTATTTTATATCAGACAAGTACTTACAAAATAGATCCAAACAAAGAAAATTTTAAGTTTTAATCAAAAGTAAGAGTAGGTTTAAAAAAGTAGGCAGCAGGTTAAGGTACTGATAGAAAAAGTTAAATGCAAAATACGATTTTATTTATGCAACAACTATTTGAACTTTTTATAACGAGCTCTCGCTAACATTAGTACATTTCCTCAATCGATGGCATGAAACCTTCAGGCACTTCGGAGTTATCCACTTCTCGCTTTTTGTACGAAGGCGATATTGATTTAATATTTTCTGTGGTAACAGTCACCGGATTTTTATCTTTGTTTTTTTTGCTCTTCTTATTTGTTTTTCTCTTCGAAATTAAATCGCTACCCGAATCACACGGGAGGGATTTCTTTACACTGTAAACTTTACAAGTGTTTGCTATGCCATTTTCGTTCGTTTCTTTGACTTCTATCGCGTAAACTTTCTTGTCTTTTATGTGTTTTGTTACCGTCGCCGAAACGCTCTTCCCACTAATGATTTTCTTTTCTGAATCATTTTGTTTAACTGTACTTCTTTTTCTTCTGTTGTTTAGTACCTCGTAGTACAATTCGTGTGCATTGGGCCGGTTGCTTATTACGTGTGATTGGACCCTATGGGCTTTGATAGCCCTTTCCATACATGTGGTACAATAGCGGCAAGTAATGTCTCTGAACACGGATTGCAGATCAGTGACTATGTTAACTAAGGGCGGTCCATTTACGTTCAAAAGTAGCTTTTTGTTGATCAGTTGTTTTTGATGCAATGACAGTGTATTGTTTATTCTGATCTCCGAATGCTGGACACTGGAAACACCTGTGTAAAATACAATATGTTAAGTTTATCTAATAAAGTACAAAAAAGTATAGAGTAGATCCAAAATATGTCTAAATATCGTTTTTTTTTTACGGAGTCCAATAAATAATTTGGACTCCGTGTAAAAAGTTAGGGATGGCTTACGTAATAAAATAAATATAAAACTTACATTATGTATTTGAAAGGGAGCTAAAAACAGGCAAGTATTTTACAGGAAGGTTTATATCATAATTTAGGCATCATTTTAAATTATTTTATACATTTAATGTATTACTGTTGTAAAAAATAATTGCCCAACATAAAAAATAATTAATTAGGAAGGTACATAAAAAGTAAAACAGAAACACAAAAATATTGACTGCTGTAAGGGATATTGTCAAGTAATATTAAAAACAAACTAGATTCTATTCCGTCTAGTTAGACTTATGCGCCGGATTAATACCCCACCTGCCACATTACTAAAGAAAATCTCTGTATTTTAATTCAAGTGTCTAGAACTTCTAAGGCATTATAAGGCTTTACTGTGATTTGACGTACCAAAAGTTCCAAAGTGGCGGACATAAAACTATAATAATTTTAATAATAATGCTGGTCATTTTTACACAGCATCATCGTGTTAAGGGTACTACATGACTAATATACTATTTACATATTTTTTGTATAAACATACACATCATACATAGAAAACACTCAGGCACGAGACAAACATTTGTCCCGCGGCGGGAATTGAACCCGCAACCTGCTGCATCTTAGGCGGGCATCACCCACTGCTATAGAGGATTATTATAAGTAAGTTCGTATGACCCTGGGTGTCCAAAGACCTCCAATATGGACGACCTCTGTGGCGCAGTGGGCGAAGGTTCGCCTCAGATGCAGAAGGTTGCGGGTTCGATTCCCGCCGTGGGACAAATGTTTTTGTCTGCAAATATTTTTCTTGGGTCTGGGTTTTTTTCTATGTATAATATGTAAGTATTTACAAAAAATGTATATAAGTAGTATATCAGTCATGTAGTTCCCATAATACAAGCTCTGCTTAGTTTGGGGCTAGATGATGCTGTGTGAAAATGTCCAGTATTATTTATTTATATAACAAGCCAGGACTGACATCATTATTTAACCTAGATGATCTGTATATTACACTTCATTAAAAATACTTGCTCCACTGAGTAGAGCTTTACCTGTAAAATTCACATAAGTAATATAACGTTACATAGTAAATTGCTCTAGTCTTAACATCTCTGCGCAAAATTAATCATCGCAGACGCTGGTAAACCGTTTACGAAACAATTATTTTAAATTGCGGTGCATCCAGTAAACATTAAAAGGAGGTTGGTAATAAATCAAAATGTTCTTACCACGCGCCCCCGCGGCTAAAGCTAACAACAGCAAGAAACGTAGCATGCTCATTAGATCCATTGTCTTCAGTTGAGCTTCTGGAAGCCGTGTTGCACTTGCAGTAGTTTCAGAAGCTATCCCTCAGAGGTGTGTAGCACTAGACAGACAATCTTCGTAGCGCTAACAAGCTTCGTTACAGCGTTCTACGCAATTTTGCACGCTTCACTTCGTCGCCTCCTGAAACGTTTTTGAGTGTACTTTTAGTTGAAGACTTTAGAGTGGAAACACGTTGCGCTAACTTAAGCATTGTTACGACCAAACTTCATAGTTTTTATTGTTGAAAAACTAGGAAAACTAAATTACCACTTTCAGATGAGTTTTTAGTTTGAATATAAAATGCGTCTCAAGTTCAAATAGAGTTTTCATTTAATTCCACAGTTTGATCAAGTACCTTTCTTAAAATAATTTATTTATTTGCTGTAATTTATCCTATTCAATGAATTTTATTTTATTTTATTTAATGGTGATTATTTTACGAATTCAATTCAGTTTTGTTTTATACATCTTAGTGATTTCACTGAAATTTCACTCTTTAACTTACAATGTAACCCTGTATTGTAGAAATTTATAATAACCACGTCTAAAACTAAACAAATATATTTATCTCTTTCTTTAAAAAAAGTAAATGGTGAACGAGCCCTGAGATTGTTCATTTGTATGTTAATTTAGCTCTACTCCAAGGTAACATGAACGATGCTTATGTTTGGAGAACAAACATCAGTTTGAGGCTTAAGCTTCTGTTGCTGAAGGCTCAAGCCTGTTTACATCATTATTATTTAGTAGCTTCAAAAGTAAGATACTTTATTGCAAACAAAATAATATTTTAACCAAATAGGTACCATAAACTTTAACTATGTTCTAAAATAGACTCGCGAAATAACGAATTCTACCACACAACTTTTGAATGGAACAGACTTACGATTATTACTTGCGGTAACGAACAGACAGTTGATTTTCCTATATATTTAACTGGTTTATATTATACTTTGATATGAATACTGTACGGGCGGTAAGGACAGTATCGCGAGGTCAACATTGATGGTTCATCACACAGATGATGTCAATTTCAGAATTATTATGCAAAGACATCAGGGAACCCACTGTTAAGAGTAGTATAAATTATTTTTAGACCATGTTTTTTTACTAAGCATTAAATATTTGCACCCTGCATACATACATATTAAGTAAAAAAAATATTTAAGTAATTTGTAACAAAGCATAATAGAAATCAAGGGTTTTCAGTCAATTTCTATGTGTGGACATGCCCAAATAAAAATTATCTAGTGCCCTTTATCTAGTGTTAGGTACGCAAGAATCAATAGGTACTTAGGTTAAATTAGATTACATAACTAAACGCATACTCGCCTCTATAGATGGTTGTACTGCATTACCTATAGGTAGGTACCATAGATAGACAATGGGTAAAAGTAAACGATGGTTCATAGTTTGTCTATAAACTAAACCATTGTGAACAAGCCCTAAAGCAAGCTATTACGATACGAGACGGTAAATAAACCTAGAAGCAAATAGGAGCTAGCGTACATAACTGAAATATCACGTTAGCAGTGCAGTGAAACTTTGACGGTACCAAACATATATTAGGTGTTAATAATGTAAACATTTTGTTTCCGAATAAATAATACAGTGTCCCAGAAAATGTATACAAACCCGAAAGGGGGTTATTCTTGAAAGTGAACAAGTTTGTCTGAAAAATTGGTTGAATTTCCAAAACTTTATTTTGAGGAATATAATTTGAAATTGTTTGAAACACCCTTTAATTAGCTGTATTTTAGACTGTATGTTGCCCCTTATCTTTATTAAACGAATAAGATTATTGTCTTTGGAAGTCATACCCAACTGATTTTTATTGCTATTTTCTTCATTGAATATATACAAATATGAAAACGTCGTTGCCTATATGTAGAATATCCCCCTTACATATTGTATACATATTCTGGGACATTCTCTATATAGTATATAACCAAAACAAAATAACGTCGGATCCAAAAGGTATCAATATACTATATACTTAAAATTTCTAGGAAATTATATCTATATATAGATATTTATTCAAATAGGAATACGCCTCTACTGAATTAGACAGGGTTTTTGTTACATAATGTATTATAACAATTAGATTCCACTAAATAATGGTCAAACTAATAAAGGGTCAAAAGGTCTATTGCGCTTTCGTGGATTTGGAAAAAGCCTATGATAAAGTGATGAGGAATGAACTATGGTCGGTACTGTCAATGTATGGAGTGGACAGCAACCTAATTCGAGCTCTGAAGTCTATCTATGAAGATTCCAGTGCTTGCGTAAGGATAAACGGGTCATACACTGAATGGTTTAGCATCCAAAAGGGTGTTAGACAGGGATGTGTAGCGTCACCGTGGCTGTTTAATCTATTCATGGACAGTTGTTTGAAAGATTTGAAAGAAAGTGAATGTGGATTAAGAATGAATGAGTTACTCGTCAAATGTCTTCTTTACGCCGATGATCAGGTTATACTTGCGTCATCGGTGGATGAGTTACAAGAGATAGTAACAATTATGCATGAAGCGTTTGAAAGAAAAGGGATGAAAGTTAATGTGAGTAAGACGAAAGTAATGGTTTTTGATAAAGATGAATGTATGAATGCATGTGATATTGTGATCGGCGGAGAGAGAGTGGAACAAGTAAAAGAATTTGTACATATAGAAAGGATGGACGAAAGTAGATTAACAAAACAAGTATACAAGGCGAGTGTGAATGGGATAGTTGGTAGAGGAAGGCCTCGGCGAACGTACTCTGACCAAATTGGAGATATTTTAGAGAAAGGCCAGGTCAGAAGTACACTAAACCGCCGAGCCTGTATGAATAATGTGATGAGGATGAATGAAACGAAAGAGGTATTCCAGGATCGTAGCAAGTGGAAATCCTTGGTCTCTGCCTACCCCTCCGGGAAACAGGCGTGAATATATGTATGTATGTAAATAATGGTATTGGTATAAACGTATTTTTTTAATGGTTCTGTCTGTTAGTCTATCTTTTTACCGAGATAGATTTCTCGGTCACCCTGCGTTAAGTCAGGGACCGGATCAGGTAAACGATTGGTGGTCCTGAAAAGGGCCTTGTGACCGATAGTGAAGGTATCAATGTGTTGAGGATAGATTGCGCCTTGGAGAGATCAAGAATTCACTATCACAATATTTTGTGATAGGCCAAACCTTAGATCTTACCTTTTTGCATGAAAGGGAACTTCTCAAATCAACTTTTTGTAACAGTTATCAAAAGTTTTACGCGAAAATCGATTCTAGACAATTTATTAGACTTATCTATTAAAGATAACTCACCTAAGACAAGACTGCTCCAGCTCGCACGAAGGTTAGTCCCAGAACACTTCAGAAACAATGACACTTTCTGGTGTGAAATCTCGCTTATAACTCGCACGATCTTGGCTATTACGCGTATATTGTTTAGATTGCACAGGCTGTTTACTAACCGGACTACGGATAGTAACTACTGGCACAGCTTAGGATCTAAACCGCTAACTCAATATACGAGCTCATTCATTTCACTTATCTTCATACTTCTTTGTAATAAATAGAAATAAATAGGTAGGGGACCGACTTGTCCGTCCTTCTTCTAGCTTTCTACTATTTTATACTAGCAAAATACTTTGCCCAGTCTTCTTTTAATTCTCCAATAAGTTGACGGTTCCAAGTAACTCTTGTGATTTTGACTTTGCTTCTCCATGTATCGTATATTAATCAAAACAACAAAGGAAAACGTCTTTCAATCCGAGGTTTTCATGGCACATTTTACAGTTTGTATATTATATGCATCTTATAAGTGCGTGAAGAAAAATTAGAATAGCTGACTAGCCTCTGCCCACAAGTCAATTAGTCTCGTAGATACTTCTTGACTGGGATGTGAGAGCCTGTCTACTTACTTTCCTAGCTACAACACTATCATGGTTTTTTCATACTAACACAATTGGACCTATATTATTGTCCAAAAAATAAATGAATTTTAAAATGTCAGCAGGAGAATAGTATAAAACCTAATTCGTTCGTACCAAACCACGATAGTTTCTATTTTATAATTATAGACTAGCCGATTTTAATTTAAGCTGCCGCGGATGTACTACAATCGTATGTTTGCTTAACTCCGTCTTGATTCCGAGCTATTGTAATCGATTGTATGTTTATGGTGAATCGGTTAACGGATAGAGAGGCAGGGCAGAACTTAGGATAAGGGTAATTTACAACTATTACTAAAGTTCCAAATTCAGTATTAGTTTTGTAAGTTACACAAAAGTACCAGGAGCTATATAGGTGGTGTGTAATCAAAATACATTCACAACAATTATCGATAGTACAAGAGATTTTTACCGTAAATATGTGAAATTACAAAAACACTTTCTAGGCCATTTGATCTGAAAGTCTAATTTACAAATCGTCTAAGAAGTGCATTGCATGAATAATGTAAGAATAAAGAGAATAATGCCTAAGATGCAAAACACCTTATAGTATATTAAACCCTTTTCCAAAGAATGTCTTAGTTCTGAATGTACATACGAGTACTTACATCACAAATCATTCAATCGGAAACAGGGCAAAATGTTGGCAAAGATTTTTCCAATTGTTTCGTACTTTACGTTTGTCATCTAGATATTTAAATGAATGGGCGGTTGCATTTGGCGGAGTGTTTTATACAGAGCTGTCAAGTTACAACTTCAGTCGTGGATAGGTGGCGACGACAGACCTTAACGGAGTGATAGAATTGAATCGCTCTTCTAAGCCGGTTCTAAACATCCTTTCATACACTTTGTCTGACTTTTTGTTTCTCATGATGTGACAAATAAGTGGCTAGTCTCTGTCATCCAAGCCGGCATAGCATTTTTTAAGTCTTCTCTGTCCCATTACTGGGTTATTTCTTTAAAATGCTTCTATCTTGGTTGTGAAAGCATATATGGAATTGAACAATATCTTAGTCACACCTGATGGGACGTCTGTGGTTCAATATGACGTTACCTAACCAGGTAACGTCATAGTAAACCACAAGAACCTTTATTTTGTATCACAAATTCAATGTTTATATTTGCTCACAAAATGAGCAAAAACGTTTCAGAAGAAGACAAGAGTCGAGCAATATTTCATGCGTTTAAAGGCAAGCGCTCATGTGCATGTAGCTTCATATAAAATTATCATAAAATATTATGGAAAAGTGAAGTCGAGCATAAAAGGCGGAACTTCTTTTTTGTAACTTATCTCGTTATTCACAAAGATGTGACTTTTATGACGGAATCGGACTTTAAGGTTATTTGTATGTGACGTTTTCAGATTTGTTCCTGCCTTCGCGTGCCGGATAAGGCTTTTTAACGGTAAAGATTTTTATCCGACAAATTGATTACGTGCCTTCGTAAAGTTGGGAAGAGAGTATCTTTATTGTTCACGATGAAAAACGAATCGGAGCAAGGTAGCAGTGAAATGTATTTTCATTAAAAGTAATCCGTACTGGATCTTTGACTTCTGTATATTGAGACAGAATCTTATATGTGAACTGAATATCACATGCTCAGAGCGTAATTTACTTACAACCTAACATTTCCACGAGACATCGGCTTAGCTTGTTACAACAACAGTTTTTTTCTAACCTACTATAACAAAAAAAACATATTTAAAAGCAGAAACGGTGTTTGTTGAACATAACAATTTACCTACACAAACACAAAATGGAGAGAAGGTTATTGGTATATACTTAATGCAAATGATTGAATATAATTTTAACGCAGGGCCCCAAACTAGGCATATTCTGTATCTTGGTGCCCCTAAATTTACTAGCACTGAATTATTCATCAAAATCTTATTCCCCGTAGAATCTCCATATCTAGAATCTTAGTACATCGTAGAAGACCCCCGCTGGAAAAAGGCCGTTTTTGTTGTCAATCTCACTTTTATTTTTTAATTACTCATACATATACTCCTTTATGTGACACAAATTATTTTTTTTATCAATATCTTTTATCATACTAGATACTATTATAAACGCGAAAGTTTGTGAGGATGGATGTTTGTTACTCTTTCACGCAAAAACTAATTAACAGATTTTAATGAAACTTTACTGTAATATAGCTTATACATCAGAAAAACACATAGGCTACTTTTAATCAGGGTACCGCGCGGGCGAAGCCGTAGGCGGAAGCTAGTAATTAAATAGTGCCATGACGAATGGTCGTGAGCCACCTCCATCCTCCGACTTCTTGCAAAGATACGTCATCGGTGGGGGGCCTGCCTACACTGCGTCTGTCGTCCAGTCCACTTTTCCTTGTACGGGTGATGTCATGTGAGGTGATCTTGGGGCTGACATCGAACATCAATGGATAAGTAGTTTATCATAAATGAAAATAAATGAATAAATAATGCTGGATATTTTTCACACAGCATCATCTAGCCCCAAACTGAGCAATGCTTGTATTATGGGAACTAAATGACTATTAAACCACTTATGTACTTTTTTTTTGTAAATACATACATATTATACATAGAAAACATCCACACCCGAGACAAATATTTGCAGGTCTTATCTGTCGGGAATCGAACCCGCAACCATTTGCGTCTCAGGCCGGCCTTCTGCCACTGCGGACTGTCACTTCTACATAGGATAAGTAATATTTCTAAAAGCCCAAAAAAGCTGAATTTGAATGTTTTTAGATAAGGTATCCAATTGATCGGAGAACCATTATTGAATGAATGAATGATTTTTTATTTATTTATCTCACAAGGTAAGTAGACATTCTTAGTGAAGCAATAATGATAAATTGATTAGTGACTTGTACCAACTTTGTGAAAGACTGGTGTCTGAAACAAGTTCTGCATTACCTGTATTACAGATCACCAGGTCACACTCCGCGAGAACTTACTGGTCGTGGTGTTCCTGGATTGCATAGCATTCAGTTATAAGCAACATAGTAATGCTCTGTGAAAGTAAATTTAAAAAGTAAATTATACAGAGACTAGCCTCTGCCCATAGCTTTGTCCGCGTGGTACCCGGATAAAAAGTAGCCCATAAGCCATATTACTGTAAAGTTTCATCAAAATCCATTCAGTTGTTTTTGCTTGAAAGAGTAACAAACATCAAGAGTAACAATAGATTTTGATGAAACTTACTAGCTTCTACCCACGGCGTCGCCCGCGTGTACCCAGATAAAAAGTAGCCTATGTGTTTGGGGAAATAAAAAATTGGGGAAATAGAAAGGCTTAAATAAATAAATAAATAAATAAATGTGTTATTCTGATGTATAAGCTATATTATTATAAAGTTTTATCAAAATCCGTTTAGCAGTTTTTGCGTGAAAGAGTAACAAACATCCATCCTCACAAACTTTCACGTTTATAATATTAGTATGATATCATATACATCAGAATAACATATAGGCTACTTTTTATCCGGGTATCAGGCGGGCGAGGCCGTGTGCAAAAGAAGTTACTAATAATAATTATAATTTACATTTTAAAAAAAATATAACGTTCATGTTAAGTACCTACCTGTTCGTACCTATAAACATTTTTACTCAATCTATTAATTATCTGTGCTACCAATAATTTTTCGGCTAAAATATATTTTTCATTCAAAACAGCTATATGAAAGTTGGTACGGTTAGTGACAAAAGTAATAGTAAGTCTACTTTCTATAAATTACCTTTTTATAATCAATGTTAGCTAAGTTGAAAACAGTGTTTATGTAAGTAATACAACATGAGTAACATGCTGTAATTAGGACAGTCAGAAGGAGAAGATTACAGCAAATGTTTTTTGAGGAATTGGAAACTTTCCGGAGAAAGGGCAGTCTAAGAATAACCCTAATTGACAATCATGTGATGAGAGTGAATGAAGCAAAATGTATTTAAGGATCTTATAACCCTGAAAATTTTATGAACTCCGTGTTAATCAAGCTAATGGCGCCGATTCTGTAGCACACCAACTAAACAGTTACAGTTTAATTTAAACTGTAGCTCTCTTTTATTCATAGTACAAGCAAGAAAGAGATGGCAAGAATTTTACTCCTGTCAAATAAGTTTACATGTCGCTTTTCTTCGTGTTTATAGTCAGCATGTTTTGAAATCACGAATTAACTTGTGTGGAAAACTTAAATCTGACTAATTTTACAGCACTAAAATTGTAGCTATCTCTTTCTTGCGTGCACTATCAGTAAAAGACTTCTTCGTGTTTATAGTCAGCATGTTTTGAAATCACGACTTAACTTGTATGGAAGACATAAATCCGACTAATTTGACAGCACAAAAATTATAGTTATCAGTAAAAGAGAATGACAGTTTAAATTAAGTTTAGTTGGTGTACAAGAGAATCGACGTCAATGTCAAAGTTTTAGTTTTAAACTAAAATTTTAAACTAAATGCGTTGTATAATCAATACTACTAGTAACATTGAAAAGTCAAATCGTTGTTTACTTACGTGAAAAAATAAAATTAACTTATTTTATCGGTGTCTGTACCACCACGCCGATAAGCGGAATGAGTATAATCTCCTGGGGATTGCGCTAGTTTGGTCGGGAAATTCAATTTAATTTTATGGCATGTGCGTTGTTTTAACAAATTCAAAATTATAGAACGCTTTAATTTTACGGTCGAAGCCTAGCTACTCGCACTAGTTCGAAATTATCGAAATTCATTGCTTTATACTCTGTGCGAAGACGGGTTAGAAGTCAGTAGAGTATTTACTATGCTAAAGCAATACAGTATGCAACAAAAAAACCCTATCTGACCGTATTACCAGGCATATTATCAATTCAATAAAAATCCCTTAATAAATATTACATTTCCATTGTACTTACATTTAGAAAACAAAACACGAACTTATTTTTGATTACTTTAGCGAAAATAGTTTCCGCTTTTAATTTCCCGGTTATTAATAACTAGCTTCTGCCCACTGCTTCGCCCGCGTGGTACCCGGATAACGCGAAAGTTTGTGAGGATGGATGTTTGTTACTCTTTCACGCAAAAACTACAGAACGGATTTTAATGAAACTTTACAGTGATATAGCTTATATATCAGAATAACATATAGGCTATTTTTTATCCGGGTACCATGCGGATGAAGCCGTGGGCAGAAGCTAGTAAATTATACATACAACATATCTTTTTCAGATCGGACGAGGTTTTTGTTACATACTGTTTAATTATAATTTACACTGTCAACAATTGTAAACATATTTTTGTATCTCGGTATGAAAATACTTGTTATTGTAAAAAAATAATTCGAAAGAATGGAGTGCCATGGTTAAGTTTAGAATAAATAGTAACAGTTTGAGAAAGCACTCGAGAGTCGCGTCCCGCTGTCCATTTACGAGTCCTTGAGAAATGGACGTTTTAGCCGTGAGATAGATAAAAATAAACTTTTATTTAAAAGGACTCGTTCGCGAGAGCAATTCTGTTGTGCTTCACCTTAAAAGTAGGCATTTCCTTTGAATGAACCTCCTTTTATTTTCGTAAACACGCAGAGGAAATGGCCAGTTTCATTATTCTCAACTCAATGTTAGCTTTTAGACGTTTTTGAGGCTCGGATTTCCACTTAGTTTTATTAGCGTATTTGAAAGATTGATTTATCTGCTAACAAAAGTATCATAAAAGTTTCCCACAGGTAAACAGAGGTTGGTATTTCTAAGGGTGATAAAAACTTAAAAGTTTAGGTAGGTGATTCCGTTTTGACGACACCCTTTAGCTTTCAAGTATTCTAAATGCAAATTTGGTAACTTAAAATGGACTGAATTTTACTTCAGGAACACTTTTACTTGGTAAGTTTTGAATTTTGAATAGGTCCGAAAGTTACTTTTTGAATAAGCTTGAATTGACGTCATTTTGAAAAAAAACACAAACAGTTTTGAATTTACAAATTGCCTACCGCGCAATATAGAAAAGCTTACGTTTCCCTTTCGGTATTAAACATTTCCAGGAAAGTTTATACACAGACGTCCTGAATGCCGAGCAGATAGTTGAAGAAAAATAGTCTTGTTCTGCAACCAATGCCGCCGCGCCAATTATTGGTTAAAGAGTTGGTTACAGTAAGTCAGTGTTTAATCTTCGTTCTAAACACCCAACCGGCTTCACTGGCCCGCGCGCCGCGTTTCAAAACTTTGAAATAAGAAATTCTTTATTTCGTTAGAACATAACATGATAAGATAATGCAGCTCAAGAAATATTTGGAAATTAGTACCATTCTTATAAGTTTTAGTTTTTTTTTACAAGTACAGTTCAATAACTATTAATTAAATTCGTACCTCGCAGAGAAACTGTGAAGTAGTGTACTTTTAAGCACATATACATATTGCGTCGATGGGCATTTACGTGGCTGACATGTTTCACCTACAAACGTTTTTCCTTATTCCCAGATTTGTAATATATACCCATTATATGACTCTAGATTCCTATTGACTAGACCCTAGTCACTAGAGCAATAATGTTTTCGGCGATTGACATGTTTGTACCTTGTGTTTTTGATTAGTCGTATTATACATATACGAGCATTTTTAGAGTACGAGCTTAGGATAGATTGCGAGCTATCCTAACCTCGTACTCTACTCTAAAAATACGTCTAGCGTAAATATTTAGTACTAATTACAAAAGCACAAAGCGTTTATGGAGACATTTGTAGAAATTCCCTATGTGCCATGCTTACTTAACTAAAGTGCCGTGTGTCTCATGAATTCGTACAGGAATCCCGTGAGGCGAACACTCAAGCGGGTGGCACTTTTTCGGGACACGAAAAATGCATTTGTGATTCTGTCTTATGCGATTCAACGAAAACGGCTCGAACGTGCCACTCTATTTTATGAAGATTTCAATTTAGTATTGTAATAATGTAGTTCTACTTGATTCTAGTGCTGTGTAATACCTATGATCCATTCTTATCATATTTCAAGCACATTTTTTCGTGAATGTAAATGAAAATAGGGTTTTTGTAACAAAATCGCACGTAGTAGATTTTATTCGTACGTTATCGAACGTTACCCGGTATCGAAATATAGAACTAATGAGGTTAAAAAGTCTGTATAGTTCAGTGTTTTGTTTGGTTTTGTTTTGTTTTGAAAAGGTTCCGCATATAATAATAAGGAGCGTCTATAAAATTAAAGATATCCAATTTTTTTCTTTTTTCATGTTGTTTTTTATTCAGTCATTCATTCAAATGTATACATGTTTTCTGGGTTGTGATCATGAAATACATGATAATATCTTGTCTATATATTTTTATTGGTTATTAGTCATCCTAGTGCATTCATGCATATTGCCATCCACTGCTGCATAAAAATACCGTGTAGTTTAAGTAAAGCCTTGATTTCAACCTCAATATATTGGTACCTCAACTTAGTGATAGGATGTACTTGCAGACCTACAGATTAGTTCGTGACAGATGGACGAGTAACCCATCGTATCTTAAAGGCTGGGTTAATGGAAGCAAACCGAAACAAACGACCGCCATTCATCTTTCTACATAGGCCAGGAGGCTGGGAGCCAGGGACGTAATATTACGGTCGCCAAAGAACTAAAGCGTTTTTCTGCCAGCAAGGATTCTGTTATAAGCCTGCTTTTAGTTGCGGGTGGTCCAATTCAAATTAGGTTCAATGACTGTAAATTCGACCAATTTGCAAAAGGTCCGTTTCACGAAAGGTATTTTGATTACATGACAAATGCGTTGCGTGATAGGTTACTAATGAATCAAATGTGATTAATTAGTAACCTTTCTATATCGATGACTAGACTCTTCCCAGGGCTTTGTTCGCATAGTAT
Source organism: Perizoma flavofasciatum (assembly GCA_958496245.1). NCBI lineage: Eukaryota > Metazoa > Arthropoda > Insecta > Lepidoptera > Geometridae > Perizoma > Perizoma flavofasciatum. The sequence goes on along the minus strand of OY292434.1, from coordinate 8,354,674 downwards.
CTAGGTATAAAGTAGATTTTGTGCTATTTAAGATTATAAACAATAGGTATGTGTTCGTTCATTTAAATCGGTTTGATCGTTACTGAGATATTTAGCAATAAACATCCAAGCTTTCAAATTTACAATATTAGTAAGATTTGATTTAATTTGTTACATATTATGAAGCATATTATGCTTTCCTAAACCACCGCGGATAAGTAATTTTATTTCAAACACATCCAAAAAACTTATTTACGTCGATACAATTTTAGTAAAATACAATTGGCTTCTGGGCTAACAGAACAGGCTATATCATTTCCGGCGGTACAAAACTTGTGTTTTTGTTCGAATGAGCTGGTTTTGTTTACTATATTCAGGCCGAAATATGTTGTCTATTGAACGGACGTATTACACCAACAAAGTTTGGGTCAGATTGTTTTGGACTTTCACATAGTTTGAATGCGCTATTTACCTAATGTCTGACTTGATATAAAATACATCTTTTCATAGTAACCACATTGTCCCTATACGCTGAAATTTACAGAAACGAGCTATTCAACTTGATTATATGTTTGAAATAATCTCGGAGCCCAGGATCACCAAATTTTTGTTTTAACAAAGTTGTTCCAGGCTATGCTCAAAGCTTGCAGAACTGATAATCACTAGGGAGTACCTAAAAGTTTTTGTGTTGAAAGCTACGAGGTGGGAGCTGCAATTTTGGAAGGTTCCCATTCAATAATTGTAATGATCGCGTGACGATGGTGGATGGAGGCTTGACATTTGTCAACATTTGTCGTGACTTGGGAGAATTCACTTGTCTACCAGAGAACGACTACAATGATGACGTTGTTATATTAGCTTTATGTTCCATGTTTCACGCAGTATTTGGCATCAAATTGTATGCTGCAGTCTATAGATATGCCAACGCCTATGCGCTTTTATATTCAACTTGCATTTTCAACTTTCAATTCACCTTGCGTCTATGGCATGCATTATGAAATCTAAAGATGGATCAGGGCTTGCCCTTGAGGCGTGCGTATTGTCAAGTCGTTTTGAAGCAGCACAGTGGCCACTACATGCATGCCACACAGGCAAATGCAGAAAATAGGGCGCAGGTATGGGACGTCCCTACCTTATCGACCAAACCTCCCAAACAGGCATGTACCTACGTCAATTACGGCGAAACATGGAATTATTATCATTATTAATTTGAAACAACAAAGCTAATTATTACGCGAGTGGATCACAATGCTGTGATTAGATCGTATTCACTAGTGAAAATTTGCGTATGGTTGTCACTTTATTCAAATATATTAGGTAGGACCACAGACCAGTTACTTTAACTGTCTGTGGTTAGACTTTGTAGTTGATACGGTAATGTAGGTATTTATTATCCTGTCCAGATTTGTTCACAATAAATAAAAATAATAAGGCCTTTCATAAATAAGTAGGTACCAGACCCGATTTGAGTTATTAAGTCATGAATATAGTGAAAATCACGAACAATATAAACACGCTCGTAACTTTAATCCACATGGCGGACATATACTCAATACCTACCTAAGTAGATCCGTCAGGACACCATGTAAGGGGTAATCAGAGGCATGCCCACACAGTATATTTGGCACATGCCCACATTAATATAAGTTAGTATTCTGTGTGACAGGTTGCAAGCCCGTCGCTGCTCATTGGAACACTAATCGATGACTAATGCCTTCTATTTTTTGATTCTAGGGCTTGTCAGATTCCTCGCGATGTTTTCGTTAACCGTTTTGAGCACATATTAATGTTCACTTAAATGGTTCGAGTGAGAAAATCCAAAATAAATCAGGGGAACTCCCACTAGTCCAACATGGCTTATAAAAACTTTCTAATAAAATCAGAATATTGAAACAATAGTATAATGGCAAGTATGAAACCTTGAGTGATTCGCAATGTTTTGATTAGACCTTGTCTGTTATCGTAACTAACAGATAGGGTTGTTGCTAAGCTTTTACCTGAAGGAAAAATACACAAAAAATCGCAGATAAAACTCTCTGTCAGCAGTATTTCGTGAGCATCTGAATTCCTTACCCATGAATGTACCAGTGGGCCAGTATAACTGTGGTACCAGTATGACCAGTGGGTATTTGTAACACATTCGAACAATCCAGTGGTGAGACTCTGGAGGCATTTCTGTAATACCTACTCTAGATATTAGTTTCAAATGAGCTCTGGCATTTCTTTACTTACCTTAATCTACTAACTTAAATAGTTAGAAAGTATTTTTTATTCATTCAGTTATATGACTAGGCAGGTCCCTACCTATTTAGCCTAAATTATTTTGCCGCGTAATATTTTCGCTTGGTAGGTAGGTATTATAAAAGTTAATATCGTGTGGCACGAGGCCAACAGCAATAATACAGCCTCCATTTTTTCGTATTGTGATACTTATTTTTTATAATTGAATAATTTGGACTTTATTACGATTATGCTAGTATTATTACAGTGAAAATCGTGAAAAGAAAGTGTTTAATTTTGTTTCATGGTTTTCAAACATGAGTTACGGATTTTTTGAACACACAATGATGTTATTTGTTTAACACATAAAATCCATTCCGTTATGACAGTGGCCTAAAAGGGTAGCTTTGTGGTAAACGAATTCATAATTCGTATTTATGACACTTATGCCTGTCTGCATTAAAATTAAGCAAAGCCTTACGCTGGTCTTACTTAAGGAATAAAGATAATTATTTTAAACTAGCTTCTGCCCACGGCTTCGCCCGCGTGGTACCCGGATAAAAAGTAGCCTATGTGTTATTCTTATGTCTGTATTACTGTAAAGTTTCATCAAAATCCTTTCAGTAGTTTTTGCGTAAAAGCGTAACAAACATCCATCCTCACAAACTTTCGCGTTTATAATAGTAGTAGGATTTGTACGGTACATATTCTTTGTAACTTAACTACTTAGACAGCAAGTTACTTATAAACTAGCAGCCTTAGCTAATAAACAAAGTACCTTTTAGAAATTACTAAAGGTTGTTATTATAATATGTAGCACAGACCAGTTTTAATTTATCTGGTCAGTGGTAGCACAGACAACTGCTCTATATACATGTAGTTATAAAACCGTAGTAAAAAAACTGTTCTTAAAAACATGGATTTCCATCACTTAGTCATCCATTAAAGCCTTAAACCTAAGCTTAGTGCCGACAGGTATGAGAGTCCCTTATTTAATTTAACGACCTATGGATTTAGAAATTTGACGTTCCACTGGGCTAACGAAGGATGCGAATATTTTGACACCCCTAAAAATGATACTGCTATAAATCAACTATATTCGTATCTCAGTTGAACAATAGGTAAGTAACAGATTAGCTACGCCAGTCTCGATGTGACACTAAACACCTCTGAGATTATTGCAGTTGAATGCTTGAATGCACAATGCTCTTGTTATGTATGATCAGCGTTTGTAGCTTATTCATTGTTCATAGGTAATATGGCCCAGTTTTATTCCAAAAACTATTTTATTATTTTTATTTTATTAGTATTATGGCACAAAAAAAAACTAATTCCAACCAAGCTACCGCCAAGTAAAGAAAAAAAATTGTACGAACATTATAAACAAGAATTAAATTAAATAAATAAATAATGCAGGACATTTTCACACAGCATCATCTAGTCCCAAACTAAGCAGAGCTTGTATTATGGGAACTACATGACTTATATACTACTTATATATTTTTTTTTGTAAATACATACATAATATACATAGAAAACACCCAGACCTGAGACAAATATTTGCAGATACAAACATTCGTCCCGTGGCGGGAATTGAACCCGCAACCTTCTGCGTACTTCTTACATTAAGACTGTACTTCTTACATTAAGTTATACCTAATTAAGAATAAATACGATTAAATTAACTGCATAGATATTCAACGAATTTAATATGAATTCAATTTATATTGTAGACGGGTTTTTTGCGTATTGGTACCGTACTATCCGCGAAGTCACAGACTTGATTCGACTCATTCCGAGAGTCTGGTGAATAAAGAAAATGAAATTGAATCATACCATTCCAGCGACCCACGCAGAGTCACCATAATCGCTAATAATATTATTTATACTAATAATAAAGTTGAAGAGTGGAACTACCATACGGATTAAAAAAAAACTTTTTTTACATTTGATAGCCCAATTCATGAGAAGTTATAGGCTACTAGCTTCTGCCCACGGCTTCGCCCACGTGGTACCAGATAAAAGTAGCCTATCGTCAGCTAGCTAACAACACCGCGTAAATCGATTTTCCTAACTTTTCAGGAGAACCAAAAAAACTGTTTTATCAACTCCGCACAAGTCCACAGAATTGAAATCGCTAACGCTGAAATTAAAACTGTGATTGGTTGAAATGCAATGTTTGTATTGGTGAACAGAAGCGCAGTGAAAAGATCTATCCAATGGCATAAAAAATGTCAAAACCGCAAAATTTCGTCTTGAGCGGTGTAGGTGATCAAATCAAACACAGCAGTTTTGGTCAACGTTAGAAGAAAGTTGGGGGTGCGGGCAGAGTTCAAAACATGGCTTTTTGGAAAACTTTTGAATGTACAAAATTGCGGAGCCGCATCGTGTCTCGCAATCGGTTCGCGACTTACTAGCTACCTACCCTAACATAAAAAAATACAAGTGACAGGTCTGCGCTCACCCTCAAAGTTCATATTTTTTATTAGATAATAAGTTTGCCAACAGATGGCGTTACAGGTATCGAAATACACTCAAAATAATATGTTTAAACTAATTAATCAGTAGCTGTTAATATGTAGGTAGGCATAAACGTAGGTACACAAATACAGATAACATAAGAAAATAATTCTAGGACGTGTGTCGCCTACAAGCGGTATTGTTAGCTAGCCGACGCTATGTGTTATTCTGATGAATAAGCTATATTACTGTAAAGTTTCATCAAAATCCGTTCAATTATTTTTGCGTGAACGATCCATCCTCTCAAACTTTCGCGTTTATAATATTAGTAGGATAGTAGGATTTAACATCACGCTACGATACATAAGTATAGTTATGCGACACAGCTAATGAACCATTGTTATAATAGCTCTTCGTGTCCGCCTGAATGCTATAACCAACATCTGTTCTGGCTGAATATAATTGCATGCACAAAGCATGTAATTATATACACCATGCCAAACGATTAGGTACAAGTTAAAACTACTTTTTTACCGACAAAAGTCAAAGTTAGGTATGAACATACCTAATAATAAAAACATTATTAAAAACCTGCACAAGTAGAAAAAATACAGATGAAACAGCTAGATATGTAAAGATCGTTGCAAACGGTCTATAGATAGGTCAACGAATCCAGATCACTACCAGGCAATGCTAATGCGTTGACCAAGATAAGAGCCAGCCTCTGGTCACGCATCGCTCCGACCAGTCGCCCTAAAAAAATTAAGAATACGCGAAGGGCCCGGTCCCCCACAGAGCCACAGGAAACTGGAAAAAAAAGGAAATTAAACTAACTATATTGTACATGACTAAATAGTATTTCGAAGTTTGAATATTCGATAGGAAAGTTGTGGGTTTTAAGGTTACGTGTACACAAAGCTGTGTTAAAGTCTATTACGTATTCGTGAAAACATAAATCTAAAAACTTCATTAACTCATTCGCGTTTGGGGCTTTCCCACCGCTGATGTTTACGATTTAAAAGGTTTTCGACATAAATTATTGCTGTTGTAGACGGAGTTCCAAGAGAGGTAAGGATTGCTTGAGATGTTGGACTGCTAAAGTTTGGAGTTCGATAGCTTTGCTTTACTTTTCAGTTCGCAAACAGAATTAATGCCTATATTCTGATGGCGAATCTTCCAAACTGTTCGTAAAAAAATTACAAAGCTTTTAAACCATACCAAATTATGATATACATATCATGCTCATCACATATCTGCTTCAATGAATCCTATCCTACTAATATTATAAACGTGAAAGTTTGTGAGGATGGATATTTGTTCCTCTTTCACGCAAAAACTACTGAACGGATATTGATAAAATTTTACAGTAATATAGCTTATACATCAGAATAACACATAGGCTTCTATTTATCCGGGTACTGCGCGGGCGAAGCCGTGGGCAGAAGCTAGTACATCTATGTTTCTCAACCATGAGCTCTATATAATTAATCGGTTAGCTTCAATTACCACCTAAATAACTCACGCCACTTTTTATCTAAAGTACCTACACGATTTTACCGATGATAATGAAATTGCAATGACAACATGTAAGTACCTATCATCCGATTACCTGTGTTTCGCTATAAATATATTATGAACTATGATAGTCTCATCTGAATATCATTATATCATTTTCATGAAAATAGCTTTTCGTTTACAGATTGATTTTACTATTAAACTGGTGATATAATAAAAGTAGTCTGAGCTACTTAATAGGTATCGTCATAGTTACGCCTCAGATGCTTTTTAATAATGGTGACAGGGGAACAGAACAAAGCCGAAAAATTCAAATTTTATCCTTGAAGTTGCGATGTCTATATGATAGGTATGATGGTATAAATGCTTTTCGACTCTTTTAACTACCTAATTTATTAATATATTCACCAGCTTACTCAAGTTACTGATCGAATCAAAAAACAAATGAGGTAGAACTCTATCAACAAAATTTTCTTGCATAACTCACGATTTCAGATAAATAAATATCTTCATATTATTACTTTGTAAAATGTCATTACAAGTTTTGCTTAAAGAGTCCATAAGACAGGAGTTCATTCCACTATTGAAAGTGAAAAGTTGTAATGTATGTAAATTACAAGTCAAACTCAGTGTAGTGAGCTGTCTCCAACTTAAGTTAGATTATGTTTCCAAAATGGAATTATTTCAAAGTTCAGTTAGCGAATATGTACCTAGTTTGATAAGAGTTGGTATCGCTGCTGTTTTAAGGTATTTAGAAAATTAATAACGTGTAATATGATTTAAAAATGATAATGGTCATAGCCGTGGTAATCGTTAACTTACTGAGGCTCATAAAGAAAATCGGAAATTCTCTTGACCCTGTAATTTCACTAGTACATGAGATTGCCTTTCATGGATGTGTTGTTTAAATATTTGAATTTTATCCAGGCTACTTTTGCCTCCAAAATCCATTGTAGACGACTACAATGCGACTAAGCAGATACGCAAATCGTGCACTCGACTAGTTTCCCGTAGGGGCAAGGTGTCTACTGATTGCTCCGTTGTATTAATCTGGTGAATGCCTTGGCACAGTTCAGAAAATTCAGTAATCCGAGTCCAACTGGGCCCATTTTAATATTATTATTACGTGTATACCACGTACTTTACTATTCTCCTGCAGAATTTTCGTTGACCATTTAGAGGTCCTTCCTCATGAGCACCGTTCGCGACCACGCTCTAGACGGTCAACGAAACGTCAGCAGGAGAATAGTAAAGTACGTGGTATAGTCGTAATAATATTCTAAAATTATACCAAACCACGATAATTTTAATTCCAACTGGGCCCGTTGGCAAGCTTTGAACAAAAATGTCTACGTGGTACTGCGCTGCGGGTGGTTGGCGTGCTGTGAGATATAGTGTATATATCTTAACTTACTACATAACAGGAATGACAAGTATCTACTTTAAATGGAACCAAAACACACAGACCTGGAACAAATAATATAAATCATGCAGGGAGAATGTCCCTGCTCTTTAGCTTCTTACTTGCACGCAGCACGCCGTGAGCTATCAATTCTACAAACCCTGCGTACGTCTTCAAAGACCAATAGCATGAGCTTTAATTCATGAATTCCAGAAACTTGAGTCTAGTATTCCGTCTGTTTCACTCTAAACTATGTTGGGCCTCTATCCAACCTGAAATCCGGAGCATATGTAATGGGAATCTATTTAGAGGTGACTATGAGAGCACTTCAAAACGGCCAAATGGATTCCATCAAACGATTACATCGCTGTTATGGAGCTCATGTGTCTGATTTCACCCTCCACGTATGAGGTAATGTGTCAATTGTTTAGTACATCACAACCTAATTCAATATCATTTGGAAAAGTATTCAATCTCTATGATATGAACTGTGGTCTTCAGATTAAATTAGTCAGTTGGATAATATGCTATCTCTGTTAGACCGCAAGTTAGTGTCGTGGCTATCCGCCGGGATTGAGTTTGTCAATCCAGTTATAATCATCCAACTGGGATTCGACTAAGTTTCTCGGTGCCCCTTTGGTCTGATTGTTATTGAGTACCTATTAACAAGAATTCAAGAATATTGGGTATCAAAATATTTTCTAAAAATAAATAAAAAGGACAAAAAAAACAATACTTATTATCAATTATTTTGTTGATTTATGTTGATTATTTTGTACTGATATACTCGTATATTATTCACCTTTGAAGAAAACGTAGAAAGAAGTTAATTCTTTCTACGTTTTCTTCAAAGGTGTTGCATGTCGACAGGATTATTGGTCGAAATCTTAAAATTGTATAATACCACTGAATTGTAAATACATCTTGAAAATTTTTATTTTTGATATTAGAACCATTTGCTGCTATGACCTGCTTAGAGGTCATTTTGAATTTAGGATGGTTTGATAGATAGGTCATGCTAACGTGGCCTTGATACAATAGGGATACGATCAGGTAAACAAAACGGGTAATGGAGAGCGCCATGCTGGGAATTTCACTTCCGGATCACATAACCAGCGTCACATTCGACGACGTTTTATAGTTATGTACAGTTGTCTAGAAAGATCGGCAACGGAAAGGCCCAATGATCGAACCATATAAGACTATATGGTTCAACAGTTAAATAGCGTAGCTGGGAATCACTATGTGAAACTTGCAAAGGACTAGAAATAAAAGCGTAGTAAAGTGGAAGCTTACACACTACACATTTTAGAATATTATTACGACTATACCACGTACTTTATTATTCTCCTGCTGATGTTTAATAATATTCTAAAATGATACCAAACCACGATAATTTGTACTACATATGTCATCACTAATCATGTATAAATGTTACGCCAATAAACGCATCTATAAAAGCTGAAAATTAAAAGTATACTTTCGCACCGATAAATAGTGAAGCCATTGCAGTACCTCACCAATATTCGAAATATATTTCTTTACGAGACAATTAGTACGGCTGTCGATTTTTCGATGCATATAAAGTAATATAATAATTCAGCAGCTTCGGCACTGGCACAGACGATATTATAATACTTATATTGCAGTCTCACTTCAATGGAAATACATAATAAGCAGAGATAGCTAATCCTACTATCCTATCTTACTAATCCTTCCTATTTCCTACTAATATATAAACGCTTAAGTTTGTGAGGATGAATGTTTGTTTCTCTTTCACGCAAAAACTACTGAACGGATTTTGATGAAACTTTATAGTAATATGGCTTATACATCAGAATAACATATAGGCTACTTTTTATCCGGGTAACACGCGGGCGAAGCCGTGGGCTGAAGCTAGTATTATAAACGCGAAAGTTTGTGAGGATGGATGTTTGTTACTCTTTCACGCAAAAACTACTGAACGGATTTTGATAAAACTTTACAATAATAAAGCTTATACATCAGAATATCACATAGACTACTTTTTATCCGGGTACCACGCGGGCGAAGCTGTGTGCAGAAGCTAGTTATTTATAATTTTAACACAATTATATTATACATTTGTCCCTGATTAACTGTACCTACATTTAACGAAGTTTAGAGGTTGTGCCTAATTACATACCCTAACCATTCACAACTAAAATTGCTGAGCATATTAAATCTAAAGTCAGTGAGATAAAGTTAATAATAGCATCGGGTGTGGTTTTGAGTGACATGAGCCATCACAGGTTCGGAGCTCACGGGCGCAAACATTGTTACCTGCATCCAATTAGTTCGCTGAAGCTAAATTGCAAATCCGTGTCGCGCGACGCGACGTCGCGTCGGCTCATCCGCGCGCACGTATACACTTTGTATGAAATTCACTCTAAGTTGATTCATATTTCACCCGTGAAGAACCTTTGAACGAAATAAATTAATAAGCACTTCCCAACTCATGCTGGTTTGTGTTTGTCTTGGAGGATATTGACGGCGAATCAACAGTAGCTTTTATAATCATAAAGTTTCCGATTCGGCTCTTATGTGTTCCTTAATAATTTTGGCGGCTTAAGAAATTCGGAATAATCCAGAAGCTAGAAATATATAATAAATCTTTACTGTTGATAAGGTGTGGTTTATGTCCAAACTTATCGTATAAAACAAGGTGATTCAGAATATTATGAGATATTTCGAGAATGTAGCCAGGGCCAGATTTGAAAGTGGCTTTTGGTAATGAATATTCGTTTTAATGAGTTAGCGATTAACTTTGGTTTCAGAGTTTTTAAGGCGGCGACCTTAAAAGCCTGAAAACTCAATTAAGCCGTGTATCGTCAATAGGCATATTGCCCTTCGAAGCATGGAAGCGCTCTGTTCTAAATGCCACACTTGACTCTAACAAAAGTAAGAACTTACAGCTTAATATTTTGCAAACAGATCCCCGACTCGAAAATTGATCTTCACACACCCGCAATATTTCTAAAATACCTATCCAACGTCACCTGATACTATGGGAGAGACAAGAAAAATATCATCCCCACATTAAGTGTAGGGTATTTTTAGTGTACACTAAAAACATATTTTGTTTTATCATTTTGTCCTCTTGATTAATAAGTAAAGGGTCCCTTGTTGACTACAGAACCCTTAAAATAACAATATTTTATCATATTCCACATTTTTATTATACTTTTAATTTTGTGATTTCCCTCAAGTGTGGGTTAGCACTACATAACCTCTTCCTTTATTCCGTTCCTGGATTGTGCTGCTATTAAACGCGATATAGCAGTTGCCCCCACAGTTTGGATAATAAACATCGGATTACAAGCACTTTATAATTTAATTGCCTGATAACGTTTAAACTAGCACTATAGGCCCTTTCATAAAATAAGTTTACAGGCTGATAAGTTGGCTATTCACTGAATGGGAGTGTGAAATTAAAGTTGTCTAATTATGATAATAGTTAAGCAGAGACTACTGAGAGTTTGTTGCTAACTATTGACCTCAAACATAAGCTTCAGGTCGCTCAGTGAGCTATGCTGGAAAGTCCGACACGAGGTAATCCACAGAAGAACTAGTCTCCAACAAAAACTCATAACACGGGCAGGCCATATAGCTCGCAGAACAGACAACTGCTGGGGAAGAAAGGTTCTCGAATTGCAACCACGAACGCGAGAAAAACGCTGTGTAGGAAGGCACCCACCCGGTAAACTGATGACATTTTCAAGGTTGTGGGAAGTGAATAAAGGTAGCCAAGACCACTTATAGCGGACTTTTTGGGCGAACCCTACGTCCAGCTGGGGACATTTTCAGGCTGTTGTTGATGATAATGATGTTCATCTATGCCAAACTATGATCATTGATCATGGAATCAAATCCTTCACACTGAAGGATTTGGGTGGAGGTTATGGCAAAGGAATCGACTGTCTTCGCCCTTTTATAGCAATAAAACTGGTGAAATATCTAACTTAGATATTACAAATAATTTACTTACATATGCTACTGGATGGCTGCCTTTTACATAATATACGATATAACTGACAATATTGCGCTCATTAATTTCGTCCCAAAATCGGAGTGTTGGTCCCAACGGCCTCCGCGATACGAGGACGTAGTTAACTTCTCAGAATCACAGTGTACTAGTTGAGCAGTAAGTACCTATTCAAGTTTTAATCACGATTTCTTCTTCTTTGAATTCTAAATACCCACGTCAGGGTAAATGCAGAGGATCACGATGGTGTGGCGAGCGAGTAGCCAGATGCGACGTAAGATGTGGGGGTCGGTTACATGTAATTGAATATTTACATGTTATGCAGATATTTGTTCCAGGTTTAACGTAAAACTATTAACTGTAATTTGTAACCAGGTTTGCCCATTTATAAGTTCAGTCATTAGTTTCTTCATCATACCGCGCGCCGGAGGTGGTCGTTAAAAAAAAGACAGTCACAAAATTTCTCCAGTCCGTTCTATCTCGCGTTATCCTCACTTCACTCTAGGTCAGACCCATGTTTTGCGCTTTTGCGACCGAGCGCCGCTTTCAGTCACGATATAATGACGTGTAAACGAAACAGCGTAAATTTACTAGTAAATAAAATTATAAATTCGTTATTTCAATCAATGAGTTATGAAATTAATTAATCATCAGATTGCTAAGATTATCTTTTTCTTGAGATCTTCTTTGCTAGTTGGACGTTGTTTAATCCTTTTATCTATTGGAAAATAAACAGCTGGATTATGGAATGATAATGAAGTAGAATAGTTGTAAAATACAAACTTTATGATTAATGCAGTCCACAATAAACGCAAGTGCTTGTCAATTATGAACATAAAAGCAACGTCCTTGCGTCGGAAAATAGTCCATTGATTGTAGTTCAGTGCCCTGTATTTACCTACTTTAAGCATGTCGGTATAGCTCAGTTTCCAATACCTCATACTTTGTGGCATATTATTGAGTCGGAGTTTACGTACTTACGAGTTACTTTGTATACTGGTATAGTATTACGACATAGGTTATGTATCTCGGCAATCGTCGTCTATCTTCGGAAATGGGAAACTGGGGGCGTTAAAAACTCTATGCATTTTTAATTATACTTAAACCGTTCCTTTGGTGATCTTAACGCCACTCCCAGTTTCCCATTCCAAACTGTACAGTTGAGATTTCAGTTGAAATACTGGTCCCATGTTGTATACTGCGTCGAAATGCTAACGAAGCTGTCCAAGTCCCTGTAGGACCTTTTTTAACTGATGGTAATTTTGCGGCAATTCTTGTAAAGGTAAGGTGCTTAATACAAGTGAATTAACTTGTTGAGTCGTGGTTTTATAATTAAGTTAGTCTTGGATAGCTACTTTAATTTCCTTAGATGTTGTATAAGTTAGCATAATGTTGGAAAACTTAACTTAAGCTAACATACTGTTAAAGGAAAGTGAGGAACCCTAAATACTTTATCTGAACAAAAAACACCGGGTCATACCAGGGAACAAAATTACAGAAGAATAATAGTATAGTCATAAATTATACCAAACTACGATCAACATCAATATATGACCAAGGTCACTTTTATTTTCACGAATAATATGAGAACTAAGCGGTCAGAAAGTACTCGTAATTAGCAATCGTAATTACACATTTAATATAGCATAATCTCGCAGGATTATCTGCAACCACTGCAATTGACAGGTAATTTAATTGCTTACCGATTGAATAGCTATTTTATTTGCGATATGAATCGACTTTGTAGTTGTTCATAGATTTAGTGACCAATAAACATGATTTACTGAAATTGAAAACCAGACTTTTAAAGCTAATACCATAATTTTCACGAGAATTAACAAATCATGATAATTTTTAGAGAAAACTTATAATTTATTTTGTCACGTAAAGTTATACTTTATGTGGGTTTTTTTTTTGTTATACTTTCATTCTTAGTAGGTTTTCTTCTTATCGCCACCGTCCGCGTGACGTCTCAGAAGTGGAGGTCTTTAACTTCGAAAAACGGAACTTGGATATAGTGCGCTCATACACATAGTATGGCTTTGGATCATATTATTTTAGATTCGAATCGGACTAGGCTAGCGCTCGAATCGTGCTTTTATTCATCTTCTACGTCGTTGCTTTTTTGACAGAGAGGTCGTGGCCATCATGTAAATACATACATATTGTACATAGAAAAAACCCAGACCCGAGACAAATATTTGCAGATACTTACAAACATTTGTCCCGCGGCGGGAATCGAACCCGTAACCTTCTGCGTCTTAGGCTCACATCAGCCCTTGCCCCACGATATCTCTCAACTGTTGGTCATCTTGGTACGTTGGTGTACTTTACTGCCCTCTGCCGTTTTTGGTCGGTCCATCGCCTTCCACTTGGTCCACCTTCCACTCGTCCCTGCACGATAAGACGCTCAATGAGTCAATATCCCGCCTCGACACGTGCTTTTAATATTTGAACCGATAATATTGTACGTTCTGTGTTTATCCAGTTTAAGGCTCTATAGTCACAACAAATAAATATGAGAGTATCGAAGGTAGTTAGTTCTCAACCGCAGCGCATCCAATCAATATTCATGATGTCTCTTTGGCATGCACAAAGAGATCACGCAGTTTTTCTTTTGCTTTTGGACAGATTGTTCGACCAATCCAATTTCTAATATATGCCAGTGCCATATTTCTATTTGTTGTGCAGTTTGTAATCTGGAATGAATTTACGAATGAATTTTTGAAATTGATTATTGAAAGCGACAGTGAAATAGTTTTTCTTTTGTAGATAGTTTTGTACCATCAACATTTGTTCAACATTTGTTGTATGTCAAGTTAGAATATTGTTTACGTTATACAGGGTGTCCTATGTTTTTACCGGAAAGGAGGTAATTCTGCCTATGAAAGTTAAAGTTTTCCTTAAAAACATGTCGAATTTCCAAAAGTTTTACTTTCGTGAAAATAATTTGGATTTGTTTGAAACAATCTTGAATATGTGAAAGTTTAAACGAACTACTAGGTATTAAACGATCAAGGTATTTTGACCTTGATCTGATCCTGTAAATAAATAAATATCTTTGAAAGACCAAAATGGATCTACGCGAGTAAATTACAAAAACTAATTGTTGTTTCACCAGAGAAAATAAAATCACATGAAATTAAATTAAGTTGAAAGCTTCGATAGATAGATAGATAGATAGATAGATAGATAGAAAATTCTTTATTGCACAACTATAAAGTACTGTACATAGGCGAACTTAATGCTAGCTTGGAAATAAACAAGCATGAAGTTGTAGACATTCGTCCGACGACGGATCTCAGTAAATATATGTGTAATATTAAATTAAAAGACAACTGATGTAAGTACCTCGAAACAAGTACTTAGAACTTGATGGCGCGGCGGGCGAGTAGCCAGCTACAGGTGCTGCGGGTTCAATTTCCGCCGCAGGATAAATGTTTGTATGATCTGCAAATATTTGCCTCGGGTCTTCTATTCATAATTATGTACTTTGACAAAAAAATATGTCTATATTTAGTATATCAATCATGTAGTTCCCATAACACAAGCTCTGTTTACTTTGGGGCTAGATGATGCTATGTAAAAAATATCCAGCATGTTGAATTTTGTAGTTTAAAATAACGGTTCTGTTACAAATATGTTTATTTAAAGTAAACTTACTTTGAGTTCGATATTCCAATTCAAGTACCTATTTATATTTCACGGTTAGTTTACAATAATTTCTTTAATTAAATACTCTTACCGGTAAAAGCGAATATTTTACTCAAGTTAAATCAAACATTACAATTTAAAGCAACTTCAAAGGAAAAACACGTAAACGATAACAAAGGAATATTGTTATAAATTAAAATTAACGATACGATCAAAATACAAACGAATCAAGTTAGTACACACACAATAATTCTACATAGAAACTATTTTGCATAATAATCATTATTACTATTCATTTATTTCAGATAAAGATCCATAATTAACATTATAAAAATATAATACAAAATAATGAATATTTAGGTACCTTCCAATAGGACCTTGTTCAAAGAACGACTGTATTAAATCCTACTAATAATATTATAAACCTGAAAGTTTGTGAGGATGGTTGTTTGTTACTCTTTCACGCAAAAACTACTGAACGGATTTAGATGAAACTTTACAGTAATATAGCTCATACATGAGAATAACACATAGGCTACTTTTTATCCGAGTACCACGCGGGCGAAGCCGCGGGCAGAAGCTAGTAAATAATAAAGTAATGAACACCCAACAGACACATTCAAAGTCCACACTAGGATTCCTTGGGTATCAGAACCGGTACGGTACTGGGTACGAGTACCGTAGTACCACAAAACCCAGGCACATCGTATTGCTACATATTACCATATTGTGTGTTGGATTTGTGGGCTGTGCCCCCACTTCCGATCCGAAGGTCGTAGTATCGAACCCGGGCGTGCACTAATGAAATTTTGTGCGCTAGAACCAAAAATTTGAAAGCATGTGTCCTTAGTTAATGTTCCAATAATGTTCCGGCGATGGAAATAAAGAAAACATTTATTTAGCACGACATAAAAAAAAATACAACAAATTTCGGAAGTTAGGATGGTGGGATAAGTTATGAGAATAATAATACATAAGTTAGCCTACTTATAAGTATTACTGAAACAGAAATGCCCCACGCACCTTACTGCATAATCTATCTACCTAGACAGTTCAATGTCGCACCAGAAAGGTATCAGCTCAGTATAATGCTAGGCAGGTAGCTACCCACTTAGTGCTGGTATTCTGATGACCCTGCGCAGTGACGTCACAGAAGCCAGAACCAAAAAATACTCTTAAGAAATTATACGATGGGCAGGTAACCTGCCACGTGGAATACTATATACTTGCAAAAATGCGGGCATGCGCTAATATAATGTTTAGACGTGCCTCTGACTACCCCTTGCTTGGTATCTCAAAGTTTTTCTGAGTATGTATCTAAGGATGTCCATGAAGGGTAATAAAGTCGTGAGCGTGTTTGTTTATTATTATATTGCTCATCTGCACTAAGTTCAGATGTGTCTTAGCGGCAGATATCTATTCAAAAAAGTCTTTTAATTTGTATAAGTCTTTGCCTAAGCATAGTGCAGACTTTGCCTGTTCTGCCCCATTCCCAGTTTGACAACCTCTGTGGCGCAGTGGCCGAAGGCTCGCTTGAGACGCAGAAGATTACTGAATCGATTCCCGCCGCGGGATAAATGTTTGTATGATCTGCAGATATTTGTCTCCGGGTGTTTTCTATGTCTTATATACTAGCTCCTGCCCACAGCTTCGCCCCAGTGGTACCCGGATAAAAAGTACCCTATGTGTGAAAGAGTAACAAACATCCATCCTCACAAACTTTCGCGTTTCTAATATTAGTAGAAAAGAATGTATTTCCAAAAAAAAATGTATTCAAGTAGTTTATCTTAGTTAGGTCTTTCACATCCTTTTCGACATTGGACTACCATGTAAAAAGGGCAGAGGTGTATTTACCTCAGCTCAGCTCAGAGTCTGGATGGAATATTAAGGACGGTCTTTACTGAAGACAAAACATGCGTGTAGATGTTTGGGTAATAAAGTATTCACAAATTATGAAACACAAGCTCCTTATTAAAAAAAAAATATTTTTTTTTTCTTTAACCAAATTGTTTTCAATTAGGAACATGCTGTAACACTAGGAAGTTGGCGTTGGTGACTGCGCCACAGTTTTTATAACTATTTGCAGTTACCTTTGTTTTCTTTGTTTTATGTACACTACTTTTTATTATGTTCCAATATTTTTGTTTTTGAATTCTTTCCACGGCTTCGCCCGCGTGGTACCCGGATAAAAAGTAGCGTATGCGATATTCTGATGTATAAGCTATATTACATCAAAATCCGTTCAGTAGTTTTTGCGTGAAAGAGTAACAAACATCCATCCTCACAAACTTTCGCGTTTATAATAGTAGGATAATAAGGTAAATTAATTTTAAAACAATGGATGTCGAATAAAGCTCAATATGTTGTATTTATTGAATCATACAGTTCGCCGAAAACAATTATTGTGCGTCTAATGAACAATTTGTATAACCACAAAACCGATGTTAATATTGTTCAGTGGTTGAGAAGCGGTCATGAAATTGATAGGTGCCATCATCAGGAGACGATCCTTTGGCTACATGATGCGTACCAATTATATTTTAAAGTTAAATGTATACATAAGAACGTGCCTGAGATTTACACCGATGTTTTCTATACTTTCAAGATTAATTATTCATTTTTGTAAGGGTTTTTATCGCGTTTACCTTTCATTATTTTCTGTCCAAGACTTTTAGAACTAAACGGTTTCAAAAAACCTCGATCTTCGCACATTTAAGTAAATACCTTCTACGCTAAACGTGATCCAGGCTATGGCCATTTCAATGCCAGACTAAAGTACCCACAGATCGCTTGAATAGCCGAACTCAGAGCTTCGAATCTTTGGAAAGGAAAACAGCTTGAACTCTTGCGATGCGGTACATCGTCCACAAAAGCGTTTTTATGACATTATGTGAAAGAGTAACAAGTTATCTTAAGCAATACTAATTGGATGTAAAAGTATGTCAATTTATGGCTGTAAATAATTTAAAATCCTACTAAATAATCTGACGAACAAATATATGAAAGTTGATGAATTTGAGCTACTGGCCAATTCTCGATAATTGGTATTATTTTGTTTGACGACAAATTGAACTTTCAATTTTTACCATAATTCAATTTTTTGAGCTTGAACGCTTTAGTCGCTAGTTAGTTTTAAAGTGTTGCACTTGCAATACGGAGAAAGATTTAAATTTTACGATCGCCTCTATTGGTTTTACGTTTTCATATAAAGACTCTCTTTGGCATTCCAATAGTATACATTTCTAGAAGTTTTCAAAATAATATCTCACAGCAACGTTTGTCGACTCGATGGTGGTGGCAGTGGAGGGTCCACAATAAGGGCTCGGGCAAATTGGTGCGGTCACGGCGACGACGACAGGTGAACATTGACAACCACTTGCCACCGCCACCGCCACCGCAACCACCTCCGTAGACATGGGCGTTTTCGTTTTTTCTCGCAAACGGTTATGTAACAGATTTACAGTTTGCTTATCGATATAGAAAACGGTATCAGTCGTAGGGATTTCAAACGTTAACATGATTTTTAGATAAGCAAACTATAAACGAAACGACAAATGCAAACTTATACAGTTATTTAGTACCTACATCGGTAGGTACTTAGGTATTGAAAGTTATTTATCATTTTAGCAACTTGAAACTACGGCGATTTCCCTTCATGCTTTACTAGTTGGTTTCTGAAGTTTTCGTTTTGTTCCTGTCTTTAGTAAAAGTTGAGCTTTTGACTAGTTTTCATGATATCGGTAATATGGATTTAAATATCGATATGGTATGATATCTAACCCATATCCGATATAAGTTACGCTTCGATATATCGAACTCATGTCTACACCTCCGCCACCGACAACAATATTTTTGTATATTTGTTACCCAACCTGTTTCTTGGGTGCCGAAAGGCTTTAAATCACTTAATAATAATAATAATGCTGGACATTTCATCATCATCTAGCCCCAAACTAAACAGAACGTGTATTATGAGAACTATATGACTGATAAACTAAATATATACTTTTTTTGTAAATAAATACATATTTTACATAGAAAACACCCAGACCCGAGACAAACATTTGTCCCGCGGAAATCGAACCCGCAACCTTCTGCATCTCAGGCGGGCCTTTGCCCACTACTCCACAGAGGCCGTCTTCTACTTACATGTATCTAACTAATATTTATATGATAGAAACAAACAAAATTCGTATATTACCTATAGGTACCCATAAAACACAATCCTGTTTTGCTGAGTTGCGAGTGTTCGTATGTACTTATAAGTATTTATATAGGTAAGTATTGTATTAGTATGTATATAAACATATATATAGATAAACAGATAAAAAATACTTTATTGCACACCAAATTACACATCAGCTTAGTTAAGTACTACAAACTAAGAGAATGTTGTACAATGGGCGGTCTTATCGCTAAGTAGCGATCTCTACCAGTTTTTTTTTAGAAAATAGGTATATGTTATTATATATTTTATTTTTGCTGTAGTATGCTTTATGCATA
This sequence comes from Perizoma flavofasciatum, assembly GCA_958496245.1. Taxonomy (NCBI): domain Eukaryota; kingdom Metazoa; phylum Arthropoda; class Insecta; order Lepidoptera; family Geometridae; genus Perizoma; species Perizoma flavofasciatum. The sequence continues at coordinate 8,334,938 of OY292434.1, read as the reverse complement.
ATATTATTTAAGGTAGTTTTCACAAATTATAAAGTACATCCCCGGCCACTTCAAAATCATATATATCCATTCAGAGGTTGTTTGGAAGAGATCGTTTTTAAGCGATAAGGCCACCCATTGTACTATATCATAATGTGTTATTGTTGATTTTGTTTGTACCATAAGGTGTACATAAATTATTTTCATTCATTCACATTGTTTTGTGTTAAGCGACTGTTTTGAAATTCATCTATTTTGATTGCAAGCCTAAAGCCTACTCTGCTGAAAATGTGCGGCCGTAATCCAATAGCACAAAGTTGCCAACTGATTTCTGACTCAAGTAGCGAATTTCACTCATAAATGATTACATTTACGCATTTTGGCACTCAGGAAAGTTGCATGAAGTGGCTTAAATTACAAAACAATGCTAGGAAAACGTATGCAATGTTATAAAATGATTTTGTAGCTACATCAACAATAACAGCTAGTTTGGCTATAAAATTAGAATTAGTTGGCAATTTTGGTTCAATGCAGATATTCAATATAATGTAAGTTGCTAACAAATTACTGGCTCGTATTTATCTCATCGTCAAACGCTATCAATGAACACACTAACGAGCAAATTGAATCAATAAGCACAACGTCCATTGATTTGGTTTGTAGTACGGTCGACAGCACGATTACCTACAATTTCACTGCACTGTAACAGCAGCATCATGATCATAAACAGTCGCTAGAAGTTCTTGGCTAAAAGACTCCTGTAAAGTGGATATGTTGCAGTACGTGCGTTCTGCTAAGGGGCGAAAAAAATACCTAAACCTTTCGTTGCATTTCGTGCGTCTAGTATTTATGAATAGCTTGAACAAGTAATACCATAGATATACATAAACAAAACAGAATTGGCAAAGGCTTAGCTATGTCGACAAAATGCTATTGAAGCTGACCCTATCCACCAACTTCTAGCGACCGTTATAATGTCATCGATTTATCGGGAAGCCGTCCTATATCCACTGTGTTTTTCGTTGTCAATATTTGAGAACAATTGTCCACAACGGCAATCGATAATCCTTACTATGAAATTTATTATTCAGCAAACTCTATAGGCACATATTGTCTTCAATTAAATACTTGTTTAGTAATTGGTAATTAAATAAATAATTAATCAAACACAATTAATTAATTAAACAATCAAACATAATACTGGACAAGCTGGACATTTTTTTTCACCTAGCCCCAAACTAAGCAGAGCAAGCATGACAGCATGCAGAGCAATTAACTACATGACTGATAAACTACTTATATATATATATATTTTTGTAAATGCATACATAATTATTATACATAGAACGCCCAGACCCGAGAAAAATATTTGCAGGTTAGGTATACAAACATTTGTCCCGCGGCGTAACAAGCAAGTAGATATTACACTAACGACATATATTTTGACAAGTAATCAGTAATGACGACGAATTATTTACTAGTCAGTAAATAATTAAACATAAAAATATTAGCGATTCGTTAGATTTTTTTATACCTCGTGAAAATATAATACGCGGAATCTTTTTACCTGCGGAGAAACATTCAAATAAATACTTTCTTTTATAAAGAATTCATTTTATAACAAACACATTCGTGAATTTACTTTATCAAATTGAGTCGCCTATTGAGACAGAATGACTACTCGATACTCACCAAAAGGATCTGGCATACAAAATGGATAGGTACAATTTGCGCAGATTGGATTCACAACGGCCAGTATCATCGGATCAATGCGTTCTGTTAATTTTCGGTGCGATTGTCCCTTTTTCGGGAAATGTTTCCATTCCATTTCATTCCGATCGTAGGTTAAAAATATTGAAACTTTTATGAGAGTAGACGGGACTTATTTGTGAATACTCAGATCTAATAAATATACCTAAATAGTGTATCTACACTGATATAATAAAGAGGTAAAGTTGGTCAGTTTGGATGTAGGAGGTAATCTCCGAAACTGCTTATCCGATTTTTTAAGTAAACCTTCTAACTTCTAACCGGGTGGTAAAACTGTTTTGTACCTACTAACATAGGCACTACCTACATTTAATATTGTATTGATTTGTTTTCGTAACTTAGTTGGTAAATAAGGATCTGTGTGAATAGTATTCAACCTTCAGGGTTGACATAGATTCTATACTATCTCGTCAAAATAAGAGTGACCAAATTTGCAATGACAACGAAAAACGATGGAACAAATGCTCGAAGAATGCCTTAACCGTTCTCATCGGACACTTTTTATCCGGATACCTGCCCGCTATGGGCAGTAGCTTGTTGTGTATAAAATACAATTTCGTGCTAGATTGTGGGTATAAAATAAATCATTATGAAATGTAAAACTGGCTTTCTCCTAAACCCAATCACACTATACGAGCCGTTATACTTTCATGCCATAAGCAAATTATAGACAGAAAGAGCGGATATAGTTGTAGTTGCTTTTTTCAGAGTAGAAACAATGTGGTGTGAAAACAAAATTTCCCAGCTTTCTGTCTAGTGCAAAGGACGTCGCCGACGATACGAGGATTTACTCCACATGTATGAGCGAAGCCGCGCAAGTAAACGCCTATTTAGCAAGTCGGGCACGTACCTACCTGGCCCCGGTTGCGGGAACTTGGATTTTCTTTTGGGCGTGTGACTTCCGCTTACAAAATGCTCAATAGTTTTATACAGTGCTGCATTTTATTAACCTAGTTGCTACTTTGAGAACCGCAAGTATAAAACGTAGGTAGATTTTTACTCAGATCCGCGAGTAAACCATGTAGGGAGTAGTCACAGGTTTTCTCACGATAGTTTTTAATTCAATCAAATTATTTCATGTCTATACGAGGATTATTAACTTATCTGGTAAGTAAATAATGTTATTTGAAACTGTGTTATAACTGGGACATATTCACACAGGAGGCACATCAGAGCATCCACTCTGAAGTTACAGTATATTCTGCTCGCTTCGCTAATTGAATCTAGAACAAGTTACGGTGTGAAAGCGCCCGCGGAAGTGGTGACACGGCTTTATTACTTCACCATAATTAATTTTAGGGAATCCCAGAGGTTGGTAAGCCACGCATTTGAAGCGTGGACTATATATTTAGCGTTGATTTAACATAATTATTATTAACGCTTGAATAATAATGATGTTAATGAGTTGATTTCTGAAAACCCGCATTAAATATTAACCAATTTGATTACAGTTATGTAGAAGACGACTGTCGATGATAAAGATAAAAATGAATGCAGATGTAAAATCTGATTTGTGACTTTACCTCTTAACTTTGGATTCATTTTTAAAAGACAAAAACAATATTTTCAATACTGCTCCTTTTGATCCCAGTATAGAGGTTTTCGAATATGGTACACGTGCAGGGACATAATCTGCTCCGGGCGAAGAATATCAAAGGTTGTCTGCTTTATTAAATCTGATGTGTTTGTAACAGCCTGACTTTGGCCACCATTGTTTGCTGTGTGTTTTGAGACCCACTGTTTTGGGTCTTTTTAACCCAAGACGCAAAAAAAAAGAATGTTAGTATGAAGCAGTTGTCTGTCGTTGTGTCTTTGTGGGTGTTTCTGTACGTGGAATCACTCCACTAATGGATACAACAATTTCAAAATGTTATTTTTATTTGAAGGCTCGTTTAGTCGGTATTGTTTATTGATAGTTTTCATTTGCTATGCGCTATATCCTACTACTATTATAAACGCGAAAATTTGTGAGGATGGATGTTTGTTACTCTTTCACGCAAAAACGGCTGAACGGATTTTAATGAAACTTTACAGTAAAATAGCTTATACATCAGAATAACACATAGGCTACTTTTTATTCGTGTAAAAAGCGAAGCGCGGGCGAAGCCGTGGGCAGAAGCTAGTAGATAGCTAGTAGAGTATATAAAGATGATGAATTGTAAAGCTTAAATACATAGTTTTTTTATAACGCATACATAGGCGAACTTAATTCTATAAATAATTATCTTCTAGGTAACTTTATCTGACCTGAATATAATTTTTGTCATGTCATAAAGGAAATTATTAAGTTCGATTGGGAATTCTGGTAGTTGCAACATATACGGCTTGTTAAGGTTTGTAAATTCACAAAAAGTATGTACACATAGTTTTACGTACGTATAGTGAACTATAACGCAAGAGTACAATAAAAACTTTCATTGTGAAAAACTGAAACCTTTTCATATTATGAATATGCATCCCAAGCCAAGGGCGAGGGAAGGAAATCAGAACATTGAACACAGGTATCCACATAAACCGAACCGGAGGGAAGCACTATATACATTGTATGTTGAAGTTGCGTTCACATTCACACTACAACACAACTTTTATGCTCGCCTTCCATCACGATGAGTGAGTGAAGAGGACTAAACGAGTAGTAATTTTCACAAAAGTGCCTTCACCTTTAACGTGTGAGTGAGTTAAAATGATTTAGCTGTGTTTTTGTGTCGCGCGCTAGTTTTGAACTCTGCTAACACCCTCCGCCCTTCAACCGTCCAACTGTAGAGTAGAAAGAAATATTCACATTATCTTCACGAAAATCGTCTGACTTCATTTAAAAAGTAAAAAAAAAACTTTAACTGCGGCCACACTTGATAATGTAGATTTTTTTAATTTGCCTCACCTAGGTCGCTCCGTAAAATAGGCTGACAATGAAAGACAAACAACTTGGCCACCTGACCCCACTCGTTTCCCACCTAACTTACTCCGCGAAGCACACTATAGAAATTTTCAGTGAAACTCTTTCATAGTGGAAGGCTAAGACTATTTAACTTCGTTCTGCCTAGCTATTTCCTGCTCATAACTTTTCGTAGTGGAAGGCGGGCATTAGCCGAGGTAGGGTTATGATGTTTTAATTCAAACATTGAATTCAATAGGTTATTTTTTTTTAGTGAATGTATGTTTTATGATATAAGTTTTAATCATAAAAATAATGGGCTTTATAATTTTGTTATGATAAAGTGTTAACCCACACTTATGGGATTAGCTTATGGGAATCTTGCTGAACTATTCAATGCTAATTTAGTTCCTATCAAAGTTTTTAATGTAGGTTATTTGTTTATTTGCTCTAAGTTACCATTTATCTGCGAAATGGCTAAACCTATTGTAATACGTTTTTTTACAATCGTTTTGTATGTCTGAGTGGGGTGGTTATGAGATGTGTCTTACGGACACAAACCACCAGGGAGTGTAGCAAAAGACAAAACAATGTGAAATAGCGTAACCTATTGTGATGCAGTTTACTGTAATCGTTTTGCATGACTTGTAACTATGGAGTGCTGTATTACACGATGGTATATACGTCTGGGAGTGGGGAAAATTGTGTAAAGAATTACGTGTTATAATACCTTTAATTGTTTATATCCGACCCAGTTCCAATCTGACTGAAAAACATCGTAAAATACATAAAATTTAATTTGCTGGCAATATATTCGCCCACTGTGGCTATCTCCTTACAAATGTTGTTCACGAGGGTTTTATTTTATTTCCACCTCCGCTGTGGGAAATTCTAGTTTCGCTGACAGATATTGAGTTACCAACGGAGTTTTGTCAAATAAAACCAACTAGTTTTTTTATCTTTTAGGGTACCGTGCCCGAGAAAGTACAAAATAAACATGAGCTGACGTACTCGATGGCATGGCGGCTGAATAGCCTGCTGCAAGAGGTGCGGGTTCGTTCCAGCTGCGGGGCAAAAGTTTGCATGTTCTGCAGATATTAGTTTCGGTACTCGTAGTTACTCACAACACAAGGAACCCTGAAAGTATGTGTCTGTTAACTGTTTTTATACTAGACCTTTTTTGATACTAATGTATGTTCTTACTAAATAAATAAATTAATAATGCTGGACATTTTTCACACAGCATCATCTAGCCCCAATCTAAGCAGAGCTTGTATTATGGGAACTACATGACTGATATACTACTTATATACTTTTGTTTGTAAATACATACATATTATACATATAACACTCAGACCACTGCTACTGTACCTATTATATTTTCATCTATAATGTTATATAAGCTGCTACCGGTAACTTGTCTGTGTATGGTTTGCTCAAAATTAACTCTTACATTAGCTGTAGTTTACTTTACATGAAGCCAGGTTAGATGTTGCTAGCAAAGGAACCCTCAGCTGGAAAGTATTTTTCATACACGCAGAAACTTATTTGTATATGACGACAATGTAGCAGTGACGCGTTATGCTTATGTCTCACTTTTGCTCGTATATTTACTTTTCTTCGGGGAATGGAGTTCGTATGTTTTGAAAGGGGTTTTGTTTTTGTATCATCGTAGGTTTTGGCGTTTGGTGAAATATTGCAAACTAGTTTCTGCCCGCGGCTTCGCCCGCGTGGTATGTTTCTTAAAGTAGCGTATGACCTTTGCACACACTAACTAGGGTAAAGGGTAGTTTTGAAAAAAAAAAGTTTTTCATTATTTACTTTAAAGTTTATTTATACAGAGTTTTGTGAACCGAACCAGAAAAAAAATCCATACAAACTTTATAACTCTCTTGGGACCCCCCAAGGGAGTATTTAATTAATTTTGGGTTAATCTTGTGCACCAATGGATTTTTCCACTCGAAAAATGTTTGTGCGCATCAACATGTGCTCAAAGCGGTGAAGGAAAGCATCGTGAGGAAACCGGCATGCCCCAAAAATTCGAAGGCATGTGCCATCGATGGGTTTGCAACCTGTCACATGGAATGCTAACTTGCAAAACGCGGGTTTGTGCCAAATGTAATGTTTGGACGTGCCTCTGACAACCCATACGTGGTATTCTCAATGATCTACTCATTGAGTATGTATCGTTAAAAAGTACGATGGGAGGGGACACAACTTTAACTACTTTAGAACGCTGTATTTTCTAGACGATGACTTATAATCACAAATGGTTCAAGAAACCTGAAAGTGTTGTTTAGAGACCTATCGATATAGATAGGTACATATACACATATCACTTTCAGGAAAAGGGATGGGAAATGAAATGGGAATGGGGATTACCATCCCCATTTTATTACATCCCCACACAGGGGGATGTAATGAAAAGAGGGGTGTGTGAAAATTTGACTCTAATATTTTATTTTTCTAATGTTCGTTTTTAGTATTAGGTTATGAAAATACGTCTGCAGGTCTTATATCTCGATATGCTCTGAGCGAGAAATCTTTGTTTGAAATATGGACGAGCAGACACACAGACCGACGGACACGACAAAACTATAAGAGTTCCGTTTTCGCCATTTGACTTCGATACCCTAAACATTTTGAGATTAGAAATGTGGATTCAAACCTTAAAATCCAAATAATCTTTCTAATAAAAGAGGCCGTATAACTCCGTCTAGGCCGTACTCTCGTACGTATATTACGTACATATTATTTAAGAAAATTTAGCGATTTTATTTCTTCGCCTTATATTTGCGCATATTTTAAAATTGGAAGTACAATTAAAGTGTCTCCAGTGTCACATTTAAAATATCTAAAACCGAGTGGGCAAATTTAGAAATTCATTTCGGAATAAACTAAGCATAAAATACATAGTGTAAATAAAAGCAGAAAACTGTTACACAAAATTGTTGCGACATATTTAAGTATTATAAAATGAATTATTTGCGAGTGCATTACGTGTTTCCGTAGCGGCGTAGCAACGGCGTAGCTCTGCTACGAAACAAGATTAATTTAAAAAGCAAGCTCTATGAAAAATTATTAACTTTTATTCACTATGAGAGCTTATCCAATGCAAGTTGCCTTTCAATGTAGGCCAAAAGATTAACTAAAGCGGGGGAAAATACTAAACTTGAAAAAAAATTAATTAAAAATATTCACGCAGATATCAGACGTGTTTTTTTATGTAACGTATATCTAGCACGCTCACCAAGTAGATTCATAATAATTCTAACTTAAAGTGGATCAGCATTTTTGAAAAGTAAAGAATGGCAATATTCTATCATTGTGCTATCAGCAGCGAGCAAAGATCCGTCGTAAATAAAACAACTTGAAGTGGTCTTTCCAATTTGGCTGCAGCAAACTTGCACAAATGAGGTAGGTTTCGTCACAGAGTCAGTGCTAATCCGAATTTCTTACAAAAGTGTTGCTTTGTTCCGGGTTTTGTATCCTCACAGCAGGTGCTCTGAATATTGCTAAGTGAAGCCAATCTCAGATTTCTATTTATAAAATAACCTCACTGCTACACATAGCAGATAAAATAAATAAAATAAAACTAATCAGACAGCCTCAGTCAAAATGTGATTGTAGAAGTTCATAAACTAAAGTATAATACTATGGTACCTCGAAGATGCAAACTAATAATCGACCACAGGTCCAAAATAAAATCCCTCAATAGTGATATAACAGTCAAATCAAATAGGATGAGGCACAATAACTTGCATGTAAGCCAGAACAAATAAAATAAATAACACTCCGGTTCATTCTATATCATTGCATCGATATTTGAGGCCCGATCCTCACAACGAAATAATATTGCGTCGGTGTACTGTCGATACACTTTCAATTTCAAAGTACAAAGCTTTTCTAAGATTAATTAGACAGTTAACATAGACATGTTTTTTTTTTCAGAAGAATACCGATTTAGATTTTTGTATGACTAGACTTAGTTTGATTATTGTTATTTATAAATACGCGAATTGGGCTTCTTATATGAACTAGAACAAAAGTAATCAAAACACCATTATTCGTCGAAACAAAAAAAAAACAAACGCACAATGACTCTGCGGTTGGCCAATGATTTGCCGAACGTCTGATCTAATAAATGATTGTTTTGTCACCACGCTTGTACCCGGTTCTTTCACAGATTAGGTACATACAGAGATGAAAAATATTATGATTTTAGCGGGCTTCCGAAGTAGGTTTCGTGACTTCTCGCCTTGTGAACATTTGTATCACGGATTTGTTATGTATTATCTTTATAACGTACCTTAATATAAAATATATTTTAATGTTACGTGTGACAAAAATCGCTCTACAATAAGTGATTCATGTCAGATTGTCGTGTGTATTTGCAGTATATGATGCTAGAATAGGCTTCTTTCACCGTCAACATAAATTATTATAGAGGTTCGTTTCTTCTTATTGATACCTATTCTTTGGTCAAATTCTGCGTGTTAGATCACAAAGATTCCTTTGCGTTTGGGTTGAACCTTATCTCGTGAATACAAGAGTGTTTTTGTTGGACAATTAAGTTGGCTCGGGGTAGGCGTGACGTTTACAAATGGCACGCAGATGGACACAGGGTTAGATCGCGAACGACATAATTGATGGACCGATGTGGTTAGGCTTCTGTTATATTGGCAGAGACAACGTATACCCCCGTATTTATAAGGGCTTATGAATATTTATAATAAGTAGCTACAAGGGAGCGACAATTAACGGTTACCGAATCTGAATTCAGATTTTAGATTGAGATGGTTTTGGAACGCCTTAGCAATATTTTATTAATCTTCTTATCATTAAACATTGTATTTTCTCTGATGCCTAGGTTGGCATTACAATGAATGTATGATTAGCTTCACTTCACTTTTTACAAATAATTTTACCATTATGAGCTCTCAACTTTAATTATTAGGTATTTACAAAAGCAGCCCGAACAAACCAACATGGGTTTTAATAGTTCACAAAACGGCGAAGTAAAGAGCAAATAAGCACAATACACAGACAGTTTGGGTAATTCAAGTTGTTTCATGGTCCTGCCCGCTGTTGCTGTTTACGCCTGAGGTATTAGGTTAGGTACAAATAAACATAATAAAGCAGCCGGTTTGTACTTTACATGCGTGGTACAAATACAGCCAGTTTATAATAGCCCAAATCCCTAATAAATATTTCCATTATATGTATATATTAAATTATGTGTAGTTTTTTCAGCCTAACACTAACAAACGTAGTATCTCCTGAAGAAATTCAGAAATTTAGATGAAATAAAAAACTGCGTTTGAGAACAATTACCTCACGCTTAGTTTTCCTTCCACGCTAACGCAAATTTGTCAAGTCAAAATATGGCAAAAGTCACGTGACATTTCCACAGCTAATGTAATTTTTATTCAATTCAATCTTTCCGCAGGGTTATACCAACAGAAAGTGGTATTTGTCTAGCATCCAGGTTAGTGTCACACTGAAATGACATACACATAAATATGTAAATACTTTATTGTACACAACAAGTTAAAAAAATAAACAAAAACTTAATAAAACTAAAAGTACAATGGGCGTTCTTTAAAAGCCATCTCTTACAGGCAAATTTGGGGTGCAGCATATGGAGCTTATATATAAATACGAGTATATAGGTCCCGAGATTGTGTACACAGAAAATTACAGATTGGTCAGTAAGATGAGACAATAGTTAACGTGCAAAGAGATTGAGAAAGTTGCAACCTGGGTTTGACCGTTATCCCAAAAGTCCAGAACAAAAAAGTAATTCAACAAGTAACCAATACAGGTTATCAACAGCAAACACGTCCGCTACAATCGCACAATATACGTGAGAAAATCTCGAAAGTATTCCGCGGAAGCCAATATTGTCGCGGGCGACTTCGTTGACCCAAGCCCCATGTATAATACACAAAAGAGTCACGTAGTGTCTGAATCCAGAAGTGGACTCGGGTTCCAAACGGGAGCTAAAGACGCATGCACACAATGCATACGTGCTGACAGCCAAAGCCAAAAGAGCAAAAAAATCATATCAAAGAGCACAATACCCATGTACAGAAATTATATCCTAACTTTATCAATTGTGTAATTTTTACACTCTTGTGTAGGGTATAATTGAACAGGCCCTTGAAAACAATGAATTGAAAGTTTTCTTACCTCTCCTGACTGGAAGACCCTTTTTTAGGATATATTTTTATCGACTCGTATTTTTTAAAATTCCTACTCCTTAAAAATATTTTCACATATAAAAGTGGTAAAAACAAAAACGCTTTCTTCCGATATTAATTCTATGACTTTTATAGTAGCTCTGCTTCTCGAACCTGCACATATGATATTACTAGCTCCTGCCCACGGCTTCGCCCGCGTGTTAACCGGATAAAAATAGCCTATGTTTTATTCTGATGTATAAGCTATATTACTGTAAAGTTTCATCGAAATCCGTTCAGTAGTTTTTGTGTGAAAGAGTAACAAACTTTCGCGTTTATAATAGTAGTAGGATTTGCAGAGTTATGAAGTTATGAAGGAACAATACAAGATTAAAAATTCCAAAAATGGTAATTTGTTTTACGTTTAGGTATTTCGGTGAAGATTGATCGAACTTCCTGTTTAAGTTTTTAGGAGTTTTTTGCCTGTAAAGGCAGCATCAGAAAGATTATTGTATTCAAAAGAATGTAAGCGCATCTTATCCTTTTGACTTACATCCGTAAGTATCCAAGGTAAGCAAAGGGATTTTGACGAGAGTACGGCACTGGATGTCAATCCGGAGGACCTACCACGCATGACCTGCCTTTATACCTTGTTTACGGTTTTAACCGATCCCGGACAGAGAAGGCATTCTGTGCCTTTGTGATTGAAGGCTCACTGAACTAACTAATATTACCGATATAACGGAGGAATCTTACGCAACAAGTCCAGTCACCGGGTATTGGAGATTTATTTCCTGTTATACTCATAACTCGTTTACTTACACTTTTATCACTTATTCCTTTAAGTTTATATCCATTTCCACTTGATCACGAACAAACTTGCAAAAAAAAAAGTTTAAGTGTAAGTAACGAATGTTTTGAGCTTTAAAACTGTTTAAGACTATAAAATATAAATTATAAGAAGAAAAGAAAATATAACATAATGCATCAGCTGAATGCGTGGTCTTGCAGCGAATAGTTAAAAATCTATCTGAAATTTGATTTGAAGCGGAATTTGATTTTTGCTACTCGTTTGAGGTAATCCAACATGCCTGGACCTTAATTCTGTATATGTATTAAGGTCCCAGCATGTTGGATTACCTCAAACGAGTAGCAAAAATCAAATTCCGCTTTGGGTAAAATCAAGCCACCCACGACATAATGATCCCCACAGCTTTGTGATCGCATTTCAGGTAATGATGGGCTGACTCATGAGCGCTATTAATTACCTCAAACTCCCCTCCGGTAATCAAAATATATCAATACGTTGGATATTCGTGTTCAGATTACAAGCTTTTTTTATCATCAATATTAAACCTTGATCAGCCATAATTTCACCTGATGGTAAGTGATGATATGGCTGACGATGGAGCATAAAAGTCTTGAAGATACCTATTCACTCTTACCTTGAAGAGACCCAGATTGTGTTTTTCAGGAAAGACCGATGATGTTCCCGTCTCAGAACCGTCGAGCGTGGTTGCGGACGGTGCTCATAAGAAATGACCTCTAAACGTTCAACGATACGTCAGCAGGACAATTAGTAAAGTACGTGATATATTCGTAATAATATTCTAAAATGATGGAAGTGTGTTCCATTTCTACAAGCTTCTACGATAAAAGATAAATACTTGTAATAACAAAAAATGAGGCCAAAGCCTAGAGGAATATACTTTTCTGCACCAATGAATTTGAATACTCTGATAATGAGCCGACAATGGCATAGAAATGTGTCTTATGATTATGTCTTTGAACTGTAAATTTGAAGTTATAAGTAATTGCTTAAGAATTCTAGTACAAATGTGTGGCTTCACATACTGCTACCATACAGCCCATAATTTCCATACTGCTACCTTAATTTTTCTGCAATCTGAAAGCACCTCCCAGTGATGTAAGCAAAGCACACATATTTTTTAAACGATATGAACGCATTACATGCAAATCATATTGACTGCGTTGTGCACAAATATGTAGGAAAACGAATAACCTGTCGTGCATATGAAGCGTAATTATCTTACCTACTACTATTAAATAATAGTAGTTTATGTACTAGGTCACTATGTTTTTGTTAAAATCTTAGGTATTTATAGTGTCTATTTATATATTTTTTAGTGTGTACCTGTCCTTTCTGTACTTTGTTGTTGCCAAATAAATGACTTTCTTTCTTCTTTCTTTAAGTAAGATAATTACCCGGATAAATATCCGGGTATCACGTGGGCAAAGCCATAGGTAGAAGCTAGTAATACATATTTTGATATGAACCTTAGAAGTGATATCGCAGTCATAATTGTTATAAAGGGCAGAAAATTGTTTGCGTTTGTAACTCGATCAGCTCGTAATGGCTGAACCGATTTGGACGATGATTAGGAAGAAGTTAGTGGTGAAATTACAGACACATGCGACTTATCACCCGTTATGTCTCAGGGTCGGCAATGCGTGAGTGTTGATTCTGGTGTCGCAAGCGTCCATAGGTTAACCATTTACCAACAGGTGGGCTGTATGCTTGTTTGCCACTTAAGTTGTGTAAAAAAAAACTCATTATTGTAACATAAACGACTCTTCAGACCAGTTTTAAAAATAATTATCCAACTCCAAATTGTTTTAATTGCTCAGTTGCCCCATCTCCGGCCATCGTATCAAGGATATTATTCCCCTGACAAAAATGTATGTTGACTCGCACTCAACTCTTGGTTAATGGAACAGCCTAGGTGATGGTGTCCCTTTGTTCATTACTGGACGTACAGTCGGAGGCAAAACTCGGTAAACGTGAAAGGAAGTTGCACCTACGCGTCGCTTTGTATTTTTTTTTATGTTATTGTAGATATTTTGCAAAACTTACTTTTTTGCCATCATTGTCCTTGATTGCAGTAACTGCAGTGCTATTATAATAAGAATTTTAACGCATTTCCATTTATATTTTTAAATCTATTTTTATTGAATGTACCCCGCGTTCGCGGGCTACAAGCATTTCAATTTAACACATAAAAATAAATATTACATTTACGATGAATCATCATCATCATAAACAGCCTGTAGAAGTCAATTGCTGGACATGGGTCTACCCCAAATAATGCTTTATGGAAAGATCTTGATTCATTTCCATTCCCTGACTTCCCGCAACCGATGTCATTGATCCATCGGTTGCCTTCCCACTCTGCGTCGTCTTGTTTGTGCTCTGAATCTTTTGGCCCCAACGATTGTCGATTCTTTGAGCTATACCCGTATAGCCTGCCCATTGCCCGTTCAACTTGCTAATTCTAATATCTATTGTCGGTGTCTGCTACGGATTACGTCGTTTCGGATTTTATCACGTAGTAAAACTCCAAGCATAGCTATTTCCATAGCTCGTTGCGCAACCTTGAGTTTATGTACTAGGCCAAAGAGACGTTTCAGTGCCATATGGCACCATATGGTTACCACATGGTAACACGCACTGATTAAATACTTTTATTTAAAATTAAATATTTCTAGCTTATCTTTGCACGTATGCAACTATGAAATGATTGGGTACGTTCTGATGATATGGGTAAAATTTCAATAGAAATGTTTATGCCAATTACAAACTTTTATTTTGCCCTACAAGAAAAATAGATAAAGTCATATTAACTGATGAACTAAACCGCTTTAGGTATAACTGATCGATCACCCGTGCTTATCTAGATTGTTTGATAACAATCAAATTCAGTCTCAATTCTGAAAACCACTGAAGTTGTTATATTAAACTTTTGTAAATAAACTAGCAAAGTAATTAATCGCATACGTATTCCATACTAGTGGAACACACCGCGACTTTGTACATGTAGAACTTTTTGCATACAAACTTCAAGTACCCGTTGCACCCTATAAAGAAATTGAATTTTTGAAAAACCATTTTTAATGCACCCTTACACATAAAAAGAAACATAACCTCAGTTTTGGATTTCAAGGACGTACGGTTTACGTTCTGCTTCTTAGAATGTCTTAGTCAATCAATCAGTAAGTCAAGAGTAATTATTTGATATATTTTTTTATGTATTTTCTATGTATGTTTTTACAAAAAAAAAGTATGTAAGTAATATATCAGTCATTTAGTTCCCATTATACAAGCTCTGCTTAGTTTGGGGCTAAATGATGCTGTGTGAAAAAAGTCCAGTTTTTTTTAATGTTAAAGATGAGACAAACTGTCAGGCCCACCTGATGGCATGAGGTTACGGGTCACCTATTGATATCTGCAACACTTGGGGCATTAATGATGTTTTTCTTCAGGACTCTTTTTAAAATTTTGAAGCGGGTCTTATATATACAGACTAGCCTCTGCCCACGTAGTACTCGAATAGAAGAAGCTTTTGTGTTATTTTAGGTAACGAACAATACATGATCTAAAATTAATCTCAATCGGCTCGGCCGCTACGGAGATTATTATCAACAAACATCTAAATATTTCGATAGCTTTCAAACTTTGACATTTATCCTACTATATGCCTACTGATATTATAAAAGTAAAAGTTTTTGAGAATGGATGTTTGTTACTCTTTTACGCAAAAACTACTGAACGGATTTTGATAAAACTTTATAGTAATATAGCTTATTCATCAGAATAACACATAGGTTATCGGGTACCACGCAGGCGAAGCCGTGGGCAGATGGCTAGTAATATTATAAACGCAAAAGTTTGTGGGGATGGATGTTTGTTACTCTTTCACGTAAAAACTACTGAACGGGTTTTAATGAAACTTTATAGTAACATAGCTTATACGTCAGAATAACAGATAGGCTACTTTTATCCGGGTACGACGCGGGCGAAGCCGTGGGCAGAAGCTAGTTTATAATATTAGGAGGATTTTCGGTAATGGCTCGTAAACCTCTACATGAAATATTGTATTTATTTCACAAGAAAAAACTGTTTAAAACGAAATTGAAATGAAATATTATGTAAATAATTTCATATTATCCAAGGTTTCCACAGTACATTGAAACATCTCCTGCGTGACTGGTAGGTAACTAGTAAAAACAAAAAACTCGTTTGTACCTACGCTGATTCCAGATTAAATCAGAGTGTTTGTTCTTTTCATTAGAAACAAATAGATAGGTTCATAGAAAGTAAGTCCATGTAAGTTCCATTGTCATTTAAATGGACACTCCCTGTGATATATCCCTGCATAATATCGCTCTCAAACCGGCATTCATTTACGCCGGGAGAGTGGATGCGACATTTGTCTGCACCGAGCAACTCAAGTAATCTGCCATTTGTAACAGTCTTGGTGCTTCCTCCTTTAAGGTCCAAGACAAATCGAGCCAGTCAGAGTGCCGGCTGTCTGCCCTCACCCCGATATATGTTCTACATAAGTTTGAACGAAAGTACATATTGAATGATTGATGATAAGTAAAGGTATATACCAATTGTTTGATAAATATACACGTTATATTCTCTTTCTACGACTTTATTTACAATATGTACTGTTTATTAAAGTAACTAAGTAATAGAACAAAATTACAGCATAAAATATGCGGTAGATGAGTACTCAGCAAATAAATAAGCACCTTCTTATCATAATTTGAACTCAAAACTAGCTCAAAACAAGTCCTTTGTACGGTAAAGAATCTTGCTTGAATGCATAAGCATAACATTTTCGTATCGAACTGTTAAACATTGCAATAAATGTTCCTATGCTTTGGTGGGTGCTCAAAACAGTAAGTAGCTAGTATTTTATGCTAACCAATTACCCGAAGCGTATTCTAACTTAGGTATATACGATATACCTACACTTACAGTAGTGTAGAGCGATCATTTAGTTGGCTTCGCCGTTTTACTGCAGCTAATAAAAGGAAAATGAAAGCACGCAACGGAGCAGTAAACCCAATGTTTACAATTAATTCTAAGGCTCGCTCACTGAGCTTTGTGAAACTTTTTTCATTTACTCTTTTAGACGTTCTGCAATTGGCTAAATAATTTTCTTGTATTTTAAATTAATTGTATGGTCCAGAAAGTTTGTTAATGGATTTTAAATCTGTGATCATATTTAGGCAATTTATGTTGCTATTCCATGGGTAATAAGTATATGGCATAACTTTGATGATAGTGATAGCTTACTACTATCACCATCATCATCATCATCTTGACCTTGTCCCACATTACGTGGAGTCGGCACAACATGTTTTTGTCTTTCACTCTCCTCTAGAAGCCGTCATCTCAGAACTCTCTCTTTTCTTACCCATATCACAGATACTATAATACTAGCACATTTCATCAATCCATCCAATCTATCTTTTCTTATTTCCATCAATATTCATATTTAACGCTCTTCTCGTTAGCTATGACTACCATTGAACAATTTTGTTATAAATACCTTGTTGGAGTCACTGGTTTGCAAACATGCGACAGTATTTACTGCAACAACATGCCAACTGTATGATTTTTTGTATTTCAGAAACCGAATATGCATATTTAGCAAACTTTGAGAGCCAAGCTTTTAGGTATCTTTGCTGTCTGATTAGTTAACAAATGTTAAGTTAATGATGACTAATAATCGTAGTGTGTCGAAATTACTAGGAACGCCAATGATCCACGTACATTATCACAAACCAGCAGCCTCAGTACTTGCCAAATGTGTGTGTGTACTCAAATGATTTGGCAGTGCTATTGAATTTATATGATTACCGTGGCAGCTGAGTGAGAACTGAGCCTGAATTCAATCCTACTAATATTATAAACGTGAAAGTTTGTGAGGATGGATGTTTGTTACTCTTTCACGCAATAACTTTTGAACGGATTTTGATGAAACTTTACAGTAATGTAGCTTATACTTCAGAATAACATATAGACTACTTTTTATCCGGTTACCTCGCGGGCGAGGTCGTGGACAGAAGCTAGTAAATAATCATAATGCTGGATATATTTCACACAGCATCATCTAGCCCCAAACTAAGCAGAGCTTATATTATGGGGACTACATGACTGCTATATTTTTTTTTGTAAATACACACATATTATACATAGTAAGCACCCAGACCCGAGACAAATATTTGTAGATCATACCTCTACAAACATTGGTCTCGCGGCGAGAATAGCAATCATTTGCGTCTCAGGCGGGCCCTCGCTCACTGCGCACACAGGCTGTCAAAAATTCAGATAAGTGTGGCAGAGAATTTCAGAATCAAATAGGCAGTTGCATGCTCAGAACTAGCTAATAAATTAACCATGGCTACTGAATCACAGAGTCATCAGCTCACATTTGGTTACCAAACTCATTGCTTGGCTTATATACTTTGTTATTGGTCTGTATTTACTTATTATTACTAATTAAATAGAAAGCACGACGTGACAAAGAGCGTTTATTTCCAGACTGACAACGAGGGTATTCGTAAAACAAATGTTAACTCACTATTTAAAACTACCTACATAACACCTCCACCACTATATTAACTATATTATAAATTATACTTAATTAAAATAACAATATAACTCTGACACAAATAGAATAAACAATAGAACATCTACATGATAAGTAGGAAACACAAATTCCTCAATCGAACTCAAGACCGTATCTTCGGACCGGTTTTCTTATCCGTCGCGGTGACGGCTGTGCTTCCGGCAGAAGCGACCGCGACAAGGCAGGACATGAGAAAACCAGTAGGTAGGACTTTTCTCTATAATTTATCATTTTCTCATTCAATTGCCTCACTTACTAACTAAAACTCGGTCGAGGATCTGCATCCTGTTTTCTATCAATAAAGGGACGACTGTTGAATAATTCAATTACTTAGCTAAGTTATAGCCTGTTGTCTGGTAACGTCTGTATTTCTTAGTGACATTGATGGATTGTGTGTCAAGGCTAGTAGGCGCAACTTGTAAACTTGGCACAAATATTTACAAAGGTACCCAAAACTCGCCACATTTTTCGACATTGATCTATGATTGTTCCTCTTTCGTTACTTAAATTTGCGACTTGTTGAAAGAATATTGTCTTTGTTTTCGGAGAACTTTGTAGACTGGGAGTAGCATGGAAGTCCTTCAACCTCATGTTAAAGAGGGCATATACGGTCTACTCGTATTTTGTCTGCTGGCCCGCAACATTAATAGGTAGTATTTGGCGAATTCTACGTCTTACATTTTTCAAGTTAAATACCAAATACTACACTATATATTTCGCATTTGAATCTACGATCTCGGTCCAGCGTGAGGTGTTTGCCGATGTAGATACCCAAATAAACCACATTCAATTACGAATCAATATTATACGAATAACTATTCGGTTTTTATGTAGGCAATACTATTTGTTTGTCAATAAAAATTGGGAAATAGCATCGGAGCGATCATAAATATGACATAATCGTCGCATAAAATGAAAGGGTGCCAATAAAATGGGTCCCTTTTAACGAAAGATATTATTTACTGTTGCAATATCAAGGGCATTCTATAGATAATAAATCCCTGAGGCCGATTTTATTCGGATTCTCTCGAAGCCTGTGTATGTACGTATTAGAACGGAAGTCAATGGATGGCTTTCTCACGAGTTAATTGTAGTTGTGATTTATTCTTGGTAACTGTGGATTTTGGATAAGCGCTCTGCAGCGATCAGCTTAATAATTGCAGCACCTAATCTGCAGAACTCTTTAAAAAGCTTCTCGCTTTTACTAAAGAGGAAAACCCTGAAATATAATGCAGAGTAAAAACCAATAAAGATCAAGGGACGCACACATGACTGAATATTTGTCCATACGGTTTTGATCCTTGAATGGTTTAAACGGGAAGCACAAAGCCGGTTATCACTATAGAACGCAATCAGAGAACCAACTGATTTTGAGTACCTAGTTAATGTATAGCGCCTAAACACCGGAGCTACTTTACCCGCAATGCGGATAAAGTAGCTTTTTAAATTGAAACTTCAACCTCTGACGACCTCTGTGGCGCAGTGGGCGAAGGTCCGCCTGAGACGCAGAAGGTTGCGGGTTCGATGCTGTCACGGGACAAATGTTTGTAAGATCTGCAAATATTTGTCTCGGGTCTGGGTGTTTTCCTATGTATAATATGTATGTATTTACAAAAAAAAAGTATTTAAGTAGTATATCAGTCATGTAGTTCCCATAATACAAGCTCTGCTTAGTTTGGGCTAGATAATGCTGTGTGAAAAATGTCCAGCATTTATTTATTATTTATTTATTTATTTATATTTCCATACACAATTCAAAGGGATAGAAGAAAAATTAGTTTAAACCTAAAAAAACCTATTGCCCTATTGACTGCCCATTAGTGTTTCCGTAACATTATGATTTTACTACAGTTCAGTGTAGTGAAATCAAATCAGGCTTCTGGGCTATGTAGGTTTCATATCCTTTATCACTTCTACGAATAAATGTGTTGGCCAAATAATGATTAAAGGCTAATATATTTTATTAACCCTTTTCAATTTATTTCGATCCATTATAAGTGGTCTCATTTTATATAAGGTTTATAGATTTAAGTTGATATATTTATGCGTATAATACGGATGTTTCATGTTTTCAAAGTATTTTTTGGAATATGAAGCGTTATCAAAAAATAATAATCATAATTTCAATGTTTATTCAACTCAAAGATAAGCTTCTTTCATGCCCAAATCCAGATGTCATTTTCAATGACAAGGTAGATTAAGCCAACGCCACTTGCTCACTAAGTTCTACATTATAACACGTTGGAATAAATTAGACTGAAAGTAACTGTTCAATGAAATGAAGAAATTGAATTGCATTCAAATTATGTTGATGGAAAATATAATATTACCGGCATAATGAACTGATTAGCTATCATAGCTATTTCCTCGTCTTGCCATTCGATCTCTTAATGGTAGGGCTATCTCGCTCTCATCCCAGAATAAACACATTTTTATTCCAAACTCATGCTAATAAAATGTAAATTGGACCCTTACGGCTTACGGTTTGGCAATTTTGAACAAACGTTTCCCATTTAATTTTACTTGATCCCTTTAATTGTTGACAATTACTTTTACCATCTGATGCTTCAATCTATTTGATAATTGACGAAATACCAATACTGAGCTAGATTCTAACCTAGATTACCTCTAATTAGAACTGAATTAGATGGTAAAAGAAAACTATTAAAATCTGTGAAAAAATATTATCACTCAAAATCGAGTCATTGCCCAATTACGTTATTGGAACCTGGGGCTAGATTTGCAAGTTTTTTTAACAGGATAGTATACAATACCGTCGTCAGTAACTCCAATTAGTCGGCCAATAAAATGAACTTTCTATCCCTGGTTCACGTGGTCGTATCTCAATTGCGAACGTCAATACGTTACGAGGTTATGACAAATAGAAGTGTGCATAGCTTAGATTCCCCGGAGAGTGCTTACAGGGCAGGCTTGGCTGCAGGGGGAGGGGGGAGTCGAAAGGCAAGGGACGAAGTCGATATAGGGCAGTTGTGATCATCATAAGTATATTATGGGTCGTTTTAGAGTTCTGAAGCCAAATGGCGAAAATGGAACCTAAATAATTTTGTATATAAAGGTTGCATTTTCGGATACAAGTAAAGTGGTGAAACACCCCTCATAGTGGGGTATGATTGAACAGGTCTTTAAAATGCATTATTTTTGGTTTGAAGCTATACGAAATATAAGGCTTCAAAGTACATAGTTGAAATTGTGTCCCTCCTACATTTTAACCTTGTATCTAGTAAGTAGCATTGGGTAGGAACTGCCAACAAAAAATATTCGGTGGATTTCCAATTATAATTTTAGGAGAAATAAGGCATCTTCGAGTCCCTAATATTAGAGTGTCTCGACACGTCTCGGGCAGTTTTACTATCATAAACAGCAGGGTCAGTAAAAACTTTGCTCTTCGCGCTACTCGTTCTTTCTTGGTGACTCAGAAATGGTCAGTTACCAGCGTGAGCAACCCTACAACCATAAATTGGTCATATTATGCCGGGTGGTGAAAGAATTACAATAAACCTCGAAAAGAGGTTTGTCTAGGTTAAATAACGTACAGTGGAGTTGTATCTGGGTGCCGTTAGTGGGACTATAATAGCTCTGTGCTGTGCCATAGATAATTTGCCATATTCTAGGCCTTCAGGCTGCCCATAAACTTCATAAGCCTGACTTCGTCTTATACTTCCTCAATGAACTTCAGAGTCTTATACTTCCTCAATGAACTGTGATCATGATTCAAAGGTTTTATTCAGTGCACGACATGACGCGGAGGGAGTGCGCCGCGATCATTCACCCCGATGAAGACTCTCGGTTAGAGTCGAAACGAAACTTCACCACGTGATTTCATACGGTACGTGAAAATTCCCGTTTTAATATATGAATGATTCAAAGGTCTTAATTTAAAGATACCTGCAAACACGAATCATTTTATCTTATTACCCCGGACGCACCTCAATAGGGCCCTGATTTTAAACAGTCCGTGTGAATCCGGCACACGGTCTCTACAAATTATACTCAAGACGTACGGTACGTTATCCGACATTTTCTGTTTCATAAATCTCCATTTAGAGGCAGCGTGCCAGTGAATAGGCTCGTTAGTCATAAATAACCGAACTGTGGTCGTTATCTTTCATTCATCCGTTCATAAGGTGAGCAAAGTTCTCTTTTTCAGGAAAACTTTAAATTTTGTTTGGGGTTCTTCTCAACTTTTATGGCAGGGTTTAACGTTTACTTAACGTTTACTTTACTTAACGGAAGTTTGTAAACTGTTTGTTAGTAGAAGAAGGCAAATAAATATTAAGGAGTAGTTTATGTCCCCAGGGAACCAAGGTGAAAATTTACGCCTTTTACTATTACATGTTTTGTGAAGTATGAAAGAGTTAAATGTATTGAAATTAAAACTAATTTGTACAGAACAAGAAAAATAGTAAGGACATTTACAAACACGCTCACTACTGTTTGCCTCATGATGGGCATTTTCAGATACATAATAGTACCTAGATCTATGAGGATACCAAGTAGGCGGTAGTCAGAGGTACGTCCATACTTTACATTTGGTACAGCCTATCGTCGCTAACTAAAGGAATAAAATCAAATTAAAATTCGCAGTGATGCCAAATTAGAACTGTTTGTAGTAACTACTATATGAATGATCGGATATTTTGGCATAGTTGCACGCGCAATGATCTAAACACGACGTCGAAATCCATTCGATGCACCGCTTGGATCGGGTTATGACCACTTCAAGCCATATATTGTCACTACGTACCATTACATATACTCTTTATCACAATAGGAGCACGCATTTAAAAGTCAACCTAAAGTCCTAAAGATGTTGTTAAGCTGTATTTCAGTCACTTTACTCACTTTACCCATTAAACAAGAAGATAATATTTGTTATTGTAAAGTTCATTCACCCACCACCCAGGTAAGAAGAGTACTCAGCAAAAGTTACAGGCTTTGTGCCAAATTTGTAACTCGGTATCTTCCATAAGTCTGTAGTACATTTGATAAATTAACCAATTTTAATTCGACTTATGCATGCTCAGTTTCTCTCATACGAGCTGAGGGTTAGCTCTGGGAGAATAGCTGGTTATCAAGAAGCATAGTTAACAAATAATCTGGCCTACTAAAGCTAACTAAAAGCTGAACTATAATTTCCACTTGAATTCTCTGTATCCTCAAATAAAGAGAATGCAAGTGGAAATTATATATGGGTTTATTGAGAATTGTCTTAGGGTACTTATACATACATATATATATATATAGTCACGCCTGTTTTCCGGAGGGGTAGGCAGAGAGCAAGGATTTCCACTTGCAACGATCCTGGCATACTTCTTTCGCTTCATTCATCCTAATCAAATTCTTCATACAAGCTCGGTGGTTTAGTGTACCAGGCTTTTCTCTAGAATGTCTCTAGAATGCCAGCATACGTTCGCCGAGGCCTTCCTCTTCCAACTATCCCATTCACGCTCACCTTGTATACTTGTTTTTTAATCTTCTTTCATCCATCCTTTCTATATGCCCAAACCATCTCAACATACCTTTCTCAACTCTCGTTACTACATCTTCATTCACTCCAGACTTAGGGACTCTGTTGATTATGCAACATTTTAAAACTCCTAACGTGTTTCCCATAGTATATTGCAGTGCCTCCCAGTGACTTGTGGTAATATAATCTATATAAGTAATATCCATGAGCTATACAAATTGATTACAAAAGTCTCATTTCAACCGGATAAGCCGTTTCGAAGACCTGCTTTGCAGTTGAGGAAGCTATGGAGTTGCTATTATAATCGTCAATAGCAAAGCGAGATCTTTGCCTGAACTAAATCGCAATACGAATTGATGGTTAGGTCCCTCGTAACAGACAAACAAATACGAAAATAAAACTAGGGGTCTAATATTATTGGAACACCTAGAAAATCTTAATTTTGATTAAAAAATGTCACCCTATATCGTAAAATGAACTAGCGGTCCCCATCTGCTGATAACCTAGCGTTATTAAAACTTGCGGTTGAGTTTCATGTCAGTAATTAGCTTTACGTAATTCGGTTATATCGTTAATGCCACTCCTCCTAATTTCAACTTTTGCAGACCAATTTACGGTTTAAATTTTAAATCGAGTATATGAACGAACGTATCTATATAGATAGATATACTGGGATAGCGCACTTAGATCTGTTAACTTTAAGCTCGCTCCAAATTGACATGATGAGGGACGGTAATCGCTTTAGGTGTTTGAGGAATTGGACTTCCGCTTGAAATATGCTTATTTGGATAACTAGGTCTACAGCCACTTTGTTTTATTTGTATTCCGGTGATAAATTAATTTTCTCAAAGAATGAAACTTTATTTCTGTCCTCTAAAAACTTATTAGGGAGAATATTCCTAATAAGTTTATTAGACTTAGGGAGAATATTCTATATTATTATGATTATAATGCTGGGTAGTAAAGATTCTCGACTTGTGATCACAAACCAGAATTAGTGGTGCATAAAGTGACTAAACTCATTTTTCTTCTATTTTTTTTCCAACATATACCGTGGTACTATGACATTTTAACGGCTGCAAGAAGTCTGCCTATGGAGGCGATTCAAGACACCTTGGCATGAGACTCTATGGGGCAGGTTTATAAGTCTTGATATATCTAGTAGTGACATACTTTACTACTAGACATGTCAAATTTGTTTCTAATGATGATGTTCATTAAATGTGACTCAAGTCTAGTAATTAAACTGGTATTAAAACGTGTCTTAATACCACAACCTTGAACAATTTTATTAGAATGAGATACGAAATAAGTAGAACTCCAAACACCTGGGGTAAGGAATCTAATTGAAAAATTCAATTAGACTCGACAGTAGTTTTGTAGGAGGTATTTTATAATCTGGTTAAGCCCCGGGTATAAGGTATAACATAAATTGTAGATTTATAACTTAGTTGGCAAGGAAAACATCGCGAGGAAACCGGTGTGACCTATAACTATAAATTTTAAGACGCGTGACATTCACTAATCCAATCCGCATTGGGGCCGAGAAGTTCTGTATTCATATTTTCGGTCTAGAAATATGATACTACGGGGCGTTTTACCTCGTGACTTTGCTCGCGTCAAGTTTTTTTCAATACAAAATTAATCTTTCCGCTACACTTTTAGGGGTACAACTTTGGAAATCCTTTCTGAGTGTACTTCTAGATATACAAAAAACATACTACGTTTAGCTGTGTCACAGATATTATAATACAAGCTGTGTGTTGATTGTGTTAGTCACACATGATTTTATATTTTAGTAGATATTTCGAAATAAAACCTGTTAAGTTGTCTAGGTGCACTCATCTTTGATTTAGCCAGTTACAACGTTTCATGATATCTACCAGAAGCCATCATAAAATGTTAAGTATCAACGTTAAACCGATTCAAGATTACTGTTTTTACAAAATTAATAAAATCTTCTGCGGAGATTATGCTTCATTTTGTTAATGGGACTTACTTAAAGGCCCGGCCAAAATGACGCGTGGCGGTCGCGGAGGCTATCAAAGGAAAACGGTTAAGTTGTCAAAGTTCACCGCCACTGAAGAAAAAGAGAGTCAAATACCACTTTCTGTTGGCGTTAACGCCTGCGGAAAGATTGAATTGTATGGAAATGACATTCCCTGTGGAAATGTCATGAGACTGCTGCCAAATTTTACTTTTTTAATTTTACAAATTCGCGTTAGCGTGAAGGTGAGGTATTTGTTTAGAACCCTGAACTATTTGCGGATCAACATTCCATTTATATGCGACGCTAGAGGTGCAGGTTTGAATCCCGCAGCGGGACGAACATGGGTATATTTTTTTTGCCTAAAAATGTGATATTGTCGATGATTTGTGCGTTTGAATGTTTTCCGATATTTTGGCACAGTTATTTAATCAGGATACGTTTATGACGTTCTCGTTTTAAGTAAAACATATCTTCACAAACATGATAGTTTCAAAATTAAAAATGTTTGTAAGTTCTTTGCTGTAAGAAACCGACATGCCTTAGAACCAGAAATCCGAAGATATGCGCTAGTGGTTAGTATTCCAATGCTAAGAATTATGCAAAACGTGGGCATATGCCAAATATCATGTTTCTCTGAAACCTTCCTACTAGGTAATCTTCCAGATCTACGTACTGAGTAAAAGTAGTAAGGTCTAAAGATATCAATCATGGGGATAACATGGGAAAATTATGCATCTGATGTCAGATGAGATTAGATTTCTACAACTATCTGACTGCGCCGTAACCTCAGGTTACGATGGAGTTAACTAGAGAATAATATAAGAGAAAGCGTACTGGAATATGAATCATAAAGTGAGTCACATAAAATTATTGTGGAAACAATATACATCAGCATGTACGAAAATTCGTATATGGTGATGTTTATTGACGAGCAGGAAAAATGCCCCTTTCAGGTCAAACATCAGCTGTCTCACCATGCTGGCAAGAAAGAAAATGGCCATGACTATTTCATCTCTGAAGAAACGTGCTATTGATGTAGATTCCTTGTTATTCAAAAATCTATCAATAGTTGATCGCATACTATCTGTGACAAAAACACGCTCACTCCCGCTCTGTTAGCGGCCAAAACACTCGCTGAGCGACACTCGTTTAGTATTATACGCATAACATTACTATCTAGGCGACCGAAGCGAGTAATCGTCATCCCATTGCCACGATTGCATATCACCCCTACTCGTTTCTCGCTGACTCGGCGAAAATTCTTATCAAAGAACACATCTAATAGGTTATCTATCGGTTTCGGTCCACTTTATTATGCGCATCACTTCTAAAAAAAGGTCAGTTTCTTGCTAAGAAGAGCAATATTATCCATATATATATATATATATATATATATATAATTAATACGAAATATAAAATATATTTTTGTTGGTAACCCACGAGAAACATGGGAGAAGACCCTTTCCATTAGTCAAAATTATGGAGGTAAGCGCTTATAATGCACTATTTGCAAGTTATAAAGGCATCCTAAGCGATACACCTTATTACTATTATACATAGCGATTAAGTTGGCATGCAAATTCCACTTTGTAGTTGACTCACGGAGTGTGGATGCATGTGACAGTAAAATTGAATTAACAGTTGCGGCGCATTGCGTTATGAAGAGCGACACTGACTTTTATTGGAGAATTTCCTTTGAAACAGAGCTGCAGTGGTTGCATTATTTTATGTAATATGTTCGCGAACGGAACATATAATTTTGTAGGTATTGGTTGCCGAGGTGATATAACTGATACCAACCACAGATAACGCATTTATCTGTAATTTTGCGAACACCTAAAATTGTTGTAAAAATGATAATTTATGATTTAAAAAAAAAATTGTATACTTAATATTCGATTACGTATTGCAGCCTATTTTTCTTGAATTCAATACAGTTGCAAAACTGTATAACAGTCGATTACGATATTTTACATTCCATTATCTATTGCAGCGCTCCCTAGAGAACCTACCTTAATAGAATAGAATAGAATAGAATATAATTTATTAAGACAGAATACCACATTAACAACTGACTTATTACATAAAACTGTATAACAGTCGATTACGATATTTTACATTCCATTATCTATTGCAGCGCTCCCTAGAGAACCTACCTTAATAGAATAGAATAGAATAGAATATCATTTATTAAGACAGAATACCACATTAACAATTATTAAACTTAATTAATATAATTGACATTGTAAATGGTTTTATTTATTTATTAATATTAATTGGTGTGACATCAGTCTCTCGTCAATTTAATAAAATGTTATAAAATAATATCCTAGTTAATTTAAATAATTTCAATAGTCAATAAATTTTACAGATTCTAAATAAATTGTTGCAGATTCGTGCATGTGCATGCAAAATATATATTGTTAACCTACTGGTTAGTTATTTAGTATAATAACTAACCAGTAGGTTAACAATATATATTTTTTATTTTAATTGGATGTCATTTCAAATCTAGGGCAAACTATGTAGTTTGCCCTAGATTTAAAATGACCAGGATTTAGGTATGTACCTACTCAACATTTGCGTTGAAGTTATTATAGTCATTTTCTAAATATTCGTTGACATTGTAAATGGTTTAAAACCCCGTATTTAACAAAAAAAAGTGTCCATAGGTTACGGTAACCGCTTGCTAACAGGTGGGCACTAACCACTTGCTTGTATGCCAATTAAGTTGGTTAAAATCGAGAAAATGCTTTTTGTACTTTTTATTTTCGTAATTTAACCTTATTTATCTACATGTTCGTTGGTACTTGGCAATAGAGATTATGAGGAATTATTTGGTACACACACTAATACATTTACATCGATAAATAAAAAAGGTAAATCGATGCCTGTTTCTATAAAACAGATTACATGAAAGACTCATTTAGACAGTATTAGTACCCACATGCGTTTACTCGAACTTAATTCAAAGCGATTTTCCTCAAATTCAAACATGTGTCTACTAAGCGGGATAAACAGAGTTTCAAGTTCTTCTACGATGTTTCGCTGAGTGTAGACACATAAATTCATACGATGAAAATATAAATTAAACTACAGTTGCTTTTTTAGATTGTACTTACTAAGATTTTATACAGTGAAAAATCTTCAACAGACCACTAGAATGTTTATTACGTCCCGTCCGAGCAACTCGAACCGTCTCAATCCCCCTTTAAGATTTTTCATGAGTATTATGAATATCGTTCGTTAGAATAGAATGGGAATAATAAAGAAGGGAGCTAGGCTGATATCATAAAGAGCTCACGTTGCTATAAGAAAAGATTACCTAGACCGTTTCACTCGCTGTGCTTAGCTTTTCAAGGGTGAATTTTGACACGTAAGTCTGAGTAGCGAATTTTACGGTTTGTTTGATCTTTCAAAAGATTTTTGCTTTGATACACACTGTTTATTTAGAAACGTAATTTTTCTTCTGAGAAGCGTCGAGTGAACAATACACAAAACTTTTCATAGTGTTATTTTGAAGTATACTTTTTCATTCTGTTTTATTTTCATAAACGTGCAAAATATTGCTTGTTATCTTTTCTATAATCATTAATAATAAAGTACATTAAGTGAATATGACCTAACCCCATATTAAACACACTGACTTTTTCACAAGTACGAAAAAGAACAAGAACTGAAGTATTTTCCCATCACTCTCTAGTGCCAGTCGTTATTTTCTATTTCTTGAAGTTATTCAAAACGATTTGAACTTTTTACATTTCATCGTCGATTGCAATAGAGCCCAGTGACTTGTTATGATTTTAAACCTTTGAAACCATACAAATTAAATAATTGATAAAACCATTTCGCTCGTCTTGATTCGCGGGTCTAAAAGTATACAATTCTTTCAACACTTATTACATATTTTCATATTTATTTATTGCTGTCAATGTACACAGTTTAGTATAGGTGTTAAAACAATACATAACAAAGTAGGTAGATACATGAACCCCGTTAGGGCGCTGCAACTTCGAGTTCGATTGTGTAGGTTGCTAAGTATCACTTTTTATCTGTAATTAAGCTTGAAATATATTTTAATTAAAATAATAATTTGTCGTAAGATTGAAGAAATCATTAAAGTCACTTACAAAAACATAATCAAATTCAATCGCAAGCTAGTCAACAATGAAATAATTAATTAGCAAATAAAATGTCAAATAACCTATAGATGCTTGGTTATCTACACAGGTAGGTCAGTCAGGCAGCAATGGATTTGTTAGTTAGTTGATAAGATTGGCATATATGTATGTCAATACATTCGGTACATCATCATTAAAATAACTTTGCGAGAAGTACCAGCGACCGAGAACGGCTGCTAATTCGCGGGGTAATAAAAAATTTTTTAACTCGTGATATACTGAGTTAAGCAATATGATTCGTATATTTTGGAGCAATTTTGAAAAGCGCGACTGTTGTATCTACGGTTTGTTTTACCATGCCTTTGTTTGCCGAACACAATACGTAGTGTCTATTTTGTTTGAGGTGGCTGGAAACTATTGCAGTTAACTAGAAATATTCCGGAAAAGGTCACACAATCCGGACACAAACGTCAGAGTTTCCTTTCACGTTCTGACTTTACAGTGTTTATAAAGTACACAAACTTTTATGAATAAAGAGGACTGTACTACGAAGCTTCTTTTGAGTGGAAGTATTAGCGCTTAGATATTTAACTTAAGGATAATTAACTCAAGTAAGTCGATTGGTGGGAGTTTATAAGTCGCCCAAGGCCCCAATTTCAAGACTGCTGTAGGCGGGAAAGAAAGTTTAATCTGCTCGATGGAATATGGATACGCTTTGTATTTACCGATTACGGTCATCTGTCACCTGTCACTTAATCAAATTAATAAAAATTCAATACATTTTATTCAGACAATTGAGGAGTCCAATTGTTGGAGGTTTGATGACCTCTGTGATGCAGTGGGCGAAGGCTTGCCTGAGACGCAGAAGGTTGCGGGTTCGATGCCCGCCGCGGGGCAAATGTTTTATTTGCAAATATTTGCCTCTGGTCTGGGTTTTTTTTCTATGACTGATATACTACTTATAAATATATAAGTAGTATATCAGTCATATAGTTCCCATAATACAAGCTCTGCTTAGTTTGGGGCTAGATGATGCTGTGTGAAAATGTCCAGCATTATTTATTTATTTATTATTTAATTGGTGAATAGAAACTCAAACTAGGTTAGTACTTAATAACAGATAGTGAGTTGGTCCTCTGGATGAGTTTTCATACCACAACCAAATTTTCTCGGACATTTGTCTCGGAGCAGGAATCGAACCTGCAACCTGATGTTTTGCGTCGCAGGCGGACCTTCGCCCACTGCCCTACAGAGGGGTCGTCTAAGTGTAAGTGTATAATAATACTAATAAAAACACAAAAATTGCAGGGACTAAAGATTCAATAAATATTACAATGATGGTTAAATTGCATCATTACATAAACGAAACAATGTATTAGCCTCTTTGTATGGATTCAATTTATTTTGATCGGTATGTTACCGTATATTTTCATTCCATTCATCGTTTGATGTTTCAATTATGCTGTCATGGCGTTGGCGATACACAATATTTGCTCGTCCAATACCTCAATACAATTTCTGGGAATTTGACCTAGCTGGCAAACATTGCAGTTTTTAAACTGAAATATTCACATTGACGTGACGACGATCCAATGAAAAATATTTGTGGATAACTTTTTAAATACTGCTGGGTGTGCAGACCGCGAAAAAAATAGGTCTCGACGACACCTAGGTATTCTGAGTCGGGGGAGAATGTATACAGTTATTAACACAGAATTCCATCATTTATTTATTACCTTAAATTAATATGGTTATTTGTCCAATTACATTAAATAAAGATAGCATATCACATTTACATATAAATCTAATAATAAAAAATACAAATAAAATACATAGGTTAAAACATGGTAATAATAAAATCGAATGTCCACCTAATGAAACTTTGGGTCTGTGGGGAATGCGTGACCGGAGAGCTGGTTCTTATATGGGTCAACGCATTAGCATTGCCATTCAGCGTGGCAATGCTGCATTTTGGGAACGCTTCCGTCTATAAGTGATCTGAAAAAGTTGTCCTATCCAAAGATCGTTTGCAACGGTCCTTAGGTAGCTAGCTTTATATATATATTTTTTTTTTTATTAATAAAATATTACTCGCAACCATACACCATTATATTTTTTATCTACTGCCTGTCAAAATGTAATAACAATATCATATTTTTAATATTTATATAATATCATAGCGTGACTAACTCTGTCTGACTGTAAATCACCGCAAAGTGTAAACCTTTAGATACCTGTTATTTTGATGGTTTCTTGCACTAATTTACATAATTCAACCCCTAGAGTATGTATCGGTAACATTAAGTTTACATGGGAAATTCCAAGCGATAAAGTCCTGTGACTTTGTTCCACTAGTCCAAGATAAAATGCGACCCAAGATCTTATTGACTTGTAAAACAGCTGAAGCAAACAGAAATACAGTACCATATTACAATGATGAAAACGTCATAAACGCTACTGTCACGCTACTTAGCTGTTTTCTCTTTCAAATGACGTTATGACGTTTGATCAATGCGTTATAATGTAATACAAATACCAGTGGTGAAGTGGCTAGATTCCCCAACTTTCAGGTTGAAGGCCGTGGTTTCATGCATTAATGGTTTTTTTCAACACGAAAAATTCAAGTGTTGTTACGTATGTTTGTAATGTTTTTTCGTCTAAAAACATGGACCCTGTAAGGGCGCTGCAAGTTTAGTCAATATTTATTTAAAATGAGTTAATACTAATAGCAAAATCATAATTATGAATGTCAAATAATACATAAAAAATTAATTAAAAATAATGATAATTATAATCATCTTACTTTATAAATTGATTTGAAATAACCTATCTACCTACTTATTAAATACTCAAGCTCTGACACGTTCATGAAACTAACAGATGCTCTTAGATAAGGGGCTCACGAAATCCTTTCATCACACTGGTTCTTTCACATTTGTGCACTACGCCCTTTTCGGGAACACCAAACCTTATTAACTCACACTACGCCCATTAGATCACTAACGCAGGATGACCTAGAAAAAACAGCTGACACGACAAAGAAGATCTAAATTAATTAGGGCATGTCTTATAGCTCGCAAAGACAAGAAGAGAATCTTGTCCATGCCCAGCAGTGGACTTCGACATGCTGTTAATGATAATGTTAAGATAAATTAATTAGGCGTTAGTTTTCAACTAAATACAGAAGTTTGAGTTTTCGACTTTGAAGTTAAATAAACTACCCCAAATGATGTTATTTAGCTCAGGGTGGAGTTTTCATTTGAAAAGGAAGCGTCGGTTGTCAACAAGGGATTAGCGGTACGGGACAAAGTTTAGCAAATTGTGGTTTCTGAGTGCGGTGCTCTGTTGAGTGGAGGAGAATTAACGACTGGATGTTCAAATTGTCGAATATGAATTAACCATGCTTAAAAATGATTGCTTCTTTCATATTTGAGGTGTATCTTACAAATGCATAAATGCATGCTTGTTCGTGGAGGGGTATGTAAAAACCACGGATTTTAACTTGCTATGAACTGAAATACCTTATTTATACGAATGAAGATTCGTCCTCATCACATTCGTCATACAAGTTCGTCTGCTTACGGTACTCTTGACTTGGCCTTTTTTCCAGAACGTCTCCAATTTGGTCAGAGTACGTTCGCCGAGGCCTGCCCCTTCCAACAATACCATTCAATCGTTTTATATACTTGTTTTGTTAATCTTCTATCATCCATCCTTTCTACATGCCCAAACCACTTCGACATATCTTTCTCAACTCTCGTTACAACATCTTAATTTACTCCACATTGTTCTCTTAACACGCTGTTCCTCTCTCTATCACTCAAAGTTATACCATACATACTTCTCAAAGCTCTCTTCACTGCATTTATTTTAATGCATTTTAGCTTAAGACAACGGATAGCTAAAGTTTCATAAAATCTAAAAGGTCTAATTTAATTAACTGTATTTTTTTTATTTTGTTACTTTTATTTCCAATCTACCGTGATTGTATAAAAAATGGTAATTTTTGATTTCTAAATTTTACCTAATAAAATTTAGAAATCAAAAATTACCATTTTTTACTCGCCAAATCCTACTTCCTATCCTACTAATATTATAAACGTGAAAGTTTGTGAGGATGGATGTTTGTTACTATTTCACGCAAAAACTATTTTGATGAAACTTTACAGTAATATAGCTTATACATCAGAATAACACACGTTATTCGGGTACCACGCAGGCGAAGCCTTGGTCAGAAGCTAGTTTATTAAAATTATATAATTATATCTCATTCGACTAAAAGGAATACGATTATTTTGATTAGTCCGGTAGTTAATCGTCTCAATACACTCTTCAGACAAATAAACTCTATGCGGTGTCGATGTGCTCACACAACTGTACAGTTATTAACTTAGTTTTATAGTTTTTCAAGAGACTGTTTCACAGTGGCTTTAGAAGTTCGAAGACATGTGTTTCATGATAAGCGAATATCTACCATTTAGACAAGAAAACTTGCAGTTATGAAAAAAATAAGCAAACTTTATCTAGCGTATCAAAATATTGTATACAAAACAGATTTAATCCTCACATTGCAGCTACCATGAAATATTGAATAAGTTACAAAAAGGGTGCGGATTTGGTCCAATTTTGTTATTTTGATTTGGTTGGACGCGTAGTTTAGATAAACTCGAACATTCCATATTTCATGAGGTTTGAATATTCTACAATTTCGTAAAAGTTGATGTGGGATTTATGATCCCGATGGGGTTAAATATAGCTGTTTTTACATAAACAAAAGTTTTAAGGCTTCGTTTGAACATTCAAAAATACTGTTTGCTCTTGTGTCAATTTAATATTTTCTCAAACAATAGAAATGTTAATTGAAAGAACTTCAAATATGGAGCTAAAATTGCGCGTTTGAACGCTCAAAGGTAAATGGGCCTTTTGTTTATTCGTAAAATCAAAGGTTGTAACAACAGCTTTAGCTAGAAGCCAAATTATCGGACGCGACGAAATTGTATCTAGTACATGATGTTTCCAATTACTTATAAAATAAAACTATCGGTCATAAATAGCAGACATGAATTTAAGTCCCCGGACGTCCGAGACAAAAATCTGGCTGGTCGGATGTTTCCGCGTCAAATTATGGGAGCTGATTACTTTTAAATTGCGCTAGGTCTAGATAGTTAGATCTATATAGATAGCGTTTAATGAGCTAAAATAGCAGCACTATTTCGCTATTACTACTACATCTACATAATCGACATAGTGTGATTAGCGCGGCTCTTTATGGACTTCCTGATAGATACATTTGACGAGGCGTCTAATGTCGGTGCGTACACAAACACCGCGACTATAGGTCGCGACTTAAAGTTTGTTTCCAACTTTATTTAAAAGCTAGCTTTTGTCCGAGGATTTGGTCCGTCAAACGTCAATGTGTTTTTTATCCAGGAAAATATTTTTGTATGTTCTGTGTGTTTCTTACGTCATGTCGTTTTGTACACCAATTCTACTTTTAGGTTTCATAGGTCGGATTACTTACTTTACTACTGCAATGAGTCGTGTTACTTTTGCTGTACTCTTGTAGGTACTCTAGTGTTTTTTTTTAATTGTAATTTTCAAATGTTTCTCGTATTGATATAAAGCAAATCCTTATCAAGTCTAATAACACTAAGAAGCCTGAACGCCACAATGACTTGGCGAAATGAAAAACTGATGAAAACGTTAGCTTAGGCCAAGTTTAACACACAAAGCTTTATTCGAGCGTATATTTACAGACAAAATATCATTTTTGGCCAGAAAGGATTTTCTGGTTACGTATTCACGCCGTGGATTCTGTTTTGGCAGTCCTTTGTCGGTGGTGAGAGAGTTGTTTTTATTATGAAAATCACGATACCGCGCCGGCGCGTGCTTACGTGCCGTTTTAAACGTATGTAGGTCTGGGTTGGGTCTATTACTCTGATCCGTAATCTTACTCTGATTAAATAATTCATCATTTAAATTATTTGTGGTATAAAGTACTAAAAATAACAAAGTGAATAATTGTGAATTAAGAATTTTATGGCGTATAGTATATTTCTTTTAGTTTTTGGCTCTGTCGTTAACGACTGCTGCTTAAAAGGAGAGAACTCGGGTTAGACGCAAAAGATGCGGGTTCGACTCTTACTGCAGGACAAGTTTGAACGTTGCATATGAAAAATATGAGAAAGTATTGATCGAGAAAAGTTTCTTCACCTCTCAACTATTAAACATGGCTACAGCCTGGTAAGCCGATTCGTTCCTGATTACCATTTTATAGTGCAATTAGGGGGCTAGTCTAGCAAAAGTGTGACTACGAGGATAAAAAACCGTAAAGGTATACCCAGTTTGCACCGAGATCGGTACAACCTTTGTAAAATACAATTTTCGACAGGTACCTCTGCAGGTCAGCTTGCTGCCAACCATGTCAAGTTTAAATACATCGCCCGCCGCCGCCGTGATTTCTTTAGTAAACCGCTCACGTAAAATTTTGCCCAACACCTGCAACTAACGTCCGGCCTAAGTTACAAGCGAATTGTACATGTTTTAAACAGCTATTCTACAAATCCACAGTCCTCAACTCATTTGCATAAACATTTCAAAACGATTAAATAAAAACTGCATTACAATCGCATACGCCGTTATATGTACGAGTATATTCCATAATATCTGTTTCGATCGCATAGTATTCGCCAAACGTTGCTCTTATAATTTAGATTATAGAGTAGGTTTTCATGGCGCGGGCCACATTTCTTAGTTTATATATATCGTATTTAAATATAAACCTACCTTCAAAATGGATACAGGCAAAATTGGGGAGCGAGTCAGGCTGTGTAAAAAAAAAAACACTTTGTTGTGTCGTCAACGCAGCTCGTATATACAAAAAACAAAGTTATAACAAACAAAACCATCTTAAGCCCTTTGAATATCGTGTGCATCTTTGTTTAGACTGTTTGCATGTACATTTTTTCGTATGTATCGTAAGTAACAACATCAATTACCCACCAACTTGAGTGTGTGACAAATAAAATGTGACAAAATGTGACAATAATGATCTAACTAATAGTCAACGAAGAAGCCTTTTTACAGCGTTTGTCTATTTTATACTTATTTAATTTAGTGCCTAAACGTTTGACGAGTCAAGGATTATGCTTACCATTAAGTAAATCTTAATATTAGTAATGTGTATCATCTTTGCCAATAAATAATTCTAATTCTAATGCTGGACATTTTAACACGGCATCATCTAGTCCTAAAGTAAGCAGAGCTTGTGTGTTATGGAAACTACATGACTGATATACTACTTAAATACAATTCTTTTTGTAAATACATACATATTATAAATAGAAAACACCCAAATCCTGAGACAAATATTTGCAGATGCAAACATACATTTCTTACAATCCAATCTTTCCACAGACGTTAACGCCAACAGGAACGTACGTTCAGCATAGCCCCATATTGAATTGTGGCTATAATACATATCGAAGAACCACACTGGAAGTCATATAAAACGATTACACGAAATCGAATTGCAATCAGTTAAGCCATTTTAGTAATAGACAAACCAACAAACAACGTCTTACCCTAGACGCATAAACGGCTCCCTTCATCGCAGTTAGACAATCGTTGATGATTCGTAGACAAATAAAAAACCCACAGACACAGACATAGTCCTACCCCACACTAGAATTCCCTGAGTTGTGTGTACCAGGAACGATTACCGTGGTACCACACCAACCGTTTACCACGTTTTTCGTTTTGTCTTTTATCTTTTGTTTTTTATCCGTTTACCTTTGTACTTTATTGTAATTTACTGTTTTTTTCATGTCATTGGTATATGTCTATACTGTATCCGTATGTGCCGAATAAAGATTCTAAATATCTATCTAACGACCTGAAACAAATATCTACAGAACTACAAACATTCGTCCCGCAGCGGGAATCAAACCTACACCTCTAGAACTTTTGCATATTTTGAGACTTTACTACCTTTCCATAAGATCTTATAACTCGTACCACTCAAGTAACTTGTATTACACATTTATGCCAAGGTGGTGAGGCTGTTTCTAACCCCGAAGATGAGATTTGTGTTTTTACAAACTAGAGGCACCAGATACGCCAATAATTTGATATAAAAAGTGTCATTATCATCACACATTTAATGTGTATAAATCGTTACGTGTATAAATCATTCACATCATTATGTGTATAAATCATTTAATGTGTATAAATCATTACACATTTTTGCAAACTTAAATAAAATTTAATCTATTGTTGTTCGGTATATTTTAGGATCTAAGAGTACCGTCCGCGACCAAGCTCGATGATCGTGAGACGAGAACTTGAGGAAAACGTTAACAGGAGAATATTAAAGTAGATAGATAGATAGAAGATAGAAAATACTATAATACACCAAAAATATTTCAGCTTAGATAAGTACTATAAAACGCATAATGAACCAATCAAGTGTTTGAATACGGAAAAGGAAGTCCACACATATACATACATACAGTACTACAAAAAATTTACAAGTTGTATCATGGGCGGTCTTACCGCTAATTAGAGATATCTATCAAACAACCTTTGGATGGAATGGACTGTACGAAATATTACAAGGGGTTTAAGTAATTGGTTAAAAAAACTTGAAGATAAGCCCTTGGTACTAAAACTTACTTTAGGGCTAGATTAAGCAATGTGAAATTGTCCAGCATTATTATTATTATAAATTCATAATTTTTCCGGGTTTACGTGTTTTTTATTAGGTACCATGTTTCATCGATATATTTTGTATAAACTTAGGTACTTAGGTAGTTGTATTATTCTATCTGTTCATAAATGTGTTTTTTTGATTAAATTACCAGTAACAAAATATATTTCATAATCAGCGAAATCAATATATCCCTTCTTCAAATACAAGCAAATAAGTAAGTATTCGAACATCGTTCATTGAGCATATTCTCTTTATGATGGTATTAAAAATAAAGATTGCATTTTCTATTAAAGCCAGTCATCTACTAATTGGCTACGAAGCGTCGCGTTTTTACCTATAGATACTAAGCTTTATTTAATTACCTATAAAAATAAGATTCGTGCTATAAGACGCAATAATAGGTGCGTATTTCGAATGCAAGAACGGAGCAATGGAAAAGGGAAACAGGAAAAAACAATTATGTCACTGAATAGGGTGTATAAGACTACTTTCGAAAACGTAGAATGTGTTTTTTTAATAAACTGGCACAGAAACAAAGGAGAGAAAAAAATACCAGTGCTGGAACTGGGGTTTATTTATAGGTATATACCTTAAACTCCTTTGTAACTTGCCACAAATATGATATTAGATGAGCAAGATTCGTGAAAAAACTACTACTATTCGTATTATAGCCTTTTGTTTGCAGCGATTTGGTTTTCACTAATTTGTTAGAAGAATGACCGTACTCCTCCCAGTATTTTATAATTATTACGTTAGATATAAATTAATCATGCGATATGTATTACTATGTAGTACAGTAGTACTTTGGTAAACAAAGTTTAATAGCAGGAGATAAATAATTTAAGTTAAAATTTGAATAGAACTATTTTAATACATTAAGACGATATTAATAAATTAATGATTGTGTTTATATATGTTTTGTTCGATCAAAGCGAGTGGAAAGCTCATTTATTTCAAGTGCTTATGGACTAGCAATAAAAATAATGTCGTTAGAGTGGGGTGATTTTTGAACAAATTGGAGAGCTCTCCGCCGTTTGTATGTGTCAAGTGCTACAGTCCTATTCTTAAGTGTTCTCGACTGCTTTCCTGGTGTATTTCTTATGTCTCACACCAAAAAATATTATGAAAATAAAGGTAACATTTTCCAAAGAAAATACTCATATAAAAAAAAACCCTGTCACTAATTGAAACTTGTCAAAAGAGGTACCTTTAATATCGGCGGGATATTAAAATTACCTCTTTTGTATGTTTTAGCGGGATTATTGCGATAACTACTCCTACTATCGTCAAAACGATTTGATAACGTGAAATATGACATCAAAACTACTTCGAGGCATCTGGATAAATTGGCTCTTATCTGGATTAATGTATTTTTTACCATTAAGCGGGGTATTGCAGCCAGCATTTTGGAGACGCTTCCGATTTTCCGCGTGATTAATATGTATACTCATGTAGCTCTCTAGTACTAAGAGTCTCTGAGCTAAGGCGCGGATATATAGATAGACGGAAACTATTAGTGGTTCTTGTTGACTACGGAACCCTAAAAAAGGTTTGTAACATTTTTTGTATTCATAAACGAGTAAATATGGCCAGAATCTGAACTATAAATAGTTATTTATAGTTCAGATTCAGAGATATATCAGCAAAGTAATTTAAATATTTTTTTATACCTAGGCAGTGCTGAATACCAAATTATTTAATAATGAATAGAAAGAGGGTACAGTACAAAATATTTTATTTTTCTTGGGAAAAGGATGAGTGCGACACACTTCACATAACTTTACCGAGATTGGATTGGTCACTGCGTAGTATGTATTCGGGAAATTTCAATTTTGGGGAAACTTCCTAAAATATATATCGCTTTTTTGAGCTTAAGTGTCCTAACTTTAGAGAAGTGCGATCTATATAGTTATACGAATGGTTTGCTCTAAAAACTTATTCAAATATTTAAATAAAATATAAAATCAAATATTTGATTTTATTATCTCCTTTCGGTTTCTGCCTTAAAAAACCCGTTTATAAAAACCGTTTTAGAAAATAATAATAATAATAAAAGAAATAAACACGCTCGTACAATATTTAATCCAAATAAATATCTTCAGATCTATACTCAGTACGCAGATCCGTGAGGTTTCCACGTAGGGGGTAGTCATGAGCACTTCCAAACATTATATTTTGGCACATACCCATGTCTTGCATGGTAGCACTATGCGTGGCCCACAACTTTGACAGGACAAACATGGGACGGGTGCGGGTGTGAGACTTGACTTGACTTCTTGATTATGACTTGTGTGGCTATTTGTCACAATTCTGCCAATATCCGTTTCATGATAGTGCCATAAACGTTTGAATATGTACACACAATGTGAATTATGATCGGCTAATACTGGGAGAATCAGCCAGATCTTTTGCCTAACAAGATGATTTTACAAAATGTTACAGATCACAGACTAAGTACATAACATATCAATGGGTTGCTTATTTGTAGTTATATTGTACGAGGAAAGTGTTTGGCTACATGCACCATAGATTTACTGTAAAAAAATATATTTTTTGCTACTTTTGTGATTTGCATCGAGCAGCTCTTTAGCTTTCTTTTTGTTTTGCTCTTACTAAAATCCTCATATTATTTTAGGTCGTGTCACAGAATGTCTGCTTATCGCAATACAAATTGGTAAGCAATAAAAACACTGTGATATTGGGGGCTTATAACAAGAGGCAGTCACATTTTTTTGAAAATAAAACTTTCAATTTCTAGAACATCTTTATCAGAAGCCTAGTAAAATCCAAAGTACCTTAATGTACTTGCCTTGGAAATTGTAATCAATTTCTCATAAAAGCTTCGTGTTACAAAATTAATACAATTTTCATGCTAAATGAATCTTTATTAAAATGATGAACTTAAAAGCGTAGACGATCGTAATTAAATACGAGTTAATTAATAATGAAAATATTATGACGTTTCATATCAATTTCACATGAATACAAGATGTTTATGTTCTATAAAAAAAAATGCCTCCCATGAGCCATTTTAATTTGGTTACGTGTACTATAAAATTAAACAAAGGTAGATAACAAACACGCTCATTAAAATAGTCCCCATAATAGCCATACTCAGTCCCATACTTATTACGCAAATCTGTGAGGATACTAAGTAAGGGGTAGTCAGAGGCAATTCCAAACATTACATTTGACACATGTCTTCGTTTTACATATAATTTAACATTCCACGTGACTGGCCGTGGTTGCCAGCCCGCCGTTCTATTGATGATCTAACTGATAACACATGCCTTTAGTTTTAGAGCATACCGGTTTCCTTACGATCTTTTCCTTCACAGATTTGAGTGTGTTTGCTCATACATTTCCGAATGGAAAAATACACTGGTTCTCGTTCAATGGAGTTTTCCATTTGAATCCTACTTTGTTTGTTACTCCTTCACGCAAAAACTACTGAACGGATTTTGATGAAACTTTACAGTAATATAGCTTATACATCAGAATAACACATAGGCTACTTTTTATCCGGGTACCACGTGGGCAAAGCCATGGGCATTTCAACATCCCTTTTCATTGTCTCGTTCCCATAGCCAGTTTTCTAGTGTAAATAACGAGTCGGCTTAGCCTTGAGTAAAGCAGCTTGAGTAAGAAGGATCAGTACCTCTAAAATAATAAAAGAAAGTTTCCGTTAAAAAATTCCTTCTCTGTTACCATCAGCTAGCTACTTTTGCAAAGTTAGGGCAAGCGAGCAAGGGACGATGCAATGAATTTCATTTTATTAGTTCATTTAAATGAATACCTTCGTGTCGAAGGGAGGCATTCGCAGAAATCAAATCACATTCCCTAA
Organism: Perizoma flavofasciatum; assembly: GCA_958496245.1. Lineage (NCBI taxonomy): Eukaryota > Metazoa > Arthropoda > Insecta > Lepidoptera > Geometridae > Perizoma > Perizoma flavofasciatum. The sequence continues at coordinate 8,292,534 of OY292434.1, read as the reverse complement.
AGGCTCAGACGGGCAATTTCAATTTAAAGCCTGTAACTATATTTTTAGATTGTATCCGCTTTGAGGGAAGGAAAATTGTTTTAACGAAATGTTTAAGTTAACTGAGACTAAAATGGTATAGCAGGAAAACTAAAAATGTCAGTACAAGTTCAATTAGTAAATCAGGTTTTGATTTAAAAATCCCGATCCGCTGCTGTCTTTATATACAGCTTCTATCCTACTAATATTATAAACGCGAAAGTTTGTGAGGATGGCTGTTTGTTACTCTTTCACGCAAAACCTACTGAACGGACTTTGATGAAACTTAACATTAATATAGATTATACATTAGAATAACAGATAGGCTACTTTTTATCCGTGTACCATGCGGGCGAAGCCGTGGGCAGAAGCGAGAGTATAATATTATGAATTAATGAATGAATTATAATATGTATGTATTTAGTCATGCAGTTCCCATAATACAAGTTCTGCTTAGTTTGGGGCTAAATGGTGCAGTGGGAAAAATCTAGTATTTTTTTTTATCAAAAGAAAGTGTTGTAAAATGGCTCCGCAACCGATGAACCGATAGCCGGTCAGTTCGATGAACTCATACGAGTTCATCCTTATCTTTGTCTGCTGATGGTCAAAAGCTCATCCCAAAGGATCTGCGCTCTTCTTTTCAACGAACACATTAAAGTGTCATGGCAATCATTCAAAGGGGTGGAAAATTAGGTATAGCATTTAAATTGAAATACTGGCAGAGCCAACTCAATTTCTGGGGGTTGAACGAGGGCGGGGCAGCCGATTGATCGTTACAGACACGACCCATCCGTATGACAGGAAGTTAACTTCATGCAATTATCTGTTTTTACTTTGGAGTGGAGAAAATACTGTCGGTAAATCCACAGTAAAACAAGAAATTATTGTCAAATTGTAAAAACTGTATTTGTTTAATAATTTATTGATTGCTATACAGTAATAGCTTCTGCCCACGGATGAAACTACAGTAATATGGCTTATATACTGATGTATAAGCTATATTACTGTGGTTTCATCAAAATACGTACTGTAAGGAGTACTGTATAGGAGTAACAAACATCCATCCTCACCAACTTTCGCGTTTATTATAGTAGTAGGATGTAATGAAAACTCCGGCAAATCCTAAATGGTCTTATTATTGACGGAAAGTGGTTACCGTTTAATATTGTCACCTTTATATGTTGAAAGTAAATTAACTTGTACTAATTTTAACTTGTAAATTACCTCAATCCGGACTTAACGAAATGTGAAATTACTCGAGTTAAATTTTCTTTAGAGTAATTAACCTGTCGGCCCTTCAAAGCTGAAAACTGATTTTAAATTATACATAATATATTATAGCAACTTTCTAATCCTAATTAGCTCTGAAATATGGTAAAAATATTTACTTTTTGTTTGACTCCTTTCTTATGTAACGATCAGGGCATAGGTTGCCTAATCGTCATAGTCTTTCCATTCCATAGTCAACATTTGTGGGAATGAAGAAATTCCTAACTACTTTTATCAACTTAAAATATTTTTGTCAGTTACATCTCAATACATTACCTGATATTATTACTATATATAGTAATAATATATTATAATATATTATTATGTACTAATCAATCCAAATCCCACCCAACTGGCTTCTTCAAAAGCAACAAAAATCTCTTTATATAAGTGACAATGTGTGTTTGAATAAATTGTTAATAGCACCTTTTTCTTTGATCTGTGTGACCTTTATAAATCAGAGAAAAATAACCCGGCAGTGTGTTTTTATATCGCACCCCTCAATGGCTCTCTGGGCGTAAAATATGATAGGTTGAATCTGACAAAAAGAATATACGATTCCTTCACTTTAGCAATAAAACTTCCCAAGACGTATGCAGCCACGTCTTTGTTATTTTGGTTCAAAGTTTAGTTTCAGAGTAAAATTAAACGTTTGGCTGTTATCGATTCCACTTCAAAAAAGAAGAAAAAAAATGTGAAGCAACTAGTGCTGAAATTACAAACGAGCTAGTACATGCGTCCATGGATGGATATTTTATAAATCTTCAAAGCTATCCGACCAAGGAGACGAAGCCTTAAACTATCTCAGATCTAGAACAAAATTGGTTCACGTCCCTCGTTTTCTTTCACCGGATTTCTTCGTAATGAATTTGCAGTATTCTGTGCACATAATATCGGCTTAGACAGTGGTTTGCCAAGACTTAGCTCAGATACGGGCACTTCATACGGTAAAACAGCCATCAATTAAAAGTATGCCTTGCGCCAACGCCACTTTGACCGTCACTAATCTAAGGTCAATTTTACACGATCAAACTCAGTACTAGATGATTAAAAAATGCATTAGCAAAGTGAATTGATGGCAAGGTTGGTGGATGGATGGATTGATGACAATTATACAAAAAAGGGCGTGTCTAACCAAACCAAACCATAAGGGCGATATAGACAATTAAAGAACCCGATGGAAGATCGTATTACATCATGGCTTATTTATAACTTCTTGAAAATGTTCTCCGGCTTCAGACAGGTCGTACGGATTCGTCTCTGGCTGACAATGTGTTTACAATTAAGGCTGTCTCCGCTTGATAGTGTCTAGTGAGCTTTAGACAATGAACAAAATCGGTAGTAATTTCGTTTAACAAAATTACATTTTAGCCAAGTTTAAAACCGGATGATGCTGCAGCAACTTGATTAAAGAACCGGAAACAAAGTGCAATTTATCTCGGGACGTGCCTTGAAATTAATTTAACTTTGCTAATCAATTTCTGGAAATTCATCGTTTTTCAACTTTTTAGCAATAATGGCAGTACATAGCTATTCTTTCGTTTATAAGACAGCCCATAAAAAACTCTTTGTAAAAAGTTATTCAATTAACGATAAAAATGCAATGTATTTTTATTTTATTTGTTTGATTTCTCTGCCATTGTTGTCCATTGATTTTTAACCTGAATTTCTCACCCACTTCTCCAAAACAGACAATTTGATTTGTTTGAATAGTGATATTTTCAATTTATAGTACAAGTAATTTGTAAAATTTTAAAACGCCCAATGTACTTTCCATTGTCTATTGTAGCGCCCCTTAGTGACTTGTGGTGATAAAACCTATCTAAGAACTATCTTGGAAGTCATACGATAGCTATAAACCATATTTCAGCCATTTTGGAGACAAACAAACAAAAAAAAACCTCTTACGTCATAAGAATATACGGGCCCCTGATGTAGCTAAAAATAAAATATAATATCTCTGTCGTAAATCACCAAGGTGATTTCTATATTATTTTCTAAGATTTTGAAAGCTTCATTTGAAAAGCGAAAAGAGCTTTAAATACAAAATCAATCTTCTAAACAGAAAACTTGTTTATTACTTGTTGAGATTCACTCAAGCGGGCATATTATTTTATTGAATGTTAAAAATAGTACTGGAGCGTCTGAAGGAAATATAAGACTGCTTCGTACTTTAAAGTAAGAACCCTGTGTTTTATTTACGAGTTCAGCGTCTTTTAAACAATAACACGCTATCTAAGACTCTTTAGTCTAGCAGTTTAGTCTAGCTTAGCAGTTGAATGGGTTTAGTACAGGCGGAGTGCGGTAATAACGTTTGGTTGATAGTGATTTTGTGTTTTTTTTTTACAGCCTGGAATCTTTGCCTGGAAGAGATCGCTTTAAGCGTTAAGACCGCCAATTATACTTTTAGTTATATTAAGTTTAAAAAAGTTTCATTCACACTTACAAGTAGGTTAATTATAATCGTAATGAATATATACAAATTCTATTACTAATATTTAACCTTTAATTAACCTAAGTAGTTTGACTTTGATAGGTTAGTTGAAGGTAAAAAAGTCAATAGGTAATAAATTCATCTTCAGGATCATTTACAAAACACAAAAATAACCTGAAATTAAAATACTTACTTGAGATACGTTTTAGATTTCAACGAGCAATTTTTGACGGAGAAAACCCCTCAAAATCTAGTTCTAGCGTTAATAAACGAAGACTTCATGATTTCGAAGCGTTTGTTCGAGATAAAACTGAGAGAAGTCTGGCATTTTCAGTAAGACCTTTACACGAATTAATTTAATGAATTTATTAGAATTAGAATTATTTATTAAAAAAAAATAGTAAGCTTACAGTATAACACCAAAATGTTAACTATCTTAAACTGAAACTTAAATATATCTTATGGAATAAAAAAATATATGATGGGCTGTCATAAATGTCGACATGCTGGAACTCGAAGTTAGCGCCCTATTGGCATGTTTACATATTCACACGTACGTGTGAATGAAATGAATGAAAATACTTTACTGTACACCTTATAAAAATGACAATATAAACAATAACATACACACATGGTAGGCAGAGACCAAGGATTTCCACTTGCTACGATCCTAGCATACCTCTTTCGCATCATTCATCTTCATCAAATTCTTCATACAAGATCGGCTGTTTAGTGTACTTCTGACCTTCTCTAGAGTGTAGAATGTAAACAATTTCATATTAAAATTAAGGTACACTGGGCTGTCTTATCGCTTACAAGCGAACTCTTCCAGACAACCGTTGGATGGACAGGATTCTGTGATTTTGAGAATGGTCCGGGGTGTACTTTATAATTTATGAATTTAGTAGAAAGATATATCATCATCATCTTCTTTGGAACCAAATATTAGGCTAATGCGTGAACTATTTATATATACTTACATTTATTTTACCTTAAGTACAAATTCATACTTCAATATAATCAATTCATATTAATTAAGGTAGTTAACCTTAATTAATATGAATTGATTATATTGAAGTATGAATTTGCGCTTAAGGTAAAATAAATGTAAGTATATTTTCGTCAAGTAAACATTGAATTCGTACCTAAATCCAGCGGTACTCGTAGTTTACTATATGGTGCATGGCGCCAGCAACGGCTGCACCAAATTGAATTCGGCGGCATTCGGAGTCATTTTTTACCGCGGCCTGTGCCCAATGCAACTAGCGAGCGCACGCGACAAACGAATTTTCTCTCTCCTATATTCATTTGACAGTTTACGCTGTCATAAATATTATTTTTATAGCTTTCGCGTGCAGTGTGCACCGGTTTTATTTGTGTTTAGTTCCTTGATAGCGAATATTGATCAAGTTCAACAGTCAATATATAAATAGAGGTCGGTCGTTGAGTGTGAATGTTTTAGGTACAACGTAATTTCTCGTATTTATTTTAAAACCATTTCATGTGTTGTATATGTAGCTACAGTTTGTATTCATACGTAATTAGTAACATTACAGAATAACGTAACGAAATGACCCAAAGCCATGTTTAGCTTTTCAACGTAGTCTAGATTTTTTTCTTATAACAATGATTTATAGGTAGCTGTAACAATATGCTCTTCCATAACTATGTTCTACAGACAACGCATCGTGCTCATAATCTCTAATAGATGAAATAATAATGGATAAATAATGCTGGACATTTTCACATAGCATCATCTAGCCCAAGGTAAGCAGAGCTTGTGTTATGGGAACTACATGACTGATATACTACTTATATGTGTACATATTTTTTTATAAATACATGCATATTATACACAGAAAACAATCAGACCCGAAACAAATATTAAAATTTATCCCGCAGCAGGAATCGAATCCGCAACCTTCTGCGTCTCAGGCGGGCCTTCGCCCACTGCGCCACAGTCGTCAATAAATAAACGTATTGTAAACTTCTTTAACACAGCGAAGTAGGTTTATTTTTTTTTATTTTTTGTTTACTTGATTAATGACTAGATTTAAGACTATATTTGCATGCTAGAAAGTTGTTTATGGTGATACTTTATTATAAATTTAACATCTGACATACCCATATTCGCAATAAAATATTTTGATTTGATTTGATTTGATTTGAAGCGTGACTTATATTTTAAGAATTAAGATAGTTTTGCTTACTCTCAAAGAAATACTACCATTATCTTTATTTGTTTCGTTAAAATATTTTGTACAAAAGCTTAAGCAGAATTTAATTAGGGTAGAAAGTTTATCGGGCCACAGCTAACAAAAGGAATGACGTTTCCAATACTATCGCGCGGATCTTCCGATAGGCAGTCTCCAGTTGGTAGTTCAAACTAAATGCATTTTTCATGTTGTGAGGACAACTTTTGTCATGGCTCTTATAATGGCACGGTTGCCGTTCGTTGCTTCCAACTTGAACTTTTCAAACAATTCTGGATATTCGATAAAAAGTTACATACTCGTATATCGAATGTTTTTTACTGTATCATATTTCATTCTATATAAATATAATTCGTAAAACGAAACGCCTCAGTGGCGCAGTGGGCGAAGGCCCGCCTGAGACGCAGAAGGTTGCGTGTTGGATTCCCGCCCCGGAACAGATGTTTGTATGATCTGCAAAGATTTGTCTCGGGTCTGGGTGTTTTCTGTTGTATATGTATGTACCAAAAAAATATATAAGAGGTAGTGTATCAGTCATATAGTTCTCATAATACAAGCTCTGCTTAGTTGGGGGCTAGATGATGCTGTGTGAAAATGTCCAGCATTATTTATTTTATTTATTTAAAACATAGTTATGTTGCATGGAAAAGGAATAAATAAGATTTTTTGCCTAAACGAAGTGTTAATTTTTTTATAGCTGATATTAAGCTAAGCTGTCATTTTACAGCAAAGTCGGAGTTACATGGATTTGTCGTAGCTAAGTAAACTTTAGTTTGAATAATGCAAAAAGCTGCCCAGAGGCACTTATTATAAAACAGTTAAGACGCTATTAGCTGTGCTAACTAAGAACAAGTTCGTACTAATTTAGCAAATAAATGGACAATTTAGTCGCGAAACTTGCCGGAACCGACTTGTCTCGTGGACGTGACGTCATCCTATAATGCTTTTACAATGTAGAAACTATGACGGCTAGTCTGGTATCGGTAGGATCACTAAAGCCCTTTTATTAAGTTTATGTTTTTGGTTTGACTTACTCCTACTATGTTTTAGTAGCATGTCAAGTTAAAAAAAATATCTCAACAGTGAAGTAAGAGTGTGGTGTTCTTCACCATACTCTTACTTCACTGTAGAGATTTATTTATCGCTTTTGAATTCGATTTGAATTGAATTTTTGGATTGGTTATTGAATTATAGTCGCATGAATTGAAAAATTCATAGTAAATTAGCACATAAAAAATTCCATAACTAAGAAATCAGGATATTTATTTGCATGAATATAGGTCAGCTAATACATTATGTTACAATTTATAAAGGCCCTTATACATTCTATCATCCGAATGGTGTGCAAATATCAATAGGTAGATTGAGAATCAATTTATACAAGAATAATTATAAAATGTCAGATTTATGCCCTAAGGTTTGAATTAAAAATGTCAATAAAATTCACTCCTAGTTATTGGTCATAATATCATTATTGCCTACTTTGTGGTTCATAAATTCATTAATGTCACAGGAACATTGGTCCTCTAACCATTTCGTCAGCTTATTTTTAAACAAATTGTATGATAAATCTATGAATGAATTAGGTATTTTATTATACACTTTTATTGTATTAACATATGCATTTTTCTTTTACATCTCTAGCTTGAGTTTAGGTAGGTATAGTTTATTAAGTTGTAATTCGAATATGTAATCACCTATCCATATTTATATTTAAACGAATAAATCATTAAGAAAACCACGATTCAGTCTCATTGAAACGCAAATTGATTCTCCGAGTAAAGGCGCGGACGGAATGTGAATTGAAATTGAAGAATATCGAATCCATAAAAACAATTTCACTCCCGGCGTGTTGATCTAAGGGGTTAGTCGCACTAAGGAAAAAAAATATCATGGTAGGCAGCTCTTTGTTCAATGACATTTGATACTTTTTTAATTTGAGTACTGAAAACTTACGGTCTTGAGTGATCTCCAGCCACCGACTTCCCACCACCTTTATAATGTCATTGGTCCATCAGGGGTCTACAAATACCGCAAGCTTAGTTTTTCTTTCATGCTAACGCAAATTTGTTAAGGGAAGTCTTTGCAGTAGTCACGTGACATTTCCAGAGCTGATGTCTTTTCCATACAATTCAATCTTTCCGCAGGCGTTAACGACAACAGAAAGTGGTATTTGACTAGACACCTTGGTCTTCTTGGTCTTTTATCTCGGTGTGGAATTATTTATTACGCTATAATAAAATGGGATGTTGTTTTAACATCCTTTTGGTTTTGGTATCTTTTGATTCTGTAATATACAAAATTCATTTTAAAAAGTTTTTAAATGGTTATTTATTTTATAAAGTGTTTAACCCTGTAACTTTAAGGGAATCAATATCAACATTACCGAGACTCGAAATTGTGACCTCCAGCTTAGAACGCGGGGGTTATACCAACTTAGCCATAAGATCGCTAGCAGCCTAGTTGAACAAAATCCTTGGGACGTAACCCCACTTTTTCTATGAACTCTGTTTACTTCGTTACACGCCTGCTAATATTGTCAACATAATTGGTTGATTAAAAATGATGTCTGGTGTGGCCTCAGCTCAAGCAGTGTTCTTCGACACCATTTCGCCGGAAACGCTGTGAATGTGATACGTGACTTCGCGCGATACGGGATTAGATCGATGTGGACTTGCTGAGTTTCAGAACTAAGTTGCATTCGATGCGTGTTAGGGCAGGAAGTTCGATGTATGTAAACTAGTACTTTAAAGTTTGCGCTCGGATTCGAGAAATATACAGCCAAATATTGATACGCTACTCAAGATTTAAGTAGAGTTGGATAGAGATAAAATATAACAGCCAACAGATACATACATAGTCCTCACACTAGGATTCACTGTATAATGGGTATCAGGAACCATGAGTACCGTGGTATCACAACGACTAGAACCGAACAAATATCTGCAGTAAATGCATTTAAACGCGTGAATTAAACCAGAACCTGTTGATGTTTCAGTATTCTGGAACGAAATTCAAACTCAATACGCTCAATAAATAATATGTAGCATAGAAATAAAATTATTAATTAAAAATACATACAATCTTTTTCATATTTATATCAGCAAACTCTTTCATTTAATACCCATATTATGGGGGTTCATAAAAGAGAATTGGTCCGCCAAGTTTGGGAGTCCCCCATATTGGATTTAAAATGATGTCACTTTGCTAACCATATCCAAACCAAACGTGTATGCAAAATGTATGCTAACTGGTTTCAAATTAAGTTTGAGATTTGATCCATACATGCTAACTAACACGGCAAGTTAAATAAAAGATTCATAAAAAAACCGCTGAAACACGCACTAACAATGAAGAGCACTGAAGAGTTTCACTATCCGCCTCATTAACAATAATCTATTGGACTCGTCAAAATGAATCATATGAGCCCAAACTCAAGGGGTTTACTAGCAGACACTAAACAGTTCCACTATCCATCTCCTGGCTCCATCATCAGAACAGCTACAAGATACAAAATTATGGTATTGGCATCCGAACTTACATAAACATACAAAGTTTTATTCGATATGACAATTACAAGTAGGTTAAAATTTACTTCCAAGATTTGATTAAATTATTTGTTAGTTACAAGTGAAGCTTATGTACATATAAACATTTGAATAATAAAAAAACCTGGCAAAATCGGATTAGTTTGTGGCAGAAGACAAATAAAAACAAGTAGGCACGAAAGAACTTTGATAAACCTAATGATATGAAATTAGTCACATATGCATATACGAGGAATATAATATATTGTGAAGTAAAAATCCGTTTAAAATATTCACCTGTCTCGATTAAACAAAAATACATATGCTGTGAAAAAGTGGAGGAAGTTTCTTGTGTTAAATAAAATGTCTGTATAGACTTATCATGAAAAAAATTTTTAGACCGACAAATTGCTTGCAAAAAGTACCTGTAAACCTTTTCAATCCAGAATTAGAGTCGATTTAGAGTCGAATCGTGAATATTATGGAAACGATACATTATAGAGCACAATGGTTAAAATTATCGACTGTAAAATTAGGTAAATTTACATTTGAAACTAGCTGTGACCACAAGCCTAAATAACTACTAACTGATTGATATTCTGTGTCGCGCGCCTTTTACTAAATGCTAGGTATTCTGTGGCCCAGACTCGTTAGAGCGTAAAACCTGGAGGTAGCTAATTGTTAACCTCACAATGATCGGCATTACGTCAACACTGACACAGTTCAATGGTTTAAAATGTTTGTATAATCATGTTTATTTCTCATTTTTTTATTATTAACAACGACATAAAATCAATTAAAGTATATCTACATAATATTGAATTAGAAAAATAAGAGGGTCCCGGGTTTGGGTGTTGTGATACTCGTATTTCCTGATACACACGACACGGAATCCTAGGATTGGGATATTATATGTATATTGACTGTTTATTTATAATTTCATAGCAAACGATCTACTATGGTTTTCATGAAAGGTCCCAGGAAGCCTTTCATTTCACTAGAATGAATCCTGACTCATTCAAAGGCGAAGTAATTTATTGAATAATGCGTCAAAGCCACACTAATCACTTCCTTATTGAATGGAATTCACTTAACCATAAAATTAAGTTAATTGATTTTGTACATTGGCCATCGTTCAAACAGAATATTTAATGCATGCGTGTGCCAACAAAGCCTTGTATAAAAATGTCTTAAGGATCCGGCGTACAGCGCTCATAACTTAAAATCGACGCGCGTCTCTTTTTGACTGATGCAGGCCCGCCCGTGCTTGCGCTTCGTTTACATTTCATTTTAGGTAATTATTTTGAAAAAATATATATATCAAGGTACGTAGATAAATACTATTCGAATGCAAATAATAACATAATATGGTGGAAATAAGCTCTAATTACACATGACTATGGTATTATGTTTGTATGGGCAATTCATCCAACGCAGGCTTCTTAAGCCTTTGTGTCATGTTTCTACTTTGACTTGACCCAATGGTATTAACCATGGTTGTGCCTATATGAGAAAATGTTTGTATTGAAGGTGTTAGATAAATGGATAGAGCAATGAGAATATAGAGATTTTACCAATATTAAAGTTATTATTTTTTAATTGAATAATACAACTAATGACAAACCTAAATATGTTTGTCATTTTAAGAACCTACAACCAGAGTGGATAGGGAAGTTTCTATATAAAATATTGTAGCCAGTCAATTTAAGTAAACAACAGTAATTTTATTCATGGTGTATTTCAAAGTCAACAACTACTTCATCTTATAGAATAGTTGTATTAATACATGGCAATAAGAACAACAATTAAGATCTTCAACAATTATAATAAATGAACAGTAATAAGTAGGTATTGGTGCAAAGAAAACATCAAACATAATCAATAAGCATAATCACAGAAAATAAGAATATACCAAGAAAACATCAAACATAATCACAGACAATAATAATAACAGGTAACAATAGTGAATAACAAAGTACTTAACTTGCGCCGTATTCTGCAGTGGATCCGTAACCCCTCAACCATAGAATTACATTCGGCTTTTATACACTTCAAACATCATTAAGCAAAGCGCCATTTTAAACCAATCACAGACGATTGTTTTTGTTACCAAAAATAACTCTGAACATTGGTAACTATAGCTAAATATAATACGGTGAAACACTTTTAAAACTTATTCTAAGATTTGTGCTATTTTTATAATCATTTGAACTACAATATTTGTTAAAACATTCCATCAACAACATACCATGAACTATCACTTGAGAAACTAAAAACATCAGGAAAGCAAAGTATACATATGTACAATATTTCAAAAATCATGAATTATTTTATAATGATGAACTGTAATTAAATATTAAAGAAATCTCATCAATTTACCAAGAGTAAACAAACATCACAATGTTTTGTTCGGTACTTTGAGTTTAGTTCAGAAGTGTTGCCAGTGTGTAAGTGTGAAGTGTTGTTGTACAGAAATATGCTCGTGAACCACAGAGCATATTTCAATACAAAATATATGACAGTGTTTACAAAGCTTAAATACAAGGATAGCGTTTTATAATAATTTCATATTTGACACGGCCATTCTGATTATACTTCGTCCCGAAGTATCTAAATAATCATTTTAAAGTTTTGTAAATTTTTGTCAATGAGACAATAACATTATTTGTATTACTAACTTAATTATTAATACACACAAATATAATACTTAATCAACGAAATAAATTCATAATTACCTAGGTCACTTATTTCATTATAACATTGCTACTGTCCAACTTTTCACATTAAGAGGACATAACAACGGTCAATCGCTTTAGTTCTTTCTAGCCCCACACCTGCTGCGCATGAGACGGACTAGAATAAAGCAGACAGAAAAGACTTCAGCAGTTCACTTATTATACTATATAAAGCTATTTCATTATAAGTACAAGGTTTTATTATAAAGAGGATTTATTAATTTACAATATGTTTCATTGATCAGGGAAATGCCTTAATTTAGCTTTGGCTACCACTATTTTTCTTAGATAACCCTATTTGGAAAATATTATCTAAGAAGGGTACAAATATTAATTCATAGGATTCTTAACTCAATTTAGTAATACAACCAGTGAGAAGATTTATGATAACAAAACTGTAGATTTTAAACGCCCAATTCTTAATTTTGTTTTTCTACAATCCGCTTGGCCAATCTGACAATATTTCTAATCAATCTGATTTTAATAAAACAAACAACTGAATGCAGATATACATCTGGATGTATATCTTACTTTAAATTATTTTGTGGTAATGTTGTATAGTTTGTTTTTTTAAACACGTGGACATTATCTCTCTGTAGTCCCGTGGACATGATTCATATTAAAACTTTATTAGGTATGATAAGTGAATTGGCATTACATTCCACTGCAATTCATAGCCTGGGGGCTCCCGTAGGAGACAAGTCAGACACTGTATAGTGAATTTAACTTTTATGCATTTCCCATACAAAACCAACTTCTAATTTATGAAAAATCTGGGCCAAGATACTTAATGGTCCAATGCCATCATCCAACCAATCATATAATAGAAATATTTGTTATAATGGAAATTTTGAGAAATGTTTTTATACGGGAAATGTTTTTTTATTTTACAATAATATACAGTGAATGGTTTTTTTCATGTCTTGATTTCTTGGCGTATGAACTACATGAGTATAGCTAAGGATATGTTTTGAAGAATAATAGATCAGAATAGAACCAAGTTGATTGTTATTAAATTTAAATAACAATAACTGAAACCAGGTACGCTAGAATTCTACAGTTATTGTTTATGAAAGAAATGATTCAATATCCAGCCTTTATGTGAATGTCAAAAGTAGGTTATCGAGGAACCTTTCAGTCCTACGACTAAGAATTCTACTGAAAGTAATATCGTTATAGAAGAGACGTGTAAATCCGACACTTTAATATTAGGGGTCATTATGAGCTTTCAGGATAATTATTCGTTGTTATCGATGAAATAAAGATTTTTACATTATGGTTTACAATATGCAATAAATTAGCTAATGAATATAACCATTATGTAATAAATTGCCAGAGATGGCATAGTACTAAATGGTATATTTTATATCTTTTATGAAACTACAATTCCATTGTTTTATTTTATTTTCAGCTGGGAATAACTACAGCCAATAATTTTATAAATCCTTTGTCTTTGATAAAGACCTACATTTTTATTACAAAACAACGTTATTTTTTAAGTGTTATTTTTTTGCTACATTTGAACTACCCTCTAAATATAAGTCAACATGGGCCATAAAGCCACAAATGATCGACTAAGCTAAACGAATTGAGATATCCAAGTCTTTCATTAGCAATCTAGCATTTGTCTATTTGTTTTCATTTAATTTGAAGCGACGATAAACCGATTTTGACGATGTAAACAATGCAATGTCTAAGGTTGTAAATGGTTCAATGAAAACAATCTTCTACTTAATGAAAATTTAACAAATTTAAAAACGTAATTTAACAAAATCTTTATAAAAAAAAACACTATATAAAACATCTGATTATTTAGATGACAAAACTCTTGGGATTGAAAATGCTCCAACTCGAACCTATTGACTTTCACTTTGACTTTGACTTTGACTTTGACTTTGACTTTGACTTTGACTTTGACTTTGACTTTGACTTTGACTTTGACTTTGACTTTGACTTTGACTTTGACTTTGACTTTGACTTTGACTTTGACTTTGACTTTGACTTTGACTTTGACTTTGACTTTGACTTTGACTTTGACTTTGACTTTGACTTTGACTTTGACTTTGACTTTGACTTTGACTTTGACTTTGACTTTGACTTTGACTTTGACTTTGACTTTGACTTTGACTTTGACTTTGACTTTGACTTTGACTTTGACTTTGACTTTGACTTTGACTTTGACTTTGACTTTGACTTTGACTTTGACTTTGACTTTGACTTTGACTTTGACTTTGACTTTGACTTTGACTTTGACTTTGACTTTGACTTTGACTTTGACTTTGACTTTGACTTTGACTTTGACTTTGACTTTGACTTTGACTTTGACTTTGACTTTGACTTTGACTTTGACTTTGACTTTGACTTTGACTTTGAATGTTTATTGTTCCGACGATAACTGCCAAACTTATAAGTGGTTAATTATTACAAATAGGGTCCCAAACTAGGCATAACCTGTATTTTGGTGGCCCTGGGTTTTCCAGTGACGGAAGTAAAGGAAGGTACGTATCATTGGTATGATATTATATTAGTATAAATATGAATTTAATCGATATGTAATCCATGTATTGTTTGGGGCATATTATTATCGGCATATAAATTATTGGTATTTTAAGACATGCATTTTCTTGAGCTAATGGCAAGAGGAAGCTAAAGAGTTGAACCATGTCGTAGGATGGAATAGACATGTTAAACATAGTCATAATAAAACGCCTATTCAATCGTCGGCCTATTGATTCACTATTAAACTAAAGCTAACTCACGTAGTTACGAGTTTTTAATATGTCATTGATGAAAGGTTGAGTTGGTTAATGGTAAAGTTAATTCTTATCTGTATCTATTACATTACAAAACATTACAATTTAAGTATAATGGCACAATAATAATTGTTATTGACAAATAATTGTTCACTTTAGCTTGCTGCTTATGGAATTATGATTCATTTTGACCAACCTTTCAGCTTAAGCGGCTGTTGATACTGCTTCATTTGAAATTCTTGGGAGTCGCGGTGCTGCTGCATCAGCTTGAAGCTCCATAGTAGTTCTTATTGGGGTCGAAATGTTGGGGTAGCATGACGTCATTGTGCTAGGTGCGCAGTTCGGGCAACGTTGAGGATCCCTTTTAGAAGAACATCAGCCGCTCCAGATTCCATCCTTGAACAAATAATTGGTTTTAGATAATTTGTATTAAAGAGCGTGAAAGCATCCCACTTCTGATGTTAGATAAATGGATAGAGCAATGAGAATATAGAGATTTTACCAATATTAAAGTTATTATTTTTTAATTGAATAATACAACTAATGACAAACCTAAATATGTTTGTCATTTTAAGAACCTACAACCAGAGTGGATAGGGAAGTTTCTATATAAAAGATTGTAGCCAGTCAATTTAAGTAAACAACAGTAATTTTATTCATGGTGTATTTCAAAGTCAACAACTACTTCATCTTATAGAATAGTTGTATTAATACATGGCAATAAGAACAACAATTAAGATCTTCAACAATTATAATAAATGAACAGTAATAAGTAGGTATTGGTGCAAAGAAAACATCAAACATAATCAATAAGCATAATCACAGAAAATAAGAATATACCAAGAAAACATCAAACATAATCACAGACAATAATAATAACAGGTAACAATAGTGAATAACAAAGTACTTAACTTGCGCCGTATTCTGCAGTGGATCCGTAACCCCTCAACCATAGAATTACATTCGGCTTTTATACACTTCAAACATCATTAAGCAAAGCGCCATTTTAAACCAATCACAGACGATTGTTTTTGTTACCAAAAATAACTCTGAACATTGGTAACTATAGCTAAATATAATACGGTGAAACACTTTTAAAACTTATTCTAAGATTTGTGCTATTTTTATAATCATTTGAACTACAATATTTGTTAAAACATTCCATCAACAACATACCATGAACTATCACTTGAGAAACTAAAAACATCAGGAAAGCAAAGTATACATATGTACAATATTTCAAAAATCATGAATTATTTTATAATGATGAACTGTAATTAAATATTAAAGAAATCTCATCAATTTACCAAGAGTAAACAAACATCACAATGTTTTGTTCGGTACTTTGAGTTTAGTTCAGAAGTGTTGCCAGTGTGTAAGTGTGAAGTGTTGTTGTACAGAAATATGCTCGTGAACCACAGAGCATATTTCAATACAAAATATATGACAGTGTTTACAAAGCTTAAATACAAGGATAGCGTTTTATAATAATTTCATATTTGACAAAGGCATGCAAACAAGATAAGATACTTTCCTCTTTTACCAAGTTGTAGAGCTCCTTGTGAAGAACTCGCCCGGGGAAGTACTACTACCATATCTATTTCTGCTACCAAGAAGTAATACTCGTATTGCTGTGTTCCAGTTTGAAGAATAAGGTAAAATTATAGGCACATGAAACTCTTCACTCGTTATGTCTCAGGGTCGGCAACGCGCGAATCATACCTCTAGTGTTACAAGCGTCCACAGGTTACGATAACCGCTTACCAACGGGTGGGCCGTATTATTTGTTTGCCATTTTTTTTTGTATAAAATAAATAAGATAAATGTTTATTGATTCTTAATCAATAGTCTGGTAGGTAATAAGGAGGACGTCTTTGTAGATTTACCGTTCTATAAAGCTCTGTTCACGCGGACGTTTGACGAACGATGACTCTACCACACGAGAGCGACAAAAAGTCGTCCGGCACGAATTCGTTTGAAAACGTTCCTTTTACACAAACGTCAACGTACATTACCTTCAGGGGTATGTCGCTAGCGTGTTGACGAAACCATTCCTTAAAACGAATAATCTTATAAGGAACCAGTTTTTCAGGAGTAACGCCATTTTTACACCTGCCCCTTAATTTATAGGTCAAACCCGTTGTCTTTTGTCACCTTTGCTTTCGCAGAAGCTTGGACTTCGTCCATAGTAAAACATGTGTTTAAGCGCAAAATAATCACATACTATTAACGCATATCCAGAGCGTGTAATTACAAGCGGGGTTTAATAATATATCTTGCTTAATTGTCGCAAGTTACTCCGGTTTAGTGTCACTAATGAGCTCACCGGGTTTCTTGGCAAGCACATATCTTACGGCAAACTAAAACAGAGCTTCAACACTAACTCTGTTTACATCTAGTACTTTGTGTGTTCGCATTAAATTGTAATGGGAAAATCTAAAATTGGAATAATCCAAAACGTAATAATAAAAAAACAAACACAATCACGACTGTATACCCATGATGGACATCCACAGATACATACTCAGTGGGGATACCAAGGAGATACTCAGAGGCACATCCAAATATTACGTTTGAAACATTCCCGCGGTATACAAGTAGTTATCCATAAATATGATAGATTGCAAGCCCATCACCGTTGATTGAATTACAATGTGAATAAATGGATCAGGGGATTTCTGGAACTCTTGTCCGCAAATTCCCTTAGCTTCCCCTTGAGTAGCAAAAGGGTATTTCTGGACAAAAAGTCCAGATATCCCCTTCGCATTGTATTATTGCAGGGGATTTGTGGAATAGTCCGATTGGAGCCCTATCTGATGGTATATACTTTCGAATTTTCGGTTCTAAAGCATGCCGGTTTCCTAACGATGTTTTCTTTTACCGTTTTGAACCTTTTACCGTGTTAATGCGCACATTCATTTTTTGAGTGGAAAAATCCATTGGTGCATAACCAATAATAGAGATAGTCAAATATAAATAATATATAAAAAATAATAGTACTACTATTATAAAAGCGAGAGTTTGTAAGGATGGATTAGTCATCCCCATCAAGCCGCTTATGGTTCGAGAATAGTTGGAACGTGGACGCTGGTAAAAGCATACAATTATATATTCAAAATTATCGCTAGAAAGTATTTAAGTAATCCTAAGTTTTTGAGCGATTTCTCTGTGGTCCAGAAAAGTTAGTGACACAGAAAATATTAAAGGTCAGATGAACATTACCAGGATGTTTCCATGTCACAGAAATTGGATATTCCTTCACCATGAAAGACCCGAAAAGGGAAAAGTTTCTGTTATGGACGATTTGCTGAGGCCATTTGCCAAATACTTGTGCCAAAGTTAAAAGAGAGTGACTTGTATAACATGGTAAAAAGCAGTTTATTAGTATGTAGTAAACTTTGATGGCCTAAAATATGTATGACATGCTCTATAAATTCAGTCTATATTAGAACATCGTTCTTACTGCTTCATTGGATTTGAATCGGGGTAGGTAGGTAATCATACGTCCTGGTGGGCTACCTTTGACACTAGATTCTAATCGCAACTTGGGATTAGAATCGCATTCGTGTAATTAGGTACTCTTGAACGCAATACTAGCGCACGATTGGAATAAGTATTTGGTGGAATTTTATGGAAATAAATGAAATCGACTATGCTATTTATTGATAAACTATGTTACTTTTGACGCGAGTTTGACGTTGACATTCGAGATTGGAGTAGAGTTTGCGATAGAAATGTCACAGTCTGGAAAATTTATAAAAAAAAAGAAACAAAACTGGATTGGATTAGAATTGTATCGAGTGTTAAGGGTAGCCCTGCTGATGTTTATCCAAGTAGGGTCGAAAATTTTACTTAAACACTTATTAAAAACGAAACCTGCCAAGTGCGAGACCGACTCGGGTACTAAGGGTTTCATGAAAAGACATAATAAAAAAACAGATTATTAAGACAAAATATTAATTTACTTTGTGTTTTTTTGTTATTGTTTTTTTTAATACATAGTAGGGACACTATTATCATGTATTCTGTGAAAATTATTAAAAGATAGTTCTGTGACTGATAGACGAACAGCTTGGTCTTCGTGCCATTGACCCTATCTGGCCACGAACCCTAGAAAAAGATTGAACAAAAGAAAGTGAAATAAAATGAAGAAGACAGACAATAAAACAGGTTTCACCGAATTTGTTTTGACAAATGAACATCTGAAATTAAATAAGTTTTGGATATTTGTTTATCAACTTCAGTTAGATAAATGGTTGGCAATGAATCATTTTTATGTCGGCGCAGTTTTAGTACTGAAAGTCTATTATTTTATGTAAATTTATATGTTTTACAGTGCAAAACGTGGGCATGTGCTAAATATGATGTTTGAACGTGCCTCTGCCCACCCACTACCAGGCATCCTCACAGATTTGCGTACAAATCTGAAGATGTCCATTGCAGGAAATATTAGGCATGAGCTTGTTTTTTTCTAACGAAACAAAATTCAAAGGTTGCTAAGTGGTTGTCAAAGTTTGCATGAATATATTGCCACTACCACTGCCACAGAAACGCGTCAGTTTGACCAGGCCCTAAGAATGGATTCTGTTAATAATAATTTAATATTGAACTGGCAGTAGTAGCAGTTCTGTTTATCGGTTTTAGATTTTTGTTTGCTGAGAGAACTAGAGCCACAGCTAAAACCAAATTAAACCTTCAGACTGCCACGTACAACTTTTTAGCACTTGAAAGGATTCTGTTAATAATAATTTAATATTTAACTTGCAGTAGTAGCAGTTCTGTTTATCGGTTTTAGATTTTTGATTGCTGAGAGGACTAGGGCCACAGCTAAAACCAAATTAAACCTTAGGACTGCCACGTACAACTTTTTAGCACTTGAAAGGATTCTGTTAATAATAATTTAATATTTAACTTGCAGTAGTAGCAGTTCTGTTTATCGGTTTTAGATTTTTGATTGCTGAGAGGACTAGGGCCACAGCTAAAACCAAATTAAACCTTAAGACTGCCACGTACAACTTTTTAGCACTTGAAAGGATTCTGTTAATAATAATTTAATATTTAACTTGCAGTAGTAGCAGTTCTGTTTATCGGTTTTAGATTTTTGATTGCTGAGAGGACTAGGGCCACAGTTAAAACTAAATTAAACCTTAAGACTGCCACGTACAACTTTTTAGCACTTGAAAGGATTTTGTTAATAATAATTTAATATTGAACTTGCAGTAGTAGCAGTTCTGTTTATCGGTTTTAGATTTTTGATTGCTGAGAGGACTAGGGCCACAGTTAAAACTAAATTAAACCTTAAGACTGTCACGTACAACTTCTTATAGCTAAGCACATGAAAGTAATTAATTTCTCCAGATATTTAATTAAGATCTGAATCAACTTTCAAAGCATTTTTGTCACCGTTATATATTTTTGGGATACTTTCATTTTCACTATTGTCCAGACATCTTTTGTGTGATATCTGATATTATATTTGAAGATCACTCACAGATTTGCTGCTTTATAAATCAGTACTTATTACTTCCAAAAGTATGTGTTAGGGCTTTCCCTAACACATACTTTATTTATAGCAACCAATAAATAGCCCTTTGGCTTCTTATTGGTTGCTATAAATAAAAAAAAACAAAACTAATTAAGTTCGTTCCTCGTCGCAAACAGCAAACGGCATTGCATGAGATGATCAAATAACCGGCCAAGTGTGTGTTGGGCCACGTGTAGTGTAGGGTTCCGTAGTTGCCCATAAACGTATACTTACTATCTGTTGAAACACTTGACGCTAATAAAATTTTGCACTTTACAGCTAAATATTTCGCAAAAGGATCCCTAAATCGAAAAAAAAATGTCCACAGACTCGCAATATTTTTAAAAGACCTTTCCAACGACAACCCACACAATGAGATAGCCGAGAAAAAACATCTCCACTTTACGTGAAGGGGAGGTAATCTAAAAAAATGTTTTTGATTTTTATTTTACCGCTTTGTCGGCATGCTTAATATGTATGAATGAATGAATGAATGAAAATACTTTATTGTACACCTTAAGATATAAACAAAATAAACAGTAACACAATATGATAAAGGTACAATGGGCGGTCTTATCGCTTAAAAGCGATCTCTTCCAGACAACCTTTGGATGGAGAGTATTATATATGATTTTGAAGTGGCCGGGGGTGTACTTTATAATTTGTGTAAACTACCTTACATAATATCATGCATAAAACATACTACAGCAGAATATAATAAATAATAACATATACCTATTTTATATAACATATATATACAATATAATATATATATGTTTATATACATACTAATACAATACTTACCTATATAGATACTTATACATACGAACAGCAATTCAGCAACAGGATCAAGCGAAAACTTTTGGGATTGATAGAAAAGTTTAACGCAAGCTTTAAATATGGCTAGAGACGAGGCCTTCCTTACCGATATTTTTAATGCGTTCCAGAGGCGTACTGCTTGAGTCGTGAAAGATTTATCATAGAAGCTGGTGCTATGTGCAGGGGTTTCAAGAAGGAGATTTTCTGATGAACGAAGCACACGGGAGGGATGGGAACTGTGGAGAAACTTAAATCGCTCCTTTAGATAGGAAGGTGTCAGGGGATTTTGGAGAATATTGTACAAATGGGATAGGATATGAGTATTCCGGCGAAGAGGAATAGGGAGCCAGTTGAGTTTGGAGTGAAATTCCGAGATGTGGCCATATTTGCGCAATCCGAATGTAAACCGGATGCACACATTTTGAAGACGCTCAAGTTTTTTGAGCTGGTCCTCTGTGAGGTCAAGATATCTGGCGTCAGCATAGTCAAGGACAGGGAGAAGGAGAGATTGTGCAAGCGCAACTTTAGTGGCAGTAGGTAGAAAATTACGTAGCCTCCGAAGCGAGCCTGCAAAAGCAAAAAGTTTCCGGCTCACTGCATCCAGCTGTGGGCCCCATGACATGCGACTGTCAATTAAATACCCAAGTTTTTGACGTGTTTGCTGTAAGGAATAATCACGCCGTTGAATTCTATTTTAGGGAGAGTTCCCCAGTCAATTTTCACTGTGGTACGTGAGCTTCCCACTATGATGACTTGCGTTTTAGTCGGGTTTACTTTTAGTCCATAGGCCATGCTCCAGTCACGAATACGTTTGAGATCACTGTTTGTACGGTTTATTGCATCAGCTAGATCATCGAGTGGAGCTTATGTGTAAATTTGGAGATCGTCTGCATAGAGATGATAGGAAGAAGTGAGTTGATGTGAGATAGAATTAATAAAAAGGGCAAATAGAAGGGGAGACAAAACGCCACCTTGCGGAACACCAGCTGATGTTGAACACCAGGACGAGACCTGTATACATGTATACCGATGCCAAAGCACAGCTTTCTAGTACTACGAGTCTCTGAGTTAAGCCGCGGACATATGATTGTGTGAAGTTATATGATTTGCAATACTGCACTATATAAAAATAACTTACATAGAACGCTCATAACGTATTTGAACTCAATCATAAAAGTAAAACAAAATATGATGAAATCAAGAATATGCAAAGGCAAATGTCTAATATCTCGAGAGATCACTATAATCCTATATTGCTCTGTATTATGCCCGAAGAGTTCAGGCGGGAATATTATGGGGAGGTGTAAGCCGAGGGTTAGATGCAAAACGAGAATCTCAATTCTTGAATATTTCACTCGTAGAGTAGTATTAACGGCTTTGGCACACTGACTGCGGAAGCGAGCAGGGTGTGGCATCGTTGTAATAAATGGAAGTGAACGATTGACTATGTTATCGAACGAGTGTAAACCGGCTGAAGAAAGAAAACACTTCTGTTTTCCCCTAAAGTATATTTTTCAATTAAGCTTTAAAGTAAACGAAATCCCAAGCTGACCTAACGATTCCTGGCATTGATAGTCTTGTATTACTCAGTAGTTCGATTGTTCACCATCCGTCTGAGTGATCAAATCAGCATGCTCTGCCACAATACTGATTGCATTGTTATCGGACCATTACACGTATGCAAAGTTTATACTTAATTGGATGACAGAAACTGCGTTAAAATATAATTTGAAATATGAACTGTAATTCATACTGTCTTATTTTTCTTACTCTCAGATACTCGTTTGAGATGTAAGTTTCAGAATGTAGGTAGAGTAAACAGACATTAGCAACCAGCTCTTATCGTATATCAGGCGGATATTACAGAGCGTAACGTTCGGTGAAAAATAACCACGCGATCTAAAACGCGCTCCAAAGCGATAAAAAGCGCACAACAAGATGCACTTTGAGGTCTGCTGCTGAATGTTTACACACTATACGTACTCTGCTTGTTGCGGAAACTTCGCTTCCAATTTCCGTGCCATTTTCCCGATTTTCTGCCAAACATTCCAATATTGAGGAGCCAGCATTTGGCAAAGCTTACAAGCCAAAATCTACTCTTACACTAACTTGCAATAGTCTCAATCATTGGTTCTTGGGGTGAAACCCATAAGGCTTTCCGGTTTTTAATAAGTTTATCTATAAGTTACATCTGCTGTTGATTTTCCAGGTAAATAAAAAATATTGAAATATGGCGTGATATTATTTTACTTATTAGTTTAACGGGTCTTTATCGCGTTTTATTTTTTTATTATTTCCCGACGTTTCGACTGTATTGTAACCTGTCATAGCCTTTTTCAATAAAAAATATAAACGCGATAAATACACATTTAACTTATAATTATGTTATCTAATCGCAAAAGTAAAAAAAAAAAAAATTACATTGTTATATTATCATAGTTTTTGCGCTGGTTTTCCTGGATATTTTTTTACATGTGAGCAGTGAATGGGCAGTTGTTTTCACATCGGGTACTGACTTTTTAGATTTACAAAAAATATTTTATGCGATCAAAAAACGATTTATTTGATCGGTTTTATTGGAAAACAAAAATGTTATACAAATTGTAACTTGTGATATAGTTTGTCAAACCAATTTGGATGATAGTGTTTTTTCGTTTAACGCTCTAATTCAACTACGTTTCATATTTCATTGAGGGCTCTGTTTTTAGGTCTCTGGTTTATATTATCCTAGATAAGGCACCATAACAACCTAGAGATCTATATACCTGGATCTAAGATGGATCAAATATTGAAAGTGGCCGATATTGGCCTATATATATAACTGACTGGTAACTCCTAGATACATGAAATTTGGAAGGTAAGTTCCTATTGATGTGTCAGAGGTATATTGAAAAAATATCAATCCCAGCAGTTTTTATTGAAAGAACTTCACGCAAACAAATTTAAAGACGTTTCAGTAGTAACATTTTACAAAAACGTTCACATAATACTCAACTCTTAGCTAACTACTAAAATTTAATAGTTACACTTGAAGGAAACACTGTTTTAGCTGCCCGCATCTTAAGTATCAATAGTCGTGGTTGGTTAGATAACATGAAAGTGTAAAAGTAGATGGAGACGGGAAGTTTATAATTAGATTTTTTAATTACGAAAACAGACACATTCCACAGAAGTTAACTCATTTTCTCACTAAGACAGAATATTAAAAAAAAAAAATGTGCACGACTATATTATTTTCCATGATTTACATCCTCAGTTCAATACCTAGTACGTTAAACTCGTGAGGCTACCACAAGATACCTAAGAGGCAGTCCAAAAAAATATTTGGTCAAAGAAGATACGCTTTAGAAAAACATGGTTTTCCTGGGTTATTGCATCACTGACTCCTTCAAGTCAGATAATGGATAAACGCACAGAGTGATGTAACCATACGCCTTCTAAAATTGCTATATACGAGTAAGATACTTGCTTTTGCCGACGGCTTTGCTTACACGATACCCAGATGGAAAATATTTTATTCTTTGTTTTACGTCACAAACTATTCTTGTTTCAAATACTTGTTTAAACTGGAAATTATTAGCAACATCCATCTGAACATCCAATTTTTTTTGTAGCTTCATTCTAAAATTGTTACTGATGTTGTAGGTCTTCGAACCAAGATTAGGATAAAATGATATATCATGACCATCAAAAATATACTGGAGGAGTTCACTATTGGGCATACGCACATAGGCCCACTATTGGATGAAAGTTTGCCTTTCAAGAACTTTCTCAGCTATTGGTTATCGGTTTTGCGATCCTATTCATTGCCACGTACAACTTGCTAATTCTAAGAGCTATATCGGCAACTTTTCTTTTGCAGAGGAAAATTACGCCTCCATAATGTAATCGCTTCATGGAAGCACCATTTACTTATTAGTTCGTGATCCAAACTAAGCTGAGCAATGCTTGCATAAGTTCATAGTTGAAACAAACTTTTCCTTGTGTTTAGTTATAGACAATAACCAGCTTTTATTACCAGTGCATTTAATATTTGTGTGCACGCGTGATTAACGAAAAGTTTATCCAAGCCAGAGCATATTTAACTGTATTCTTTTCAGTAAAAGAGCGTTTTTTGTATTGTGTTTTAGGTTTGTCTGGTAGTTTGGCGTGAGGTGGATCACGTTCTCGTAAACTGCAGTTGTTTAAGACCTTGTGAATTATGGAGGGGATAGTTTGCAGGATTCGTATACACTCGGTACTCACGAACAGGGTTTTAGTAGTTTAAACTGTTGTCTGTTATGAAATTTAGGATCACATCGAAGATCAAAATATTATAACATCTTTTATGAAATTTTTTTGCTCATAATAAGAAGTTATCTATTGGGAGAGCGTGTTTAACATAGGTTTACCATCAGGCGAGGTGTAACCAAACGTAAAGGCATTGAAAAAAAAAGAAAAAATAACAAGAAACCACAGAGAAAATACCAACAGGCCAAGTACCGGTAGAACTGGAAACCAGCTACGTACGGGGAAAAAAGAAAGGTCTTAAAAACCCGGTTTATTTAACCCAGTATCAGTAAGGCAATAATTGAGGTAAGAACTTATAAAAAATCCGCTACACCTTGAATAAGCACTGGTCTCACCTAGGCTGCAGCGATGAGTCACGATATTTTTTTTTATGAATATTTTCGTGTTCCTTTCGACTTTTTATGGTATTTAATAAATCTTTTCATTGCATAATCAACATATTAGGCTTTGGTACTCAAAGTTTGGTGAGAGTGAACAGGATCCCGAATGAACCAACCACTTGGTAGATTCACACTACTACCTATACGTTTGCACGTAATTAGTGCGAGTAGACTACACACATTTTGTAAACAGGATAGATTATTGAAACTAACATGTTTGAAATTATACGAACAGCCTCCTTACATACAGACAAAAATAAGGTCCAAACACATCGGCCACATTCATAAGGTTATTGAAAAACGCTTACCTATTCAACGATAAAATACAAATATAACTCGTAACTGTCGGGCCGATTATATTATGTGCAGAAACGCTGAATACATGGGGAATAAATATTTTATTGCAGGTTGGTATTATTGTGAATCAAAAAGTAAAAAGCAAATTGTTAGGGAAAAGCAGTAATGAAAATATATTATTATAAGTTCATAAGCTGATTTCAGCGTAATTAAAGCGCTAATGATAGCGCTCGTACATAACAAAACTTGACTGCCTGCCATGAAAAAAATAGGAAGGTAAACAAAGAAATTGTATTAGCAGTTTTTAGAACTAAATAATGCTAGACATTTTTCATACAACATCATCTAGCCCCAAAGTAAGCAGAGCTTGTGTTATGGGAATTACATGAATGAATACTACTTATATACATTTTTTTTGTAAATACATGCATATTATACATAGAAAACATCCAGACCCGAGACAAATATTTGCAGTTACAAACATTTGTCCCGCGGCGGGAATCGAACCCGTAACCTTTTGCGTCTCAGGCGGACCTTCGCTCACTGCGCCACAGAGGTCGTCAGTTACTCCTAGTTTTTAAAATGATAACTCACGTGAGGAAAATAACTATATTTTTAAATTTCCCAAAAATATCAACCTCGGCATGATTCTAATCCGCTAGTGTGTGACAATTTTCGTGATAAATCTTGTTACTCTTCAATAGGCTAGGGTCTTAATTTGGGTCAACTCTTAGCAAATGTGCCCTGAAAACCTTTTACTCTTGATTCCCGACCGCCCCTGATTAAATTACAAATAATTGGGCAAGTGATCCATCTATCCGGATGCTACATAATATCATATGCTACTGATATTATACAAGCGCATGTTTGGATGTTTGTTATTCGATCTCCGTAACGGCTTACCGACCTAGAATCACAGATAGGCTTCTTTTTATCGTATTAGAAGTTACACGGGAGAAGCTATTGGCAGAGGCTAGTTAATAATATAGAAGAAAATATATATTTCAACGTTAACTGTGTCAGGGTTTCAAATAAATAAAATCAAAACAGTTGAAACCATTTGATTGAGGGGATTGTCGCTGAAATACGTACAGGGATATAAAACTTTATCTGCTATGATAAATATTGTATTATATACAGAAGTTTCAATGGATTTTAGTTCTGAATGTTTTGCTTTCCAGAGAAAGCGGTGTCTGTTATATGACAGACGGTACTCTCTCTATACGGGCCCGGTCAAACTGACGCGGTGGCGGTGGCGGTGGCGATTAAAGGGAAATAGTTGACAATGTTTGCATGAAAGTATTGAACGCCACGGCCATCACAACCGCCACTATAGCTCTATTAACAACAATAATTCACCAAGTATCAAACGTTTTGTTTTAATTTATTTATTTAGTTATATATATATAACCAGAATACAGTTTTATCTGGTTAAAAACATAGCTTATGTGCGCACAGCAAATTAATATAAAAGGTGTTGAGTAGACAACTAGTAACTGGAGTATGTTTGAGGATCAGATTCATAAAAAAAGTCAAGAAAGACAAAGTAAATGAAGTAAATCCTACCTACTAAGGTAAATATCTCAAAAACAGATTTAAAAATCATAAATTATAATAACCTATCTACTACCTACCTATTCTATGGACCTTAGGGCTCAAGACGCTACTATGTATGTGCATCTAAGCCCCCGTTAAAATGGAGGATGTTAAATAAATTTAATTATTTCTTAGGGAATTGTTGATGACAAGCTATGCATGGACTGGGAGACTGAATACAATGCGATTTAGTATTTGTTTCTCGACACAGGGGTTTATTAACTGTGACTAAATTATGTGACTGTATGCTTGTATTCTATAATACCTATATAAAAAAAAATAACTTTGCGTATTTGTCATGGCGGATATTCTCACATCCATACTCAGTACGCAGAACCATGGTGATACCTAGTAAGGGATAGAGTAACATCTAAACTAAATATTTGGCACATGTTCCGACTTTGCACAGTAGTGAATATTCCGCTTGACAGGTCACATGCTCATCGCCGCTTATTGCTTACTAGCTTCTGCCCACGGCTTCGCCCGCGTGGTACCCAGATAAAATTAGCGTATGTATTATTCTGATGTATAAGATATATTACTGTAAAGTTTCATCAAAATCCGATCAGTAGTTTTTGCGTCGAAGCGTAACAAACATCCATCCTAACAAACTTTCACGTTTATAATGTTAGTAGGATAGGACTAACCGAATCACATGCTTTTGAATTTTCATTTCTAGGTCATGCCCTCACAATATTTACATTTACATAATGCGCATATATTTTAAAGTGAAAAAAACAATGGTGTAATCAGAATAATAATTGGTAATTAAACTTACACTTCAGTCAAATAAATTCTCACTAAGTTTACACAAAACATACACTTCTTAATAAATTAATTTTATTATAATCACATTCATAATCATTTATTTAAAATTATCTTTTACGAGTTCAATAATGATTATGCCTTATTGAACTATTAAAATAACGAATTAATTTGGAACACATTATTATAGGTAATCACTCATAGTAGTAGGTGATTTACTTTACTTATTCAATAAAATGACTGAGCGGATTTATCTTTATTCTTTATTGTTTATCATACACAAATAAACACTTACAAAAAGGCACAATTAAATGACATGTACAAAGGCGAGCTTAACCCTAAAAAGAGTTTTCTCCTGACAGACCTGGAACTAGAGAGAGATTTAATTAAATACGAATGCATACAAACTGCACAAATGCGCAAATTGTACTTCTGGGTCCGAACCCACGACTTTCGGATCGGATGTGGGGGTACCACCCAATAGGCCAGCCAACATAGCTTTCAAAAATATCCAATTATATTGAGTCAAATACAAACGCTATATTTATAAACATTCACGCCGGTGAATACCTTCTGGCGAAAATGATTGCAACCCCATAAACACTATCAAAGACATAATTTTGCGTGATATATTTCCTGAATAATATTTTCTTTGTCATTTCTTTTATGTAAATGATAAATAATTCATCATTCGGGCCTTACTTAGTCTAAGTACACCATATTTCACATGAGCCCTTCTGTGGATGTGACATAAAATACAGCGGAGGTAATCCTATCTATTCGTGATTTATTCGGGAAGAGGGTCACTAGGAAATTTCATAAGCAATATTTCATCGTTCATATGCAGAACTATTAAAAAGTAGGCACAAGATCGATATAGTTACATGTATAACATGTAGATTTTTTGGCGGCACATCCATATGTGAATCGCTTCGTTTGAATCAGGTTTGATATTTGACAGCCTCTGTGGCGCAGTGGTCGAAAGCCCGCTTGAGACTCAGAAGGTTGTGGATTCGATTCCTACTGCGGGGAAAATGTTTGTATGATCTACAAATATTTGTCACGGGTCTGGGTGTTTTTTATGTATAATATGTAGGTATGTATTTACAAAAAAATGTGTATAAGTAGTATGTCAGTCATGTAGTTCCTATAACACAAGCTCTGTTTACTTTGGGGCAGGATGATGCTGTGTGGAAATGTCCAGCGTTGTTATAATTATTATAAGGTCAAAGTAAAAAAAAATATTGTTGCAGATTTTTGTTATGGGTCTGGGTGTTGTGCTACGGTACTCGTAGTTCCTGATACCCACGACACGGAATCCTAGTGTAGAGTTAGGACTAAGCATTTGCCAGTTGAGAGTTATAAAAAAGTGAGCAATCTGCCAGTATTTTCAAATCGCTACGCCAAGTGCTACGCCGTAACACTCATATTTCCGTTCGTTTTTCGTAATCCTCGAGAGACCATGCATTTTTGAACTTGCATACAATTCGTTCGTTCTCTCGTATGAGCAAGTGGCCTAGCTCCGTTTCGGAGCTTATATTCATGATTTATATTGTCATGCAATATAATAGACGACACATTTATTCATACAACTACAAGTAGGTGAATACAAAAAATAAGCATGAAACAGCTAGCTAGCTATCTAAAGATCGTTACAAATGATTTACCGATAGGTCAACTAATCCAGATCACTACCAGACGAAAGCGTGCCTAAAATGCTGGCGATATAATATAATTACAATAATGATAATGAATATCACGATTGTGTTACACACACGGACTTATCCAGTAAGTTTAGTTTTAACTTTTATTCAGTAAGTTTGATTTAAAGTAACTCAACAAAGTCTATAACAAATGTGTTATTCCACATTAAAAATAACACAATCCACAAAATATCATTCAATCAGCAATTATACAGTATTGGACGTAATTTTCATCTCAATCGTAATAAAATTCGTAAATACATAGAATTTCACGACCAAAAAAGAAACTTAAGTCAATGCGTATCACCTACTATTTGAAACAATCTACACTAATTATAATTATAAAGAGGTAAAGTTTGGATGTAAGAGGTAATCTCAGAAACTACACATCCGATTTCAAAAGTTATTTCACTAATACTTAGAATGTACCTACAGGGTGGACGTAGGATGTATAGTATACCGTTAAAATAAATAGAATTTTCACAGAGACAAATTTTTGAAAAAAAAAACTGACTCTGCCTTAACGGTAAGAGCAACTTTTATCCGAATATCACGCGAGCGAAGCCGTGGGCAGTAGCTGGTCTTTTTTTATAAGCCTTAGCTGAAGCTATTTTCGGTCCTTCGGAAACGAGCCACATCTTAATTTCTTCCCGTAATACAAATCAGGTACCTATATTGGATCTTGCTCGACAACCACTCGAAATGAATCATTACTACCATAATATCGTACCTACTCGGAAGGGGAAAAAAATTAGCTATCAACGGCAAATAGAATCATGCGGCCTGCCAGATTGTTGTGTTTGCCTCCAGGCATAAGTCACGCAAGGTATAGCAATGCCATAATGTTGATATAACCGTAAAAATTCTTTACAATCCTGCTACGGTTATAAACGTGAAAGTTTGTAAGGATGAATGGCTAGTAAGATTATAAAACTTAGAAATAACATACATATATATGTATATATATATATATATATATATATATATACATAAATAATGTTTAAACTAAACTTATTTGTCAGTGAACTCTGTTCTTATAAAAACCTTAAACCATATATAGCCTGAAATTATTTTTTTAGAACGTTATTCGAGTGAGCACAGAATTAATCTTTATCTTAAATGGGCTTTAAATTCCTTTTCGAGATGTTCTTTCAGCTTGCATCAATACCCTGCCTCATTGCAACCTTTGATTTCTAATTTTATGAACTGTAGAAATCCACCAATCAAAGTGTCCTGCGGCTTCCAATGATTAGATCACATCAAGCAGTCGAATTATTATTACTAGAAGTAACATCACATTTTTTATGACGACGTTAAATATGTTATCGATTATCTTAGGTATGTTATGTTTAACTAGTTTATGCTTACTGCTTCGCTGGCATAGTACCCAGATAAAAAATAGCGCATGTCATAACTATATTGATTTCCAAGTTTCGTCTGAATCGGACGAAAATTATTAGAAGAACAAAATTAAAGTTTAACAAGTTTAAATTATGATCTACCATAGCTGTTTGCATACAAATTTCATATTTTGATAAATTGTAAATAATTTAAATAAATACAACGTTCATTACCCTTCTCTTAAAGTTCATTAATTTTATAATAGCACTAGCTTCTGCCCACGGCTTCGCCCGCGTTGTACCCGGATAAAAAGCAGCCTATATGTTATTCTGATGTATAAGCTATATTACTGTAAAGTTTCATAAAATCCGTTCAGTAGTTTTTTCGTGAAAGAGTAACAAACACCAATCCTCACAAAAAATCACGTTTATAATATTAGTAGGATAGGAAGTAGGATAGGATAGGATTTAATTAGTCATAGTCATATCATTTTTTTTAGAAAGCCATACAGACTACATACACATGTGGTACAAAGCTGTTTTTAAGTATGCATACATAGTCTGTTGTCATGTCGTCTTTTGGATAACATCAGCCATACGTGAACAGATGAAGATTTTTTCATACAAATAATGCTATATGAAATACATATGTATAGAGAAAAATAAATATATATATATTTTGCGAACAATGGTTCGCATCTATCAGTTTTCATTATCTATTATTTTATAGTACGCTTGATTATTGAATCTGTATTGACAGTTATGATAATTTGTATAAAGCAGAGGCTGAGCTGCTAATACTCCTACAATTTGCAAAAACATCCAACATCTATACTTTCATATTTAAAAAATTAGTAGGATGGGTTTCCGAGTTGCAACCAAGAAATCTAAAACATGGGTGCTGGTCCGGTAGATAAATAAATAAATTGAAAAACCGGAGACCAGCTCTAAAGTTTTCTTGATGAATACTATTTCTTTTTGCTGCGTTTTTTGTGATTTATGAAAACACTCATGTAAAAACAAATCTTCTTGAACAAAAGCTGGTAAATAAAGTACAGCGGCGTTAATCTACCGCGCGCCACCGAGTTTACGCAAAAACGCATTCAATCGTTTCGTTTTGCTTTCATTGCAAAGAGTTCGACTTCAGTTTGCTTCTGAATTGGAAAATCGTTTACAACGCTGTAGTTTAAAACTAGTTTTTTTACTTATTCTACCTTTACTTTATCTATGTCATGATGGCGTTGAAGCTCAGGATGCGGGTAAAGGTATATAATAAATTTATGGGGTAAAGAGATGCATTGTTTTGTTAATTATGATTGATATAATTATGATTGATATGCATTTGACGTAAGAGGTTGTTAGTTTGTTTATTAATTTGTCTGTTACCTTTTGTCGATGATATGGCTTATCCGATTGAAAAGCGTTTTTTCGTTATCAATTTGTATGACTTCAAGGGTAGTTTAAGATAGGTTTTATTGCGACGAGTTACTAGAAAGTACTACAATAGACTACAGAAAGTACTACAGAAACGAAAAACTTGTTTTGGCCTTATCGTTAAGAGCAATCTCTTCCAGGCCCGTCCTCTATGCACGTAGGTACTCTTTGAGTTAGGAATACCTACAGGGCCTACTCAGCCTAAATGGGTAGAGAAGTCTAAAAGTAAAAAAATCCTTGTCACGAATCTACAAACGAGTTTGTTTCAAAGAATGATTTCCACCATTCTCCTCAGCTATTATAAGCCACTTCATTTCAGGTTTCCATTAAGGGCAAAACTCTTCAAACAAGTATAAGAAATACGAGAAGGCTAATAAAAATCGAGCGCATAAGTAAACAAATTTGAGTAAACCCAAAACTGGGCTCCTAAACCCATTTATGGATCTTTGAGCCTTTAACGAAAAAAGTTTTATAATAATTTCGTTCTAAGTAAAAAAGTAAACAAACTGAGTAAAGAAGGCAATCAAAAGTTGAGTAAACAACTTTTTGACGCTTACGTGGAGACTGGAGAGCTTCAGGAAATATCTTTATGATGTTATGTTAAATCTACGGAGCCCTGAAGGTGAACAGGCGCGCTTACCTAAATGTGCTTACCTTACCACATTTCGGTGGGAAAATGTATTTTTTGTTTCAATAAAAAATATGTTTACAGTGTTGAGCGGCTTTGCAAGGATTTGTCGCTCGAGGTTCCAAATATGTTTTTAAAGTAGTAAAAGGAGCAAAGTTTACCCTCGTTATTATTACTACTTGTATTTTTGTGAAAAAATTACCCTGTAAGTTTTATGTATTATTATAATAATTATTGATTTACGCTGATTATTTCAGCTTATCAGTTCTGTTACGGAATGGTGACCAAAAGAGGCTTGGCGGCCGAGAGACCACCTGTCCGATGGTCAAACGACATCATCAGCGCAGCAGGGAACCTGTGGAATCGCAAGAGACTGCGATTCCACAGGTCATCGCAAGAAAGAATGACGTTATAAAGATGATGATGATCAGTTCAAATTATGATGTTTTCCTACTAATATAATAAATGCGAAAGTCTGTGTGTTTGAATGTTTGATACCACGAATCTCCGTAACTACTGAACCGGTTTTGATGAAATTTGGAATATAGATAGATTAGGTTTTGGAATAACAAGTAGGCTAATTTTTAAAAATCAACCCCTAACGGGGTTAAACAGGTTGGTAAAGTTTCTACAGATTTTTTTTGTCCTTGGTTAGATTCGCTCAAAAATCGGTACAGACAAAGTTTTTAAATAAATAATAAAATACGTATTTTTTATTATTGTAAAACTACTCCTAGGAGAGGTGCAAAGTTTGTATGGATTTTTTTTTTATTCTGGTTCGATTCACTCTAAACTCGATATAAATAAACTTTAAAGTATTTTTCAAAACTGCCCTTTGGGGGTGTGCAATTGAATTCTAAAGTTTGTATGGATGTAAAATTATATCGGAAATATCTATACCTATATGTTTCACGACTAACGCCTGGAAACGGTCATACCCTACTTTTATCAACATACCACACGGGCGAAGCCGCGGGTAGAAGCTAGTAAATAATAAATAGATTTATTTTTTTTCCATAAAATTTCTATAAAACTCAAAAAAATGCTTTATTAGAAAATATCTTTGTCGTTAACTTTTAATAATCTGAGACCCACAATAATCACGAAAATCAGAAAGCAATTTTACGGAAGTATAAAAAATATTCAAGGGGTGAGAAAATAGCCTCTTCCTACTTTAATGGGCAATCATGACTGAAATAAATTTTAATTTTTATGACTGCCATCGTCTTGGTAAATGTAAAACGAGATGTTGGACAAGCATTATTAAATGTTATTATACTCGTATCACAAGTATTTCAACGTTCATATTTTTAGGGAAATTTTGATGTTGAATATTTGAATTGATTCTAAAAGACATTTCTCTGACATTTCTCTTTAATGTTCTTCGCAATCCCCTTTCCCCTTCTTACCTCCGTGAGCGCTTCGACTATCTTGTCCCTCGTGGAAAGCCATGCAGGTCAGTTTCGTCACTTCTGCTCAGGACCCCTTCTCACGCTTCCAGCTGTTATGGTGGTCCATTTACCGTACATGCTGTAAAATTATGGAACTCTCTCCCTCATGCAATCCGAGCCAGTCCATCGCTGAACATTTTTAAATCTAAAGTGAAAGAGCATTATCTCTCTCTGTAATATGCTTAGGTTAGATACTTTATGTATTATATATATTATTTATATTTATGTATTAATATGATGATATTGTATTTATTTTCGGTGTATGTCTATTCATAGGTAGTTAAAGTTGGTATGTATAATATGTAGTTTATTAAAATATAGTGGTATTTTAAGTATATTTCCTGACTTTGTACACCTACCTACTTTATCACTTCTCTATCTCTCCTCAAAGGTTTGCTGGAAGAAAACTATTTTTAGGGTTAAGCTCGCCTTTGTACATGCCTCACCTAATATCTTAATATTTCTGTTTTATTTCTGTGTACAATAAATAAAGAGTAACCTCTTACTTGTGACCAATAAGCCCAATTATTCGCCTAAAGTGAGCTGACGATTCACGCGGGTTCGGAATAAATGTTCGCATGTTCTGCAGTTATTTGTTCGGGGTCTGGGTGTTGTGGTACCATGTTACTCGTAGTTTCTAATACCCACGGCACAGGAAATCCTAATCAGGAATATATTTGTTAGTTAGACTGTTCGATCTGAAATAGTTTTTTTTTTAATATACCAGGCTACTCAGAAAGTTTTGGGAAAAAAAGTTTTTATGGATAAGGCACTGGCCACTTGTAATTATTTTGAAAAATTTGGTTATTTCAAATTAAAAAATGCATTGTTTGAATTTCGAATTTCCCTCCACATTTTTTCGAGAGTCAAATTAAATTATCGTGTCTCATGGATAAAATGCTCTCAATTAGCAAACGCTCTCGATGCAGATCCATTTTCAAATTTTCGAAAATTCGTGCGATAATTTTCTACGATTTTAAATGTGGCCTAAAACCTGATGAGTCATTTGATCGACTTCAAATGGCTTTTATGGATGAAGGACCTTCAAAAACAACCATCTACCGTTGGCATAGCGAGTTCAAGCGCGGTCGCCTTACTTTGGGGAATGAACAGAGGAGTGGTCGTCCTACGACGGCTGTCACGGAAGAAAGTGTGCTGACAGTAAAAAAATTAAATTAATAATTCAAGAAAACAGGCGAATTACATACGAAGAGATTCAACATACACTGCAGATTGGTTCGGGAAGCGTTCACAAGATTCTTCACGAGCACCTTTGCGTGAGGAGGATAGTTTCGCGCTGGGTGCCGCACAACCTCACCGAAGCTCAGAAGCAGGCCCGTGTGGAGTGGTGCCGTGGTATGATTCAAAAATTTGAAGCAGGCTCGTCTCGGCGCGTTTACGACATTGTGACAGGTGAATGAATCCTGGTTTTATCAATACGATCCAGAAACAAAGCGTCAGTCAACAGTTTGGCTGTTTCAAAACGAACCAACACCTACGAAAGTGAAGCGATCGAGAAGCGCGGGGAAAATTTTGATCGCTAGTTTCTTCACTTTGACGGGGTATCTGGTTTAATTTCCATTACGAGACCAAAGCAGCATCAACACCGAATGGTATACCACAAAATGCCTGCCAGAAGTTTTGTCTGCAATGAGCAACAAGCGACCGAACACCGGGCTCCGCGAGGTACTGCTTCACTATGAAAACGCGCCCGCGCACTCAGCGCTCAAAACGAGGGACTTCCTGGACACCACACTGGTCAGAGTCTTGGGTCACCCTCCTTACAGTCCTGATCTGGCAACGTGCGACTTCTTTTTATTCTCTAAAATAAAAAATCAGCTGAAAGGGATACAGTTTTCATCGCCGGAAGACGCGCTAGCAGCGTTCGAGAAGACCGTGGAAGAGGTGTCCGCGGCGGACTAGAAAAAATGTTTCGAAAATTGGTTCAGACGCATGTAACTTTGTATAGAGGCTGGTGGAGAGTTCTTTGAAAAGGTTTAATTAGTCTTTTAGTTTCTCAAAACTTTCTGAGTATCCCACGTATATACCATTTTCGGCAAAAACTCAAAACAATTCAAACAACTCTATAAGTCAAAGCGTTATATCCCACTCAATTCTTTTTAAAGCAGATTAACGAGCCCTCTGAAGCAAGAACTGATAAAGAACTACATATTATAACTAATAAATTATCCAAAGGTCTGAGACGCTCCAGCTTCGCTAGGTATTATCTTTTGACAGCCGACCGAATAAAGTGTCAATCTGGGTAATATGTTACTTTGGCTTCTCTGACCTCAAGTTATGTTTGACATTAACTTTCAAGGTTTCAGTTAAGTAGCGAATGATTCGTAGACAGAAACTAAATAAAACTCCAGTGGGCTCATTACGGCAGCTAAAAGCTCAGAGCGATTCCATAGCCACGTATAAAAGAGATGCGATATAAAACCCAGTGTTATTTGTCTGTATCTCACTCTCACATAAACACGGACCGACTTAGTTCGAGGCGCAGAATACAGTGAAGATAGATCGGATTTTACAAAGAAAAATAAAAAAGCGAAGTTTAAAATAAACTGGTTTAAATACGTTTACTACAACGAACATTTTGCGTATCGATCAGATGACCGGTTCAGAAGTTTTTTTAATCAAAGTTATTATCGCAGCAAGAGGAGAGCAGGTCGACTATAAATATTTTCTATTAGTGTTTTATATACACAGATACATTGTTAAGGGTGATCAATAAACACATCTCAATTTTGACGTCTCGCCCTACATTTTAACTGGTAATTTAAATGCGAAGTATCTTCTAGCCGTTATCCAGAATTAAGTTCAAACTACAATGTTTTACTCTAAGACGAGGTTTGTGACCATAAAGTACGTACGCTAGGATATAATTTTCTTCGGAAGAATAATTTGTAACTATATACTAAAATATGCTTATCATTTAAAAAAATGAATACAGTAGCATTGAAGCTCGCTTACATGAGAAAATACGGTTCTCACTAAAATTGCTATTTGTTCCGATGCAATAAGCTTGTATCAAAACTTGTTTATTTTTTGTGGAAGTATGACTTTGTATTCAAATCAGAATTGCAAGGTAGAGCACAATCGCAATATCAATAAAGCGGACTGAATACAAAAGTTTTAATAAAACACAATGTTCACCAAAATAATCTAATTTTGAACTTACTTCAGTGGTGATCGATCATCGTCATCTTAGCCCAAATTCAACCACAACTAAGTAAAGGTTATTGCACACATATCAGTCAAACTTTCAGCAGCGGTAAGACGTAAGCGCGGCTACGGAGCGCCGTAATCGCAGCGTTGGTGATTCGACCACTTACTGCTAGCCGCTTTACTGCTTCACTGGTTTGTGGTGAGGCGATGCCGATCCCGTGCTGAGCTGTATGTGTGCGATACCTAAATTAGGTATGCCTCTTTTCCTTTCTGCCTGCTTCCTCTATTATGGGCTATACATGCTACATGCTACTATGTCTTCTTACTACTTACTGCGTGTATTTATACTTATTGCTTTCTTTCTGCAACCGTTACTGTATTGAAAACGGATCGGGCATTCAGACATCCCAGGTTTCTTACGTCCAACTTTTTAGGGAAAAATTTCGTAAGGTGTTCATTTTAACATTGCAGCACATGTAAAGTAGATCTACTTTAAACATGTTCTATTGACGCAATAAAAATAAGGCCCCACCTCACTTTACTCGAGCAATGAAGAATGGCACTGAAGGCCCACACTCAGCCACTTACGGCCCAATAAAGTGGCGTGCACTGTAATTGCCGTAATATTATTATAGACATTAAGTTTTTAAACGAAAATTATGATTTGGATGTACGAGTATTTCGTTTTCGTCTTTCGTCAAATATGAGCATTTAATGGTAAATGTTTGTTATGTAACATTTGGTATTACAGGGTTGCTCTTTAAGTACCAGCTCGTATAAAGTATTTTTGTAGCGGTACTTCGAAACTGCTACTCAGAACAATCAGTTTCTTCTGGTAGTGATCTGGATCAGTTAACCTATCTATAATTTGTTAATCGTAGTAAGAATTCCCAAACGAAAGAGAATCAGTAAATCCTGGATCACTAAAGCGTTATTAAGCTGCATGAGGGATAGAGATAACCTTCACAAATAGCTCAAAAGAGATCCTGAGAATCACGTACAAGAGATATAGGATTTTTTGTAACGCACTTCTAAAGAAGGCTTAAAGAAGTTAATAAAAATAGGAGATCGAAAATGCTAAAGAGATAGTTTAGTCGGAAACAACTCTTTGAAGTTGTAAAAATAATCAGTGGTCAATAAAAGCAGCCATTCACAAAATTGCTTTTACCAAGGGCCCAAGCTAGCAGCATCAATGAAGGTAATAACTACTTTGCAACTATTGGTAAGAAACTAGTTAACACTTTAAATAACACAAACCCAATACAGGTTTAATACAGGTAATACAGGTTTTTCAAACCTATTTCAGGCACGAGTCTCTCACAAAACAGGTTATTATGAAGTACGTTACAAAAGTTTAAGCCACGAAAAGCCCTTTGTGAGAGTATATAAATGCTTTATTATTTATTTAATCGTTTGTAACGGTGTTAAGATAGCTAGTTCATTATTATTATTAGTAGTTTCATGTGTTTTTTTGTATATACCTACTTGTACATAGGTGAATGAATAAATCTATTTTTGAGCTTAAAAATAGTATACCTTTTTTTGTGCCTAGGTGTAGAACAGTAGAATAAAACAACCAGTAGATACAAAAAAAACGGTTTCATGGAACAACTTATAGTAAAATCTTTGGATTTCGTGCCCAGCTTTCCTTTTCTTAGGTATTTTTCTTGACTAATGTGGAGGATAAACGATTTTAATTGAAGCACTGAATTTATCATTGAAAGCCAGTACTGAAGTGATATGAGCATTGAGCAAGCGTCACCAGAAAAACCACAACTCAAAGAGTCGTTAAAAGTTTAATCACTGGGTTGATACTTGGTACCTACTTTTTTTTTTGGTTACACCAGAGGCCTATCTAGCAATC
The DNA here is from genome assembly GCA_958496245.1 of Perizoma flavofasciatum. Lineage (NCBI taxonomy): Eukaryota > Metazoa > Arthropoda > Insecta > Lepidoptera > Geometridae > Perizoma > Perizoma flavofasciatum. The sequence goes on along the minus strand of OY292434.1, from coordinate 8,252,323 downwards.
CACGCAGAGACGTGGTCTTTTTGAACCGTCATTAGTCTCTCTCACGTCCCTAGTCGCATAAAACCCGTAATGAATCCTTGGCCGAATGCATTTTAATGGCTACTTTCAGTGTTTGGAGGGCTGCAATCGATTTGGAATTTATTGCTGGATCTCTACGACGTCGTTCTTACCAAGGTGGTAAAGGCCATTGATCAGGGTAGTATCAGATTTTGGATCTGCACTGTAGTTTAGTGATATATATATTATTACTTACAATTAGTTTACTCTTGGTAATTAGATAAACTGAAACTGGAGCCGGTTGCAAACAATAATTAGAACAACTGTCATAATTGCATTCAAACGTTTGTATTCATAAGAGAAAGATGAAGCAAATAATGATAAGGAAAAGTTATTACACATATCATGAAGTTTTGGATGATGTAAGCATTGCATGAGGTTTTGTTGTCATTAATTATTTTGTGGTTTCCTTCGGACTTTAATTTATTTGATTATTCAATACTTTGACAAACAAACTTAATTTTTCTAATCTTGACATAGAGGTAAATTTATATAAAACTGTTCCGTTACTTACTAGATCAACGCACAGCCTAAACCATAAGTCCTTGAAGCATGAAATTTGGAAGGTATATTCCTCTTATGGTGTAGGGGTGCACTAAGAAAGGATATGTTCCGTTATTTACTGGCGGATCAACGCACAGCCTAAACCATAAGTCCTTGAAGCATGAATCTTGGATGGAATATTCCTCTTATGGTGTAGGGGTGCACTAAGTAAGGAATTTTGAAATTCTAACCCTAAGGGGGTGAAATGGGCTGAAAACCTTTGTACGAAAAATCGTTTTCCTTGAACTTACAGTCTTGAAACTTCACATAAATATTCTTCAATCCAAATGATAAAAGTCTTATATAAAAATACCCCTCAAAGGGGATGTAGGGGGTGTCAAAGTCCAAGAGGTGAATACACGCACAGCCTAAACACTAAGTCCTAGAAACAAGAAACTTGGAGATTATACTCTTCTTATAGTGTATACGAATACAGCAAAATTCAACTCAATCGGTTGGAGATAACTGGATAATTCAGTTGCAAGATTTGACCCATACGTCTTACTTTAATAAAAGTTTAATAATAACATGTTATTGGAGTAATCTGCTTAAAATTTAATTCATTGACTCTATTGATTACCTACCAATTAGCTTATTTCTATATGACAATGTTCTACCCTAATTGGGGTTTGTAAAAACTAAGTACCTACCTAATGTTCATCGTTTGAAACTGAATAGAATAGGTAATAAATTAATTTTGGCTTAATGCCAACTTGCCACAAAAACTAGTTTTTACTGCTTTCATAACCGGCAATCATTTATGTGCAATGTTGAAAAAAAAGGCAAGACGTTTTATTCTTTAAACGATGCAATGTCTGGAAAATGTCACTAGTGGCCTTCTGGACTACATGAAACAGCGAGCATTTTTTGTTTTTATAGATTACTTGAGTAAGAATTTTTGCCAATTTAGAAAAGCAATTGATAAATTGATTAGTAAAAAGCAGAAAAGATAATAATGCTATTGATATTTTTGACAGGGATTACAAATAATATAAGAAGACTTCGTTCGAATATCGTCCAACCGGAATAAGTTGTTGTGAAAAATGAACGCTGATAAAATAACATTGTTTAAATTAAACATGAATGAAAGAATCATTGCGATTTATTCATTTAATTTCATTCGAATATTAAACTGTGAAACTGAGCCATAGATAATAAAAGGCTATAGACTATAGAGCGACGCGATGACATAAAATCCCGCGAGAAAATGGCAGAAGACATTCTCTTTACTCGCGAGTTTGCATAATGAAATACTTGTGGAAATAATATAACTCGACTAGCCGGAGTTAAACAGGCAATTTGTATTTTGCTAAGTTTCATTTTAGAAACAACGTTGACAAACTTTGCATGTGAAAATTGGGGGTTTGATTGGATTAGTTTAAAGTATTTTAGTTAATAATTTTAGAAGCTGCATATGTGCAAACAAATAATTCCATCCGGTATTCTAAAATAAGTTTCAGTAAATGTAAATGTAGGGATATAACGTAACACTTCATAAACAAGGAAGTAATAATTGTGTATTTCAGTGTCAATTTGCTTGTGAATATCTACCAAATTACGCGGTAAAAACGTCCTGTTCCAAGTTTCATGGCATTCCGGGTTCGCCTTATAATCCCCATAGTGAAGCCGAGTCGTGTCCAGTGACGTCAGACGCCGATTAACTTGATTTATATCGCAGTAACTCTTCAGAATTAAGGAGCAGAGTGATGTTAGGCTGAAATTATGGTGTAAAGTTACTGAAGTTACGAAAAACGTTCTTGTATGCAATGATAATCGTTGTTAATGGTATTGGAAATGTCGCCTCAGAATACAGTTCAGCCTTTAATATATAGTTGACCAGGCGGTTTCGATAAAAATATCAATATAAATTGTGTGTTTGTTCTTGCAAGTGGAATTCAATATGAAGGGGGATTTTTTTAAATATAATCTGTATAGTTTCACTGTTGGGCAAAGGTCTCCCCCAAATTCTTCCATCCATCCCGGTCTCTGACGGTCCTCCACCATTTTCTCTCATGTGAGTTCAGATCGTGCAGCCAACGCATTCTCGGCCCCATTGTCGCCTTCCGTCCTCGGGCTTCCAAGGAGTTACAAAATGTGCCCACTCCTCGGGATGCATCCGACTAGCTGTTTTGCTACCCATTTCAGCAATGCCAGTAATTGAACGCAGCATATTGTTCCCCACTCTGTCAATGCGCCAAGATGCTGCATTCCATTGCCCTCTGACAAACTTGAGTCTGGACTTCTGCAACTCAGTACGTGACCATGTTTACGCACCTTAGTTGTAATTTCATCTTCTCCTGGACTCCTATCATATTTCATGGATTTCAAAACGTCATGAATTTCTTTACCAGTAAAGAATGGGATTGTATCAGGATTGTTGTATTCTACTTGGTGGTGATCTTTAGATATATCTGAAAAAAATATTGGTGCTTTTTACCGTATTGATTTCGGAATTCATTTATTAATTGCTTTCCTCATGTTATTTCCTGTTTGGCAGTTCTGAGAAAGGTGTGTTTTCTATGATTATGATTCTTTGAGGGTTAAATACTCTAATGTCTTGTATAATTCTACGTTTCACTTGTCTGGCAATACATCTGTAGTGTATATGTTAAGCTCTGCCCTCTTAGCTATAAGAAATTTTGTTTAACTGGACAGTTAAGTATTATTTTTCTAGAAGACTTTATTTACGTTTTTAATCCAGATTTTTAATATTTCATTCATTTATGAATGTAATATCACTTGAATTGCCAAAGATAAAATATGTCATTTAGATCGAATAAACCAAAAAAAATTAAGATATGAGTTAGCACCACTAACTAACAATCACAAGAATAAGTACTTACCCCCTGAGCTGTGAGTATGACAAACGCCCACAGCCGACTTAAACTCGCCCAACCAGACAGCGCTCTAAAACTTATTTTCTTGACGGTAAAGTAAAGTATCATAAACAGTGTATCACCGTGTGTCAAATAAACATGCTGCTGTATAGCATGTTTTCTTATACAAAGACGTAGCTAGGTACATGATACACGTTATCTTATAGCGGCATAACCTTATAGCTAATCCATCTAATAAAGAGGTATTTCTACTTTAATAGACGATGTTTAAAAAACAATGTTATCGAAAGGAATCTTAAAAAAAATAAGCATAATTATTTCCCAAATAAATTATATCAACTCATAATACTTGACAACACTCGGAACCTATCGTTATTGGTCAGGCCATTTAAAACTGTATATAATGCGTTTTTTCCGATTTATGTTTCTTAATCACGGGGGAATATCAATAAAAGCCAATTGTGTCTATAGTTTATGGTAACCGCTTAGTGATATGGTAATAGTAACAGGTTGGCCATATGCTTTTTGTCACACTAACACACGTCCATAGTCCGGACCCCATATTAAGATATATATATTTATATATATAAAAATATATTAAGACCTGTATGTGCCTATAACTATGTTTCGAACAAATAAAGTTTTTGTATTGTATATTTAATTTCCGTAATGAGATTTTAATACGATACTTAATAATAATCCTACAAATAGGACTGGGTTTTTGTTTCATACGTACCGTAAATATCATGCTTATTTTTTGGATTAATGAGTTAAAATAAGTAACCAAGCTATGAAAGTCTTATCAAGAACAAAATTTACAAAGCGTAAGCACAATGAAATACATTAAATCAATTCGTATTAACCAAGAAACTTCATGGTTCGAGAGGCATCAAGTGTCTCAAGATACAGGCATTGTTGCGATTCTTAATTTCAATTCTACTTTGGTTTCGTTATTCGAGTCGTGGGTTTAATGTAAATGATAAAAATATTCCGTGGCTTGCGTTCCCTTATTGTTGAGAGTTTTACAATACGATACTTATCTACTTTAATTAAATGTTAAAATATAAACGCGATACTTCAAAATAAATTTGTAACAACAACCTTTTTGCAGCTCGAGTGTAGGTAAGTACTCATAATACTGTAATTTTGTAAGTGGCATGTTTTTCAGAGCAAATTAGGCGCTGAACACAATATATGTGACGTGTTACATCTTTAGCATGCTTCTTTCAACTTTCATTAAATCTTGCATCTGGGGCATACGTTGTTGATTTTGTTAACTCATTCGCTATGGCGTGCACTCTGATCTACGTTGTTTTGATTTGATGTCGAAATATCAACGTAGGTTCTTAGCTACGTTAAAATTAATCTTCTTATAAAACAAACACGCTCACGATTGTAATCCACATGAAAAAGACATCCTTCAATCCATACTCAGTACGCAAATCCGTGAAAATACAAAGTTGCGGGTAGTCTAGAAGCACATCCAAACATTAATATTTTCCACATGCCCATGTTACACCCTGGCTACTCTTGATAAAACGTATAAAACAATCGCGTTGTAACGCCCACATGTATAGACATGTATAGATTTGTCTATTGAAATCCAGACGGGTATGGAAAGTCCGATCGGTAAGAGAGTTGAGTGTCGATTCTGGACGTAGTTCTATAGTGATATATTACAAGCCTATCGCCGCTTTTAAATCTTCTTTATAACTCTTATAATAACGCAATTAATGACGTAAAATGTTCATGTGCTAGAGTTGTGCGCTGTTGTTCAATTAAGAAAGAAGTTAGATGAAAGTGAAAGCGCTTATTAAGAACAAAGCCATACAATTATTTCCCTTTACGTTTTCAAGGTATTATTTCAATTTAGGAGGCATTAACCCGTCTGTTTGTATTATTTACTTAATAAGCGATGTCGACGACACAGACGATTACTTATGCAAATTATGTTTCACATTCATGGAACTTTTAAGGTAGAAAAGTACTTGGCTGATCTGTGGTTTTACTGAGATGAGACGAAAGTTTCCTTGTTTACCGCAAAAATCCATTATCAAGTTAAACAGATATTTTTTCTCGTTTTTTTGTTCATTGAACACGGTTCCTTGCTCCATATTTTAATAGATTAAAATGGAGGTTCAGTTTGAGGTTTGCTTTAATTAGAGTCTCGAATGCGTGAAAGAGAAGCTCAGCGGTTCTCATTATTATGATGAACAAGTTATTCATTAGGTAGGATAATTATAATATTCCGTGTAATATTAGTAGGTCAACAACCTAGTTAAACAATAATTATAATAAAGAAAATATCCTGCCACGATCGTTTAATGTTTCCTGTGTTTAATTTCTCCTCTGTGTGTCATCTTGAGGATAGTAATTAAATATTCAGCTAGTGAGAATAAAACCTGAAAATAGATCTTAGGTTTTAGTTGTTAGGTTTAGTTTTATCGCCGTCGTACATGAACGGCTCGCCTATTTAATAGCATTAGTCTAATGCTAATACTATTTAATATGCTCTGGTCGACAGCAGTGGTCGAAATATTGTCTTCGACAGCCCCCAACATCTCGCACTGAATGCACGTGTGGCACTAGCTTTACCTTTTACAAACCTCCCAACGAAGACCAAACAAACGCAATCACGATTGAATGCCCCATATTTTCAGATAATCAGTGCATAAATCTTTGAGAATACCAAGAAGAGGGCAGTCAAGAGTCATACCCATACGTTACATTTGGCACATGCCTGCGTGTTTGATCATTATTTATACAAAATATGGAAGTTGCATCAGTGACAGTAGAATCAAGTTCCATAATAAGTTGTATAGCAGAAAACATCACCTCTACAAAAACATCCCCCGTAAAGGAAATTTCATATTTTTCCCGTATCAAACGCTTTTGATTAATAATCCTAGCTCGAGAAGACAGCAGTATTTTTCCCACCATAAGTTACAATTCACTCGTCTACGTTAGCGTGGGTGTGTCCTTAAATTCAATTTTTCTCGCTAGATCTTCTTGAAAACAATATCTTTGAAAATATATTTTTGTAACTGTGATGAATGATGTGCCTGTTTTTCTTTCTTTTGTAATATTATGAAACGATCTGAACTTAACATCACAAAATAATTGATCAAGGGAGCGAAGTGAAGCTAAGATCTCTGAGTCTACTTCGACAATCCGGCGTTTGTATTGTATGAATGCGACGACCTCTGTGGCGCAGTGGGCAAAGGCCCGCCTGAGACGCAGAAGGTTGCGGGTTCGATTCCCACCGCGGGACAAATGTTTATAACTGCAAATATTTGCCTCGGGGCTGGGTGTTTTCTATGATAATATATGTATGTATTTAAAAAAATATATAAGTACCTAGTATATCAGTCATGTAGTTCCCATAATACAAGCTCTGCTTACTTTGGGGCTAGATTTGTTCATAAATTGTAAATAAGACCACCCATATAAATTTTATGACAAATTCCTAAAGGTTTAAAAATATTATAACCGTAAGGTTGGAAAAATAAGAGATTCAATTGCATATTGGACTTTTAATCAACTTCCCATTATTAAAAGTTTTTTTTAACCAAAGTACATTTTCAGTAAATCCACGCTATGCTTCACCTTAACATTTTCCGCCCAGTGCATTCTTTGCTCATTGCTTACTAATGGTGGAAACTCGACTATCAAAATAAATTGTAAGGTACTCTGTTTTTCAGACCAAGTTTATCCTTGCTGCGACAGACTTTGCAGATTTTGCACCCTTTAACTTAGTTACAGAAGTTTAATTTACCTATTCAATCTACTTGAAGTTTTGCTTCATAATCGTTTTACATTTGTTTACTAAAAGAATATTGCAAGTAAGTACCTACCTACATTGTGAGTATACGTATATACAAAATAATACCTACAGATAAAACAGTTGAGCCATCTAAAGACTATTCAAACGATCTGTAGATAGCTTCACTGAGACACTACTAGACGGAAGCGTCAATGTATATTTATTAGATATATTTGGATTAAAATATGTATGTGTTGGTAAATTATAAATTCAGGTAAAATTTTTTAAGTAGTACTAGAGCTACTTGTGAAAGTCCTCGTCCGGGGAAATAAATAAATAAAATATAAATAAATAATGCTGGACAATCCACACAGCATCATCTAGCCCCAAGCTAAGCAGAGCTTGTGTTATGGGTACTAGATGACTGATATACTAAATACAATACATAACATAGATATATATTTTTTATTATACATAGAAAATACCCAGAACACCTGGAGCAAATATTTGCAGATCGTACAAACATTTGTCCCAGGGCGGGAATCGAATCCGCAACCTCCTGTGTCGCAGGCGGACCTTCGCCCACCGCGCCACATCGGTCGTCAAAATACCACCACCATACCTATTTCTGCCGTCCAGCAGTAATACTTTACTATCCACTCATACGTCTGTGGTAGCTACAGCTACAAGTAAAAAATGGACCCAAAAAACGCGTGGAGTGTTCCACGTTCTACGGTTTTATGGCATAGTTTAAGCATTAACTGACGTTTCAGTGTAAACAGATTCATTTCATGCTGAAAGTATCTATGCCGACATTGGAACGCAATCTGGCCTCAGTGAACATTGTGATATGAAAAAAGTAGGTATGGTGGTAATACTTGCCCCGACGAGCTCTTTCACAAGTAGCTCTACTACTACTTAAACTGACCTGAATTTATGATTTGCCAACAAATACTTATGATGATATTATATGTGACTACACATGATGTTTGGATACATTTTTAAGACTGGATTTTGATTCTAATAGCCGTATATATGACGCTTGTATTTGGGACTATTTGATTCCGCTAGCATTCGCAAGACGCCTATAAGGTTGATAATTGAATAGCACCAGTGTAAACCATATATGAAATCAACCAGTGAGTAGCCACCAATTATAGAACTTATAAATTAAAAAAGAATTACTTCCCAAATCTACTTCCTACTCATAATCTCTTATCCGATAAGTCTATTTATTCAATTTAAATGATTAACTTAATAAAACCGTAGCTATCTACTACTGCGTGACTATTTACAATGTTAATAACATATTTACTTTTTCAATATTTTTTACATGAAAGAACATTTCATTAATTTAATGTTTGTTTTTTATTTTAATATTGTTTGCGTACTCTATTTAACTGACGTAACCAACTGTCAGTATTTACCGATAAAGTAAATACAATTTACACGTTAATAAAATTTTATTCTGATAATTCTTTTTTTCAACGTTTTTTGTACGTGTAATTTATTACTATTTGCCATGATAAAGGTCAAGTAGTACGTAATTTGTAAAAAAATCTGGAACAACATAAATTACGGAACACAGTAGGTATAGCGAGATATGGAAAAAGCTATACTCGAAGCTATGCTACCTGATAAAATCCGAAACGAGGAAATCCATAGAAGAACCAAAGTCACCGACTATAATATATAAGCAAGTTGATATGGCAATGAGCTGTGACTTCAGGCTGTTAATTTGGCGAGCTTTAGGGTCAGCCATAGAGAATTGATAGCCATTAGGGCAGAAAAGTTTTCAAAAGGCGGCAACGAACCTAACGACGCAGTGTAAGATAACTCCCCACCTAATGGACCGATATCATCGTCAAGTTTGCGGAAGTCGGTGGATGACCCAAGATCGTTTGTCATGGCACTCTTTGGGCGCAATGGACTTCTATATGCTGATGATGATAACGGCATATTACGATTAGAAATAGTCCTGTGATAGACAGACGGTGCAGAATTGGCTTAATACATAATAATCAAATCAAATATTTTTATTTCAAGAAAAATGTTTGTACAGACCACTTATGAATAATAACTAAAAACTATAGGTAGGTAACATAAACTAAACCACCTTATCTTATTATCACAGGTAGAGAACAGTCTTACCCATTTCCTTGTTTAATATTATGTAGAAAGTTTAGTAGAGACTGTATTTTTCAAACTTTCGCGATTAGATAATTATTATAAGTTTAACGGGTCTTTATCGCGTTTACCTTTTTTATTATTTTCCCGACGTTTCAACTGTATTGCAACAGCCTGTTTTTAAAGTAGTTGTATTAATAGGGTACCGTATGCAATCTTTAAGCATGGACCACTAAAACGCTGAAATAAAAGTCTGAATTAAAAACAGAGTAATCTAATTAAAAACAATACATGCAATTTAAAGAAAAAAAGTTAGAAAAGATCAGTTTTTATATCTATAAACGCATTGTGATGCATAACATTTGACTGAGGCCAAATAAACGTAGCTTAGATCGAGGCAAAATATAAACTTAAATCTATTCACTTCTCATCACATTCCTTGTCTTTCTCCTGTATGTATTACAAAGGAATAAACATTATAAGGCTATATGTAAACATACAAGTAACAGCACACGTTTAGCATATTTACGATGCAGCATGTATTGTTAGCGTTTCCACCAAGTTTTCATTACTGTATAGAAATCGTCGTGTTCACAATAACTCGCTTTCCTAACAAAACAATGCAAGATGTGAATGTTCGCACTGCTAAGGCTTTTGCGCAAATACTCCGACCCGATCGTCCAAAACAATCAGAACGCCGATTGCTGTATCCGGAACAACAATAACAGTTTTAACCTGTTGGATAGTCTTATTTGGCTAGTTTTGGTAGGTTAGTCTCTAATTGCTTCGTTCTGTGGCAACGCATTGCTTCAAATACTTACATAAAATCAAATTTATAATAAACTAGCTTCTGCCCACGGCTTCGCCCGCGTGGTACCCAGATAATAAGTAGCCTATGTGTTATTCTGATGTATAAGCTATATAACTGTAAAGTTCCATCAAAATCCGTTCAGTAGTTTTTGCGTGAAAGAGTAACAAACATCCATCCTCACAAACTTTCGCGCTTATAATAGTAGCATCTGCCCACGGCTTCGCCTGCGTAGCATTCAGATGAAAGTAATCAATATGACCACGAACTTTACTACAGATTTTATCCAAATTGCAACGTAGCAACAAACACTGAACCAAACATCAATCAAATCCTGCGAATCAAAAAAAAAATTAAGAGTAACTTTTACGTCATTTGACGTATTTTCAATTCACCTATCCTAATGATACTATTAGTGCAAATAACAAAGACAAAACTACTTTCTTGACACTAAAAATCACATGTCAGTGAAAAAGTATATGATTGAAACCCAAGGGACTTGCTCCAAACTCACAAAACAGACTGTGTGAAAAACGGCTCCAAATAAAAATCGTATCGGATAAAACAAAATCAAACAAACATGCCCACGACTCCACAGATACGTACTCAGTGAATAGAGCTTTCAGAGTATCAAGTATCGTATCGGACGCTGTCTTTTAAGTGCTTAAATCAGTAGAATATATGTAAATTGAAATGGCACCAACTTCCTGTAGATTATCATGACAAACGAGCTACACGCGTTCCTCGATGACGCGGCAGTATCACTGACTATTTGCATAATTTGTGCTAATATGACAGCCGAGTGGTTTAAATTTGTTTCAGATTTTTATATTTTTTATATTGAATTACCTAATAACGCATTGTAAAAGATAAGCATTGAAATTAGCCATGTCAAAAAAAAACTTGTGTAAGTTTTTATAAAAACAAATGACTAAGTCCATTTTTTACAATGTGAGGCATTCCCATCAAAATATTGTTAAAGTTTCAACCAAATGTGAACTCTTCTCGACTACGACTAAGCTTTCTGGTAATACCAGCAAAATTCACGTACACTTTTTATTCCGTACGTGCAATACCTGATAGGTTTGTTATTGAAACATAATCTCATTTCCTTTTCGAGTGGAAATATATTTTGGTTGGACCAATCCGGCAGCGGATACAGTGTGCTGAATACTGAACACTTGTAGTGATTTTTGACACGGTTTCGGCCTAGTTTTTCTCATTTCATGGCGCTGCAGAAAATGTAGTTTTACACAATGAAATAAAATTGTATGTTTGCATGTCAATTTAAGATGGATAAAATAGCATATACGAGTACAATCAACTAGATATTTTACCCAAAACTGTATGTATATCAACAGTAAGAAAGTGTTCTAAACTATTATGATTTTAACATTTTACGTTACCCTTTTTCAGAATTCAGAATAACCAAGTAGTTTTCTGCAACAGACTACAACTTGAATATTTAGGTGCCAATACAATTATAATTTGCCTGCTTGTAAAATTGGTACGAAAGATAAGCAAGCAGGTATAAAAATGTCTAAAAACACTTTGCATACGGCGAGGGCATAAATAAGACCTGTACTGTACATAATTTGTTAGGCTGCGATTTACATACAGGGCTTGAATCCATTCGGGTTTGACCTCTTTGAATCAATGATGAATCCAATTTGGTCCAACCTTTACACGTAGCCTCATTTGGTCAAAGGTAGGTACAGATTTTACGTTAAACATGAAACGGCGAGCGCGCGGTCAATTGAATTGGATTTTTCAGTCGCATTTCGCAATCTACTTGTGTTGGAATTTACTAGGAAATGTATATCAATGCGTGTGCTCAGATCGAAAGAAACCTGCTGTCTTTCATAAAATACTTAAAAGAAACAGACCCTTTCACAGCACTGTAGGCCCCGCCAATTTACAGTGAAGTACAGGTTTTTTAAACCTGCATACGGCCCACCTGTTGGTTAGCGGTTACCCTGAGACAGAACAAGTGAAAAGTCTCAAGTGCCTGTAATTTCACAAAAATAAATCTTATAAGGTACAAAATGACATACTGTACTATGGACAACACATCATACTGGTTGTCAAAGTAACTTCTGGTCCAAGAAAAAAGGCTCCAGCCTTTACCACGACAGATGATGATTAAGGGATGGTTCTTAACTAGATTTAATCAAACACAAGTCACTTGAGTGCGCAGCAATAGAGGATAGGAAACTCGCCCGGGGTTTTAAAATTTTGTAAAAAAACAATAAAACTTAACATTAAATTATTCTTGCTAGGCGCGTTTTCTATGTGCTCCAGTGATGTTTTAATATTTAACACGCTTATATAAGTTTGACTTGTAACTCACTAATTAATAAGCTATTTAATTACACCACATTAAATTGTAGCATAACTATAACAATGAAATAAGATCTGTGTATGTTCCGTTCAAAATAAATATTTTTTTTATTTTATTCCATTCTAATACACGATGGAAAACACCCGCAAGCCGCTCATGATTGTTGCTGTTTGGTGTCCTACATCGTCGTAAGGTCTAAGATCTATGCTCCTGTCGATTAAACTGATGTAATTCAACACATCTTTTTTCTTACCAAGGCGGTTTCTTTCAGACGACATACTTTTACTTTCTAATACGACATGTAAATATTTATCCTTTACCTAGCTCTTGTAGTCTCTTCTAGATCTTCCTCCTTGTTTTTCTTCTATTTTTCTTTGATTATCGTTTGTGGTCCCTAAATTAGTAAGAATTATATAAAAATAAGCCTTAGGGTTTAAACTATTTTGTACTAAATGTGGTTAATATTACTGACCTATTCACCAGAACAACTCCTTGACAGCCAGTCTGAAAGTGAATGGCTCTATTACACAGTAAGACAATTAGCATTCGCTTCCCAAGCTATTCCGGGATAGTCGGGTTCTGGGGTCGCCTTTAATGGCAGTGCAATCACCTAATGATTCACTTCCTAAGTGAAGGAAGTGAAGGAACGGGTACAATGTTCAAGTTTTAATTGTGGATATTGTAAGTGAGGCACAGTCTCTTACTATGGCATAGTATACTTACCGCCAATTACATTATGATCAGAAATCACTCGTCGCAGTACATGTGTACTATCACGAAAAGGGGTGATTTGGCAAAAGAAAAACTTGTATACCAAAAATGTTGTAAGGAAGAAAATAATTTGAAAATCACAACGCTCTTAAATTATCATTTTTGGGATTTGTACCTCCCCCAAGTCTGATGGTAAACGAAGAAGATGTTTGACATCTTGTTTATGCATCTTTGGGCTATCAGATAATACATATTATGGGACACCTTTTACTAATGGTTTTGTCTAAATTGAAAGATACCTACGTAAAAGCTGGTTCACAGCAGTGAGCAACAAATTCCAAGCATATTGTATAAACAAGTGTAACAGGAATTATCATGTTTTACTATTATAATAGTCACTGACTTGTTTCGACTTATCAAAAAACTCTTGGTTTTCCTCAAAGTGAGTGACCGCAACGCATTTCCTCCGCGTAGTCAAAAATCAAAATCAAAATATATTTATTTGGGTCAAAAACAAAATACAAAAACTTGAAAGAACGGTAATATCCGCAGAAGTTAGAAAACTGTGTCGCGAATATTAGCGCCCTCCTCCGAAAAGTAAAGAGCCCAACAAAAAATATTTTAACTACCTTATAGTATCTATTTAAACAGGTACATAATAGAAAGTTACAATAGGATTTAAAGTACCCTAGAGTGGTATTAATGAATGGAGTAAAATGCGTGTTCAGTATTTAGGTGTGTGTGTGTGTGTGTGTGTGTGTACATATATATGTGTGTGGGAGTAGTCAGAGCAAGGCAGTGAACATTTCCGTGTTTTCAAGAATGTTTCAATTACAAGCGAGATTTATTTTATGGGTTTTAAACCTTAACGACGACGAAAAAAAATCAAGTTATCTCTTGATAAAGCCAAAGATCGGGTTGATAGTCTGATAACTGAGTACAATCATAGTTTATTAAGAAATAATTTCCTTTTTATTCCAAAAACTATCGTGAACTTTGACTATTCATATTGTAAAATCGGGAATTTTCACGTAAGAAAGAAAATACATTTATTAAGTGGTTAATAAATGTAAGAAAATACAGAAAAAAAATACATTTATTAAGTGGTTAATGTATTTTCTTTCTGTATTTTCTTTCTTACGTGAAAATTCCCGATTTTTATTTTGTCACCTGTTGTGTTGTGTTTGTGGAAACACAACACAACAGGTGACAGAATACAAAACAAATAAATACAAACACAGAAAGTTTCATTAAAATACTACAAAAAATAAAATAAAAATACATGTGTTGTGTGGGGTCAAAAGGTCCCTATCTCAGCATTATGCTGCACCAAACCTAAGAAAGGTGCAGCGCTGATTTTCAGACAGGGCCATCGATCGTGATGTCACGAACAACGGGGAGCAAACGTAAACAGGAAGGAATAAGTAGATAGATAATAGATAAAATACGTATTATGTACAATAGATAAATATATTATTAATATAATATTATAATTTAAATATAAATAAGAGGGAAGTTCCGAAAGAAATTAGGAATTTGTTTGTCTGTGGTCTGTGCAATGCGAATCCAGTGGCCATTAGATTTTGAATTATATACAGGATACGTATGTACGTATCGTCCTAATCTGTTTTCAGTGGAGAGTGTGTTAATGGTAGTCTGAGTTTGAGAGAAATGTAAAAGAAAGTAATAAGGATGATAAAATTGTAATGTTCACATTCCCTTATAGCAACAGCTTGCCACAAGCAGAAAATGATCTTAGATATAAGTTAAATATGACTCTGCATACAATATCATGCAATAATAAATTAATTCATTTAATTGATTCTAACAGTGTTGTTAGTAAAACATATTATTTGACCAAAGGTAGATACTACCTTTCTAACTTTTACAAACGACAGATAGCTGTTTCGCTATCTTATTATTTTAGTATAACAGCCAAAAACTTGGCTAACCAAAATGCTTTTTTTGAGCATTGTCCTAAAATTGAAAACCGGACATTGGAAATTATTCCATGTCATTTAAATTACCAGACACGACAATAGAGGAAATCTCTAGCACTAAAAAGTCAAATAATATTTTTTTTAAAACTAAACAAAACAAACAGTTGTTAAATAATAAAAATGTGAAATATACCAACTTGATGCACCAAAATATTGAAGGAATTCGTTGTAAAGAATTGGAACTAGAACTGTACATGAACTCAAATGACATTGACATTATTTGCATTACAGAACATTGGCTGCGAAGCCATGAGGTCATGTTCAGTTTCAGTAATCACCAAGTTGGTAGTTCTTTCTGCAGATTACATGCTATACGTGGTGGCTCATTAATCCTACTTAATAAACAGATAAAATTTAGAGAACGTTTAGATATAGTCCACCTCTCTGTAGAAAGACACATTGAAGTTGCTTGCATAGAGTTGGAGCAATTCATAGTTATAAGCGTTTACAGCCCACCATCTGCCTCATTTGACATTTTTGAAAAAGTTATGGAAGAAATGTTGTTTAAATTATCTAAATCAAATAAATATATTATTACGTGCGGAGATTTTAATGTTAATTTACTAGAAATTAACTCCTTAAATACTAGAATAATTAGTTTATTTCAATCATTTGATTTAAAACCTCAATTTATGGAGCCTACTCGAATAACCGATACTTCGGCCACATGTATAGACAATATCTTTGCCAACATAAAAATTTTAAATAAGAGTTTAATTAGTAATATTAAGTCGGATCATCTTGGACAAATAATTAAAATAGAGGTTCAAACAAAAAAACTTGAAAAAAGAAATATTACTTGTATACCTATGACCAAAGATCGATTGGACAAACTAAAATTGAATTTAACTTCTGTATTTCCATGTTTATATGGTAATTTCAATCCAAATAATTTATACAACACATTTTTTAAGAAATTTAGTGATGTGTTCAATTCAATTTTTACATCGAAATCGATCATGGTCTCTGACGGTAAAAAGTTCAGTGACTGGGAATACATAAAAGCAGGAAGAAATTGTATGATCTTTATGCTGAAAAACAATATAATTTTAATGAGGAGTTTAAAGAACAAGTCAAAAAGTATTCTAAAATTTTTAAAAATGTTTGTCGTGAAGCAAAAGCTCGTCATTTGAGTTCAAAAATTAAAAATAGCCAAGATAAAGTAAAAGCCACTTGGAAAGTAATCAACAGTGAGACTGGAAGAGTCACAACTAAGAACAATAAGTTTAATTTGAAAATTGACAATGCCACCGTCAATCAGGATAGTGATGTAGCTAATGCGTTCGAAAACTTTTTTACCGACATTCCAGTCTCTACCACAAAATCCTTAAACTCCTCTCCCATAGAAGCAGAGTCATTGTTAAAAGAAAACTTAACAGAATGTAAAATACAATTCAAATTTGATAATGTAAATAGTGATGACATCATAAAAGCTTTCAAACTCATAAATGTTAAAAAAACCACGGACCTCTGGGGCATCTCTGTTTGCGTTGTGAAATCATTGATTGGCATTATTGCGCCCGAACTAGCTTTAATATTCAACGAGTCAATACACTGACTGTGGTGTGTTCCCTGATTTAATGAAACACAGTAAAATAACTCCACTTTTCAAATCGGGTACATGTTCTGACCCTAGTAATTTTAGACCTATATCAGTACTTCCTACATTTAGTAAAATTTTTGAAAAACTAATTTTAAATCAATTGCAAAGACATTTTAAATTAAATAATTTACTGCATAATAAGCAATTCGGATTTAGTAAGGGTCGCTCAACCACTGATGCTGGTATTGAGTTAATATCGCACATATTTGATGCCTGGGAGGAATCTCATGACGCTTTAGGCGTTTTTTGTGATTTGTCAAAGGCATTTGATTGCGTAGACCATGACACATTGATCAGGAAACTACACCATTATGGTATTAGGGGCGTTGCTCTAGACTTTCTCACTTCCTATTTAAGTGACAGAGTACAAAGAGTTGACGTGTATGGAAAACGGTCTCCGGGGTCTCTGGTTACTATCGGTGTACCGCAGGGATCAATTCTTGGTCCATTTTTGTTCTTAGTATACATTAATGATCTACCCCACCTTGTAAGGGACGATCATGAGGTTGTATTGTTTGCAGATGACACGTCACTTTTATTTAAATTAAAGCGACGACAAATCAATTTTGACAATGTAAACAATGCAATCTCTAAGGTTGTTAAATGGTTCAACGTTAACAACCTCCTACTTAATGAAAATAAAACAAAGTGTATAAGATTTATACTACCCAATGTTACACAAGTTAAAGCAAATATCAAAATCAAAGATGAACAGTTGGCTCTTGTGGACACCACCGTATTCTTAGGTATCACCCTAGATAATAAGCTTCAATGGGGTCCTCATATTGATGGGTTATCGAAGAGACTTAGTTCTGCGGCATATGCAGTCAAAAAGATCCGTCTTTATACAGACGTTGACACAGCTAGACTAGTTTACTTCAGCTACTTCCACAGCATTATGTCGTACGGTATACTGCTGTGGGGGAGTGCTGCTGATATCAATACCATTTTTGTGCT
The DNA here is from genome assembly GCA_958496245.1 of Perizoma flavofasciatum. NCBI lineage: Eukaryota > Metazoa > Arthropoda > Insecta > Lepidoptera > Geometridae > Perizoma > Perizoma flavofasciatum. The sequence continues at coordinate 8,234,576 of OY292434.1, read as the reverse complement.
GCAGAAGAGGGCTGTTCGAGCAATTTATAATATGGGCCCCAGAGAATCACTTCGCGAAAAGTTTAAAGAAATAAATATAATGACATTCCATTGTCAATACATTTATGAAAATCTGATGTATGTTCACAAAAATATTAATTTGTTTAAGAAAAAAAGCGATAATCACAATGTTAATACTAGAAATAAAGATAAACTCGCTGTTGCCACTTGTAGACTCCATAAAGTTGGTAAATCGTTTAAAGGGCACGGTGTACGCTTTTATAACAAACTCCCAAGAGATATACAAAAATTATCAATTAACAAATTTAAAAACGTAATTAAACAAAAGCTTTATAAAAAGGCATACTATAAAATATCTGATTATTTAGATGACAAAAACTCTTGGGATTGAAAATGCTCCAACTCGAACCTATTGTTTTGTAAAAGGATCATTAAAAAGAATAACCAGCCTTGTTTTCTTGCCATTCTTTCCTGGCTTGGTCGCGGAGGAACAGGCACCTAGATAAAAACCGACGTTTCAAAGTGGTCCTTGTGATTTTATTGAATAAATTAATTTTGACTTTGACTTTGACTTTGACTTTGACTTTGACTTTGACTTTGACTTTGACTTTGACTTTGACAAAGTTTTCCCCAGCCAGACGTGCATATAACGAAGGTGAGAAATGTATATTACATTATCATTATTTGAATAGTTGATTGATTTAAATTAGTTTGCGTCAGTTACTTATACACAGCATGATTGTTTCCTAAAAAGCTGGTTCTTGTAAGTTTTTTTGATAACCTGAACTGTTTTCAGAGCAGAGGAAGATCATTCCAGCACCGAGAGGCAGTGAACCTGAAAGAACCACGGAAAGCCATGGACTTATGCTTCGGCGTCTTAAACACATAGGTGCATGCTCTGCTTGGGTATCTATTTTGAGCATGTGCCCAAACAAACTTATTAAATAGATATTTTGGATATTGTTTATGTATAACCCCAAAGAGAAGTACTGCCAGGTGGAGCTTTCTGCGCGCTTCCATTTTAAGAAGATTAGATGAATTTAGGTAAGGAGTGATATGTGATCGTGGTGGGACATGAAAACAAAAACGCGCACATGCATTTTGTACACGTTGGATCAGCTTTATGGTTCTTGTTAGCAGACAAGGACCATAAACAACATCACAGTAATTGAGTTTGGACAAAATTAGGGACTCGCAAAGATTTATTCTACTGTACTACTGCACTATCGGTGAAGGCACCGACTAAGTTTCGACCCATTCGCGTCGCGCCGTGCACTCACGCACGGCGTGACGCGGAAGGAGAAAGTCGCAACCACTCACCCTGATGAAGACTCTCGGAATGAGTCAAAACTTAGTCGGTGCCTTCACCAATAGTGCAGTACGTGAAAATTCCCGATTTTACAATATAAGTAATTTCCTTTTTTTATTTAAAGTTATTTTTCTAATCGACAAAACGTTGCCCTCACAAAACAATTCTACAGTGTTTATTCTCCATTTTGTAAATTCGCTTCAAATCACTGAAGAGGAAAATTAAGGGATAATGCTGACGCCTCGGCCAGCGTAAGATTTGGTTTAGTGTTGTAATGAGTCACCCCATAAATATAAGTAGAAATAACAATAAAATAAAACGTTTCCGGTTTTCATAAAGAGACGCCGAGTCGTTGGCTTTTACGCGAGGGTCGAACATTAACGTAATGTAATTACATAGGTACGTATATGTTCATAAACCTATTAATATAGCGTATAAGATACCAGAAATTGCTCGAAGCGTTTTAACTCTCCTTAATTAGCTTATTAAGCTTTTGACTTAATTTTCAAAGCGCTACAAGCAAAATTGATTTGTTATTCTTTATACTATACTTTAACATTGATTCTATTAAAACAGTCAAAATCGAATGAAACTATGTAGACACACTAAATCGACATATACTTACTAAAAAAATAAGTCTGTTAAAAAACGTATTCATATAAAATATATAACATAGTTAGTAGGTACTCCTACCTACTAAATTTTTATTAAGTTGTAGTTTATGTAATAAGCTATAGAATAATACAACTACTATAAAAACAGTCTAAACTATCAACATAATATTAAACAAGGAAATAGGTAAGACTGTTTTCTACCTGTAGTAATAAGAGGTGGTTTAGTTTTTGATTTGATATTTGATTTGATTAATAAAATTAGTAGGGCATAGGTTTTTCATACTGTGTGGTTTATCAAACAAAAATAATGGATAGTTTGATGAAATCGTGGTCATTACTTAAATGAGATATAATGATATGTCACCCACGAAGAGCAGCAGCTATAAAAATGAAGACTAAAGTGACGTTAGTCTGTGGTATGATTTCAATAAGATAAAATGTCGTTTTTTCTACATATCACAATTTTTCTTTCCTTCCAAGCTTTCTCCTGACTGATTACGTTTTAAGTCCGAGTTCGGAGTTTTTCAGAACTCAAGCCTTAGTATAATAATTTTTTGAAAGCCCCAACGTATATTTGCATCATCGATTGCAGTACTCCCTGTGGCTTGTAGCGATTACTCCAATAAGCCGTTTCAGAGATAAATGGCAACAAATAAACACACAAACGAACAACCTCTCAGGGCAAACGCACAATCGGGTTTCCGTCGGTGCGGGTAATAAACAGCACTAATCTAATAATTTTATTTATACTTCTGTGGGGAACTAAGGTCTGACGTCATTTGGGTGTATTGTGCATTATCCTCCTTCTAAACCTGACCCCAACCAGCTTTTCTTTTCTTTTTTTTTCTTTGGAAAAGTAGAGAAGGACTAAGGGTTGATGACAGCAGTGTTCCAGTATCTCTGACCTCGTGGGAGTTGTTGATGATGGAAAGCTCGGACAGGCAGTGATTAAGCAGATAATCATTTCGTATTAGTTAACATTTAAGTAGGTTAATACATTATTATTATTTTTAACTACCTTCGATGGAACATGTTGCTATCCTATGCAGGCTGTTCATACTTTGTTTGTTTCTTAAGTTATTTTTAGAGAAAACCTTTACTTGGCATCCTGTTTATAGAAGTTTATCTTTTAGTTACATCTGCTGTTAGTTTTCTTAAATAGTTATTAAACAAAAATTCAAATTCTACCTAAAAACTTTTAAATAAACATAGTTTATGTCAGACTCATAAGGAAAAACATTAAATAAATAAACTTGTTTTGTAAATAAACTTGACAAAAAAAATTCTGCTGTATTTTTTGCATACCTAATTTGTCCAATGTGGTACTTTCCTTTAAAGATAAAATATAGGCCAAAATTATCTAAATTTAACACATCACGGTAAGGCTTTTTTGCTGTCCAGTTAATTGAACAAAAATTTATAAAATTCCAGGTCCATGTAATTTAAGAAAGTCTAATTCTCTTAACTCCGTAATCAAGTTGGGAAAGTTTACGACTTTCGCGCCGGCTAATGAACGGAGCAAGTCGCGGCGACTCGCGACGTGTCTCAAATTACACATTCAGCGAGCGACAGTGTGATTGCTGTTTATTTAGTAGCTGCTAGGGATGACACGGGAATAATAACTGCTTTCTGGATATCCAAAACTTTGTTTCAGTATTTAGTTTCATATGATTTTTTGCCGATTGCAAATGTAAAATAATAGGTGGCTGAATTTTTTATGATATATTTAAACTCATAACTTCATTTACTTCACATTTTCAAATAAATCCATTCACCCAATCCAAACTATTGAAATAAACAAATCAAACACGCTCACTACTGTATTCCCCATAGATATATACTCAGTGTGTAGATCTTTGGGGATATCAAGTAGGGGCTACCCCCTACTTGATATCCCCAAAGACAACACTCACAGGCACATCTTAACTATATATTTGGCATAAATATAAAGACACGTGTTGCAAGTAGGTAGCGTTCCACGTGACAGGTTGCAAGCCCATCAAATATTCCAATTTTAAAACTAAGTAACTATACTAGTATTAGAACTTACCATTTCATTATTGGAGAAGTATTGTAACATTCATAACCTGAATATCATCGTAGATCAAAAAGGTAACAAAATCATAATTTTAAGTGCAAGTGTAGGAAATACTTTTATAACGATATAACTTAATCGGGCTATGGTAACTGTATTATCATACTGAGGAAATTGAGGGATCATATCCAGAATTCAACTAACTTAGGCATACTACGAGAGTAACCAATGTAATTAGGAATGAACTGTGGGACTAATGGAACACCAACTCCAGATCTGCAAGTATGGACTGCATGCATGAAGTCAATCTGTAAGTCCTTCGCTACCGCCTCCTTAGCCTAGTAATAGTTGCAGATGATACTGAATTATTCAGATTGTATTATTCAGATAGTAGTAATAATGACAATAATAGTAAAGATATTGAGGTTCCTGACGAAACCACGCTGATGAACGAGAGGCACTCCAAATATAAACTTCGTCATATACATTAAACAATAGTGAACACCTAAAACTTAATTAATAATATATCTGTTAAGGCAACAGGATAATAAACAAACAATATCACTAGTCTCAAGAGCCTTTACCGAGCGATTAATTTATAGTATTGCAGTTGACCTTTTGTCTATAGTAGTCGTATACCTAGAAATGTGTAAACAAAGTACTCTACCGACTGAGAGGGCAATATGATCGGCCAATAACAAAGCCAAGCTAGCAGACCCCCAGTGTTCTCTGATTTCTACCTCATTCATACAATTTGTGGAAAATCGAGGTTCAGCTTACATTAGCCACTACGCTACTGCCTGAGGCATTCTAATACAGGGTGAAGGTATCTTGGAAGAAAACTTATGTATTAATACACATGGGAGTTGTTTGTTTGCTAAACAATACTGTACGTTTCTTTTAAATTGAATCTGAAGTATAATGAAAATTGCTTTGTCGGTTTCCAACCGATATCAGTTCAAATTAAATAACTTTACAGAATTATTTTAGAGGGATAAAGTATTTTCTTGAGATTTGACTTGAATTGAAGAAGAGTTTTATAACATTGTAAAATTCTTTTTTATACTAAGTCCTGAAAATCTTCTTGTTTCTTGCACTTGTTAAGTAACATGACCGCTTTGACTTTGTAGTCCAGGAAGGTAGCACGCTTGTTATGGTGCAGTCCAAGACCGTGAAGAGTTGCATGTCCGATTTCCGCCGGAAGTGAACACACGGGCGTTATAAGTACTAACTGAAATAATTTAGTGCCAAAAATGGCCGACTTGGTAAAATTACCGTAATTATCTTGGTATTTTTTTTATTTTAATATTTTGAAAATTCAACCAAATACAGTATTTTTTACCATTGCGTCATTACCTAACATTAGAACAAAAAGCAATAAAATGACATGCCTGTAGAATTGATCAAGCAAAGTGAGCAAATTAACTTGTTTTTTTTAATTAATGGATCTGTATTTGTATGCGGACAATCGTAATGATCCATAATGCATGTATGATCTATACCTGCATTATGGATCATTACGATTGTCCAAAAATCACTTTTACAATAACACTGAAAAAGCAACTGAAGGTGTTTTTTTTATAAAAGATGTGAGTGCAGCTCAAACATTTTTTATCAAAGGTGCTGGAAATCCATTCAGCCATTATTTACCTTCCTGCGTACATAAATAATATTGTTATAAAAGAGTTTTATTACTTTTCGCGTATTTCACGATAAAGAAATATCTTAAACATTGTTCAAGCGCAACAATTCCGCAAAAACATAAAATATAAGCAAGTCTTTTCTAAATTATAAAAGTTACGTACACGTCTCCCGGTTGGCTTTGTAAAAAACTGTAGGCAACAACTTTCCAAAACTTCTGAATAAGTGTAGAAAAGGTATGTGAAGTTGGGCTTATTTGCTGCCACCGTAGGATCATGTTCTCTGAATACCAAGCAGGAGCGCTCCTCCACGAGCTGATGGCCTTTGAGCACTAAGCTCACCAACCTTTTAGGACCTGAGTTACAACAACATCCATGGATTTTTCTCAGAGTATTCAATGTTAGACTACAGATTTTTTTGTTTTTCTAAAAAGGACAATTTTCAGCTTATATTGATTATATTATTTCATAATATTGATTGTTTTGAACTTACAAAAGATTAACAGAATGTCAACAATATATATTACAAAGAATTACAATATTACAAAAAATAGTAGCTAAGTACTTACTCATTGAAAAATAATCAAAAACGAATGGGATAGCACCCTCGTTCCAGTGACAAGGCCAATTTGGCGGGAGGTCGTTCCTTGTAACTAAAATAAATAAACTTCAGTGTAATAACGATCTGAATGCTCTTAATGTTTTCTCAAATAATTGTTTTAGACAAACCATTGTTCCAATCGCAAGATTGTGAAATAATTATGTTTAAATTGCAAAGTAAAACAGATAAATTTATGTTCCAATTTCCGTAGCGGCGATATTTGGGCTTTATATTTAAACTCGACATTCTGAATTCGCAAATCTTATCGATATTGTTTATTTTTACCGTAAAATAATGTCGACGGCAACATTTTTACAGTCCGCTATTGATCGAATTTTATGGCTTAGCTTTATCTTAAATAACGGTTGAAGAGCATGGTTGGAACGGGGCGATTGGTCGTCAACTGGATTGATGCAGCGAGCTCGCCACTTTGAATGTTAGTGGACACTTTCAAAAGGATCTTCAAAAGGATGCATCATTCACGTCGAATGATTGCAGCTTACTCGCAACAAGGACGTTCCTAAGCACCGCGCTGCAAATACGTTTGCAATTCGCTAGTAGTCTTCAGGCGTCAAGCCAGGAGGACAATGTATTATGTACAATTCTGTGATGCCCTACATTGCACCACGCCTAGGCCGTGACAGTATTTTTTTCATTCTTTAAATTAGTTATGATGAAGGCAGAAAATTGAATTAATTATGGTGTACTAGGCTCTGCCTACGGCTTCACCCGCGTGGTACCCGGATTTAAAGTAGCCTATGTTATTCTGATGCTATAATTACTGTAAAGTTTTATCAAAATCGGTTTAGTAGTTTTTGCATGAAAGAGTATCAAATACCCATACTCACAAATTTTCGCCTTTATAATAGTAGAAGGATGTACATATATTATTCTATTTACTTCAGACTTTGGCAAGAGCTTTGGAATCTTCTACAACTTACCTAAAATTTCAGTAAGATAGTACCTCTATAGTACTCATTCCTATTCTTTTCGTATAGGTCAAACTAGTGTTATACAACTTTCGACAAAGAAATTTCTTGAGATTCGATTAAATGGTACCGCAGGACTTTTGCTTCGGAGTTATTTGAGAAAAGTGGTAGCTATTTCGAAGTTTTGCACTAAGGCACTGGACAAATCAGTGTCGCTGTATATTAGCGTACAATGTACAAGCTCTATCTGTTGCAACTGGGCTGGATGCTATTCGAAGTCGGGAGAATTTAGGTAGATACCTGCGAGGTACCTATGTTTGTCTATTTTTGTCTCGTAGAATTGAAGCACTGAAGTTTCAAAATAGTTTGCATCTGTGTACCAATGCTTTAAACAGCACCAAGTTTCGTGTTAGTGATGTCATTGTTAGAGATAAAGTACTGCATGATACCATATTTCTGTGCTGCAGTTGCGCATAGAAATATGGAATATGCTCTTTCATTATAATAAAATCGCAGAATGGGTTTTGAGATAGTGTAAATATCGTGCAAATTGGTGCGCGAAGAAGTTCTATTTCCAATTAATAATTGTCTGCCAAACTTATTTCGACCATTTGCATTAACTCATACTGTTGGAAAAATAGCCGTCTTTTTTCTTATAGACTGTAAAAAAGGGATGGCGGTATATTTACTGCTTTGATAGCAGTATACTTATCTAAGTTTTATTAATATAAAGCAACACAAGATTGCTACTAATTTGACAAAACCACTTTTTAGTTTTGAATTAAGCAATTATGTGGATTCATAAGCCAAATTGAATAACGAATACATAACTTTAGTCGTTTTATATCACAAAAAACAGCTTTTAAATTTACCAAAAGACAGTTTAAGAAAGATTTATCAAACAAATCCCCTTTAGAACTCAAATCTAAGCAGCAGAGAGATGCGATTATTCCGCCGTTGGCTTAACGAATTGCAGTTTAGAAAGCTCTTAACATTGTTAGCATCTGGATGGGGGAGAGAAAGTTAACAGGGGCTATTTAACTACCTTAATGCCGAAATTGATCCGCTTTTATCAAGATTTTAGATATAAATTTGACATTCATTAATGATATGTATATCATACATATGTAAATGATGCTGTGTGAAAAATGTCCAGCATTATTTATTTATTCTTATTTTATAAATGCCTAAAGGCATAATAGGAAAAGGCTTCCAAGTATTATAATTGAGTAATAAACATGTTTTTTGAAATAAAATAACTATTGGTTGTTGAATATCACAAAAAATAACTTTATCAGAATATTGAATATTGAATTCGGTTGTGTAAAAATATATTCAACAACGGAATTTAATTTCTAAGCCCCGATTACTCTGGTACATTTATCAAGTCCGACTAAAACAAAGGAAAACTGATCACAACAGTATCAGCGTCAACAATCCTACTAATATATAAACGTGAATGTTTGTTACTCTATCACGCATAAACTACTGAACGTATTTTGATAAAACTTTAAAGTAATATAGCTTATAGTACATCAGAATAACACATAGGCTACTTTTTATTCGGGTACCATGCGGGCGAAGCCGTGGGCAGAAGCTAGTGAATAATAAGAAGGCCCGCTAGACTCGAAACTAATATTTGCAGGTCATACAAACATTTGTCCCGCGGCGAGAATCCTACTCGCACCTCTTGCGTCACAGCTGGCTACTCGCCCAACGCGCCATCGAGGTTGTCAGTCAAATATTACATGTCAAAAGCTGAAAACTCGATATCCTTCCTACTTAATATTACAAACATGAAAGTTTGTGAGGATGCATGTTTGTTACTCCTTCACGCAATAACTACGGAACCTACAGATTTTGATAAAACTTCACAGTAATATAGCTTATACATCAGAATAACACATAGGCTACTTTTTATCCGGGTACCATACGGGCGAAGCCGTGGGCAGAAGCTAGTTGTATATACATTGGTTGTCAGCAAACAAGTAGAGGTAGATCCCGTCAATCAATTAGTTATTATTGATTGACGGTCCATAACAAAATAAAGGCCTACAAAAAAAAAAGAAAGAATTTGGAACACCTAATTATACGTACCAGTTATAAAATGTTACTGAGCTACCAGTGGTAGCTACCCATGGTAGCTCAGTAACATATTATATGCAAATAATCTTAATTCTGTTTCACCTTGTTAATTTATACATAACTAGCTGTTGCCAGCGGGTTTGTACTCGTGCAATCGTGTTTAAAAAAACATACTCCCATATACATTTTCACCCCCATTTCCTCTCCTCCTAAAATGTGAAAATCCAAAAACCCTGAAACACATCACTATTTATTTTATGATGAGAAGCTACAATTCCAATTTTCAAATTTAACTACTTTTAAAAAACCGATACTCCCATACAAACTTTCAGCCTCCATTCCCCATTCATTTCCTTATTAAAAGGAAATTTTCAAAAATCCTTTCTTAGCAAATTTTACGTTATAAAATAAACCTATGTTCCAAATTTCAGCAGATTACAGATAAACACAGTTGCTCTTCTCACGGTTAATACACAGGTAAATTGTTTGTTTTGTTTATTATCCAACTATGCTCAGATCAACTTCAAGACTCCACTCAAAGTTACGAACGAACTTAAAGTTATACCATTCAACTGGTACATTGGTTCGAACCACGTTTGTGAAATAACAGTAAGAAATAATATTACGATGATTAGAAGCTCCGTTCGAGGCGTAAATGCAGCGGGCGCGTAGCCAGCTCCGGGTGAATTACTTTATTATTTCACACCGATCTCGAAATGAGACGATATTCCAGTGCAAACCCCCATAATATTACAATGCCCAGGCAATGTAATAATCCTACTAATATTATAAACGCGAAAGTTTGTGAGGATGGATGTTTGTTACTCTTTCACACAAAAACTACTGAACGGATTTTGATGAAACTTTACAGTAATATAGCTTATACATCAGAATAACACATAGGCTACTTTATATCTGGGTACCACGCGGGCGAAGCCATGGATATAAGCTAGTATGATAAAAACTAGTTTCTGTTACCACCCGCAGAAAGATTGATTCGTATGGAAATTACATTAATAGCTTGTAAAATGTCACGTGACTGCTGCCAAGTATTTCCTTGACACCGTGAAAGGAAAAAAAAATTCGTCATTTTCACACACCATCATCTAGCCCCAAAGTAAGCAGAGCATGTGTTATGGGAATTACATGACTGATATACCTACTACTTATATATTTTTTGTAAGTATTAGCAGATCATACAAACATTTATCACGCGGCGGGAATTGAACCCGCAACCTCAGTCGCAGGCGGGCCTTCGCCCAATGCGCCACAGAGGTCGTCCATAGCTCATCGTGAGGTACAATTTGTTTAGAATCCCTGGAGCTAGGGAGCCCTGTAGTAGTTTTATAACGGTTTACGTTTTAAGATCATTTATTTCTCAAAAAGATTTACAATATTAATCGCTTACTGAGAAATCACAATATTCTTATACTACTTAACAAGGAGGTACTAAGATGCATTTTAGATGCAGTGAGAGCAACATGCATGGCTAGGTAAGTATAAATAGGTAAGGGACCTACCTACACAAACAGATAAAATATTATTTAAAAAAATACAGAACCAAACCTATCATTCAATTTACATGTAAGTTAAGAAAAACATTGTGGGTCGTGAGAAAAAACAGCTGATAATATGTTTTTTATGGGTCTTTAAAATTATTTAAATTTAAATTAATATAATATGCGTAGGATTAAAAAATACTCCTGCAGTATTTGTAGTTCATATTTTTTTACGCAATATGTAATGAAATTACAATACATCGGAAAACAACTGACTTCTGAACTATTTATGGAGTTGTAAAAAGACAACTCTTTAGTTGCAACTCGTAAAGTCCCTTTTTTAATTATACTTTAATCACCATAACATCTTGATCGAACTTCAGTTAAAATAAACCAAAATACATTTTCCCATATACCTTATTCAGAAATTCACGCCTCATACACTTAGACAATTTTCGAAGAACTGTCTCACATATTTTGTTTGGTTACAATGCCTCAGTGGCGTCCCGCTTTTCACTAAGCTCTATTGTTTGGAAAATTCAAGAACTTAATCTTCCAAGCATTTTATGTAGGTGAGGTCTTATCCGAGATCTTAATGCTCACAAATTCGTGGGATATCTGATGTAAAGAACATTGTGAACAGTGTTTAGATTATCACATAAAGAGTGGTGATTCCTTCTTATTTTTAGTTTTATTTTTAAAAAGCTTCTGCCCACGGCTTTGCTCGCACGGAATCTTTAATAAAAGTTGTAAACTTGTTATTCCAATAAAGGATGTTTCAAACTTCATCGAATCCGTTCATCATAAATAATTATCGGCTATAAATATCCAGACATCATGTAATTCAACACGCTTATATTCACATCATACCTGCAACACACCTGCTCAATCATATTATATAAACATAATATAAAAAACATATAATTTTATAATGTGAGATCATAAATACTATAAATATGTATATTCTACAACTATGTAGTAAATAAAGTAGGTAGATACAAAAAATACAGATGAAACAGCTAGCCATCTAAATACCGTTGGAAACGATCTTTGGATAGGTCAACTGATCCAGATCATTACCTGACGGAAGCGTTCCGAAAATGCTGGCTGCATTACTACGCTGAATGGCAATGCTAATGCGTCACCCCAGATAAGAGCTAGCTAGTGGTGACACGTTGCTCCGACCAGTCGCCCTGAAAGTGAATACGCGAATGGCCCCGGTTCCCCACGGATCCTGAGTAAACTATTACTTTTTCTATCTACCAATAAATAAGTAGATAATATTGTACTATCGCTACTATAGCTGTTTCATTAGAATTAACAGGTCTTTGATCTTTGGTTAACCTCTAGTTTAAGAATGTGCTTATTAGACAGCCAATTAATAATTATGGAATTCGTTGTGAGCTCGAATAGATTCAATTAGCATTTAGACATAAATCAAGTTTGATACTCATACCTTTTGTTGCTGCATGTTACGACATCACATTAGTAGTTTTCTCACCAACTAGGCTAGCCTGACTGAAAGCTAACTTAAGCTGTCTGCTGAGAGCCATGCTGGCTTAGTGGGCGGTACACCGACTTCCGATCCGGAGGTCGTGAGTTCGAGCCCGGTAGCGCAACAATGGCGTTTTTCATTTGAAAAATTGATGTGCGCATTAACACGTTCTCAAAATCATGAAGGAAAACGTGAGAACATGAAAAAATGCCCTAGAACCAAAAAAAATCTAAGGCATTTACGAACGGTTAGTGGCAATGGGCTATACAACCTGTCACGTGGAATGCTAACTATTTGCAAAACGCGAGCATGGGCGAATTGCCTCGAACTCCCTATTTGGTATCATCAAAGATCTACCCACTGATTATGTATCTGAGGATGTTCATCATGGGGAATGCAGTAGTGTTTATGTCTGCAGAAGTACCGATAAAATTACAGGCACAACTTTTGTCTTTATCGTAAACAACGCACCAGTTTTCTCTGTTGTTGCAGCTTTAAATTATGCTATGGTAACCGCTTACGGATGGGCTGCCGGATGTTAACGTGAATGAAATCGAGATGGCTCTTAGGCAACTTAAAAACGGAAAAGCCCCCGGTGATGACGGAATTACATCTGAGCTTCTGAAGGCAGGAGGAGTCCCAGTGTTAAGGGAACTGAAGAAGCTCTTCAACTCTGTCATTTACCGTGGGAGAACTCCGGAGGCGTGGAACAGGAGTATTGTTATCCTTTTCTTCAAGAAAGGAGACAAAACACTTTTAAAGAACTATATGCCCATCTCACTCCTGAGCCACGTCTACAAGTTGTTTTCTAGAGTCATCACGAATCGTCTCACAAGAAGATTCGATGAGTTTCAGCCTCTGGAACAGGCCGGGTTTCGAAGCGGCTATAGTACCGTGGACCACATCCATACAGTGCGGCAGATTATACAGAAGTCCGAGGAGTATAATCGGCCCCTGTGCTTAGCATTTGTGGACTACGAAAAAGCCTTCGACTCCATCGAAACCTGGGCTGTTTTGGAATCCCTGCAGCGATGCCAAGTGGACTATCGTTACATCGAAGTGTTGAGATGTCTGTACGAAACCGCGACCATGAGTGTTCAAGTACAGAACCAGCAGTCTAATCCCATCCAATTGCGCAGAGGAGTGAGACAGGGAGATGTCATATCTCCAAAACTGTTCACTAACGCATTGGAGGATCTGTTTAAGACGCTGGACTGGAAAAATATGGGCATCAACATAAATGGCGAGTAAATCTCACACTTGCGATTTGCGGATGACATAGTCCTGATGGCGGAGTCGCTGCAGGAGCTGCAGGGCATGCTATATGGCCTAGCTGACTCTTCTCAACGAATTGGTCTCCGGATGAACATGGATAAAACTAAAATTATGTTCAATGGGAACATAGACCCGGAGCCAATCGTCGTACAAGGCCATCCACTTGAAGTTGTTCAAGAATATGTCTACCTCGGGCAAATTTTGCAATTGGGTAGACACAACTTCGAGAAGGAGGCCAAGAGAAGGATCCAGCTGGGTTGGGCAGCGTTCGGGAAACTACGTCGAATCTTCTCGTCACCCATACCATAATGCCTGAAGATTGTGGTATGGGTATCTTCAATCAGTGCGTCCTACCCGTGATGACCTACGGTGCCGAGACGTGGACACTCACAGTTGGGCTAATCCACCAGTTCAAGGTCGCACAGCGAGCTATGGAACGAGCTATGCTCGGGGTTTCTCTGAAGGATAAAATCCGTAACGAGATTATCCGACAGAGAACGAGAGTCATCGACATAGCTCAGAGGATTAGTAAGCTGAAGTGGCAATGGGCTGGTCATATATGCCGAAGAACCGATAACCGTTGGGATAAACGAGTTCTTGAGTGGAGACCGCGTCTGGGTAAACGTAGTGTGGGGCGCCCCCCGGCTAGGTGGAGCGATGACTTAAGGAAGGCAGCGGCAGTAAGTGGATGATAAGAGCCGAACACCGGGCTCAGTGGCGCGTATTGGGAGAGGCCTATGTCCAGCAGTGGACTGATGTGGGCTGATGATGATGATGATGATGAATCGCTTCTTGTGGGTTGTATGTTCTCACTGACTCCCTATAACAAAAAAATAACAAATTTTCAAATTAAAGACATGCCTACTCGTTTTCCGTTTGAGTCGCAAGGCCATCTTTAGGCTGATTAAGTTCAACTCACTTAACAAAGTGAGTTGAACTTAATCCCAAATCGTTTTAAAGCTGAAATCTTATCCTATCAAGCTAGTGCTATTAGGTGGACTGAAGACTCCTCTTACCGTATTTTCAGGCTACTAGCCAGAAGAATGACGAAGGGTCTGGAGTTTAAAAATATTCGATAAGTACTAAATTATGGTGCCAAATAATTCAATACAAAAACAGAGAAAGCCAAGTAAATTAAAAATCTCATCACCTATTGCTCCTTTTTTACCTGTAGTATTAAAACCTAAGAATCAATCTTAAGGTCATACTAAACGACAGAGCATGACAAAAGTTACGCTATTTTACATTTCATCATATTATATTGTATGTAGCCTACCCTAGTAGAGTTAAAACCTATCTAAGAAGCACCCTTAAATTCATGCAAAACGATTGCAAAAAAACCCCATTACAGTCAGTTTAACTGGTTTGGAAAATTATCAAACAAGCATAAGAACAAAATAACCTCTCATACCTTGCATCGCGGGTAAAAATTATAAAAAAAAGAAACATAAAAAGTGATAAGACGGCGTCAGTATTACGGTTTGTTCGTACCCTTGTCCACTAGTCCTGGCTATCGTCATGCTTCACCCCATTAGGACAGCCTCTTGCATCGTTTGAAGTACACTCGATTCCTGACAAACTTGGATTTTTACGCGCTTGTGACTACACAGAGAGCTCTTATGTCTTGTATACTGGCTCAAGGGACTTTTGTATTTTTGGCTACATAACAGGCGTATGAATTTAAGAGATCATTATGGAACATTGTTGTTATCTGATGTAATGATTGAAAGCTCTTGTACATGTTTTGATGTTTCAGTCTATATATTTGGCATAATAACGGGTAAATTGTGTTAGTAATAAAATGAATTACAAAATTATAGTAATCGGGCTGACAAGGCAAGGGACATTGCTGTCATAAGTAGACGAGCGTTATAACCACATGTCACTACATGGTAACCAAAATATGTATAAGAACCCGAAGAGCTGATTCAGCACATGAAGGTTTAATTACCTGTTCGGTGTTAGCAAGTTTTCATGAATAGAATGATGAATTTTACAAAATATTTTGCAGTCAATCTTAAATTATTTGTGATTTTTCTATTTTGCCAACCGTAAGACTAATATTACTTATTTAATATAAACAACCATAATATTTGACATAAAGTACTGTACTTAGAACAGCTTTATTAGATTGTTACTATCATTTTGTGGCATGAAAGTGGCTGATTTTGGAAAGTAGTAGAACAAAAGAAGTAACATACTCGTAGTATGTGTAGATTAATTAACTTTCAGGATAGTATACATTTTATAAGATACCCTGTATGTATAGGGCGCTGCACTAGATAATGGAATACGTGACTCAGGGTTTTTGCATTTTGTGAAATGTTACTTCAGTAACCACGAACCCAAGGGCGCATTGCATGAAGGCCATTCCTTCGTCATGGCATTCCTTGGTCCTCTTATGGACTTCTAGAAGCTGTTTGTAATGATCATACTAATCTAAATGTATTCCCCTTTGTTACTAGTATTTGACTATAATCCAAATGCCGTAATTAACTGAAACAGTCTTTCTGAGCAAGCAATTTCATATTTAGGAATTTCAGTTAATTTTGCAGATGTTTGTAGCATTTGCTGCAGTTTATTAATGTTAATATTTAATTGGGTTAGGGCTTTACTTATTGTTTATTACGTACATTACAATATGTTTTTAAGTCTGTTTGAGGGGTAATTACGTAAGCAAACAGCTTAAAATTGGTGTAGTGGTGAGTTTTTTTATGTCTTTGAACATAAATTGATTTTTAACACGTATTTAGTTCTCGTGCTTTGTAGAGCCATGTTGGCCTGTACTTAAACTTTCAATCTGAAGGTATGTTCGAACCCGGTCGTACACCACTGTTTTTTTTAATTTATTTGCGCCTAACACGTGCTCAAAACGTTGAAGGAAAACATCGTGAGAAAACCAGCATGCCTAAGAACCTAAATTCGAAGTCATGTGACATAGGTTAGTGTTCCAATAAAGCGGCGATGGGCTTGCAACCTGTCACGTGGAATGCTAACTGTTCGCAAAACGCAGACATGTGCCAAATATAATGTTTAGACGTGTCTCTGACTACCCCCTACTTGGTATCTTCACAGATCTACGTACTGAATATGGATCTGAGAATATTCATCTTTTTTGTAAGTTCTCAACTTGTTGGTAAGGGTAACCTCAAGCAACGTCTTTTTTGACGTTCGAACGAATGGTTGAGCAACTTTGAGTACTTTGATGTAATTTCGCATATACAAAAGCATCAAGTCATGTAGTAAATTAAATTTGCGAGTTACTTAAGGGCTTCTCCCGAAATAAATGGCATTTTTTTAAATCATACGAGAGTAAATAATATCATATTATGTTAAAACAAAGCTGGTAATACCTTTCTTGCTGCTGAAGAAATAACAAAGAAATCAAATGACAACTTTTATTTTCTAATTAAATACGCAAAAATAGACAATGCATAAACCTGTACAAGAAATTATACATTTGATGTATAAACAATTCATAAAAACAAGTTATTATTTTATAAACAGTCAATTAAATTACGTTAGTGATCAGAAAAATAACATAATTGAAATTGGTAGTGCCATATTTTATCACAAAATCTACAATCACTGCGTGTTACCACGCACTGATTGTAGATTTTCGTCTTTAGGCAGTCTATTTCTCACTCTTGATTTTTATAACAGAGTATCTATATCTTATTCCGCTTGCATTGTGTCGTGAACAAAGTAATTTTTACACTATCTGTACACCATCAGCTCTATTTTTCCGAATAAACGGATGTTGCTTTAGTGAAGATGATGGTGTTATATAATCCTGTGAATGTGGGGAACCGAGACCCTTCGCATATTCAAAATTCTTTCGGAGCAACTGCGCGACGCGTTATCAGAGAGCTGAATCTTAACTGGATTAATACATTAGCATTACCATTTAGCGTGGCAAAGCAACTAACATTTTGGGAACTAAAAATGTTTTTAATGTATAAATATACATTTTACTTTCGGAACCTTTGGATTTATTTGTGTTCTTTATCAAAATAACAGAATCGAGGATTTTTTAATTTTACTGCATGATGCCGAAAGGTAGAGGAATCCGTGGTGAAGGCGTCTGCATACAGCCACTTGAAAGCAACATTAAACCGCCAAAATCAAATAAGGAAAAAGGAATCCAAATTCAAATGAGGCAAATAAAGTAATACTGCCGATACTTGCTTTTAATGCAACATTACCGGTTTTTTTTGTCCCAAATTTAAAACTGATGCTGTGTACGTATATACTATACTTCGCGTGTTTGTTGTTCAAAAGTAATGTAAATTTTTCCCCGCATAATATCAGAGTTCCAATTCTGTCAAAATGCTTAGCAAATATTTCTAGAAGGAATAACGAAACAAACATAAAGAATTTGTTTTGTTGAAGCAGTGAAAAGCGGTGAGCAAGACAAAACAATATTGCATAAGGACCTTCGTTACCTCTTTGAGGCTTCGAGGAACGCTAATGCCACTGAGACTTTGTTTGTCCTTTTGTGAACAAATGTGGAATAATAACTTGAAATGCTTGCTTTTGTTATTAATAATTATATATATAATTTTATGCAGCATTCTTGGAGTGAAGCGCATAGACCGTGTTCGTAACACTGGGTTGCGCTCACGAACACAAATTGCCGATGTAATGACGAAAACCACCAAGCTCAAATGGGACTGGGCTGACCATGTCTGCCGCATGTCGGGCGACCAGTGAGCCAAGTTTACCACGGAGTGGTGTCCTGACACTGCGCGGAGAACTCGCGGCAGACCGAAAATGAGATGGAGAGATGGACTCACAAAGTTCCAAGCAGATTGGCCCATTTTGGCACAGGAAAGGAACAAATGGAAGGAGTGGGGAGAGGCCTTTGCCCAGCAGTGGAACATTGAGGGCTAAAAATAATAATACTTATATGTATTCTGTGGATGTCGCGAAGGAGCATTCTACCCGTCATTAGTGGCCAGTAACAAACCGTAGGTATACGATGCAACTCCAATGTTTCTCAGCCTTATTCTTGGGAAAAATATCCTCATAATGTAGATCCTTAAATCCATTATTAGTACGCAAATCTGTGAGTATACCAAATAGGGCATAGTTAAAGACTCAACCAAATATTATTTGGCACATGTGCGCATTTTGCAAAGCAGTTACCATTCCATGTCAAAAGTTGCAAGCCCCTTATTTGAACTCTTACTTATGGAACATTCCTTCGTTTTTATAATTCTTGGCCATGCCAGTTTCCTCACGATGTTTTCCGTCACTGTTTTTAGCACGTATCAAGTGCACATAAATTTAAAAATTCATTGATGCACTGGGTTTGAACCGTCAATATACAGATCGGAAATAGTACTTCGATTTCCAATCTACTGGAATCAACTAAGTAATATAAACTTCTTTGTTTTTCTTTCACTGTTGCTTTCTAGTTTCATATAAATAAGTTTACGAAGTAAAAAAATACGAAAATGCTGGATATATCGTACTAGTCTAGGTCTGGGTGTTGTGGTGCCACAATAATTGTAGTTTCTGATACTTGACACAGGGGATCCTAGTGTGCGGTCAAGACTATTTTTAAAACTTTTTGTATACCTTTATTTAGTAATTAACCATCAAAACCAGCGCACACATGAATAAACTTATGCGAGTCTTTGATGTATTTTAACTGGTTGTAAAACTTAGTGGAAGGTGGATTGAAAGGCAACCGTGTAGCTAATTACTCTTCTGGTTACTTTGCAAATTTGTACAGGTAAAACAGTCACCGATATAAGTTGCTGAGCAACTCGAGTGTACATAAATACTTGTTCATAATTGTTAACTTATCAGAAAGTTATAACAACTTAGCATTTCTGAAGGATATCTAAGTTTGTGTAGAATATAAGTGGTGTTAGGTATTTTCTTAAAAAACCTAGTCCTAGACCTTAGGCCTTTTATCCTTTTTTTGACAGCAAAAGTGGCAAACAATCTAATTTGTTACGTATACGGCGTACGTAGCAGGCTCGTCCACCGTGAGACCTGCGGAGGTTGAAGAGATTAACGGCACGTTGATACCTGAGCGAGTGCTTGGGATAGCCCAGGTTTTGCCATGGGTGAGTACACCATCTAAAGGTTTTCCTCTAGGTGTGGAAATCTTCCGACTAACCAGCTAACCTTTTCAATGTGAAACGTTATCAAAGTTTCACATTGAACAGGTAAGCTGGTTTTAAGTTTTGACAGACTGGACAGTGGTTAGGGATATTGCTGGTCATTTTTCACAAAGCATCATATAGTCCCAAACTAAGCAGAGCTTGTATGTATGACTGATATACAACTTATATACATTTTTTGTAAATACATACATATAATACATAGAAACACCTAGACCCGAGGCAAATTTTTACGGATGATACAAACATTTGTCTCACGGCGGAAATCGAACCCGCAACCGTCTGCGTCTCAGGCGGGCCTTCACCCACTTAGCCACAGAATTCGTCAAAATGGCCGTCAGATATGGTTTCAAAAACCATATCTGACGGCCATTTTGACGACTTAAGTTGGTCATCTATTTTTGTCAGGGACAATGAATAGGTACTCTAGATAATGTGCATTAGATGAATCTAGTTTAAATATCAGCTTGCGCTTGTTATACCGCTGCATACACCTTAACAAAGTCAAACTTTGTAAAGAACTTTAAAAATCCATCATCGTTTAGTGAGTTTGATTTTATAAGCAAGCGGTAAGAGAATGGAGGGTATCAGTTTAAAATTTTAGTAAATTTGCATTGTAAAATGCTATAAGTATTGATACAGTTCCAAAATCTATTAAATACTGAAAGCATCTCAAGTAGATATGTACATTTAACGGCCTCTGTAGCGCAGTGAGATTCAGAAGGTTGCGGGTTTTATTCCTGCCGTGGGAAAAATGTTTGTTTGATATGATATATCTATATCGGATCTGGGTGTTTCCTTCGTATAATAATGTAAATATGAGCAAAAAAAATGTAGTATATTAGTCATGTAGTTCCCATAACACAAGCTCTGCTTTCTTTGGGGTCAGATCATTCGGTGTGAAAATTGCCAGCATTATATATATTTATTTATTTCTTGTATTGTTTACTGTCTAACACTACGGTTTTTCAGTTATTCTGCTTGGTATTGGTATTGTTGTAACAATGAACAAGTAAACATCATAACTAGTTTTTATATGTGTTGAACAAATAGCAAGAACTGATCCAGGGTGTTCAGATGCTTGCAAAAATAAACACGTTAATGAGATTGCTATACTTTCTAGCCTTTGTTTACTAACACTATCTAGCATGGTTCCTTAAACTCCCCACAACCATCCTAGTATACTTACTCTAATTAAGTCACTTAAACTAATTTGATAGGAGTAAAATTCTTGCCATCTCTTTCTTGCATGCATTATTAGTGAAAGAGAGCGACAGTTTAAATTAAATTTAGTTGGTGTACTAGAGAACCGACGCCAATGGAGTCCATTGTCCTTAACCTTAGTCCTAACACGTTTTTATACCTTATTCATTAATTTTCCGATCAAAAAAATGCCAAATATTATTTAAAAACCCATATAAACGAATATATCTAACAGTTATATTAATTACGTTAAATTATTACTGTAAAAAATCTAATATGAGAGTCAACATCAACAAAACCATTAGAATTTACTGTAATTAAGACTCAAAAACATCGCAATAATTACATGTTGTATGGCGAAAACCACAATTCTTTATTACATTCAGCCTTATATTAAAACCTCAGGCTAAATTAAAATGTGAAACTCGTCCAGTCACGCTCTTGTAAAGTGAAAAAGATAAATGATGGTGAAATGCCCGTTTCGCGTATCACAAAAATAAATTAACCACGAGTTCTCGGTCACAGAATACTGATACAAATGTCTACGCTATACAGGGCCGACAATAACTTAGCTGAGGTTTTAATAAGATCTGTCTTGACTCAATTTAGAGGCAAGAATAACAAGAGCTCGTCTGGGGAATTACTACCACCATACCTATTTATGCCGCCAAGCAATAATGTTCGTATTGCTGTGTTCCGGATTGAAGGGTATGGGTGCCGGTGAAGTTATAGGCACATGAGATACTACATCCGTTATATCTCAGAGTTGGCAACACGCGAGTTGCACCACTGAGGCTTAACGGCCAAGTCTTATACCGATTCAGTTCAGGCAAAGATGACACATCTAGCTTTGCGATTGAGAACGCTATGCAATTGTTATAGCGTTCGCAAAACGGGATTTAACATCTTTGCCTAAATTTAATCACAATAAGACTTGACGGTTAAGATCCTGGTGTTGCGAGCGTCCATATGTTACGGTAACCACTTACCAACATGTGGCCGTATGCTTGTTTGCTACTTAAGTAGTACAAAAAAAATAATACCTCTGCACTGCATTGACCTGCGTTTGCAATCTCACGACAGTTCTTTTCTTGGTTCTATTTCAAACATTGTTAAAGGTGAAACAATTTTTTTATATCAATACTAACACCTGTAGCTTCTATGTGACCAAATAGTGACTTTCAGATTAGTATGAGAGCATTAGTAGAACATCCTGAGTGAAAATAAATAGGTTAAAATTAGTTCTGTGGGTATTCGCCATCTCTACATTTCCAATAAACTACTGAATGACGCCTATGTGTACACATTGTACGTTAATCAATGCAGTTAATGGAGTTGCGAATTAAATTAATAATTTTGTATTGATAACATCGTGAGAAACCGGCATGCTCTAAAATTAAAAACTAAAAGGCCATGTGCCATCAGTTCGTAATCCAAAAAGTGGCGATGGGATTGCAACCTGTCACGTGGAATGCTAACTACTTGCAAAACGCGGGCATATTGTGTCAAATATAATGTTTAAACGTGCCTCTTACTACCCTTTACTTGGTGTCCTCATATATCTACGCACTGAGGATCTGTGGATGTCCATTATGTCCATTATTATGGAATACAGTCGTGAGCGTGTTTGTTTGGTTTTATCCGTTGTACAAATTCATAACTTTTTGTAGTTCTTTCTTTCAATTATACACTACATTTGCGTAGTACAACTAGACTAGCTTTCGTCCACAGTTTTAGCCTCGTGCCCGGTGTTATTTTAGGTAACGAATCTGTATCAAATTTATTTCTGATCGGTTCAGCTTTTATGAAGCCACAAACACCCATACTATGTTTGCATTTATACTATTCGTAATCACAAACTTACTATCGCTATTATAAACGCGAAAGTTTGTGAGGATGGATGTTTGTTACTCTTTCGCGCAAAAATGGATGTTAGTTACACTGAGCGGATTTTGATGAAACTTTACAGTAATATAGCTTACACATCAGAATAACACAAAGGCTACTTTATCCGGATACCACGCAGGCAAAGCCGTGGGCTGTAGCTAGTATTATAGTAAAAGTAGAATAGGGTTAAAAGCAGCCATCAACTTGCTTCATAACGTCAAACGTAATACAATACTGACATTTAAAAACATAATTTTGATTTTTAGACTGAGCCCTCAAAACAATATTTTAGCTATAGCCCGAGCAGTCACTGCTAGAAGTCATTTATCACATGCATCTGTGGCGCGGGAAAAACTTTCATTTCTTCACTAACTCAATGATATTGCGATTTTTCTTACCCTCCGTTGACATTTCCCTTTTTATGGTTGCGAATGGGTTTTTTCGGGTTCATGAATTGGCTCTTGTTAGGGTGACTTTGTCCGTATTAAATGAAAAGCGAAAAAAATCAACTTATAAAAAAATTCTTATATCGTGTATCCAATACGTATTTCAATGTCTCATGGTGACGATAAACCCTATCAAGGAATATTTCTTGAAGCTATACTAATAATAATAATGCTGGGAATTTTCACACGGCATCATCTAGCCCTAACCTAAGTAGAGCTTGTATTATGGGAACTACATGACTGATTCTATACTACTTATATACATTTTTGTAAATACCTATACAAAATTATGAAAAAAAAACCGGATGGTAATTGATTACGCCGTTCCACATTCAATCATCTATTACAGCGTCCCCTAGTGACAAGGCGATAAAATCTATCTAAGACCCATTAACAAAAAGATTAAGCGCATTTATTCGGATGAACCATTTTGGAGATAGGTACATAGTGACAGACAAACAGACATCGACTAACATCACACGCATATACGTCTTCTCGCTTCAACGGGTACAAACAAATTAAACTTCTTGTCTCTCTGAAGACTTTCATGGAAGCCTTTTTTTACCTCTTTGCTTATTTTTAATTAAAAAAAACTTTTTCTTTCTAAAACGTTTGGTGTTTTTAGCTGTCATCACCAGAAAAGGCTTTCTGTTTCAGAGCACCGATTGAAAACAGTTTATTTAACATCATGGTAACTTTGACCTAAAAAAAATTTTTCCCCCGCCAAAATTTTTGTGAGTAGCCTTTAATTACATTCGAGTTTAATAGAAACTACTCTCATACATAAGTAGGTATTCTACATTCAAGTAGAAGCACTTTTCATTAAAAAAAAACATTGACTTACGACATTCAGGATAAAATTGCCCAAATGTATGGAAAAAACTCTTTTTCGGTAAAAACGGGATGTTTTCCATGATTTTTAAGTTTTAATGGTTCCCTATATTTTGGTAGAGTTGCCATGATTACGGAAGGAACTGAACTCTTCGTGAAAAGACAAATAAATCTACCCTCTTTCACAGTCACATTCGAGTAAATCTCGACTCTGACACCTAAAACTAACGATATCCAGATGTTAGCTTTAAGATAGAACCTAGTATCTATAAAAATATACTTTTGAGACTATCATGGTTATGAACATAGCTTTCACAAAAAATATACTTATGACCAAATCATGCTCTAAGTGTGTCTTTTTAACTTTAAGGCGGACTAAAGTGTATTATTTAAGCTCTAGGGACTAGAGTAATTTTTGTTTATTTTAGTCGTTGTGATCAACAAACCTTCATATGATCCTATACAAAGAATCGGCTTTTCGATATTTCATTTTTTAAATCTTTATTATACACAAAAATAAACACTCGCAAAAAGGCATAATTAAATGATATGTACAAAGGCGAGCTCAACCCTAAAAATAGTTTATATTTGAATTTATTTTAAAAAATGGAACTAAATACGATCTACACTGCTGCACTAGCGTCTGCGATCGTTGGATGTATGCGCCAGGGCGTTTATCAACAAGAACAAATAAAAAAGATTGATATTGCCGCGAAATCTTTAATATGTTTACTGTAGTTATGAAATTTTAAATGGCTCTTTTTGTCCCTTGTTGAATAATCTACTAATTTCATTGCGAACGAATCAGTGATCACGGTGCATGGTATTTATTGTCTAGAAATATCATCGGACATAAAATAATGTTTGTCTGCAATAACATTCATTAAGTTAAAAAAATACTCAACGACCTCATGCCAGTTTTCTACTGAAACCTGTCACTTTGCATGATAGGAGCTGTCAAAGTCGATTGCAAGCGGCGCGGCGGTCAAACTCACAAATCATGAGAAATAGCCCGTTTACAGTAAAAACTAGTTTCATCATAATTCCATGCAACAAAAATGACCACTAAAACTAAATCAGAAGGGTTGGTATTTATTCCTAAATAAAATATAAGGTCAAAGCGTCACATGCATTATTGGTCAGGGCTCAGGGGCTGCGTCAATGACTTTTGCATAAATAAATGACTGGCCACAGACCCTTCTCAACCCCAGTCCAAACAAATAGAACAATTATCCATCCCTTTTGCGGTAAGACAGAGTCGTAGTGAGGTATAAATCCATCTATAAAAATCAATTGCCGCATGTATGAAAGATCATCACAAATTGAGAACGTCTCTACCGATTTGGCTGGTTTTTTTGTTTGTATTCGTAATTGCCAGAATTAGGTTTTTGAAATAAAATTTTTGGAACATCCACCGGATAAGTCTGAAATTTGAAAAATCCATGCCAAGTCGGGCCAGGTGCCTAGTTTGTAATAAAAATAGAGTCTGCCGCGGCACACAAAGAGGCTATGTTTTACAATGACGGTATGCACTTTACGTGATGGGACTTCTAAAATATTTTTTTTATTAAAAGGAATTCATTTGTTTTATGCTTTATTCAATAATTTACACACGGAAAATACCTTGCTCTTATGCTAGGATATGGAGAAGGGCAAGCTTAACCCCAACAAGAGTTTTTATTCTGAAAACCTTTGAGAATAGGGAAAGCTGTTAATAGCTTTTCTCAATTTAAATCAACGTTTTTCTTTCTAACTATTCTAGACGCGCTCTCTTCACGCCATCGAACTTTTTTCTTTGCTTCAATGCAAACAGTGACGGTAGCCCCTTTAGCCAGCTACATACCTGGCGGGGGTATTTATTATCGGCACAAAAAGGTAAAATCGCCCGTGAACGACACACGTTTCGCACCAAACCTATTCGTAGGCTCCGTTCGAACCGTCATTAAATATGCCGGTGAAATAACATTAAATATTGAAAAATAATTCGTGAATACGAGTAACAGTGGCCAAGGATCAGATTTTTGTAATATTTATAAATATTTAAGACATTTATTTTGTAAATATGAGAATATTTTTTATTTATTCGATTTGAATTGAACACACAAAATTTACATATTCCTTGCTTAATATATTTCTACTAATATTCATGTTAAAGTTGGGATGATTGGAATCGCCGCAACGGCTGAACTGATTTTGATGAAATTCAGAACAGGTATATCGTTACCTAAAATATAACAAAGGCTATATTTTATCAGGGTGCAAAAAATAAGCCATACCTTAAAAAATGGGGATAATACCTAGGAAATACATTTTTAAAATGTATATAGTATGTATGTCTATGTGTCTGTCTGGTGGTAAAAACAATCATTACAATTTAGCGAGCAGACCTACTTACTAAACTATCAATTTGGTTCAAATAGGAACGAATATAGGATTTGTGGACATTTGTTTTAATCTAAACCAAAATATATTTAGTCCTATGCGTTAGGATTGTAAGAAGAGGTATTTCTATAAAGTACCTAATATCTCGAATATTAGGTACTTTATAGAAATAAAGGTACACACTTTGGCATGCGGTCACAGACTCACAGTTGAATTCGTAATGATCCGTCACGTATGTCCCAAGTATAATTTGATTATACATCGTTTGCGAACTGAACTTTACAAACTTTTAAACAAATTTTGGTTTATCTACGTGCTCCAGCAGCCGCACTGTCACTTTTCATTGGACAGCGGATTATGGTTACATTTTGATAAAAAACCGGTCAAGTGAGAGACAAACTCGCGCACTTAGGGTTTATTTGTTTATGAGTTTAATTTCATTTCATTTCATTTATTCATATCCTTTGACACATTGCGCATTCTTGGACAAGTCAAATTTACAAAATTAGATTTTAGATATTATAATACAATTAAAGAAAAGTTAATTTAGGTACACAAACAAGTAGTAGGTACCTACAAACATAAAAAAGTAACATGTTACACTATACTTACTTACTAAAAAACATTCAAAAAAAACACTAGGTACCTACCTAAGTCATCTGCAATAGCATCGTCAAAATTGTATAAAATAAAATCATAAATTAAAACATAATCAAAACAAACTCACATCATTTTTAAATATTTTTTTATCAGCAAAAGCTTCTTCTAACTTATAATAACTTTTATTAATTAAATGTCCTTTAATATACAATTTAAATGAATTATTTGTCATACTTTTTACATTGTCTGGTATTCTTTTATATAATTTGATTACTGTACAGTGATAACTTAATACTTAAACCTAATAGCCTCTAACATAATATAATAATACTGTTTACTACCGTGGGCAGTATTATTCTGGGTCACAAGCTATATACGGATTACCTGGTAGTAAGCGGTTATCATAACCTACGGACGCGTGTAACGCCAGAGATATCACTTGCCCGCTGCCGATCCTCAGATATAATGGATGAAAACACTCATGTGCGTGTAATTTTACCAGCACAAATACCCATCAAACTGGAACACAGCAATGCAAGCAGAACCGGTCGGTGGCAGAAATAATTATTATTATACGGTCAAAATGATTCAGACTCGTGATAGAGATGGTGTAGACTAAGTAAAAGGATCGTATTGACATCGTTTGAGTAAAGATCCCTAAAAATCTAGGGTTATATTATTTCTGAATAAAAACCATATTATTTGACTTTGTTTTCTTAAGTGGCTTCCCATTTGTCTTTGCCGGAATACTCACATTCTCTCTATACTCTATATAAAGTATATTGTTTAATCCTTCCACTCCTCCTTATCTCAAGAAACGCTTTGAGTTTCAAAATTTCTCCAATTCTCGTTCACTTCGGTCATCAGAAATTATTTATCTTAAGACTCTTGTGCACAGTAGTTATTTCTACCTGTCTGACTGTCTCACCATGCAATTGTAAGACTTTTTCAAAAATATATCCGTCACTATGTCTAGGAGCTGCCAAAGTTTAGTCTGGAAAAGTCCCTACTTGCAGTAATTTGAAATTATACGAAACTTACAGTATTTTCATCTCTTACAACTGGAACAGAATAAACAGAGACAGAACAAAGATCGGCAGAACATGCAAAATTTTGTCCTGCAGCGGGAATCGAACCCAAACCTATTGTGTTGCAGCTAATCGCTTGCCGCGCCACTGAGGTTATCAAAGATGAACGGATAAACGTTAGTTCTAATTTATGTTACGGCAATGTTGATTTCGAAAATGTTTTCCATCACTATGTACTTCAAAAGTATACATTTCGATTGGCTTCTTTCAAAAATCGTACTATACCAACATAGTTGATTTTTTGAAACATACGTGACATTTATAAACTTACCTAATAATAACATTTTATTTTATTTATTTAACAAAATCACACAGCTCTCAATGATAGACAACTGTAACTGATAAAAACTTTTCTCTCAGCCAATTAAGGATTTACATTCGGCATGGCTAGTTTGTTTCAAAGGTCGGTTAATAAAAGTGAATGAAAAAGTACGGGTAGGTGTGTCAGTATACTTCGATGGAAATCTATAAATACTTTACAAAAATAATACATTATATGTAACGCTGCACATTATATTAACGTGTATCACGATGGAGAACATTCGAACTCAAAAAGGTACATAGCTGTAGCATACATTCGAACAAACGTTCGTTTCAAAGACAAAAAATATATTGGTGATTGTATTCTACCAATATTGGACCAATATTAGTACTGACTAATTTTTATCCAGATACCATGCGAACGAAGCCACGGGTGTAGACGAGTAAACTCTCGATATAGAGTTTGAAATCATTGTTCGACTTTGCCCCGTCTTATTAATAACAAGTAACGCTGAACTATTAATGTCAACAGCACTTAGCGACAGAACCGAGAGCGTTAATAGATGTAAATCCTCTGGCAGAAGTCCCCGCCATGGAATGAGTATAAGTTCCTGTTAGTACAGTCAGCGACAGCAGAACATGACGCCCTTTAGAATAAGAAATCCAAATGGGTTGATGCTGTTATCAACCGAGTCCTTCTCCGCTATTTCAAGGAGTTGGGCTGGTTTGGGACAGGTTAAAAGGGATATCATTATATCCCTTTATTATTTGACATTGCAGGTCGTATTGTGCACTCACAATACACCCCAATGTGGGACGGTAATGCTGATCTTAGTTCTCCCACTTAGAATTAGAATTAGAAGCATTCCACAAGATTTGTATCATATAAATATTGTAATATTTTGATTGACCGAGTGTTTTTTTAAATATTTCAGCACTTTGCAAGCCCCACAAAAAAGTAAATCCGCTTTTTTCACAATAATAACTCTGTTCATTGTGAGACATTCATGCAACGAACATTCAGTAGAAATTAAATAAATAAATTAATTAATAAACTGCTACAGACACATGCATAACCCTGATTCACACTAGGATTTCCTGTGTCATGGGTATCAGGAACTACGATAGCCAATGGTACCATAATACTTGACTTGCGTGACTTGGAACAAATATATGTAGAACATGCAAATATTTGTCGAACCCACACCTCTTTGCGTCGCAGTTGGCTTGCCCACTTCGCTACCGAGGATGTCAGATAATACAAGCCTGGGTGACTAGACAAAAACCTCGCGCTTAGTTTTCCATTACACTAACGCAAATTTGATAAAGCTAAGCTTGGCAATAGTCATGTGACATTTCAACAACTTTTGTCATTTTCATACAATTCAATCATTCCGCAGGCATTAACGCCAACAGAAAGTGATATTTGTCTAGACGTTATTCAAAGCAACGAAGAGGCAGTTAACTTCATGCATGGCCAGTAGTAGATTCAGCTTTTCCCGTTGTAAAATATATTCAGCTTCGGAGAGGCAGTCAACTTCATGCATGGGCAGTAGTAGCTTCTGCTTTTTTTAGCTTCGGAGAGGCAGTCAACTTCATGCATGGCCATTTGTAGCTTCAGCTTTTCCCGTTGTAAAATGTTTTCAGCTTCGGAGAGGCAGTCAACTTCATGCATGGCCAGTTGTAGCTTCCGCTTTTCCCTTTGTTAAATGTATTCAGCTTGAATTATTTTCTATGCTTCGTCCTTTCGTTGGTCGTGAAGGATTCCAGAAGATTACCATGATTGGAATTCAATATAATTAGAAATTGATCTGATTAGATCATTTGTATTTGGAATACTCACGTAAAGGAGTCAGTTAGCTCAGTTCGCTGACTATACGAGTACTTTTGTACATTCCACCGAGTATAAGATAAAATCTCAGCTTTGTTCTCGTCTCAAATAATGTATTTGGGACTTGGATAATGTAAACAATCCGTGATTTGAATAAGCCTACAAAACTATAGCGAATTTAAATCGCGGGGAGATTGTTTATTTAGGGTAAAATAACTTAAAAATATGTTTTTACGATAAATATTATAATAATAATAATGCTGTACATTTTCACACAGCATCATCTAACCCCAAAGCAAGCAGAGCTTTTATTAAGGGAACTACATGACTGATATATTACTTACTACGTATATATTTTTTTAATTCTTACATATTCTTCATAGAAAACATCCGGACCCGAGACAAATATTTGCAGATAATACAAGCATTTGTTGCGCGGCGGTAATCGAACCCGCATACTTCTGCATCTCAGGCCTTTGCTCATTGCGCTATAGAGGTCGTCAAAACTTGAAACTATCATGGTTATGAACATAATTTTCAATCCGTTTTTAATCCCGTTTGTATTGAAAATTATTAATGTTTCCGAATTTATATTTTACGAGCAAAACTAACCAACAAATAAGGGTTGCATTTAAAGGTTTTTAAGAGTTAATTAGCTAAACACAGCATTGTCTTCGTCTGATATGTGTCATTTCAAATTGAATAGAAGAAAAACAACACTCATTAGCTAAAAAAATCATCAAAAATCTTAATAAATGTAAATCTATAACTACTTGTGTGATAAAATCCAACCCAGAAAAAAAGAACCAGAAGACAAAGTGTGAGAAAGCCTTCCATCAGAAGTACCCATGATGATGATGATGATGATTCGATGATCGGAAGTCGGTGGAAGCCCTCATGGGCAACCATTCCATTACGATCTATTACGATCATTCGTACGTCATGACTTTCTTTAGATTATTCCTAGCAGATTGTTGCACTTTGAAATATCTTCACCAGATTCTCCACACCGTTGATTCGCTGAGGGTAACGAAAGGCGTTGATGCAAGTGATTGATGAATATTTACATTAAAGGTTTTACACGAATTATGATAAAATCGAAAATATTACAATTTCGGCTCATCTTGCACGACTTGGAGCGAACTTCAAAGAATACGTTGAATTTAACCCACAAAAGGTGACAAATAGTATTATAATCTATCTGTCACCTTTTTTGGGTAAACCTATGGTGTCAGGAAGTTAATTGAATAGTTATAATACTAATAATACTTATAATACATGATACCTACTTAAAAACGAAGTGGTGGGTATTTTTAATATATAAACGATGGTAAAAATTTAATTTCGTACCTAATTAATTTAAAAACTATACTTATGATGACTGTGGCGGACGAGTAGCCAGCTGCGACGCAAGAGGTGCGGGCTTGATTCCTGATACGGGACAAATAAATAAATAATGATACCTACGAGGCAATCCTAGTATAGGGTCAGGACTATGTATACCAGTGTTTATTTATTTATAACACCATTCTTTAACATTAAATTCTTCTCCAACGACGAAACGTTAAACTTAAACCATCTTACACGAACTGATTAAGCAACACGAGACTGTAATTTCTTTGTGTTATCCGACAATTAATTTAGGTATTTCTCGGTCCCAACGGAAAGAAATCCAGTGTAAATTCATTTCCTCTCGGCCTTTGTGAAGTTTTATTTTCTCCCGAGTTGTGAAGACAATGTGGAGTACATTATATGATGTCTTTATTTGTAGATTTTTCGATGTATTTTTAAAGGATTACTAGAAATCATAAAGCGAGCGAGTAGCTAGCTGGCTTTGACGCAAGAAGTGCGAGTTCTATTCCCGCTGTGGGACAAACATTTTCATGTTGTGGTATCACGGTACTTGTATTTCCTGATACCTACGACACAGGGAATCCTAGTGTGGGATTAGGACTATGAATGTGTCTGTCGGGTATTTTTTTATTATGTTTTTTTATTTATCAATATTAAAGGATTGGTCAAAATGAAACCTGTTAATGGAATAGGTACAACCATTTTGATAAGTATTTCGGTAATCTTATGGCACTGTTAATAAGTCTGTTTTATCCCACTGCTATCGTTTTTATATATGTACAAGCTGTACCCGCGACTTCGTTCGCGATTGCGATCCCTGCAGACTAATTATTCGCATCTGACTTCCGTTTGTCCCATATAAAGCAACGCTGTAATCTGTTTACTTTGGATTTGAAAACTACCAGGTTGTATTTCTCAGAAGACTCGAAATTAAAAAATAATAATATCGGAATAAAATCGGTTAACATTGGCGAAGATATCACGTAACATACCTACACACAAAAAACATACAGAAAAATTGAGAAACTCCTTTTTCTTCTATTTATCCTGCAGGTACTCTAATAGCATCAGATCCTCATGTGCCCACGTTATTTTGCCTACTCTTTCGAAAAAAAAAACAATAAAAGTCACCCACAAAAAAATATGAACTTTCATCCCCTCTCCCAAGGGAACCATGCTGAATTTCGGGATAAAAAGTATCCTTAGTCCTACCCTGTAGTATGAACTCAAATCATGTCAAGTATCATTTGAATTCATTCAGTAGTTTCGGCGCCATGCGTGATTAAGGTTCAGACAGAAAGACAGACAGATAGACAGACAAAAATGAAAATGAAAAATGAAAAATACATTTTTGGCTTCAGTATCGATTATAGAGAGCCATCCAATTTTTTTTTTCTAAATATCTTTTATGTACAGAATTTGACCTGTTACATTCTTATTATAATATAGATAGATAGATATATAGGAAACAACAGGCACATAGCCCACCTGATAAAAAGTGGTTACCGTCGCCTATCTGCAACATCAGCTAATACGTTCCCTGCCCTGAAAGACTCTTATTTTTGTAATCAGCCCGCCTAGTATGAGCACCCAAGACAACGTTTTGTCTACAAAAGAGAAGACAAAAACTATTTCTGTCTATTTCGCCTATTACAACTACAAAATATTTTTTGTCCTCTAGACGGTAGACAAAACGGTTGTCTAGAGTCTTCATGCTAAGGTCATGTTTCACTTTGCTCACATTATGCTTATTCAATAGCGTATTTTATGATAATAAGATTGCCAGGATACAGGCTAAGAGCCTAGCGTGGCTTATATGTAATGAAACTGAGAATAATTTTTTGCTTATATAATTGTATGGATATATTTTGAATCTATCTACTCCATACGTTTTAAGAAATCCTGGATAGAGACATGAAATATTATTCGCGTTAATTATGAAAGCACACTGCCCGATATTTGACGCCATAAATGAATTAACATTTAAATTGTTTTGTCCTCTTATTTGCATTACAAAAAGTCGCGTACCAACGTAACCAAAGTTGACAGGGCTATAAATAAGACAAGACGAGGGTTTCACACTTGCACAGAATATTATCTTGTTGATTTATTTTTCTCATTTCATAGATACTGATAACTCATGTTGAAGCTGTTAAGCTCAGTGAAAAATTACTCCGCGTGTTATATAGGTCGTATGCTTCTCCAATCTCATAGCTGCTACGGCGTAGTAGTTTCGTAGCTCGCACCAAAGCTACATGAACCAAAACGACTCATGCGTTTTTGTACTTTTGCTTTAACTGTAGGGGTAATAAAATATAAAATGCTGTTATCTTGAAACTGTTTATAATATTCTCCTCTTATAGTTGTTATGGCGTAGCGGCTTCGTATGTGTACAGGAATGTGATATTTTTTGCTATTTATGTATGTATGTCGTCTTATTGCTGGCTGTAGAATAAGATATTATAGTGAAACGCGTGCTCGTTACATATGAGTACTGTTGTCTAAGCTCACTGTAGACGAAATGTCAGCAGGAGACTAGTAAAGTTCATGGTATATTCGTAAATATCTTAAAATGTTAAGAAATGTACAAAAAGGGAACGTAATGGTATAGCTGAAAGTTAATTAAATTAGGTTTTGCTAGAAGAAAACTCGTTTAAGAACTCGTTTTTGTACTTGCCTTACTTATTTTAATTTATATGTTTTATCTGTGTTCAATAAAGAAAAGAATGAATTATAAGATACTTGTTTTTAATAGTCATTTGCATTGTCTATGAACCCGCACACAAAATTACAATACTTTGTAATGTTGCTTGGCCATGATTGCGTACATTAGAAACGATTCGTGGTGCCACTAATGTGTCCCTGCACCAAAAACAATTTAAATACTCTGGTCGCACACCAAATGCTCGCTAGGTTGCTCGTCGTGATATAATTTTTCACTATCTAGTCGAAGATCTTGAAAGCCGTTGCGCTAGAAATATCGGCTATTTACCGATGCTAGCTAATAGGACAAAAAACATATTGTTCAGTTTTATTGAAGACAAAACATAGCTATAATGTCTACAGCGTTATTTAAACGTCGAGAAAATCTACCTATTAGCCAAAGAGGCTATCATTGTTGGTAATTTTCTCGACTGATATCATAGCCGGCTATCTGTCAATTTATCTCATTGCACGCAATGCTTCAGAATTATGTAGGTATTTAGTATTTCAATTAACGAATTCCTAGTAGGTACACACGTGCATAACTACCTGCTTATCTAATTAATTGAAATTCTAATGGAACGGCCGTATTTGCATTGCACGCAAGAATACTGAATTTATTAATATACTTATATTGAGAGTGATAATATTAAAAAAAACGAGGACATAGTAGATTATGTATGTTGCTTTACCAAAACGTTGGCTTTTGAATCTGCATTGGGATTTTTTTCTCTGACAAAGGTTTCTTATAGTAGGTATGGGCCGTTAAATTTTATTTTATTTTATATCTATTATGAAAACGATTGAAAAACCTGTTTTGTGAAAGACTGGTGCCTAAGATACAGGTCACCAGTGCTCCTACTCCACGGATTTTACCTTCTTTACTGAGGGACCGAGAATTGTCTAAGAAATACTAGATGAGATGATAAATCATTATAACAGGAGAATAAAAGCCTGACTTTGACTTTCAATTTTATATAAATCTGTTGGCTTATATAATCATAGATATTTAGCAATTATGAACTTTCGGATTTGTAGTACTAGTAAAATAGAATAATGCATTAGTGATGATGATGATTTTTTAAAAGGGCTAAAGAAAACGCTGATTAAATTAAAAATCATTCGTTTATTAATTGCTATATATTTACATTTTCTTACGTATTAGGTACCTTTAACTGACCTAAGTTATTACTTAGACGTATATTATGCAACATGTACAACATTTTACTTATAACTAAATAACGCTTATGATAACATAACGATACTCGAATTTGGGACGTCGAAACTCGGGTAGGCCAAAGTCATTCTACGCCTTACACTTCTCTTTCAAAAATTAATCAAAAGAAAATCAACAATGGTGTCTCAAGGATATCTTACATTTCCATTTTAGTCTGCAAAGTCTTAATATTTTTAATCAAAATGCTGGAAAATTTTAGTAAATTATAGTCACTGTAGAACTTATAATCGATATTAGGTACATACATAATCGTTTGATTAACTTCGTCTTTCATTAAAAGATTTAAATGTTATCTTACAATAAGTTATTTACATGTTTATTTTTACATAGTTTTTTATGATATGCTTTATTATCGTTAAGTTTAAAATATTTTGTGTTTTTATAGCTCAACTAACTTTTCAAAATAAATCATCACTAAAGAGTCAATGAAATATTGATGAAAGGCTGGGTATGCTAAATAATTCTAAAATTAATAAATTTGATTCTTTGAACAATATAGAACAATAAATTGATCACAGGCGTTATTAACTATAGAGGTACATAAATCATTTTACTAATGGAAATATTCCAATTCCAAATAATTTGTATCGGCGACAATCAATTCAATGCTCTTAACAATCAAATAGTTTGAAATTATAACAAACTGAGTTATGTTTGCGTGCAATTTATGATCATAAATTCTTGTAATAAGCGAACATAGCGTGATTAAGAATAATTACGTTAATGGCTCTTTATTCATTACTTATTAACAACTTCCAAACCAAACAAAATCACGCAAAAAATATTTTTGAATGGGCTCTATTTGGAAGATTTTACTCTCCCAGGCTATTATGAAATTGACATTGTTTTTTGAGGATAAAACACAACTTATCACCTCGCACTTCTAATGAAAATTTTTGAATTGTTTATAGACATATCTATAGAGAGTGAATATAGCTTGCTATGAATAAAGTTTGTGGCATATGGTAGCATTAAAAGCAGCGCTAGAGTGGGGAGAGGAAGAGATTGATGGGCACTGGAGCCCGTGGACTCCGCAGTTGGAAGCCAATTGTTGTCGAGAACAGACTGCTCGATCACGTTTTGCATCGTGTCTGTGATGAAAAAAATAATTTATTAAAAGAGCTGTGCTTGTCTTTTGGGTGGTAGCCCGACTTTTGATATGGAGTGGTTCACATCCGATCAATCCAATAGAATTTTCTATTTGAACGTTCTCAAAACGGTGAAGGAAAACATAGTGAAGAAACCGGCACAAAATTCAAAGGCATATTTTGCAACATTGGTTTGTGGCGACGGGCTTTTGACCTGCCACGCATAACGCTAATTTACTTGCATAATAATTGTAAGCATGAGCTGAATCTGGACGTGCTCATGCTTTTTCTTTCTTTCTGCCTTTCTTTTTGATACGGCCCAGCTGTTGATAAGCGGTTACAACATGGACGCTTGCAAAACCATAGCTATCACTCGTGCGTTACCAACCCTGAGACAACGGGTGAAAAGTCTCATGTACCCGTAATTTCACCGGCACCCATACCCTCCAAACCAGAACACAGCAATGAGAAATGAACATATTTATTACCTTGGCCATAAGTCGAGACGTCAGGCGTATAAAACTTTTGCTCAGCTGGTTGGATCGGGACCACGAATCCTGTTAAAACAAAAAGCTCGTTTAAGTAGAGTCTTTGCTCTTTAAAGTTTCGTAAAAGGGAAACTAATACTCTGAGTACCTATTTGTTATTTATTGTTGATGTAGTGCTAACGTGTAAAAATGTATGATCTCAAATTAATTGTACAAAAACAAAGTCTGTTTTTCAATAGGAATTAAAACCTACTGTAAAATATATACCCTAGAGAATGATACTGCAAAGAAAGGCCTGTACAGGATGCGATACGAGTGTTTCTCGATCAATTTGCACCGAAATAAACAAATACTAATATAATTTTTCAAATATTTTTTATGAAAATATTTGGGAGGGTTTGCCCGCGTAGTACCTGGATAAAAAGTAGCTTGTGGGTTATTCTAAGTGACGGAATATACTTATTCCAAATTTCATACAAATCGCTTCAGTCGTTACGAAGATTATCAGTAACAAACATCCAAATATCAAACTTATAACTTTCCCATTTATATGTAACATAGCATTAACATAACCTCATTCATAACTCTTAAGATTTCTAGGAACCCTAGCATTTTCGCAAACACGACATATCCCTATGCAATACTCGTACAAATACAGTGAGAATTAACATCCCTCGGAATTTATGTTGAAAACTTGTAAAGATTTTTAAACCGTGTATTAAAAACACAACTTGTCTCCTTTTGATATGTGTAATTTTAAATTTAATAGTAGAAAACTATAGACTGTCCAGTTTAACAACTGTTTAAAAATCTTTATGTGCAAGGCCTTAAGTGATTTTATTTTCACCTGGGGCTTAGGGGTAGCTGAACGTATACCTGTAGTTTTAGGGAGTAGTCTTACTACTTAGTAGGTACTAGCGCAGTCACAGCGTCAATGGCGGTGGATCTCAGTACCTACATTAACGAAAAATTTTACAACCACTTGCCAAACATTTTCGTTTGATCGCGACCGCCACTGCATCAGTTTAATCGGACCTTACCTCGGCTGTTAAAGTTGTTGTGTCAACGTTTTTTTCCGTTGTTAAACCATTGATGGTCTTTTTGGATGTTGGTTTGTCGTGGTCGAATTCTATCGAGATCCCGTGACTCTGTCAAGTTCCAATGCAGCATCTAACTATTCGTCTGGGGATGAATAGTTTGATAATGCATTGGCACTACGGTAACAGGAAGGAACATCGATGGGTTGTTAATCGGTATTACGCTGGTTTTCGTCAGCGTCGAGTTCGACAGACCCCTCTGGCTCTCCCAACTTTGCTGTAGGATATGCGTAAAGGCATTTTTCCCATCGTTAAAAAAAAGGAACATCTGTAAAAGTATGATAAATGAGTTTACTTACGCGGTGGCGGTTCCGTGGTGGTTGGAACAGGTGTTGTGGTCGTGGTTGTTGTTGTGGTAGTTGTTGTTGTGGTCGTAGTAGTAGTTGTTGTTATTTTAATTTCTGTAGAAGGAAAAATGGTTGGATTTAATAAAGTACAAAAATAAAGTGGTTATAATGCTGAAGCCCAATAGCAAGCAGTAGACGTCAGACGCTGATGTAATCAGGCTCATGACATAAATACTTAAATAAACTTGACAATAGGTACCAGACCATAAAAAAAAACAAATCGAGTTTTAGATAAGCAATGGGCTAGGCTTATTTTGGAAGCGTGCAGTACAAGATGCGACGCGGAGGGAAAGCGTCGCAATTGCCTGATGAAGACTCTCGGAAAGAGTTGAAACTTAGTCGGTGCCATCACCGATAGTTCGGAACGTGAAAATTCCCGTTTTGCAATATGAATAAACAAATTCACGATAGTTTTTGGAACAAAAAAAAGTTATTATAGATAAAGGCATAAATATCATTCGTCACTTACTAACTAATAAAACAAAACAAAGAACAGAACGCATCTAAAAAACATCACTTGATCTTGTAAAAGATAATCATAAACTTGACACTTTTGCAAACCAACAATCAGAAAGTGGAATGGAATGAGAACAAGAGAACATGAACATTTCTCTATTAGTTGCAAGAGCAACATAAACACAAAGGAAATTAGTCCCATTTATCTAACATCTCTCAAGGGTCAGCTCAGCGTGCAGCCGGGGATTTCCGCCTTGTCTGCAATGTTCCTGGCCACACATTGTCTTTTAGCTCATATTGTTTGCATAAACCTATTTTGATATAATTTTAAGCCTCTGGGAGGGTATTTTATACTAATATACCATACTGAAGAGTTTGTTTGTTTAAACGCGTTAATCTCTGAAATTACTAGTCGTATTTGAAATATTATGTTTGATGCCCAATTTTTGAGGAAAGTTATAAGCTATTTAACATCACGTGACGACCCTTAGGAGCTGAGAAAAAAGAAAAAAGTCAGAAAGAACGCTAAGGGAAAACGAAGTTATAGAACGGGTTGACGGTATGATGCGATGGGTCTGGGGCCGAGAAGAGAATGAAGCAAAAGAGGTATGTCAGGATCGTAACATCTGTGGTCTCTGGTAACAGGCGCGAGTATATGTATGTACGTAAAATTAAATCAAAATACTGGCTTCGGTCACTTATCTATTTATCAGGCACACATATAATGACCCCTGTGGCACAGTGGGCGAAAGCCCGCCTGAGACGCAGAAGGTTGCGGGTTCGATTCCTGCCGTGGGACAAATGCAAATATTTGTCTCGGGTCTGGGTGTTTTCTATGTATGATATGTATGTATTTACAAAAATACAAAACAAAAACAGTATATATAAGTTGTATGTATTTCCAATTATACAAACTCTGTTTAGTTTGGGGTTAGATGATGCTGTTGAATTTAGAGAGTGTTGATATCAGATATATGATATTTCTTTTTTAATTTGCCGCCAATACGTCTACTTCTTTGGGCGCTTGTATCCTGTATTCAACCTATTACGAGATTACCTAGTACCTACATAACTGCTCCGCAAAATGGCAAAACCCACCAATATTATCAGTGTCAGAAGCGCCTTATTGAAACTGTTTTTACTTTTTGTGAGTAAAGGATTTACAAAAAAGTATATCAGTAGTATATTAATCAAGTTCCCATAATACAAGCTCCAAAAAATGCCCAGCATTATTATTATAATTATTAAAATCGGATCGGATCCAAATGAATCGGAAAGAATAACAGGCCTTATCGATCTATTTCTACTCACCATACAATCTTAGCGTTCCTTCGGCCTTCCCCATAGTGTTAGTGGCGACACATGTGTATGTTCCGACGTCTTCTGCACTGAACTCCGTTATGAGAAGGACTGTTCGAATTTGATACAGCGATATGCGCTCCTCTGAGATTTCGTGTTTACCTCTGAAAACAAATTATTAAATTAGATACGAAACACATTGGCAGGCTGTCGCAGATACAAAAACAAAGCCGAAGTATTCAAGTTTAAAATTATTGTGGACGTTTTTACATAGTGACCGACAGCTAAAAATTTATAAAATGGTGTGAATTCACCATAACTTATCTATCTTTTTAATGCGCCACGTTTACGTAAACTATAAAAAAAAATGCTGGTAAGTACAATTACGATTTGTTGTTTATCTTAAAAAATACTGACTCGGAGGATCGTATCCGCGATCTTCTCTTACAGGGATAGATCACATTACTGTTATTATATAGAACATACACTTATAAAAGTATGGGTTACCACTAAAAATACTAATAACCACTATGTGGACCGAACTTTCATAGAATCTAATTCACGATTGATTAGCGAAAGTGGCTGTTAGCCAAATTAATGTGGCTATAGCACCTTAAATTCATTATCAGAACATTAGAAGGATAATTAACGTGTTTTATAGATTCAGCTCGAAGGACCATTAATGAATGGGATAGCCATACACTAAAATAAATGTATTAACACAAAAATATACATAAGTTGGCGTCACGGAAGACCAGCGTTATAGTGGCACAAAGACTACTGTACCATCTCTGAGTGGCGACCGTTTCTGCTTTCCAAGTTTCATTATTACAAATTAACCTCAGTTTTTTTTCCAAAGAGCGGACTTATCAACCTAACCAACATTCATTTTTACAATGATTTTAACCAGGACAATAACTACCGAGTTAACTTCTAACAATGACACGTCTGTCGGTACCAAATGTCAAGAACAGAATGAGAGCCGCTCTTTTTTTCTGAATGGACTTTAATGCTGCAGGCGGCAAGCGCAGAAGGTAAAAAGTTAGGTTGGGGCAACTAGCACCACTTTGGTACGGACCTCGGCTTGGGCCGTTACCAGAGGGGAAGGAACAGGAGAGAAACGACCCTGTACATATCTGTGGCGTGAGTAGGCGGAGGTGAGGACTCGTCGAGCCCGCCGGCGGGCTCGGTGTATCTGTGGAGTGTTTGCTATGTCGGAACTTGATGACGTCACCACCGCGTTAGCGGTGCTGATGGGGTCATCAGGGTCACCAAGAACGTGTCTTGGTCTACGGAGTATTTTCAACCTGGGTGACTTGATCGAGAAGTCTGGGATAGTGGAGATTAAGGGGTTCGGGTGGGTGAGGCCTATTCATAATACCGCTGAGAAGCGGTTTTTATGAATTTGGCTATGGACTCAAGCTTAGTCTCTCGGTGAGGAGGATGTTGCGCGAATACCACGGCGCACCGGTGGCCTTGCGTCAGAAACGATTTTGGACAGCTTGGAGTTTTTGACATGAATGGAATGGCTGAAGGCCACTGCGGCATATGTCATAATAGCACGTTTTGTAAAGTGTCACCTTATTTCTGAGG
Organism: Perizoma flavofasciatum; assembly: GCA_958496245.1. Taxonomy (NCBI): domain Eukaryota; kingdom Metazoa; phylum Arthropoda; class Insecta; order Lepidoptera; family Geometridae; genus Perizoma; species Perizoma flavofasciatum. The sequence goes on along the minus strand of OY292434.1, from coordinate 8,192,767 downwards.
GACATTTTACTTTTCGCACAGATGAGAGGAGAAATGCGACCAAGGATGAACTCTTGGAAGGATGAAGGCGCGGTTGCTCACTTTCGTAATGTGAGTGAAGAAGGATAGACGTCTATCAAGGATTACTCCTAAGTAACGGGCTGACTTAACCCATGGGATGGGTTCACCAAAGAGTGAGACCGTTCTTGGGGGCAAGGGGTTTCTAAGAGAAAAGAGCACTGTTGCACTTTTCCTTGGATTGACCTGTATGCGCCACTTACGGAACCATGCACTTAAGTTATGGAGAGCAGCTTGCAGCTTTATTCGCACTCGATCATAGTTCTTATCGGATGCGATGAGAGCCGCGTCTATTTATGTAGCGCGCAGGTTTTGTCGAGTGAACATTCTTGTAACATTATTTTATATTGACTCTTACCTTTTTAAATAGACACAAAATATATATACTTGAATTATTTTTAATCTCTAATTAATGAAGTATTCTTCCATCGGTTTCATTGCAGCCTTATAGACGATCATCAATATTTCCTTGTAAAACTTTATTATTACAACTTCCCGTTGAGAGGTAGGATTTGACTCAGATTAAAATTAATAGAGTAATTATCTAAATCGGCACCGCGGTTAAACGAATTTTATATCTCATAAACTTGAAAATTGCCCAGCAATTTTGTAAGCCTCACTTGCACAAAGAAAATAACTTCGATTAAGTACATTTTTAGTAAAGTTTAATCTATAGTTTTGGGTTCAGTAGCCAAAAATGCCAAAGGGACCTTATTAAGGCTTACGCTGCCCATCTGTCTACCTGTATTTGGGCTGTTTTCTGTTAAACCGTAATAGTAGTGTTTGTAAGAACAACTTCTTTAGGAAATAACAACATCCATATTTTATTTTATCAACGTGTAAAGGTGTATCCCTTGGAGTTATGATTTGTTGATTTTATTTATTGCCATAATAGAGGCTTGAAACACATTTTCTGTAAAAATTCTAAAAGTTACATATAAGGTGCAGTTCGATCACAATAGGCCCGTGACGGTAGCAGTGATATGAAACTAATAAGGTGCAGTCAAAAATATACAGTCTTATGACAGAAATTGACAACATGCGAGCCCAATTCAAACTTGGTCGGTTTTTATGATTTGGCGTTGTCATTTAACTTATCCCGATTTAGGACTTCGGTGCGAGTGGAGCCAAGTAAATATCAGTCATAAAACAAAAGCTGCAATCTGCTGAATTATTGGAATACGTTTTGGCGATTTTATCGCGTTTCCACCACGTTAAATAGTTGGCAAATGTAATTCATTTTAATGTGATTTTCGGGTCTGTAAAATCACATTGAACAAATGAATATAAAACGAAGTAATCGGATGACTAAATAAACTGATAATTTGCAAGTAGCATATTTGGATTATCAAATGCTTGCTATATTAAAGATAATTATATAAATCCATTTTAGGACGTGCTCCGTAGAGTTGATAAGCATTGGTTTTATGATGAACTAGTATAGGCTCTCACGGTTTTTCCCGCTTGGTACCCGGATGAAAAGTTGCCAAAGTGTTATTCTGACAAATATCTTAAAAATGAATGCTTGTTCTAAACTTCCTTCAAATAGGATCAGCCATTCCAGACATCCTTAGCAATAAACAGCCAAATATCAACATGTTTGCATTTATAATATGGATTCAAAATCCTTAGTGTTAGTTTTTTTGTAGATTTGCAAAATCGAATCTGTATTTGATAAATAAATTTAACAAAAGACACAGTAGAAGTCACTTTTATTGTTTCTTTAGGTCATTTTGACGGAGCCATAACTTGTTAGCTCTGTGTTAGGACACTAAACTTAGGTGTCAGCCACATACTACTTTTTAATGATGTAAAAGATGAACTTACCCTGAAAGAATCATTTCTTCTCCACTCTTTAGCCAGTAGTTGATAGCTTGCGGGTATGCTTCTACAAAACATTCTAGTTTCGCATGTCCACCGGTAGGCATACCGATCACTTTTGTAGCTACAAGTATTGTAGGCGCAACTGTTAACAAACATAAAGATTTTTAAATATATAAAACATTTGCGTGTCTACCTTACCAACTAACAATCAACTAAACTAAAATCTAAAATATCCAGGTCCAGTCGCGAGGAATTCCCAGTTTCAGTTTCATATCTTATAACTTATAAGCATGGATTGTACGTAGTTCAGACTGACACAAATAAGGAAATAATTATATACGTAAACAAAGGGAGGAGTGAGTCGACACGTACTAAAAATGATGATGATTCTTAATGATAATTATATAATGCGTAAAAGGACTATAGGACTAAGGCTTGCCGAATCACCAAACTAGTTTTTTCTGGTAACACGAAATAAGTACAAAAAGATACGTTAATAATAAAAAACTAAAAAAACCGTTTTACGACATCGTGTGAAGATGTAACACAAGAAAGAAAAATGCAGTGGGAGTAAATAAAACTGTTTTATCTTAGAACAAGAACTAGCAAATCAAAGAGAAATGTGACACCAATCAAATCGCATTGAACCCGCAGTGGGAATTACGGCCCGCACCCTCCCTATTCAAGAAGGCCTGACTCAGCAATGAAATCGTGTAAGGCTGAGAACAAGTTTCAAGTAGATTGCAAGGCTTTCTGAAAGCTTCTGTGGTAGAATGCTCGTCTTAGCCTAACTTTGTCGTGGTGCAATTTATGTCGGACAATATCCACCTACGTTTGTATGACTAGAAATTTCGGATGATGGAAAAAAACAATGATGGATATTAACAAAAATTACTTTATTAAAAATAAAGGAGACATGAATATAAATGAATGGCATAATATTATAACATTTTATTACTACAAAGATCTTGGTAAAAATAATGTTTATCTAAATAATTATAATCCGAATGATATTAGGGAAAAAACGAGTAAAGGCAATTGCTTTTTCCAGCGTGTACATATCTAAGTAATGATCTTCATTAAAACCTTTGATGAACAGAAGTAAATTATAAATAAATCACATTAAGGTAAAACTTCAAAATAATGAAGAAAAACATCGCGAGGAAACTGCCATGCCCTTGAACCAAAAGTTTGAAGGCATGTGTCATGCAAAACTACTATGCAAACCGTAGGTATACTCCAAACACAATATTAAATAAATATTAAATATTATTGCTGGACATTTTTCACACAGCATCATCTAGCACCAAACTAAGCAGAGCTTGTATTATGGGAACTACATGACTGATATACTACTATGTTTTGACATACGTCTCACTATCCCCTATTTGATATTCTCAAGGATCTAAGTCTAAGTAATATCATAGCGATAAATCATGAGCGTGTTTTTACTTTCAAAGCACACTTAACACCAAAGAAGATTTTGAATTTTCGTACGTTATATTTGTTGATTGAATAAAACTTTAGAATGATAATTTACATTCTTAAGTTTTATTCAATCAATTTATAAGTCAACGACTTATAAGTAGTATAAATAAATAATAAATACATAGCCAACAGACACATACACAGTCCTGCCCCCACAATAGAATCCCCTGCATCGTTTCTATCAGAAACTACGTGTACTGTGGTACCACACCCAGACACGGAACAAATATCTGAAGAACATGCAATTATTTCTCCAACAGCGGGAATCGAACTCCTAATTAAATTGACAGTGGAATTTCTCTGAGATCTAATTCTTTGTTGATTGGTCTACTTACAATTTACACTAAGCATTATCCTCTTGCTGACTGAAGGTGGCACATCATTGGAGGCGATGCAGAGGTAGGCGCCCATCTGACGACGTTCCACCTTCGTTAAATTTAGAGTTTGCCCCATGTACATGTCCACTGCAAATAATGAACGGTATATTTAAAAATAAAATCCTTATCTAAACTAATATTATAAAAAGGAAAGATTTTTTTGTTTGTTTGTTTGTATCGAATAGGCTCCGAAACTACTGGACCGATTTTAACCATTTTTTCGCCAAATGAAAGCTAAATTATCAGGAAATAACATAGGCTATAATTTTTTTTTAAAAATCGAGATTTTTAAGAAAATTGCAATAATGGAACCCAAAGTAGCAAAATTTTGCCTATAAAATTTATTATTTGGCGTGCGCTGGGAAAACTATTGATGATATATAAAAACGATGTACGACATTATTAAATTACTCATTATTACCTACAAAAAAGTCCGCGAGGGAATATATCTTACTATCATAGTTAAGTCACAATAGCAGCTTTTGTATTCATATTGTACAAACGGGAATTTTCACGTACTGCACTATCGGTGAAGGCACCGACTAAGTTTCGACTCATTCCGAGAGTCTTCATCAGGGTGTGTGGTTGCGACCTTTTTGATAGTGCAGTACGTGAAAATTCCCGTTTGTACAATATGAATAGTCAAGTTCACGATAGTTTTTGGAATAAAAATAAAGCAGCTTTTGTGTTCTAAAATTTAATTCGATCGCCGATATTCCCAGGGAGTCGAAACTTACGCGGGTGAAACCGCGGAGCGCAGCTAGTAATATTATAAACGTGAAAGTTTGTGAGGATGGATGTTTGTTACTCTTTCACGCAAAAACTACTGATTGGATTTTGATGAAACTTTAGTGATACTATAGTTACCTATGCGTAGCCTATGCGTTATTTTGATGCTTATACATCAAAATAACGCATAGGCTACTTTTTATCCTGATACCACGCGGGCGAAGCCGTGCGCAGAAGCTAGTAATTTATAAGATATTAAATGTCCAAAAAACCAACTTCAAATAACGGGAAATTGATAAAATGTCCAATATGCAATTATAATAGATCGTCTTATTGCTATTGGTAATTTGGGAATAATTTTATGAATGTGTCCTACTGAAATTGATCTGATGAAGGCTGTAAATCTTTTTTTTAAATAGTAGAGTTGGGAGTGGAAAAGTTTATAGACACCATTTTTACTTTGCTTCACACGAATACTAAAATTATAACTAATTGTACCATGTTGGAAGTAGACTGGTACGGTGTGATTTGATGATGTGTCTGACAGAAAATTAACTTATAATCTATTTACATTTATGTATATGAACATAATATGAGTTTTAATTAAAATGAAACGTATCTCATAAAACTCCATGTGTTATCATTTACTGTACAAAACAAAACAACCAACAGGAATAAGCAGTGCTCAGAACATAAGGCACAACCGTATGCTCTAAGATGTCGAAGAGAAGTTAAAGAAACTAGGTTTTGTTGCGGCTTCGTCCAAACTGGTGAACTCTCACCGTAAACTCTTACGAAAAATTATTATAGCTCTTTTAAGAAACCCAGTGTCGAAGCCACGAGTATACGATATTTTTGGCACACTTCCATACGACTGAGCTGGTAGGTGAAATAAGGCTGTACATAAAACTATGAAAATAATACAAAATGTTTGATTCTATTCACTAATTCTGTTCATCATAATCAGCATGCAAAATCTATTATCGAGTTTCTATTATCGCCCATATTTCTCCAATATTCGTTCCATCAGGTCCAGTCTTGATGGAACTGCGTCGCCCAGTTCGTGATTGCCATTTTCCCAGGTTGTCGGAAATTATGATTGATATTTTGTTCTTTTACTAGGCTTTTAAGGCCACTAGACCTTAACATGATCCACCATGGTCACCAAGAAAAATCAGTGACACGAATATTTATTTACTGTTGGTTTCCCTAGAAAGCAAATGTTACAGATAAACTTTTAAAACGATAAGCTAATTAAAGGTTACGTCTGAAACATTTTGATAAAAAGACAAAAGATTAATATTTTTTATAAAATAAACCAATATGATAGGTAGAAAAAATATTTAGGTACTTAAAAATTATTTATCAAATTACGGAAGAATTATCTGCTCAAATCGCTGCCTGGGATTAGTTTGCTCACGTGCAGAATAAAGTAGTTGTCACTTGCCACAAAAAAGCTCAAAAATATTTCTATAGTAAATTTTTGAAAAGCTTTATTTTACTATTCCGATAATATCTCATTGAAATTGCCCAGAAGGTGCGCATGATGGACGAGCCTTTACGTGCCACTCCGCAGCCACCGTAAATCGAGGCTGTCACAACCATTTATAAAAACCCACAGACCCGGCTTCCCCAATTTCGTCCTCTGTTACAAACAATTATTTTATGAATATTCATATTCGAGTCTGGAGAAATAGGCGTGGCACACCTATTCATCCTGACGCTACGTTGGAAATTACTGTGCCGATTATGCCGTGAATGGACTAATTATTTCATATTTTAATTCTAAATGGCAAGCGACGCGTAATGGTTACATAATAAGTAACAAATAATAATATACCTTTTCTAAGCTCTCCCAGTTCGTTTCTTAGCTGGATGTTGGTGCCATCTTCCCTCCTCCATAGAATCCGTGGAAGAGGCCGGCCCTCTGCTTTACAGGACAAACTTGCGTCTTGGCCTTCATGAGACACGAGGTCACTGCTGGTTCCTTCATCGACTATGTTTGGAGGCACTGAGAACAAAGAAATTGGCAATTAATGGGTTTAGGAAAACGAGGCTTACCATCATACAACCATTTTGATACGCTCCAGGTTAATGTGGTCCAAGCACTAACCACACTTACCTGGAGACAGGCTAGATTTTAGCAAATATATTATACGATAAGATCATAGATTTATTGAGTCTCAAATCATGGCCTGGTTCGTAAAATGGTAAATAATAATTTACCAAACAGCATTTTACACAGAGTATGGTGATTTAATGTTACTTAAATAATTATATTGTACGTAAATGTATCATCTGTCGGGGACATCAGTTAGAGCCGGTGCAGCGGCTGATTCGGCCGAGGATCTCAAGAGGCGCAAATATAGAAGTCTCGACAGAGCTTACTTATTTGAGCTTTTTGGGGTTGAGACCGTGGGGAAACGGGGCCCTTCGCGTTTTCAAAATTCTTTCAGGGCGACTGGTTTTGCGACGCGTGACCAGAGAGCTGGTTCTTATCTGGGTCAACGCATTAGCATTGCCATTCAAATGCCAGTATTTTGGTAACGAATAACGTAACATAATAATTTTAAGTACCTACACCTAATAATAAACCTTATTATGGTGAAAAAGTAAATATAAAAAAACGTATATCGCAAACAGCGCGTTATCTCAGTTCGGGGCGAACTACTAGCTATTCTATCCGAAGTAGCTCCTACCGAATTTAAACACTGTTTAACCTACTTTGTAAAAAATAATAGGAGAATATTTATTCATCATAAGAAGAACTAAAACTCTTTTAAAAATAGATATTCCAGAAACATTAACGGTGTACAAAGAAAAACAAAAAGTTTAATATAATAATTTTTAGAAGTTACAAAAGAAGAATTTTTATGGAAAACGGCCTACAGGTAGGTAATTTATGCCTGTATTCACTAACCAATATTTTTTTCTAGACCAAATAATACCTACGTAATTCGTTTCTATTGTTTTATTTTGGGTTTTCACAATACCAATACTAAATTCTGGTACTAGGAATTAATGTAATGTGTTTTCTAGGTAGTAAAATAGTAAACGTAGTTTTACGTAAAGAGAATTGTTGGTACTTCGTTGGTACTTGTTGGTCGCAATATAAACTTTCTTTATATTGCGACAATATTATTTGATCATTAATAATCTAATTGATCTTTTTTTAAATAAACAATTGTCACTTTTTTAAATAAACGATATTTATTTTTAATGTTTTATCTTTTTATTATTTTTTGATATTCAAAAGTAATATTTGATCCCCTTAAGAAATTGGGTTTACATTGCGTACACTATCTGCACGTGTCGATAATGCACAGTCAATAATACGAATCTAATGACGGAGTACGTGTGTAGGTTATGGTTATTTTTTTTTGCACTCTGAATCACCTTGCTATTTTGAAAAATTTTTTGCGTAGCTCAAAATAAATTAATATATAGATTGATTTATTTATTTTATATCTCACTACGAGGATCAATCATTAAAAAAGATGACCGTTTATATTTTTTGCTTTGCTATTTTTGCAAAATTAAAATGATCATTTAAATACATTGTATGCCCTTTATATATCTGGCAAATAAAATTACAACTTTATATTATAATAGGTTCTATGCACGAGCATTATTTCCCATGTATGAATTAATAGTAAACCGCGAAAATAATGAAAATTATACAGTTATTTAATGGACGTGAGCAACGACTTTAAAAAAATACTGAGCCTCAAAATACGGAATAATCGTTGCGTTTATTAATAGTCCTTACAACCAAACAAAACTCCTTGCGTTCCCCAAATTTCACCAAAACAAAATTTCAAAACAAATCTGTTGCATAACCTGTCACGGCCACACATCATTATGTTCACCTTGAGCTTAGAGTTCCTTTGGTAGGGGAAGGTCACAAAAGCTGAAAACGTATACTTACGTACTAAGATATGCTAGGCAGCTTAGATAACTCTTTCATTGTTTGCAAACTATCTCTAGAAAGTCACAAATGCTTTGTACGGCGCGGCGCATAAATTTAATTTTATAGCACATCTTTACGAGCGAGCTTATAGGTTTTAGGTCATGATACCTTAAATTTAATTAGCTTAGAATTTCCAGTTATATATACACAAAGAAAAATGTGTTTGCTGGAACAAAGCCACAATACTTGTAAAAGCTGGACAGGTAGAAACCATCACAGAACAATGATAAAATGAAATAACATTTAACGTAAATCAGTAAAGTTTCAGGCAATATCTATCTCACGGAGGAAATGTGCCGACTGTAAATCACAAGCGAAGGCCGGGAACAAAACACTCAATGCAGTAATGGTACGTGATGGCACGTAGCCATTACCAGATGTAGAAGGCAACCTAGAGTAGTAATAAAACGAGAGTCGCATTACCAATTCGAGCGTAAGCAAGATTCTGCTGCTCATAAACCAAGTACAAACTCGTCAACAAAATCATCTCTCAGCCCAGAATCACCTTCTGCTTTTTCTAGCCTCTTCAGCCTGGCACATCTCTCTTTCTATGCTTGGAAACTGGGTTAACTTTAGAGGCATATTGTCAGCTACGAAGACGATGACTAAACAACTCCCATGTAAATAATAAAGAGTGTTTTCAAACGGCTATAGAGAGGTTAACTAAAAAATATTGTGAATAGTCGTTCATTATTCCTTATCCTAAAGTTGGGACCACTGGTGAATGAAGATTCGAATGATGACCACGAACCGGACGCCACAATGTAGGAAGGAATCCCACCCGATGGATTAATGACAGTTTTAATGTTTAAGGGAGGTTGTTGAATGAAGATGGATATAAGCCGTTCGTACCTTTTGTGAAAGGTCTATGTCCAGCAGGGGACTTCTATCTGATAATATCTTTATTTATACAACTAAAGTAGCAAACAAGCATAAAGCTCACCTGTTGGTAAGCGGTTGCCGTAAGCTATGGACGCTTGATACCAGATAGCACTCGCGCGTTGCCAACCTTGAGACATAATGGGTGAAAGGTCCATGCGCCTGTAAATTCACTGGCTCACCCATACTTTTAAATCCAGAGCACAGCAATACGGGTATTACTGGTTGGCGGGAAAATAACTGTCGTGCCAAACATAAGCTTGCATCATGTTCGTAAGCGTGCTCTATAGCTAATTCATTTCTATTCTGAAGGAACATTTTATTCTGTGGTTGGGTCCAGAATATTTTAATTGAAGGAAACAGATTAGTGAAACGTGCCAGATTAAAAATCGTTTAATTGTGAATCAAAGGATTACATTAAATAAGCTTTTATAAGCTTTATTCTAAGCTCTATTCGTAGGCTGAGACTAAAAATAGGTACATTTATTGCTATTGTTGAAAATTTCAAGATAATTAAGGAATTTACAAAAACCCGGAAAGTCGTGCTTCTTAATTTTTCTACTTCTCCATGGTGATGATTCTTAGAATAGGAGTAACGCCATTATTATTTTTTTAATTAGAGCTAAGCGCTACCGCAATAAATTGGAATAAAATAATAACGAAAGTTTAATGTAAGTATTGCTTTTAGTTTTGCTTAGTTTAAAAAAAATGCTAACTAGTTACAAAACGCGAGCATACGCCAAATGTGAAATTTGGATGTGTCTCGGACTATTTCCTATATGATTTTCTCAAAAAACTTCTTACTGAGTATGCATTTAAGGAAGTCCATCATAGAAAATAAAGTTGTGAAGTTTGTTTTTTTAACAATGTACAAAAAAGTCATAATAAAGTCTGCCATTCTTCTTATCCTATCCTATCCTACTAATATTATAAACGTGAAAGTTTGTGAGGATGTTTGTTCCTCTTTCACGCAAAAACGAATAAGCGGATTTTGATGAAACTTTACAGTAATATAGTATTATTCAGTATTCTACTATGTGATGTATACATCAGAATAACACATAGGCTACTTTTTATCCGGATACCACGCGGGCGAAGCCGTGGGCAGAAGCTAGTAATATAATAAATGCGAAAGTTTGTGAGGATGTTTGTGAGGATGGATGTTTGCTAATCTTTCACGTAAAAACTACTGAACGGATTTTGATGAAACTTTACAGTAACATAGCTTATACATCAGAATAACACATAGGCAACTTTTTATCCGGGTAGGTACTACGCGGGCGAAGCCGTGGGCCGAAGCTAGTATTTACTAAACGTGTTTAACTTAGTCATGACTGACCCCACACTCTACGAGTACGACGGTATCACAACACCCAGACTCAGAACAAATATCTGCAGAACATGCAAGCATGTATCGAACCCGCATCTATCAGCCGGCTACTCGCTAGCCATGTAACAGTCTCGTCTAAATATTGACTAAATTGTACCAATAGTGACCCACTTAACTCGGACCGTGCCAGTTTGTGGCCAACTGAAGTTCTGCAGATTCAACGTAGACAGTTAGCAGGAGGATGTTTTTTAAACCACAGTCTTTTCTCGCATATTATTTAGCTACCAGCGTGTTTCAGGTAAAAACTTTCTATGAAATATCTTGGTACAATAATGATCTTCATTATTTTCAGTAAGCCGTCTGCTGAATACGTGTATCAGGGAGTCCCATCAGACATATAGGCCCCGCGGGACCTTTCAAGTATCAACTGCAATGTTATATTCTACAAAACGCTCAAACGCTTAGGTCTAAGTATTTTTTATTTTTATTTATTAGATAGTCTATTACATTTGATAGTTTGCTTCGAACTTTTCAATACAATTAATCAATGAAGATAGGTACTTTATTATTGTACACCACAGATAACAAAAAAAAACGATACAGTCATCGTTCCCCCCCCCCCACCCCCCAGTCATCCCCACGAAGGAGATCCTTATACTCAGATATATACTCAGTATACAGATACCAAGTAAAGTGTTAGAAACACGTCCAAACATTATATTTGGCATTACACATGACAGGTTGCAAGCCCAATCTGATGCATGATTGTACCTAATCATATTCCTAGTTTGCTATTAATAATTACTGCTGCCTGCATAATCTATATATTCAAATGCCTATAATGAGTAAGTACCTATAGGTACTATAAACTCAGTAATCGACCGATCGACCTAAGGTTAGTACGCTCGGCTTATCGCCAAGTAGGTCGACAATTTCTCCGAGTTGGCGCTGCAAGTAGATGTACTATGTGAACTTATCTACACTTCAGATCTTCGAGTTTTTTTTCTACACATTATAGATCCTTCGTGTGAATTATCATTTTTATTGGAATGGATGAAAGATTTGTTTTTTCTCGTAAGAGATGTTTAGTCGTAAAGATTTAAATCCCAATAATATGTCACTATTTCCACCATTTTTAATTATTATTTTGCCATTAAGAATAGATAAACAACAAGGTTCCAGGAATTTGTATATTATTCCGAAAGGAATTTCGTCATTTTCATACACAATTTGTGAAGGCTAATGGAAAACCGGTTATTTTTATAAAACAAAAACGTGGTAAAATAATTGTTACTTGATACATTGTCATGATCTAATATTTTGGGTATCACATATTCATCATAATACTTATTGATTTTCCAAATACTTCTCCCCCAAACATTGTTTTATACTTTCTGTTCTACAATGAAACATTAAAGTTAAACGTATGGCAACCCAGTCACAGTGTGTTTAGAGTTAACATGTTTTTTATAGGAAGCAAAAAGAAAACCACTGATAGCAGTAACCTTCACATAATATAATTGAAATCTGCGGCACTATAGCAGAATTAGAATTAATGGGAACCCTAATAATTATACAAAGGTAAAAAGAGTCGCAGTTATAAAAGCCAAATATTTAGAATAAAAAAAATAAAATATATAATGCTGGACATTTTTCACACAGCATTATCTAGCCCCAAACTAAGCAGAGCTTGTATTATGGGAACTATATGACTAATACTACTTATATACTTTTTTAGTAAATACATAAATATTATATATGGAAAATACCCAGACCCGAGACGAACATTAGCTAATCATACAAACATTTGTTCCGAAGTGGGAATCGAATCTGCAACCTTCTGCGTCTCAGATGGGCCTTCGCCCACTGCGCCACAGAGGTTTTCAAACTACGCTACACAAGCTATTTCTACAACTTTCGACTTTATGTACGTTTCGTTATGTTTTTTTTTGTATCTTCAGGGTGTGCATTTTGCTGCTTTTCCGGTAAACATAAGGTCAGGTCAGAGGTTGTAATGGGTTTCCTAAACCTATTATTTCCTCCACCATTCGGTCGAGACGTTTTCCTCGTGACTCATGATTACGACCATCTGAAGATAGATGGAACAAATATAAAGGATTAATTGGCATATTTATGTATTTGTATAGACGAGAGTATTTATTGAGACGTTAACAGAGAAAGAAGAAATAATAGTTTTACTTTTTACCGCTGAGGATATTGAGCGAATATTTTATCTTGATTACTTTGTTCTAAAGGTTAAAGTGAATAAAAAAAAATACCACCACCAAAAATACCCACGACATAGGTGTCCCTATGTCGTGGGTAACAGGAACTATGAGTACCACAATACCCCAGACCCGGAACAAATATCTGCCGAACAGGAATCGAACCCGCACCTCTTGCGTCTCAGCCAGCTACTCACTCACTGCGTCATCGAGGTCATCAACAAATACAAGTGAATTGTTTTCATTTGAAGACCGCTTATATTATGATTTCTGTGGAAGTTGTCTGTATGTGAAACTTTAGCTTCCCAGCTAGTTTCCAAGACCGGTGCTATTTCTTTGTGGTCAATTAGCTAGTCTGAATCCTGAATTCATAGTCGGGGGTTGAAAAGTCCCCCAAAATCCATCATTCGGCATTCACCTTACGGCTGCATGCATAAAGGTTGAATTCGCACTTATATTTTCACATAGCGCCTGAATAGTCCCCTAGGGGAGCCCCTATTTGACTATGAATTCGGGCCTTAGTATTATGGATTATCAACAAGACAACCACACCAATTTAAGTGATTTTACCTTACAGCTTCTACATTTAAATATTTTTTTCATTGCTCTAGTTTTCCTTACCTTTACCTTTTCTATTTCAGTGTCAAAGAAATATTTCTAATTATTTTTTCTGTAATGATTAAGGTTACCAACAACATTTCATAAAAGGGTTAATTTAGGAAGATGATTTACCTGTTTCAAGATCAGAGACTTTTCCTGTCATAAATTAATCTATAGCGCATTTTGCTTTGATCAGCTGCCAGAAGAAAAATACTAATATAAAGCTAAATACCGCAAGAATTTAATGTGTCGTCGACCTTTACGGAGAAATGCTTTAGAACTTTTCCACCTCAGTGTCACGTAGTTTTGCCATTTTATAAAAGAACTTGAAATATTCAGAGAGTGTCTAGTCGTGAAGATTGTTTACTGTAAAGACAATGAAGTTGTTGTGCTTGTTTCACTTGAGATTATCGTCACGTAGGATTCGGTGGCAAGTTTTTAAATACAAATTGAATAGTATAATTTACGATGAATAATAAAGTTATGAAAACTTCTGTCGCTCTGATTTCGTAATACAATATGGAACCTAAAAACTATCTTATTCAATAGTCTGCGCTACTAATTATCACATTTTTTTTAAAACAAATTGAATTTAAAAATAATCTACAAGTGAAACGATGGTAAGTAAATTTCCAAAAAAAAAAAATATTACATTTCTGTGTAGTTTGTAATTACAAACATGTAAACCTGTGGTGGCTGTTTCTGACCATGGGTGCAGTTCAAAGCTATAGGTAATCTTCAAAAATCTTAATCAAGCCTAGAATATCATGACCAAGAAAGCATAAGGACTAAAATAATTGACTTACCTAAAACATCTACACATCCAATCTGCTTCTTCATAGTGCTAGTATTGATCTGGCACATGTAGCATCCTCGGTCTTCCACCTTCAGCGGTCGAATGTGTAGCTGCCAGGACCTCGGTGAGTCATTGGAGACCGCATACCGGGAACTGTGTGTTACCAGCCGCGTATGTAGAGTTAGAATCGTCTGATCTTCCGCTCTGATCCACGCAACCTTTAAAAAGTTACAAACTTAGTTTTTCAAAGGTACAAAGTTAGATACGATCGTTTTATAAGGTGTTCAAAATACCAGCAAAACCATTTTAAGCCGTTTTCAAAACATAATTACTTTTTACGCTCAACTTACATAATTTGACTAAATTTTCCTTATAAGTGAATTATTACTCTAATATGTACGTTTAGTTTGATTATAATTCGATTGAAATAAGGTAATGATTTAGGATGGACAAAGCGATAATACCACGGAATAATAAACAATGCAAAACAATTATTTTAATTATTGGTTTTTAGTTTTTAACTCAAGCAATGGACAAAAACGATGTTTTTATAATATCGTTTGGCAGAACAACAGATGGTGCATCTAACCAGGCCAGTTTAAATTAATTATAATAGTTACTAAGTTTCGTAAGACCACTTTTTGCAACAAAACAACCGCAGTAAACCTGCATTTTGATTGTTTTGCTCAAAGAGTACTGAGTTTTATTTCAAACTCTGTAACGATAAACTGATTTAAATTAGCTGCTGTACCGAACTGGAAATACACAAGGTATAATAATTATAATTATTTTTCTCAGTCATTATTATTTACAACTAACTTTTATGCAAAACGCAAATTATTGGTATATCTATTTTAGTAAATGAAGAAAAATATAAAGAAATGTAACTTTAAACAAAGCCATTCATGGGATACTTTTCTAATGGTAATATCGTGGAAAAAGTAAATTCACGAGATCTAAAATCAAGTAAATTGCGTTAAATTCAAAACGTACATAACGTATAAGGAATTTGGACGATCTAACAAAAAGAATCGTTGCCCTTCTTTTGTGCTTATTGAGTTAACATTAATTTAATACTGAATACGAGCCTTTGTCCTGATTATTCTGAATGTCTAAAGCCTTGAAGATCATAGATTTGGAACGGTATAAGGTGTTCAGCCGGGTGTTCTCGAGCGTTTAATACGAGTAGCTACATGGAAGGAGCATGCATCAACGCCTATACAGTATGCATAATGATTGCCTGCGTCATTCTTGTTATAACTAGATTGGAATCGGATGTCCCCTCAACAGCTATAAAATACCCCGAAATAAATAAAGAAGCAGTGTACTCCTCATTCAAAACATAAAGGACATTATGACATTATTATGACGATTATAGTGAAATGGTTTTCGGTAAAGATCACCTAAAAGACCGGACATTTTCACACAGCATCATATAGCCCCAAAGTAAGCAGAGCTTGTGTTTTGAGAACTACATGACTAATAAACTACTTATATATATTTTTTGTTAATGTATATTATAATTTGTTTTTTCTATGTATAAAGTATATATTAAACATCGAAACAGCTAGACTAGAGACAAATATTAACAGATCATACAAACATTTGTCCCGAGGCAGGAATCGAACCCGCAACCTACTCATCGAACAATGATCCAATAGCTGGGTCCTAATTAAACTATTGTTTGATGTCGACCGCTGTTGCATAAATTATTATTTACTCATAACCAAAGTTTTCACAAGCGAACTCTTCAGTAGTGTTTGTGCTTTGATAGAAAGTTTGGCAGTGTTTGTTTATGTGCGTTATTTGTATTTTGACAAGTTTTAGTGGTGTGTGTGCATCAAAACGAAAGGTTAACTGCTAGTTTACGTTACGGCGGTTGTTAAATACTGGTATGTAACAATAGAAATTGCATTAGAAGGAAAATTATACAAATGTTTCAGGACACAACTTTGACGGACGATGAACGTAGCCAATACAAATAAGTCAACAACCTTTTGGAACGTGCCTCTATGTTATGAATCACGTGGAATAAGTAAAAAACACAGTCTAATACTTTCATTTTAACGATGAAAAGTGCTGACGGTAAATGCAAGCATTACGTAAATTCGATATCGAGCCCGTGATTTCTCTGCATGATAAATGAGTTGGCAATCGGCTTACAGGATTTTATAAGGAATTAATATTGATAGCTCACGATGGAAATACTGATGGATGTCGAAATTTAACATTTAACAAAGTGATTTTTAGTACCTACATAAAAATATCATGTGCCAAAATAATGCTTCAGGAAACTGCAACCATTGTATTTCCCATGATTAACATCCTCAGTTAGTCTATCTTTCAGGATGCAAGCAGTGGGTAGTCAGAAAACATCCAAACATTACATTTGTTGCCTTTTTATTTATTTATTTAACAAACTGATTAGCTACAATAGTTAGTTAGTAGTATCTTAAAACCTATGTTAGGTTTGTCTGGACACTAAGTTCTCGAAATGAAATGAGTTTTAGATCTATATTAATCAACCATAGACATCAAGCATATTATTTATTCGTGCTATCACTTTAATATTGACTTATATCGGTAAGCTAGCAAAATAAGCTCTACTCGAGGCTCTAACACCTTAAAATACAAAACTTAACTGCTAAACATTGTATTTTACATGGTAAACTACGGCCAAATGCTAAAACATTACTTGTCAGAACGTTTAATAACAGAACTACGATTAGGAAATGACAGACATTCCAACTCGAAATCTAGAGTAATTGCTAACCGTTAGAGTAGGCAGTTTAGCAAAATAAGCTCTACTCGAGGCTCTAACACCTTAAAATACAAAACTTAATTGCTAAACATTGTATTTTACATGGTAAACTACGGCCAAATGCTAAAACATTACTTGTCAGAACGTTTAATAACAGAACTACGATTAGGAAATTACAGACATTCCAACTCGAAATCTAGAGTAACTACTAACCGTTAGAGTAGGCAGTTAAATGATGGGTACGGGAAATAATATAATAATAGTATCTACGACCTACACGCGCTGGCAATTTTTATCGGGTCTGGGTGATTTTTACATATATGTTTGTATTTACAAAAAAAAATATACTCGTATGAGTAGTAAATCAGTTATGTAGTTACCATAACAAAAGCTCTGCTTAGTTTTGGGCTAGGTGGTGGTGTGTGAAAATGTCCAGCAGGTGGTGTGTGAATATTCATTTATTTATTTAATAGAAAACCCATATACTTCGGATTCTGTGATAACAGATGCAAATTAGATATATTTCCGTGAGATTATTGTAGATTATTGTAGGTATGGCATTTTGCTGAGTGTGCTCCTTATGCCTGAATTTAATCATGGCAATTGCTTAGGTAGATATACTTAGTTTTTTATATGTATAAGTACCTACTTACTATGTAACCTAATGGTGTTATGATCATAATCACAGACTACTATATGTACCAGGGTAGTCTTAATTTCAGGCAATAAATCTATTCTATTCTATTCTAATCCACTAGTTTCTTAAAATTTTACTATATATTACGGTTCCTTGAAAAACACTGAACAAAAACATTGTTTAAGGTGATAGGTAAATTGAAAACATATCACTCTCACTCCAAGCGAAAAGACGTGCGGATTCCAGCACGCGAGTCAAACATACAAAGTCTAGAATAATAACTAGAACATTAAACAAAACACCCTTTTTATTCATATAATTAATTAATCTACCGTGATTACCTACGGCATTACATAAAAACTACTCGTTAATATTTTCTACATTCGAAGGATAGACGTAAAATGTGTTTTGTAAGATCTGATTTCATAAATAACTTTATCGAGAAAAATTTCAGTAATCATGTTTCTGACTTTCATTTAATTATATTCCTCAGGTAATACTATTAAAAGTTACTTTAAATATGAAGTTTGTTACTTTAATAGTTACCAGATGTAATGAAAAGTAGCGGCCCGCTAGTCGACGAGAGTCGCTACAATCTTAACCAACAGAAAACAGAAAAAACGTCTCTGCGGAAAAAACTGTGGCTGCAATGACATTGAGTTTTTCACTCATTTTGAAAATTACAGTGAATTTACCTGTCGTTATTTCCCTAAGGTCAGTGTTCAGCTACGGAACGGTGAACCCGCATACCGATCTACCCCGATTATTGACTAGCATCAGCTTTTTTCTCTACAAAGGATTGCTAGCGCTTGCAATTTCGCTTCCACGAACTAACTGCGCTGACTTACTGAGCTCGTCTTAATGTTAATACCTCTCCGTGTGCATTTGTGTGTCGATAAAACGGTGATTTAGTTACGACCGAATATTTCTCTCAGGAGATAAGACGATTGTCGAATACGCTGATCCGGCAGACGTATAATAATACTAATCCCTACTTACTTAAATATTGTTATATTTTTCATGTAGCTTGGATCAACTTGACAACAGCAGGTTACTAGAGACTGATGTCACACCAATCATATTAATTAAGTTTAATAATTGTTAATGTGGTATTCTGTCTTAATAAATGATATTCTATTCTATTCTATTCTAATATATTCTATTCTATTCTATTCTAATTTAAATTAGGGTGTTCAGTTTAAAATAAACACGATAAGATATTTTAAACTTTGCGTTATCGACGGGCCACTGAAAATTATTATTTAATGCTTTATTCTTTTCTGATAGATTGTTTTTTTTTTACAATGAGTATAAATCGAATAACTACTTAGAAGCGGAAGTCAAGGAAAAGCCAATGATAGATTGGCGGGCTGTAAGACCCTGACTCTTGAGATTTGAAACTATTTTGAATTCATACTGCCCCAGAATCCATCGTCTTTTTTTATAGACAGGGATATATTTGGTGAACAATTTTAAAGCATCTTTTGCCGCATGAAACAACTTAATTATGTTTTTGTCGCTCGTGTAAAATTCCTATACATCATTTAAAATTATATTATGTCATTCACTCACTTTCCGTAATTTGAGTGACGTCGGTATAAAATTGAATACAAAGTTCAATTTAATGTTAATACTTATTTTTCATCTAAGTATTGAATTCGTTAATAATATTAAAAATTTTCAATTGTTTTACTATTTCAGGCATATTTTGGGGGAGGTTATTGAAGTTTATTTTATTATTTATTAAAAAGTACGAACCCCAAACAATGAGATCCAGATTAGTCCTGACCAACAGACAACGTATTCCATAAATATGTACAGACACTGCGGTGTCGCGTCAATTCGCGACGCGATGTTTTGTGAAAGACTTATGAATTATTACAAGATTCATAGCGAAGAGAGAAATCGGAAGATCGTAATGAGATAACGCCTCGGAGAGATGCAAATGAATTTGACGGATGGATGGGCGCGGGACGGCCCTGAGAGCCAAATAAATTGAAGTAAACGACAAAATTTCCTCCTTCATTTGCGAAAATACATCTGATTTTTTACAGCGCACTTATTGTTATTGCTGAGTGCTCTCTTCTGATGAATTGCAGAAGCATTTTGTGCCTAGCATAGGAATCATAAGTTCCACAGAAGGAACGGAGAGGAAGTTCTTGATTTATTTTCTTACGCCTGCGTTTAAAACTAGGTTACGTTTTGCACGCTTTTGGTTTTCACATTTTACTCTTTGATTGTTGAAACTAAAGTTTATGAATTAAATAAAACATATTTTCTCAATACGTATGTTTTTATGTACCTACATATAAAATAGTTATTTGGTTTTAAAGTGTAAACCAACACTCTGATTTCTCATTATCTACAAAATCTGAACATTTCCGTTTTATCTAAAGATTTAATAAAAATAGTCTACTCATAACAACAATTACAATTTTTGTGAAAGTTAAAGTAAAAATTACACGAGAAAAAATACGGAAATCGAATAAAAAATATCGCCCTGGGAGATTAAAAAAATTCTAAAGAATACAAAAACTTTTTTGGAATTTCTCTTACTTTTTGTGGAATCATTTTTTTCTGTTTTCTTCGTACTTATTTGATCAATCCTGTATTTAGACAGAGTGGATAGGAACGTAGTTTAATCCCATGGGGTTACCACACTTCGACATTCTACCGAATAATACGGCATTTCAATGGTTGATTAAATTTTATTTTAAAGTAGGTAATGATTAAATTATTTGGTTTTTTATGCTACGATAAATTGTGAATTCAGTTTTCAGTAATGCTTAACATCATGACTATTTGACTATTTGAGATGACTTTTTTGTAAGTATTTTATTATTTAGGCGCACTTATAAAGGGTTCACAATTATTTCCGTTTTCAAAGCCTACCTACTAAATATTCATATCTTAGCGCGGTGATAGAGGTGATTAACTTGCAGAAAAAAGGTTGTTAAAGTTTACGTGCATTGTGTTACCACTCTGTTAAAAATTCTACTCTAGTATTGATAACCAATACTCGCGTCTGGGCTCAAATTGATCGCCACCAATGGAAAAAATAAACAAATCAAAATAATTTCACTTCTTTTAACTGCTTAGATGGTCACAAATTGGATCGCACAACACAGATGTCCCTAATAGAACGCAGTCTCAGTAGCCCCAAAATAAAAGCAAGCTATGATGTTTCGCAAGTCAGGATGGAGCATAAAATACAAGCATATAGAACTCCAACTCCTCTATAAAGGCCTGTTAGTACTTTTTGTAAATTTTTATATAGTATTTTATATAATGTAAAAATTTACCATCATGATTTTAAATGTCCTTCATTACACTTACTAGGTTACAATCGGCTTAAGAAAGTTTATGACAAGAGGAAGCGATACACAACTATTTATCTATCTTATGATAACGAAGTGTGGCGCAAGAAGAGCGAGAGTTTCACTTCTATTATTGCCATAGAGTAATTTGTGGCTAGGGTAAGTCCGCTGTAAATGTCATTACCGGTTGATCGATCGCTTCCAAAGGAAAGAAGCTCGTTTGTCATGAATAAGGACACTAAATGGGTTCTCGATTCAAAGGTTACTTACCGGTCACTGGACAAAAAACACATAAATGGAATATTTGGCAGAAAATGTTTTCGAGTGTTTTAGATTGAGAAGATCATTCGTATGTTTTTGTATAGGAAGTGGTCCGATTACGGACTACTTTGACATAAAATACTATTTTGCGTAGGTATCTACTATTATTTGTAGGTATTGTGTGGAAACCAGCACGCTTTAGAATAAAAAAATCGAAGGCATGTACTATCGGGGATAGTGTTCCAATTAGCAGCAATAGGCTTGCAATCAGTCACGCGTAATGCTAACTTCTATGCAAAACGCTGATGTGCCTCTATATTATGTTTGGATATGTCTCTGACTACCCCTACTCGGTTTCTTGATGGACTTGCATACTGAGTATAGATCTGAGGACGCCCATCATAGGGATTATTGTCGTTAGCATGTTTGTTTTATTTTGTATCTACTATTTTGTACTTAATAAAACAACTGTTATAGCAATAGAATTGTTTTCGTAATTTTTAAGTATGATCTTTAAGTTAAGGTGCTAAGTTGTAATTTAATTTATACATTTGGGCTGTCATACGAAAGTTTCCGTAAATAATGGTTTCTCTACAATCCGCCTCAACTCTCAAAACTTCGCCCCCAATGATAACAATATTGTAGTTCTACGAAAATTTAATTTCATAAGTTTCATACCACCTTCAACGCTTAAGTTCTCAAGTGAGCATATTTCATTAAAGTTTTAAGAGAGCAACGTCTTTAACGTCCTCAAGTATAATCGTAGTGACCTCAAAGTTGAGTTTGCTGAACAAGCTTCGGTTGGCAAGTGGTACCAGATAACAGACCTGATTCATGCTCTTAAGAAGGGCAAACTTGGCTAAGCTCTTCAAAGGTATCTTATTATCTCGAAGAGGGAATATAAAACAAGCTAGTTGAAGTTTCGCTATGTGCTTAGGCACGGTTCTGCAACCGTTTATTTTGGGCTTAGTCCATGGTAAAGCTCGCTGAAGCCACTTTTACTATTCAGTGATGCTGGCTTAAGCCGGCGTGGTACCGCTAGATAGTTTGAGAAATGTTGCATCATTAATATTAACACTGAAAACTTTCAGTCTTTGTAAATTAATAATTCCATATATCTGACTATGTTCGTTCCGTAATTTGTTGATGACGATGAGCAGAATGTTCTAAACTAAACTTGCGTGCCTCTTCTGCAAGATTATGAGATAGATGGATAATATTTTACTTGTAATTAGATCTTGATCATCGTATGTAGAGTCCTAGTGGGAGATTAATGTTACTGGTTACTTACCTATTTAGACATTACGAAGTAATTTCAGTTGCTTCTAGTTTCACTTATTATTCGAAGCCTGATCATGGCGTAGGTTTAAATTTGATTGTATGCAACTAAATTAGTACCTACCTATGTTAAGTAAGAAGATATACTATCTTAGTTGCAAATAAAGATACATTATTATTACTATGTTATAATAAAAAGAGTAAAATATATTCATACTATATAAAGAATATAACTTTATTGCACACTGTAGGAAGTATGTTCTCACTGGTTTATAGTCTAGAAATATAGTCTAGAAGAATAATATAAATATTCTTCTATAATAATATAATATGTAAACGGAAGAGAAATGTCACTAGAACGACGCCGTTGTCGTTCCCCATTATTTTGCCAAGAAAACCCGGCAGTTGACATTTGTAAACGATTTTGAATAAATATTTTTACTGTGAAAAAGTACAACACCAAATAAAAGAACAAAACAAATTACATGGTTATAAATAAATCAATGGTAAAAATACGGTTTCGACCTCTTTCCGGCAGCTTTTTAGTTGGGCAGGAGAAAACAAAGAAAAAAGAATTATGTATATATGAAATTTTGTAAACAGACAGGCAGGCGGAAAATAAGTGCGGATCACGCATAAGGATTCAGATTTGTGAACAGTGGAATCCTAAAAACACATTTCTGTTTGCTGACGTAACAAGTAATACCTATTCATGACGGACCTTTATATTTGACTAGCTGTTACCACCAGTTATGCACGCGTGGATTCATATTTTATAAAAAAAACATACCCCCACATACACATTCACCTCCATTTCCCTTCTTTAAATGTGAAAATCCATTAACCCTGAAACACATCTTTATTTATATATAATGCGTAGCTACAATACCAATTTTGAAGTTCCTATCTTAAAAAAAAACCGAAACTCCTCCACAAACATCAACGCCCATTTCCCCCCACCCCTTCAAATGTGAAAATCCAGAAACCTTGAAACACATCTTTATTTATTTATGATGAGTAGCTACAATTCCAATTTTCAAGCACCTATCTTTAAAAAAACCGAAACTCTCTACTAACATTAACCCCCATTTCCCCCCACCCCTTCAAATGTGAAAATCCAAAAACCTTGAAACACATCTTTATTTATTTATTTATGATGCGTAGCTACAATTCCAAGTATCAAGTTCCAAACCTTAGTACCCCCCGATAGTACAATTTCTTATCCCTATTTTCTCTCCTTCAAACGTCAAAATTAAGGAACCCTGAATTTTTTACTTATGCTAAATTTTTCGTGTTTCTAACTTCAAAGCACAAAGACTTTCATAATAGTTCACCTTCATTTTCTCCCTTGAAGAGGAAATTTCCAAAAATCCTTCTTAGCACATGCTTACGTTATAAAATAAACCTATGTTCTAAATTTCAGCTTTCTAGACTTAGGACAAACGATTTTATAAGTATAGATTGTTTCTTTCGGACTACAAAGATCCATATTTGTTAGTATAAAAAAAACAAAAGATGATAATATATATAGATAATAATATAATAGGTATAGATTTTAAGATTTTTCCTTGAGAAAGAGGGGCTGTTCTTAATGAACTCCTTCTTTAAGAAACGGCCCCAAAGGAAGTGGACATGGCAAAGCCCCGACACTGTGACAAAAAATGAGATCGACTTCATCATGACGGATAGCAAGCATATATTCAGAGATGTCTCAGTGATCAACAGGTTCAATATCGGATCTGATCACCGACTGCTCCGAGGCTCTCTGAATATCAACTTGAAGCTTGAAAGAAACCGTCTGATGAAGTCCACGCTCCGATCTAATCCAATCCAAATCATGGCGGGCACTGAGAAGTTCCAGCAGCTTCTCGGTGATAGATTTGTTGCCTTGGAACCCACTGATGACGCTGACGAGACCCTACACAATCTGGTCGAAACGTTAAGGGACGAGGGCATCAAGTTCTGTCAAAAGCAGCGTACTGGCAAGAAGTCCAAACTCTCGGATGGGACTCTCGGGCTGATGACTAAAAGACGGGAAACCACCCAAGCGACTTCGTCAGAGAGGTCAGACCTGAACAAGCAAATTGCGAAGATGGTACGGCGCGACCTTCGGAGCTCCAACACACGCCTCATTGAAGAGGCGATAGAGCGAAACCGAGGGTCCAAAGTATTCACTCAGCAGCTTGGCAGGAGCCACCTGATGAAGCTTAAAACGCACGACGGAAGGACCGTATTGTCGAAGCCGGAGATATCCGCTGAGATAGAGGATTTCTATGGCCGTCTAGCCATCTGAAGACCGTTACCATATCACTACTAGACGGAAGCGCCCCAAAAATGCTGGCTACATTGCCACGCTGAATGGCAATGCTATTGTGTCGTGTTGTAATCCAGGTAAAAGTCAGCTATCGGATCACGCTTTGAAAAGTACAGACACCTGTAAACTCTGTCGAGACTTTAATAGTCGCGCTTCTTGAGATGCAGATGCGCCCAATTTTAACGCGCGTAGCTTTAAAATAAAGTGTTAGATAGATAGATAGATAGAAAAAAAATTAATGCACAAGATAAAACAAGTACATAGGCGAGCTTAATGCTAATTAGCATTTTCTTCCAGCTAACCTTTGTGTTATGAAGAGTGGAGCGGCAGTGCGTTTGGCTGATTACCAAATTATGAGAAACAATTTATTAAATAAAATAACTAGCTACTTAAAATAGAAGTAAACTACATACATAAAACGAAAAATATTTCATACTTAAATACATACATCCAAATATATATTTAGATACATACAAATATAATATAAATATAAATGCTACATTTTGTTGACTATTTTGTAGAGAGATTAAATGTTTGTAAAGTTTGGATTTGAAGACTCCAATGGATACAGCAGTGCGGATTTCTGCTGGGATAGAGTTCCACAAGTAGATCGCAGTTACAGTAAAAGAGTCCGTATAGAAAGAGGTAGAATGCTCAGGGGTCAGTAGTCGAAGATGTTGAGAGGAACGAGCAGGACGGTCTTGAGAGAAGAGTGGAGAAAAACGTTCTTTGAGGTAGTTAGGAGAGAAAGGATTATGGAGGGATATGTGTTGTAAAGAAGGCAGAGTATGTGGGTACCCCGACGATAACAAATTTTAAGCCATTTTAACTGCGAGCGATAGTCGGTCTACGCAAGTATGACCATATCACACATGGTCATACTTGCGTATCTGATGCAAGTGTTTTCAAGTTTCGTATTATTGCTATGTTTCTCGATCTAGCGCGGAAAAAAGGTTCTCGAATAGTGATCACAAACTGAAGTGTAGGAAGCCCTCCACCCAAAAAACCGATGACATCTTAAAAATTGCAGAATTTCGATGGGTAATGATAAAATGATGATGAATGATATAAGTACTGTTTATCAGTAGTTACTGGCAAAATTCAGTTTCTAGGCCAGCAACTCCAAAATTTTAGCTATCTTTCTTTGTAAGTTTGAGTTAATAGCAATCAAGCATTGATATAGGACCGTAGCTATTGTTCTGTGGTTAGCATCTAAAAAGGTAATATGCTTGCCTCTAGGCTTGCGAGGCAAAATGTATACTGGGGGAGGCTTTTAGTCCAGTAGCTTAGTGCCTATGGGATGGTATACGTTTCCGAACACGCCCGTTCTTTCTTGTTTAGGTATTATGATAGGTATAGGTCGTATTGGCCTAGTGGGCTGTAGGTACCCAGACTTCTGATCAGCCTTAGCTTCCCTTGACACTCGCTACAATTTTAATTCAATTCTAATCTAACCCAGTTTTATTCTTTTTTTTTTAAAACTCCGGCCTGTGTGGCATTTCTATCGCAAACTCTACTCATTTAATCGTCACGCCATACCTACCAATAATAAATAGCATAGTCGATTTTATTTAGCTCCCTATAATTCTATCAAATATTAATTCCATGCATTATAACAGTACAATATTGCACGAATTCCATCCTAAAGAGTATTAAGAGTTGCCCACCTAAAAATCGTAGATTCGAACCCGGTCGAGCACCAATACATTTTTCACTTTATGTGCACTTAACACGTGCTCAATATGGTGAAGAAAAACATCATGAGGTAAAAATTTGTTTGAGAATATCTGTTTTTTTAAAGGTGAACTTGAAAGTTGGAATTGTAGCTACTCAGTGTTTTTGGGTTCTAAGGGAAGAAATAGGGGTTAAAGTGGGTATGGGAGTGTTTTTTTTAAACACGACTCCACGGGTGTATTGCCGCTGGTAACACCTAGTAATTAAATAGAGATTTTACTCATAAGTACCTTAAAATCTCCTATGTCAGATACAGAGCAGGTGAGCACGGCTTCTCTTCCGAGGGCCACAGTGGCATTCTCGATGGGTCCCAGGAAGTCTGGCTCGGTGTCCCGTAGGGACGCGGTGGGCCCCACTCGGCTGAGTGGCGGCGTTGTCTGATGCCGCATACTGTTTTTTACAACTGTGAAAGAAAATTTATATTAAAATCCTATCCAAATGATATTCTATATTCGAATGTTTGGATGTTTTTGCTAAAAACCATATAATAAATTTAAAACAAGTTCCAAATGCAACTTAGATTAAAACATAGAGTATACTTTTCCCATCCTGACGAAGCCGTGGACAGAGGCTAGTCCTTTATATAATTGAAAGCACTAGTGATGTCGTAACTAGAGTCCTCGACTTTCGATCTGAAGGTCGTTGGTTTGGATCCATTTCACCATATCGTGGAATCGTTGGCTTGGGAATTGGAAAAATCTGATGACACGACGAAGTCATGGGGGACTTCGTCGTGTCGACGGTCACTGTCTTAAACACCAAGAAACAGTAACGTGTCGAACAAACAAAGTGAATTTGTGAAATTGTTCGTGTTTGTCATACACGAAAAATAGGTTAGACGGAGAGAGCCTGGAGAGTGCTTGTTGTGATGAGGTAACCACTATAGTAAGTATTTTTCAGTTGGAAGGATTTGGAAGAGGCTTTTCCCGATCACCGGAATCGAGAGTGTTAACTGTTAAAAACTATTTTATTTATTTATTTAATACTTCCGCACAAACAATGTAGTGCTAGGAGGACTTAATGCTAAACTATATTCAGTCGGTAAGGAAAGTAGGAGTTTTTTATATCAGCTATGACATTTCCAGTAAACCATAGTATCAATGCTTTAGGCTAGAATCTCTGGGATAATCTAATTGGCTCATTAAACTAACCCTTAAATCTCATAGTTATTGCTTGACGAAGTTTATAAAACCATTCACAGATTTGGCTTTTATAGAAGCCTACTCCATATGATTCCATATGGGTCGATTTTGTGCTAATTGAGGTATGCTCTGCGATTTGCGTAAGAGTAAATAAAAAATATAATTTTTTTACATTCAAACTTAGGAAACAAAACTGAAACACAAAAACCCGGCTTATATCAATTCGACTAAAACTATTTTAAAAAAGCTCTGCCCGCCTTTCTTGTACACCGCTCGGGCATATAAAGTAGTAATTTATGTCACATTGTCGACCCCAGTCAAGTGTGAGCGTCCCGACCCAGCCTATTCAAATTATCCTCCCTTTTCAAGTGCCGTATCTAAGGGACCTAGGAGCTTTCAAAACGAATGAAAAAAATATATGGTTGCCCGCGGCATGGCTATGTCAACCACAGTAAATAACCCATTTGAAAATACAGCACAAATATTAAAAGATGTCCCAATTAGAAAACAGTTTAAAAATGTATTGTCTGCCCTTAGTAAAAATCCTAACTACGCCTCTGCCCTCCTATTTCATAACTTGGAATGTGATTTCGGACGCACGATTAAACGAAAGATATGTAAAGCACGGCTAGCAAAATAAAATTGCAACCCTCGAAGCGATTTTGGTAAGTTTTCCAGCGTAACAAACATCACTTCTAGTTGGGACAGTAAAATGTTAGTTTTGTATTACACGACTGTTTTGTGAATGGCCTTTGTTTGAACAGTTGGGGTGGCTAAAGAGGTATTTTATATCCTGGCCTTATGTGGCTGGCGTAAAATGTTTGTCCAATAGATATCAGATTTTAGAGAGACGAAGAAAAATTCCAGATGAGGAAATGAAGGACCACCGAGGCTCACATTTTAGCCCAGTTGGAGTTTATTATACTTTCCCTATTGACCAGCATTTACTGAACCAAACTCATCCTATTTGCAGGTGCGTACTTTCCTACTTAACAGAATCGTTTTATTAAGTCTTCTTAAAATATGACCTTCTTAAGGATATCACGCTAAACAATACCTACGGAGGGTGAAAAGGTTAAAAGGGAATTTACTTGAATATTGTTGGTAATATAATTTTTGCCTCGGAGCTTCACGGCATTTCGTTTACTGCATAAACATCTTAGAAGGTCTCTCGCTCATTTCGGATAACGCTTTGGGAAAATCTTAGAGTTTTCCGATTTCAAAAAGCGTCTTACTTCATAAATATAATGTAGGGAAGCGTCACCCATAACTGGTTATCTCTCTGGGATCACTTTAAAAGAGTAGGTTAGCAATTTAATATGTTTTTCATAATAAGCTGTGTATTTCATATTAGGCTATATTTTTGCCTCAAAACATGAACAAAATAAACCATTGGTTTCACTACTAAGTCTTTATTCTACATGTACTTTTTACAAATATTTGAAATAAAAAATTCCACAGGAAGTTTTCGAAATCGGGATACAAATCTAGCTCTAGCTCATGAATCGAAGAGCTTACATCGGGTTGATTCGGGTTGGGCATAGGGTCTACTATTGCCTTGCTTCTTTTGAACCATGGTGCCTGAATCACCCTACACCTATATCCTTCGTAAAAAGCTATTTTTATCCTACTGACACATTTTTGAAACATCTTTAAAGTTGTTTACCTGCCTAAGGAAAACACACTCCATTCTCAACTAACAAGCTACCTTTCGTACTTTTATGTCCTTTTCTTTTATAAATTGTTAACCCTTTTTATCGTCATCGACCGAAACCGTTTCCGTGTGGGGTAAACTGCGCGGGCTCTGTTAGGTAGAATCTAATCTTACCTCCTGATTGCTGAGCGTTTCTCACAATTTTTACGACGCCATTACCACGGAAGAAATAATAGTGGTGTCGTACTAAAGTTCCACTCCAACCAACTTCACATACTATTCGACCAGTTTATTTCAGCCATGGAATTAATAGGTACCTACGTATTCATGCCGTAAGGTACTTTGCTCAGGTAATAATTTGATCCTTTCTTAATGACTGATTTCTGAGTTCAGACACATAGGTACATAGTCCTGACCCGATGGGTTTTTTTTATATTTTATTATAAGTACCTGGGTGCCTGTTTTAATGCGAAGATGATGTCTTCTTTCCGTTTTGCCAAATAAAAATATTTTCTTTTCTTTTTTTTCTGACTCCGCACTAGGATTTCCTGTATATCAGGAATTACGAGCAACGTGGTAGTACAACGCTCAGACCTGGACAAATATATGAAGATAATTGGCATCATTTCAACGTTTGTCTCACAGCGAGATTTGAACAGGCATCTCTTAAAAGTCGGCTACTTTCCCGCCGCGCCACCGAGGTTGACAATTCAGTAGTGCAATGTACTACCAAAATCCATGACTGAAAATAAAACTTGCAAGACTGTTGCGGTTTTTCGTATAATTAAGGATTTTTCTTTTAATCTGTGACATTCCAGTTAAATAGACAAAACCATTTTCAATTCTAAGTCAACCAGATTAAACTCAATATATAACGAGAGCCCATTTGTAGTGGCACTAGTCCTGTCATAACACCAGTCCCTGGAATGTGCCAACTAAATCCGACGAAACTCGTCGAATTAAGCGTTTTGTTCGATTTATTAGGGTACAGGTAATTGTTCGGTTGACGCTTTTGAATTGTTACGTTCTCTATTGGTAAATCTCATAAATTGAGTGGATAAGATTTTTAGTTTACGATACGATTATTATACCTGAAGGTTCGTTGCAGAGTAGATAAGAATAGGTAATGAGGCAGAAAGTGAGGGCTAGGTAGGGTCATGCATTTTTTTATTTGCTATTGTGATCGCCACTTGCTTTTCTACGCCCTTCAAGAGGTGTTCAAAGTTCACCGCTCAGCCCTGCGGCTGTTAGAAGCTGCAGGATCCTTTTTGGGCGTGATGAGTTTTGGTTCATCACTGCAGAGTCTGCAGATTAGTGTGAAACACAGCCTTAATTTGAACATGTGCTTGTTAAGGCGACAGTGTCCAGTCAGGCTCTAACCATAGTGCGAAGGTTATTGCGTACTAGTGTATTTTAATAATGAAAGAATAAATGAAAAAAAAATAGTTTGTATTTTGTAAACGTCATTAAAGGCAAGTCAGCTGCGATTGCAGATTTTCGGCCCGCTTGATACCAAAACAAAATCTTTATTGGAAAGTAGGCAACTATATAAAACTCATTATTCAAAATTTAGCAATCACAATTCAAAAGGTACAATTCTAAGACGTATATATTAGACATTCAGAGTCCATTACCTAATTCTAATAGCAAGTTCTGTCCCGTAAAATAAATCTCCCTTGCCCGACGAAACAAAATAAAAGATGCTCTCACGATACCCGTCACCCGTGGGGTTATAAAATCTATCAGCAGACCGTTTAACCTACATCTCGGTGAGACATTCCAAAACACCAGGAAAATATTTAACGGCGTCGGAATGAATAGCTGTGGTCTCGAGCTCCTTCCAAATACCACCATCAATCAAGGGATAAGCCTTCACACTACTGCGAACACAGAATAAACAGTACAGTATCTAGGATCTTCAGATTGAACGATAAATAAGGCAGTAGCGTAATAGAGACGGACGATATTAATCGCACGTAGGCACGGGGCACCCGCCGCTCTGTGTGATAGTCGCACAACGCTGCAGATCTCTGGATGTCAATCGCTAAGAATGCAAAAAAAAACCACCAACATATATCCACTTCCTGAGATTTTACGATGCAATTGGTTCTATAAAAGCTGTGTTGGTCTAGTTGGATCGTGCCAATGGATTTTTCCTTCGAAACAATTATGTGCACATTAACACGTGCTCAAATGGTGAAGGAAAACATCGTGTGGAAACCGGAATGCTCTTGAACTAAAATTTCGAAAGCAAGGGCCATCTGTTACCATAAGCGAGCTGCAATGGGCTTGCAACCTGTCACGTGTAATGGTAACTACTTGCAAAATGCGGGCATGTGCCAAATATAATGGACCCTGGATAATATAATCGTGAGCGTGTTTGTTTATATATCAATTGTTTATTATAACTGCGTATTTTTGATCACTGATAATTTCTCACCACATCCTATAGCGGAACTTCTAGTATATATATTGAGCGGTAGGTATATAGTCGTCTTCAAAGCGCCACCTCAACACTGTCCACAACGAGGTAAATATTAGTAAATTTAGCGGGTGATATTGCCAAGCTCTCCAGTTAAATTAGATCTGCCGTTCAGCTTTGTCACCCAAGAAACCAATCTCGCTGCTAATAGAAACTGTCTTAAGTGTCTAATCTAGTACATACGTCTGTACCTATTTGTTTAGTAGTATTTGCTTCATGGCTACCTACGCTTAGGATAGGTTCCTATTGAGCCGTAACAGTACCTATTTAAAGTAGGTTTTGCATTTTGCACACCCCGGCCACACTCGATAAAATAAAAAACAAAAAATAAAACAAAAATATAAAACAATCGCATCCGTATTTTGAGCAAGGCTTGAGTACGTGAACGGCGTCGTTGTGTGAAGTTGGTGATCTTTTTAGGGTTTTGTAGTCAACAAGGAACCCTTATAACTTCGCCTTTTTCGTCCGTGAATTCGTGAAAAAAAATCACGGTAGTAATAATATATAACGAAAAAACTATCACAGCTAAGTAGGCTTTACAAGTTAACGAGTAACAGTCGATCAACTAGATGAAGTTGTTAATTGTGTAAAACAGGTAGTAAATATAAGTTTATAAGCAACTACGGAACCGTACACTGTGCGTGGCCCGACCCGCACTTGGCCTTTTTTTATTATTTGCTAAGATAGAGGCCTTAGTAACACATATTCTATGAAAACTTCCTCTTGCTACATACTTTGGTTTAAATAAAACAGCCTTGTGTGTGACAAATAGAAGACAGCGTAGGCTAAGTAATTGGGTCACACTTTTGAAATATCTCTGTTCAAAAGACAAAACTTTAGGTAACTACGCCATGTTCATATCTTGGGTAGGTTATAACAGGTAAGAATCAAAAACATGTTAGATTTCAACCGATTGGGGCTAATTAGGGCGTATTTTAACATGTTCTTTCCAAGGCATATTTTGGTACACACCTGAATTCATAAACAAAGCTTACCAGAGCCCAAGACTTGATTAAAAATCAACATGGCATCCCAAATTATGTCAACCCTCACAAATTGAACGGACTCATAATTAAGTAGGCATAGAAGGTAAACGGACCCCGGTGAAGGCGGTTCTGAATGGCCCATTATTCGATAAACGCGCCATCTATCAAAGCTTTCTGCAATCAACCTTTTATAACTTGAGTAGCCTGACCGAAAAATGCTAAGTTTCTTTTACGAAGGAGCATTTATATTGGCCGGTACCGTGGTCCTATCTCAAAGAATTCATGGTTTGTCTTTTCACGAAGAAACTATAAACTAACGATTACGATAAGCTCACTTTAATGATTATGTGGTTAATCCACGCTTTTGAGAACCACTCAGCTTACTCAGCTTTAGGCATAAGTAAATCACGTAACTTTGAATTATTTTGACTTATCGGTAAGCAACAACCCAGGTAACTTCATACCTTAAAGAGCGGACGAAGTCGCAACCAGGCGGATAATCTAGAAGGTTCAATGATATAATTTGGTTACAGTAGTTGCTAGGCTTTTTAAAGTATATATGGTCATATGCAAATGTTCCGTAGCAATATAAAATTGCACTTATCGTGGATCACGGTACTGGACCATTTGGATGTTTTTTTGATAAAACGCTGATCCATCAAGTCAAAGCCTATCGACAAAACTGGCCTTTTCATTCGATTGGAAGATTTTAAAGTCATCGAGGCGCAAAATTGAAAGGCGTGATAAAGGAAAACTTTTAGAACACAGTGTAGTTTGAAATGCTTCGATTAACTTGCGCCTTTGAAAACTTGTTTCTTTCACACTGAGCGTAAAAGCTTTCTACTAGGCTTGGCACTAGACTAAATGCGAAAAAAGCATCAAAACTGATATATCCCTCAATCAGCGTGAGCTCGATTTACTCGTAGATGTCACTTTTGCAGTAGTTTTTATAAATTTGTTTCAAAAGGCACAAACACATATAACGGGAAAGTAAGTTGGCATGGACCTAAACATTTGACAACAGACGTCCTCTGAGACGCAGAAGGTTGCGGGTTCGATTCCTGTCAGGGTACAAATGTTTGTAAGATCTGCAAATATTTGTCTCGGGTCTGGGTGTTTTTCTATGTATAATATGTATGTATTTACATATAAAAGTAAATAAGTGGTATATCAGTCATGTAGTTTCCATAATACAAGCTCTGCTTAGTTTGGGGCTAGATGACGCTGTGTGAAAAATGTCCAGCATTATTTATTTATTTATTCAATGGTACCATTTTGGTTGCGGCGATGGGCTTTTAACCTGTCACGTGGAATGCTGACTAATATGCAATATGAATTGAGCATGCATGCAAATATTATGTTTGGACGTACATCTTACTACCGCCTATTTTGTAACCTCAGGGAATGACTGTTTTCCTCAATCATGAGGAAAACACTCATGGCGTGTTAGTTTTGTTTGATCATAGGGTACTTACTAAGAAATAACCAGTGGCACAATTGAGTACAATAGTTTCTCACTTAACACACACTTTCCGTTCGTAGGTCTCATGGTTTGCAAGGTAGATACATTTTGTTGATTTTTAATAATTTTTATATCGATGACATAATTGCTTTATAATTTCTATACAAAGAACATTAAATATCGTTAATTAAACTCGTGTTTGAGAGACATACACTCAGAGCAAAAATTCTGGGTCATCTATAAAAACTTGAATATCTTGGAAACCATGAATGCTAGCTTAGTGAAATAAATTGTGTGAGATGTGTGTGAATTTAATACTCCCTAAATAAAAGTAATAAAACTACATAGTTGTTGTAAAGTTATGACATAAAAAAAATCTGGACATTTAAATCTGTTATAATGTCGTTTACATCTGAAGAATGTACCAGAATTCTCGCAATGCTCAAAAACGGCCGAAGTCAACGTGATACAGCAAGGACAGTCAGTGTGTCGCTGTCAACCTTACAACGAGTTCTCTAACGTTACGAGGAAACCGTCTCTTACCAGGAAATGGCAGGTCCAGGTGCACCACAGCACGTGAATATCGATACTTGGTCAACACAATGCTTCGAAATCGCTTTCTTCGGTAACCGCACTAACACACCAGTTTCTACGCCTCGGAGGAAGCAACCCAAGTGCATGGATTGTAAGACTTGAAGAAGCTAATTTGAAAACTTTTTGAACCACAAACGGCCCTAAATTTAAGCGTATTTCAAGACAAAAATATGCATGAGGTCA
Source organism: Perizoma flavofasciatum (assembly GCA_958496245.1). Lineage (NCBI taxonomy): Eukaryota > Metazoa > Arthropoda > Insecta > Lepidoptera > Geometridae > Perizoma > Perizoma flavofasciatum. Next base: position 8,157,687 of record OY292434.1, on the reverse strand, counting down.
CCAACATCGCATCGGAAACTTGGTGTACAGAATGCCAAACCGCAGTGTCGGCAGCACAAGGATGCAACACAAAGTATTAAAATTTTAGAAAATTTTAGTTTCTCGTTTTGCCTCCTTTTTTGTTTTAAGATAAGATTGGTCATTTTTGCCCTAAGTAATTGTTAATGAATAAAATATTTAATGGTAAATAAATTTAATTACTTTTATTTAAGAGGTATAAAATTGTCTATCAAATATAATTTATTTCACTAAGCTAGCATGCATGGTTTCCGAGATATTCCGGGTTTTTTTAGATGACCTGGATTTTTTAGTTTCTAGAGGTAGTGTGTAACGCTACCTTTTTGACGAATTTCAGAACCAGTTTTACCGTAAACTAAAATACATTTACTTATTCCATTTGCACTTTATTTTTATATCGAAAGTTCGTCGGAGTAAAGTAGTATTGAATCGACTCACACAACTGAAATGTTGTGATCTCTTAGCATACATTTGATTCGACTTGGCTTGCATTTTGATTTAGTAGGACTCAATACGAATTTGAGCGACGTGTTATAAACAACTCGCAAAATCTGGTAGTCCATAAACATACGAAAGTTTCGATAAAAACAAGGAAGTAAACAACTTTATTTGAACTATGGTCTAATGTCAGTCATGTGAATTGGGACATAAATCACGTAGATTCCACCTCGACTCACCGCCTTACGTGTTAGGAAAAATAATAATGGAAATATAACATCAAAATATGCACAGGTTTTTCCGAATTCGCTGGCTCGAAACCCACGAAATATTTACTGAACAGTGAAAATGTTCTTAAAATGGTGAAGTTCTAGAGATGAAAAGTCAAATAAATTGAGCAACATCGGGTAAATTTTGTCTGGTGCATGGCGGAGAACCTATTGATGTTCGATAGACCAAAAATTTAAACCTGTGCGAGTCTGTACCCCCAGGGATCCTGGATCCTGGGGTGCAAAACAAAATAGCTGAAATAAATCTGTCTACAAGACGGTTACCAACAGATCTCGCTACTTGATATCTAAATAATTTTATTACGCGTCATTTCCCCTACTATTATGGCATTACACGACTAAGCAATACACTTGGTACTCATGTTATCATTATTAACTCCACCGTAATTTTCCGGGCAAACCAAATACATCCTCTACAAATAACGACTGTGTAATTACACCGAGTATTCGACATTAAGTTGATGGAGTCTTTAACATGATTATAGTTTAAAAGGGACAGTTCGCTCACTTCACGATCGTCAATTTTTAGATAGATAGATAAATAGTTTTTTATTCAGCACATACGGATACAGAACAAACAAGTACAAAGGACAAGAAAGACAGATAAAAAATAACAGAAAATAACAGTAGAAAAAAAATAAATACTATACGTGGGTGCTAACCAGTACTAACGAGGGCAGTCTGTGCTGCAATGGTAGGTATGGGTTCAAAAGGTCTTATTGCTGCTCCGCCATGGCAAAGTAGCACTGATTTTCAGATAGGACCTCGGAAGTGAGGGGTGACCTCACGATCGGAGTGTTGCAGAAGGAAAACAGTGAAGACAAAGTGAGTGTGGACAAAGAGTGTGTGATGTTTGACGAATAGACATGTAAAGTTAAGTTTAATTGTACATTAATCAGTGTGACAAGGAAATGTAAAAGTTATGCTGCAGCTAGTAGTAGTGTAGTTAAAAGACATTTACTACCGTTTGTATATACCTCTTCGGACCATCTGACCTCCACTAGCCACTGCCTCAAAACTCGTATCTTATTTATTAAAACACTAGCTTCTGGCAAAGACTTAGTTTGCGTGGTAACTCCAATAAATATACCCTATCTATTCTTAGTCATGAAAATATGCTTATTATTTTTATTTAAATTCGTTCAGCTACTGGTTAGGAAGATTATTGGTAATAAACATTCAAATATTGATTTTATAGATTTGTCTTTCATTTCTTAAACCTATTTAATATGATATCATTTGCAATAAATCTAACATATATTGTCATGAAAAGTTGTACAAGAAGTATTTTCTGACAGTTATATTATTAGGTACATATAAAGCTTTACTAGACCACCAGAGAACTTTTTCAGGATGCTATTTATATATTTACCTATATAAGGAAAGAGTATTATCTCCACTCTTCCATTATCTAGATGATAAAATAGTGGGTCTTTGATCATGAAAAATGTACGAAAAGGAGAGATTATAAAACAAGCCTAATACCTACCTTCTGTAAGTATTCAAATATCACGATTTGCACTGTACTTGAGTAGACATACAAATCATTATCTCTCTAGAGTAGAAAAACTCTGCATTAAGACGTAAAATACCGTTACAAACGGTAAAAAGATAGATCAGTTGACCTATACCCTTAGTTGTATTAAACATACGAGTATAATATCACTAGCCTCTGTCTACGGCTTCGTCCGCGTGGTATACGGATAAAAAGTAGCCTATGTGTTATTCTCATATATAAGCTATATTAATGTAAAGGTTCAAAATCCGTTTTGTAGTTTTTGCGTGAAAGAGTAAAAAACATCCATCCTCACAAACTTTCGCTTAATAGTAAGTATTTTGACTAGAATTATAATTGAACGAGTTGAACTTTTAAGTTAATCTCTTGACTATTACGAGTTAAATTGTCTCGCTTAGCAAGAGAACGATTTACATAAACTTTAACTTAGACAATGATCTAGCTGTTTCCTCCTAGAGCTGTGCGATCCCATGATGTTTTAAGGTTCATCCATTTCGCTTTAGTACTGATCGCGTGCGTTCATTACAGCAACTATGCCCCCGCAGCTGATATATGGCCCTCATTGTCGCGAACTAACAACAGTCCATTCTACTAACGACCAACGTCTGACCCTGCGCCGTCCGGTCCTGCCCACAAAGAATCTTTACTGCCACATAATGAGTTTTGGTTTAACAAAATATTACATACATTTATCGACTGAATCACGTAGGCAACAATATCGGGCAAAAATCAACACCTGGTTTTTGTTGACGTGGAAGTAGCAAGTTGTACCTCTATTAATTGCTTGTGTCATTATTAGAGTTCCATAACCAACGGGTACAAACGGGACCCTGTTACTAATATTATTAGCTAGTTAAATTATGCTGGACATTTTCCACACAGCATCATCTAGCCCCAAACTAAGCAGAGCTTGTATTATGGGAACTACATGACTGATATATTACTACTTTTTTTGTAAATAGATACATATTATACAAAGTAAATAGCCAGACCCGAGACAAATATTTGAATAGATACAAATACTTGTCCCGCAGCAGAAATCGAACCCGCAACCTTCCGCGTCTCAAGCGGGCTTTCACCCACTGCGTCATAGAGGTCGTATATAATCCTACTAATATAATATGTTTGTTACCACGTATCTCCGTAACTACTAAACCGATTTTGATGAAATTTGTAATGTAGATAGTTTAGGATCTGGAATAACACATAGGCTAATCTAATATTCGAAAATCGACCCCTAAAGGGGTTCTATGAAAAAAAATATTTTTGTTTCGCTCAAAACTCTGTACAAATAATCTTTAAAGTAAATAATGTAGCACGTATTTTTGTTTTTTTTTAAACTACCCTTTGGGGTGTGCAATTGAGTTCTTAACTTTGTATCAATAGTAATCCTTGGTTCGATTCATTTAAAAGTTGGCGGACATAGTTTGAAGCCGAACGGTCATATGCTACTTTTATTAACATACCACGCGGCCTAATTGAATTTTATTGAAAATACATTCAATAAAATTAAATAAATAAATAAATAATGCTGGACAATCCACACAGCATCATCTAGCCCCAAGCTAAGCAGAGCTTGTGTTATGGGTACTAGAAGACTGATATACTTAATACATAGATAGATAGATCTTATACTTAATACATTACATAGATAGATATTTTTATTATAAATAGAAAATACCCAGAACAAATATTTGCAGATCGTACAAATATTTGTCCCAGGGCGGGAATCGAACCCGCAACCTCCTGTGTAGCAGGCGGACCTTCGCCCACCGCGCCACATCGGTCGTCGAATTCAATTAGGTATGTTATTTTAACAAACAAAACAAACTGTTTGTTGAATCTGGGGGCTATATTCCCTATGATGGGCATCTTCAGATACATACTCAGTGAGTAGTTCTTTGAGGATACCAGGTAGAGGGTAGTCAGTGGCATGTCTAAACATTAAATTTATTAAAACACTAACTGATGGCACATGCCTTAGATTTTTTGGTTCTAGGGAATACCTCACGACGTTTTCCTTCGCTGTTTTGAGCACGTGTTAATGCGCACATACATTTTTAGAGTGGAAAAATCAATTAGCGCATCGTGGTTCGAACCCTCGCCCATCGGCTCGGAAGTCGGGGTACCGCCCACTAGGCCAACACGGCTCAAAGACAACACACGATCATAATTCATTATTTTAATGACGCTCTTTAACACCTCGCACAAACTAGCAATACAAGCAAATCCCTAGAACGTAATAACGCCTAAATTGCTCCATAGGATTATGAAACAATACTGGCCCGTAAATAACTTGTTTCATTACGGCATCGATAGAAACAGTAATAAGTTAATAACCCAGGGGAATGACAATAACCTGGGGCAAGTCGGATCAGGGGAATGACATGATAATCAAATTCCCTGCACATCTGCGATGCAACAGAGGCGGGTGATATACTGACAACACGCACGGATGCCCTTGATAATAGGTTCGATACAGGAAAGAGACAGGCAGGGCTGTATCAAGATAGACATGCCCTGGGCCTTATAGGTTAGGTTTTAACTGGAGCAAAAAGGTTCTAGAGTTATGACCACGAACCGGATGTCGCAGTGTAAATAGGCCCTCACCCGATTGGCTATCTTTGAGTTTGCGGGAAGTCGGTAGTTGGAGCCTAAGATCGTTCTTCATGACACTCTTTGGTAAGGATGTGTAAGCAGTGGTCCTCTACATGTTTTTGATGATGATGAGTTGATAGAAGATGTTGAAGTAAAGTTCTACTATAATACAGCACTTTCTTTATATTATAGTAGTTTTTTAACACCGTACTCATTTCATACGTATATTTGCACCAAAAATGGAAAATAAACAAACTAAAAAAACCGACTACAAGAAAAACAACAAAAAGACACATAAATAAAATTACAGACTATCATTATATATACTACATTATGATCCACATATACTATCACCACCATGTTTAATCTACGATTTTGGATAGCTTAGGAAAAATGTTTAATATTGTAAAACTCTTCAGACCTATTTTTATTGGATGGATTTGGCGCATAAAATTTAGCAAACAATATAAAATACGCTCACAACTATACTTTTTTAGGCAATAAGGAAAAAACACGACCTGCGATGTTGGCAATGTCGTCTGCCCATCTCGCTGCCTTTGCTTTTGGACTAGGCGTGAATAACGGGAACCTGATTCATCATATTACACAACTCTCGAGCACAACTCCTTAATGCCGGCCCTGGCGCTAGGGAAGCCCAGGGGCATAGGAGGTGATTTATTACGCGCTAAACGGATTGGCTGTTGAACTGCAGATTCGCTGTATCAATTCTCTAATGCCCCCTACACTTCCTTTGGGTTGCGTTGCCTGCAATTATAACAATTTATCTCGGGCTCGGACTCCCAAGAATAGATGACAGTTCTGTCTAAAAAGAACACCAGACATAAGAGTTATTTTATAAAAGTGCTAATAATTTTATTAGGTATTGTTTGTTATCTTTGATGCTACCCAAAAAGATTTAACGAGTATCTTTTCATGCTCAGATTCTATTACCAACTCATAACTTACGATAATACTTCGCAAAAATCACAAAGAACGTTGCGACTAAGTAACAAAGTATGTCGAACTTCTTCCAGTCTTACGAAAAGTGACAACCTAAAGAAAAATATTACGTTTTACTTTGTAATATTTTGTAACGTTTATTATCGTTACTTAGAAAAAGCTAAATGTTCAAGTAAGTAACTAATTCAAGGAACTAATTCAAGGAGCAAAAGAAAAGTTTCACAAAACGTAGCTTACACTACGTTTTGTGAAACTTTTCTTTTGCTACTTTATGATCGAGTTTTACTTTTTTACCTCAATACTGCGTGGGTATAAAGCCGCGTTCATATTTGCTGGTAGCAAGAATGTCGACAACATTTCTACTCGTTGCCAGTCAGAGCCAGAGCAAATGCCGAGTGGATCCGTTAATATTTTAAGATGAAAATATTTTCACTTGACATTCCATTTGTACTAGGTGCTCATAAACTTCAGGTTATAACTTAGTTGCAACGTTAACTCTGTAGCACTGAGATGTTTATTAGTGAGAAATGAATGTATGCGTAGGTTTCCTGCGATTCAATTCCTTACGCCGAGTAATGAATCTGACTCTAGTTTCCATTTTTGAAGGCATTTGTCATTTCTATCACTCTAGCAGTTTTTGTTTATCTGACATTATTTACATATATGCCATACAAATATTTATTGTCTGATATGATTCTACATAAAAGTTTATGTCGGGTTTGATCCATTGAGAGCCTTAATATTCAACATCAATATGTTTAATATTAAGGCTCTCAATATATATCTCTATATATAGAAACTTTAATCAATCGACTGCTGTTAACTCACCGTCGCGAAGGTGAGGTAAACAGCGACAAAGCTGCGGTAAATGAGTTTTACGATAAGTAGCCGGTTTAAAATAGATCCTTTATGTTCTTTATAAGTATTCATTTAGCCCCAAACGTTGCTATTTAAACATCAATTTCCGCGTCCCTTACTAAAGCCACATGTAAAAATACTCCAGAATAGCCACTCACAACAACATCGCTGCGAATACAATAGTACAAGGGCGCTGACTACTCTATGCACACGTGTGCAGTTATAAAATAGGGATGTGAATTTAACCACTTATCGATGACGTTGATAACCAAAAAAGTGTACAAGGTCAGACACGTTATGTTTGAGTCCCGAAATGGCTTCCGTTAAACCATTTTTTATTTTTAATATAGCTACTCACTAAATTTTGTTTCATACTTCTAGGCATTAGGTTCAATTTTATTCAGATACCTACGTTTAAAACTGAGGATAAACAGACAGACCTGACGAAATTATATGGGTGCCGTATTTGGCTACAGGACCCTAAAAACCAGCTCACCTTATGTAGTTTTCGGTAAACACAATATAAGGAATCCAAGTGAAGGATCAGAACTATTTATAAAAACCACGAAAAACAACCAGTTATCTTCTTAATTTGGAATAGGTAAAGTTGTGACATAGGGCAGGTACTTTTTATTAGGGTACCACGCGAGCAAAGCTGAGAGCCAGCACTAGCTCTATATATAGTTAAATCTTGAAGCCTACAAAAACTATGTACACAACATCGTATCAGAAATTTAAATTAAATTCGATAAAAAGTGCAAGCTGAAATCTCATCCCTATCAGTATGCTCAGGGCTGTCGCGTGCCACCCGAGGGGGACGCGAAATGTGCAAACAATTAGAAGGAGCTCTTTTTTGCGCTCCCAAGGGGTGACCCACAATGCCACTTTATGTCAACGACAGCTCGCCTTTATTTAAACGCCTCAGATTCTATCCCCCACACATCTGTTACTTTCACACCGTCTATAAATTATATATTAATTATTACTATTGGACACTTGAAATACCTAACATACTCTACTTATTCAAACCATATATATATTACTAGCTTCTGCCCACGGCTTTGCCCGCGTGGTACCAGAATAAAAAGTAGTCTATGTGCTATCCTAATGTGTAAGCTATATTATTGTAAAGTTTCATCAAAATCCGTTCATTAGTTTTTGCGTGAAAGAGTAACAAACATCCTCACAAACTTTTACGATTATAATATTAGTAGGATTTTAAAATAAAGGGTGACGGCTGTAAGTCTGCTTAAAAGATTATTTTGATAACAATGCTCCATAAACACACGGTTATTTACTACAACCTGAAGTACCACTTTTCTTCTAAATACATAAGCACTGGCAATCGGAAAACTCGGCGCGGGATCCACTCACTGCGTGAACCTATTCGATCTCATGCATTTAAATTCAGAATTAGTGAAAATCCCGCAGACCGAGCTTTTTGCCGAAGGTAAGCAAGTCTCCCGGATTTTTCTCTAATGCCGCTTTCATTGAAAACGTGATTGATTTAATGGTATACGATAAAGAAACATTTTTAAACGCAAAAATCGACTTAATAAACGCGAAAAATCGGTATAAAGTATCATCTTGTGCGGCCGGAGTTGTTTGTAATTTTGTTTTTCCTTTTTGTTCGAGGGCGATCTCAGGTAACAATCAGCACACCTTTCCGGTTCACAAAGGGCGAGGCGCGACAACATAAATAATCTATCCGAAGACAAGTCGACCCATCTCTGCAAGCAGAAAAATGTATCTGGGACATAAAAGAATGGTGGGGGGCTCGGTTCGTTACGTTTTGTTGATCCCCAGGGCACTACTGCTGCGGCTAGTCGGCTTTTCTTCAACATGAATGTTTTATGATTGCGTCACAATTCAGATTTGTATCCACTACTCGTGTCGGTTTACGGCCGACTGTTGTCCCACGTTGGCCAATAAAGGGGTGTGTTTATTGTTTTCGTATTCCACTTTCAAGGTTCCGCGAACTTTGCTATGATAGTTACGATGTGCGATTATTCCACTCGTGGGATAATGAAAACATACGTAGGCAAGCAAGAATTCATTTCATTAGACGAAATATTATTAGAGGAACATAAGGTATTCCTACCGTACCGTCTATGGCAGGCAACGTATCAGCAACGCCTCTGTTATTGTAAACTAGCCTCTGCCCACGTCTTCACCCGCATGGTATCCAGATAAAAAGTGGCATATGTGTTATTCTAATGTATAAGCTATATTACTTTAAAGTTTCATCAAAATTCGTTCAGTAGTTTTTGCGTCAAAGAGTAACAAACATCCATCCCCACAAACTTTCGCGTTTATAAAAGTAGTAGGCAACGATAATTCGTTCGCCGGATGTCTGTTTGGCTTTAAAAAAAAAAAGAATATTAGCGCATTATAGCAACCGTACCGAATTACTATTGAACTATTGAATTCAATAGTTTTCCTATAGGTATGTTAAATTTGGTGTTCTATAACATCATTAGTATCCATCATTTGTTTTTTTTGCGTCTGAGACGTAGAAAGTTGCGGGTTCGATTCCCGCCGCGGAACAAATGTCTGTATGATCTGCAAATATTTGTTACGGGTCTGAGTGTTTTCTATATATAATATATATGTATTTACCAAATAAAGTATATAAGTAGTACCTCAGTCATTTAGTTCCCATAACACAAGTTCAGCTTACTTTGGGACTAGATGATGCTATGTGAAAATGTCCAGCATTATTTATTTATTATTATTACTACTTAATTATGTAAATAATGTGATGATTCAAGGAGAAAATCCCAAGTCTATTTGAGAAATTCGTTCTTATAAACCAAGTCAATAACATTCCAAGGTTACACTAAGACACGTTTCACTCATACCGTAATCTTTCCCCTTACATTCGCAGACACAGTTTATATACATAAATAACAAAAAACATTTCGCGGTCGTCAACCTACGACATTTGCTATTCGGGAAAACGCCGTTCTTTTATTTTTCTGCCAACAAAGGTGGCTCATAAAGCAATGTAGGTAGTTATATAAATGTTCGATAAAGTAATATATGTTCACACACACTAGCTCACTGTTGTTTCAGGTACAGTCAACTGCGGTAAGTGTGTTACGGGAAGTGATATCATCATCATGTTACTTTGGTAAACATATGCTGAAAACACCCAGACCCGAGACAAATATTTGTAGATCATACAAACATTTGTCCCGCGGCGGGAATCGAACCCGCAACCTTCTGCGTCCCAGACGGGCCTTCGCCCATTGCGCCACAGAAGTTGTTCAATCAATGGGCGCTCTTACCGCTATGAAGTGATCTTCCTGCCAACCTTTGGATGATAATGTTTGATATCTCTCATTCACTTTGCAATATCGTGTCTTTTATCAGACTAAACTCTATTGTGTCTACTTGTAGAACTACGCCCATAGAAATGGTTCTCATATTGGAGAATGATTCGAGGTATAATTATATCGATAGAAAAATAATAATTGATTCTAAGAAGAGGAGGTAGTTTCGTGTGTAGCCGGAATAATAAAGATTCGTTAGGGAAAACAATAGGTTTACACTATCTCATTATGTCATGGATACAATAGAGGCATCGTATATGGGATCGGGAGACATAAACAACTCACTCAGAGTTTTATATGTCTTTGTAATCAAAATATTGAAACTTGCTTGCAACATATTTCCTCCGCAGGTTTTTAAAATGTGATATCACGTCTCCCTTAAATCAAATCAGAGAACTGAGAAAGTTCATAACTTGGTGCACAAAACTTTTGCAACTTTACAATTTCGTTCAAGCACCAATCCTGTATTTTTCGCTTACCTCTAGTATTTTTAGTTTAACAAGGAATAGTATGTACCAACTCGATGGAATGTTGAATCTCATGTGTAGATAAGAGGTTTCTTTATAAAGGCTTTCCTAGACTCACCACATCACTCAACTACAAATATTGTATTTTTTACCTTATGTTAATTTTCATCTCATACTATATAGAAAAAAGAAAATATTTTTATGTGGCTACTCTGAAAGAAGCATCATCTTTTCATTAAAACAGGCACCCAGGTAACTACGAAATAAAAACCTGTCACTTACCTATGTACTAAAACATAATGTAGGTAGGTAAGGTGTCTATAAGTAACTAGTCTGCGGTAGGTAGGTAGGTTTCCTCACAGGCCAAGTGAGTCTCCCGAGCACCGCATGTATATAAGTTGTATCTGTGTATATGTTTCGTCAAAATAAATTTTTACTTTACTTTTAATTTTTAAACAGATATATTATCTATTTAATGTCTATAACCGGTCATCGACACAGTAGTCTTGTTGATTGCTGATAGCAGATTGTTGTTGACTGTGGTTTTCATTAAAAACTTGTAAAGCATGCACATTCGCTGTTGGACATTTTCTGGCCGCGTCGTCTTTACGAACCGTCTGTCATTGAATTATACCAGCCGTCAAAATTGACAATATATAGAGGTATTATGGACTAATCGTGACCCATATCCAATTTGTGTATCAGTCAAAGGGCACTGCGACCTGAACAAACTGAGGCGATGTCGGTCCGCCTCAGTTTGCTCAGATTGCAGCGCCCTGCACTTTTTGAGGATTGTGTCTAGCGAGGTCCGAAGAAAGTCTTGTCTAAGAATCCAAGTAATTTCGTCTGAGAGCAGACGATTCTCATGAAACATGTTATTTGTTTCGAGACAGCTTGATACTACATATTGTGAGCGTTGCAGTCTGAATTTACTGTTAACAATATGCATTGCACTGTGATTTCATTTGGTTTGGATGATAATTTTATTTCATAGGCAAGTTACCTAGATGTAAAATTTTTACGTTATGTTATTCTATGGTTCTTGATCTCTAGACGAGATTGGTAACTTAGACGATTCACTACATCTACACTATTGATATTATAAAAAGGTTAAGTTTGTTGATGTTTGATAGAATGCTATCTAGCATTAAGTTCGCCTATGTGCAGTACTTTAATTCGTGCAATAAATAAGACGTAATCTCCGAAACTATTCATCCAATTTCAAAAAAATATGTCAACAATATTGAGAATGGACCTTCAAGGTGGACATAAGCTACATATTAAATAGAAAAGGGGGTTTGTAGAGACCAATTTTGCAAAGTAAGTTGACGAAAAAACGGTCGAGCGAATGCGTTTCGTACGGAGATATTTTTCATCAGCTGCTTTTTATCCGGGTACCACGCGGGCGAAACCGTGTGAGATAAAAATCGCATACATAGAAAAACCATTTGGATTATTAAATGATCCAGCATAATGATTATTTAACACTGATCTCGTCCTTTGGTAAGTAAGATATGATCCTAATTACTTACCTACTATATCTTCTGATAATTCAATAGACGGAATTGTGTTTCACCGAGCATTTATTTGTGCTCTGTATAATCAATGAAGTAACTAATAGCAGTGTACGATTGGAACGTCCTACCATCAGAAGTGCTTCTCACAGTTCAATTCACTTCTAAAGTGACCTAGCTTACCTATTGTCAGCTAAACTTTGCACAAAGCCGGGGGGATTTCATTGCACTAGAGATCTATTGAGTCCTACGAGCCGTAAATCCAAGTCAATGTAACATAAAGCGGTACTGTGACGCATAACGTACAAGATAACCAGGTATGTATAGCATTGAATAAACGTGAAATTACCTTTCGTGCTTTCGACGACGCAGTCTATCCTCCAGAGAAGAACAGCTGCGTACAGTGTAAGCAACATCTTGCTGCCGTGAGAACAGAATAACTCACATTTATGGGCCATACTCATATCTACCCGAATTGTCGGCAATGCCGTCTTTTATAAGCGGAACTGGCAACATCACAACACTTTGTTGTTCCAGACGGCTGCTTCCGACACTAAGCGATATGCGACATTATCACGCCAAATTTTGTATTGCGATTTTATTCTGCACAATAAAAGCGGCGGCAGTAATTCATTGACACGGCTGCTTGTTTTACCTGAAACAAGAGAATAATATTATGTCAAACAATTTTGTTCTTGTAATTGTCGCCAGCACTATGAGAAAGAATAAAACAATCGATTATTACGTAGTTTTAAAAATTCTACTCTTTCGTCTCGCGTAATAATGTTTTTGGGGTGAAATATGCCAAAATATGGTTTCCCGTCTAAAATAGCTCAAAAGAGAGCTGGAAATTATGAATAGGTCAGTAATGATTTGAATCAATATTAATAATAATGTAAATGGTACGGTAAATAGTAGTGCTATTCGTAGGTAACGTAGGTACCTACTTCTAGTTTTTAAGAACCCGTTATAAATGAGTAGGAACGTCTCCTGCAATTTTTATCTCAAACTTGTCAAGACGAATAAACGATTTTTGTTTTTTTTTATTATCTTCCATCCTACGTGAGTATTTACAAAAAATCATTAATATAAATAAAGATAGGTAGATTAATATTATACTTCGCAAATAGTAAACAAACACTTAGGTTTGTCGCAAATTTCTCAGATAATAATATATTTACTTTTGTATGGGAATTTCAATTACCCAAAGGTCGATTGTATTCAACTTTTGAATACGTCAAAGTATTCACGTGCTTGGTCGGAATAAATCCCTTTTGTGCTTATAGGCATATTAAGTAACTCGTTGTATAAGCGCGACTCTATTATTATAACTCACGGAAACAGTTTTTTCCACGAAAGGCTTAAGATTTTCTAGAAAAAGTTATTGCCTGTATAAAAACATTTTCTTTTACTTGTCCGTTGATCCGTAGTCCCAAGAATCTCGGCTTTCAGCCATCATTTAAGGTGGAATCCCATTACGAGAATGACACTGCTACTTGCGTGAACAATTTCATTCTAGTCTTACTGTAACCTTATTGTGGATGCCTATTTCCCTAAGGATTTAATTAAACAAATTACTAAGTTTACCAAATACACGTTTGTTTAAAATAATCTGATGAAACATTTATATTGACAGTAATTCTTTGTTGCACACCAAATTACAAAACAAAGGAGATAATTAAAAATACAAATATGATCAATGAGCGCTCTCAATCGGATCTCTTTAATACAGCCTTTCAATGAAGGAAACCGATGGTGTAGTAGGTAGTGAATACGACGACGTACGTTTGGATCCCGGACGAGCTCCCTTGGATATATTACTCAAAAACTGCAATATGCTCTCAATCGCAAAACTCAATCCCCACTACAACCAAAGACTTTTGATAAACCGAGCATAGAACTAAAAAAAATTAAGACTGCTCGAATGAAAGGAGATCACAAGGAGATACTTTCACCTTTATCACCCTTGTACATCCTTCTAATTATTATATAGGATAATAGTTTTATAGGTAATTTTCCAAACAAAGAAAGAATGAACCAGTGACATGACATGTTTTAATTATGGAATCCAATCGGACTTACACACATATTTGTTTTGATAATCCATCTGGAAATAAGGCACATGATTCAGTGTTCAAACGTCCAGTAGACGCGGTGATCGTAAGTGGCAATCGTTTGCCGTAGCGCCGTGAATGGAATACTTACTAAGGAAAATAGCGATGTTATGGCGAAAATACCGGTCATTCCGTTTTGTAACCCTGGCCCTGAAAGTGAGTGTACTCTATTGAGGAACTGTGCTATATACATGGAGTGATGCATACGATTTTTAAAACTATCATGGTTATAAACATATTTTTTATAGAAAATGGGATTCTGGGTATTTTCTATGTATAATAAAAAAATATCTATCTATGTAATGTATTGTATTAAGTATATCAGTCATCTAGTACCCATAACACAAGCTCTGCTTAGCTTGGGGCTAGATGATGCTGTGTGGATTGTCCAGCATTATTTATTTATTTATTATTTACCATGATATGTAAGTTACCTGCAAACATCAATACCCCGTGATCATTGTATAAGCAATTGTGCCGAAATATCGGAAAATATTTAAACAAACACATAATGGTAAATACACCGCTTTTAATAAAAAAAATTGTGTTTCGTTTTGACCACAAAAGCCCTTTGTTTTTAGACTACATGGCTTTTAGCCTGTATGGTATTTTGATTGAGATACTCCTCCTAAATTTAATTAAACGTTTTTACGGGTATTTATCGCGTTTGCCTTTTTTATTATGTTCCCGACATTTCGACTATGCTACAATACCCGTGGTCACGGAATGACTGGAGCTATAGTTGAGCTCCGTAGATCCATAGTTAAAGCGATAAGAACCGCAAAAACTTATAATATGTTAACTGATCACAAAAGTTTTGAAAATTCCTCCTAAATATGTAATAAGTTTTTATTATATCTGGCTATTCCTAAGTGTGCCCTTAAAAATAAATGAACTGTTTTTCCAAGAAGTGAAGCTCTTTTCTGACAGTGGTTCTAATTTAGTTTCATGTCTAGATGTCAGAGTCTGCGGTAGAAACTCATTTTTACTTGTTCAATCAAATATTGTAGTTGTGTTTTTTCTAAAATTGCGCTAAAATCCCGTGCCTTTCGTGTTTTCGTACGACGTAGTACCTACTAAACCGCAGCTGCGCACGTCTTTCGCACCCCACGACAACTTAGTCCGATCTGACGGTTAACTAATACTTTGAACTTTATTTATAGCGTTTTCTTAAATAGAGCTTCTAGATTCTTGTACATTATTTTGGTATTTCTTAACTGGGGTATTCGTGTTAAGCACACACGAATACCACACACTAACGGCACTCTTCATTTGGGGTATTCTCGTCCCCCAATCTTTGGCCCCATCGGGAAGGTGGGTTTTTTTTCTCGTAAATTGATTTTTCCTGTTGTTATTAGGGTCCAGTTTTGACTAATATATTATGATGATCAGCTGATTATAGAAATAAGGTATGTTATATGACAGTCACGTTAGAACTCGCTTGCAATTAGAATTATTTCATGTATTTAATTATCCTGGAGTAGAGAGATAAAGCGTTTTATACGATTACGAAGTCTTATCTTACTAAAGGCATTTACTTAATTACTTTATATTATTATAATGAATAGTTATTATGATGAAAAGTGTAACATAATAATCGAATACAATCACGACTGTAATCTCAATGATAGAGATCCTCAGTACGCAAAACTGTGAGACGACTAAATAGGAGGTTAGTCAGAGGCGCGTCCAAAGCTTATATTTGGCACATTCAGCGTTTTTGCCAAATTCTTTGTGACAGGTTGTGTGTCCCCCTCGCTTATTGAAACACCAAACGATGTCTTCGAAATTTTAGTTCTTGGACATGCCGGTTTCCTCACGATGTTTCCTTCACCGTTATGAGCATTAGTTAAGCAAACATAAATTTAAAAAATCATTGACGTACGACCGGGTTCAAACCCACGACCTTAAAAGATGGGCGATGAAAAGTGTATATCTTTAAAATTAATGTAAGAATTGCGAAGAGTGAACCGGATACAAATGTAAGAAGATATTTATGTCAACGCATCGTTACATTCCTAACAAAACAAATATGATGGCACGCACATGTTCAAGGAATAAATATTTATCCATACTAATAGTTTTTGGGGTAAATTTACACAAGGGACTGCCCCTTGTGTAAAAAAATCTGATTAAACTCGTAACAGCTATGCATTTTAAAACAAAACTAGGTACCTAATAAGTTAACATACTAATATACACAATGTATACTCTTCATTCCACAAAGGTTAATAATAATAATAATAGACCTTTTTTATTTCTAAGATTACATTTTATTATGATCTACATTTTTTAAAGTAGATTTAATCAAGGCCTCTTTCGGGTATAAGCCTCCTCCAAGTTTTTCCATGTTACTCTGTTCTGCGCTTTTTCCGTCCAGCTTTGTCCTGCAACTTTAACAATTTCGTCGGCCCAGCGTTCTCGCGGGCGTCCTCTGGCTCTCTCCACCAAGGTTAACAGGAAGAAAATGCTAAATATAATTAAGTTCGCCTATGTCCTTATTTTATCAATAAAGCATTTTCTATCTAGAGGTATATATATATCTAATATAATTTGGCCTGATATCCTTAACACAGGGAAACCTAGTTAGAAGTTAGAGCTCGGCCATGTACTCGTTATTATAGTGTCATGACTATGATCACAGTTAACATAGATAGATAGAAAATACTTTATTGTACAACAAATAACACATCAGCTTAGAGCAAAGTTAAAACATCTTATAAGTCAATGTGGTTACTTAGGACCTACCTACATAGCATGTAGTACATGGACTTTTACTTTAAGCAACTTATGGTCAACATAAACTATTATATTATTAATTTCCTAGCCCATAGTACAACGCAGAAAACATATGAATGAACGTTAACATTTTTTGTTACAAGTTAGGGATTTAAGCGGTTGCTTAGCTGAATAGAGTTGTGTTGTTTACTATTGAATTTAAAATGACACATATCAGAAATAGACAAAGCAGTGTTTTTCTACTGTTTAATCTGATCCGCACTCCTGTTTTCCGTATTGCAACTCCTCCTAGTGACGTGTGATAAAACCTATCTTATAACCTTCAAGTAAGGTTATAAGATCTCGCCCAAATAGGTACAAAAAGCCAGTTGAAAAATCAACGGAAAAATGGAGTCTTACCTCAAACAAATATAATAATAATAATGCTGGACATATTCACACAGCATCATCTAGCCCCAAACTAAGCAGAGCTTGTATTATGGGAACTACATGACTGATATACTACTTATATAATTATTTTTATGGTAAATACATACATAATATACATAGAAAACACCCAGACCTGAGACAACTATTTGCAGATACAAACATTTGTCCCGTGGCGGGAATTGAACCCGCAACCTTCTGCGTCCCAGGCGGACCTTCGCCCACTGCGCCACAGAGGTCGTCTCCTGGTAATATACCTACTCTTTGCGTAGCAGGAAAAAAACTTTTAAAAATATTAAAGACTAGCTGGGCCACGACCGCCTTTGGCCTCCAGGGGGTCTACTCTACAAACCGATAAACGATATATCGCTTCAATTATCGTGCTAAACCTACTCTACGTTACATCGTTTCGACTATCATTTGAAGGAAGAACCGACCGACATTACTTTTGACAATCGATGTCGTAACCCTACTCCGGCATCACTAAAAACGATACGATAATTTGAATTTGACCACGAAACAAATGTCAACCGACGAACTTATCAACGATGCCCTTGATGCTATCGTGCGCATTATCGTTTCGGATTATATTGTTGTGTTTTCTGATAAAATCATCTCCATTTCGATTACCGGACTCCGAATCTTTTATACCTTCGAGCCCTGCTGCCTACTGGACTATCTGCATTCTTTTCATTCGACCTCGGCCTGCTGCACTACGGACTCTTGATTTGCCTCTTGTTTTAGAATAATGGCGAGATTTATGCTTGCCATGGAAGCCATCCACGAAGAAAAGGCTTTACAAAAACAACATTTTAAAGTGACGAGGGACCAGTTGGATTTGAACAAAATTCCCGACTATAATTTCATCGGGAATTATAAACATAGTAAGTTTGTTTGAAGGTAAACTTGTATTATTTTTTTAACTTCATGATTTTTTTTTTTATAATAAAAAATAAAATTGTTGTTAAAATAGTGCTTTAAACTTTAATGCTGTATGTACTAGTATCTTTTTAATAAACGAATTTGAATATTCACCCCGACGAATTTTTGCTTCAACTTCAACTTCTTAATTATGGCTTCTGTGGCTAGTTGTCACAAGAATTTTACTTGTAAAGTTTTCAAATCACAGGCGGGTTTGTTGATTTGACATTTGACGTTGTCACTTCATTTACTTTCATAGATAATTGTTATCATTTTGCCTAAAAAGTGACATAAACAGTCAAGCAAAAAGATTTAGGCTAAATGTCTATTATCCAAGCCTTTAGATTTTCCTATCATTCGTTCCGAAGATTCGATACATATTGTCTATGCTTTCGACAGACGACAAAGATTGCGAACATTTTTGAGAGTAGGGTACGGCCGAATAATTCGGAGCACTGTCGTATCGTAACGATAATGTCGATATCGTTTTACGGAGTAGACCCCCTGCTCACCGCGTCGCATCGCCCGCCCGTGGCATTTTTTTTATTTTTCGCAGCTTTTAAGCTGTCGTGATGTTAAATATCCTTTATCATTTCTCATGAATTAGGTAATGCAAAAATATTTTTTTCTGACTGGTACTTCCAGAGATTAGCACGTTCAAACAAAAAAAACGGATAAGTGCGAGTCTTATGATGTATATTCACCAAAATAATTAACATTACTCGTGCTCATAAACTTTGAAAGCACTAAACATTGCTCTAACGAAAATATTATAATAATAATAATGCTGGACATTTTTCCACATCATCATCTAACCCTCAAAGTAAGCAAAGCTTGCGTTATGGGACAACATGACTGATATACTACTTTTATACATTTTTTTTGTAAATACTTACATATTATACATAGAAAAC
Source organism: Perizoma flavofasciatum (assembly GCA_958496245.1). Lineage (NCBI taxonomy): Eukaryota > Metazoa > Arthropoda > Insecta > Lepidoptera > Geometridae > Perizoma > Perizoma flavofasciatum. The sequence goes on along the minus strand of OY292434.1, from coordinate 8,138,579 downwards.
ACCCAGACCCAAGACAAATATTTGTAGATCATACAAACATTTGTTCCGCGGCAGGAAACGAACCCACAACCTTCTGCGTCTCAGGCGGGCCTTCGCCCACTGCGCCACAGAGGTCGTCAAAAGATAGTCGGATTGAAAGACAAACTTAACAATGTAGTTGAAAAATGATATCCCATACATATACATCACGGTCAATTCTCCAACTGCAAATAAAAGTTTGTAATCACAAATAAATATTTTTTTATCTCGTAAAACTAAAAATAAAGAATTTCGGACTTCTTCTAAAAATATATTAATTAGTCAAACACTAAAAAGTCAATACAGACTTTTTTTTAAATTCTGTAAATAAGAATGGGTTCTGTATGTAAGAATGGGTAAAACCCGTGTGTATGGCAACTATGCCATACACACGGGTTTTACCCATTATTATCGCTAACTTCTCCCAACTAGTGGCGACACGATATCATTGTATACCATATCGTTTGCTGCAGCATCGGTAACATTATGGAAATAAAAAGAAACGCGGCGTTCCCAAGGGAGCTATTCCGGTGCCGGCTGGATATTCTTAGATAATTAACTCTTTATGTCTAGGGACATCTGTTTACAGCGAGCTACTAAATAAAAGCCGGCATGACTGCATGGTTCAGATACTTTAGTGATGGGTAAAGGTATGTGAAACAGAGACATCGATGAAAATAGTAACTACGAAATCTCCAACGGAATAAAAGAAAAAGTGTAAATCTACTTAGAACTATTCATAATTAATATTTCACGTTACAGAGCAATCTGCCTTGCTCTTATAACTGAATAAAAAACTGGGATTATGCACTAATTATTTAGGTACATATATGTATATTTAATGAAAGGGGAAGATGTTAAAAAGTGCAGTGCAACGGACATTGACCGTTTGCACTAAAGTACAAAAGGCTTAGGCAAGACTTAGGCATGTCTTAGAAATAGTTTTTCGATAGGAACCTGCCACTACCTCATAGACATGGACTTAGGAATTGTTAAGTTTTAGTGCAGACCGGCGAAATAGTAGTAAATGTTGCCCCTTGCTACAGCTTGTTTATCCGGATCACTTTTCGGCACTGCAATAAAAAAAAAAAACCCACCCAATAGTCTCATACTTAGTTCTGACCCCACACTAGGATACCTTGTATCGTGGGTAACATGAACTATGAATACCGTGGTAACAAAATACACAACAGAAATGTGGAACAAATGTCTGCAGAACATGCAAACATTTGTTTCGCAGAGGAATTGAACCTGCACCTTTTGTCACTCAGCCGGGTACTCGCTCGCTCGCCCGCACCACCGATGTTGAGGTTGATATCCGATGCAAATTTCACACTGGACTTGTGCCATTGGATGGAGAAATTGGATTATTTAATTGGTTGTCAGTAAAAACACTTCCTGTTGTGTTTTGAGTGACAATCACTTAAATAATCAAATTTTTCCTTTGTGTCATCCTATTTCAACTTAATTTGGGCCAAAAAACGGACCATCACCGATGTAATTAGTATCTGAAGAGCATCCCCTTGCTAATAAATATTGCAAAACTTGATTCGCGAGTATAATGGACTCCTGTCCCTCACCAACCGTTATAAAAGTACCCACTTATTTATTTACAGGGCTATTTTGGGTTCTATGAGGTGAAAAGATTTATTTGATGATATTTCGGTGCCAGTCAGTTTCTTATATAAATTACTAGATGTTGCCAGCGTCTTTGTACGCGTGAATTCGTATTTTAAACAAAAACCAATACTTCTATATAAACTTTCACCCCCATTTACCCCCCTTAAAATGTGAAAATCCAAAAACCCTTATTTATTAATGATGAGTAAAAATTCCAATTGACAAGTTCCTACCCTGAAAAAACCGATACTCCCATACAAACTTTCACCCCCTAAAATGTCATTATTTATTTAGGCTCAGCTGTAATTAAAATTTTCATGTTTCTTAACTTCAAAGAACAAAGACTAGAAAGTTTAAATCTCCATTTCCTCCCTTAAAGTAAAAATTACCAAAAATCATGATAATTTGATTAAGCCTGTGCTTATGCTATAAAGTAAACCTGTTTCAAATATCAGATATCTAGACGAATTTTATTCCAAAAACTATCGTGAACTTGACGGGGAAAAACGGGAAAATTCCCGTTTTTACAATATGAATATCTAGACGAAGTTGTTTTGACTGTGCGTTGATAGATAAATCAGTCAGTCAGAACAGATGATTTTACGAGTATAGATAGATAGTTGTTTCACAAATTATCAGTTACGTACCTTCCTTCTAAAAACTATTTGAAACACCAATTAAAATAAACTTAATTTTGACGATTATCAATTGAAAGTACGGCATGTAACGACTACTTACTTGTCTCAAAGAACATTCTAAACTTGTCTGTAATCCGCTCTAAAGTTAGTAGGTATGATGTACCTTCTTTTTTATGCTCACTAGCCTTTGTATGCCTATGGTTGCGTATGTTAATTAAATAATGTTTTATCATCTCTTCTATTAATGTATTTCGTAGGTAAAATTATCTGTCCCTCAATAGGGAAGGTAAAATCTACGAAGTAAGAGCACTGATTACAGGTTTTCTTAAAACCTAGGAGAAAACCTATGATTACAGGTTTTCTTAAAACCTATTTCAGGCACCAGTCTCTCACAACACTGAGTTTAAATAGTTTTCACCTCAAATAGTTTAACGACCTACTCTAAGAAACCTTTGTGAGAGAAAATAAATGTTAATTATTATTTACTTTATTGACTGAGTAACATACAAACAATAATAATGATTCAATTAAATAATTATCTAGGTAAATTAATGAATTGCATGAATTTTAAAATTGTATGGAATAAACAGGCTTTTTAATTTTTATTTTATACTTGTACTGGCTGGACGCAAACAAGCCGAAGCATACAAAAATAATTGTAGTAGGCATTGGCGTTTGTATTTTTTATTTATTTTGTTGATCTAGTTTGATTTTGGTACTAAACCCTCAATGTGCAAATTTTACTCACACTTAACGGGAATTTATTGTAACCGATCGACATAATTCTGATTATGAGATGATACGAAACCAATGTATATTACCATTTTATGTTTAAAACAAAAGCACGGTCAATGTCAGATGGCCACAGATGGCTTACCTCTGATAAATATTTTATTTACACTGTAAATACCTACAAAAGGTATTGTGAAATGCGTTAGTTAATATGTGTAGTGTGGTCATCAGATTATGTTTTAGTTGCTTGGGAATTTTATGCGCTAAGGCACGCCACATGGTCTTGCATGGTATTTACATATTTTCTCCAAAGACGCACAAACGAATAGAACAATTATTTATAAGTATGTTACCTGTATAATGATTTATCATGTCTTAAATCAATGTATTTCGTAGGCAATTCTCTGTCCCTCAGTAGTGAAGGTAAAATACGCTATGTACCAAAAGTTACGCCAGTAGGTACTTTTACCCCCAACAAATATCAAACTAAGCTCAATTTATTCATCAAAGTATCCTTCTTTCGATCTAATATTGGCTTTGTTTACAAATACGACAAACAATTTAAAAGGGGTTCTACGACAAAGATATTCGGTTCTCGTTAATATTCCGGATAGTTGGGCTTCACTACAAATCATGATATCTATATCAATGCTCCTTTGATAGGCTGCCTTTACCTGCTAAGAAAGGGCCTCAATGTCTTTGGGTCAACTGCGAAACTAAGATAGGGTTATTTAGGGATCTTCTTCATTTAAGCTTGCTCAAGTGTTTCATAAATTTCACCATTTACTAAAGTAAATGGTGAAATTTATCGACCTTTTTGTAACCTCTTATAACAAAATTAAAAAAATAAACTGTGCTAGCCCAGTTTTTTGTGGCAATCGCCATCAATCTTTTCCTATACTAAAATTAGAGACTGAAAGTACGTTTGGCACTTTGAATGTTTGTTCACAAAACTTTTTTTTTGGATGAAAGTTTATTTATTAACTAGCTGTTTCCAGCCGTTTTGCACGTGTGAAGAGAACCGCCTCATATTAATAAATAACGTGTTTCAGGGTTTTTGTAAAAATACAAAAACCCTGAAACATATTATTATTTATTTATACACGGTACCTGTTATTAAAATGTTCTTGTTTCTAAGTTTAAAGAACAAAGACTTTCTTATTATTATATTTATTTATTTACTGAAAAACGTACAGTTTTGCTAGGTGCTATTATAGGATCATACATATTCGTTAAGATACATTTTAAGTTTCATGAATCACTTTCTAATAGATTGCTCCATCGACAGCATTATAAAACCATCATCTATATTTAAAAATAAAAACAAAACTGCATTGCGTATCTACGTGCGTGCGTCATATTATTTATAACAATATATTTCAATTTGAAACAATATAAGGCCGCAAGAGACCGGCCAGCCGATGACAGAGCTCTATAATTGCAGTTCCCCAGAGGCTTGATGGTAAATAACGGCGCGTAATTGAAATCCAAAATCATTTCGTTTTAATTACTGACATTGATTTTGGTAATTTGTTTGTACCTATTTATTGAAATCGACTTCGTTAATGAACTTAAGCATAAAAATATGCAAAAGCAATAAACTCATTACTGTGTATACCACCATTTTACAGAACAACATACAAAAACATAACAAAGAAAAATGCTCAGTGGGCGGTCTTATTGCTTAAATCTGGACAAAAACCAAGAAAGTAAAACACTCTTTAAAAATAATCCCCAAGATGGATCTTCAGGTCTTCACTTGTCAGTTAAACGTCTTAATTTTTAATTGTACCCTCTTACAATTAAAATTAAGACGGAACTAGGTCTGCACTGACGTTCATTGGGGTGTATTGTATATTATACCTTTTCTAACCTGACCCCAACCAGCCCAACTCCTTCAAATAGCGAAGAAGGACTCAGGGTTAATGATAGCAGTGTTACGGTATCCCTGACCTTGTGAGAGTTATTGATGACAGAGAACATAAATTGATGAACTTTTGCAGTCCCGTCTTCGACCTGACTGACCTGTTTGTGGCGGTGCAGTATATTACCACATGCTCACAGTCTTCATCCTGAAGACAACTTTGATAAAGTCCGCTGTCTATGACCCTTGTCTTCTCTTGAAGACAGGGAAGTGTCTCGTGAAAATACCCACCTTTTAAGATGGTCGCGTTTCATTTGTAATGTTCATATATCTGTATATGGCTTAGGGACACTTTTGATAGTTTTGACCATCGGTTAAAGAAAAAGTTTAATGTAATTTAAGTACATACTCGAGCCCGATGGTCTCAGTTTTCTTAGCGACTCTGAATTGTCTATGTTCAAAATTATGAAAAGGTTTGCCCTCGATATTAAGAAGTAAAACAGCAACATAAAACACGTTTGATTTAAAAAAAATGAATGAACAAGAGAATCAAATACATCTAAAGAAAAAAAATAAAGCCGTTTTTATCTCCTTGTTGGAGTACAATTGGATTTGGTATTTTTATTGTAGGAAAATTCTTATGCTCTCGGGTCGGAGCTAATTCAGTTTTATTTTTCGTTCTCAATAGTGGGTTTTTTTTAGCCTTGAGGATTATATTTTGTTCGGAAAGAGCTTATACATTTCAAAGTCTTTAAAAATGCCACTGTACACTAAACCGCCAAGCTTGTATGAAGAATTTGATGAAAATTAATGCGAAAGAGGTATCCCAGGATCGTATCAAGTGAAAATTCGTGGTTTTTGCTTACCCCTCTGGGAAACAGGCGTGACTATATGTATGTATATAAAAGTAAAATAAATAAATAATGCTGGTATTTTTTTTCTCATAGCATCATTAGTTATAGGAACTACATGACTCATATACTACTTATATATTTTAAATACATACATATTATACATAGAAAACACCCAGATTCCGAGACAAATATTTGCAGATACAAGCGTTTGTCCCGCGGTGGGAATCGAATCCGCAACCTTCTGCGTCTCAGGCGGGCCTCGCCCACTGAGCCACAGAGGTCGTCGTCAATACTATAAGAAGAATAATACTTGTCTTCCAGTAATTTCAGAGAGTGAACAATATTAATAGAGTATCACTTCACTGCTTTTCAAAATAGCGTACGTGCTAGCAATGTAGGAACGTATTATTATTATTATTATAACTTTTTTCATTTTTAAATATGTAAACGGCTTTAAATTTTTTGCAGATCACTGATAACATTACTGATAAATAATAAATAAATAAACACCTAACAGAACTTAGTCTTGACCCCCACACTAAAATTCCCTGTGTCGTTGGTATCAAGAACTGTGAGTACTATGGTACCACAACACCCTGGCCCGGAACAAATATACAAACATTATGTGCCGCAGCGGGAATCGAACCCACACCTTTTGCGTTTCCGGCTGCTCGCCTGTCGCGCAGCTAGCTATTAGGCAAAAAGGCTATTAAGCTATTATAAAAGTTATTATATATTTGACATACTGATTTGTCTCTCTTCGATAGCTACGTGTCATTTCAAATTCATGGAACGATAGACCATCTTCGTTAAATACCAGCATAACTTCACTGCTTAAAGACATAATATTGTCTATCATTACCCGAAGGTATGCGCCCTCTTAACGTGTATTCAATATCTCATCTCAGGCCCTTGGCAGACACTTGGAAGTTTCTCTTGCCCAAGTTTCATACAATAAATATGTTTGGGAGTCTTTAGGCATATGTTATCGCGCCGACATAATTGAAAAACTTTTGACAGGGGTTAAACCGATGTTTAGCCGTGGCACTAAAGGTATGCGAGTTATTTTGCCTTCATGAGCTGAAATCTTTGAATTTACTTATTAACTCATAAATAACACTGTAGAATCAGGTCAGTTCGTGATACCTAAATGACCAAAAATTTATTAAATGAATAAATAATGCTGGCATCATCTAGCCCCAAACTAAGCAGAGCTTGTATTATGGGAACTAGATGATTGATATACTACTTAGATACTTTTTTGTACCTAAATACATACATATTATACATAGAAAACATCCAGACCTGAGACAAATATTTGGAAATCAAACAAACATTTGTCCTGCGGCGGCTGTGGCGAATCGAACCCGCAACCTTGGCGTCTCAGGCGGGCCTTCGCCCACTGCGCCTCAGAGGTCGTCAAATTAAATGGGTCAGTAGTAGCACAAAATACATTAAGTAGTAGGTAAAATGGGCAGCCTTATCGCTGATAGCAATCTTTAAGCCATCTCGCTCTTGAAAATGTTGAAGAACATTAATTATTTAAATTATCGTTGTCTATGTAACTTAAACTATTTAGCACTCTACTTTTGAAACTCAAGGCATTTCTCAAAAACACTATTAAACAGATTACCTAAACACTTTTTGTCTCTTAAGGCTCAGTGTCGGGAATGCGTGAGTGATACCTCTGGGGGGCTAGACAAATACCACTTTCTGTTGACGTTAACGCCTGCGGAAAGATAAAATTGTAAGGAAATGTCATGTGATATTTCCGCAGCACATTTGGTGTTACAAGCGTCCGTAGGTTATAGTAAAACCTACGCTTACCAACAGGTTGGCCGTATGCGTGTTTTTCACTTAAGTTGTAAAGAAATAACAAGTTTACTACACACAGGTCGGTTTTAAAAACCTTCCATTCAGTAGAACAGAAAGTCAAGGAAAATGGGATTCTTCAAACTTTTACGTTCCTATTTTAGCCAAAACCGAACCGATCAATTCGGGCTTTTGCTACCATTTAATGAATTGTTTACGTTTGATTTAGAGGTTATTGCGTTTGTAACTAGTCTGATGTTATAGCAACAGGGCCAATTTTCGAGTAAACAAGAGATCTTGACATTTGACCAGTGGACGAAAAAGTCTTACCGACTGTTTGTCATGTCATGTTTGTCATGACTATATTTCATAAGAAACATTTTTTTCTGTTTTTTTTAAATGGGGTCTAATTGAATCATTTTGTAGTTTGACAACTTGATACATAATGTATTATCATATTTCTTTTAAAAAACACCTACCATAATATTAAATTTTGTATACAGGGTGTCCCATAACATGTATACTATCCCGAAAAGGGGATGGCTCTGCGCGTAAAATTGAGATTTAAACACCCTATAATCAGCTGAGATTTGGACTGTGTGCCAACCCCAAGACTACTATTAAATAAAATGAATATGATGCTTGACATCACAAACCATAGGTGTCTACGGCTAATTTATTGTATTTCTACCTAAAACAGCTGGTTTTTACAACCATTTTCTTCAATGAAATTAGTCGAATGTTGCCTATTATCGAAGGTCGAATGTTGCCTATTGTGGTTTCATTATTTTCAATAATAAAACCACAAAAAATATTTTAAGTATGTAGGCTAGTTGACGAAGAGTATTTTAGTTTACGAAGAGTATTTTAACATACAACACACTACTACTAGTAATCCTCACAAAAGACATACTTTAGATCTATACTCAATAAGCAGAGTAGTAAAGATACCAAGTACGTTTGGCCTTTGAGGTAGTCAAAGGCCACACGTTACATTTGGCACATGCCCACGTTTTCATAGTAGTTAGAATTCTGATGAACACGAATCGAATTTTTGGTTTTCTCACAATGTTTTCCTTTACCATTTTGAGTAGGTATGTGTTGACATGTGTGTGTATGTACGAACACACATAGATTTTTAAATCTAAAAATCATTTGTTGTGCAACAAAGGATTTTTAATGTACGGTCTTCGGAAGTTAAGATATCTCTCACTAGACAACGTGGCTTTTTTTAAATAAAACTATTATTCACGAACCAAATCTTGTTTGGTTCACATTTTCCATTTTATGACCTAAAATAAATAGTTTCTTTTGAAGTTTCCTCTGTGATTTTTCGCCTAAACTTTTTTTATAACATCCGACAAAAATTTATAAACACAAACGGTAAAACCGTTTCATAAAGATGTTTTTATTTCAAACGCAATATAAACTAATTTAACTAGAAAGTCCAGAAAGTGACGATGGAAATTTTTATTACGTTTCGAGTTAATTAGATGTTTGAATCTTTTTATGAAAAAGTCGAGCATAACATTTATTTTCATATTTTTTTCTTTTAATTCTTTATTACATAAAAAACATTATGTCTTGAACACTCTAAAATGCAAAGGTAAATTTTTTATCATCCTATCTGCTTTAGATAAAAGCAAAATAGAATAAGCTAAAACGTAAGTTTAATTAAATTACTCAACTAAAAATCTTTTTTTTAAACAATGACATCGTAAGCTTCAGTTAAAATGTTAAACAACTAACTTGCTTTTTATGAAAAATAATAAATAAAATTGCTACTTACTTTATCACTGTCCCCAAAGCTTGTACAAAACTTTATTTCACTGTAAAGCATCCAACACATTCACAAAACAACACTTTCTTTACTACTGATATTTAATATCACTATCAGTCATTAAGAGTTTGAATTTCGAAGAACGCGACGTAGTTCGCTCTCTGCGCGCCGCAATACGTCCCAGCATCCAAGCGATCTGGATACATCTAAAAAATCTGAGTCCTGGAAGCTCTTGCTATAACGTCTAACGTCAAAGTTGGGTGTTGGACTCAAGTGTTCCTATTCCAATCGAAGTTAGAGCTTATACAGCGGTGATAAAGTTTCAATCACAAGTAAGGGCTTACGGCGTTTTTGGGTTGTTATATTGGAAGATAGGGGAAGAGGCACAGATGCTGCGCGCATGCGATTCAAACGCACACTCACAGCTCAAACACGTTTGGCTGTGTTCGTGCCAACGTTACATGTATTGTTGAGTAGGTGGTGGACACTTTTGTTGTGGACACTGTAGCCGGGCGCGATAACCGCCGGCTTACAATCTCCCGTGATTAATACTAGTATGGACCCATTATTTGCTGTACAGAACTGAAAATGTATAGGATATGCTAACTGCAGTGTTACAACAGTCAGCTTTGGGATTTTATCGATGGTAGAGGTGGTTTAATTTTTACTTGAAGTTTGCCACTGCTGATGCTCGATATTGTAATGATATTTAAATTCAGATAATTATATGATACTGATATTTTCAGAGACAATGGTTATTTTCTTACTGCAATTTTCTCAAGCGTTTGCAAACAGTAGCGGATTAAAACGCAACTGGAGTTTAGTTCTACTTCTCATTATCCCGCCGCGCCGTATAAAGGATTATAGGCTCATTGGCTTGTTAAGTCACTAAATCAATCGCGTAACTCCATCTCACCAGAAAAAGAAGTGCATAATAAGTTACTTTTATTTGTAGGCATATCAATTTGTTTTTATAAAAAAAAATTGTTATATAAAAATTTGTTATTCTGACGTGTAAGCTATATTTCTGACAACGACATCAACGTTATCAACGACATCCGTTCAGTAGTTTTTGCGTGAAAGAGTAGAAAACAATTTGTCCTAACAAATTTATCGCATTTATAATAGTAGATGTATGTACGTGTATATATTATCATACTGTATTATCTCTGTAACATCTCAATCGTGAACTCACACTTTCTGCTAAACTTTTCAATACCAGTATTTTGAACATTATGCAAAAAACAGTACTTTAAAACTTCGCCAACCTCGGTGGCGCGGCCGGCGAGGAGCCACCTGCGACACAAGTGATGTTCGATTCCCGATGCAGGACAAATATTTGTATGTTCTGCAGTTATTTCAGTTATTTGTTCGAGGTCCGGATATTGTGGTACCATGATACTCGTAGACCCACAACTTCGAGAATCGTAGTGTGGGGTCAGGATCATTTATATGTCTGTTGAGAGTTTTTTATATTATTATTTTTAAACATGATATCCCTTTTACAATAATCGCATGTTTGGTCCTTCAAGCCGGAACACTAATATGACGTAGTAAGCATTGTAATCTGCCTGCTTCAACTTCATAGATTATGCAGGCGGCTCAGCCATCCGTTGTGTTGGGATTGCCATGATTGTAACAAACTGAAACATGCATTCGATTTGCAACTATAAATATTAATCGGACTGATAGCTAGGCTGTACGTTTTTGCACTGTTTTACAAGTTATATGCAATATTGTATGAATATCATAATCGGTTAGTTTATACATTTTGAATTTTGTATGTATTTAAGAGGCTAGTACAACTAAGTAAATGGTACAGTGAGACATTAAGTGTTCAAGAGTTTAAGAGTTCCGCGATCCCGTTCTAACACCAAATTCTAATTATCACCGATCTTGGGTCGGAAATGCTAGTATGCTACGGTAATGTACGCGCTCTCTTTCTATAATATAGAGACGTGACACAAGATTTTGAAAAGGCGCATTGTTAGTATTTTTCATGTATCTGTCTACGAAAGCCCCGAGTTTTTTTAGACGAATAGGAAATTATCTCATGGAAAGTACCACCATTTAAAAAACGTACCTGAGCTCAAACATTCGTATCTCTCTTGTCATCACACTTACATTACAGATCTCTAAATACCATTAAAGCTACTCAATCAACACTCACGATGAGAATGTTTACGGTTTGTGGAATCACAGCTCGGTATTTGGGTCAATTATGATTCACGAGCTGCGACCACTCACGGTACCATACAGTGTAGAACGATCTTATGGACAGATGATATTGCTACGGTCATAAAAAGTTGGTGAATAGAGGTGGCTGTAAGCATTTTTATCATCTGATGAATAGATAACTATTGTATTAGCATTTCACGTGGCAGATTGCAAGCCCTTCACCGCTTATTGGAATGCGAATTGATGGCATCGTGTCTTCGAGTTTTTGGTTCTAGGGCATTCCAGTTTCCTTATGGTGTCTTCCTTCGCCGCTATTTTCTTATGACGACCTCTGTAGCGGCGCAGTGGGCGAAGGCTCGCCTGAGACGCAGAAGGTTGCGGGTTCGATTCTCGCCGCGGGACAAATGTTTGCATCTGCAAATATTTGTCTCGGGTCTGGGTTTTTTCTATGTATAATATGTATGTATTTACAAAAAAAAATAAGTAGTATATCAGTCATATAGTTCCCATATTACAAGCTCTGCTTAGTTTGGGGCTAGATGATTTTATAAAAAAAAATAAGCTACGACCTCCGGATCGGAAGTTGGGTTACCGTTCACTAGACCCATACGGCTCACTGCTAGAAAAATGTCAAATCCACCTTCTTCGGAGAAAATATTTATTGACTCCAAGTGTATGAACCGTGCAACGTTGCCTGACCAGCATTTAATAGACTGTCAACTCCATTCGCTACGATTCGTCCTCAGGTGGATTCAACGGCTTCGATTATCCGTTTACAAAAGTCCCAAGCTCAATTCTCACCAAACTTGTTTAATTAAAGTTTTCGCACTCTTTTTCCCTTTAGGCGGGGAAATAATCCCTTGTTTGGAACAAGATATGATGAGGAGTGGTCATATTTTTGATTCGTTGATATATTTTTGCAGTTATAAAGCCCTTATGATTTCATAAGGGTGTCATGTTTGTATGTTCATGACATGATGTTGTTTAGACTTTCTCATATTGCACAAAGTGTAACAATAGCACTATAACGCATATAATTTTAGGTACGCATATAATTTTGGTGATAATTTTAAAGTTGCAACTATTGCAAATCTACGCATCGTATCGAAGATTATATTATCGTCCACGCCTTCTGTTTTGTTATATTCGTAGATAAGGTAATGGATTTAACATGTTGCATGGACTGTACATCAGATCCTGATTCCAAAATTTCCTGATCCCCGAAAAATCACAACTTTATCTATTTGATAAAAGTGATTAAAATCAAATTTGCTACTATTGAAGAGATAAGAACAGTTTCGAGTGAATTTGGTATTTTCAATTAATTGTGTAAATATTTGCAGATGCTATACCTTATAAAATAAATGTATTTGATAAAGCAATTTAAAAGCCTGCTATTACTACAAAATAGATTTTTTTTATGAAGTTTGAACGCTCTACACCATTTGATGTCCGCAACACGTTAGTCCAAGTTTTTGTAGGCACTCAGTATTTGCTTTCGGGATTCGAGTTGAAGTTCCAATATGGCGGAAAGTATTCTTGCATTCGCATGCTCCTGGCCATCCTGGAACATCCGGGAATAAGTTTTACTGCGATCAGATTGTAAACTTTGTCATTGGGACTGCATTGAGAGTCCAGTTTGTTTTACCACTTAGATGTGGTTGGTTGAAAACTAAAAGGATTTGTATCCATCTACCGAATACTTATACTGGAGATATCTCGAAGAAAACTCAAACACTCAAAAATTCTAAAGGGCATGATTTACACTAAGAACTAGGGTGCAATTTAGGTTTTCATGATTCTGCGCTGAAAGCAAAGAAGTTGAATATTACAGGACTAACTGCATTCCATTTCTGTTCATCGATAAACAGCGCAAATACAAAAATATACAATTTCCCTGTATATAGAAACTGCGCTGCTTTATCTCACCGCACTGAAACGTGCTTGTAACGGTACCTCATTTATAAAACACTTCCTCTATTCATAGTATCTAATCTATCGGCTTCCTTTGCCAGGGAGGAGGTTCTCAATATTCTGCTGATTTCCTTCGAAAGGAAAGAGAATTGGATTTTACCTTTTGCCACTTTTGTACGCGAATCATTACAGCTCAGTTTACCAATGTTCATTATTTCTCCTTCCCATTTTTATAGTTTTTTTTATAATTCCAACCCATTAATTTATTAATTACTTCGGCACAAACAATTCAGTGCTAGGAGGACTGGGATGCTAAAGTAGTGTGGCGTGTCAAATAAAACCAATAAGTGTATCAAATTACATTACACCGCAAAAACTTTTCATCAACTTCAACTTTATCCTACAAGATGTTTTTAAACTAAATTTGGTGATAGAAGTGCTAACCAATTTTAGTTCTCAACTTCTCCACGGTATATATTTTCGATTACAAGTTGTGATAAGGGATTGTCGAGTTGGTAAACTTTCTGAGCGCCTCTGGTGTCACAGAACTAACTTTGTAAACAGCGTCGGTCATAGGTAGGTACTGTTGAGGCGAACAAGTTTTGTGGCATCCCTTAATAAAAGATGAGTCAGTAGATTATATCTAATATATTGAGAAATCCATTGATAATTCTACAAAATGGAGAATAGATGGAGAATTTTTATGTTAAGTGTGTCATTGAGATACACTGAACATAAAATATATATATTTACAGAAAAGGCAAACCTTATAAAGTTTTTTGACGAGGAAATAATAATAAGTAAGTTGGTATGTACTGCAGTTTCTTTAGCAAATATAACAAACAACTTATTTTTCACCCCTTAACCTCTCCCTAGATCCAACCCTATAAGCCAAATATTATGCTCTAAAATACTTCGCCTAACTTTAATAATGTTTGCCTCTGTGAGCTGGTTAACATAGAAATAAGTACTGTCAATCAGCACGGAAATATTGTTTTAGTTTTATTTAATTTATTGAGTTACTAGCTTCTGCCCATGGCTTCGTCCGCGTGGTACCCGGATAAAAAGTAGCTATGTGTTATTCTGATGTGTAAGCTATATTACTGTAAAGTTTCATCAAAATCCGTTCAGTAGTTTTTGCGTGAAAGACACATCCATCCTCACAAACTTTCACGTTTATATTATTAGTAGGATTGAGAACGAAAACACTTAACTTTTTACTCACTTAACATTTTCAGAAAAAAATAAAACCGACTTTAAATAACGGAAAGTTCATAAAAAGTTCAATATGAAATTTCATTACCCATTTTTCTACCCTTAGAGGTGAAATTTTTCATAACATTTGTAGTGGGCCGCCCTTAAAGTATACCTTGCCTATTAAAAAAAGAACAATTAAAATGGTTCACAATTAGCAAAGATATTGCGTAACATACATACACACAAAACAACATACAAACGAATTGAGAACCTCATAGGTAAAACAAATCCCAAAAAAAAGACTGATTTTGAAAATAGAATATCATGCATTATAAAAAAAGTTTATTTGAATTAAGAATTCTAAGTCAAACCGCAGATATTTCAATTCAAACAGTTCGTCAAAACGGCAATTTCATTGCTGAATAACTAATTAAGTTACTTTGTTACATGTAATTAAGTTTTACACGAATATTTATCGAAGTTAATTATAACAGGCGGTACGAATTGACTAGAGTATACATATAGAGCTTTCCACGAGAAATAAAGGGAGTATCCGTAACTACCCTAATTTTATCTACCTCTATAGATTTAGAAAAATTCGGATTCACATTATGACACGCTAAAGTAATCGTACTCTAAAATTGGATCGCAGTAAAGTGCATATATGGTTCAAATTTCACGAGCCTTTTAACTTAATTGCACCATAGTTATCATATTTTACATTTCATATATCATAAGTGAAAAATGAATCATTTAACGTGCCATTAATGAAATGCGAGCGGTTTTCCCGTTGTGTCTGTAATTGCTCGTCCGAAAAATTGCCAATAACAAGATTAAATGTACCAGCAAACTCAAGTATGGACTTCTGTAGAGCCTACTTTTGTTTATAAAAGTTGAGATCGATAAAATAATCTATGTCAGATGGATTTGCGTGTCCCAAATAAAATATTTTCTCCAGTCTGCGTTTGTACAGTGTCAGTTATTGCTAAACTAGCATCTTTGCGAGGATTGGTGAAAAGTGTATTTCACCTGAGCAGACTATTAGCAGAATTTACAGAGGTCCCAAACTTAGATATAACGGGACTGTAAACAGTTACAGAAATAAAAAAAACACTTTGATTTTGATACTAATTTCAATTTCTATCATCATCCTTCACAGCCCGATGTCACCCACTGCTGGGTATTATAAGCTTCAATTTTTACCACTCACCACGATCCTAGTCTAAGCAATCTACGGCCCGCGACGTTGACAAGGACCTTCTCGGCCACCATTCAGTAATTCAATTAAAGTTATTAGCTCTTCTAATTACATATATAACTGGAAGTATCTTAATCTCTTAGTCATTTAAGATTGTAAGAGCAAACTGATTATTATTTCATGAAACGAATTAACTAAATAAAATAAATAAACGTGCATTTTTGTACTTACACCAATAATTTTTAATGGTGTTGTAAGTAGAAGGTATGTCTGGTAGGAAGATAACTGGTAGTTTCACCAGTTATCTTCCTACCAAATCTCTCACTCATATCTAGAAAACCATGTATATTCGGAAACACTACTTTGACTGACACATTTTTTCGGCTTCTTGGAAGCGTAAAATGTAGATAGATAGATAGATAGATAAAACATTTATTCGTTGCTACAGACACACACCAATATACATTTTATTGACAGTAAGTTTGTGTTTGTGTGTGTTGCAGTACAGCAAAAAGGCCATGGCTCAGTGAAAATTTTTTGCTTAAAAGCAAAAACACTGATTTTCAGCCAAAAACCTGTTGAGACCAAGTAGAACGAGTTGCAAGTGTACCTAGCTACGAATGATTGTAGTTGTGTTGCGAGTAGCGTTCATACATTTAAAAGAGAAGAATCAAACTAAATAAATAAACAACTGACGACAGCTTTATTTTAGGCATACAAAGTGCTTGGGAATACCTGCTATTTGCTTTTGTAATAAAAACTGTTTAAACTTTATTTTAAAAGTATACTTATTTGTAGCGGCACTGATTGAAATCATAAACATCATTCTTCGTTGAATTGAGCTGTATCGGTCGATGATAACTTCAAAATATTATTATCCTTTTATCTATTATTATCTTAAAAGCATCTAAAGCGACAAACACTAATTGTTTGTGTACTACCTTAATTACATGTGAAGTCGGGCTGTGAAGGATGATGATGGAAATGAAAATTAGTATGTGATATTACGTGATGGCTTAAGTACTATCTAAAGTACTTGATTATATTTTTTTTGTTTCTTTTTATACTCACAAATGTGTATAGTCAAAAAGAAACAATCTATACTTATAAAATCGTTTGTCCTGACTGACTGATCTATCAATCTATCAATGTCAAAATTTGAATTACTACACAAAAATATATAATGAGCTTTAGCGTTTTTGGATTTTCACATTTCAAGGGGTAGAAATGGGGGTGAAAGTTTGTATGGGAGTATGTTATTTTTAAACACGACTCCACGCGTATAAAGCCGCTGGCAAATAGCTATAATATTAGTAGGAAAGGATAGGATATAATAACCTACTCGGAACTAGTTCTCTACACTTGCATACCTATCTCGTTAATAATAGTGTTGCTTATAGGAACTTTATGTGTAGCTGGAGCTGAATGGTTTCCTTATCGGGTCGAATTTACATAATACCTATATGTAAGCTTAGAACAATAATAATACTCTCACATAGAAGCGCAATTTAAAAAAAACCCTAGATGCAAAAAAACATACCCTAAATGCTGCTCACTATATCGTATATTCTCAAATGTTAGTGTCTGTCTTCTCCACGAATTTAATAATGCCATTTACTATTTGTGTTTGGTATACCTACGAAGTTTTAGCTTAACAATAATAACTAAATAATTATTAATCCCACTTCCTACTGATATAATAAATGCGAAAGTCTGTGTGTGTGTGTGTGTGCGTGCGTGCGTGTGTGTGTGTGTGTGTGCGTGCGTCTGTGTGTGTGAGTGTGCGTGTGTGTGCGCGTGTGTCTATGCGGGTGTGTGTGTGTGTGTGTGTGTGAATATTTGTTACCACGTATCTCCGTAAACCTGTTTTGATTGAAATGTAGATAGTTTAGGTTCTAGAATAACACATAGGTTAATCTAATTTTCGAAAACCAACCCCTAAAGGGGTTTAATAGGGTGGTAAATTTTCTATGGAAAATATTATTCCTTGGTTATATTCGCTCAAAACTCGGTACAAATAAACTTTAAAATAAATAATAAAATAGGCATTTTTTTATTTTTCCGAACTACCTTTTGGGGGTGTGCAATTGAGTTCTAAAATTTTATAGTTTTTTTATTCTTGGTTCGATTTACACAAAACTCGGTTTAAATAAACTATAAAGTAAATAATTAATTACGTACTTTTTATTTTTACAAAACTACCCCTAGGGGGTGTGATTTTGATGAAACTTTACAGTAATATAGCTTATTTATTAGAACACATAGTCTACAATTTATAATTACATTGTGTGATTTGGGCATAAGTATCAATAAAATCAGTAAAATTATATCGGAAATATCTATACCTATATGTTTCTGGGCTAAACCGCTGAACCGTTTGTCATGAAATTGATATGGACATAGTTTGAAGCCTGGAGGCAGTCATGCGCTACTTTTATCAACATACCACGCGGGCGAAGCCGCGGACACAATCTAGTTTATTATAAAATCAAGATCATGCAGATTAAAAATTACTATTATTACAAACACAGGCTAATGAACCAAATGAACCTCAATTTAAGATATTTTTTTATTATTCGCTCTAATTCTTCGAACTTCTCTTAAATTAAGAAATAGTTAAATATTATTAATTTCATTTCATTTCATTTATTCATATCCTTTGACACATTGCGCATTCTTGGACAAGTCAAATTTACAAAATTAGATTTTAGATATAATAATACAATTAAAGAAAAGTTAAGTTACACAAACAAGTAGTAGGTACCTACAAACATAAAAAAGTAACATGTTACACAATACTTACTTAGTAAAAAACATTTAAAAAAAAATAACTTTAAAGCCTGTTATATTTAAAAAACTTTATGAATATAATGTTATAAGTAGCATGTAAGTCATTACATCAATTGGAAATTTGCAAAAATTGCTTTATATAATGTATGTGTAATACCCATTATGCCAAATCACTGTTATGTCTACTGAAGTAATACGGCATGTATTATTAGTATATTATAGCTATAGTGAATTCATTATAGAACAACATCAATGCGTCGTTTCAGGACTTAGATTCACGTGATTAGCCGCTGCCTTGTGTGTGTTTTTTTTATTGTATATGTAGTAAAAGTGATGCATGACACAGTATGGGAATGAAGTAACGCAGAGGAGTTTCATTTCTATGTCTTAGGGCAGCTTGGTGTTTTTGATATTCCGCAGATTATCGCAGTATAAGCCGACGTCTTTGCCAGACAATGAGATTGTACGTGACGTAGATACAATAGGATGTTGTTAGAATGGACAGGACGTATATTGTATTTTAAACCTGGATTAGTCCATGATAAGTCCAGTGAACCTAGTTTAGGTATGATGGCAGTTTTGGGACTTTTTACTGGCTGAATAATCAATCTTGAAATGCGGATGAGAAAAATATGTATCATTAATAACACCATTGCATCTGTGTGTTTTGACAACCTTTGTGGCGCAGTGGTCGTAGCCCGCCTGAGACGCAGAAGGTGCGGGTTCGATTCCCGCTGCGGGATAAATGTTTGTATGTTTGTATGTTCAAATATTTGTCTCGGGTCTGGGTGTTTTCTATGTATAATATGTATGTATTAACAATATACAGTGGTGGTCATATAATTAGAAACACCAACCCTGTCTTCTATTTTCATTACAAATTAACATCATAACTAATTTTTAACGTGCCATAGAGGGCTCCTACGTATTTATATGGATGTATCGGTTCTTTTAAAGTATTACTATACGAGTTTAGTAATAACAAACAACAATTTTGATATAAAAATATAACATTTTAATAAAAAGTCTATTAAAATACATGGACTAAAGTGGACAACTAATTAGAAACAAAAAAAAACAACAATATAAACATTAACTAAGTGAACAAAACCACATTTAATTTGAATAATACTATGAATACTACATCCAAAACTGATTAGTACTGTTAGTACTTGGTAGGGTACCCTCTGTTGTCGATTACAGCTTTACAACGACGTGGCATTGATTCTATCAGTTTTTCACACGTTTCCAAAGGAATACATCTCCAAGCTTCTACAAATGCGTCGTAAAGTTGGTTGATATTGGTGATATGCTCATCCGACAATGTTTTCTTCACAGTGTGCCACAAATTCTCTATCGGATTTAAATCCGGACTATTAGCAGGCCACTCTAACACTGTCACCAATTGTTGTCTGAGAAACGCTTTAACGCTGTTTGCTGTATGCTTTGGATCATTATCGTGCTGAAAAATCCAATTCACTGGCAAATCATCTGAATATGGGATCATTGTCTCCTCCAAGATTTTTTTGTATTGAAACTGATCCATCAGCCCTTCAATCTTTCTCACGGGACCAACTCCGTATCCGGAAAAGCATCCCCATACTTTAACATTTCCACCGCCGTGCTTAACTGTTTTTATAGTGTACTTGTTATTCAAAGCCTCGTTGATTGGTCGCCGTACGTATCGTTTTCCGTCGGAATTTACCAAATTTACTTTAGTTTCATCTGAAAATAAAAGTTTTCTCCATTGATGAACAGTCCAACTGGCATATTTTCTAGCGAAGGCTAGACGATTTTCTCTGTGTCGCCTGGTGAGAAGTGGCACTTTCCTAGCAAGTCTTCCATACAAATTTCCTTCAACCAACCGCCTACGGACTAGTCTTGCGGACACGTTTCGAGGGTCGTCTTGTGAAAATACTTCTTTTCGTATAACATTAGAACCTTTAAAGGGATCTGTCTTAGCCAAACGAATCATAAGCCTGTCTTCTTGAACGGTGGTCTTCCTTGGCCGAACTTTTCTAGGCACCTTATAGGATGTTCCATGTTTTTTGTGATGTGCAATGGCGTTAAATACCATCTTTACGGAACACTCTAAATGATCGGCGATCTTTCTGTAAGACCATTTTCGTTTAAAATGAAAGTTTACTATAATTTTTCTTGTTGCTGCATCACAGCTCTTGTGATGAGACATGTGACCCATTTTTTATAATTAAATCTGACAAAAGGTAACAAATCCGAATGAGTAAGAAAAGGCGGCAAAATGCATAATGCGGTGACATTCCGAAAGGTGAATTTTAGTTTTAAAATTCAATTTTAGAACCTAGTCATACTTTGTTTCTAATTAGTTGTCCGACTGCCAGTACTAAGAATATTGATTGATACTTTTGTTTTAATTTTTTTTTTATAATTATTGTATTGGTTGTCTGAATGTTATTGCTTATTATTATCCCAGAGATATAAATGCACATTGTGATTTCGTAAATTAAACTATTACCTCCAATTAATTGAATTAATAATGTTGGTTACATCAAAAGACTACCAAGTGACTAAGTGTTTCTAATTATATGACCACCACTGTATATATAAGTAGTATATCAGTCATGTAGTTCCCATAACACAAGCTTTGCTTACTTTGGAGCTAGATGATGCTGTGTGAAAATGTCCAGTATTATTATTATTATTTCCCTTTGTTTACTTTATTTACTCCACTAATTTCAGGCATTAGTGGAGCCGAAGACAACACTAAGAGGCCTTTTTGTACAATACAATAATAATTAATTGTGTCTGAGGTATCAAATTGTGGTATCTGCACCTCTTATAACACTAGCAAAATCGCTATGGGAACGAGATAGTGTTTCTCATTTTAGCATGTTTAGTATTTAAACTTCAAATACTTCAAAAATTTAGTCTTAGGAATAAGGTCTACTAGCTTCTGCCCACGGCTTCGCCCGTGCGGTACCCGGATAAAAAGTAGCCTATGTGTTATTCTGATGTATAAGCTATATTACTGTAAAGTTTCATTAAAATCCGTTCAGTAGTTTTTGCGTGAAAGAGTAACAAACGTTCATCCTCACAAACTTTCGCGTTTATAATATTAGTAAGATTAGTAGGATTCAAGTTTTAGAAGCTTGCAAAGTGTGTCAAAATAAGTCGTACCTATTTCATTGGCATTTTACTTGTAATTAGTTGGCTGGTCACGTAATCATGCATTGTGTTGTTTCAACTGCATTTTAAAATTTTCATTTTGCTGAATATCCTTAATGTGAGCTAATGATGCAATCTAGTCGGTCTATTCTATATAGCTCATATTCTGCATCATTTAAAAATTTTGGCCGTCTTGACCCAGTGGGCGGTACCCTGACTACAGATCCGGATGTCGCGGGTTCGAACTCGGTCGTGCACCAATTTAATTTTCCATTGTAAAAATGTATGTGCGCATTAACACGTGCTAAAAATGGTGAATGAAAACATCGTAAGGAAACTGGCATGCCCTAGAACCAAAAATTCGAAGGTTGGTATTCCAATATGCGGCGATGGGCTTGCAACCTGTCACGTGGAATGCCACTTGCAAACTGTGGGCATGTGCCAAATGTAATGTTTGGACGTGCCTCCGACTACCCTCTAATTGTGATACGCGTTGGACATGAATCTGAGAATGTCCATCATGGGTAGTAAAGTCGTGAGCGTGTTTTTTTTTTTTTTAATTTAACTGCATCATCACATTGTAGTAAAAATATAGCTTGCCAAAAGTATGATGGAACAAACTCCCTAGGGGCATTAGAGGGGCCTCAAATTTAAGAAGTTTCAATTACGAGAAAGCGCTCTTCTAGCTTACTTAGTTACTCAGATTTACTAGGCAAAGCAATTTACAGCGCTGTCGAAACTTATCCATGCGCTCACCATTCAGTTAAGTCTGAGCTGAACTGAAGTAGGATAGACATTATAGTGCCAGAGACGCAGAAGGTTACAGGTACGATTCTCGCCGCGGGACAAATGTTTGTATGATCTGCAAATATTTGTCTCTGGTATGAGTGTTTTCTATGTATAATATGTATGGATTTACAAAAAAAGTATATAAGTAAATCCCAAGTAAGTCATGTAGATCCCATAATACAAGCTCTGCTTAGTTTGGGGCTAGATGATGCTGTGTGAAAAATGTCCAGCATTATTTATTTATTTAATGAGCATTTCTGTGTCACTGAGAGTAGGTTATTGTCGAAGGTTTTCGGGTGACAAATAAACTGTAACAATAGTCATAGCTCATTGAATTTACTATTATTATTTTAGTGATATCATTTCCTATCGAAACCAAGTCAAGATCAATTATATATTGAAGCACTTTCATAAGTCGTTTTGAGTGGTGCTTGAGAATTTATTGTTCCTGTTACTTACAAGTACCATCCATCCAGTTATACAGTCTCAGTGATAAGAATCATTTATGACTGTTAGCGAATATAAAGTTTTATTGATACCTAATTAAGTCCATCGCAATTGAAAACGCCAAATTTTATCGAATCATTAATTCCTTGGCCTAGTTTAGCATCACTATTAGCAATATTAATTGCAAACACAACTTATTAAAGTTTATAACAGCAAGAGCACGTTTCTTTTCTTAGGCACTACTGCTTGGCACTACTAGTAGAGTGAAGGGAAATTTTACTTTCCCGTGCCACTACTGGTAGTGCTACAGGTAAAAGTACTTTTCCAGTACATTTCCATTTCCAGTTTAATTAATATTAGGAAATGTTTATTACTTTGTACAAGATTCATCAAAATAGGTAGTTTTGGATGAATAAATAAAAATTCTTTACTGTACACCATAACAAAACTAAATACTTACAAATTAGCAAAACTACAAACTAAAATAGGCGGTATTACCATTTAGAAAATATATCTTCCAGATGATGTGTAAGCGAATCGTTTCTTGATCAGTACCATTATTCTTCTTATTCTAAAATCGAAGTACCTACTTAATATTTTACTGTCCGACCAAAAACAAAGTCGAAAGTATGTTCTCTTGACGTTCTCAAAATTGTATAATTTTGAGAGCGGTGACTGAGTGCCACTACTGGTAGTGTTACGGGTAAAAGTACATTTCCAGTGACACTATACTGTTGCTAGTAGTTTCACGGGAAATATTATTTCCCGTGGCACGAAGCCCACTCGTGCGATCTATAAAGGCGATCTATTAAATCTCTAGATTAGTTATTTATGTCTGTTTT
Organism: Perizoma flavofasciatum; assembly: GCA_958496245.1. Classification (NCBI taxonomy): domain Eukaryota; kingdom Metazoa; phylum Arthropoda; class Insecta; order Lepidoptera; family Geometridae; genus Perizoma; species Perizoma flavofasciatum. The sequence goes on along the minus strand of OY292434.1, from coordinate 8,114,762 downwards.
TTGCAGATAAACTAACCGGTTGGTTTTATTTATTTTGAACCCAAGTTTTTTGGGTAAAGTTCGGATAGCAATCCTCTTTTTCTGAGTGGTCTCTCAGTCTACCTGATCAGTCTACAGTCTCAATCTCTACTGTCTACCTGAATACAGCAATATATAACAATATATAATAGTGGTGTATTATTTTTTGAAGCAAGTACCTATAGTCACCCGGAATCAGTCTGCGAGATTGTTCACTCACAAAATGTGAAGTCAAACTCAAAGTCAAAGACAATAGGTTTTTATTCATTGAAATCACAAGGATCATATAGAAACGTCAACGTGATTAAAAATTACGTGAATTTAAAATTTGAAAGTGAATTTACGCTGGTTCCTCGCGCGCGACCAAGCATAGAAGAATCAGGCAACAAACTCTGCTTGGTTATTTTTTTGATGATCCTTCATTCTGCTTTAGTGTGGTGCCAATCGAACGAGGTGAATTAATTTATAGAAAAAGAGTGCTACTCAAAGAATTGAATAAAGTCTAAAAAGTATCAACCAAAGTTCTTAAGACAACACACGATTCGCTTTATAATATAATGCTTAACCTATATATAAAAAATATATGACTACAGATACGCAATTTGATAATTAAGCTAACGAGGGAGCGGAGCGATGACATCGGGCCATGCAGTTTTATCCTCAATATAGGCATTTATGGTGTAATACGCCTTCTTTATTAGATTGTTCTTTATATAAGATGCTTCGAATGGGCAGCTTGGTTACATTTACCGGAAGCTTATTATAGAAGCATACAGAGTTTCCCATAAAAGACCCATTTGACTTTTCTAATCTAAATTTCGGAATGAGTAATTTATTTTTGTTTCTAGTATTAATATTATGCACCTCACTTTTTTGAATAAAACTAGCGCTATTTTTATGCGTGTACATTTAAGTTTTCATAAATATACTATGAAGTTACTGTCATAATGTTTATTTCTTTGAATCGTTCCCTCAAAGAGTCACAAGGCTTCATATTATAAATGGCACGTATCGCCCTTTTTTGTAAAACGAAAATTGTTTGGATATCTGCTGCCTTCCCCCACAGTAAGATACCATATGACATGACACTATGAAAGTAGCTGAAGTATACTAACCTAGATGTGGCTTCATCAGTAAGATGTCTAATTGTTCTAACTGCATATGCAGCAGAACTAAGTCTACCTGCAAGTGCTTCTATTTGCGTACTTCATTGCAATTTTGAATCAATATGGAACCCTAAAAATATAGTAAATATAGAAGGAAACTGACTTTTTCGCATTTCATAATCTCGAAATCACCTACTGCTGGGTATAGTCCGCTTTTCTCATCTGCCAGCGTCATCTGTCCTGTGTGTTTTTCGTCTCTTTTCGCATTAAGTAACATAAAAAAAATGAACAGAGGTTATATTACTACTATAATAAACGCGAAAGTTTGTGAGGATGGATGTTTGTTACTCCTTCACACAAAAACTACTGAACGTATTTTAATGAAACTTTACAGTAATATAGCTTATACATTAGAATAACATATAGGCTACTTTTTAGCCGGGTACCACGTGGATGAAGCCGTGGGCAGAGGCTAGAAAATTATATTAATTAAAAAAAATCCTTTAGTATTTTTACATTCAAGTTAAATAATAAATGGACTAAAATAAACAGTTTAAAGATAAGTTGTCCATTAATTTTCTATTATTTTAGAACATTTAGATTAACTTTATTAAGTAGAATTCATTCAAATATGGCCAACTAGATACTACAATAAAAAAAAGCAAAGACCTTGCCTTTTATCCTAATGGCATAGGTAGGTGATAGGCCTGGCCAGGAAATACCATTGCCCTACAGTGCAACACATTACTAATCCACGTAATAACCCTCCGATTTGACCCCGCTGACCCCATAATATACACCCACTATAACGAATCGAACTTACTTAATTTACCCTGATCCTGAAGTTAATTTTTACCCTACTGCCCAAGAGGAGGGTAATGTTTTTCGGGTGTATGTATGTCTGTTCATTTAGCTCATCTTGTAGCCTAAGCGACCTGATGAGTTTTGATTAATAAGGTTTCAATTGGTTCGTGTTGATCACGAGAGTGACAGAAAATTATCAAGAAATACTATGCCGTCATATTCGATTTCCGATGAACCTTGAAAAATCCTTTAGATCATTCTGTGCCTCAAACAGCTTTGATGGATTTTGATAAAAATGTATATTGAGATTCAAAATACGAGTATTAGTGCTTAATTTTGAAGTGCTATTTTAAAGTTGAGTATTTTGACTTTGAGATTACATAGTCGCAAACGAACATAAATGGATATACAAATCCGCCATCTTTCTGATTTATGAGGCGCGATTCTTCAAAACCACCCAACGCCTGCCCCAGTAAAGTTATTTCGAGTGGAAATGCGAAAAGTTTATTTGCTTGCTCGTCAGTCATGACGTTATTTGTTTTGTACGAGTGGAAACGTCAAAGGATCTTTACTATTACAGGAAATGTTGAACTGCTAGGCATCAGCAAAAATACCTTTTGATTTTGTTTCTTATCTACGTTGATTTACAAAAAGACGTTCCTACTAATTTAATTCTAATAGAATATAAGTGATTTATTATTATCATGATAAGTTATTCTTATCATATTGATAATGATCAACGTAAAGAGAAATCGCAAACTATAAAATAAGCATTTGCGGTGTGGAGAATTAGTTTCTGTGCAGCAGTTAAAGTCTAAGATTCAATCCGCTTACTAAAATGAAAGGTGTGTATAAAATTACAACCATATCGGACCATTTAAAATTTTAAACCTAATATTATTCTATCAAAGTGATATTTATGGTCAATTAGGTCCATGATCTAACTTGGCCATGGCCAGTAATTCCATAGATTCAGATTCGAATTCAAATTCAGGGGGCACATTTAAATTGAATATTTTAAATGGATGTGGCCTACATTTTGAAATACATAGTTTAATGGTTCTGAGATGGATTACTGTTTCATTGTAAACTTAAGCCGTGTTATTACATTCTCTCTGTAAATACATATTGTAACAGTCAAAATTAAATTATTGTTGTAACGGATTGTCAAAAAGATTTGTCCGTAGAAACTCAAATTATTTTATTTATATTTACAGTTACAGCAATTCTACTTTTCTGCGCCATAGCACTAGTTGCTGGCAAGCCACGTTCTATCCAAAGTGACGCTAATACTGCCTGCGCTCAAGACGATTCCGAAGGAGTCCTGGTCGCCCACGAGAACTGCAACCGTTTTTACAAGTGTAATGGAGGTAAGCCTATAGCTCTAGACTGCCCTGCGGGACTCTTGTACAACATCAATGGCCAATACTGCGACTGGGCGTCTAACGTCGAGTGTGGTGAGAGGACTATCTCTGAAGACAACGAAGGGGATAAAGAGGAGAGCAGTGGAAATAATGGTGCTTGGGTCCCCAAAAATGGCTACACAGATCCCAGCCAGGCTCCCGCGATCTGCGCCGCTGAGGGTTCTGACGGTGTACTGGTGGCTCACGAGAACTGCAGCCAGTTCTACAAGTGCTCCACGGGAGTGCCAGTAGCCCTCGACTGCCCCGCGTCCCTCCTCTACCACCCAGAATATGAGATCTGCGACTGGCCCCAGAATGTCGATTGCACCGGAAGGAGCAAGATCACCGTCGTCAACCACTAAACAAACAAGGCCTTATTAACGGATTTACTTATTATTTTTTTATATACATTTTATTAAATCGTCAAAATGTGTTGAAATTAACTGAATAAATATATAGTTTATGAATATTTAACCTTTTTTAATTAATATTAGGAAATATTTATTATTTTGTACAAGATTCATCAAAATAGGTAGTTTTGGATAAATTAATAAAAAAGTCTTTATTGTATTTAGTAGTCTTTATTGTATTTAGTTTTGTTATGTACACCATAACAAAACTAAATACAAATTAGCAAAAGTACAAACTACAATTGGCGGTATTACCATTTAGAAAATATATCTTCCAGATAGTATTTAAGCGAATCGTTTCTTGATCGGTACCATTATTCTTAAATTGAAGTCCTACTTGATATTTTACTGTCCGGCTACTAGTGAACAAAGTCAAAAGTATGTTCTCTTGATGCTCTCAAAATTGTATAATTTTGAAAGCGGTGACTGAGATGGCAAGATGAGCTACGTGAATACGAGAGGCGCACTTAAATATCCGGAATGGATAAGAAAAAAACACTAAAAATGGTCAAAAAATTATATATTGTTTCTTAAAATATTCTTCGCCAGCATTATGTACTTTTTCAAACGAATAAACTAATCGTAGGACGATTCTCTAAAGCAGCAGTAGGCACATATCCAGTTTGATATAAAATGAAGCAATCGTCTACATACCGGCTATTTTCATGCGCACCATATCGGTTATGCCCCTTGATTGAATCTGGTAAGCATGGTATTGCATCAAGAGACACGGTCCATTTTTTGAGCCTCAGTCAAATTGTGAGGGATCCATCGCGAGCACAGCTTTTTACACCCAAATGTTTGTCTAGGATTGATTGTACCTGACCTATGCCTAAAGATTCATAATCATGGTAGGTCACATGCCTGTTTGTTTCGATCATACGGCGCACATCACAAGGGTTTTTGGTTCACTGTGGTGGACGGGTGACTATCACCAAATTCGTCACTAATATGAACAAGACTGCGCTTGAATTCTGCAAACCAGCTATCATCTTGCATAGAACTTCATCGCCAAAAGCAGTTTAAAGCCAAGAAAAGCTTTGCTGAGCTGTTAAATTACACTTTTAATCGTAGTAAATTTTAACGAGTCAAATCCATATTGATGTAGACACGCAATTTTAAAAATAACACCATAATATAAAAACAAGTAACAGCTAGATCATAAACCACATCACAGTTCAAAGCTGTCACAGTACTCGCTTTATCACGAGTGAACATACTAGGTAAGTTTATTGAATAGAACCACAATTGAATGAAACATACGATGGTACCCATTCTCTAAAACATTGATAAAGTAAGTAAAAGTTTTAAGTTTTTTTGTGGTGTTATGAATATTTTTAGACCCAAAGAACTACGAGCATCGTGGTAACGGTAAAAAAATACACAGACTAGAACAAACATATACAAATCATCTAAACATTGGCTCCGTATCAGTAATTGTGCGCCTCAACAGGATCCTGTTTTACAATTTCATTCTTCTATGTTCTAGATAGCATAGAACCTCATAGTTTACCTACCACTTTATTCACTTCAACTTTAAAGTTATTGAAATTATTGAAATTTTGAATTTTTATAAAACTTTGAGCTATTTAATTCGATTCAATTAAAAATTTAATAGACATATCTTAAAATTATGCACTCTTCACGAAGCACCAGATTAAAGTGCACACTGTCCAGTGAAAACATCAATCACGCGTGCATGCGCAAGAATACCCGATTCGCTACAGAGGCGCGGTAGCCCCATCAGCACATTGAAGCCATTATTGTACTGGACACGCAGGGCACTCCAGCATCGCTTTGTATAGCTGACCCACAGACTACACGTATGCAATGATTGGTAGTAGGCCCAAAACGGCAGTACGCCCAAAATGTTTTCACGACAGTACTGCAACGCCAGCATATTTGCTATTACTGATAATGCCCTGCACTCCCTTTTCACATCTACATCACCTGAGAGAGTCTCGGTGACCGAGTGGCCCAGATACTTGAATTTCCTCACCCTTTTTAGTTGACTACCCGCCAATGAGACTGGAGGGACTTCGTTGTACGTTTGAAAGCCTGCCTTGAATATTGAGTTATTTAAATCTTTTCTTCCATCTTTCATCTACCAGCATCTTACTTTTACTGGCATTTTATCTGGGTCCATGGGGCCTCCGCATAACATTCATAGATTCTCAAAAGCTTTCTGAGGGACTGATCGACGGGCTCAACAGCACCATATCGTCGTTCAACGAATCTTCTCACATAAATTCCCTCTGGCCAGAAGCTACCATTCAAGAAAAGAGATCGTTTGGAGTTAGGTACGTACATTTTATAGGCATTATACTATTTCGGTACCTTCGACTTTATTTTCTGCAAGGATACACTTACTTGCGTTTTAGTAAATATGTTCTCTTTATATCCTTCTCAGAATTACCACATGACCGAAAAAAATATTTCGATCTCTCTTTTGGTTGTTAGAAGGTAGAAAAAAAAACAGTTTTTGTCACCCTTCCACTGACAAAACGGTTATCTTGATGCTCGTGCTAAGCCTGAAAATCCCACAACATGTGTCATGTGTATCCGGTTTTTTTTTACCGATGAAACATTTGCCTCTCAACAAGAAAGTCAAAGTCAAAATTCATTTATTCATTAAAATCACAAGGATCATTTTGAAACGTCGGTTCGCGGAGGAACAGGCAATATATAAATATATTGCCTGTTCCTCCGCGAACAAGCCAGGCAAGAAAAGCAAGAAAACCAGGCTGTTTATTCTTTTTAACGATCCTTTCACAAAACAATAGGTACCTGCATTTTTTATCGAGTTGGAGCATTTTCGATCCCAAGAGTTTTTATCATCTAAATAATCAGATATTTTATAGTATGCCTTTTTATAAAATTTTTGTTTAGTTACCTTTTTAAATTTATTTATTGTCAATCTTTGTATATCTCTTGGGAGTTTGTTATAAAAGCGTACACCCCGTCCTTTAAACGATTTACTAACTTTATGGAGTCTACAAGTGGCAACAGCGAGTTTATCTTTATTTCTGGTATTAACATTGTAATTATCGATTTTTTTCTTAAACAAATTAATATTTTTGTGAACATATATCAGAATTTCATAGATTCATAGATGTATTGACAAGGAAATGTCATTATATTTATTTCTTTAAACTTTTGGCGAAGTGATTCTCTGGGGCCCATATTATAAATTGCTCGAACAGCACTCTTCTGCAGCACAAAAATGGTATTTATATCAGCAGCACTACCCCAGATCAGTATACCGTACGACATAATGCTGTGGAAGTAGCTGAAGTAAACTAGTCTAGCTGTATCTACGCCTGTATAAAGACGGATCTTTTTGACTGCCGCAGAACTAAGTTTCTTCGATAACTTATCAATGTGAGGGTCCCTTGTAGCTTATTATCTAGGATTATACCTAAGAATACGGTGGTGTCCATAAGAGCCAACTCTTCATCTTTGATTTTGATATTTGCTTTAACTTTACACAAGTTAAAGCAAATATCAAAATCACACATTACGTTAAGTAGTATAAATCTAATACACTTTGTTTTCTTTTCACTAAGTAGAATTAAACTAACCACTAATCATAACGTTAACTCACCGTTATATATGACTATCTTCTACCCACGGCTTCGCCCGCATGGTACCTGGCTAAAAAGTAGCCTATGTATTATTCTGATGTATAAGCTATATTATTGTAAAGTTTCATCAAAATCCGTTCAGTAGTTTTTGCGTGAAAGAGTAACAAACATCCATCCTCACAAACTTTCGCTTTTATATTAGTAGAAGGATAACGGAAGTTGCCAAACTTGCTATATAGCAATGAGCCATCATTGCCATATAGCAAGTTTAATTATTAGCCTGATAGTGCATAAAGTTAATTTGAGGAATCATCAGTCTGTTGTTACATATACCTTTATTCAATTCTTAGCGTAATATTACCTCGGGTCGAGCTGTTCGAGCTGTCGTCGAATAGTGAATGATAAATCAGTTCAACCCATTCAGTACATATGTACATCATATGATAATTCAGTACAAAGGGTAATGACTCAATACAGAACTATTGTTTTAACTTTTATCAACTTAGTCGATGCGTTAAAAAGAAATTCTCACTAATCAGTTTTTAATCAATAAGTTAACAGTTATCACATTGATAAAGATCAATTTAAGTAGAATATTGCAATGTATATAAAAGAAATGATCGTGATATAAGGTGTCAGTTTCAGTGCAGTAGTTTAAAGTTTGTTTAATGCTGATAATCATGAAAGGTTAGTACTTCCATAAGCTCTTAAATATAATGTTTAAATAAAAATACCTACTTTAAATTTTCTTGATTACTTCTAGGTACAGTAATTCTACTTTTCTGTGCTATAGCACTAGCTGCTGCTAAACCAATGGAAGAGATCGAGCTCAACGTACAGGGATGTCCCATTGACTCCGAGATCACTAAATTCCTCCCACATAAAAACTGCCACGAATTCTACCAATGCGTAGGTGGAGTTCCTATTGCCCAAATCTGCCCTGCTAACCTGCTTTTCAACACAAAACTCAATATTTGTGATTGGCCACTCAATGTCGACTGCGACGACAGAATAATTGTTGAAGACAGACCTGATACCGACAATAGCAATGAGGAAGATAGACCCGGAGGCCATGGACACAGCAACCCGATACTGGCACCTGAAATTTGCGCAGAAATGGACTCAGATGGAGTGCTAGTTGCCCACGAACACTGTAACAAATTTTACGTGTGCGAGGGACATCGCCCTGTGGCCACCCAGTGTCCCGACAATCTTTTGTACAATTATAACAAGGAGCAGTGTGACTGGCCACGAAACGTGGAGTGTGGAGATAGAATTATTCCGGAGCCTACAGAAGAAGAGGCCATCCAGGGAGAAGACAAAATAATTGAAGTTCAACCTATCTCTGAGGCTGCGGCCGTCTGTGCTCATAATAATTTGGAAGGTGTACTGGTCGCTCACGAGAACTGCAACCGTTTTTACAAGTGCAGTGTAGGTAAACCTATAGCTCTAGACTGCCCTGCGGGACTCGTGTACAACATCAATGGACGATACTGCGATTGGGCTTCTAATGTCGAGTGCGGTGATAGGACTATCGCTGAAGACAAAGAAGAAGACAAGGAAGAAGACAAAGAAAACAGCAATGGAAATAACGGTGCTTGGGTCCCCGAACATGGCCATACCGATCCCAGCCAGGCTCCCGCTATTTGTTCCGCAGAAGGTTCCGACAGTGTGCTGGTCGCTCACGAGAACTGCAGCCAGTTCTACAAGTGCTCCAGGGGAGTGCCGGTAGCCCTTGACTGCCCCGCGTCTCTCCTCTATCACCCAGAGCTTGAGATCTGCGATTGGCCCCAAAATGTCGACTGCAGCGGAAGAAGCACGATCACCGTCATCAATCACTAGAGGAACAATGTCTTAGAAGTGTATTGTGGCAAAATTTTCAAAATTTTGTTTTATTTTTATTTTAACTGCATGGTACCTACCTAAAAAACAAGTGTTGCTATTATATATGTCTAAATTGAATTAACTAATAAATGTCATTAAGTATAAACGTTCCATGTAAAACCACTCACAATTACTTACTACTAAGGCACTTATTGTAGACTAGTGGTCTCAACAGAGGCTGTCCTGCCAGAATGCACGGGTCGTTGTCATTAAAATTGGCCTGGTAATATAAATAAAAAAATCCTAGAACCCGCCTGCAGCGCCACCTACTGGTCCAGTTGTAAATCTAAACTATCCAGGGAGACGCTCGAACGCACACAAAAAAACATTCAAATCGATATTTAAAAAAAAAATTAGTAGAGGAATACCAAAAATGCATTCCCGCCTTTATCCCCATTATGGGTACACTTAGGTAGGTACTAGTACATCGGTGAGATTATCAAGTAGATGAGAGTCAGAGACAATATAATATATTTGTCACATGTCCAAGATTATTTTATTCCAAAAAACGGAATGAACTTAGTCGGTGCCTTCACAGATAGTACGGGACGTGAAAATTCCCATTTTTATCATATTATGAATGACATTGTCCAAGATTAGTTCAATAATAGTTAGCAATGTGCAAACTCTTTTGATTACTAAGATGCCTCAAATACACAAAAGTGGAATCATAGTTTAGTTATCATATAAACCAGAACCTGGCATTAAATTTCCAATATATGAACGCGAATAGGTTGGAGGCTGGTTTCTTTATTGACGCCATTAGTTAGGTTCCCGTTTGTAGCCACCTGAGCACTTCTGCTGAATATTTTCTACATTGCATACCTCACCTATTATTAGGTTAAGTTAAAGTTAAATTTAAAGTTATTTATTCATTAAACATGTAGCATAACAGATTCATTAGACCTAAGGCGCTACAATTTTTATATAGCAATCCACATATTGCACACAAAAAGATTAAAAATATACACTTATTTAACCTATAAAACATACCTAATAAATGATATTAATATTTATAACAACTTACATAACATAATAAAAATAAATAATAATAATAATTTATTTTGACCATAACTTGCTTAAAGTAACAAACAACACTAATAAATATTAGTAATAATCGCTTTTCTAGGTATAAGGACCGCAGTCATATATAGATAACAGATTAAAAATAGAATGCCCGAGTTGATGATCATAATGAACCAGTACTCTTGTACAGTACCCATAAAAAAACTCTGAACGACTGCAGAGCAAGATTGTAAAGTTTTCTTCCTTTTACTGAGCCGCTGCCTTGGTAAGTAATTGATTGTGTTTGTAGTTGCGTTAACGTTAAACTCAGTCACTGAACATTCTGATTTGAAGTAGTTTTGTATTAGGCTATATTACTAGGTAATTCACATAAATTAATATACCATAGGTATTACTTTTTATGTTAAAGTGGGGAAGACAACTAATGTTGAAGTGAACACGGTGTTCACTTTTGACTGTGATGTTCAGTGCAAAGAGCGAGTTATACTGAAAGGCTAATGTTTTAAATGAATTCCCAACTTTTGTTTCAATCTTCGCGGATGAGTTAGGGTAGTTACCTACAGCTAATTTCGATACCAAAGTTAGCCGTATTGCTAATGAACCGAAAGCTTTTTATAGTAAGTATTCCTTTCTACAGCATCTCTGTCTTGCACTATTCAATATTATTTGTTATGCAGTAGCACATACCTAAAAAAGGCTCTGGCACACTGATTACATATGCTGGCAGGGAGCGGTGTGTATAAAACTTAGACTACCATTAATCTTTCCACCAGTATAAAAGGTGAAAGAAATGGATGGAATGAGAGAACATTCAACTTATTGTGGTCTATCTTTGTTAGGTCAAGCGGCAAAAGTGAATGGGAAGCTTCTATTTATCGATCATAGTTTTGTTACATTCTGCGCTGGCTTGCCACAAATCCTTGGATCTGCTCAAGTGATCCACTGCACAACCCGGTGCAAAGACAGCATAAGGCCGAAGGAACCCTTCACGTGGGCACTCTCAGTTGTAGCTGCAAATGATCCTGAAACTTTCAATTTGATGTGTACACATTAAGTCACGCCTGTTGATACCATCAATAAATAAGTTGCTAAGATGAAGCTATATCCAATCAAAATTAAGCTATATGGTTTGATCATTAGTGCATTGTAAGAAAATCTGCATCGAAAATCGAAGGCATGTGCCACTAAAATTTTCATATTTTCGAAATAATGAGATCAGGAATTCGAAATAATGCGTGTGCGTTACTACACACATAGATTCGAGAACTCAGATCAAAATACATTACGCTAACTCAGAATTAATAAATCAATATTTTCATAAAATTGAAGTTATCGTGGTCTGGTATTATTTTAGGATATTATTACGAGACGTTTCGTCACGTGAAGAAATTTGAGTATTCTAAGAACCTACTCAATCTCATTAGAAGGTGTGTGAACTTACATAGGTTTAATAAATATTCTATTAAAATTATTATGGTTTATTAAATAATGATAATGATTCTCAATAACAAATTAACTTTCACGATCATTACAATAAATTTAATGAAAGGCCTCTTCAAATTAATTGTAGTCGTATTTCTGAGCTATTAAAAAGGCCCTTATTAAACGACCGTGTAAAAATTAATTCTTGGCATGAGATTGGCCACATTTTATCGGAGAAGCACTCGAACGAGCGTGTAATAGCTGGTTGATGCTAATCTGATGGGCCATTCAGGAAATTTTACTGGAGCTCATCGTCGTTCAAATACATCGGAGGCAAAGCAGAAAGTGGTGCAGACGATTGAACTTTAAACCATAGTTAGTTACCTCCCTAATTGGTCAATTGTCTCACAAAGAAACTACATTTAAATAAGAATCAGTTGGTATCATGATATTCATGTTGCGCCGGCAGGGGTTGTATTGAAATCAATGGTCATATCGCAGTCAAATAGCTAAATTAGCCTTTCAGTTAACAGCCTAGCCTTTTTACGAAACGGTGCCCTTCAACTATCGGCCTAAATAATATTCAGACTAGCAATAAAAAAAACCTAACAAACTAATCTACTCAATGTCATCTGTTTACAATATGGCTTAATATTGGCATCGTTGCAATGACGTCAATACGCCGCTTATGTTGTTTAGTAAAAAGGATGCTGTTAACTGAAAAGCTAATCAAGCTAGTTGACTGCGACTGTCACACCAAACTATACAAGAATTTCATACTTGAAATACTCGTAATAAGCAAAATTCACTTACTGTATGTAAACAAACTGGTGTTTCTTATTCATAATAATTTTCTGAGTATTTTTTTTTGTGATAATTGTATTAGATATTAAAAACAATCTGTAATGAACCTGAAACTTTTGATTGAATACAGGAATCGATGTTATATGTGTCCCACATAGTTTTTGTTCTGATACCGTTGTGACATGGTAGTGGTCATTCATACAATATCATATAATATTCTTCATCCAAAGGTTCATGAATGAGATAAAGATTAGACCGCACATCATTTTTCTTATTATGACTTTTTTGTGTACAAAAAAGTTTTTATTCATTCATTCTTTCATTTAGTCGCACAATTCATCCGCGAGGATACCAAGTAGAAGGTAGTCAGAGGTACGTCCAAAAATTATATTTGGCACATTACCATTTTGCTTTCATTGCATGTGACGAATAGCTGAATATAACATGTATGTTAGAATAGCTGGTTGATGCTAATCTTGTAAATTGTTAAAATTTTACCGGAGCTTATTGCTATAGAATTAGTACAGCAATAAGCTCCTTTTGCTCTGAATCTTATCGGTAAAAGAAATAGAAATGATTTTGAAGCTGGTTAATTGGCTGACGAAGGATCTAGTTTCGAATCACAGACGAAATAATTGGCAAGTCTAATTTTGAAAAGGCTTTCAACCTGCCTCAAAAGAGAGGGTATACTAATAAGGTTTATTGGTATTGAATTTCAGTTACCTTCTAAAATATATTAAAATAGCACAAATTATTTTATTACTGATTGTTTCTAGCGAGGGCAGATTTAATAATTCAATCTATCTATCGACTCGGTTTGTTAGGAAGGAGACTAGGTACATGCGAGGCGGGCATATTCGAAATCACAAAACCGGTTTTTCACCATAGTTACTTTCAAAAGTTCTTATAGACCTTTATAAAAATAAAGATACCACTGAACTAGTGACAGGATATAAAACTAAAGTCGGTAAAAACTAAAATAAATTGTACCTATCAAACATTTTAGACATAGTCCTCTTCCCAAATTAATATTGCACCGCCCGCCCCCACAGCGTCAGTTCACGATAGACTAGTTAATCTATCAGACACAAGGGTCAACATCGGTATTCTAAACGTCAATCGCGATCCGAAATTTTCATTTGCTGCTGGACAGTGATGGACAGTTTCGACTCGTCAGAAAGCCGCGGTCACAGTACCTTCATACCGTCTCTATCAATATGTTCTTAGTTTTACAATAATTCTCAAATACAAGTATCTACGAGTTTAGATTTTATTATATTTGTGACCGACTCTTGTGCTCAACTGAATTTATTTTATACCTACTTGAACCTCTTTCAACATAAAAAAGTTCAGTTTTTATGGCATAAGATATTCAAATGCGATTGGTGTGGCATCACTATGTTAAATTATATCGAGCGTAACATCATCTAACCTGCATGTATAGTCAGTATGTCAGCGTCTAATATTCATACCAAATTTATATGAATGAAATCATAAAAATATGCAGTGGCTTTTGTTTTAAAACTACCTCAAATCTCTTTTTCAAACAACGAACATCGACAATTTCCTTTGTGATTTTTTTATGTGATAGTGGACGGACTATGATATCTAAAGACCGTCACAGTACAGGACGGATCTAAAGACCGTCACAGTACAGGAAACAGCCACAGTCCCTTCATATATCATTTCTGCAGTTTCAAAGTATGTCTGCAATTTGACGAATTGGTTACACTGCTCTGCTTTGTAAAATACTGGTTTATGAGTTGTCCACTCAGTTGCCGTAGAATTGACTCAATGCTCGGGCACAGTGTCTACGATAATGTCATACAATCCCAAAAAGTCAAACAATCCAGATATGTACGTACAAAATATAATAATGTTTGTGAAATAAATGCATATTTTTCCTACAATATTACTGTTTGATTAAAGCCAAAGTCAAGTCTAAATCAATTTATTCATTTAAAACACAAGGATAACTTCGAAACGCGACAAAGCACAGAAAGGCAAGAAAATAGTTATTCTTTTTAATGATTATTTTACAAAATAATGTGGACATGTTGAATTGTGGATAATAGATTGAAGCAATGTTTTTTTCTTTTGCAGACTTTCATTTGCCTCTGGCTTGTTACTCAATGTGTGTTCTGCTTTACGGCAAGCTCATAACCAAAATCCATCGAGAGCGCAGTGCAGAATAGGGGTGCGGATTAGTCCAATCGCTTGACATGTCGTTTTGTAGCAACTTTATTATTCTGTCAGTTTTTCGTTGTTATACACTACAATCAATTTCGTGAACGATCATCTCGACAGTCACATCCCAGGTGGTTAATAAATTGGTTTGCAGATACCGTTTTTGTGCATCATCATGGAGGAAATAATAAGTAGTACAAGATTACAAGATTTATACAAGATTAGGTACCCTGCCGATGTAAAATATTTAGACTAAATATTTAGATTTTTTTTAACTTTAACACTTTAAATAAGCGTTTACAGCCCACCATCTACCTCATTTGACATTTTTGAAAAAGTTATGGAAGATTTTTTTTTTAAATTATCTAAATCAAATAAATATATTATTACGTGCGGAGATTTTAATGTTAATTTACTAGAAATTAACTCCTTAAATACTAGAATAATTAGTTTATTTCAATCATTTGATTTAAAACCTTAATTTATGGAGCCTACTCGAATAACCGATACTTCGGCCACATGTATAGACAATATCTGTGCCAACATTAAAATTTTAAATAAGTAATATTAAGTCGGATCATCTTGGTCAAATAATTAAAATAGAGGTTCAAACAAAAAAACTTGAAAAAAGAAAAATTACTTGTATACCTATGACCAAAGATCGATTGGACAAACTAAAATTGAATTTAACGTCTGTATTTCCATGTTTATATGGTAATTTTAATCCAAATAATTTATACAACACATTTTTTAAGAAATTTAGTGATGTGTTCAATTCAATTTTTACATCGAAATCGATCATGGTCTCTGACGGTAAAAAGTTCAGTGACTGGGCAACAGCGGGAATACATAAAAGCAGGAAGAAATTGTATGATCTTTATGCTGAAAAACAATATAATTTTAATAAGGAGGGTAAAGAACATGTCAAAAAGTATTCTAAAATTTTTAAAAATGTTTGTCTTGAAGCAAAAGCGCTGCGCTTGAATTTGAGTTCAAAAATTAAAAATAGCCAAGATAAAGTAAAAGCCACTTGGAAAGTAATCAACAGTGAGACTGGAAGAGTCACAACTAAGAACAATAAGTTTAATTTGAAAATTGACAATGCCACCGTCAATCAGGATAGTGATGTAGCTAATGCGTTCGAAAACTTTTTTACCGACATTCCAGTCTCTACCATAAAATCCTTAAACTCCTCTCCCATAGAAGCAGAGTCATTGTTAAAATAAACTTAACAGAATGTAAAATACAATTCAAATTTGATCATGTAAATAGTGATGACATCATAAAAGCTTTCAAACTCATAAATGTTAAAAAAACCACGGACCTCTGGGGCATCTCTGTTTGCGTTGTGAAATCATTGATTGGCAAAATTGCGCCCGAACTAGCTTTAATATTCAACGAGTGTATTGACTGTGATGTGTTCCCTGATTTAATAAAACACAGTAAAATAACTCCACTTTTCAAATCGGGTACATGTTCTGACCCTGGTAATTTTAGACCTATATCAGTACTTCCTACATTTAGTAAAATTTTTGAAAAACTAATTTTATATCAATTGCAAAGACATTTTTAATTAAATAATTTACTGCATAATAAGCAATTCGGATTTAGTAAGGGTCGCTCAACCACTGATGCTGGTATTGAGTTAATATCGCACATATTTGATGCCTGGGAGGAATCTCATGAAGCTTTAGGCATTTTTTGTGATCTGTCAAAGGCATTTGATTGCATAGACCATGACAGATTGATCAGGAAACTACACCATTACGGTATTAGGGGCGTTGCTCTAGACTTTCTCACTTCCTATTTAATTGACAGAGTACAAAGAGTTGACGTGAATGGAAAACGGTCTCCGGGGTCTGGTTACTATCGGCGTACTGCAGGGATCAATTCTTGGACCATTTTTGTTCTTAGTATACATTAATGATCTACCCCACCTTGTAAGGGACGATCATGAGGTTGTATTGTTTGCAGATGACACGTCACTTTTATTTAAATTAAAGCGACGACAAACCGATTTTGACTATGTAAACAATGCAATCTCTAAGGTTGTAAAATGGTTCAACGTTAACAATCTCCTACTTAATGAAAAGAAAACAAAGTGTATTCGATTTATACTACCCAATGTTACACAAGTTAAAGCAAATATCAAAATCAAAGATGAACAGTTGGCTCTTGTGGACACCACCGTATTCTTAGGTATCACCCTAGATAATAAGCTTCAATGGGGTCCTCATATTGATAAGTTATCGAAGAGACTTAGTTCTGCGGCATATGCAGTCAAAAAGATCCGTCTTTATACAGACGTTGACACAGCTAGACTAGTTTACTTCAGCTACTTCCACAGCATTATGTCGTACGGTATACTGCTATGGGGGAGTGCTGCTGATATCAATACCATTGTTGTGCTGCAGAAGAGGGCTGTTCGATCAATTTATAATATGGGCCCCAGAGAATCACTTCGCGAAAAGTTTAAAGAAATAAATATAATGACATTCCCTTGTCAATACATTTATGAAAATCTGATGTATGTTCACAAAAATATTAATTTGTTTAAGAAAAAAAGCGATAATCACAATGTTAATACTAGAAATAAAGATAAACTCGCTGTTGCCACTTGTAGACTCCATAAAGTTAGTAAATCGTTTAAAGGGCACGGTGTACGTTTTTATAACAAACTCCCAAGAGATATACAAAAATTATCAATTAACAAATTTAAAAACGTAATTAAACAAAAGCTTTATAAAAAGGCATATTATAAAATATCTGATTATTTAGATGACAAAAAAAGATTGAAAATGCTCCAACTCGAACCTATTGTTTTGTAAAAGGATCATTAAAAAGAATAACCAGCCTTGTTTTCTTGCCTTTCTTTCCTGGCTTGGTCGCGGAGGAACAGGCACCTAGATAAAAACCGACGTTTCAAAGTGGTCCTTGTGATTTTATTGAATAAATGAATTCTGACTTGACTTTGACTTTGACTATAAAACAAATAATTATTGAAGATTAGGTACATTATGAATTAGAAAGTAAATAATGATGGCTGATCGAGGAGAATGGATGGAAAAAATCGGTTTGGATTTAGAAAGCCGTCGCACGAATTTAGATAAAAAAAGGATAGGGGGTGGAAAGGATGGACTTCCCTATTCCAACAGTACCGCTCCCAAAGTTAGGAATTGAATAGTTTCCGAGAAATTAATATTTTAAACATTTTAGGTTAAGTATTGAAAAATAATTAAGACATATTTTAAGCATCATTTTAAGACATAGTCCACATGATCAAAATAAATAAAAGAAAAAAAATCTATTGTATTAACAAAATTAAAATAACATACATAGATATACTATACTATTTTAATCTAATACTACATTATCTTATAATATATAATAATTACCTACACTCCACTTAAAATATTATCTACTTATTAGTATTTATTTTTATCTATCTACAGTACCATTGACCACAGAAAAGAGGGGACTCTTCTAACACAGGTTATATCAACTTAAAAGAAGAGCTCCCAACCCATATCATGTAATCATACTGTAATTTAAATAAAAACCTTTTTGATTTTGATTTGATTTGAAATCTAAAACAATCACAAAATTGTACCTGACCGCCACTGGTAAGGATGCTCTGTGTCGTTGATGTCTGAAACCACCTGGTATGTGGTATGTACTACAACACCCAGACCGATAAGTTTTTGCAGATCCTAAGCCAGCTATTCGCCCGTGCCACAGAGGTCGTCATAAATATTTTTAATCGATCTATCTATGGGAATCATCTTGCGCTGTATTTTCCACATACTTACTCAATAAAACTTATTTTTTTTCAAAAACAAACCAACACTACCCTCTTCAGCTTCCTACTTAAGAAAACTATAAATGTGAAAATTAAGGATGTTTGGATGTTTGTTACTGAATAAACTTTATAACTACGGAACCTATATTAGTGAAAGAAATATATTTATATCGCACCTATGATTTTTTATCTAAATACTACTCAAACGAGCATTCAAGTTGGTGAAATTATAAAATAGAATCTTGCAAGACAAAGCCGTGCCAAACGTCCAAACACAGAATGGGTTCTGCCAAGCGAGCTTTGCTAAAATGCATTTTCTCCGGTAACCTATAAATTCTTTTCTCATTTTATCGAACGCTGGGTCATTTATTCGCCTTATATTGGACGAGGCCATTTGTAAGATCGGACGTTCAGCAGTTAACAGGAATCAGTGCTCAGTTTAACGTTCAATTTTAGCCGTCTACAAGGTAAGTTTACGATATGTTTTAAAATGTATTTCATTGCACCGATAGCCAAACATTAAATGGAGATCAGATATCGAATATTGTACCTACATTGCCTAACAGATATGGGCTTAAGGTACAGATATGAAAAAAGTATGATTGAGCCTTAGAAACATCGTTCATTCTTAAGATAGTTTTGACTGAATATGTGAATCAAGTTCTAGGGGTGTCTGACAAAACTGAAGTTCACACGTCTTCAGTTAAAACAGAACGTTTTAACGATGTGTACCTACCTTTGGTAGTAATAAGTTTAGTTAAGTGTCACATAGTAATTAAAACACAGGTGTGACAAGTTTTCCGCGTAGATAATGTTCATGAAATCTGCTGACCAGAGACTTGACCTATCAAAAGGAAAAGAAACGATCTCGAAAAGGTTTCTAATGCACCACGCGATACCGTATGATCTCAACTTCGGAAGGAACCCTATTATTAAAAATTATAATAGAAACAATCAAATATTTAAATAGAATGTGACAAAAATATAAAATAGAATCCTGGAAAATAAGAGAACTAGCATAATTTATAATAGCCACTTATTTCAAAATTCAATGCCTATAAAGTAAACATTAAGCAGGTTTTTGCGGTAACGTCACTCGAGAGAACGTTATGATATATATACAAAGATTGGCGCGTAACGAACCCTTTAATTGAGTCTGTAAAATGATTACTTTTGGTGATTTATTTTTAATTTTCGAGCTTTTTGAAGTGGTATTTTTGGGTTTCTTACATGGATAATCTTTTGAAACAAACTTTGGGCTACAGTTTTATATTCTCTGAAAAATTGCTATTCAGCGTGGCAATGCAGTAGTTTGGGGAAGCTTCCGTCTTGGATAGGTTGAGCTATCCACGTGGATTTCACGTGGAATCTTTCATTTCCAGTTCCATGTTGCATGAAAACATCTTTTTATCCTAGATAAATCTGAAGCTAAATTTTATAAAACTGGAACTAAGCAATTACTCGATTTCATAAAAGGCTTAAAAAAGAAACTCCATAATCATTACATAAATTAGTTCCGTCTCCTGAATAAATCCAAAAGAGACATTATCATAAAATTCGCATGTCCTCAATTCTAAATGCAAATTGCTGTTGTCTTACGAAAAGGATCTATGTACCTACTTGTAATCCTGTAAAAAAACCTGCAAACCGTGCAAGAACACATAATAGATGCGGAGCCCGCCCAAATGAAGTGGTTAGCGGGTAGGGAGATAGGTGTCCTCAGGCTTTAGGCACAGTTGGTCGGCTTTCAAAAACCTGGAATGTATGTCCGACAATTTTTTTTTGTTTACAACATTTTAAAACCATGACCTGTTTTCTATCAGATATTGCCGCCCTTTAAGTGTCATGTTTCATTAAAACTTATCTACGAACCTTTCTTGAAGCTATAAAAAACGATTGCCGAAAGAAATTTTAGAGATTGGTCACAGGTAAAAACAGAAAACATATTTGGAAATGTTCGATTTTTCGGCTGCGACGCAAGATTCAATTTCCACTGCAGGACAAATGTTTACTATATATTATATATATTTGTTTCTTTTTGTGTTGTGGTACCATGGTACTCCTAGTTTTCTGATCTTCACGATACAGGGAATCTTAATGTGACGTCAGGACTATGTGTGTATCTGTCTTACATTTATTTCTACATATATTTTTATAAATGTGTTGACAAAATCTTGCGAAAATTCTCAGTTCATAATATCTAATTTTCGAACATTTTATATAAATATCCGACTTTCCTACTTTTCACGCCAACCCTTTACGGGACAGGATAACCGGGATGACTTTCCGGTCTCACTGGGATCGTAAAAGTCAACGCATGCATTTAATTTCGTGAGTTATGTATATTGCCTACGTCACGTACATAGGCAATATAGGTATGCGAAATGTTCCGGACATTTTTACCCCGGGTTTTTTAATTATGAAAAGAGAATTTCAAATAAGCGTGAAGTTTCATTCAGTACTAACATTCGCGTGGAGGGTTTACCATACAAAATTGATCACTTGGCATCCCCGTTAAACTATTTTTTTTTAAATAATTCTGGATAGTTTCACACAGCATCATCTAGCCCCAAACTAAACAGAGCTTGTCTTATGGAAACTACAGATTCAGTCATGTAGTTCCCATAATACATGCTACTTATATATTTTTTGTAAATACATACATATTATACATAGAAAATACCCAGACCCGAGACAAATATCTGCATCATACAAACATTTGTCTCGCAGTGGGTATCGAACCCGCAACCTACTGCATCTCAGGCGAGCCTGCGCCCAATGCACCACAGAGGTTGTCCTGTAAACTGATCTTAGAATAGCAATTTTTTTTTTTTTTTCAAAATTTGTTTATGCACTTCCGGGCTTTTCCTACTTATCTAAGAACGATCCTTGAAGACATACAAATCGATTGCACAAAAACCTTATAACAATCCAATACGGTGTTTCGAAGATTAATTGGTAACCGACAAAAAAACTAATGATACAATCAATGAATGAGTTCACCTTGTTAGATTGACACAGAACTAAAGCTGGTGAAGGATCATAAAAAAACAAGCAGATTGTCTTGCCTGATACTTTTAGGCTTGGTCACGTGCGAGGAATTAACTTTGTAATCACTTAGTTTCTAGGTTGATGTTTCTCATTCTTTTATTACCTCCAAGAAAATGATTCTCTCCCTATAGACGCTAGACAATAATTCCTTCGTAATAGTAAAAAATCATCTCATTTTATTTTATTTGTTACGAGATAAATAAATTTAATTCAAGAAACATATTGTTTTATTTAACACATTTATTTGATATTTATTTGATACGACATAAAATAAGTCTTGAAATAAATATATTTATTTTCAAGTAAGAACAAAATTGAGAAAAATATTGTCTTCAAAAAAGATAAGCAGTATTTTTGTTTTAAAAATATTGCATTAAACTAAGAAAATATATTTTTGTAATAACCAAATATTTCGAGAAATCAGTCTTTCTTATTCAAAGAAATCCTTTCTATCCGTGTATACTTTCGCATTCATAATATGAGTAGGATTAGAAATTTGTACCTGGCCTGATAGTATGTTATCCAGTGCAACAGACGTTTGGTGTTCCTTGGATTAAAGCATATTTTGATAGATTATGCAAATTTTATTTGCCCTACTAAGAATATAGTTATTAGGTACATTATCAAAATTGAAAGTCGAAGCTCGTTGCATGTTTCTGACTTGTTTTAAAATTTGAGTTACTTTCGTAATAAAACTTTCACTAAAGTTAAATTGGATTTATTTATGGTAATCTCAGCTTGTTTTCTTTACCGTTTTATATTTTCTCATATAAAATATAAAACTTTCACTAACGACTCACTAACTAAAAACCAATCCACACCATAAACAATAAGTCGTAGATAATGTTGGAAGGTATTGTGTTCTTATTGATTATTGGGTGCATTAAAAAGGGGGTTAAAAATTTATTCCCTAGAAAAAACAGAGGGATGAGTGAATGAATGAATAAACGAATGAATGTTATTTATTTGCAAGAATATAGGTACATTCGTTTTATTACATAGGTATAGGTAGCTTCTATAAGGTTTTTGCCTAGTTTGTCTTTTCAATGCTGATTGTTCATCCTTTTCAAACAGTGAATAGTTTTTCCTAACGAACTTGCATATTTCGTATATGTAAGGACACGGGAGCGTTAGTAGTTTTCTTTCAATAAATACAGGACTACACTATTCTGTCCACTTAAGATTAAAAATCGATCGAACACATTTTTTTGGGATGTAAATACTCCTTGAGCGTCTGTGGAGTTACCCCATAAAATTGTTCTGTAGGGATAATTGTTCACTGTGGTAGGTCTATATACGTGCCAACCTACCAGGACCCTAAGTTATCTCTAAGCACTAAAACACTGACTCCATTTAGATAATATTATATTGTCACTGTTGTAGTTGTACAGCATATATCGATGAAGGGCGAGAGGCGACTGTCGAGGCGGGCACTGCATGACGCAATCGTCAAGTCATTTTTGCTGCGTTGCCCTTACTGAGCCCCCTTACATATTCCATAGATAAGGTTTGAATGAAAAAGAGTCAACAAGAATGAAGTCGCAGATAAAAGCTGTTTAAAAGCTATCGTGACTTGTAGAAACCTTCCAAATACTTGAACTCCACTCAAACACTCGACTTTAGTGTCAGATACTCGAATTACAAATGCATTTTCAAAACAAAAATGAAAATTATATCATCCCGGGTTCCAAAAATATTTCATCGCTCTTAATTTTTGAAAATTTTAAAAATACATTAATTTCACTGACAAATAATGTAATGTACACTTTTCTTTTCTTTTCTTTATTTTTCATTCGACAATATTTAAATAAAATGTTTATATTTTTGAATACAGCTAAGAAAGAACACGCTTAATTATATATCCTTAATTTTATGAGATCTGTTATCAGAATCAAGCATGGCCGAAACATAACTAAAGTTATTTTTTCTCTTTTTCTTTTATCCATCGTAATACATATTGCGCTTATCCTTTAAAATTGGTAATAACAAGTAAGTATTACATCTTTTCATAACTAACCGCATAATGAACAGTTTATCGCTACTTTTACGATTACTCAAGCAGTACTAAAGTTTACAGCCTCTCCTCAAATGCCGTAAAACTCCCATAAGATTTATGCTCATACCTTTTTACTCAAAACCACTATTACAATCCACTTTAATAAAGATGGCTTATCAGGCTGAAAGCTGATAATGAATTTCTTATGTCATTACTTCAGTTTTTTTATACAACTAAACTGGTAAGCATACGAACCAACTTTTGGTAAGTGGCAACACCAGAAATTCCCCGGACTAGCTCTTTCTACTACTATTTGGAGTGACAAGAACTTCTCGTATTGGTGTATTTCTTACCCCTTGCATTAATCAGCTTATTTCCACAATAACGGTCCTAGATATAAGAAGAATATTTATTTTTAAAAAAGGTTTACATTGATACACTTGTTATTAATAATATTTGTGTGTTCTTATTGATAGATGAGACAGTTGAGTGTTTATTTTATAAATGTACTTAAAACCTTGTATGATGTACAGTAAAATACTTGGGTACCTTGGTCTAACTAAGTATAAACCTTGTGTTTAGATGGTTAACATTTTTATAAAGTTGAATTTCAGAAGAATTCGAGTTGATTTGGCAGTCTCGGATTCTTTGCTTCGTAGACTAGTGAAAGATGCGTTGCAAAAAAAACCTGTAAATTGTTCCTTCTTGATTCGCGCATATGAAACATAATGCTAATATGCTTTTATGTATGAAAATCACCACTGGCTTCTAGTATATTTAATGTCAGCTCGGCAAAAAATATGCCTTTTATACCAATTTGCATCTGAATAGCGAATACAGTTCTCTGATAGAACACGAGTGGTTTGGGTACGTTTTTTACGGATCCCCAAAGCCTTGATTACCATAAAATGTTTGTGGAAACCTCAATATAAGGGCTGAATGACTTGATGAACTGCATACCTCCATAATTTCGGCAAACTATTTGGGGCTTTGAAACTTATTTCATATTATTTTGTTTGTTTGGATCTTTATTTTATATTTTTTATCACGGTCTACCCTTATTCGTGTATACCTCTATATTGATCCTATTACCTCTACTTTTATAGAGATCCTCTTATTTTCTACCAGTAAACTTTTCTAACTTCCCTTGTTTTAAAAATAAGCTTTCGCTTGTAAGTTCTAGGTAGTTTAACTCTCATTTGAATCGTTATCACGGTTTGATTAAACTCTACTCGTAATTATGACCTCCACAAGCTGAGCGTATTAATATGTCTTTCAATTAAGCTGTTTAATTTTACAATAAAGAGCTGAACGTTGCTATAAAATGTTCGAGCCGGGTTCTAAAGGACTTTGGAGCTGGCCTTTTTGCACGAAATGGCAAATCCTGCGGAACCCATTGACCCTAACCGTGAAGCTTTGAAGTAAAAGTTAATTTAATTTTGTCTGTTTACATTACAATGAGAATTTGAGAATGAGAATTTGATTAAACACTAATCAATCTCGACACAATATTGAGTAGAAGGCATCGTGACTGCTCTTAAAAAAAACTTATATCAAACTGAGTAAATTTTCTTCTTTATTCTGCCTAATCCCCGTTTCATCTGGGGTCGGCCCTCTTTTCACTTCGGCGCCAGGATGCTCCATCTTGGGTTGTCATATGTATGTATATGCGATATTGAAGGCTTTCAGATCCCTCTAGATATAAGATCACTATGAAGACGGGTCTACTTCAAACGGGCAAGTAGTTTGTTTGCCTCTTTAGTAGTATAAAAAAAACTTTTTTTTCGTTGATTTTTAATGTCATAAAATCAATACATTATATTGTTCAGTTAGAAATGATTTTAAGACACAGTGAGTGATTCCTGCAGAAACCGTAACTTTTCTGACTAAATAATATAGAGACGTAAGTTATAACACAAGACTGTAAAGCCTTTAAAATGTCAGCAATAGAATAAAATAAAACAACGCGATTAATCCTACGCAATAATCTACTACTTATTAGTCATGTTTTTTTTGTGTAGTTTTGTTTCGGTTACAATAAGATTAATCACACTTCGAGAACCTAGTGTCTTGACAAACCTAACATAGGTTTTAAGATGATACCAACTTACTATTGTACCTACTCATTTAGTTAAATAAATAAATCAAATCTAAATCCATTTCAAAGTATTTAAATTCACACTAACTGGTAATAACGAAAACCTAAATATTAATCACGAATTATGTAACGAAACTCAAATATCGCGTTCCATCAGTAAAAATGGTTTGCAGAAAAGTAGCTTAGTGAAAATCGTTTGAACAACATTTTTTACAATCCCATGTTTATCAAACTTCAATTTGATGATTTGGTCCATGTGGCCACTAACGTAAATCTGGGAAGCTTAAGATTTGAAAACTCTCAAATTGCTCCTCAGAGTAGAGTTTGTTTTATTAACAACCCTGAGGTAGCTCATTGCCTAGCACAGTAATTTGCACTTGTAAAGGAACCTTTGTGCTGGCCATTAAGTAACCCATATCACGTTTCTTTGTGTCTTGCGGATACAGCCGAGTGGCCAGAGCGCCCGCGAAACAAATTAATTTCAGCTACAGAACAAATGCTAACTCGTTATCCCGAAATTACCGAGGGTTAGCAATAAAAGTTCGAAACTGGTTTAAGTGGGCGGATTTTTCTAATGCTCATTATCACTTCAATATTCAAATTTTAAAGTTTGCTATCTTTTTGTTATTTCATTTTTGAAGTGTTAACCCAAACTTAGGGAAATCAGAAGATTTGTGTGTGAAAGTGAAAGTGGGGTCACTTTGCTGATTTCTAGCTCGTCAATTAGACTAAACTTAACTTAACTTGTAACTTTAGTAATTGAACAGGCTTGGATAACTGCATAGTTTTCGCTCCTGTAGTCCACCTGCAGGGGTAACTCAGCGCTTCGAGCCAAAATATCCCGAGAATTTCGACCAGGGTGGTAACAATCTCGTGGCTTAGTTGGTATAGCCCCCGTGTACCAAGCAAGAGTTTGCTGGTTTGAGTCTCGCCGAGGTTGAATTTTTGGGATATATTAAAAAATCTTATGCTTATCTTTTCAACGCGCATGCATGCAAACAAAATTTAAACACAAAACCCAACAGCCACATACACAGTCCTCACCCCACACTACGATAACTACCATTGTATCAGAATATTTACAGAACATGCAATACTTTCAACCGTAGCGGGAATCAAATCTGCACTAAGACAAAAATAATTATCGATAAATTCGCAAGTTTGAAAAAACAGCTTAGCCGATTCCCAGAATATTTTTTAAGCGAGCACATAGGGATCATTTCATGCACGAAAAAAATGCACTAACTAATTTTTTTCCACATTTAACAACGGTTAGCTGGAAGATAATGCTATCTAGTATTAAGTTCGCCTACGTACCTACAGTACTTTTTAGTTGTGCAATAAATAACTTTTCTATCTCTATCTATTTTGGAGATAACCTATCCTTTTTAACCGGCCTAAAAAAAGGAGAAGGTTCTCAATTCGGATTTATGTTTTTTCGTGTGTGTTTGTTCATGATATATTCTCCAATTGTTAACCGATTTTGATGATTATTTTGTTATTGTATAGAGAATGAACCCGAGGTGGTCGAAAAAGTTTAATTACTGTGGGATTGCTTTTTTTCCCGTAAAACTTAAAAACTTATCATCTAATCATTAGATGATAAGGTTTTGAAGTTTCGTCGGCGATATTTCTTTTGTTTTTTAATCGAAAGAGTATCCAAAATAACTTGGGCATGTGACGTCTGCTGATAGAGGAATGCAGGATAGAAACTGATACCTTAGGACTGCAAGTGAATCGCGAATATTTCGATTTAATTATGATTAATAGACTTTAAAAAAGAAGTTTCTCAATTCGTCTGTTTTATTTTATTGTGAGTATGTTACGCGATATCTTCACCAATTGTGAACTGATTTCAATGATTATTTTTTTAAAGTGTAGGATATACATACATTCCATATATATTTAACTAGCCGTGGGTAGAAAGCCCACGGCTCCGCCCGCGTGGTACCCAGGTAAAAAGTAGCCTATGTATTATTTTTATATATTAAGCTATATTACTGTAAAGTTTCATCAAAATCCGGTTAGCAGTTTTTGCATGAAAGAGTAACCATACATCTTCACAAACTTTCGCGTTTATAATATTAATAGGATAGGATGAAACCTAAGGGTGAAAAAATGAGTGATGAAATTGCATATTGGACTTTTTAACGTTATTTGAAGTCAGTGTTTTGGCATTGAATGTCTTATAAATTATTTGAAATATGTTCAACTTACTTTCCGCCCAAAAAAATCAAAGATGATTTGTAAGCAGATGATCGACTGCCTATCGAAACTTTCTTTGATCTACTTGATGAGCAAAGTGTTTTGTTAAGGAATAAACAGGATCGGGGCCTACCTACTTCGAAAGTTAAAATTGAAAAAGTTTTTCAGGCTTCAATTACAAATAGAGAATCTTACCGGAGTCAAAATAACACTTAATATACTTAGCTAATAAATAAATAATACTTAGCTCAGGAACAGATATCGTTATACTATCTATTCTAAGTTCGGGCGAGTAATTGCTGAGACGGGAGCGGTACGGTTTCGATTTCCACTTGGACAAATGATTAGATTTGTAAATAAATAATACTACATACTACTATCCTATTAATATTATAAACATGAGTTTGTGAGGATGTTTGTTCCTCTTTCACGCAAAAACTACCTACTGAACGAATCTTATAACGTATAAGCTGTATTACTGTAAAGATGAAACTTTACAGTAATACAGCTTATACATCAGAATAACACATAGGCTACTTTTTATCCGGGTACCACGCGGGCGAAGCCGTGGGCAGAAGCTAGTTATAAATATATGTTTGTGAGGATGGATGTTTGTTACTCATTCACGCAAAAACTACTTAACGGATTTTGATAAAACTTTATAGTAATATAGCTTATATATCAAAATATCACATAGGCTACATTTTATCCGGGTACCACGCGGGCGAAGCCGTGAGCAGAAGCTATTAATAAATAAATAAGTATTCAATAGACACATACATAATCCTGACTCTACACTAGGATTCCCTGTGTCGTGGGTATCAGGAACTATGAGTGCCGTGGTAGCACAATATCAAGGCGCGGAATAAATATCTGCAGAACATACAAAATTTGACCCACTGCGGGCTCTTGCATCGTATGCGACGTACCATTGGTTACGACGCATGATTTTCATGTACCATAGTACATGAAAATTTCCGTTTTACAATATCAATGATAACGTGAATAATTATTTGTTTATTTGAACATAACTTGCTTAAAGTAACAATCCATATGCTAAGTAGGTAGGTACTAGGTAACCAGTACCTATGTTTTAATTACTTGGCTCATACAGATGGTAGGTAGTATGCGATCACAGTTATGACACTATAATAACAGTGAAGGGTGCGATCAACCAAATAATTTTACCTATGACATAAGGAACCTTACGTGAATGGTGCGATCAACCAAATCATTTTACCTATGACATAAGGAACCTTACGTGAATGGTGCGATCAACCAAATAATTTTACCTATGACATAAGGAACCTTACGTGAATGGTGCGATCAACCAAATCATTTTACCTATGGCATAAGGAACCTTACGTGAATGGTGCGATCAACTAAACCATTTTACCTATGACATAAGGAACCTTACGTGAATGGTGCAATCAACCAAATCATTTTACCTATCACATAAGGAACCTTACGTGAATGGTCCGATCAACCAAATAATTTTACCTTTGACATAAGGAACCCGTATATGAGTTAACCGTTGTTAGTTTGTAGGTTTGTCTGTTACGATTTATCTCTGAGACAGCTAATTGCATTGTTACGTGTTTTTGCCACCAATTGTATGTCTTTAATGATGGTTCTTAATCATCGGTTCAGTTTTATTGCCATAAATTCTATCAATGATAGAAAAAACCATCGACGGTTTTTAAAATTATGTAAAAAAGAAATACGGCGGCCGTAGTGTTTTTTGACGATTTTTATTGAAGATAACTAACTATTCCTGCTATGTCGCACTACGCTTGTGCAAGCGGTGCTCATGAAGAGGTATAGTAGGAATAAACAGTATTTTTATTAAAAAAAAAAACAAATCTTATGGTAATCTAAAATTGGCTTTGTTTATAAGTCAACTATTCTACATTTTCCATTTGATTTCAATGAATAAATAATAATAAATAAACATCCAATAGACAAATACATAGTCCTGCCCCCACACTAGGAATAACTGTTGTAACATGAACTATAAGTACCGATGTATGGTACCAGACCCGAAATAAATATCTACAGAACATAAAAAATACCTACTGACTTTGACTTTAACTCTGTATTCTGTATAATTGCCAGAAAAGTACCGTTCTGTGTTTTTTTTGTAAAAAGCTAGCTGTAACATAGAGAAGTCAGGACGGTTTAGTGGTCAGATAAACAAAATAATTAAGCGGTTATGGTAATTCTAGAGTAGTGCTATCCGGAAACTAGATTAGTGACTGGCTAAAGTTTAATCAGGCCGAAAGTATACTATACCTGTTATTTATAAAGCTGGAGGAGTGACGGCAGAGCGTAGCTTCGGATTACTATTATCTCTGCCGGTTTGACATTTAAGGTTGTGAAAGGGAGAGAGTGGCTCACCGGGGCTACGATACATCGTCGCTGTCCCAGCTTTTTTGTATAAAAGGGTTCAACATTTAGCTGAACTCAAAATTAAATGAGCAACAAAACCACAACAAAAACATTGTCATATTATTCGTAAGTTATTAAGCAATTTAATAAGCATTGGTGGTTTGTTTATGAGATGAATTTCCTGATATTGAGTACACCGGCTGGTTTTGTTCCACGCATTTAACGAAATCGTAATGAACACAGGAAATACCAGATATTGGACCAACTGGCGTAGAATTTTACACCTTTTGATAGAAACTGGCAAAATTTCTAACAACACCTGTTAAAGCTAGTTCTCACGAACGGTGTTTTTTCAATTTCAGGCCAACGTGTTTTAAACTAACCAATCACATTACAAGGATGATGTATGAAAATATATTTTTATTATATTTTATTGTTTTAGATACGATCTTGCACAAGATGTGTGTAATTATTAATTATAAACTTTTCATATTGTGATATTTTGCAATACGTATACAAATATAAAATCATTAAGAATGCACGAGGTAAGACTGAGGAGCTACCAGAAAGTAAAAATAATACTTCTTAAACTATTTATTTAGTTGCGCCACAGATAAATAACTATTTATTAATCTGTGGCGTAGTTGGCGAAGGCCCGCCTGAGACACAGAAGGCTGCAGGTTCGATTCCCTCCTCGGGACAAATGCTTATATTTTGAGCAAATATTTGCCTCGGGTCTGGGTGTTTTCTATGTTTAAAATATATGGATGTATTTACAAAAAAAGGAATTTAATGTAGTACCTATATCAGACATGTAGTTCCTATAACACAAGCTCTGCTTACTTTTAGGCTAAATGATGCTGTGTGGTAATGTCCAGCATTATTTATTTATTATTATTAGTGTAAGAGTTGTTTTAAAATTTATGGAGTTTTACTATTAACGGTAGCTTTATTGGTGTAAGCATTTTTGCTATTTTAATATTGAAAAACTTGATATTCATAATTTTTATATTTGTATTTTGTTTCTTAAAACAATTATAATAAAATACATTTATTTCACTTTCTTTTCTTAGGCACTACCGCTTAGCACTACTAGTAGAGTGAAGGGAAATATTACTTCCCGTGCTACTGCTATTCTTATTGGCTGATTAAACGCATATTATAAAATCTCCCGTAGATTACCTCATTACCAATGGCACTACTAATACTAAGTATATCAAAGCAACATAAACAATATATTTATTTGTTCCAAAAATTAAGTTAATGTTGGCTTGAAAAATCCTTCCTAGGCAAATCCGTCTTGGATAGGTTAGGTTATTAGGTTTTTTTTTTAATTATAACTCAGAAAAAGAGGATTGCTATCCCAACTTTACTCAAAAACTTGGGTTCAAAATAAATAAAACCAACCAGTTAGTTTATCTGCAAAAAACAGACATAAATAACTAATTAAGAGATTTAATAGCCTTTATAGATAGCCCACTCGTGCCACGGCAAATAATATTTCCCGTGAAACTACTGGCAACAGTGTAGTGTCACTGGAAATGGAATTTTACCCGTAGCACTACCAGTAGTGGCACGGGAAAGTTAAATTTCCCATCACTCTACTAGTGGTGCCAAGCGGTAGTGCCTAAGAAAATAAAGGTTTATTTCATTGTACATAAGATCATCGGCCTCGGTAAAATTTCCAGCCCGATTTTTTTACGATTTAGTCAAACACTAGCCTTATGCAAATGTTGCACCCGCGGGGTTCGATGCGTCGCTACAAAATACAAGCAGGCACCAACTCGCCCGACGAGGGCTTAATTCTGTTTTAATATTAACTTTAAACTGAGTTTAAACTTAAATTATGAATTGCCGAAGTTGCTCGACTAATATGCATTAAGTAAGTACAGTTAGAGTTTTTAATTAAATCGATCAACTTGTATTACCTTGTTGATAATGATTTGTTATACCACTATGCTTATAAAATACATTAAAACCAATTTATTATACTCACATTCAGAATCACAAAGAGGCTTTCACAGCTTGTAGGGTAGTCTTGTGAGTAACATTATGAAAATTGCCTCCTTGCCTAAACAGTTATTGCGTGAAATGTTTTCATTGCAAACAAACGGGCTTCAAACACAATGTCTCAATCTCAATTTATTCGGAGGCACCATTCAGAGCTCAAATTCCACACTTACTTGGAAAGCAGGCTACATGTCTACCTATAAATAATGAGAGTTCAGTACTCCAAACATAAGCTTACCTATAAAAGACCTAATAGCTTCTTAGCAAAAATACACAGAAGCAGAGAGGCACGAGTGCATCGAGAAAGTTGCGTCAGTGATAATGGGATTTGAGTGAATACTTTCAATGTAATTTTTTCACTTTAATGAAAAGCAAATACTTGCTTGGCTAGACCCATTTTGTTGACAATCCGTGCACTCATTAACGGCGTTTGCTTTTCGGGAAATCTCTAACAACCTGCTTTCTCATACATTTGGCTCATCATTGTCATAGTTACAACCTACATTTACAAGTTAATTGGAAAACTAGGCAGCCTTTAATCCGTATTGGAGGAGATAATAGACAATGTTTGTTTGTTACGGCTACACAAACAGACCTAGATTGCCTCGGTTAATTTGATTGAAAGGCAATTTTAGATATGTATCTTTTGTATAAATATATTTGAGGGTAGAATTGATTCAGATTTGAAACGAGTTCTTTTATCTGTTGCCCATAAGCCGCGATTTAAGAGAGTAATAAATTGGATTAGGTGAGTTTTATGAGGCTGTGCGTATACAAAAAATATAAAATGAAAAGTCTTTTTTATCGGACAGCAACCCGTTTGAACGTGAATTCATTTAAATCATTTTGATTGTATCATACAAATCTTTTGCAACAGAAATTCGATTAGACTTTATTTAGGACAAAAAACTTAATACAGAGCATGTACAAGGCAAACTTAATATAGGCAAGAGTTTTTTTTTCAACCAACCAGAGCAAACCTCTGAGAAAAGGGAAGGCTTACCGCAACAAAGGTATCATTAAAAAGATTAAACTTCAGAAGTTTTCATATAAAAAAACGTTTTTTTTTCGTTCTTGTGTGGTGTTCTTAAACCCGTTTGCACTAAGCTTAAGTAAAGACTTGAGCATGGCTTAATGAGAAATTTATATGCAAACATTTCCCTAAAATACGCCTGAGTACTTGCTTTAGCTAAGGACGTGATGTGTGCATAACGACATCGGTGGCAGTGTACGATTATTCAGCGACGCAAGAGGTGCGCATTTGATTCCCGCTGCGGAACAATTTGCATGGGTTGCAGATATTTGTTCTGGGTTGTGGTACTACGGTACTCGAAGATCCTGAGATCCCACAACACAGGGAATCCTCGTGTGAGGTCAGAATTATATAAGTGTCTATTGGGTGTTTATTATGTGCTACTGAAAACGCCTACTAAATTTTGATAAAAGTGAAGCTACGAGTATATTCTCATAGAATCTCCGTGTACTGCGGTGTGTTGGCAGCCTTCACTCGCAAAACACATTAATTGTCTAAAACAGCCCAAAACCAAAACTTGTCTGTGAAGTGACAATTTAACGGGAAATAATTGAGCAGTTATGCTAATTAGTACACGCTGAAGTGACGCCAGTGTCCGTGCTGCTATGCAAATCCACGGCCCTAGTCGATAGAGCCGATAGTAACACGACTGTAACGCTGGCACCGGAGAAATTACGTTATAAGTTCAGATAATCCGTATAGAATAAGGAAAACAGAGCAAAACAAAACAAGTATTGTAGTTTGTAGTTTTGTAAAAATTCTGCAGTTTTGACAGCCAATGGAACAAGACCCGCTTAGCTATCATATACCCTTAACCACCAGCCAATATCAGTGGTCAATAATTGTAACGAAGCTCTACTAGTTTACCACAAAAAAATACTATTCACTGATGGTGAATCAGGAAAACAATGTAAAGCTACTCAGACACATGAACATAGCTTCCTTTTAATGTTACTTCAACTGAAGGAGAACCCTTCTAAAATGCGCAAATTAAGAGATGCATAACGCAATACTGAAAATAAAAAAAATACGTTTGAAGATATTGAACTTCTCTCCAAATAATTTAAGGTATGGTTTTAAGATAAGATTTGAAGATATCGAAAAACGGGAAATAAAACTCTTTTAAATAAAATAATAATTTTCCCTAAGGAATGCGACGCAGTTGATCGGACAGCTCTATTGATGAAGGGCCATTACGTGCCTCTACTTTTAAAATTGTAACAAAATGGCAAACGACAATTTGCCATTGATTTTGATATTATTTAGGTGCATTTCCTATATCCGCATGTTTTTTCTTTTTTTTCTGAAATTCGAAACAGGATAAAATGCAGCTTAGGGAAATTTCTACGAGGGTACAATTTAACAGTATATTCTACTATTCTATGTTCCTTATTGGAGAGCATTGTTTTAAGTTAGTACTTAACTATTTCTTGATACGACATAAAAATTTTAAAATCAGAATACCGCTGTTTTGTACGTTGTTCTTGGCAACTTTGTTCTGAGTTCTATTCCCAAAAGTTACTAAAAACTATACCTCATAGCTGTTAGTTCTATACACAACTCTGAATCGTTTATATACTAAGCTCCGTTTATAAATAAGACGCATGATGTATTGCGGTATCTGTCGCGCCTTCCAAACAATGTGAGACGTCCTAATCCCGCGGGAATGTAGCGCCCATTCGACAAATACATACAGGTGTACACTTTTGCCATTTTCTCAGGGCAGGTTTTAGGGCCGGTAGCCGTCATAGTTGGGCGGGGTGGAGATGAGGACGATCAATAGAACCTCTTGATATGAGTCACCTGAATTCACGTATGAAGTTCATTTTTCTACCAAACGAATTTAACAGTCCGAAGAAATCATAAACTAGCTTCTGCCCACGGCTTCACACGCGTGGTACCCGGATAAAAAGTAGCCTATATGTTATTCTGATGTATTGAGCTATATTGCGCAGTGGGCGAAGGTCCACCTGAGACGCAGAAGGTTGCGGGTTCAATTCCCGCCGCGGGACAAATGTTTGTATTATCTGCAAATATTTGTCTCGGGTCTGGGTGTTTTCTATGTATAATATGTATGAATTTACAAAAAAAAATGTATGTAAGTAGTACATCAGTCATGTAGTTCCCATAACACAAGCTCTGCTTACTTTGGGGCTAGATGATGCTGTGTGAAAATGTCCAGCATTATTTTTATTTGTTTTATATTACTGTAAAGTTTCATCGAAATCCGTTCAGTAGTTTTTGCTTGAAAGAGTAACAAACATCCATCCTCACAAACTTTCGCGTTTATAATAATAGTAGTAGGATTACCTTAGTGAATTAACGGCAAACACCAAAATAAAGTTTTTGATGAGATGGATTCAAAAACGAACAAAGCTTCATCGCTGCTTTTTATAAAAATGTAAGAACATCATGCCCTGGACCGTGATTTTCAAACTGAACAGGTATAACAATTGAACTTGGTACCCAAAATCCAAGTGTGCTTGATACTTAGGTATTTGTTTTCTTAATACTCGATTAAGTTTTAAAAATAATATAAGTTTAAAGGGTCTTTATCGCATTCACCTTTTTTTAAACACTAAGATTTAATAACATAAAATTAATACTTACTCGACCAAAACATTATTTTTATTTTATCTAAATTAGTTATAGTTACGTTACGACGTACATTGTATCTACATTGTATCTACAATGTACGTTGTGATCAAAATTCACGCTGCTAGGTTAGAATTACGTTTGTATGAAAATTCAACCACATTCGAGACTTTTAATAATTCAAATTAGTTTATTGATTTTATCATAAAAAACAACAGGTGACTTGAAAATACGTCACTCTTACTCTGTTCAAGAGAACAAAAATATAAACTGTTTGCGCTTTTAAACTGAAATAGTAGTACACTCCACGTAGCTTTGATTTGCTGGATCCGCCGTCTGATACCAAAACGTAGGGAAACTTCCGGACGCAGTGTTGATCGGCCTACACTTCTGGTACCAGAAGGTACCAAAAATACCAGAAGGTACCGCAATCACAATCACAAGCAGAGTATTTTAAGTTGTTTCTAAATTAAAAGGTTGGCTCCTACAAGACGTCCGCCGCTGTCGTTTGATTTTCAAAACGGAAATTTCGGACATAAAGTTTCCTTTGGTGTGGGTAGAAATTACTATATAATTATTTTTTTTACATTCGAGAGACAGACGTGAAACATGGTTTACGTAAAAGACGACGATTCAAGAAATAAATCTATCGAGAAAAGTTTCACTAGTTGTGTTTTTATCTACCATTTATTTAGAGTTTTTTCTTTTTTTTTAATTACTGTGTTAATTAGAAGTTTGTTACTTTAATAGTTACTGAAATACGTAGCGATCCTACAAAATATACAAAAAATAAATATAATAATAATCACCAAACAGATAATAATATAGTCCGCTAGGAATCCCTGTGTTGCGGCACAGATAATAGAATACGTTGCGGGTAAATAAAATAAATAAAGACCTAGACATTTTCACTGTAGAACTACATGACTGATATACCTCTACTACTTGTTTTTTGTAAATAAATACAAATTATACATAGAAAACGCTCAGACCCGAGACAAATATCTGCAGATCATAATCACAAGCATTTGCCCCGCGGCGGGAATCGAATCCGCAACCTTCTACGTCGCAGGTGGGCCTTCACCCACTGCGCCACAGAGGTATTTTAAATGAAACAGCTAAGCCATCAAGAACAAGACCGTTGTTGACCGATGAAGAGTTCCGCCAATAGATTTAAATGATTGTTCTATGAAATGTATGTACAGCTAAGATTATCCTCAGCGTGGGACGGGTTGTTGAGTGGCAACGTTTTTCTTTGCTGCTATTAATTCTGGACTAATCTGTCGGATTACCTCGTGTTACTCAAAGCCTTTGTATTCTTTTGTATTTATCTAAATGAAAGATAAATAAAAGAGTAAAATACCTTAATGGTTTACTTATCCAGTATTTTTAGTTCTATTTTCAGTCAGTCAGTTCGGTAAAATACAACGGATTCCGTAAAAAAACCTTTTACAACCGATTTCATTTTACTTTACAATATTATTATTATTATATTTTGGATCTCAGCGCAATGACCTAACATCTCTTATTATAAGGTTCAAAATATGGAACTAGCTGATAGACCTGCGGACTCACTATTGGAACCTGAGTGACTTTTGAAATAGGGTAAAGACCGCCACTTTCTTGGAAAAATATGATAATTTTGTCTCTTTAATGATGAAAGTAAATGATTAAATTCTCGCCCGACAAAGCTTTTAACTAATGTCTTTCTTGTTGAAGTTATATTCTTACGAATGGCGTGGCTTAAAGCTTTTTAAAATAAACAATTAAATAAAAAATAAATATCTGCAGAACATGCAATTTGTCTCACTGCAGGAATTGAACCTACACCTCTTGCGTTGCAGCCGGCTTCTGGCCAACCACGCCATCGAGGTCAACAAAAAACAGCGTAATTGTTATTTAAGAAAAGCAATTTCAATAAGAAAATGTAGAAAACAGAATCAATCAATCACTAACCAAATCGGCAACACGTACGAAGTCCCGAACTAAAAATACGACCTTACAACACAACGCGTATAGGAATATGCGTGAAAAGACGCATATTTAATTTTCCTAACCTACAGTACCGATAAGTTAGTTAACAATAGATCCCACAGAGGTCAAACTAGTCTACCGAGCTTTTTTTCACATACTTTCTACTCTCAATCACATCTGTTGAGATACGAATCGGCACCGACTGGGCACAAAGGCACGTCAAATGTCAGTTTTTCCACTGCTTCCCAATTCTGTGATATATGAAACGTCATTTGTGCATGCACAGTTTGATATGACGTATTGCGCACAGTTTCCGAAGTATATGACATATTTTACTCACTGTGGTGGCTACCCTCAGTCAAATAATAATACTAGTTCTTGCATAGATGCGAAACTCCAAGAGGCCCTTCCTTATTCTGAAAATAATGGAGGTGACCTTGGCTGATGTGCAATGTTTAGATGGATGTGTGGAGTAACAAAAATGGACAGGATAAGGAATAAGTATGTCAGAGGAAATCAGAAAGTAGCACTGTGCTGGTGACGGAAAAGCTGAGGAGTAATAGATTAGCATGGTATGGGCACGTCATGGGGAGGGAAGAAAGACACAATAATAGAAGAGTGTTAAATATGAATGTGAATGGAAATAAGAGCAGAGTTAGACCAAAGCAAAGAAAGATGGAATGTATAAAAGATGACATGGGTAAGAAAGGAGTGAATACTGAGATGAAGACTGATAGAGAAGAGTGGAAGAAGAAAACATTTTGTGCCGACCCCACGTAATGTGGGACAAGGTCAAGAAGATGATGATTACGGTGATTTTAGCTCTGCTAAGGATTACCTCATTTTGGATTTTATAACTTAGAAAAACAAGCAGCCATTGTTTCGCTTCTATATATAATTATTCATCTTAGTGCACGGCATTGATGCACCTGTACCTTATGCAACGAAATGAAATGTCACGAACGGAATGTTATTTTGTACATGGCTCGTTTGGAAGATAATGTAAAGTTTATGGAAGGTTTTCTTTATTAGACTCAGAATTAACCACAATGTATTGTAGTGATAGCCTTAGTAGCCACTAACCTTTAAGGATGCCTCTCACTTCCGATTTCTCGGTCGTCAATTATTCAATTTACTAAACGACGAAAGCATAGTTTGGAAACCGGAATACCTACAGCCAAAAATTCACTTGCCACCGGGTAATGTTTAAAAGAGGCTAGCAAAAAGCAGACATGTACCAAAGTATTATTTTTAGAATTAGCCTTTCTATATCCTCTAGCATTACCACAAACCTGCGTACTGTTATGAGACGGCAGCAGAAAATCGTTATAAAAAACAGATATAAACAAAACTATTCATTAAGGATACTCAATAATAATCTAGGATAATTTTTGACAATCTAGCATAGGGCCCTGGCACAACAGTACCAAAATAAAATCAAACCGAGACGGATGTTCTCTTGATCATTACATGAAGCTTATACATATATCGAGAAACATAGGTTTCTAGATGGAAATATAGGTAGTAGTCATCATTATTAGGTACATGCTCATGGTATAACAGTACTAAACATAGATTTGAGGATATCTGCCATCGCCCCAATTACAGTCACAGAGATCACTTAAGTTGAAAAACTGTTGGTTTTGTAATTTGATGAGAACAAT
The DNA here is from genome assembly GCA_958496245.1 of Perizoma flavofasciatum. Lineage (NCBI taxonomy): Eukaryota > Metazoa > Arthropoda > Insecta > Lepidoptera > Geometridae > Perizoma > Perizoma flavofasciatum. The sequence goes on along the minus strand of OY292434.1, from coordinate 8,075,301 downwards.
CACCATTCACTTATCACAATCTTTAATACGAAGCATTTCGTGCTTACGCTTGACGTGAAGACAGAGATACTACACCCAAACATTTACGTGGATGTTCACGCGTCGTGTAAATCATACGAAATAAGCCATTAGTGTAATTTATAATATGGTGGGAACGCGTCGTGCATCGTAAAATGTAACGTACTTTCACAGCAGTTGGGGAAACATAATGAAAAAATATGCCCGTTTTTATGAGGATTCTGTTGAGCCTAAAGAGCCTGATACGCGGTTTTCGGTAACTTTTTCACATATTTTGGATTGTTTAAGCTTCCTGAAGTCAATAGAGCAGATGAGGCAGCACCATAAATAAAATATTATGCGTATACTTTTCCCTTTCTATCACTTGTAACGGCGCTTAGCTCTACTTTTAATCGAAGTCACAGCAGTAGTCTCCACCATATCCAAAAAGTGAACCACATGGTTATGTATAATTATTAATATGTTTTTTTACCTATTGGGGATTGCAATACCCATTTCAATGCATTGCGGTACCGCAGCGTACCGTACAGCTTGGCTCTCTAGCCGGCAATTTACATAAATCTTTCCCTTTTATTCAAAAATGATGCTAAAGTAATGAATGTTTGCATATGTTGCAATACACTTTTGTGACGGCTGAATTGATTTAGATGTAATTTAGAATAGATATAGACCTGAAAATATAAGTAAAGTAAGTAAACTACTACGCGAGGTAAGCCCAAGGTAGAAGGTAGTATTTTTTGTAAAGATGATAATACTCGTACATCAAAAGTTAAAGCGAGGTCGGCACACGTCAGAAGTTTGCGATGCAATGCCAGTAGGATGAGAAATTAATAGTTGTTTGTTCAAAATCCACTTTAATTCCCATTATGAGAACAAAGTACTTGGATCGAAACTGTTTTTTTTTTACTAGCAAAACGTGTAATCTTGAACTGGTATGTTATAATGGATTTATTCGAAAATTTCCATGAAGGTTTCTCCACTAGTATAAATTTTTAGGATTTTTCCGAAAAACACTTTAATAAACTGCTACGACGTAGCTTGGCTGCTTATGGAAAGTTAAGGAATGGTATTAAAACTGTGTAAATTTTCATTACAGTGACAGTTTTTTACTAAACATTTAGCTTTGGATCTCCCAAACTGTTGCAAGACATGTTTATCCAAATTCAATAAAACTCACGTCACATGCATTAAGAGATGATTGATGAATGGATTGTTGAGATGCATTTTCCAGATGGTAGATGCATGCACAAACTGACAGATCAAAATAATCTATGATAGCATACATTTTGCGAATTATATCGGTTGATTTATCGTATCAGAAATATAGTAAATTGAAAAAGCATAATTTCAGCTGTATTTTAATAAAATTACATTACAATTTAAAAGAAAATAATGAATGTATAATTGGCAATTTATCTTGTGAAAGGATGTTGCGGCGTGATCAAGCACGAGATTTAATAACTGAAAATGCTTTACAAAAGTTGGACGTGTGTGCGGACAGCCGTCCGCACGCGCGCCTGGCGGTGCACGGTGGGCCGAAGCGAGGACAGAACTCCGAAACAAAATTATATCTGTAGCGCGAAACTTTGTGGGCTTCTAATGATAATCGTCGCTGTATCGGCGCTAAATTGGATTTGTTTCTTAACTGGCATACCGGAATAACATAATAATGTTTGTATGATCTGATATTCGTCTCAGGTCTGGGTGTTTCAAATGTATAATATATGTATGTATTTACAAAAGAAATAAATATAAGTAGTATATTAGTGTAGTTCCCATACCACAAGCTCTGCTTATTTCGGGGCTGTGATGCTGTGTGAAAATGTCCAGCATTATTATATTAATTCATTCTGTCCTTCTAGTGTAGACACAAATCTCAGAACTAAAAAGCCAAGAACATCTACAAAGCTCGAAATTCGGTATATAACATTTCAGGAAGCTTAAAAAATAGGACATTGTTTTACCACACATACCATATTTTATAAAAGCGTAACAGACATCAACGTAGACCAGCTAGATAGGTACAATAAATAAAAAAAAAACTAACTGCCTGTGGGGTACCTGTAACAGAGTTTTCCTGTTTTGCCAACACTTGTAAATTCCACGTTGTTAGGCATGTGTTTCACGTCAGCGACATTGAGTGCATTTAAATTCGTACATCATCGCATCGAATATTGAGTTTCATCTTTGAATTGTACGACAATACAGATAAACTTAACCACCAATAACTACTGAAAATTATCAAATTAATATTCACGTACCAATATATCCACTGTATAGTCAGCATCGAAGATTTCAAATAATGTTCTAACATTGTAAAAACAAAAAAAAATCTCAGTACGTAGACTGTTTTTTGATAAAATTTAGGGCATTGATCCAGGGCAAATTTTGGTAATGTGTTTAAATAGCCAATTTTGTACCACATCCGAATGACATATATTGTAGTCTTACTCGCACGCTTATTATAATAATAATGTTTATTGTTCAAAAGTACATAGGTTATATATATAACATTTATCTTTCAAAATATATTAGGTTGTCTGGTTCAGTTGCCATTATGTAGACATAATGTTAGTGTTTAAAACTCTGAGTATCGGACAAGAAATTCTGTTTCCCGATCCTCAGCGCTTGCCCTTCTTAAATTAGACTCATATAATATAGGTACCTGAGTATTGTAAGTTGGAGTGCCTACCTAAACTATAAGTTAGTAGAATTTAAAAAATCGGGACGAAACTGACAATACAATACTAAATCAACCAGCACCGTACTCACCGTACTGCGTACCGTACTGCGCCAGAGTAGCAGCCGCTACTCTGGCGCAGGCAAACAGTTCGCCAAGCTATCTCTGAACATTTTTGTTATATCACAAATATTATTTTATAAAAACTCGATAATATTTGTGACTGAGTATTTCATTGCGAAACAGACATGAAATTTTAGGTAGGAGCCACGAACACAATCTACCAAGGGTATTTTTTTCAAATATTTGAAAAAAAATACCCTCACGAAAAATACCCTGACGACCTCTGTGGTGCAGGGGGGCTAAGGCTCGCCTCAGACGCAGAAGGTTGTGGGTTCGATTCCCGCTGCGGGACAATTGTTTGTATGATCTACAAATACTTGTCTCGGGTCTGTGTTTTTTCTATGTATTATATAAATGTATTTACAAAAATGTACAAGAAAAATGTATATAAGTAGTATATCAGTCTTATAGTTCCCATGTTCCCATATTGTCTCAGACTAGATGATGCTGCGTGAAAATGTCCAACATTATTTATTATGATTATTATTATTGAAAGATTTTATTTTAGATAATTTAGCTCTTCATCATAAGCACCACCCACTATTGAATTTGGCAGTAGACTTACTGCGATGTTAGAAAATACTGCGATATCATTTTAACTTGCCAGCCTATACCTACCCATTTTCAATTCCGTATCAATATTCCAATGCTGCTTCTGAAGCTAGGTTATGCCTAAACCACACTGATTCATACCTTTACAGTGCCACTTCTGCATGTGGATGCCAACAAGAAGTAACAAACATTCTTGTTTCCCTGGTATGCTGCTGGCACACACCACGTTTGACGTTTATTCGATTTAAGTCCATTTGGCCGCAAGTTTGGAAAGTGCCGACTGAATTAAGTTCTAGTTCTAAACTTTGTGAAGCTGGTATTTCGTAATATTACTGTAGGCAATTGTGTGTGTGTTTCAATTATAATAACGTTTCATAGAAATCCTTGTCTACCTTCAATAACGCGTTTCATTCGAATTAAAAATACAGGGTGTCCCAGAATATGTTTAATGTCCCGAAACTGGGGATGCTGCTCATGAAAGTGAACAAATATTCCCGAAAAATAAGTAGTTTATTAAAAATTTTGATTAACCAGGATCATAATACTTACGGAACTTTGCATACCAATTTCTGCCCCAAATCTGATGTTTTTCATCAAATGTACGAAGTATATGTATTACACTTGATCGCTTTTTTTACTATTTGCTTCTACAAAAATAGCCAAATTTCAAAAAGTATATGAACATGAAAGTTATAGCATTATGTGTGTCGAATGACTCCTTTTCGAATATCTCCTTGAATATTCATATATACTCTCTATATATAAAATAAACACCTGCTAAAATCATCAAACTTACAAAAATAAGAGGCTGGATTTGATAAATTCAACTGCCCTCCCGTAAGACTATCGCTTAGTAGAGGTTCATGGACCGTGACTACCGCGTGTCACCGTTCGTGAAAATTAATTAAATCATGTAACCATGTTTTTGGAAATTAAAGTTTTTATATAAGATTTAACGCCAAAAGTCAGCCAGAAGACACCGCAATATTATAGGTGATTGAACACACGGGTTTTACATTTTATCAATGAAATCTAGAGTTGGAAAAGTAACGAGTAATTGTGTTCCCGTATGTATTCGTTACTAAAACAATCACCACTAGTTCTTTAGTACCGTTACTCGTTACTATTCATACAATCAAGCACCAGCATGAAGCATTTTCACTTTGTAGAAACAAAATCATACCGTACGTGACGACGCGACTCGATGCGATGTTTCATGCGTACTGTATCAACGATATGACTTTGTTTGTACTTTGTAAAAAAAACTATCTAAACGACATTATATTAATATTTAAACTTTACTGTATTTTAAACTATTCACGTCTTGTCATAAATTGAGATACAGATTCTCTAAAGAAGTAGAAGAAGCGCTTCAATTCTTGACATATTATAGTGGCTAATTACATTATAACGAATTAAACCGACAGACATACGACAAAAGCGAGTAACGAAATATTTTTTCGAGTAACGTTTCGCTACTATGTTTAAGGCGATGTACCCATTACTCGGTAACGAATACATATGGTTTGCTACAGCTTTATGGAAATCTTATAAAATGATTGAAAAAACCTTCGTTTTAAAAAAGAATTGTAACAAACAAACAACATCTTACCCCAAATACATATACCAACTTCTTGCGTCGTGGTTACAAAAGCTTTTGCATAACGTTTTCTTTAAGAAATCTTATGCCAGCATTGCTCTAAAAATCACCGTATCTACCCATACCTTTAGGTATGTACTAGTAGGTACAAAATTGTTAATAGCTCAAAGCCTCGTAGTGGTCAGCGGCCTCTAGACGGCCAAATTACTACGATTCATCACAGCCAGCTGGACTAGACAACTATAAATCACAAATTAATATTCATGTTTGGTATTTGTATACATCATCATCGTTCCACGTTATTCAAACTTAACTGATATTAAAACGTATGCTTACGTGATAATTTCATGGTGATAAATTTACCATGGTTGTGGCCGCTGCTTATTCAAACTGAACATCAATTGCATTTTTGCATATGACTTTGTCACTGAGGCCCAGGGGACTAGACAAATACCACTTTCTGTTGTCGTTAACGCCTGCGGAAAGATTAATTTGTATGGGAATGACATTAGCTGCGGAAAATTCACGTGACAGCTGCCAAGTTTTACCTTGAAAAATTTGCATTAACGTGAAAGGAAAAGTAAGCGTGAGGTATTTGTCTAGCCCCCCAGGTAGCATTACCATTTCGGCATACATACTTTCAAAATGAAATGAATCTATTTACACTGAAAGGTCAGATAATGTTAATGTTAATATGCCCTAAAAATGTAAAATATGGAACACTATCTGATTTTCGTGACTATAGCTACCGTGGACTGTCTAGGGTATTTATTTAAAATCGGCATCATATGCTTCCATAGACTGTTAAGTCGTTATGATGGCTAACAAAACATCAGTAAATCGAAGAAAAATAGTAGTAATTTATTGCGTATTATTAAAATGATTTTTCCCTACTTTAGTTTCTATTCCGTAGAAGTACCTTACTAAGATCTTTGAATATAAGTGAGCTGATAGAATGATGAATTGCTGTAATCTGGCCGTCTGGCCGGCCAACATCCATCACACCGGTCATATTAACTTGTTTCATAATATTTTGATCAACCTTTGTTCCGTAGATTATTCATAATTTTGGACGGAATGGATTCATATACAATGTTTTGTCGCAGTGCATTACTGATATAATGGGTTTGAGCTTCACTTGCCCTGATCTGAAAACATTGAAACAAATGTTTTCAAAGTTGTAGTTGTATAAACAGTGAGTTATTTAGACATTAATTGTCGACACACTTTATAATTCACCGAGCGGAAAATTTTCCGAGTGTAACTGACTATACGTACATTCAGCAACAAAAAGCATAGCTTTACTACTTAAATAGATACTAGCTTATAGGTACTAGCTAAACTAATAAAGTTGTCAAAAAATGGCATCTCTAAATTAGATGCCATTATGTTTTATAGAATTGAGATTATTGAGTTTGAGATGATCCGTGAGACTGTACAACGTCCTCTACAAATTTCCAGCCGACGTTTAGTATATTCTTTGAAGGTATTTCATCTTATAAGTACCTATTATAGAACATAGCAGAGTATCATAGTATGTGGTATTATACACCAAAAGGAAGATAATTCCACTAATAAAATGTAAGCGGCAGCGATAGGCTCACAACCTTACATGTGGAATGCTCGTTTATGCAAAACGTCAAATATAATTTTTGGACTTATGCCTGGCTTCTCACTGATCTGTGAATTAAGTATAACTTTGAAGATGTCCATTATGAAGGACAAAGCATTTTTGTCATATTTTTTTCACAATTTCAGTTACAAGCCTTTTTGTGCCGCAACACATTATGTGTATTTATAAAGTAATTTTTGCTTTCGACTGTACGTACTGTAAAGTACTACTAGACTCCTGTAACATACGGCTCTCAGAGGGGCTCTGCTGGATCGAATTATGGCTATTTGTTCTCGTAACGCGCTGAACGTAAGTACCTATCGCACAACGGTCTCAATGCTCGGTTAGATGCTGCCTTTGTTTTGGCTGATTTTCCTATTGAACTGTCAATGTGACATTTTGTATGGATGTCTGAGAATTAGATGTTCTCTGATCTTCACTTTATGGTTAAGATAAATAGATGGACAAACTCTGGTTCAAGCAAACACACATTAATAGAGCTATTCTCTATCCGGATATGTCATTATTTGAATTATACAAACATTTAAATGAGGTAAAAAAACAGAAATTCTGAAATAATTCCAGAGTGACTTGTATATGTTGAAAAATGTTATGAAAAAGTCACATATGCCATGTAAACCAATTCCATATTCAGACAGCAAAAACTACTATTAAAATGTAAAAAAAAAAAACACCAACCGAATACTCCATGGCCGTAATCTTCTTGCACTTGGTTTCTACAATTACATAATGTCGAGTGATATGTTATTCGCAAACAATCATTCTCTAGGGAAATTCGACGAATGTAACGCGTAGATTATTAAATGTAAATAAATGAAATCCGTATAAATGGGTATTTACGGCTATTTCGATGTATACCCTTGGTTCCAGATACTAAAGCTGTTATTGATGATATTTCAATGATAGTCATGAAACTGACGCTATCCAGTGTGACCATCTCGCTAAAATCTCGATAACGTCACTAATTTTCATTTTACTGCTAGATCGTCTTAACCCTGTCTACATCCACAGACTTTCCTCGAAGTCCCTTCCTAGAAGAGAGGCTAAACGAACTGAAGTTTTAAATATTCAAAACCTCTATTGGTATTATACGGACGATTAAACTGGTTTCCTCATTTAAATTTCAACATAACCAAACAGTCTCTAATTATATAATATTTGATTACATCGGGCAAAACTATTCGAATCGAAGGACAACCCGCAACTAGCAATTGACCTTAAAACTTGAATCCCCAAGAGGAGCGATCGATACTCTATTTTACGAATTGAGCAGATACCGAATCTCCAACTGTGAATATGCCTTAGCTACGCAGAACGCAGGGGAGCGGGTCAAGCATGGGCGTGGGGAGAATCAAAGGTATCGGTTGTATGATAATCTTGGTATATTTTATCAATATTAAACAAACTTCTGTCCTTTTACTCATAGAAGAGGTTAGCTAGGTTACAGTAATTGCTGGTAAAGTTACAAGCACATGAGAATTTTCAACTTTATATTTAAGTCAAATAATGCCCCTGTTATAGATATCAATAGGCGACGGTAACTGCTCCAATTAACATTAATTGTATCAACAGGGACCAAGGCTGGCTGATATCTGATGCAGGAAATCCACATTCTGTGTGAGATTACTCACTGCTTGCCAGCGGTGTTATTTCAGCTCTGTGTGGCAAAGGATTAAGCTTAGATAAATTATTCGTATCACCTACCCCTGCAACAGAATCGGATTTACTTTTACACGGATCGCAACCTTTGAAGGTTTGCTATTCGATTCTAGCGTTTTTCATAAATTAGAAAGAATAAGGAATTAATCCTGGGTAGATTCCGGGTTTACCGCCTTTACCACTGCTTTACTAAACAAAATACACTTGATTTTGCATGTTTGTAGTTTCTGGCACTTTTTTGTGTAGTTTTAGGGTTCCGTAGTCAACAAGGAACCCTTATGGTTTTGCTATATCCGTCCATCTATCTGTCTGTCCGCGGCGTATCTCAGAGACTCTTAGTATGTACTAATAATTGGCATGGGCTTAAAAACATTTGTTTTAGTGTACCTCCCTTACATTTAAAAATGGAATGAGTTTTCTAGTTATCCCATGGTGTGGAGTTCGTTAGATAGGTCGTTCAAAATTATAGCGGGTGTGTCAAAACCATTTTTCGATTCAGGGATCCGTTTGCAAAACATTAAGCTTCTAGCCAAGTCAAGTAGTTGTTTAAAAACATATGGCACAACTAAAAATAACCAAGGGTATGTGTTGCCCGAGTTTTTTAGGCTTAATCACGAGGAAAAGATTATTCAAAATAATCTTCGAGAATCCAATAAAAACTTTGACTTATAAAAACTTTGTCGAATATAATCTAATTAGCCTAGGCAAAGGCCTCCCTTCTCTTATTCTACTTTTCGTGGTCTTGTGAATCTACTACCAGAATACCAAAAATGTATCGAGTTTGTCTCGCCACCTTCTCCTGTGCTGATTCCGTAGCCACGTCACACCCTGAGGAACCCACTCACGGTGGCACACTATGAAGTAAAATAAATAAATAATGCCGGAAATTTTTACGCAACATCATCTAGCCCCAAAGTAAGCAGAGCTTGTGTTATGGGAACTACATGACTGATATACTAGTTACTTTTTTAATATATGTTTTACATAATTATACATAGAAAACTCCTAGACCCGAGACAAATATTAGCATATACAAATAATAAATTAAATTATTTTTTCTATAAAATCTTTGTGGATTGCCAAAATAACCTGTTGTTTAAAACCTATTTTGGTGAGGCTCACAGTTTTGTATATTGACTGATAATATTATAGTCTATCCTAATTCCAAGTATGTATGATACCTATGTTGTCTCAACCAAGAATATTATTAACAAAGTACCAAAACTGTTATACAATTTGATGTATTTGTGACGTCAGTTAACGAATAAACTTTATCTCTAGCCTAGCCATCAAGATTAGTCAGTATTGTTGCCGCTACGAATGCAGGCCTATTCGATCTTATAACGTGTGAGAGAGCTGCACTACCTACCTGAATGGATATGCGATTATATACATGGACGCGTCTGTGGGCGAGACCGCCGGGGCTGTAACACAAATATAAAGGTAGCTTCCCACGGTCTGTGTTGTTACGGATTACTTCATATTAGGCATAGAATTTAGGCATAGGATTTTTGCCGTGTTGGTGCCGGCTTAGAATTTGCACCACCCCAACTCTTCCCGTGGGTGTCGTAATAGGCGACATACTAAGGGACATACACCGGGGGGTGGGCAGCAGCGCCCTCTGCAGAACAATCTTTCATCTAACTGCGATCCCCAACCCGCATGCCCAGCGTGGGGATTATGGGCATTACCCCCCAATCGATGTTAAGCGCTCATTAGGGGAGGCCTATGTCCAGCAGTGGAATAATATCGGCTGATGATGATGATGAGGCATAGAATAATTAACGCATTACTTGTTACATAAGAATAATAAATAATGCTGGACATTTTCACACAGCATCATCTCGTAGCCCCAAAGTAAGCAGAGCTTGTGTTATGGGAACAACATGACTGATATACTACCACATATTAAATACAGAAAACACCCAGACTCAAAATATGCAAACATTTTTCCCGCGGCGGGAATCGAACCCGCAACCTTCTGCGTCTCAGGCGGGCCTTCGCTCACTACGCCACAGAGGTCGTCAAAACATGAATCGAAAACAACTGTTACAACTCACGATACCGTGATTTTATTTAAGAATAGATAACCTAATTGAGTGAAATAAATATTATTATCTAGAAAATTTGATATTACTTGAAGTTTTAATAACGCGCTAAAATAAATAACTTGGCGTTATAAATAACTTCAAGTGTAATTAAATTATATTGTTAACTGAGTTATCATATTGTTAATTATAAACGTGAAAGTTTTTAAGGATTCCGTTACTCTTTCACGCAAAAACTACTGAACGTATTTTGATCTGACATCGTATGTGTTATGTACGCTTACCTACTCGTGAAAAAATTGCACAAATCACGTCAAGAAACAACGAAGTCACTTATATGTTGGAAAAACCTCAGAAAAGTTTCAAGAGTTATGTTATAGAAGTAGGTGACTTCTTGTAATGTGATGAGCAGGCAATCATTTCAATGTCTATTATACTTTTGGGCACTGTTAACATAGTTTACACACAAATCCTAACTTTGTACATGGAAATTGATCTATTTATTGGTTTCTAATGTTATCTTACCAACTGTATCATTAAACCACAAGAAAATATTGATAAGAAATCTAATCTAGATCAAAATGACCATAAAGGTGCCCAACCACATTTTTTAAAATATAATTTGGTAAAGTACCTACGTAAAAAAAAACTATCAAACAATTTATTTTAGTTCATTACCTCCTAAAATACGTAAAAATTACTTTATTTTATTTTTTATTCTTTTATGGCAAGTTTTTTATTCTAATTCAATAACATGCAAACTAATAGACGTAATCATATGCATATCTCCACACCGGAAGTCTCGGTAACAAATAAAAGTCAATGTTAAGTTCTGAAAGTGATAAAATACTAAATGTCCAAGATTTTTTTTTCAAGATTGGATATATTTTAGAAATGTTAAAAAGCAAAATTAAGACTAAATAATAGGCTTTCTAATGATGTGCAACACTCACATACTGTTTTAAAATTACTAATAATTATTTAGTCGTGAAAGTCATGGTTTGTTTCATTTTAAAGTTACTGTAGTAAAGTTTGTCTGTAAAACAATTGTGATTATATTTATTTTTTGTAGTTACAAATAGATAAGTCATCCTATTAGGCAGATCCAACTCGAAAGCTATTAAAATCCAATTTTCACCAAACCTATTTTCGGCACGATACGAACCGTTTCATCCCATAGTGCGCTGTCCCGCAGCTTGTGACGGCTTGTCAGTCACCAGCGAGCTTCAAAGGCAGTTACCAGTGCGGTTCCAGTATTTGGAAGTATAAAGAACTGTAACAACCCCGCCTGAGACGCAGAAGGTTGCGGGTTCGATTCCCACTGCGAGACAAATGTTTGTATGATTTGCAAATGTTTGTCTCGGGTCTGGGTGTTTCTAAGTAAAATATGTATGTATTTACAAAAAAAAGTATATAAGTAGTAAATCAGTCATGTAGTTCCCATAATACAAGCCCTGCTTAGTTTGGGGCTAGATGATGCTGTGTGCAAAATGTCCACCATTATTTATTTATTTGTCACATTTATAGCAGTTCGTATTTTTACATCCCATTTTTTTAAGTCAATTTGCAGTGATTAATTAAGTTTTATTTTTTTGTAAAAAAAACTGTTACATTAAATTACTGAACTTTTATTTCCATCATTTTAAATGTTGTTCATGTTGTTGCCGAAATAAATGTTAATTATTATTATTTTTACTAAACAATTTGTAACACTTATTTAATTTACCGAAACGATTATTATAATTTCACAAGATCACAAAAAAAATATATTGTAGCAGCTCTAGATAAATATCACTATTAGGTGTTTGATACCTGTTCGATCACTATTTCCGATAATAAACAAAATTTGCTGAAACATCTAATTTAAATCACAGTGTTGTACAATGTGATACATTTTATCAATAATTAATCTTATTCTCTGACATCTAGCCGGTAAATAGTAAAATATATGCAATAGTCGTTTATGTATCCTGAAATGCTACAGAACTACGATAACTTCAATATAATAATTTATTCACTGTTTATTCAATATTTATGAAAATCTTAAACCAAAACGAGCAATGTATGTAGACTATCAAAAACGTTCACTTACCATTAAAATATTTCTAGCAAGTTTTACTGCCAAAGATTAGTGCAATTGATTACTGTTATTAACCTTATCATCAGCTTCAAGAAATTCCTTAGCTATCATCATCATCGCCTCAACCCAGAATCATCCAATAATGGGAGGCCAATAGGCCTCCTTTCTCTTCTGCCAGCCTCCTCTGCCCATGCGTCTCTCGCCCAGGTGCTCTCCGTGACTATTATGATGTCGTCAACCCATCTCGCTTTCGAACGACCAAGATAGCTTAAGCCCGACTTCGGCCACCACTCGGTCAAGGCTGTGCTCCACCACACCACACCTGGTCAGACGTGGTGATGGCCGGTGGAGCATCGAGCACGACCCTAGGCATAGACCCTAAATTCCGCACATAGTGACCTGAACCGATCGTATCCACTGAATTTATGCGCACATCAATAAACTGTTTCTGAATTTGATAATGGTTCGTATAAGGCATCTCAGGTAGGAGTGTCTAAATGTCCTTACGTCTCGCTAGGAGTGAGTGAGGGCATCCAAGCATGTATAATAGGCGATCGATATCTACTAGGATGCACTTTGCATGCATCAGCCTTCTTTCTAGCAGATAATATAGGTAGTATAACCACACCAACTATAGTATAGCCGACACCGAAACAGTTAGTTCACACTTTTGCACATTAAAGTTCCTCATTTGTCTCGGGACTCTCATAATTAATTAAGCCTGCTCATCCAGACCAAAATAGCCAAACGTAAAACAGAATAGCATAGGTACATGGTACCTTTGGAACACCTTTGGAACTTTTATTTTATCTTGATAGGATAGCAGAGACGGTCGTTCCTAATTCCGAAAACTTGAAAGGGACGTATTTGAACAGGACATGATCCGTGATTCTCGATGCACGTCCTACTTATACCTCTATATATATATATATACGAGTATCTTACTAATATTATAAACGTGACAATTTATGAGGATGTTTGTTCCTCTTTCACGCAAAAACTGCCGAACGGATTTTGATGAAACTCTACAGTAATATAGCTTATACATCAGAATAACACATGAGCAACTTTTTATCCTGGTACCGCGCGGGCGAAGCCATAGGTAGAAGCTAGTACCAGAATAAACGAAAAACAACACGAATGACCAATAATCAAATACAGCTTGTGTTTATTCCAAAAACTATCGTGAACTTGACTATTCATATTGTAAAAACGGGAATTTTTACGTACTGCACTATCGGTGAAGGCACCGACTAAGTTTCGACTCATTCCGAGAGTCTTCATCAGGGTGAGTGGTTGCGACTGTCTCCTTCCGACTTTGTGCATGGCGCGACGCGGAAAATTCTTGTTTTTACAATATGAATAGCTTGTGTTTACACACAATATTTTAAAGAAGATAAGAGATAAATAATTTGATTATTTATATTATTTTAACTATATAATTAACTATATAATGATTTATGACTCCTTAATGATTTATGGTATTTTGTTTTGGGGCAATGCAGCAGATGCCAATAAAGCATTTTTTATTACAGAAGCGAGCAATACGTTATTATATTAGGAATGGGCTACATTGAATCTTGTCGAGATAAATTTAGAGGACAATGACTGGTGAATTCATACTGCAGAATATTATGCATGTAAGAGAAAATATTAACAAGATTACTAGGAACAAGGATGTGCATAATTATAATACTAGATACAGAAACCGCTTTGTCTTGCCAAAAACTAGTTTATATAAGATATCCAAAATTATCACTGTACAGTAATAAAATTATATAATAGAATACCAGACAATGTAAAAAATATGACAAATAATTAATTTAAATCGTATATTAAAGGACATTTCATTAATAAAATTTATTAAGTATAAGATAGAAGAAGCTTTTGCTGATAAAAAAATATTTGAATATGATGTAAGTTTGTGTTGAGTATGTTTTAATTTCTGAATTTCATAGAAAGTTATTTTATTTTATACAATTTTGACGATGCTTTTGCAGATGACTTAAGTACCTAGTGTGTTTTTTTATGTTTTATACTATTATGTTATATGTTTTTTTTATATTGTACTTGTTTGTGTAAAGTACCTTGTTTTAATACTTATGATTATCTTAAACCTATTTTTTGTAAATTTGTCTTGCCTAATAATGCGCAATGTGTCAAAGAATGTGAATAAATTAAATGAAATGAAATAGATATATCATATTATGTTGTTTTCGTGATTTTTCGATATCCCAATTTCTGATTGAAAATAAAATTATTTTAGTTATATGTATTTAGAAATATTCCAGATCCTTCATAAGTCGTAGTATTTTCAGGACTCGAAACGATATACAAGAAGGTACTCTTACAAAACTAGTCATAGATGGAACAACCTTGAAACTAAATGTTTCTTTTTTAGTTTAGCTAGGGGGGTTTAGTTTAGTATGGGTGTTGTGGTACCACGGTACTCGTACTTCCTGATACCCACGATACAGGGAATCCTAGTGTGGAATCAGAACTATGTATGTGACAGAGAAAAAATACTATGGATTCCAAAAAAACTTGAGTTACTAATCTCCCTTTTTATATATATTGTTGACTATAAATGGGCCCCTTTGTAGACAAAAAACTTTAAGTGGAGTTTAATTTACCAAAACCATGTTATTGACACAAGAGATTTTGTTATGAAAGCCCAGCTGTTTCTTGCACCCACTATGACCGAACTCTCCACAAATGCTCATGAATATTTATTGCATAGGAGAAATATGGTTTAAAGGAATTCAGGCATGGATGAAACTAAATACATGCTCAGTTTATTAATTAGGGATCGTTTTATTTAGCATGACTTTTGCTGCTTTTAAAAAGTTAGCGCGGAAGCAAAAAGATTTGCACTTGAGTGAGGTGCGTTCTGCTTCTCAGGTGGGCCTTCACCCTTCAGGTGAAACAGAAGCAGAAGGTCGCGGGTTCGATTTCCGCAAATGTTTATATGATCTGCAAATATTTGTCTCGGGTTTGGTTACAATTTGTAAATATTTTATAAAAATATATATTTTAGTAGCATACCAGTCATGTAGTTCCCATAACACAAGCTCAGCTTACTTTAGAGGCTGTGTAAATAGGTCCAGCGTTATTTAAAAAAAAATATATAGCATCCTGTTTGTGTTAGTAGAAGGTCACACCATACCCCGACTTGCGTACGTAAAAGCTGTATCCTTTATTTGAAATTACGAGTACCTATATACGCACTTATGATCTCCCAAATGTTATCGGAATATCAAACAGGGATTCCTGATAGACACCAGAGATACAACAAGAACATCTCTTATTTTATACAGATAAGGTTCGTAATCGAGTTTGCCTCTTGATTCATTCGTTTCGTAAACGACAAATCAGAAAAGCCGGATTGCTTCGAAATAGCCGGTTACATTTTCCCCATTGATTTCCAGTATACGAGTGTTATGAACGGATTCGACGACTAAAGAGAAGACAATAAAAATAAAATTCAGGAAAAAGTAAAAACTTACTTTAACTAATATGAAATTTCATCTATATTTTTTTCAGTGAAGGAATTCCTGGAAGAAGGTTGATGGTTGAAAGTGGCTTATAGCGGTTCATCAGAATCAGAATATATTTTTGTGCAACTGTGTTAACAAGACGATAGGTACAAATCCTATCCTATTAATATTATAAACGTGAAAGTTTGTGAGGATGGATGCTTGTTACTCTTTTACTCAAAAACTAATAAACGTATTTTGATGAAACTTTACAGTAATATAGCTTATACATCAGGATAACACATAGGCTACTTTTTATCCGGGTACCACGTGGGCGAAGCCGTGGGCTGACGCTAGTGTATTATAAATGTAACAGCAGCTGGACCATTACACTTAAACAATATTTAGGTACTAGAAACTAAGATCAAAAACAATAATGTAGGTAACGTTATATAAAAGAAAGTTACTTATTGGGAAGCTCATATTTAACAATACGCGGCTAATGACGATGAGATATTTACAGAAATAGAAGGTAAGGTCTTGGTAAGATAAATTTATTTTGACAAAATTTTAAAAAATCCAACCTCTATTTTTATCATCGATATCAGCGCCCTAGTGACTTGTGACGATAAAACTTATCTGAAAACCATCCTGAAAAACAAACAAATCGATTACAAAATAATTAAAATTGCGAAAATATAATCCGATAAATTTACTTGGAGATAAATAAATAATACTGGACATTTTTTCACACAACGTCATCTAGCCCCAAACTAAGCATAGCTTGTATTATGGGAACTACATGACTCATATTATACTTATATACCTTTTTTTGTAAATACATACATATTATACATAGAAAATACCCAGACCCGAGACAAATATTTGCAGATCATACAAACATTTATCCCGCGGCGGGAATCGAATGCGCAACCTTATGCGTCTCTTAAAAATAGTATAAATGGTAGTAACAAACAAACAAATATTGATGGTAATAACGGACAAACAAACAAAGTACCTTTTAAGGTACTTTGTTTATTTGTGTACTAGAGAATCGAAGTAATCGAGAATCGTAGTAATCTAGAGAGTCGTTTTAAGTAGTTGGTGTACTAGAGAATCGGCGCCAATGACTCCTTACGTGTCATAAAAAATGCTAAACCAAGCCGGATTTCTAAACAACTCATGGATGCATGGCATCCCTATCTCAGCTGATGGCTGAGTGAGGAGTATGCAGCGAGTGTTTTTCACGGTCTCATTATGTGACTATTCGTATTCTGCGACGTTTTGGAGTTACTCGTAGGGTAAGGGCAAAGGGACACGTTTAGTAGAACAGTAAAGAAATATTATACAGCTTGTTCATTTGATACCACAACTCTTTTTCATTATATTTGTATTTCTTACGTTTCAAACTGGCTTAAATTGAATACGACCTCGACGTAGCCAGAAACGACGCATAAGCTGCGGTTTCGATTCCCGCTGCGGGACAAATGTTTGCATGTTCTGCAGATATTTTTTACGGATATGGGTTTTATGTTACCACAGTACTCGTAGTTCCTGATACCCACGACAAACTATGTATGTGTCTGTGGGCTGTTTATTTATATATTTTATAATAGTTGTGGAGTTTCAACACTTCGTTCGTCGTGTAACCGGCTCTTTCTTGATACATGGTATGGTGGCCCTGAAAAGGAACTGGTGATAGGTGGAAGCACCATTATGGTTCCAGTCTTGCACAATTACAACATAAATTTACACCTGTAAAAGTGGACGTGTTCAGACGATGCTAGGTTAGAACGATTTTACACTATTCTTTGTGTGAGCGTACTGCCAGCTTGAAAATTATTTCATAAAATCATTTCTTGCAACTTGAATCACATGAAGGGACAACATATATTATTCTTCGCCTACGTGAGTTGTAAAGTCTATTAGAATGTTTGTACTGGGTATTGTTAAAATCGCAAATCTAAAATGTGTCTATAGACGTTTATTTTAGCCTACTGTTTGTTTAAGGCGCATTTAAAGCACATTTCCTTACGCAGATCGCCTCTTCATCTTCTTTCTTCAAAAACTATTATTATTCATTAAAATTTATTCTGGAATTTTAAAGAGAATAATCCTTGAAATAATCAATTTAGCTATCGATATTAAGTTTTGATTCGTAAATAGATTAGCACGAATTGTATTGTATGATACATACTGATACTATGATACTAGGTAGTTACTAATATTTTTTAAGGCAGGATTTTCAAATTGCGCATGGTTAATGTTTATTGATTTCTATTGGAGACCGCGCTAGTTGGAGATTCGATAGTAATATCTATGGATTCCAAAGTAAATGACAAAAACAGAATTCATATAGTTTCGTAAAATAAAACTTGGTACCTGTGCAAACATAAAAAAGAAAAAATATTTATTTACTCAAATTGTAGCGGTACATGCGGTAGTGATTGTACCTCTAGAACTAAGTATTTGTCGAGCCTGTATTACAAGGTCATATTGACTCGCATCGGACTCTCTACGAAGATATTACATACTTATAGGAGTTGAAGTTTAGCGTTCGGTTTAATAATATAAGAGTAGTGAGTGCTATTTAATGCTGTGTAAAAAATGAGAAACATTATTATTATTATGAAATTATAATATATTTACATGTTGCTCTAGCTTATTTAAATCTATCTTATGTTATAATTTAATGTATGTTATGTTAGATTAAACTGTAAATACTGGTATATATTATTATTATTATTTTATATCATAACTATGGGTTACCCTGCGAACGACAGATTTGTGATAGGATTGCGTAGGTATACATAGGGCACATTATGTTTCCGGAACTGGCTACTTACATTAACAATATTATAAAAGTAATAATAATATTTGAAATTAGAACTCTTTGACTTTACGAAAGAGTTTTTTCATTTAGCTGTCATCATATTTTGTTTTGTGTCTGGTGAAAAGTGTAATTTGACAATTAAGTCTGTAAGCTGTCAAATTACATATAAAATCGTATTAACTTAAATCATACTACGAACATTTTCAGTCAAATCCACGTAATGTAGACACGCAGTTTTTAAAAATTAGCCATAATATAAAAACAAATGGCAACTAGATGAAACAAACTGTTTCAAACTACTTACTTTTGGCGGTGAAGCACCATGCAAAACGACTATTTATAGCTGGTTTGCAGAATCCAAGCGCGGTCGTGTCCATATCAGTGACGAATTTCGTGAGGTCAACACAATTTTCTTGTGCGTCCCGACAGTTTTTTTAATATGTCCTATTCAGTTTAGATTTTTATCTAAGATAACACCGAGGTACCTACCTAATTTCTACAACAGATTTAAGAACATACCATTGAAGCTATCGTGTGGTTTGGTTTCATTTTAGGATATTATTATGGCGATATCACGTACTTTACTATTCTCCTGCTGACGTTTCGTCGACCGTTTCCTTCGTGGTCCTTCCTCATGACCACCGTCTGAGACCACGCTCGATGGTCGTGAAACGGGAACGAATATTCAGCAGGAGAATAGTAAAGTGCGTGGTATAGTCTTAATTATAACTTATGAAATCGTTTTGTTAAACCCAAAAATAAATGTATAGTCGAAGGGACGTGTGATCAGAGAGCTGGCTCGTATCTGGGTCAACTCATTAGCAATGCCATTCAGCGTGACAATGCTTCCAGTATTTTGGGAACGCTCCCGTCTGGTAGTGACTTGGATCAGTTGACTTATCTATCATATCGTTTGCAATGGTGTTTAGACTGCTAGCTGTTTCATCTGTATCTTTTGTATCTAAAAATAAAATAATATACTTAATATACTTATTTTATTTTTAGATACACACTTAGTCGGTATTCTTTTTTAAGATTTTCATGAGACAACTTTTGGGACCTTAATATAGCTCATCCAACCCGTCTTGGATTGTTTTTACTTACAATGCTTACCAAATTCTAAACATAAGTAAGACACATAAGGTATTTTTTTTCATTTTTAAGTTCCATGAAACTGTACCTTTTCAAACACAAGCGTAAAAAAGAACTTTCTACCGTGTTTCATGTAGATATGTCAACTATATAGGTGGGTTCAGTACCGGACAAAAGCTTTGATCTCGAATCTATTTATCACAAGAGACGCTGATTAAAAACTTAGTTTTTTTTTCATTCTCTTTTCTTTTGATACGAGTAAATAAAGTTGTTTACGGTGAAACAAACTTTTTTGAATGACGAAATAAGAAGGTAGAAGGAACATAAGTGAGTTTGATTTACTCGTACGTAGGTGGTAATTAGCCTTCCTGGGACTTTTAATACAAAAGATTATTTTACATCATCAGATTTGCATAGTTTATCGGATTATTATGATTGTAAAAACAATAACTTTATCGGTTAGTGATAACGATAACAATTGACGGGAAATACCTTAAATCCTTTCTAACTTACTGTTGAATAGATTTTTTGCTGGAGCATTGAACCGAATTAGTAATTAAGATCTGTAATGTTTACCCATTTGTAACATTAACCAGGTGTAACATTATTATCATAAATATGTAGGTATATTTAGTGGTTGAAAAACTCAATTTTAAAGAGAATGATTGATACAAGCAACGGGCGTCGGTAAAATGAATTGTTAACAATTTCAGGTATTCTTTTATATTGTTTAATAATTACCTTGATAAAAAAGTATCTTCAGTCTGATAGACTGAAGATACTTTTTTTATAGCCTGATTTCTAAAGATGAATGAAAAACATTTTGTTGCAAACAAATTTATTCATGCCATGCTTGTGCATCATTCATGCCACCAAAATCCGAGCAGTTTTGCTGACGCGAATAAGGCTTTTCCTTTAAAGTAGTATTTGATCAGTCGGAACATTTAGAACGGATATCTTCTAGCGGTGTCCAAACGGTATAGGCCAGACCTGATAAAAAAATATATATATTAAAATCCGCAAACGTAGTTATACAAAAAATCCATTAAATAAGATTTTGGAAACTTACCCCCATTTTCTCAGATCATCATTGCCCATTGATAGGGCCTCTCCTCGACAGTTGTTTAAAGTAATCTGAAGATTGCTGGTGCAAAGATTTCCGTACAAATGGTTGTATGACACTGTAGCTGCGAAGAGCTCCCAAGCACGGTTGTGGTTGCAAATATTTGTGAGGCAACCAGGCTGGGAGATGCCACCATTAGGAAAGAAATCAGCGTTGGCGACAGCAGTTCCGATGCCGAGGCCGCCGATAGTGTAGCCACCGTCACTGTGGATAGCCTCGACGTAGACACCATCGTTGGGGCTAATACGATTGGAGTTGTAATTCCATAGAGGACCAGCAGGATCCAAACCTAAAAAATCAATAAAACTTAACGACTACAGTCTTCTATAGTATATAAGAAATAGGCTAAATTCATAATTTTAAAATAAAACTTAATAAATTACTCATACAGAAGTCTTACTATCATATTAATCAATATCTTATTGGCAAACTCTAATGACCTATTATTATCACTTGCTTTAATTGTAATATTCTATGGTTTTTATTGTACACTTTATTTTATTAATTTGCATAACATGTATTTTTTTCTTATTCTTGTATTACTCTGAGATTACCTGACATTTTCATGCTTTTAGCTGACCATGACCTACTTTATTTTTTTACCACACACTGTAACTCATGTTTTGCAAATAAACAAATCTGAATCTGAATCTTCTGTTTCTTGCTGGCAAACGACCAAAGAATAGAAAAGTTTGTCACAGCGCAAATGTTTTTCTTATTTTCTGTTGTCTGTCTTTTCTGAAAAATACGATGTGGGTATCTTCAAGGTAAGTGTGAAAAGGTAGACCTTCTAGCTGTATCTGTAGCCATATCATCACTTACCATCAGGTGACAAAACGGCCCAATAAAGGTAAATATAAACGTTAAAAAAAATAGATTAAGTCAGCAGAAAATATCTGACTACTAACCAGTTACACGAGCAACTCTTCCTCCAAGCTCACGCCCAGCGTTACCAACAACATGAGCTCCCAGACTGAAGCCCACGAGATGCATAGAGTCAAGACTAGCGCCGGTGGTTGCACTGACGAACGCAAGAAACTGGCCGAGTCCACGGCCAACAGCAGGAACTCCATTGACAGCAGTAATGTAATCGGACAAGGCAAGACGTCTCCAGTCCATGACAATGACGTTTGTGTCGCTCTTGCCCAGGTAGGCTAGAAAGGTAAGGATTGAGAAATTTATTTATTTATTTTTAGGAAAACCAACAGCATATATAACAGAAAGACATAAAAATATAACACAGAAGGCTAATAAAAGGTTTTCACGCGCAGATATAAGGTAAAGATACATAGAGAGTGTGAGCTGGACAGGGAACAATATAAATATTTACGCAATATTTTTATAATCAGAAGATATTAACCAAAGTGAGTTTAGATGAAAATGCACTTTAGTTTTTCCTGAGTTTGCCTTAGTCCCACCCAATGACATTGTAAGGTCGGTGGATAGAGATCCAAGATTGTTCGTCTTGGCACTCTTTGGGGAAGACCTATATTCAGAAGTGGACTTCTACAGACTGTTAATTATGATTTAAAAATAAATAAAAATAATCCTGGACATTTTTACACACCATCATCTAGCTCACTAAGCAGAGCTTGTATTATGGGAACTACATGACTGATATGATAACATTTTTGCTAAAATTATTCAATAATATTTAATGCAGATAGGCAGACTGATTTGTAGTTCTTTCTTTTATAATGGCTTCCATTTTGTATTTAGTTTTAATACACCTTCGTGTTTGATTATGTTGCTTACCAGCTCTTATGACAGGGTTTATATCAGTGTTCTGGTTGCTGAGCCAGCCGTGGACGATCACCACTGTGGGTACGTTGGCATTGAAATTGGAGTTGCGGACGGAGTTGGCATCATTCATGACCAAGGTCTGACCGTTTATGGGGTTACGCCTGTAAGAGAATAAAATTCTTTATTGTACACAGAAATTAACAATTACTAAAAACAGAATCATATGCCATGTATAAAGACGAGCTTAACCCTAAAAAGAGTTTTTGTCCAGAAAACCTTAACCTAGAGTGAGGTCATTTTAGAGGTAGGGTCGTATTCAGAAGAAAAGTATAAAACAAAATAATGTACTTATTTAAAACTACAATAATGAATTTTAGACTTTAAAATAAAGATTCGTGTTTCACTTAATATTCTTCTTCATTTTGTTTCTTTTTTGGAAATTCTACATCCCTGATATAATAGAGGTAAGGGCTTGGGCTAAGTGACCAGGAGCTTAAAAGGACTTAGTGACCGATGGTTTCAAAAACCAGAGTGGTGAAAGGATTCAGTGCGACTCGTAGGGGCTCTTTTCATGCACGTGTCCCATTTTTTTAATTATGTGTTCTAGAACATTCCGGTTTCCTCACGATGTTTTCATTCACCTGACTGACGCCACCTAAATCATCTGTAATAGATGTCAAAGGCCAATGACATTTCATTCACCGTTTATTGCGCACATTTATTTTCACGTGGAATAGACTATTGGTAATTTGGTATACGACGGGATCTGATGTCCTTCGGATTAATAATCGGGGAATCTCGTCACTACACTACTAGTGCTAGTAGTTTTACCTGGTAAACAGTAGGTACACGTTATTAGCGGGGTTTCTAGTGACTTCGTTCAACACCTCCATATCCACATTGCCCTCAAGATCCACATCGCGCATATTTCCGTCGCCATCGGGGAACTTGATGTAACGAGGGTAAGGATCCCGCTTCAGCGCTGACTGTTGCACCGGCACCGCTGTCGCGATGTATACTGGAAAATAAATAATTGATAGATATAAAATACTTTATTTAAAAGCAAATAAATATTTCAGCTTTAACAAGTATTACAAAATTTGACAGTTTTGTGCAATGGGTGGTCTTATCTCTAAAAATGATCTCTACATGACTACCTTTGGATGGAACGGACTGTACGAAATATTACAAGGGGTTTAAGTGGTGTACCACGTACTATGATTAGACTATATAAATAAATAAATAAATATCCTATCGGATGAGTAGATTCGGAGATAACCCCCTACATACAAATATATAAACTTTACTTGTTCATAATATTCATCTATACGATTAGTATAGATAGATAGTACAGATAGTGATTATTTTAATTAAAAATAAGCACAAGATTTTGGTTTAAGATACACGATAATTTACATGAAATATTTTCTTTGTTTCAACATTATTATTTTTTAATATAGCTTATTTATTTGTTCGTTCCTTCTTATACACATACTGTTCATCCAATTAGGTAGCTAGGTACTATGAACAAACTTTGGAATCCTATTACTTTCTCATTTAAGGGCAGTTTCAGAAGAAATACATATTCGACTTTTTTTTATTTACATCAAACCGTCTTTTTTTCAAGCCGATGCCTGCAGTTTTATGCATGCCTTTTACCTCTAAAGGCTGTTTTGAATACCCTGATACTAAATCAGTTCTTTTGTACTTTAAGGTATCCAATATCAGTTTACAGCAAATCGCACCACGTTTTATACATTTTCCATACAAACTTGACACACATTCCTACTCTCTTTGAGGTAGTTTGGAAAAATACATGTTTTTGTCTTTTATCATTCGTACTGAATAATACTTATGCTATTTTAAGCAAATTGGACCACCCGTTAGAAAGTTTCCATACAAACTTGAACACCCTATCACACCCCATTTGAGGAGTAGTTTGGTAAAATCATTATATTAGTATTTTATCATTTTGATTGAAAAATAATGGATGCGAATTTTTATATTTGTAAGTTTAAGAAATACGATTTTACATATAAAAGTTTTCAGCCCTTTTCACCCTCCAAGTTTCATGCTACTTGACTTTGTTTTAAGCTGAGCGTTGATCGATCAGTCAATAACGGAACAGTTTTATGTATTTAGATAATATAAACAAATTATAAAACACCCAACAGACACATACATTCCCGAGCCCATACTAGGATTCCCTGTGTCATAGGTATCAGGAAATATGAGTACCATGGTACCACTATACTTAGACCCAGAACAAATATCTGCACAGCATGCAAAAATTTGTCACACAGCGGACTTGCACTTTTTGCGTCACAACTAATAATATGTCGCCGAAAAATGTATAAATGGATACCAAATAACTTTAAAAATGCTAACCGATGCCAATCAGCAATAATACTACAGCTTTCTTCATTGTAGGATTGTACACAGCTGACACTGAGGACCAACACAAGAGTAATCACTATTCGCCTACTATTTATTTGCAGCTTTATCTTTTTGACATTGATAAAATCTCTATATCTAATTATAAGCTTTTAAGCTTTTTTAAATCCTCTTGCTAATGAGGTAAATCAATTATCGGGATCTTAATACTAGATAAGTACCTAGTTCATCATCATCATCAACAACGGCCTGTACAGTAGAAGTCAATTGGTGGACATGGACCTCCAAGGATAGTATTATGAATGTTCGTAAGCCTCCATCCACTGGCTTCCCGCAATCTCTAAAAGGTCGTTGGTCCATCGTGTGGGCAATATTATCTATTAAATTTTCAGAAAATTATTGGTCACTCTGCCACAGGGGTGGTCACGATCTATTACGTCGACATGTATTGCAATTTGAGATAGATTTCAACTAAATTGTAGGACAAAACAAACCAATATTGAGACAGTTTATTATTTATTTCAGATATATGTACTTTCCAGTTAAGGTGTATAACCCTCAAGAATTTTGTGTTGATTGCTTCTGAGAATTTAGAGCCTCTATTTTCGATATTAATCATAAGCGGTATAGTTTTGTAATTCCTGAATTATATATAGAGAGTTTTATCAATATTAACCTTGAGATTTATGTTTTCTAGCCAACAAATTATTGTTTCTAGTGTCCTATTTACTTCAAGTTCAAAATCTTTTAAAAATCGATTATTTTTAGGTATGACAATAGTAGCATCATCTGCGAACATAACCGTTGATGATTTGTAATATTTGGCAACTCATTTACGTATACTAAGAATAGCAATAGACCAAGAATGCTACCTTGTGGAACTCCTAACATAATTTTGTTTAACTGTGATTTGACTTGTTCTATTGTTTTAGTGTGATGATTGTAAACATCTAGTACCGTAGTTTGACTCCTGTTTAGTAAATATGATTATATCAACTTGCTTGACCTCTTATAACTACATGTTCCAATTTTTTTAATAATGTACTGTGATCTAGAAGTGTTTTATTATTCTTTTGAAATTAGATATTCTACAATTTTCTCAATAACTACTATTTTTTATGTTTTTCTTAATCATATGAATGTCAAAGATGGTTTCAGTAGGTATAATTTTATCAAAATATGTTGATCCAGTATTTTCAAATATGACTTTTAACTAACATGTTTAAGATTTGTTTCTATATTGGCACAGATTAAAAAAGAATTCGATTATGATTTACCTATTTTTGTCAGGCTACTTTTGGAATTTTGCGCTAAATTCTGCGATAATTCATTTATTTGCAGCTAAGTATATACTTAAATCAATTAGGTACATATTTATGCATGTATTGAAGATAAGGTAAGTTAATCTTAACCTTAAAACTATCCATAAGGCCAAGAGAAACCCTAAAGATACCTGGAACGCTATTAAACAAACCACTAACCTCCATAAGAAAGATTCAACCTCATTATACCTGTTAAAAATATGTGACTCACTTTCGCGCTCTGTTGATTCAGTAAATACATTTTTTGCAAACATTGGTCTTACTTCTAAACTAGTAACCCAATCTAATTCTAGCCCGCCTACTTACAACCCTCTCACACTGCCCGTGTTCTCTCTTACCCCAACCTCCTTTAGATCTATGGCACTCTTTAATATTGATAACCAAGAAATCGATTCCACAATCCTAAACCTTAAAGACAAATGTGCGACTGGCTGGGATGGTATCTCCACTATTATAGTCAAATCTGTGAGACATGTCCTGACCCCCATTCTAAATCACATCTTCAATTTATCCATTTCATGTGGTATCTTTCCGTGTGCCTTTAAAAAATCAGTGGTTCATCCAGTTTTCAAAGCTGGAAACTGAGAGGCTGTTACAAACTATAGGCCTATTTCAGTCTTAACTGTGTTTTCATTTTTTTTTAAATACAAGGTATTTTTTACAAATAAATGACATCTTATCTTCAAACCAATTTGGATTCAAAAGAGAAAGGTCCACGGATGACGCTGTTGTAGAACTCACCGATGCTATTATTAGGAATATAGATAAAAAAACAAAAACCCTTGGCTTCTTCCTGGACCTTTCTAAAGCATTTGATATAGTCTCTGTCCTCATCTTACTTAGCAAATTGGAACGATCGCAGTACGTAGTTATCGATGGCTTCAAAAGTAAAGAGGAACCTATTTGTTTTAGTGTCTCCCAAGGTAGCGTTCTCGGACCTACCTTGTTTCTTATTTACATAAACGACATCTGTAATCTTTCTCTCCAAAACTGTAAAATTATTTCCTACGCTGATGACACAGCCCTTCTTATTAACGGATTATCCTGGCAAATTGTTTGCATCCATGCTGAAAACGCTCTTCAATCTGTTATGGGCTGGCTACAATCTAATCTCCTTACTTTGAATATCTCTAAAACTAAATTTATATCATTTTCAGCTACATCAGCCTCTCAGCCACCTTCTGCTTTTTCTGTCTGCGCCCATGTATGTTCTAACGATTCCATTCCGCTCACAAACTCCTGCCACTGTATGCCATTAGAACACACCTCTACATATAAATATCTTGGTGTTATGATTGACGATACACTTAGTTGGAATCATCATATTAAAACCACTGTTTCGCGAGTAAGAAAACTTATCTTTGTTTTCAAAACTCTGCGGCCCGTTATCAGTTATAAATTATTAAAAAGTATTTATTATGCTTTAGGACAATCTGTCCTATCATATTGCATCACATCCTGGGGCGGGTGTGTAAAAACGCAGATGCTTCGATTTGAACGGGCGCAAAGAGCAGTCCTTAAAGTCCTACTAAATAAACCCATTTGGTTTCCTACGTCTGAATTATATAAAATCACTCAACTTCCTACTGTCCGTCAGCTATTTATAGTGTACATAATTTCCAGAAAGCACTCCCAATTAGTCTATGACCCTGATATAGCTAACTTAAAACGGAGGTCTGACAAAGTTTGCATAACTGTTTATCGGCGTACAGCATTAGCCAGTCGCCACTTCTGTTTTATCAGCTCTACGCTTTATAACAGAATTAATAAGGAAATTAACATTTATCCCCTAGCTGTAAACAAAAATGTCTTCAGGGGCTTATAGCCCAGACTTATGAAGACACTGAGAATCTCCTAAAAATTTCGGAATAATATCTTGTAGGTACACTTTAACCCCCATCCCCCTAACTAAGTTCACTCAATCGCGCGCGCGGTCTCCCTATCTCAAACTGAATACTAGACACGCATTCTACTCCATTCATTAATACCACTCTAGGGTACTTTAAATCCTATTGTAACTTTCCATTATGTACCTGTTTAAATAGATACTTAAGGTAGTTAAAATATTTTTTTGGATGGCTCTTTACTTTTCGGAGGAGGGCGCTAATATTCGCGACACAGTTTTCAAACTTCTGCGGATATTACCATTATTACCGTTCTTTCAAGTTTTTGTATGTTGTTTTTGACCCAAATAAATATATTTTGATTTTAATTTTTTGATTTATCGTACTTTAATTGCTAAAAGGGTGCCTATAATTATTATCTCTTATAAAAAAATGAATAATTAAAACATTGGTATTAAGTTTTAGTAGAACTCTTTACAAAAGAACTCATTCTGAGAGTAGGAACTACCACCACAGTTACATATTTCTGCCATCAAGCAGTAATACCCACATTGCTGTGTTCAAGTTTGAAGAGTATGGGAGCTGGTGAAATTATCAAGCACATGAGAATTTACCATTACGTCGTGGCGGGTGCAATGCAATGCCAAATATAGTGCCATACCATTTTGACTGTGCCCGTCAAAATGACGCGGTGGCGTGGCGGTAGCAATACATTCACGCGAACTTTGACAACCACTGCTCGCCACCGCCACTACTACAGTATCAGTTGACCGGATCTCTAGTTGGACGTGGTCTAGAGCAGGGTTATTCCGAATATCAGCATCCGTATCTGCATCCGCGGATAATCCGCATTAATTAAAATAACCGCACTCAACACCGCCAGTGAGTGTTCCCAGCGAAGCACTGCTTGTGTTATGAGAACTATGTGACTGATACATACTTACCTATTTTATATTTTTAAATACCTACATGCATATTTCACGTAGAAAACATCCAGACCGGAGACAAATATTTGCAGAACATACAAACATTTGTCCTACGGTGGGAAACCCGCAATCTTCTGCGGCTCAGGTGGGTCCTAGCCCACTGTGAACAACTCTGAGGTGACACACCTTTGATAAAATTCCAGGATGATTAAGCCAGGTATACCAACGGATTTTGAAGGTTGACTTTTTGTTCATTAAATGTCACAAAACCATTAAAACAAAATTTTATTTCATTAAATACCTAAGAAACTAACACGCTTTTTCATGTGGATTCAAAAAGAACCTGTAAATTATTCATGATAAAAAATGAAAAGTCAGCATCCGCATCCGAATCCGCTGATGTCTAGGTGGGTAGTGTTTATTCTAGCACTTGCTCAGATATTATTCCTAAGACATTGCTAATTCCGAAAAACCGACTTCAAATTACGGGAAATTTATAGAAATTAAATTAAAATTTCGTCACCCATTTTTTCCACCCTTTAGGAGTGGGATTTTTATATGAGACCACCCTTGAAGTACACCATACAAAGACTTATCAAAAACGGTTAACAATTGGCGAAGATATCAAGTAACAAACATACACGATAAAAAAACAGCCAAATAGAGAACCTCCTCCTTTTACGTGGTTAATAATGTGATACTGCTTAGCAAAGCGCCATAAAAAAAAGTAGCATATGACCGTCTCCAGGCTTCAAACTATGTCCACCAACTTTTAAGTGAATCGAACCAAAGATTACAATTTATACAAAATTTAGAACGCAATTGCACACCCCCAAAAAGTGGTTTTGAAAAAATAAAAAATACGTGTTTCATTATTTACAAAGTTTATTTATACAGAGTTTTGAGCAAATCAAACAATTTTTTTTTTATTCATAGAAATTTTACCGGCCTATTTAACTCCCCCCCCCCCCTTAGGGGTCGATTTTCGAAAAGCCTATGTGTTATTCCAGATCCTAAACTATCTACATTCCAAATTTCATCAAAATCGGTTTAGTAGTTACGGAGAAACGTGGTAACAAACATTCACACACATACACAGAGACTTTCGCATTTATTATATTATTAGTAGGACAATAAGTTTTACGTTGCATAAACCACGCTTTTTACACAGATGACGAATAAAAAACATAACATTAAATTCAGATTTATGTGATGAATAAATTGTTTAATATGGGTATCTCCTGCCAGTGTCCAATCGGTATAGTCCAGTTCTGTAAGGAAAAAATTAAATTAGAACAGGTCACGAAAACAATAGGAAAGTGTATTTTAGTGAAAATGGTCATATCATAATGGTCATATGGATCACCTATTGAGCGCATTCATGTCAGAGTTCTTCAAGCGGCCTATAAACTGGTATTTACGTACTTTCTTTATTGGTTTTTCTTAACAGGCTTTGATCTATAATAATATTTTGACATGCATACCCATATTTCGTCAAATCATCATTGCCCATGTTGAAGAAGGCTCCACGGCAGTTGTCCCATGTAATTTGGAGATTGTTGCTGCAACCTCTTCCGACCAAATGGTTGTTCGTGACAGTTGAGGCGAATAGCTCCCAGGCACGGTTATGGTTGCAAAGATTGGTCAAGCAGCCTGGCTGGGAGATACCACCGTTGGGGAAGAAGTCAGCGTTGGCGACAGCGGAACCGATTCCAAGACCACCGACGGTGTAGCCGCCGTCAGTGTGGATAGCCTCGACGTAGATACCGTCGTTGGGGTTAACACGGTTGGAGTTGTAGTTCCACATGGGTCCAGCGGGATCCAGAGCTATTAGACAAAAAAATAGATGGTCATCATTTTAACTAGGTATAGTTTCAGAATAATGTTTAAGCAAAGGGCGAGATGGTCTCATACATATAAGGTTTCCTAACATGAAAAAAATGTTTGATAAAAATACGAAATCCCTCAAGGTAGAGTGTAGTAGCAGATTTCGAATAACAAAAATGGTTGGAGCGATCTGCGGGGGACCTGTATCCGGCAGTGGGGCGATATATTTACTTCAGGTGAATAAAAAAACTGCGAACATAATTTACAACCTTAAATGGATAAAGTTTTTATTTTAGGATATTATTACATCTATACCATGTACTTTACTCACTCTTGCTGAGAACGTTCACGGTCAAGGTTTCGTTGACCGTTCCTTATGAGCACCGTCCGCGACCACGCTCAATGGTCGCGAGAAAGGAACATGTTCGTTAGCAAAATTATACCAAACCACGAAAATTTCAATGCTAAGATAACGCGTTGACGTATTTACCAGTGATACGGGCAACTCTTCCGCCCAACTGACGTCCAGCGTTCCCGACCAAGTGAGCGCCCAGGCTGAAGCCGACCAAGTGCATGCTGTTGTAAGGAGCACCGGTTACGGAGTGAAGGAACTCGAGGAACTGGCCAAGACCACGACCGACAGCGGGGACCCCGAGAGCAGCAGTCGCGTAGTCAGACATAGCAAGGCGCGACCAGTCCATGCAAATTACGTTGACATTGCTCTTGGTGAGGTATGCTGTGTAAATTATAGGTTTTTGTTCAAAATCTTGCACATAAATGTACCTAACTACCTATTTCCTTAAACAACACCGAGTTTTATAATAAAAGATTCGTGTAATTATTGCAAAAAAAACATAAGCTGTGTTAATACTATCAGTTGAGAAATTGCTTTATCCACATTCAATTTCCAGCATTAGACCAGTTTGTCGGTCATCATCATATTACGCGACTTGACAGGTTTCCTAAGAACCTTTCAATGTACCTATGACGAATTGTATCAAACCTGAAGTCTAATTTGAACCATATAAGATACCGTTATAAATAGGTTATTAAAGGTTTTCTACCTTTAGTCATATCACTACAGTCTTCTTTTCTTAATATTATGTAGATAGTTCTTATATATTTTTCTATTTTAAAGTACTTTTCAACCACAGTAGGTTATTAACGTGACGTATATATTTATAGTCCATTGCACTCTAACTCTTTGCGCCTTATACTGTACATGCTTACACCAAGGCAAAATATTAGAGTGTTTGTAAAAACACTAACTGTTTTTTTTCTTTAAACATTGTCACGGTCAACGTGTGTAGTTACATTATTTATTAACAGTTTCAACTTACCATCACGAACAGTGGGGTTAGGATCTGTCAATCGGTTGCTGAGCCAGCCGTGAACGATCACAACGGTGGGAACGTTAGGATTGAAATTGGAATTTGTAATCGAATTGGCATTGTTAATCGTAAGGGTTTGCGCAACAAGCCTGTTGAGTCTGTGAAACGAAAACGGTCAGTTTTAACACCATCGCATAAGAAGTTTTTTTTGTAGCAAAACTAGCTTGCCACAAGCAACGGCTTCGCCTGCTTGGTACCCGGATCAAAAGTAGGCGATGATAAGTATCGCTTACCATTAAGGCAGCGATTCTAAGAAACGCATTCGCCCGACTTTATTTTTGTCTTCACGAAAAGCTTTATATGTTAACGGGATAGTGTCCACCTTGAAAGTGCATTCTAAATATTGGTGATAATTTTCGGATGAGTGGTTTTAGTTCCTCCAAAATATACAATAAATTACCAAGAATTACCATCTGACATTAGAATGAATGATGAATGCAATGATTTAATAACTTTTAAGACAAAACTTTTTAATTATCTTATGACATTTTACTCAATGAAAGAATGTTTTGACCACAATGACTAAATTACTATTATTTTGGCATTACATATGCATATTTCATCGTTTGATTATTCGATATTATTTTAATTACATTGTAAATGAAATTTTCTTTTTTTCATGATAGAAAGGCATTTATAATTATTAAATTTAAAGTTATAATTTTGTACGCCTAAGAGAAAATCACAGTGCACAGAAATACTCTGCAAGAACTCCAATGACCTGTGTTTACAAATAAAGAATTTGAATTTGAATTTAGATTATATAGTATGATGAATACGATTATTATTTTGACAAATAATATTTGTCAATTTTTTTTTATTATTTTTATGTGTGCACATATTATGTGCTATGTAGGTATATCCTACTAATAATCCTTCTATTATTATATACGTGAAATTTTGTGAGGATGTTTGTTACTCTTTCATGCAAAAACTACTGTACGGATTTTGATGAAACTTTACAGTAATATAGCTTATACATCAGAATAACATAGGCTACTTTTTATTCGGGTACTACGTGGGTAAAGCCGTGGGAAGAAGCTAGTAAATAATAAATAAGAAATTTGGATGATTACGATAATATTCTCACGGTATGAACCGTTTTATATAAAATATAAAACAGACAACGAATAATATATTAAGCTACTTTTATCCTGGTACCACGCGAACAAAACCGTGGCCAAAATCAATTAAATTATGCACTATAGTATGATCTCTGAAAATATAGTGTATACTCATATTTTTAATGACGACCTCTGTGGCGCAGTGGGCGAAGGCCCGCCTGAGATGCAGAAGGTTGCGGGTTCGATTCCCGCTGCGGTAAAAATGTTTGTATCTGCAAATATTTGTCTCGGCTCTGAGTGTTTGTATAATATTTATTTTTTTAAGTATTTACAAAAAAAAATTATATAATTAGTATATCATGTAGTCCCATAACACAAGTACTGCTTACTTTGGGGCTAGATTATGCTGTGTTAAATGTCTAGCATTATTTATTTATTTCTCTAAACATGAACTTTCCAAACAAGCCAAACAAGCTTGGCTAACTTACTATTCAAGATTGTCTAATAGCTGAACATTTGGATAATAGCCAAGATATAAGATCTAATTACTAAACCGTTTTCATAAAATCTCAAATATCAGATCTAACAGCTGAGCTGTTTGGATAATAGTCAATAGCTGCTCTGTTTGGATAAAAGCCTAGATATGAGATCTAATTGCTGAGCCTTTTGGATAATATCCCAAATATCTGATCTAATAACTGAGCCGTTTGCATAATAGCCTAGATATCAGATCTAATTGCTGAGCCTTTTGGATAATATCCCAAATATTAGATCTAATAACTGACCCGTTTGCATAATAGCCTAGATATCAGATCTAATTGCTGAGCCTTTTGGATAATATCCCAAATATTAGATCTAATAACTGACCCGTTTGCATAATAGCCTAGATATCAGATCTAATTGCTGAGCCTTTTGGATAATATCCCAAATATTAGATCTAATAACTGACCCGTATAGCTGGAACCTTTTGGATCCAGTTGTGATAGCCCAGCTATCACATGGGTTACTGACCTTGTGTATAGAAAGTATCCGTTATTAGCTGGATTCCTGGTAATTTCATCCAAGAGTTTCATATCAGGATCTGCTTTGAGGTCCACGTCATGCATGACACCTTCGCCATCGGGGAACTTGATGTAGCGAGGATAATCGTGATCCAGTTTGTACTCGCTGGGAGTCTCAACCGGCACAGCTGACGCCAAGTAGGCTGCCGAAAAGATCCAGATATGAAACTTAAAACCATCTTCAATGCGTGGAGTTCAATTTTATACTCGAGTATGTAGTTGTTTCAGTCAGGTACTTTTAGAAAACTTTTGTTTTCTAAAAGTTCAAAGATAATACAGTAGTTTGAATGCCTTAAATAATTTTCAAAACGTAATTAAACAAAAACTTATAAAAAAGCATACTTTATCGAATTATTTAGATGATAAAAAATCTTAGAACTAAAGTTCAACGCGATGAAAAATGTACCTATTGTATTGTAAAAGGATCATTAAAAATAATAACCAGCCTTGTTTCTTGCCTTTTTTCCTGGCTTGATCGTGGAGAAACAGGAGTTGATGAAATTTACGTTTCAAAGTGTTCCTTCTGATTAATGAATAAAATAATTTTGGCTTTGACTTTGCCTAGAAAAACTCCATTAATACACCGTGCAACTAGAACCGGGTGGGGTTTCAGTTCCATGGTGTATTAATGGAGTTTTTCACTAAAAGGTTTGTATGCAATACTGTAGTTGTACAAATGATGAGGGAAAAATCGTGAGGAAAACAACATGGTCTAAAATCATCCAAAGAGATGAAGTACAAGTTTAAGAGGAAGCCTTGGAGAGGTACTCTGAATACTTTCACCATAGGATACTATGCTCTTTTTTGAACCAATGTCGCCATACCTATCTCATTTTTTTTTTATAAAATCTTACCGGCTCCGATCAGGAGAGTTACAAGGACCACCTTCATGTTTGTTAATTATTGAGGATCTACCTTCGACTCGGTAGTCTCACACATTTATTATTTTTTCTAATCTTAATCTACTTCAAACTATTATCGGAAATTAAAATTGATTGTCTTTATCTTATTGATTTGCGATCAGTCGATACTGGGATAAAAACAATTTTCCTATGAAATCTATTTGACGCCCATAAATCAATCGTCAAAAATACATGCTTGAGTCTCGATTCGGTTCACTAAAACTAAGACACCGTCTTCTTTGATCATGGTCGGCCTAATTTGTAAACACCTGTAATTGCATAATAAACCGTCGTCCCATATAGAGAAACGTTATTTTGTATTAGCACTTGTTTTTTTGGTGTTTCATTAATTAATAAATATTAAATGACATGTTTTGTTCTATCTTCCAATCCCCTCTATATCAGACGTCACCTTAGTTCTGATTCTTTCTTACACACCATCATATTCCTGGACAATTAGTTGTGCTGAATAAATGTTTTGCATTTTATTTAATTTATTTGAATGTTTCGAAAAATTAAGTTCTTCTTTCCTCATGACATGTTTATTAACTTTTCCTTAGCAAGTGCTACTTTTACTCTTCCCTTTAATATACTCATAATTACTCATAATTCTTATTGAGAAAAAATATATCTTAAACCTAATCAATACTCTCATAATCTTGTTCATCCTAAATCTATTTGTAAATCTACTCTCTATCTCAACATTCACACCTCATCCGCGTGCTTTTATCCGTTTACAAAATACGACAAGTCTTGGCATTTTGTAAAATGTCCATTACATGTACTAAGTACTTTCTGTGACCTGTCGCCATAATGTTGGCATTTATTCCATCCTGCATTCACGCCCCAATCTATCGCACCATCTTTCTAGACTAATTAATTAATTGACACCAAAGTAATAATAAATAAATAATAATAAATAATGCTGGACATTTTCCACACAGCATCTAGCCCCAAACTAAGCAGAGCTTGTATTAACTACATGACTGATATACTACTTATATACTTTTTTTTTTGTAAATACGTACATATTATACATAGGAAAACACCCAGACCCGAGACAAATATTTGCAGATCTTATAAACATTTGTCCCGTGACAGGAATCGAACCCGCAACCTTCTGCGTCTCAGGCCCACTGCGCCACAGAGGTCGTCAAGTAATAATTATACATTGATTTTTTTCAGGTTCATTAGCAGACATTATCAACGAATACACATTAATTTTACTTTAAGATGATATCAGTTCAAAGGATATCCCATACATTGTTTGCCCTACGGGCAAAAAATAACAAAATGCTTGAGACACGATCACTCTGAATTTCTGATTTGGTTTTTTATTTTTTCAATAAGCCTCATTCGTTTTTCCCCCTATATGTAGAGGGGCTTAGCTAGCGAAACGGGAAAAGTACAAGGAAATTATGAAATAGCGAGCCACAATAAGGAAATACCTTGTAACGTGGTGACTATGATAGGGTAGGGTAGGGACTAGATAGGAAGGAATGCTCGTAACGATTATTTTTATCGATTTAATCGGATTATTGCAATATAATCTTCAAGCGTACCGGTTCAAGTGCATGGCAACATTGGCTTTAAAAATATTTTGATGTTTCAGATGTGGTTTAAGTGCCTGTTAGCTTGATATTTCAATGATTATTCTATTAAAAGCTTCGAAACTATTCTGAGGCAGGTTTGGACTGACACCAAAGATAAAAATAAGTAAATAAATATTTTTTAAACGCTGTTTAGTTATGTATCATTTTATATAAATAGTGTTTTTCTGTCTCTTGGATCTTTTCGATATTCAAAAATGATACGCCACTATACCGATGAACCGCCAGACATCAGTAAAGATGAGATTGTGTTAGCTCTGAGGCAGCTTAAAAATGGAAAAGCCCCCGGTGAGATAAACCCCTTCTTAAAAACTATAGACCCATCTCATTCCTGAGCCACGTCTATAAGCTGTTCTCACGAGTGGTCATGAATCGTCTCGCCAGAAGACTCGACGAGTTCCAGCCGCCGAAACAGGCCGGTTTCCGCGGAGGATATGGCACGATAGACCACATTCACGCAGTGACGCATATTATACAGAAGTCCGAAGAGTATAATCAGCCCCTGTGTCTGGCCTTTGTGGACTATGAGAAGGCCTTTGACTCCGTCGAAACCTGGGCTGTTCTGGAATCCTTACAGCGATGCCAAGTAGACTATCGTTATATCGAGGTGCTGAGATGTCTCTACGAGGCGCCACTATGAGTGTCCAAGTACAGGGCCAGCAGTCTAAGCCCATCCAATTGCGCAGAGGAGTGAGGCAGGGGGATGTCATATCCCCGAAACTGTTCACGAGCGCGTTGGAAGATATGTTTAAGATGCTGGACTGGAAAGGTTGCATTAACACAAACGGCGATTACATCTCACACCTGCGATTCGCTGATGACATAGTCTTGATAGCGGAGTCGCTAGAAGAGCTGAACCAGATGCTGGACGGCCTATAAAGACGGATTTGATTACCGCTAGAGACGAATGTTGCATATTCTAGAGGTACTTGTTCCAGTTCTAGTACCTACTGGTAGCATGGTACTCGTAGACAGAGAATTTTAGTGTGGGGTCAGGACTGAGATGTTAGTAAGGGTAGGCCTCGACTGTGAGTGTTAGACATGTTCGCAAACCGTAGTCTCAAATCATAATAAAAAATACACTGTAATAAGCACACTGTGGTTTCATTTCAAACAAATTCCGTATTCCCGTCATATGTGACTGTTGGATTATATTATTTATTATACCTATATTTATAGAATTTTAACATTTATAAAACAGGAACATTGATATAAACTGCCATAAGAAGTTTATTTTAAAAAGTATGTTTTTGATTTCAATCATGTTTGAGGAACATAGCGGCAGACTTTCAAAATCAAATTTCCCGACGAATGCCGCATGAGTAGAACTTGTGCCAATATTTTATTCAAATTGCCCAAACTTTCACATCCTTACTTGGATTGTTGGAACGGAATTTTACAGAAGGAATCATATGGAGCTTTATCCGACCTGTATTAATAGTAAATTTAATTTTGAAAATGCATTGGTATCAGTCATCGAAATTTCATAAATTTCTTGTTCTTACGCTGACAGGAGACCACGGCGCCCGAGACATACGAGTACACACGGTGACTTTGACCATGAGAGTGAGCTTTTGTCGATTAATAACTTGTTACTTTTTTTATTATTTCTGCTAAATTCTAGCAATAGCGTGTCACTGTGCACATACTTTACTCAAATATATCAAGTTGATATTATCTATCGCAAAATATATCGCGATTCGTGTATTAATATTATTGACATACGAATCGCGTCGATAACAAAAATGTATTGCAAATTATGTAAATTATCTAAAAAGGTAATTCTAAAGACGAGATTTCAAACTCGGTACAAAAATGGATTTTTCCACCCGAAAAATGCGCATTAACACGTGCTCAAATGATGAAGAAAAACATCGTGAGGAAACCGGTATGACCTAAAATCAAAAGTTGATAATGGGCTTGAAACCTGTCACGTGGAACGCTAACTACTTACAAAACGAGGGCATGTGCCAAATATAATGTTTTAACATGTCTTTGACCACCCCCTACTCGGTACCCTCAAAAATCTACTCATTGAGTATGTGTCCATTATGGGGATTAAAGTCGTGAAATTGCTTTTTAAAAATTAAACAATTTAAAAATGTTATGGAGCATAAAAAAATATAAGGACACTTTTAAAATATTTCACTAGTATCCAGTTAAATCCTTGAGAAAAGTTAATGGTGCAGTATTTGCGAGTTTTAATACGTCATTGACATAAAAATTATGTATAGGTGTGATAAACCTCGACTCTAATTGATAATTGATAATTCTAATAATGTAATATGATTTGCAGATTACTGTTCATTTTGTTCTGATTACCCCCTGATGCAAATCCTCCGATAAGGCGATTAGTTTTTAAGTAGGTACTCAAATACAAAGGTTTTATAATCTTTAACATTATAAGGAACTCTCTTGAAAATTATCTGATAACTTTGCATACAACTCCTGATACATGAACAACACTAGACACTGGACACTTCAGCCTATTAATTGAGTTTTAAAGTATAAAAACTGCCGCAACACCGAGTTGCAGCTATAGCTACGAGTATCGACTTTGTTTCGAGTAGCAGTGTCATTATCATCAACAACGACATGTAAACCCCACTGCTAAACATAAGCCTCCCTCAAAAAGTGCCATGACAAACTAAACTATCTAGAGGTAGATGATGCCGTGTGAAAATGTCCAGCATTATTTTATTTATTACTAGCTTCTGCCCACGGCTTTGCCCGCGTGGCACCCGGATAAAGTAGAAAGAAAGAAAATACATTTATTTGACACACACAATTTTACAAAGATGATACAGGCAGAAATGAACACAAATCTATACATGTAAAAAAGTAGCCTATATGTTATTCTGATATCTATGCTATATTATTGTAAAGTTTCATTAAAATCCGTTCAGTAGTTTTTGCGTGAAAGAGTAACAAACAACCTCACAAACTTTTACGTTTATAATATTAGTAGGATTTATTTGTTTATTATTTTTTATTTATCTATAGCCACCTACTTCCCGCAATAAAATTCTTAACGATGTTATCAGTCCATCGAGTGGGGAGGCTTTTCTACAATGTGTCGCCCATTTCATGGTCGTCATTCGAGAATATTTCTTACGCAGCAGTTGTCAATTCTTCAAGTAGCTAATTCTAAGCTATCGTTCACTTTATTTCTTATCCGGATGGCAGTGTTGTCAGGTATATTTTTTGTGATATATTTTTGAAATATAACACTTTGTTTCACCATTATTTTAGCCTAAACGCATTCCTTTATAGAAGCCCCTTCAGCCGATAGTATCTATTTTATTTACCTCTACGAAAAGTATGGCGTTGATCATTATTTCAGCCGTTGATAAGTCCCAGTTTGTCGGAACTTGGTGTATGAAAGGAGGCCTAGGACCGTTCGTCGCGGCACGCTTTGGCAAGGCGTATATCCAGCAGTGGACTCCTACAGGCTGATCAGGCAGTCGGTGTAGTGCTTTTAATTGAGTCGCGACTGTGAACTCCTTAGGCGTGTCGCTCACTGGTAAGTCGAGGCAAAGTCGCGGCGCGGGCGACGTCACAGTTGTTGAGGCGTATAATTTTGAACCTATGGCAAGCCGGGAAAAGTTAACTTATTATTATTAAGTATCTACCTAGGCTTGGTATGTTTGTTTAAGTTTAAGTGTAAGTAAATAAATGCAAAAATATTTATTTTTTACTGTTCTAGACACCCGCGTCTTGATCGTGCGAGTAGCCTACATACAAGTATCTTCAACTATTCCCAGTTCACCGTAGGTTTAAAATTGTACGCCTCAACTTCACCTCGACTTATCAGTGAGTGACGCGCCTTATAAATTCACACTCGTTGGTGTACGTATGCCTACATTCTCTAGCGGTAATATTTCACAGAAGCCACAAGGAATAAGTGGATTTTATATCGGTACAGCCTTTTGTTTGTAAAATACTGATTTTAACCAATTTTACAACTTTGTAAGTTTGCTTAATAGCTTTTCCCTCAGCATTTTACCAGCGTGACTGCAATTTATATGGAGCCCTATCAAAGCCAAGCGAATCCCGGTAATAGTATAATATGTATGTAAACTAATTTCAAATATTTGCCCTGCAGTGTCTCAGTCATGGTTAAGAAAGTATACACTCAAAACAAATTATTTATCATCTGAACTAGATAATAAAAATAATAATATGAAGATACATAGATAATTTGAAATAAAAACAATATTTATCAAAGTTATTTTATTTTAATCCATAATTACAAGTTGATAATTTCAGCAATCTTTTATGATTAAAATACATAAATTATTGCTATGGTAGGTACTTACATAATACGAGAGAGTTGCTAAACAAACACTACGTACTATTCTCTGAGATTTGTAGCAGCAGCATATTGAAAGCTATGGCCTTTATAGGCTTATCAATCTACACTGATAATTAAAAAGTTTTCAAAAATTATAACACCTATATTTAGAATGGACCTTCTAGGTGAACTTGATATGTTGTTTATTATCCAGTTAAATTAAAATGGCTTTTCGTGAATACTAATTTTGCAACGTATGTTGACGCAAAATACGCATTCGCTAGACCATTTTTTGGTTCGCTAGACCAAAAAACGGTCTAGCGAATGCGTATTTTACGAAAGCTGACGCCCTCATTTTAGGTGAGGGCTACTTTTCATCGCCTTCTTATCCGGGTTAGTGGTTAAATAAGTTTACAACTGAAACTGCAGCGTTTGGTATCGATGGTACTACACTATAACTAAATGAAGGATCATCAAAAAATATATAAAAGAGTTTGTTGCCTGATTCTTCTAGGCTTGAGGAACCGGCGTAAATTCACTTTAAATTTTTGAATTCGCTTTTAAGGTAACGTCTCTGATCCTTGTGATTTCAATGAATATTTATCTTTGACTCTGAGTTGACAGGTTTAGCAAATCCTACAGGAAATAGCTTGTTATCGAAAGATATTTAATCTATGTCTGTTTTTGTATGAGTTTAATATGAGTAAAGGCGAGGATTTCATAGAAATGTTACGGTGATCAAAATAACCGATTTTTTTTTATACCTACGAGTAAGTTAGGTATAAAAAAACAACTCTATAAACAAATCAGCAATATCCTACAAAACCTTATGACTGTATTTTATTGAAACATTTACTACTCTACTTTACCAGTCGGTGGAGTGTAGACCGTTCGCAAAATTGTAAAATATGACCACGATGTACTGATAATCTGAAAAACAGAAAGCAAAAGGGTAACTTCCTGATCCATCCATGATGACGCCATGACAAATGCGTAAGCATCCCTAGTAAGTTTGTACTTGCTTATAGAACGTGGCACATGCAAACTTCACACGTTCACGTCGCCGTCGTGCACATCGTGTTTTTTTTTCGTTAGTTTTTTGACGACCTATATGGTGTTGGCGTAATTTTTACAAACCTTGTCCTATCTTGGTGAACTTCTACCCATATCTGTAGTCCCTGGATTTATGGATTAGGCCATGTATTGTCAGACAGTCAGTCAGTGTGTTGCACAACGGTTTAATATAATTAGATGGATGTGGGTTCAGGCCCTTCTTTATTTTGATTCAATGTACGAGTGCATGTGCATAGCTTCTGCATGTGCCACGGGCAGTTAAGTTCTTAGTCTTACTTTATGAACAAGCATCAACAAAAACACGTACTTTACTGAAGCTTCCATAGCTGATCACAGAGAACTTGTATGCTGTTAGTCTTTGAGGCTTGATTGATCTGAAAATAATTAAAGTTTACTTAACAATTATCAAAGTAAAACAAATTCTTAAAAAGTTTTGTCATTCAATCAAGGGCGATAAATAATACCTACAAAGTGACTTGAGGCTTTATTGCATCATAATTTTTGTTGTAACTTATTCTACCAAGCTGAATCATAGCATTTCATAGGGGCATTTCAATAAAAAATTAAACCCTTTAATTTTGGAGGTACCAAAATAAAAAATCCTATATTATAGACTTTTTTACGGTATTAAGTAAGACCACCTTAGAATTTGACATGTTCAACTCAAACTGTCCTAAAAAGTATATCTGTCTGTCTGGTCATCTAACTCTCCCCCTGAGGGGGGGCTAAGGTAAGGGCCTCGACTTAAGTCTTTGCCTTGGCTTCGACTCGCA
Source organism: Perizoma flavofasciatum (assembly GCA_958496245.1). Taxonomy (NCBI): domain Eukaryota; kingdom Metazoa; phylum Arthropoda; class Insecta; order Lepidoptera; family Geometridae; genus Perizoma; species Perizoma flavofasciatum. The sequence continues at coordinate 8,032,159 of OY292434.1, read as the reverse complement.
GGGGTGGCTGCCCCTGGATCAGTGGGTGAGGCCGCTGAGCGGCGGTACGCTGCCCTCTTGCCTTAGCGCTGGCTGTCGCTAAAAAAGTCTACTGACTAAGAGCCTTACACACAGACGTTAGCGTTACCACAGCGCAGCTACAAACAAAACACCTGGCAGACATCCGTGTCAACAGTGTCGCTGCAGACCAGTTGCTTATCGCGACATTTTTCCAACGATAGACTTCAATGATTGCTGACTATGAAGTTTGTCACTTACTGCACGTCACTTGCACGCTGCGATGTGATTTTGATTGGTTTCATCAACATGATTTGAAGCGACTACTCGTTTTATAGTCGCGTGCTAGCAACGATGCTTATACACTGCATTTATAAGTATAAAGTCTTATATTTGTTTATTAATTAAATGTCATGTTTTCTGAAGTTTTCAGTATTTAACCACGACCTCCAAGAAATATTTGTTTACCTTGTCAATATTGTCAGGATCGTTTTCTTAGATTTTTCATCCAATTCGTACCATTTAGACGTGTAAGCTGCTTCCCCGATGTTCTTGCTCTGAAGAAATGTAAAGGATTTATAAGCCGATTCTAGAAAACATAATGATCAAAGATTATTATTTCAAAGGTACGAGGAACTTCTAAAGTATACAGGTTGTTCCATAATGATGAAACGGTATTCTAAAAGAAAAAAAGAACAAGAAAACCACAGTGTCAAACTGTTTTCTCTTCGACCCTTAAAATTAATTCTGATCAAGATATAAAAGGCATAATGGCAATGGTGGCCGACAGCAACCATCGTAGTAACTATTTATTAATCAGTGTCTAAACGAGAGCTCTATGGAATTAACAGTAGCTGCATTATCGCTGCCGTTGTGTTGCAAATTCAGTATGACAAAACTTAACAACTTGTTTTTTTTAATTTCGTATCTTAACAAATTCATTTAAAAACGTAGAGTAAGCCCACTTTTTTCGTATTTTTCTTTCTTTATAGACAGTTAAGGAAAAAACAATGAAATCGAAGTTAAAAATCTCAACTTATAAAATCGTATATCCTGACTGACTGATCTAAGTCATGAAAGATGAAAAGATCTTTATGAAATTTATATTACAGCTACTGAGCATAAATAAGTAATGACGTATTTCCGGTTTTTTTGAATTTTCGCATTTCAATGGGGGGAAAACGGGGGTGAAAGTTTATATGTGAGTATCGGTTTTTTTTAAACACTACTCCACGCGTACAAATCCTCATCAATTATCAACAAATGCAAAAACAAATAAGGCAGAACATAGACGCCATTATTGCAAGTTATTCCGTTGTAACACTGTTTAACGAAAACCACGCCCAATTTCGATATTTTTCTGGATCTTATAAAACAAGTTGGAAGCTGTAGGTTTAAAGGTTGCAATGGCACGTCGCTATCATAGATTTATCAGCTATGTGAAAAGAACTAGGTACATGCAACTTCACTCTTTAAAAAACCACCTGCTTCCAACATGTTTTCTACTTTTGAGTTCCTCCAATAGTTACGTGCGCGCAGTTAGGTTTTTTGTTATGTGATATATAATTTTTTTTATTACAGTGGCAAAGTAACATTTAATGGATCATCCTGTAAATTTAAAGGATTCCTCAAGTTTATTTTACCTCTCTAATAATATTTTCTCCGAAGATGCTCATCATTAATATTTGCAGCAGAACTGAAACGAGAAACAAAATACACCCCGGTATTTGTTTCAAATCTCCTGTCTGAAATTAATTAACAAAAACGCTTTATTATTAAGGAACCTCTATCCACGACTTCGTTTGCCTCGTACCTATATAAAAAGTAGCATTTGTAATAGTCTAGTTTGATATCTGTATCCATTCCAAATTTCACCCAAATCGGTTCAGCTTTTATGAAAATTATCGGCAACCAACATCTGGACATCATGAGTAGTCTCACCTTGTACTCTTATTCAGTCAGTCAAGCTTTGATTGTATGATTTGATTTTGTTATAGTTAGGTAACTCTTACAGCTTAAAGCGAATAAATAATATAAGAGATACAGTTTGTAGGTTTAGTTGTAGAAACATCTGAAGATCAAGAGATCTGAAGAAGGTAATCTCAAAACTAATCATTCGATTTCAAAAGTCTTTCACCAATATTTAGAATGTACCTTCAGCGTAGACAAAGGGTGTATATTATCCTATTAAAATAAAAATGCTTTTCGTGGAGACCAATTCGTCGTCAAACGATCGAGCAAATGCATTTCTTGCTAACGCTGCCTTAACGGTAAGAGTAACTTTTTATGCGGGTACCACGCGGGCGAATCCGTGGGCAGTAACTAGTTCCCGAATAAACTTGAACTTAAACTATTTTTGCACAAACTAGTTTCAGCTCTAACAACCTACCGTTAAAATAAATCAAATGCGTTTCTTGCGAACGCTGTCTTAACGGTAAGAGTAACTTTTTATGCGGATACCACGCGGGCGAATCCGTAGGCAGTAACTAGTTCCGAGTAAACTTGAACTTAAACTACTTTTGCACAACCTAGCTTCAGCTCTAACAACAACCTACCGTTAAATTAAATCCTAGAGCACATATTTCTATTGATCCTACTAAAACGTTGAATAGATTTGGTGCAGTAAAAATGTCTTCTAGATCATCCGCTAACCTGAAAACAAAAAAACATTGTAATATGACAATTATACAGGGTTAGTAGAAGCATAGCTTGGATAAAAGTTCGTATTAATTGGTAGGGATTGGGGTGATACTTGTTTTGTCATATTATTTTATTGATATCATACCTACTGTATAATTAAGAATTAAGTATATCTGTGTGACGCTATCAGCTCAGTGTTCCTAAATTAGGTACCTTGTTAAAAACACGATCATAAAATCACATATGCATCTAAGACACTCACTGGACAGTTTCATAAACTGACCTCCGAGATACAGTTTTCACACTATTTCGGGGAATGGTGGACAGCAATGCTTTTAGTGGCAGGGTTTAAAGAAACAGCCTTTAGTTTTATTCTCAGTATAAAAATGGTTGTCTGGGAGAATCGTTGTTTACGAGGTCAACTTATGTTTTCAACATGGTAATTTAAATCCTCAATATTTAACATGATAATATAAATATTATATTATCATATTAAATGATAATATAATATTTATATTATCATTTAATATGATAATATAAATATTATTATTGTTATAAGATTAAGAACTGTATAACATAGAGATAATTTACATATAGGTACTTACTTTAAAATATATTGATGATCTTTTACAATTTCTTGTAGCAGCACTGCGCCGTTAGCAATATCTATTTTTTTAAACTTATTGGCGATTATGACAAAGTTACCACAGATCTGGCTTGTCAAGAGATAATACAGGACATCGGTTGTGGTAAAAAATAGTGTGCAAATAAAACCTGAAAAAATATATTTGTATCATTCGCCACCATTAAGTTCTTAAATACACTTAAGTGTCCAAGCATCTTATAAGATGATGCTGAGATCTACCTACGGCTTATTTTATTATGAAAAGTATTTAAAAAATGTTTACCCCTAGCACCCCTTTCTTGGGCAAATGGGCAATTATTATTTAGCCATCGCTATTCCACTGCAAGGCAAAGGCCTCCTTTCCTTTCTTCCACTCTTCGGTACAAGTTTTTAGGTACGAGCTAAGCTCATCCCTCCATCTCACTTTGAGCCTTCATTCTCAAGTGGCCAAACGGAACAAAAATTCGATAAATCAAGAGAACAGTCCTATGCCTAGTATTGCTACTCACCACAGATAATAGAGTAAAAATAAACGCCACCCCATGATATCCAGCCGTCGACTTCAAAAGGAAGTAGCACTGCATATGGCAAAATGTACTGCACCTGATTTTGCTTCAAATAGTAAGACAAAATAATGATAGGCGAAGAAAAATTGTAAACCGACACGAGAACCCAGTTCAGAATAAAAAAATATTTCGTGAACAATTTCAAGAAAACAAAGTCTGCCCGAAGAAGAGCTGCCTTTTCAAAGTCACCCTCTATTCCTTCGTAGAGCTGTTTAAGGCTCTCCGTCAACTGGTATATTTTTTGCCTTTTCATTGAGATAGCCACAATTTTCAAAGCTGATAATAATCCAATGCAAGTACATGGAACCAATTGAGTTATTTCCAATAGGTTCTCAGCTGATATCTTCGAAACGAGAAACAGAGATTCTACGGTAATCATTACACACAAACTTAAAAAAAAGAACATATATCTGAATTTAAATTTAAAATCATCATAAGGGATTCCCATCAACCAGAGGTTTAGTTTAATTGGCTTGAAAAGCTCCTCAAAAGATGGAATATCCATGATAGAAACTTAATTTTCAATTGCAGTAGCACGAGTGTCTTTCGACTGAAATGTGAAGTGTGGAGTGTGGGAAGCCGATTAAACTATAACCGTGATTATTTAGGGTGTCGCTTGAAAGGGTTTCCACTTTGGTTTCGTGATAACAAATCATTAGATCTTCAGCAATCAAAAATAAAAGAATAATAAACTATGGCTACTTATATCGTTACTTGGTAACATTTTTTTTTATTAGTTTTTTGTGGCTTTCGTATTACTGCGGCCGTCACAGGCCTATTGTGATCGTACTTTGTTACAAAACTTTAATGTTTAGTTGCTTTGAAAATTAAAACATAGTCGTTGAATACAATTGCAGTGATGATCAAAACAGAGGTAATAATGATTCCATTATAATCTTACAGCAATCAATGGTGAGAGTTAAAAACACAAGATATACTTTACCTCCGTGACAGCCCTAATAGTCTTTTGAACAAATCTTCTATTCACTTTTGTATATTTAATGTGACAAGGTGAAAATAGGTGGTAAAATGTATTCACACCTACTTCAAGTCATATCTCTCAATTCTGAATTCCTTTTGAAATAGCTGTTTTCAATTTATCATCTAATTTGTCTCTTTCATGTTTATATTAATATTTTATCGTGTTATTTTGAAATCAAAGTTATATGGTGGCGCTGGTTTTAAATTATGTACCAACGGGATATTTATTTTTTATTTTTTACTTTGTAGCAAACAGGCACCGCTGACTTGATGACTGATATTTGAAAGAAAGAAAATAAATTTGTTTGACACACACAATTACACAGAAAGGATAAAGGTACAGGCGTATATAAATATTTCGGCCCCACAGTAATAAGTAGGTACCAAGATAGGCTGTAGGCACAAAATACTTAGTCCGCTCCGTGACTCGTGGGTCAAACAGGTCCTGTCTCAGCATTTATACAGCTCCACATCACAGGATTGTGAATCTGCGCTGATTATCAGATATAACCCTACTACTTAACTACAACAAACATATTAAACAGGATATAACCACTAATTAGTACATTGTATACAATAAAAATAAAACAATAATCAAATGATACATAAAAAAAATAGTTATAGTTATTACAGTAGGTAGGTACATACAACAGGCAATTTAGGTCCGATGATATCTGAAACATCGATTGATATTGCTTTGCCCGCCCTGAATTATTTTCATATATTTTTAAAGCAGTTTATTATTTTTCTCAAACATGCGCGGAAATATTGTCATTACTACCGAAAAAAGGACACACGAAGTATCGTATTGACGTACAAAGCATCAGTTTTGAACTTGTAACATAAAACGCGCCGGCAATGTTGTATGGAAATCCATTGCCGGCGTGCTAGTTGCATTGGGCATGATCGGAGTAAACTGATACTCAACCTGTTGCCTATTTTGCGGCCTTTACAATAATCCTATCCTACTCCCTACTAATTATTATAAACGTGAAAGTTTGTGAGGATGGATGTTTGTTACTCTTTCATACAAAAACTACTGAACAGATTTTGATGAAACTTTCCAGTAATATAGCTTATTCATCAGAATAACACATAGGCTACTTTTTATCCGGGTACAACACGGGCGAAGCCGTGGGGAGAAGCTAGTCCTATATACGTTCAGTAAATTTTACGTGAAAGAGGAACAAACATCCTCACAAACTTTCACGTTTATAATACTAGCTTCTGTACACGGCTTCGCCCACGTGGTACCCAGATAAAAAGTAGCCTATGTGTTATTCTGATGTATTCCCATCGATTATATTATTTCTTGGGTATGTTGACATTAAACCACAATTTGAATTCCAATTGATGCAGTAACAACAAAGTTGAACTGTTGGTCATCAACATCATGACCACAACACAAAATCGAGCAAATACGTATATGTATTTGCTCGATGTTGTTTGACAAACTAAAAAAGTTGTCAACCAACAGTCTAACTTTTTGGTACTGCATTAACTGGAATTCAAATTGTGGTTTAAAGTCAACATGCCTACATACTACCAGGTTTGTGATTAGTAATTTTAGGGACATCAGATAGGAACTTAGGTTGATACTTTTTTGACTTTATTTAATTCTTTGACAAGTACTCTTTTTTAGATAAATGAATTCACCTGGTTCGATTGGCACCACACTATAGCGAATAAAGGATCATAAAAAAACCACGCAGAGTTTGGTGCCTGATTCTTCTAGGTTTGATCGCGCGGGAGGAGTCAGCATAAATCTAATTTAACATTTTAAATCCATCTAGTTTTTAAGCTGATGTTTCTTTATGATCCTTGTGATTTCAATGAATATAAATCTTTTGACTTTGGCTTTAGGAAGGTAGGTACTTATGGCATTTCTTTAGACCATAATTATAATATTGTGAATATCCTTTTACTATAACTCGTACTTACGAAACTCACTTGTACTCTTTTTTCACTGGTGTATCTGATTTGTATATTGTAGGTTCCTATTTAAAATACTTAGCAATGAATTAGACTTAACCAAACCTAGAAATAAACATTTTCTTTTTGTAGTGCCGTTCCTGAAAAATCCAAAACTTTAGATAGATAGATAGAAAATGCTTTATTGCACATGACAAAACAAGTACATAGGCGAACTTAATGCTAATTAGCATTTTCTTCCAGCTAACCTTTGTGTTATGAAGAGTGGGGCGGTAGTGCGTTTGGTAAAATCAGAGAACAATTTATTAAATAAAATAAATATAATAAAATAAAAATAAAATAAAATAGTAAATAGTAGTAAAGCTTTTCTGTTCCTTAAGAAGAAATGCCTACATCAGAAATTGCGTGTTTTTGATGGAAGCTGAAACGAGCAAATAAATGAACCCCTAATATTCGTGTATTGAATAACACTCAAACATCCTGAGAAAGACAGCGCAATCAACTCGTTTGCGCTGACGAGCAAATTATCTTTTATCACGCCACACATCTTTTTTGTTATTTACTCCCCAAAAAATATTTCCTCACTTATATGCCACTGTTAGTAGTGTTATGGCACGTCGGATTTTCAATAAGAGCGTTTTTCCTGTGCTATGTGTCGTCATATAATTTATGGCACTTATATAAAGTATAATAAATACCTACGACATTTCAAAAGTCTTCAAGTGACCTAAAAACGTATACACCAAGAGTTGTCCACTAGCTCATACGAGTCTTCTTTATCGTTCGTTTGTTTGAGTTTTGAAGTTAAAATGGCTGCAAAAAAGACTTAACAAGAGTAAAATGCTAACAGAAAAAAAACTATGAGAAGAAATAAACCCCAACATCAAAGATTATGTGTGACAAACTAATATTTTTCATAACAACATTTTCAGTACAAAATGCTAACAGAAAAAAAACTATGAAAATAAACACGTAAGAAATAAGCCCCAACATCAAAGATTATGTGTGACAAACTAATATTTTTCATAACAACATTTTCAGTACAAAATACAAAAACATTGAAATCACAGGCACATGAGACTTTTCACCTGTTATATCGTTACGTCCCTCACCAGCATCGCGCGAGTGATAACTTTGGTATTGCAAACACCCATAAGTAATGGTAACCGCTCACCAATAGGTATAATGATATTATGACCAATAACTAGGAGTGAATTTTATTAGATTAAGTACCAATGGCTAAGATATACGTACCTTCCTTTAATTCCGGAAACCGGAAAACCCGGAAAGCCACCAAAAAACAGGCTATGCCTAGTTTGGGACCCAATGTCAAATAGCTATGTTTGTAATCCAACAATAAACAAGTTATTTATGGTAGGTAGGTAATAGTTATTGACATTTGCACACCATTTGGATGGTAGAACATATAAGGGCCTATATAAATTGTGACATCATGTATTAGCTGACCTATATTTATGTAAATAAATATTCTAATTTCTGATGCTTATTTGTCAATTCAACATAACTAAAACTACAAAAACTAAATAAACGCTTAGCAGGCGGTCTTGTCATATAAATAAATAAATAATAAATAATGCTAGACATTTTTCACACAGCATCATCTAGCCCCAAAGTAAGCAGAGCTTGTGTTATGGGAACTTCATGACTGATATACTACTTATATGCATTTTTTTGTAAATACATGCATATTATACATAGAAAACACCCAGACCCGAGACATATCTGCTGCTTACGTAATTGTAAACACATGGATCTATTGGTACTATTGGTCGTGACCATGCTCTATTATTTCCGCCATGCTATTAATCGCCAAGGTTAACTTAGCTAATTATTATTCAGACGCGAGCGCCTGCGGAACCTGCAAAAGTACTGCTTTGCTGAGTCGGAGGTCGCGTCTGCAGTTCGTAAGCGAATGGTCCATTCAATCGACCGACAACTTTTAATTGTATAAATCCAGAGCTTTCAGGTTTTGACTTTGTAAGTTCTGTTACAGTAAAGTAAATCGACAATGTTAATTAATAGCGCGTTGGAGGCTTAGCGCATGTACTTATAGCATAGTATAACACGCCACATGAAAACTACATCAGAAGAGTTTTAACATCCACAAAAATGAACAGAATAATGGGATATATCGGAAAATTTTACATATTGACGAGTTATTTAATTGTCCAATGAAATTATTGGTCTATAGTTTGATATCACACCATTATTGTGATTAAATATATGATTAATAAAATTTAAAATCACAAAAGCCTGCAGCGCCCTGACAGAGTACATACTCGTATATTTACTAACAAGCTAAATTAAGATTTATAAGCTAGCAATCAATGTATTCATTGAAATGCAATGAATATATTACGAATATTAATCTTTTTGGGTTTCTGAGTCACTTTAAGGTTTTCGTAATCATTTTTTTCCAGGAAATATAGAGTGTATTTTATCACATCCTATCTAAAGCTTTAAAATAACTAAGGTTAAGTCCTTTTTACCTTTAACCCTTATGTCCTAGAAGTATAAACCAAAGTTAAGCAAGAAACAACTGCCACTGAAAACTGGTTTAACGGATTTCTAAATATAACTTAGGTCACGCTTTAAGAAAATTGTCATTGCAACAATTTTGTATCGCTATAATAATAATACAATTACTTAGATAAGTATGCACAAAATATACAGATGAAACAGTAAAGTTGAGCCATCCTAAGACCAAACCGTCTTTTTTTTCCACACAACATAATTTAGTCCCAAACTAAGCAGAGCTTGTATTATGGAACTAAATGACTGATATACTACTTATATATTTTTTTTTGTAAATACATACATATTATACATAGAAAATACCCATTACTTTGTGAGTGCTCTGGACTATGCCCTTAGTAAACAGTTTGTTTGAGGTAGCTAATACATAACGTACAAGCAGTATAACAGCAATGGTTTTATGCATTTATACTTTTCTAAGAATTTATTTTAATTTGCATGAATCAATTTGAATTACATGAGACAAGGGAATGAACTTTGCTATTGATAAATTTTCTCTATTTCTCCTGTCTCTGCTTTTTCATAATCAACACAATATTGCATAGAACAAAAGCTATGGGTAATTCATTGTACAAGTGAATCCTACTACTATTATAAACGCGAAAGTTTGTGAGGATGGATGTTTGTTACACTTTCACACATAAACTACTGAACTGATTTTGATGAAACTTTACAGTAATATAGCTTATACATCAGAATAACATATATGCTACTTTTATCCGGGTACCACGCGGGCGAAGCCGTGGGCAGAAGCTAGTCCTACTACTATTATAAATGCGAAAGGTTTGTGAGGATGGATGTTTGTTACTTTTTCATGCAAAAGCTACTGAATTGATTTTGATGAAACTTTACAATAACATAGCTTATACATCAGAATAACATATATGCTACTTTTATCTGGGTACCACGCGGACGAAGCCGTAGGCAGAAGCATAAACTCAAAAGTTATTAAAACCAAACAAAAGAATCCATAAAATATTAAAAATCCTTCATTCAAAAGAAGACAGAAGGCCGATGAAAGAAAGCATTCCGTCGTTTGCCAAAGTAAAGTAATAGCAAAGAAGCAAAGACTCGAATCTGCATTGCTAATATCTCCAATTTTATGTAGAAAATGCAACCGAGGACTGAATTAAATTCGCTATAACGCATTCATGGGCGTATTCATCTATAAATGCAGGCGAACGCCGACTTTCCGGTGCTTATGCCTAGACAGGAAACTACTTGCCTTACTTATAAGATAGATATTAGTGTTCCAATAAACGATGGGCTTGCAACCTGTCACATGGAATGCTTGCAAAAATGCGGGCAAAAGTGATTTTTTTGTTTTAGTTTATTATTATTATATTAAATGTTCATTATTTATATTGTATATTGTAATATAGGTACATTAGTGCCTAATTATTATGTAATTGTATTGATATTTTTTACTGGACACGCCAAACCATCTTTTTGCACATCCAGGATGACTGGTAAAGAATGCTTTAGCATTAAGTCCTAGCAATTGTTTGTGCGGAAGTATTTAATAATAGTGTGGTATAGTCATAATTATATTCTAAAATGATACCAAACCACGATAATTTAAATTCTATAGTATTTAATAAATAAATAAACTATAATATGAAGACAAATTATCTAGACAAGTAGATCTGACAGGTTTTCAGACAGGATGCATACTTGTTAAATATGCAGACAGCATTCTTTACAGATATGCTTCCTCCATCGTAGCACTCTCAGAAATCATCGAACCTCGTTAGTGGGAGAAATGAACCTACTTTTTCAAGCACACTCGAACCGAGTACTTGAAAAACTTTGCAAGTTATAATGGAACGCCCCCGACTTTGTCAACTTCCAGTTTACCTACGCATAAATAATTTTCATGCCATACGAATTTAGTCGGCTGTGTGTTCATCGTCAGTCAGTAAGGGAATATCATTTCCATACAATTCAATCTTTCCGCAGGCGTTAAGGACAACATAAATTGGTATTTGTCTAGACACCTTGCAGTAGACTTTTACAGGCTGTTGATGATGGTAATACCCTGCCTACCTGATTTTAACAGAAAATCCAATGTGATAACAAGTTTTCATACCGGTAGATGCCGGGAAGCAGCCTGCCTGCTTCTTACGTTATTCGGACATAAATTATGCAACATTACCCAACGGACTCTGAAACAACAGTTAAATCTCTCTTTGATTTAATATGGGCTACTTTTTGACTAAAAGGACTACGTGTATTTAATCCCAAAGAAGGAACAGAATCCTTCTTTTAACTTATCATTGAGTCTGTTATGGTCCCCCTAAAAGTACCCATGTTGACTCTGAGCCACGTTGGCCTGTTAAGTGATACCCCGTTTTCTGATCCGGTAGTCGTGATTTCGAACCTGGTCGTGTAGCAATGGATTTCTCAACTCGTAAAATTGATCTGCGGATTAAAACATGCTCAAAACGGTGAATTTAAACATCGTGAGGAAACTGCCAAAAAAAATCGAAGGCATGTGCCCTGATTTAGTGTTTCAATAAGCTATGGGCTTACAACCTGTCACGTGGGATGCTAACAACTTGCAAAAAGTAGGCATGACTAAATACAATGTTTGAACGTGCCTGTGACTTCACCTACTTAGTAGGTTTCCCCTACTTGGTATATTCGAAGATCTACACACTGAGTAGGTATCTGAGGATGTGCATCATAAGTCGTGGACATGTTTGTTTTGGATGTATTTTTGTTGACTCTAAATAAAGCATTTCATTGTTAATACACCAGTTTGCATATAATATTTGCCTACCGAATTAAGTAACCAGACGATCTTCCACGGGAGTGATGACTTTATCTAAATACTAGCTTCTGCTACCCGGTTCTTTTTATCTGTGGTATCCGGATAAAAAGTAGCCGATGTGTTATTCTGTTATATAACACATCGGCTACTTTTTATCCGGATGTATAACCTATATTACTGTAAAGTTTCTTCAAAATCCGTTCAGTAGTTTTTGCGCGATAGAGTAACAAACATCCATCCTCACAAACTTTCGCGTTTTATAATATTACTAGCTTCTGCCCACGGCTTCGCCCCCGTGGTCCCGGATAGAAAGAAGCCTATGTGTTATTCTGATGTATAAGCTTTATTACTGTAAAGTTTCATCGAAATCTGTTCAGTAGTTTTTGCGTGAAAGAGTAACAAACATCTACCCTCGGAAACTTTGGCGTTTCTAATATTAGTAGGATTAATAAGTAAGGACTTAGTGGACAGAACTCTATAAATTTACGATCTTTTGTGTTCGGACCAGTTTACATTCTTGAATGAATGCGATAAAATTAAACACCGAGTAAAACCATGACTACAAGATGAAAATCTCATTCGCAAGTGGGTACTAAGAACATTGTATCTACAGAATGATTACATAGGGACTAATATCAGCGCTTATTATGTTTCTTATGAATCCTCCTCGAAGTTATATTTGAAGAAAATTGCCAATTGAATATACATTTCTTAAGAAACTGGACGGCGAATATTCTTTTAAGTTAATGTAAGAAATTCACGAAGTTATTGTGTAAAGTAGGTATCACTCTTATATAATCTGAAATGTAGTCTGCGTTGCTATATTAGATACTTTGGAAAAGAGCTTCAATATTAAAATATTTTATGGAGATAATAAAGCTGGGACTTATTGCGTGTACGGAGATACTATCCACGTTGCCGCCATACATGTAACGTTTGTCTCTGACTACCCACTACTACTTTATATCACGGATCATCAAAGGATGTCACAGTTGCTTTCTGCCAAACTAACATAAGCTCTCTCTCTCTCTTCTTCTAAAAAAGGTTGTCTTTGAACTTCATGATTTTGAAGATTTGTTAAGTTGTATTAATTAATGTTTCTTATGGTATAATAAAGTATTTTCTATTACATATAATAAAGTATTTTCATTCAATTCATTCATTCAAAAGCAACAAAATACAAAAACTTGATTTTAAGTGCTGCGGAACGAACGTGACGATGGCGGTGGCGATAACAACATTGATGTCAACGTTGATGCCACCGCCACCGCACCAGTTTGCGCCGGCTTTTATGGATTCGTTATACGACACTTAGCTAATATATTTATGGAAATTCGGTCTGTTATAATCATATTACTATTGGTGGCGCTATGAATTTTTGTGTCGCTCCTACATTTGGATACAATGGGTAACTTATGTCACGTGGGTTCACATGTACCTACATATATTTTTTTAGACACTATTTATATGTTTTTTAATTAATACTTCCATACAATGTAGTGCTAGGAGGACTTCATCCTGGGCGTGCAAAAAGGTTCATGGATTCGATTTAAAAAATAGGAGATTAAGAAATAGGATAGGAATTACTTGTCATGAATCTGCGTTTATAACAAGCGAGGTTTGAATAAAATATTGAATGCAAATTAACGTAATTTATCTTTGGTTTACCGAGGTGCATAATTTAGGCGTAACCTGGGCTTTCACAATACTTAGAGCTACCCAATATCTTAAGTAAGACGGTAAATACCTGTTTGTTTAGATAAAACTACGTAGAAATCATATTAAAATTATTTGATGATATACAAATGAAAAATAAAAAAGTTTATAAAGAAATTATACATATACATAGCAATAACATGGAACTTACTAACGAAAATAATGAAAAAAATATTTTTCACACTCAGCAAGTGGCAAAAAACGGATCAGTACACAAATCAAACACGCCCACTTCTATATTCCCTTACTTCTATATTCTATACTTCTATATGCTTAGTGCGTAGATCTCTGAGGATATTAAGTAAGGGGTAGTCAGAGGCAAGTTGCAAGCCCATCGCCTTACTGAAAAACTAACCAATGGCACAAGACTTCGAATGTTTGGTTCTATTTCGAAATCAGTTTTTGTCACTACAAAATCCAATCAATATTTTGCTACATAATTCAGTTATACTATTTTGAGTATAACTGAAAACAAGACTTTCAGCCAAATCCGGTAAAGTCCGGCTTTCTTGTAACCTTCTATTCCCCATCTTTAGTGATTCCTAAAGGAAACTCTAGTCACAGCGACCGTACTTTAAACGCTAAGCCGCGTCGTGATAACCGCCATTAATAACTTACAACACTTAAGCTTAGGTGCCTCCTTACTTATTAACGGGTTACTAAGTTGACATAGCTTTCGCCGCTTATCCAAAAGTTCAAACCATACAAGCTAATGTTTGGTGATTTTCAATCGAAAACAGACCGAGTATCCTATGACTTACAATTCATTTTCAGTAATTTCATAGATGGTATTGTTTAGATCTCTAGACGTAAGCAAGACTTAATTTCCTGTTCAGCCTTCATAACCCGAAGGTAACTCAAGAGATATTGCTTCCTTCCAATGAATCGTGGTAAAGGTACAAAGTTGTTACGTGCATGTTAGATGAATCAATAGGTACAAAATACTTTATTGTACAAGATAAAACGAGTACATTAGGCGAACATAATGCTAATGAGCATTTTCTTCAAGTTAACCTTAATAATCTCGACTTAACTCGAGGTTATCGACACAAAGATTATTTCTTAAGATCTTCACGTTGACGATTATTAAGCAATCAACTAATTAAATCTTACACTTATTTTTCAGGGCCAGACCTTACAATCATTTATGGAACTGCAAACATAGATCCTCCTTACACTATTTTATATGTTGATCCCATCTTATGAAAGTTGAAAGATGTAAAAGCTTTTAAAGATTTTAAAAGCCTTTGATCTTTACTTTTTAAGCTGCGGCTACACTTGCGTCTAACGCTATTAATTAAGGCGCTAAAATTATTGCGGTCTTTGTTTAATAAAAACAAAGTCACTCTGACTGTATTCCCCAAGGTGGACATCCTCCGATACATAAGTATACTCACTGAGTAGTGAGTACATCTTTGAGGGTACAATGTAAGGGGTAGCGGGGGAGGGGGGAGGGCTTGCAATCTGTCACTCAGATCGCAAAGCCCATCGCCGTTTATTGAAACACTATCTGATGGCACATGACTTCAAATTTTAGGGCATGCCGGTCATCTCACGGTAATCTTCTCCACAGTATAATAAACAGCATTTTAATAATGCTGGGCATTTTCACACAACATCATCAAGCCCCAAACTAAGCAGAACTTCTATTATGAGAACTACATGACTGATGTACTACGTATATACACTTTTTTGTAAATCAAAAAATCAAAAATATATTTATTGGAACGGTTTCATGTGATTTAAAAACAAAGTGAAAAACGATGATACTCGCAGAAGTAAAAAATACTGTGTCGCAAGCATGAACGCCTTCCTCCGTAGGTTACAAGGTTCCACATATACAGAGTAGGTAGGAGGGTTAACAAAATAAGATAAAAAAGAAAATATAGCAAAATAAAGTTAAGTTTAGAGACCAATTGTATGTTATAACTATTGTTTGTATTTGAATTGGGTGTGGGTGTGGGTATGGGTGTGAAGTGTGTGAATGTGTGGGATGAGAAAGTGTGTGTGTTTGTGTGTGTGTGTGTGTGTGTATATATAGTGTGGGTATATATGTATACACGTGACTTCTATTCAGCAAAAATTAGAAGCTTTTCAGTGTCTTCGTATGGTAAAGTTAGGAGCCATTCAAGACATTTCAATATGCATTTGTAGCTAGGTAGAGGAAATAAATTTAACTGTTGGTTTATTCTATTATACAGTGATGAACTGCAAAAATAGAAGTGGCGACCAGCCATGGCCGTGCGGCGACGTTCGGTTACGCAAATCTTATCAGATCTTCGTCTCGATTCCACGAACTCAGGGTCATTAAAAAAATTGGGAGTGTTTGCAAAGGATAGAATGGAGGATGTACAGTTTGCAGACCGAGGGAACTTGGCATATTAAGTAGAGATCAAAGAGGTAGGAAAAAGGATGAGTTTTTTTATAGCACCTTAAGTAAGGCTCTCTGAGCTCTTTCAAGTAGTAGCATTCGGGTCTTGACTGCACATCCCCAGGATGTGATGCAGTAAGATTGATTGAGCCAGTGCAAAATATACAGTTTTCAAACTATGAAAATCTAAGACCGATCTTAGGGCTTTAAACACATATATCAGTTCTCTGACCCTTGAGATGGATGTTTCTATTTGGGGTTCCCAAGTCATAGTGCTGTCGATATAGACCCCAAGGTACTTCAAAGAAGATGCCCGTTCAATATTAGAATAGCTACATGGAGCTGGAGCAGAGTCAGGGCAAACATGGGCATAGATGGAAAATGAAGAGGAAGGTTGTGAGGCTATGTTGAAGGCAAAGGGGATAAAGTTTGTCTTTGAAACATTCAGAGTCAGGAGGTTAGTACAAAGACAGCTCACAACTGTTCTAAGGATACTTTCTGAGCGATCATGCACTTCAGGCCAGCTCCGACCATGGACAAGGAGGGCAGTGTCGTCGGCGTAAGTAATTATATGGCAATTTGGTAAAGATAAACTACATAAATCATTAATATAAATTAAAAATAGTGTAGGTCCCAGGACACTTCCCTGAGGAACGCCAAAGCTGATTGTTTCTTCTCTACTTCTAAATCCATCTATTAATACGTACTGATCCCGATTAGTCAGATAGTCGCAAAACATTTTCAGGGCAACACCTCTTATCCCTATGTGTTCTAGCTTGTTGAGCAAAATAGGTACTGAGACCGTGTCAAAAGCTTTGGAGAGGTCAAGAAAAATACCCAAGGTTTTTTTCTTGTTGTCCATACTCTTTATAACCAAATCTGTCAGCTCCAAAACAGCATCCTCAGTGTGTCCTGGGGATAAAATATAGTTTTTGGTCAGGTATTTAGTAAGCCTAGTATTTAAAAGTTTTTCAAAGATTTTTGATATAACAGTTAGTACCGAAATGGGCCTATAATTAGTAACCATGGATTTATCTCCATTCTTGAAAATTGGATGCACAACAGCCGTCTTGAAGACCCGTGGAAAAACACCGGAAGCGAGTGCTGTATTAAAAACATGATTAAGTACGGGAATAAGTTTGAGCCTGGCGGATTTAACTACTGAGGTTGAGATGCCATTTAACCTTTTAGACCTTAATGCAAGAAAGAGCTAACGTCTGTATATGAAGGGGATCGATAAAGAGCTATTATCGCAAGATCCTTCGAGATCTTTATAATAATTCCACTAGCATCAATTAACATAGGCAACTCAACTTTGCATTGGATACCGCAACTTATATAAACTACTACTCCATCGTTTTGATTTTTATAATCCGTTCTGAAATCATCAAATCCAGCTAGTGATGGGGTGTAAGGACACTTGCTCAACCAGCATTCTGTTAAGACAATGATATCAATGTTAATCTTAATTCTGTGTAGTAAAACAAGGAGATCATTGAAGTTTTTATTAATACTCCAAATGTTAAAAAAAAAATTTTCAAGCCGCGGTCGACGTTTTTTTTATATGGACGCTAGTATTTTCCGGGGGACAAATCAGGATATCAGATACAGATATTTGATCGATGTCGTTATTTACTTGGTCGAAATCATTCATTATTGTGCATAAGGATAAACATTGTATCTGGAACGGTAATGATAGGAGCAGAATCAAATTGGAATATTTCAAGGCATGCTAGAAGGATTGCCTTAAGCTTATTTAAATGATAGTTATAATTATGCTGAATATGAGTGAGTTTGTATGTGTTTGTGTATAGGTGTGTAGAGTGTATGTTAAGTGTAGTTATGTTATACATAGTTACTAAATTAATTAAAATGGCTATAGATACAAAATGTAGTGTGTTAAGGAAGAAAGCTTTAAGTATCTTTAAATAACAAAATCAGTCCAGGTAGACATGCATAGAACACGCAGATGCACGCAGTATTTTTAGTCACTTTGGGTCCTTGATGTTGTCCAGGTCAGTTTCGTGCATCACTCTGATGAGAGGCCCGTTTTCTCTTCTGCGAAGAAGTATATTGCCATGTGATACCCAACAGAACATGAAGTCATTGCCTTTCACTAACTCCCTGGCAAGATAAAACAATCTCTTCATTTTGGATGAGAGGTTCTCCGATACGAAAATAGGTTTTGGAGGTCCATTCAGATGTAAATGTTCAATAGCTAGTTTAGAAGTACCTTTATTAAATTTACGGTACATGGTTATCACCTTTTCTTTGAGTAAGGCGCTAGTAAGCTCCACTATTATCGTCCTCTGAGCAGGATTTTTGTTGTTAATTCTGAAGATATCTTTCACTTCAGTTTGCTGAATCGGTACACTTAGAACCTTGCTGGTATTTATGAAAGTCTCCAGCAGAGCAGTCTTACTTTCCATTGTTTTTGCAGGTATGTTTCGGATTTCTAAACATGTAGATCTAGAACTGCGCTCGAAGACGCAAAAGACGAAAAAGTAAAGAGGTACATACTATACATAGAAAACACCCAGACCCGAGACAAATATTTGCAGATACAAACATTTGCCACGCAGCGGGAATCGAACCCGCAACCTTCTGAGTCTCAGGCGGGCCTTCGCTCACTGCGTCACAGAGGTCGTCGCAGGTGCAGCATTAGACACAGGTGTAGCCTTAGCATAATTTGGATAGAATTAGTGCTATTGACATTATTTTATATATCATGGAGAATGATTGACGTATTTTAACAACTATCTATTCTGTATATCCGTAGACATCCGTAAAGTAACTTAATCCGTGCAAATGAGTCAGGCTAAGTGCCGCCGGCGACGCCTAAGGCGGGTGGCGCACCTCGCTAAGTCTTCACTAAGTCGTATCCGTCATTATTATTCCATGAAACGGGTTGCCGACTCGACTCGGCACCTGCGCCCATACAAATAACCACGTAAACCTGACAAATGGTATCACATTCATATTGGTCACAAGAGCGTGGTTTCTTTGCCGAAAAATACATGAAGCAGCCCAAAAATTTCAAGTTTCAGATAAGGGCGCGTCCTCTGCGAGCCTCTATGGCACATTTGCGGTTTCGGCCTTTACTTCGGTGTCACGAGTTTTTGTGTGGCCTCTGACGCCGATTATATTTGGGTCGTATGATGTGTTCTATCTCATGGTTGGTAAAGGCGTGTAAGCAATTTTCCTTTTAAAAATTCCTTCCTTTTTTAAGTCGCTTAAACGAAAGTTGGAGTGTGACAATATAAAACGGTTTCCTCTATAAACTGGGTACGGAGAATGGTTGGTGCTCAAGTTGCGTATTCAACATTTTAACTAAATATTCGTTATAATAAAAAAAATTGTGAGGAATTGAAATCATCTTTATCATATTGTAAAAACGGCAATTTTCACGTACTGCACTATCGGTGCCTTCACCATAGATATTCATATTGTAAAAACGGGAATTTTCACGTACTGTACTATCGGTGCCTTCACCGATAGTGCAGTACGTGAAAATTCCCGTTTTTACAATATGAATAGTCAAGTTCACGATAGTTTTTGGAATAAAATCATCTTTATCTTTATATCCAACTATCCCATGAAGAAACGCACTCGCTCGACCGTTTTTTCGTCGACTGATGTTGTAAAATGTGTCTCCACGAAAAACCTTTTTATTTTAATAGAATATTATACAGCCTATGTCCACCCTGAAAGACCATTCTAAATAATAGTAAAAACATTTTTGAGCAGTTTCAGAGATTACCTCCTATATTAAAACCATCAAATTTTACCTCTTTATAATACGACTAGCTTCTGCCCATCCATCCTCACAAACTTTCACTTTTATAATAGTATTAGGATATTAGTGTATTGAACGTTGAAGATCATTTATTTTGCTTACCTACATGAGGTTCAGCAAAGTTTACGGTTTGCGGTTCAGATAAATTTATTTTATAAATCTAGCTATTTGGAACAACGGATCAACCGGCCTATTTAATTTACTCTTGAGCTTTATTTTGCATTTGATAAAGACTCGCGTATTTTTGTTCTGAACTAAAGTAATTAAAACAGAATTGAATAGGTACTGAATTCGGTCGAAATTGATTTATCTGTCTCAAGGAGCTTAACAAGAGCTTAATCGTTTTAAAGTAAAGAAGGTTCCAATTACTATTCTTGCGAAGATTAATATCGAAGACAAAGAATTTGCCACGCACGAGCTTGTGAGCTAGACAATAGTAATTAAAAATATAGGTTGTAATAACAAGACTATACTCCTAAAACCTTCACGGATTTTAAGACCGTGATGTTCAGTCTATATGCACCGAAAAAAAAACGAAAAAATATATAATATTTGGGACCAGTTGTGCCACGGCCGCCCTCGGCCCTGGGCCCCCGGCCCACCGCGTTGCACCGTCCATCCGCGTTATTACTTCTTTTTCTCGGCTCCTCAGGGCCGTAGCGTGATGTTAAATAGCTTATAACCTTTCTCTAGAATCGGCATATATGCAAAAAAAAAACATATCTGACCGACAGTTCTAGAGCTTATCGTGTTCAAACAAAAAAAACTCTTCAGCTGCATTATTAGTATTGAAGGCAATATGGTCATATGACTAAAGCCTACCTTAAAAGGGTAAATAAAAAAATATATAAATTAGTATAGTTTTTTTTTCCTCAATAAAAGTTCAGAATTTCAGTATGATTTTTTTTCATTGGTTCTTCATAACTCTTAGCATTTACAGGACACAGGTATTCAGCAAAGACGGTATTTCTAGAAAGGATCTTATAATATATTTTTTAATAAATATATTTTTTATCTAGGGTAACGCTACAGGGGTATTTGCAACAACCTGGGCTCTCAATTTGCGGGAGTAGTATATATTTTAATTATAACATAAACAGTTTTAGGCACGACACGTTTGCTGAAACCTTGTAGATAAAATCAACCATTCAAATATCAAGCCTCATGGATATCAGAAATAAGAAGTACCTAATATCCCGACATCTGCTGCATGCTACTTTGTATAATAAAGAACCTGGCAGATTGCCCAGCGGATCAAGTTTAGTGCAAGTACACCATTAAAAGTGGAATACCGCCGTTAAATTATCTAGTAAATTAACTTTTTGTATCGCTATTGTTATTTTTTTTTAATTATGTGTTTTTGTTTGGTCAACTAGTCCCTGTAATAAGAACGAATAAATGTAACTTGTACATAAATCGTAAACCACTTCGACAAAGTTATAATATAATTTTAACTTTGTCGTTACTATATTTTTTTACAAATTTGAAGAATCCAAAAAAAAATGGTTGTTTTGTATTATATTCTGTATTATTTCAACTTGTTTAAATAAACAAAACAAACAATAACTCAGCAAGAGTAACTTCAAATAATAGTATTCCCATATGAATCACTATCAAGCAGAAACTACAGATATTTCTATATCTCCGAACCAAATTGCATTGAGCATCATGAACATTGAACATATTGGAAGGCTCCCCCAGGCCTTGCACTGTTATATTCAAATCTTTTAGATCTGCATTCCCAAACGTACTTCACATATCAGAGATTTAATAAAAATTTCCCAGTACCTACCTAGAATTCTAAATCTCAGCTGGGCCAAGGCTTTAAATCTATGAGAGACATACCATGTCTTCATTTTATTGCTTCTATGCTGGATGAAAGTTAAAATATTATTTCTCGTGATTCTTCATGAGCAACGAAAGTTATGAAATATTTGTTATGTTCATATACCAACGTTGTATTTACTGAAATAGCTTTGTCGCGTTTTTATGGGTTTATTCTAAACTCCGCTGATCAATAATGTAACCAACAAATGCTTGTAATCCCGCTAACAATACTGAAATGAACAAAAACAGATGAAGTGAGGCTAAAATGTTCTCAACCAATTTGGCAAAGTGCTGGCAATTTACAAAA
This sequence comes from Perizoma flavofasciatum, assembly GCA_958496245.1. NCBI lineage: Eukaryota > Metazoa > Arthropoda > Insecta > Lepidoptera > Geometridae > Perizoma > Perizoma flavofasciatum. Next base: position 8,010,072 of record OY292434.1, on the reverse strand, counting down.
TCGATTAAAATGTTAATCTGTTGTGACCTCGCGCGACCAATAGTTTTAAAACCAACAAAAACCAAAGCGAGTTCGCTCTATTGGCTGGCTCTGTTTCACTTAAAACGTAAAAGAAGCTATGTCTTCCCAACGGCCCTATGGTGGCCGTTTTATTTAGAGAACAAACCTTTTACACTACCACACATAAGGTAAGTGCAAAGTTTATTACTATTAGTATACGTAATTATACAAATTAATTAATTAGAAATGGAATAATGTGTTTTTAAATGAAAACTCTATCTCTTATAGTGCAATGTGCGACGCATGACTATTTTTTCAATAAACGCTGTATAATTTTTTCAATTCATTTAATTGGGCTAAATTTTGACTATCCTGGCCCTTATATGATATTTGTCATCGCGCAGGAATTAATTAAACTAGTAGTTCGTCACGAACTGCAACCTCGTGACCCCATAGTTCAAAAAATACCCTTCCAATTAAGCTTAATACCCTCCTTAATAAGCCTTCGAATTAAAAATATTAGTTTAACCTTCCTACCTACTTTTCATCAAGGTTGAATAAACGTCAGACAAACCAACACACATACAAACGCCGGATTGTCAACGTAGACTCAGAGATCATCGATCATTTAATTTTCGTTCACTCGATCAATAAAATAGTGAAACTTGTGCAAGTTAGTACTTGTTCTTCTGTGCTATCGGGGAGATTTTGTCGGGAAATAGACAGGTTGTTTTAAATTCACTGGGCGAACAAGGCCCATTCTGATTGCATTTCGGTGACATGCTGTTTATTGTATTTTCAAAGCCCTGCCAAAAAGACTATTTTATTTAAAAAAATTGTATTTTTTTAATAGGTAATCCAAATTATTGTTCTACCTAAAATCCGAACAAATTACGGTAAAAAATGATAGCATACGAAGGCACACAACTATACAATAAACTACCGTCCTAAATGTAAACTAGCCCAACATATTGTTCAAGACCGCTCACTTCTTTGCAAATAAAATATATTAGATGGGTCAACTTGTACCTTAGAATGACTTATACTTTTAGTACTCCTATGTAAACTTTTTTCACAAGTAAGTGACATTGTAATGTATTTTGTGAATAAATAATATTAAACCAAAAATTACTTGTGTATTTTATTACATTTACGAGTTATATATAAGTTTTTTTTACATTTGTTGAGTTGTACTTCTTGTTCTTCACTGAACGAACTGCTAACAAAAACTTGCACGAGCTTAAACTAGTCTTGATCGCTACAGTCTGTTCCTGTTTACTCTATAACGTCTGTTAACAAATATTAGCAAAGGAATTTCAGCTCGTAAAGTTTATATACGAAAATTACACTAAATATTAAGGATATCCGAAAGTTTTGCGAGACGTTCTAAACTATGCGACGTCGAAGGCACTATCCGACGACCGTCTGTCTTAATTAACAGGCCAGCCCGGATATTAATTCCTGGCAATTTAGTTGAAGATATCCCTCTGTCGACCTTTGTGGCTGAAGAACAGGAATGTCTCCGAATTTACTGATGAAACTGGGATTGCTCTAGTCTTTTACTGATTTGGTGTCATCCTTATATATACTATATTTATACTTTTAAGCACAGTTTACAAATAAAATAATAATAAGCAGGCATGAGGTAATGAATAAATTGAAGTGTCGATGGGCAGCGCAGGCCATTTAGCACACTGAACTGACAACCGCTAGGAAAGAAACTAGGACCTGGAATAACCACAAACCGAGGTGGCTCAAGATCATCCAGAATGACATCACTTAGGGGAGGCATGTGCACAGCAGAGGGCTTGCAGGCTGCTGATAATGAGGACGATGAGGAAAAGTAGTAAAATACAGTAAAGTAGTATTTCCCTACCAGACCATACACACTAAAGGGCGGCCGACCTAATCAAACAGCAATAACATTCTTTTAATTAGCTCGTTATACAATTTGACAACGAAGGGTAATTACGCCCTATTACCCTCCCAAACACGCTCGCTGTCTATTGGAGGGATTTAAAAAAAAGGCCTAATGAGCTCGTAATTAGGTAATTTCATCTAAAATACGGCTGAACAATTAGGAAACTTTTTAGAAGTTGCAAGTGACTTTTTGACTTATTCTTTGTTTTATTTACATTAATGAAAGTCTGAAAAGTTACGAAAAACAATGAGCAAAGCTATGAGTAAATTAATACTCAGGACTCAAATATAAAATTGGTGATAAGTAATGCCAAATTGGGTACCTAAAAAGTCACGTCTATGGAGACATTTCTAAACTAAAGAGTTCAGAAAAAAAAATAAGGACCTAATTTCAGTTCCTATGTTTACTTATTTCCCAACCAGAATTGTCGAATTTTATAAAAGAAATATCGGTAACATCAGTCGATATAAATATTGGTAAGTGCAGCGTCCAGATGAAGTATTGCTGCAGCAATTTTACATATAGTAACCATTTTTCAGGGTTTTTCCAGGATATTTTCATATATATCATGGAAATAGGAATAGGATATTTTCATAAATGAAATGATCGCTAGACGACTTTACCTCAAGGTAGATAGATAGAAAATTCTTTTTTGCCCAAGGTTATATATGTACATCGGCGAACTTAAGGCTAGAGTTAGCATTTTCTACCAACTAACCTTTGTGTAATTAAGAGTGGTAAGTAAGGTAGGTAAGTATTGCATACCTTTAGACGTTATGAAATTACACTAACGGTCGTACTGTTAGGAGCCACACCAAATTTTTCTTTTCCAAAAAACGGTCCCTAGAATGGAATAATAAATAAATAATGCTGGACATTTTCACACAGCATCATCTAGCTCCAAAGTAAGCAGAGCTTGTGTTATGGGAACTACATGACTGATATACTACTTATATACATTACTGTTATACTACTTAAATACATAAATATTATGCATAGAAAACACCCAGATCCCGACACAAATATTTGCAGATACAAACATTTGTACCGCAGCGGGAATCGAACCCGCAACCTTCTGCGTCTCAGGCGGGCCTTCGTCCACTGCGCCACAGAGGTCGTCAAAAAAGGTATGAATGGCAGAGACAGCCTTAACAATTTGTTAATTACCTAGAGAATGGACAATTAGGCTCTTGAATAACCGCTGTATAAAATCAAAATTTGTTTTGTGAAGGGACTATCACCTTCAAAATGCGTGACAGATTGCAAGCACTGTGGGATGCAAAAAAAAATGTAGTTTGCCAAATATGTATAATGTTTGGAAGTACCTTTGACTACCCTTAATTCATATCCTCATGGATCTACGTAGTGAGTATAGATCTATCTTGGGGATTATAGAAGTGAGTATGTGTTCTGTTTGTTTTAAATTCTGTTTTTTTTTCTCACGATACAGGGAATCCTAGTGTAGGAACTAAGATTCCCTGTAGGACTATGTGTATGACTGTTGAGTGTTTATTATATATTTTAATTAAATTCTTTTACACTGGTGTCGATTGCGCGAAATTATGTGAATTCAAATCACATGGAGTCTCTATATTTGGAAAATAATGTCCGTATTATTTATGATGCGATCCGAGCTCTGCGGTCGATGAATACAAGCTATTGTTCTCGACCGACCGTTTCTAAATCACTGGCAGATAGGTACAATTGATGCACTTTTCCCTTTTATAATATTCTACTTTTGTTTTGAAAAAACTTATGTTTTGAAATTCTAGTGATGAAGCCTGGAATCATGGTAAGGTACAGCTACGTTGTGATTCTTTAGTTACAGCTTTTAAATTTTGTATTTAATGTGATGCTTAGCGCCTGTTAATCAACGGGTAACAACCAAAAAGGGCGTACTAAAAATATATGTTATGTCTAAAACTAAAATGGGTACAATTAAGAAATATAACAAAATATTGCTCATAAGTATCCTTCTTTCTATATCCTATCCTACTGATATTATGAATATCAAAGTTTGGTGTTTAGATGTTTTCCAGATTGTCCAGATTGTATCCGTAACAGCTGGACCGAGTTGGTTGAGATTTGGGACAGGTATAATTCACATAAGCTAACTTTGTCTGGCTACCACACGAGCAAAGTCGTGGACAGAGACTTGCTTGTGAATACGAATAACCATAAAAACAACGAGGTTAAAAATACAAAAATGTTATCCATCAACACAATAGCTTACAGAAAATCTCTATAATCAACAAAATGGATTCGTAGATCTTCCGTCCGTATTTGCAACGTTCAGGTGCACCGGGTCGAAACTAATAGATCGCGGGACAGGCTATTTGGAAAATTGACGGTGCCATGTGTCGTCAGCGATCATGCACACAAATACACACAATCAAATAGATTTATTCGTAAGCTTTGTCACAGATCGAAAAGAACCGTTGCGTTTTTATTTTATAATAACACAAAAAAATATAAACTCAGCTGAGGAACAAGCCCTCGACCCTTCCATTGGTATTCCTCAGTGCCAGTCTGGTGGAAATTTTTGTGTATAATTATCGGCCCCGCATGGGTTAATAATTTCTGGGATTTTTTAATCTAAATTTAAATCTTATTTCACAGAAGTGTGAAATTAAATATAAATATGTATACACAAAAAAAATTTATTAAGTAGTACATCAGTCATGTAATTCCCATAACACAAGATCTGCTTACTTTGGGGCTAGATGATGCTGTGTGAAATGTCCCGCATTATTTATTTATAAATAAACCAAATTGTTAAAATAAGCATTTGTTCACTAAATACGACGACTAGCGCTTATTACATTACGCATTTCATTGAATGTACTCTTAAAACGTAAAGGACAAATTGCAGAATATAATGACATTTCGTCGGCTAGCTAACAACACCGCGTAAATCGATTTTCCTAACTTTTCAGGAGAACCAAAAAACTGTTTTATCAACTCTGCACAAGTCCACAGAATTGAAATCGCTAACGCTGAAATTAAAACTGTGATTGGTTGAAATGCAATGTTTGTATTGGTGAACAGAAGCGCAGTGAAAATATCTATCCAATGACATACAAATGTCAAAACCGCAAAATTTCGACTTGAGCGGTGTTGTTAACTAGCCGACGATATCGTTTTGTATGTTTTGACTCTTCACACCACGAGGCAAGTTGAAAGTGACAACGATTATTTATGTAAACTTAGCAATTAATTAACGCTCATCGTCAACAAGTTTTGACGCATGCGTCATACTCTATAGAAAGACGCATGGTACGAAGACAAGTTGCCAATCGTCGCTTGTCATGCTTATATTCTTTCAGATAGAGTAAACCAACTGTCTCCTTTTCAGTCTGTGGCTGTATCCGCTTGTTGTGAATAGAAGGTATCTAGGATAACTGAGTCCGCAATTGACATTCAAAACTGTGTTTTGGGAATTGAAGCTAGTTTCGAGTAGTTACGTGGTATCGATGCTACTAGACTAGTGAAAGTGGGTGAGCCGTATTGAGACAAAGTAGGTACTATTTTAAGTTAGAACTTCGAATACTTTGGGATACGTTACTCAGCTAATGCTCGACTGCACCAAGCTTTACACAAGACAAAATATATCGCATTCCTCAGTCCAGTCTTAAATTATTTTACTAGAATTATTTTCCTAGATACCTAGGAGAACATTTCTTCAGATTTTCCATTCAAAATGTCTGTCTCGCGTTCCTTTACCACACTAGCTTTTTCACATGCCTACAGAAGGCATTTTGAGAACATTTATACTTCACTAACCTAATGCAGGTCAACCAAGAAAGAACTAGCGCCACGACGAACAAACAAACCTATTCAACTCGCATTAAATTAAGTTGAACGCAATCTATCAAAACAAACGTTAAGAGCTACGAGCTTTTCTATTATTTTCTATCTATCTATCTATCTATTCGCGATAGTTATTTTACGCTGAAACTACAGCAGTTAAACCACGGTAAAACAATACTTAAGGAACTTTTTACGGCACGATTAGGAGCAAAACAAATCCAATAATGAATAAAACAACGAACAGGTTGTTAATAAAGTCAATTTATACGATTCAGTATTTTGTAATTGCCTATTGAAACGGAATTTACGGTGGGTTATTTAAACGATCAGCAAATGAGCCTGGAGTTATTCAACAATATGAATGATACATTTGGTCAGGATTTAGACACATGTTCCTTGTACTGTACTGTTCCTCATGGACCAACTGGCACGCACAACTAGTTGTTCCATCCCAATAATTTGGCACAAATAGTTGTGCTATAACTGTTCCTTAAATAGATATGTTCCATATCACATCCCTTTTCTGGGTGGTGCATAAATTGTACTTTTCTTTTGTTTTAAGTTGTTCTATTATGTTTTTGTATGTTAAACTATAAAATGGTGTTATGCATAATTAAGAGTTTATATATCTATCTAACCTATCCGAGTCGAATCTGCACAGGAAGAATTTTTCAGTTATACAAAGTTGTATCTACCACCATCCCAAATATTATTTTTTACTATAAAACGATCATGGATGATCACGGGAGCAACTGATCAGAATAGTTCCTCCCGTGATCATGTCATCATGGTACATGCAACTGTGCCGAAATATCATGGTAAATATCCCGTTTTATAGTAAAAAATATGTTCAAAACCATGATAGTTTCAAAAGTTATATCCCAAATATTAGTTGCATTATTTGTGCATACCGGTTGGTCTAGGAACTTGCTCATATAGTTACGTTGGCGTTAGTTCAGCGTGTCACAGGTTATTACCAGCGTATGATCGTTGTGGTATAGGGATAGTATAAGCGCCGACAGTCTACTGTCTCGATAATTTAACAAAATCTGTGGCGCAATGGGCGAAGGCCCGCCTGAGACGCAGAAGCTTGCGGGTTCGATTCCCACTACGGGACCAATGTTTGTATGATCTGCAAACATTTGTCTCGGATCTGGGTGTTTTCTATGTATAATATGCATGTATTTACAAAAAAAAACGTATATGACTGATGCAATTCCAAAAACACAAGCTCGCTGCTTACTTTGGGGCTAGATGATGCTGTGTGAAAATGTCCAACATTATTACTAATTATTTGTAATGCCCTGAGCGTTCACTGATGAGGAAGATAGCCAAAAGTAGACACCCGGTCTATTACCCGTATGTATACGTCAAGAGACATACACTGTCGGTCCGCTTTCTACGTAAAAAGAGTCGATTGCAATACGAAAGATGCTTGTTTTCGAATTCCAGGTAAAACTGCGCCGTATGTAAAGTACTAACTTTTATGCATCTTGAGTATTCGAGGCAACTCAGCGAGCTGCAATCGAGTTCTCTTCAAGTTCCACATGAATCGAATGTGAAAGCCTTCGAATATGCGGGTCCGTTTGGCGGGTTCCGAATAGAGACTATACGGCCTACGGTCTACTAAAGCGTTGCTTTTTACGCTTGTGCGCGACATGACAAGACGCCTGAATAAAAAAAATTACATGTTTACACGTCTTAAGTCATTTCAGTTCTTTAATCGTTTAGTCGCATAATTAGTCCTGACACCGCACTAGGATTATTTGTGTCGTTGGTTTCAAGAAACTATGAGTACTATGATACACACAACCAACCACAACCATCAGATCTTCAGAAGAAATATCTACAGAACAAGCAAACATTTGTAACGCAGCGGATATCGAACCTAAATATCTTGTGTCGCAGCTCGCCCGCCGGGCCACCGAGGTATACTTATGTACGGGAATCGTTACAAACTGGTTACCCCTCTGAGGCTAATAGATTGAACTCTAGCTGTGTGAAAGGATAAAAATAAAACTCATTTTTAATTATTAGTTGTTAATTTAGACTCAGGCTACATTTTTTTCTTTGAAAAATAAACAAAAAATGCCTCTACGTAGATGCCGCTGACTGAACATCAGAGGATTTATTTCGGCTTGATAAATCATTAAGGTATTCAAGTACCTAAGTATGAGTATAAAAGCAAAATCCTCTCCACATTTCAAGTACTTTGTTTTTCGTTGCTGCTCAGATTTTTGCCTCGGTTACAACTGTATTATTGTATTGTATCATACCCATTGTGTATAATTTCATTATTACCTCGATGATTTGATAATAATAATCACGTTGTACAAGCAACAGTTATGAAAATCGGGTTTATAATACCTACACCAGCCTCTATCCACGGCTTCGCGTGGTACTCGAATAAAAAGCCTATGTGTTATTAAATAAATAAATAAATAAATAAATAATGCTGGACATTTTCACACAGCATCATCTAGCCCCTAACTAAGCAGAGCTTGTATTATGGGAACTACATGACTGATATACTACTTATATACATTTTTTTTTGTAAATACATACATAATATACATAGAAAACACCCAGACCTGAGACAAATATTTGCAGATACAAACATTTGTCCCGTGGCGGGAATTGAACCCGCAACCTTCGGCGTCACAGGCGGACCTTCGCCCACTGCGCCACAGAGGTCGTGTTATTAGAGTTGTTATACAGTTATAGTTACATAGAGGTCACTAACGTATAACCAATCGTGTCGTGCTGCAGTGGATCAGGTTCCCATGTCGGGACTTCTGGGATGGCCAAACGAACTGGGTTGTTCTCTTACGACATCGCGTTAAACTTTGTGGAAACTTACGCTACTGTACATACGGATGAAATAAGCTCGCCTGTGATTAGCTCACGTGGGAGCGAACAGTTTCTGTGAGATTTTATTTCTGAAATGCCAAGCTGGATACAGAAAAGCATTTCACTCGAAAACCATTTTAGAATTTTAGACCATTTCTGAGTTTCGCTCGTGTATTGAAAAGGGTTGCTGAATGAGTTAATGTGAGATTTGAACCGTAGAACTATATCGTGTAAACAGGATGTATGTATTATAATATCTTTGGTACAGTACAGACGTCCAATCTAGAATACCAACTACCGGTACGACCTCGCAGCCAAAGTTAGATTCATGATCATTCGTTTTACACAATAAATGAATTAGAGTTAGACAAATAGGTAGATACAAATTGTATTTCTCAACAACCTGTATTCACCTACTATTTCAAGTTAATAAATAAATTACATTCAGTTATTTAATCGAGCGAGGTTAAATTACGTTGCATAATTTAAGACCACTTCTTATTTAAAATATCAAGGACTAACTGTAAGGTAAGGTATAACTAAACACAAATTAAATTCGTGGTGCAAGTAGATCTTGAGGTAGAATGTGAGTTACAAGTAGCGTTATTATAATCTTGGCAGCTAATTACAATTCACCGCGCAGATCCCACGGATAAAGCTACCAGTTACCGCACACCTGACACTCTATAGTAAAACCGCTAACCTCTATTAAAGTTGTAAACCCTAAAATCCGCGCCACTTAATTTCTTTCCACGCTCAGGAACATCCTCCCACGGAAAGTCGTTTGGGCAAAGTAATTGCTTATGAGTGGAAGCGGATAAAATGAAACGAGTTTCACTGTGTGGGGCCTCGTAAAATGGACTCAGGGGCTTGCATTTAATTAATACAGCCACTACAAGTACGTGAGCGCATCTACATCTACTCGAATCATTCCTTTTGACCGCTGCGCCGACTTTTTCCGTCGAGAAATTACGCAAATTACTTCCAGCGTCAGCGTATTTGAAACTGCACATCGTGAATCCACTTTGTCGCGAATGTTTACCGAGTTTTTCTACTTCCTTTCGTACGAATGCGTTTACTACAGCGGATGGACTAACTAACTTCCTTATAATAGATAAGGAAGTCCATCCGCCGGCATTACGGCGGATGATACCCTTAGTTATGTTTCTTTAAAGCGTTGGTGCCTTTTGGCAAGTGTATTTTGATACATACCACATGATGCAAATGTATGATTTTAAAATAATAAAATAATTTTGACTGGTCCATAAAGTGTACATATTTTGTAAATCTAGTAGTTCGCTCTTATCTTAGATCTTGCGTTTATCTTTTTTGTGATGTAAATTTATTATACTTTTTTCCAAAATCTGGCTCGTAGAAGCTCATACGAAAAAAATATTTTTATTTTATACGAAAAAGCATGAGTATGTAGCTTTTTTCACACTCTTAAGTTAAAAAGTTAAAAGGCTAGTGTTAAAAATGTTATTTTTTAATACTTGGCCCCATGTGTCAATAATCATTATTTTCTCAATACCCCCGCGACAGTGGAATTCCAAAAGTTTTAACTCAAAACTCTCCTTTCATAAAGATCGTACAAAGTGCCGATCAATCTACTTGATTCGAAGTTCAAGAAGGAGCTTCCGAATATCGTCAGTTCTTACTTATCTCTTAACCGCAGTCGAATATGATGATATTTTCCTTACACTTTACAATCGACTTTAGCAGCCTCGTGTAACCCGGGCATTAATTACGAGACTTGAGTAACTTACAGCTTAGAGAAAGGCAACGGGAAAAGTTAGGGTCAATAGTCTTTAATTTAAAGCCAGGACAAAGGGGGGACACCAATAATAGCAGACAAGAGCACGATTACAGTACTTACTTCAGCAAGTTTGGATTTTATGGAGCAGTTAGACTGTGGCGTAACTCGGAAGTTGAAGAAACCGTGTTTAAAATAAGTATTGTTGGAAATAATATTTGAGAATGCAAACATTTTGTTTAATCTGTGTAGTTAATTTTAGAAGTAGATATTATCTATGTTCTAATTTAGTCGGTGCTTCGCATGTTTCCGCCTTTTTGTTCTACTGCAATTACACAGGAATTTTTCCGTTTATCAAAGTAATTGTTTTATTAAATATTCCGAACTTCCTTCATGGTAGCACTAATATCTTAATAATTTCCTCTCTCTAGCTCAAGGTTTGCTGAAAGAAAACTTCTTTTCAGGGTTAAGCTCGCCTTTGTATAAATGCCATTTATTTTTTTGCAAATACATACATAATTATATATAGAAAACACCCAGGCCCGAGACAAATATTTGCAGGTCATACAAGCATTTGTCGCGCGGCGGGAATCGAACCCGCAACCTTCTGCGTCTCAGGCGGGCTTTCGCCTACAGTGCTAAAGTAAAGTATGTGCAGAAATTCGATTAGAAAGATCTGTTACAAAGCAATTCCATTTAGCTGTATGCAAATTCAACTCTATATAAGTCCCAAGTTTTTCCTTGGGTCGTTGTCGGTATGCAAATTGCGAATTCATTAAATGATTGTACGTCCGTCCCGAGTTTTCCTTTATTTTTTTTTCTTTTCATGCTTGTTAAGAGTCTCTTGTCCGCTGCGTTTGATAGAACCGTTTAGACGTTCCCGCATAATTAAATGACTCATGTCTTATTTACATTTTACTTTTATACGTAATAATCTTTGATGTCCCGTTTGCTATCTTTATATAATATTAGCGTAAGACCTTTTGTTAAACAGGAAAAAATACAGCGAATAAATTAATTCGATCTTCGTATTTCTAAAGGATAGATAAAATAATGGTTACGATTGATTAAGAACACAATGAACCCGTTTATAAACAAATAAGCACTATATTAGGCGTGGTTCTATAATCATAAGATTGTATCACCACAACCTAGTTTTAAGATCATCCGTAAAGTTTTTTTATCCTGGTGTATGCAATAAAGAGAGAGTTAGGATCATAAGGATTTTTTCGTTATTGGAAATCGAATATTATTATGGCGGCTTAGAATTCATTGATATTTAATATAGTACAGTGATCAAGATAAATCCAATGATACCTCATTTATCAAAATCCATCATGCCTTTTAGACTACAGCGAGAGCCAAAGGAACAGACATACATAAATACAGCTAAAAAACATTACCCTCCATTTGGGTAGTCGGGTAAAAACAATCAGGCGTCAGAATTTAGCAGATCAGCATAGGTATTTTACAAATTAAATAGTACCCGTCGTTGCTGTCTGAACTGAACATAATTCTCCTCTGAGATAAATAAAATCTTATTATTCCAGAGCACGGGCGTGCTATCGTATATGAGGTAATATATCATTAGATGACGGATGCCTGCATTTGTAGAGGCTCGCAGGTGCCTTTCATGCCATATATCAAACTGGGAGACACTTATAACGCTTACGTGTAACTAGCTTAGCATGCGAGCCCTTAATTTATCATAACTTCGTTCTCGCATACAAACTCAATCGACTGTAACACTTTGAAAACTTAAAAATGTTTCCACTGCACTGATCTTCAATACCATAGAAGAATCGTTGCATTGTGAGAAAGAAAATAAATACTGGTTATGAAAGGCGATAGCTTTCATTATTTTCTTTGTCGTTCCTTTAACTCATGTACTTTTATAGGATGCAGGCGAAACGTGCAAAAGGACAGTGGAAAAATACGGAACACTGTTACATTAAAAAGACGACAAACGAAGCGAAGTTAGTCGCATGAATACTAAGCAAGTTGACTGGAATATAAGCTAACACTCGCAAATAATCATTTCAAATTGAAAAATTCCGAAATGTTCCAACGTTGGAACCCGTTCAAACGTCACATCACCCTGCGAAATTGCATCAGCAGCCCAATTTGTATTCAAGAACACAAGGCATATATTTTGTTCATAAGGCGAGGGCGATGCGAGACATGAACCGATTAGGCACTCGGCATACGCGACCGATTCTAACATATTATGACTCTGCCTTTCAAAAACCATACTGAGACAACTGTATATAGAGTTGATCTTAAATTTATGTTAAATAACGGAAAAAATAGCCTTTTCACAAAATACAATTCTAATTACAAGTCGAGGGGAGTTGAAACTGTTAACTTCCAGCCTTACTTAAACAGAGTTGGGGTTAAGAGAACTTAGTAATTATTGAGTACCTACTTAGATAGATAAGTTCAACTTTCTTCACAAGAATTTCGCCAGTTTTTAATATTTTCAGCAAGTCTGCAAGCATGATTTTTAGAATTGTCCGTCCACTCAAGGGAGTGGTAACCTTTTATTTTTTGCCATTTCCTTTTGTCATTCATAATTTCCGCTTAGATATACCTACTTCCCTTCACTTTAGGAAAAATACACCATCTCTAAGCCATATCTGTGTATGCAGAGGCCGTCACAAACAGGCCTGCCGCCCCAAAACCGACTAAGGGGTATTATGCGAACCAATTCGCAGAACTGCACTGACAAGGAACAAGGTAACAAGCAGAGCTTCATTACAGTGGAGCAGAAGAAGAAGCCTGTCTGCGTACTTTACTATGTTGCCTGATCCAGCAGTTCAAATAGTTTTCTCAGAATACAATATCTATGTAGGTACCGATTTACACCGCCCGAACTTCCTGAAACTTCAAACAAAAACTTTCATCTTTTTGATTCGTGCACTGCAGCCGTCTCAGACAAAATACAATTTAATAAATGGAGTTCCCTCGGGAATTTCCTAGAATGCCAGCGTGACAGTACGGCAGTAGCTAAGGCGTACACATGTCAGCTTTCATGCCACGCCACTCCATGCGGACATGCAGAAATGTTAAAGAGCATTTCTCTATTCCGTGCTCCTCCTGAACTTGCAAAATTTACTTTCAAATTGATGTGTATTTAGGCGCAGTCAATATATAAGACTTGTATTCCCCGAGGTTACCTACATTTGCATACAATAATACCTACCTACCCGATATCTTAGTAGTAATAGAGCTGTTTGTGAAAGAAATCGCCCAGGGAATTACTACCACCAAAGCTATTTCTGCCGCCAAGCAGTAATTGTGTGTTTCGGTTTGAAGGGTATGGGTGCCGGTGAAATTACAGGCATATGACACGTTTCACCCGTTATGTATCAGGGTCAGAAACGCGCGAGTGATACTTCTAGTGTCGGTGTACAAATCGATGGGTCGTATGCTTGTATGCCACTTTATAGTTGTATAAAAATAAAAACCTTATAATTCTTGATTAAGGAAACCATAACCGAGCCAATTTTGTTAACTGGTTCTTTTGGGCTTGAGCTAACTTGGGGTAAAAGTAGTCAAATTACATCGCGCTAATTTGCTTACATTCTTCCTACCTATATTCCTCGAGCCTATATTGAGCACTTATATAGTAGACGTGAGAAAATTTGCAGAAGGCTGGCAAAAGCAAAGAGGCATAAAAGGCAGGTTTTCATTCCAAATAAAACAAATGTTATACATGTGAAAAAATATGAAAAGAACCGTCTTTCCATATTTGTTTAACCGGGGAATAGCTTATTTAAACCATAACAAAGAAATAATGTGATTCAGGTTCATAAGGACCGTTTTACGCTTAACAGGGCTACTATTAACGCAATGAACGACCACTATACAAGTTATTGGCAATAGCCTATACATGATACTATCTGGGCACGTCGTTATTGGGATAGGGAACAAATCATAGTGCGTACGATAAGCAGCAAAATCCTTGTTGTATTGTTATTGAAGTGGTTTACAGATTGGCTGTTTTTTTTTATGTTATATCGAGACAACCATACCTACGGCCCACCGGATGGATATAGATTACAATCTATTTTAACTAGTCATAGATTATTTTGTATATACTGTCTACATTTTAGTTCAGTATATACTGAACTATAATGTGTACGTTCATTAAAATAAATTTTATGTAAAATGATATTGTCAACACTAATAAATTGTTTTTGATCAAATTAGTCAAATAAATACGGTCTTTACAGAACAAGATAACAAAAGGCACGGGCAAATACTTCTTACTAGAAATAAATGACAAACAACTGGATAATCCTACTAATATTATAAACGCGAAAGTTTGTGAGGATGGATGTTTGTTCCTCTTTCACGTAAAAACTACTGCACAGATTTTCATGAAACTTTACAGTAAAATAGCTTATATATCAGAATAACACATAGCGGGCGAAGCCGTGGGTAGAGGCTAGTTTGATATATTGCCTTAAATACTATCTATCGTAATTTTTATATTTTATGTTAATAAATATATTTATAGTATTTTGTATTTTTATAATACAAAGAATCAGAAAAATATAACGAGGTTAAATTAAATAAAATAGCGATATAAAGTGTGTAATAGTGCTCATATTTCAATGTTACGGCTCCCGGCGGACTCGGCCTCGAATTGAGGTGTTCTAGGACAAATACCTTAACTTGAGACTGTGGCATCTACAGTACAATATTAGTGACGTCGTAAAAAACCAGAACGTAAAAAGTTTTTCGGAAAGCAAAAAAGTGGAATAGGACTTTACTAAGTCTTCCATCACCACGTTTAGGTATTTGTCATAAGAAGGATGTTTATAGAATAGAAATAGTAAGAGATAGTTCCTTTAGATTTATAATCCTACTAATATTATAAACGCGAAAGTTTGTGAGGATGGATGTTTGTTACTCTTTCACACAAAAACTACTGAACGGATTTTGATAAAACTTTACAGTTATATAGCTTATACATCAGATTAACGCTACATAAGCTACTTTTTATCCAAGTACCACACGGGCGAAGCTGTGGGCAGAAGCTAGTTAGACAATAAAACAAACACGCTGACGACTGTATTCCCCATGATGGACATACTCAGTTAAATCTTTGAGGGTACCAGGTAGGGGGTAGTCAGAGGAGACACTTACAAATATTTTATTTGGCACATGCCTGTGATTTGCGAGTACTAGAATCCCACATGACAGATTGGCCGACCATCGCAGACTTAAAAATATCAAACTCGGCCGAGATCGAACACGCTACCACCCATTTGGAACGCGGGTGCACCATTTACTCAGCCACGAGGTCCCAATCACAGCCTAAGACTTTCTATAAGATATAAGATTAGAAAACCAAGTTGGTTCCTTTTTGGAATACTCAGCTGAAAATAAAAGTTCACAAGAGCGCGTCGACTGCACTCGTGTGGTAAAACGACTTTTATTCAGCGCAGAAAGCCTGGATCTTGTGAACTGCCGTCTGGAATCCTATTGGCTTACACGAAACTATCGATATTGGTTCGGTAAAGTGATTGAGGTATTCGTTAAACTGGGAATGCAGGTAACATAACATAGTATTTTTATAAAAAGTGCTTTACCATCCTATATTTCTCAAGTTAATAGGTACCAAATGTTTTCGATTATGAATCGAGATTATCGAATGATAACGTACACAACGTTTGTTACAAATTCAAAACTGATGCTGTATACGTAAATACGAGAAATTAAAATTGAATTAAGAGGAATCTCAATGTGATCTTATCTCAATTAGGTACCAACCTACCTACTCACTTACCTACTTTATGTACCAACCTAAGTAGTAGATAAAATCAGCGCCAAAAGTAGATTAACAGTTTTAATATTTATAGTTTCAATATAATTAATACACCTTTAATTCAAAATGTTGGACTGCTTTAGCCCTCAACTTATCAACCTATACTTAAAGCTATAGTTACAATCTATTTTCTAAAACCAAAGAATACGACCATATAAAACTCAAATCGTTAATCAATTTTGTCACTGACTTTACCCATACAACTAAAATAAACTAAATTTTCTGTGTCTTGATTTACTAAGCAATCGGGTATAGTTTTGGTTTCTGTCTACCTACATTCTGATCCATTATGTGACAACAGACTAGAGAGGTAGAGCAATCCTTGGCTACGAGATATCTTTAGCATTTCAAATGTATCCGTAAAATAAATGCTACTTTACCGTCTAAACCAAAGTAATTACAATAGCGCGAGGAAAATTCCTCTGGCGAACTTTTCGTGGTTTTTTCAACCCACTGTTTCCGAACAAGAAGTTTCCCATTACTAGATTGCCTGGGCTTCTGTTAATTGCCTGAGAGCACTCCTGACTGTCTTACAATTTTATTGCTATGTTGTGTATTGTGTTTGCAACGTTTTTACGAGTTTCTTTATCTGCTACAAAGGTGCAAGTAAGTAATAATGTCGTAGGCTTGCATCATCTGACATCAACATTCATCCATCGTAGAGGATTAATGTTGGTCTACCTCCATCCACCGATTTCCCGTAATCTAAGATCAGTCTAAATCGTGGAAAGCCTTCCTACACTGGTTCGTTCGATTCGTGGTCGAAACCCTTTCTTTCTCAAACGTTGTCGAGTCTACGCGTTTAGCTTATGGATATTTTTTCCCCTTTTAAATTCCCATCCTGAATTTGCCAATGCCTGTTCAGCATAATAGAGCAATGAAAAAAGTGTTTTACATGCACAGGTTCTACGATTTTTTCGTGGCCCTAACTACGCTACAGCTGCTTCAGTGTATTTTCTTGTAACGTTAAATGGCTTAGCGGTACTTTTGACAAATGAAGCGTATAAAGTTGCAGATAATACAATAAAATTAAACAAGTATTACGTAAATAAAACCATTCGCTCACACCTCGAAGTAAACAGTTTCCTCTCTGCAGATTGCTACAAAACAAGATTAGTAACTATGCGATACATAATCTAATTAAGGTTTCTGGGTCCCGTGATTCACTGGGGAGTATCCGGAGGCACCTCATTACAGAGTCCGTCAGTTCACTTCGATTAGATTTGTTAAGATGTAGGTGCAGGCAACAAACCTACCAGCAATAGTGTTAGATTCGTTTCTAACACTGATTTTGCTTCTCCAAAAAAATAAAATATTATTAATTTGTATATAATGTACTTTACCGAATTATTTTCAATTCAATTTAATTCAAAACTTTTTATTTCAGCATTGAGCACCATCGTGGTCAGATGAACAATAAGTAAATTATCAAAGTAATTGTATCCATTGAAATACCGTCTCACTGATTTACCAATCTTTCAAAAGAAACGCGAAACCAAGAATGCAACGAGATCTGGTCCACAAGCGTTTCTTGTGGACCAGATCTTTTAAGTAGTTTCCAAGTAGATGGTTAAAGTTTCGAAGGTACACAGTTACGTACAAATTCTACCATAAAACACTGAAGATAACCTCGTTCGGACAGCATTCGTTTGCTGGCGCTTTAGAAGATTTATTCGGGAATTCTAAGGAACAAAGGAATATTACAGTTCTAGTAATATACACTTGCAGTGACTGACATAACGTTGAGAAGCGAGTAAAATGAAGGCTAGAAGCTAATGAAATTTTTGAGATTATTTGTTATCTTGAAAGCTCGTTCCATCCACCCACCATTTTTAAATATGTATATATTGTATATATACATGTATATATTTGCTTATGTTATTGAATAAAACTTATTATTCTAATTAAAGGAAAGACGGGCGAATCTTACCACTTAGAAGCGATCTCTGCCAGACAACCTTTGCATGAGGAGGTTTTTTATTAATACCCGTGGAATAACGAAATAGCGTACAAATAAATTATCCTATCGATTATCTTCAGAACTAGTTACTAATATTTTTTGAAAATAGGATACAATGAATATTTCGTCTTACCTTTACTACTTTTTACCTATTTACTAGATAGGTAGATTATGTACTTGAAACAGACAAGAAGATAAATCGTTGTTACACTCAGGATTTATTAGGTATGGCTAATAATCTAGGCTTTCTACGGCCTACCTCTTAGAGCTGCTACGAAAATATTTACAGCAAGTTTATGGACAAAACATAATCTATGATTTTTTTTAAATGTTTGTTTTAAATGGCATTTGTTCTCAAAAAATCAAATGAAATATTTTTCTCAAACATGCGCGGAAATAATGTCATTACTTTCGAGGAAACGATCATTCGAATTCATTCAACATTATCCTGAAGTTATCTACAACAAACAACAGGAGTTTTCCATCAACCTTAGACTTATTGTTTTTAATTCGCGTTCCCGAAGCTTTCCCGGAAATACACAATGAGTAGGTAGGACAGCGAGTTGATAAATCGTTGTCACGGACAAGTCGAGGTATCTTCGACGCCATGCCTTTTGTTATTGGATGTTGGAGTACAACTTTACTGTAAAGGTCATCACACACATCAGCTATAAATAATGTAAAAACGTGTATAAAAGAAATAAGCTGGCATTTTATTTTAATACACAATATATCATGACATAGCATGATCCTACAAGAGATAAATAAATAAATAAAAAATGCTATGCATTTTTCACACAGCATCATCTGGCCCCAAAGTAAGCAGAGCTTGTGTTATGGGAACTATATGACTGATATACTACATAAATATATATATTTAAATACATACATATTAAACATACCAAACCGTATACAAATATTTACAGATGATACACAAAATTGTCCCGTGACGGGAATCGTACCCGCAACCTTCTGCGTCTCAGGCGTGACTTCGCCCACTGAGCCACAGAGGTCGTCATCATGTCTGATTTTTGCAATTGGTCAGATCATCCCTACAGAGACAACTTTTTCAGGACGAGTTGACGAACGACTCATCATATCAAGATTCTACATGTGTGGGATCTATAGATGCTTTTACATCTTTAAAAATATGTTTCAGAATTAAACCGTAGGTCATCTAAATTTTAAGCCAATATGTAGGCGTTTATTCATTGATATCATCAATATTCATAATTATACGTACCATTGACAGTAACACCCTTGTAACGATAAAACCTTACACAGAAAGAATGGATCAGCACTTATCGGTGTAGATATTATTTGCCGATACAATCGTTACCAACAAGACGCCAAAAGAAGATTCGCCGAAATAAAGTTAGTGGGGATACAAGCACGGGGCAGGCGCGATAAAATTGCTTTACCGTAGTCTTTACATGAAAATGCCTAATTTTTACAGCTTGGCGAAGTAGGTACCTACTTAGGTTGAGTATGTGCCCAGCGTGTGTTTTGGTTTCCAATATCCATTTAGGTAATCAGTTTGCTTAACTACAAGTTCTAATATTCGCGACACAATTTTTTAAACTTCTGCGGATATTAGATACCGTTTTTTTAGAGTGTATGTACTTTGTTTCTGACCCAATAATCTGATATTTTTAATTAGCGTTGTTACAAAGGTACCTATAGGTACCTATGGTACCTATATGGTACATTTTACCATTTCAAGAGACTGAATTTATACTTCTTCATCTTCTTATTGAACCTTCTATTTTTCCAATTCATTAAACTTAGCTTTGCAAAAGAATTCAAGTCCCCTGTCTGACGAAATGATGGCCAGGGTGTTACGACGAATATTCATGTTTTACGCTTCTTGCTAGTCTAATTAATTCCATTAACCATTTAATGAAATAAAACCACGTTTACGTCTCTCGACATCTGTAATTACCCTCCATCTGAGCATCCATCCTTCAGGCTGCTTTGTTCGTGCAGTTAGCCTTCCCCTTATTATTTCCGGGAAAGATCTCGAGTTGCCAGCTTCGCCAGATATTGGTGTGATTCAGCAGTTTTTAGATTTTGCCGAGATGCCCTTTTTGATCGAATAGGAGAATAAGAGCAGGATGTAACTCTTGAGATGACAACGTAATGTAACCCGACTTCAGCCGCAACGCCCGCAAGACTTCCCGATGTTCGATAGATGGAAGATGGGGAGATAGGTAGATTAGGTTGAGTAGAAGAGATTACGTTTTGATAATATTACGTAGTTTGCTCAACTCGTGTACAAAAATATGTTCCCCGATTAGTAAGTAGGCATCTAAAAATTAATATAATATTTTTGTGACCGGACCCTGTGGCTGAAAGGTTACCTACATACAGCACCCTCTTACTTAG
Source organism: Perizoma flavofasciatum (assembly GCA_958496245.1). NCBI lineage: Eukaryota > Metazoa > Arthropoda > Insecta > Lepidoptera > Geometridae > Perizoma > Perizoma flavofasciatum. Next base: position 7,989,557 of record OY292434.1, on the reverse strand, counting down.
AGGGAGGTCGCGGGGGTTCGACTTCTTTATCTTAAGATTTCACTTATAAACTAAATAATTCGTTCTAGTAGGAAACGGTACGTACCTACTCAGGAACAATGTATTTAATATTTTACTCTATGTAAATGATGCTAGGTACTGTATTTTAGTTTTGAGGAAAACCAGAGCCAACCAATGCAACCCGACTTAAGTTGGCAGCCCGAAACACCCCGGTAGGTACCTACTTGAGAGGAGTCGAGCTTGCTAACACAATACCGACCGACGTACCTACCTAGACTGGAGCACTTTCATTTGTATTCCAATATTGGTGGGAAATGGTTCTTGTCTTGATAAAGGTATGCATGTAGGTGCCTCGCAATAACATAACATAGACGTTAAGTACTTTCGTCAATATTTCGAAGATATTTCATCATTACATTTCATTGACTACTTCAATGTTTTTAAAGTAAGTAGATATTTCTAAATGAAATGTGAACCAATAAACTAACTAAGGCTGAGCAGGTAGATGGGTATCTATCTACAAAGGTAGAGACAGCAATATACTAAAAAAATATGAACAAGCATAATACTAATTATGAAATAAAAATCTTCCCAAACATTTTAGTTATGAATATTTATTTTTACACAATAAAATCTACTACTAAAAGCTACCCCAAAATCTATTTTGATTTGGCTTGCATGTTTGTTAACTTTGTGGGGTCATATTTGTATGTTTTCTGCAGAGCTCCTTTACCTGCTTTCGTAAACATCATTTCATCTATCCTCTGTCTTTCTGCCAAATCTTTAGAGATTTTTATGTTAGTCCAAGATTCCTTAGCTCCTTCCACAAAGCCTTTTTTCTTCATCGGCAAGTTGTCCGGTTGATGTTTTAATAGCTTCGGGATTTTAAAGTACTCTCTCACTGCTGGAATCTTTAAAGTGCTCACTTGCAAGAGTGAAATGAAGTTGCTTGAAGTCCAGTACACGAGGATCGCTCCAGGGAAGTTGATGGTGAAAGGAATCATTACAATGGGTATGGCACGGAGAACGTACCTCATAACATGCATGTTTTGAGCATCCAACCGTCCTCCATCAACACCAAGTTCAATCGTTGCCCACATTGTGGCACTGGTTATCAATGGGAGTATGAAGAATTGGTCAGGTACTGTCAAATCTAAGAACCACCATAAGCCTCCAGTGGAAAGACTTTCTACAGGGCAGTTGGCCATCCCTCTCAAGCCCATAAAGAAAGAAATGAACAATGGTGCTTGTGCTATCGGGACAATCATATTCTTCAAGGGATTTACCTTCTTCTCTTTCATGAACAGCATCATTTCTTGTGCATACCGAGCAGCTTCCAGCTGATTGCCTGTTTGCCTCGCTTGTGTCATTTTCAATTGGATGGCCTGAATTTCAGGCAAGTGGTTATTCATTATCGCGGTGTTTCTCTGTGATATGATTACAAGTGGGAACATAGCCAGTCGCACAACTACTGTACCAATGACTATTGCACCCCACCAAGGAACGTCAAGGGATATGTGGAGGAACTCCAGACATTGTTGTACCATGCCCACGGGGCTCCAGCCGCCGAGACCGATGCTAGCGAACGTAGGTTCTCCATTTGGGGCCAGTGCTTGAACAGCACCCGTAAGATCGACAATGGTTGATGGGTCTGGCAGCGGCGGTGGTTCTGGTATAGGGTCGATCAATATAGCTGTCTTACCCACATCGCTAGCTCCGGTGGATGCAAATCTCACAGGTGCAGCTGAACAAACATAATAAATCCTGGCTTTTCTAACCTCAAACTTTTCAGTATATAAGTTTACAACAGCACTTCGACGGCCGTGTCGGCTTAGTAGTTTGAACATTTTGCAATTTTTGTTTATATTTATCGTATTCTAATCGTAAATTTGGTCAGAAAATGAAAAATCACATCACGACACCATTCTGACAGCCATGCATGATGACAATTGACAGTAGACTGACACTGACAATATCGATAAATGAATGAATGACTGACAATGACATGGCAAACAAACAAATAAATGTCAAATTGAAATACGCACATGTGATGTTGTGGTTTCACCAACGAGGTATTTTGTATTTTCACATTTAATTGTTATAGTTACACCCATTAACATAAAATTATGTGTTAATCAATCAATACCTACGTGACGAAAATAATACTGCAACATGGCTCAGCCATCATACCCGTACAAAAGAAATAATACAGCAGTTTTCAAGAAGCCAGATTCAGTTCTCACACAAGATGCTATTTACTGGAGAAACCTAGGGGTATGTTTTCTATAGTTTTGTTTTTTAGACTGATATAACTTGAAACAAAAAATATCTGTTTCACTTGTAATGTCAACTCAATTTTTCAGTCACCAGTCCTGATAAAGGAATTTGGGGCCATTGATCATCTTGACTTCAGTCCAGTGGAACCCCATTACTTCGCTGCCACATGCTCTGCGAGAGTTCAAGTCGGTATAATCGTTCTTGGATCTTGTAACCCTAATGTAATACTGCCTTAACCTAATGTACTATTCATTTATTGCAGATATACGACCCCATTACAAAGATAGTAGCTAAAAATATAAATAAATTTGCTCAAGCAGCATACGGAGGCACATTCAGAGGAGATGGTAGATTGATAGTAGCAGGAAGCCAGGAGGGGGCAGTCAAACTCTTTGATGTTGTATCTAAGAAAGAGCTAAGAGTGTTTCATGGCCATAGTGGACCAGTGAGTAAATTTAGCCTACAATTTAGTGTGTAAATCACTCAATCAGTGTAAATCAAGGTACAGCCAACACATTTAAGTTTGCATTGTCCATTTACAGGTCCACAGAACATATTTTGCGAAGGACCAGGTTTCTGTTGTCAGTTTCTCAGATGATAAGTCTGCGGGTGTATGGGATATAGCCACTGAGAAAAAAGTTGCAAACTACATTGAGCATACTGACTATATAAGAGCTGGTGCAGCAAGTCCAATCTCCTCAAACATATTTGCATCGGGAAGCTATGACCACACTGTAAAACTCTTTGACTCGAGAACCAGCGACTCAGTCCTGACTGTGAATCATGAAAGTCCAGTTGAATCAACACTCTTTCTACCTTCTGGGGGAATATTCATCAGTGCAGGAGGCACAGAAATCAAAGTTTGGGACATTTTTCATGGAGGAAAACTCTTAGCCAACATTTCCCAGCATCATAAAACAGTAACCTCCCTCTGTCTAGCCAGCAATAATAGTCGACTTATGTCCGGATCATTAGACAGGCATGTCAAGATCTATGATATAGGCACTTTCAAAACAATGCACACTATTGACTACCCAAATGCAGTTTTGAGTATGGCTATATCAGTAAAGGATGATATCTTAGCTGTGGGCATGATTGATGGAATTATATCAATAAGAAAGAGAGAGACAACTTCCCACAAAACTGGGACAAAAAAGGGTTTCTATAAGTTTGCTCCTGATAATCTTATCAATCTCAAGCAAAGACATTCAAAGCAAGTAGACACATTGGTCCATATAAACAACAAAAAAAAGGACTTACCACCACATGAAAATTTCCTTCGGAAAATGGAGTTCACTAAAGCTTTGTCATGTGTCCTGAAGCCTTATACATTAAAGCACCACCCACAAACAGCTGCGGCATTGATGCAAGAAATGCTCAGAAGGAAAGTCCTGCATGTAGCTATGGAGGACTTGTCCGAAAGTGAAATAGTTTACTTGATGACATTCTTCAGAAAGTACATGGGAGATGCCAGGTTCACCAGACTTATTATTGATGCAGCCAATGTTTTCTTAGATGTGTATGAGCAAGATATTGATTCATTCAATCGTTATGTTGTAAGGATGCACAGTAAATTGCTAAGAATGATTCAGAAAGAAATACGAGCTTGTAAAGAAATCAGTGAATTGGAAGGAGCACTTAGCATGTTACTGGCTAGCACTCAAGTAAGCATAGATTCAGATAATGCAGGTGCTGATATTGTATCATATAGTGAAATGATTCCATCATCAACTGCTCAAAAAGATATGATTATAGATGTATGATGATGAAAATAAATCTATTATATTTAATATGATTGGTATGATTTCATTATGCTAAGCCCCAATAGGCTTGGAACCTGCCTACATCTATGTAAAGTGTGTGCATATACCAAAATAATTTTGAACATGCTTCTGACTACCCCCTTACTTGGTATACTCATGGAACTGTGTAATGAGTATTGATCTGAGAATACAGTTTATTTTGCAAAAACATTAAGTAAACTTTATTCTGTTTCATAATCACTTGCTAAATCTAGCCCTGTCCTTTATAATTCTAAACAAAGGATAAAGGCTGTAAATTTTTAGCATGCTGCTAAATGAGTGAATATGAAACAGAGGGTTAATCTATAAATGGTAATAAAAATATGTTATAAGCTGCAATAAAAGGTCATACACTCACTCAGCATAATACCAGTAAGCCAGTACCAGTACCTACTAAGCTGAGAAAAGAAAATAGTGTGCATGTGGAAGGCGAAAATCATAAAAACCAACAGTTTTAAAATAGTATTTTTTTTATTTCCCATATACCTACGTACCTACTTATAAATAATCATTACCACAGAATAGTTAGGCCTTATATGTGTTACGGTCGTTAGTTCCTTCAATGGCCGCGGGCTTGTTTCGTGAAACGGAACTTATGCATATAATTTCCAAAGACTACTCTTAGCAGAAAATCTTATCGCCATAGAGAAAATAGCCAATACTACTGTCCCGTGAGTTACCGATGAGTTCCTTGTTTTCAATGCGTTGCAACAAGCAAACTTGCTAATTCCCGGTAATTGTACCGCATGAAGTTCATCAGAATTAGTTGTGGCAAAAAATAAAAAATATTTTTTATCTATGGTTAATTTTTTATTATGTTGCCAACATAGTGACTTTATAACTAGAACTAACTTCTTTTCGGAAAATAAATAAAAGAATAAGTAAATAAAAAATATTAGAATAAAATTTTGTATTTATAATATTAGTTACAAACATTTGTCCGCCGTGGGAACAAATGTTTTTAACTAATATTTGTCTCGGGTCTGGGTGTTTTCTATGAACAATATGCATGTATTTTAAGAAAAAAGTATATCAGTCATGTAGTTCCCATAACAAAGCTCTGCTTACTTTTTGTGGCTAAATGATGCTGTGTGAAAATGTCCAGCATTATTTATTAATATTTATTAAAAATGTTTTGGTTACAACTTACATGTTGAACAAACAGTTACGTTAACCTGACGGGCATAATGATTATTATCTGTATTGGTAGGTAATATAATATTATTACGTTAGTAATAAATATTATTTATTGTTTGTTTATTAATAAATATTATTTATTACTTACGTATAAACAATAATTAAATCATTATTTAAACTAGTTTTAGCTTTATTTTCTTAATATATTAAAAATGTTTTGGTTACAACTTACATGTTGAACAAACAGTTATGTTAACCTGACGGGCATAATTATTATTATCTGTATTGGTAGGTAATATAATATTATTACGTAAGTAATAAATATTATTTATTGTTTGTTTATTAATAAATATTATTTATTACTTACGTATAAACAATAATTAAATCATTATTTAAACTAGTTTTAGCTTCAAATTATTTTCTTAATATAGTTGTAATAAATCATTTTCCGCCCTTGTAACAAATGTCTTTTGTAAAATGTCTTAGCCACCCACGCACTCAATGTGTTGTTACGAGTCCTAGCTTATTCTAGGTACTTTATCAGGTTGCAACAATATACAAATCTCAATTAATCATTTAGAGCATTGGAATAATAACATAAGTTTCATACCTGAAGTCGCCTAGCATGGGGACTCTATTTGTTTATTAGTTTACTATTCAACTTCATTCAAATGATTCATCACAAATCCACCTCCTGTAAAATTTGAAATGATCTTGCCAATAGCAGTAGATGAAGTATATTACGTCATTTTTATTTGTGGGTTTGTATAAAGGAAGATAAAAAAAATAATAAAGAAAAATTATAAATAATAATAATTTATAAATAAATAATGCTGGACATTTACACAGCATCATCTAACTCCAAACTAAGCAGAGCTTGTGTTATTGGAACTACATTACTGATATACTACTTAGATACATTTTTTGTAAATACATACATACTCTAAATAGAAAACACCCAGACCCGATACCGATATTCTTTATTTATTTAAGGCGATTATATTAAAATGTATGTGTAAATGTGTAACAAGTGGAGCGGACCCATCTTACTTACCAAGACCAGTTGGCAGCACCATCAGTCTTTTTCTCTCTCTCTGTCGTGAGGTGTCGTAATACGAAGTGGTTGGTTATTAACTCTATGGAAAATGAAATGAATGAATGGCAATTACAAAGTTGTATTTGATTTAATTTTATTCTAATAAATCTTGTGTTTCTTTTCATGCGATTTAGTGATAAGAAAGCATAACGTGCAATAAAAGGACATAAAATGATCGAATTACGGCCCAAGTACTCGGTATACAAACTACATCAATGAACCTGTAAGTTGACTTCAAGGGTTTCGTGTTATGTTATTAGAATTTTTCTACGATTTCTTTACTTTCCAGTGCTGTATTTGATCCTATAACTTATACCAACCACATTCAAATTATTTCACCTTTCACTATTAAAGGTAAAATCTTGTAAGACAAAAAGTCAGGTTAGAATGTTTTGTAAAAACAGATGATATCAATTTGTTGAATTATACTCTTCTAGATATATCAATGAGTAAGTAATAGTTGTAAAAATGGACGAGAGGAGAGTTGCTGATTATTTTGTGGTTGCTGGGTTGCCGGAGACACCTGAACTGCTTGATGATTCTGATTCTGGACACCTAAAGGGATATAGCACAAAGGCACCTATCACAGATATTGGTAAGTTTTCTAGTTATAGAATTTCTAAGTTATAAAAACATGATATGTTTCATGGAATGTCAGGTGACTGATTTATTTACTAAACTAGGCTTCAAAGTAAAATCTTCACAAGTGAGAAACAGATCAGTGGAGTAAAATACCTTACTTTGTAACTTAAACATTTGCTTTAACCTAAATACACACCATCTTATTCTAATTCTAAGTTGAGGAACAAGATCTGCACTGACATCCTGCATCACATTGGGTGTATTGTGGATTGTGGATTGCCCCCTTTTAACCTGACCCCAATCGGGTTGACTTCGTTCAAATAGTAGAGAAGGATTTTGGGTTGATGACAGCAATGTTCCAGCATTCCTGACCCTGAGGGTCAATGAAAGTTGTGGATGAAGGATTGTATGATTCAATGAGCTCTTGCAGTCACATCTTTACCTTGACCTGACTTTGTTGTGGTGCAGTGTATTACCACATGCTCCACTGTCTCTTTATCTTAAAGGCAATTATAACAATATCCACTGTCTATGGATAATACATATCATTTAAAACATAAAGAACCTTGTAAAGAATTTAAAAAAGTTGTTTAAGCTAAACATTATTTTCTGTTGAATTTGAAATGTCAAATATCAGAAAGAGGCAAAACAGTGTAAAGTTAAACCGTGTAAACACTGTTTGTGTTCATCAAATGTTTAAATCTTTATAAGGGAGAAGTTTATATCATAATTTAGGTATCAAGTCCTCTTCAATATGCTACCATTTTACGCCAAACCAAAGTGATAAAATTAACATTCCTAAAATAGGTATCCTGTCATTCAGGAAGTGATTAATTTAACATCTAAGTTAATGATTCTCTAGGTCTCCTATGTGTTTGGTCACATACCATTTTGTTTATGCAGCATAAATTATTCTAATGCTTTTTAAATGGCAGTGTATTTGCAAATAAGTTCTAACCAAACTAGTTAGATTGACTAATTATTGTCTGTTATTTATGGTGCTTGTACTAACACCTTAAAATTAAGAGTTCACCAACAGTTGAGAAACCAACAGGATATAGGATGGACAGGATGTTTACAAAGTTTGAGATTAACTAGATTTTAATTATAGGTCTCCACTTCAGATTACAAAATTTAGAATAGTAAACAGAAACAGTAAACAGTGCCTATTAGAGTGCTAGCATATATAAATGTATGTTTCTCTACTTATTGGAAACTGGCCCATACAACACTGTCCCAAGCATATTTTTCTTAAATATTAAAAAAATATGCTAATACAAAGAAAGGCATTAATTAATGAAATTACACATTATCCTCTTAATATGTGAGTTATTGGCAATTCTATGAAAAATCGGAACAGTTGACTATTATAATCATCTAGGGGACTGTTTATATGAAAGAAAAACATAATTTCATTGAATATAAGCATCAAAGTATTTGTTTTTATTTTTTATAACTATTACAATCTGTATTATCATACTAATATTATAAACATGGAATTTTATTTACTGTGTGAGGCACAGCATGTTAGAGAGCAGTGTGGAGTGGATGAAGATGTAGTAACGAGAGTTGAGAAAGGTATGTTGAAATGGTTTGAGCATGAAGGGCAAGAAAAGATAGATGAAAGATTTCTTTCGTTCTCTGATCATATTGGAGATGAGAAAGGCCAAGTCAAGAGTAAACTAAATTTATACTAAACATAACTAAATATGCATTTGAGCATAAAATGACATTGGTATGTTTAGTATTATAATATTTATGTTGGTAATTAGAATAAGGAAGAAAACATAGTGAGGAAACTGGCTTGCTCTTAAATCAAAAATTCAAAATCATAACATTTTCATGAAAAGAGCCTGCGCAGAGTAAACTAAGCAAATTCTTTCGCCACACTGGTTATTTTACCACTTTTACTAATATATAATACATTTTTATACTATAAAGCCATATTTGTGAAGTTTAATAATTTAATGAGTAGGTAGGTATATATCCTTATTTTTTGCCTTATTTTCATTTAAAACCCCTATTTTTTTAAAATACCTACCAACGTTTCTTTGTCTAGTAGATTACTGTATACCTTCCAATTATGTTAGTAAATATATTACATTTACATATTGTGGGCAGATATATAATAAATTTCATAACTTCACTTCTGTTTTATGCAGTATGATACGGGTTTTAGATTGAATTCCTAGAAGCCAATTGAGTAATGATTCTTACAACCAATGTGGTTGGGAATCAGATTACAAGTAATCAATATCGGATGATGTCTTAAATATCCCCTGCCTTCTTACTTAATAATTATGTTTGATTCTCAGTAATAATTAGTAATAGTCAGTTGGACGACCTCTGTGGCGCAGTGGGCGAAGATCCGCCCGAGACGCAGAATTGCGGGTTCAATTCCCGCTTCGGGACATATGTTTGTATAATTTGCAAATATTTGTCTCTGGTCTGGGTGTTTTCTATGTATAATATGTATGTATTTACAAAAAAGTATATAAGTAGTATATCAGTCATGTAGTTCCAATAATACAAGCTCTGCTTAGTTTGGGGCTAGATGATGCTGTGTGCAAAATGTCCAGCATTATTTATTTATTTATTTATTTATAATAATAAAGATTGAAGACAGCATACATTGCCTTGTTTCATTAAAATTATTATACCTTATTACTGAATAAGTTCTAGTGGTCGATTTAACCGAAAACTAGGATCCAAAAACTACTATTTATTTATAAGGACTGAAGTTGACAAAAAGCTGTTGTGGTCGGTTATTAACACTTGGATGATTGACTGTTCTTTGCATTATCTATCGATCAAGCTAAGACTGGGTTTAATGCCTCATTATGTAAATAGGAATAGAAAAATATTATTATCAAAGAGTCTTTTATACCGTGGTTACTCGTATCAAGCCTGTGAAAGGTGCAACTAGTCTAGAGATATCGCGTCCGGATTATTGAGCGGAACTGGTTTAATCTACGCTATCCGTTAGGTCTCCCTTTAAGGCTTCGAGAATTACTTATGTTGGCCAGATGCCATAATACATAGTATCTATGATACTACTCTTGAACATGACATTAAGACCGCCCATCGAGACATTCTTCGGGGGAGGCCTATTTCAAGCTGTGTACCTTTCTGAGATGAGGACTCTAACGACTACTATATGCTCATAGATCCTCGAAACTATGGCCCTGTCGTCGCAAATTGACGCTTGGTTTGGCTACTTCCATAACTTTCAGCTCTTGCCGACCGACGTCACTAAAGAATATAATAGAAAGTGGTTTATTTGACACATAGCACAAAGCACAGAAAGAACAAATAAAAAAAATACTTCATAGATAGATAAATAATTATTTATAAGATAGATAGATAGGTAACAGTAAGATTACTAGAGTGACAACGGTTTCTGCCTATTTTACTGCAGCGCAGCTTGAGATACAATAGGCCTCATGCCAAACTAGCGGTTGCCTACGAATTTCTTCGGGGAACTTAATTTCACAAGGAAACGTATTTAAACACACCTACAAAGCTAATCTTTAAAATACTTGTTTGATCGTCCAAAAGAAGAATCCCGAGCTGAGTTTCATAACCTATGTATCATCCATCAGTTAATAATGAATGGAGCTTAGGGAATAGTTAGTAAATATTCAACCAACGATATGTAAATACAGACAGGTGTCCTTCCTGAGTACAGGCTACAAGATTGCATAACGGAAAATACTGGTTGTGCAGATGCCAAAACAAATCAACTGACGCGCACTTTGATGGCATCTTGTTCTGCATGTAGCAATCTTATTGAGTATCTTCTCTTCTTTCGTGTTTTTCACCTTAAACTATGATATGTAAGCACACAGGTTCCCCTTCTCCGAATTCCTTACCACGATTCTCTAGTTCGACAAAGGGCTGGTCATTTGACCTCTATTACTCACAACCAAACCAATTGATAACATATTCATCGAACTTACGAGGTCATTGTCAATTGAGTATCTCAGACATTCTTAAATCATTGAAGTTATATCGCAACGTTAGCCATTCATATGGTTGTAATTTTCACCTACTATAAAGTCATAGATTGTCCGATCAGCTTGTACGCATCCATAAGCTTGCCAGGCAACGCTAACATTGTTTGAGTGATGTCACAAGGCACGCATTCTTCGATTATGAATAGCTAATTAGTCTAGTCTAGCGGTCAGAGCGCAATGTTTTTTAAATCGCAGACGTTGTCCGTAGTAAATAAAATACGTATCCTTATGTGGAAAGATGTTCTTACTTGTCTGTTTGCTGGTTTTCCGCAGCTCAAAGGTACGGTAGAAAGCCAATAGAATCCTTAATTCTTTGTTATCCACTCGCTTAATTAGATTCGATTGAGGAACGATTAGGCACTATAGTATTACATAGGTAAAACAAGCTGCTTTTTCAATACAATGGAAAAATAGATTACGTTTTTTTAGTGTGTGTTGAATTAAGTATCCTCCTATTCCAATATTTTATCATGTCATCCAAACGTTATATGTATTACCTATTTATGGATTCATAAGATGTTCTTACTAACAGATTCCAACATTCACTGTCTTGCTTGCTTAGGTTATTAAAAAAACAAAGTTTTTTAGGGAAACTTGGTAAACTTGCGCTCAACGTACGGATCCTAAATGAATTATTGAGTACCTTCATACTAACTTAATCCACTGAAATGTATGCTGCCCTTCCTGAACTGTTTATGACCCTGTATGGCATGGCATTGATTGAGTCGACTCCTCAGCCTTGTGTGTCCAATCCGACGCCTTAACTAGGTCACACCCACAGTTTGTCTCATCGTTGCCCCCATTTATACGGCCAACTCCTATCGGTTTTTTAAATGCCCCTAACTATCTACCACTTCTTTAGTAATAAACAAGTAATTGATTTCAATTGAAGCAAAAAAAATGCTTCGTTCTATCGTAGGTATACAATTTTCTGCATAGTTATGGCCTGATGGCAGATGAGTGTAGACATTATTTTTTTATCTGACTAGCAATCACTAATAATTCTGGTATTTTATGCTGTTGTTTTCCCGAAAATGTAAATGATGATATTTTGTACAACTTTGAAATTAAAAAGTTCTAAGTACATTTGTAGATCGTGATAATTGTTATTGTAAGTTCTCTTAAATTGAAAAATAACCGATAAAAAATACTAAAATAGTCTGAGAATTGTCTTATAAAAAGTCTTGAACTCAACTTCAAGGTGATATTCTTAATAATACAATGGCACCAGTTTTTTTATCAGAAGGTTAACTTTGTTACTAGAAATGGTAAAAACTACTTTTAATCTTCGTAAAAAGGATCGCAACAATCTGTTTTACTTCCTTGATTCAGAAAATATCCTACTTTTAGGGAATAGATTATTGCAACCCGTCACATGCCAGGTACATTTCCGCGGACGTACTTAAGTTAGGTATGTATGAGAGACCTTGATCCTTGTGTGTATAGTGACACCGATTATTCTAGTTTACGTATGCAGGGAAACCACGTCATTAAACTTACATTTTGTACACTTATATTTATGTTTTGTTTGATAAAAAAACAACTTTCCCCTGTTGTACATCCTCAGATCCTAGGTCCTCTGTAAAAACCTGCGTGTCTATTTTAGGGTAGTCAGACCGAACATTATTTTTTCCACATGCCCACGTTTTGCACAGTAGGGTTTATAGCATTCCAGTTAGATTTTTCCATTGCGATATTTCAATATTTTGGTTCTAAGGAATGACAGTTTCACCGTTTTGAGCAGTTGCTTTAATCCAGAGCTACAATAAAAACAATACTATTATAATAAGAAAGTAACCGGTCAAATTCTGTACATTGAAAATATTTTGAAAAAAATTTTGGAGGGCACTCTGTAATCTATACTGAAACCAAAAATGTATTTTTTTTTTCATTTTTGTCTGTCTGTCTGTTAGAATCTGGGCCGCGCATAGCGCCGAAACTACTGAACGAATTCAAATGAAACTTGGCATGATTTGAGTTCATACTACGGGGTAGGACATAGGATTCTTTTTATCCCGAAATTCAGCAGGGTTCCCTTGGGAGAGGGGATCAAATTCAAAATTTGTACTTAGTTGTAATTCATTAACGCGTTCGATTTCATTCATTCTTTTTTGTTAGAAAGGAAGTACTTTAAAGATTGAAAGCAATCGCGAACGAAGTCGCGGGTACAGCTAGTAGTTAAAAAAGCTGAACACTAAACAGTAAGTGTCGTGAGTCTGCTGTTCTACAGCAAATAATGCGTTTCTATTTCTGTCTCAAAACGGACGGGCAGATTTTCTGGTTAAAGTAAAGATTGCTATGTTTATTGCATAAAAACTAAAATGTGAATATTGCAAAAGCGATAAAGAAATACTGATAAGACAGTGACACAGTAAATTTTCATAGATATACCCAGTACTTGGCAAGGGATTGTGTTTACTATACAATGACATTCCAGACGCAGTTTCTTATTTACAATGCAATGTGCTTCATCCACAGTATATCCACAGTGAACGTCTAAAATGAGTCTCAGTTTGAAGTCTGTTATTGATTTTGTTGGAATATGCTACTTTCAAAACCTTTTGGTTAGTTCATGAAACTTCACTAATATCCGAGATACACGAGCCTAGTTTTTTAAAGCTAGGATAGCAAGCTAGAACCTCGGTATATTATCCTGGCTTGCTGTCCTGGCTTGGCACATGCTAGTGCTGTTTACAATATTTCCAGATAATTTTAAGCCAGTAGCATGAACGTAACAACACGTCCGTGAAGTAAAATTAACTGCATTCGTAAAAAACATTCGAATACTAGCTTCGCTGGCCACATGAAGATAGTGCACAAGCTAAGATAGTAAAATCAGTGGTGGGGGGTGCTACTGGTTCAAAAACTCCATCCCATCCTATTAAACTATCCTATCTTGAGACGTTAGCTTACTAGCTTTCTCACTAGCTAACTAGCCTAAAAATGAAGCTTGTTCTGTATACACGAAGCCAGAGTTACTAGCTTGCTAACTTACTAACAGTATCTTACTGTCCTGCCTTGAAAACTAGCCTTGTGTATCTCGGGCATTCGTTTTTTTTAACTTCATTGACACAGGTATCTCGTAAGTACTTACCCACTTTACGAGATCCTTTGTCAGTTTTGGAATAAGCTTCTAAGGATTTTCCGTTTAACTACAACACGATTGGCAAAACAAGTATAAGTGAGGAGTCCTTGAGGAATGCCCTGCCTCAACAATTTCCCTGGTGTTTCAGAAGTCAATTAGGAGACGGTAACCGCTTATACCAGCAGGGGCTGTTAGTTCCGAACAATATGAAAAAACTAAATTCTTTGTACGCAGCCATAGTATTCCCGGGCCTGGGAGAAACGGTGCCGACAGACTATGAACTCCTCGAGCTGACCCCTACTGGCCTACCTGCGGACTTGAACCATGGATCGATGAGATCACCGGAATGCTTCCTATGTATACGTAGAGGAAAGGATCGACCACCACTCGTTGACATAGGTAAGACTTTTAAAATCTTTGTACATGTGTTTACTTATAACGGAAATGTTGTTTGTTACGTTTTGTACAGCTTATTATAAAAACATAACTTTTCAAAAGTTGTTCCATTTACGATGTTTGCAAGGTTATTTAATTAATTTCGTATTTTTCTTTTAGTTTAAAAAATAAATCTTGTCATCCAGTTTTATGCATAATCTCAAAAAGGTGTAGTAAACAATGAATAATTTTGTATTCATCAAACACTCGTATATATGTGAAATACGAAAACGAGTACATATAAATAAGTATCAAACTATATACATCATAAGCACCAGTTATCAGTCACATAAATATTACGCTCTAAATTCATAAGAATATTCGTCAAACCAGTCATTGATAGAATATGCAGGCCAGACAAATATAAGATTACGAATACGATAAACTCTACCTCGTGTGTTCATAAGTCTTGAGACACAGTAAAACTAAAATATTTTTGGAGCTAAGTTGAGTATTTATTTATTGGATATTAAAATTAAAACTACTGACATCTAGATCTGTATTTAAAAATAAATCATTCAAAATGGCCGCCTTTGCATTCAATGCAGGCCTTCAAACGCGTGCGCCATTCATCTATGGCGGCACGAATCTTTTCAATGGGAATCCGTTTCGATTCTTTAATAAGGGCTCGCTTGAGAGAATCCAGGGGGTCTACTCCGTAAAACGATATCGACATTATCGTTACGATACGACAGTGCTCCGAATTATTCGGCCGTACCCTACTCTCAAAAATGTTCGCAATCTTTGTCGTCTGTCGAAAGCATAGACAATATGTATCGAATCTTCGGAACGAATGATAGGAAAATCTAAAGGCTTGGATAATAGACATTAAGCCTAAATCTTTTTGCTTGACTGTTTATGTCACTTTTTAGGCAAAATGATAACAATTATCTATGAAAGTAAATGAAGTGACAACGTCAAATGTCAAATCAACAAACCCGCCTGTGATTTGAAAGCTTTACAAGTAAAATTCTTGTGACAACTAGCCACAGAAGCCATAAGTAAGAAGAATTTAAGAATTTTGAAGTTGAAGCAAAAATTCGTCGGGGTGAATATTCAAATTTGTTTATTAAAAAGATACTAGTACACACAGCATTAAAGTTTAAAGCACTATTTTAACAACAATTTTGTTTATTAATTTAAACAAATCATGAATTTAAAAAAAAAATACAAGTTTACCTTCAAACAAACTTTTACTATGTTTATAATTCCCGATGAAATTATAGTCTGGAATTTTGTTCAAATCCAACTGGTCCCTCGTCACTTTAAAATGTTGTTTTTGTAAAGCCTTTTCCTTGTGGATGGCTTCCATGGCAAGCATAAATCTCGCCATTATTCCAAAACAAGAGGCAAATCAAGAGTCCGTAGTGCAGCAGGGCTCGAAGGTATAAAAGATTCGGAGTCCGGTAAACGAAATGGAGATGATTTTATCAGAAAACACAACAATATAACCCGAAACGATAATGTCAAATTCAAATTATCGTATCGTTTTTAGTGATGCCGGAGTAGGGTTACGACATCGATTGTCAAAAGTAATGTCGGTCGTTTCTTCGTTCAAATGATAGTCGAAACGATGTAACGTAGAGTAGGTTTAGCACGATAATTGAAGCGATATATCGTTTATCGGTTTGTAGAGTAGACCCCCAAGTTTGGGTGAGACTTTCTGCATGCCCTCAGCTCCAATTCCGTCCATAAAGAATAATCCAAAGGATTCAAGTCAGGGCTTGACGAGGGCCAATCTTCGCTCCGAATGAAGCCTGGCAAATTGGCCTCCAGCCAACGTTGGGTAGTCTTAGCTTTATGGGAGGGAGCAGAGTCCTGTTGGAAAACCCAGTATTTTCCAGCGAATAGCGTATCATTTAATGGTTTAACCACCGCTTCCAATATGTCGGTTTGGTAATTTTGTGCCTTCACCTTGACGCCTTGCTGGCAAAAATGAAGCGAAGTGACCCCCTCGTAGGAAACACCCCACCAAACCATCACACTTGCTGGATGATGAGTGCGCTGGACATTGCGTACAGATGGCTGGACGTCCTTTGAACTTCTGGCGTAAACCTTATTGTTCTGCCGGTTAAACTTTTCTTCCACCGTGAAGATCTTTTCATCGGTAAACAGGATATTTTTTGGATCGTGTCTCTTCAATAGGTTCCGACATCGTTCCAGTCGCAATTTACGAAGACGCTCGTTTAAATAATGCACTTTCCTTCGACTGTAGGCCTTTAGTTTAAGATCATATTTAAGTATCCTGTTCACCGATATTCGCGAAATGTTGGTCTGCAGAGCTAATTTCTTTTGAGTCCGGCAAGGGTTGCGACGAATTCGCTCTCTGATTACTTTGATGTTGGCGGGCGTCCTTACAGATCGCGGGCGGCCACATCTTCCACGGTCTTCTAAAGAGCCGGTCTCCTTGTACCTCTTTATGGTATAATACACAAAGTTCCGACTACATCCCAAACTTTGGATTTCACTAAAAACTTGCATTGGTTTTTTTCCTGCTTGAAACAGTGAAATTACAGTCGCACGCAAATCTTTTGTTGGCGCCATTTTCACGGAGAATGAAACAAAGATTCAAATGTATATATTTTCTGATTTAAAACATTCGAAATTTAAAATTTTAAAAGTTAAAAAAAGGTTGCATGAATTACTTTCTTTTTAAATTAATTAAATAAGTTCGTCTCAAAACTTATGAACACACGAGGTATATAGAAACTGTAGTGAAGGTATCATAGGGCGTGTGCTTTTTTATCGCAGTCGAGCCACTTGCTTCGAATTCAAGTTTTTCAACCATTATAGCCATTTTTTAACACCATTTTTTGTAGCTTTCAAATTAAACAATTTAACTCGAAGTATTCGCCTCAAACGAGAAATCCCGTTAGGTTTCCCGGTCCATTTATTATGTATGATGGTTTGGCTTACGTTTCAAGGCAAATGCTGAGCCTTAGCAAATTTATAAATATTTGAACCGTATTATCTGCTATCCATTTTAAAACTTATCGTCATGGATCTAAGAGTAATGTGTTTATTTACATCGTTAGGATTATAGTTGCAATAAGTATGTTACCTTATTATGTCATGAGGAGGCCTCGCAAAGAGTTCCTACTAATTGTAGTTCTTTTTTGTTGCTAAGAATTTTCGTAATAGCTGAACCGATTGGAATGAAATTTGGAACAAGTATAGTGTGTGACATAGTTTGTGTGTCATAGATAAGTGATAACACATAAAATACTTTCTATTAAGGTACGAGAAGGGGGCGAAGTCTTAGACAGAGGCTAGTATTACATAAATAAATTATTCAAAATGTTACATTAAATTTACGTCTTTATATTATTTTTATTCATGTTATGTGGAGCCCTATTTATTATGTAACTGGATAAGTAGAACTCGAAGACCTTCACGATGTATCGATTAATACTGCCTATGTCAGTCAGAACATGATCAAATCGTAAATTAATAAGAAGGGTGCATGCTTTGTTGAGATTTATCATATATCTATCTACTAATTATATCTGTATTAATTCGACGTGTTTGCATAGTTTATGTGTATGGGTTAACCAATCGGAAAAAATAAGTGCGCATTAACAAATGCTTAAAACTGAAAGAAAATATTGTGAGGAACCCGGCCATAGAACCATCAGTTAGTGTTCCAATAAACGTCGATGGACTTGTAACCGTCACTTGGAATGTTAACTTGTAAAACGCGAGCATGTGTCAAATGTAATGTTTAGACGTGCCTCTGACCTACCCCCTACTTGGTATCTTCAAAGATCTACTCACTGATCAGGTAGGTATCTGAGAATGTCATGGATTATACAGTCGTGATCATGTTTAATTTGTTGCTTTCTTCTCATCCCATCCCGGACGAGCTCTTTCTATCAGCTCTTTCATTCTCTTTCTTTCAGTCATGTAGTGCCCATAACACAAGCTCTGCTTACTTTGGGGCTAGATGATGCTGTGTGAGAACGTCCAGCATTATAAATTTTATTATTTCACATCTTCTTTTCTTGTTTGCCTGCAGGTGTCATGTATGACGGCAAAGAGCGCCTCATGGCGGACGCTGAAGTGGTTCTCGTCTCAACGGGAGGTCGTGTTGCGAACGTCAATAACTCTACAGCGAAAACGTTCATAACATACAGAAGGGCGCACTCGGGCGCGCCTTGCAACGCCTTGGTCGTCGTAGATGTGTGCGTGATTGTAGCGAGCAAGGGCGAAGTGCCGCCTCATGCTTTCTGTATGATCTCCAAGAATTTGAATAAAGGTGAGATTCTGCAGCATCGTCAACAGCTTACAGAAGCCCACTGTTCAGCATATGCCTCCTCCAAAGAGTGCTTGACGACTTTTTTGGGCTACCACCATCCCCCGACTTCGCGTAAACTTTAAGATGCAATCGGTCCATCATCAACAGTCTATAGGAGCCCACTGCTGGACATAATGTTTCCCGAAACTTGCTCTACCTCAATCCACCGACAATCCTTAGATCCCAACGGATATTTTAAATAGATAAATAAAACACCAACCAGACACATGCTTAGTCGTTTAGCAACGACATATGAAATCTCACGAACTTCAAGTACCGTGGTTCTACAACACCCAGACAACATATCTGTAGAAAATGCGGACATTTGTCCCGCAGCGGGAATCGAACCCGCACCTTTTGTGCCACAGCCTAGCACGAGAGCTAGCACGGCTCTGAGAAGCACGAGAGGGCTGTTCTAAATGTAACTACGGGTCACCCATCCAAATAGTGACCTGGCGAAACTTTGCTTACGCTATCTGATTTGTGAACACCTTTATACGTGCAGCTTTTTTTATGCATACACCTTTGTGTACAGAGGCTTTATTTATAATGGTTTCTCTGAGATAAGGGTTTTATAGTTTGCTCATCGTTTCATGTTAAAGATGAAACGATATTTCCTATAAATACCTTTTGGGTAACCTGAGTGCCCTTTCGCCTTGATAAATTCATACCGGATACCCATTTATTGTACTGATTTACAGATACAAATAAAATTACGTGTTTGTATTAAATTAATCGCAGGACTAATGGGCAGTGATGTTTTCCTTTGCTACAAGAAGTCAATGAACCGTCCACCTCTCATCTCTTACAAACCTGAAGTTTTATTCAGGTAAGTTTGTGATATAAAATTTAAGTTATTACTCATTTATTGATTTTTTATTATGGACTTAAATTGTCAAAATCCGGTGATCAATTGAACTTTGTGACTGTTATGTATTTTTTTAAGTTGGTAGATAATTAGGTATAGCTCGCTTGGTACCCGGATGAAAAAGGATCACGACCAATATGTTTTCAAAATTTTACCCAAATAAGGTTTTTTTTATGCTACTAAAAGCATACGATTCACCGCAACTGTTGGTAAGCGGAAATACCAGTGTTAGGCTCCACGCCGTTGCCTGCCTGAGATATCAAGATGAAAGATCTCATTTGCCTGTAATTTCACCGGTAACCATACCCTTCAAACCGAAACACAGGAATGGGAGTATTACTGCTTTGCGGTAGAAATAGGCTTGGTGGTAGCACTTCTATTTTTACTGTGTTAACATCATAATTTGTAATCATGAATGTGGTGAAGGAAACCTTATTTGATTGTAAAATAACGAGGTTTCAAATCAAAAGTTCACTGAACAAAGATATTGCGTTGAGTAGCCATCCACAATTTAAATTATGAACGAAGCTTGGAAGCTGAAATATTTAAAGAGTTATTTCCAAATGAGGAGGTCGACCTTTGAGAGCGCTAATTGGAGTTACCACGCTATGAATCATACGCTCATAGGGTAATTAGCGTTTCCTACAGTAAACTTACCGTTAGGTATGCGTTTAGACGCCTTTGTTTTGGGTAATTTGGGTGCATTTCACAATGAGGGCACTAACGAAAAAACTTGCAACACCAGCTCGTCTGTCGAAAAAGCTCAAGTAATTATTGAGGCACATCTGAATAATAGTTTTTCGATAGAAACCTTTTAAGTGTCAAACAAACATACGGCCCGCCTGTTGGTAAGCGGTTACCGTAATCTTTGGACGTTTGCAAAACCAAAGAAAGAAAGAAAAACATTTATTTAGCACATCAAAAAAAAAAACATTAAATTTTGGATGTTAGGATGGTATCACTCGCGCGATGCCGATCCTGAGATATAACAGGTGAAAAGTCTCATGTGCTTACCGGGACCTTTACCCTGGCACTAGGCATAAACTTCTCTGTCAAAAGTGCAGACGGAGTTATTGGTGTAGTGGGTGACAGCACTTGTGGTAGAGTCCGTTTTCTTGCGATTAGAAGGTTGTGAGCAAACCGGCTTGACTTTTAAACGAAAAATGTCAAAGACAGTTGTTTGGTTATTTATCTTTGCCTGAGCTTAATGCAGGCGGGCATAGATTATACCTATTCTTAGGTTAATGACTAATGTTATATTGCATAACTATGTAGCGGCACATTGCGGTTTTACGGTAAAACTGTGATGGAATTCTTTGCATATTTTGCAGTGCGAGGTCATTTCATTTTTATAACGAACTCCAAATCTGGCTTAAAAATGAATATTATTTGTTAATTTCAATTTATTTCAGATTAAAATCCATACATATGTACCTAAAGTACATGACCCAAAGAATAATCAATAAAAACACAGTGTACATTTTATGATGCGAAAAAGAAAGAATCTTAAATTTGCATAGCCTAAGCTAAAATATATATGTATTTATTTATATAGTACAGACCTAATGCATTATCGACGTGTAAAATTTTTTTTTTAACCAATAAGATCTTGATCTTGACTTTCAGGTATCCTACGATAGATCGTCGCAGTTTACCCTACCCGTCGTCCGTACCATTATTCTGCCTGCCCATGGGAGCGACTCTAGAACTTTGGCCTAACAACGCAGCGACGCCTAAGCCCGTCTTTTCTACATTTGTACTAACCGTTTCTGATGCTACGGATAAGGTACTTTATTTTATTAAACAAACACGCTCACGACTGTATTCTCCATAATGGACGACATTCTTTATTATATAAATAAAGCTGGATACATACTTTTCACACAGCATCGTCTAGCCCCAAACTAAGCAGAGCATGTATTATGGGAACTACAGATTGAAATACAAAATAGATTTTTTTTTGTGAAAATACAAATATTTGCAGATCATTTGTATGATCTGCAGAAAAATCTGATTGGTTCGTCTATGTTTTTTCAGGTGTACGGTTCGGCCGTTACGTTTTACGAGAGGTACCCACACACGCAACTGAATGAATATCAAATCGACCAATTGGGATGGAGAGTGGACGTCACGCAGAACACGCACTCACTTCACGCGAACAAAAGCATTTGTTTGCTTTCAAGGTGGCCCTTCAGTGACACCTTTGAAAGGTGGCTACTTTACATACTGGTAAGTACAGTTTTACTTACTACCTATATGTTGTTATGCCCTTAGACAGGGCCATCTATGTGAAAGCAATAAATGTGTAGAGTTTTACCACAAGTTTTACTCCATTGTCAAAGCACGGTGTTTCGTCTTTATTCTTAACTTGTGGAATGTTTCTATAATATATTATTTTTATGTATAACCAATTATTTAGTCATCACACGCGGGTAAAGCAGTAAATTATCTATTTTTCTTCTGACTTGATTTACAAATATTGAGATTTCGAACAAAGTTATGTTATCAAATACAATATACCCTATATTAATCCGAGATAGTTAGCTTTTTATTTAGTAGCTTAGTAATAGTTCCAGAGAATTACCCCATAAAAAATAAAACAAATAAATATACATAAACTAAGTGTTGTGAACTATTTCAGGAAATGTCATGGACTAAAGAACCTTTGAACGTTCCTATTGAAAGGTACATCACACATTTATTGGAAGAAGTACCATTTCCAGAGCCCAGTATATTATTGCAGGTAAGTCAAGCATATTCACCTAGGACGTCCAATAGACAGCTGGAGATAGGCCACCGAGTGCCACATCGAAAAATCTTGGATGGAGGTGCCATCCACCGACTAAGCGCAACATTAAAGTCATAGTAGCCATATTCATAGTCGGGGGTTGAACAGTCCCCCAAAATCCATCATTCAGCATTCGCCTTCTAAGTGCATAAAAGTTGAATTCGCACTTGAATTTTTACTTAGCGCCTGAACAGTCCCCTAGGGGAGCCCCTATTTGACTATGAATTCGGGCCTTCGATGTTATCGTCATGAAACTTTCTGAGGGAGTCCTACGTCCAGTCGTGGACTTCTACAGGCTGCTGATGATGATGAATTGCATGACGTTATCGGTCCATCTGGTAGAGAACTTTCCTACACTGCGTCAGTTGTCCGGTTCGTGGCGTTCACGAACCGGACAACTGACGCTATGTAAGAGAAGAGAACCTATCTTCCCCAGCGGTTGTCGGTTCTGCCACCGATGGCATGCCGGGAAGTCTATAGTTTAAGGTGCTCTAAGATCGTTCGTCATGGCTTTCTGGGGAAGCCTATTTCCAGCAGTGGACTTCTATAGGCTGTTCAAATGATAATTGACGACCTCCATGGCTCAGTGGGCGAAGGCCCGCCTGAGACGCAGAAGGTTGCGGGTTCGATCCCCGCCGCGCGACCAATGTTTTTATCATCTGTAAATATTTGTCCTTTGCTCTGCTTAGATAGAGGCTATATGATCATAAAAAAAATTGTGAAATTACTTGTATTCATCTGTTGTTTGAGGTTAGCTCTCCCAAACGAACCCGCACGACCGAGTAATAGTGACACGAGGCGACGACCAGCCCTTAGTCAGGAGCGGGGCCAGCTTCAGGCAGCTACTACTGAACCTCGGACCGGACAACTGTCTACTGCTGCTGGCGTTAGCTATCACCGAGCAGAAGATACTGATACATTCTCTTAGGTGAGTACATTTTATATGCTAGTATGCCGTCCTAAAACCAGCGCTGCACCGTAGGCTTACTGTGAGTTTTTGCTACAAGTAAACGTGTTCTAACGCAATCGCGTAAACGCGTAGATTATGTGGAGAAGCGTACATTTCATAATCTCTCCGATAACAGAGCCCCTAGCTCTTTGCATTCTTTATACAAACTACGCGTTTACGCGGTTGCGTCAGAACGCGTTCACTTGTTGCAAAAACTCACACTAAGTGATTCTTAGGTTTGGTGCAGCTCTGAGATAAACCCCCACACTAACTTTTTTTTTATGTCGATATAAAAAAACCGGACAAGTGCGAGTCGGCTCGCCCACCGAGGGTTCCGTACAAATTTGTAGGTTCAGGAATTGAGTCTCGCAGTTTTTATCCGAGCTTTTCCCGAAATTCAGTTTCCAAAACCACAAGCAATTACAAATGAATAGTTTTCAGATTTTTACATGTAGTATAAGACGACATTACTTGCCAAATTTCATAGTTCTAGGTCAACGTAAAGTACCCTATAAATTTTGATTCCCTTGAGAGTGTCAAAATATACGTTTTTTGCGACATAAACGGCCGTATCTTTTTTTACGTTAACTTAGAAGTTTGTTTTTTTCACAGCTTCAAGGGACTGTAGACCTGACACAGATCTGCGTACTGAGAACTTTGGGGGGGGCAAATCGGAGCAAAAGAATCGTTCCTAATTTTGTAGTGTTCAATAATTTTTCTGCACCATGTAAAAAAAAATGTATAGTAAAATACTAGCCTTTGGCCACGGCTTCGCTCGCATGGTACTCGGATAAAAAGTAGTACTGTAAAGTTTCATCAAAATCCGTTCAGTATGTTTTGCGAGAAAGAGTAACAAACATCCATCCTCAGAAACTTTCGCATTTATAATAGTAGTAGGATTATTATTATTATTAGTTTTGTCAATATTTGTGTTTCTGCACAGGCCCGACACACTAACGGCGGTTACTGAAGCGGTCTCATGTTTACTGTTTCCGTTCAAATGGCAGTGTCCTTACATACCGCTGTGCCCATTAGGTAAGTAAATAACACTAATAAAATAATACCCCTTCAAAACAATGAGATGTTTTAATCAGTGGCAGTTATTCTTTTTAAGTTTTTTTCTTACAAATTGACTTCATAGACTATCAAATTGAGCTGCCGCAGATCAAAGTGAGCGATAGTGGGCTCTCATAGTTATTTTCTCGTTTGCAGGTTTAGCAGAAGTACTTCACGCCCCTTTACCCTATCTAATAGGAGTGGACTCAAGGTTTTTCGATCTTTACGAACCCCCGCCCGACGTCACTTGTGTGGACTTAGATACGAACAATATTACAGTGAGTGCATTAGATAGTGTAGAAAGTCTTTAGCAGTTGTAAACAAAGACGAACTCTTTTATAAAGAAGCTCTACTGTTACATTTGGTTGTGTTATTGCTCAATTTTTTGTTTCCAGATTTGCGAATCACAGCGGCACATATCTTTAAAATTGCTACCGAAACGACAAGCGAGGGCGCTGAGGCAGACTTTAGATTCGCTCCACGGGAACATCAGACCATGTATGAATTATTATTTATATTCTACTAGCTTTTTTAGCAGTGAAAATCAGCAGTAATTCACAATTATTGATAGCTTCTGACACGGATTCGCCCGCATGGTACCCGAATAAAAAGTAGCCTATGTGTTAGTTAGGAGGAACAGGCAGTACATAAAAACCGACGTTTCAAAGTGATCATTGTGATTTTATTGAATAAATTAATTTTGACTTTGACTTTGAGTCTGATATATAAGCTATATTACTGTAAAGTTTCATCAAAATCCGTTCAGTAGTTTTTGCGTGAATGAACAACAAACATCCATTCACACAAACTTTCGCGCTTATAATAGTGATAGGATTAATAATGTTTGATGGGGCCATATTAAAAAGTGAGCAAAGCCGGATTCCACAATGAAAATAAAATAATAGAATCAATTGCAAAAAACTTGTCTTATAAACGGAAGTCCGAAAATTTCCAAAGACTGATTTTCTCAAATATTATTTTTTTAAGAAAGATAACTATCATTTTATTATGGTTATTATGTTTTATTCGTGTACTCAACTGAATACTTACTTTTTAGCATCACCAATACATCACACACACGAAAGCAAATACAACGGCGAGACAACAACTAGTTTAGACAGAGATTTCCAAAAGAGAAAAAAAGAGGTATGTTTTTTTATCATCTTTGTATGCCAAATATTCGTCATACATATGTATTTATGACGAATATTTGGCATTTGGCATTGGCATCAAATCCTTGGTCTCTGCCTACCCCTCCGGGAAAAAGGCGTGACTATATGTATGAATGAATGAATGAAAACTTTATTTGCTTAAATTCATAGATGTACATACATACGTATAGTCTGTTCCCCGAAGATTATATTCGTTTTAATACGAAATATTGGTATACTTGCAATTAACTATATCGGTCTTTATTCCAGTATGCATTAGAGTTGAAAATTCAAGAGGCGTTTCTTCGGTTCATGGCGATCACACTGCAAGGTTATAAGAGCTATCTCATTCCTATAACGAAAGCTCCGACGGTCGGCACTACGGATCCTCACGCGCTGTTCCATATGGATGCTTTTCTAAGATCGAGGGATAAGGTAAATGAAATTGAATGAAAATACTTTATTGTACACCTTCAACAAAATAACATAATAAACAAAACTTTATTCTAAAGAAAAAACAATGGACGGTCTTATCGCTTAGAAGCGATCTCTTCCAGACAACCTTTGACTTCGAAATAAGTGACTTTTTTCCGCGGCAAGTGTTTTAGTTACACCTATAAGTCAATAATTAATAATAATCATAATTTATTTTTGATATAACAAGATTATTGTTAGTAGAGATTTAGACTTAAATTAATTCATAAAATTGTTGATGTCACATAATTCACATTTTATAAAAAGAAATCAGTTCAAAATCAAGGAAAATCCAGTCGAACAAGGTGAACTGCAGTGAGTTCACCTTGTTCGACTGGCACCACACTATAGCTGAATAAAGGATCATAAAAAAAAATCAAGCAGAGTATGTTGCCTGATTCTTCTTGGCTTGGTCGCGCGCGAGGAATCGGCATAAATTCACTCTAACATTTTAATTTCACGTAGTTTTTAAGCTGACATTTCTATATGACCCCTGTGATTTCAATGAATAAACACCTTTTGACTTTGGTACGCTTTTATATATCTTGGAAGTAACGAATGGAGCTTTAGTAAAAAGAAAAAGATGGCAGTCAAAAATGTAGTAGCAAAGTAGCTTCACCTTGATGTACAGTCTAGTCAGATTTACTGAACTAATTCGCCCTCGAACTTTTAAATAAAATTTTCTTTAATTTCAGACACATCACCGATTCTTCAGCCTAATGATGCGAACGCAAATGTTCACGCGCTTCATTGAAGAGCGCTCGTTCGTCTGTGACGTCGACCAGGGACTATCATTCTTCGACGAATGCATAGAGAGGGTCGCACAAGGCGACGAACAGTTGTTAGGTGTCAATGCTGGTAACACTTCGGAAAGAACTGTGTTTGTGCTACCGCCAGATCCGCCTGACCCCGGTAAGTTTATAAATAGTTTATAAACACTATAGGGCTCGTTTAACAGGGGGCCGTTTATGCGTTTGCCTTCAGAGTTTGTTTTTCTTTCAATCAATCCAACAAGCCGTTTCCATTTATCTCGGAAACTTCTTGTTGGATTGTAATTTCTTAATTATTTTCAAATTATTTGTACAATAGTTTTTTTTGACACATATCATTAGAGGGCGCTGCAATAAATGAGGGAAAACATGTTGAAGGTTTTTATATTTTACAAACATTTATTGTTGAACATTTCGAGGTTCCATGCAAAACTCAAATGAGTATGCGTCGTGTTGAACCTACTTTTATCAGCAAACAATGCAAGTAAAATATGCACAAATGTGTCCTTACGAAGCTATATCGTTTTAGTAAAATGTTTCCAGGGGTTTCTCTGCATCCCTTGTAATACTTACTTCATTCATCATAGTAATTTATGAATTCTTCAAAATTAACTTATGGACTTTATGAGACACCATAGAGAATACTCTGCATTAGTTTACTTATATCATTATATTTCCCTAGTTTGTGATTCAACGCGAACAAATCCTCTTACATTTGATAGCCCAATTCATGAGGAAGGTTATAGACTATTTGACATCACGACCCTTAAGAGCTGAGAAAAGGAAGTTATAGCGCGGGCGAACCATACGACGCGGTGGGCTGGGCCGAGGGCGACCGCGGCACAGCTAGTACATACATACAATCCTTCCCCAGACGCTACGTACATTTACAAGACGTTCGAGCTAAACGTTGATCTGATCGCGGCGTGCGGCGGACGCGGCCCGTGCGGCGCGGTGCAGAGACTGCCGGCCGCGGCGCTCGCCTCCGCAGAGTCCTTGGCCGACGCAGAGCCCATGGCGAGACGAACCAAGCAGGAAATTGCCGCTGCACAAAGGTGAATTCATCAGTTTAACAATACATTTCTTTGTATGATCAATGGTTTGACTTATTTGCCTTGATAGAGTAACATGTTTTCTGTAAAAATGTCATCTATGCAGCCCTGTGAATGTCTACTATCTGTTTTACTACGGTACATCTTTACATCTTTTTTTTCAACTAATCTCAAATGCTTTCATTCTTTATTGTGGTACCATAAATATTAAAACTATTTTCCTTACAGGTTGGCGCGTAAAGCATTGGTTTCGCCTGAAGCCTGGGCGAAGTGCCTGCTCGGAGCTTGCTATTCGCTTTACTTCCTATCGCTACCTTGCCGACTGATACTGAATCGAGGCAAGGAGCACGCTACGTTGAGATCTGCGTATGAGTTACTAGAAAAAGCTACCAAACTTCGAGTACCTTGTGATGAGGTTAGCAACACTTGAAAATATTAAGCGCATCCGAAACGATAAAAGCGGTTAGATTTACGCCCAATATGTAATCGCCCTAATTCTCACTTGTTTTTATAGGTCTGCTACAGGGTAATGATGCAACTATGCGGTATCCACTCTGTGCCGGTCCTAGCTGTCCAACTGCTGTTTCTGATGAAGCGAGCTGGCTTGCAGCCTAACGCGTTGACGTATGGATACTACAATCGTTGTGTTTTGGAAGCGACTTGGCCGCAGGATATGCCAAGGTATTCATTATAATACTTAATGTTAATCTAATCATCAAACTAGTAAAATATAGTATATCTTGTCTACGGCACAAGTCTCGTACTTAGTAAATACCGCAAACCAAGCCGTACGAGTCCAAGACTTAACAACTATTATATGGAAGTATGTTCTACTTTTTCTTATTGATTATGAGTAAATGCAAATTTATTATTATCATTATAATTATATAATCCAACAAGTTAAGGGCTTAAAACGTCCGCCTCGTGTGTCATCCATCTTCCATCGTCTATTGAAACGACCCTAGTGATGTTTGGCGATAACCTATCTCAGAACCGTCCTTGAATCCATACAAAATTAAAAAAATACTAATTTTAATCCGTCTAGCAAATACAAACAAAAACAAACACACTCTTTTAGGATATATATACTCTTAGTTATAGACTCTTGGTCTCGAGTTAAAAAAAAAATCTTTAGAACAAATACAAGATTGAGTCAGTTATTATTGACCTGTCAAAAACGTTAATAAACTTTGTTTTTAAGTAGCGTTAACAAGAGATGAATGAAGATGGAGGAGTATAAACATTTAAAAGGATACTGTAGAACCCACTTTATTAATTATATAGATCTACGGCCGATCAAACATCTATCCAAGATAGGTCAGTCATCGATCGATGATTGATTCATTCTTTTATCGACTGGTATCCCTCAATAGGTCAAAGCTATCACATCAACCAATCGACGTCGATCGGTCGGTCGGTGTGGTTAATAGTCTTTATAATATAAGTCATTGGTCAGTTTAATAATTTGTGATATTTCACTAGGTCTCTATATTTCAGCGGTGCGCAACTCCTGTGGAACAAACTCCGTATAGCGGTTGTTGGAGCGGCGCTGTTCAGGAAAGCGGGCGCTCAGCGCGCCAATCGCGCGGCGGGAGCTACTTTGAACACTATTCCTGCAGGCAGTAAGAATATTTCACATGACAAACGGCCCAAATACACAAGATTTAGGTCGAGTTGGGAAAAGATAGCGCCTTGTCTAATGTATAAAGCTTACATTTCTAATCGTCCCTAAGTCGTGAATTAACTTTGAATAGCGTTTCAGTGTTCGGCAGTACGAGTCCTATGATGGATTAAACTGAACGGTACGGGTAACGAACATCAAGGTTATGTTGCCATTGTGCAACATAACCTTGGTGCCATTGTGCTAGGGTAATCAGATTACAATGGTGTTTCTAAAATATTAATAAGAATTGAAAAGAAGGAAACAATCTTGAAATTGCAATCGTCCTAAAACCTTAATAATTTTGGTTTTTATTCATACGTTTCCTATGTATGCATAAAACCATAATTATGAAAAACTGGATGATCAATTGGATAAAATTTAAACAGGCAGAAAATTACCAAATAAACCACTAGGAATTTAACAAGACCAATAGCTCATGTTTTAACTGACTGACAAGTAACACCGAAAACGTCCGCACTCTACGAGATTCCACAAACCAATGACCGTGGCCTTTAGTTACTCAAACGTCCTTCAACCATTGTCTTAAAGACTATAACTAATAGATCATATTTTAACTGACTGATAAGTAATACCGAAAACGTCCGCACTCTACGAGATTCCACAAACCAATGACCATGGCCTTTAGTCAAACGTCCAACCATTGTCTAAGAAAATAGTCATGTGAGGCTTACCTGTTGAGATTCCTCATATTGTAAAAACGGGAAATTTCAAGTACTCACGTACCGTACTATTGGTGAAGGCACCGACTAAGTTTCGACTCATACCGAGAGTCTTCATCAGGGTGAGTGATTGCGACGCTCTCCCTCCGCGTCGCGTCGTACCGTACGCGCTGCATTTCGTTGTGCGCGGATCACAGGGCGCGCGAGTGGAAGGGGCGCGAGTTCTATGCATTGTAGTAACTACTGGTGATGCTACATCGTCTTCGCTGCTGCTCAAGAGATTCCTGATTATATTAATATTAAATTTTGCAGGTGGTGGAACTTTGCCGCGTGTTAGATCAGCCGCGGCAGTTGTAGAGAGCGGTGAGTTGGCGAGCTTAGCCGGCATGGCGGCGTGCGAGCCAGCGAACAGCAGAACTAGCCTAGACTCAGGTACCAACCAAACGAAGACAGAATTTAAACTATCGTGGTTAGGTATCTTTTTAAGAATCTTACTAATATTGAAAGTTTGTGAGGATGAATGTTTGTTACTCTTTCACGCAAAAACACCTGAACGGATTTTAATGAAACTTTACAGTAATATAGCTTATACATCAGAATAACACATAGGCTAGTTTTAATCCGGGTACAACGCGGGCGAAGCCGTGAGCAAAAGCTAGTGTATTATGTATGTACTTTACTATTTTGCTGCTGACGTTTCGTTAACTGTTTAGAGGTCCGACCGCGACTATCATAAGCACTAAAGTTGTGAGCGTGATTGTTTTTATTTCATGCCATATCTTTCTAATGTCAGTACTAGTTGAGAAAATTGTGTTGAGTTTTTGGCTTCACTTCGTTTCGTACAGTTTGTATTATACGCGACTTATTATTAATCTATATTCTACGATTGAACCATCTCCATGATCAGTAATAAGTTATTTTCTAGGCTGCGGTCGTGAGCACGAGGCTCGCTCTAACGCGTTCGAAGCGTTGTGTCGTCGCGGGAACATCGTCCGCGCTCACCCGCAACGTGCCCAAGCTCATGCTATGTCGGCCGCGGCTGGAATTCTAATATCTGGTAAACCTAACTAATACTTATTAAACTTTATAGTCCACAACTGTTGCAGTAGAGCTCCCTTGTCAAAGATTTCGTCCGGGTAAGTACTAACACCGTATCTATCTGTTGTTGTCAGATTCTTCCTTTTAGGGTTCCGTATTTCAAAAAGAAAAAGGAAACCCTTATACACAGTTGGATTAATCGTGACGTATATCGATGTATGGGTGATAACATTTTTTCAACTATAAACTTAAGTTTGTCTTTACTTATATTTTCGTTAGAGCAGTGTTTGGTCTTTTCATAGTTCATGAACTTGAGCGATTCCCTACTAGGAGCTATCTACATTCTACAAACAAGCTTATACGGAACTCTCGGTGCGCGAGTCAGACTAGCACTTGTCCGGTTTTTTTATATCCCCTAATGACGCTGTGCACCTAAGTTACGTAATTTTGAAGTAGCATGACATTCGATGGATCCACGAAAGTTACATAACAGAGTTGCGGTAAAGCACTCGACCCAATGTCATCGTTGGATAATGCTCTTGCTCAATGAATTCTAGGTCGTCCATAATTTTGCACAGACAAATCACTTTAAGTTTCTGAGTTACGAGCCATATTAATTTGTCAATAGTAGTACGGTTTTTAAAGATAGGAACTTGAAAATTGAAATTGTACCTACTCATCAATAAATAATGATGAAATGGAGGTGAAAGCGTGTATGGGAGTATAGGTTTTTTAAGACACGACACCACGCGTGCGGGGAGCAAAAGCTCATCATAACATCGTATAATTTCAGGTGTGCCGTCGAATCCGGACTTGAGCACGAGTCCTAGGCCGAGGAGCAATTCGTTGGGCAACGAGGATGCGAGCACCGCAGCAACGAGTGCCCCACTCACCATCGCTGAAAAGAGACAGGTGGGTAACGTTTTTGTCTCGTTCTTTGCTGGAGCACTAGTGGTGTAGCGGTGAAAGTCCCCGACTTTCGATCCGATAGATAATAAATGTACGACCTCTGTGGCGCAGTGGGCGAAGTGAGGTGTGGAGGAAAACATCATAAGTGAAGCGGCATCTTCCCTTATGATGAACTAACAAGAATTCGATCTAGAACTAATAATAATTCGAAGAAATGTGACACGTACATTAGGAGTCACTTCGCACTTCATCCTTTCACCATACTGGTTATCTCACCATTAGTCCCTAGGCCTTGTCCTGGGCACACACTCCACTTTGTCAGATCACTAATCTTACGTAGGGTGCCCAAGAAAGGAGGGCACTATCGCAGTATTGTCACTTAGAAATTGTATCGACCAGTGTTGAGATCGCTACCTGCATGGACCTTGTACTTTTCCTAGAAAGAAACCATGACACCACAAAGCAGAATTCGACAATATCTAATCTCAATATCTGAATCTCGGTATCTAGCTCATAACTAACTTGCACCTGAGCTCTTTAATACATCGAAAGCAAATAGAAAGTATATCGATTGCATTGTATTTTTCAGACAATTCACGTGAGTCCGGACAGCCCTTCGGATTTGCGTATCCTGACTAGGTCGGAGAGCTTCGCAGGGGACGCGCAAATATTGCAGAACCTACAGCGGCTATCGTTTACAAGTGGTGAGCATTGTTTAGCGCGGTCAAGGCAAGGCATAGTGTGGTTATATTTTCCGATCCTCCTTTTTTTAATTCAAAATACTGCTAGTTACCATTGGGTCGCTGTGTACCGTCAGCACCGTCAAAAATATAATGATAATTAGCCGTTTATCATATTCAAATGATATCTAACCACTATAGTTTCAAAAAGAGGTCGCTGGCACGGCGGGAGGGTAGCCAGCTGCGACGCAAGAAGTGCGGGTGCGATTCCCGCTGCGACCAGCGGCCGTGGAAGTGGATGGCAGAGAGGGCCAAATGCCCCCCCTAAAATCACTTAGGTACCTGCCTACCAAGCCAGGGTTGGAGATTGAAGGGGTGACCAAATCAAGTTGCCCCCTCCCCCGTCACGGAGTACTTCCGCGGTCCCTGGCTGCGACGCAAAAGTTTGCATATTAGTTCCGGTTTGGGATATTGTGTTACCACGGTATTTGTAGTTTCTGATAACCCTCGACAGAGGTGTGAAGATAATATTGCACGATTTTGTTCCTAGGTACGCCAAATCCGAAGTCTCGCTGTTCGAGAACGCTCAGTTTCCCCGAAGAACCCGAGAAGGAGGCCGCGGCAACTGACTTGTTGGACGCCAAGACATCTCCCCTCAAGTAAGTCTTTAAACTTCGTTACGGTTTAGATCAATAATAAAGTCTCCATAAACTACGCATGACGAACGTAGGAATTTTAGCCGTCTTTGTGGTTAGTTTTCTGTAGCCTCACTCACAACGAGCTGATTATAAGTGGTTTATAAATTACCCTGGTGATTTCAATGAATAATTGACTTTGACATTGATCCCTAAAACCCCTGACAACTGTAGGCTTGACTTGACTTGTAGGCGTGTGACTTTTTACTGCGTAGTTTGTGTGAAGAAATATACAGTTTATAATCTTGCTGCTAGGGGCAAGTACATTTCTTCATACAAACTAAGGGACTACGCGGTCACTGTAGAACGATTTAATTTGTAGCAAAACCCAAACTATGTCTCCAGGAGGCAGATTATTAATAGCTATGGTTTTCTCCGCAGGCTATCACCGCGAACGCCGGTGCTGGCGGACGACCCCCTTGGAGCGCTCTGCACGGATCCAGTGGAGAGCCCCCCGCCCCCCGCTCCGCTGTCCGAGGACCCCCCGCGCCCGAAGCACGAGCTCAGTGTCAGCCCAAAGCTGTTCCATCGCCGCTCCAACTCCTTCAACGACGAGCCAGCGGAGAACCAAGGGTATACACCTTCCTGTACTGTTTATGATTTTCGAATCTAGGGCCATGTTTCATAAAAGCTTGTGCACGCAGATGTTTGAGCGTCGACTCTACCACACGACAGTGCCGAACAAGCGATTTTTTGTATAACTTAAAAATCTCCGTTCTTTTTTTTGTGCCTACTTATACGTTATACTTCAACATTTTATGAAAAAAAACCCCTAAAGTTGGAAAATGGCAGTTTAAATTTCATGATAGACTTTTATCAACTTCCTGTTATTTGAAGTCGGTTTTTATCTTTACCTCATATCTCCAAAACTCCGCCTCACCGCTCACTTTACCTCCCGCTAACCAGTACCGCTAGCTATCCCTCATGTTAACACGATGACCTCGATAGTTTCCTCCCGGCAGGAAACTGCATAGAAGTGAAACTGCGCCCGCTGGCACCGTGTCTTCCAGCCTCGTCAGCCTTGGGAACACGTTGAAGATCAGCTTTGGGTATGATTTTATTGAATATCCTAAGTATTATAAATGCAAAAGTATGGATGTTAAGTGTCATAGTATTGTACTCGTGCAATACAAAGAATTCTTAGTTCATCAATTTGCTCGAAAAAGCAGCAAAGGCCGCTTTGATTTAAATGCCATCATTTGTCATGTGTGCCAATTATTATGGGCTGAGTTTTTTTTACGCTATGATTTAATTTGAATATTATGTAGTTGTATAGAAAAGGCATGTTGGTGTTCAAAATAACTCGTATTTCTTGTCGTTTCGTTTTTATTTCAATTTACCATCAAGGACTCGTTGACATTTTCAAACTATTTTCGTGTATTTAATACGATACTCATTAGTGAAAGTGCTAATTTGGGTGTCGTTTTATTCGCAACAAGATGGTTTCTTTTTAATCAGTGACAAGTGTCATTTTAAAGCTTTTCAAAGTCACAGTTGGCGCTGTTCTGATTAGTTAAAGGAAAATGACTGTCAAAAATGTGGCTTCAATTATTGCGTCTCTGACTTTCTTTCTGGTGAATATGAATAAATAATTTTTGACTTTTACTTGACTTTACATTGCCATCTAAGAAGCTAAAAAAACGAACTCGTGCTGCCACATACAAAAGAAAACCTTTCATTGTGAATCTAAGAGCGATTACAGATTGGGCGTATGTTGCGCGCGTATCGTTTATTTTTGTACGCTCGTAAACGCGCGCGATAACGCTGCCCTTCTCGTACGAGTGGAGACATTCTTATAAGCTCGTATACGTACGAATACCGACGACTGACTCAAACATGCTTCCGCTCTATCAGCGTGTCGCATACAAACGTGCGAAAACGGGCAAAGACGTGCCAAAACGCGCGAAACACACGCTTACGAATCGACCTTACACTTGAAAGAGTTTGAAGATGTTAACGTGTTCTTTTATCGTTTAACTTTGCATTTGCCATTATGTGACATTAACTGCACCACGACACGCAAGTACGCTAGCCCGTTTGTTTTCGTAGACGCTATTCACCAGCCAGACTGTCGTTGAGAAAGGAGAACATGAAAATCGGCAAAGCTATGATCGAGAATTACTTCAGGTGAGCATGCGTATCATTCATTTTACCGAATTTAAATCAAACAATTTAATTATCTACTATTTAGATTTAGGTTTAAAGATATTTATTCCCAAAAAGACAGAGTCACTCTCATGAGAATAGTTAAAATTATTTAGCTTGTATACAATTTATAAAAGTAAAATATGTTGTCGTTCGGTCTGTCGGTAATGATTACAGTTTTGCACAAATGAAGAGATAGGTAGGTACATATTAATACATATTAGTTACTAGAAATGAAACAATCTTATAAGATTGGCCAATTTTCCTTAACAAAACTAGTAAGTTCTGTTTTAAATGTATGAATTGAGCTAACATCTTTCAAAATTTCGGGTAGTTTATTTAAAAGATTATAATACGAATAAATCTAATTATACTGACTGAAGGAACAGTCTAAACCGTAAGTCATAGTTATACAATTTATAGGGTATGTTTCTTTTGCAATGTAAGGGTTCACTATGAAATTCAACCCCTATTACAATTTG
This sequence comes from Perizoma flavofasciatum, assembly GCA_958496245.1. Lineage (NCBI taxonomy): Eukaryota > Metazoa > Arthropoda > Insecta > Lepidoptera > Geometridae > Perizoma > Perizoma flavofasciatum. The sequence continues at coordinate 7,953,433 of OY292434.1, read as the reverse complement.
CATCGTCAAGATTGAGTTTGTATGGAAAAATACGTTCCACTAACTAGTCCAAGGACGTATATTTATCGTATTATATTCAATTAAAGCCCTTGGATTTTATTTCATTCAATTTGTACCATCAAGATTTCATCTCTTTCAATGCCTGTTTTATTCCTAAGCATTTTTCGAGCATGTTTGTATTGTGCTTAGAATTAGAATGTTTGCATGTATTCAGTACCAACCATCACATACATCAAACTTTACTTCAGTGGGCCCAGAAGATATTATTGTATCAGTACTTTTGACTGCTAAAACTTTCAGATTGAACCCAGTAAAAAATAGTATAGATTACATTTGCATTGGCATGGGGCTTGTGGGAATACGCGCAGACGAGTTTCTGGCAAGTCTTAAGTTGCGATTGGCAAATCCTACTACTATTATAAACGCGAAAGTTTGTGAGGATGTTTGTTGACGCAAAATTTACTGAACGGATTTTGATGAAATTTTACAGTAATATAGCTTATACATCAGAATAACACAAAGGCTACTTTTTATTAGGGTACCACGCGGGCGAAGCCGTGGGCAGACGCTATTTGAGACATAAATCACCTCGCCCAACAGGTTAGAACTAGTTCCCGTTTAGTCTAGTCTGTCTCTTACGTCTAATTCGGTTAAGTCAAAATGATAAGACCAATTCCCGGATAGTCAGATCTTCATTGTTCTAATTACTTCTCGTGCAGTAGTTACACCAATAGTCACGTAGTAAGTTAAATCAAACCACGTGTCGAAATTGTACTTAAATTCATAGGTAGTGTCTGAGTTAAGCGGTATATCCATAATATTCGTGTTGCATTTCAGTCCAACCAGCATGGCCGGCAAGAAATCCAACGAGCTCCTCCAAAGTGGACTGAGCAGTCTCAAATCTGCAGCCACGAGTATGGCGAAGAAATTCGATGAAATGAAAGAGGTGATATCGACAAACTCCACGCCCGTGAAAGCAGCTGTCAATAACGCGACCAGTGCCATCAGCAGCTTCATTACCGAAGAGGATTCTGAGGGGTCGTCCGAGATCAATCCAGATGGTTTGTTTCTTTTCAGTTCAAAGTTAGGGTCTGCACGAACTGACGCGCTTAATCTACTAGCGTGGCGATCAGTCAATTAGATTAGCCATACAAATCGAATTCACTCAAAAGCAAGTCGCATTCCATATAACGCGAGGAATCGGCGTAAATTCGATTCGTGAATTTTAAACTCACGGTTTATCTTTTAGACTTTTGATTCCTGATTTTCAAAACGAATTGTTGTGCAAAGGAAACAAGGTTTAAAATTGAATGCTCTAATATAATAGCCGACAGTCTATTTGACATTTCAAAAAGATGTTTGACCATAAATAACTGCTAAACGATAAGCCAGGCGGTCACCTAGTTTATTTTCATCATAACTCAAACTTTTTTTGAGAAACAACTTTCTTTTGGTAGCCAATCAAAACGATGTGTTTCTTTTTATTTGGTTTTTGAAGTGTTTTTTGAATCAAATGAACATCCCGCGTTTTTATTTTGAATTTAAATTGTAGACCTTAGCAACTTTGCAATAATACTCTTTTTTCGATAAAGTATATTTAAACCTTGGTTTAGTGGCTCTGACAGGACTCGAGTTGAACTCGAGTTTAGACCACGTAATGAGAACGACGTAGTTTATAAGTTGACGTTTCTATATGATCCTTGCGATTAAAATGAATAAAACCATTTGACTTTGACATTGAACCTTGGACCTTGAATACATACAAATTTATTGCAAAAAAAAACACTACGCAATCCGATAAGCTGATTCAGAGATAAATAACAGACAATCAAACAAAAAGACTAACAACAGCATATCGCGAACGCTTATATGGCCTCCTTACGTCGCGAGCAAGTGTTATCATGAATTACCCGCATAGTGATCAAATTGGTAGAGAAAAATTGAGAGATTGATGAACAAATTCGGTATTTTGCAGGTTTTTTTTAAATTTAATATCTCTGTTCAGAATGGATTGGTGGCATGAACTTCAGACGTGCATCGAGCGACGCAGAGCTAGCATGTTCTATGGAGCGCGGCTCTCTCGCTACTTTAGTTTCACATCTGCCGGATAATCTTTACCCAACGACGGCGGTAAGTCTTATTATGTCCAGTTATGGATTACGTCTTAAATGTCAAGTTGAGTCGATTTTAAAGCTGACATTTTTGATTTAATCTTTGACTTTGACTTCTTGATTATGCCTGATTTCAATGAATAAATACCTATTGACTTTGACTACTGTGTTAACGGTCAACTTCCAAGCCACTTTGATTTTCAGAGTAAGTATCACTATTAACTTAACTATAAAGTTTCATATGGGTCTTTAAATACCTATTGACTTTGACTACTGCGTAAACTGTTAACTTCAGAGCCACTTTGACTTTCAGAGTAAGTATCACTATTAACTTAATTATAATGTTTTATACGGGTCTTTATCACGTTTACCTTTTTTATTATAATCCCGACAACAGCCGTGGTCTCGTTTTGACTGGAGTGTATGCTGCTATTTATAAGTATATTTACTGAACGCGAAAGTTTAAAAACTTAATACTGTTATAGTTTGCATGTTACTTGACTAATTAATATAAATATGAGTATTACATTATTTGCTGGTATTATTGACATTAAGAGTACATAAGACTCAGAATGCAGCGCCCTAATATGTACCTACATACTTATGTTTAATTAAAGGCCTTGAAAAATGTTATCCTAAAAACTATCGTGAATTTCATTATTCATGCCTTTTAGGCACCTACTAAGTTTCAACTCATACCGAGAGTCTTCATCAAGGTGATCGCGACGCTCTCCCTTATGAAGACTCTCGGTATGAGTCGAAACTTAGTCGGTGCCTTCGCCGATAGTACGGTACGTGAAAAATCCCGTTTTTACAACATGCCTTTTTTAGTACATGAAGGCAATAAATCAATATGAAATATGAAAATCAATACTAACTGCTCGTAAATGTTCACAGGATAACTCACGATATGAGAATCCATCAGTAACGGTCCACATGTCTTCATGCTCGCAATGTCATCAGTGCCTCTGTCTGCTGTACGATGAAGATATAATGGCGGGGTGGGCAGCCGATGACTCCAATCTCAACACTCGATGCACTGCGTGTGGCAGACATACTGTGCCGCTGCTTTCTGTGCAGGTATACAACACTACTTTCACTATAGAAGGGCCATTACCCCTTCCTTTACATCCGTGCCTCCTGAAGAATTCTCGAAAAGTAACAGAATCACTGTGTAGTATCCTGTTCTCTTCTACGCTATTAAGTAGAGCCTGGTGCAGCCTGTCCGGCAGTCGAAGTATGACGACCTCTGTGGGCGAAGGCCCGCTTGAGACGCAGAAAGTTGCGAGTTCGATTCCCGCCGCATCACACAAATGTTTGTATGGTTTTGTCTCGGGTCTGGGTGTTTTATGTGTATAATATGTATGTATTTACAAAAAAAACGTATATGTAGTATATCAATCATGTAGTTCCCATAACACATACTTTAGGGCTAGGTGATGCTATGTGGAAAATGAACAGCATTTTTTTTATTTAACTTTCTCCTCTGTACAACGTTTCTTAGGGAAAGAGATGCGGCAGCTCGAGAAGCAGTCGCAGCGGCTGAATGTTAACGACCAATAAATTGTGAGAGCGAAACAGAGTATGTGTCGTTCTCACTCGCACTCGTAGCACTAGGGATTACTGGGCTCTTACCGGTATGGGGTGTATCAATTTGGATATAGAAAATACAGGTGTCCGTTGAAGGTGTCTTGATATGGAATACATTAATCAACCGCAACTGCCCATTACTCGACGACCTCTATGGTGCAGTGGGCAGTTGAGTATGTATAATGTTAGCTTTGCTCAGTTTGCTTGTGCGAAAAGCTCAGGGCAGAAATAATCCAATCGACCTTTGCTTCTAGAGTGAATTTTGGCGACTTTATGGGTATATTAAGAACCACTACTTGGATAACTCTGATTTAATAAATTGCTTTTCATTGTTTCAGATAATGCGTACGGGCCAAACGAAAGCGGAAACGCTGAGCGTGCCTTATTTAAATCCGCTAGTCCTCAGGAAGGAATTCGAATCTATCTTAGGTAAGATTTAAAACGAGCAGATAGTTTTCAACCTTCCGTGGCCATAGAAAACAGAATAACTCGATCGCTTTTTGTTTGACTATATTCAGCTCATTTAGGTCACCACCACACTAGATCTTCATCATAGGTATAACAGGACCAAAAAGTACCATTGGTATCATAACACGCAGACACTGAACAATATTTGCAGATCATGAAAACATCAGTCCCGTAGCGAGAATCGAGAATCGAAACCGCATAGAGGTTGCCGATGAAACTGTACTTTTTGACTAATATAACTGTACTTTGACCACTTAACTGTACTTTAAAATTATTACTAATGAAATTATACTTCCCCCTAGACAACAACTAATCTCTGTTGGCGGAAAGATTGAATTATATGGAAATGACGTTAGCTTGTGATATGTAACATGACTGCTGCCAAGTTTGTTCTTGAAGCTTTTGCGTTAGTGTGCAAGAAAATCTAAGCGTGAGGTATTTTGTCTAAGACCCCTGGTTGACTAATAAAATTGTAACTTAAAAACTATTTTGTTCCCTAAAAACAACTATATAAATTGTACTTAGTTGACTAATAAAACTGTATTTTCAGGTAGAGAAGGCGACGTCTGCCTCGCTGAGTCTGAATTCGTCGAATCGCATCCGATCGTGTATTGGAATCTGGTTTGGTTCCTTGAACGGGCGAACATAGAGAACCATTTACCAGAACTACTGTGCCTAGACTTCCAAGCAAGGTATAGGAGTTTGGACGTCATACCTGATACGGACAAGCCTGGTTAGTATTATTTGCAAGCTTACTCGTACAATGTTAACCATGTACTTTACTATTATCCTGTTGACGTTCGGATTTTTCCGCTAATCTTAGATGTGCAACATAAAAAAAAATAGAAAAATATTTTAATAGGATGACCTCTATGGCGCAGTGGGTGAAGGCTCGCCTGAGACGCAGAAGGTTGTGGGTTCGGTTCCCTTCGCGGGACAAATGTTTGTATGATCTGCAAATCAACCAAAATGGTTTTTGATTTTACAAAAATCACCTGTTGCTCTACATTACTCTACAAGGTTAGAACGCAAAACAGCTTCACTTTTTAAGTACATAATTTTAATGCTTTATCTTGACTTTTATCAGATCAATACTTTAGCCGTTTTTTTTAATACAAGAATTCGGCTTCAGGTTGTCGCGTCATTTGCGGATGGGAATGGGCACACGGCGAAGCGACGGACTCCGGAGTGGCTTTACATCGCGCGTGGCGACAGCGCAGGCAGCGGCACCAGCGCTCGAGAGCGCTTCAAGCGCTGCTGCTGACCGAGGCCGCCGATGCGCCGCCGCATACGTGAGTAATAAACTACGAGCCAGCTAGTAGGCTGTCGTGAGGAAGCTGACCTGATTATGTAATTTTAGTGATCGCAACAGAAGTAGACGCGACAATTGCGAAGTTGTTGCTGTGAAAATGCTGCTTTCGTATTCCAATTAATCGGCTCGTCAGCAGCAGCTTTTTGTTTTTTTATGAGCTTAGGGTATGGGCCTCTACCTAGCGCTATCTACACTAGCTTCTTCTATGGGGGTTATAAACTCCCAGGTCTCACGAAAATTGCCCATATACCTTCCTGACTTCAGGTATATCTGTGTGTCGATGTTATGTTAGACTCACGGTGGCGCAGTTTTTCTACTAGGAGTCTGTTGGTGCGCCCAGGAATTCACGAGGCAGGGGCTGCCATGGTCTCTGATGGGCAATCGATGAACTGAAAAATATATTCTAAGAATTGCAGCAACATCTGTAGTACGAACTATTTCATGGTTCGCGACTGATAGCTGTCGTGATCGCGATTGCTATTGTATTGTGCAATGATACAATAATAATTATTTATTTATTCAGATAACTTGATCTATAATTTGTTAGTAAGTTACATAATGGCCTCGATTCTGTAGTACACTGACTAAACTAAATTTAAACTATCGCTCTCTTTTACTGATAGTGTTCGCAAGAAAGAGATAGCTACAACTTTAGTACTGTGTGCTGCTGTCGAATCAGTTTACGTGCCGCTTTTCTTCGTGTTTATAGTCAGCATGTTTTGATATCACGACTAAATTTGTATGGAAAACTTAAATCTGACTAATTTGACAGCACTTTCTTGCTTGCACTATCAGTAAAAGAGAGCGACAGTTTAAATTTAGTTTAGTCAGTGTACTACAGAATCGAGGCCAATGTCATAGTATTAGTACAGTTTTTACTAATACTATGGGGGTTTTGTGTAATATAATTGCACACAAAACTTGATACAAGAGGCGCAGTAAAATTTTCAGAAATGAATAAGAAAAATTAATTGAATGGTTAAAAGTGAATTATCGATTCTGAAAATAATCTGCGTGAAAATGTTCTTAATTTTTCATACGAATCAACCAATTTTGAAAACATTTATGCCACTCCTCCGTGGTGTCCTTTGAAACATGTTTTTCATACTCTTCGCCTATGTACTTGTTTTATCATGTGCAATAAAGTTTTTTTTTATCTACTATGTCTCTGTTGCTTTTAAATCTGTGTATAACTTTAAAAGTAAGTTCTTATTACGTATAAGACAGTGGCTGAGCATTGATACAACCGCAGCTTAATAATTTTAAACACTTACAGAGTTGCATTAGCTGTTCTCAATGGATTGCTGAGCAATGACCTGACTGATGCTCTGAGGAAACTGGCCGTGTGGCGCGAAAACACTTCGAATAACAAGAGATACTACTCTTACTATAGGTAAGTACATACAACTGATGCCTGTATACGTGTGCCTATATTCCCAGCGAATAAAGCCCTCTGGGTAACATTCGTCCATTTGTCTAAATTACCAAAATGCGCAACACTCGGATCAATACAGTACTACTGCAGGTCTTATGGTGGTCCTTAAACTGTCCCTTTTAGTTTAAAGTGCAGTAATGGGTCGGAATTAATCCCTGTGCCCTGTCGCCTGCTCCCAACTTGTCAGTCTATCTCGGTTGGGTGTTATTTATTTATTACCGACCTAGAGCCCGTATATGCATTTGCTATTAGAAGTTCGATTTTTGTATGATAGATAGAGAAACTCTTTATTGCACACCAAATAAACAACAAACAACACTAAACATACTATGAACAATGTGTGATCTTATCGCTAAAAGCGATTCTTCCGGACAGGCTTTGGATGGACCAAATAAAATGGAATCAAAAATCTCTGACGGCTTATCATATTGAAATGCTTTTTATAAGACTTCAAGGATGGTTCTTATCTTAGTTAGGTTTTATAGACACAAGTTGGCACTAGGTGGCGCTGAAAAATACATTGGAAAACAAGTCGCAGGTTTCATGATTTCACGCATAATGGCCCAACTTTGAGTCCGAATGCGGAAAAGGGAGTCCACCTATATACGTCGGAGTTTTTTAAATTTTGCAAAAGATAGATAGATGGATAGATAAATCATTTATTAATTATGATGTTGTTATCCAGGGACATCCTATTCCTCGCGATGGCGGCACTCGGCGAACAGAACATCGACCTGATCGCGTTACAGCGCGAGTACTCGCGCGCGCTGGACCAGCTCGGCGGCGAGGCGAGGCCGCAGGACCTGCCGCCCTCGCCCACTGCTGTCTGCTGCAGACATTACTTCAAACGACTGCGGCTCGTCATTGACTAGTTCCATAGTAACTACAGCCTTGAAACTAGTGGGCAGATCATACACTACACGATACACCCGGTTAATGAGACGGTTTTTGGTTTCAATTAACTTTCTAGCCTTTTTTTAAACTTTCGTGGTCGTACGTTTGGTTTTTATACGGATGTTTATTTGCGGGTCTTCACGCTTACCTTCTTTTTTTCTGTCTCTGGTTGCCTTGAGAAGGAAGCTACGGTGAAGAAAGATAGTTGTAGCCTATCTCATGATCCAAAATCAGAAAAGTCTGTGTTTACATTATGAATATGACATAAAATACAACACTAACCGACATACGATCACGGGATTTCAAGACACTATTAAGATCCGTATAAAAACTTAACTTTTATAACAGCTAACTGTTTTGGTCTTAAAATTAAATTACAAGAACGAAATCAAACATGGACATAGACTTAAATTACAATCCTACCAGGATGAAATGTGCAGGAAAAAAAGAGATCTTCCTTTTTTTGTCGTTTTTTTTGGTTTTAGTAATTGGTATGATTTTCTTAAACGCGGAACCGTCCAAGAGTTTCTTTGCAACAAAGCAAACTTTTATACCCGTCCGACGAGACATTTTCATGCCATAATATTAAATTAGATTATGGCAATACTATCCATACATCATAGTTTTCGCGGGTGGCTTCCATTCATTTACAAACTCAGATGGACCAATTCTAACGTAATTTTTTTTTCTTACTAGATTATTGATGTAGCTTATTAATAAAAACTTTCCGATCACGGGGTGAATAGTGATGGGGCTTCTATTCACCCCGGGATCGGGTAATACACTAAGGTTATCTGAGAGACAATGCTTTAAAGCATTAAGTTCGTTGCTGTACTACTTTTATCTGCAATAAAGACCTATTCTTGAGAAAGACTAATAGAAATATCAGGAACTGCATTGTTCGCCACAGTGGCAGTGCGTCCTTTTTATTTTTAATGTGTGCTCTATATTCTTTCATCGTAAACAAACTTATCTTAAGTTTGCTATGAAGAATATATAATATAGAAAACGTAATAATTAGAAAGAATTATTTGAAATGTGTGTGTATGATAAGAGGCCACCAATAAAAACGCATCTTGTATATTCTATGTATCGCTATCAAACTTTATGGCCTAAAAAATGCCCCAAAGATATATATCACGTCCTAAGCAATTATAATTTCGGCATATCCATTAAATATTACATGGGTGCTAATAATATTTCGATTCGTAAAGATTACGAATAACGCGTGTACATAGAGGTTGTTGTATAGAGTAGGTTAGGCAGCACATTTGCAGTTCGCGCAGAGGATCTTGACCGCTGTAGAGCTAATTACGTCGCAAGTTTAAAATGTAAGTTAAAACAATCGGAATAAGTACATTATTATATTTTATACACATACAAAACACAGGAGACATGTAAAAGCGAGTAACTCTTAATATCGGTCAACATCCACCGCGCAGACTGTTATGTAGAATGATTGTGATTTTAAGACGGAATTCGTAAACGAAATGTGTGAACGTTTGTGCGTATAGTCACATTATTTACGACTACGTTTATATGTTTGCAAAATTTCCATTATTTTAGTACTTGTTAAATCATATTTGTATGCAGAGTGAAAAATTAACTAAGTATATAATTTACACCTGATTTATATACTAAATTATCTACTCTTTCTTGTATACTACGCGCTGAATTTAATGAACTGCCACACCTTGGGTTCTCACTTATTAAGAGAGCGACAAATTTGTATATTTTGCCAAAACAAATAATAACTTTAACTGGAGACACAAGGTGCACGATAAGAACGTAGGTACTTGTTCGCACTTTTATGTCTAACCTTCATTATGAAGTAAATAATGTGACTGCCAAATCGAGAAGTATTCATAAAATGTGTCAAGATGTGTTATTGATAAAATGTAACGAAATTATTAAACATCAATAGTTTTAATTAGAACCGTTTCAGACTATTTTTGAACCATATTATAGTTGCATTGTGAATTTTTAAGCCATTTTAAGTTTTGTTTTAGTCATTGTTTTATATCAGCCATAATTAAAATCTCTGTTACTTATTGAACATTTTCAAAAAGCAACTTCACAAACTATCTTCTTGTTATAAGAAACAGCCTATGGCCACGGCGCGGAGGACCGCGGCTAACGCTGCCCGTGTATCTTTGCACACGTTCTATAAATTCAGCCACGTGTTTGTATCGGATACAAACGCGCAGTTCGATACAGATGAGCTGTCTGGTCTGCGCGTTTGTATCAATGCAACTGCGCGTTTATATGAGGGGCTCATCAACAGTAGAATCATGAATCGCGAATCATCGCGACAATCATGAAAGCGTTTGTATCAATGCAACGCGCTGATGAAATCAATGCGATACTAACGAAGCTCGTTTTAAAAGATAAAAACGTCAAAACACCTGTTCTACGGACTTTTGCAGCGCTGCCAGAAAGCGCGTTATCTGTGCGTATAAAATACGCCATGTGCAGTGTGCGTGTGTAACCACTTTTTCTAAGTAGGAGCAATAAATACTCAGTTTAATAACTTTTATTATTGCTGTGATCAATATAATATATATCCGCCAGTAAAGCAATCGAACGACGTATTTAATGGTTTTTTTTACTTTCTGAGGAGGCTTACTGCAAAATACTTGAACGCTACTCAATATTTGAGTAAAGTTGGGAAGAATGAATAAAGCGAACATATAAAGCTGACATTTTCAAATTGTCATGTCGTGATTTACGTTGAGTAGCGTTTCAGTATACCTACCTAAGAAGGATATACACATAAAAAAGTGTCTAAAGATAAACATCCTTTACCACCAGATAATAACTAATAGTCACAGAAAACATTTAAAAATTCAATAATGTTTAAATTTAACCACCGTTAACCTTGAGTTCGCCAACAAAATAATCGAATGGTCAAGTCTAACCATTGATTTTTATTAAAGATGCCTAAGAAAAAGGTTTGACCTAACCACATAGTAATCGCTATGTTGTTCGTATCTATCTAACCATTAGTTATTATGTTGGTAAACTCGGATCAGTACATTTGATCAATCCCTAGGTATTGAGAATAATATACGAATTGAATTGAAAAACTAAACAAATGTGCGGCATAAAATGTATAGGAATATCATTGTTAATCAATATAGTATGTTATTTCTATATATTTGCTGAGTGCTCTTGTTTATAGAGAACCTTATGGTTTAGGGACTTCAGTTTTGATCAAATAATAATATAATAGTGTGAATTTATTTTAAAAAATGCAATGGAACACTTGTTGTATTTTTCATATTCTTTTTTGAGTTAATTCACCTAAGTTATTGAAACTCAGGCCATATTTTAGTTCCGTACAAAAAGGTACATTTTGAATCTATATAATCCATGCTATTGAATAAGGTTGTATTTAGAATTATTGTGATGTAAATTAATAGAATGCAACACTGTGACAGACATGAACTTTGTAATAGAATCCATGTTCATTTATTTCGACCAAGGTATAATAAATGCATTGATTTTTATAAAAAAAATATAAAGCTTATTATTGTAATAGCTGTTTTATTTACCTTAATATACTATTTGTCTTTAAAACTAATTATTGGACATTCCTAAAACCCTATACAAAAATTGACCATCATGGTCATAGTAGCAATCATTTACTTTGTAGGTAGCACCCCTTTTATAAGCACTCTTTGGAATTCTAATTCTTTCTGGGTATTCCATTATACTCTTTTCATCACTATCCTCTTTATATTGGACTACTTGTTTTGTTTCACTAGGTTCAATAGATAAGTCTACATTTGTGTTTATTTGAGTTACTGAACCACCTTTTGAATTGACTGCATTTAGAATTATTTGATCAGGCATAGCAACATCATTTCCTTTCTCTATACGTTTTTTTATCTTAGTGGTTAACTCATCTAATGTGACTATTTCTTTATCTTTTTTCACATGTACCATTTTATTTGTAGTTTCATCTGAATTATGTTCTTTATCAAACATTTTCTTAGCTTGTGCTTGGGCAGCACACCTTTTCACTATACTCTCAAATTCCCCAACCTTCTCTTGTGTCAAATCAATTTTTATAGACTTTTTCTCTAAAGGTGGAATAGTTCTGTCTGAAAACTTGAGGAAATGTGCTTGTATATCCTGAGGAATGTCCAGTGAGCCTTCTTTAAGTTCTTTCCAGTTTCTCATGACAGTCATATCATGACGAGCGATTCTTTGTTCAGTAGCAGGTTTCCATGGGTATTTAAGTAATTTCTGAAACAAACATACAAATTAGAGAGAAACAAGAGAGTAGGTCTAAAGTCAGGGGTTGAAAACCAGGCCAAAATTTAAAGGCATATTCCATGGGATATTGTTTCAATAAGCCATGATAGGCTTATGCATAGTTAACCTACTACACAAAATGTGACCATGTGTCATGACAAATCTCCATACTGAGTATAGATCTGAAGCTATTCATTATGGAGATTAAAGTGGCATCTTGCAAGCATGTTGGGTTTTGTTTTAGTTACAAAATATTAACTCTTAACTACTTGCATAGGGTCCCTGCTTATGTTATACTAGCTTCTGCCGACGGCATCGTCCTCGTGGTAACCTGATACAAAAATTGGCCTATGTGTTAATCTGATGTATAAACTATATTACTGTAAAGTTTCATCAAAATCAGTTCAGTATTTTTTACATGAAAGAGTAACAAACATCCATTCTCACAAACTTTCATGTTTATAATAGAAGTAGGATATAAATTAATTGTGGAATTAAAAAAGTATTTGATTAGCTAAATAAGTAATAATAATCATAGGAAAATCTAAATGGTATAACTCAAATATAAATCATGTAGAGTTATAAAAAAACAGAAATACGAAATCTTACATAGTTACATAAACTAAAAGTGCATCATTACATGCTCACACTAATACAATGTCCTGATGTTTTTTTTTATAAAATTTCATCTATGGCTTAAAATAGAAAAATATTGGATGAGCTGGAACTGACCAAAGTATTTATTTCTTAGTGTGTTGACTCCATGTTAGCAATTAAGGGTTCAAATAAATGTAACATAATTTATTGCAGTGCCCCTTTGTGACTTGTGGCAATAAAACATAGGTTAGAACCACCTTTAAAGACACAAATAAATTGCAAAAAACTGCAATACAATCCGATAAGGAGATAAATGGTAACCAATAAACAACCAACTCCTGATGTGGTGGTTAAATTTATTTTGTGCAGAATTTCAAAAGATGTGTATCCTACTACCCCTCTAATGAAAACTATTAACATTAGAGGCTTTCTTTTCTTTCCTATTCTTGGTTACTTTTTACCTTTAGAACTGGCACAGTGACTGGAAAACTTTCAGAGAGCTTTTCTAGTGTCCACTCATCTGGGTGTTCACTGTTCAAATGCCTGATCTGCTCTTTTTCACTCCACGTTAGTAGATTGGGCATGTTCTCTTTGAAGTATTTGCCTTTGACAATTTGATGCCGAACTTCATATTTGCCCATGAGTGTCTCATTCAGGTGTTCATTGTATGCCTCTCCAACCTGTAAGGACATAAAAATTGGACATTACCTCCTTTAGCAAAACATACATCTAAAATATATATTTATAATTTACAAAACAGGTTATTTACCATGAGAAGGACACTGTTTTCAAAATAACTTATAATTAGTAATGATTGTAGCAAATAAATAAGTAGTGCGACTTTATCTCTGAGCACACTATCAATTTTATTACAAGGCAGCAAAATTCTAAACCTATTCTATTAGAACCTAATCATTTGCACGCATGCAATTGCAATGTTAGATTATTTTGCCTGGTGGTTTATTCTCTCTACGTACCTTATAGAAATCACTCTCAGATTGTTCCACAAACTCTTCAGCATCATTATCAGTTATTTGGAGACCTTCTTTCTGAAAAGCACGAATCCTATTGTCCAAACCGGGGTTTGGTCCTTTCGGGATAAAACGATTTCCCCGGCCACGTATAGTTCTAACGATTATCTTATCACACGTGCGATACGCATGACGTAAATGTGCAGCGAACATATTTATCTAAATTACCTTTGTTACAAAAGCAACGAAATCTTTGGCCTACAACTAAAGAAAGAACTAGCAAAACTTTATTTATCTAAACGTAGTGGTTGTATAGAGAGAGAGAGATCAAAATTTAGCTGAGGCTATTTGAATTTCAGAATAGGAAGGCCACCTCTTACCTCTTGCTACGCCCGGCCCATTACCCTGTGCTGAACTGTCATTTTAATATATGTTGTCACCGTAAAGAATTGGCGTGTCGTTTATCGGTCCACTGCATGCATGGCCTCCCGACGTCCGAAGATCCTGGTGGCCTCTGTCTCGTAAAATCCTGGGCGCACCAAAAGGTTCCTCGTAGGAAATTAGCGATAATGCGATACCAACACAACAGCCATACACAGATGGACCACCTGAAGCCAGGAAAGCCTCTGGGCAACTCCCCGTGAAGTGGAAGTTTTAGCCTCTAGAGATGAAGCAAGGGCAAATAGTGCAAGAAGCCCTTACCCGCAGCTCGAAGGAAAAAGAACAAGATTTTGCTGACGGACGACCCGATTTGGTTGGCCGTAAAGAATATTGTTTTGGTGTTTGTTTCAAAATGCCTTCTTGATTTGCTCTATCGAGCAGTTATGTGGGTGCTCGATGATTAGCTGTAACAATAGTTGTTTAGATTAGTTTGGTAACAAAGGCGACGACCCCGTTTTTTTGGCTATTTTACGTCCAAATGTGTCTTTAAAATTAGGATTTTACCGTTAATTTATATAATTAATTAAATGTGGTTAGGTACCTATATAATATAATAGCTGTTGCCAGGAGCATTGCACGTGTGGTGTTATGTTTAAAAAAATCTAAAAAACCTTAAAAAGTGAAAATCCAAAAACCCTGAAACACATTGCTATATTTATCTATGATGAGTAACTGTTATTCAAATTAACAAGTTCCTACCTTTCAAAAAAACCAATACTCCCATACAAACTTTTACTCCAGTTCCCCCCTTAAAATTTCAAAATCCAAAAATACTGAAACACTTCATTATTTATTCATGCTCAGTAGATGTAATTCATGTAATAGATATATAGTAGATGTAATTTTGGCAGAATTGTGACAAATAGTTACAAAAGCCATAATAAAGAAGTGAAGTGAAGATGTAATTCATCATGTTTCTATCTTCAACGAACAATGACTAGGTACCTTCTTCATACAAAGATAAAAAAAACTCTGTGTAAAATTAGATAACTAGGTAGGTTCAGCAGGTATTTTATGAACTCTATATATGTAGGTATTTCAGGAAAACAATATTGTTAAAAACACAAGTTAGTCTTGATGAATGTAGATCTTGCCCATACTAAGGTTGAAGAGGCCAATTCTAAGATTCAAGCGCCTTATCGCTATTTCTGGTGTAAAAAGTGTTTCTACAATAAATAAATTATCTATCTGTAATTCTTCGCCACGTTAGTCTAGACAAATACCACTTTCTGTTGGCGTTAACGCCTGCGGAAAGATTGTATTATAGAGAAATTACATTAGCCTGGAATGTCACGTGATAACTGCCAAGTTGTACCTTGATAAATTTGCGTTAGCGTGATAGGAAAAACAAGCATGAAGTATTTGTCTAGTCACCCTGGGAACAAAATATCAATGGGTACAAAACCGCTCACTCTGATAGAAAAATAGATAGATAACACTTATTATGTTGCTTACAAATTCAAACAGCAAATAACAAGCTAATCGTGGAAGCAAAATGGGCGGTCAACGATCTATCAACCTTTGGCTGTACTGATGTGAACGGTACCTTTTACCGCGGTAAAAGGCGGTGGTGCATTTATAATATGTATGCACCTGTAGATTTAGGTATCTATTAGATTGGTACCCACAGCTCTAGATACGCAAGAACAACGCACGGATTGCACCTCTATCTGCGGATTTCATAGTTCGCTCTGTTCGTCACGTCGATCGCGTCTGTTGCCTGAACTGAGCGGCAACAGTTAGTTGGAAGGTAGGACAATCAGTCCGCCGCGGATATCGATCGCTTACACGCGCATCTTATAGGTAGTGAACGTTTACGAGGCGCTTGCTCACTAATAAAATGTAAGTCGATTCTCTCCATTAATTACTTTGAATAAAATATTTTTTAATAAGTACTTACTTACTTAATTAAATATTATAAAAAATTGCATAGAAAATTCAAACCAGACTTTTGTTAATTTTTTTTTTATGACATTAAAAAAGTTAGAGTAGGATAAATCGATAGATTACCGGAATTACCTATTATTCAATGGTCAATTATGAAAGAAAAAATTATCGTCCCCTTTTAACAATACCACCTAGTAACTCCAGTCAACAACTACATAAAAAATATGAAAGCTATCTTAGTAGGTATCTTAGTTTATTTTAAGTGTTTATGTTTTGTGGTGGTACAGAACCCTATGCGCGCAGGTATAACTCGCACTTTGCTGTATTTTTATTTTGACTACCTACTTAGGTTTTGAAACAAAATGGCTTTAAAGTACTTAGTATAAATAGTACCTTAACGTTGGTAGGTACCTAACTCAAATAAAAATGGAATAAATTTTATTCGTTAGTTTTTGTAATCGCTTTTCGATGTATTTACGCGCTAAAAATAATTAAAATCTTCTACCATTTCAACTCTCTCTGACAAGATACAAGAAGAAGATTCGAAAGACATGTAGATAGGTAAGTACCTATGTGTAGGTAGGTTTTTGTTTTGACCCAGATGCAACTTAAGAGGCTGAAGCCAACAATACGCCGGCCGCAGTAAAAAATATTTTTAAGCTAATTCAGTTTAGTTTAAGAATTGACAGCAGGATTTTTTATTTTTTTATTTATCATAGTTATTATTATTATTGAGAATATTGTTGTTTCCAAATAAAGATCAATAAAAAAATTGGCAAAGTTACTTCTGAAATAAAAGTTGCATGGAAAAATCTCTGACATGTATAAACTAACACATATTGATGAAAATAAATACCATAAACTCAATCTTATTATTGTACATTTTCGAAAAGTAATCGTTTGAATTACTTTTCGATTTTAGCTTATGTTGATGTTCAAATGTGTGATTTTAGCTTATGTTTACCAGTGCGTTGTTGTATAGGTCTAAACGCCACGGTCTTGCGTATAAGTTGTTAGAAACCTTGATCCAATGAAATTGCGTTTGAAATTTGTACGGCTACTTTTTGATGTGCTCATTCGGAAGCTGTCTGCCTCTTAACTAAGTAGGTGCATTTTACCGTTCGGTGGACAGAACTTGTCGATAACGCCTCACGACTCACGTCCTATTTGTGCATGAATAATTTAAGTTTCTCTTTAGTAACTATTTGTTCCATTTATAACGTTCTTTTTCCTAAGGTTGTCTGGCAGAAATCGCATTCTGTGATAAGACTGCTTGATGTACAGTTTTGTTGCTTTTGTATTCCGTATTTGTAACTCGTGTTATGCTATATACTTTAAACATAAGTGTGTGTACGGCAGAGTAGACACACACGTCCTCCGGTCCGAAGCTGACGTCACTAATAAGCTTAATGTGGCTGAAGGCTTACACCAGGGATAGGTTTTAAGCCCTTATTTGTTCCTCCTCGTTATGGATGCGCTGATATCGAACATAGATGAACAGGCCTGATGCAGGCTGTTTTCTGACGACATTGTTCTTATTGGAGAAAATACACTTGAGGTACCTTCATACATGCTAGTAAAATGACAGGAAAATTGGAGTGTTGAACTGAAGATCAGCAGAACTAAAACTAAGTATCTAACTATTCTCCGACTTTTGTGGTTCCTTCAAAGTTAAAGATGATCTCATTTTTTTTCTATTTTTTTTTTGACAAAAATCTGCTGTTTTCAAAAAACAGAACTTTAAATCAGTTACAGTAACTTCAATTACAATTTTATTTTCAAGAGTTTACTTTACAAGCAGATGACACTGCAGCTAGCGGTACCTTATTCTGGGATACCCCGTACAATGTTAATTACTGTCTCTTACGGTGATAATCTGGCCAAAAAGGGAGCCAGTTACAACAATAGAATAAATCACTACCACATGACCTTTCTTTTCATAGAGAAATGCTAGACCTAATTTTAAGATATCTAAATTTATCGGGAAATTACGAATTCATACTCCTTCTTAGTATTGATATTATTAAGCTAGTTTGACTACTTTGTGCCTCTTTAATTGGGAGAACACATAGATTTAAGACCAGAATATTTTACATTGGATTAGTATTATGTCTTCTTTGTTGGGTATCCTAAATAAATAAAAAAATGCTGTTCCAATAGGTTCCTATCTGACTTATTTACAAATGGTGGCTAATCGCCTCTAGATCTATACAAGGCACGTATTAGGGTCATCAAATTGAAGGCTACTGCGACACTAAGCAATTGTAAAGTTCATATTTGTAATGTTTTGTAAATTGTAACCATTAAGTACCACTACACGTCAGTTTTGTTCACTTTGTTACATGCCATTTTTTTTACGAAAGCGCCTTGTTTGAAATTGCTTTGTAAAGACCCGCGCAAATTAACGCGGTGGCGCCGGCTACCTCGCAGACAAAAGGTTATCAAAGTACCTACGTGTGTGGCAGTGTTGAGCCAAAGTACAACGCTTTTGGACCCTTCCATACAAAAGCTACTGCATTAGGTATCTGATCGCTAGCGTGAATTTGCGCGGCCCTAGGCAAACCATTCAAAGATGTCCATTCAGAGGAAGTGTCTAGGCACTATACATAGACAAAGACTTAGGCATGTCTTAATAACAGATTTGTATGAAACAATTTCAGTAAGACACGCCTAGTTATTGTCTAAGCCACAGATATTATAATACTAGTACCTAAGCTTAGTGCAGGCGAATATATGATAGGTTCCTATTTCTACATAAATCGATAAATATCCTTAAAGTAAGTACCTACGTGATAAAAGCAGGAATATTCCGCTTAATAAATCCTATAGCAGGCCAGTTATTGAGAAATCAGCAGACAACAATACACATTGAATTAATTGTGTTATGATTATGAATAATGAAGATCGTTACAATAATGTGAAGGCAATGACGGCCTAGCTAGTGGAAGGTGCGCGACTTCGTTCGCGTTGATTTTTTCCAAAGATTACCTACAAACCAATGAAAAACAAATATCTCCATATTATGTTAGTGTAGTCAGATAGATTTCATGAACCAAATTAAACTTCATACCTATAAATACAGATTTGTAACACACACTACGCGTGGGTTTACGCCTACTGTGTGTGACTTCTGCTAAGTTTTTCTTGTCAAATTTGCGTTAGCGTTAAAGGAAAACTAAGCGTGAGGTATTTGGTTAGACCCCAGTTTGATAAATCACATCACAAAAGCGAAAGTTTGTGAGGATGGATGTTTGTAACTCTTTCACGCAAAAACTACTGAACGGATTTTGATGAAACTTTACAGTAATATAGTTTATACATCAGATTAATACATAAGCAACTTTTTATCTGGGTACCACGCGGGCGAAGCCGTGGGCAGACGCTAGTAAGTATTATAAACGTGAAAGTTTGTGAGGATGGATGTTTGTTACTCTTTCACGCAAAAACTACTGAACGGATTTGGATGAAACTTTACAGTAATATAGCTTAAACATCAAAATAATACATAGGCTGCTTTTTATCCGGGTGCTACGCGGGCGAAGCCGTAGTCAGAAGCTAGTTCATACATATAGCTACGATGTTAATATAATTAGTCTGCATGAAACATTCCAGTCATATCTGACGTCACGAGCCAACGAACAACACAATTGAACCTGATCCCACTTCGTGAGCGCAAATAGAGGGGCAAAGGGCCTGTGGCGCAAACTGTTACTTGCGTCACGACTTTACTTTTAACTATACAATTCCACAATAACGCATGTGAAGTTTTAGGTGCGAGTGATACCTCTGGTGTTGCAAGCGTCAATAGGTTCCGGTAACCTCTTACCAACAAGTAGGCCGTAGCCCTTAAGTTGTATAAAAAAATGGCTAAAAGCCGTTCATCATGGCATTCTGTCCAGTAGTGGATTTCTTTTGCTTCATACGAGTATAAACGCTTTCAACTAGTTTGCCTCTTTCTTATTGCAAGCCATAACGCATATAAAAAGGCATGCCTCTAACTATTAGTTTGACGAAACAGCGTTATTTCTTTAAAACATTTCATTTCCACTATACAAAAATGCCCACTAAATAGGTTAAGACATTTAATGCATGTTAATGTAATGGTAGTTGAAAGACACACGTTAAGATTAAATCATCCAAGTAAAAAGTACACACAATTTCGGCGTGAAAAATGGTGTAAAGCAGTGCAGATTAAGTACTTTTCCAATAAGAAGGTATTATCTATTAAGGGATGTGTAGTAACACAGATTCTAAAGTTATTTGCCAAAACATAGATGGTTGAAAAAATATATATATTATTAATAACAAGATAATTGTTTTTTTCAACGTTTTCTGTATGGTTGTTATATACCATCATTAGTCATGGACATTAGTCCATATTGGTTTTATAAGTACTCGTATTAATTGTTGTATTTTTATTGTTTTTACGGTTCATATTTTTTTAGCCAACACTTTTAGAGCGGAGTTTCAAAAATGTAGGTGCTTCGAGGGCTATATATTTTATGGGACCTATTTTTATTGGTTCGTAAATGTGGTCCTGCATATAAATATTTTTGATTAAGTATTTAGAAAACTTGGCAAAACGAGCGCGTTGAAGTCTTTTCTATGAAAAAACACTTTTTTCTGTGTTTTAAACTTTTATCGTCATCGCAAGTAAACACACTTTGTAGTAAACTAGTGCTTGGCACATATTGGCAAAAGAGGAAATAGAATAAGTTGAGGGCGCCGCTTTCCTTCTGAGATATCAAATCATTGATTTGTATTTAAAACTATTACGTTCAGTTGTTGCCAAACTATCGTTTATTTAATAATTTATTTAATATTGCCTAACATCACTACTAAGGCTGCAAAAAATGAATGTTCTACGTCTACCTACGTCTTTTCGAAGTACGTATAACTGGGCTTACAACCGTTTGAGCATTGTACCTAAAGTTTTTTGTTTATATGAAAATAACCAGACGTAAACTTGGAAAATTTCGCGGTAGAATCTAAAAAACATATTTATTATGATGAGTAAGCATTTACATTATTGTACATCTTGTGTAGACATAAATCAGGTTGTTGCTTTTTTTCTTAACTTGGCAAACATAATTTTTACGTGTTAAAATCAATCAACGTGATGGAATCAGACAAAACTTGGTAAATTTCGCGATTAAGGATTTTGCTTGGACGAGCAACATACAACCTAACACAATTTACTATATTGTTATTTCTAAAAAGCTAAAAAAAACTTAAAGCTTAGTTCTTTTGCGTTATTCATACCGCATCTATGTAATGTATTGTATT
The DNA here is from genome assembly GCA_958496245.1 of Perizoma flavofasciatum. Taxonomy (NCBI): domain Eukaryota; kingdom Metazoa; phylum Arthropoda; class Insecta; order Lepidoptera; family Geometridae; genus Perizoma; species Perizoma flavofasciatum. The sequence continues at coordinate 7,932,181 of OY292434.1, read as the reverse complement.
AAGTATATCAGTCATCTAGTACCCATAACACAAGCTCTGCTTAGCTTGGGGCTAGATGATGCTGTGTGGATTGTCCAGCATTATTATTATTATTATTATTATCTATCGTCCGAATCACAAAAAAATATGAAACTAGGTTTTCAATGGCCATACGAACACAAAGGTTACGAGCGGTTTAAAAACGTTACCTATCTCTTTCATTCTCGTGCGACAATTTAATATATTTTATTTTTAAATAGCTAAGTAACATTCGTTCTTTTGTTTTTTTCATCGTACCGTATCTATACACGTCTTTATCATGAAAAAAATATAAAACTAAGTTTTCAACGATCATAGGTACAAACACAAAAGTTACAAGCGGTTTAGAAGCGCTAACTTTTTCATCTCTCGTGCGACTAAACCCCTATTTTTGTGTTTCATAACAGAACTTTGTATGCTACGAATGCTACGACCATCTCATGCAACCTTAACATTCTTAAATTGTTTCCTGTTACACAGACATGTATTGCAAACAATGAGTTTGTATTGTCATTTAAAACATACGGAGTAGGTACAATAGACTCCATTTAACGTAAGCATAGAGTTGGTAAAGATAGATATTTACAACGATAACATGGCCAGCCTACTATGATAATAACCGTGCCTTATTGGCCTAGTAGGCTATATCTTCCGATTCTAGAGTCGTAGGTTGGAAATCGGTCGTGCGCCAATTATGTTTTCCACGGTGAAGAAAAACATTAATATTTGTGTAAAAATTATTCAAATATTAGATCACGCATTTTGAGCTAGCTTTTTCTATAAACTATATTCTATATTCTATAAACTGACTTTGGATATAAATCTCTCCTAAATTTGTAAGTAGGTATGATGCAAGTAAATACATAATGTTCGTAACTATGGCATAGCGTGGCGTACTGAACCACCACTCCTACCACTCCGCTGTTTCTCTCACCATCAATCTCTAGTTCGGTCTTTTTCTGGGCCACCGCTTGACCATTTTTTTTTAATTAGTTTTGATGTGGTTTTCGTATCATTGCGGCCGTCACAGGCCTATTGTGATCGCCACTTGCTTTTCTTCGCCCCTCAGGGGGCGTTCAAAGTTCACCGCTCAGCCCTGCGGCTGTTAGAAACTGCAGGATATTTTATGAGTTTTAGTTCATCTAAGCTGAGAATGTGTTTACCCAGATGAAGGCTACGCGTATGTATCAGTGGTCCACGCTTGACCTAACGTAGAGTGACAAAACGAACCGGTGACACGATGAAAGTATCTAACGAAAAATCGCTTCAACATCAAAAAAAATCATCTGTTAAAGTTTACTATAAATCTTAAATGTATCTTTAAAGTTTACTGCAACATTGTTTTTATTGATTGCAGCAAAAATGCCTGACCAAGAATCCGATAACACTGACCTGGTTTCCATAAAGGACTGGCTCTGCAAGCAGCCGCATTTACCTCATGAAGTCGGTAAGTCGATAATCCAGTAATTATTTAGCGATTTGAGTTGGTACTTTTATATTTCTTAAATTGTAGCGTAGAATTGAATTTTAACCAAAGAAAAAAAACATTATGGCATTCATGAGAGTGAAACTTATAATTAAAAGTCTACTCTTTTAGGCAACATCGATATAAAAATATTTATACTTTTAAGTTCTTCAATTGAAATTTAACGTTCTTCAATTGAATTTATTTCATTCAAAATATGTGTATTTCTTCACCTTAAAATGTAGGTTAATTTGCTAACTATCCAGACTATCTACATAAATTAGTATGAGAAAATTACACGAATTCATATACTAGGCATTAACTACTCAAATCTCTCAACTTGTACGGGGGAACTAGGGTTTCGCAATACGTATCGAAGTTCCTTTGGTAGAGTTAGCAATGTAAAGTCAGTAGAATTTCATTGTTTGACTACAATACCATGACGAACGGTCTTGAAAGGGCCTATCCTTCGCGACTTCTGCTTCTTGTTATGGTACATACTTTTACAAGAAGGTAATTTTACAAAACAGAGGTAGCGGTATCTTTAGTCGCTGACCGTACTGATAGACCGGTTCAGTCTTTAAGGTAATCTTAAAAATATATTCTAGGCTTGAAGGAGTCAGGTTGGCTTTTAAGTTGCAATTACTGAAAACCAGTTTCAATGATTACTTTAGAAATTGGATTAAAAGTAAAAGGCCATGTTTAAGCTAGTTTTCGTCTAACCTTTAAGACAGAGAGGTGTTGGTGAACAAAAGGTGAAGATCTCGTTAGTGAGTTTGTTATGGTAATTATTGCATCCAATCTGAATCGTTTAGCAAGAAATCAATAATTTCAATAATTTTTACTACATCGCTTGATTATTTCTAGGTTATCTATTTATTTGGTAACTTTTTGTGTATTATATTATGATGAGGATGAGAGTCCGAAGCGAATCACTATGACCCTACAGTACAGGCTCGACAGAGACCTAGTGTGGGGGACAGAGCTCCGTCAGGTACTTATTAATATAAGTTAAGTTAATTTTCTTAAGTACCCAATCGTGTACCGAACATCTGTATGAACTAAATAAAGATTATTATTATTATTGAGGTAGGTACAATTTAGTAGGCTACGTGACTTCATATAAAGTTATCCTCTCTCATGATCCTGCTTTTATATTACCTACCGTTATTTATAATATGAGGTGAACAATTTCTCTTTTATTTTTGTAAACTGAAGCCAATATCCCTAATGGTATCAGATACATATAAATTATTGGTACACACTTCTTTCTAAAAATAATATCATTGGTGCTATGATGCTATTCCACCACAACCGGGAAGGACCCATGCTATGGACCGATGACCATGTTCTTTAATTTAATTTTTAAATCCGTAAATCGCGGTGCCTTTGGAATTTTTTTTACCAGAAGGAGTTACTATCTATTTATCAATAAAATCAGCCTGTAATATCCACTACTGAAACCTGTTATCATGACCTGGATATCACACCAAAATGTATACTGGCAGGCAGAAGGTCTGCCTTAAGGCCGCCGCATGAGATCCTACTAATATTTAAAAAGCAAAAGTTTGTAAGTATGGATGTTTGTTACTCTTTCACACAAAAACTACTGACGGATTTTGATAAAACTTTACAGTAATATAGCTTATACATCAGAATAACACATACCTAGGCTACTTTTTATCTGGATACCACGCGGGCGAAGCCGTGAGCAGAAGCTAAATAATAAGTATATTGGTTACCATTCAGTGACTTTTCTTTAATTCAACGGTTATCCGCCCGCCTTGCCCTCCCTGCCCATTTCCACTTAAGCTTCGCAATCCGTATCATCACCCCTGTGTGATTTCGAATCTCGATATACCTACTCGTAGTATCACCCGCCCTATGGCTCTTTGAGCAAGATACAATCATGTGCTCTGAATTCGTGCCGGTTATTAAGTTCCTGGATCTGAGTCAAGTAGACAAGTATTTTCGATTCCCGCTACGGGACAATTGTTTGTATGATCTAGAAATATTTGTCTCGGGTCTGGGTGTTTTACTACATACTTTTGTATGTATTAACAAACAAAAGTATAAAATTATTCAGTCATGTAGTTCCCATAATATAAGCTCTGCTTAGTTTGGGGCTAGATAATGCTGTGTGAAAATGTCCAGCATTATTTATTATATCTTCTCCAATTTTGCAATATATTAAATTTTAAATTCTGATAATGGGTTTTAGCTTGCTTGGATTGTTTGCAATTCAAGAAACATGAATGAAGGTAAACGAACGTCTGATAATTGGTTCACGGTCATCATTGTACCTATCTAATTAGAGTTAGCACGAATACTAATGCACGAATCTATCAGACACACACAGTCCCAATTAATTAAGTGAATCCGATTTGGCTTTGACTTTAAAGTTGGAAATAAATTAATAATATGCAATGTAAGTTGTGATTTTATAGCGTCTCAGTAACCGACGGGTAAGTAGGTATTTGAAAATGAGATCAATTTTGACTATATATCTATTAAATAATTTACAGTGTTCTGGCACAGCGTCCATGGCATATAGCACAAATATCTTAAAGTATCAAGTTGATTTTATTTCGTCCAGATATAGCAAGTGCCTACCTATTTTTGCAAATACGCTTTAGATGGTTCTTATGTAGGCGTTTAGGTCAAGCGCATCTAGAAGATAATCAAATGATATTCAGGTCACTGATCAGTGTGTCCAAAATGATGCAACATTGAAAGTAAAAGTGTCTGAAAAAACGTGAAGTCATTGAACCCAAAAGTAATATTTTAACGAATGTCCAACATTAATGTTGAGCAATGGTAATCTTTGGAAGGTCTCGAAACAGTGTTTTAAACAAGTTGATTGCGGTTTTAAAGGCTATTCCGTTTTAATTTAGTCTTTTATTAACAACGATTGGAAAGTCATAAAAATATGATCGACTGTAATTTTTTGATTCATTTTGCTTTTACTTGCGATGTAAGGAGATTGGATATGCGTTTGTTTTTCGTAATAAGTTGTTTGTCTGTTACCATTATTTAATCTCTAAACAAAATGGTTTATCCGATAGATATGGGGTTTTTTGCAGTTGATATGTATGCATTTACTAATTCAATTTAGCCACGGATCTAGTCAGAACCATACGTTTGAAATACATAACATCGGTTATTATATTTATTTTATTTTTGATTTCATAGGGAAGCAAACAGTTAATGGTAACGATTCCAAAACAATAGCTATCGAATATTAAAACATATCCACGTAGATACTATATCAAATATTTTTTTGAGTTTATCTTCAACTAGTAGAAACCCGAACATTGATTGAAAATTGGGATGGAACTTGCCACACCCGAAAAAAAACCCTTTTCTGCCGCGCTGACCGACCACGCGTCGAACTACCAAGATACGTCTAGTTCAAAGTCTAGTAGGTCTAAGTCACATCTTGTTTTCCCTCGTTTTGAAGATTTTCCGGATTCTGGAATATTTCTTAGCTATGAAACATAGCTTTGTTTTCATCACAATCTCTCTGTACTCAAAGTTTTATCAAAATCTATTGAGTTGTTTTCGAGATCCTGTGCAACAAAACAAAATATACTTTGCTAGTTTAAGTGTTATAGGTATAGTACCATCATCACGATTTGTATGACTTCAAGGATGGATCTTATATAGGTTTTATTGCCACAAATTACAAGGGGGCGCTGCAATAAACGATGGTGTATGTTCAAAGTTTTAATTTAAAACAAAACATACGGTTAATTTTTGAAATTAATAAACTGCACAATGTTATGTCAATGGCAGACCTAGAATTGCTCTTGCTTAATGTTAGTTATGTAGATATGTAACTTCTCATACTTTCATGGATACAACGTAAACCATTTCGTCAATAATAGAAATCATACTGGTACAATGGTGTTGTATGCAGGCTGAGTTTTCTACCAGGGCCTCTGAGGCTAAAAACAAAACAGTTATGGATTTTGGGAAATGGTCTTAAGAAAGGTCCAAGAGCTAAATTTAAAATAAATAAGAATGATGTCATTTTTATTTTTTTTACAGGTTTTTATCACGTTTTCCTTTTTTATTATTTTCCCGACATCGGAGAAATAGATAAACACAATAAAGATTTGTAAAAAACTTATAATTATGTTAACCGATGGCGAAAGTTTGAAAAATACCTACTATTAATGTAGTTTTTGATAAAATAAAATTGTTGATAAAATAATTGTCTTGTTTTTTATGTTGTAACAAGAATGAATGAAAACTTTATCGGTCTCATTACGAAAATTGGTCTAAACTCTAGTTCAACTCGAGTTCTGTCAGAGACACTAAAACAAGAGCCACATCACGTTTTTAGTCAATTTCATGCCGACCTTCACACTGATCGCGAAATATGGTTCAAAACGAATGTTATAAGTAGGAAGAGCTTATACAATTTTTGCTATAATTGATGGAAAGTGATAACACTAACCAAGAATTTTTATTAAACCTGTTGTATAGGGAAAAACCAATAGCGGCTATTGCCTATGCTGTGCACATCTTAAATGGTAGGTCAAGAGTCGTTGGAATTTTAAATTAATTTTTACTAGTGTTGTGAACTTAAGTTCATGGCCTTTCTAGTTAGGTATTGAGGAATATATTTTGCCAATATTTATACAGGCAAACCTACAAAATAAACGTATTGGTTATTTCCTTTATAGTAAGAAATAGTTGTTTTTACAAATCTGGTCGTAGGTATTTTATTACAAAATATGTTTAAGTCAGTTCAAATACTTACTTAGCTTTATTTTTTCTTCAAATGAGGTAAATGTGTTCACAAGCAAGTAGAGTATGATATAGTATCGTATTTTATTTTATTTTGAAAAGATCCTGACAATGAAGGCTAACTACTTCCAATCGGAGAACAGTGAAATGAAAAGTAAACACAACCGGTTCCATCCTGCTGCCTTCACTGCGTCATGAAAGTCAGATATACTTCAAAAACAACTGTAATCTGCAATTGGTGCTTACTACATATATATACCTTTGTGAACTTATAAAATAGTGATAAAAGAACAATGATTGCATTCATAAAAACTTGCGCGAAGCCAAATTTTTTTACCGACTTTAAAATAGGAGGAGGTTCTCAAAGTCGGCTGTATTTTTTTATCATGTTTATTTGTTACTTAATATCTTCGCTAATTGTTAACTGATTCTGATGATAATCTTTTATCATCAGATTTTTTTTTTCGTATCCTGCTAATATAATAAATGCGCAAGTCTGTGTGTATGTGTGTGTGTGTGTGTGTGTGTGTGTGTGTGTGTGTGTGTGTGTGTGTGTGTGTGTGTGTGTGTGGTATGTGTGTGTGGGTATGTGTGTGTGGGTGTGTGTGTGGTGTGTGTGTGCGTGTGTGTGAATGTTTGTTACCACGTATCTCCGTAACTACTTAACCGATTTTGATGAAATTTGGAATGTAGATAGTTTAGGATCTGGAATAAAACCAAGGCTACTCTAATTTTCGAAAATAGAACCCTCATCATCATCATCGTCAGCCTATATTAGTCCACTGCTGGACATAGGCCTCCCCTAATGAGCGCCATAGCGCGCTGTCTTCAGCTTGCCGCATCCAGCATCTGCCTGCAGTCTTTCGCAGATCGTCACCCCACCTGGCCGGAGGGCGTCCTACACTACGTTTGCCAAGTCGCGGTCTCCACTCAAGAACACGTTTGCCCCAGCGGTTATCGGTTCTTCGCGAGATAAGACCCACTGCCACTTCAGCTTGCTAATTCGTTGAGCTAATTATATCGATAACTTTGGTTCTCTGACGGATGTATTCGTTACGAATCTTATCCTTCAGAAATTAGTAGTTTGAAGCCTGGAGACGGTCATATGCTACTTTTATTAACATACCACGCGGGCGAAGCCGCGGGCAACAACTATTAGAGAATAATTTCAAGATGGACTCATAAAAGTTTTATTCCTGAGGAATTGCTATTTTTTCCGTAAAACTTATTAAATATCATCATCTTCTGGAATTACGACTAGCCGAATCATTTTTTATAGGCGACTTTTCCTTTGTTTTTTATTTGAAAGAGTGTCATCCCGATCGTGGAAAATACACGTAGAATAACGTACCTAAGCACGTAAAAATTTATGAAAGAGTGGCTGCAGGATAGAAACCGTAAACTTGGGACTGCAAACGTATCGCGAATATCGCGATTTAATTATTATCAACCGACTTCAAAAAAGTAGGAGGTTATAAATTCATGTGTTTGTTTTTTTGTGTGTATTTAATTGTGAACCGATTTTAATGATTCTTTTTTTTTCTAAGTATACCATATAAATCCCACTCCTAAGGGTGAAAAAATGGGTGACGAAATTTCATGCTGAATGTTTATCAATTTCTAGTTATTAGAATTCAGTTTTTTTTTAATTATACAAGAGGTGTAACTACAAACCAATTATTTTAATAAACATTAAAAATGAATGAATGAATCAAAATATTTTTTGGTATATACCCTATGAAGTAAAAACTGACATATTAATATTAAAGGTACTATGGGAGGTTCATATATCTATATATCTCTTTGAGAAAAGCTTTAAATGAACAAAGTTATCTATTTATATTCATTTTTTTTAGTTTTTATGATGTTTTATTTACTTATATGTTTTTCTGAAAATGTAAGTTTAATGTGTTTTATAAGTTATTTGCCGTAAATTACGCGAAATATAATTCTATATAGCGAAAATTTAAATGTTTTGTCATTCTACATCGAATATATTTTTTTAAACTCGTCATGTAATCTGTACCTCAATAAATCTATTTGAGGAAAAGATTACGACACGAGCTCAATAATGAATATAATTGATGGTTGTCTTGACAATGCTTATTTTTCTCTCCTCTTTACAGATGACCTCCTCCTCCGCCGATTCCTGGCAAGTTGCCACTACAGCATGGAACGCACTAAGCGCACGATAGATCTGTTCTTCACGGTCAGGTCTACTGCGCCTGAACTGTTCACAAAGCGTGACCCTTGGTCTCCGGAAATCAGACGCGTGTTTGAAGTTACGTATGTACTAAATCTTATGATGATAATATTATTACGGTGATACTTCTGAAAGTGGTAAAACGATAGGTAAGTAACACAATTCTCCTGAAACTAGACACAGAGCTGGCTACGCATTTCATATTTTGCTAGAAACTAGGCCAGGGAATTGCTACATATTTCGCCAAGTTAAGCAGTGTTTAAAACTTGAAAATCTGCAGTGCATAATTATGTTAAGTGTCCCCATTTTCAAGTGATAGAAGTTATAAACTAGAAGTTTAAACAAAAATCCTTTTCATTTAATCTAAGCGTCGTTATTAGCTACTGAATAAATAAAAATCACTCCTTAATATAATACAGATTCAAAGGAAGGAAGTAACACAGGGTTTAGAAGAACTGATTTCAAAAAATAAATTCATCATCAAAAGTTTTACTAATCGTGTTTCTGTCTTTCATTTATTAAAAATGATATCCTCAAGTAATCACCGTATAAATATCAAGTCTTTACCTTTTTTAATAGTTACTGAGAAATGATGTAATATAGCGTAATTACCATTTATGTAATAAAATAAACCATAAATTTTGAAACATATCGTCCAAAGCATGTTGTACTACAAATTGGTAGAAAATTGCGCTCAGCGATGACCTCGTTCGTTTTGAATTTTAGATCCAAGAAGTACTAACTGATTTATTTTCAGTAAAATCATTAAAAATATAATTCATCCGAGTACAGATAAGTTATTTTGTTAATATTGAAATGTACTAACCCACTGTGTCAAATTGCTCCACTCACCTATTCAGATTCATAACTGTTACTCAGTCGGCCTCCAAAATATTTGTATGGGCTATACTTTTGTCGAAATCATTCCATTTAAAAATATTGAGTACATTGATACCGTACCTAACTATGTAGATATGTTTTATGATTATGACTTGACGAACTCATACTTATATATAAATAATAATAAAATGTTTTATGAAAAAATACAAGAGTGTATTTTACAATAATACATAATAGTTTATTGGTATGAAGTTGAAACGTTTTCTTCACACGTACATGGGTACATATACTTGTTTATTTAAATAAGTAAAACATGCATTCTATCTTTCTAGCTTACATACTATTATATTAATCTACTAGCTTTACTAGTATTATAATATCTGTGCTTTAGATGAACCTTCTCGTAAGAGATTATTTCAATTATCAATGACAAGCTTCTGCCCACGGCTTCGCCTTCGAGCTTCTGCCCGAATAAAAAGTAGCCTTTAAATATTTTCAATATTTCATTTAAATCGGAGCTGTTACGGAGATCCTAATCTACAAACATCCAAACTTTCGCATTTACGAGTGTAATAATCCTACTACTAATAACAACGCGAAAGTTTGTGAGGATGGATGTTTGTGACTCTTTCACGCAAAAACTACTGCACGGATTTTGATGAAACTTTACAGTTATATACCTTAAATATAAGAATAACACATAGGCTACTTTTTATCCGAGTACCTCGCTGGCGAAGCCGTGGGCAGAAGCTAGTATTTATTAGTAGGATGATGACAGTTATATCTTTTCAGGGACATGTTGCCTCTACCAAATAAAACTAAAGAAAACTACAAGGTGTTCATCTACCGCCTGAACAATCCAGACTTGGACCTATTCAGCTTCGTGGACGCAGTGAAGACATTCTTCATGCTAGCTGACACCCGTCTCACTGAGGATGACGATATACCGGCTGGAGAAATACCTATCTTTGACTCTGCTAATGTATCGCTGAAGTTTATCGCGAAGATTAACTTGTCGGTACTGAGGAAATATATGATCTATACACAGGTTAGTAAAGGCTACCATTAGCTACCAAGACAATGGACTACCCCTCACTCGGTATACTCAAAGATCTACGCACTGAGTATGTATTTGAAAATGTCCGTCATGGGAACAGTTGTGAGCGTGTTTGTTTTTTATGGTACTTCCAGTGCTGTTACAGCTTTTAACTTCAGAATACTCTACCAGAATACTCTACTCTGGTTCCGACAACGTTCGATTTGTAGATTTTCCAAAAACAACCCTAGCAGAAGTTCCAATAATTGGGTACCAGGGTATCAAAGTGTACCTACCTAACGAATATGACTTCATGGTTTTTGATAAAACTTTTGGTTTACCTTTCTTGCGGTTTATTGCCAGGACATAAACTCTGCTAATTTGGAAAGCTTTAAGTTATTTTTGGTATTTGTTAAATGCAAAAAATTAGTGGGCGTTTGTTGATAACAGGTACCTGAATAATTACTAGGAAGATGTTAGATGTAGAGAATGTAATACTCACTAGATCAACAAAATAGCGAAATAGTGAAAAATATAGCACTTAAAAATACAGTCTTTACCTATGAAATTGCCGTTTTGTATGGGAAAATATAATCCAATTTAATTTTCTTATTTTGCGGATTTGTCACAATAGTATAATATTGCTTTGGCACTAAGATTAAAACCCGATGCTAGTTCAGTCGTAGTTTGAGACGGATAGAGTTTTGTAGAGTAAATGGATAGCGAAGAAATGGCAGGTAGTTAAGGCAACCTGTTATGTGAGAGGCCAGAAATAGGCTAAGAAAATCCCATGCGACAGATTATTACACTCAGTAATCGAGCACATAACCCCATAGCATAGGTATTTATTGACACAAAGTAATAGGATGCACGCATGGGTCCTTACTGCCACTCTTGGTCAGTACTGAAGCGATCATTGTCCGCGATTGCCAACAGCAGTGCTAAAACACTGATGATGTGAGAACATTGCGGTTCAATATGCCGCCTCCAGGCGTTATCTGCTCAATGCACGCAGTATATTTTTATTTCAACAATTTCAGGAGGCCATGCCGATTCGGCTAAAGCAAGTGCACGTTATCAACGCTCCTTCTTACATTGGAAAACTGCACGCGTTATGCAAACCCTTTCTTAAGACAGAAGTCGCTAAACTGGTAAGTTCTCTAGAAAAACCGTTGCGCATTAAACAGAGTGTATCAGCAGATGAAAACTATTCCAAAAGGGATTATTCTCTACATAATAAGTAACTTTTATTCTACAACTAACTGTGGTTCAGTAAAGAACGGGCTGCGTATATGACTGGGAAGAATATATGCAACAAGTAGCTTTTTTTTCTTAGAAAGATCTATACACTGAGGTTGCCTATCACGGGTATACAGTAATGAGCGTGTTTGTTGTTTTGTATAATACTATAGCCTGAATTCATAGTCGGGGTTTGAACAGTCCCCCAACTGTTCAACCCCCGACTATGAATTGAAATCCATCATTCAGCATTTGCCTTATGCTTGCTGGGTGCATAAAGGTTAAATTTGCACTTGAATTTTTACTTAGCGCCTGAACAGTCCCCTAGGGGAGCCCCTATTTGACTATGAATTTGGGCCTTTAATGTGCAATGACGCAGCCACTGCCCCGGGCTATAGGTGAATCTGAGAACAACAGAGTCGAGCGTCGAGCATACTTATTGCGATAGCATGTGGCATTTACTACAATTAAAAGTTATGACATACCATTTTGACGCTTCTAAAACTGAAGGGTCTCATTACGAAATGTGTTTTTTAGCAAAGAACTGCTAAAAGATAAATCAGGTGGTCACCTAGTTTATTTATATCATAACTTAACCTCTTTTTGAGGACCTACTTTCTTTTGGTAGCCAATCGAAATCATGTGGTTCTTTTTTATTTTGGTTGAGAAGTATTTTTAAAATCAAATGGGCATCCCGCGATTTTATTTTATTTTTAAATTATAGACCTTAGTTACATTGCAATAATACACTTTTTTCGTATATTTAAACCTTGGTTTAGTGTTTTGGACAGAACTCGAGTTGAACTTCAGTTTAGGCCACGTTTCGTAATGAGACCGTTTATGTTTTTAAGTATCATTTTGTACCATAAATTAGATTAGACATCGCTGGTGAAAGTGAGAAAGTGACAAGATTTAGCATTTTAACCCTGAGTTTCGATTTTTTATCACCCGGCTTCAGAAAAGGAGAAGGTACTCAATTCGTCTGCACTTTTTTTGTATGCATGTAACGCGATATTTTTTTGTTTGAATAGGTAAGGGTCACCACCCTTGAAGTATCCTTCCTTATAAATTTTATGAAAGCGTACATGAATAAGGGATAAAATTTCATACTGGTCTTTTTATCAACTCCCCGTTATTTGAAGGCAGTTTTCATCTTATCCTGAAAAAAAACTTGTTAGCCGTTTAGGACGGTATCCTGATTTACGATCAGGAGTTCATGGTTTCAAACTCATGCATCAAAGGATTTTCACAACGAAAAATTAATATGTTCACATTATAATTTTTATGACACATTTCAATAAAATTTCAGATAAAATTCCACGAGCCCAACTCGGAAACTCTATACAATGACATCCCACGAGACATTCTACCAAACGACTACGGTGGCAAGGCTGGAGACCTGGGTCAGATCAAACGAGAGTGGATCAAGAAGATTGAATCCAAGAGGTAAACAACAAACAGAACAAAACATTCTACAGTCATATATAGTCCTGACCCTAAGAATTTCCTGGTGGGAATTAAGGAATCAAGGGTATGGTTATATCTTTTAAAAATCATGCTAAAAATTTATCCTGTAGCAAAAAACGAAATGAAGACAGCAAATTAGAAAATTAACGAATTAGTATTTTATGTTTGTTTTTTGTATTTTTCACAAGTTCTAACTCTGTCATATAAAAGATTTAAACGCATCTCGCGTTACGAAGATTACCATTTTTTTAAGAACTATGCCATACTTATGTTAGATTAGATTTTAGTTGATCGAGCGAGAAAAGCGAGCATAGATCTATGAGTCTACTTGGACATTCCAGTGTATGTCTGTTTGTCCGACAATAACTGCCAAACCGTTTATTCAATCTTGATTAAACTCTGTTATCAGGTTGGTTATACTAATATATTTCTGGAGTTCAAATATGAGCTTAAATGGTAAGGGCTTTTTAAACTACTGAGTCGCGAGATTCAGTTCGTAGCAAACTTAGCAATAATAATAAAAATGTGTAGATGGGAATTTACGCCGTTACAAGGATGGTGGGGATTTCCGATTCCTACCAGTTATGTTTTGTTTTTTAGCTATTAACTTAGTTGTTGTTTTCAGAGATTGGTTCCTAGCAAACGATAAGCGCTGGGCAGTAGACGAGTCCTCTAGACCCTCTAACTGCAAGGACGAACGCGCCGACAAGGCGAGGGACCTACCCGGAACCTTCAGAACTTTAGCTCTCGATTAGATACCAGTAAAAATATGTAGATACCCAATAGTCTATAGTTTTGTTTGTTTAAGATATAGGCCCGTATTTCAGGAGGAATTACGAATAGAATCTAGACTCAAACCGATAAGTTATCACAACGTTTTAGACTCAAGTAGATATTGATTTATTTGCACATTTCCGTTGAAAACTGCCAATAAATCTATGATACCTTAATAGTTGTCTAGACAACTATCAATGTATCATAGAATCTAGATTCAGTTTGAGATTATTTCTGGAATACGGACAATAATCTTTCATCGTCAATAGGTTGTTTTTATCATTATTGGCTTAACTGTTGCTAGTTTATTTATTAGAAAACAAACTTGATAATAATGTGTTACAGTTCAGGCTGTATCAAGTGTGCGAAAGTTGTTACTTTCATACGTTATTATTAGGTAAAAGGAACTAAACAAATAGGTGTAAATGACTGTGAATTTTACAAAGTACAATTTGTTCAAATTCACTAAATACGTAGGTATTCGATAGAAAATTAAATTTTCTAGAGCTTCCTTTTTCAAAATATTGCTGATTAAAATATTTTTCGTCCGTATTGCCTTTTCCATTTGCCGGTAGATATTTATACAGCAATCTAGAAATCCAATCTATTTGTGTTATTTCGTACCTGTATGTTCAAATATTAAATCCAGTTTATTTTTAAGTTAGTTATTAAGTGTGATTTTATACAGGAGTATCATTATATTCAAATAAAATACGTCTACTTATTTTTGAATATAAAAAGATCTGTTCCGCTGCCGTTTTATTATTTTTATACCTAAATGCTAAAATATAATTTATCTAATTGGTGTAATAATGTTTAGTTAATCTATAGAGAGAGTTCTAAATGATCCGTTCATCACATCTTCAGCGTGCTTTTTGGTTTTCTTTCCCATGTCTGCTTTCCACATGTTGTCCTGTGTGAAAATGTTTCTGAAAACAAACAATTGATGAACTAATATTTTTAGTACACTGATGACAAGACTGGTACGTGGTGTCAATGTAAAAGTCTAAGTTAAAATTCATTTATAATATGGTACAGAAGCATTAAAAATTAGGAACGATTCCTATATAACAAGAATTGTACCTCGGTTTATCTCCCCACACTAGGTTTGAAAGCCTGGATATTTATTCATTAAAACTACAAGGATCACTTTGAGTGGATAAAGAAATATTTTTATTAGATTTTTTTAATAATGTGGGAAATACAATGTTCAACGTAATGACAATTTAAACTAACTTTCCCGAGCACTGATTAAATCAGCTTGAAAAATCATTTTTAACTATGTATAACGAATGTCATATTTGAGTTTGACAGTTTTACAATGTGGTAACTCTAGCCTCGTGAAGGTAAATGGATGGCCCCAGAGCAAAACCAAGAGACTCAAGAATAGTAGCTCCTGAAGTTGAAGTCAGAAGAAAGAGCTCAAGCTCGCTACTTCACCGCACTTCCCGAACTGGTTGAAGACGATGATGATGATGATGCTGATAAATTGTAGGACAGGCAGGAATAAATAGTTCTGTATGCCCCCCGCTCTCTCAACAGGGGGACAAACTTAACTTTTTCAATTAATAAAAGTTTAATACGAACTTTTTTCCCCAACTGTCATCCTAGGGGGACAGATCAGAGTAACAGATAGGAATAATTCGACCTAGTCTCGTATTAACGAGCGTTTAGGCTTGGTAAATCTTCAGTTATCAAACAAACAATTAGTGCTTTTACTACCTACTGCCCATTGCATATGTACCTAATTAATAAGGTACCTATAGTGAAGTATAAAATTACACAGTTACCTGTCTTTTTCAATAGCAGCTACCCATTCCTTATGTTGTGCTATCATGCTGGGCGCGTCACCGTCGTATTCCACCGGCAAGAACTTCTTGTCTATGAACGAATGCAAGCCTTCGTGTGTGTTGTGAAATTTAATCTATAACACCATAAAAGATAAAGTTGAGCGGAGTTTGGGAATAATGATAGCCTACCTAATAACATCATCGACCGGTCTTAAATATAAAAAAAGTCATCTCATAAACGATTTATAAATTGATTATTATTGAGCTATATCTGTATTTTGTTAAGATGACTTATCTAAGAACATGTAATTTATCAAAAGATGAGTAAATTGAATTGATTTCAACGACTATACCTATAAGTCGATATTATCGCAATAATATCGACCGTTATATTTTATAGCATACATAAGATTTAGATTCTGCCAAGTTCCCAGTTTGTAGGTCCCTACAACTATTGCTGTTTCATCTTCTTTGACAAATTAGCAACTCAGATATATTTATCGGCCGACTGAAATAATGCCTACGAACTGAGATTTTACACAGCTGCTGTGCTGAGTAGGTTTGCTAACCAGTTGGGGTATTATAATTAGTGGTTCTGAAAAGGATCCAGTGACTAATGATGAAAGAGCCATTGTAGCGAATGGATTCAGTGCGCCTCGAAGTGGCTCCTTATGCAGTTAGTGCTGATAAGTTTATAATAATGCTCGTTCATACTCACCAATTCACAAACCTCTGGTGGCAAAACACTTTTGACGAGCCCGTACAGTTTTTCATAGTAGGACGGGCAGTTGATCACGTGAATCTGTTTAAGACGAATAGGCATCGCTTCCTAAAACGAAACAAGTTCTAAATAGGTATCTTTTGGTGGTCAATGCCAGTATCGGAGGCTTTCGAAATTACTTTATGACTGTTTTAGCTGGCTTTTACTGACGTGCTCTCGGGAGCTGTAGCAGGTATGTTATGAACTGCTATGACCATCTTGTCGTGGCTTCGACGACACACTTTACGCAGCCAAAGTAGAAGCTAACTGAAGACTGGAGCTATAAGCTACTGGACACAGCGCAGTTGCGTAACACGTCGCAGACTTTACGTGTTAATAATTAGTGATAGTATTTCAATAATTATGTATGTTAGTCTCTAAGGTATTTATGTTATGGGCCTATTGTCATCATTTTAAATTCTGTTCATGTTGTTGCCTGAAATAAAATGTTTATTATCATTTTATTATACGGTTATAGAAGTTTATTAAATACTCATAAAGAACATGGTTCACTTATTATGAGTTTAAGAACTACAAATATAGGTAACTAATGAATTTCTAGTTATTCAGGTATTAGTATTAAAGAGATCTGACGTTTACTTAAAAAAAATATCATAGATATATTAGGAATTGATTCACAAGTCTTTAGGTCAATAGGTAGGTTATTGAATAATTGTGCACCCTCGTACATAATATAGAAGCTAGTTAAAAAACATTTGAAGCTAGATTTAAGCTAGATTTTTTGTAACGAAATCGATTAATTACCATTATCAGAGTCCTCAGAGCAGGCAACACATCAGCAATGCTTCAGGCATGTCAATAGGCAGGTATGCAGATGTCGATAGGCGAGGGTAAACACTTTCCATCAGATGGACCGACATGCCCCTTTGTCTCATCATACATAACATTAAAAAAATCAATAGCTGATTGATACAAGCGAAATGTCGTATCAAAATGAAAGGATTTTTTAATAACTGACAAAAGATTTGCGAAAGACTTCTAGTACCTACGTAGTGATTAGTTGCCTCTATGCCTGTATCTCTTCATACGAGATTTTTTGTTTGAATATGAACAAAATAATTTGGGAATTCTAGGTGTAATATTTCTTCTACCAGACTAAAATCCGTGACTCTATTCTATGTTTTAGATAAAAAAAATCACCTCTCACCAATAGGAAAATAAGAAACTTCTGGAAAAAGAATATGTTGACTTTGGATATCATTCGCAACGTATAATACTTTATGTCCAGAATAATGATGTGTCCTTCGGCAATGAACTCGTCCACTTTGAGCCAGTAGTCAGCCTGGATAGACAGGGTTTTTAGGATGTCGTAGAAATCAAATTTTTCCAAAGTTGGCAGGTCAGCCAAGTGTATTAGGATTTCGTTTTCTTCAGCTTTGAATGTTGAGATATAACTGAAATGGGAATGGATAGTAAAGCACATAATAAGCTAGTATTTTTTATCCTTTGTCAGTTTCGGTATCACAACGCGTCTAACAATACCTTTTATTCATCAAACAGTTTGGATGCTAAGATACACACATGTTATATTATGTGGCGCGGCGGGCGAGTAGCCGGCTGAGATGCAAGACGTGCGGGTTCGACTCCCGCTGCGGGACAAATGTTTGCATATTCTAAAGATATTTGTCCCGGGTCTGTCTGCTGTGGTACCACGGTACTCGTGGCTCTTGATGTGCACGATAGACGGGAATCTTAGTGTGGAATCAGGACTTTGCTTAAGTCAGTTGGGTATTTATATTTTGGGTACTTATAATTTATTACCTGTTTTCTCGATTTTTCTCGATTCTGATCAAACTATTTTCAGATTTTGCGGTAATTCGTGAGGCCGTTGTAGATCTATGAAGTCAGGATTTCTTTTTTATTTTCGTGTAATTAAGTATCTGGTACAGTATCTCAATCTGTAGGTATTCGTTCAAATCAAGGTTGTTTTTCAATTTTGATCAAAGTTCATTCATAAAGAAACGGCTAAGGGTCGTACCCTTGGCCGTGTACGTGAGTGTTTTCTGTTAATAATTCTGTTTATAATTTATTCAGACTACAAAGTCGAACATCTAGTTACTAATTTCTAGAAAACGTGATTCTCATACTTTGAAACTACTACCTACTATGTATTTAAAATAATGATAAATACCATAAATAATGATTGCAAATTATGGTCTTTTATACATCAACCTATAAACTTGTACATAATAATAATTAATACCTACCCACTTATAAGAAGTAAATCATCGTAAGGAAACCAGCCTGCATGATCTAGAGAGAACGAAAAGTTCAAAAGCAACGGCACATCGATGGTCTTCCGACCTGCCTGTAATATGGAACCGGAAGCTCATTTTGCACAGTGGCTGTAGCATTGCTAAGCCATTGTGCAAAACGTAGGCAAGTACCAAATACATTAAACAATTGGCAAGTCTAAACAATTTTAATGATTGTATTGTTACTAACCAAATAGAGGTAGTACATTAATGTACCAATTGATTTTCGCTTGTCTATTGGCCCGTTACCTACAGGCCTGGTATTGATCGATACCATAAAAATACCAATATAGTAGGTAAGTAACTAAGCCTCGATTTATACAACTCATTTTATTATACAAGCTTTTGCCCACGGCTTCGCCCGCGTAGTACCCGGATAAGAAATAGCCTACCTATGTATTATTCTGATGTATAAGCTAAACATTACTGTAAAGTTTCATCAAAATACGTTCACTAGTTTTTGCGTGAAAGAGTAACAAACATCCAGTAGGATATACAGTAGTAAGCGATAAAATGTATAATTTTTTTTCTTTGGATAATTATTAGAAAAGTAATTACAAACTTCATTCAACAAAAAATCTTTAGATTTAAAATTTCCCCTTTGGCGCGCACTTCTCCTTAGGCTATTTCTCTTTTCTGTTAGAAAGATAACATGTATAATTTGTCCTTCTAAGAGCTATTCTAGTAACAGATCATTCATTCAGTATAAAGCCTCGTATATGTATGTACGAGAACAAACGACAAACTTTAATATAAAAATACCTAATATGAAGTGGTAATGTAAATTAAGGGATTAAGTACCCACCGTCTGGATATACAGTTAAAAATTTAAATAAATTATTTAAAGATAAGATTGTTTCACGAGTTTCCATGAGATACTTGTAGCAATATTTTTTATAATGTGCAGGTATTTTAATACGAATTATACTTTACCTACATACTGGTTGTACTTTTAATGTCCGAGTGTGTCTAAGCAACATAATCGTGTTCTCTATTTCAATGATTATCTATTAACTACATCAGTCAACAGTCACATACAGAGTTCTATACCCACACTAAAATGACCAGAACGGTATCAGGGATTCGGGTACTACAAGTCCTACCGTACCTCAAAGCCAGACCTAGAATATGCCCGGGAGTATTTTTATTATACCTAACTATGTACAAAAAGTAGCGTCATCATCATCATCATCATTATTAACAGCCTATAGAAGTCCACTGCTAGACATAAGCCTCCCCTAAAGCGTGTCATGACGAAGAATCCACTTCTTCTAGACTGCGTCGTCCAGTTCATGGTCGCTATTTGAGAATCTTTCCTTGCGGTTGTCGAAAAGTCACAGAATTTATAATATCTCAAAAATTCAATCTCGGCGGGACTAGAACCCGTGACCTACATTACATAGTGCTTGCTTGGTTCGTAGGTGCTGTGCCAACTAAGCCACGAGATCATGGTTTCGGCTCGAGGTACCGAGACTTCACATACAGGGGAAACAGTTATTCAAGCCTGTTCAATGACTCAATTTACATTTGGTACAATTGAAGTATTGCATGTCTGTAAAAATATTACGTACGCAACAGAGAAAGCGGTCTGCAGCTTTTTTGTCATTGGATCTCTGGAGGTATACACTTCAGGCATGTTATGTCTTCCGCAGGCAAACTTCTCTATGCATTTCTTAGTTTTCTCCAAGCTGCCATAGCAGCTGTGTAAGAACTTTTGAATCATACGGATGTCTGGAAGAGATAAATAAAGGTATAAATCACAGATCTTGGAATACCGCTGGCTGGCTGACGAACACGTCCAGTCTACACAACCTACAAGCCAACGCATATGTAGGCTCCCAGGAAGTAGGGAGTGACCGACCCGCAAAATGTACCTAGTGTTATATCGACTAACTCAATAAGTATCACTCTGTTTGATGGACGCCTGTGATTTGCAAGATCTGGATCAAAAGGGGCATTTTGTGAAATGCAATGTATTGTAGATAAAGTTGAAGTACTGTACTATTCTCTCTATAAGAATTAGGTAAAGAAGCGATAGGGCTTGTTAGTATTCTTTGATCGTAAACTCGTAGTCACCGAGACGACGCGACCTCTAATATTATGAGTCAAAGTCAAAGTTCATATAGGTATTCATTAAAATCACAAGGATCACTTTGAAACGTCGGTTTTATCTACTGCCTGTTCCTCCGCGACCAAGCCAGGAAAGAAAGGCAAGAAAACAAGGCTGGTTATTCTTTTTAATGATCCTTTTACAAAACAATAGGTACCTACATTTTTTATCGAGTGTTTTGAGACCCATATCATATTGACTACATACCTATAATTCTAGATCAAAACAGAACCATTTTTTTTAAATTTGGTAAGCAAAAACAACAAAATGCAACTTAATTAAAAAAAATTACATCTAACCCTGACGTACCTAAATACCTGCTATCTGGGTTTAGATTATTTCACCAATACAAGTTTAGTGAAAACTTAAATCTGACTAATTTGACAGCACTATATCTTTTGTTATCTCTTTCTTTCACTGTTTTTGTTACTGTTAGTAACTGGAACTGTAAGTTTATTTTAAAAGAGAGCGATAGATAAAATTTAGTTAAGTTGGTGTACAAGAGAATAGACACCATTGCCCTAGATCTAACCTCGGTAAATGAGATTTCTATGAAAAACTGTCAGCAATGAGGTTTGATCAATACGATAAACACACTAACAAACGAACAAACAAACACATACCTCACATATGTATGTATCCGTGCATGTGCACGGAATAGGTATGCGGTAGGTACCTAAATCAAATCGATTAGAAACCGTCCAAATGTAGATTTCATTACTAAATCGTGCTTTTGTTATTGCAAATTGACCAATCTTACCAAGGTCTTGCGGCAGATAAATCTCTTTTGCAATCCATTCTCTGATGGCGACCACATCTTTATCGCTGTCTAAAGTCATCTGAAACATTCAAAATGATATTGTCGAAGCCTGAACAATGAAATTACGAATATTTGACCTACTTTTTGTTACCCATAAGAACTTTTTAAATGGATTATGTGTGAGACCTACAAGTGAATTCATAGAGGCAGGTCACCTACCTAATAAGGCAACTAATTTAATATTCAATAGCTTCCAACAGATTATGTTAAAACACAGTATTACATTTTATTAACAAAAGTTATCCTAAAATTGTTACAAAAACTCTGTTTGTAGGCAAATCCTAATCCAGTGAAAACCTGTGACAAAAAAAAATGAAAATAAGTATTCAAAACGTAACGCAAACTTAAAAAAATTATCAACTCACAACATTCTACACTACTTTTACATAATGATGATGATTATAATTAAAAAGAGAATACTTACTGATGGTGGTGTATCGATTACCTAATTACCTAATAATACTATTTTGGATCAGACAGGGGTTTTAATAAAAAGACAGTGGTTTAACACAATACTTACTGTAATTTTTTACGTAGACAGTCTGTGTTATCACTAAATTTTATTAAAATAAAATTCCAGAGCAAATCCACCACGTCAAACTAAAAAATTATACAAATGCCAACGATTTAGGTACTTACGTTGCAGTAAATGTGCTAAAGCAGCAAAAATTTACAATCACTAGAATTGTGTACGGGCGCTTAGCGGTAGTAGAATTTCGCAAGCTTCAAATTTGCACTATTCAACTTTACCGCTTGGCTACTGCCGACTGACTAACGTGATCCCTCATAATTATGAGATTTTGACACTACTCTCAAGGTAACAGCAGGTTCTCAAAAGTAGTGTGTTGTTTTTCATAATAATAATTTTTATTATAGTTAACATTATGAAAAAACTGACTGACATTTATAGTAACTATAAATGTCAGTCAGTTTTTTATGTTCTAATTATGATATTAAAAATAAACATTTTTTAGGCAGCAACATACAACCTGTGACCAATAACTTAAAGACTTATGCCCGTCTGCACTAAAGTCAAATAAGCTTAAGCATAAACTTAAGTCTAAAGAGACTTAAGTTTATGCTTAAGACATGGCACTCTGAAAATTTTGCCATTAGGTATCAACCTAGGAATCTATTAGCTGTCAAAGTTGTGCGCAAACGAGCCGAACACATTTATATTGTACTAGCTGCGCGTAAGTTTCGATTCCGTGGGAATATCGGGATAAAAAGTAACAATAAAGTATTTTACTGCTACATAACCCTTACCCTTGATGATAAAACTATTTATTTGAATAAGAATTGATACTACGATATGAATGTAACCAACTTTTGTTTCTACTGGCTATCTTATTAAATTTTAGAAAGCAAGAGCTGCTATTGTGACTTAACTATGATAGTTAGATATATTTCCTTCGGGACTTTTTTGTAGGTATAAGTACTTTAATCGTATTACATTATCTTATATCATCAATAGTTTTCTTAGTGCACGCTAAACAATGAATTTTATAGGCAAAATTTTGCTACTTTGGGTTACATTATTGGAATTTTCTCTATTTTTTTTTAATAAATAATATAGCCTATGTTACTTTCTATTGGTTAAAAAACGGTTAAAATCGGTCCAGTAGTTTCAAAGCCTATTCGGTACAAACAAACAAACAAAAAAAACCTCTTTATAATATTAGTATAGATGACTTACTTAATAGGTACTCAAATTATCAAAATAATTATAATATGAAAAATGGTGCCCAACACAAACTTCATTGTTTTTTCATTATGTTCAAATAATGTCTAGAACTTTTTTCTTCGAATAAAAACAGAAAATTTAAATTCGCTTTAATTTTTCAATTAGTTAGCGTCTTCATAATAGATACTTTCTTGATTCCCCTATTTGCGGTCAGTGCAAAAAAAAATGGTGTAGTTTCATAAGATTTACTCCTGTATTGTGATTTCCTATTTACACAAATACTCGCTCGATACATGTGGAGTCGAAACTGTAATGTTTATTTAAACATTAAAGATTCTTTATACCACCCATGTTAATATTAGCATAGGTGGGTAGCATCCTTTGAATTACTAATAGACAATATTGACTTATTCATGTGTTTATTAAAATTATGTTTCAGTTTGCGATGGTATATTACAGGGTATTTGTAAACGTTATTCGATAGTCAATCGTAGGCATGATTAGTACATAGGTACCTCTTGATCCTTGCTGCTGCTACCCTGTCTATTATCAGATCCCTATTCAGTGAATCATTAGTAACTTGAGTTTTAAAATCTAAGAAGTTTTAAAACCAAGAGTACCAAATTAAGGAAATTAATAAAAAAATATTTTTCCCGTAAATCAGATCATTGTTTACTTACATACTAAACAACATAATTATTAAATTTGAGTAGGTAAACTCAATCAAATATCTGCCAGCGTAATAGGTACATTTGTGCATAAATAATTATCAATGTAAGCACCAGTTTTAACTCTAAATGATGGAATGTCTTTTAATACTGGACTAGTATCTAAAAATCCCTTAAAGTTAACTAAAAGTACATTTCTACCCAAAGTATACTCAGTTAATTAACGGTTAACCTACAAAATTTACCGTTTTATAATAATTACATTATAACAATACATTTGCCAAATTTAAACCATCATAACACATAGTATCAAAAGTAACATTTCTACTCTTGTCTAATCTATGGCAAGAGTTCGGAAGGAACCACTTTCTATCGATTCCGTTTTGTTTGCGCTTTGTTTATCCTTTTTGATGCTCTTCCAGTTAGTGTCGTCCAAAAAAAAGTCCCTGAAAAAAAAACCTCAACTTCAATAATGTCGCTTTTTTGTCAGTCCACTGATGGCGGTTAAAAACCCTTCTTTCATAAAGGTTAGTGATAAAGATTTTCTGATCTACAGGCTGATGATGATGAACCCTAATAACTTCGTGTTTGCTCCAAGTTACTTTTTTGGGGATCGCAGATAAAAACTATAAGAACCCAGCTAACCTGCCCCGCATATTATGTATCTGAAAGTGACAAACGTTTGATAACTCAAATAATAGTTATACGTTTTATACGGGTCTTTATCGCGTTTACCTTTTATAATAGGTAAACACTGTAAAAACCCATATAAAACTTATACTTATGTTGTTATAATTATGTAGGTACCATATTAGCCATATTGATAGTAGATATGTGCAGGTTTTTTTTATACCAGCAAGGTTGCAAACAAGCGTACAGTCCATGTGTTGGTAAGCGGTTACCGTAGAATTTGGACGCATGCAACACCAGAACCTCATACTTTAGTCGCTTGGGAAAGCCTCAGCAGAGAGATTATATCATAACCTGTGTATTCGTGGGTGGAAGTTCCTTTGAAAGCGCACAGTACGCGACCGCCCAGGCTCTAGGGTGTTAGGATCAATCCCCTGCCGAAAGCGAGCGGTGCGGTGATAAAAGGTACCTGTAGACATCATATCAAACAATTCCTCAGAACAAAACCCACCATACAAGCAGCGGTAGAACATACATAGAGATTCTCCGCAGACTTTAGAGCTTGTCAGGTATGAAATTATTATGAAACACTTTCCTTGTATTTAAGATTAGTAAACACTGTCATATATTTTGCATTGAAATATGCTCTGTGGTTCATGAGCATATTTCTGAACAAAATTAAAAGTTTATGTATACTGGCAACACTTTTCTGAACCAAACCCAAAGTGTCGAACGAAACATGTGATGTTTGTTTAATCTTAGTAAATTGATGAAATCTCTTTAATTTTTAATTACAGTAAGTCATTGTATTTTACAAAAGAAAAGACTCAAAGCAAGACTGTAAAAACTACAGAGGCATTAGCCTACTAAGCATCGTCGGCAAATTATATGCGAAAGTGTTTATTGATAGAGTTGTGAAAGAAACCGATGTGAAAACATCGGACGCACAAGCGGGATTTCGAAAAGGTATGGGATGTAATTATTATGGATGTCTTTTTTTTGCGATGCATAGCCGAAAAGTTTTCGGCTATGCATCGCAAAGTTACGCCGAATAGTTTTCGGCTAAGGATCAAAAGGTCTATTGCGCTTTCGTGGATTTGGAAAAGGCTTATGACAAAGTGATGAGGAATGAACTATGGTTGGCACTGTCAATGTATGGAGTAGACAACAATTACCTAATTCGAGCTCTGAAATCTATCTATGAAGATTCCAGTGCTTGCGTAAGGATAAACGAGTCATACACTAAATGGTTTAGCATCCAAAACGGTGTTAGACAGGGATGTGTAGAGTCACCGTGGCTGTTTAATCTATTCATGGACAGTTGTTTGAAACTGTCTAAAAAGTGAAAAAAGTGAATGTGGATTAAGAATGAATTAGTTACTCGTGAAGTGTCTTTTCTACACCGATGATCAGGTTATACTTGCGTCATCGGTGGATGAGTAACAAGAGATGGTAACTATTATTCAAGAAGCGTTTGAAAGAAAAGGGATGAAAGTTAATGTGAGTAAGAAAGTAATGGTTTTTAATAAAGATGAATGTATGAATACATGTGATATTGTGATCGGCGGAGAGAGAGTGGAACAAGTAAAAGAGTTTGTATATCTGGGGGCTTTGTTTAGTAGGGATGGGAAGCATGAGAAAGATATTGAAAGGAGAGTGAATGCTGGAAATCAAGTGAGTGGGGCACTTCACTCTGGAGAGATGAAAGCTTGGAGAAGTGTGGTGAGAACTTTGAGTGATAGAGTGAGGAACAGTTGAGTTGAAAAAGGTATATTGAGTTGGTTTGGGCATATAGAAGGGTTGGACGAAAGAAGATTAACAAAACAAGTATACAAGGCGAGCGTGAATGGGATAGTTGGAAGACGATGGCCTCGGCGAACGTACTCTGACTGAACTGAAGACATTCTAGAGAAAGGCCAGGTCAGAAGTACACTAAACCACCGAGCTTGTATGAAGAATTTGATGAGGATGAAAGAAGCGAAAGAGGTCTGCCAGGATCGTAGCAAGTAGAAATCCTTGGTATCTGCCTACCCCTCCGGGAAACAGGCGTGTTTATATGTATGTATGTAATCATTGTGAAAATCATTAATCATTTAACAATGATTAAATGTAATTAAAAATTGCTAATAATTCTCATTGTACGTCTTTGAACCCAGTCAAAAGATCCAAGCTGGTATCCAGGTTCTCCTGCCCAGAGATGACAGCAGTATTCCATGTGAGGCCGGACTTGCGACTCGTAGAGAAGCAATCTTTGCGCCTCAGTGAAGTCGAGCTTATTGGAAGCCAGCTTGGCCTTCTGTTCTAAGTGACTACGGAACTAAACGTTGCTAGAAATGTCGATGCCTAGAATCCCAATGTGATGAAAATCATTTGACTTGTCAAACATGACGAAAGTTGACCGAGTGACTTTCAGATACACTATATGGCGGCTACCAGTGGATGTTTAAACTTTAAATGCACTGGAATAGTTATTATTTATCAGTAGGAATTTGCTTATCAAAAGCTCGGTTGCTTTGAGCTGCTAGTCTTTTTTATTAGTATCTATACTAATAAAAAAGCTGAATTGTTTGTTTGTTTTTTGTCAGATTTGATATAATCTGTCAGTCGTGTTCAGTCGGATTTGATAAAATATTTTTAGAATTTTACAACACAATTCTTGAGGAAGGTATTTAACATCAAGCTACGACTTTTAGGTGCTGCGCTAAAAGAAAAAAGTGAGAAAGAACGCTAAGCGAAAAGGAAGTAATAGTGCATGACACACCTAGTTGCACAATGTGGGTTAGGTATGCTGACATGCACTAATAATTGTTGACATACAGTAACAATCAATTACCTTTTACTCATTAAAAGATTAGTTGCCTCGACCATGTAATGGTCCAGGGAATCTCGGCTGCCTCCGAAGTCAGATGGCAAATCATCTTTGTTGATATAGTTGTAGAGAGTCGTGGATTTTGGCGTGTGGAAATGAATCTGTGAAAGATTCATTACGTATTTTATGATATTTTTAAGAGCGCTTTACGTATTTTATGTCACTGATACTCCGTGCAAAACTACCTCCGCGCAACGGATGTCAGAGAGACACGGATACGGGGCGCAATAAAAAAACAAATAAAACATCACTTTCAAAATAAGAGTACCTAAAATGTCGAAGATCTAAAAATATGTGGGAAACAAGATTTTTACGTTTCGTATTGTATTGAGAAAAAAATATGTTGCTCTCACGTTTGTTTACGGTTTTTAAGAATAACAGATTCCTATTATTATATTTGTCAAAATATCGGACTCATAGGAGTTACTACCCTGTATAGATTCAGATAGAGAAAGATAACAAATCAACGCATACCTAGGTACGCTTTCAGACAAGCCGCTTTTTTGTTACCTATGGCTTGTATTATAATATCTGTGCCTATGGCAAAATATAAAACGCTACTTAAGGAATTGGTAGTACCTAGACGAATTGTAGTTTTGTATATATATACCACATTATACAAACAAATTTCCACTGCTGGCCGTAGGCTATAGGCCTCTACCAATACGCTCGGCGATGAAACTATTTTATTTATAAAATATAAATAAAATCAAAACTTAATTGATAAAATAGAGTTGGGAAAAGATGTATTGGATTGTATAAAAAATATACACTTAAGTACGCCTAATGCAATGTATAAAAGGTGTCATTTCTTCAGTGTTGGGCGCTAACTTATTTACCTTTCTATCTACTTAATCAAATATTACTAACCATGTTAGTCATATCCTGTTTTAAGAATGTCTTCATAATTGCAAACAGCTTGTCGATGACAGGCGGTGAGTTAATGATGTGAACCGCCTTTAGCCTTATGGGCATCGCACCCTGAAATCAATTGTTTTTTTTTAATTTCACTTTATTTTGTGATACATAAGTAACAATTTTATTGATGGTTTCATAAAATAGTGTTGTAAAGCAATGATCAAAAAAGATAGCATGCAAAAGGATTATTAAATTTACTATAAAATAGCTGAAATTAAAAAAAACACTGCTGTTAATATATTTTCTGGATCAGTTCGCTTAAATTGTCCTTGTATAAATGTCATACTAATATCCAGAATGTACGAATCATGCAAGCAATTCTAATATACTGTTGGTTACACAAGGAGCTGTTTTCTGAGTGTGACATATTTACGTTATCAGCCAGTATGTTCAATTGCCAATTGTCAGCCAAAAGACAAGTATGCTGACTAGCTGTAGGTAATTAAATACGTAATTATAGGTATTTATAACTTTTAAGATTACCATCTTGTTTCAAAATTATTTTATATTGTTACTATTAACGGCATAAGCTGCTGCTAATATGTTACTATTGCGGTTGGTTTGGCATTGGTTTAAGAATTTTTAGTGTTTACTACTTATCTTGATACTGTAAACGTTTTGCACCTCAATACAAATAAAATAAAATTAGCAAACTATTAAAATGTACCTCTTGATATTTAGAGAGCTTTTTAGCAATCGACAAGTTAAACTTCGTCAGAAACTTGAGAGATAAATCCTTGACGTCCAAAATCACTATGTCTTCCTCCTGTAAATGTTCATTGTCCAATAACCAGGCATCTGTGCTCAGGAAGAACAGTTTAGCATCTTCTAGGTAATCGTAGACTTCTAAGTTGGGGTCGTTAAGTTGCCATATCCAAATATTTCTGTTGCCAGATATTGGGTAGTGTGCCAAGTTTCTGAAATTTACAATTTAAGAATTAGGGGCGCTAGATAGATACATGAACAACAAAATTTATAAAGCCCAACCGGGCTCAACTCTATTTCATCACGTTCTGCATCGCCTCCTAATATAATGGAAATAATAGAAATAATATTTATTTCAGAAACATCCGGATCAAATACCAGTTTAAAAAACCTAAATTAAGAAATACTTAAACTAAATAGATTTGTTGTTAATAGATTTTCACAAAGTAATCTCATGATTACTTTTTTTTAATATTTTGTCAACGCGGTGTCGGGTAAGCGGGTTTTGCGCTAATATACATACTTAAGCTTGAATTAAATTAATTGATGCATTCGAATTTGTGTGGCTAGAAACCACTTTTGGGTGTGCTTATTCGGCACAGGTTATCCAGGATTTCGTTCACGGGGATGCATTTTTTATGGGATAATAACTTATCTTTCAGAAAATTTGTTCGAAAAATATAAAAACCAACAGTGCATTCACGGATTCTACGCATATAAGTTTTTTGTCATTATAGTAGTGAACTAGTGATGTGTTAATAACGACTCTTGTGAATATAGTGATGTCCTAATGACGATGACCAATTTGAAATTGGTTAAAATAATGCTTCGATCGTGCGTCAGGGAGGGGGGCAACTGCACCCATTGCCCCCACCCCCTGCTAGAAATGTTAGGCAGTAGCACAGATATTATAATACTAGACAGTAGGTAGATACTTACACGATCTTCAAAGTTTTCTGGATGTTTGCTGACAAAGGATCCCTATTGTTCAATAATTCCGGTGCTGATGCTCTAAGATTGAAAAATAGTTCCGCTGTCGTTTTAGCCTTCTCCAAATTATAGTAGTTGCTGTGCAGAAACCTCAGAACCAATTTGTCATCTGAAAAGTTTATGAAAAACATGTTAAGACAATAGGTGAGTTAAAAATACGTCAATCTCACACCAAGCGAAAATATGCGCAGTGCGAGAGGAACGGATATAGACTACAATTAAAATTGTCGAGATGGAAGAATACCTAGAACATTTAAATAAAAACCATTTTCCATTACTCTGAATTACGAGTACATAAAAATAACTTGTGAATATCTAGTTTGGGTCGAAGGGTGGACGTAAAACGGGGATTAGAAGAGCCGATTTCAAAAAATAAATCTATGGAGTAAGGTTTCAGTAGTAATGTTACTGTCTTTTATTTATTTAGATTATATCCTCAAGTAAAAGTACCATTACGTACTATATTGGGCCTCTTCCATCCAACTGCTTCCCACACCATCGGCTTACCTAAATTTTTAGGAAAATGTGGCTGACTATCAACCCATTGCCGCAGCTCAGCCAACTGCTGTTGAGCTTCTTTTGGAAGGTTTTGGTCCATGTTGGAGGGAATAGTGAGCTGGAATCAAATGGGTGGATAAGATAAGTAAAGATTTACATATTAATTGAACAATCTTTCAATTTTGGCAAGCCACCTATTGTACCATTTACAGATCTCAGACCAACTGAGTTTTTTGCGAACCATCTTTGGTATAAATTTACAAATTAAAGACAAACTGAGTGTTGGCGAGCCACTTTGGTACATAGTTCTCACACCAACTGCGAGTTTTGGCGAGCCACCTTTTCTGACACGTATTTAATACCTCATTTATTTATTCATTCATTTAAACTGTAGTCGAAATACCTGTTTTAGGAGATTTCGCTCTTCCGTCCATAACATCATTAGTTATTTGTAGAAACTCGTATAAACTTGCATTTAAATTGTGCAGTTGTTTTAATTGAACAATCGTGCAACATTCTCTAAATGGTTAGGTACGTACATATACTCACTTGGCACTAAATTGTACAACAAGGGTCTTAAAAACTTTTTGCCAAGGATTTTATAATAAAAACAGTTTAATGTCTACCTTCAACGCAACGCTCTGTGTTGTAGTTTCCTAAATGAACTGGTTTACGATTCGCGTGTGTATTTTTCCTGCTGCTATCAAAGGCCATTATAAATTGTAATACTTTATATGATTATGAGTCATGTTTGTATCTTTATTTAATTTAAGGTTTTGGATATGACTGAAATAAGCTAAGAGTTTTTAGTCATCTTTGGGAATTTTATTCAACACGATCTAGGAACCGATTCACAACAAAATTCGAGTCCATAATTTACTTAAGTATGTGGTAACGTAGTTGGTACACTACACCGTAGGTTGAAAAGTCGAATGCAGGATTCTGTTGCACTATTATCTCAAAGTGGACTAATTGGATCAAAAGGATAATTTAGAATTTTCGTCGTAGAAATCGAGTTAATTTAGGTACCTAATACGATTCCTCGCGACATTCTAGGAGATCTGGCAAAAAAACAGCTTAGTTTTATGTTATGCTTATGAAGGATGATCTTTCATTCACACAGTGAATGAAGCGTCAAATTCATAAATACCTAGGTAATTACAATAAGTCACTCTGTCAAAAATAGACTTACAAAACCCAAATGGAATGAAAACTCTATTTGCTTGAATACAGGTAGATTGAATACCTACCTGTTGGTAGGTGCCTACCTAGGTACGTACTCATTGGTTCTGACTAGCAAATTTTTGGGTTAGGTAACTTAAAGGTAATTTATTTAATTAGATTCCATGCCTTACAATTTAACATTAAAAGACAATTATCACTTTACTAATAATTAAATAACATTTGATATATAAATTTAAATTAATCTATGGTAGGTATAAAACATCTGTCGCAGAGACATCTACTTAGTAAATTTTTGGTTAAATTAATTTTATTTTAGCTCTCTTAATTCATTACGTAATTGATTACCTATAATTAAATCCTAATTGCCATTTGAAACTAAGCAATTGGAATGTGTACCCACTAAGCAATTAACAAAGCTATACCTACCCAAATGCATTTCACTGATAAGTAGATTGATTTACAAACACCTTCTGCAAATGATATGCTGGATATTATGATACTAGAGTGCTACGTTTCGTCCGCCATCCGGTGATACACCCACAACACAATTAAGACCTTTTTTTTCTTTTTGTCGACTTCGACTTCTATTTAAAGCCAATTATTTTAAATTTAATATTTTTTATCTTATTTGGTAATCTCCTTCAAACGAACTACTGATAGTGTTCATTACACAAAGGTTACCTGGAAGAAAATGCTAATTAGCATTAATTTCGCCTATGTAGGTTCATGTTTTATTTTGTGTACTGTATGAATGAATGAAAATGAATGAAAATACTTTATTGTACACCTTAAGATACAAACGAAATAAACAGTAACACATATGATAAAGGTACAATGGGCGGTCTTATCGCTTAAAAGCGATCTCTTCCAGACAACCTTTGGATGGAGAGGATTATATATGATTTTGAAACGGCCGGGGGTGTACTTTGTGTAAACTACCTTAAATAATATTATTCATAAAACATACTACAGCAGAATATAATAAATAATGACATATATACCAACTACCTATTATATATATATATTTATGTCTATATACATACGAATACAATACTTACCTATAAATATATACTTATACATACGAACAGCAACACAACAATAACAGGATCATAACGAACTATAACTTCTGGGATTGATAGAAAATTTTAACGCGAGTTTTAAATATGGCTAGAGACGAGGCCTTCCTTACCGATATTGGTAATGCGTTCCAGAGGCGTACTGCTTGAGTCGTGAAAGATTTATCATAGAAGCTGGTGATATGTGTAGGGGTTTCAAGCAGGAGATTTTCTGATGAACGAAGCACACGGGAGGGATGGGAACTGTGGAGAAACTCAAATCGCTCCTTAAGATAGGAAGGAGTCAGGGGATTTTGGAGAATATTGTACAAAAGGGAAAGGATGTGAGTATTCCGGCGAAGACGAATAGGGAGCCAATTGAGTTTGGAGCGAAATTCCGAGATGTGGTCATATTTGCGCAATCCGAATATAAATCGGATGCACACCTTTTGAAGATTTTGAAGTTTAGTTTCTATCTATCACTCCCAGTAGTTTAGCGAAATATTCTACAAGTAGGTCAATTATGTAATAAGCTTGTCAGGACCAAGACATAGAAGACAGAAGATTGTTTTTTTTACAATTCTAAACTAACCCTTTTTGGCTAGCTCTTTATGAGCACCGGCTCGTGCGCCCTACTACCTATGTGCCGCCGCGCCGCGCCGCAGAATTCTGTCAAAATGGTACAAATTAAATCCTATCTACAATGTGCCAAGGTGTATACCGTTTACTGACGACTGTACGAGGGAGTACCAAGGCAGAAATTAATGGTTTCCTTCCTGCTGGCGACAAATTGCTAGCTTACGATCGACTCGTATCTTACTTACACACTGACCTATTAGTTTGCTACAATAGCTATATACAAAGTCGATAAAATACCTAATGATCGCGATATAAGTAATAGTGATGTAACCAAATAACGTTGAAAGAGGAAAATACCTATTAGGTATTTATTTTTAGCTCCATGTGACCTAACCTAACCTACCTACCTACCATATTCCCAGCAGTCAACATTTGTATAGGTAAGTATAGGTGCCTAATTACCTACCTAACCTAACGTAGCTACTCCAAAGAGCCTGGCAAGCCGTGGCCTCCTTCTGTGAAGACGGCATATTAAAGAAGGAGACCGGGAGATCCGGGAGCAAGATCCCCTTGCTCCCCTCCAACGGAGGAGGAAGCCTGGAAGAAGGCGGCGGCAATTCCACCGCCTTTTCCTGCTTGACGGAGGTCAGCAGGGTCCGGGTGTGAGGAGCCCCAGCTCTGCATTGCACAGGCCTCCGCTGCCGGGGGTTGTCCCAAATATCAAGGGGAATCCTCCTCCCCCACAAAGGGGAGACCGAAGAGTTTTTGCTTGACTCAAGATCGGTCCATGCAAAATCTATTAATGAAAGACCGCTTTTAAACGTAAAGCTGTGCATTGGGTTCCTGCATTCTGTCTCCCCACCCTCACTACTACACACACACAAGCTTGCTCATGTTTACACTAGCATAATATAATTATTGGTATGGAAACGACACGACACTCATTTTACCAGGCTTAGCAACGTCCAAAACTACTACAACTTGAAAATGGAAAGTGGGTTGACGCTTTAACACTTTGAAACCTTTTTTGCACCGCGCTGCAAAAAACTCTACACGTAGCCTCTACCTCATTTTGTGGCCTCTACCTAAAGTCAGGTAGGTCCTAAAGTCAGTGACACTCAAATCAAAGTTCCTAATGGCAAGAGATGTAGGTAGAGACTCGTTTCAAAAAGGTTCATAAATCGATTCGAAAAATACGATTCGAGGATATACGTTTTGAAAAATTGGATGGGTCAGAAGAGGTTAAAAAAAATGCATAGATCGGTATAGATCACAAAAGGATGCATAGGTCGGTAGCGATTTCAAAAAAATGCGTACTTTATACTATTTAAAAGATGCCTCGATTGGTTCCAAAAATATGTATAGGACGGTAGAGGTTACGTAGAGGCAGTTTCTAGTGGCTATGGCTACACAATAGAATTACATTCCTTGACCTATAATATATTATTATGTGCCATGACTTGACGTGGACTTGACGTATAATACATATATTATTATGTCACATGGATGTTTTTACCAGCCTATGGAGAAAATTATTTCGAAGGAACTTGTACCCACTTATGTATATGTAGAAGGCTTCCGTGTTCTGTGTATGTACTAGGTATGTGCACTCGTAATCACATGAAACCAAGGATTAGCCAGCTTTATTAGACTTTCGGTTTTAGGCTGCTCTAACTACCTATATATATGTACCTATGTAGTCATAAAACTAAATAAGAAATTTGTATAAGTACTTATGTCATGTATGTACCTAAGTAGGTATGAAAATGAAAACTAATAGGACGGTCGTACCTAGATTCTTACAAAAAATTAGGTACCTACCTACCTACCTAGGTACCGTAGGTAAGTTTTAACCTACGTACCTGATTTAATTTAATGCAGCCAAGCTAAAAAACCAACTGAAAATCTACCTAGGTACCAAGGTAGATTTGCAGTTGGTTTTTTAGCTTGTACCTAGGTATGTATATTCGTGCCTATCTATCTTAATTTTAACAGCATTAGGTAATAAATAAATAAACACCCTGTGTCGTGGGTAATAGGAACTAGGTATGTACGACGTGGCACTACAGCACTCAAACCTGGAACAAATATCTGCAGAACATGCAATTGTCTCGCAGTGGGAATCAAACCCGCACATTTTACGTCACTGAGGGTCGCCCGCCACGGCACCGAGGTCTTTGTAGATTACTTAGGTAGGTAAGTATATAGTTGATAACACGCAATAAAAGATTAAATGTTCTGTGGTTAATCAATAACATCACAAAACAGTTGTTTGTACCTATCAACTTATCTATTCTTTGACAAAGCTGAGATATAGGGAACACGGGTCATAGGTACGGGTAAACTATATTTCAGATGCCCCCACGTGAGGTCAAACCAGAGGGCGTCCGTCGGGAATAACCCACCACTAAGCAACTAATCCAACCAAAGCACCAAGGGTAACTACGAAACCTAAATAAAATATGTGTCTCAGTATAGGTTTTTTAATTATTTCGTTTTGTCAGCTCTTAACGGTAGAAACAAAACAACAGGCGAACGACGAATCAAACACAGCTCTATAAAAGTAGAGCCTAACTGGGTAGGTATAATCTATGTTGGTAGGTAGATAGATATGTAACTAACTTACCAGAATCGTAGTGTGGTAAATAAAACTAGCCGAGTACGAGTTATATAAATCCGGTTTGAAAGCACGACATAGGAGCACAGAAGTCTCTTTGGCACTGGAGCCGAGTGACCTCGCAAAGAATGAATGTCGCTCGGTCGCTCGCTAGTCCTTCCTAGTAGGTGCCGAAACGGATTGTCAGTGCAAGAGCACGCAGATTGATAATAAATAACGTAGCAGGCCGAGTGACCGGTTTTTGCACGACTGCCGAAAAAGGGTTATATGTTTTAGCGCGTACTTATCAAAAGTAGGTAGGTACTTACTTAATTTATCATACCTCCTTGCGGCTCTTAGCAACCAAACGGCGCGCGTAGCCACAAAACAATGGCGCGTCGGCCAACTTCCTGCCTGCTGTGGCAGCAGCAGCGGTATGGGTCGGTCAGAGATAAAACATACGTTTGAATACCTACCTAGAAGTTTGTGGATAAAACACTTAAATATAATAATAATAATAAAATTTTATTGCAGATAATTCATCCATAGTTTTTGTTAGTATGTGGTAAAGCTAAAGACTTAAAACTAACGTTAGTGATACACATAAAATAGCAATTTATAAAAATACCTACACTAGAAGTTTATTTGATGAGTATGTAGGTTCATCCCACGGCACCTTGTTGGGCAATCCCACCTGTCTGATAACGTGTTCAGGATGCTGTTAGGGCTGCCATGCACTCGCTTGCGCAACGATGCACATCGTTTGCATGAAAGCCATCCACTCTTTCTTCCGCAAACATAACAGAGGCACTGCAAAAACGAGGCAGTCCCATCAGCACCCTGAACGCTGAAACACCCTGAAATTAATATACGAGGCGGTTGTTGAACATACTATAAGGTACTTTATTTTTTACTTGATTATATACTTACCATAATTTAAAATCATAATAGTATTATCATTGTAGATGTAATCGTAAGGCCATAAAACTCAAACATAACCCATACCATTACGTCGACAAAAAGTCCCAAAAGACGACGTACAAAAACGAATAAAAAAATAGTACCTTGACTTTGACATATCAATAAAGAGTGAAGGTCATTTAGAATATCAGTCAACCATTCATTCAAAAATAAACTATCATTTAATTCATTCCTATATTACGGCGGAGCGCTCACGTCAAATTTACAGTAATATAATTATAAACCATAGAAGCTTTCAACAAAGTTGGCTTTCACCAAGCGCTTCTTCTCCTTTCTTCTTTTTTATTTATTTAAACTTTTCATCCCGTTCTTTTATAATTAGCCATACTATGGATATGCTGTTCTATTCTTAGTTATATTATGTTAACGTAGTATCCTATAAAGTATATAAAGTATCTGTGCATAGTGTATTAAAGATGTAACGCTACGCTAAGACGTAGTATCAACGAAACCAAGTATCAACTAGTCTGTGGATATTTAATAAGTTCATTAAATTCGTTTGTTTGTTTACAGATAGAAATTAAAATTACACTAATCGTTGTTTGTTTTTGTAAGTTTATTGTACCGCTACTGAGACCGGTGAAACG
This sequence comes from Perizoma flavofasciatum, assembly GCA_958496245.1. Classification (NCBI taxonomy): domain Eukaryota; kingdom Metazoa; phylum Arthropoda; class Insecta; order Lepidoptera; family Geometridae; genus Perizoma; species Perizoma flavofasciatum. Next base: position 7,894,683 of record OY292434.1, on the reverse strand, counting down.
CTTCGGTTAGTAGTAAAAAGCAACCAACCATAGTTTTATCAGCTTGTAAAAATTACATGGCAGCGAAAAACTATTTAGTTTTCTACTTTTCAGAGTTTTCAGTCATTCATTATGTCTACTTTAGCTGTATGTCGAGTGTGTCTAGCTCGTAATAGCCGAATGAAAATCATTGCAAACACTCAACTACAGACAATATTTGAGAAAATTTCAGGCGTTAGGGTGTGTATTTTCCTATCTTTTTTATGACGATCATTACCGTGATGATCATTATCACAGAACTTGCTTTTTTAAGTAGTTAGAAGTTTACATTATGGCATTTAAAAGTCCACTTTGAATCTGCTAAAAGGCATTGGTCATTTTCATAAGTAAGTCATGTTATTGTTCCAGCTCATTACAAAAGATGGAAAACCAAAATCAATATGCTACATTTGCTTTGCACAGTTGCAAAGATGCTGGAAGTTCAGGAAAATGTCCAGAAAAGCTAATGTTCTACTCACCAAAATCCTCCATGATGGAATTGAGGTAGGTATTTCATCCATCAGCAGCCAGAAAAATTACTTTACTGGGTATAATGATTCCATAAAGATTGTCATACTGCATGAAATGGCAAGACCATTTCTACAACCATCAACTTTACAGGCACCTTTACAATATCATTGGCTTGGGTATCTACCTACAGGTAGTTTTAAAGAATAAAAAAAATGGTTCTTGAATGGTTACTACAAACCTAACTAAGCAGTGTAGGAAGGTTCCTACTTGATGAACTGATGACATCTTAAATGTTGCTGGAAGGCAATAGATGTCCCAAGATGTATCATCATGGCACTCTTTCGGGGAGGCCTACATCCAGCAATGGACTTCTACAAACTATTGATGATGATAATTAGTAGTTACTATGTGCAGAGCCCCTTTCAGATATTTGGCAGACCTTATACAAAAAAAGTCAGAGATTGAAAATATTCCTAAAAAGTGGTTTTGTTTTGACATTGTAGGGGTAGTATGAGCTGTGCCCTCAGTTTTTGCCATTATTTTTTATTATCCTGCACTGTGTATTCATTCGATTTCAAAAATGTTCAGGCTGCTCTGGAAAAAATTACAATGCTGGATGAAAGAATCCCACATAAGTTATCAATATCCACCACTAAATATACATCCATTGAAGACATAAAGAAAGAAAATCCTGAAGAGATTGTAAAAGAAGAGCTTATTGGACATACTGAGATGGTATCTGATGAAAATAGATCTCAAGGTGATTGAAATGTACTTTATAAAGGCATGTCTCAATTGGCACATGCCCACTTTTTGCATAGTACACCATCACTGCTTATTGAATCACTAGCTGATGGTTCATACCTAAGAATTTTTGGTTCTAGGCCATGCCAGTTGTCTTGCTATGTATTCCTTCATAGTTTTTGATCACGTGGATGTGTACATCAATTTTGGAGTGACAAAATCGTAGTGTACCAATCAACCTTCGAACTGAAAGTTGGGTATCGCCCACTAGGCCACCATGGCTTTGAACATTACATTTCAGTATAAAAGGCATTTAATGTTGATTCATTTTAAACGCGCTGTCCAGAGCCGGTACACGCATTTGACATTTGAGACTGTTTGTTTTTCTGCTACCATTAATCTTCAAAATGGCTTATCTGATTCAAATGTGTTATTTTGCAATTCATTTGTATCCTGTCAAGGATGGTTCTTAGATAGGTTTTATTGCCACAAGTCACTAAGGGCCGCTGCAATGGACAATGGAAAACATAACAGGGGTTTTAAAATATTACAAATATTTACTTGTTAACAGATGATCCAGTACCTGAAGTTCAGATGGAAACACATTCACTGAAACAAGAATTTGACTCTTCTGAACTTGATGGAGACTTATTACATTCATATTCAGCACACAATGAAGAGCAAAATATTGAAGCTAGAAAGACAGACACTACAAGAACATTGTTGTATACACAGCTTTCTAATACTGGAGGAAGGAAATACAAGTGTAAAATTCCTAATCACCAAAACCAAACAAAAACCCATACACCATCAAAACCATTCAGCTGTACCAGGTGTTTAGAAACTTTTAGTAGCCAAAGTGATTTGCAAACACACAATCTAATGTACAGTACAATAGGCACTGTGGTAAAAGAAGGAGATTTACATATCTGTGATACATGCGGCAAAGCATATCTCTCTAAGTATAGCCTTAAAGTTCACATTACACATATACATTTGGGTAAAAAGGCACATAGCTGTGACAGATGCAATAAAACTTTCAATCACAGAGGGACATTAAGGCTACACATGAGAACTCACACAGGGGATAAGCCTTATCCTTGTGATAAATGCTCTAAAACATTCAGTCAAAAAGGTACATTGCAACGTCACATAAGGATTCACACTGGAGAAAAACCCTATGCTTGTCACAAATGCACTAAAACTTTTAACCAGGAAAGTAGCTTGAAACGGCACATTCAAATGCACAATGGTGAAAAGGCATATACTTGTAACAGGTGTGGGAAATCCTATTATGAAAGCAGCCATCTAACACGGCACATGCGAACTCACACTGGAGAAAAACCATATGCTTGCGACCGGTGCTTTCAAACATTTAGTCAAAGTAGCAATCTCCAAGCTCACATGAAAAAGCACACAGGGATAAAAGCATCTAATTATGTCTGCCATGAATGTAATAAAACATTTGATCACAAAAGTATTTTCAAACGGCATGTGCTCAAACACACTCAGGAGAAGCCTTATCCATGTCATCAATGTAACAAAAAGTATGCTGATAAAAGAACCCTTCAACGTCACATTCTGACTCACAACCAGAATGACTCGAATGAAATGCGCACTTAACTACAGTACTACGATTTAAATTAGATGCATCGGCAAATTTCGTCTATCATCATCGGAAATAGGTACAATAGTGATATTTATCTAGAGTTCTTACAACCATGATGTACCTATACTAAATTTGTTGGTGTTTGTGTATTTGTTATCGTGTGATTATTATAATAACTGAAAATAAAAGAAGTGTTTCAAATTTTTTTAAAGTTCAGTTATATAATAAGATAAAAAAATATATAAAATAGTTACCTATTAGGGCATGCAATTATAGTAAATTAATTACTCACTGTAAATTGACTTAAAATAATGGGATGACAAAATAAATATGTACTGTTATGAAATTAGACAATTGGGGATGTTAACAGCTCTTAACTACTCTATACTTCCAAATACTGGAACCGCACGTGTGACCGCCTCTGAAGCTTGCTGGTGTCGGACCAGCCGTTATAAGCCGCGGGACAGCCAGACATTGGTTTCATAATCATACATTGTATTATAATATCTGTGACAATAAGCAGGTAAATTCCCCACATGGATCAGTAAGTTTAGGAGCACAGGGACGAATTAAGTGTTGCAATCGGAGTATCGTTTATACATCTGATAGTTAATCTCTTTATTGTGCTGTGGTCTTATAGCTGTAAGCGATCTTTCAGAAAACCTTAGGATGTAGACAACTATGTAAAAGAATGGGACGGTGATGGAGATTTAACTTAAATATAGAAGCTAAATAATAAAATAAACATATGTATTCTATAAATATCTTTGCATTTTCATACTATTATACTTACACTTTAACATTGTAAACATATAAATAAGTCGCAATAAGTCAGCTGGTTGGAGCCCAGACAGACATCCCTCAAAAGGTTGGGTCGATTTCTGTTGAGTCAAAGTGGCAACATGGATCTTTGACAGCTCCATGGTGCCTCACCCCCGCCCGTTCCTCCAGAGAAAATGTAAAGGTATAGGGTTTCAGCTTAAGCCTAACTAGAGCGGACCTCTTCCCCATTCCACATTTTCCCTTTCATTGGGATTATTTTCGAATTTTGAAAATATAAAAAAAAAAGTAAAATTTGTGTGATATTTCATGAGCTTATGTTGAAATAACAATGATGTTTGTTAATTTACATTTACTTTCATATGAAAATAATTTCCATTAAATACTTGAATTAATTGCATAAGTTTATTAATAAATCAAGTTACTAAATCATATTCCGAGTAGGTAAGGTAGCAACCCTATGACAGATTCTTTAAATCCTAGTAAGTCGCGAATCCCACGTAGGATTTCAGATTTTTAAGACACATCTAGAGGAACCAGAAGAATAATTGAGTTCAAGAATTGAATCCTACTACGTGAAGACCCAGGAGAAAAAATAATAATTACGAAAATACGGTAAAATTAAATTACTCTTTTATTGATAGAGCTAAAATTATATTATTTACTCCATAATAAAGGGAAATTATACTATGGTTATTCTGATATGAATAGTTTAAAAATAAATAAATAATATCTACCTATGTATCTAAGTACATTTGACCTTCGGGAGTTTACTCATGCATTTGAAACCATTTACTCTATCGAATAAAGAAATAAAAAGAGGATGACCGTTTTTTAGTCCATTTTTCATACTGTGCGACGGCTGAAACAATACTACATAGGAAATTCGAACGAGTAACCTGTGACAAACAAGCTAAACATTGATATAATAAATAGTTGATAACGTATTACTTCGATCAAACTATGTATTCAATGTTTTGCTGTAAGGTTGATTAATTTTATTCTGAGCCCTGGCTGTGATAGATGTAGATATAAGAAACATCGATTTGTAAATTTCGTGCCGCCCGGTCGTCCGTCCGGCCCGCGTGGTACGCGAATAATAAAATAGCCTTCTGATGTGCTATATTACTGTAAAGTTTTATCAAAATGCTTTCAGCATAAGTAGAATACGGTTGGTAATGTCTCCTCCTTTTGCAAAGGAGAAGATCTATCGAGCTGATCCATCTGACCCACTTATTCGGGGTCCTAGGACCAATAGTTGTTTGTCGGAGGTATTATAATGTTCAAGTTGCGTGAAAACTTCCCTTGCGCGGTTTAGACACTTCGATGCGATGTCGATCAGTCTGTGATTTTTCTTCGAAGTACGTTGCTCTTCGCTGTGCATTAATGTTGCTACAAGTAGTTTTTGCGTGTAAGACTAAGAAACATATTACAGCCATCTTTAAAAACTTGCGCGTTTGTAGTAGTAGTTAGAAGGATTACTTCGTACCTATAGGCCGGACCAGACTGGGCCACAAATTAGAGATATGGCTGAGTGGGCTGAACGGCAGCCGATAGCATCCTAACTAATCAATGGCGAAAATAATTAAGAACAATAAAGAATGCAGACTTACAAGGATCTCACTAACGACGCATAATAAATAAATTCAAATGGTACGGATGTTGAGTTTATATTTAGCGCGCTTCTTTATTAGATCACAGATGTACTGCTCAAAGCCGTAATCAAGAAGTGAAGTACCCAATAACTGCATCCAATCAGAGATTTAGGCTAACTTCACGTCAATTAAGCAGCCAATCGGAAATAAGTGCATTGACACAGAAACTGTCAAAGACATGTTGCCATTATTAAAAAAATAAGTTTTTTCAGATATGCTCCTCGACATCTATGCTTTTTTATTTTTTACGTTCCTTCCTCCATGCATCAAAAAACAATCACGCATTTGATGAAAAAACCAATACTAATGTAAATGAAGAGTTAACAAGTACTTTAGTTTTGTGTATACGTACCCTCTCTTATTTTATCTTAGGAAGCGTCCTTGCATAATGAATTGATATTCTCTGTAAGCTGACTGATATTTTTATATTGTCATTTTCTTTTTCCAATATGTAAACACCGGCTGCTGCAAGTTTGCGCATGCGCCGAATGGCGAATTAGTGACTATTTCTTTGAGTTTAGTATTTTCTAAGAAATTTTAACGTTATTTGATAATCTAATTACGCAAACGTGAGTTTAATTATGCTTTTGACCTAAAAATATAGTCACGTTACTCATAGACCGCAAAAGAAGTGCTAAGTGCAACATTGGTGGCCATTACAAAACCTAAACTTTTTTATCAGGACAAATGTCGATTTGATGTTTCGGCGACGTTGTGACTAATCCTATAGAAAGCTTACCATAAATCTTGTCCCGTGTTGTTAAACGTTCAGTTTTCACTCTCCAGGTGCTGATTGTAGAACTATACAGGACCTCCGTTAGAAAGCAATTCAAAACGATTCGTGCCGACCAACAAATATTGGGGTTGACTTTTCACAAGGAACTGTCAGTCAATTGTTACATTTTGCCAATACATTTGTCTCGAAACCGATAAACAGTAATTAGCTGGGTAATCAAGAATAGCAATAATTACTAAAGGATCGATCGGCTGTGCGTGGCAATTTAGGTAATTTAGTTAGCAGTGCTAACACCCACATTGCTTGTTGTTACTCTTCAATGAGCATAACATTGGTACGGCGACCTCTATTCATTCTCGCTCTATTTTCCCTTAGATTCGCGTGAACCACCAATTACCTGGAGTTATCAATTTAGTGTCAAGTGTCGCCGAAACATATCAAAATTGTGTGTTGCAGACCAAAAATGATTTTGAGATAAATTGTGGCAGTGCAGTGTATAGTGTAAAAACTATAAAAAAATAGCAATATTCAAAAAAGTGTGGGTTAATGGATTGTGGCATGGAGTTTAGATGGTGGTTACCGTTTCTGATGTGGTGACATGGGCTGCGTCGCGGCCCCTGCAGACGCCGGCCTCTGGGAGTGAGTGGGAGTGCCAGGCCTAGAGCCTGCACACACACCCTGTATTATGAATAAACGAGAAAGCAACAAGGACAAGGAACGTCAGAGTGACGATAAAAGAACCTCTACGTAAGATCCCTTTCATTTTTCCATGCTATACATTCTACTAGAGGGGCATCTTGTCCCTGTAGCATACTATAGAACTAAACATACTGCTATCTCAATTATACCTCCCTTTGAATATCTAGTATGTGTGGTAGGTACATGCTACAAATTGAAAATTGTTTAAAATATGCAAATATAAAACTCTTGGGTGAGCCAGTAGAATTCTAGCTTCTAAATATATATTATGTGCCTGTTTATTAATCCTTGAGCAATCTAGCAGAATTCTAGATTTTGAAATAAGTGCCTGTTTCAAGCAGGCACAAGATCAACAAACAAATGCCAACATCTCTAAATTGATAATCTGAGATTATCAATTTATTTTAATCAATTATCATTTGTTGATGTTTGTTTTATCAAGCTTCAATATAAATAGTTAATTTCAATATGAATCAGCCCCCTTAGCATGAGCACCCAAAACATTGATTTGTCTACGAAAAACTATTTCTGTCACCTATTCTGTCCAACAAAAGAGGGACAAAATATTTGTTGTCTTCTCAGCGGTGGACAAAACCATTGTAATTGGGTCTTCATGCTAAGCAGGCTGGTTTGCCCCACCCAATAAACATGTCTAGACTTGCATTGTTTGTTTTATGTTCTTGGAGGTACCTAATCAGGCATGCAGCCTATTAGGTTGTAAACATTGTTGCCTATGGGTATTTGCAAAACCAGGGACATTGCTGATGTGTTGCCTGCCCCAAAGATGACTGTGGAAACCCTGCATTGTGATTTCATGGGCGGCCATACACTTTAACACAGTTATATTAATAGCATTATTGCTTGGTGGCATAGATAGATACAGTAGCACTTTCCAGGTAAACAAACTCTTCTACTCTACAAGGTTACACTAATTACCTATGCTTTCGACCATTAATAAGATGATTTTATTTATATCAGTAATGCTAATAGTATGATGAAGTTGGGGAAACTGTGCTGGCTAAGCTAGTTAAAGTTTGCTATTGATTATGTCAGGCCTTCTTGACCAATAAAATCACCCTGTCTGATTGGCAAAGCCAGGCATTAGTTGGACAAAGCTTTTGCTTCAATCATCCATTCTTCTGTCAGGTCTATGGGTGAAATGACATTATCTTTTTTTATAAATTCAGCAGATAAACCAGGTGTGTTTTTACCATGCTACCCTTCAATACCCACTCAATATTACTGATTTGATACAAAATTACTAGATAACATACCTAATTGATAACAATTAATGTGATTTAACCAGTTTTGTCTATTACTCAGTTTCTATCTTTAACATTATGTTACATATTCTTGGGTATCTTGCTTTGTCTAACAATGGTATGGTCTAACAGCTATTTATATTAGTGAAATCAAAAAGAAATCTCATGGAGTTTGTAGGTGGAATTGTGATACCAACTAACTACACTCACAGCCTTCTACCATAGTAGTTATTAGTATTATTATCATGAAATATTACCCCAATCAGTACCATCCCTGTAGCCTCTAACATTAAAAATTCCTTACAATGCATCTCAATAAAAATAATCTTCCTCATAACAAAAAGATTACCATGTGCCAAGTTAATGATCACCATAGCTGTGGGACAATGTAAACAAAGTTCTTCTAGGCTAGGCTAGGCTATTCTTATTAAATTATCTACTGCATAAATGATCTATTTCAATTTTAATAGTTACATAATAATAATAATAAAAAAGCTACACTGGATTAACCTGAATGGTAACTGACTGTTTTGGTATTTAGATTTTTAATAATTAAAATTTATTCATAATAGGAAGTGACTTACTTAGTGTACTTACTTATCCTAGCCTATAATTGTAAAATATTATATGTTTGGTGATTTTTTTTACAATAACATCCATCCACAAAGATTAATTTCTCTCATGATAATGGTGCTTGATTCCACTTTGTCAAATAGAAAACAAGAAAACTTACAGAAAACCATTTTTACCAGAACGACTAGTTTCATACAAAGTGGTTCTGAGGTAGATACATTTATTTTTGTAGGTGTTGCATTGAACGGGGGACCTTATCACTGGTTTTAAACCTTGACACTTTCATTGGCATCTTTATTACTTAGTGTTATATACTGGTTTTTATGTATGTTTCTTATAGAAAGTCTATGGTACTACATAGTACTGAAGCAATAATGTTCCATAGAAAATGTTTCATTGCCTTGACATGGATACCCAACTAATTTTGACAGCCTGATAATGCTGCTACCTATCACTAATGGCTGTTGAAATATAAAAAAATCATCCTCACAATCATACCTCTACTGGAGTAGATGGCAATGCCTTCCCTGTCTGTTTGTCTTATGTCAAAACTTTGAAAGTAATTTACATTTTGCTTTCCTCACACCTCAAAAAAACATTGCAGGTTTTGTAACAAAATCAGACAATGTATGTCTAAATGTGCCTGATATTTCTGAGCATGTTAGGCAGATGAACTATGTCACTTATGAATTTCGCATAAATGATAAATTAATTTAAATACATATTAATTTACCTAGAGTAATACTGTGAGTATTACTGTCATCCTTGTTTCATGACGTTTTTTATATTTTCTCACCCGACACAAATCTGTCCCTTGTATCTTGTGGGCAATGACAGATTAAGTCCATCATAAATCAATTAACTCTTGAATCATAACTTCACTATGTTGCATTGGGCAAGCCTCAATGCAACCAAATATCTTTATTGTTTTATTGTAAATTTATATTGAAATAATAGTTTTATTACATAGAAAAAACCTGGAAGCTAAAAAATGTTGAGTACTGTTAACATTAAATTAAAACAAACAAACTAAAGGTGTTCTCCCTCTCACAATTGTGTTATCATACATCATCATGGTGATGGTCCTTTTCACCATCATGAACTCACTAGAGATTCACTGAGTGTCACTCACAATTAACGCATAGCATTTCAGTCCTAGCAACTTGAAAAATCTTTGTCCTCCTTAAATTTTCATACATATCTTCCCACTGCGCTGCCTGTATACAGGTTGAATTCCGGTAAATAATTTCTTAGACATCACCATTGCCATAATCAACAGGCTGTAGAAGTTCACTTCTGGCCTAGCCCCTAGAGTTCCATGACAACCATCTTGGACCAGCGACATCAAGCATTCTTAGTGCACCCCTATAATCCGAATGGAACACCAAAAGGTCTCTATGATTTAAGCCTAAGGAGTCATTCATGTGGTTTTGACCTATTTCATAAGTTTTCTACATTTATGTGAAACAGTATGTCAAGTGATTCGAAAGCTTTATATTTTATGTGCCTATAGCCTTCAGTATTTCAGCCTGGAGTTGGAAAAATACTTACATCATTTTAGTTTTTACTTAACCACAAAATAAATTATGTCATTGCAGTGAAATTATTTTTATCATGTTAATGTATCAAATGTAAACATCTTAACTGACACAATCATACTGATAACTTGTTCTTATTTATAACAGAATAATACTCGTACATAATTGTACACTATCTGTAGGTATTCAGTATTTTGACTATCATTGTCATTGAATTGAATGAAAAATGAAGCATTGTCAATACTTTAGCAAAATCAGGGCTGCTTTGATGATATAATGTCATCAAATTGACAAGTGAACTGTTAATGCCTAACACTAATTTGTAAAATTGAATATGCAAATGAAGAATTGTGTCTGTATTTGTTTAAACATGGGTCACAATGCATAGAAAATAGTAAGTCATCATCATAATCTATTATAATGTTCCATTTGGATAAAACCACAACAAACTTATTGGGCTTGTTGTCGAGTTCCATCTATCTTACAACAAAACCCGCGACTTTGGCCGCGTTCAGATTTTTTTTAGGATAGGAGCTTTTTATATTTGCCTGTTTGACATTTGTAAGAGGTTTTTTTTGTATGTTTGTTTGTCTTATACCATACATATCTGAAACGGCTCATCAGCTTGTAATACGGTTTTTTTGCAATTGATTTGTATGTCTTCAAGGATGGTTCGTAGATAGGATTTACCACCACAAGTCACAAGGGTGCGCTGCAATACTTGATGGAAAACACATCAGGGCTATTAAAATGTTGTATTTTTACAGAATTTGAACATTGTTGGGGTTGAATTTTGGAAAACTTACTTAATATTACTTAACCCCTACATGTATATAAAATTTGAGGACTGATGTCCTAATGGACTTACTGTTAGGCTGTGGGTTGACTATATTATCATTTAAAGTGCATATGTAATCTCATCACCTGTAAAATGTCTGACAATAGCAGTGGCATCATCTCTTCCTAGTCTTTATGTCGCTCAGCCATATCGCATTGCATCTAGTTTTCAGAGTCACTCTGATCTTGGCCTGCATCTTCACAAAGCGAGATGACGGCCAGTTAAAAAATACTCGAAAGCATGCCAAATAATGGTCATGACCCATAGGATAATAATGCTCTGAAACAAAGCATTCTTTGATTCTTTTATTAGCCTTTGTCGCACTCTGTATTGCACCCAATATTTTGGGGATACTCATAGTAAATAAAGTCCGTGTCGGCCATGTGAACGATTTCATGTAAAATGGCCATTATGTTTTATGCGGGCCAGGCATGCGTCTCTTTTAAAATTTTAAATATGGTTAATTACCTGCGGCCTCACTTATAAATTATTATAAATAGTTGATTAAATAACTGTTATTTATTATCTTTATAAGTAAGCATGTCTGTCTGGAGGTTTTTCTGTCGATTCCTGGTCATGAAGTGAAATCTAAATTTAATTCTAAATTAGTTATAGCTTGTAAAATTTCTTTAGGCACAATAGTTGCAATTCCGTGACCTAAGTACGATTCTGTCTTCCACGATACCTTGGTTTGCTCAGGGTTGTGTTTATCCTGGATTGGATGCAGTCTTCAACATACAGTTCAGGGTCGAACCCTTATCCCACAAACGAGATGACGTGTGATACAGCGTTCACGAATCAAACCAGTCTGCACTGTCGCTGCAGCTATATAGGTAATTCATGTTCTATGCTTTCAGTGCGAAGTGCATTGTTACTTTCACTTTTAGACTAAATGCCAGTAACGTTTGGTGTGAATCACTACTTCTGTACATTTAAATGCGATACGGGGCATTATTGTTGCCGAAAATGTAATGTATTGTATTTTACTAACAAGGTCAGGTGTTTTTAATGCCTTATTTGTGTTTAACTGTAGTTTTCAGTAGTAGATATCTGAATTCATTCATAAGCTTTCATAAGACAACCGTTTATTCTGTGTGGGATTAGACAAAAATTCGTTCGGTTTCTCCTTCCATCAGACAATAGATAAATATTATTTTTTATCTTCTCTTCAATAGATGAAACCGCCGTCTATTTTTTATCTTCTCTTCAATAGAAGAAACCGCCGTCTAAGGTGATGCTATTAGTACAGCTCATTAAAATGGTGTGTACAAAATGATAAAGCTGCATTCCCATTGCAGCGCAACCGGCGCGGTTGGCGGGCGCGTCGGCGGCAGCAGCGCGATGCACACGTCGAGGCACTCCGTCACCTCCTCCTCTGGCGTTCTCATGGTAGGGCCCAACTTCCGCGTCGGCAAGAAGATAGGATGCGGAAACTTCGGAGAACTTAGACTGGGTAAGTGTCTTCATTTAACAAATAACCACCCAACAGACACATACGTACATAGTCCTGATATCATACTAGGATTCCCTGTGTCGAATCGAACCGCACCTCGTACGTCGCAGCCGGCTACTCGCCCGCCGCGCCAACTAGTTCGTCAGATCAGTGTCAGATGAGATCAGTGCAAAAGCTTGGACTGGGTTGGATCTTGGGACCTTAATTGTGTCTTCAGTAAAATATTATTGACTATTCAATCGTCTTTATATGAGCAAGCCCATCATCATTAGAGGCAAGACATGATGCGTGACCAATGCATGATCTGTTAATATTTGTGCAGGTTTTGGTTGTTGTGGTATCCTGATACCCGCGATAGGGAATCAATCCTATTGTGGGGTCATAAAAGGTCTGTCGCGGCCTTTTGTGCTCCATCGGTCACGGCGTTACTTATATAATGTCCTCATCAAATTGTCACGATAGGAATTATACAGGTCTATATAGTTAGTAGTATTCTAAGTTAGGTAATCAGTGTTACTTACTCGACCACCTTAAAAAAACGGGCACCACGCGTTATTAAGAAATAACGCCCGTTAAAATAACGGGCACCACGACAAAGGTTGTCTGGAAGAGATCGCTTTTAGCGATAAGACCGCCCATTGCACCTTATATTATTGTGAATTCCTGTGTCTTATTGTATTTTGCTTTGGTGTGCAATAAAGAGTTTATCTATCTATCTATCTATCACGCGTGCCCAAAGCGGATTGGTTGTTTTTAGGTTCAGGCCATGCTGATTGGCTAAATATGTTTTCCTTCACCATTTCGCTAGACCTTTTAAATTCGTACCCTTGAGGTTTTGATAGGAACGATTGACGGGGTCGATTCCCTTACCACAAGGCTACTGTAGTGCAGACCACCATTTGAAGGCTTTAATCGAGTTTTTGATTCTCAGTAATCATTTGTATTAACTGGAAAGGACCACGTTACGTGTGAGGCATGAACTCACGTCAAAGGAGCAAATTCAAGGAAACTGGAACGTTTCCTTCGACGCAAACATAAACTACTAAGCAATTAGATGCAAGGTTTAAAACAAGTGGCGCGTAGAATTCGCACTGAGCGAACTTTGACCTTTACTATTCGTTTAATCGCAGCAACTACCTATCTAATTATAATACCAAAGGGGGTGCGAAGACCTAACTGCCGATGTCGTCCCGCATGGGGTGTTTTATGAATTCCCCTTGAAGCATTAACCCTTGCTGTCTTGCTCATTTCTGTAGCGGAAAGTCTGAAAGCTAAGATAAAAAAAATGCGTTACTATAACCAGTTTACATTACCTATTCTCGCTAAATGCTATATCTAGTTGACAAATAATTGTTACTAGTTAGCTTTCAGTCGTACATCAGAATCCAATCGAATTCAATTTGCCTAGGAGGGACTACCTTTGCCATACTTATCTTAAAATAAAACCAGCAAAGCCAAGTGCGAGTCTGGCTCGCTCACTAAAGGTCCCATACCACCATACAATGTAAACACAATTGCTTGGCAAATAACAAGATAATTGCATTTATTTTACGTTTTTTTTTTGGGATGAATCTAATTATTTGCCATGATAGAGGCCGTCGTACACTGTGAATTATGGTTAAAAATAAATAGCCATGTGATGTATAGATATACTGACACACGGACGGATCGTAGGATTAGGAAGAGGGTCCCTTTGGCAGTTGGCACCCTTTAGTTTATGGAATATTTTAAAACGATTCCTAGTTGTAATTTTTTTTTATAGATTGCTCTTTCGCCGACAATGAGTATTTTTTTAATATGGACACGACTTACTTTTAACTGGAAGGTTTCTAGCCGATGTTAATTTTATTGTATCCGTTTATATTCATTCATTCATTCAAGACTAGGAACTTGATAGAGTTGCCTTTAAGCTTATCATGCAGGGCTTTCGCGCGTGGCTTATCTCTAGCACTTCCTACCATTTCAATTTGCATGTAAACTCCTACCCTATGAATAAATCAAAATGAATTATATTTTTTTATGAATTATATTTGCGGCATCCATTCATGATATGAGAAGAATGATAAACTGAACAGTGACATGTCGTGGACAAGAACTCTGACTTTTGAAGTCTATTCTTCCAATGAGTTGCGCAAAATTTTACAATATTCAAAATTGTCGTTTATAAACATAATGCATTGACTATTATTACTTTATTCGGTAGTCAGGCTCTTGAGGGAATTGGTCCAAAAGATACAGAGGATAAGAATCTTTTGGACCAATTTCCTTCAATCACCCTGGATCTGCTCCTCGTCGTGTCAATGGCCCTTTCTTGATCACCTCATGGTATGAAACCGTACAGATTTTTTAATGTCAAATGTGATATTATCACATACCTACATAGATTAAAATCCTATCAGTTTTGGTCTAGATGCAAGATTTCCGGTATGTTGTTTATTTGCGTTTCATCCGTGTTCATCCTTTTCTTCTTACTTTTTTTTGTGGCACCAATGTATCAGTTACAGAATGAAACTATATCGTTTATTACTGTAGGGCGGTACCGTCGCTGGCAACCTCGAGTGGTTCACCACCTCGCCCTCATATGGTATCTAATTGACATGCATGTTTAAGACCTACCTACAAATTATTTAGATTTTTTGACGTAAAAAATCTACGTATTATCTCGCGAAGAAGCAAAACGACATTTTTTTATATTTAACACTATTTAATTGATGCTTGGGTTAAGTTATCTTACACTAAAATTAACAATTCAAGCACTATACACAATCACGGAATTGTTTTGTGAAAATAACTCTGCTAATGTACTTGACTGCCAATGGAACAATACAAGACGTTTTAGATGACCTTGTCGGTTATTGGGAATGCTAAATCAATAGTACAAATTAAAGTATGAAGTCTGTTGTCAGGATTAAAAGAGCATTAGAAACACTTGTCCGATTTCAGAATTTATACGACGTCAACATTTTATCTGGAGTGTATTTCAATAGCTGCTTTTGATATGAAAGATTTATGTTGAAATGTTACAACTGTGTTTACTGTTTCAGTATGCATAAACGCATTCTTAAATCAATGGACCACAGATATTCGGAATCCAGGGGTGAATAGAGGCTAAACAGAAAGTGAAATTCCTTCCCAATAATTCTTTCTACATATTTATAATTGGTATGTTTTAAGCACAGTTATTGGAGCAACTTCTCTTAAGGTTTTGTTTCTATATACTCCTGGATTCCTATTCATCTCATTTTACCCAGTAGCTTATACAGACTGCTGCGGACAGGCAGTCCTCTGTGCCATCAATTTCTGTCTTTCCTGTGATGAACAGCTAATCGAAAACCTGATAGACTATACCACACAGTATGCCTCGAGTAAATGTTATCCTTAAATTCACATCAATAATTTTCAATTCATTCTTGTAGCGGCGACAATCACTGATCTTTGTAGTAATTCGCACCTTTCATGATATGAAGTACGGGGAGGAGGGCTTCTCTCAAATTACCGCCTACAGTGTTTTAGATTCATTTAGATAGAATCCGTATCTAGAAATTGAACTCAACTCTCGTGTGAATTACAGTGCACTAAACTGTATTTGGTTATAAACAGGTAATTTTAGTAATTAGAACATTTGGTTTTGTACCGATATAGCTTACGTTGTAACTTACGTATGGATTTACGTAGGTAAGTAATTGGAATTAATATATCTCCCAGTGTTTGGTTCGCGCACTAAAGAAGGTTTGAGAGTATTCTTTAAAGTACAGTAAGATTAAAAAACGAGCTCTAGATGGTAACCCGAGTAGAGTTACGTACGACCTTATGTCTGTAAGGAACGCGATGCACCGCGTAGGCCATTGCAGATGTGATGTCCTTGGCGGTTTGCAGTTGTAGCATCTGTTAGTTTGGCACTTATTATAACAATAAATTGTAGTACCGTATTTCAAAATAAAACTTTGATCACTTAAACTTAAATGCTTGAAAAATTTCGATCGTTGTGAAATACGGGCCTCGAATTGTATATCAAATTCAATAGGTTTTAAACGCATATTGAATTTGTAGGAAAACTTTTGCATGACACTTTGTCGAGACGAAATGTGTTTAGAAAAAGTGTCATGCAATAGTTTTTAGCGTGCGTAAATAAAAACTGATATATGTAGATGCAGGAAATGCTAGAAAAACGCCGCGAGCCTTCCGATAATTTTGCGTAATCATTTGTAAATATTTAATTTAACAATGTAATATTTTTTTAATATCTAAACGCTTCTAAGTTCTGCTAGTTAGCGAACATTTTTTATAGAACTTTTTGTCCTGTTTTGAGTGGGTACATCCGCACTTGTAAGTCAATTTAAAGTGAAGAATGTTCCAAGAGCCATTTGTCAGGTAAAAGCGAAGAGCAACAAAAGGCTTCTCATAAATTGAGTACATGACTCATTTTTTGTCGCCAGTATTCGGAAACGTTTTCAAAGATCTTAGGCAACGTTCACATAGTCATAGTGATCGTCGCGATACATGCACGTTGCGTTTTTCAAGTGCGATTATGCCTTATTGTTTAAGTGATAGGGTTTCTAATGAACCTATTCTGTAGATTTTATATGGCTGCGGATTTTATATTTCAGTGGCCTCGTGTCACTGAAATAACGTTATGGGCACGTGCGTGTAGTGATTAATACAGTACTTTTTATTTGAAACCTAGCCGCCGTATTAGCGTGATCGATATGTCATAACCTTGTGTATCGTCATTGGGCTGTAGAATGCTGTAAATATTCTAGATAGAAGGTCTACCTTGGCTGAACCTATTTAGAAGGCTATTATTTACATCACTAGTTAGAACATCAATAATTTCTATTACTTTTGCCTGCAGTTGAGGTAATGTTATGTAGATATCATCGTCAGTCAGAACTTATTCATCCAGTGTTGCATATAATAAGTAATAAGAACAATCACCAAGCCGAAAGCCATACATATTCTATACATAATTAGGATATTTTTTCTACCTGGGAATCTACTGGTACTGGAGATATTGAATATTTCTTTGAAATCTTATAAATGAGTTTTAGGTGTTATTATTAAACCAATATTTTCCAATTTTCTTAACAAATTACGTATTTGAAGTTGCAGAAATGCAATGAATATCAAACTCAAACGCACACCACGGCTTTGAATCGTGCGTGTGCCGTTTTAGAGCTATATATATAACAATTTACAGAGAACTAAAAAACTCGTACAAAACTAAAAAAAAATTACGAATATATGTTTTTCATAGTAAAGACAACTACATTTGGTTCCTGAGTTATCATCGACTTGAGCAGTGCGAGTGCGTTCTCTGTAAGGGCATTACCGCGCGGTGTAAGTGCGGGACGCGGGGGCAGTGCGAACTAACGCCGCGCACGCGCACGGACCTACCGGCAGGGATGTAGTGTAGAGCCTTCACTCAGACAGGGCGGCAGGGTTGTCGATGATACCCCGTAAAACCGAAGTGCACATTTACGACGAAGTTTGAGCGTGTTTAGTTCGATCGTACCACAATTAAAGAGGGATGGGTATAAATAGGGATACTATTCTGTATAATTTTTTATAGAGGAATCTACCAAACTTTTTCTGAACCCGTTCTAACATTATTTTGTACTTTTCCTCGTACTTTTCCATATAAAAATGCCAATGCTGGCTAGGTTTAGTTTTTATATCGTCGGACCATCGTGCCTTCGGCCTGCTTGATTAGGTAAAATAAAAGATACACTTTTGCGTTAATCTTGTAATCAGTTACTACAAAAAAATACTTAATCTAGAAACTTAAGTTTTATGAAGAAAACAGAGATGAAGAATGCTGCAAACCTGTAAACATATTAAAACGTATACGTATGACATAACTTTATTGCACACTATATATATTTTAATGGACCTTACTCTTATAAGCTATTTTTATTATTGTTTAAAGTTATCTTTGTCGTACTTTGACTAAATTGGAGATATTCTAGAGAAAGGCCAGGTCATAAGTACACTAAAAGTGCCGAGCTTGTATGAAAAATTTGATGAGGATGAATGAAGCGAAAGACCTTTGCCTGGATCGTATCAAGTGGAAATCTTTGGTCTCTGCCTACACCCCCGGGATACAAGCCTGACTATATGTATGTATGTATGTATATCTGGCATTGTGTAGCATTATCCGTTTGACGGATTTTTATCAGTAAACCTTTAAGTCTCTGTCAGACAACCTTTAGTTTGATAGATTGTATTAACGTTACTGACATATGGTATGATTGGGGATGTTTACATACTTTTTAGGGCTTTTTACCCGAATGACGATAACGGACCACCACCTTATAGTATTAAGAAGTAATAAGCGCCTATAATAAAATATTTTAATTTTCGTGGAAATATCCAAAAATTCTGTCTTATTAGCACATGATTACGTTATAAAATAAACCTTTGTTCCGAATTTCAGTTTCCTAGTCTTAGTAGTTTTGGTTCTGCGTTGATAGATCAGTCAGGACAAACGATTTTATATGTTTAGATTTTATTACCATAATGTTTCCTGAACCTTTTGTGTTCTCATGTAAGTTAATTTATTCTTATGAGAAATAAATAATCTTAAACATGAACTATTTTTGATTTAAAGCCCTCGTCTAGGATTATAAGGCATCAAAGTGGCTAGAGTTGTGTTACTTTCTTTTGATACCTTTAGGAGATACAGAGCAATTTTAGGATTCTAAAGCCTGAATTCATTGTCGGGGGTTGAACAGTCCCCCAAAATCCATCATTCAGCATTCGCCTTATGTCTGGGTGCATAAAGGTTGAAGTCGCGCTTGAATTTTTACTTAGCGCCTGAACAGTCCCCTAGGGGAGCCCCTATTTGACTATGAATTCGGGCCTAACATAGCGTGTCTTGGCACGTCAAGACAGTTTTATTTATTTGAATTAGTCTCCTGATAAGAACTTGAATACCAAAGGATTATTATTAAAATTTCCCTTTCAGTCCAGTCTAGCTACGTAATTGTGCGTGGGTTTTTTAATTACTTCCTCGTCATTTACTTCTTACTGTGATAATGTTTACGATCTTTAGTATTTACGCAATTAGGCTTAATAACGTTTGGGCACTCATTTACAGCGTTCACAGTTGAAAAGTACCTTATTTGTAGCAGCATAAAATTTACAACGTTTAAAGTATCGGTCAATAGTCTTGTCTCTTAAGGTTTAGTTTTAGAGAGTGTTAACAACCAGACTTATATTGAGTTATATAATATTATCGTATTAATGTATACATAACATACTTGC
This sequence comes from Perizoma flavofasciatum, assembly GCA_958496245.1. Lineage (NCBI taxonomy): Eukaryota > Metazoa > Arthropoda > Insecta > Lepidoptera > Geometridae > Perizoma > Perizoma flavofasciatum. Next base: position 7,875,044 of record OY292434.1, on the reverse strand, counting down.
ATACATATCCTATACAATATACATACTTACAAATAATAATAAGAATGAGTTGAGAAATATTTATAATAATCGTTTTATTATATTTTTTAGAAATATAATAAAACGATTAGCTAGCAGTTCTGAGACATAGAAAGGAAATGGTCGTATATCCCTCGCGTCTACGATACAAGTAGGTATCTACTTAGTTGGAGCGAGAAACACTCAAATCATTGTCTGGTCACAGGTCTTTTAACACGCAACACATCTAGATCTAATTCTTCTTACATAAATTAAACTCTGCTAGATTATTGTATATTGTTGTGTAAGACCGTACTGAATAAACGTTTTTATTATTATATATTACTATTATATGGAAACTTTAAAAATAGTTAGTGATTAAGATGATCTTATAGATAATGGTAAAGTAAGGGGTTTTTAGGAAAAGTAGGGTAGTATATTGAGGTAGGTAGAAGGTAAGGTGAAGATATATTGATGATAATAGTATTATAACGCGTCCAATCAAGTAATTGTTTAAAATTTGAATCCAATGTAAATGAAATCTACGTAAGTAAATTATGTTATCAAATGTGGTTATTATATTCGCATCTTGATCTGATTTAATTTTTTATAAAAATTTTAAAATATTATTATTATTAAAAAATATTTTTTTAACAACGATATACAAAATATTGTTTCGACCACATCGCAAAAACTGGAAGCTGGGCTCTCAATGATGCTTTGTCGGTGAAAGGGTGTTCCATAGCTTACCTGGTTGCTTTTGCCTAAAAAATAATTATGTACGAAGGCAATTGCATATTATAATTTCATGGTAATGTTCTGCTACCGCATTTTTATCAAGTGCACGCACGTTCAGATTATGTATTCCATCTCATAAAACGTTCATTATGAATTTATGACACATTTATTTTTTTACTGGTGGTCTAATAATTATTGTGCCGCCGATGAGATAAGACAACAAGTTTCATACATACCATACTAGATATGACGATCTCTATTGATCGGCTACGTTGATAAAATAAAAGACACCTTGCTGATTTTTTACATGACGTCAAAAATTCTTTAGCGTTCCAATCGATTTGTATTCAAGACCGCAGCGCTCTCGGATAACATTCAAACTAGTTATTGGTATTTTTTTACTTCTGATTTGAAGTAAACTTTTTATTTTAATTTTGATGGTAGTGGCAGTTAGTCTGGCTATAGCAAACTTTGCCTTTTGAAGTGCAAATCTGCAATGATACAGTAGTATCAATCATTCATTGTTCATTATCAATAGGGACTCTATCAATTGCATACGTTTTAGTAACTGCACACGTAGTTAGTCATAGGCCTAAAGACGCAACGAAAACATCTGTAAAATGTAGAAATAGGCTGGACGGTCAATTCTGTTCAGCCGCACTCGAAATAAACAGCGAACTGTTATGATATTTTCAGAAATACTTAAGCTGCCCCTAAGCTACACTTTTCATACCATTACTTTAAATATTGCCTTAAGCGCTTCAAAGAAGTGAAGACCTTGTTAATTGAATACCTAACTGCATCGCAATTTAATTTTAAGAACATTGTAGATTTTTTTATATATATTTAGTTACAGTAAGAATGATAGGAATAATATTTAAAAACACGGTTTCACCTGCGTTACTCATGATGCAGATAACATACCCAGTGCGTTGAAGTATACATATACAAAATATACAGATGAAACAGTTTGTCATATAAAGACCGTTGCAAACGTATAGCCATCTCAATTAATCTAGATCACTACCAGGCGGAAGCGCCCTCAAAATGCTGGCTGCACTGGCATGCTGAATGGCAATGCCATCACGTTGATCCAGATAAGAGCCCCACCTGGCTCCTGGTCCCTGGTCACGCGTCGCTTCGACCAGTCGCCCTGAAAGAGTTTGATGCGCAGATGTAGAAAGTGCCTTTTTTATGTTGCCTTGTTCTATAGTAGCCATGCAAACTTGTTCAGCAAGAATTATGTAGTTTAGGTATATACCAGGCATTGTTTGCGTATTTTTACCCGAAAATCTGTTTGATCCTTTACGCTTCGTGTATTGGCGACTGATATGATAAGCGAACCAGATACCGATGATTACGATTACACAGTTTCATTGACAGGAAGCGTCTGCTTTCATAAATATGTTTTTAATGATAACGAATCCTAGACATAAATGAATACACATTCAAATGAATCCAACAGACACATAATAGGATCGCACACAAGGGTAACCTGTGTCGTGGGTATTACGTGGGAACTCAAGAACTGTGGTTCCAACAACACTCAGGCCCGGAAAAAATATCTGCAGAACATACAAATCACCGCACTTCTTGCCTCACAACTGGTTACCCGACCGCCGTGTTTCTCTACTACCGTCAAATAATATCAAAAATATAAAAAAAATCCAAATTATATAGAGCGGCCTTATAAAGATTATTAAATAGTTAATTAACTAAACACTGATTTGTATGATAATGTGTCATTTGAAATTCAACAGAAGAAAACAAAACACTGTTAATTGTATAGGAGTTTTCTGCCACGACAACGCGGCACATCTGAATGACAGCCAATTTAGACCAGCTTGGTTTAAGCTAAACAACTGTTAAAAATTTTTGTAAGGCCCCAAATACTGGGATAACCATTCCAAGGATAATCACATAACAAGTAAGCTATTCTATAGAGATAGAGGTAGCTATTTTCTTGGATGCTACAATTTTATCAATACTGCTCTAAGCAATAATTGTACGTGAATTGAATGAGAATTGTCTCAAATAATACCATCCAGGACCATGTATCATGATCTACATGCTAGTCTCCGCTGTCCGACAATGGCTTTGGACAACGGAGGCTCGACAGTTTCTGCTGTCAGACATTAAATGCTAAAAAACTGACTTCAAATAACGTTGATAAAAAGCCCATTATGAAATTTCATCACTATTTTTTAGGTAGGTGGGAATTTTTAATAAAATTTTATATGGAACCACTCTTGAAATATACCCAAAAATAATCATTAAAACCGGTTCAAAATTTTTGGCAAAGATAAGAAACTGCTTTGAAGTCAGCGGAAAAGTCGGACAGAGTTATACCCGTTGTCCCCTGGTCTTAGACCCCATCGGGGGACAACGGGAAGTTTTTTCCCGTTGCCCCGATTCACATTTATAATGGTATCGATTGATTGATTGATGGATAGATCGAGTGCGCACCAAAAGGACATGTGGTGTAACCGAAAAGTTTAAATGCATGTGCCACTGGTGTTCCAATGAATCTGTGATGGCTTGACAAAAAGTAGGCATGTGCCAAATTTAATTGTTGGGCTTGTCTCTTGACTACCCCTATACTAACAATTATGCATACTGAGTATCGATCTGTGTCCTTCAGTCCTTCATGAGATAAGTCATGTTTTTTTTGGTGGTTCATTTCATAATTAATTAATTTATTTGCCTTAATGCAGTACTTTGTACTATACAAAGTTATTTATTCTATTTCAGGGCGCTCTAACTCTCCAAGATACGGGATGCAAATATACTTTTATATATATCATTGTAAATATTGAATTTTACATGAAGATGTCTGATACATATCTGATACTAATATAGTTACAATTATTGTAAAATCTTTCTTGTTATGAGAGTTGACACATCAACATTCAGGGAACTGCTAAATGTAGAATAATAACCTGAATATCATGATTGTATCGTTGTTTTGTCTTATAAAAATACATGCGGTATAAACTCTTAAGAATTTCACTGACCTGACTCCGTTGAAATGAAACGAATACCTACTCAAAATATAAATTGTTTACTCGTTTGATTTTATGTGTACTAAAATGTATTTTCTTTCTTTTACAGGCAAAAATTTATACAACAATGAACATGTAGCAATAAAGATGGAGCCTATGAAGTCCAAGGCTCCGCAATTGCACCTAGAGTACAGATTTTACAAGTTACTAGGAACGCACGGTAAGCCAACCCAATTACATATATTAACATACGTGATACTACAAAAAATATACTTTTTGTCATCAAGTTATTCCATAACCTCGTCGTATAACTTGTACAGTAAAAAAAACCTAATTCTCTTAAAAGAACTAAACTGATGAATCACGTTCAAAACGTGGCGAATGCGGCGATGTTACGGAAATAAGTACCGTTTCGTCGGTAGCCTTAGTTTTATGATCCGTAATTGTATAGACTTCATAACTCCTTAGTGTCGGAGTTTATTAATAAGAGCTCTCGAGCACATATGCCAGTAATGAGTTCAGATTGTCGCGTGCAATCATGGTTATTTTTGTATGTCAATAGCGTATTGAATAGTTTCATTGAACCTTGAAATGTTTGTAAAAGCTCTTGCTTTAAGTCAGCATGTGTTTTGCTTTGACACTCTCTTGCTATTCAGGAGCCCAAGAATCCTATACAATTCACGGGAAGTTGCAAAACTTATTGTTTTGTTGGGTGCGTTCTCGTACAAAGCTGGCACCAGTGTAATGGCTCGTTTTGCTAACAAATCCGACTATTAACACTCTTTGCTTTAGCATTGTGCGGGGTAAATTGCCGTAAGTTTAATTTATTTGATTCACTACAGTTATTAGGAGCCTTGTTGGCTTATGTGACAATATGGCCCCGACTTCAGATCCGGAGGTCGTAGGTTCGAAGCCGGCCGTGCATCTATGGATTTTTCCACTGTGCGCAATTAACACGAAAACATCGTGAGGCAATGCTCTAGAACCAATAATTTGAGGGAATGTGCCATCAGTTAGTATTAAATTTATAATGTAGCGCCTTCCAGCGTTCATTCACTTGAAACGTGAAATGGTTGATGCCTCGTATTAAAAGATTTCGCAAGGCCATCAAATAGATTAATGACAAGCAAATCATATCTGATTGATGGATTTCCTCAAAGGAACAATTAAAAGAAGAATAACTTTTATTAAAAAAAAACTTAATGAACAGTATGCTGTTTAGGTTTCTAGATGCTAATTTACTGGGTATTGTTGGTACATTTAATAATAAATAACTAACTAATAGATAACGGTCGGACAATCTCTACCTTCTGTGTATGGAGCACGCGCCGATAAAACGGGCGCCTGTGCCGGCATTGTACGCGTATGCACCCTTATCTACCTATTGATTAGTACACTCGCAGCAAGTCTTTGAATGTAAGACAGAGCTTTGATTGTTTAATTACAATGTCAGTTTACTCAGAGGGCGTACCGAAAGTTTACTACTTGGGTACGTGTGGCGGCCGCTACAACGCCATGGTCATGGAGTTGCTAGGGCCCTCTCTCGAAGACCTCTTCGTGCATTGCGGCCGGAGGTTCAGACTCAAGACGGTCCTTATGATCGCTATGCAGCTAGTAAGACACAATAATACTCGTGTAGTTTGCCTCTGCGCCACCGTATCCGATATTCGAAGCTTAATTGTCTATCGCGAGGGCTCGCACGCCGTGGTCATGGTCGTTGTTAGGTCGAGGTCAGACGGTGCGCGTTAAATCATCGCCCCAAATGTAGCACCTTGATGTTGGATTAATTCACGAGGGAAAACGTAACAGTCTGACCGTGGCTGAGGTCTGCCAATCTCAAATTGAATACAGCAATGCTCTCGCGTGCACCGACAATATCGGCTACGGTGGTTGCGTATTACAGGTGCGAGCGAGAGCAATGTCCGTGTTCATTGTAAGTACTAATCGTTTCTCTCTCCCCCCACCCTCACTCCTTCCCCTCCGTTCCCTGATCGTACTCCTGCAGCGCCTTCGACAGCGGAGGGCATCCCCGAGGTGTATTACTTTGGGCCGTGTGGTAAATACAATGCGCTGGTCATGGAACTTCTTGGTCCGTCGCTGGAAGATCTCTTCGACCTCTGTGGCCGGCGCTTCTCTCTAAAGACTGTGCTAATGATTGCTATGCAATTGGTGAGTAGAGATAGCAAGATAGTATAGCTTATACAGACCAAAACAAGCTAGAAGTATTTTTTTTATTGAAATCACAACAATCATATAACGTACATCGTTTTAAAAACTTTTTAGAAAACTGGGAAATTTATAAGTACTCTGTTTCTCGCGACTAAGTCTAGTAGAAGAATCAGAACCTATGCTATCTTGGGCTAGTGGTGCAGTGGCTAGAGTCCCCGACTCTTAATATAAAGGTGGGTTCGACTGCCTCGTCGTGCTTTTAGTTTTTTTACGCATAAAAACCATAAGTGTACGACGGGACATGGAAAGAGCCACTCCATTCACACCAAATCTTTTCACCACATTGGTCTTTTAACAATATCGATTATCAATAATGGACAATTATCGATTATTAATCAATTTATTGTTATTTCCCATTATTTGAAACATCTATAAAATAAATATCTATAAGATAAATAGTGCTGGTCATTTTCACACACCATCATCTAGCCCCAAACTAAGCAGAGCTTGTATTATAGGATCTACATAACTGATATACTACTTATTTTTTTTTTAAACTTACATATTATGAATAGAAATTACCCAGATCCGAGGCAAATAAGCAAAATGACCAAAGATAAGTTACCATAGCGATATACTTCCCTGGCGCTCTTGTGTATCTTGCTTATTATTACATTTGTTGTGACGTTTGACGTAAACACGCTTTGGGATGAGTGAGTCACTGAAACCGGATGACGAAATGACTCACCTCATTGCTATTGGTCGACTTGAGAAAGTGGTTTAGTAACGAACCCTTCGATTTTACATACGGATTTTTATACTCTTGATGCATTATTAATACGTTTTTTGTCGAAGATTACTTTTAGCACTATGCCCTCATAGCACTTTTTTGTGTTGCGGAAGTATTAAATAAATAAATAGGAATATCTTTTTTATAATAATCCTTCATGAAATTATTCGAATCGCTAGTGAAAATTAGACCGAAACGGTTAGTTTACTTCTTCTTTCACCGTCTTCAGATCAGCCCGCTCTCACCATAATATTGCATTGTCATCGGAAATTGACAGGTTGGATGCATAATTTCAACTCATCGGATGACAGAATCTCGTTTCTCGAGATAAAGCTTCGTGCATTTTATTGCTAAAGCATTATTTGCCAATATTTATGCCACGTACAATGTTTATTATATAATGCTACTGATAAGCACTTTGAACTTACGCATATGCCAATAGTTTTATCTTTTTGATGCACCTGTGTATATTATTTGCAAAGTATTTCTAGATTAAAATGTCAATTAATAACATATTGGCGTCGATTCCCTTGTACACCAACTTAACTTAAACTGTTGCATTCTTTTACTGATAATGCAAGAAAAAGCTAGCTAGAATTTTACTCTTGTCAAATTAGTTTGCGTGTCGCTCTTCTTCGTGTTTATAGTCAGCATGATTTGAAATCATGACTCAACTTAAATCCGACTAATTTGACAGCACTAAAATTGTTGCTGTCTTGTTAGTAAAAGAGAGCGATTGATAAAATTAAGTTTAGTTACACAAGAGAATAGACGCCATTATGTTTTTTTAACATTCAAATTGACTACAGAGAAAAACATTTATCGGGAGTATCAGTTTAAGCATGATGGCGCCCAAGAAAGCACCATAACGTGTTGATGTGATTTTTTTATAATGGGTGTGGTTCCTTACAGCGTTTCCTTGAACTGAAATGTTATTCAAAAACAAGCATCCTGTTGTGACGCGTCCCAGTTACACACATTCATCCATTGTTTATGAGCTACTCACGACAAAATTACACATTGAACGTCAATATAATAGATCTGATAAACTCCACTTTACACTGGAAAGAGTTGTGACGTAATTAATGCAATGCGGTTGACGCTACAGAACTAGTTACAGAGAATAGCGCATATCAATGTCTTAATCTCTGTGGCGCAGTGGGCGAAAGCCCGCCTGAGACGCAGAAGGTTGCGGGTTCGATTCCCGCCGCGGGACAAATGTCTGTATGATCTACAAATATTTGTCTCGGGTCTGGCTATTTTCTATCTATTTACAAAAAAAAGTATCTAAGTAGTATATCTATCATGTAGTTCCCATAATACAAGCTCTGCTTAGTTTGGGGCTAAATGAGGCTGTGTGAAAAATATCAGCATTATTTATTTGTGGGCTTTGATGTTATTTTTTCAAATTCAAAATAATCTTGAGGAACCATACATACGAATGCATGTGCCATCGGTTAGTGTTCCAATAAGCGGCTAAGGGCTCCCGACCCTCGGAATGCTAACTACGATGAAAAACGTGGACATGTGGCAAATATTTTGTCTAAACATTATATGCCTCTAACTACTCCCTACTAGGTAACCCCATGGATCTACGAACCGAGTATAGATATTAGGATGTCCATCTTGATAATTACAGATTCGTGATTCATTATTTACAAAAAATCGGCCCAACAATGTATATTTTCTACTTAGCCAGTAATATAACTGATAATATAACTGAGATTTTCGGAACACGAGTTTGACTCGCTCACTAGCTGCTACATCTCTCTAATAAATCCATCTTATTTATCCAACACTAAATCTGCGGTCTGGCTAAGTAGAAAATATTAATTTAGACCGATTTGAATACTTAGACGTTCAGATATCGTTCTTGTAAGTAGGCATGGTTCGGTGATTTTATTATTTGCCTTTAAGCTTGTCTTACTACTGAAAATAATTGATTGATTAGTTACCTAAATAGTAAAGATATCCAAGTCACGTCAGGATGTTCCCTATATGGCGTACACGCATACGTGTTACACTGCAATGTAAGCAAGCATTGTTCTGCTCTGATTTACTATCTAGACATTTAATCGGTTTCCTTAAGAGTAGCTGTAAAAATGTAATATGTCTGTTTGATATTGATTTCCAAATGTAGGTGAAATGGTACAGTCAGCTTCGAAACGATTATCATTATTTATGACGACCTCTGTGGCATAGTGGGCGAAAGCCCGCCTGAGACACAGAAGGTTGCGGGTTCGATTCCCGTCGCGGGACTAATGTTTGTATGATCTACAAATATTTGTCTCGGGTCTGGGTGTTTCCTATGTATAATATGTATGTATTTACAAAAAAAAAAGTATCTAAGTAGTATACCAATCATGTAGTTCCCATAATACAAGCTCTGCTTAGTTTGGGGTTAGATGATTCTGTGTGAAAAATGTCCAGAAATATTTATTTATTATTTTTTATTATATCGAATCTATTGTGTTTTGATCATCTGTGTCTATGCATAACCCTAAGGTTGGGATTCAGACAAGTATAAGAATTGAATTATTTTCAGTACCTAAGACCGAAGCTATTCATACTTATTTGAAGAATTGGCGTTAATTCACAACATTTTAAATTCATGTAGTTTTTAAGCTGACGATTCTATATGATTCTAGTGAGTTCAATAAATAAAAAGCTTTTGACATTTACTTTGATTCTTTTGATTTTAGACAATATTCTGCTGACGGCTTCTACTATTGCATACTATTGAATATTTAAACTATCGATAGTACAAAAATTCTACTATTTCATCCAAATTGTTTAAGCTGTGACGAAGAATATCGGTAGCCACATTCAAACTTCGCATTAATATTATAAGTGGAGAGGAGTTGAAAAATTGTTAATACATTTATTTTATAATTTCAGTTACACCGCATCGAGTATGTACATACGAGGCACCTAATATACCGTGATGTAAAGCCAGAGAATTTTTTAATAGGTAGAACTGCAACTAAAAGGGAAAAAATCATTCACATCATTGGTGAGTATTATTCTTAATGATTATGTCTAGCTATAAATAAATTCAATGTGGTATTCAGTATTTTACAATGTCCGAGTGTATTTCTTTATTACCTCGTATCGTCAAAACGTCATAGTGGATTATAACGAGTGAAGTATCGTTAGGCACGCCATGATCCATGATCCATCATGATGAGAGTGACATAAGGTTCATACATGAAGTGTCAAAAAGCATATTGTATTTTTTTTTGTCACACATACACATGTGTACGGATCCAATAGAAAGATCGTGATGAGACTATTTGAAATAGGAAGGTAAATTGAATTAAGTTCATAGAAAATATGAAGAAGTCTGGCATTTAAGACTGATTACGTCCTATCCTATCGTACTAATATTATAAACGCAAAAGTTTGTGAGGATGGATGTTTGTTCTTTCACGCAAAAACTACTAAACGGATTTTGATGAAACTTTACAGTAATATAGCTTATACATCAGAATAACATATAGGCTACTTTTTATCCGGATACCACGCGGGCGAAGCCGTGAGCAGAAGTTCCTTCTTAAACGCAGAGCAAACCTCGAAAAATGTATGCCTGAAAGGGCGGGGACTAATTTGGATGGTGGTATCAATTTATCGGTGATCTGATAAGCTATGTCCGCGTCTGTTGTTCTGATTAACAAGATAATGGTATCTATTTGCAACCTAAATTATTCGCTAATAATAATAATGAGTAAAACTATTCGCCAAGTCATGCTAAATGTATTCAGAACAGTATTTTATAGCTACGGCCTAAGTTCGTTAGAGTCATTGACAGTTACAAGGACGAGAAATGCTCGAGTAGGCTAGGAAAGGTACTAGAATACTGTACGTCAACAATGTAATTGCCGTGTTTTTCCTCAAAACTCTAACTTTTTATTTTAAAATGGACCACGTGCTCATAGCCAAGATTAGTTCTCTAAATTAATCAAAACTTAATACTATTTACGATATAGGTACCTATTTAAAATGAAATTAATGCCCGCCATCTTTGATTTCAAACTAAATGTCAAAACTGTCAAGACAGCGGGAAAAATATCCCATAACCCCATAATATCCCATAACATTTTCTACGTTAAGATGTGATAATAATAAAATAATTCTGACATAAAAAAAAACAAATTACAAAGCTGAAATTTGGAACATAGGTTTATTTTATAATGTGCTAAGAAATAATTTTTGAAAATTCCACTTTAAGAGGGGGCGATGAACTTTGTAGGAAAGTCTTTGTCCTTTGAAGTTGGGAATAAGTGTGAAAGTGTGAGTATGGCGTATGGTTTTTTTTTAATTTATTCACGACTCAGCATGTGCAAAGCCGCTGGCATCAGCTAGTAGAGCAAGAATATGATGGTAGGACAGTTATGAAACGAAAACAAAAAAATATGAATTAGAATAAAACTGGAACGCTGCACGCACCTTGCTGATCCAACTACCCATCCAGTAACTTCATACAGTAGCATCTGGTCCCTACCTAGGTAAATGATAATGCGCCATTGCTAATAGTAGGGACTAGTAACGATTAGGTAACACGAGTAGTAATACAATACACATTGAACGAGGTCTGCGGTTTAAATCCATCATATCATCCATCCGTAGGTATAACATGTGTTTAGTTACGAATAAAATAATGTTATTTATTGAAGAAATAACAAGGTAAACTACCATGCCTCAATCAGCAATGGTGACGAATAAAGCCTTTTCACACTTGCCAAGAATTGACCCTAGTAGAAAATTTATATTACATCTATTTTCTGGTACACGTAAAATGGTTTCTGTGATAATTATGTTGCTAAAAGATAGGTCAAAGTAGTTTATTATATAATTATATGTATCTTAGTTTCGTGAGCCGTGTTGTTGGCCTAGGCTGTACTTCGACTTCTGATACAAAGGTTTGAATCCGGTCACAAATATGTTTTTCTCATCGTGAGGCCGAAATTGTTGGTTCTAAAACCAAAAATTTTAAGTCATCGGTAAGTGTTCCAATTACCGGTTGGCTACTGACTACTACTGTGCAAAACGTGGACATGTGCTAAATATAATGCCTACTTGTACTTCGTACCTTCACAGGTCTGAGTACTAAGTATTGATCGGACGATGTCTATTGTGGGGATTTTTACAGGATTTTTTTTACAACATAAACCTGACCCCACACTAGAATTCCCTGTGTCGTGGGTATCAGGAACTACAAGTACCGTGGCACCACAACACCCCAGACCCGGAACAAATATACGCAGAACATGCCAACATTTGTCCCGCAGCGGGAATCGTATCCACACCTCTTGCGTCGCAGCCGCGCCATCGAAGTCGTCAATAATGGTCGTTTCATTTTGTTTTCAGATTTTGGTTTGGCCAAAGAATATATAGACTTAGAGACAAACAAACATATCCCATATCGGGAGCACAAGTCGCTCACCGGCACCGCGAGATACATGTCAATAAACACACATTTAGGAAAAGGTGAGTGTTTTAATACTGACCGCCTTAGCCTTGAGTACACCAACCAAAACGGACGGTCAAGTCTAACCATCGATTATTATGACGGATTCCTATAAAAACATTTGTCAAAACGCTTTGATTAGGAGGACCTAACCACCCGTTACTGTGTTGGTGAATTCGAGCCTACATTATTTGGTTTACAAAGGATTGTAAACTTGCTAGACAGTGTTTTGTTTTTTCTGTGGTATTTGAAATAACATGAAACTGCTTTATTCCGAAGAACGTTCAACGTATAACTATAAACGTATAAACGGTTTTGTAAGAGTCCAGGATATCTAGACAAATATCTCACGTTTACTTTTCCTTTCACGTTAACGCAAATTTGTCAGGGTAAAACTTGGCAGTTGTCACGTGACATTTCCACAGCTAATGTCATTCCCATACAATTCAATCTTTCCGCAGGCGTTAACGCCAACAGAAAGTGGTATTTGTTTAGACACCCTGCTTCTCGAAATATAGTATTTGCAAAAATCCTAGAATCCTGAAAATGCTGGTAAAGGCGATAACGGTGACCTCAAATAAATACAAATACACCCTGGTTACACCTTTATTCATAACCACTTCAGAACTTTATCAGCTCGATTAAAGTTGTCCGCCTCTATCCTTTGTTGTAAAGGACAGTTCTATAGTTATCGATCTGCTAAAGTATGTGAGTGATTATGGGTAAATGTCTTAACTTTCATTCAGAAATAGAATTTTTAACTAAGCAGTAAAGGCAGGCTTAGCTATGAAACAGAACTTGCCAAGTGTAAGTTGACTCGAGCGCCAAGAGTTCCGTACCATACCACCATTATAATATAAACAGTGAACAGTATTGTAGATGACGATATTACTAGGTTAGGTCAATTGGATACAGAGGCGAAGGCTCGCCTCATTAAACCATTACGGAGCCAACCTGTCTGGACTTTAATTTATTGCATTCTAGCTAATATTAAAAGTTTACGCGCGGTTTTTATCGCTGTGACTGCCCACTCATAGCGTTCTGTTACAAATTTCGTGAATGAAACAACCCTTTGGGCTGAATGAAATGATAATTGTCCATTTGCACCCCTGAACGAGAAAAAGGGAAAACTTTTTCGCCGCTTACAAAGTGAAGCATCGAAGATGCTAGATGTGCGTGAGAATTTCGCTTAATGCTTTGAATGGCGGCTTTTTGGCATATTTTTTTATGAGTTTGTGTAGTTCAGTGAGTTAGATACTATAATTGACGAGCGGCTATACCTTAGGTGCTTCACTTTTGAAGTTTGTGACACTGAGTCCATCTTTCTACGTTCAACAATTCATACGTTCTTATGTCACTTTGAAAAACTGCCACGAAATTTATGCGTAAATTTTAACTTAGATAAAAGTGGGTCAGTTTTGGTTGAAATGTTCTTCATTTAACCCCAATAAAGTTCACAAGCTCTCTTTATGGACACGGACGGAATAATATATTAAGTTCGCGAATTAATCGATACGTAATAGCCTGGCACTTTGACAAGTTGACCTGTCTAGAACAAGTCTATTCTCTTTTCACGGAGAAAGACTAATTAGAAGACTGTTATTGGTTGCTATTGACCAGTCATAGCCGCTCGATGGTAGGTTACGCTGATAACATTAACAGAACTACGAGTCGATTGAACGTATTTAAAATCTCCTTCCTTAGACAGTACTCCGGACAACCTACATAATATCATCTGCAATCCTAGAAAGTACTGATTGTCAGATAAAATATAACAAATTATTATGATTATAACTTATTTATTATATAATCACGCTAAAATATTTTTTTCACTATAAAGTCAATATCCATTACTTATATCAAAACATTAAACCAAGGGTGATCCAGTACAAATTTTATTAAAAAAATCCACTCCTAAGGTTGAAAAAATGGGGGGATTAAATTTTATATTAAACTTTTTATCAATTTCCCGTTATTCGAAGTCAGTTTTTATTATTTCCTGATAAAAATATGCTATTGTATTTCAGAACAATCGAGACGCGACGACCTAGAGGCTCTCGGGCACATGTTTATGTATTTTTTACGCGGCTCCTTACCCTGGCAGGGTTTGAAAGCTGACACATTGAAAGAGAGATACCAAAAAATTGGCGACACGAAACGAGCGACACCTATTGAGGTAAATAGATTTCTAGATTGTAGTTTTGGGCTAGATGATGCTGTGTGAAAAAATGACCAGCATTATTTATTTATAGAAATAAACTTAGTATATTGTGTTTAGATAACTAATTTGGGTATTTCCCTTTCGCAGGTGCTATGCGAAGGGCACCCGGAGGAATTGGCGACGTACCTCCGCTACGTCCGCCGATTGGACTTCTTCGAGACCCCTGACTACGACCAGCTGCGTCGGATGTTCCGAGACCTCTTCGACCGACGCGGATACGTCGACGACGGTGAATTCGACTGGACCGGCAAGACTATGGTAAATAACTCTGTCGCTTGATTGCGTGACTTAAAGCGGGGGATACACTATTGTCGTCGTATGCCGGCGACGTAACCGCACCGCTACAAATGGCAGTTGACGCAATTCATGGCGATCATTCAATCAAAGTGCGGTGAATTAATAATGATAGCGATTCATATAAAGTACATTTTTTGCGATGCGGTTATTTCGTCGATGGCAAGACTATGGTAAATAACTCTGTCGCTTGATTGCGTGCCTTAACGCGGGGGATACACTATTGTCGTCGTATGCCGGCGACGTAACCGCACCGCTACAAATGGCAGTTGACGAAATTCATCGCGATCATTCAATCAAAGTACGGTGAATTAATAATGATAGCGATTCATATAAAGTACATTTTTCGCTATGCGGTAATTTGTCGATGGCAAGACTACGGTAAATAACTCTGTCGCTTGATTGCGTGTGTTACCGCGGGGAATAGACTATTGACGTCGTACGCCGGCGACATTACCGCACCGCTGCAAATGACAGTTGACGATATTGATCGCGATCATTCAATCAAAGGTGACGTAATAGCGATTCATATAAATTACGTTTTTCGCGACGCGGTTATTTCGTCGACGGCAAACTATGGTAAATAACTCGATCGCTTGATTGCGTGCCTTATCACGGTGGGGTAGGCTTGGTCATATGACGACGACGATAAATGACGATTGACGAAATGAATCGCTATCAGTCAAAGTCACCTGCGTGTTTTTTTCTCGCGGCGCTGTTATTTCGTTCGACGGCAAGACTATGGCAAATAAATTTGCTCTGTATGGGTGCCTTATTACGTGGGGAAAGAGACTATTGTCATTGTTTTGGTAGACGCATGGTGATTTACTTGTCGACGACGACGTAAACGCGCAGTTAGATGTCGGGTTACAAATGGCGGTTGACGAAATGAATCGCTTTAGCAATGTTTCCGTGTCACTTCTGTACGTTACTTTTTGCGGCGCGGTTATTTCGTTGTACCTGAATTAAATTGCAAGGTTTTGACACTATTTAATTTAGTCTATAGAGTGAAACCACATTATAAACTGATGTGCAGCAGTAGCAGTGCGAATTTTAAATATAATAGTGGTTTCAGTCTGTAAATTATAATCTATTAAAAACCCTCTGCTTTGTACAAACTAATGTGTGCTATTGTCAAGTGCCTGCTACGCTAAGTTCAACACAACTCAAATTCGTACGTTATTTCTTGAAAAATTGCAGATAAAACAGATGTGAATGAACAGGGAACTAAAGAACGTTATTTATATGAAATCAACGGCTTTTAATAGTTTTATTACTATTTTTATATTGGAGTTAATATTGCTCTGATGATGATATATAATTTGTCAAGAAATAACGCACGATATATGCTTTTTGATTGGTGACTGTTAACTGATTTGCAAATACTTGCATTTTGATATATTTTATACAGATTATTATAGGATTTATAGGTAGCAAATAACACGATTTATTGGGAATTTGAGATTACTTTAAAGACACTAAAAAATGCATTTATTTTAAAAATCTAAAAGCGTCATTTTTTAAGTGACTTGTTTTTCGTGTTATTTACTTTCTATATTCAGAAAGACTGAGCACTTAAGTATTCCCTGCTTTGCACATTATGTTCTTTCCCTATGTTCATGTGATAAAAGGTTTTGCTAATAATAATATACCTCCACCTGGTCTACTCCGACAATCACAGGCCGAATTGCTGTCAATTTTACGATCCATTTTGTGATCCTTAAAGCTTAGCACCATTTTCGCTTTTATTTGGGAGCCCAGTTATTCTGGGCTCCCAAATATGCGCTTGTCACAAAGTTGAGCCTAAAATGAATTTCAGATTGAATGTTAAATGCAATTCAATTCGGCTTTGGTTGGGTAATGTCACCTTAGTGTAATCCTGTATCCAAATGCACGTGAATATTTGTCATGGTTTTGTATGCAATTTGTACATATTTAATATATATGACTATCGGGAAGCTTTAACCATGACCCACTGACTAAAAACTTCCATTTTAATTCACATCAATTCTATAATTTTCTCGTAACTCCATACCTTTCCCTAGTTTTTACTGAAAGTTAGTTTATAAAGCATTTTTTCTCTTTATCGAAAGATTTCCTAAAGATATTGTAGTGATGTGAATCAAAATCACTTTTAGTAATATATTGCTTGTTTGCACTCACCCTCTTTTACCTAATTTTACTTTTTCTCATAGTTTTTTAACTTTTTATGTCAGTTTTTTCTTCATAAATACTGTAATTGGTGTTCGTAAGCTGAGTCGGTTTGTGCAAACAGGCATAAGGCTTCTAAATGACACTTAAAGACCATGCCCATTGCACTGTTTGTATATTACTAGCAAAAATTATATGAAATACGTTTATCCAGCTATGTTTATGATTCCTTTATTTTTTGACATAACTATCAGTTTTATTTTCGTATTTTTTCATCTGAAAATTAGAAATTCTATGAGTCAATTAACTAAAATCTTATACTTATTTAGAATACGCTAATGGTAGATGTTAAATATTTATTGTTTTGGTTAATAAAACATGTCCACTTATTTTTGTGTTTTTGTGCTAATTTTGAATTAGGTAAGTGAAGATTATTTTATTATTTTTTCTCTTTTGAGGTTATGTATAGTGTACCAACAATATAAGATTTGTCAGATACATTACTATTCTAGTATAATATTGCATTAAAATCGAATTCAAGGGCTAATCATTAAATCAAGGTAAAGGATTTTCTTTTTGTTTCACATCGTAATAATAATAATAAAAAGCGTATACAAAATAAAAAATATTAAATTTTACGCAAAATCCCCTTATAATGGAATGTTGAATATGATAACTATATCACCAGTAGCATGAGTATCAAAAACCACGGTTTTATTTATTGAACAGAAGACAATAATTATTTGTCCTTTTCTTTTGTCTGAAGGAAAAATAAACAAAAGTAATTTTGTCTTCTCTTCCGTAGACAAAAGACTTTCCGCTTGTCTTTGTGCTCATGCTAAGCCAGCTGGTTTATGTATTCTGTTAGCAATTTTTAATCAATGTTGCATGCCGCATGTTTACGCTTACGTCAGCCTAAGAACATTCATGTGATGAGAATACTACGGAATGCACCCCCTTCAAATGTGGTTAGAACTAAGTCGGATAAGGTTAGTGAAGATCTAAATACTTCTATAAAGGTGGGGACAAACTGGGCTTACGCGATGTATGTGATGCTTCGATCTTATGTGTGTATACTTGACATACATATGTTTTAGATGCTAAGAGCGGATTGGACATCTGAAAATTATTTATTTTCTCTGTATATTCAATTTAAAATTTAATGTTCAAAATAAATAGAATGTAATTGTCATTTTAATCGATAAACAATGTTATAAACATTAAAACTTTTACGATCGGTAAACATAATAATATTTTTGATATGAGTCTTTATCGCGTTTACCTTTTTTATTATTTTCCCGTAGTTTCGACTGTTGCAAAAGTCGTAGTCACGGTTGACGCTGATCAGCCCGTGACACGGCACGCTTAAAACTGATAATCATAACATTCATCCTCTTTATTATTAGGGGCGTTGCTCTAGACTTTCTCACTTCCTATTTAAGTGACAGAGTACAAAGAGTTGACGTGAATGGAAAACGGTCTCCGGGGTCTCTGGTTACTATCGGTGTACCGCAGGGATCAATTCTTGGTCCATTTTTGTTCTTAGTATACATTAATGATCTACCCCACCTTGTAAGGGACGATCATGAGGTTGTATTGTTTGCAGATGACACGTCACTTTTATTTAAATTAAAGCGACGACAAACCAATTTTGACAATGTAAACAATGCAATCTCTAAGGTTGTAAAATGGTTCAACGTTAACAATCTCCTACTTAATGTGTCAACGTCTGTATAAAGATCCGTCTTTATACAGACGTTGACACAGCTAGACTAGTTTACTTCAGCTACTTCCACAGCATTATGTCGTACGGTATACTGCTGTGGGGGAGTGCTGCTGATATCAATACCATTTTTGTGCTGCAGAAGAGGGCTGTTCGAGCAATTTATAATATGGGCCCCAGAGAATCACTTCGCGAAAAGTTTAAAGAAATAAATATAATGACATTCCATTGTCAATACATTTATGAAAATCTGATGTATGTTCACAAAAATATTAATTTGTTTAAGAAAAAAAGCGATAATCACAATGTTAATACTAGAAATAAAGATAAACTCGCTGTTGCCACTTGTAGACTCCATAAAGTTGGTAAATCGTTTAAAAGGCACGGTGTACGCTTTTATAACAAACTCCCAAGAGATATACAAAAATTATCAATTAACAAATTTAAAAACGTAATTAAACAAAAGCTTTATAAAAAGGCATACTATAAAATATCTGATTATTTAGATGACAAAAACTCTTGGGATTGAAAATGCTCCAACTCGAACCTATTGTTTTGTAAAAGGATCATTAAAAAGAATAACCAGCCTTGTTTTCTTGCCTTTCTTTCCTGGCTTGGTCGCGGAGGAACAGGCACCTAGATAAAAACCGACGTTTCAAAGTGGTCCTTGTGATTTTATTGAATAAATGAATTTTGACTTTGACTTTGACTTTGACTTTAACTTTTACCTTCTATGTAAAAATATCATAGAGAAAAACTGTTTTTGGCAGAAAAAAAAAAATATATTCTTAAACGATAACGACGCTTAGAATGTGTATACTATTTAAACGTCGGGAAACATATTTACCTAAAAATTTTTTGTTATTTAAAAGCAATCTGTTTTGAGAGTTTAAATACGAAAAACTGTTTTTTTTTGTATTTTTTCCTGGCGTTCCATCGAAATTTGTTTTGCTACGTTCTAACGTGCTAATCTGGGTCGTGTATAGCCAAAGTTAAGTTCTAGAAACATACTTGACTATTTATCACAAACGTAAGCCCAATTTGTCTCTACTTTTAAGTTCGTGTGGTAAGCTTGCATATTAATTGTAATTCTTCATGCTTGTACTTAACGTTAGCTGCACGCACTAGCACGCATTATTTAGATTGGGAATATGTAGTTAATGTTTTAAGTATCTACACTAATTATAACTTGGATTAACAAACATTTGTAAACTAATTCGTTTGTGTATGTAACTGTCATAAATTCATGCTTATACAAATGCACCCCGCAGATTTGGCTTGAAGTCTATTCTGTAGACTACATATCATTCTACTTTTCACATAATACAATAATGAACTAAAATAAAATACTATATTCGCTCATGATATAATATTATCCTGAACAACTTGACACACATAATTGTTTTTCCTTTCTTTTTTGTAAAAACATCTTTGTAATTTCAGTCGACGCCTGTAGGATCGATTCAGACCGGTCATGAGATCGTCGTATCACCTAACCGCGACCTGCACCAACCCTTCCACAAGGTAATACTCATAAACTTACTTCAATCTTACTTAGAACTTTAGAACTACCGTCTTTTACTCTTTTATGGAAATGCTACATCTCTAAAAATCCGTAGATCGATGTTGTGTTCTTATAATTTGCGTTTAGGCAACGTTTATTGCAGATAGGTACAGTAAGCGACAGTAATAGATTAACAATTTGAGTTATTCTTCTGGTTTAAGAATGGTACTTGAGATTGCAAATAGTTAGAGCCAAGGCCGATCGCAATATTACGCAATATTTTGAACAAAAGTCTACGGGTTCATGAAATATATGAGTTGTAAGAATCGACAATGTTAATCTACTTATGTCGTTGACTGTACACATAGATAACCTTAAGGACCATTACGTTGGGTCATTACCATTAGGGACAACGAAGAAAATGGACTGCGGGCCCTAGAAATACTTTCAGATTTGATATTATTTTCATTCCTAGAAGCGACCGTCCATGGTCCTCGAATTTCCCAATGTTGAATTTCTTTACACGCGTTTAATACTGATTTTTAATCTTTGAAAAATTAAATGTTTAACTGGCGGCTTTGTCGCTAAGAGCGATCTCCTACTTATCTAACGTAGCTTCCCAGATATTACTGACAGGCCATTCATAATGCTTCTCTTTTCGCCACAGGATGATTTGTGTGATTATATGATTGGTTTGGTTGAGGACGATGAGGCTGCGCTAATATCCGGAGAGGTTTGATTGATTTAATACTTTACATGCATAAAATAGTTGTTTTCATAGTTGCTGACCTTCCGTCCATCGCCTCCGAACTCCCCTTGTTTAATTTTTACCCGACTTCAGAAAAGGAAGAGGTTCTCAATTCGTCTGTTTTTTTTTGTTTGTATGATACACGATATCTTCACCGATTTTCATGATAGTCCGATAGCTATCATTAAAATCGGTCCGATCTTAGCGATTCCGATAGTCCCATATAAATTTTATGAAAAAATCGAAACCCTAAAAAATAAGGGATGAAATTTCATATTGGAATTTTTATCAACTTCCCGTTATTTGAAGTCGGTTTTTAATTTTTCCTTAATATAAATATAACAATGCCCTATTGTCCAGTATCCCCAAGGCTAGCAGTACCAAATGTTAACCAAATTTCGTAAATTTGCCTCGATTATACCTCGTGTGTTCATAAGTTTTGAGACGAACTTATTTAATTAATTTAAAAAGAAAGTAATTCATGCAACCTTTTTTAAACTTTTAAAATTTTAAATTTCGAATGTTTTGACTCAGAAAAAATATACATTTGAATATTTGTTTCATTCTCCGTGAAAATGGCGCCAACAAAAGATTTGCGTGCGACTGTAATTTCACTGTTTCAAGCAGGAAAAAAACCAATGCAAGTTTTTAGTGAAATCCAAAGTTTGGGATGTAGTCGGAACTTTGTGTACAAGGAGACCGGCTCTTTAGAAGACCGTGGAAGATGTGGCCGCCCGCGGTCTGTAAGGACGACCGCCAACATCAAAGTAATCATAGAGCGAATTCGTCGCAACCCTTGCCGGACTCAAAAGAAATTAGCTCTGCAGACCAACATTTCGCGAATATCGGTGAACAGGATACTTAAATATGATCTTAAACTAAAGGCCTACAGTCGAAGGAAAGTGCATTATTTAAACGAGCGTCTTCGTAAATTGCGACTGGAACGATGTCGGAACCTATTGAAGAGACACGATCCAAAAAATATCCTGTTTACCGATAAAAAGATCTTCACGGTGGAAGAAAAGTTTAACCGGCAGAACAATAAGGTTTACGCCAGAAGTTCAAAGGACGTCCAGCCATCTGTACGCAATGTCCAGCGCACTCATCATCCAGCAAGTGTGATGGTTTGGTGGGGTGTTTCCTACGAGGGGGTCACTTCGCTTAATTTTTGCCAGCAAGGCGTCAAGGTGAAGGCACAAAATTACCAAACCGACATATTGGAAGCGGTGGTTAAACCATTAAATGATACGCTATTCGCTGGAAAATACTGGGTTTTCCAACAGGACTCTGCTCCCTCCCATAAAGCTAAGACTACCCAACGTTGGCTGGAGGCCAATTTGCCAGGCTTCATTCGGAGCGAAGATTGGCCCTCGTCAAGCCCTGACTTGAATCCTTTGGATTATTCTTTATGGACGGAATTGGAGCTGAGGGCATGCAGAAAGTCTCACCCAAACCTGGATTCTCTCAAGCGAGCCCTTATTAAAGAATCGAAACGGATTCCCATTGAAAAGATTCGTGCCGCCATAGATGAATGGCGCCCGCGTTTGAAGGCCTGCATTGAATGCAAAGGCGGCCATTTTGAATGATTTATTTTTAAATACAGATCTAGATGTCAGTAGTTTTAATTTTAATATCCAATAAATGAATACTCAACTTAGCTCCAAAAATATTTTAGTTTTACTGTGTCTCAAGACTTATGAACACACGAGGTATTATAGTTACTTAAACACAGGGGTTAATAGGCAAACGTTTTCTCAGATTCATTATTACCCTACATAAATAATTATGTCATATTATGAAAAGCTAGATACAAAAATAACATCATTCGTTCATAAAAATATTAGCTCGTTCTAATAAATTTGTCTAACAGTGTTTGTCTGTAGATCACGTTCTTCTGTTTCTAAACAACAAGTAATTCAAAATTTCCTATGGCTAGTTCGTTATTTACTAATAATATATTATAGTGTGTTAAGTTTGCTAACTCACGTTTGTTTTGTGATTTTTCATTAGTGCAACTAAACTTCCACCTAAATCCTATTATAAAATAAGAACACCTATTGGATTAATCCAAATTACGATTATGTTGAGAATGGTGAAGTATCCAATACATAAACTAAGCTATTGCCAGCTATGTAGTTGACCAACACTATGTAATTGTAGTCAACATACAGCTCGGTGAAGTTACTTTAAGATCCCTAAAATATTGTCCTGAAATGCGAAATAAATCAATTAAATAGATTCATAACAAACTGCAAACCAAAGATTGATTAACCATAGAATTTATCGTGGTTTGGTATAATTTTAGATTATTATTACGACTACGCGATGTACTTTACTATTCTTCTGCTGACGTTTCGTTGACCTCAACGGTCAACGAAACGTCCTTTATGAGCACCGTCCGCGACCACGGGACACAGTCGTGAGACGGGAACACTTCAATAAGGGAACAAGTGAGAATCAATGCATACCTCTGATCAACGAAATTTCAGCAGGATAATAGCAAACTACGTGGTATAGTCTCCTTGAATAAGTTGATTTACCTCGTAAAAGTTGTGAAGAATTTTCTTATGCTGGCTAAAGGTTTCTAATGTGTTTTCTCTTTGATTTATGCAGTTTGAGAGTCAGAAGCCAATTTTATTATTCAATCTTCAGGAGCCTGTCGATCTGGTACAATTAAAAGCTCATTATCGTGGGGTCTCAAGTAATCATCAGTGGCTTATCCTTAAAGTACCCATATGACAAAACTTCCGCATGTTTAGCGTATCTCCTTCCAGATGGCAGCACTCGCTGCGAAGGAGTTCGGGGCAGGGGGCGCCACCAACGCTAGCAACTGGCCCCACAGCGGCAAGGCCACGCCCATCACTACGGGACACCTCACACCGGCTGACAGACACGGCTCTGTACAGGTAATCCATCCGCTAGTTATCTATTCGACATTTGTACGCCTATCAAGTTCCATATTTCGTGACTGTAATTTTTTTCGAATCAATGTCATACTTTTTGATGCGGGCGAAGAATTTAGTTATGTTCTCTGAACCATCCAAACCACTATAAATATACATATATTGATATTTATAGTAGTTAAACCCAACCGAAAATATAATTGATGTTTTAAAAGCTTAAAAAAGATGTTAGGTAAGTACTCATTTATAAATATAACTAAGGATTCACTCCTCCCGGATGGTCTACGTTACTGAGTATTGAATTCTTTCGATACCTGCATGTCTTCAAAAATATAATTATTTGTAAGATATTTTTATTTATTTATCTGTGAATCTGGTAACTGAATGTATGTTGGTGTATTTATTTTTTAGCAATTGAAGAATAAGCATTTTCGGTATGTGAAATTTCCCGGATCTAGTTCGACGGTTAGTTATGATGATTATGTGGCAGTGTGTGATCGTGTGCATGACGCTTAAGGCCCACTTCCACCAAAGCGTTGCTGCATTAACACTACAAATGTAACGGTTAATTCTCCACAACTGATCCCATTTACGCTTCGTTAATAAACACGTTATATGGAAGCAGTAAAGAGTCTTTGCAACGCTGCTTTAGTGGACAGTGTACCTTGTTATGCTCTGTGAACAACACAACTTTATTTTCAGTAAGAGCTTCAAATAAACACTGCCAATATTCATTCATTACTTATATTCTTAGGCTGTTCTCATTTTATTTTATTTTCTTTGAGTATATTTCCATAATCATTGACAAGCATTTTAACCACACTTTGCTAGATTACATTTCTGTGCTAGATGATGCTTGAGGGTTTGAAGAACGAGAAAATCGTCGTAGCTTTTAACAAAAATCTGGGCTTGATATCCGAATTATGTTCAATGTGTGAGTTAGTGCTGCTTGAAAAAAACCTGTGACAGGCTTTTTGCGAATAAAATAATCCTTAGATACTCTTCTGTTCTACTTTATAAACCAAAACTATCTTTATTTATCTGGAAAATAAAATACAAACAGGAAATTAAACCTAAACTATTTATATTTCTCTGAAGATTCTATCAGGGAAATCTTTATTTCTCTGGAAAATACCACCAGGAAAATAAATAACAGTTTGAGGAACAAACGGAAATACGTAGGCTCTTTACAAAATCTTTGAAAATACCTCTTACTGTCATTTCTATTAATCTACTCCCATTTCTATCAATCTACAACCAATTGCATATTATAACGTTATTCCCATACAAAAAACAACGTTGGCAAAGTAATTGAAGACCTCGGTGGCGTGGTGGGCAAGTAGCCAGCTGTAACGCTAAAGATGCTGGTTCGATTCCCGCTGCGGGGCAAATGTTTGCATGATCTGCAGATATTTGAATGAATTAATGAATGTTTATTTCGACTACGTTGTTCAACAATGACACTTAGACTAAATTGTCTTATTGTTTAGGCAGGGACTTGCAATTGTTAATGTTATGATATATGAAGGAATCGTAGGAAAACCCCAAATACGACCGATTTTTATGCGCAACCTTGACTTAATTTAATTTTATGAAAAAGTATTAGAATCTTACCCTCTTATTCATCACTTACTAACTTAGCTGGTCGCTAAATCTAACCCTGTCATTTTCTAACTCTTAGCACGCTGCTGAAGTTAGTAAATGATTATGAATAAGAGGGCTATTATTCACAAACGCATTTATAATCCAGGTCTCAGTTTTAACAAAATTCTAAAGATTGGTTTTTATAAATTGCAAATCCATTATCCAGGAATTGTAATTTTTGTTTCGTTAATTCCGAGAATCGCGGTCTGAACGACCCGTTTTACTATTCGGGAGTATTCTTGTTACCGTTTATGAATCATTATTGTATGTTCCAGGTGGTAAGCTCAACGAACGGCGAGCTAGGCGCCGACGACCCGACAGCAGGCCACAGCAACACGCCTATTACCGCCCCGCACCACGAAGTTGACGTGGTGGACGACACCAAGTCAGTGTTCCAACTGTATGGTTCCTTTATTTTATTTTCTTTTTGCGAGTTCAGAGTGCGGGCTTGACTAACTACTAATGAAAGATTTGGTTGGACAAGTTTGGGTAGTTTGCTGGTAAAGGAATAATTATTAGTCTTAAAGGGTATCTGAGTTAACAAAGTCAGTGTTCCAACTGTATGGTTCCTTTATTTTATTTTCTTTTTGCGAGTTCAGAGTGCGGGCTTGACTAACTACTAATGAAAGATTTTGTCGGACAAGCGTAGATGGTTTGCTGGTAAAGGAATAAATTAGTCATAGTAGGGTATCTGAGTACACAAAGTCAGTGTTCCAACTGTGTATGGTTTTCCTTATTTCAATTTATTTTTGCGAGTTCAGAGTGCGGGGCTTGACTAACTACTAATGAAAGATTTGGTTGAACAAGCGTGGGTAGTTTGCTGGTAAGGGAATAATTATTAGTTATAGAGGGTATCTGAGCGAGGTTTAGGATTTATGCTTCATTGCAAACTTTTAAGCTCGTATTCTAGAATCGAGAATAGATTAGATTTAGTATGAGACCGTCATACTAAATCTATACGTAAGCATAGATGATTTGCCAACGATTTGCCATAGATTCTTTCAAGGGATATATGTTTCTCTTTTATTTATGTTAGCCCTGTATGCTGAGCAAATCTAAAACTGAATATAGATGCATTGATTTTTTGACAATGTTAAAAAATCTGTATAATATTAATCTCGATTCAGTTTGAAATTGGTTCTGAAATATGGGCATTATATCTAGTTTTGGCTTCCTATACCGTTTTAGAACGTGTACAACTATGGTAGTATTTACTTATAGAGAGTTAGAAAGATAATCTGTAGCATTTGTTTCTTTTACAAGTAAAATTTAATTTTTCAGGTTTATTTTGATAAAAATTGCCTGAATGAGATTATTATCTAGCTTTAGTAGACTTTCAATAGATAAAGGTTGTTGCTTTTTATTTTTAGTTTCATATATTTTTTATTTTATTTTTGTGGCTGTGGCTTTACTAATATCTTAGTTTAAAAATATAAAACTGACCCCACACTAGGAGTCAGTGTATCGTGGATTACGAACTATGAGTGCCGTGGTACTACAACACCCAATTTAGAAATATCTGCAGTACATGTTCCGTTTTGTCCCGCTGCGGGAATCGCACCCGTCACCTCTTGCATCGCAGCCGGTTTCTCGCCCGCCACGGCCATCGAGGTCGTCAGCCATACCCTTCGAACCAAACCACAGCAATGGGAACATTACTGCCCGGTGGTAATTCGCCATACGAACTTTTTTGCAAAGAAGTTCTGCTGTACCAGCAGCATAAGCACCTAAGGCAACGATTTTGTCGAGGGATCATATGGAAAAAAGATCTGGCTCTCCTTCAGATGTACGTTGGATAGGTAAAACAGATTGTTGCCTCTTTCTAATTCTTCTATGCCTGGTCGACTGCGAAAAATCGACGTAAATTCAATTTCAAATGTAGTTTTAACTTCACGTATTTTATAAGTTGACTTTAAGTCCCTTGTGATTTTAATGAATACAAACCTATTGGTTTTGACTTAGCCTTCTGTTCCGTTTGCAAAACAGTTGTCTTTCTATTCGCTCATGCTAATCCTGCAGGTGTATTTTTATATACAGGTCCACCATTTATTTGTTTCTTTCCTGTCGCCTTCTTTTTCTACCAACTAATCCTACAGCAGACCCATCAAATCTTCATACAGACAATCTGTGTATTCCAGATGCTGTTGTTTCTTCAAGCGCAAAAAGAAGAAGTGCGCCGCGCGCGCGGGCAAGTGACGCCCCGCACGCACTCGCTAACGAACACGCATGGATTAAGAGGGCTCCCGAAAACTACATTGAGGAATTTACCTCGTAAAGCCCTCTGAAAATGAGGATATATCATCACGAGTCACCGCGACAAATGTAACTGAGGATAGGTAGAAATTAACGCCCGAAAAAGGGGTCAATTAATGCCGTAATATACTTACCCCGCACTGGCAAGCCCGCACTAGCTGGCATGCCATTCTGTAGAAACGCTTCGTAAAGTGTGCCATTTGACGACAAGGCCTCTTCCCGCTTCCCCGCAGGGGTAAAATCTAGCATAAACTCATTAGACACGCTAGTAGCTCGTACTTGCTAGCATCTAGCATGCTTTGTGCTACAAGTGTGTATGCAACTGACTTAACTCTAAACTTTGTGTTTATTTCGTAACAATAATGAATATTAATGAGTTTTGACCCCACACTAAAGATCCTGTATCGTGGAACAAGTATTTGCAGCACATGCAAACATTTGTACCCCTAAAACAACAATGATTCTCGAAACTGTCATGAACTTGATGCATTTTAAAGAGAATAAAAAATTGACCCCTAAAAATTGCTAGATAAATGAATTAATAAAATAAGCTATAAATAAGGGCACTTATTTTGTGAGTAGATAGATAGCACTTTATAATTTGTTGCTGTGGTGAGAATGTTTGGAGACGGATTTTTGTATGAGCCCTCTTGACTTTAACTAAGTAGACTCGATCACTTTAGACGAGAACACGGCATTTGAAGTTTGCCCACATGTGAAGAAAACCAACAAGTGGGATGCCTGAAACTTGAATAGTCTCTAGCTGAGAAGATCTCATCAGAATAAGGTTTTCGAATGAAACATTGCAAGATTGCCATAGCATTGAACCAGTGATGCTTTTATAAGGTTTTCGGGAGCTGTCTTCTTCCATTCATTTGTACCCAGTTGCTTAGGATTGTATTAAGACTTATCAGCTGCCATTAGACTAGGAATTGGTGTCGATTATGTGCAACTTTTCTAAAGCTAAGAGGTATAACACTGATCCTACAACGCTCTTTCATAAAGAAAAACATGCAAAAGTGGCGTGACCGTAAACACAGAAGCAACGTGGTACATACGATATACCTAAGCCGTGCTAAATTTATTTTAATTTAAGTTTAGCGTTAGAGAATGCTACACAGAATAATTGACACCAATATAATTTATCATTGAATTCGACTAAAAATATATACAAGATAAAAGTAATAATATTGTAAAAGAGAACTAATATTTTGGTTGTTTATTATGGTTGAAATATCTTTAGTGGAAATATTCTCCTTTTTTAAACACAAGAGTAAAATAATGCAGATATATGTGTTCAATAAGATTCATTCGCCATGATGTTAAAAACCATTCCAATGACAAATTTTTGTTTGTAAAGAGTTCTCTTAAATTCCACAATAACTTGTTAATTCTGTTATTAAAAAGCAACTGGGTTTAAAGTATACATAAACTTGATCGCTGATACTCTGTCCATAGTCCCCACTAGTTGAAGTTTCAATCTATTTTCGAACTTCTTACATAGAACATGATTCAACAGGAATTACGCAGAATGCTGCCAGATAACTATCAATAGTTCACCGTGATGTTTTCAACTCTATCACGTGTTGTGCAAAAACATTTACGGGTGAAACTCGTTACTTTATGACCTGTTAATTCGTATAGTCATTTATTATTGTTCGCGCACGATTTTAATTCTGTTGTCATTACTATTGCAGTTTATGAAGAATTATAGTATTCGTCAACAGTAAGCAATTCTCTGGCTATCGGTTGTATATTTATAGAGTAATGCGTTGAATTTTCATCTTATGTGCGGGGTTTGGTCGTAAATTAAATTGAGGCTCACTTGTTCGACTCACGATTATTAATTTAACTCTAGGCTACGAACTTAGTCGATGGTACAATGACTGCGTAGTGAATTAGATAATTTGGTAACCCTGAATCGTGCAAGTGGCACTAAGAATGCGACGATGCCTTTTCGTCATCTCGTTTAAAGTCGTCGTCAAATTGTTGCACTGATTAATCTATTGTGTCTACTACTTATAGTAGAAATTTTAAATTTTATCGATCATTGATTTCATGAGTCGTTGGCGTTAGAAAATCTAGGATAATGACGCAATTTTATAGCGTGCGCGCGGTGCCGTGGTTTTTTATTTTGTGTTCCCGTCCGTAGTAAATTATGTTTCATTTCTCATCTTAAACTATAAATTCTATATTTCTGTGAAAAGAAGTTAGAGATATTTTACCTCATTCTACTTCCAATCACATAAATAATGTCCATTCCAAGGCATACCTGCATATTCTGAGCAAATCGTTTGATTTGTAACATTTATGAAACATGTAGTTTATATAGATATATCAGTAGTTGTGTAAAGCTTGCATATAAACGAAGCAGTTAAATATTTTTTTACGTCATGTCAGAGTTATTTTCATTGGATATCATTTGATTTTGTTACATAAGTAATGAATTACCATAACATAGGGAATATCGTGACTTTTATAATAAGTTGTGTGGTCGATTTTTCGCCGGCGCGTCGAACGTTGCAGATTTCGGGAGATTTTAGTTATATTAAAAGCAGGTTGTGATAATTGACTGGTTTATTAATATTCATGTACATTTGAGAGGTCATTCTTACGGCGAATCTTATTCATAAAGATTTGAAATAGACGAGTGTGTGGTTCGCAATGCTTCCGTAGATCATTCAATGGATCGATGTTGTTTGTATTTAAAAAGAAGCACGCAAAGTTGGACGCGCTACGCGATTGTGTATTGCTAAGGTTTAACTTTATTTAGTCATTTCTAAACCTAAGTTCAGTTAATGCGAAGTATGATAATTATTTAATTGGCTCCGTTCCTATAGTAACGCCGCATTATCTTTATTTATGCCCCTAGTTTAATTTATAATAAACGAGATACTGGCGATTTCATACATTCAATGAACATGTTACAAAAAATATGCATAATTATCTATTTTGTGACATTTTAAACTGTTGGTCTTCAAGTGAAAAAATCGTTGACATGAATGTTATGAATTTAAGAGTGCAATAATTATAATATGTATAACATTCATTATATATTATAAATATTAAAATGTAATTTGTTTCAATCGGTGTATCCTATCGAGTCCCAAGTGAGCCGGCTACTATTCCTACAAGACTGAATGAAACATTTCACATTGTGTACAAACGCGTGGCTCTGGACTCATTGTCAATTTGTATTGATTACAGTTCGCCTTTTGTTAGTCTTACGGTCGAAATATATCATTTTATATAGACTGTATTCAGGAGGATGTTCCTGGGTAGCGGCAGTCCCGTGAATAGTTTCTTTTGTCAATTTTTTTGTCGCACTTGACTTTTGACGGCGACTTCGGCTGCTGGGAACTGGTGGTTATCGGGTTCAAAGAGACGAATGAGTTGCATTGCGGATAGACTGACTAAGTTGTCATCGGTGAGCGTGCGCCCCAATCTACCGCACACGCGTGGCCATGAAAACCCTAAAGAGTAAGACGACATCAACAATATCGTGGCCATTCGAGCGGTCGCTAAGTTGATTGTGTATAAATTGTACAGCTTGTAAGAAAGAAAACACATTTGTATATTTTTGCTTGGACTGGAAGCGGCAAAGATTCGAAAAGCGTGATTTGTGTAGGTGTAAGGTTTTATGTTTTTCTCAAAAGTGGAATGCTGTGCCAGCAACTATCATTTGGCGATAGTGAGGATGTAAAGTGTTTCCTTCACCAACTATTCTGATTATTGTGCTAAATCCAAATTAAAGAGTGCCTAAGTAGTCATAGCATTCCGCTGATGATAATGACATTTTTATATGGTATTTTGGATTAGTCACGGATATGTAGTCATCACAAACTGAATTGCCGCATTAGGTAACTCCATTGTATGTAATGTCTAAAATGTTAATAGGTAACATAAAACATCTTGTTGTGTCGTTTTCATATTTTTAGAAAAGGTATAGTTATGCAAATATTGTCGATAAATCCTAATGTAAATGAAGAATCCACTAATAGGTAATGGTTTTTGATAAATTATTATTGTGGAAAACTTGAAGTATTCTTCTTGTTAATTGGATCGTTAACTAATGTACAATAATTGCAGTTTATTTGAATGCAATAAAATAATTCCTTAAACATACAATTTAAAATACCATTGTACCTAATTGTTACTTTCTATTTGCTAGATAGAATAATCGAATTAGATCGGATATTGTAAATCGAAGTCGAATTGAGTGATCTGTTACAACTTTGCGCGCGTTTATTGAAGTAATGATGTACCTAAATTATTGTGGTAACAACGTAACGTGATGTGAAAATTGTTTTAAGAAATACATCGCCTATGGAAGTTCACGAATTGTTAGTGCCGAGTTCATACTGCGACCGGCACATACATGAGTACCTAGTTACTGTATGCAGGGTGTCACACGACATGTATAGTATACTAACTGGATAGGGATGATTCTGCCCAGGAAAGTAAACAAGTTTTTCTGAGAAAAAGAATCATTTCTGCTGTCTCCCAGACTGTATGTAGATTGCGACTCTTTCAGTATAGTATTCTACTAGTGCACTATTCTGTAGTGACACGATTTATTTCATTGCGTTCTATATTTTGTGACTTGTATATCTAATATCATAACTTTATTTATTACGAGCGCTGCACCAAATAACAGGTGCCGAGACTGTCGAGGCAAGAGAGGGACGTCTAAGGTCTACTGAGTGAACTTGTAGTTAAATTTAATTTTAAATCTTCGCTTACTAAGTAAGTCACGTCAGCGGCCGGCTTAAGGACGCACGGGGAAGTTTTGAGCTATAATTATTAACTTTTATGTATTATATTATTATAATACATGATGATGCTTTGAAAATAAATTCTTATTATAAGTATAAATAAATATTAATATTCATAGAACAGTTCTCAGTGTTTATTTTTCAGTAAGATGTATGGAAAAGTTTGCGTATGAAATTGACATGTTTGTATTCAGTTAAGGTCACAACCCTATTCAAAATTTGTTAACTCGTAATTAAATAAAGCTTATTATAAGACATTCGTTTCATTAATTTTGTCATTTCTCTGGTTTTTAATTCAGGTACATTTTAGTCCAAGTCTACTTGAATACCAAACTTTATTGACTTTGTCAAAGTAGTGTGTTGTTGGTTTATATTGCTGTTTTAAACAAGTAGATTTTCCTTCGGGATAACTACTTCCTACCACAAAATAAAAGACGAATCAAGCTGCGGGTACGAAATGCCCGTATGTAAATACAGCTGCGCTGACGAACGCTGTCGTCGGTCGTCCGTCTGAACACACTTCTGTGAACTGACCACTAACAGTGAAAAAAGACCTTAAATCGGACATCACTTTTTTATGATACCTACTATTAGAAACTTAAAGCTGTGTTTAATGCTAGAGTAAAACTACCAGAAGTTAATTCAGTTTAAAACATGAATAATATTTTTTTGTAAATTCTGGATTTTCAGAAATATGCGAAAATAAAAGAACTGCATAACATACCTACTATTTGAACAATTATTTCTAAGGGAAAGTGGCATTATATAAGTACATGGTTTTTTATAAACTAAACAAAATAGATTTAGCGATAACAGTAAAGTTAGTATGCTTAATTAATTTTGTGATTTTTAAATTTTATTTTATTTTCTCTTATACCATTCGAGGTAAGCAGTAGATATCTATTTGAAAACATACCTCTTAACTGAAATGTTACTTGTAAAAAAAATCACACGTTAATCTATCAGGAAATCAAAGTTATGCGGTTTCTCACCCTCAATTGAACTGAACTGACCTTTGAACCCTGAGGTTTAAAGTTCTACTGGCAATCCACATGATAAAACCACATATGACGTGTAGATCATTTAATAACCACTGTGGAAGACCTAATATTTCAGCAAATGTATAGCGGTTTTGAACAGATAGACCTCGCTGTGTTGCCGTCATTCGTTGTAACAGAATTAGACTGTACCACATCGACCAGAAGTCCTAATTTAGCCCTTCTTGCTGTATTTTCTTCTTAGTGTCTTCTACTATTGTAGCTTTTGGAGAATTCTGCGTCACCCTCCACTTTTTCACTGGGTTTTTATAGGCGAGATGTAGCAGAAATTATAGCACTCGTATCCATGCATGGGGCTTAATCTATAAATCTTAATTAACTAAGTTCAAATTATCAAATTCCTTTGAAGTGGCCTTGCAGATAGGGCACCTGAGTTGTGACGAAGTATCAGTAATAATATTTACCATCAATTGTTCATCAATTGAAGAACTTTACCATCAATGATCGTCAAATAAAGTTCGCTTTTTGCTGAAACTGTATGGCTTTTCGAAGTTTTTGCAAGGCATAAAGGTAACTCGCTAATCTGGTCATCAACCCATTTTTTTTTTCAGAAAAAATCAAATGTTTTTAAATTATTTTGTACAAAGTAAACGGTAATGGCTTCGTCGTACCTACGACTGAATAATTCTGTTAAAAGTGTGGGAAAGTAAGCTCAAAAGAGAAACGAAAGCTTCTCTTTCTGATAGGTACTTGATCTGGAGAAAGGTGGTAACATTTTTTTTTGCCTCGCGATCTCTGTACTTAATGGAGGAAATGCCTTATAACCTGAGTGCGAGAAGTTAGCCCCGCACTTTTGCGTTTTCTGAATTCTGATACTTGTGCTGAATTGTTCTGGGTTTGTTCTACTTACATTGTTCCAAAATATTTTTGCTCTAGAGTGAAAATTACAGCTGAAAAACGAAAATAACGGTTTTAGAACCTGGCCCCGCACTTTTGAATATTCCAAGTTTTGACAGTTGTGTTGGATTGTTCTAGGTTTGTTCTGCATTGTTCCAAAAAATTATACTTCTAAGATTAAAATTAACGTCATAAATCGAAAAAAACTTTTTGGAACCTAGCCCCGCACTTTTGGATTTTCAAAGTTTTGACCATTGTGCTGCATTGTTCTAGGTTTGTTCTATATTGTTCCAAAATATTATACGTCTAGAATAAGAATTGATATCTAAAAAAACAGTTTGGAATCTAGTTGAAAATAACTGGTTTCCAACCGATACCTACAAAATTGTAACTTATGATTATTGGCGTTTTTTAATTGTTCTGGGTTATTCTGGTGTTGTGCTGTATGGTTCTAGCTTAAATCTAGACTGTTCTACAGTAATACTTAACATTAAGTCCTAATTTAGGACGAAAAACGGGAAAAAACGACAAATCCTAAAGTACGGAGCCACGTTGTAAAGCCGCTATTTTGGTCGTTTTTTCAGTGTTTTGTGAAGTTATTTTCGATTTTCTTCGTCAATTTTCAACTTAGAACGGTTTTATCTTGGAACAATGCAGAACAAACCTAGAACAATGCAGCACAACTGTCAAAATGCGGAAAATCCAAAAGTACGGGGCCAAGTTGTAAAGCCGCTATTTTGGTAGTTTTTTCAGTTTTTATATATACTACCTCGTGTGTTCATAAGTTTTGAGACGAACTTATTTAATTAATTTAAAAAGAAAGTAATTCATGCAACCTTTTTTAAAATTTTAAATTTCGAATGTTTTGAATCAGAAAAAATATACATTTGAATATTTGTTTCATTCTCCGTGAAAATGGCGCCAACAAAAGATTTGCGTGCGACTGTAATTTCACTGTTTCAAGCAGGAAAAAAACCAATGCAAGTTTTTAGTGAAATCCAAAGTTTGGGATGTAGTCGGAACTTTGTGTATTATACCATAAAGAGGTACAAGGAGACCGGCTCTTTAGAAGACCGTGGAAGATGTGGCCGCCCGCGGTCTGTAAGGACGCCCGCCAACATCAAAGTAATCAGAGAGCGAATTCGTCGCAACCCTTGCCGGACTCAAAAGAAATTAGCTCTGCAGACCAACATTTCGCGAATATCGGTGAACAGGATACTTAAATATGATCTTAAACTAAAGGCCTACAGTCGAAGGAAAGTGCATTATTTAAACGAGCGTCTTCGTAAATTGCGACTGGAACGATGTCGGAACCTATTGAAGAGACACGATCCAAAAAATATCCTGTTTACCGATGAAAAGATCTTCACGGTGGAAGAAAAGTTTAACCGGCAGAACAATAAGGTTTATGCCAGAAGTTCAAAGGACGTCCAGCCATCTGTACGCAATGTCCAGCGCACTCATCATCCAGCAAGTGTGATGGTTTGGTGGGGTGTTTCCTACGAGGGGGTCACTTCGCTTCATTTTTGCCAGCAAGGCGTCAAGGTGAAGGCACAAAATTACCAAACCGACATATTGGAAGCGGTGGTTAAACCATTAAATGATACGTTATTCGCTGGAAAATACTGGGTTTTCCAACAGGACTCTGCTCCCTCCCATAAAGCTAAGACTACCCAACGTTGGCTGGAGGCCAATTTGCCAGGCTTCATTCGGAGCGAAGATTGGCCCTCGTCAAGCCCTGACTTGAATCCTTTGGATTATTCTTTATGGACGGAATTGGAGCTGAGGGCATGCAGAAAGTCTCACCCAAACCTGGATTCTCTCAAGCGAGCCCTTATTAAAGAATCGAAACGGATTCCCATTGAAAAGATGAATGGCGCACGCGTTTGAAGGCCTGCATTGAATGCAAAGGCGGCCATTTTGAATGATTTATTTTTAAATACAGATCTAGATGTCAGTAGTTTTAATTTTAATATCCAATAAATGAATACTCAACTTAGCTACAAAAATATTTTAGTTTTACTGTGTCTCAAGACTTATGAACACACGAGGTATAATATGTACAGGCATACTATAAAATATCTGATTATTTAGATGACAAAAACTCTTGGGTTTGAAAATGCTCCAACTCGACCCTATTGTTTTGTAAAAGGATTATTAAAAAGACTAGTTTGTGTTTATCACAAACGGTGCCCGTGGGAAGCCACCTTCACGTATTTTGCAGAACAAACTTCAAACTGAATTTAAAGAAAAGCATAGATTTTCTACAATTTCCTATTTAAAATGAACTTAAAAAAACTTGAGCATATTGAAAAACCATTTTTAACTTATGTCACTTTATTCGTACTAGCATCCTGATTTTAGTTTAACATAGTTGTAGAGAATTAAAGTTAACCTCACAAAAGACTTAAAAAACTAAACTGAAAACAGTATTGCATTAAAATTGCACCAAAATACTACAAAAAATGCCTAAGAATAAATCGCGTAAACAGTATAAAATAATATGTAAATAAAGGTATTTCTCGAATTAATATATTATTATAATTGCTCAAATAAATATAAAATCTTTCTTTCATTCCGTTTGCTTAAGAATACATACATCTAAATAATACTTACTCTAGATAAAACCAAAGAAGTTCCGCTAGCGTAAATAAAACGAATTTAAACTAAAAACCCTTTACAGGGAAACTCAAGTTACTACAACAACGACATACGGAATAATATAACCATTTTCTTAAAACTACACAAAAGGAATAATTTCATCTGTTGCCTTTCGGCCACATGTCGATAAAGTAATCTGACATTACAAATTAACACATGAAGAGAAATAATACAAGATATTGCTTTATTTATAGAATGCCTGAAAGAGATCGCTCTCATTATAAGTTCTGTGTTATCAGAAAAGTTTTTACCAACATTTAGAATAAAGGCACCTAACCAAACAATTAAATGGTTCTCTGATAAATTATATCAAATTATATTGTATATCTATACGAATAATCGAAAACAGGTAAACTGAGATAATTAAAACTAGATTTCATTCAACGCGTTAACGACGAAGCTTTTGATCTCCGTGTCGTTTCTGGTATCATAATCTGAGATCTCCTCTATTACCAAGTCTTCGCTTTTAACGGGCACCGGGGGGAATATATCGAGCAACTCTCCTAGCTTTCTGCCTGTTGAAATCAGTGTTTTGGCCAGTAATTGTTTGTCGAAGGCATCTGTGTCCAGTTTCAATTTCGCGTCAAGTTTGTTGTAGTTCTCGTAGCTGTCGTCTTTGACTATGGGGGCGATGTAATCTCGACCGTCCCCATAGTCGAATTCGAGTTTTTTCATACGTTTCTTCAAGTTAGGAGGCCAGTCCTCGTCTATGGGCAGGTCGACGTAGCCACTGGGTAGTGTTTTCACGTCCAGGCTCTTGACGACCTGGTAGTCATGGTCGGAGTGCGGTCGCTTGAAGGTGATTAACTCTTCCATGTTGAATTCACCGTCGTCTATAACGGTCTCGTCGAGCGTCATTTCTGTGGGACAATTCATATTGTTATTTCAAGTGGTAATAAAGTAAAAGAGGGACGGTATCATGTTTTTAAAATTATTTTTTAAAAACATGATTTTTTTAATCACGGCAAAATAGTCTTTTACAATCAACCCCGTTCATTCTCTCTTATATTTCCGCGCCCCTAGTGACGTGTTTTTGCGTCAGAGGTCAATAGGCATTTGATAAAAGCACTTTTTAATTACAAAATCCCCTGTGCCAATCTGCTATGTAATTGTGCTCCAGTTAATCTCAACTTTGGTTACGTAAACTTAACGAGTTATCAGCTAACAAGTTAAAAAGTAAATAAGCCGGTTATAGGCTTATTTACTTTTTAACTTGTTACGTTATGCTCTACATTTTATGAGCGGCCATTAAAAAAAAAAAACATTAAAAAAAACAATATGATCTTTGATGATTTTTTTTTCGCGTAATGATGAAGGACATTTATGACTGAATGTGCCAGTTTCATCAATGTTTTTCGTCACCGTCTTGAATAACTGGACATCTCATTAATACACACCAGTGGGTGTGTATTAATGAGATATCCAGTTATTCAGGATCCAATTGGTGTTTTGTATTCGGTCGCTTCGCTACACGCCAGGCGAGTCACGAAACTCAAAACGCGCAATGCTACCGGCTTCGTCCGCCTTAGTTTTCATAAAGGTATGCTTATTGTCATAATTTATACAAACATATCGTTTATTCTAGGGGGTCATCCGTAAATTACGTCACACTTTAAGGGGGGGCGGGTCAACAAAGGACGATATCATCTTCAACTCTAGCTAAAAACTAGATGTATCACTACTATAACCGTGAAAGTTTGTGAGGATGGATGTTTGTTACTCTTTCACGCAAAAACTACTATACGGATTTTGAAGAAACTTTACAGTAATATAGCTTATAAATCAGAATAACACATAGACTACTTTTTATGCGGGTACACGCGGGCGAAGCCGTGGACAG
The DNA here is from genome assembly GCA_958496245.1 of Perizoma flavofasciatum. Lineage (NCBI taxonomy): Eukaryota > Metazoa > Arthropoda > Insecta > Lepidoptera > Geometridae > Perizoma > Perizoma flavofasciatum. Next base: position 7,836,269 of record OY292434.1, on the reverse strand, counting down.
AAGCTAGTGTATTAATATATAGTGCAGTTTGCATGACAGAGATGTTAACACTTTTGCCGGAAATAAATGTATAAATAATTGCAATGTGTACGGTACATACTATTGGCGGAGAGTAGCGCCCTGGTGCTGGGCGAGGCGGCGGTGGCGCGCTGCTCGTGGCGCGGCGCGAGAACCTCCTCACGCATCGAGGGCAGCGCCACCAGCGCCACCGACAGCAGCAACACCAGCAGACAGGTCGCCGGCTGCGTTGATTTACTGCTTGCGCCGTTCGTCACGCCTGATAGCACGTTCTACAAATATGTAAAACATACAATTTAACATAAATCGTTGATAACAAATAGAATTACTGCAACGAGACATTTTCCAGTCCAAACGAGGGAGTTTTTTTTAGCTAAAGGCAAGTTTGCCATTCTTTCGGACGGTTAATGGCTAGCTACATTCAGCTTATACAAGATGACAAGTGGAATAGCATTCCACCTGTTAATTTTGGTACAGTATTAAACCAAATCATCAAACTCGGCAAATAAATCGATGTTTATCAAACATAGGTCAATAACATGGTCATGTGGTATGTTATCGGGGACAGAATGCGTGCGGTAAACTTGGGATGAGGAAGGCAACACATTGAGGCCGCCATAGGGACTGGATCAATGGCCTCTATATCATCCACGCGGTACTTCGCCTTTTTTTTTTTTTTTTTTTAAATATTTATTTAACAAGCACATAATATTTATTACAAAAATATTAAAATGTCAAAATGTTTACCTGTAATCTCCTCAATTGCGCAGATAGAGACTGATTCTGTGACTGCAAAATCTTTATCCTTCTGATTAGGGTCTGGTTTTCGACCGTGCACTGTTTCACTCTGAAATAAAATGTATTTATTTTAGTTTCGTGAAATTTTTAATTATAATTAATCGGATTAGCTAAAGAGATTGAATAGGAAACAAACAAAATTTGGATCAAAGAAAATGGTTTACGATTTTCGTGAAACTTCTTTTCCGTGAATACTATATCTACTACCGACTAATATGTGTTTCGCAGCACGACTAGAGCCGTTCACCTTTCATTAGCGTTAAAATAGCAAATAGACTAAATAAGGCGAACATAAAATCCATGAGCGTCATGTATAAAATCACAAAGTAAATCAAGTATTGTTTGCAAGGAAAAGTGAGCTTTTTCCTTCGAGCCAGTCTTTAACTCCGGTGTTGGAATTCTTGAGCGGCTCTTAAAGTCCTACATTGCCTAACGACTGTGATCTTAACGTGCCCTCTGAGGCACAAGCGTTTATACTAAGACCAATAGATAACTATCACTCGCACATTTGATATAGGACAAGGTTCATTGAGATATCGCGTCGAGTTGGCAATATGTACTTTCTATGTATAAGTGAGCTATTTTTGACCGCATTGACATTCGATTAGATATTGCGCTCGATATTAGTCTAGAATCTAGCTTTATGTACTAGACTAGCTGCACCCCGCGGTTTCACCCGCGTAAGTTTCGATTTTATACTCGTGATAACTTCAAAATTAAATGTCCGATTTGAATTTTTTTTTACATAAATACCCTTGATGATAAAATTATTTATTTGAATAAGAATTAATACTACGATACGAATGTAACCAACTATTTTTTCTACCAGCGATCTAATTGAATTTTAGAACACAAAAGCTGCTATTGTGACTTAACTATGATAGTTAGATATATTCCTTCGATTACTTTTTTTTAGATAATAATGAGTATTTTAACCATGTAGTACATAATTTGTATGTATCATCAATAGTTTTCTCAGCGCACGCCAAATAATGAAATGTATAGGAAAAATATTGCTACTTTGGGTTACATTATTGCAATTTTCTTAAAGATCTCTATTTTTTTTTAAATAACTTGTAGCCTATGTTACTTCCTGATACTTTAGCTTTATATTAGTGAAAAAATTATTAAAATCGGTCCAGCAGTTTCGGAGCCTATTCGGTACAAACAAAAAAATCTTTCCTCTATAATATTAGTATAGATAACTGGCTGTTAGTATAATATTATTAAGACAGATGCGCGCTCAGTGGAAAATCATATTCACCGCAGTATATCAGTGGAAAGTAACTCATCAGTATTAACTTATAGTATTGAAATGATTGTGGTTTGTTATCATTTTAGAATATTATTACGACTATATAACGTAATTTACTATTCTCCTGCTGACGTTTCGTTGACCGTTTAGAGGTCCTTCCTCATGAGAACCATCCGCGACCACGGTCGTGAGAGTCTCCGTGAGTATTAGCTTAACCCTCGTACCATATCCGGTTAGATAGTAAGATAAAATATTGATTGTACATCACACAATACGAATAATTAAGTAAGTTTACTTTTGAGCTTTTGCGGTAGGAGATTGTTGGTATATCAACCATTACCAACAATCATCCTCGCCCTCTTCAACACTTTAGTATTTTAAACTTAATCACTGTTAATTACCACGATTTGCTTACATTACTTGATAGAGAGCTTCTTAAACAGCCTCAAGTATGTTAACATATCGACGATGTTTTTATTTTTAAATTATTTCTAAACACAATATTACACATTAGTTATCCTTTATAACCATAAAACTCCACAGTCACGTAACATACATAATCATGTGACTCCACGATAGAATTCCCTCGTGGGTATCATCAGGTAGTAGCAATTATACGAATAAGCAGATCATGTAAACATTTGTCCCGCAGTGGGAATCGAACCCGCATCTCTAGCGTCACAACCGGCCTCTCGCCCACCGAGGTCGTCAATTATACATTGAAACTCACCTATCCTCGAGCCCGTCCACATACTCCTTCTTGCGCTTCCTAGAATCCTGTGCGGAGATCTTATTCCTGATTTTGCGGCGAATTCTCTTCAGTTCTCTCTCCTCGTGTTTCGTGAGCGGATAGGAGCTGGGTAGAGTGATGCCTTCCTTTGCTAGCAGGCGGCGCTCCTCGGCTGTTAGAACGAGACGTGGGTAGCCGTTGCGTCCGTCGTGGACCTCTTTGTGGTCGTCGTCGTCGTCACTGCCGCTTCCCGAGTCATCTGTGTGGGGATAATAGACGCTTGTTCGAATTGTATGAATTTTAAAGACTTAACTAATGGAACTCAGTCCTGATACTTTAATAAGCGTGGTTCAAGGATCTTTGCTTTTATTCGTCATTTGACTGTGATTATGAACTTTCGACTTCTTTTGGCTGAGTCAGTCTGCAAATTAGCGCCGACAGAGTTGTCCGTGAGACAAGGATCATATAGAATGTGTATGCAGTTAACATAATATTATGATTTTCTATCTTTTCATCAAAGAACTTTCCCACTATGGACTAAACCTACTATGTACGAGAACAATCTGTTTTGTTTACCGTCATATGACAGATATTTTTGTAACGATTTTCCTTATTCCTGAGCGCCTAAGAGTTTCTAGTCAATAAATACTGAGTCCACTCTTATTAAGGTTATTAAGGTTATTAAGGCTTATGAAGTGATTTTCCTATTAATGACCGATACAGGGAAATAACTTTGCCATCCGTTTTAATTCTACTTTTAGACTTCTCATTGCAACCAACAATACATTATATTTTGCTAACATATAATAGTAATGAACAGTTGACGGGCAAAAAAATCGGTTACTAGGTATTATGCTTGAAACGGGCGTTTTGGCCAATAAAAAAGAAGTGCGTGGTAAAAAGATTCAGAGCGCATTGCCTTTCTAAACCCTCCTGTTAATGTTAAAAAAAATGCCTAATAAATTGTTCAGATACTTATTGTTAAAAAAACTTTTAAAAACGATGTAGCTTTTTGGTTATTCGACTACATTGTAATTTGTTAGATGGGTCCAATGACCACATTTGTCAATAGCCCAAACCAGTTACGACACTGTTCGGCCAATTGCCTCCAATCAACCAAATCGAGGCGGTTGAATAAACTATTTGAAACGCTCTATGTCTATGATTGAGATTTAAATACTTTCGCTCTGATTTATTAATGTTTAGATCTTTCATTCTATTTAAATGCGTTAAGTCATTTAAGATGATGACGAAACGAATCCGAGATTGTAATATCTATGTTATGTTTATTACAATATTATGGAAAAGGAATTGTCACAATATCAATAATATAATGCTTTCTACATGAGTTTGCTGAACCTTGTTCACTCTTTACTTCGTTTTAATTATCTATACTAAAATTATAAAGAGGAAATATTTTTTTGTTTGTATCGAATAGGCTCCGAAACTACTGGACCGATTTTAACCATTTTTTCGTAATAGAAAGCTAAATTATCAGGAAGTAACATAGGATATAATTTATTTTCAAAAAAAATAGAGATCCTTAAGAAAATTGCAATAATGTAACCAAAATAGCAAAGTTTTGCCTATAAAATTTATTATTTGGCGTGCGCTGAGAAAACTATTGATGATACATAAAAATTATTAAAGTACTCATTATTACCTACAAAAAAGTCCGGGATACCATGATGATTGATATATCTTACTATCATAGTTAAGTTACAATAGCAGCTTTTATGTTCTAAAATTTAATTAGATCGCCGATATTCGCACGGAATCGAAACTTACGCGGGTGAAACCGCGGGGCGCAGCTAGTCATCAATAATTTAGAATAGTTATCTCAGTCAAATTTGTGCCCGATTCTGACGTCACTGAATGACTCCAGGCCATGCAATTTATTAGGTAAAAGGAGACTCACCGCAATTTCCACCGTGATCGTACTCATAGTCGTTCCTGTCATCTCTGTAACTGTGCGGCTTGCCCTGCGACAACAGATTCGCCGCCGCCAATTTTATACCGGACGCGTTCTTGAGGTCAGCTGCGTTTATAATTTTAATCGATTTCAAGTCTTTCATGTCTTTTATTGTCACGGGGAGGAGTATCGATCTAGGATTGCCGGCCATCGGTGCTACGCGTATAACTCTTCGCTGGGGGGCGACTGTTTCAACTGGTTTGGAGTACACCTTAGTCTGAGGACTCAGCACTTGGATGTTGGATACTTTGACCGGCCTCTGCGGCTGGGCTTTCACGACAAGTTGGGGTTTTGGTGTCGTGTCCGGTTTGACTGTTGGCTTCTGCTGTTTAGGGTGGACGACGACATGAGGCGTTTGGGAGAGGCGACGCTTCCTGTTGCCTTTACCTGGAGGAAACACAACCTTTCACTATGACTGACAGAGCATCCGATAGCGGAGTGAAGAGTTACTGAAGTGCAATCGGGATTTATTAAGTGCAATAGAACAAGATTATAGAACATTATTGCTTCTGTACTGTGCGGTTTGTTGAACCGGCTACAAAACGCACAGTACAGAAGCAATAAAGATAATAACCGGAATAACCGTCTTAAGCGTAGAAAAGACTTCAGCAGTATCAGAGCAGTATCTTAATGGCATTTTTTTCCAATAAATCTGCAACTAAAACATGCCCGAGGTCTTTAGATAAGTTTAGAGCAGACGGCTATTAGTGTTCTAATCTAAAACATACTCGTATCAGATTGAGCTCTTTTTGCACTACGCTCATTACGCTCATGAAAGACTTAGCCACGTATATCAGACAGTTTTCATAAATCCTGCAACTAAGACTCGCCTACAGTGGTGGTCATATAATTAGAAACACTTAGTCACTTGGTAGTCTTTTAATGTAACCAACATTATTAATTCAATTAATTGGAGGTAATAGTTTAATTTACGAAATCACAATGTACATTTATATCTCTGGGATAATAATAAGCAATAACATTCAGACAACCAATACAATAATTATAAAAAAAAAATTAAAACAAAAGTATCAATCAATATTCTTAGTACTGGCAGTCGGACAACTAATTAGAAACAAAGTATGACTAGGTTCTAAAATTGAATTTTTAAACTAAAATTCACCTTTCGGAATGTCACCGCATTATGCATTTTGCCGCCTTTTCTTACTCATTCGGATTTGTTACCTTTTGTCAGATTTAATTATTAAAAATGGGTAAAAACAAGAGCTGTGATGCAGCAACAAGAAAAATTATAGTAAACTTTCATTTTAAACGAAAATGGTCTTACAGAAAGATCGCCGATCATTTAGAGTGTTCCGTAAAGATGGTATTTAACGCCATTGCACATCACAAAAAACATGGAACATCCGATAAGGTGCCTAGAAAAGTTCGGCCAAGGAAGACCACCGTTCTTCGAAGACAGGCTTATGATTCGTTTGGCTAAGACAGATCCCTTTAAAGGTTCTAATGTTATACGAAAAGAAGTATTTTCACAAGACGACCCTCGAAACGTGTCCGCAAGACTAGTCCGTAGGCGGTTGGTTGAAGGAAATTTGTATGGAAGACTTGCTAGGAAAGTGCCACTTCTCACCAGGCGACACAGAGAAAATCGTCTAGACTTCGCTAGAAAATATGCCAGTTGGACTGTTCATCAATGGAGAAAAGTTTTGTTTTCAGATGAAACTAAAGTAAATTTGGTAAATTCCGACGGAAAACGATACGTACGGCGACCAATCAACGAGGCTTTGAATAACAAGTACACTATAAAAACAGTTAAGCACGGCGGTGGAAATGTTAAAGTATATGGATGCTTTTCCGGATACAGAGTTGGTCCCGTGAGAAAGATTGAAGGGCTGATGGATCAGTTTCAATACAAAAAAATCTTGGAGGAGACAATGATCCCATATTCAGATGATTTGCCAGTGAATTGGATTTTTCAGCACGATAATGATCCAAAGTATACAGCAAACAGCGTTAAAGCGTTTCTCAGACAACAATTGGTGACAGTGTTAGAGTGGCCTGCTAATAGTCCGGATTTAAATACGATAGAGAATTTGTGGCACACTGTGAAGAAAACATTGTCGGATGAGCATATCACCAATATCAACCAACTTTACGACGCATTTGTAGAAGCTTGGAGATGTATTCCTTTGGAAACGTGTGAAAAACTGATAGAATCAATGCCACGTCGTTGTAAAGCTGTAATCGACAACAGAGGGTACCAAGTACCAAGTACTAACAGTACTAATCTGTTTTGGATGTAGTATTCATAGTATTATTCAAATTAAATGTGGTTTTGTTCACTTAGTTAATGTTTATATTGTTGTTTTTTTTTGTTTCTAATTAGTTGTCCACTTTAGTCCATGTATTTTAATAGACTTTTTATTAAAATGTTATATTTTAATATCAAAATTGTTGTTTGTTATTACTAAACTCGTATAGTAATACTTTAAAAGAACCGATACATCCATATAAATACGTAGGAGCCCTCTATGGAACGTTAAAAATTAGTTATGATGTTAATTTGTAATGAAAATAGAAGACAGGGTTGGTGTTTCTAATTATATGACCACCACTGTATGTCTTTGCATAAGTTAGAGGAGACGGGCATCAATGTTCTAGTCTAGAACATGCTAGTATCCGAACGTCACGTCATCGCGACATGAGCTTCCTTTGCACTACGCTGTCTGTGTGTGTATACAACCCCTCAAAATAAAAGCGAAATAAAAGCATGCATTAAAAGCAGAAAACGTGTTTTGCAAGCACTTATTTACAGCATGTTTCAATTCACTACGTCCGAAATAAACGAATACGTCGTAGAAAAGCATAGAAATGAATAGGTTTGATGACCTTATAACCGAAAATTCTATTGAACTTCTAAGTATGTGTACGCGAATAAATATTTGATCAAGTGTTTGTGAGTCAAATATAAAGTTTTTGATACTCAAAGGTCACAGTAGGTAGCTTGTAAACGATACGATAAAATGTCAGTAGAGCATTTGAGCTGGATTTTACCGAAACTCAGTAAGCGGTTACGTAACTGATAGTAAAGTATTGAGGTTATCACGGCTAGCGATTCAGCTTTTTATGCAATCTCTTGGAATAAGTTTGAATATTCTTGAAAAAAAAACGCAACGTTTATTTGTTTATAAGTAGGAAGGTTTAGTTAATTTTTCTTTAAAACGGCTTTAACGAGCGAAAATATTTAGTTAGGTTTTATAGAGCACCAGTTTCAAATAATGCTCGGTCTAAGTGGTTATGAAAACTCATGTTTATTTAATACTCAGATCTCAATTCGCTTTTATATAAGTACCTTATGTATTATCTCGTAAAAGGAAGTAACTTTGTATACACACATTTCTAATCAATTAAAACCAATATGATAAAAAAAGGATTTTACTTCGAAGATTTGATTCATCTGACAATTCTGGCATAAATTATGTTATTCTAGAGAAAGAATGAAAACCTAATAAGATTTGCAAGAATGGATCAATCAATTGAACTTTTTATATGTGACGAAAAGTAAAAGGAAAAAGAGTTGTTGAACTTCGAAATCGAACTGGAAAAGATTGGCAAAATGCCAAGAAAGTTACGACCGACCAAAAGCGGTGCTATAAAACAAAGGGTGTAAGTGCTAATGCTGTAACTACTCTACTTTAACTTAGAGATTTTTCTAAGGTATTTGAGCGAGCACCAAAAGCATTTATCTAATAGGCTTTCCAGTTTCATGATTGCTAGCGACTACTTGAACAACTATGAACTAATTGGGGGTATTTATCAATTTGTTCCGAAGAGGCAAAACCCAATTAAAAGATATAAAAACGAACGGCTAAGCTAATAAAAATAAGCAAATAAATAACACATTATTATCATTAATCAAAGACAAAAACGCCGTCGATACTGACAGAAAATTAGGCAATACAGGGTGCCCCAGGTTATATATACCATCCTGGTAATCCTATACATAATAGGAAACAACTTTTAATATATTTTTTTCAACGTTAAAAATATTTTTATCTTCGACCTTTTTTCATTAAAGGAAAAGGCGGTAACAACAAGCTGTTCTCGAACTTGGGTAAGGCACAAAGTCCAACAAATTATTAAAACACACAAATTATTTTCTTTAAAAAGAAAATTTAAATTTTTCTGGTAGGTATTGTTTATTCATCTTCTTTCGTCCATCCTTTCTATATGCCCAAACCATCTCAATGCAACTCATAGAAAGAATGGACGAAAGAAGATTAACAAAATAAGTATACAAGGCGAGCGTGAATGGGATAGTTGGAAAAGGAAGGCCTCAGTGAACATACTCTGACCAAATTGGAGACATTCTAGAGAAAGGCCAGATAAGAAGTACACTAAACCGCCGAGCTTGTATGATGAATTTGATGAGGATGAATGAAGCGAAAGAGGAATGCCAGGATCGTAGCAAGTGAAAATCCTTGGTCTCTGCCTACCCTTCCGGGAAACAGGCGTGACTATATGTATGTATGTATCTGTTTATTATATGGACAGTACTACTCCTTTTCGGGATGGTATACATATTCTGGGACACCTGTATTTTTTATCATACGTCAAGGAAGTAAACTTACCAGGACTTTGGAATGTATTCGTATTAATGAATCCAGGTACAACATTCTGCTCAAAGTCGAGCATATCGAAGGCCTCTTCAATGACGTCATTGGAGCTGGTAGAGCCATCGTTTTCTTGTACATTCTGCAAGTGCACAGGGCTGGATTGGATGTGTACGGGACTGGTTTCCACGCCCGAGGTGCTGGCGTCATCATCGCAGGAGTTCTGGATGAGGAAGGGAGATAGCTGCTGCTCGAAGTCACTGGAAAGAAAGAGTCAATAAGTATTTTTATTGCTCACGAAAGGTAGCGAGAAAGTGAATGAAATCTTTCTTCATCGTGAAAAAAAAAACACTGCTACCCGTAATAACGTAATGTCATAGCATTTAGGATATTATTACGACTATCAGTTCCCGTCTCACGACCGTCGACGTGGTCGCGGGCGGTGCTCATGAGGAAGGACTTCTGAACGGTCAACGAAACGTCAGCAGGAGAATAGTTAATTATAGTCGTAATAATACCGTAATGTCAAATTGATCTGTTGGGGGTGAAACACAACATTAGATATTGTTAAATTATAAGGTTTTTACGGGTCTTTATCGCGTTTACCTTCTTTATTATGTACTGTTGCAATACAGTCGAAACATCAGGGAAAAAAGGTTAACACAATAAAGACCCGTTAAAAACTTATAAGTTTGTTAACTGATCGCGAAAGCTTGAAAAATACTGTTGTAAAATTGATTCACGATATTAAGTTTTTGTAGCGGACCACGTTGCTAGAAGGTTTGGGCGTGCACCGACGAGTACGTTGACTTACGTTCGTAACTTGCTTAAACTGCTAACGGAACTTGCATTCTAGAACCACCAATTCGGTCGGCTTTTGTATCTTTGTCTACTTAACATCTTGTTGATAGGAGAAATCTATCTATGGACCTCAGAGATTAAGTTTCACTGCTCGTATTAAAAATATGGAAATTAAATGTTATCGCAGCATCCGACTTCCGAGGAATGTTTTTTAGATCAAATTAGTGAAACGCTCGCCCGAGTGGGTTTATCGCATACCCGCTGGACCCTCTAAACTAAAGGTTGATTTTCGGAAATTTCTTTTTAGTGTGCAATTCTAATTCTACCCATTGGAATTTCAGCTCTATGGAACTTACGGCTTATACGGGCTGTCTGTTGAATGTTAATTAGTCAGTCAACTCAGTCAGTGACTCAGTTACTCAACAATTCAATACATTTAGATAAATCTAATTTAATATCGATCCAAGAAATAAAAGTGTAAGCATAAAAATCTGGTACAACATACTTATCACTACATAGGTAATAGTGATCGTGGCGCGGTAATAAGTTAACACATAACGTCAAGTTAAAGTTGAAAAGTTGTTCACTAGTATGGTAAACAACTTTTCATAAATAATTTCAGTTGATTGAGCTTGCCAGTGAGCTAAGTTTGCCTCAAATACCGTTAGGCGTACGTGACGTCCGTCTCACGCAATATTTTCTTATTGTATGTACTAACTGTGCCTCGGCCGCCCTCGGCTCCCGACCGACCATCGCCCGCCCGCGCCGGCCCGTCGCGTCGCCTCGCCGGTCGTGCTATTACTTCTTTTTCTCGGCTTCTTAGGGCCATAGCGTGATTTTTAATAGCATATAACCTTCCTCGTGAATTGGGCTATCAAATGCAAAACCAAATCAAACTCTTGAAAACTCTTGAGGACTCTAAGGTCCACGGATGAACGCGTTCAAACAAAAGTCTTGAACTATATTATTAGTATATAGATTTAAGTTCATGTACTTATTTTATTTTGTGCAATAAAGCATTTTCCATCTATATGTCTATGTGTGGAAGTTCTATCAGGGTAAAATATGTGACAAATAAATGTTTTTTTTTCTCCGTTTTCATCATTTGTTATTTTATACTGCGGCTGTGTTTTTTTAAAAGGGTGGAGTAAAAATGTTGAAGAGACTGCCTTTTTGAGATAAGGAAATAATATTTACGGATTTTTGCCGTGTGTAATTTAATCTAGTTACTGTGTAAAGAAAGATACGAGAGTGATAGACGAACTTGGGGACATGAACTTGTTTACAACATAGCGATATCGTACTGCGCATGCGTTAATGGTGATGATGATAAACTTCTTTACAATATATCATGTAGGTACATCCATTTAGCAGCTGCTTGTTTGCTGGTAAAATAATATTTAACTTAGCTGCAATATTCAGGATAATGCCTGAACGTAACAGGAATTATTTACTGCTTTACTTAAGTTTTATGGCTTTCACTTTGTAAAAACAAAATTTCAATGATATAAAAAATATTATTATGCCTTAGTCAATTATTCTTTACTTTGAAACAACTATAACTATATTTAATTTGAGGCCACCTACCTGTTCACCACACCGGTTCTTCCACCAACGGTCACAAGGCCTTTTTCATACCATAGTTGGTCACTCAGTAAACTTAAGCAAATTGACAGTGAAAAACCAGAGTACAATTTTTTAAAACCCCCGAGTTTTATTGGCATATTCGATTACAACGTCACCTAGTAACTTCTGGCGATAAAACTTATCTCAAGAACCATGTTCGAAAACATACAAATCAATTGCAACAAAACGCATTACAGTCTTATAAAAGACGTTTCAGAGTTAAATGATAACAATCGAAAACATAACCTCTCATGGCAAACGTATATATACTCCTTGCGCCACGGTTAAAAATAAATAAAAACTGCAGGAAGAGACTGATTCGAAAGCGATTCCTTATAACGCATCTCAACAATTTCTTGCTCAACCCTGAAACAAGTAGTTGTCCTCAGCAACAAGGAAAGGCTACAAAAAGGGCAAGCATGACACTATCCGTTTTATTACCACGATAACTTATTATGGCATCGCTTTCATTTCACAGCATGCTTCAAAGCAAAATTAGATCTAATATGCTTTATACCTAATATTCCGAGACTTTTTTATCATCATCAAACCCACACTCTACACACTCACATTTGAATCTATAGGTAACTTCTATAGGACTACTACGTCATTATATTTCAATTGAAACGATTTAGGTACTACCTTGTTTCTTTATAAAGAGAGACTTTAGGTTCCAAACGTTTCTAAAAGTTTTCAACTGAATGTATGATGATACTAATGAGTGATACGTGTTAAATCTCGGATCACTCATTAACGCTCAGCTGAGTAGAAAGTGCCCAATAAATTCGCATTCAACTAGCCATGCGCGAAATGTGTCAATGAAAAGAAAAGAATAAAGTATATCTTTTGGCTAAGTGAACTACTGAACTAAATCAGTGAAATGGTTCACTTCATTGATTTAGTTCAGTAGTTCATTTAGTTCAGAAGTTCATTTACTTCAGGTATACCGTTTAGTTCTTAGAGAATTATGAATATGAACTATGAAATGTTTTTATTTTTATATCTCGATTTTCCTTCATTGGTACTTTACAGGCTTAGGACTGTCAACCAGGGGCAAACATTTTTACTATAAAATAGGTATATAGGTAGGTAAATTTAATATGTTTTTTTTTATAATAATAATAAAATAATTTTAAATACGTATTTAAAAATTGAGATAATTATGTACAATTTACTTTGGTTAATTAAACTGATTAATATTTCAAAGTTATTAATCAAACGACTTAACTTATTTTTTATTTGCATATAAAACTGGCCCGTAACATGCGTAACACGACGCACTAATAATCGCAAATAACTTACTAAATTCAAACAATGCAAAATAGGTACTTTCTTACTCAAACAAAATATTAATAATAAAAAAAAACCAAACAAATGTAAACAATCTACTTTAGCAAGAATCAAAGAATTTCATCTCAACGACGTAAGGGTTTGTTTTAATTAATTCTTAGAAAGGGATACCATATCAGCTATCACTCTTTACTCTCGCTTCTATTGTTGAAAAAATTGTGCAAAATAAAATAGTCTTTGTGTACACGCCATAACACCGTTTTTTCTATCTTCGTCGAGCGTAATGCTAAACGAAGCATTGAAGTAAAAGCATTGAAGTAAAAAGACACGTGAACTAAATGAACTAAACGAACTAAATGAGATACATTCGAATGAGTAGCACTAAATGACAAGACGAACTAAATGACAAGACAATCTTACGTATGAAGTACTTCATTTACTTCATTTGTTCGCGAACTGCCCATGGCTACACTCAACGCTACTCGAGACAAGGAGGAATTGGTCAACGAATTTTCCACTCAAAGGCGAGGATGTGGATACGCACATCCTGTCACTCAAAAATGTTGATTCCTCGGGACTTGTACATTTTCATAACTGTCACTTCGAAATTATACAAAATTGGTGGATTATTGTCATAAAATGTAGCCAAGTACCTATGCATCACAATTTCCATACACGGTGAGTGTGAAAACGTGTTTTACTGAGTGCCGACATCACGGTTATGTTATTAAAATACTTTATGCCTGCTAGTCACACGTGCGATTGAAAAACATGCATTATGCCCTTGACTTTGCAAGCAACCAACACTTCGACATACTGTTTAAAATACATTTCTAAAAGTAAAACCGTAATGATCTTAATGAATTCGAAAGTTCGAAGGCATGTGATATGTGTTAGTGCCCAATGACAAGCGGACTATAAATCAAAACGTGGACACGTGCCAAATATAATACTTAGACTTGCCTCTGACTACACCCTTTTTGATATCATGAATCTACAGAGCACTGAGTATATATAGATTTGAATATGTATATCATGGGGATTAAGTTCGTGTTTTTTATATTGCATTGCCTGGGTGGACAAAGATTGACTTCTGAGTCAACGCTTCAGGTTAGAATGAGCAACCCTTATGTAATTTTCCACGTGGTTTTGTTGACGTGGATCTTCGCTGACAAATCACTGCGCAATAACTTTAATAATTTCATGTTAGCCTGTTGTTCTGATTTTTTTTCTTTGATACAGAGTAACAATTTTCTTACAAATAAATAACCTAGAAACAGCTAGCTAGGCCTCATCAATCGGATAGTGCACTGCACATACTCTGCTGTGTTGGTAGTACGGGAACATCTAGACTTGTTAGTTCTTAAATATTCAAACGTTATCATTGAGCATTCTTATCGCGTCACCCATTTTCCACCAAGAATACTAATAGGAGTGTCAACAACACTTCAATAAATAAATCGGTCATAGAACGAGACAATGCGATACGTTGCATCAAATGCTCGCGCTTCGTGACTCATTGTTCCAAACTAGTTTCGGTTATAAAGGAATATAGAAAGGCATGAAACTGTATCCGTCTGTTTAAATATACCTTTATATAATTTCAAACTCGATCACCTTGCGCAATTTCCCAACAACACTTCTTAAGAGTACGTTCAATCATTTCCATCCCATACGAGCATTCAGTAGCTTGCAAGAACAGTTAGGAGGCCATTATAAAATAAATAAATAATGCTGGACAATCCACACAGCATCATCTAGCCCCAAGCTAAGCAGAGCTTGTGTTATGTGTACTAGATGACTGATATACTTAATACAATACATTACATAGATAGATATTTACATTATAACTTGCAGACCCGACAACCGTTGAGGTTTGGTGGAAGATGATTGACTTGTTGGATCGATCACAATGTAAACTTCTCGGTAGATGAGGGCGGTTCATGGTCGTGACATTCGAGCATCTTTAGCTATCTACCGTGAGCATACCAGCTCAAGATCATGGTGAATCATTATACGAAAGGTATCGAATGAAAGTAGTCGTTCCAGTGATTTATGCAAAAGGTCCACTTCGTGGCCGTCCTCTACGCTCTGAGTTGGCCCGCCTGAGTCAGCCAAGTTCATGCAATTGACACGATAATCATAATTTAATCGAAGAGGATATCTATTTTATGAAATACGTTCGAATATCAATAATAAATAACCTAATTTTATTCTATACCTCCCGATATCCTGTCGGTCGTAGGACCCTAACTAGGAAATTAGAGCCCTAGTTAGATGTTATAATACATCTAACTAGGGCTCTAATTTCCTAGTTAGTCCATATCGGATGGAAGGCACATTTCCAACTTTCAAAGTGGTTATAATTCGAATAATTATTGTACTACAATCTTTAGTAATTATATAAATATACACAACTTTATCTGGCAGAGGGCATTAGTACGCCATACCACAGGGCATCCTAGTTTGGGTACTAATGTTGTCCATATACAGTATCTGTTGTATAAATAATTTAAATTTCAATAATTATTTTACTATAATCCGCAAAAGTTAGGACAGTTCTCTGAGAAAAGCCACTTTTGTTATATTCTATGAGCGTTTTCTAATCCATAATGTACAAAACGAACGCGTGGTAAATATTTTCTCCAGCTAGCAGCTCAATTAGCCTCGGTTGCTAATGCGACTCAAAACATTTGATAAGGAAAATAGCTACGTAATTGGCCACCATTGTTAGCCGTAATTTAGTTGAGTGATTATACTCTGATGAAAGTTATCAACAGATGTAGGTAACGATTAAAATTTAGGTCATTGAAAAGTATCCCAGTTTAAACGTAATTTTTTTTATGATACTATAATACCATTATGTTATTTTATACAGATACCATATTACGACGATAAGATTGAATAATCTTACTTAAAAATCGACGATATTTCAAAGCCTTGAGACTACTATCTATAAGCTGTTTTTGAGTAGAAAACTCGTCTGGCTACTTAGAATATTCAAATTATTTTATAGCGCTAAAGCGCTATTCGTACCAACTATGTAATAATCTTTGCCCTCAGTTCCTTGACAGTGAATTTGTGATGAACAAATATGCGATTAAAAGATTTCCTCGTGTGATTCAAACCACTTCTCAATATTTAACGGCTTCTAGTCTCTACCTATGCGCTTTTACAAAGTTATGTGGGGTTTTGGCATAACTGGTTTTACTTTGACATAAACCAAAATCAAGCTAGTCAAGTTAGTGGTAAAAATGAATATTAAATAATATTACGATCAGAAGCGTAATATTATTTAATGTTTATTATCATAAAAAATTGAGATTGCCCTAGATCGTTCATTAGTGGATTTCTACAGCCTGTTGATGAAGTACGTACGAGCTCAAAACTAAGTATTAAATATATGAAATAAAGAATAAAAATGATGACAAGAAGTGTTTCAAAACACCACTTGGAGTCAGGAGAACAGTCAGACCGTAGGCTGTTGAATAACTTGTTATCTTGTCACAAGTATATACGCGAATGTCACTCACTCACATTGAACTATGATGCCTTAACTCTCTCAGATAAAAGAAAGGTCACTTCAATCAGCTTCGCTGAAGATTGTCTGCCTGATGTGTGCTTACTTTGTTCAGGAGATTTATATTTGTTGAGTTATGGAGGACTAGCTTCTGCCCCCGGCTTCGCCCGCGTAGTACCCAGATAAAAAGTAGCCTATGTTATTCTGATGTATAAGCTATATTAGTGTAAGTTTCATCAAAATCCGTTCAGTAGTTTTTTGGTGAAAGAGTAACAAACATCCATCCTCACAAACTTTCGCGTTTGTAACATTAGTAGAAAGGATAGGATTATATCCATATAGTATATGTGCTTCTTAAAATATGTTGTAGAATTCATACAGACTGAAAATTACTTTTTTGTATGTTACTTGAAAGCAAACAGGCTTACGGCCCAACAGATCTATTTATATTTAACTGGCAACAATACCCTTTAACTAAACCGATACACAGCTAGCATTGCTGCTTGACTTCAGAATAATGTAATATGGTAGTACTTCCCCAACGAACGGGTATTTTTCACGCTTCATAATTATTATTTTGTAAGAGGGTACTCACAACTCGGTCTGGTCAGTGGACACGCCGCTGTCGGAGCTCGAGCTGCTGAGATTCTCGCTCGGAGACACATCCTGGCACAGGTTAAAGTCAGGCATAGACTCTCCGAGGAAGTCTAACGATCCATGCTCTAGTGAGAATATGTTTTCTAGTAGATTGTCGGGAGCCGTCCATGTATCCGACTGAAAAGAAACGGCTACATGAGAAACGAGTAGAGAAATGACGAATAACTATATGCACAAATAAATCTAAAAATGTTGTAGAGAGAAAGTAATTTTAGTTGAAAAACGTACGCGAAGTTTACCATTATCTTTATTTGGGGTGTCTGAAAAAGCGTCTCTATCAAGATTACTTTTTTGTGCTAATGGGAAACCTCGGGATACCTATGATAGTCAGACCACCATACAAATATTCACTAATTTATAGTTTTATCCTGGGATTTTTTTATCCCCATTTCGTAATGGTTCTAAACGAAACAGGAGAATGCAAACATGACTCACGGACTTGAAACGTTGGTTGTGACTAATGCATAGATCAAATGATTCCCCAACCCAGGATTTTCGCATTACTAGGAAATGCAAGGGAACTATGTTGTGCTAAATGCAAATCCATGCCACATGAGAATATTACCTTATTTGTTATACCTGGAGAATTACAGTTCATTTCTCATACATGTTTTAATTGAATGTCCAAGGAATGTCCCATAAGTGCATGATGGGCTACTGTAATGGTAATGCACTGTCAAGTTAAACATTTTCTTCGCTCACGTTTAACTTTTGAAACTAAAATAATAATTTCTGTCAATGGTCTACTTATTAACATATTTGAAATATAATTGATAATAGCCTGGTATCCACACTTTGATACACAGACAATTGCAGTTCAAGTAATTTCATGGCATATGTCCAATACAAGGTCCAATAGAACAGAGGGTATGTTCAAACATGGTACAACTATTTAATCTGCAAACTGTTTGTTGATAAACACAGGGACCCTTAAGAATACTAAGAAATGATGGGGTTCTAAAATAATTTCAGAAGACGATGCAGTGTAGGAAGACCCCCATAGACTGATCAGACAGTCAGTGGATAGGCATGGCCCAAGATTGATTGGCAAGACTGCAGCCATAAGCTGTATTGTTGATGCACTGATTTGCATAGGAGATGGCGCATATTGGATGTATGAGGCCAATGCCATGTTATGCACTTATAATAAAGTTTTTTTTTTTTAATTTAGGTTTACTTTAGTTAATTGAATAAAAAACTAATTTGAATAATATAGGCTGAACATAATCTCTTGAATCGAGAAATAAAAATTTACAGTGATTTCATCAGTCAGTTATTTAAACCCAAGCAATATTTTATTGTTTTAGTTTTATTAAAATTGTTTCGCATACATTCTCAATGTTATAATTCATAGATTCCATGAAAGAAATTAAGTAAAAAAGTTTATAAAAAACTGAAGAAAACTCAATTTTATTAAAAGTGCTAGGAACTATCTACCAGCATGTTTCATTCTAGTTGCACACTAGTACTACAAACTATAGAGCACAAAGTCTAATGTTATTATGACCTTTCTTTACACAATCGCAGATAGACAATGCATACCTTTATATAACAAATTGCATAGAAATTCAGTGTTTTGCATAGAGGTGACCTATGTTCTGTATAAATATTTAACAAGGTTAATACCAATAGCAGACTAGCTACAATCCAGATGATTTTATCTTAGTGCCTGCATCATGCATCAACCCAATTATGCCAAACTGGGTACTTTCATTTCAGAGTTAAGTGAAAGGCAGTTGATATTTAGAGTATAAAGAAATCACTTTCTAGAGCATGAACAAAGTTTCAATTACATAAAGATTTTTATTTCAAAATACCTAATATAATGTAAGTTTTATCATAAATACTGTTGGAAAAGAGAAAACATCTGATTAAAAAGAGCTGATCAGCACCTTGTGTAAACCTAGTAAAATTCTGAATGACCATAAATGAAAATGAGAATTGGCTGTCCACAGCTTTGCTTGTATGGTATCTAAATAAAAAGTAGCTTACATATCATTACATGTCAAAATCTATAAGTAGGTACCTTTTTCAATTTACATCGGTTCAGTCATTATGAAGACTATGACAGTTCCCTAAATTTTAGTGTTTACAATATTTATAAGATTACCTCGAACAACGACAGTAGATCCAGTTTCTTATCCATCTTGATTATTCACAGTTGGATGGATAGAATCAACACAGTCCCATCACTCCCGGAACACTGATAGCACAGTTCTTGGATCACTATGAAATATCACTGTGATATCCGTTGCAATCTACCACTGGTGACAATTAGTGAATCTTTGCTATAATTTACAAGGCATATGGCAAAACCAGCGACCGCATGGTGCCTTGCTGGCAATAGGTACAAGTTGTTTACACGATCCGGCTCGGCGCGGCGTGCGGCTACGGTATCAATGACGCACCGAGTTAATTGACAATAACACCTTAGCAAGGGGAAACCCTCGCCCTAATTATCAATAGCTAATTAGAGTAATTGGATGACACGGAAATAGTAGATGCAAGTTTGCAGTATCGGCGAGCGAACTACAGCCGGTCACGAAACGAAATGAACGTGTAATAACGGTAAAAGTGGGAGCGCGAGTTCACGAAAGCTGTTGAGCGAGGTCCGTCCGCTCGCTCGCCGTGGCCGGCGATCACCGCCGATCACTATTACTCCACCGCGCGTCTTTAGTACTACTCGTATCGCGTATATCCAACTCCACAAGCTTATCTTGGCGCTATGACGAAATAACTGTACCAAGGTACCCACCATTAGGCCGTCCTGTTGGAAGTCTTCCATTTTGCTACTCTCCTGGCTCAGTCCGTCTATATCCTGGTCATTTTTGAGATATTCCAAGATTGTGTTCATTTCTTCATTTGGATTCGTCATTTTGACCAGTGATCCCGACAGAGGTCATCATTATATAACAGAACTGCACAGATGCACTCTAGTCACCAGTCGGTTTAATTTCGCTAATTGCAATTGCTATTTACAAAATAATTTCCATGATTGTAATTTACAAACATTGGTGTTGAGGAGAGAAAAACATGACATTTCGGATGAACTTGCAACGTGGAAATAATGACGTCACAAAAAAAGGACACTTTTCAACAGCTGATTGGTGGAGATTGTCGATAAAACAGAGCAGAGTAGTCTACTTGTGCCATGCTTACGCCATCTATTGTCAGTATCTTGAAACTCGTCGAAAACTCCGACGATCCGTTCCGTTTTACGTAGAACAATACTAAACTAATAAAAATAAATAAAAATAATGCTAGACATTTTCACACAGCATCATCTAGCCCCAAACTAAGCAGAGCTTGTATTATGGGAACTACATGACTGACATACTACTTATATACATTTTTTTTTGTAAATACATACATAATATACATGGAAAACACCCAGACCTGAGACAAATATTTGTCCCGTGGCGGGAATTGAACCCGCAACCTTCTGCGTCTCAGGCGGACCTTCGCCCACTGCGCCACAGAGATCGTCAAACTGTTTTGTTCATTCTCTTTTTTAAAGGATCTTTTGAGAGGTTGGAAAATAATGTGGACCGTTGGATAATGGAAACTCTTAACTTCGTAAGAATAAAAATGAAATACCATTATGCTTAAAAATATTTATGTCAAATTTGTCTAGAAATTACTAAAAGGGACGATAACGATGGATATTGTTAAATCAGCATATATTGCATAGCATTTTAATTGCTGATTGATACAATATACCTTATACTAGGTAATATTTCTAGCAACTTGCTAATTTTACTACGCGCTTGTACCTACTTATTTACGTAAGCATTGTATTATAATATCTGTGCCTAAGTTACAAACGTGGTAATTAAGCGGTTTTAAGTAAACCTGTCTAATTCAGTAAGCAATGAAAGGTACACTTACCTGTCCAGGTTGGTCCTAATACTTAGTATCTATAGGTACTTAGTTCACAAAATAAAATTATTTCTCTCGTTCCCATATCCAGGAAGATCCATTAGCGATAGGGGAGAAAAATATAGGTATGATTGTATAGGGCGCTTTTACCGAAGAAAATTCGTGAAACACGAGAAAAATAGTGGTTCACTTTCGGAACCCTGCACTTTGCAGGGCTTTTGTAGGATCTTTTGTATCGCCAAAATAGGTCTACGAAGCTTATTAAGGTCCATTAGGGAAGTTAGTGATAAAAGGACGGTTACCTATAGGTAAATTTATGTCTGATAAAGGAGTGTGAAAACACTTAAGGTAGTGTAGGTTGAGCCTCTTAGCAAATAAGTGTCGAGTGATAAGACCTACCAATTTCAGATGAATCAGTAGTATTGTTGACACAACAATTGCCATAATATAGGTACTTACGGAAATCCCACTTTCTTATAAATTTATGGAAATTTAGAGAACATTTCCATAATTATGTGGTAAAGGCCTACGTCTATGTAGCGTTGACAGGTGTCCCGATTTGCGTGGGACTTTCCTAGTTTCCTCATACACCTCCTGATTTTCAGTGGTTGACGTTATCGCTTTATCCAAAATTTTGATGAAATGGTAGGTTATCTTGAGCGAGTAGGTATGGAGTGAATGTGAGCAATAGGTAATATCACTGTTTTCAAAGAAACGAGTTCTGTCAAAGTAGGTAGGTACCTAGGTTATGTTTTAATGAAATAGGTAGTTTTTTTAAATACAAATACCTACCTAAGACAAAATTATTCACATTTTGGAAAAATACGGTAGGTACCTATTAAGATACCTACGGCAATTCAGATTTTTCTGATAACAACTCTGTATAAACCTAACTACCTATAGGTAATGGCATCCTATTTTTTGCAGTTACCAAGGTACGTAGGTACACAGGTACCTACCTACTTACTATAATTCTCTTTACTTACCTACGTAGGTACCTACCTATAACTAAACCTAACCAGAAAAAGCTCATGAATAATCTTGGGACCTCCCTATGGGGCACTTAACTACACGGCCGGCCTCTAGCATTTTTTGTGAAGTTCTAGGTAGGTAGGTACGTATCATGTCTACGATATTTTTGAGACATTCTGTTACGTATTTATTATTCTCCCCACGTTAAAACCCTAAAATACGAATGTCTACCTAGAAGGTAGGTAAGTACCTACTTAAAGTAACTATACCTACCTTCTGAGTGAAGTAGGTAGGTACCTACTTTGGGTTGTGCCTACTCAGCCGATTACCTAGTGCCTAGCTATGTTTAATGCCACTTATTGTGTACGTCAACGCAGTGTGGATTTGATGAAAATATCTAATGGGTAGGTATTGTTACATATTGTTTATAATCGACTTCAAAATAATATAAACCTTAACAAAAATATTTTTATTCAATTAGTTAAATCTACCTATTTTAAGGATTTTTATTGAATTGGGAGTAGGTACGCATTTATGGATCGGACAGGGTTTTTGACTGTAAAACTGGACCACCTATTCCGTGCCGTTCCTCCCTACCCAGGTAGGTAGGTATGCGGATTTACTAAGGACGATAATAGTAATTAGATACCAAAGTAGGTAGGTATTTGATCTATTTAAGTAGGGATTTGCCTTTACTTTATTTAATGTAGGTAAGTATGTTGAATGTAATGAAATCTGGATTTGATTAATTCAATAAAAAAATAATCTTAAAAATTTCCAAATAAAAAATAACACGTCAACGGCTGCATGCAGTCTGCAGCAAGTCCAACTTTTTTCTATCTTTAACTTAACGTTAAATGTGACTGCATGCTAACTAGTAAAAATAGGTAGGTAGGTACTTATGAGCACCCCCATAATAGGTAAATAGGTTAATTAGTTTTTAGAAAGTCCACATTTACAGGTAAACTCCCCGATGCTAGGAAGGCCCACATAGTTTCGAGTCGTGGTCCAATCGCAACGAGAACGACAAGGGTGGCCGCGATGGCGGAGAGCAGAGAGCGAGCAGAGCGCGAGCGAGTGAGCAGCGATCCGAGAGTCCAGTCAGAGCAGCCAGTCAGTCAGTCAGCATCACGTGCGCGAGTGTACGCCCGTGTTTCGCTCCTCGCCGCACGATTATTCACGCGTCATTTGACAGTTGCGCCGTGCCCTATTATGACTCCAGCTAGTGCATCATAGTGAAATACAGTGCCTATACCTAACGCAGGATACAAAACGTGAGGAACCTCTCACAGAAAACCCGTATCTAAAAAGTGTTATCAGGAGACGGGATGCGAGAGGTGAATGCTCGTCGCAGCGGCGCCGACTCTCACCGTCCACTATTGTCTAAGTGCCACGGAATCTTGGTCCTTCCCATCGGATTCCATCGATGAGGCATCCGCTGTTTGACGTGGGCTGCACGCGAATTATTTACCTGATTACTCACAAAGACGAATGTTTACATTGCCGACTGATGGACACAGATAAGATTAAAACTTGTATTCTGTAGTTAAAACACTTCAGTGGACGGCTAATATTTTCAAGTAAATACCTATGCAAATTACAAGTGGGTATGGCATGCGATTGCTTGATAAATAATTGTCGACGCTAACTGTAAATAACAGACTCACACAGCTAGGTGAACGCGTTATTGTTTATCTACCTGGCCTACTTTTTATTTTAAAGCTAAAATTAAATCGAGAAGCCTAGAGCGACAAGTGAAAAAATGAGTTTAGCTCTATCGTCATTGTTTTGTTTGTACACTACACAATCCCAGCAAGAGTCGAGTTAACTGAGCCGAGCGCCAATTTAGAGCTAATCTAAACTCTTGAGCCTCAAAGTCTCAAGTTGTTTTATCTATGTCCAGCATCTTTTCTGTAAACTAAGCTTAGTCTTTAGTCAGGTACATTTAAGGTTTTTATCTTAAATTATTTGATAAAAAATAATATTTTGTTTACTAAGTAGTTAGTAGCACATCTTATGATACTGTGATATCATCTTAACAATGTGTACAAGAGAAAGGCAACAATATTATCTGCAGTTCTGACAATGAGGTTATCTTTAACTATAACTGACTGACTAGTAAATATTCTTATTGCTTTAATTTATTGACGTTCATTATTATAGGTAATAATTTACAAATTTAACTATGCAAGTATATTTAGGTGAGGACAGGGTAAATAGAGCACAGGTGAATCTACCTTAGAGCGCCCATTCCAACCAAAGAATGTAAAAGAAAGGAAATTTATGGAATTAGACGGCACAGATTACGCCCCGGCCGTGTCCTGATTTTGAGAAAAGGACGACAATCCATCCTCTAGTACCTGTACTATACCTCTTAATTAAGGGTGCAAATGTTATTTTGATGCATAGGCAAAAATAAATAAAGGCATCCGGTCTAGATCAATATGTAGACCTCCGAACAGCAGCAGTTCGAATTCAAACAAGAAAATTGATTGAATTCAAGAGAATAAAACTATTCCTGATTATAATGGGTTGAAGAATGTGAAGCAGCTACATAAACTACTCTTAAAAGAAATAAAAGCAAAAGAATACTATTGACTGTCGTTAACGCAAAAGCTCTATGAAATGAAAACAATACCATATAAACATAAAGTTAAATTATGCACAATACACTGGTTACGATCAATAAATATGAGAATAGGCCTGCCAAATTGACATAATGTTAATTTATGTACGTCTAGTGGGTAGTAAACTAGGGTCCAACGTTCTCTGTATAATGGTCGCACAAAATGAAACACAGAAGGGCAACCCGAAACCGCAGACGTCTATTTTACCAAAGGCACAATGGCCGAAAAAATGTCATGATAAAACATACGAAAGGAAAAACCTTATTTTCAAAAAAAAAGGAAGTCCATACTCCGACCGAGTGAGGAAATGATGTATGTCTTGTTTATCCTGAAAGTAGGGCAAGCGCCAGTCGTAACAATACTCGGAGAAGGTTGTATATCGATGAAAGGCATTATGATTAATGGTCGTCCAGTGATACGATGATAAAGAGCTGTAACAGACCCTCTGGCGGCCTCTCAAGTTCTTCCAACTTCGTCCTTCATTGTATACTTGACCCAATTATTGTGGAAGTGTTGGTCACACTGGCTGGCACATACTCAGCTAAGTTTTAATTTGTAGGAAACCAATTTCCGATTGATTGGTATTTTTCTTACGTTACTCTGCTTAGTATGTGGAAGATCAATACTTCTCATTGTTTATCTCTTACATCTACAATAGCTATTAGGAAATAATTGAGGATGCGTGACTTGATTTCGATTCGCGATGTTTGTTAGTAACGTACGAGAACGAGTGTATCATGCCAAATTTCTGGTACGTAGTTGTGTATTAATGTACATTAAATGGGTATCCAACACCCTTTCCGAGTAGTAATTCTAAATCTCAATTCCCAATGATAAATTATGCAGGGTAAGAAGGTTGACGGTATTTACGGCGGTGGTTTATTAGGCCGATAGAGATTACTGCCGCACATAGCTCTCTTGAGTGCTCATTTTAGCTACATAGCTCTGTTGATGACCCAGCTCAGTTGAATGTGCGACCCGCTATGTGATTAAGAGCGTCGATGACTTAATTCAAAGTAATGTGAATACATCAATGCAGATATTGTACTCTACGTAGAGAGAGATAATAGCTCACAATGTCTGGATAGACAGATGAAGTCTGTTGATATTAATATCTATTCTTAACTATCTTTTAGAGAAAGGAAAGGAAAAATGCATAGAAACATTGAGAATGTCTAAATAGAAAAGATTAAAGCTGAACTGTGAGAAAAATAAAATACGTTCAGTTGTAGAATACTTTCAGTGTGACTGAAATAATTTGTAACTATCTGTGTTTTTGCAAACATTATGATATGTTTGCAAAAACACAGTAAAGGTACTAATGGGAATAAGCCCTATTGATAATTTGCCCTTCTACTCTATCGTAGCAGCCCACGGAAAAGTATCTACCTATTTACTAATCCGAGATTCCGTGCCTTTGTTGATTCTTAATCCTTAATTCCTTACCTTCCGATCGAACTTGCAGATTTACGATTCATGATCAAAAGCATAAAGCCTTAGTATTCCATTAAGAATTTATAGTTACCCAGTATCTTGTGTGTGCAATGCTGACAAGTACTAATCTGTGATTGAATGTGTGCGATGGCGCGAGGTGTTCTTGCATCGACGGTGGTGCTATTGTGTATTCTGTCACTATTGGAGGTAGTATGCGCGCACTACACTCCTACATGGGCTGTCCACGTGCCTAAAGGAAAGGAGGCAGCAGACGCTGTGGCTTTGGACCATGGGTTCATCAATCTTGGAGAGGTGAGTCTTTTTTACTTTCTTTACCAACTCTCATCGATACAGTAATTGTTGTTTGATTATTGATCTTGTTTTGGGATATCAGAAATTTCCTTAGTAAATACTCCATGTAATGAGTAGGTCTAGCCACGTCAAAGAAAACTGAAAGAAAGACTTTCAATACGGCATATCAATATAAATGACCATAATAATATAGACTTTTAAGAATGTTGACAAAGTAATCATATTGGTTCTAAAACATTATGTTTTCCTTCTTCACCGTCAACTGGTGTTAATGGATAAAGTCCGTGAATTTATTACGAATACCACAACGTGGAACCACGTCTAAGATCGTAAGCAAGGAACTGATATCTTATAGATGACTATGAGAATCTATATGCATGTATGCACATTTTGACAATTTTACTCTAAATATGGCCTGCTTCAGTGCAAAATTTAAAATTAAATAATCCATACATCACTTTTTTCTATAACTACTTTGTTATGAATCATGATGAATTTCACTGTAGGTAGCTAATGTACCTATGCAAGCAGACGTGTCAGCCTGGATCTAGCTAAGAATGTCAATGAAGCCGGAAGGCAGTGTAAGATGGTGGATAATCAAACAGGTCAATGCCGTTGTGTTGACCTTCAGAGATCCATTTTAGCTCATTGCTAATTTTAAATTATTGGCACCGCCCCATTGTTTTAGAACAATTAGCGCCAAAACTTAGTCCTTCAAGGTGTAATGTAAGCTGAATGGAAAAGCTGACGTTGACCGAGTAAAGATTATCATATACATTTAGCTCTATCTAAACTATACGTCAAACTGTCAGCTGAGCATAATAAAAACAAAAGTTAAAGATTAATTAACAAACATACTCAGGCTCCCTCGATACAGACTTAGCCTAGTGAGGAAGCCGACATTAACTTAACATAAACTTCTAGATGTATTTTTAGAAACTGACACTGAACTAGAAACTGCAGAAACTTTAAAAGAAATAAAACTAAATAGTACATCTTAAAATCATAAAATGTTCCAAATCCTTATATCTCTACCATATTGTAATTAACTTATAGATAGGTAGGTTACTACCTATTAGGTAAAGAAAACAATTTGGTTTCAAAAAAGTAGTTACTTGCAATCTACTTTTTTTTTGTACGCACGACAAACAAACAACAAAAATGAATAAATATTGTATAATCGAAAATATCCTTTTCTGTCCCTACAGAACCCCGCATAAAATCTTCAAAAAGGGTATTAAGAAGGGTCGCTATCTAAGGTTTCCAATAGTAGGTCGTTATGTCTATTGATGATGTTATATTGGATGATAATCGCTTACATCTGACTGATCTGATAGATTCAGAAAACTACAACAAATTCTGTTCTTATATTATAGGGTCTCTAGAGACATTTTGCTCTTTTTTTATTTAGGTTTAATGTTATTTAAATATTTAGAGAATGCACACAATAATCTATCAACAGAAAAACCAATGTCGCTCCCTGCTACCTAGATGTTCTGCAAGTTTGGTAGGTAACATAGTATTTAATAAAATCATACGAAATTTTCCTACCGAAACAAATTCTGTTATTTACCTTTTACCAGTAACCAACTCAGGTAAAACAAATAAATCGCGAGATCACGCAACGAACTGAAGGATCGTTTACTGCACTGAGATAACATTAGTTGGTTTATTTCAAGACATTGCAAACTCGTGTAACAACGGATTTCAGGAAACGTTCCATTTAGTGGCGCTCACTTCCAACGAAGTTGCCACTTTTTGGATGGATATAGGGTTAGATCATAATGCTCAAAGGATGTAGATGTAAAACGAATACCTACCTACTAAGCCTACTTAGTACCTAATACCTATTACCTAATCCTTATAATTAAAAGATTAGTTCCTAATTCTTGAGTTTGGTACACACAACCTACCACCTCATATCAACATATCGCTTCCCATTCACATAATGTTTAATATTTAAGTACCTAGTCAGTAATTAGGTACCTATTATTCTCAATAACTAAATTTAAGTATTATGATTGTGTACGAATATCATAATACAAATTTAATGCCTACATTGAAACCTCCTGTTTTTTTTACTTAATTGTTTAGTGCTATTTTTGGGAATATTTACCTCGTTCAGGGGTCCTAACTCTTAAGCTATCTTCATAAGCACTGAGCACCGTCCGTGACCATGTTAGACAGAACAGAAGCAGGAGGAATAGTAAAGTAGGTACGTTTGTAGTTTTTGGGAAAAATATATCTACATAAAAAAAGCTTTCAACTTGTGGTGAAAATTTCACGGGTCCTATTTTCATGATTTGTTGACTCTTGGGTAATCGCTCAGGTCTTCTAGCAACACTGGCGAGTTTCTTGACAGGTTGTTTGTATAGCCATGCAAATTAATCGAGCTTGCGCCTCTCGTCCGACAAAATTAGAATATTCCACGTACAGAAACTAGGTACCTACCATTACCATTATCCGACAGAGGGTAAAATAACTTTCTTAAATGGCTTTTTTACGTGCATGAGGAGAAATAATATTCCATGAGCTTTAAAATTCGTAACGTTTTTACGACGCACTTGCACGACTGCATGCGGACTGCACGATTGTTTTTTAATGTTATAAATATACTCAACTTAATTTGACTACCTTCCAAGCCTATTGTATTTTAATATCTGTAACCAAGCCTAATAAGGTGGATAAAATGGTTAAAACTTAGGGTCCAACCGCTAAGGCTAACAAAAAGGTATCCTGTCCGATCCAATCAAGGTCTTGAACCTACCTACTCCAATAAGGGATTTTTCAAAGTAATGTAGATAGGTAGGTAGGTACCTAGGTAGGTACATTTTAGATATATTTAGGTATTAGTAGGTAAGTACGTTTAACTTATACCTAGGTGCTTATTAGTTACCTACTACCCAAAAAAATATTTGTTTATCAACTAACTCTCCATACCTACCTACTAGGTATGTATTTTGACACTAGATAAGTACCTACCTAGTACCTAGCTAACTAAGTAATGATATTTTAATAAATATATGTAAGTATCTACCTACCTACATTTAAAGGTAGTAGGATGTATGCCTACGATTTTTTTTGGAGCGAACATTACTACTTAATCAGAGTTAAGTAGGTAATCAGGTAGGTTGACTCCTGCCCGCTTAGCTTAGCTTGGGTGCTCATCGTTTTGTCTACGAAAGAAGACAAAAACTATGTACCTACCTATTTCAGTCGCCTATTCTGTCAAACAATGGAGAGAGACAAAATATTTTTTGTCTTCTCGGCGGTAGACAAAACCGTTGCCTTGGGCACAGATAATATAATACTAGTACCTTGGGTCTTCATGCTAAGCAGGCTGAAATGTTGAACAAGTCAAAAAATCCATATTTAGAAAGCACTCGCCACGGAACAGAGGACAAAAATAAACGGGAAATTTAAATGAGCAGAGACACTTTATTTAAGGTGACACATGGATTGCATTCGCTTTTAGCTTTTAGTCTATTTATAGCGTTATTATGATAGGTACATAATTAATTTAAGGATAATAATAATAAGGTAGGTACCTAGACATGATATTGATTTAGTGTAGATAGGTACATACCTGCTTCCCTATATTAAGTAGGTAGGTAGGTAGTTAGGCAAATTATTTTATTATATTCATAAATTATAATTAAATATTCATATTTATTTTGTATAGGTTATAGATATAATTAGGTGTGTATGTGATACCTACCTAGGTATTAGGTAACCGAGATAGTTAGGGGTAGGTAGTCTATGTAGACTAGGTACCTACCTTCCTTTAGAGATTTCGGATCTCCTTGACATGCATCGAGACCGGCCACCGACATCGGGGGGTCCTGAACCTCACAAAACCCTACCGCACCCTCAATGTGGAAGGGTACCTGTTAGAAGATTACCACATCATCACCAAAAAAATATATACCTACTGACGTATTCAAATCTCCGTTGACGTCACGGGAGTTACAAGAATAATGTCGGTGTCAAAATTTCTTAAAAAGCAAACACACCGTATACGTATTGTCTTTGATGTTCTTTGTTGCGAGCTCTGCTTGGGCGATCAAGCGAAGATCGTTAAGTAGGAGGACCTACCTGCATAAAATGGTGTAACATGCGTTTACAGAAGCTGCCGAGGCTTCTGGTCTGTCTACCTAGGTTACCTACCTACCTTTTCATATTTTATCTGAACCGTTAGTAGGCGCCTAATTCCTGCTGTTTTCTGAGTAGAGTCCGTCTTGGTTGCCAAAAGCACAATACTAATAGGTTAGGTTTGTAATGGATACCTATTACAGATCTAAAAGCATGCCATATGGCAAAGTTTTTTATCAGTTGGTAGCATTGAGGATAATATTTCCACATTTATTAATAATATCATCCAAACCTATTTCCATGGTTGGTATGATTTTTATTGTACATCTACCTACCTAATTACGTAATGAAAATTAGGTAGGTAGGTTTTTACTACGGTAGG
The DNA here is from genome assembly GCA_958496245.1 of Perizoma flavofasciatum. Lineage (NCBI taxonomy): Eukaryota > Metazoa > Arthropoda > Insecta > Lepidoptera > Geometridae > Perizoma > Perizoma flavofasciatum. Next base: position 7,805,330 of record OY292434.1, on the reverse strand, counting down.
TACTACTGACATAATATTCTAGATAAATAAATATTTAAAAAAATGTTGGACAAGGCATTTTCTAGCCCCAAACTAACCAGAGCTTGACTGTATTGTGGGAACTAAATGATTGATAAACTACTTAGATACTTTTTTTGTAAATACATACATATTATGAATAGAAAACACCCGAGACAAATATTTGTAGATCATACAAACATAAGTCCTGCGGCGGAAATCGAACCCGCAACCTACTGCGTCTCAGGCGGGCTTTCGCCCACTGCGCCACACAGATCGTCGAAGTACATAAGTTAGTAAATACATACATACATTTATTATATAGAAAACACCCAGAACTAATCAAATATTTGCATATACAAACGTTTGTCCCACGGCGGGAATCGAACCCGCAACCTTCTGCGTCTTAGAGGTCGTCTAAAAGTAAGTATCTGAGGCAATGTTCCACTGTTTCCAACGGTTCAAATCCAGGTAAAATCTATGTTCATTTCATGTTCCATTGATTCCAAAGCAAAGATACATGGGTTTTGTATTCGCATCCAAAACTCATTAGACACCGCTCGGATAAAATAGTACAGCTATTGATGATACATCGCCAATAACGCCATCCGTAGATGAGGATTGTCGAATCGAAAAAGCAATTGTGAAAGATTCTCAAACAATGAGCGCCGTTCGGAATGAGATTTCGTTTTCTTACGAATCCATTCTGCAGTCGAATGGGAGGGGGCTCTGCGCCTTTGTGAGGGGCAATCGTCGTGGGCTTAAACGCCCTCTGGTAGGGCTGCGTTGCTTCGTCCCAGTTTTTGAGCTATTACCATTTACCAGTCTCTTTCTGTATCAAGTCTCAGTCTCCTAGAGGTTTGCGATGATCCATAATTGAATCTTTATGCGAGGCTCTTTGGCTGACGTTGCTTTGAGCAAAGTTTAACATCGTTGGAAAGATTTTGTTCAAAAAAATAGTGCCTAGGGCGCTGATAAAACTAGTACCTAGGTACAATTTTTATTAAGTCAATAAGATATTTTAACATAACTGAACCTACTTTGGAACAGGACAGGGGTTATGCTAGCCCACAGTATATTGAGGAAATAAGACTGTTAGTAGTGTGATTTTAAATTTCTAAATAAAGTATTACTTGAATTCTCTGCAGTTTGCATTGTCATCGTCCCGAGTTTCAACATTTTGAGAGCCATAACGTTGAACATTTTTAACGGGTTTCATTACATAAAGGTAGGCAAGCCTCCGCTCGCTCCTGTACCAATTTACCACGTTTTAAGATTACACTAAATAATTATATCACCATACAGCCCTAGCCAGCCTTTCTCTACCCATGCGCTGGGTAGAGAGAGACCAAAGGCATCTTTGTGTGTCCGCGCTTTATCTACAGCTGCAAACAGTCTCCGGCCTCTACTAAACCGATTGCATTAACTTCACTAAGAAATTACTTTTCCATTCAAAAGAGAACTTTTCTGGTTTTCAGTTCAAGAGATTCCAAGAAGGTATGCTAGGCTTTACATTGGTTGATTTGGTGACTATTGATAAAAGAAATTCGTCTACGAAATGTTAACTGCTCGTATTCTAGGGCAGTCTGAGAATTCAATTGATATGAGAAAATCTTTCGTATAAAATTATACTTTCTCATTGCTTATCGTTTATCGCACCTTTCATTTTATTATTTATTTTCTACTCTGGTATCTATAGCATGACAATTTTAATGATTTTTCTGTCACTTAGAGGGAGGCAAACAGGGCGATGATGCGTTGCCTGCTTTTAAAAAGATGACTTACTTGACTTGCAAAGTTGAGAATTCTCATGAGCAGAGAGTAGTCCATACTCCATACCCCCCCTTTATCATATATAAAGCATATCTGCATAGCATATCTGCTTGGCGGCTGAAATATAGCATAGCATATCTGCTTGGCGGCTGAAATATATGCGGTGGTAGATATATAAAAATAATATGGTGATGTTATTGATTATTGTGTAGGTAGGTATGTCGATTTATCTTTAAATAACATTGACACAGACGCAAGACAGATAAACGAAGAGGCCGTCAATAAAGAGTAGATACGTCCGATAGATCGGTCCTTCAATTTAGATTAATGACGTTAAAATCTAATGCCCAGTGGAGGGACAGAGTATTGGGGGCCTTCCTTTTGGAAATTGAATTGATATTTATTGCTGATAGGTTGGGTATTAATATGTAAATTCTTTTGTTTCTTATGTATCTTACGTACTGTCTAAATCAACGCGTCATCTACTGATATAAGGCTGGAGTTCACCAACAAAATAAACGAAAGGTATTAACCGTCCGTTAGACTTGTCAAATCATTGATAATGTTGACAGAATCCTATGCATCTTCCATTTCGTGGTCGCCACCTGTGAACTTTTATCCCCAAGCTTAAAAGAACACTGCGTTTGTGACGAATCGCGTATTTCGTAATATGAGTAGGTATATGGCGAAACGCATTTGTGAAGAATTGTGTTTGCGAAGAAAAGGATGTCGGCAGACAACCTTTGAGTCAAACTGTAGCTTACATATGTATGTAAGTTTTATCTACGACAAGTACTTACCTAAATAGTAATAAAGTGTTTAAAAACATTCGCTAGCTTTGTGAGGTACGCAAAGAAATAAAACGCAAAAAAAAAAAAACTTGTTTACCTACCCGAAACGTACCTACAGTCCTACACATACCTAACCTGGTCCCGGAAAATTCTCCAGTTTTTTGCCTCCTAAAAAGGTTAATTACCAACTTTTTTTGCGGCAAGGTAATACCTACATATACTGCCAGGTAGTAGGTAGGTATCTCATCTCATCTCTACAGAAGAGGACCTACTCTTGGCCTACTGTATAGTCAGATTGTAAATTAAGGACTTCTGGCGGTCTGTTTCGCAACTTTAGGCGATTTATCATTTTATCCAAGAGGCAACGTTTTATAAACTTATCTATTTTTGCTTTTGCTGGGTCGCCAAGTCTACACAGATACTTTGTGACTAGTAAAATAATTTGGCCAAGGATTGTGGGGCCGCTTCAGTCTAGTAACTAGTGATTTGGATCAGTTGAGCTATATAGATCGTTTGCAACGTTTTTTAAGTAGGTAAATGGCTCGACTGCTTCTGCATATTGTTTAGCTTTGCTTACTTTGGGGCTAGATGATCCTGTATGGAAATTGTCCAGCATTATTATTATTACTTTATTTTGTACGTAGTTGTATTGTGTTGTATCCTACCATCTAATATTTGTAATAAATATGATAAAAAGAGAAGCAAAATATTCCTGTGGTATAAAAATATGTGTTTCTTCTGTATTACTCCGTTGAATCCACAAGCAAGGAGGGTCAAAAGAAATAGGGCGATGTAAGCCTAATGGTAAAACGGTTAATGACCCGTTTTTAACTACCCTCAAATATAAAAAGTGTTTGCTCATTTAACGTGTTTAAACACAAATTAGCCCATCATATTACCAATGATGCATCACTGCTAAAGACACATTAAATGGGCAAAACCTAAACTTAAAATTATATGAGACCTACTTTCAGATTAGTAATTAAGATTGTATTGTTCTCATGTAAGTGACAACTATTTGTCTTTTTGAGAATAAAGTTATTTATACCTTAAACCTTAGCACATTTTTTCTGTATAGGTACCTATTTACCTACTTATACTTAGTACTTATTTGCAAAAATAAAACAATTCAAACAACTGTAAATATTACTTTAAAATAATAGATCGTTCTATCTTATTGCAATATTTTTATTTTAGTAGATGCAGCTAGTCATTACATAACACCAAACCTATTTTGGTAGTAAGTTACATAAGTCTTAATATCTATCCTACTTAGAATTCAAAACTCTTCTAAGTACGAGTACACCACAATTTGTCTGGGAACAGAGGCTATCATGGAATACTAAAACAGGAATAATACATACAAAAACCAGCGCTCAAACGAAAGGAGATTTTGTAGCAGGGAGTACTAGGTTGGGACATAAAACATACGTAAAACATACGGGAAAGATACGTACCAACTTAACTAACAACTAAACCTAAACTGAAACTTGGGAAGGCCATGGCAATTATTTTAGCTTATACTCGTAACTTAGCTTACAGTAGATTCTTCCTAGCTAATGTAAGTACCTATTTATCTTCTAACACAATGTTAACCGCGCCAACAGGAAAAATCATAATAACTTAGGTTTTCCCTGATAGGAAATATTGAACATCAATCGACTGAGCATAATAATTTTTCAAATAACCAGAGACCCTACATCAAAAAAGTGAACGACAGATTTTGTAAGTATTCCAAAAGATCGGCCTCAAATTTATCTTGGCTTCGTTGACCCGATAAATTGTCGTCTTTATATTCTAGTTAAGGGAATCATTTATTTGCGTTAAGTCTCGATACTAGGCCTGCTTTATATTATGCAAACGAGTTTTCATTCGGTCCGGGATTTCGGACGGAAATGGTAATCTATCGGCAACCTAAACCTAACTCGAATAAACAAAAGGTCTGATAATATGGCTTTTTCATGTTTTCTTTTGCAGTATTTGCGTGTTTATAATTTACTAGCTGCGCCCCGCAGTTTCACCCGCGTAAGTTTAGATTATATACTCGTGATAACTTCGAAATTAAATCTCCGATTCGAATGAATTAAAAAGTATTTGGCTGCTACATAAATACACTTGATGATAAAACTATTAATTTGAATAAGAATTAATACTACGATACAAATGTTACCAACTTTTGTTTCCACCGGTGAACTAATTACATTTTAGAATACAAAAGCTGCTATTGTGCCGTAACTATGATAGTTAGATATATTCCCTCCAGGACTTTTTTTGTAGATAATAATGAGTACTTTAATCATGTGGTACATCATTTTTATGTAACATGAATGGTTTTCTCAGCGCACGCCAAATAATGAATTTTCTAGACAAAGTTTTGCTACTTTGAATTACGTTATTGCAATTTTCTAAAGGATCCCTAATTTTTTTGAAAATAAATTATAGCCTATGTTACTTCCTGATAATTTAGCTTTCTATTGGTGAAAAATGGTTAAAATCGGTCCTGTACTTACGGAGCCCATTCGGTACAAACAAAAATATTTCCTCTTTATAATATTAGTATAGATTAGTATAGATAACAAATTGCTGCGAAAATACAAGGATATAATGCCATGTTTTATTGCCATTCAGTATGAATGTAAGAGCCGCTCCGTATACAAATGGATTTACTATCCGTTTTGTTATGGAATAGATAGGTGATGTCTACCATTTTAAGTGACAAAACGATTGGTCACCACGCATTTAGAATTTAAAAAACAACTCTGCTGACTTTGATGTTAGGTTCCGGCGTAAGGCGATTGTGGCGGCTTAATATCACTAAGATCAATAAAAAATTTGATACTTTTAAAATAAATACTTATAATAGTGGAGTCGCTAGATAAGCTTTGAGCAGTATGTGTAACTTCAACAGATATAGTGACGAACAGCGTGTTAAGAGAGCAGGGTGAACTGAATGAAGATTTGGTATCACGAACTGAAAAAGGTATTAAGATGGTTTGGGCATAGTAACAAGTAGGTATACAAGGGTAGCGTGAAAGGAGTAGTTGAAGGAGAAGGCCCAGGTGAGGTTACTCTGAAGAAATTGGAAACGTTTTGTAGAAAGGCCAAGTCAGGAGGATGAATGAAGGAGTACCCGAAACCAATGAATGTGATGAGGATGAACGAAGCTAAAGATGTATGCCAGGATCGTATATGCACCTAAAATAATATTATTAATAATAATAGGAAGATAATACTTCTAGACCGGGATGTCACAGTCGTCACTATCAAAGATCCAATGCCTTCGGCTAGAGGGCATGAGATAGTATGAAAGAGTAGATAAATAGACAATGCAATATTACATTGGAGTGCTTAGGCCGGTAAAAAAAGTGTTGCCGGCCCCCCATATAATTATAACTTGCTCCGGTATTCGATAGATAAGATTGACAACTGTGACCACCCAGTCTATACCATTTTCAATGTATTATTTCAATAGATAATAAAAAAGTGCATCACAATGTGAAGTATTCAACTAGTTATCGATGCTATTGAATAGATTTCACATAATGAAAGTTTAGGCTTGAATGGCCGCGCTTATATAGGAGAGCTCCGCTGCACATTCGATTAAAATTACTTATGAGGTAGAATTGAAATAAATAAAATGGGTAGCAACCTATCCAATATTGTTGTTTTTAAATGTAAAATTTCTACGACAATTCGAAGACATGTGCCGTTGGTTAGTGTTCTAATAGGCGGCGATGGGCTTGCAACCTGCCACGTGGAATGCTATCAACCTGAAAAATGCAGGCATGTCTGACTAACCCCTACTTGTTATCCTCAAAGATCTACTCCCTGAATATGTATCTGCGGAAACCCATCATGGGCGGGTTTGTTTTTTGTTTTTTAAATTTCTAAATTAGAGAATTTATACACTGTTGTTAAAGAGATTATTAAAAAAAAAATATTGATTATTCGCGGTCTACCGTCGAATGCGGTCGTGGGCGATGCTCATGATGAAGAGCTCCTAAATCAGTTATGAAACGTTGGCAAATCGAAAACCAGTGGTAAAAGCCGTCATTTAAATTTTCTATTATAATAAATCAGGGTTATTACTAAGTTTAGTTTTATTCATCACCGGGGTTTCCTGTGGCTCGTCTAGCAAAAATGTAATTTGATCTTTTAAAATAATACATCCATACTCTTAAATGGACTAAACGATCTTGAACTACTATTTATTATTATTATTTCATTAATTCATTGAAATTCGCTAAGAATTCAGACACAATTCGCAGCGTTCAATAGACTTTACTTACCTTTGTTGAACAAATCGAATGAAACATTATATTGATAAATGCTGATAATTATGTTACCCCTAAAGGCAATTCAAAGATATTTTAGCAGCAAAATAATTATTTTGCATGAAATGTAATCAATGTTATAGGTAATATCTCGGAAGACTTAAATAAATTTGAGTCTATCTCTCGATCAAAATAATAAATTTTGATCGAGAGATAGGTATTCTATCAAATATAAGAATTGTCATAGTTACAAGTTATTTCAGCGATTTAAACATATTTTTTTGTAGATTTCAGGCGGCTTTGTGGACGCTTCAGATGCGACAGGATTTTAATCTTCAACTTTAATAATATTATAGCACACCATAGGTGTATAATATAATCAAAGGTACAAAGGCAATACGTAGGTATTGCTATTGGTAATGTCATTAATTTCTAGCACTCGGTAATTCGTAGTGATCTTGGTGGGTTATAAAAGCCAGTCGCGTTGTGTCTAAGGATGTAAAGGAGATATTACAAGACGATAATCAGGTGGTCCGAAGTCCGTCGGTCGGACCGAGTTGAAAAAACTTGTACCTGATGTTGTCCTAATGAAGGTCGCTGTGGAGTAAATTATTACCAACGTTTAGGGTTGGCAAAAGACAAAGGTGAAACTTTGATGTTATTCGTGTTGTGAATAAGTATTAGTCATGGCCATTTGGTCGTAAAGGAAGGAATGAATCGGAAATAATGGGTGGAGGTTTTGGCACAACAGAGGGATACTAATGGCTAAATGCAGGGCCGTGTCTGCTCTACGTTTAGGCTTGTAGGCGACAAGGCTATGGATGCTTGCAATTATACATAATTATAAACGCGAAAGTTTGTGAGGATGGATGTTTGTTACTCTCACGTAAAAAGTAATGAACGGATTTTGATGAAACTTTCAGTAATATAGCTTATACATCAGAATAATATGCTTTATATCCGGGCACCACACGGGCGAAGCCGTGGGCAGAGGCTAGTGATACATATAGCCGCAATGAAGGTGGCTTGCTAGTGTTGCTAAAATACCATAGGAGACCCACTAGACGAGACGCTACGAGGAGCACCAGCTTTGGTGGTCTGTTTGGGAACAGTTTCTAATATTAAAAACTATTACCTAAAATAGCACCTACAGAGAAGTGGCTTCTAGTCATTTCCTTTATACCATAATTATGTATAAAAAGTTATCCTAAGGGTTCATCGTAGAATATTTATCTATATAAATAACGATTTTCTATATAATATTTGATCTTGATAGTTGAAATTGATTGTTATGATCAAAATAAAACATTTGTTTAGTTTGATAAATTGGTTATATTTAATGAGGACGGTTCTTTAAAAAAACAACGAAAACTCCATCACTAAAAGCCACTTTTCTCTAGGTGCTATTTATGGTAATAGCTTTTAATATTATAAACTGCTCAGTTAAGGAATAAGTAAGGTGTGATAATTTTGGTGCTCTTTTCGGAATACCTCACTTGCGACTTTGAAGGCTCCAAGTGTGCAGTGCAGCCGGTCTCGTCCATGCGTTGATTTTTTCAAGGAAGCCGTAAGCTGCGAAACGTGAAACTATAAATATTTTTTAGCATTTTAAACTCTTGAATGATTGTTCGTTATTGCGTTCGATGCGAACTTGGACCGTTCCAAGACCATTCCACGTCTTTCTTCATAATTCCATAATTATGAAGAAACATGTGGATGAGTTAGTTTATCATATTTTAGTCACCAGCAGAGAAAATAGGCACCGATCCGGTTCTTCCGATATAGAATTATCCAATGGGTCAACTCGTGTTTATCGTTTAGCATTTCAGTTTCATATTCATTTATTCAAAATAATGTTTTGCATTCGTTTTGCCAACCCTAGCAGAATGGTATATTAATTTTATAAGGTTCATTCAATAAGCAAGTTCGGCTCTGTTATTTTTAGTAGAAAATGCGTTTGTCTTTGTTGTGTGGCAAGCACTAAAGACCTATGCTTAAAATGAGATCAAATATATAAAACTTGAACAAAGAGTAGGTTATAGTTTTCAGACTACACGTCCAGCCATATTAATTTTAATTAAAATTTCACCCGCTGCTTTCAGAAACAAGCTTCAGCAAAAGGTTGTGTTTTACCCACCTGCCTGATCCTCAGCATTTTCATAATCTGTTTACAAAGAAGGAAATCTGAGCTCTATTTTCTAGTTGCATTGCATCGCAGTTTTGAATTGCCCTAAATTTAAGCAAATAAACAACTGCAGCGCTTTTGAAACAGGTCTTCCCCAGAGTGTGCTAGCAAGCCCGCTGCATCTTCCTTTGCATACCAATAACATTATAAATAAAATAAAATCTTTACTAAAAGCTCGCTAATTTTGCATGATGCACTTTTAAAATTGAAAATGTAAGGATGCATAGGCCAGCACAGCATAATCATTGTTAAAACCATTTTGTGATCTAAAAAGGCAGGCAGTTTGATCTTTTCTGCCTCTAAAATAGTATGAAAATATATAGATTCTATATATAGTATGAAAATATATAGATTCTATATATAGTATGAAAATATATAAATATATAGAGGTAAAATAATAGTACAGTACCTATTAGGTACGGATGCCTCAGAGTGAATCTTACTTGCATATGTCTTGTCCATAAGATACAATTTGGCTGCCCGAGTTCTCAAGGCTACAGTCAGCGGTAGGTCGCTCGACGCCTATAACAAGTCCATTTGATGCAATCTGCCTTCTTTATTTGCTTTTGTTACTGTCTCGTTTCTTTTTGTACCCTTCTTCATCTTTGTTGCTTTATTTTTATTGAATTTGATTGTACAGCATACATAGGTATAATTCACATATCTGAGCTCTATAAATGTTTGCAAAAGTTTGATTAATGATCTTAAAATAGTTAGGTTACCTACTCAAAGGTTGTAAAATGTACGAGGCTCTGACTACGTGGCGAGCAAAACATCACTTTTATTTTACGTTTTACTCTTTTTACCGACGCTGATCTATTTTCTCTGAGTATGGAAATGAGAAAATGAGTTCTTTTCAAAGCGCTTCTAGCTAGGTAATACAATTTTCAATTAGGTATACTATAGCCTCGTAATATACCTAGTTAGAAAAGCGAATTCTAGCGTATTAATAATGTTCGCTTTTCTATAGAGCATTGGGGCATTTGACCTACCCTACCCTACTTGCATTGCATCAGTAAGATTCATCTTGAATTAGTCGAATGTCTGGGTTAAATTATGTGCGGCGACTAAACCACGTTTTTAAATGAGACGGATAGAGTACCTTACCTATGAGTACTCTACCACGATAGTAAATATTTAAGGCAGGCATATTAAATAACTCTAAAACTTAAGTAGGCACTCGAAATCTTCAGGGCTTTTCAAGAAAGTGATTCCATAATAAAGCGGTTGTGAGATTATCCAACTTGATGAAGGATCAAGCTAGAATATGTGGCTATGCTTGCTATGCGTAGCGGCCAGTAGGCTGGACGTCATTTTGAAACCGTGTACCTGTGCCACTAATATCTGAAAACTGTCTCTATAATCAATATGTTATAGATTTTAGTTGGACGTTTGTAATATAGGACTACGTGAAAATAAAGTTGAATTAAATATCAAAGTCGAACTATTTAGGTCAAAAGCTAAATTTACGGCTCAATCAAACACATTGTTGGAACGCGATATGGCTATTTATCAAGTTAATGGTCTCATACTGGGGTTATTAATATGGACGTTTTATCAAAGCTCATTTTTATTCCACATACTTAGATTGAAGGTCGGATTATTCTTGTTTCTGATGTATTATTGGTTATTCTGTGGTCTGGCTTAGTGTTTTGAAAAGCCTGTCAAAATTAGTCATCCCGTAATTTAGGGACTGGGTATTTGATGGATTTATATAATGATATTTTACCATGTCACTACGACTAAGCTGGTTTATATTAGAAAGGAACAAATGGTGAAAAATAAAAACACATTTACAACATTTTAAAATAGGTAAATAAATAATGCTGGACATTTTTCACATAGCATCTAGCCCCAAGGTAAGCAAAGCTTGTGTTATGGGAACTACATAATACTTATAGATATACATAATACCATACTTCTTACAAAGAGATAGATATAATAATCTGTTTTAAAATTACAACAGAGTTCATGTAACCGACCGCAGGCAGGATGCTATCGAAAGTTATTTTTTTCTTATTGATATTGCACAAACCTAGAAAGGCAATTTGTAGTCTTAGCAAAGTTGGGAGTAGAAGTTAGTAATTTATTAGGTAATTGCAAGAATGAATTGATAAGTTTCTCTGTTAGTAAGATTTGTGATCATGAGTTTGTTGGTTTTTACCCGCAGCGTAAGGAGCCCGTATATGCGTTCACCATACGAGGTTATCTTTGTATGTTTGTTTTCCGTTACCATTTGCTTTCGGCTTATCCGATTTAAATGCGTTTTTTTGCAATCGATTTTTTTAAGAGTGAAGATGGTAGTCGCCTGTTTTATCGTTTACTAGAGCGCGCTGTAACAAAAATTTGCAAACATTTGCTTGTTAATATAAATGGCTTCCTCCTACGGCACAAAAATGATACCTAAAATTCAAAGGGGCATGAGAGAATCCATCACTTGTTGACCGATGCAAACGCTGCGCTTTGTGTCTCTGTACAATTACTGAGACACAGAGATCCGAAATTGGATCACAAGACAGTGTCTGAGTCTGGAGATACCGTGCAGGCTGTCCGTCGGACAAAAGAGATGTAACCAGGAGTGCTGACAACAGATATGAATGCATTAAGCTCGGCTGAGTAGAGCTATCTAGACGTCCGGCTTTCACACCTTACAGATTAAAATTATAGTTTTCTGGGAAACTACAATGCACAGTTTTTTCCATGGGATTACTTCTTTAGATTAGATACTTACATTAGATTATTTATCCTATGGACTCTCGGAAACGCTTTTTCGTATGATAACGGTTTAATTATAAATACTAAACTATTTTATTTTGTCTTAATTCAGGTACATAAAATACCTAAGGGGTCTTGCTAAAATGTATTCCACTAAAGTTCTATCGATACTGGCATACGAAATTTACTACGAAAACCTAAGAAATTTCGCTTATACTGTCTTTTTGCAGAGGTAAAAATTGACATTGCTGTAGGTAAGTTCCATAATTTTGCGGTAATATACATAAAATACGTCTTGCGTGGATATTTTTGTAGATTTCCTCATGTCTCTGCTGATAACTTTCCTGCAAAACGTTTGTTCAAGCGTTATGTACGTACTGATAGCTAAAAAGAGCCGGAATTATTCACGAGCAAACAATGAAATAAACTGTAAAATGTGGAATTCTTAAATCGCGCCGGAACGAGCGCCTTAAAAAGATGCAATTCGCCAGCTGGATTTATTTGTCTTAAAATTAAGGCTGCTGTTTCTTTATTAGGATTCTTAGCAAGTTTGTTTGGAGTTCCCCTTACAATGAACTCAAAATAAGCGATAATTGTGTAGGAAACATAATAAATAGCGACGAGAGTCGATCAACTGAAGTTTTATTTGAACTTGTTTTCTTTCATCAAATTGTTATTAGGCTTATTTAATTTGATGGATAGCAAGTTATATAATTAGTACCTACCTACTAAAGTATTCTATCTAAGGCTAGTTGTTCAAATCCTAGTATGTAAATACTATTGAACAACAATAAGAATTCCAATCAATCAAAAGTTTTAAAAAGAAACATGATATAATAAAAATGACCTACCTGAGAGTGAATTTCCCGTGAATTCACTAGATTTATCTTAGCGTATCAGGTGTATCAGGCTAGACTTGGTCTTAGTAGTATTTGCTCCAAGCCAATTGTAGATCATTCTCTAAAGACAAGACCCGGCACCGGTCAAACTGACGCGGTAACTGTGCGGGCGCGCTCGCGATGGCAGCGCGCGGTGGCGATCTCAAGGCCGGTATCTATAAAAGCAAAGATCTATAAAAGCAAACTTAGTCGGGTGAAGACAGTAGGAGAGAGAAAATGTATAAAAATTTGCTATGAAAGCGATTACCGCCAGTTTCACGTCAAACGCATATCAGGAGTGGGCAGGAACGCACTTTCTTCTCTGCCATGTCTCTCTCTGCTCTTCGATTTGAAGGACAGCCCATCCCTACCAAAAGTAAGCTTATGTCAACCTTTGATATATTTTGCTTCGGAGAAAATGGTAACATATAAACAAACTTAACGAACAAACTCTTACCCCAAACACAAATACCAGCTTGTTGCGTATGTGTCGTCGGTAAAAATGGGTGGTCCCAGCGCAATAACCAAGATTTTCAGAAAATAACGAGCCCTCCTTATTTTCTGATGGGTTTTGTATAGGTATGTGATTTAGAAATTTGATGTGTCTGGGGGCCTATCATATATAACAACCTTCCGGAGCAAGTTATACAAGCACCTACCCTTACATTATTCAAGACTAAATTAAAATAATAGCTTGTCGAGAGGGTGTTCTATAACGTGGATGATTTTGTATGCAAAATTCGGTAGGTCTATTTATTACATTTAATTTAAATGATTAACTAAATTAACTAAACTACTGCTTTGATCATTTACAATGTTAATAAAAATTTTAACTATTTCAATTAATTTTTCACATAATTAAATCTTTTATAATTAATTTAATGTTTATTTCCTAGTTTCGTACTTTATTTGACTTACGTGTAAATTATATTTACCAATATATGATTATTTCGATTATTTTGTAATTCTGTAACTATACAAACTGGGCTTAAGTTATGATCCCAGGGATATAGCCATCAAGTTTTATTGCGATTCAATTTAGGTAAAGTTGTCAAATCCTGCTTCGCAATTGATGACGCTATGGCAATTATAGCAAAGCGAGATCTGACTTCTTTGCCTGCATTGAATCGAAAATAAGACTTGATGGTTGGCCCCAGGTCTCACTGCATGATTTAAAGCTAGGAACTCAACCTCCAGAATCCAACACGTGCACAACTCAATTCCGACCGCACGCGCTCTATACGACGCCGTCTATTAACCCCTACCTTTAGTTAATTACTACTAGCTGGGTATAGTTCAGTAGAAATCTTAGAATCAAACTCGGCTTCCCAGGGTTATGTAATTAATAAATAGGCCCATTAGAACCTTCTCCGTAGGTTTTTCTTATGAGCGTACTACTTGGGCTTTTTTATTTAATAACTTATCAAAGCGTAAAAGCGTACAAGTACCTGAGGCCTAACCATGAAGTCTTATAGCGATTCAGTTTAGGCAAAAATGTCAAATCCCGCTTTGCGAATGACAAAGCTCTAAGTACGCCATAGCGTCCTCAATCGCAAAGCAGAAAGTGACATCTTTGCCTAAACTGAATCGCTATAAGAGTTCATGGTTAGGCCCCTGTACTTTCTTTGTATAAGTGTGTCAAATGTGTTTTCATATACCCCAACTTGGTAAGCGCACCTAAGCTATGGTATCCCATGAACGTTTGCAAAACTAGGTGGGGCATCCTTTAAAAAAATTTAAACTATATATTGTTTGTATAACCAGACCCACATATTTACCCACTTGTGTAACAAATATGTGGATCTAGGTCTAGTGGTACCATGGTATACTTGTAGGTCTTTCGATAAACCCCAGATATAGGGAACCCTAGTGTCGGGTCGACTAGGTATGTTTTATTTTTTTATGAAATGAGCATTCCACTCTGACAGACTTTACGCAGACTTGATATAGTTTCACGTTTGATTTTTGCTCAGCTATCTAAAATAGGTTTATGATTATTGTTAGTATTATATCGTTCCACTGCAGGGCATAGCCTCCCTTCCACTTTTCACAGTCCAGTGCTGTTGATGCCAAATCTTTCCCAAACGAGTCCAGGTGGTCCCTCCGTCAACCTAAATCATCATCCTACATCATCTTCGCGTTGATGATGTTGTAGGTAAAGTTTTCGCTTTGCAACGACAGCTCATAATGAAACCATGAAACCCCTCAGAACAAAAGCCGTCCGTCATGCAAAGGATAGGTTATTATACGCATGAGATAGCTATTATTCAGATTAGATCGTCTAACGATAGAGGACAGCTATTAATCATAGATAGTTTATGGCAACCATGCAGTATGGTTTATGAGGCTGAGTAATCAATAGTAAAACATGTGCAAACGCAAACTGAACTTGTGATATACTTAATAATTATTAAACACATGAACATCGATGGCATCGGTCGTATGTTATCCTACTACTATTATAAACGCGATAGTTTGTGAGGATGGATGTTTGTTACTCTTTCACGCAAAAACTACTTGTTTACGGATTTTGATGAAATATAACACATACTACTTTTTAGCATGGCTACTTTTTATCCGGGTACCACGCGGGCGAAGCCTTAAGCATAAGCCAACAAATAAATGAACACCCCACATGCACATACGGCGAGGTTCCCTGTGTCTTGGTTATCAGGAACTACGAGTACCGTGATACCACAATACCCAGATACGAAACAAATATCTGCACACGAACAATTGTCTCGGAGCGAGAATCGAACTCGCACCTTTTGCGTCTCAGTCGGCTCACACCGTGCCACGGAGGTCGTCAGCTCAGTCACAGTATTATAATACTAGTAACTAAAGTCACTAAACAGTTGCCCTGTATTTTTTTAAAATAATTTTCTTCAAATTGCCTGTCTTTTCTCTTAGTAATCTGTCACTAAGACACACCTTTGTTTTTGCATAAGTTTTATCCAGCTTATTTATTGCAAGAAAGTATTTATATTTTTAACTAACTTGTAAATGAGGATTTTAGATATTTTTACCAAAAATGGAACAAAGAACGAATTACATAGTAATTTAACAAATTCGAGGCATAGGACACAGAATACCACAAAAAATAGTACGCACATAGCAAAACTTACATTAATTAATTTATTTGATAAAACAAATGAATATGTACTTCATGCACTCCATCATTTACCAATGTTGAAGATATGCTAAGTTTAAATTTATACGGTTTCTCATAAATTAACATTCATAAATCATTTCTTCAAAAAAAAAATTTTACTAGCGGCGAAGCCGGATGAGAAACCTTCTTTCTGTTATTGATTACAAAGAATTTCTAGACTTTCAACAAAATTTCCGTGGTAAAAATCTGAAAATTCGGTCGAGCAAACTTTTTCACAAGTTACGCTTGTTACACCCAAGAGTCGGTCCAATTCGTAACGCGCGCGAGGAGAGTGCTCGAGACGATCTGCATCCTCGTACGTTCTTGGACATTTAGGGTTCTACGTGAGCTTTTGCGACCAAAAAAATAAATAAGTTTTTTTAATCTATACGAATATTATAAGGAGGTACAGTTACAATACATACATATTATACATAAGTAGCAACACCCGGACGCGAGACAAACATTTGCAAATCATACGAACATTTGTCTCGCAGCGGGAACCGAACCCGCAACCTTCTGCGTCTCAGGCGGGCCTTCGCCCACTGCGCCACAGAGCATTCCCACTGCGGGACAAATGTATGTATGATTAGCTAATGTTTGTCTCGGGTCTGGGTGTTTTATATGAATAATATGTATGTATTAAGACAAAAATGTATGTAAGTAGTATATCAGTCATGTAGTTCCCATAATACAAGCTCTGCTTAGTTTGGGGCTAGATGATGCTGTGTAAAAATGACCAAATACTTGTTTTTTAATTCTTTTGGCAAAGAATGCTAAATAATACCTCCTCACAAGTTTATGCTGAGGAATATAGACGGGACATTCAAGCCGTATTTAATTCCCGATTGACCATCTCAAAGTCAGTAGAACCACAGAGTAAATAGTTAGCTGCTACGAGTATAACCTGAGACGTGCAGGATCATAACGCAGTTACGTATCGCGGTGAGCTAACGAAGTACTCTCGCGTCAAAGGACGCCAAGCCTGTAACATGGCTCTTTCACCGCTCTTGAGGGCTTTCTACCCTCGTAAGATTTCTAAGAAAATGCCTACTTAGATGGTGCCTTGTGTGGAAAGATGCTTTTACTATATTGTTATAGTTCGCACATTGAACAAATTAAATCCTACTACCTACTACATATTATAAACCTGAAAGTTTGTGAAGATGGATGTTTGTTACTCTATCACGCAAAAAATACTGAACGAATTTTGATGAAACAGTAACATCATAATAACACAGAAGGATACATCAGAATAACACATAGGCTACTTTTTATCCGGGTACCACGCGGGCTAGGCCGTTGGCAGAAGCTAGTAAAAAAAACATGAAAAGTGGAAAATGCTACATGGAATAAAACCATTGTCAATTATCAAGCGATAAGATCGCCTATTGTACTTTTAGTTTTGTTTTTTTTTTGTTTTATATTGTTATCTTGTGGTGTAAAAGTATTTTTATTCATTCATTCAAATTCTCAATAAGATTAATAATAATAATAATGCTGGTCATTTTTCACACAACATTATCTAGCCCCAAAGTAAGCAGAGCTTGTGTTATGGGAACTACATGACTGTTATACTACTTATATACTTTTTTTGTAAATATATACATATTATACATAGAAAACACCCAGAGCCGAAACAAATATTTGCAGAAATTAATTTGCATCTTGAGCATACTTACCGGTATTTCCGATATTAATGCTGAAAAACAATATAATTTTAATGAGGCGTTTAAAGAACAAGTCAAAAAGTATTCTAAAATTTTTAAAAATGTTTGTCGTGAAGCAAAAGCTCGTCATTTGAGTTCAAAAATTAAAAATAGCCAAGATAAAGTAAAAGCCACTTGGAAAGTAATCAACAGTGAGACTGGAAGAGTCACAACTAAGAACAATAAGTTTAATTTGAAAATTGACAATGCCACCGTCAATCAGGATAGTGATGTAGCTAATACGTTCGAAAACTTTTTTACCGACATTCCAGTCTCTACCACAAAATCCTTAAACTCCTCTCCCATAGAAGCAGAGTCATTGTTAAAAGAAAACTTAACAGAATGTAAAATACAATTCAAATTTGATCATGTAAATAGTGATGACATCATAAAAGCTTTCAAACTCATAAATGTTAAAAAAACCACGGACCTCTGGGGCATCTCTGTTTGCGTTGTGAAATCATTGATTGGCATTATTGCGCCCGAACTAGCTTTAATATTCAACGAGTGTATTGACTGTGGTGTGTTCCCTGATTTAATGAAACACAGTAAAATAACTCCACTTTTCAAATCGGGTACATGTTCTGACCCTAGTAATTTTAGACCTATATCAGTACTTCCTACATTTAGTAAAATTTTTGAAAAACTGATTTTAAATCAATTGCAAAGACATTTTAAATTAAATAATTTACTGCATAATAAGCAATTCGGATTTAGTAAGGGTCGCTCAACCACTGATGCTGGTATTGAGTTAATATCGCACATATTTGATGCCTGGGAGGAATCTCATGACGCTTTAGGCGTTTTTTGTGATTTGTCAAAGGCATTTGATTGCGTAGACCATGACACATTGATCAGGAAACTACACCATTATGGTATTAGGGGCGTTGCTCTAGACTTTCTCACTTCCTATTTAAGTGACAGAGTACAAAGAGTTGACGTGAATGGAAAACGGTCTCCGGGGTCTCTGGTTACTATCGGTGTACCGCAGGGATCAATTCTTGGTCCATTTTTGTTCTTAGTATACATTAATGATCTACCTCACCTTGTAAGGGACGATCATGAGGTTGTATTGTTTGCAGATGACACGTCACTTTTATTTAAATTAAAGCGACGACAAACCAATTTTGACAATGTAAACAATGCAATCTCTAAGGTTGTAAAATGGTTCAACGTTAACAATCTCCTACTTAATGAAAATAAAACAAAGTGTATTAGATTTATACTACCCAATGTTACACAAGTTAAAGCAAATATCAAAATCAAAGATGAACAGTTGGCTCTTGTGGACACCACCGTATTTTTAGGTATCACCCTAGATAATAAGCTTCAATGGGGTCCTCATATTGATGGGTTATCGAAGAGACTTAGTTCTGCGGCATATGCAGTCAAAAAAATCCGTCTTTATACAGACGTTGACACAGCTAGACTAGTTTACTTCAGCTACTTCCACAGCATTATGTCGTACGGTATACTGCTGTGGGGGAGTGCTGCTGATATCAATACCATTTTTGTGCTGCAGAAGAGGGCTGTTCGAGCAATTTATAATATGGGCCCCAGAGAATCACTTCGCGAAAAGTTTAAAGAAATAAATATAATGACATTCCATTGTCAATACATTTATGAAAATCTGATGTATGTTCACAAAAATATTAATTTGTTTAAGAAAAAAAGCGATAATCACAATGTTAATACTAGAAATAAAGATAAACTCGCTGTTGTCACTTGTAGACTCCATAAAGTTGGTAAATCGTTTAAAGGGCACGGTGTACGCTTTTATAACAAACTCCCAAGAGATATACAAAAATTATCAATTAACAAATTTAAAAACGTAATTAAACAAAAGCTTTATAAAAAGGCATACTATAAAATATCTGATTATTTAGATGACAAAAACTCTTGGGATTGAAAATGCTCCAACTCGAACCTATTGTTTTGTAAAAGGATCATTAAAAAGAATAACCAGCCTTGTTTTCTTGCCTTTCTTTCCTGGCTTGGTCGCGGAGGAACAGGCACCTAGATAAAAACCGACGTTTCAAAGTGGTCCTTGTGATTTTATTGAATAAATGAATTTTGACTTTGACTTTGACTTTGACTTTGAATCTTTTCGCGAGCTTCTTTTTCATAGAAGAATTTTTATTAATAGGTAGATCGAACCATTCGTGAGGTCCTATTGTGTATTTTCCTTGATGTGACTGCTACAAATATACAATTCCGGCTACATATTCAAGGGCATTCATTTTGTAAAAACGGGAATATTCACGTACTGCACTATCAGTGAAGGCACCGACTAAGTTTCGACTCATTCCGAGAGTCTTCATCAGGGTGAGTGATCGCGACTTTCTCCCTCCGCGTCGCGTCGTGCACTACAGTACAGTGCAGTACGTAAAAATTCCCGATTTTAAAATATGGTCAAGTTCACGATAGTTTTTGGAATCAAATATTTAAGGCCATTTATGCTATTTCTAGACAATTTTTGAAATTGAGCATTTTCAATCGATTAAAATGTTTAATCATATAAATACTCCCTGATATACTTTTATTACAAATCGAAAATATGTATGTAGATAGATAGATAGTAAATACCTTATTGCACACCAAATATATTAGCTTAAATTTATTTATTTATTTATATAAACGTTTAATAATAGTTTAACCTCAATTTATAATTTTATCCAACAAAATATATTTTAAAGTCATCCCACTGCTGGGCAAAGGCCTCCCCCTTCTTTTTTTATTCTTTGCTGTTTGAGACCACAGTACTTCTTCATAATCATCTATCTCGTCTATCCACCTTGTATTAGGTCTGCATCTTCTTCTTTTAGTATATTTTGGGCACCACGCTGTCGCTATGCTACTCCATTTCTCATTGCTGGCTCTTGCCATGTGACCTGCCTAATTCCACTTTCCTGTTTTAGCTACTCTCACTACATCTTTAAACTTGCTTTTCCGTCTCATATCTTTTTTCGAAATTTTATCCAATAATTAGCTTAAATAAGTATCACAAACTTTAACAATGTTGTAGAATGGATGGTCTTATCGCTGACTAGCGATCTCTACAACCTTTGGATGGAACCCACTGTACCAAAAATTATATAACTAGTTCATGATCTCAAAAAAAGCCATTTTATACTTATTACTTTTATGCAGGCCAAACCGAAATCCTACCGATTTCAATACTGTTTAATTAGGTAAGATTAAGGCCTACCATACCCATAAAATAAAAAATGAAAGCCTAAAAAATACAAGCGACGAGAGCCGCGCAATCAAGTAATCCCATTCCAAATCCCTTACGGGCGGAAAAACGCAAAAAAATGTTAATTTTAATTATTTAATCTGTGCTCTATTTCCTTCTTGAAGTTTCTTTTCGAGTAACGTAATTTACCCCTAAGACCCCTGCTTACGAATATTTTGTGGAAAAGTAGGTAAACTTCGTGAGCGGTATAGGCCAGCCAGAAAAAAACTGACGCGCCTCTGAAGGCAACTGCGCATACATTTTGAATTTGATTGTCAGCAGAATTTTGACCAGAGCTCCAGTAATGCTCTTCATTTATTTATCTACACTAATATTATAAAGAGGAGGTTGTAGGCGGCGGCCATGTGGAAGGCCCTGAAGGAGATAAATAGATGAACTAGACGCATATCTTGAGGAGTGGCCCCAATAGCCAGTAATATAAATAAGTGGAAAGAGGGAACGTTGCCCTTCAATGGGACAGTACAGGCTCAAAATAATAATAAAATAAAATAAACAATAAAAAAATCTTATACCAATAATTGGTGCGCAATGAGGAATAAAAACTTAACATTTATACCTACTGAATGAAGCGCACCAAAACGGGTGCGCTATGTGGAAGTACTTTGGTGCCCTTCATCTGGGTGTGCTACTAGGAATGTCTCAATATTTTGAATGTACCTTCAGGGACTATAGCCTTTTTATTTATCCTGTTAAAATAAAAGGGCATTTAGTGGAGACTAATTTTGCAACGTAAGTCGACGAAAAAACGGTAGAGAAACGCATTCTGCGTTTCTCACGAACGATAATTTTCATCGGCTACTTTTATCTGGGTACCACGCGAGTAATGCAGTCGACATCTAGTTTACTAATAAATTGAGCTAACTAGCGGCAACACTATGAAGCTTTTCTGACCTAGTTAATAATTTGGCAGCTCTTATTTCTCGTGGTTTGCCTTCTCTATAATTATTAGCGAAATTGTATACAGTTCATTATAATTATTAGGTCTAGCCCACGGCCTCTAGCTTTGTTTAACTTATACAGATTGTGTTAATATATTTGCAGTCTAACGAGCAATAAGAACCATCAAATTTGTGTTAAAATCCGACTAGTACTCGTAACTGTACTGCCGAAAACTGAGAGCACAGTTAGAGCTACCCCTACTAATACCCTCAGGATGAAACTAAATATCTTTATCCCGAAGGATATTTAGGATATTTAGATATTTCGTTTCATCCTGATATATTTTTTGTACAAGTTCTTTATTGAGAGTTAAGTTTCTGGAAATACTAGAAGTTATGAAGGAAATTATGAAGTTATAAAAATACAAACAGTGGCTAGTGTAGTTTTGATGTATTGTGAGCGTGTAATTAAATGTAATAATGTAATTGAAGTGCCTAGTGTGGGGTCAGGATTATGCATGTGTCTGTTGGCTGTTTTTAATTATTGACTAGCCACTGCTCACGGCATCGCCCGCTACTAAGCGATCTTTACCAGACAACATTTGGCACGGAATGTACGAAATATTACAAGAACGTAACTACCTACTTTAAGTTGATTAATCTACCTAAGCTACACTAATGTATTTTACAACTTTGAATTGTACATGCATTAGGCAAGGATTTATATTACCATATTTTTATATGGTAATACGTAGTTCTTAGATCTTTAGCACATGTCCACGTTTGGAGGGGCTGGAATCTTTGTTTGGGAGTATCGTTTATACTCCCAAACAAAGATTTTTTAAGTTAGGAATTGGAAAATTGGAATTGTATCTATTCATCCATAAATCAATAAAGTGTTTCAGGATTTTCAAATTTTGTAATTTTAAGAGGGGTTATGTGGGTTGAATATTTGTCTGGGAGTATCGGTTTTTTAAAACACTCCACGCGAGCGAAACCACTGGTAACAGGTAGTATTTTATATATACACTCATATAGTAAAATAATCCTGAGTATATCAGGGGAAGTTTGAAAGTAGCACCCGTGACGGACAAGTTGAGGAGTAATAGGTTAGCATGGTATGAGCATGTCATGAGGAGGGAAGAATGTCATATTACGAGATAAATATAAATGTGGATGGAAATAAAAGCAGAGATAGGGCAAAGGTGGATGGATTGTGTGAAGGATTTCATGGTTAAGAAAGGGGTGAGTAGTGAGATGACGGCTGATAGAGGAGAGTGGAAGAAGAAAACATGTTGTGCTGACCCCACGTAATGTGAGATAAGAACAAGAAGATGATGATGATAGTAAAATAATCCATTGGTACACGACTAGGTTCAAATCCACGACTTTGAAATCGAAAAATACTGTGACAAAATTACCATTACAAGTCCTTACTTGGTAAAAACAAATGTACGATGAAAAACCTTATGTAGATTTTTCATTGTACGTTTGTTTGACAGTTATTTATAGTAAACTTCCCCTTACATTTGAATGGATATATGTATATGGATGTAACATTAATACTTCCATTCATACCTACTGCTCAAATTAATCACAAGAATATATTATTCAGTCCAATGGCATAATAACATAATTGACCTAGAGAGGATCCTATTTAAATATTTGGTTTTGGCTTTTCGATAAAATGCTTTTAGCTAATTTTCAATAACCTTGCTAAAAATCTATAATATTTTATGACCTTTGGTAGAGTACCGTTACCTTCGGATAATTACTAATATTACATAAAATATAGCATTATCTAAGTAAGTGAGGGTTCATTTTTACATAAGACATGGGTCTTGTGCTACTGGCTAATCAAAAATCAAAGTCTGTTAATGCCATGGAGAATCTGGAATAGACAGTACCTGGCATGGCTAAAGCAAATAGCTAGAAACATGAGATTTCAGACAGATGCTTTCCCAAAATTCGTTCCGAAAGCTAGTCAAACATCAGTAGCCGAAAAGCACAAAGCTGTCCAATACCAAAAGGGAAATAATATCCGGTTGTTTGTTTGGTATACTCTACCATGCTCCATAAAAAAAACGAGCGTCATCAAAGGAGCAAATAGAAGCGAATCTTTTGTCTGTAACCATTCTGTAAGTACGAACAGAATTTCGCTCGATGAATCCGTCAAAGTTAAAATTCGTAATTCACAAGGATCACTTTGAAACGTCGGTTTTATCTCTTGCCTATTCCTTCGCGACCAAGCCAGGAAAGTAAGGCCAAAAAAAAAGATGGTTATACTTTTGCATTACTTCATACTACGTTGTGATAAAATTGTTACCTACCCACCTCTTAAATTGAATTTCTACCTTCAATGAACCTGAATTGACACTGGTTGCAGCTGAAAACCAGCATGGCAAGCACATGTTAAGCTGAAGGCCAGTTCGCCACCTACTTTATTTTTTTATTTTTAGTTCTTATAATATTTTATCTTAGTATTTTAAGTCTACCCTACAGTTTTTTGTTGTTTGTGGTGGTTTGAATAAATGATTATCTATTTTCCTAATGGTGGAAAAACACCTAATGATGTATGCCCTAAGAAATAAATAATGGTGTGCCATTCCATTATTTTTGTCACCTCAAATTATTTTGTTTCTGGCAATACCGGATCCAAACGCTTTTTGTTGTTAGATTCTCCTTCCGAACAGTATAAACTTGTAAGAAAGCTCTTTACGCTCAGTATAGTAAAAATTACCATTTTCGCCCGGGAGCGGTCAGCCGATAGCAAAGTAAAAACAAACGTTTAGGTACCTTTCCATGTCAAAGCCAGTTTTGTATTGGAATTACAAGCACGGTACAAAACCTGACCTCGCTCCGTATCTCAATCCTGTGCTCTGAAGAGACGCTTAGTGGACTATAGGTTTAGATTTATTTTTAGTATAAAAGAAGATGGGTACATTAGCAACAGCGGATAAAAAATAAAAAATGAATTCTATACTTATTCCGAGAGACTTCGAGTCGCCGCCGATGGATTTTTAATGCTAAACATTAATTCTCAACCTTTTTATTATTTTACGATCTTTTTATTGATAAAAAGAGAAACCAGTCGTTAGTCTTTTTGGCTATTTGCTGAGGGTTTTAAAAATGTGTTTCAGAAAAGGAATTTGAGACATTTCTTGGTGTTATTACCTGTTATTGGGACATTATTAGCCATTATTGGTATCTATGATTTCATCATAGATACTGCTAGGACTTACCCTACTGCTACTGACTTACCTAAGTGTAAACGGGCTTAGTTAGCATGAAGTTAAACTAAGTCAGTGTTTTGCCTTGCACTCTAATGTATAAAACTTTGTTCTTTGAATTCTCAAAGAAAGCATTTATTCAAAAGCTTTAACCATATTTTCTTTCTGTCTACCCTAGTTCAAAGTAAATTCTGGCCCCCATCTTCCCAATAACGAAGCTTTACCCTAAGTCTCCGCTCCATTTTGACACATGAATATGATAATCCCCGAACACATTGGCGAGTCGCACAGGTGGGAAATATTTGGGGCACACGCAAATTTCTGCGTTACCTGTGATATGACATTTATTCGTACAGTTTGGCAGCTAGTGATGTAATTCTTACGTCATTCACGTAGTCTGAAACGATTTATGCGTGAGTCCATTCAGGCAGAACCTTCACTGATCCAATAACAGCTGATGAATAAAGGCATTATTGAGGGTCGTAATATACAGAAAGTATCATAACTGAAATAGTTTTTAATGCCTTGGTTTTTAACCAAATCAAAGGTTGTCATTTATTGACTTAAGTAGAGAAACAAATTATAAAAACTCAAACAAAAATTGTTGTCATGTCCGCTTAGCATGATCGCCAAGACAACAGTTTTGTCTACGACAGAAAAGACGATTATACTCGCTGGTCAAATGACATTTGGTCAGTAGTACATAGACGCCATCATATTACTAAAAACGACGTTTTTCTCACGGTGAGGTTTGGAAATAACTTTCTCGGTTATTGTAAAGTTATTGCTTTGGTTCTATCATTTAGCTAGCCCATTTGAGACTGAACATGTAAACAATCTTTATAAGCCGACCGTCCATTAAACAGCTATTCGTGTTATTTTATTTTCTAAAATCAGCAGCTAAAAGGTAATGTATGAGTAGGTTAAGAGCACAGTTCCAGTAAGTGCTTTTCTTTCTCAGATTTGCATATTAATGAAGCTTTTTCCACATAATGAGGGTGATTCCTACAGCCATATGACGCATTCAGGTGGAAAACAGGAAAACTGGTTTCCTATTGTCTACCGGTATCAGCTGGCGAACAACAAATTACGGACATCTATTATAAGCGAGTATAGCATGGGGCTGCTACGCTATGCTGCAGGTGAGGATGTTGATCCGATTTGAGAACGAATTAGGGATACTTAAAATATCCTCGAAGATAAGGCATCCTAGATTTGATAAAAGTACCTAGTAGATTATCAAAGGTTGCAAAACGGGTTATAGGGAGAGCTATGCTCGCAGTTTAAATACGTGATATAATCCGGAACAGTGGAATAATTTACCAACGCCGTCTGTGTCAGAACTCTGAATATACTTCTTATTAAAATTTAGCTCTATTTGGTAACACATTTTTGAAAGAGAATTAGCAAGAACCTCCTGGACTACAGTAGTATCTCATTTGGGTGCTTCAGATTTTGTAGACGCGATCGTTGGTAGTCTGCTTTATTCGTGAACGCGTCTGTCGTAGATATCTACGTAAATACTGTAGCAGATATTAAACATTTATGCTTATTTTCCGCTCTTGATTTGTGAAGCCCTCGAGTTTATTTTTTATAAACTACAAACGAACGGAGCGTGCCGTTTCTTTTCTAGCAAAGCGGCAGCTCAAGGTCTTTGAGATTCTTTTATAATGTCACCCATTCTTGCTCATTAGCAATTATGTATAATGTAATTTCGTATAGATGCTGTCGAGTTACGCAGCTTTATGAATTTAACTTGTACTGAGCAGTAAGATCACATTTTATCTCACATACCTCAGGTTTTCCCAACTTCTAATATTCTAAATGGATGAATCACACCTCTAGTATCTTGTTTCCTGTGTTATCAATTCACTCAGTTTCCCGTCGCGTCGCTTGTAACGTGTGCCTTTTATCGTAGCATGTCGTACCCCGACCTATGATGAATTACCTACGTCCTCAACAACATTGCTCTGTAGTCCTATTAGGTACACCTAATAGGACAAACAGCACAAAAGTGCAACGCAGCACAAAAGGAGACGTATACATACGTCTCCTTTTGTGCTGCGTTCAATTCGAGGTCATACTTTAATATTTTTTGTGACATTTTTCAATTTTTATAACATTAATTTATGAACTGCTGTTATAGGTTTAGGTATCTAAAAAAAGAGAAAGAAAAATCATCTATTTGTCGCCATCACAACAAACCAACATAGACTTTGGCCTATATTTACGCACACACACGCATAGAGATAACATTGGAGACAGGCATTGTAGGAGTGTGTGTATCGTGAGCTATTAATTATACTTATAAGGTGCTAATTTGTGTTCTGTTATTTCAGGTAATCTACAGTAATAAAGCAAAACACAAACAGCGTAAATAAGCAGGGAGTACGACACACCACAATAAATTTAATTTCATTGGGTACCAAGGACGAATAAACATAAAATTTTATTTTTTTGCATCTGTGGTAGGTGTTAGGGACCTCATTTTGTGAAAAGCTGCTCATTCGTAATCAGTATTTTATAGACTTGGTCCGTGGTCTTGATTGGTGCTCTCGACCCCAATGTAGTAATTAAAGTTTATTTACGAGTGTTTTATTACAAATAAATTAACTTATTAATGATGTAAACAAAGAAGATGTGGTTTCAGTCATGTGATAAATTTTAATGATGTTTCCTGGTAAGTTCCATTCTATGAATCAATATAAATAAAATAGTTGCGTTACACACTGACTGACTGACTGACAATCAATGCACAGCCCTAACCGTGAGTCTTAGAACCTGTAATTTGGAGGGTATGTTCCTTTGGGTGTGTAGGCGATGCACTACGAAATAATTTTCTGAAATTCCTCCTCTGGAGGGGCAAGTGAAGTTTGTATGGAAAAATTCAAGCGGATGAAGACGCGGGGCTTTCCAATAGTAGCAAGTTTCGATGTTTGCACAAATTCTAGCACAGAATCAAAACATACAAAAATAGATACTTACCAAGGTAGATTGGTTTAGTAAAAACTAGTATATGTATAGGTATTCCTTTTATTTTTTTTCTCTTTAACGAGCTCTGTGACGCAGTGGGCGAAGGCCCGCCTGAGACGCAGAATGTTGCGGGTTCGATTCCCGCCATGGGACAAATGTTTGTATGATCTGTAAATATTTGTCTCGGGTCTGGGTGTTTTCTATGTATAATATGTATGTATTTAAAAAAAATGTTAATAAGTAGTATATCAGTCATGTAGTTCCCATAATACAAGCTCAGCTAAGTTTGGAGCTAGATGCTGTGTGAAAAAATGTCCAGTATTATTTATTTTTTTATTTAACGGATCAAGAACATAATGTTTATACATTAGTAAGTAGGATTTCAAAAGATACAACGATTTTTTTAAATTCTGGTTATATTTATTTAACATAAGTATTATTTCCAAAACTCTGAATGTTAATACAACACTGGCATTCTAAAAATAATGAAACATAAACATGGTTATTGCAAAATATAGATTGGAACTTTCACTAATTAAAATAGAAGAATCGGATTATTCAGAAATTGCCCTGGAATCGAATTTCAACGTAATTCGAATTTATTTAATTGCTGGGATTGGAGGAATTTCAATCTAGGAAAATACAAAAAGCTAAAATGTACCTGCAGATTGTATTGTTGTCAAAAACTGAATATACATCTCTGAAATGCAATTTTACCTTCTATCATCGGACTACCTCTGTTAAAAAAAAACTTAATTTTTACAATATATTTAATCTTAGTGTCAAAAAATGTCAGAGTCTGTAACGCTTTAAAATACATCACATCATATTATTGCAGCGTTGCTATGGTAGTGTGGCTTATTGCTACATCATATATCCAAAACCCGCCTTTGAAGTCATACAAAACAAAAAAGCCGAATCACAATTAATAAAGCTGTTTTAGCTAGGTTCTGTAGGTAAAAGTATATAAATGCGTCACACACACATATCGTTTTTAAATATAGATTACCCACTAACGCGAGCAGAGGTATGCGGGTTGTTTTCTATAGTTAGTTTCTATTTTTTTCTTTTTTGCGTCACCATTTGCGATTTCTGGTTGAAATCGGTGCTTGCGATAGTTTATTTTTAAACTGCAACCTGTACCAGCTTTATTACAAAGGAAATCGTTTCTTTTCTGACCCAATTATCATAAATAAATAATGCTGGATATTTTTCACACAGCATCATCTAGCCCCAAAGTAAGCAGATCTTGTGTTATAGGAACTTCATGACTGATATACTACTCATATATATATTATGCATAGAAAAACACCCAGACCCGAGACAAATATTTGTAGATCATACAAACATTTTTCCCGCGGTGGGAATCGAACCCGCAACCTTCTGCGTCTTAGGCGGGTCTGTGCCCACTGCGCCACAGATGTCGTCAAATACAACATTCTGTAGAAGTGCACTGCTAGACTTAGGCCTCCCCCAAGGAGAGCTATGACTGACAACCAATCTTGGGTTACTTTTTACTTTTTACACTGCGTCGTCCGGTTCGTTTTATATATACCGTGTTAAATAGTTGTTTAAATATATGTTATCATGATTATCTGGTTATTATACGGCCTCTGATTGAAATAAACTTTTTATGTTTTGTTCACAAGCGAATAAGGGCGATGTTGGTATTAACTTGCTTCATACTAGCGCAGAATGTAATCAGAAATTGATAACGTTATTATTTCAACGATACAATATATTTTAATCATAACAAAGTTAACATGGTTTGATGGTAAAATACATAGTTCAAATTACACTAACTTTATTTTCGGGGATAACTCGATGATGCAATTAATTTACCACAACTAACAAAACTGACAACTGACAGCTCTCTGTGATGTAAATGTAAGCTCTAAAATAAATAAATAAGTCACAAACTTAGTCCTGACCCCACATTAGGACTTCCTGTGTCGTGGGTCTCAGGAACTACAAGTACCATAGTACCCAGACCGGAAAAAATATCTGCAGAATATGTACCCATTTGTCCCTCAGTGGGAATCGAACCCGCAACTCTTCGTCTTAGCCGGCTACTCGCCCACCGCGCCACCGAGGTCGTTAATGCAATACTGCGACCAACGTACTGACGATTTTTCTCACATTTTAATGCATTACTACTGCTTTATAGCTGACACAGAAGAGATAATAACTGGCGAGTCTCATTAAATAATTTATTCTACCCAAAATAAATTAATACCGAAATGCACTAGATTTTTAATAAACTAGGTACGACCAAGCTTTGTTCCTCGTCTACGATTTATCTATATCGAAGGCAAGTACTAGTATACCTATCCACTGCCGTTTTCTCCACCTAAAAACCCTTCAAAAAAAAAGTTGGTAAACGTTTTTGGGCAGTTTTGTACGGAGATATAAATTTATGCTGACTATGGCTAGGTCCTAGGATGAAATAAAAAAAAACATTCGGAGGAAATACAATGCAATATCGGAGCCCACAAAGCAAAGTCAATATTGTTTAAATAATAAAAAGAAGACGGGTTGAAAGTTTGCGAACTGTTTCAATTTGCCCATGTACTCTGACGTATTTACCAACATTGAGATTTTAGCCTAGAACTATTTCCTCCAAATGTTATCTTTTAGTTCAGACGGTCGTAGTCTTGATTCAAGTTCTGAAATACGTTTCATACCATTTTCGAAATAAGATATTTTTCAGGTGATGGCAAATATCGAATCTTTCAGCTACAAAAACCCATTGCTAGGAGACGAATGTTTGCCTATCATTCAAGTATCCTGCAATAACTTAGACTCAGCACCTGGTCTATTGTTACAAACAAACCGCGATACTATGCAGTAGTATACAAACATATATTTTTGGGCAAAAATTACCGGCGCGTTTCTTATGTTTTGATATCGTACAAGTTAGTCCACTGTTATTTTATTTCAAAAATCTGCCCCTATACCTACTTACATACTTACAAAATGGCTATGGCGCAGAACTGTGGCACTTTTATTAACTCTCTGGCTATTGACTTGACAACCTCTGTGGCACAGTGGGCGAAGGCCTTCCTGAGACAGAAGGTTGCGGATTCGTTCAAATGTTTATACTCGTATGTTCTGAAAATATTTGTCTCGGGTGTGTTTTATATGTAAAATATGTATGTATTTACAAAAAAATAATATATATAAGTAGTTTATCAGTCATGTAGCTCCCATTATACAAGCCCTGATTAGTTTGATAGATGATGCTGTGTGAAAAATATCCAGCATTATTTATTTATTTAAATTGACTGACATAGCAATTTACAAAACTTTTAGAACATGAAAAGGCCACACTTCTACTATAACGACTAAACTAAATAAATAATAAATAAATGCTGGACATTTTTCACACAGCTCATCTAGCCCCAAACTAAGCAGAGCTTGTATTATGGGAACTACATGACTGATATATTACTTAAATACTTTTTTTTTTGTAAATACATACATATTATACATAGGAAAATACCAGACCCGAGACAAATATTTGCAGATCTTACAAACATTTGTCCCGTGACAGGAATCGAACCCGCAACCTTCTGCGTCTCAGGCGGACCTTCGCCCACTGCACCACAGAGGTCGTCAAACTGGGGCATAGTTGCCATTTTTTTTTATAATATGTATATTAAACATGCGCATGTATTTGGCTACACCCCGCTTGATGGTACGCGCGTTGATACCTATGCTCACAACACGCTTCCCTGTAGATGCTTCTTAACTCTTCGTTTTTATTCGAATTATTTTACTTTAGGATACTTCTATGATAGAACGCGACAAATCACTTCTATCAAGGACTGAATAAAGTTCAAAAAGTCAGAGTTTTTTTACGTTCGTCATTATCTTTGTAACTACTGTACTAACTTTGTACTTTTATTAAAAGTGGAATGAGTTCTTTGAACCGCAATATATGCCACCCATTTGGCAACCTTCTGGATTTGGAGTTTATACCACCACGAAAGCTAAGATCGTTAACACAATTTGTCAGTGATGTAGTGATTAGAAATGTAAATGTAGATTTGCACGTGTTTCAAATGGCTATTCAATTGATTGTTGGCTCAAACACTGTCTTGCACTTGCCAAAAGCATTATTAGGTCTACATACAAATTGGACACAGATCAAAACAAGGTATTCCATAAAGAGCACTTTGCTTCCAGATTTCAAAAAGAGCACTTTAATATTTTGGCTACATGCTATACATTTTTTTCTACAATGAGCAGGGCATTTTCGTGGATCTGAGAACTGCAGGGCGATCACACTAACTCATGGCTATCGAGATGGCAATCAATTTTGACACTAGGTACCCCATTTGAATGGTCCATCCATCCAAAAAACGGAACGTCCAATGGGAAACCAATTTCATTCATTTACCTTGTCCATCTATGGCCCATCCAGCCTACAAATTAGAGTGATACGATTCATCCTATCCGATGATACCGGCTATGGCTAATGCTATGCCGCCATCTCCATAGCCATGGAAATTAGTGTGATCGCCCTGCAGGTCTTGGATCTGAGGATGTCCATATGGGGCTTATAGTCGTGGAGGGCATTTTTTTTATTTGGTATGCCGGCTAAATAAGTGAATAAAAATTTCTTCTCGAACGATCTCTCGTGGCTTAGTTGGTATAACCCCCGCGTACCAAACGGGAGGTTCGAGCCCCGCCGAAGGTTGAACTTTGGGGATATTATAAATTCTTAAAACATTTCTTTCTTTAACAGTCTCTACTCAAAGCAAGGCGCTCAGAATTCTTAGGCCTCTTTCTATGGTACCTCTATTAGGATTTCCTGCGTCGCGGGTATCAGGGACTAAGAGTATGGTATACACAGCAAAGCACCAAGATTGGAATACATATTTACAGATCATTGAAACATTTGTGCGGGAATCGAAACAGCAACTCTTGTGTCTCAGCCGGCTACTCGACCACCGTGTCTCACCGAGTTCAAAATGACCTTTATAAGCTTGAATATAGGTAGAAAAGTTAATTAGAACCACAAACAAGCTACTCGTAAATAACCTAAATGGTAACCTAAGTCATATGACTACTGAGACACACAAAGTTGGACTTCTAAAGTGCCCTCTTCCGTTTTGCATACTTTGTCTTTTCTACATTACGCAACCCAGTCAGGCCACCACAGTATAATGCTATATGTATACATATATGTACTACTGAGTTCATTGTCGAGCACGTTTGTTTTTGCAAGTCAATGTTTTCTCTGCGGTATTTTATAAGACACGGCGTACCATTTGTTTGAAACTGTATGTGAGACATTCTATTTTTAAAATTTCTGATGAAAATGATTTGATCACTACAATAAATGGATCTGTAGCTGTTATTTCTCTAGCTGTTATTAAATTACTAATTATTAAAATTCCCATTGACCTTATTGTCAATGGGGATTTTAATATATTATTAACGAAGTAGTTGATCGACTCTCAGCTGATTATCTAGATACACTAGCGTGACATGGATTTTTTCATCGTACTTTGTTCCTACAAGGAAATCTAATCGTCTCGATCAGGTTTTTATAAGAATAAAGCAAAGTGCCTTACCGCTAGTAATACAAAAGAGCGTGTCGGATCCCAACTCTTTGTTTCTTCCACTGCATAATAGCAAAGATAGAGTAGCTGACAACACATTTATTCATAAAGTGGACTATGATAATGTCTCTAGAGAGTAATCTAATACAGATTTTACTTGTGTTTTAAATGATACGGAGATAATAATACATATAAATACAAACAGTTAAAACCTCTCATCGGGAGACACCACTAAGGCCTTGGTTAATACCAGGGCTTCTCCTGTGTATAAGGCATAGAGATAGGCTACACACAAAATTACGAAATGCACCTGACAGATAAATATTTCAATTAATATACGAAAGGTATCTTCTGCAAAACATTACATCGCAAATTAAAAAAAAGCGTACGAAACTTCTTAATTTGAGAAAGCTGGCACAAATATAAAAAACCTGGAAAGTGAATAGTATCATAACAAATTAAAAGCCACTGCAAGGCAAAGATCCTTTGACAACTATTAATTACAAGAATTACTATTTCGCCAATTTTCGAAATAGGCCAATCTGAAATTTTCAAGCCCATAAATAAACTAAAGCCTGATTGTTCTATAGACTATTGATGATATTTCAGCCAGGATCATAGAACAAAACAAAACTTAAATCTTGTACAACTAAGAGGACAACTGACAAACATGCGTAAGAACGCATGTTTGTCAGTTGAGGCTTTATTCTTCTGTCTTTTCTTCTGCCAATTCATAAAAATGGGAATAAAACCACTATTACTAATTTAAGGTCGATATATATCCTACCGGCATTGTCTTAAATATAAAAAAGAGCGCTAAATAACAGACTTGTAAATAATTTAGAAAAAATAACCTCTTATCGGGAAATCAATTTGGTATCGGAGCTTAATAATTTTAATAATTACATTGTGAAATTGATAGTGGCACCAAATGCTTGGCCATCTTTCTAGACTTGACTAAAGCCTTCGATACGGTATCATTAAATTGACTGTTGGACAAGCTGGAAGGACTCCTAGAAATAAGAGGGGAACAGCTAGTGCTGATCCGTGGCTACTAATGAGGAAGAACACAATATGTTAAAATAGTAACCACAAAAGTGATGAATATGGAATTCTCCAAGGTAGTATCCTCGGGCCAACTCTCTTTCTGGCCCATATGAATCAAATCTGTGACCTGAACTTAGTTAGAGCTAGTAGTCAATGTATCGACTATACATTATATGTATATGTATTACATATACAATACATTTCTGGCAAGGTACGTACCTAGGTAGGTATTCTACACGATTGGTTATAAGTATTATACTAAAGTTTTTTTTGAATTATTTTAGTTAAGGTTTAATAAACCTTGTAAAATCTAATTTGCAAATAAATACTTTATTACTAATATAAAATATATTAGTAATAAAGTATTTATTTGCCAGTCGCCAGCTGAAAATTAACTGCCAAAATAAATTTTGGCAGTTAATTTTCAGCTGGCGACTGATTCGCTATGTGGAATCATACTAGTAGCTATTGATACACGCTTACCTTTAAGAAAAAATATTTAATACCTAACTCGTATTTTAGTAGAATCTATACGAACATAACGATAACGATTTATCGAGTGTCTTGGAATTTTTTCCTATTTATTTTCTCTAACCAATCTAATAGGATCCAATTAAAACCGCGTACAAAAGAGGGTTCGAATCCAATTAATGCTTATGTTTGTTTATAACTTCTTGATTCATTATAGTAATGAAGTTCCCCTATTTTCTTCGAGACATTTAATTCCAGGGAAAGAAGACATTTAGCGCGATAATGTACCTTAAAGACCGCTTCTTGGTTGCGTCAAGAATAGACTTTTACAGAGAGGTAGTAAATTTACTTCTTTTATGGGCGTAGTAAACAGTCTGAAAGAGTTAAACAGCGATTTGTTGCAACCACAAATAGCTGGGTTTATTGCAGGGTTACGTATTCCGGGTTCGAAAAGTATGGCTTGTTTGTTTGTTTGTAACCCCGAAAGGTAGAGTCGTTAGTGAAGATTAATACAGGTATTCTTATATGAATATGTCGTAACCTGGCAATATGCCCACGTGATAGCGGTAGGTACCTTTTGCTCTTTACAGCTGCATAAACAAATAGAAGTATCCAGTACCTACTTAATTGTATAACCTGATGTTGGCATTCTAGAAATGCTTAAACTTTACACTAGACTGGCAGACGAATATGTTAGGACACTTCATGTAGTAGTTCTATAGCACAATAGTAGAACGCCCACTGACTTCGTTCGGTGCTTATACGGATTCCTCGTTTCTGATTTTATCACGCATTGAAACTCCGTGCATAGCTCTTTTCATAGCCCGCTGCGCAATCTTGAGGCTTATAAATGAGCCTAATAGTTAGCGATTAAGTCAAAGTACCATTAAATGTTCTACGTTATTTGGGTTCTAAGAGTTTATAAATAATCCCACTAAAGTACAAACAGACACTACAAAAAAAAAACGCTTGAAAAAGATAAATCTTCCGGCAGTGAGGAAAAAAAAGACAAAAAATATAGGACCTACCAAAAAAATCCAGAAAGTTATCATAATAATTACTTCAATAAGAAACAGAAGGTGTTAGATAAATAGATAGAGCAATGAGAATATAGAGATTTTACCAATATTAAAGTTATTATTTTTAAATTGAATAATACAACTAATGACAAACCTAAATATGTTTGTCATTTTAAGAACCTACAACCAGAGTGGATAGGGAAGTTTCTAAATAAAAGATTGTAGCCAGTCAATTTAAGTAAACAACAGTAATTTTATTAATGGTGTATTTCAAAGTCAACAACTACTTCATCTTATAGAATAGTTGTATTAATACATGGCAATAAGAACAACAATTAAGATCTTCAACAATTATAATAAATGAACAGTAATAAGTAGGTATTGGTGCAAAGAAAACATCAAACATAATCAATAAGCATAATCACAGAAAATAAGAATATACCAAGAAAACATCAAACATAATCACAGACAATAATAATAACAGGTAACAATAGTGAATAACAAAGTACTTAACTTGCGCCGTATTCTGCAGTGGATCCGTAACTGATCAACCATAGAATTACATTCGGCTTTTATACACTTCAAACCTCATTAAGCAAAGCGCCATTTTAAACCAATCACAGACGATTGTTGATTTTACCGAAAATAACTCTGAACATTGGTAACTATAGCTAAATATAATACGGTGAAATACTTTTAAAACTTATTCTAAGATTTGTGCTATTTTTATAATCATTTGAACTACAATATTTGTTAAAACATTCCATCAACAACATACCATGAACTATCACTTGAGAAACTAAAAACATCAGGAAAGCAAAGTATACATATGTACAATATTTCAAAAATCATGAATTATTTTATAATGATGAACTGTAATTAAATATTAAAGAAATCTCATCAATTTACTAAGAGTAAACAAACATCACAATGTTTTGTTCGGTACTTTGAGTTTAGTTCAGAAGTGTTGCCAGTGTGTAAGTGTGAAGTGTTGTTGTACAGAAATATGCTCGTGAACCACAGAGCATATTTCAATACAAAATATATGACAGTGTTTACAAAGCTTAAATACAAGGATAGCGTTTTATAATAATTTCATATTTGACACGGCCATTCTGATTATACTTCGTCCCGAAGTATCTAAATAATCATTTTAAAGTTTTGTAAATTTTTGTCAATGAGACAATAACATTATTTGTATTACTAACCTAATCATTAATACACACAAATATAATACTTAATCAACGAAATAAATTCATAATTACCTAGGTCACTTATTTCATTATAACATTGCTACTGTCCAACTTTTCACATTAAGAGGACATAGCAACGGTCAATCGCTTTAGTTCTTTCTAGCCCCACACCTGCTGCACATGAGACGGACCAGAATAAAGCAAAAGACTTCAGCAGTTCACTTATTTCATTATAACATTGCTACTGTCCAACTTTTCACATTAAGAGGACATAACAACGGTCAATCGCTTTAGTTCTTTCTAGCCCCACACCTGCTGCGCATGAGACGGACTAGAATAAAGCAAAAGACTTCAGCAGTTCACTTATTATACTATATAAAGCTATTTCATTATAAGTACAAGGTTTTATTATAAAGAGGATTTATTAATTTACAATATGTTTCATTGATCAGGGAAATGCCTTAATTTAGCTTTGGCTACCA
This sequence comes from Perizoma flavofasciatum, assembly GCA_958496245.1. Lineage (NCBI taxonomy): Eukaryota > Metazoa > Arthropoda > Insecta > Lepidoptera > Geometridae > Perizoma > Perizoma flavofasciatum. The sequence goes on along the minus strand of OY292434.1, from coordinate 7,767,738 downwards.
CTATTTTTCTTAGATTCTTAACTCAATTTAGTAATACAACCAGTGAGAAGATTTATGATAGATTTGAACTGTAGAACTGTAGATTTTAAACGCCCAATTCTTAATTTTGTTTTTCTACAATCCGCTTGGCCAATCTGACAATATTTCTAATCAATCTGATTTTAATAAAACAAACAACTGAATGCAGATATACATCTGGATGTATATCTTACTTTAAATTATTTTGTGGTAATGTTGTATAGTTTGTTTTTTTAAACACGTGGACATTATCTCTCTGTAGTCCCGTGGACATGATTCATATTAAAACTTTATTAGGTATGATAAGTGAATTGGCATTACATTCCACTGCAATTCATAGCCAAGATGGGGGCTCCCGTAGGAAACAAGTCAGACACTGTATGGTGAATTTAACTTTTATGCATTTCCCATACAAAACCAACTTCTAATTTATGAAAAATCTGGGTCAAGATACTTAATGGTCCAATGCCATCATCCAACCAATCATATAATAGAAATATTTGTTATAATGGAAATTTTGAGAAATGTTTTTATACGGGAAATGTTTTTTTATTTTACAATAATATACAGTGAATGGTTTTTTTTTATGTCTTGATTTCTTGGCGTATGCCCTACATGAGTATAGCTAAGGATATGTTTTGAAGAATAATAGATCAGAATAGAACCAAGTTGATTGTTATTAAATTTAAATAAAACAACACAAAACGTTAGAAACTTTCCACAAAGTCACGCAAAACACTGTTTTGTAGTTATTTCAATCAATATCATGTCATAGAGAGAAATGTTTAGGAATGATCCGTCGATCAAGATCACCGAAACCAGGTATGCTAGAATTCTACAGTTATTGTTTATGAAAGAAATGATTCAATATCCAGCCTTTATGTGAATGTCAAAAGTAGGTTATCGAGGAACCTTTCAGTCCTACGACTATGAATTCTACTGAAAGTAATATCGTTATAGAAGAGACGTGTAAATCCGACACTTTAATATTAGGGGTCATTATGAGCTTTCAGGATAATAATTCGTTGTTATCGATGAAACAAAGATTTTTACATTATGGTTTACAATATGCAATAAATTAGCTAATGAATATAACCATTATGTAATAAATTGCCAGAGATGGCATAGTACTAAATGGTATATTTTATATCTTTTATGACACTACAATTCCATTGTTTTATTTTATTTTCAGCTGGGAATAACTACAGCCAATAATTTTATAAATCCTTTGCCTTTGATAAAGACCTACATTTTTATTACAAAACAACGTTATTTTTTAAGTGTTTTTTTTTTGCTACATTTGAACTACCCTCTAAATATAAGTCAACATGGGCCATAAAGCCACAAATGATCGACTAAGCTAAACGAATTGAGATATCCAAGTCTTTCATTAGCAATCTAGCATTTGTCTATTTGTTTTCATTTAATTTGAAGCGACGATAAACCGATTTTGACGATGTAAACAATGCAATGTCTAAGGTTGTAAATGGTTCAATGAAAACAATCTTCTACTTAATGAAAATTTAACAAATTTAAAAACGTAATTTAACAAAAACTTTATATAAAAAAAACACTATATAAAAAATCTGATTATTTAGATGACAAAACTCTAGGGATTGAAAATGCTCCAACTAGAACCTATTGTTTTGTAAAAGAATCATTAAAATCCTTGTGATTTTTATGAAAAAAAAAAAAAAAATGAATTTTGACTTTGTCTCTGTCTCTGTCTCTGTCTCTGCCTCTGACTCTGCCTATGGCTCTGCCTCTGACTCTGCCTCTGACTCTGCCTCTGACTCTGCCTCTAACTCTGCCTCTGACTCTGCCTCTGACTCTGCCTCTGACTCTGCCTCTGACTCTGCCTCTGACTCTGCCTCTGGCTCTGCCGTTGACTTTGACTTTGACTTTGACTTTGACTGTGACTTTGACTTTGACTATGACTTTGACTTTGACTTTGACTTTGACTTTGACTTTGACTTTGACTTTGACTTTGACTTTGACTTTGACTTTGACTTTGACTTTGACTTTGACTTTGACTTTGACTTTGACTTTGACTTTGACTTTGAATGTTTATTGTTCCGACGATAACTGCCAAACTATATATTTAATATTGATGAAACTTGGTAAGTGGGTAGTGGTTAATTATTACAAATAGTTGTTTATTAAAAAAAATGACATTGGGTCCCAAACTAGGCATAACCTGTATTTTGGTGGCCCTGGGTTTTCCAGTGACGGAAGTAAAGGAAGGTACGTATCATTGGTATGATATTATATTAAGTATAAATATGAATTTAATCGATATGTAATCCATATATTGTTTGGGGCATATTATTATCGGCATATAAATTATTGGTATTTTAGGACATGCATTTTCTTGAGCTATGGCAAGAGGAAGCTAAAGAGTTGAACCATGTCGTAGGATGGAATAGACATGTTAAACATAGTCATAATAAAACGCCTATTCAATCGTCTGCCTATTGATTCACTATTAAACTAAAGCTAACTCACGTAGTTACGAGTTTTTAATATGTCATTGATGAAAGGTACCATGGTTAAGTTAATTCTTATCTGTATCTATTACATTACAAAACATTACAATTTAAGTATAATGGCACAATAATAATTGTTATTGACAAATAATTGTTCACTTCAGCTTGCTGCTTATGGAATTATGATTCAGTTTGACCAACCTTTCAGCTTAAGCGGCTGTTGATACTGCTCCATTTGAAATTCTTGGGAGTCGCGGTGCTGCTGCATCAGATTGAAGCTCCATAGTAGTTCTTGTTGGGGTCGAAACGTTGGGGTAGTATGACGTAATTGTGCTAGGTGCGCAGTTCGGGCAACGTTGAGGATCCCTTTTAGAAGAACATCAGCCGCTCCAGATTCCATCCTTGAACAAATAATTGGTTTTAGATAATTTGTATTAAAGAGCGTGAAAGCATCCCACTTCTGATGTTAGATAAATAGATAGAGCAATGAGAATATAGAGATTTTACCAATATTAAAGTTATTATTTTTAAATTGAATAATACAACTAATGACAAACCTAAATATGTTTGTCATTTTAAGAACCTACAACCAGAGTGGATAGGGAAGTTTCTAAATAAAAGATTGTAGCCAGTCAATTTAAGTAAACAACAGTAATTTTATTAATGGTGTATTTCAAAGTCAACAACTACTTCATCTTATAGAATAGTTGTATTAATACATGGCAATAAGAACAACAATTAAGATCTTCAACAATTATAATAAATGAACAGTAATAAGTAGGTATTGGTGCAAAGAAAACATCAAACATAATCAATAAGCATAATCACAGAAAATAAGAATATACCAAGAAAACATCAAACATAATCACAGACAATAATAATAACAGGTAACAATAGTGAATAACAAAGTACTTAACTTGCGCCGTATTCTGCAGTGGATCCGTAACTGATCAACCATAGAATTACATTCGGCTTTTATACACTTCAAACCTCATTAAGCAAAGCGCCATTTTAAACCAATCACAGACGATTGTTGATTTTACCGAAAATAACTCTGAACATTGGTAACTATAGCTAAATATAATACGGTGAAATACTTTTAAAACTTATTCTAAGATTTGTGCTATTTTTATAATCATTTGAACTACAATATTTGTTAAAACATTCCATCAACAACATACCATGAACTATCACTTGAGAAACTAAAAACATCAGGAAAGCAAAGTATACATATGTACAATATTTCAAAAATCATGAATTATTTTATAATGATGAACTGTAATTAAATATTAAAGAAATCTCATCAATTTACTAAGAGTAAACAAACATCACAATGTTTTGTTCGGTACTTTGAGTTTAGTTCAGAAGTGTTGCCAGTGTGTAAGTGTGAAGTGTTGTTGTACAGAAATATGCTCGTGAACCACAGAGCATATTTCAATACAAAATATATGACAGTGTTTACAAAGCTTAAATACAAGGATAGCGTTTTATAATAATTTCATATTTGACAAAGGCAAGTGAGCGAAATACAGCAAATACTTGAGTGCTAACATCACTGTCTCAAGTTAATGGAACTGTTCTTTTTAATTACTCAACGATCTTGAAAAAGCGGCGTCGGCTCGTATTAATTTAATTTAGGTCCATTGTTTGTCTTCGTAGGATACTTCATTATTATTTGAGCAGTTTGAGACTATTGTGCTACAGCGGTTTCTACGCTAGTTTCAATATAAGAAGATATTATTCAATAGTTACTACATACATTTTCTTTAGGATCATTATTTGGGTTGATTGAATAAGTGTTGTGGATAAAAGTATAAGCAAATCCTGGGGGAAATACCACTCAATACCACTCTGCGGAAAAATTGGATTGTATGGAAACGACATTAGCTGTGGAAATTTCACGTGTCAGCTGACAAGTTTTACCTTGACAAATTTAAAAAGTAAGCGTGAGTTTGTCTAGACCTTTGGTCACAAACAAATAAACGGGCGACTAAATTAATATATAAATATTTACTATGGCCTTTGAATTTTAAAGTTTCCCTATATTTCGGCATTGCATCATGATCAGAGGAGGAACTGAAGTCTTTGCGGGTGAAATCGTTCTACCCTCTTGCTCACTATTTTATAGCGAAAATATTACTATTAATCACAAATCATCGTAAATATCCCGTTTGTTATAAATATTTTCATAACCATGATAGTTTCAAAAGTTATACCTATTAGGTACTAAACGAAAGCGTATCGTCAAAATAAAATTGGACTCTACGTTTAACTATCAACGATTTTTTTGATTCTCTTTCCATGCATTGTACAAATGTAAGAGAAGAGCTCAGATTTCATTCAATCAAATCGTGACCGTGCCGGATGTTGCTGAATTTGTTGTTATGAATGATCAGCCAACTACGCCATCATACTTTCAATCAATAGACTGCTATTGATTGAAAGTATGGTGGTGAACCAAAAAATATTAAGAAGGAATCTAAAATATTAAGTCCAATTATGTTGTGCAGACTCTCCTTTCTAGAACAATTGGATTAATCTTATCTTATCCTATTTATAATGCCTGCTAATCAATAGTTCTTTGTTTTTAATATTGAGAAACCAAACAATAATTGCGACTTGTCTGGCAAGTTGGGCAGTAAATAAAACTTGTAACGTTAACCCAAGTGCTGAAGTTCTTGCGACAAGAACGTTTTGATAAAGTCCAGCAAACATTGAAAGGAAACAAATTAGATGCCTGAATTTCTTTCTTATTGCGCAGAGACATTCATAATTTTGAAATAGTTACTTGCAGTAAACTAAGTCACAGATATTACCTACTACTATCATAAACGCGAAAATTTTTGAGAAAATTAGTTTTTGATGAAACTTTAAAAACTTTATAGCTTATACATAACACATAGGCTACTTTTTATCTGGATACCATGCGGGCGAAGCCGTGGGCAGAAGCTAGTAATACTATAACTAAGTAAAAATATACCCGGTACAGCCGCGTACATACAGTGGTTTGTTGTTTGAGGCTCACAATTTGGGACCACCATAATATAATATACATAAAAAATATCGATTACATGAAAAATATCAAAATGTACGATTGGTCATTCACTAAAATACTATTATCCGAAGAAAGAGCGTCTATATACTTGTAATAAACATTTTTTTTTAACCTGAATAGTCTGACCTATATTACCCGTATCGTGAGTACCAGTACCTACGGATACCACACCACCCAGACCCGAAACAATATCTATTTATCTAAGATCTTGTTGACTTTTGATTATGTAAACAGGAAAATAATGTCACTTTTCTATCTGCTTTACCAAAACAAAATTGAGCAATACGTTCCTGTCACACAAACACGTCTTGGAGGCTTTTCTTATTTGATTGACATAAATAACGTCACCCCCTTTTTTTGTTATTTCATAACCGTAGCAACATCGACATTCTGTATGTGATCATTCTGTGTGTGTATCATATAATTGCCATACTTAATAATATTGGCTATAATATTCATCTTTTACATTGGACATAAATAATATATGAATATGTTGAATCGTAAATTGTAATTAGATCTTCTCACACATATAGATTCAAGCATCGACCATCACTATATACCATCGGCTGTTTAAATCTATTGATTGGGAAAAAAAGTAAGGCAAAATATACGTTCCGTACAAGGCTTTCTATAACATTGAATGTAACAAAAAAAAAGTAAGTGTTTTCTTACCTACTTTGTCGAAAATGAATGCTTTTCTATAAAAGTTGTGCTTCAGACACAATAGATACACCCAGAGGTTCTGTTTCAATCGATTGATTGATTGACACAACCTCAAAGTGCAGTCACGTTTGAGTCCACAGAGTGCCTCAAAAATTATATTTTACCGCTCCGCTTTGAGCGGAAAAAACGGTGAAGGCACGGAATACAATTTAGTTGGAAGCCTGTAAGCTCACTAGGAATAAATTGGGCTCCTGTGACTCGTCCACATCGTGCCTTGAATCAGAATGCTTACAATTTGTCATGATTTTTACAATCGAACGTGACGAATCATTTTTGGGATGAGAATGCCAATTTCATTAGAAATTTGCATTATTTGAATTATTTTGCATAAATAATAATCTTTAATTTATGATAAACTGTCACTTGACTTTTTGATGTACTGAACCCTGCTCTCGTCAACAGTTATCATGAAGACCAATTCTCAATACATAGAGCACTCTTACCTTTTTTATAAATTTTTCAAAAAACTACGATGTTTCCAGTTGTTTGAAATTTTATAAACACTGTTTTCTATGCAAACAATTTATTAGAAAAAGTAACGTCAGTTGAGTATTGTAGTGAGATGCTATTCAGGGTCCGTCCACCTTAGTAGCTAAAAAAACCAGTTACAATTAAATCCTATGTTGTTATTTTATTTCATAACATCTGACAATTATTGACTAGAAAAACGTCAAAATTGAGATTGAAAGTGGACTGAAGGTAAACTGACGTAATATTTTCTATCAATAACAACTTCTATGGTTAAATTCTATGGTTATGTAATAATTACGAGATTTTGGGCCTCTGACGGTTTTATCAGTATGTAGAGTAATTTTCCTTTATTGTATTTGATTAGGGGAACGCCGAAAAGTAACTATCCCTTACTTTTCGGCGTCCCCCTAATCAAATACAAATTGAGCATATCACGGTTATGTACGAGTATTATTCTAACACTGTAATTTGACTATGAACATCCGTTCTGCAAGTCTGTTATTCACAAAAAGTTCCTAACAGATATAATTATGAAGCTACGAAACCAGCTGAAGTACAGAACTTTTACACAATCTTTCAACATACACATTAAACTTAACAAGATGCGCTGACGTTAGCACCTCGAAATTCACTTTTGTATAGGTAAACAGACGCGATGCGGGGCGGTATGTGTGTAGGGTTGAACCTAGTCGTCCGGCGTTTTAAACCTTTCTTAAAGTATGTAACCGGTTTTATATTGAAAAATAATAATTTATTAGATCAGCTGTTTTTGTCATCATCACTCCATATAAACTGTAGGCCGTTCTCTCATTTTAATAAATTCAGTAAACTTTTTCTTATAAACGAAAAAGGTTAAAAAATAATAAAATACTTAATTTATTCAAAATCAAACGAATTATCAATTGCAGTATTAGCCGTAAAAACGGGAATTATCACGTACCGTACACTAAGTGCACTAGCACGACGCGACATGGAGGGAGAAAGTCGCGATCACACACCCTGATGAAGACTCTCGGAAAGAGTCGAAACATAGTCGGTGCCTTCACCGATAGTGCGGTACTTGAAAATTCCCGTTTTTACAATATGAATAGTCAAGTTCACGATAGTTTTTAGTCTAGTTTCTTTTGAGTTCGTATGGTTTTCTGGTTTTCTAAAAATGTTAACTACTTGCAAAACGCGGGCATGTGCCAAATGTAATGTTTGGGCGTGTCTCTGGCTATCCCCTACTTGGTGTCCTCAAAGAACTAATTATATATGTGTGGATGCCTCAGATATATACTTAGTAAGCCTCATGGTGTTTCATGGGGAATACAGTCGTGTGCGTGTTTGTTTTTTGTTCTCCGGTTTACAATTACACATCCGAGTCTAGACTCTATTCAATTGCAGGTTTGATGTGCTGCCAAGTAGGTCCCTCGCTCTTGAATTATACTGCACGTGATGCGTTTCTATTTTAGTGTCATTGTCTGAGAACAATCCGCTTATTGGACAATTAGCGCGGATTAGTGCTGACTCACTGATTGGGAACGCTTGTTCTGCCAATTGTGTTGTGAGGTTGCGGAATTGTTTTGGTTTCAGCTAGCCCCCTTATTCATTTCTAAAGCCAATATCCATTGATAGCGTGGTATTGGCATGTTGAGTGGAGTGAAGAATATTATATTGCGAGTGTTCAATATCAATGTGGATGGATATAAGTGAAAAGGTAAGCGAAAAGTTGGATGGATTATGTGAAAGATGTGGATGAAAAGAGTGAGTCATCAAATGACAGTTGATGGATAAGTGGAAGAGGATATCATATTATTCCGACTCCACATAATGTAAGAGAAGCAAGAAGGTGATTAATTTCCAGAGCCATTTTAACGTCTGAGCGCTTCCTTGTTTTTGAGGGCACGTTATGCTGTAGGCCCTGGACGAAATCGTCGCATAGTCATGTCGAAAGCCTACTGACCTGCTCCAGTTCTCTGACTCCGTCATGAATTTTGGCCACACACAAATCACTGGCTTAACAATAGGTTTCAAATTATTTGTTTTTGATGATGGTACCAAATGAGGAGCACTTTAGTTTAAGTACGAGATTAAAAAGCTTACAAAATTAAGCAGTCTCGTCAGAATAGTACCTAGAATAATTCACATTAGGCGTTTGATGTTTGCGTGGGCACTACATCTCTGTTGCTTGCCGTTTAAATTACATTTTTGTTTTATTAAATGACTTACCTAGTTTCTCGCTTTTTCACTGAACAGGCGAAAATTGAAAATTGAAACTGCTCGTTTTAAGATTCTTTGACAAGAATTACTGACATTTCTTTAATGAATTCTCAAGCCTTTCTTGGTTACAAAGAGATTACAAATTATAAAACTCTTCATCGACTGACGGTTTAGTGTGCGGACGACATCGTGTGTAGCCTTCGGTTAGTTGATATTTTTTTACGTGTTTGCCACAGTCGATGGTTGCAAGTCATAGCATGGATATAATTTAATCTCTAATTATCACCGATTTAATTTAGACAGAAAAAACTAGTTTTTTGTAAGTATTTGCAGTAAAAAATGAAACAAAAACAAGAAATGAAACTATGGGAACTCGTTAAACCATTAAACTCGTCCCACATACTTATTTCTAAACTCAATAATAGTTTCCTGCAGTTCGAAAATAGAGATGAAACTTTTATTGGAAGGCAGTGAATCCTTTCAAAACTTAAGAAGTTGAACTAACGCAACGTCATATAGGAAGCAATAGAACTAGTTCCAACTTTACTCATATTCTTCATTGCCTAGAATATTGAGGTAGGCGATAGTAATAGAGAGCTAAAACTAAATCTAGTCATAATATTTATGTAGGGAAAAGGCTTAACAGTTTCATCTTAGTTTATTTATAATCTACACAATATGTTTTAAAGTTCGTCCCATTGCTGAAAAGAGGCTTCTCTCTTATTCCATTTTTTTTTTTATTATTTGCTGTTTAGAACCGCAGTGCACCTTCATAAGTATAAATCTCGTCTCCCCATCTTGCGCTGTCTGCTTAGTGAATACATCAGCCTACATGTGTATAAAAGTCTATTGATAAACCTTAAAGATTTAAAATGTTTGTCCTATAAGAACAGGGAAAGCCTCAGGTTTGATTACACTGCAATTGGTAATAAAGTTTTCGCAATCTATTGGCGAAACAGCATCGCGCCAGCAAAATCCAATTGAAACGTTATCGGATGCTGCCAAACAGATTGGAATTATCACAGGTACGGGCAACAAAGTTGACTAACATCTGTAGACAAATGTTCCAAGCACTGCCGATTTATCCATCATGCGGTCTCGTTGTTTTTTTTAAAATAATGCAAATAGTCATAATACTGACACACCTGATAAAAATCAGCTACCATTGCCTATTAACTAACATCTACAACGCCAGGGCATTGCTGATTCGTTGCCTGGCCTGAATTATTTATATGTTTCTATCTTTAGGATAACTATTGGAACTTGCCAGATAACGCGAAGTTTCAAATATCGGATAACAACTGCAGGAACTGTATCACAAAAGCAAGATTTAAACTATAAAAACATTTTTAAGACAAACGAAGCTAATTTGTAAAGTTATTTTTTGTAATTTTTTTGACGACCTCTTGGTGCACCTCTTAAGCGCAGTAGACGAAGGCCCGCCTGAGATGCAGAAGGTTGCGGGTTCGATTCCCGGCTCAGGACAAATTTTACGATCTGCAAATATTTGTCTCAGATCTGGGTGTTTTCTATGTATAATATGTCTGTAACATTTTGTGAATGTATATAAGTAGTATATCAGTCATGTAATTCCCATAACACAAGTTCTGTGCTTACTTTGGGGCTAAATGTAAAAATATCCAGCATTATTTAAAAAAAATCGCGTAACGCTAACTTTCACCTGGAAGCTTTGTCTTCGGGATAGGATGTGTAATGAACGCGCGTGCGGATCGCAACGTGATAATCGAAAAGGCCATTGTGTATGTCCGGATGCGAACCGCACGCTCCAATCTCGCGCCCTTGGACAATGCCAGCGTATACTTTCATTATAGGGGTGTCGCGTCACTTTTGTCATTTGTTAGATATGACCAAGCGGTAGGATACTGAGGAACCCCGGAGACCCGGTGACGGTGGCGGGGAATATGTATGTATTTACAAAAAAAAAAGTATAAAAGCAGTATATCAATCATATAGTTCCCATAATACAAGCTCTGCTTAGTTCTTGCTCTTCTTGGGGCAAGATGATGCTGTGTGGAAAATGTCCAGCATTATTTATTTGTTTATTATTTCGAAAAAGTTACACTGTTTTGGTAGCATTTTAAAATATTATTACGACTATACCACGTACTTTAGGTACTATTCATCCTGACGTTTCGTTGACCGTTTAGAGGTCCACGAGACGAGAGGACGTTTAGAGCAGGAGAAGGAGCAGGAAAAAAGAGCAGGAGAGTAGTTAGTAATATAATAATATTTGAAAAGGTAATACTGTGTTCAGGCAATAAAGAACTAAAAGTTTGCTAGTCTTCGCTGTTAATGGACTCGGAAAACCAGACACGCAGCAGAGAAACGAAACGTCATTCGTATACGGTTGTAATTGTAACCCGCCCGTCGCGTCGATCTTCCCGGTCCACTCGAAGCTTTGTTCTAAGCTTTTTTGATTCATACTTTTCTGATAAAAAATCAGTCTAATGATTATCGTCATTATCATCATCAAAACAGCCTGTAGAAGTACACTGCTGGACATAACCATCCCTGAAATAGTGCCATGAAGCTTCTTCCATCGACTTTTTGTAACCTTTGAGGTATCAACGGCCATCGGGTGGGAGGCCTTCCTGCACTATGCCATCGTAGTCGCCTTTAAAAAAACCTTTCTTCCTAATGGTTGTCGGTTCTGTAGCTATATGCCCGACCCATAATAAGCCAAGTGATTTTATCATAAAAAAACATTTTTTGCTTCAATATAAAATGAAAGCAGCCAACCTGTATGAATAGTGTTACTCACGTACTTTTGTAGGGCTACCACAATCCACTCGCTCGACAGTAATAAATCCTGACTAACAGACGGACTAACTTTTCTCGATTGATTAGCTTGCTGTAGAACTTTCTGCGTCTCTAACTAACTAAAACGTGCTTTCAGATTTGGCGAACGTTTGTTTCTATCTATCTATCTACTTATCAACTCATCCCATCATCATCACCAGTCTATAGGAGTGAGTAGCTGGACCATTAATAACTTAAATCAAGTCACCAAATTATTTACATTACTATTTCTATCATGAAAATGTTAGGTCATTTGGAAAAAAAATAAGAAAACTAGCTCCTGATAAATCAGGAGATCTATAAAAATCAATGTTGGACATACATGGGGGTGATTCGGGTTGGCTACGTTGTCCCTCATTGCCCTGTTTCTTATGGGCCATCATGTCTGAATCATGCTGTGTATTAACAGACACTAATATTATCCAATAGAGAGACAATTATCAGAATTACACTAAACCGCCGAGCTTGTATGAAGAACTTGATGAATGAAGCGAAAGAGGTATGCCAGGATCGTAGCAAGTGGAAATCCTTGATCTCTGCTACCCCTTCGGGAAACAGGCCTGACTATATGTATGTTGTACAGAGACAATTACTCCACATATTTAGGTACATACGTATGTAAATAATGTTATGATGAACGATCGTCACCTCCATCTACCAATTTTCCGCAACCTTTAAGATGCCATAGGTTTATCGGGTAAGGGGCTTTCCTATTCTTCAAATCGTCTACAACTTTCGCATTCATAAAAGTTTGACTTGAAATATTGATTTGAAGCCCGCAGGTCTGTTCGCGTAGATTCTAACTGAAGCCAAATTGTCGTAAAACATTTTACAGTCTAGTATCGATATCATTTAATTTCAGATTACTTTCACTAAGCTTTCCGAGATTAAAAGCCTATTGAAAGTTATTTTAAAGTAAAGGATTGCCAATTATATAGGAGTAGTTTAATGATTTTGAGTTATAAGAGGAATGATACAAGATTTGAAAGATAAGCTGTGTCGGTCAGCTACGAGCAACGTCACGTGGAATGCCCAATACCTTCAAATACGTGGGTGTGTGCCAAATATCCCCGTCTGACTACCCCCTACTTGGTTATTCCACGGATCTGCGTACTGAGTACAGATTCAGATCTGAGGGTGTCCATCATAAGGAATACAGAGATTTTTAGAGTAGAAGTGAGAGCCCTATTTATGGAGTCAGTTTAATGTATGTTTAATATCGAAATTGGTGACTGTTATTGTGCCCACGGTATGACATAAAACCATTTATAATTTTACGATAGCTGAACACACAAAGATAATTATTATGACAGGTAAAATACAATGTACCCACGTGATGTAAACTGCGTTATACTCGAAAGCACTTTGAAAATATCGTAGTTCGGATGTCTACGACACAGGGAATCTTAGTGTGGGGTCAGGACTATGGTGTCTGGTGTATGTTTTATTTTCTCCCCTTCCCCCATTATCTGACGCCTACGCTAAAGATGTCGTTCGATCATCAGGCGGGTGTTCTGCCTTTCGAACGCCGAACATCTCTTGATGCTCATTATACGTTCATTTGAATTAATAAATAAATAATGCTAGTCAATTTTTCACACAGCATCATCTAGCCTATCTATCTGGGAACTAAATGACTGATATACTACTTGTATACTTTTTTTGTAAATACTTACATATTATACATAGAAAACACCCAGATCCGTGACAAATATTTACAGATCATACAAACATTTGTCCCGCGACTGGAATCGCGTTTTATAACAACTGTAAAACGCAAAAGGGTTTTGGATGGTCCGTATGTTTTGACTGCAAAGTTTTCCGCTAGCTAATTTCAAACTGACAATTACCTAAGAAAAGGGGTGCATGTTTGTTTCGAGATTCAGTAGCAGCGTCGGTTTCAACACAGTGCAGGATATAAACAAGAGTCGGCGAGCTAGGATTTATGCATCCGCCGATAAGAATGGATTGAGAAACGTTAAATAGTCATGATGTGAAATTATCACACATATAACTCATGGCCACACTCAGAAGAAGTCATAATAACAGATTAAGTTACCGTAACATTTGTAAAAAAATCTTGTGAAACAAACGCGTAGCAATTTCGTTCGCTTTGAGGTTATCTTGTTTGAGGTGGATTCGTTGTTCACTAAAAGACTAAAATCATTCTTAATTGACAAATGCTACTATGACATTAAAGATTATTTAGACTAGAAAGCTAGCAAACCTTAAAAATAAATAAAAAGTGACGTATCTATTTTTGACTAATGAAAATTATAACAAAAGAAAAAATGACTAAACCTACTTACCTAATTGTGTTATTCCAAATGTTTGATACTTTGCCTACATTGTCTTTATTTTATTGTACCTACTAGTTTTTTTTTTTGTTTACACAAAACTTCGGCCTGCCTACCTATCTGTTGCTATACTCTTAGACAGGGTTCATGTGAGATACCTACCAATAAACACCATCTATCTACCTACCATGTGAAAGCAATAAATGTATTGAGTATTGAGTATTGAGTATCTTAATCTATACTAACTGACACCTTTAGGGGTCGAAATTTTAAAAAACTCTTTCTCAGCGGACCTCTATTCACCAAAATAACACACCCTTCTTTCTGGATTCAAGTCTTATGTTTTGCGGCTGTGAGCTAAATGTCTGTAAGTCACTGAGTGACGGACCGATATCTAGTTAAATGTAAAAGGCGTCATTTCACTTATACTTGAAAATTGATGATACAACTATATGAGTCTTACATGAGTTTCACAAAATTTACAACTTTTGCGCACTTGTAGGCCTACCAAAATGTGGCAACAGCCCTAGAACTGGCAATACAATAAGTACCTACTATTGATGGTATCAGGTATGTTTGTTCCCATGAAATAAAAGAGGAAAGCATTGTGTTTTACGCGTGGACTCATTACATGTGAACAACAAGCTAAATCAGCAGCATTATCTATCTCTAAATGCACATTTGCATTACTAAGTAACTGTTTGTAAACGTCACCATGCAAAACAATAGTAATATTGTTTGAATAACACACGAGTAGGTAAATACAGTCAAGAGAACAGCGTATTCGACTGCATATGAATGAGTGGAGTATTATTTCTCCAAATAGCATAGCCCTAGGAAGACACATATAAACCTTAATATACAAATCCGCGAAAGTTTGTGAGGATGGATGTTTGTTACTCTTTCACGCAAAAACTACTGAACGGATTTTGATGAAACTTTGCAGTAATATAGCTTATACATCAGAATAACACATAGGCTACTTTATATCCGGGTACCACGCAGGCGAAACCGTGGACAGAAGCTAGTATTATAAACGTGAAAGTTTGTGAGGATGTTTGTTACTCTTTCACGCAAAAACTACTGAACGGATTTTGATGAAACTATACAGTAATAAAGCTTATAGAGGTACATTAGAATAACACATAGGCTACTTTAGATCCGGGTATCACGCGGGCGAAGCCGTGGGCAGAGGCTAGCAATAATAATAACAAGACCCAATAGTCCCCTTTATAATACTGACCTTAAACTAGGATACCTTCGAACTACGAGTACCCATGGTACCACCAGAACACCCGGAACTAATATTAGCAGAACATGAACACAATTGTCCTGCAGCGAGCATCAAACCCGCATCGCTTGCGTCTTAGTTGGCTATTCACCTGCCGCGTCATCGAGGTTGTCACTATATGGAATTGTTTTTTAATTCTATATTTTAATCCTTAGTTGGTATGCTAAAGCACATACCGGTCAAAATATTATAAATTTTCATTTGTGTCTGAAATCCGAGCAATCTACCTAAGGTTAAATGGCAAGGTTTATCACCATAATTTGCGCAATCTTTCAGCTCTCTTATCTGAGCCAATTAATGTTAAAAACGCTACTTATTTAAACAAAGACCGATAAGTACGTATACGAGCTGCTATTGAAACCCCGAATACGATAACCTAAGGCAGCCATTGCAATTAAATTAGTGATTTATATCGATATCATACGACCAGAACCCGAGAATTCCCCACACAGACGGCCCTGCCTCATTTATGGTAAATTACTTTTTTGCAGTCTTGAGAATTGAGAGGGATCGATAATGTGTGTGTGGTAAACGAACACGTAGATCTGTAATGTAGGTAGAATCATGGGGTGATTTTGCACGTGTGGGGTGTCAAAGTGAGACAACACAATTGGCATTTATCGAACCGTATCCCCCATCGTGGATTTTGCGCGATATTTTTGTCGACATTTGTTGCTGGCGGAAATTGAAACTTTTATTATTTTTCTTCACGTTCAGTCTGTCGAAAAAAAAACATCTAAATACTACACTTTACATCATAAAAAAGACTCTTGCACACCGATCTTGTGGGTAGCGGTGCGATTGTGTTGTATGTGATAAATTAAATTGATTGAGTCACCAGAATGGGTGTGGACTGGTTGGTGGCTGCGGTTTTTACAACGTGACGTTATTAACTCCATGTTTTTTTCACAAGGCACAACCGCAGCCCTTCCCAATCTACACTGGGTATGTGTGTCAGAGCCTTTATTCCTAAGCTCCCTGTTTTCCAAATTTTTATTTTCCTTACACCGCAGTTCTGTAAATCTTTTCTAAATTCTAGCATCGAGGTTTTCTTTGGCTGTGAAATCTCGTGTTGTTTCCTTCTTTTTTTTTATTAGAAAACAGTCTTATGTATTGTCTGTTTGATTGAACCACATAGCTTTGTTTGCACTAATTACATTGAACGATAACAAACAAAACCTGACTACCAATCAATATTATTTGATTGAAGACAGGCCATGCAGGTATGCTAGATTAATAAAAAAAACTATGAATAGGTACATGTTAGAGGTGGACGATACAAACCTAATATATTGTTACGAAATCCTTATATTGTACAATATTTGAAAACCGCATACTGGCTCGTTCGAAAACTATGTATCACTACTTGTATTATAATATCTGTGGTATTATAATAGCTAGATATTTGCGTACCGCTTACACCGGCATAGAAAATCTGCACCTGGAAAAAGTATGAAATAAAGTTCTTTCATATTATTTTAGAAAACCTACACTAAAAATTTGTATCGAATATCTACTACAATAGGTATAGGCAGTAGGCAGTACGCGCAATAACATATATTGAAATACCTACTTTTGAAATCAAATTTTGAAACGCGAAATCTGTTACAGGCACCTACGATTCTCAGAGAAAGCGATACGACCCGGGCCTAATAAATGAAGGATGTGTCCTTGAGTAACTAAAGCTCACTCACGTGGTAAAATAAGTACTTATAATTACTGCTTTATCCTTATCAATATGTATCAATATTTACTTTATTTAGATGTCTCCGTAAGAAAAACACTCTATTTTTGCTCACTTTTATTTCAGAAAATATATTATAAGATGTTAAGTACGCCCAGGAGTACCTTTACCTTGACCAAATAGTTTTCCACAGCAGGCAAGGCAAGTTCACGAAGTTACGAGATGCACAGAAAACGCCTAAGAAGCTTCTGATCAATGAAAGAACTGATGAAGGCTAAATTATCACTATCCTTTAAAATGAAACTCATGGATGTGCGCATTCTCCCTATTCTCACTTATGGTGCTCAGACCTCTGAGGCCTTTGCCCAGCAGTGGGACATAAATGACTGATTTATAATAATAATAATAATAAGATGTTGGATGAAATATTCCTCTTGGAATAACATATCCTAAAAATAATATTATTATTATTATCATCTAGCCCCAAAGTAAGCAGAGCTTGTGTTATGTGAACTACGTGATTGCTATATTACTTATATAATTTTTTTGTAAATACATACATATTATACATATTTGCAGATCATACAAACATTTGTCCGCAATCTTCTGCGTCTCAGGCGGACCTTCGTCCGGTCCATTCAAATGTTGTCTGTTAGAGATCGCTACTTCAACAGTTTGTGAACAATTTTGTATTTGTATAGTGTTTCAATAGATACTACGTATCGCAGTTGCTGCCCCGCACGCACACCGGCGTCACGGAAGACCAGCGTTTTAGTGGCACAAAGTGCTTCTATAACATAGTGCTGAGTGACGGCCGTTTTTGTTGTGAATCTCATTTACTTAATAACTCGTATGTGTACCTTTATGTGACACAAAATAAAATATTTTTATCTTTATCTTTATCTTTACTTAGCGATAAGACCGCTCATTGTACAACATTATCAAAGTTTGTAGTAACTTAACTAAGCTGATGTGTTATTTGGTGTGCAATAAAGCATTTTCTATCTATCTATCTAAGCTTAAACTAAGTTTCGACGTACACGAACTAAAAGCAAAACAAACCTTAATGGTTTATTTATATGTGTTGTTATATTCGTTTATATATTTATTTTCTTTCCGCAATACAAGAAAATGTAAGGATTAAGAGTTAGACTTCTAGGTCTAATTATTGATGATGAATCTAAGCCGGTGATGGCTTGAATTAAAATTCACTCGAGAGCAAGAATCAGTCCAACACAAACACATATATCCAGCAAAACACAGAACGTCAGCTTATTGAAAAAAAAAGTTTAATAATCACCCAAATGAAATCAGATGCAACTTATTGGTAAGCTTCGCTTAAACAAAAAGTAATTGTTTGGAAATTGACCTCAGAATCTATCTAGAAAATTACCTATCTACTTTTGCTTTTATTTATGTTAATTTGACGTTTATCTAATCAAACTCGGAATTGCGTGTTTGCAGCTCGTGGAAGCTGAAACTTGGTCCCTAACTATTGGCCTCATACATAAACTCCAGGTCACGCAGCGTGCTATGGAAAGAGCTATACTTGGAGTTTCCCTAAAGTCACCAACCTAGCTCTAGAATCAGTAAGTTGAAAGGACTTTGGGCAGGCCATACCCAAAGTCCTTTCAAAGAACCAACAACTGCTGGGGAAAAAAGTTTATCAAATGGTGACTACTAACCGGACGACGCAGTGTGGGAAGGCCCCCATCCGATGCGCCAATGTCAACATAAAGGTTGTGGGAAGTTGCATGATGCCGTCATGCAAGACTACGTCCAGCAGTGGCTGTTGATGATGATGACGATGAAGCTCATGGAAATTGGCTGTCCTTTCCAATTCGTTGCTATTATTCATAGATATACAATCCTTTCAAAGATTCAAAACGAAAACAATGGCGCGAACAAAGTGAAACAATACCGTCGTCGGCTCAAAAATAATGAAACAAATTTATTTGAGGGAAAGGAGTAATTGGTAAACTCAGTTGGATCCGGATTACGGCAAGCAATTTGACAAATTGATTATTTACCAAGAAGAGGGTCCAGTTATTAAACATTCCATCATCTTTGTAATTCGCGCCGACGACGCCGATGTAAACGTGACTAGAGTTGTCGACTAACCGGACTTTGCTGAGATTTCAGATGAAAATATATTCACAATACCTCAAATTCTAAGCACTGTTCATTTAAAAAAATGTTTTAGTCTTGATTTGATAAAACGTAAAATCGATATTCGACTAATAGTCGACAAATTCTTTCTATGAAAATCATCAAAACTGAGATTAAAAGTTAACTAAAAGTAAACTGACAGAATATTATAAAGACAATTTTTACATGGTTTTTAAACATAATACGTTCTATACGGATCTTTATCCGTAGCCGCAACTACCCTCATTTTCATATTCAGATTCAAAAAAGTCCATGCTAGTCCAAGGAACAAAGATGAAATATTTTGTTTTATATTACAAAAGTAAAAGTAAATTGTTTTCCTTCCTAAGTATATTATGTTGTAGCATGTAGCTTCCTGTACTTTGACCGGATTTTGTTAAATTTGACCGTTGTCTCATATGGCAGCCCTGGCGACGACATCCGACATTTTCGACGAAATTAATGAACTTTGGTGTTTGGTGCTGACGAGAAAACTTTGTTCTCGCAATTAAAGACTGTCTATATGAGTTCAAACGGAGGAATATGCGGTACTTGTTTACCTACTAATACTGCCGCTTATATAATTTCATTTAGAAATAATATGATATTTTTTAAATAAACATAGGTACCTTATGCAAAAAAATAACTTAGTGAAATAAAGATGAGTGCTGTAAAACCCCAAAAAATAATAATAAGATCAGTAATATATTCAAATTCATAGAACAAGTTGCGTTTTGAATCACGGCAAATCCAAATGTACCACGCGGCCGAAGCCTGGGTAGAAGCAAGCCTGAAATAAAATAAAAACTTCGCTCAAATATTTTGAAATATACATGTTAGGATCCTTTTGGCTCTAATACGATAGTGATAATAAAATCTTGAATTGGATAAAAAACGTGACTTGCCATAAGATATTAAATTTTACAAATATACGTGTTATATTTTATTTAGATGAGGTCGCGAGATCTCAGTTTTGGGCGATTTCTCATTCATTTTTCGGGCTCTGCTTTTTTCTTTCGACTGTTTTTAGTATCAAAGGGGCTAGGAAAACAACCATTTTTAAAGTTTTATTGTGTTTTTGACATTATGATTACTATTAATGCTTTATTTCACTGATTTTTTTGATGAAGTTTACGGTTTCTATGCTGTAGGTAGTCTATCATATCCTCACGTACTTACATTATTTTTTTGACTCGGAATGACACTCTTTCGAATAAAAAACAAAAGGAAAATCGCTCATATAAATGTTTCGGCTAGTCGTAATTCCATAAAATGATGATGTTTTTCAGGAATCATTTTATGGGACTACCTCGGAATCATTCTCTATACAACAAAAATTATCAAAGTGGCGAAGAAATCAACTAACAAATATACACGATAAAAAAAACACACCTGAATTTTAAACCTCATTCTTTTTTTAAGTCGGGTTAAAAATAAATCTAATCACGACTAAGTAAAACGCTTGAGTTCACGCTAGTCTTTAAAATCAATTATACCAGCATCATTCGCCGTTCCGCCTCAATGGAGTTGTGCTAAAGACGTTTTCTGTTTATTGAAGTAAAGGTAGACTTCCGAGCAACGCAATAGTGCCTGCCACAATAGGTTCCGTCAAATTCAATACATGCTTATTTATTAAAATCACAAGGATATACGAGGGTGGATTGAAAAGTTTGCGGCCTAGGCAAGAAAACACAATTAAACACATGCAAAATATTTTTATTTTTCGATGTAATCTCCGTCTAGCTCAATGCATTTCTTCCATCTGGTTTCAAAAACTTCCATACCTTTTTAAAAAAATGTTTCCTCAAGGCCTTCAAAATAGAGGTTCACTGCGGCTTCGACCTCTACATTAGTTGAAATTTTCTGACCACCGTGGTGTTTTTTTAGGTTTGGGAACAGATGAAAGTCCGACGGCGCTAAATCAGGTGAATAAGCCGGATGGGGCAACAATTCAACCACAATCACGAATTTGAGCCATGGCTTCGAAAGACGTGTGAACGCGAGCGTTATCATGGTGAAACAGAACTTTCTTTCGCAGTAAACCTGGGCGTTTTTTTTTTTAATTTCTTCACGTAAACAACGCAACAGGGTGCAGTAGTATGCCGAGTTTATTGTTTCGCTTTTTGGAAGGTAGTGCACCATGATGACACCCTTAGCATCCCAAAATACAGACGTTATCACTTTTCCAGCCGACAGAATTGTCATAGCCTTCTTTAGGGTCGGTTCACCAGGTTTTTTCCACTGCTTTGACTCTAGAGTATAGTAGTGGTGTCAGCTATCTCCCTGATAGTCAATCTACGGTTTTCCAATATGAGATCACACACTTTCCGGATTTTTTCTTCCGTTGTAGACGTCGTAGGCCGACCAGGGTGAGGGCCATCTTCGATGCTCTCTCGCCCACGTTTAAATTCTGCAGCCCATTTTTCACAGTGGTATACGACGAGGCACATTCCCCTAATGTTGTATTCATGTCATCAGGAATCTCCTTTGGTGTTAAACTTTTTTTACACAAGTATTTGATGACTGCACGTTGTTCAATAATCTCAATTTTTCAAAAACGCTGCGCCTGGTCTTACTTAATTGGCTCGAACGTAAAAACCACAAACTTTATATTTTATAATAAAATTTTACACTGTTTTTACCAGTGAACATACAAACAAAATGAGGGTAGTTTCGCGAAAATATTTAAAAGATTTGTATGTCAGGCCGCGAACTTTTCAATCCACCCTCGTATATAGAAACGTCAACTTAACACTACGTGAACTTAAAATTTCAAGTCATATTCGCCCACATTAATATCGACGGAAATAAACTTCCACCAATTTACCTTTCTGCCCAATTAGGCAAAAATATCCAGAAGCGACAAAAAATAAATACTTGCACCTACATTGCCGGCCTTTTCCGACTTTTTCTTTCCACGCCACGGTCTGATATTGTATCAGGGCGTTTCTCTCCGATCCACCTGGAAACGGCCCAAATCCAGCTCCGCACTGAAGGCTCAATAACTTATGAGCTTATTAAACTGTGGCGCTATCAAAGCCAACAGCGTCTAGCAACCGATAGAATTAAAAAATCAGGCACGACTTTGCTTGTTGGACGGTGGACATCCCTGGATGTAAACACGATTGAGGCATATCCAAAAATCTAATTTTTGTCACATGGTTGGCCCACTTTTTTGCCGAATGATAATGTTATAATGTGACGACCGACGACAATTTGCGCGCACAATCGTGTTCCACGAAAGTCTACCTTAGGGCTCTGAGTGCTGTAACTTCAAACATCACTTGAAGCGCCTTTGTATCACTGGTGGAGAGGTTGATGTTCTTTATCAACTTCCGCGGCTCCTAAAAGACCTTAAAATGCTTTGTATTCCTACCCTATAGATGTTTTGTATAATTATGCGTGAATTTATATGAATTCAAGAATACATACACAGATACACGGGTACCGTAGTTTTAGCGATTTATTATTTGAATATCAGTATATGAGCTGAGTTACTCTGCTTTTTAGAAAATAATATGAGTACGGCATCATTGATATAGAAGACCAAAAATATTTCTGTCTCTCTTTTGTTTGAGGCAAAGAAGATATATTTTTGTCTTCTCTTCCGTAGACAAAATACCTATTCATACTCCGGCTAAGTTTTAATGGGGAATAAATAAACTCATCAGCGTCTGTGTCCGAGCCCGGGCCTTAAGGTTGCTATAAATGACATTAACATTACCATTCAGCGTGGCAATGCGGCCAGTACTTTGGGAACGCGTCCGTCTAGTATTGATCTGGATCAGTTGAGCTATCTATAGATCGTTTGCAACGGATATAGCTAGCTGTTTCATCTAGCTAGCTGTTTGATCTGTATTTTTGTATATACCTACTTGTACATAGTTGTATGAATAAATGTTTTATAAATGCTAAACTAAGCTCTTTATCGTCTAACAACTACAACACCACCAGCACGGTCACTGAAGTTCCACCAAAAAAATACCAGTGTTCGTCTGCACTAAGTAAGTATAGGTAGAGACTTGGGCATAGCTTTGTGATAAATTCTTATATATATATATCTCTTATACATGTAAAAGTGACAGAAGACACCGTCTTTGCCCAAGTTTGGTGCCAACGCAAGTCTTTTTCTGTCAGCATAATGGGCACAATGATAAAATATAGGTATTTTTCTGAGCAACCAACTATTAGATACTTTTCAAGTTGGGCAATAAATTAGGAGGATTCCTTTCAGCTGCCCATCCTTTCCGGGGAGCGAGAAGTTCGCGTGTTTCACGCTAATATATCTGGACCAGGGAACGCTGGAGCGAACCGAATTTATCGCTCACCCGCATTCACCCTTTCACACCATGTGCTTCTGCCAGCAATAACAGATAGTAAGTTATTATTGCAAGATACTCGTATCAGGACAATAAGAGCTAATTGAGTTATTATTTTTAGATGTTGAATGCCTGCGAATCTGTCTATGTAGAGTTTTTACCCTCTTCATCATCCATAGGTAGGGGTTAATTTTCGGACAATAATTTCTCAGACTTTTATACAAATCAAAAGAATATACTCTCGAATAAGAAGTATTTAGAACGCTTGATCTAGGCTCTTATTCAACGCATTAGCATTGCCATTCAGCAGGGCTGTGCAGTCAGCGTATTGGAATGCATTTCATTTGTATTGTTCCTTAGATAGCATGCTATATTATTTTTAAAATATTTCGTATTACATTCTACGAGCTGTCATTTTATTTCGACATTTGAGTAAACAACAAATGTAAAATGATTAAAAAATATAGCCGGATTTTAGCCACGTATGTTATTGGTCTTCAATAAACTTCGCACAGATGTCCATCGCGTTTATTGTTATGTCAGCTCTCGGATAATAACCACATTTTGCATATTCAATTTTCATCAGTAGGTAACGCTGAAAATTGCTGAAACCTCCACTTGCCGTTTACAGAAGGGATTGATTAGTTTATCTTGCGGAGTTAATATTCCCATCGTGTTGTATTCGTTCGCAGGGATTTGGTTATAATTATCAGCTTTTTCGGGAATTCTATCAAATTACCGATTTGGCAGATTATTCGTCTATTGTGAAGGGATGATCCGTCCCTACGAGTACATATTTGGGATTGTAAAAGGATACGGATTATTAGATTGCCAAGTATGATAGCAATAAGTAGAGCTGTATAGCAACGGTCTCTGGATAATAAAACCATGACTGAAAACTTTACATGCTGAATTTGCACGTACAGGGTCTAGACAAATACCACTTTCTGGTTAACGCCTGCGCTTGTATGGGAATGATAGCTGTGGAAATGTCACGTGACAGCTGCCAAGTTTTACCTCGATAATCTTGCGTTAGCGTGAAATGAAAAGTAAGCGTGAGGTATTTGTCTAGCCTCCCAGTTATACCAAGCATGAAAATATAAGCTATGTAGAGTAGGTAAAAAAAAATCATCATGGACGTAGTCCCCAGGGAATAAATGAATGAATGGATGAAATACATTACTTATGAAATAAACAAAATAAATAATAACATATAAAATAAAGGTAGTCTTATCGCTTAAAATCTTTTCCTGGCAGACTTTGAATGGGGACTTTGTTTGATTTTGACTTTGGTCCATTTAAAGTATTCTATTCTTTCCTATTTCCCTACTAATAATCTATATATCAGAGTTTGCATGTTTGTGTGTTACTATTAATCTCCGTAACGGCCGCCGGGCCGATTTAAAACAGGTGCGTGGCCTAGAATAATACTAGGTCATATACATAGGCTACGTTTAATTTGGGTATCACATAGGTGAAGCCGTGGGCAGAGGCTAGTAATATGTTTAGATCCAAAACATACATTTTCCTCACTATTCATATTGTAAAAACGAGAATTTTCACGTACCGCACTATCGGTGAAGGCACCGACTAAGTTTCGACTCATTCCGAGAGTCTTCATCAGAGTGATTGCGACTTTCTCCCTCCGCGTTGAGTCGTGCACTACATTTTCCTCACCTCTCAGATATATCGGGTCTAATACTAGACTGTAACTGAAAACCAGCGTTGGGATGGTAACACATCCAACGTAATTATGCTGAGCTGAAAACCATTTTGGTACAGTCATATCTTTTCAGACATATCAGGGAAAAATTTTGTTGTTATTAATTTAGATTTTAGTACCTACCTCTACTTTTAACTATATCTTTTAGTGTATATTTTTATGCCCTGTTAAATTTTCATTGTTTGTACCAAATAGACTAGTTTAGAATAGTCAAATAGAAAATTAGAATAGTTTATTCTTTTATTTTCCATTCATATTCATTAACTTCTGGTAGTTCAAACCTATCCCCAATAACACAATAACTATCAATCCGAGACTATCGGAATTTCGTTTCAATATAAATCGCTTTTACTCGGTTGGGCTTAGTTCTAATCCTAGGAGTTTTATTGAACGCCATGCCAGAATTTAGAGTCCACTAAATATAAGGTATTTTAATATTTTATAGGACTAATCTTACGTCAATTGATTGGAATTATTCTGAAACTATTCGAGATAAAGATAAATTTTATTCAGTCACAAATACATTAGGTACATTGTACAACAGTTTTGGAACTTAGTAATTATATTCCTGGGGGGCTAGACAAATACCACTTTCTGTTGACGTTAATGCCTGCGGAAAGATAAAATTGTATAGAAATGTCACGTGACATTTCCGATGAAAATGTAATTTCCATACAATTTTATTTTTCCGCAGGCGATGAAAAAAAATATTGTTCGATTCGCTCAAAACTCTGTACAAATAAACTTTAAAGTAAATAATGAAACATATATTTTTTTATTTTTTCAAAACTACCCTTTGGGGTTGTGCAATTGAGTTCTAAACTTTGCATAAATTGTAATCCTTGGTTCGATTCATTCAAAAGTTGGTGGACATATGTAGTTTGAAGTCTGGAGACGGTCATATGCTACTTTTATTAACATACCACGCGGGCGAAGCCGCGGGCAACAACTAGTAATAAATAGTATTAGCTGCTGTAAAAGGGCATTGTCAAGTACATACTTCTTACCTTTATCTACTATCTTAAGTAGGTAGTATTTGCTACCTTCATACTCGACTATGTAGTCTCTTAGACGAAACAATTATTATGAAACAACTTTTAGTTTGTTTTACTTGAAGTAAACGTTTAGTCGTGACTCTGAGTTAGGCTGAGGTAGGTACTTGTACAGATTGCTCAAGTAAACCTTCCCTAGACATCCAAGGCTTTGTTGTTTGTAAGGCTAGGGATTCCAACTAGTTTACGTCAAGTCCAGGCTAGTCTGGTGTTTGAATCGGGAATTAAATTCTACTATAACGCGGTTTGAAGGAGGCACATTATTATGAGGGTGCTGTGAAGTCGGTCATCAAATAGTTTGAAATTGAAGGTTGGAAATGCTCAAACTAGCCAAGTGCGCGTTGAAACACAATTCAAACTATTAACAGACGACTTGAAATCGGTATGAATTCACTGTTTATAAGCTGACGTGATATTGCTATGATCCTTGTGATTTCAATGAATAGAAACCTATTGACTTTGACTTTTTTTTATGTGAAAACATATATTAATACAACTATTTACAAGAATTTATATACAAAAAATACAGATGAAACAGCTAGCCATCTAAAGACCGTTGCAAACGATCTATAGATAGCTCAACTGATCCAGATCACTACCAGTCGGAAGCGTTTCCAAAATACTGGCCGCATTGCCACGCTGAATGGCAATGCTAATGCGTTGACCCAGATAAGAGCCAGCTCTCTGGTCACGCGTCTTTGACTTTGATGCTTGCATTTTTCAAAGTATTTTGCATGACTCTTTTGTTTCACGGCCTCGATGGCGCGGCGGGCGAGAAGCCGCCTGCAACACAAGACGTTAGGATTCGATTCCCTCGGCAAGACAAATATTTGCATGTTCTGCAGATATTGGTTCCGGGTCTAGGTGTTGTTCTCATAGTTCCTGATACCCACGATACAGGAAATCCTAGTGTGTGATCAGGACTATGTTTGTGTCTGTTGGGTGAAATACTGTGCATTTATAACGTAATTATTATTCTGGATCAAATACGTCTGTGGTTATTTGTCCTTCATTATCTCATGCTGGTACTTGAAGATCTAAGCGTATTGTGCTCATACGGTCTACCTTTTTGCGCAACAAGTTTTATCGTCAAACATCCTTTGAGAACTTTGTGCTCAGTAGACTCTCTAAAAACTTTTCTCATTGGGTTTTCTAGGTCAAGGATCAAGTTGAACTAATGTTTTTGAGCGGTCTGCTTTTCTAAGCAGGACGTCTACAACTAACCTCAAATTACAACCGTATACGGATAACGTATCGTTTCTCTGTGAAAAACTGTAAAATTCTGACATTATTCAAGTAACAACCCTCTTTTGCTTTGCGAAGTCGGGTTGATGCGTCATCACTTTACGACTGTAATAGGAACCCACACTAAAGCATGAATTCATAGTGGGGGGTTGAACAGTCTCCAAAAATCCATCATTCAGCATTTGCCTTATTGGGCAAATGCTGAATGATGCCCAGCAGGGTGGGTTCATAAAGGTTAAATTCGCATTTGAATTTTTACTTAGCGCCTGAACAGTCCTCTAGGAGAGCCCCTATTTGACTATAAATTCGGGCCTAAGTGTGCGTGGAAGCTTTCAAACCCCCAACAACATCTACCGGCAATCACGTACCTTTGTCAAACCAGGAATTATTCTTTATTAAACGTTTTTAGTATATCCTATATCCTAGACTCCCAAAAGCAATTTCACAGGAATCATTTCCTGATTCGGTTACCCTTATCAAAAGCGCGCATACTGTGATGAGAATCAAGATGAGATATTGAAAAGCAATTTCACGAAACAATAAGAATTCAGATCGTAAATTTAATTTTCAATCAACTTACTTATTTTGATTTAGGGGCAAAATCCTACCTGCTATCATATCCAAAATTAGATACACGCAGTAAATACTATAAACAAAAGTTATGGAATAGTTGATTGAATTAATTCTCTAAATTGATGCGGATCAAATTAAACCCGAAATTCTTAGAAAATCGTGATCACTGAGATTTTTTGTTATACTTTTAAGCACTGCTTACTAGAGTATTTTAATGATGAGTGATGACGAACAAGCAAACAAAAATCACTATGCAACTATGCTTTGCTCATTCATCGTAAATCACGTGTGCAAAGATTGCTTCTAACAAAAAATAAATTAATTAATACAACTATGTACTAGTAGGTATATAAAAAATACAGATGAAACAACTAGCTATCTAAGGACCGTTGCAAACGATTATAAATAGCTTAATCTATACCAGACAGAAGCGTTCCCGAAATGCTGGCTGCATTAATTCAGACGATAAAACAGGTACATTTGTGTTAGTATGACTTAGAAAACTATGTTAGTCTTGTAGCTATCTGATAGGTCAGTAGATACATGCTGCAAAATGGGTCTCATAATGCTGTAAGAATATAAAACTTTCTGACCTTTTTAAATGAGCGTTTCAATGTAAACAACATCTGTCTTTGTTCCAGGTAAGACCCACAACTAGTTACACCTCGCGTACAGAAAAAATAAAGTCGAGTAAGTGCTCTTATAGGTAACAACAAAGTGGACTCAAGCGAAGGCGATCTGCACTTGAATGCCACTTGTTACTTGCCACTAGTTCCGTGTGTTGCGGCCTTGGGACCTACTGGGCGGATCGGTATTTAATACAAAAGGTGCTGACTTTTAACTCATGCCTTGAAATAACTCAAAACATCAGACAAATTCGTTATTTTTTAGATCTGTTTTGCAACAGCAGATAACACATTCGTTATTTCACTAGACAAACTGGAAATCCCATATACGTACTTTACCAATTGATTAGGTAATTCATGTTAATATTTTCAATTATCACAATTTCATGTCGCGGAAAATCACGACTTAGGATGAGTTCACAATATTTTCTCCACATTAGGTATTTTTATGCCCATTTTCACAAGTCCTACCATTTTTTAAGACAACAACGCTCTGCTATTTAGGAGGTTATGGAGCTGAAACAAGGCCTCTTACTCACGAATGATCACGTGTTATCCACCTTGTGGACCGTATACTAAACATGCTCAACATCGCACAAAGGGCGAGATTAGGTACTTATGGATTGCGAGGCTTAAGTGGAGATAGGCAGGGCACTTGGCCAGGCGTGACTATAGATGGACCTTAGCAGCCAAGAGATATGCGGCGGCCTCGTAGTAAATGACCTGCCCTTTTTTGTGACGAGGGTGAAATCTATCTACCGTATTGAGGGTGTGGCAGGGTTACGTGAGGTGTACGGACTCACTAAAACCCCCCGGTGGCTAGCCTTGATGCATGTCAAGGGGCTCCGAAATCTCTATAGGAACGCACCGGTGCTCCTCTCGCATATCGCATACTGCCCGGGAGCCGCTGGAAGCCACTCCCAGCATCCTCACGGCACACGCCACAATGTAGCGCCGCCCTCCCGAGGTCCGCTAGTCTGAGGAAATGACCTGCCCAGTCTTGATCAGACCTGACCTGATCAGGCAACATTCTGAGGGCAATAAGTGGCTGGCTCAAGAACGCCAGGACAAACGCAATATAATCTGGCTCTACTCTTTCTCTCAGCAGTGGGTGTTACAGACTGATTAGATAGGTATTGTTCAACTAGAGTGATTTAGCCATTGACCAACATATATGTAGTCTGGATATTTCGATTTTTAAGTGTTACTCACACAAAAAGGAAATCCGCAGATTTTATAATGTCCCGATAATTCAACCTAGGCGGGATTCGAACCCGTTTGGATAACTTCAGGTTTTTGATTTTGGAGGTTCGGACTAACACGTGCTCAAAAACGAAGGAAAACATCGCGAGGAAACCGGCATACCCTAGAACGGAAAATTAGAAGGCGCGTTAGTGTTCCAATAAGCGGCTATAGGCTTGCAAAAAATATTTTACCAATATTCAGAATGGACTTTCAGGGACAAAGTCGTTATTATCCCGTTAACATAATACATGGATACATCCAATTTCGTGGAGACCAATTTTGCAACGCAAGTCGATGAAATAACGGTCGAGCGAATGCATTTTTACGAACGCTGTCTTATTAATAAGAGACACTCTTTAACTACTTTTTTTTTACCAAAATTACTACTTAATTTTGGTAGTTATTTACATCGGCCACTTATTATCCAATACCACGCGGGCGAAGCTGTGGGCTAGTAGCTAGTCTTATAATAGGTACGAGTCAGTATGTTAAGACTGAAGGCCGATAGTCTGATCGTTAAATCGCGCGGAGTGCACTCGAGCCTGCCTAACTCCAGCCTGTAGGGTGGCTATGTTTCTTCACAATAGCTCGTACTCTCCTTTGTGTTTCAAGAGGTAGATCTGGCGGTTACTTAAAAATATTTTATAGACTCTTTTTTGAAATGTCGGTCGTAATTCACAAGTTACGTGTTGTTAGCTATTGTAATTTTTTATAAAAAATAAATAAATAATGCGGGACATTTTCACACGGCATCATCTAGCCCCAAAGTAAGCAGAGCTTGTGTTATGGGAACTACATGACTGATATACTACTTATATACATATATTTTTTTTGTAAATACATACATATTATACATATAAAAACACCCAGATCCCGAAACAAATATTTGCAGATACAAACATTTGTCTCGCGGCGGGAATCGAATCCACAACCTTCTGCATCTCAGGCGGGCCCTTTGCCCACTGCTCCACAGAGGTCGTCAAGTTTAGTTCTACATAATTTGTTTTTATAGTTCTACATAATATTAATGACTATAAAATCGTTGTACGAGACATTGACTGACTGACTGACAATCAACGTCCTGATGGATATGAGATTTGGGGTTGTTTGTGTGAGTTTGTACTAACACACTCACACAGACAGTGTACTCTATAGTGTATTAGTGCGTATTGCCAAAATTCCACCATTTGATAGTGTAGCAGGTAGTACAGCTAAAAAAAAACACAATAATATTGCAAATATCTTCTTTAGTCATCGTCCAGTTATGGTGTCGTTTCGCACACGGATAGATATAGCTAGTATTATTGTAGTAGTTGTAAGTGACATATTTTTCCTCAGTTGAAATTTAGTTTCATAAATAATATAATATAATATAATATAATATAATATAATATAATATAATATAATATAATATAATATAATATAATATAATATAATATAATATAATATAATATAATATAATATAATATAATATAATATAATATAATATAATATAATATAATATAATATAATATAATATAATATAATACCCTCCCCAAGTCCAGCCTTTAACGTCCGGAACGAACACCAGTTCCACGTGGGAGGGGGACACTTGTAAAATAAAAACATACAAGCTAATAAGGCAATGGCAACCCCCCTTTATGGAGATATGAGTAATAGTAATGAACGTTTATGGCCGCTTCCCGGGGGCGATCGCCGGGGCACGTCTGGAGCCGATGCTGGACGTCACAGCATACGAACCATCGGTGGCGGAGGGTTTAGGTGTCGGCCCTCTGTCGGGGAACCCGAACAAAGCGAGACTACCCAATCTATGCCTGGTGATACTTTGCAGAGTAGGGATGTATCTCCCACAAGCTCTGCCGGTGCACTAGAAGTGACCACAGGAAATTTAGCTACAGTTAGTGAAGATGCCAGACGAAAGTGGTCAGAAGCAGAACTTCATGAGCTCATGTTCTGCTTCTTCAAAGCCAGAGCTGGAGGGCCTGGCTACATAAAACGTTTCGAGAAACTATTCAAGGACCGAAACCCTCAAAACCCTAAAATACGTAAATTCACAGGTAACACTTTATCAAATCAAGCTAGAAGCATTATATCTCGTAAAGTCTTATCAACCCAAGTTCTTGATGAAATTCAAACTAAAGCAGAACAGTCTAACACACAAAGCACATATGGGTCTCCGGTGTCTGCACCTAGCTCCCCAAACATTCAAACATCACCTAGAGTTACAGTAACACAGACATCTAGCGAGAACATCACGCCGCCATCTATGACACGCACACCAGACACACTCATTTCCCAATTAGATATATTTGATTTGCATACAACACAGGAAGATCCTTCAGATCCACAAATAGAGACCCCTGACAATCCAGATATCGAAGTAAGTGAGGACCAAAACCCACTTATCCTACAATTTCTACAGACATTAGCCGAAACTAGAGAGATGTCAGTGGAGAGCAGGGAAACTCTGCCGAAACCTAATTTCAACAAACAATTTATTCAAAATTTAAATGCAATAAATGATTTCTTGCCTAGTCTACTAATAACAAATACGTCCCTACGCGAAATAAATGACATCATCTATTCGGCTGCCAAAACATTAATTTGCGCCAATAATCAAAAATCTTACACACCTCAAAATACGCGAAAACCTAAACGAGACCCACCGTGTGAATTACGGTTGAAGAACAAAGTAGAAGCTTTTAGAAAAGAACTAGCACGTTTAATAGAAATTAAGAGAGGAAATAATAGTAGAACCATGAACAGAATAAGAGGAAATTTGTTTGATAAATATGATATAAGAAACGAACAGGACCTAGATTATCAAATAGAGACACATACACAGAAAGTTAAAGCATTAGCAGGTAGAATAAAGCGATACAGCGATATGAATGACAAGAAAACACAGAATACATTATTTCAAGAAAATCAGCATAAATTTTATAGAAGTTTAAACGGTGAACAACAAGTCCCAACACAAATTCCGTCTCAAGGTGAGGTCCAAAGATTCTGGTCATCCGTCTTATCAGAACCCGTGCCATACAATACTACTGCGAGATGGATCACAGATGTGGAGGAAATTATGAAGGATGTAGATGAAGAACATGAGTTTAGAGAAATTGATATGGATAAAATCTAACGAACTCTACTTACATTGCGATAAAAATAACATCTTAGCACCAGAACAACGGGGATGTAGGCGTCGAGCCAGGGGCTGCAAAGATCATCTCATGATTAATAAAGCCATACTTGAAGATGCACACCAGTGCCAGAAAAACTTAAGTGTGGGGTGGGTTGACTATCAGAAAGCCTTTGATAGTATATCACATGAGTGGTTGCTCAAAGTACTTGATATATATAAATGCCCACCAGCTATCAAAGGTTTCCTTGAGATAGTTATGCCTACGTGGAATGTTATCATGACAGCCTATGGTGCGAATGCTTGTATGACCACTGACCCCATTTACATCCGCCGGGGAATTTTCCAGGGTGACTCTCTATCTCCTCTCCTGTTTTGCCTAGGTTTAAACCCACTCTCGCATGTATTAAATGAATATGAATCAAAAGGATACCAATTGAAAAATAATAGTATCATAAATCATTTATTATATATGGATGATCTTAAACTATACTCAAATAATGCAAACAATCTTAAAGTTTTAATAGATAGCACAGAAATATTTACAGAAGACATCGGGATGAAATTTGGGCTGAGCAAATGTAATGTTTTACACTTGGCAAAGGGTAGGAGAACATGAAGGAAGAGGCCATATATTGCTAAGCGGAGAGGAGTTTGAGCATTTGAAAACGGATGAGCAATACAAGTACTTAGGAGTGCACGAATCTGGTAAAATTGACCATAATGAAGCTAGGCAACAGACCCAAAAAGAATATTTTCGCAGGGTCAAACGTCTCACTAAATCACATCTCAATGCCAGAAACCTGCTGAGATCAATAAATATATATGCAGTACCGGTCCTGCTCTACACGTTTGGTATTATAAATTATAAAATAAGTGATTTAAAGAAAATAGACGTAAAAACTAGGAAAATTTTGGCAATGAATAAAGCACATCAACAAAAAGCTGAGGTCGAAAGATTGTACTTGCCTGTAGAGGAAGGTGGAAGAGGATTAACGAACTTAGAGATGTTGTACAAAATACAAATTATCAAATACAAAAGCTACTTTAAAGCAGAGCAAGATCATTTAGTAAAGGCAATAGTTAAACATGATAAAGATAAAATAAAATATTCAATCCTTAAGGAATCACAAGCAAATTTAATAGAAATAGGTTTAGAAAATGAAGAAAACTATACAGATGCAGAAATAAAAAAGGCAGTACTAAAATTCAAAATAAATAAATGGGAAACTAAGCCGCTTCACGGTCAATTTTATAAAAAAGTTTTAGATAGAGAAAACATAGATAAAGCTTCCTCATTCACATGGATAAAAAAACAACAAATAACGCCAGGGTTAGAATCATCAATATTTGCGATACAGGATCAAGCAGTTGTGACAAGGCAGCATGAGAGAGACATTTTGAAAAGAGGTGTGGATGGCAGATGTAGATTATGTTTAACAAAGGATGAGACCACGCAACATATTGTTTCAGGGTGTGAAAAACTGGCTGGCACCTATTACACTAAGCGGCATAATAACGTCGTGCAAAATGTTTATTGGACATTGGCAAAAAAACATAAATTTGAAGTATCGAATCTTTGGTGGAAGGAAAACTTAACTCAACCGCAAATTAAAGAAAATGACACTGCAAAACTCATGTGGGAAATACCAGTACAAACAGACATCACAATAGTACACAATAGGCCAGACATAATTTACATAAATAAAGTAGAAAACAAAACATATTTAATAGATATCACCGTTCCGTCCGACTACAATATAGGAGCCAAGGAAATAGAAAAACTTCGTAAATATCATGCATTAAAAACTGAAATAACAAGACTTTGGAAAACACCTACTGAAGTCATACCTATTGTAGTAGGCGCCACAGGAATAATAGCAAAGAGTTTACGTAGATATTGCGACAAGTTAGATTCACACATAAATATAGAAATCATCCAGAAACAAGCAGCTATTCATACAGTCACAATTATTAGCAAAGTTCTTGGGGATACAGTTTTTGTTAATCGGGGGGGGATCAAATATAGATGAAGGGGAATCTGAGCAACCTTTTCCCTGAGGGTCTCAGGGCGGGTTCTCAGTAAAACCGAGTCGAAAAGCTCGAGATGAAAGCGAATAATAATAATAATAATAATAATATAATATAATATAATATAATATAATATAATATAATATAATATAATATAATATAATATAATATAATATAATATAATATAATATAATATAATATAATATAATATAATATAATATAATATAATATAATATAATATAATATAATATAATAAAAAAACTGGACGCCATAGCGTCAGAGCATCCTTCATTGCAAAGCGGGATTTGGCATATTTGCCTGAGGGTGAAGCGGAAAGATGAAGCTTATATGTTTAAAAAATATATTAGAGGAGATCGACTAGTAATGTAATAAAATAATTTTAATTGATGGTCACACGAGCGTGCTTAAAACTGGTGTGTGCTTAAGCTCAATCGCGGCTGTTGAGGTATCAGTGCCGTTGAGTGGGCACGGCTTACGCTAAGCTCCCAGGTGCTTTTGTACAATATACAATATGCCTGGAGTCTTATTTGGCCTCAAATTTTTCTTTTAGGATTGGTAGCTTTTTGATTAAAAAAAACATTTAAAGAACACGCTCTATTATAAAATATCTGATTATTTAGATGACAAAAACTCTTGGGATTGAAAATACTCCAACTCGATAAAAAATTTAGGTATCTATTATTTTGTAAAAGGATTATTAAAACGAATAACCCGCCTATCGATTGCCTTTCATTCCTGGCTTGGTTGCGGAAGAACAGCCAGTAGATAAAACCAACGTTTCAAAGTGATTCTTGTGATTTTAAGGAATAAATAAATTTTGACTTTGACTTTGACTTTGCTTATCACCATGATTGCCATCCACAATCTATACTCTGTACGGAAATCTTTGTGGATACCATTTAGAGGGTAGTCAGAGACTCGTCCTAACATTATTTTGACACATGCCCACGTTTTTCATAGTAGTTAGCATGCCGTGTTGCAATGCAAGCCTACCTCTGCTTATTGGAACACTAACCGTGATGGCAATTTCTAGTTGCTTACAATATTAGAAACAGCGATAAGATATCCTGAAAACTAGTATAATCATTATTGTTTTATTAAAAGTATAAATGGTTTAAAAGCAACAGAGGCTTTTAGACTCATGCAAAATCTGAATCACCTCTTCTTTTCTTTGATTTTGGATATTTTGGGAGCAATTTTTAATTTTGTGCTAACTATGACTCGTTTCTAAGAAAAGAGGATAAATCAGATATTGACAAGAAGTCAATTACATTAGATGTCGTCCGTACTTAGAGGCTTGTTAGATTGATCTAACCAGGGACAAATAAAAGTGTCCATGGACAAATTGGTTGAAAAACAACTGAATGTTAAAGGATTATTATTTAATAAAAAAATAAATAAATGCTGGACATTTTCACACAGTATCATCTAGCCCCAAATTAGGCAGAGCTTGTATTATGGGAACTACATGACTGATATACCTCTACTACTTATATACATTATTATTTTTAAATACATACATTATATACATAGAAAAACATCCAGAACTGAGCCAAATATTTGCAGGTACAAACATTTGTCCCGTGGCGGGATTTGAACCCGCAACCTTCTGCGTCTCAGGCGGACCTTCGCCCACTGCGCCACAGAGGTCGTCAATAAACAGGATTAAATTAGTGAACACCCAAAATCAGTCATATGTGTAGTCCTTACAACACTAGGAATCCCAGTGTCGTGGGTGTCAGATACAACGAGTGCACAACACCCAATCCCGGAATAAATATTTGCAGAACACGCAGAACATTTACCCCGTCTCATTTAAAACTGTTTTATATCCGTTAGTATTTCACGAAACTAATTTTCCAGATAAGAAGTAAACTGTGTTATCTTGTCTCGGTAACATTTCGAAATTGGGTAACAAACAACGCCATCTTCCGAGATGGCGTTCGTAAATACGTCACAAACGATTCAGGTACCTGTGGACATTCTTGACCCAATTGCCGGTCAAAAATGTCTTTTGATTGTTTTCCACCGGAAATTGTACCCTTGGCTCGTGCAGATTACTGGGAAATTTCCTTTCTTGGAGACACAGTTAAACATAATATTTGAAAAACAGAAGTGATATTAAAGTGACATATCAGTTTCAACACTGTATCTCGAATAACAAACCCCACGCCTTCTTTCTAGGACAAACCTTATTTATTCATTGTTATAGAATTAAAAGAAGAAGTGTTATGAGAATACCTATTCAGCATTGACCCATACCCTACATGATTCGACAGCATTTTGAAAGCTTATTTCTTTAGTTTATATTCTTACTAGTTTCTGCCCACGACTTCGCCCGCGTGGTACCCAGTTAAAAAGTAGCCTATGTGTTATTCTGATGTATAAGCTATATTACTGTAAGTTTCATCAAAATCCGTTTAGTAGTTTTTGCGTGAAAGAGTAACAACCATCCATCCTCACAAACTTTCACGTTTATAATATTAACTAGAATAGAATAGGATATCTTTATCCTAATTAAATTTCTTATTATTTAATTTCTTAAATAAGTTTTCAGAATTAAAATTTAATGTTATGGTAGATATAACATTAAATTGTAATGGTACCCATATAACTGATTATGATGATCAATATCATCATTTCATCAACATCATCCGAACTACAGCAAACCTAGCTTAACGCGTAGCTTATTTAAGTGATCTTACTGGCTTAAAAGTGTTTGGCCGTAATTAAAATTAAAATCAACGTTCTGATTTGTAAGTGCATACCTACACTCGTGTACGTTATGCGCAGTTGCGTGCTATGAAAATGAGTCATGACTTGAAGTGGAATATGACTTCCCAGTTTTCCTACTGCTTGAAAAAGTTACTGTGCCAAAGCTCCGGCCCTTTGTTTTACTATCACATCAAAACCGTTCGGTGTTATTCCTCAGGGAGTAGAAATTATTTATCCGTTGTATTTCTTATCCTCTAGAGACGGGTGTGAAGTTGGTTGTTCATTAGTTTGCTACGGATTTATAAGGACAA
This sequence comes from Perizoma flavofasciatum, assembly GCA_958496245.1. Lineage (NCBI taxonomy): Eukaryota > Metazoa > Arthropoda > Insecta > Lepidoptera > Geometridae > Perizoma > Perizoma flavofasciatum. The sequence goes on along the minus strand of OY292434.1, from coordinate 7,729,543 downwards.
CATCTGATTGATATCCTGATTAAGATATGCCAAGAGAAATAACAATAAGCTAACGAATACTAACGGCTCGTTAGCGAGTTGGTTTTAACAACAACACCTGACTCCATAAAAACCAAAACGTTATGTTTACTCCTATCTTGACCTACTTTCGGGTAAAATAAACTCCCTGAAACCCCATTATTATGTCCCTATGCGATAGGAACAACCTCACGTTTTTACCTGTTCTTACCTCAATAACATCAAGAAAAATATCAGATTACATGGGAATTGTTGTTTTCCAGGCGGAAAAGATAATTAAGTGCACAAGACGTGTTCAGACACGTTATGTTAGGGTTTCGAAGGTTCCTCATAGCTCCTAAAGTTGTATATTTTTTTTTACTTTATTAATCATGTTGAAAATACAAATAAATATATAGCTAGATACAATCTACTAGATATCACAAATAACTCAGTAGGTTTTTAGGAGTCTCTTCACAAAAATTAGTATTTAAAAGATATTGACCAAATTTTATCTCGATACGCTAGAAATTGGGAAGTGACACACGGATGGACAGACAGACAGACAGACAGATAAAATGAAATTATACGATAGATATATTGATAACACTTATGTAAGGGTCCATTTTGCCATTTGGCTTCGGAACCCTAAAAACAAAATATTGTGAAATAGCAAGATGTCAATACTAGCAAAATACTAGACTAGGAATTGCGTGGGTTCCCTAGCCGCTCAATTGGCTACATCGCTTAGCTGGGATACACACTAATGAGCTCAATTCGTTCCAATTATTGTCCTACAGGATATTGTATAATAGCCCCAGTGTATCGGATACCTGCATCTCAGCTACAAACAGTAAAAGCTGGGTAAATCATTTTCATGTCTCTACCTACCTGTAAAACCTACTTTTTTAACAGACTTAAAAAAATAGAGGAGGTACTCATTTCGACTGTATGTTTATCGTGTGTGTTACGATAACATACAGTCCTGTTACCTGATATCTTCCCCAATTGTTAACCGATTTTGATGATTATTTTGTTGTTGTATAGAGAATTATTATCCCGAAGTGAAACCATAAAAGATTTATTACTGAGGGATTATTAAAATTTAAAAAAAAACATCATCTTCTCATGGCATTTCGACTAGCAGAAACATTTTTTGTGGGTGATTTTTCCTTTGTTTTTTTTTGTTTTGTTTAAAAACACATCTAGGGCTAACTTTTTATTAATTTCCATTTACATGAAGTCGGTTTTTTGACATTTAATGCATCCAAAATAAATTAATATTAATTTTCGAAATGTAGTACTTACCTAGTTTATAAGATTCTATGTAAAGTGTTTTTTTTAATTCTGGCGTATGCAATAAAGAGTTATCTATCTATGTATCTACTTACTCTACACTTAAACTCAATGACTGAACCAGCTATCCTCTTTCTTCCGATGTGCCTGCGTTGGCCATTAATTACTGGACCACACAATGTTAAATTAGTGTTACTAACGAGAATGTTGGTACTAATTTATCAAGGGTTAGAGTAGATAGTGAGCAAATATCGAACCAATTCGAAATCGTTAATAAAGGCTCGCTCACTCTTACGATTTAAAAAATGGCAAAACTCGTCCAAAACCAGGGTTAATCTTGGGAGAGTCACTCTGTGTGACTCTTTTATCGAATTTGAAACTGCCATTCAATGCACTGAAATATTGTAATAGCATTTCAAGATTCTGTATTTATAAGGTTGTCAGAAACAATTTAACGTATTCAGAATTATTACATGTAAATATAATCATGATGTTTTTAAACACTTTTTCAAACCAGCAACCGTAAGTTGATAACGCTTCGTTTTAATTTAAACCAAAAATATTTTTGGAGTTTTACACAGAGAAAGCTAGTCCAGAGTTGATACAACTCATAGGTGCAAGTGGATCTCGTCGGAGTCGTTGAAAATAGTTTACGGGGCGAATATGTAAATGTCATATCCAGAACACGTCCGGCGTGACTGGGTTATGGGTTGATAGGAAATAGCGTGGTGCAGTATCTGTCATCCAATGTTTTATGGCCATATGAATTTGGTATCCAACTAGTTTGAAGGCTTAATATTTTAGCCATAAAGTTCTAGTGTTACCATTTTTTTATAAAAAAACCACACTGCGAATTGGATGATGACTCTAACGAAAATTTGCATTTAAAGCTTAATATTTCGCAAATGAACCCCTGAATCGATCTTATCTAAAGACACCCAATTTTTCTTCATGTAACCGTTCCTGAAAAAAAAAATAATTTAAGTTCCTAAAACATTTTTTTTAATGAATTTTAATTTTCCACTATGTCGGCGTGATTAAAATGTATGCTATTAGGTATATGATTATAAATTACAGCTTTCTAGTACTAAGAGTATCTTAACTAAGCCGCAGCCAGACAGACGGACGGACATATAGTGACGACGAAACTATAAGGGTTCCTTGTTGACTACGGAACCCTAAAAAGGGATTGTAGCCATTTTTCCGGTGACAAAGCAAAACAACTTACCATAGTTAACTCAACATACTTTGATCACTTTATCTAACAGTTTTCCCTAAAAAGCCCGATCTTCTTTATAAGGTAGTTTGTTTAGGCCCAATTGTAGGCTTAAACATGTTAACTTTGTGGATTTAGTCCTTTTTCTGTACTCAAACAAAACAAAAATTGTTGTACACAAACTGTGTCAGGAAAACTCTCTTTGGAAAATATCGACTTACTAACTCAGGAAACCTGGATAATAATTATCAGAATGATATACTAACCTTGCATTATTATTCTAAAAGTGTTTCCGTTCGTACTGGTAATTTTATATAATTCTTGTAAACATAAGTACCTAAATGAACACTAAGAACAGAAAGAAAGCCACAGTGTGTATTATTAAGTTCGTTTCTGTGGATGGCGTTCTTTAAAAAAATCAGGCTTTAACCGCAGGTATAACTTTGATATTCCTGAGTTTTGTCAGTCTACAGCTAAATCCTGAAAGTCGTGTATTTAGTAGTCCCAAGAGGATTTACAACTGTATCCGTTTCGGCTATTCCGTTTGGGGAAAGTAACTTTGTTAACTTCTGTCATGTTTAAGGGAGTTAGCTCTTTAGGATTTTGACTAATTAGTGCATAGAACTAACTTTGGATAAAGTTTCCGGATACTACCTAGATCCCGGTTCTTGCCATTTACAGTGGAGTCATTACTTTCCTACTAATACATATTATAAATGTCAAAGTTTGGATGTTGTTGCTAACAATTTTCGTAACCGCTGGACCTTTGGATGAAATTTAAAACAGGTATACTTTGTGACCTAGAATAACACATAGGCAACTTTTGATTCATGTACCACGCAGGCGAAGCTGTGCGCTGAGGCTAGTAATAAACATAGCACTTGTAGTGGCTAGAGTTACCGAAGGTAATGGGTTCTAATCCCGTCGTGGACCAATCGATTTTGCCTGCGATATATGTGCTCAATGTTACAAATTCTCGGATAGTGTTGGCAAAAATCGCGAGAAATCCTGCATGTTCTAGAACCAAGACATCTTAAACACATGCATAAAAGGGCCTCTACGAGGCGCACTAAATACTTTCGCCAACTTTACCAACTTACTAAGAAAAACCGGTGACGCGGCGAAGATCCGACTAATATCCGGCCGCAGCTTCATTAATGAGGTATCCAGGATAAAAAGGAGCCTATGTGTCAAGCCAGCCGGATTTATTGAACTGGGGGGCTGATGAACCGCAAGGGAATAAATGAAACTACTATCAGAGAGTCACAACTAATTACGTTCATTGAAATTCAATGTACCGACTAATTAGAGGCTCGCACAGATGTTAAGTAGGTACTAATGAAGTATCACAGAATTCATACCAGTTACTACAGACATGGAGAAGGGTCGTATAGAAGCGTAACTCTCTTTGTACTGATAAAATTACCTATCCTGCATACCGTGCCCCAGCGAGGTCAGATGGAATAATTACCTTTAAAAAGTTGCGGGAAGTCGATGGATGGAGAAAGAGCATACGAAATTCATGGCTCTCTTGGTACCCAAGCCTGTGTCTAAAAAACTTATATAAACTCTTGATGACCATGCCGGCTACCACTCTCTCTTATATCACGTCAGGCAGTGCTAGCAAAGACGTCTTCCAATAAATAATAGTTGATTTTGATAACATTTTATAACCTCCGATAAGTATTCCATCACGTATTTGCGTCGCCCCCTTGTGACGTGTTGCACTAAAACTTATCTCAGATTCTTTCTAACTTTCACAAAAAACTGAATGACAGATTGAGCGCATTTGACATTCCATCTAAGAACCCGCACAACTTTTTTGCAAAAACCGCATTACAATCGCATAAGCCGTTATGGAGAAAAATTATAACAGACAAACAAAAAAACAACCTAACACAAACACATACGAGTATACTTTGCGTCGGTTGTGAGTAAAATGATGCTTTCTACCTAGATCGGGAGTTTCATTGCGATGAACATGCCATGTTCTGCTGTTCTGTTTTCGGTACTAGCCACCACAGATACGCGATAGTTCCTAATCTAGCGCAGAAGTTGGAAGGTCATTCGGGGATGACAAATGAGGGTTAATGTCAGCCACTTAGGCAACTTTGCCAAGGGTGGCATGGTCGTGTTTGTGCTGGCTCTTTGATTCATAGAAGGGCTATGTTTTATTCCAAAAACTTTCGTGTATGTGATTATTCATATTGTAAAAATGGAAATACTGGTAAGATAAAAGTTTTTCGTTCCTGGCAAGATTCGTGAAGCAATCGAGATAGGTTGTCTACCGAACTTTAACAGAGACCGTGGATGACTTTACCCTCCGCCTGGAAGTCATGTCTGTATGTATTGTATGACAGCGCGGGAGTCGAGTCTGACATTGCATTGCCTATCTAGCTCCTCCAGGAATAAGTTATGGTGACGACGTGAGTAGCAGCGAAGACGATATAGCACCACCAGCAGTTGCTACAACACAGAGAACACAAGCGACCCCTCTACTCGCGCACTCTCTGAACCGCGCACAACGAGCGGTGCGTACATGGAGGGAGAGCGTCGCGATCACCCACAATACAATACAAACAATACAACCCTGATGAAGACTCTCGGAATTAGTCGAAACTTAGTCGGTGCCTTTACCGAAAGTACGATACGTGAAAATTCCCTTTTTTTTAATAAGTTTATGTTGTTAACAAATCATTGTACACAGCGGATCATAGTCTAGTCTCAATAGAGAGATCTCGGAGTGACGACCCCTGTCAGACCCCTGCCCAGTGGGCGAAGGCCCGCCTGAGACGCAGAAGGTGACGAGTTCCGCTGCGGCAAAATGTTTGTATGATCAGCAAATATTTGTCTCGGGTCTGAGTGTTTCCTATGTTTAATATATATGTAGTATATCAGTCATGAAGTTCCCGTAATACAAGCTCTGTTGGGGCAAGATGATGCTGTGTGAAAAATTTCCAGTATTATTTATGTTTTATTTAATTTCACCACCAAGAACTAAAGTCATCGGTACCGCTATTATAATTGGCAAGTTGAAGTGGCAAAGGGCAGATCATATAGCTTGCAGAACTAATAACAGTAACTGCTGGGGGAGAAAAGTTCTCGAATGGTGACCATTAACGCTGAACATGTAGTCAGAGGCACATCCGAACAATGGCACGTGGAATGCAAACGTGCATGTGGCAAATATAATGTTTGGATTACTATTTATGTTTGTTATGGAACTACTCCCTATTTTGTATCCTCGTGGATCTGCATACTGATCCGAGCAATAGTAATTCGATGAAAGAGAAGAAAAGTTTTCAGTAATCCTATAACTTTGATTAATGTTAGGTTAGTCTACAACTTGTAACTCGTGTCGAACTGAGTTATTACCAAAGCTACCAAAGTCTATCCAACTTATCGCGAACTGGTAACGGTGAGTTAGGGACTTAATCTTGTTTTTGTAACTGAATAACTGAACTACGATCGCGAGCTGTAGCTACTTACAATGTTCGTAAGTTAGGATGTTGTCTTTGCAAAGGCGTATAGCGAGTTTATTTTATAAGAACCTGGTTCTGTTATGAGTATCGTCCCTATGATATGATACATGCCTTATATTTTGATCCAGAAAATTGGGGTTAAAAACCGAATTTAAATTCAACAAAAATGCACCGACGGTTTCGAACCACGACCTTTGTAACTTAGCTTAATTGCAATCTTACTGCCCACTACTATTATAAACGTGAAAGTTTGTGAGGATGGATGTTTGTTACTCTTTCACGCAAAAACTACTGAACGGATTTTGATGAAACTTTACAGTAATATAGCTTTTACATCAGAATACCATATAGACTACTTTTTATCCGGGTACCACGCGGGCGAAGCCGTGGGCAGGAATAGTCACAATATAATGGTTATTGTTCCACGAAAATATCTTTTAAAATAAGTAGAGCTCAGTTAATTATGGAATGCATCACCCACTTGATAACCAGTTGGATCTGTTTCCAAACCAAAATGAGTCTATCAACAAAATAAATGCTGTTAATTTACTCTTCGTAGAGAGGTTCCACCTTTCATTCCATCATCAGAACTTCACGGTGGGATTTGTATATGAACAACTCAGTATGCATCCCGTCCGGCGATTCTAACTAAACCAAGTGCCAACTGGGGCAAGGCCTTTACGTACAAAACGTAACGTGCTTGGGCTCAACACGATTCGAGACGGTTATTAATCCGCTTAGAAAGTATTGTTCGGCACTGCTGAAAACTCGCCAACCGAGCTAATCGGATCAGGTGGTCTAGACTTTCATGAAGTTCTTTAGAACTGCTAGTCGGGGAAACCCGTGTTAAAAACAAGTTTAAAAGAAGTTTTTATGAAAGATTTGTAGGTTTGAAAAAACTATTTATTTTTATGATAGAAACTCAATTTCGACGTCTATCATATACAATTTACTAGCGGCGTGGCGAACTGGAAAAAAGGGCAGGCCATATTACCATAGAGATATTAGCATGAATTTCTAAAACTTATAATACGAATTGCGTTAGAACATACACACATTATAAAAAGTTTGCGATCAGTTTGAAAACTTAAATAAAAAAAAAGAACGAAATATTATGTTATTACCATATATACCACCTTTATAAGTAAGTGTGTACTTCAGAACGGTGTGATAAACTTTTGGGATGACTTGAGCGCTCGCTTAACAAGGCGATAGCAGTGTAGCGGTTAGAGTATCTAACTTAGTCGACCTTCTATCCGAAAGTAGTTCGTTCGAATCCTGTTCGATTTTCCCACCGATTTATGTGCGCTAGTGCTTTCAAACACTGAAGGAAAACATCGTTAGGAACCCAGTATATCCTATACCAAACAACTCTAAACTTTGACATAAGTTTTTACGTGACCTATGCCTGAAAAGAGTTTCTACGAGGTGCACTGATTCCTATCACCACTGGTAACATGGCCTTTTACAGGGCCATCATACCTCATCCTGGTCAGTCCACTAATTTAACGCAAGATAATCAAGAAAGATCCGCTGAAGTTTGTGGGTTTTCGACGAGTTTTTTTTTGCATTCTATTAAAGTGGGAAAAAGCATACGGCCCACTTGTTGGTAAGCGGTTACCGTAACCAGTGGACACCAGCATCAATGTCCTTAAAACCGGAACGCAGCAATGCGAACATTACTGCTTAGCGACAGAAATAGGTACGGTGGTAGCACTTCCCCGGGCGAGGTCTTTCACAAGGAGCCCTACTATTATAAAAGTTAGAAGTTACAAGGAGTTATCAATGCTGTCAGAGTGGAATTGTGTGAACATCTTTAATGAAAACAAACGGCTGATGGTAATTCTCGTCCGGAATTCTCCTTTGTTATTTCTTGTACAAAATGTCCAAGGCTTATTGTATTACCCGGTTTAGAATTAAACTGTTATTGGACGGTGTAAGGTTTCCGAATGGGAATATTATGGTGGTATACAGGCTTACGAAGCTTAGTACCATGCAACATTGAATCCAGCACGGCTCTGCAGCTGTTTTTGTATTGCGACAGTCTAGTACATTTTGTGAGTAGGGTATTTTGCTCGGTAACGGGCAGTGCAAGTTAGAAATTGTGGTAGCTATTAGCTATTCAAATGCCGATTTTTAACTAAATTAACCTTTATCAGAGTTTTACCGCGTAACCTTTTATTGGTCTTCTGTGTTTTATAATTATGTCTGTCTGTTATATGTGCTGTTGGTTTTTCTAAAAATAAATAAAATCCGATAAATCACCGACACTTCTCACAGAATTAGAAGGTTGATGTAGCAAGAAGGCAGGCTCTATATGTAGCTCGCAGAACTGACAACCGCTGGAGGAGTATGGGTAGAATGGCAACCACAAACAGGATGGCACATTGTAGGTAGGCCTTTACACGATAGACCGATGAAATGTTTAATGATGATGATTAGCTCATAATAAGAAACAGACCACAGGTGAAATCAGCTGAAAAGTTTCGACATCGAATGCTTATCAAATAAAGTATTTTCTTCCAATAAAAGTTTAGGACTTTGGAGAGCTATGATTCAATCGAACCATCCATCACAGCCACTCATGTCAAATTATGATCGCGTCACTTACTAACCGCATCACAAAGGCTTCGTTCGTACAGTGGTACACTGTTACAAAATCCAGCTATATGTTTGCGTTCTTCAAGTATTGCTGTTTAAGTTCTAAAGCATCATAGCTTAAAGTCTAATTTAGCTCTTGCATGTAAACCTCGTCCGGACTATAGGAAACGCAGTTTGATGCCAGGGATTTCCACTCGGCACGGAGATTTAGCCGTCGGCATAGCAACGTTGAAACGACGTGATACCAGCTCAATCAAGGCAATCCTTCAAACCAGCTGGTAGGTTCTACGTTGTAAACTGAGGTCGCGTTGCTAAGCGTTTTTATTTTCAACATTGAAAGTCGAATTCGATAGGTTTTTATTCATTTAAACCACAAGGATCATATAAAAAAAACTACGTAAATTCAACTTTCTATGATCCAAGATCGATTCTAAAATTTGGCATCCGTTGAATAGAGCTATGTACAAAAGGACTGAAGCCGAAAATATGCTTTACTTTTTGCAAATTCGGTTTACTTTGTGGCAGTAGAAAAAACATAGTTGAAACTGTTAAAATAGATCTACGCGTTAGCAGAGTGAATCTCCTTACGACAAGTAGTTTTTACTCAAAAAAAGATTGTATCATTCTTAAAAATTATGTACCTTTTGAAAATGCAATAAAAACATTTGTATTTGTAATTCATTATACTCGTGGGTACAGGGCTATGTATGTCTGTTGGTGTTTATTTTTAATTATTTATAAACTAGCACTCGATAGACATTGTTCTGTCCTTGAATGTGACAGATACGAAACGTAAATTCGACAACCTTCAGTTTGTATGGAAGAGAGAAACAACGTTTTTTATATATTTCGGGCAATTTACCTTTCGACAAAAACATAATTCGGACTATTCTGAACATTTTAAAACAAAAAATAGTCAAATTGGTCTAGCGGTTCTTAAGTGATGCGTTTATCAACGATATGTGGGTAAGTATGCACATTTATGTTTATAAAGATATGGCCTACTTTCTATGAACAGACACTTTACAGCCGTAACTTTTAAATCTAAGGTACAAAATTCTGTTATAATTGGTTCAGACCTAGAACCTTTGTACCGAGTATTGTTCTTATCGATATTGATCGAGTTACTGAATGCGGCACAAAAGAATTGCCCTTCCAGAACATTAGATAGATTTATATTGTAGAAATATCACAAAGCTAAAGCTAGAAAACAAAGTGAATTTAGTTTTCTCTTAGGGAATCCTTTTCTTTTATCCTTCTATGTTTTAAGCGAGAATGTATCGACTTAATTTTGTCCTTTGTACAGAGCAAACTTGAAAATAGTACAAAAATCTAGTTTAATCAGTCATCATCATTAACAGCCTGTAGAAGTCGACTATTGGATAATAGGCCTCTGCCGAAGAGTGCCATGATGAACGATCTTGGGCTATACCTGTATTCACCGATTTCTCACGTCATTTAACCATCATCGGTATGTCGCGTGGGGGACTTATTTACACTTCTACGTCCAGTTCGGAGCCGCCATTTGAGAATATTTGTTCTTCGGCTTGATCAGTATCAAACAGAAAATGTGACTAGACTATGGTTTGTATGAAGTGAGCTAGGGAAAGAGCTATACTCGTAGTTTCACTGTGATAAAGTTCGGAATAAGTAAAACAGTAGAATAACTAAAGCCCCTGACACAGCTCGCATAATTTGTAAGCTGAAGTGGCAATGGGCAGGCTATATAGCTTGTAGAACCGACAACCGCTGGGGAAAAAAGGTTCTCAAAGGTTCGCAGTGTAGGAATGCCACCCACCCGCTCGCGCTGGAACAATGTTAGGAGGAATAGGTTGTTGGAGGAATCTCTTAGATCTTACATCATGGCACTCTTCGGGGAAGGCCTATGCCCAGCAGTGGACTTCTACAGGCTGTTGGAGTTGATGATACTCGGCAGGCGAGTAGCCAGCTGCGATGTAAGAGGTGCGGGTTCGATTCCCGCTGTGGGACAAATGCTTGCATGTTCTACAGATATTTGTTTTGGTACCACAATACTCATAGTGGGAATGACCCATTTTAGTGTGGGGTCAGGACTAATGTATGTCTCTGTTTAATGTAAAAAAAACTTAATATGTTATAATTGATAGTCTTTACTGGACACGACACCATATTTTGGCATGCCCAGGATGACTAGTAGAGAATGCCTTAGCCTTAAGTCCTCCTAGCACTACATTGTTTATATTTAATACTTACGATTAAATAAATAAATCAAAAAGTTGAGCTAGGGAGTAGCTTTTAAAAGGACCAAGAAGTTATAACTACGTTGCGCCGTAACGTAAGTGCTCGTAATTACGATACCAGTTAAAGTTATTAAACTAACTTTTCATACATTATACGTGCAACAGTCATTTGAGCCTCGTGTGTGAGCTGTAATTACTTTAACTTTTGAATTATTGCAATATAACTTCCGTATTTATGGCTATAGAAAGAATCTTCACATATTATATTTAACGGCCACGGGAATCAATAAATGAATTAAAATACTGTATTGTACACCATAAGAAAGATTAATACAAATTGTCAAAACTACAAGACATAGAGTATAATTTTATTGGGAAGTATGTTTATGAGGACGACCAAAGATCCTTTATAGTAGCATCCTTTTCAATTTAATTTTAAAAGGTAACCCACATATTAGGGAAATCTCATTTTTTTATAGTAGCCCTAATAGTAACAAATTTGGCGGGACTGGAACTCGCGATTTCCCGCTTTTTACGCGGAGGTACCCGTGATTTCTAACACGGTATGCGAGATCAACTCAGTCACGAAATCGTTACCAGCTTGGTCGAAATGCTTGGGATATTTCGGCTCTCATTTCGAATGTATAGTCGAATTTCGAATAGGCTGGTAATAATATAGCTTCAGTTGGTAAAAATCCCCGCGCACCATCTTAGAGTTATAGGTTCAAATCCGGCTGAGGTTGATATTTTTGTGATAATTATCACTGTAAGGTACAAATTAAACAGTTGATAAAACAAAATAAACAAATTTACAGTTGAACCATCTAAAGACTATTAAAAACGATCTACAGATAGCTCAACTGATCCAAAATATTGCCAGACGGAAGCGCCTACAAAAATTCTGGCTGCAATGCCATCTAATGAATTCCAAACTAATGTTTGATGTGCACGTATCATCAGTTGTTAAAAAAGCTTCCAAAGCTTTAGGATTTATTATGAGGTCATCTAAGGATTTTAAAAGCGTTAAAACTATAAAAATCCTATATAGTACTTACGTACGCTGTCATCTAGAATATGCTTCTCAAGTTTGGAACCCTGTCTACGGAATCTACATTGATAAGACTGGAGGCAATTCAAAAACATTTTTTGCGTTTCCTTAGTTTTAAAATGCGAAGCTACTATTCGAATTATCTATTACATTGTGCCAAGCAGCTCCTTCCTCTTTACCTGAGGTGTGAATTTGCGGACATTATTTACCTAGCGCGAATTATCAACTCAGGCGTTGATTGTCCGCCACTTCTAAATAAAATTCGATTTTATGCACCCACACGAACATTTAGGCATAGCAACCTGCTTTATCTGCCTAACGTTTCCACTAACTATCGCCAAAATGCATTTATCTACCGTTCGAGTAAGCTGTTCAATATATTGAGTACAGAGCATGACCTTGATCTTTTGCTGCTGTAGTGTTTCTACTTTTAGAAATAAGCTAAATAACACTTTCTTTGGTAAATTTTTGTAAAATTGAGTTAATTATATCTATTGAATAGTACCTATTTACAAGAATGCTAGCACCTTTGATATCGTGAATGTGAGTGATAAATTGGTGTAAACTAATACTAATTTTTTACCTACTCGTATCTGCTAAGGATAGTTATGATAAGTAAGTCACTAATTTTGTATTAAAGTGCCGATGGTTTTCCTAAAATAAATAAATAAATAAAATTATGTTATTTTCATAATAAAATGGCGTTGAAGAAGAATAAATTTGGAAATTCGTGTTTGTTTTGCAGTCTTGCAAACCCAATCAGCGAAATACGAACACATAAATATTATTTTGTTAAAACTTTATCTAAGAAATAAAAAAGGGGAGTCCGTAATCGAAATCATCCTTTCCCGAGTTGAGAGCGATCTAAATAGAATTTCCAATCAGCTATCGAGGAATTCATGATTGAAAGTTTCCGTTTAATGTTTCCAACTATAACTCGATTGAGTGTTCCAATCAACTGTTGCGTTTCATTTAATTTTGTTGTAGTTTATTTAGTTTTTACTTCATTTCTGCTTCGGAGACTCTTTGAAAAGGGCAAGCAGATAACTCCTTTCGGCTGATGATGATGATAATGTTGTTGTTTCTTACTCTATCCAAGCATAAAAATTAGAACACTTATGGTCTAGTGGCTATAGTCTCCGACTTTCGATCCAAAAATCGTGGATCAATTATTTTTTTACGATAAAAATGAATCATGCTCAAATGATCATGCTCTCAAACGGTGGCTCTTCAACAAAATGTCTAAGACTCGTATGAACCTCCCACAATGCCGTTATAATGAATCCTTTCGTAACACTTTTGTTTTCACTATTGGTCATAAGATCTTTTTGGGGTCATCATACAAACCTCAGCTCAGATCACCGAGAAAGAACTCGACGAAAAAAAGCATAAAATTTTACGGTTGGTTGTCTACATAAGTTGACACCGGATATTATATATTGTCTGCAGAACTACCTAACTAGTTTCTTCTGAGGATATCTCTGAAAGCAACCTTTATTTATAACTTTTTATTGATTATGTAGTGTCAGAGTACGATCGACTGAGCTATGATGTATGAGAAAAGTAGTGATATAATTGCGTAGTCCAGTCTGGCAACGATTTTTGTCCAATCTGAACCAGATTGGATAAAATCATTGATAAATCACTCTTAGTTCTGTAACTAAGCTAAGTTCGCTGTTTGTTTGGTTTCAGGTACTGCAAGAAAATCCTTCACTTGTCACTAGTTACTGAACTAGTTTGTAATTGCAAGCAAGTACAAATTTTATTATGCGTTTAATTACGCGTACGTCCGGTATTAATGTTTCTCAGAGATGCTTATACTGACGCTTACGGTTCATAGGTGCTGCGCTCTAGTCTTCGTTTATTTTTACTCCGGAGCTGGAATAGTGGTAGGATGTATAAATTTATTGCCAGCTGATATAAAGTATAGGCTTATTGTGCGTTGAATTATGCATAGTTGCAGTCACGATCACAGAGTTATGATGATAGTATCTTTACTTATGACTGAATAACTTCGATAATCGTGAATCGTGGTTATATATTATAATAAAACAAAAATACAGTTTCTAAAATCAATTGTTATTGCATCTGTGAATGAGAGAAAAAGCGCAAAAAGTATGGTTAGGAATCCATTTTTAGGGTTCCTTACCTCAAAAGAAAAAACGGAACCCTTATAGGATCACTTCGTTGTCCGTCCGTCCGTCCGCCTGTCTGTCGCGAGGAGGTACGAGTATCAAGTTAAAATTAGTATCAAATACGTTGGTATTTGATACTAATTTTACCTTGGAGCTCAAAAAAATCAAGCTTCTAAGTGAACGCAATAAAAAATACGGCCATTTATGCGACATATTTTAATACTTGCAAATAAATGAAACGGAGTAATTCCCGTTGACCTAGAATCATGAAATTTGGCAAGAAGCAAGGTCTCACAGCACAAGTAAAGAGACAAGTCTATAAATCGTTGATTAATAGCTTTATCACATATAAATATATTTTTTTGCAATTACAAACTGACACTTACTGTTGTAGAATTGACCGTGATGTACTCGTATATCGTTGTATAGGCGATCATTTTTTCAACTACAAAGTTAAGTTTATCTTTCAATCCGACTTATATTTTCGTTAGAGCAATGTTTGGAGATTTCATAGTTTATGAAAACTATGAAATCATTAGTAATTTAAATATAGTAGGCTTTATTTATCATCATCATTAACTATAGTCCTCCTCCAATACGCTCCATCGAGCCCGATGTTCGGCTCTTTTCATGCACGAATTGCATAATTTGATTACCTGCTGGAGCACTAATATTACATAAGTTTTTTTATGAGTAAAGATGTTTAAGTCCTGTATTGTCGTATATTTTATTCCTCTTGATGTAGAAGACTCAAATTTAGTGAAGCTACCTACTTCGTACAAAAGATGAGGTAAAAATAAACATCATAGGAAGCGACGCATCCACTATCGTCTGTTTACTCAAAACAGAGAACTTCATCAAGCACAAAAATAAACTCCCTGTAAACATATTTAAAGTGCAGTTACTTATACTTTGATGAAAGATGTCTTGCGACTGATATATGATACACAACATGTCTCTTGTTTAGGGAGGGGTGTTTACAGATAAAACTATTGAGTCCGTCTTTTACAAGAAAACTTTTAAAATAAATTAGGTAAACAATATAACAGTAGGTATGGTTTGTGCATACTTTCATAATCTCTGTTTAGTAATTAAATAACTATATTTATTATTTTTATCAAATGTTTCATTATATCTGCAATACCTGTGTGTGAAAGCTAAAATATTTTTTTATTTATTTTAGCTTTCACACGCATATAACACTCAAGCTAAAGTTAAAAAACAAAATAAAAAAAAACATGGACTAGGTCGTTAAAAATAAAAAAATAAACCGAATTAGATGATCTTTTTACAATATAAAAATACTGATACAACGGGAGATAGATGCGTCCATAGGTTACGGTAACCACTTACCAGCAAGCGAGCCGTATGCTTTATAGCCACCTTATCAAAATATGATCCTATTTTTAGAACCATGTGTGCGAGAAACACAAATTGTTTGAAAATTTTAGGTTGCCGGCTAAAATACAGCAACAACAATACAACACAAGTTATAATAAATAAATAAATGAACTGTAATAAATAAACAGCCACATGTATAGTCTTGACCACACACTAGGATTTCCTGTGTAGTAAATAGCAAGAACTACGAGTACCGTGGTACTCCAGCATCTAGACCCGGAACAAACTTTTTGCAGAACGTGCAAGCATTTGTCCCGCAGCGAGATTAACCCTTTTACGTCGAATATATAAAAAAAAAACCGTGTCTTTTCCGTAAATAACGCAGTTTATTTCGATTTTACCGGCTTATCGTCGAACAAGCAACTCTATTCCGGTACGAATATAACTGCAGTGCGTTGACCGGCATCATGCCATTTCGCTTTTCTGCTAAAAATGATTTCGGATGTCATCTTTATTTAGGCCATGTGTTTATGTTCCAAATATTTCAATTCGTGTTCGTTGAATGTTCATTCAACTCCAGTTTTACGGAACATTGGTAATGCATGCTGGCTTTTTTTAATTAAAGATTCATTAGGCATTTTTTTTCAGACAGTGTCATGTGAGGTAGATTTCGGTTCGTAGGTAAGATCTGATAATTACCTGTTTCAGTTTTTGTAATGTAGCATGAGGCAACCGCTTCCAACAACCAACCAGAATCCTTTTAAATCAATTAGATTCGTAAATAAACATGGAAAATTATTTCAAAGAAAACTAGTTTTTCAAAAACGTAATTCTGAATAACAGCAGTGTAAAAATACTGAACTGGCACCCAAAAGGGATGTGTACCATTTGCATTATTTGTAGTAGGTAAGTATCTAAGATGACAAGCAATTTGTTGTCTATCCAAGCAAGCCCGTACCCAAGAAAATCATCAATGGAGCGCCCTTGGAAGGCGAGGAAATCCGTTATGATTAATTTTGGTTAAATTAAAAGCAAATGACAGTATTCATCTGAATTCCTTTCTCTAAATAAACAGACAACTTTTGAAACCATATTTAAATTTAATTTTCTTACCAATATAATACATACCAAACAATAATCATCTCTTTCCAAAAGTTGATTAAAAAGGAAAATTTGTGTGTTGCTTAACCGATTTAAACTCTCATAAAAGAGTGTATTTGTTTCATAAATGATAAAGATAAACGATAAGAATATACATATATTTCACACTACTCTGGACAAACAAACATGATCTATAAAAAATATAAGTCATCATAACTCATATAATGCGTTTCCGGTTGTATATTATTCGCAAGTCAAAAGGAAGGAACATAATGTTTTACCAAAAGTCTACGTTTAATATATTTTTGTTTATTCCTGGAAACCAATATTTGGCTAGATATGGTTTACACAACTTATGCGTAGGTTTACATAAAACATTATTAAGACGTAAACGTATAGAGAGGATAGATACAAACCATTATTTAATTCTGCGTTCCAAACAATTGGAGGTGAGCGATTTTTATGTGTAGGGGAGCAAAATTTTTCATTAAACCTAAGCACGTAAGCTCCCTCGTTTCTGCCCCATACCATTCTTTATAGCCCTGATATTGTTTCAGAGCGTCTTGCCGTGACAAAATATTTTTTCTATGAACCTTGCATTCCAGACCTTCTGAGAGGATCAGACAATTTAAGCATTATTGGCTTCCAGATATTTTACACGGCGCTGACTACGAGTTTTATTGCCCTTTCGTTATTAATGGCCAAAAATAAGCCCCTTCATGATTTAATGTTTTTACCTAAGCCTATGGCTGGCAGGGCTGACATAGATTACATCATATTAAGTTAGTTTGGAACAGTTTTTGAAGCCAGCTCGCCTTTCGAGCCGGACGTTCGTGCATTCGTTTGTGTTGTTCCATAAAAAGTCGCATACCTATTATGTGTTACTTGTATTAGTATCAAAGGTCCTTTAAAAAAATAATTTTCAGATTTTTTATTTGTACCCTGAAAAATTACTCGTAAAAGAATGAAAATTGGTGGTTTAGATTTTTCACACAGGCAAATGTCGGTAAATAATAAATTAAATTCGGGAACTAATAACCCCTTAAAATTTAACGTTAAATGTGGTACTTGAATTTTAAGGTAATCAGTAATCGGTAATCTTACCGAGAAAACAGCATCATTATAAAGAGATCACTGGTCTTCTAGCCTAAGACGAACGAAGAAACTTTATTCTTTATTCCTACTACAATTCGGCAACATTTCTCCTCCTTATTTCAGTTAACATGCGAATAATTTAATCCTTGATAGGTCACGCCTAACGAGAGCGTTTGGCGTAATTGGATTATTGGCTGTTCAGTTGCTTTCTTTTCATTTCGTGTATGATTGTTATTTTAATTAGCAAACTGTTGCCATTGGAAGTTTCGATAATTAGGTATTACTTAGCTTCGTTATTGGTTCGACGTGTAAATTTACGATCTCATTTTAACAACATTCTCCATTATTTACCTGAGTTGAGTAAGAAAACTCGTTTTCAAAAGTTTTCCCGTATTTCAATGCGATTGAGGCACTCACGCAGGAAGGACAATAGGACACATTAAAGTTTTATAACAAATCCGACCGAGTTTACGTCCCAATTTTTAAATCAATTTCTGCACCCCGACGTGAAATTCGCGTCATCAATATTTCAGTTCGGAGAACTTTTATCTGGGGTCGCCGTTTATTGCTCTTTGTTCCTGTTTTGTATACATTACGCGGCGGGCATTAATATTTAAGGGGTTTTTCATCTCAAAGTAAAGTCGTAGAAACTGAAATACAGAGGTGCATTAACCCCGACTTACAAATTCATATCTAAAGAAGAAGACGGGCAGATTATATTTTTCAATTTATAAATAAATAACAAACAAACAAACACGCTCACGACTATATTTCCTATGATGGATATACTCAGATACTCACTCACGATGTTTCCCTTCACCGTTTCAGCACGTGTAATTGCGTGCATGATTTTTTCGAGTGGAAAAATCCATTGGTGCACTACCGGGTTCGAACCCACGACCTCAAGATTAGAAGTCGGGGTACCGCCCACTAGGCCAACACGGCTCTCACGCCATTTATAAATCTAACTGAAAGTGTATTAAAAGTTTTGTCTTGTGACTTTTAGGTTGTTTTTTGAAGCGCACAACAATACCACTACAGTCGAATTGAGGCCAGGCAGTAGCCGTGTTGCGTTAATTATAGTTGCATTTTTTTCTGCTTAACCGACTGACAAAGAAGCGGAGTGAGGAAAGGGGTAAGCGTGTGCACAGCAATGTGGCTGCTCTGTAGTTGGTTTTGTCCACACGTTTGTTGGCGTTGGTCGCTGAAAGGACCGCACATGTGCTTAGTGTGAATAGACTACCTACGCTTTTTCATACAAATTCGTGAATTGTCGTTGTCGTGTGATTATGGTGTGCTCCGTCTGAAGACACTTTTATGCCGGCAAAAGTTAAGCTTCAGAAAACGCAACTATAGTTATACAACAGCCGTGGTCACGATTTGATTGGAGTATATGGAGTAACATCGAGAAATAAAGGCAGTCGCCGCAACTACCCTCATTACATCTTCAGATTCAGAAAAGTCCATGTTCACATTACGACACGCTAAACTTACCGTATCACTAATGTATCGTCAACGCGATAAAAAACCGTATAAAACTAATTATTATGTTTTCTGATCGCGAAAGTTTTAAAATACAAATGCATGTTGTAGGCACTATGAATATTTTGATGTACCTATGTGCACGCACTGGACGGACTTTTAGTGAAGCAACGGACAAACGCAAATGACTTGTTTTCAAAAAAAGCTAGTTTTGAAAATCAACAATTTCAAAAGTAGTTTGAAAAAGCTACCTTTGAAAATGTTGATTTCTTTTGTGTGTGCACTTTCCTTGGGAAAATAGGGGTTCGCGCCCTCCGGCTTTGGATTAGACAGACTCCCAATTACGGATTCCTTAAGAAGTAAATACCCCGTGTAATAAATCACTTTGGGATTTCGCTATTCCGAGTAAAAGTAAAACAAATTAGGTATCTGGAGTGCTCTTATTATTTACTGCACTTGTTTATCGACCAAGCAAAAGTTTCTAAAGATAATTACTTTCTCATCATAGCCAAATACACACAGGATAATGGTTTTTTTTCTGAAGAAGGCGTTAGTACTTAGGGTATTATAGAATGTAGAGTGTAATAAGATTGAAATAAAGAAGTATCCAAATTTTAATCGTGAAGACTGCTATAGACTCTCTGCGTCCTGGAATCCCGTGATAAACAGGTGTTCGCGTCGCGATCCAATTGTGCAGTGCGGTGATACGGTTAGTGTAGTGTGCCGTAATGTGAACATGGACTTTTCTGATTCTGAAGAGGAAATGAGGGTAGTTGCGGCTACTGCCTTTATTTCTCGACGGTAGCTCCGTATACTCCAGTCATCCCGTGACCACGGCTGTTGCAATACAGTTGAAACGTCGGGAAAATAATAAAAAAGGTAAACGCGATAAAGACCCGTTAAACTTATAATAATTATGTTATCTAATCGCGAAAGTTTGAAAAATACTACCTTAATAAAAACTTAGTATTTTCGGTTGGACTCATAATTAGGTTTATTTATTTCGAATATGATAAAAAATATCATATTTTTGCATATATGATATTTTGAGTAACAGGTTTCATACAAACGCCCGTAATAGATTGAACATCGGAATAAAATGATTTTGTTTTTACCTAGGGCCTTGTGGTGTAGCAGGCACAGGTACGAGTGCCATAAGTTTTTAGAAGTATAGTTGTATCACTTATATTTAGAGTACCCCCTTTTATTTAATATTCGCTATTTCGTATGTTTTCGGGTCTCACGCCCCTAGCTTATGATTTGGCACATCGTAAAATGTTCATTCGCCAAGTTAACTTTCATGTCTTCTTTGATCATTGTTAAAGTCTTTAGGGAAACGGTAAGTACTTACTCAGAATAATGCATTACTTGGGATTACTGTATTGCAAGGTTTGTGAGACAATCTTATTTGCCTGCCTAATAGTCTATGGAAATAAAAGGAATTGTTGTCCCGGAGGACGAAAGGAAATAGGATTAAAAGAACAAATCTTTTGCGGTATCTAGAACAATGGGACCGTGCCGTACCTTCGAGTTCATTTGAGTAATTTTACTCGATAAAAGATTTTCATGAAACTTTATGCATGCTTTATCCGATTTGTGGATAAAGTTGATAATTGAAAATTTCTTGCGGTGTTATTGGAAAAGTTTAGCGGTACCGACCACAATTCCTTGATAGTGAACTAAGTGAAACGAGCCAGCGACTGCGAGCGATACACTGAAATTGCTTTTTGAATTTGTTCGGTTTTTCGTTTCAGCAACATTCGAGTGATGAAATATAATTTATGCAGAAAATAAGTTTTGCTTCTAATTAAAGCTCTTAAAGTTGTAAGTTTTTTTTCTGATCTGCATTTATATCTATGCCTAAGAACGGTTCAATGAGTTCTGATAAATTACTAGCACTAGAAGTGCCTCAAAATATTTTACGATACAGATCTAGGTCAAAGTTATAATCACAAGCAATCAAGGGTAAAAGTCGGGAAAACAAAGCAGTAAAACCAGACTTCAAGTTGCTTATATAAAAGAAATAAATACACGTAAAGTCTGGCTCTTTTTGCGTAGAAAGTGTTCTTTACAATTCAGATTTGAATAAATAAAGCTTTCTATTAAAAACATCGACTCCTTTTCGTAATCGTCGCGAATTGGGTCACGAATTTAAACAATCGCTGGAATGTTTGTCTTTTAGAATAATCATTATTCAATGAAAAGTCCTCCTAACTAGAATCGAGATATTGTTTAATAGTATTAATATTTTCTGCTTAATTAATCTGAAATATCTTCAAATAACATTTGTAAATTTGAACTTATGATTAGAAATTATAATAAGTAACCTTGAAATGCATAAGATTTCCACTTTTTGATATAAATAGCTAAATAGGTTTCGATGATACATTAGGTCTAGGAAAAATATTTTCTTTAAAGATTTACTATACCACGGAGTTTGAATTTCTTTGTCTCTAACAGTAAACTTAAAAAAAAACTAACCTGCTTGTTATGATCAAAATAAAGACTATTTTTTTCGATTCTATGTTGGTAAAATTTGTACAAATGTTTACTTCATATTCGCGTAAACTCTATACCCCTAAAAGTAAATACCTATAGGCTCTTTCCATCCAAGTTTAAATGTTTATTAATCTGTGAAAATGCGACAGCTACGACGCCATTTCACAATACAAACATTTATCACGCTTGCTAGTACGGTGATTATCCTCAAATGGTAATACTAAATTGTTTGTACTACAAAATTATTAAAAACGTTTATTTGTTTTTTAAAGTATTAACTCACAATTAAGGGAAATCTAATATTTGCCAGGACACCACAAAACAATTATATTCATTGATAGCGCTCTACATACCTTTTGCTAAGTTAGATAATTTATGTGTTTAATTGAAGACCTTTTATGTAAGTTTTCCAGCAACATGTGAGCGCCTTATTATTTAAACTCCAGAAAAATATATTTAAAACTTTGAAACTTACGAACTTCGTATCGGTTCACGGAGTTGTACTGATATTTACCTGGACGACGTAATATTCCTTCGCCTATATTTAAAGTTCGTAAATTGACCGTTGCACCATTGATTAATTCAAATAAATGTGAAACACAGATTAAGTTATTTTACACGTAGAATGAATGAAAATACTTCTTAGTACAGTACGCCACAGAAAACAACTATTAAAACTAAAAGTACAGTGGGGGTCTTATCGCTTAGAAGCGATCTCTGCCAGACAACCTTTAGAATGTGGAATAAAGTCACAGTTGTCAAGTGACTTTAATCTTGTTGAAATCTTGTACTAACAAGTTAAATTTAGTGAACCATGAATTGTAGTTTACGGGCAACCATTATTTAGTTCAGCTAGTTTGATAAACGTGGTATGGTTATTTGTCGTGACACTGATCGATTTGTGGTTTGTAATCGGCCCCACCTACCTAACTACCTGTCTACTCTCGGCTATCACTATCAAGTAAAGGGAATTTCCACCTTCCAACTTGTTGGATAGAACAAACAACATTATGGATACTCCGGATGAAACGAATCCTATGGTGAACGTAAGTTGGAAGTGTGATAAACTCTGTGTATTCTAACAAAGGAAGGTGAAAAGAATTGAACCTGTGCGAGATAAAGACTCAAAATCATATTGTACCTACTCATAGTGTGAAAGAAAACTTCCTCCTTGCTTGCTTCCTCTTCTGCATACTTGAAGAAAAGGGAAATTTATAATTTTTTCGATGCCCGTTTCTGAAAGCGAAAAAACTTTTTCTCGTCCTCAGCTGCTTACGTACGCGCACTAAAGGTTGGATTCAACTTGTTGGACGGTGTAACAATGCTTAAGTTATAAGAAGATATTGTTTGAATGCTTTTATCTCTTTTCGATTTTTATCAAAGACTGCCTGGGGATTACTTTGAAAGCTTCTTAGTACTGAGGTCGAAAAAGATTATTGGTGACTTTTTGTTTATGTTTTAGACCTTCTTATCGGTGATCCTCGCAAAGCGTATTGCTCATATTTCTTAAAATAGTTTGTATTGTTTTATTTACACTATTCGTAAAAAAACTAATACGTTCACGACTGTTATTCTCATGATGGATTTTATTTGGCACATGCCCACGTTTTGCATAGTATTTAACATCGTGACGTTAGCAAGTTGCCTGCACACTAAAATATCACACGCATTTGATTTTTATTCTTTATTGTACACACAAATAAACACTTAAAAAAAGGTAGAATTAAATAAGAATTATTAGAATTAGATTTTTGTTCTGGGTCATGTCACATTTCTTACGATGTTATACTTGATGATGTTTAATCTTAAATCAGAATTTTTTTGTATTCGTTCATTTATAAAGAAACGTACCAACGAAAAATTTAAGCATTTATTATATATCATCGAATCCTTAGAGATTTGGCGTTCTAGCCGGAAATTTGTTCTAAAGTTTCACTCTGATGACAAGTACCTACCCATGGCACGCGATATTGAAATTTGAAGTCAGCTTTTGAAGGTTCAATGCCATTTGACATTATTGGACGTTCCACACTGGCATTGGTAGGCATCTAGTTTATTTTAAGACATATGAAACAACAACTCGGAACTATAAAGCTCGTTTTTAATTTAACTGTGATTTGGAGTGGCCCAAGCAGATCTGGTTTGCAATGGGATTTAGTATTCGCCGACGGAAGCTTCAGTTTGACCTAGTTCTGACAATTGTTGAACACGCATCTTTTAGTGATCAACCGGTTTTAAAAAGAATAGGCAGGGTAAAAAAATGCCCGCTCATTTTCATAACATATTGAAAATTGAGTTTGTAACAAAATAATGAGTTTTAGAAATTGTAGAAATTACAGGCACATTAAACTTTCCGTTGGCAACGCGCTTGTTTCTGATTTTGCAAGCGTCCATAGGTTACGGTAACCACGTATCAACAGGGCCCTCCTGTTTATAAGTGGGGTTCTTGTTTGCCACTTTATCCTACTAATATAATAAATGCGAAAGTCTGTGTGTGCGTGTGTGTGTGTGTGTGTGTGTGAATGTTTGTTACCACGTATCTCCGTAACTACTAAACCGATTTTGATGAAATTTGGAATGTAGATAGTTTAGGATCTGGAATAACACAGGCTAATTTTCGAAAATCGACCCCTAAGGGGGTTAGATAGTTGGTATATAAAAAGTACCCATATAAAACCTATACATCGTCTAATGTATATTTTCTAAAAAAATACTTAGAATGATGATATGATTGTATTCCTCTAGTACGTATTCGTATGACCTGCAGGTAAATTTTTCCTTCACTGTGATGTCAATACAAAACTATATTTCCCACTAGTTCTTACAAATAGGCAATTCCTAAGAATCCTCATCTAAAACGGAACAGAAATATCTAACGGAAATCTCGTAAAAGTGTCACACGCAAGACTGATTTGAAAACTTCCGCATTCTGAAACTGACGGT
Organism: Perizoma flavofasciatum; assembly: GCA_958496245.1. Classification (NCBI taxonomy): domain Eukaryota; kingdom Metazoa; phylum Arthropoda; class Insecta; order Lepidoptera; family Geometridae; genus Perizoma; species Perizoma flavofasciatum. The sequence goes on along the minus strand of OY292434.1, from coordinate 7,705,088 downwards.
GTTTATGACGGGTTGCAAATAAATCGTCCCACAGGACTATAGAAGGATCGAACAGTTGTTTCCGAAAGATTTCAAACTCTGTCTGTTTTGCTCTGCTACAATAGCAATAAAACATTTTGTACGAGAAAGTACCTGACTATCTTTTACCATAGATATAGAAAAAAACTTACTAAAACGGTTAATAAATCAATCAATTTTGAATAAAATAAATCATGAGAGTCTGCAGAAGAATAAAAAACAGCGGTAATTAGTCGTAAAATCATGTTACTATGACATCGCGAAGATAGCAAAAAAATCATGAAGATAACAAAAATGTACCGTATACTAGCTATTAATCATTTAGCATTGCCATTCAGCGTGGCAATTCAGTCTGCGTATATATAGATCGTTTGCAACGGTTTTTAGATAGCAGTTTCATCTGTATTGTTTGCTAATACCTGATTGTACATGGTTGTATTAAATGCTATTATTAATCTAGATTAAATAATTCAACTTTGAGATAAAAGTGTGATATTCTCATTTTGGTCAGAATTTATAAACCATTCATCCGCTAGAGAACATTTTTCAACATCAGCCTTTCAACAATTTTTAATATAAAAAATAATCTGGTGTTGACACTTTTAACAATTGGTTCTGATCGCAAACTATATCCTGGTTTAAGAGATTGCATGGATAGAGCTATTAATTATTATGCAACGCTTAGTTTAGCTAGACTGTGACCTAATTCAGCTGCGAACAGTGCGGACCCATATCTCTCGACTTAACTTGTCCGCACGATATTACTGTACTGATATCTCACTCCGTTCCTAATATCTCACTCCTTATAGGAAGGTGTCTACTACTTTGTGCTCTCTCATTTGCATTGCGTCATCTAACTTTGAAGATTACGGCTATCACACTGGTGGTTTTGTCTTATCTTTTAAGGCTTGTGTAAAAGGGAATGAAATGAAAAGCCGATTACACCATTTTATACCAAAACTTACGACTTACCTCGAATCTCTCTCTTGTAAAAGCCCAGGTTTTAACAAACTAACAAAATTATAAAAAAATCTAAATAAATTGTGTTGCTGCATTTATGTCATACATTTTACATAGTCATCTAACTTTGTAACAGGCTGGCACTTCGGTTAAACTTATCTAAGAGATGTTGATCTTGTGCAAATTGTGATGCTAAGAATATGAAAAAACTCCGTGGCGAAGTGTAAAGTGGAAAGAAAATGCAATTTTACCGCTACGATGGTGCGTTGATACCACAGCCGTAGCCGATACTATCTCAAAGTTTTAATAAGGATTCAGGGGATATTGCTGAAAGGTTATGTACTTTATTTAGTACATTTAAAAACACTATATTTCTAACTATTTATAGTTAGATATATAGTGTTTCTTCTTTCAAAGGAGCTTAGGCTATTTGAAACACCCTTTTTAATGCAAAATCTTTTCAGCTAGGAGCTCTCGTTTGATATTATTAACACTCTAGTGGAAGATTTTAGCACAGTGTGCCTTTCCAAAAGCACCTTTTCAACTCATTTGCGAAGGAGCCAGGAAACGTTAAGAACTTCATAATGCTTCTCAAACGCCATAAAGCTGCTCTAAAACGCTTGTGAAAAGCCTTCGTCTTGCAAATTGAAACGTTTTTGTGGCAGTATACAGCTTACATTAATTAAATAGGGAATCTGTTATGGAGCATCAAATCAACGTTGCCGAAGCGGGGTGTGACGCTGATTTGATGCCCCATTACATAGCGAAATAACAAAATTATATCCATAAAATAGATTTGATAGTATTATATGTGCAGCGGGCGAGCAGCCGGCTGTGACGCAAGATGTTCAGGTTCGATTCCCGCTACAGGACAAATGTTTGCATGTTCTGCAGATTTGTGTGGCGTCTGAGTGTTGTGTGCCACGGTACTCATAGTTACCACGGTACCCACGACACGGATTCCCTGTGGGTCAGGAATAAGTATGTGTCTGTTGGGTGTTTATTTATTTATTTTTAAAAGCTTCGAAAACGGCACAAGGAATTCCTATTAAAAATTCAGTGTTTACATATAGCGCAATCATACTAATATTTTAAACGCGAATGTTTGTGAGGATGGATGTTTGTTACTCTTTCACGCAAAAACTGCTGAACGGATTTTGATGAAACTTTACAGTAATATAGCTTATACATTAGAATAACATATAGGCTATTTTTTATTCGGGTACCACACGGGTGAAACCGTGGGCAGAAGCAGAATAAATAATACTAAATATATGGCATCTACGGAGACATTCAGTATTCATTCTTGGCTACAACCCTGTATCAAAGCCTCTCGAGAGTACTCGAAGCGATTACTTGCAATATGCCATGTAGCGCAATAGCCTCCTATTTAACTTAGTCCATCTCAGTTCGGCATTCCGGGACAAGTTGGGCAGCGACTCCTTCATTTGGTTCCGGCGACTCTGATCGCTTCGAGATTGCACACTGAACTAGTACTGAAGTCTAACCGAGTTTGATAGTCTTGTGTAGTTAGTCAAGAAAGTTAGGCAGATGCTGGAATAAAGTTCAAAAAATACATCATGATCTAATTATTTTTGTCTCACATTATACAGACACATGAGACTTTCTTTTAACCCGGGTCACTCAGGGTCGGCAATGTGATAGTGACACCTCTGATGTTGCAAACGTTCATTACGTTACGGTAACCGCTTACTAACAGGTGGGCCGTATACTTATTTAAATAAATAAAATAAAATGGCATTTATTTACTTACAATTAAATAAACATACCTAGCCTAAGTACAATATAATAAGTAAGTAATTAAAATAGTAGGTATAGGTGACAAGGTATGTCTGTATGTAAGTAAAAAGGTCAAGGACTGAGCCACGCTGATTTTCAGCCTCGCCTACTGATGTAGCTGCTGACGACACAGCTACCACAAAAAAAATCTATAATTTATATAACTTGCACAACTTAACAATCTAGCCTAACCACTCGTAGTAGAAGTACAGTTCCTAAGGCGACATATTATAGGTAGAGACCTATAGGTATATTAGGAAATTATTTGCCACTTTAGTCGTATAAAAAGACGTTACGCGGGGGCACAACATGTTTTCTTTAATATTGTTGAACGAAATTTTTACGTACTATTTTCTATAAGTGAAGGCACCGACTGAATTTCAACTTATTCTGAAAGACGTCATATGGGCGAGTGATCCTAAAGAAGCGACGCGGCCGAAGAACGACGCGTCTTACACATATTTTCTTGTATTCTCCTCTATAAGCCTCTTCAACTAAGTACTTCACTCCTTCCTCATGTCATCTTCTTCATGAAATCCATTCGTCTTTTCTTTGGCCTACCTCATTATATGGCCTACCATATATTTGAAACTTTTCTCGTAATGAAATCCTTACTACGGTAACATACTCGTCAACTTTCCGTCAATAGCGCTACTTTCAAACATCCCCTGATACCCTCTGGGCCTTATATACTTATAAAGTGTTTTAAATAGTTTCTTACCTAAACGTCGTCTGTTAAATTAAAAATTATACATATCGGACAGAGACAAAGCAGAGTATTTATTGATCAACTGTTTTAAAATCTTTATAAGTAAGTAAGGCCTTTTCGTTCTTCACACTTCCATCTCAGCTTTAAAAAAAGTAAAAATATAAAGGAATTTTTAATTTTTTGGCCACTAGCTGAATACTTTTATTTGCACCATATATAAATGGAAATCTGGAACCGAATTAGAGAATTTACAACAACGAAATCAAGTGGACTCCTAAATTCAGACAATAATATAAGTTTAGCATTGGGATCGGGTGAAATTCTAATATGGGATTTCATTTTGGTTTTAGCTAAGTCAACAGTTTGCAAAGTTAAGAGTCCCCTATCCCAGAGCTTGTATCCCGAACCGAGCTGTGACCAGGCCTGTGCCACTACTAAAGCTTAAGATCTTAATAAAGCGCGAAATAAAAAAACATTGTGAATCGCAAGAAGCTTGATTGTGTGTTATCAAAAAAATTCAAAACAAAAATAAATCAATATTAGCAGAACATACAAACATTTGTCCCGCGGTGAGAATCGAACCCGCTACCTTCTGCGTCACAGGCGGGCCATTTCCCACTGCGACACAGTTGTCGTCGGTTTACTCTGATAGATAACAAAAAATGCATAGAATTGGCAAAAAGCAATAAAAAATTGATCACTTGACATTTCGATATCTTAGGCCCGAATTCATCGTCAAATAGGGGCTCCCTTAGTGGACTGTTCAGGCGCTAAGTAAAAATTCAAGAGCGAATTTAACCTTTATGGACCCAGTCATAAGGCAAATGCTGAATGATGGGTTTTGGGGGACTGTCCAACCCCCGACTATGAATTCAGGCTTTAAATAGGTACTCAGTACCATATTTTTTTTTTGCTTTCCTACTCGCGACATCGATAATCGCTAAACACTTCAATGTTGCTTTGGCTAATAGCCGTAGCCAGTTAGCTGATGTGTGGGTGCATTGTCTTCCTGTGTTAAGCGTATTATAATATCTGTGGTTAAGCTATCCCAGCGAGTATTGGAGCAAGACTGATAATGGTGAGATATTTACATGTTTGCGATAGTACATAAACTTCTCTATATGTATACTGTGATTTCTGGTATGTGTTGAAACCGAGCTTAAGTACGAATACTCTCAAGTTTCCAAGATACTGTTAAGAAACCACATTGCTACTATGTTCACTTTTGTTACAGTTGTGACTCCCGGAATTTTTAATCACGATTGTCGGTACTGAATAGATTAGGTTTGTCCCTGGTTAATTATAAAGTTTCGGTAGCTACCTACATTTAAGTTAGTAATAAATAAACAGTGCTGAACCTAACCAGGGTTGTCGATGACAACTCTTAAAATGTATTTTAGGTTTGTTACGTTTCGTCTAAGATACGTTTATTAATTTTGCTCTGCGATTTGGTGCACGTAATGCTTCGATTGTAATGTCGAAATTGTAATTGTGTGATTGTAATGTTTGATTGTTGGTGTTGATCTTAATGTAATGTGTTGGTCATGTTACAGATTGTAGTAGTAATAAACAAGATTTTCAAAATAATATTGTTGTAACGGGACCGCTCATGTGGTGTTATTTTACTAGATACTGTGTCGCAATTCTTTTTTCTAAAAATCTAGTTAAATGTTAAATTATTCATTAGCCTCAAAAGGCTAGATTGTAACTTAGATAAAAAAGGCCAGATTGTAACAAGAACTACGAGTGCCATGGTTCCAAAACACCCAGAACCGGAATCAATATCTGCAGAATATGCAAACATTTGTCTCGCACCGGGAATTGTTTAAATGAGGCTGAGTACTTGTAAGCAAATTGACCCACAGCTCAAATAAAAGACGCAGAATGTTTATATGTAGTATAAATTAAGCTCGGTACTCAAAATAATTGATTTGAGTAAAATATTGTTAGCGCCAGTAAAAAATCTTGTGTTTTAAGAACCGCAAAACCCTGAATGGGTTCCACATTTATTTCACGTTCGAGCAAGTTCTTAATTTCGATGTAGCACACGTTTGTCCCCGTGGCGACCCTTTAAAAGTATTCCCATTTAATTACGCAATAAACTAGGTCACTTCAAGGCGAGCGTGAAGAAAGGAACCCTTAAGGGAGCGCCAAGGAATCCGAGCGATGTTATTTCATTTGAATCTCCCATCCAGTGGCGCGGATCGGATAGCTCGTTGTCATTAGAGGAAACAACTTGAGAATAGGAGCTAGGGATGCTGATTTATGTACTGTTTTAAATTTTGTTTAAAACCATCATCTTCATCTTCTCCTACCCAAAGAATTTCGTGTCAAATCTTTGAGCCACCTTTATCCACAGACGTTATTGGTTCATAGGTGCTATCGACCGTATTTAGTTATAACTTTACTTTTTCTGTGCAGTCGGGTAAAACCTAAGCGAAATTGAATATGATAAACGAAGTTTATAAGATTATGCAATGGTAAAATTAAAACGAACTGGGCAGGTCGAAGCTTGAATTCAAGAAAACGAATCGATTAAGCGTGGCAGCCCTAGTGAATCTTAACCTTTGATGTAGGAGCTTAGGATATTGTATTACAACGCCGTGGTTGACTTGGCAGATGAACGTGACGCCTGAGCCCACCAGAGTGCGTGTGAGAGGCGATAAATGGAAAAACAGGATTTAGGCATCAATATTTTGGCGATTATTTGAACTCAAACTCAAATTCGTACCGTTGTTTTGGTCTGACTAAATCATACCCTGTAGCAGTATGTAGAGATTTATTATATCCAAGCGAACGTCACCCCAAAAAACTAAAACAATTCCTTTTTCTAAAAATCTTAAAAGATTCGAGTACTTCTAAACGTGTCGATGAATACATTTTCTATGATTATGACGTTTCAGATAATATATAGAGCTATTTATTGATTGTTTTTTTTTAAGATTTATATTTTAAGCAACTAGGAAAATACAAAACCTTAGAGCGAAGCCACATGACGCGTTGACACGCGACGCATCAATATATTGTCGTACAAATACATTGAAAACAATTGAATTATATTGTACTTTTCTAAACAGCTTCTTATCGTTGCGGTGGGGCAACACATTGTGTGGCTTGTCTCTTAGTAAGCTGTAATTACCTATAAGTACTATTTTTAATGAATCTTTATCTCCTTTCAGGTAAAGCATTTATGGATTTTCTAGAAGAAACGTCGTCGTTTGTAAGTCCATTTTTGTCGTGTCCTTTTTAGTCAAAACCTACTCAGAATGTAAACACTCCTTCCTTGAAAGCAGAGAATGAATCTCATAATTCCACGCGAGCGGAAATATCGTTCTATGCCAAATAAAATATTCAGCGGGCGTAATTTAAAAGCTTCCGGGTCACTTACCCTCAGCTTACCTTGTCATCCGGAGCTTGATTGGACGAATGTGAACTCTAATCCGCTGTATAATAAAACCATTTCGGCATAACGATTCAAACAGTACCAGATTCGGGTTTGCGGATAATCGGCTGTGATTGAAAAGAAATCAGTGTCGCCCATCATTAGATTTATCAATATCAATAACGTTGATGGAAAGCCAGAATTCAGGAAAAAGGGCAGCGATCCAAATCGAGGTGATTTTGTTTCGGTCTTTACCGATAAATAAGCAACCTCTGTTATGTCAGAGTAAAAAAATCGCAATACATTTTTACATTGTTTATAAATTTATTTAAAAAAAAAGGTTGTGTTGAGGACCAATTCCATTTTTTTTCTAGATTTTTCTACGCAAGCCTTAGTTAAACGTAATTTTTATGTTATGTCTCCGTATGTAGGTTCCCCGTATTTTTTCTTACAAAATAAAGCTAAGTAATGCTTAATATGCTCATAACAGAGAGCTAATATTTTCAAAATGTTATACAATGAAAAGTGAAAGTTATTAGACGTCATACCGAGTTTGAATAACGAACGAATTGCTTTAAATAATTATAAAATGTGAATTTATAAAAAAACTAAAAAACACGCACAAAAAACGATAAAAAAAAATTTAACTGGCCACTTCTGGTTCCATCATCAGATTAGCTCTAAGATATCAAATTATAGTATTGGCAGCCAAACTACATACCTATATATACAAAGTTTCATTTAAATTCTACAATTAGGAGTAGGTTAAAATTGACTTTCAACATTTGATTACATTGTCTGTTTGTTATTTGGATAGTTACAAGTGAAACTAATATAAGCATGATACAAAAATGATTATCTAACGTAAAAAAATAATTTAAGGCATGTGTTATCGGCAAGTGTAGTATCACAATAAGCGGTGATGGGCTTGAAATCTGTTTGATTTGATAGTGAAAAATGCCATTTGTAAAAGTAGCTTTAATCTACTTTTGTGCTATATTTTTAATTATGTACTTACTTGGAATTTAATGCCCGGATACAAAATGTATATGGTGGTATGTAGAGTCCTACATACTTATTTGACTTTTTTGTATGCATGCATATCATCTTACTAGGCCTGACAAGAAAATAAAATTATAGCCAGTTTTTTAATACCATTTGAATCAAATAGGTATATACTCCACTATGATGATACTTTGTAACGCCTTTGACTTCTGCAACACCAAGGGCATGCTGATGCGTTCTCCGCTTAAGAACACGTAAGACTCACGTGCCTGTTATTACATGCTGATAAGATAAACCACATAATATCAGTATAACTAATGTAAGGTGGAGATGCTGACTGAGGAAACTGAACATTTCCAAACTCAATATAACTTTAGGGTGTTCGAAACGTCGTTTAAGATAATGAAGTTTTATTCCCTATTGAAATGGCAATTTTCCTACCTATCGTTCAAGTTGGTTTACATCCAATTACTGTCACATTTTAGCTGAAATAACAGAGTTCTTTTTTATCGTATCACCGACTCTATCTTGGTAACCCAGCTAACACAGGGTCAGTTATCTATCCAAATAACCATACTGAACAGGACTTCGTGAGCAATGGTGAAATAACCAATGTAGAGAAATACATCTTGATAACATTTGTAAAGTACAGATAGTAATGGAAAGAGTGAAACACAATGATTACTCAAGCTGTTGCTAAATTTCTGTACACTATATGTGTAAGCCCATTTTAGTTTGTTCGTATTCTTGCTGATCTTGTACAGTACCCTTTACAATCTTTCAGCAACCCGTTGGCGTCGATTATCTTGTACACCAACTAAACTTAATTTATTATCTCGCTCTATTTTACTAACAGTGATAAAATAAAGAGATATTAACAATTGAAATGCAGTCAAGTTAGTCAACCATAGAAGTTTACTTAGTCGTGATTTCAAAACATGCCGACTATAAACACGAAGAAGAGCGGCACGTCAACTAATTTGACAGGTTGCCATAATCTTTCTTGCGTGCACTATCAGTAAAAGAGAGCTACAGTTTAAATTAATATTAGTTAGTGTACTACAGAATCGGTGCCATTATGTTTCATAGACATTTGAGATAACCACAATTTCAGTGGGCTTATTACAGAAATAGTTTGTAGCAGTAAGATTTTTCACTAGAATTCTGTGTCTACAAATTCACAACAGTAGCAACACTATCGGATTGCGTCACTAAAGATTCATTGCAGTCGTAAGAACGAAATCCGGTCGATATGTATGCTGGAATGTCGCCAGCTGCTTGCGCTAAGCACTAGAAAAAGCTGAGAGGCAAAACCGCCTCCACATCACAAAGTTTGATATGGAGGCGGTGTAGGTGGAACCTACATATCACCTCTAAAAAACAACACCTGTCTCATAAAGATTTTTAAACAGTTAATTTAATAGTTGCAGTAAGCAGTTGGTTATACTGGGCCTTAGATGATGATAATTAATTATTATGTCATCTTTGATTTTGTATGTACAAGCCAACTAAAATTGTGCTCAAAATGTAAAAGGAAACGACGTGAGGGAACCGATAGGTTTGCCCTAGAATTAAAAAGTTAAAACTTAGTGTTATGTGCTTACATAGCGGATATGGGCTTACATCATGTCACGTGGAATTCCAAAACACGGGTATATGCCAAATACTGCTACTTGTCTATGACTACCCTTTACTCGCTATCTTCACGGCGTACTGAGTATATAAATAATAATTATGGGGAATGCAGTAGTGAGTATGTTTTAAAACACTTTTTTACTTTCACAAAGTTCAAGCACGAGTTTTGTAGAGGCATAGACTCACTGTAATATTAAGCGGGTGATGCTGAAAAACACGCTGAATGTGACCCAAATAACATTATAATTTAGGCATTTCAAGTTATATGAGCAGGCGTTTCCCGAGAGTCGTTTATCATCTCTTAACCTATTTGATATATCGAGGTTGATGAAAGAATCTTATTCGGATAAAGCGAGATTTAGGTTGCGTTACGGTTAACTGCTTTATAAACTAAAAAAGTAAAATTGTATGAGCAGATTTTTTCTTATTTTTTTACTATGTACAATTCTGGAAGAGATCACTTTCAGCGATAATACCACTTGTGTTTCAACGATAATTTATTAAATTTTTGAAACTATGGATTATAGTTGTATATTTTTTTTGCATTTTTTAAGTTTTATATTATACAACAAAAAGTTATTATGTAATTTTATATCTTGGTTTGAAACGAAAGCATTCTCTTTACGTGCCGTACCAGTCGATATCTACCGGCCGATAACGGACAAATATAAAAAATAATCACAACGTAACTAAATAATTTCATTGCAGACGATATAAAAATCTAGCTTCACGCAAACGAGAAGGCGTCGGTCAATAAGGCAGGGTGGGCTGAAAATGTTTCAACACCTTGTGTAACGTTATAAAACAAAATTGGACAATCGATATGATAGTAAGAGAATAAAGAGCATATTCTTAAACGAAAATAATAATTTCTTGGTATAACCTTAAAAATAGTCGCGAATCATACTCTCTTAAAATTTTTGCGTGTTACCGTTCTCAATAATTTTGCTAGAACAATTGTTTTTAACTATTATTTAGCTAAACTACTCATATCACAATGAATTATTATTTGTTTAGTTTTAAAAATTAGTTTTGAAACAAGAAGTGTGTGTATCAAAAATGACAAACCGGCTTCAACCCCGTCTTAAAAAAAATAAAATTAAAAATATTAAATATCGAAAATTAGATTAGTTTATGTGTTATTCCAGATCCTAAAATATCTAAATTCCAAATTTCATTAAAATCGGTTTAGTACTTTCGCATTTATCATATTAGTAGGATTTCTGCATAACCGAAACCGATGAAATAGTTGACATTCCACACGAATGTTTCATGCAATAGCGATCAAAGAACAGTGCTGTAGATGCCTAAAAAAAGACAACATTTTGTCGATAGCGAACCTTTTGACGAATTTTTGTATCGTACTCGTATTTTGGAGATCGAAATTCGATTCGCCGAGATCGAAAAAACTTTTCTAATAGTATCCGATCTTTGATCTCCCGTTTTTCTGATCGATCTGATCACTAATTCCGTAACAAATCTCAAACTAAATCTAGTTTAAAAAATAGATTTTCTGAAAATGCTCAATGGAAATACGTCAAAAATCTATGCTTCAGTTTGCAGATCCGTTCGAGACCGGTGGCTATCGGTGATTAGATTGAGTGTCCATAGTTAGATACCATCAGTCTGACACTGTCGTCGATTATCTTGTACACCAACTAAACTTACTTAAATATATTCCTCTCTTTTACTAACTTCAACAAAAGAAATAGATATCAACTTGCTTAGTATCGTCGAATTAGTCATATTTAAGTTTTCCATACAAGTTTAGTCATGATTTCAAAAAATACTGACTTTAAACACGAAAAAGAGCGACACGTTTACTAATTTGACAGGAGTAAAATTCTTGCCATCTCTTTCTTGTGTGCACTATCAGTAAAAGACAGCGATAGTTTAAATCAAGTTTAGTTGGTATACAAGGGAAACGACGCCAATGCTTCCAATACTGTTTACTCGTGATTTGCTAGACTGACACTACGTCGCACTTTCTGTGTATCTAGTTGCAAAGTTGTTAGCCCTGAGACGCCCTGGGCATTAGACTAAGGCCAGGGCGGGACCACTAAACGTATTAAACAGCTGCTGGAGAAATTGCGTTTTCATATCGTATTTTCACCACATACCTAAAGCTACTCGATTGAAAATATATGAATTCATATACCAATTAGCCCAACCCTGTGGTACGCGAATAAAATGTATTATTTTTCCTAATACTGATTTTTTATTTGTATGGCTGTTACAAAAAAATGTAGGAACACCGCACTACTGAACATTCGAAGGATGGCAATAACCATCCGAAAATCCATACTTTTGCATATAGAATTGATCCCAATTCTATATGCAAAATAATGGATTTTCGGATAGTCATAGTGAACTGACTATTTATCTTTTTTGATGGGGCATGAGATAAAGTACATAAAGCAAAGGGATTGTGCAACACAATTTTATTCAGCCTCAATGAATTTGATCAATGCATATTTTTCAGACTCATCAAACTGGTCACTGGCCTAAAACAATGGTGACTTGCAACATATCACGTGAAATGCTAACTACTTGCAAAATGCAGGCATATGCCAAATAAAATGTTTGGACGTGCCTCTGACTACCTCCTACTTGGTATCCTCAAATTATAAAGTATAAATTAAGTATTAGTTTGAAGATGGTCATCATGGGGAATAGTGTGACACGAAGAGAATGACAGAGAGCATTTTCCATACAGCTTCCAAAATTTGTGGCAATCGTATTTGTTGGCAAGCAAAACAGCTTATCAATTACCCACAGCAAACAGCCGACATAGCTTATCCTGAATTTTTAACACTGGCATCGCAAAATAACCGAATTTAAAATTGGCGGGTCGCACAAAATAGTCCATTCATTATCCGGCTAGAGGACAATGTGGGATCGAGTCTGTATCACACTCATAATGGCTTTTACTGTAAAACTGACTTTAGCGAGCTGGTTTTAGATCCAAAATGCTAGGAAGCGAGCATTTCAATACCGAAATATTGTCAAAAAGTTAAGATCAAAATTCATTAAAATTACGAAGGTCACTTGGAAACGTCAATTACCTATAGGTACCTACTGCTTGCATAAATCCTCTGCCGGATATAAATTCTGCGGTATCCTGACTTCAGTATCATTGGATTAGCTCTTTAAATATGTTAGTCAACCTGTTGTTATACCTGCCTATAGTTATGTTATAATAATAAATTAACTAATAATAATGCTGGACATTTTGCACCATCATCTAGCCCCAACTTAAGCAGAGCTTATATTATGGGAACTACATGACTGATATACTACACAAGTATACAAGGCGAGCGTGAATGGGGTAGTTGGAAGAGGAAGGCCTCGGCGAACGTACTCTGACCATATTGGAGACATTCTAGAAAAAGGCCAGGTCAGAAGTACACTAAACCGCCGAGCTTGTATGAAGAATGTGATGAGGATGAATGAAGCAAAAGAGGTATGCCAGGATCGTAGCAAGTGGAAATCCTTGGTCTCTGCCTACCCCTCCGGGAAACAGGCGTGACTATATGTATGTAGTATGTATATATACTTTTTTTAAATCCATACATATTTTACATAGTAAACACCCAGACTCGAGACAAACATTTGTCTCGCAGCGGGAATCGAACTCGCAACCTTCTGCGTCTCAGGCGGCCACTGCGCCACAGAGGTCGTCAGTGTTTGAGTGAAACTTTTAATCGGTAGTTGTATTACATGCTCTGTGGTGGCACCGATAACAGCTTGCATTATGTAGTCTATAGCCGGTTGAATGTGCACATTCTCTCGCATCGGCTAGTCGACGTCCGGTTTTAGCTGGATAATATCCGGCTTTAGACATTTGTCCGGAGAAACCTTATTGGCCTGGCAGGCGAACCCAGTTTTAATCCAAAAATCGTGGAAAAAATATAAGTGTGAAATACACTTGCACGAAACGGTGATGGAAAACAATTAAACACCGGCCAGTGCAACCGGTCACTGTTCCAATTCAAAATAAATATATATACATAATTAAAAAAAATACGAACATCCCTGGTCATTTTATTTTACAATCTCATATAAAATGTTTCATACAGAGGTTGTCTGGAAAAGATCGATTTTAAGTGGTAAACCAACCATTGCACTTTTAACTAGTATTAGCTCTGAATATTTTGTTAAAAATTTGAAAATTCCCTTCTTTATTTCTATTATCGATTGCAGCTCCCTCTATTGACTTGTAGCGATATAATCAATCTAAGATAGACTATCCTTGACATACAAATCAACTGCAGAAAACCGCATTACAACCCGATAAGCCGTTTCAGATATAAATGGTAACAGACAAACAAATAAAAACAAACAACCTCTTATGGTAAACACACATACTTAAAAAAACTTAAATTGAATTCGGTTTTTTGGAAAAATATTTCCGGCTTTATTAATATATTAATCTGACAACCCTAGCTAGATACGGCTAGATGATATTTTATAGGCGCCTTCGTGGTCATTAGGTAAACACGCTTGGGCTATAATGTTTGCGGGTCGTTAATGGCCCGCCTAAGAGCAGCAACTGGGTTAGGTAAGCTAATGGAAGCAGAGATCGAGGAATCATTTGCCGATACCTTTCAATATTATTATTATAAATTCATTTATTTCAGATCATAATCCATATAACATTTTTTAAAACACAAATTATTCACAACACAAGAAACTACTACTTATCCTACTACTATTATAAACGCGAAAGTTTGTAAGGATGGATGTTTGCTACTCTTTCACGCAAAAACTACTGAACTTATTTTTATGAAACTCTACAGTATTATAGCTTATACATCAGAATAACACAGGCTACTTTTTACCCGGGTACCACGCGGGCGAAGCCGTGAGTAGAATCTAGTAAACATATGAAACAGTTGAGCCATCTACAGACCATTGCAATTAAGTTTATAACGATATTTTTATTTTAGTCTATATATAAAAATAAAATCCTACTTATCCTAAGTAGGATTAATTTTGTGCGTATCTATTAATCTTGCTGTACTATTATTTCTGTAAGTAAATGTATTATTCAAAACAAATAGTACTGTATAAAACCAAACTGCCGAATTTCATTGGAACCGGCTTATTTGAATAAGCGTTAGTTGCGGTTCAGCTGGCGACTAAACCACATCTCTGTAGCTTTTGTATATAGAGTCATTTACATACAATTACCATAAATAGGCTGTAAATTCTCTATTCCAATAATTAGCTATCGAGAGACTATCTATGTGGTTGACAAAGCCATATCTGTTGAATTTGAAATAACACAAAAATAATGTCATTTTACGAAACTCATTTGGAGCTGGACAGGACACTTGGCAAGATTTGGTGATGGCAGGTGGAGTAAAGCCCTGACTGAGAGAATACACAAGGGTCTTGACAAACTAACTAAAACACTGTTTTTTTGTTGATTAACTATCTAAAAATATTTATAAAGCTGACGTAAACACAAATAGTGAATTAGTTGTGCTCGCAACTTACCAGCTATCTGACTTCGTGAAATCTAGGTATTAGTTAAATTTATTACTGTCTATGCTGCTTCTTCAAACGAAAAATACACGATGCACACGATCCTACCTCTATAATTACCTCTCTCTAGCTCAAGGTTTGCTGGAAGAAAACTCTTTTTAACAGGGTTATGCTCGCCTTTGTACATGTCATTTAATTGTCTTTTTGTAATTGTTTATTTGTTTGTACAATAAAGAATAAAGAAAAATGACTTATCTTGATATAACATGCGATTAACTTTGGCCTATAACTGTGTCCCAGGACCATAGGAAAAATTCTAAACACTATAAATAAACGTCACACAAAAGTATTGTTGACGTGAATTCATATTTTGCTCTTTGTCAATATAATTTTATCTACTGCATTGCAATCTTCCTGTTCTGGAAAATTAACTTTGTGATTTCGTTGGTTTTCCAAACAGCAAATTTTAATGAGTTCATAAATTTCACCAACTGCAACGCTGAAATTGTTTTCCGCAAGATAAAATTAAAACACAATCTTCGCAGGATACTGTTGGCACCGTAGTATTGCCGCAATTTATAGCTCGCTATGATAGCTGAAGGTATGTATTAAATTAATTTACTCAAGTAGTGTTTTTTACAACTTATTTATTATTAAATCAATGTTTAAATTAAAAAATATATATTTTTTTTGCTGAATATTACGAATAAATAATGAATTTGTGGACGTTTAAATGTTTGTTACGTAATATTTGTAACAGCTTAAAAGATGTGACCGTTAAGACTACTTTTTATCAGTGTAGCACGGGAAGAAAAGTCCAAGTCAGAAAGTTAAAAGTGGCTTAAAACCTTTTAAGGTAAAATTATACTTATAATATTCCCAATAATTGTTTAGTCCAATATTTTTACTGGTTTTAGAAAAAATATATTTTCCGTTGTTGTAAGTGCCTGATCGGCAGTCGGCATCACGGGCTTGTAAAAACTCAGCGAAACTTAGCACAACGTTAATTTCAGGCGCTTTACTTGTCAAAAACTTTGGCAATTGAGCTTGCTTCAGCAAAGTCGACTTTATGAATTAAGCTTACAGCAAGATAGCGATATTTCAAATTTAGATTTCGTGGAGTGATACTTTTGTGGTAAAATATGGGCTTTTCGTTCAGTTTTGTTTACGTTTTGAGTACATATTTTGCAATCTTTTTTTTATATCAATATTTTTAAAACAAAAGTATTCCCAAACGAACGGATACAACATATTTCGACAAATACCAAGTCCGCCAAGTGCATACGGCACCTCGCTCGATAGCAAATTCTTATGTTACTGCACTCGAGAGAGTTTTTGGTGCCATGTTAAGCTTAATGGAATTTATAACGAGAATGCTTACATGCAGGTGCGATGCTCTTTGTGTTACACTACAACTCGCAATTACTGTTGTGGATTAGCGCTACAACGGAAACTTATAAAGACAACTTTGTTACCCAGCAATTTGTTTACATGCGGAAAGTTACTAAAAAAAAACAAAAATACACGACAGTATTTCCGATGATGGACATCCTCAGATACATACTTGGTGAGTAGATCTTTTTGAGTATACCAAGTAGGGGGTAGTCAGAGACACATCTAAATATTACATTTGGTACATGCCCGCGTTTTGCAAGTAGTTAGCATTCCACAAGACAGATTGCAAGCCCATCGCTGCTTATTGGAACACTAACTGATGGAACATGCCTTAATTTTTTTGGTTCTAGGGCATGCCGGGTACCTTACAATGTTTTCCGAGTAGAAAAATCTATCGGTGCACGACCGGTTCGAAATTATGACCTCTGGATTGGAAGTCGGGGTACTGTCCACTAGGCCATTAAAATTACGTGGTCTAGCTACCTTTTGTGAGGTAGCACGTAGGTAAACTGCCATTTAATCATTTAATATCCATACAGTAATATCTGGTGTCAAAGCTTTAACTAATAGCCTGATTCTGAATATACATGGTACAATATCCCTGAAACCTACGTTATGTAGTTTAAGATTGAAATTTAATTAGTACGACATGAAAACCAACAAATAATTCAAGTATATGATGATGGTGGGTTATTTAAGAAACAAAAATAACAAATATTCATTAGAATAACCTGCGTATAACTAAAACTAAAACAGAAATGCCCCACACACCTTGCCTAGACGGTTCAATGTCGCACCAAAAAGGCAAGATTCTACTCAAAAGTCTTCTATGCTTAATCGTTATTAATAGTATTTTTTATCACAGTTTAAGTGTAGCAAGTAGCAATATCCTGTTAACTTTCTATGTACATTTTATGTTATAGTAAGCAAATGCTCGCTGCTAAACCATCATTAAAATTGTACGCCACTTACAAACTACAACTTTTCACACTTTGCTACGGCGACATAATCTTTTGTGCTTCAGTTCTGCTAAAATAAAAGATGTGTTTTCTACAAGGTTTATATACTCTTAAAAAATGAAATATATAATCTACAAAATATTGCAAATTGATTTTTATAAACCAAAAGTTTTTAGGGTCCTAAGGACCCCGGGTAAGAGTATAAGTTCTATGAGGCCGATGAAATATTTACCAAACTAGTTGTGTTGGTTTGTAGTTTTGTCTGACTGTTTAGTTACTGCATGCCGGTACTTACAGTAAAAAATAGGCATTAACTTTATTAAAAAAAAACAAGCTTCGAGAAAATAATCCTTTAAAAATATATGATTCACTTTGGCAGGACACGCGTAACATAATGGACATTCGAACAGGCAGGTAACGATACTTTTTACGAAAAAAAATGAAACTGTTAGAGTTGTATAGTGCTTTTGAAGCTAAAATGTATATTTTGAACTCAAATTTAAAAACAGATTGTCATCGAAGTTGTCTGCAAACACTGCAATCTGTACCTACCTTTGAAATTATTCCTAACTGTATCTACAAATTCAATAACTACGACGATATGCGAACGAAAGACCTTAATCTCCTGAATTTATGAAAACTGGAATATATTTGTATGTATGAAAACGAATATTAAATGTATTCAGGAGTCTGTTAGAGGAAATATAGACTTCCGAGCAACACGATATTCATCGTATCAAAAGTATTTCCAATGTAGTCGGGTCTATGATTTAGATTCATTCTGAAGTTTTATGTCGATAAATTTATTGTTCACAGGAAGGAATTGAAAACTCTGCGTTATTTTATTGAGAACTGCTTATAATGTCACATAAATATGCACTTCTTTTACAAGTAAGACTGTATTCATGCAATACTAGAATTAAAATTGTCATGGTTTTGTATCATTTTAGGATATTATTACGACTAAACCACGCACGGTCCCAATTTATGAGCGCCGACTGCGAATATAATCGACGGTCGTGAGACGGGAACTGAAGCAAAATAATATTTAATCTATTTGCTTTCATTCTTATAATTATAAACAAAACGTCAGTAGGAGAATAGTCGTAATACAATCTTAAAATCATTAAATTTTTTATCTCTTATTTTACCTACGGGGCACTAAGGTTTTATTCACGGCTTCGCCCGCGTATAACACCCAGCCAGGTAAAAAATAGCCTATGCGTTATCCTAGGTTGTTTGCCTGTTCCAAGTTTCATTCAAATCTATCCAGCGGTTTTGGAGATTATTACCATTATATAAACCCATATACCATAAGATATCTAAACAATTTAAAAAATTGTAATTGGTTAGATAGGATAGGATTACCTTATATTTTTGTTTGGTCAAGGAACAACTTTTGCCAAGAATAATTTTGTGCAATAGAGACGCGTATTATTCACTGACGTGCATTATTTTTTGCTCGGAAGTCTACCATATTTGTGTCTATTTACTTTGAATCGTGGGATCTGTGGGTTTGCAGAATTTCATTATGAATAATGATTTAACTTAGTTGACCTTGTTTGAAGGATGTTGTAGAATTTCTATTCATGCTGACTAATCGTGGAGTAGCTCAGCTCACTATTTATGTTACAGCTACTTATTACGTACTAAGATACTGTTTGTTGTTTCTTAGAATTAAAAAAAAATATATATATATCAGGCGTTATTACATAATTGAAGAAATACACCCCGACCTCAGAAATCGTAAGTATATATAGTTTCCTCTACCCTCTGAAGACCTAGAACGTTTTATCTCCGGTATAGCGTGAATATCTGAACGTAATCTGTCCATTATTTATGCACATATATAAACGATAGGAACCAAAGCTTTCAGAAGCGTTTAAAGCTAACATTTATTTTGTAAAATAACGAGTTTTACCCGCACAGAGATTTTTTCTCACAGACTTCTTCCCGTCCACATTCTAGGCGAAAAGTTCAAAATATATTCTAACGCACCCCAACACTATACTTAAAATTTCAGGTACATACATAGTCACAGAACAACCAGTATTTTTTTTTTTTGCTAAAATCGGGATATAGGCTGAAGATTATTGCTTCCATGCTGTGACCCCAAAATAAAACAACTTGATACACGGGCGAGACGTGATAAAGTGATTTACAAGCAATTATCAGTTAACTATTTGCGAGGTAACTGAACCTATGTTTGCTATTTCAATGCGACGCGACGTTCCGTTCGTCGGTCACAGAGCAATTACCATGGTTAGACTCATGAGAACAATTCACATCTGCTAGCTAAATAGGAAGCCTTGAATTTGTTGTGTTTAGTACCTTTCTTGAACCGTTTAGTTGGGCACGTTCACCCTCTGCTTTATTCAGCTTCTGCCCATGGCTTCACCCGTGTGGTACGAGAAAAAGTAGTCTATGTTATTCTGCTATTAACTAAACTTGTTTTAAATGTCTTCCTTTTTCTTATTTTATTTGACAATCTCGTTGGTGCAGTGGGTGAGACGGCTGAGACGCAAGAGGTGCGGGTTCGATTCCCGCTGCGGTACTGATGTTTGCAACTTCTACAGGTATTTGTACCGGGTCTGAGTGTTGTGGTACCATGGTACTCGTAGTTCCTGATACCAACGACACAGGGCATCTGGGGTCAGGACTTTGTATGTGACAGTTGGGTGTTTATTTATTTATTTAAAAATACATTGTTATTATATTTTTATATTATTATTAATATGATTAGTCCAATCCAATTGTTTTAGCACAAGACGATTAGATTAACCATTCGTCAGACAAACATAAAAACTGTCACAATAACGTGAACGGACCCCTAACTATTATTCTATTGTTGGTACATTATTAAAGTATTTAAAAACTCTTATATTTTTCTTTTGATGAACATTTCACCGAATACAAAAAACGGACGTTTTTGTTCGTAGTGGAAATTGGAATGGAATGGATAAATTGAAAAAAATATGTTAAGTTGTTGGATGTATAATTATTCCGTAAACCCAGATATAAAAATGTCTGGATTAATTTGTGAGAATATAAAAAATCGGGAAACATTATTATCCGACTCCTGGAGCAACCAGGTCATATTTTATATAACTATCTAAAATGTTTTCTTTTCACTGTTTTTTTTATAAACTAAAATGTTTTTCGCATTTAATATTATCTGTTTTTGTTAGTTATTTTAAAAGCGTTTATCGTCCCAACAGATCAGCAACGTTCTCCATTAAGATAGGTAATTATATTAAGAACTGTTCTATTTTATTCTGTTCAATAAAAACTCTACAACAGCAGATCTGGCCACTAGCTTATACGAACTCTCTTAGGTATTTTCTTTGAGTCTCGTTTCAGGTTTATTTCATTGACTTCTTATTATTGGTAATAGTCTCACGTACAAAAAGGCGAGTCCAGTGGCACATGATTGCGCGTCAATTTAATTTCACAGTGCAAAGGAGTTTTCAGTGAATTTCCCACACTGATGTGGTAATACCGTGTGATATAGTGGATATTTTTCATTGTAAACTGTACCTACAGTTTTTATTTATGATAATGCTAATATGATAAAGCTTACAGTGATATAATTATGTTAAGTACACCCAATAAATCTTATAGTAGTTTGTAATAGCACCGATTCCTGATTTAAATTGATAGTTAAGTAAGTATAATAGGTAAGTCTTCAAAATATGTGCCCTGTCTAAACGGTTTGAAATAAGTGAATAAAATGTAAAGCAAAAATGTTGGTTTTACTTAGTTTTAGAAAAAAGTCCACGACACCATTGAGTACGTTTAATATTTCAACCACGGCAACGATTTTTATGTTAAAAGTGAAAGAAATATTAAATTTGAATTATGTTTTTCAACATAATCTATTATGAATTCCTATAAAAACCAATCGTTTAGTCGTTAAGCCTCTTTTAGCATGTCATGTGATGGAATAGTTTATTAATATGAAAACAAGTAGGTACCTTATACCTACTTATATATATAACACTGGCAGTGCGATACGAGAACGTGGGTGAGGTAAGGTGGGCATATTATCTACCTACGTCAGCGCGGACGAAGTCACGGGACTATAGCTAGTTTTATCATTTAAACATGACAAGATACTTTTTATAGATGTACGTATCCGTTCACAGTAATCAACTCTAACTATTGAGCACCAGGACGATTCAAAACAGGGGTTGCGAAGAAGTCACGCAAAAACTACTAAGTAAGTGCTCCCTGGGCGAGGCAGAATTTTATTTAAACACTATTTTTATTGACTACCTTATCTGCTTTAAAGGCCTTCATAGTGTATCGTCAACAGATCTACTGCAACCCCTGAACTAAATTTCCTAAAGAATTGTCATACCTCTGTTTTTATTTAATTCATGTGTCCAAACAAACTAGAAAGGTATGTCTCACATTGCGTAAAAGAGTTAAATATTGAAGTATTCAAATGTAGTGCAAATAAAGAACATGTGTGCGAAAATTTTAAGCAAAATGTCGTTTGCGAGCGTGTTTTGTATTTGCATAGAACTTCTCGTCGTTATGTATCTGTTTTCTGTTTTCAATGCATTTTTTTTTGTAAAAGTAAACAAAATATCTAGAGGAAGACACACTGGAGTAGTAAAAAATCCCTAGAAATGGGAATAAATAAATCCTGACTAGGATTCCCTATGTCGTGAGTATTAGGAGTCATAAAAACGTTTTACCATAAAAAAAAAATAATTAAAGGGAGTAGGTGAAACGGTTCTTAAGGCGTCATTTCGTCTGATTTGTGATTGTGTAAATATTAGGGTAATAAGCGGCAGCAATTTTAAGATGATAATATACATTGAATCTTTATTAACAACTAGCGTCTACCCACGGCTTCACCCGCGTAGTACCGTGATAAAAAGTAGCTTGTGTTATTCTGATGTATAAGCTATATTACTGTAACATTCATCAGAATACGTTCAGTAGTTTTTCGCACACTGAACAACTGAGATGCGATTTCGGAATATCTATCTTGAATCTTCCTTTAAAATTCTAATACATTTGGAACATCTGTCTTAAATCACTCTTGAAAACCCTGGAAACTTTAAGCCGCATCTCAGTTGTTCAGTTTAGTTTTGACATAAAACTACCCGCGTGGTAGACGTGGTAGCCTATGTGCTATTCTGATGTACCTACAAGCTATATTATTTTAAAGTTTCATCAAAATCCGTTCAGTAGTTTTTGAGTGATATAGGAACAAACATCCATCCGAACAAACTTCCACGTTTATAAGATTAGTAGGATAGGATTAATGACTATGATGATTAAAATTAAGACAAAAGTCAGGCTGTATCAAGCATAGGTGTTTTTTGGATCAATGAAAGTATGTTTTTAAATTGTTGAGATTTTGTCACGCACTTCTCTCGCTATCGCTCATCCACAGAGTATCCGCCTGTACATCAGCTGAGTGGGAGCCGAGGGGTGTAAATGCCGTAAAAGCCTCGCCTCCCACAATAGCGCACGTTTTCACAACATTGCGTTTACATGGAGCTGATCCCTATAAATTCTTGTGAAATCAATTCCTGCATCTCGTGGACATGATCGCCTGTGAAGCTGGTTAATGGATTTCTTAGTCCGCTAACAGGCGCTTATATAGCTTCTGCACGTTTCGTTGTGAATTCATTTTGTTATCGCTACATGTCGAATTTTCTACGCCAACCGTTGGACCTCACCTAATATCTTGTTTAATATTTCTGTTTTATTTCTGTGTACAATAAAGAATTATAAGAAATACGACATATGAAATTAAGTATTTTTTCTCAAACGAGAGCGTTGCACTGAACATAGTTGAGTTCTGTCATTTTATCTACACTATTATCTATACTAATATAGTAAAGAGGTAAAGTTATTAAGTTGGCAATCTTCGAAACTGCTTATCCGTTTTCTAAAATTATTTATCCGACATTTGAAAATGGTGATGATGCTGTGTGATGATCAGCATTATTTATTTTTATTAAGGTCCTTCAGGATGGACAAAGGCCCTTTAAATGAAAGTGCTTTTCGTAATTTTATAACTTATGTCAATGAAAAAACGGTCGAGCGAATGCGTTCCTTACGAACACTGCCTTAATGGTAAGAGCTACTTTTCATCGGCTACTTTTCATCCGGGTACCACACGGGCGAAGCCGTGGGTTAGCGTGGTAGTAGCTTGTTCGTGAAACAGTGAAGAATGTCGTTAATTTTCAACAGTGTTTAACTACCTAGTTAGGAACTTTTTGGGTTGCCATGGCTGATACTGAGGATGGGCTACGAACAATTTGTAATGAGCTATGAGTGTTGGTTCATTATTAAGAGACTAACGCCGGTGGCGGATCCCAAGAGATGCCAGACGATAGCCCACGTCTCCACGTAAATGAAGATCGAGGAGCTCTTCGTTTAGTGTTTTATTTGCGGGTGAAAACAAGCGGGAAATGTGGGTTCGGGTTATTTGTTTCGGTATTTTTATAGGACACGTAAATGGCAGATATTTTTGATAGCCGTTATTTTTGGAAATTGTTGTTTACGTTGGCAAGAACGAGGTACAACGATACAGTGAAGAAACTGTTTGAAATTTGTTGTTATTAGCGTCAAAACTTTTTCTACAGAAAAAGTTTTCTTTTTTTTTTCTTGGAAAGGTAGAGTCCAAAAAAGTTTCAAAATCAAAATCATTTCTCAGGTCAACAAAACAACATTTTGTGTTGCGAGATAAATATAATTGACATAATGTACCTCAAACATTTGCAAGATTTTCTGAACTAATACTCTCTGGTGGGCCTTCACCCATTGCGCCACAGAGGTCGTCAAAACTTTACACCGAGACAGCAAAAAAAAAACAGATAGACATTATTATGTATAATCAGTACATACATAGGCCACAAATACCTTTCTACTTTTTTGAAATGGTTTAAGAAGCGCATGAACTAAAACTTGATCAAAGCACGTTAGAGTTTAGTTTTAAATGGCACTGATTCAAGTATTGACTTAGCTGAACCTTGCGATACCTGAGAGACTACGCCAGTTGAGAACAAGGGAAAAGAAATGAAAAACTCAAAATAAGGTCGCCACAGAAGCTAATGGAACGTCAATGCTAAGGTTTCTAAGCCTTGTCAGTTGGAAAGAAGTAAATAAGGCGGTGCCTTTACCCATTAAAAGAACTTTAAACTGTAATAAAAGTCATGAAGGGGTCTCCATAGTTCCAGAACTCACGTGTCTAGTTTGGCACTTAGTTTGGTTATCGGCTTTTGTAAGGCTCTTTGAAGAAACTTTCTAAAGCTAAACTGTTCCAATAGCTTGCCAGCAATCATTAAGTACCTACATATGTCATTTATTTTTTATTGCAACTAAAATGGCATACGGTCCACCTATTGGTAAGTGGTTACCGTAACCGTACCGTACCGTAACTCGCACGTTGCAGACCCTGAGACATAACGGGTGAGAGTACCATGTGCCTGTAATTTCATTTTTTTTTGTTATTTGTAACGGATTTGACAACGTATCCTATCCTATCATATCCTATCCTACTAATATTATAAACGCGAAAGATTGTGAGGATAAATGTTTGTTACTCTTTCACGCAAAAACTACTGAACGGATTTTGATGAAACTTTACAGTAATATAGCCTAAACATCAGAATAACACATAGGCTACTTTTTATCTGAGTACCACGCGGGAAAAACCATAGGCAGGAGCTAGTATATTATAAATATCTATAACTCTTTCATTCAACGAGGTACCCATGCATAGTGAAAAATATGTTTTAAATTTATTCAATCAGCAGGTGCAGACTTTAATAGGGATTTACAATGAGTAAACCCCAATTAATCCTATTAATCCCTAGTATGAATCAACAACTTAGGTACTCTCCTTACATAGCTTTTCTTATAGCAAATAGTCCTAGGAGAGCGTTTTCACATCAATACTATATCACAACCTAGCAACGGATTCTCAAGAGAGTAAATAACTCGACCATCTTTTATTGTGAAATGCAGTGCTCCACTATAAAAATAGCACGAGAAATTGATTCTGCGAGGAGCGTATTGAAACTGTTCTTGTCTGTAAGTACCAAAATGTCGCGTGTATTTCACTTTTAGGTACAGTTTCAGCGTTGATATCGATACAGGAACTGCTTTACTCTGGAGCGCCTTTACTTAGCATCATCATTTACATTAGTAAGAAAAGTTCCACTGCTAGGAGCCACCCTTATCTACAGACTTTCCGTAACCTTAATGACGTCATTAATATATCGGGTGGGAGGTCTTCGTACCCTGCGTCATCCGATACGTGATGGCCATTCGAGCGGTTGTCGATTCTACAAGCTATAATAACATGACCTGACGATTGCCAGATACATTTGATAATTTCCAGAGCTATGTTGGTGACGTTTTGTCAATATTTAGGACTATATAATTTGATATTCCTAAGTAATGTATATTTTGATATTATTTAAAGCGCCACATGACTTACCCTACTGAGTTGCATTTTGTAGAATTGGTAAATTGTCGATCGCAAGAATTCCGAATTTTTCCGGTTGAAGGTGACATGTTTGGATCCCCACTTTAACGCTGTTTAAATTGAAAATAGTTCTGGTATTTTCAGGGGTAGCAGTATTTTATGCAATAGTTTTATAAGGAATTGTCTTGGATGGTTTCGTGTACGTTTTAATACACGTGCTCAAAACGGTGAAGGAACATACTGTAAGGAAACCTGCATGCACTAGAACCAAAAATGAGGCATGTGCCGTTCCTTGGTTAGCATTCCAATAAGCGGCAATGGTTTTGCAATTTGTCACGTGGAATGCGTGAATATGAGTAATGATAATAATATAAAGAGTTTACCGATTTTTTTTTTAATTGAACAATACCTACAATTAGTGACAAACTTAAATAATAATATTATGTTTTTCATTTTAAAAGCCTAATAAAAGTAGACTAATCTACAACTTGAGTAGATATGGAAGTTTCTATATAAACATTTTAGCCAGCCAATTTTAGTTAACAACAGTAATTTTTATGCATAGTGTATTCCAAAGTTAAAATATATGGCAATAAGTATTAGTACCTACATCTTTATTATTGTATCATCTTTATTACAATTTACACATTTTCAACAATTATAATAAATGGACAGTAAGTATTGGTACCAGTAAGAGCAGCAATTAATATACTTAGTAAATAATAATAACTGGACAGTAAGTAGGTTTTGGTATCAAGAAAACATCAAACGTAATCAATACACAGATATACTGATAACAGGTCTACATTTATAGTGAATAACAAAGTACATAACTTGCACGGTGTTCTGCCGTGGGTCCTTAACTAGTCCTCCATGGAATTACATTCTTCTTCAATACTCTTCCAACCACATTAGCAAAGCGCAATTTTAGACCAATCACAGACAACCATATATTTAACAAAAATAACTCTAAACATTGATAACTTTAGCTAAATATAATACGGTGAAACCTTATTAAAGATATATAATGATTTATGGAAGTTTTATAATCGTTAAAACTACAATCTTAGTTAAAACATTCCATCGACAATTTACCATGAATTATTATTTGTAAAACTAAAAACATCTTGGATTGTTGTTGGTAGGAAGCTCGATAAGGTAAGTTTATCAAAGCGTCAAACATGAGCGAGATGTTGCAACGGCGTTTACAACCAAAGGCCTTTGAGGTGACCTATCGACTTTTGTAACGGGGACTGTATGTATGTACTCCATTTTTTGCATTCAAACTTTAGGTTGGTTCATTATGTGTGAGAGTTTTTGGCTATTTAAATAGCCAGCCTAACTTCGCCTAGGAGCACAGAAGTTTCCTGTTGTCTTTGTAGGCTTTGCGGAGTGACCTTGGGTTGCCTAAGATTTGAGAACCGGGGACTGACAGCTTAACATGCCTTTTGAACCGGGAAACGTTATTTTTTAAATTTAACTAGAGGTCACCCAAAACTCAGTGCAGAACGTGGCCTAGTTTCAAAAACGTATTTTCGCTGGAAGTCTCAAAGTATGGTCATTTAACACGACCAAACATGGTACAAAGCAAATTGACAGACGCTTGACAAATGGCAAAAGTTTTTTCGAGAAATACGGTTTTCATTTTCGATTTAACTCAACATCATTCAACATCCATTCTCGGGAGAAAGAGAAAGCTATTATTTCCCAAGCTTAAATTGTCGTCCCGAAATCTTGCATTTAGCTTATTTGAAGCAAGAAAACGAATGTCTCAGGAAATAACATGGTTTGTTTCAAAAACAAATCTTTGGTGAAATTCCTTTCTCGGGAGCTGAGACACCTCGTTAAGGAATACGTAAGCTTCCCAATGCGAGATTCGGCCCGAAAATTGTAAGGCCTTAAGAGTTAAGGCTCACTACAGCTACTTTGATAAAATATTTTCCAAGGCACTTTTATTTGAATCCACTAAGCGTTATTTAAACGCTGAGTATGTGTGAATTGCTTTTCTTTATTCCCTTTAGGGATTTTTGAAACCAATGGAATATGTTTTCCATTTATATGAAAATAGATTAGTTAGATTTCGCTCATAATAAATCAAGTGAATAAAAAAGTACCATTCTCGGGTCTCAAAGTTGCTTCATAACTCCAGTTAAATAAGTTATCATTGAAAATACTTCAAACTAATTCTGGTTGGTAGTTCCTATCAAACGCTCTAGGACCTATTTAATGACACCCCACACAAAAATGGGAAGTGCTCGAAAAAGTTACTCTAATAAGTTTTTTTAATATTTTAATTTTTGGTTTTTAAAAAAATGTCTTCATACCAAATTTCATCTGGATAAACTGAGTTAGAAATCGGGTTGTGACATACGAACGGACAGACGGACATGTCGTGATAAGGGTTTCGTTTTTGCCATTTAAATTCGGAACCCTGAAAAGAACATAACAATCATTAATTAAAACAATAGGGTTCAAAGTCTCAGAGATCACTTACATTGAGTAATGGCGTGTCAGTGACTTCAGGTAAAGTAGAGCACTTGTCCAGTAAATTCATTCGATAAAAATTGTATAGCGAAAACAATGTATATAATTGTTAACCTACATTTACTTCCGCTTCACATCACATATAAAACATGATCCTATTATGTCGAAACTGTGAACATGAAACAAAGGAATACATTGACGTTGAAAAAAAAGATTACACCTACAATTATTGTTGTTCCTTTCGCTGATTCACTGGATGTTGAATGCTGCAGTGATCCAAAAAAACCGCCAAGTATTAGTTACACTCGTGCAAAGAGGCTTACAAACTATTTTCTATTCCGCCAGCAGCGTATGAAAAACAGAGCGACACGCTTTTGTTTTAAAAAACGTATGTACCTGGCTTTCTATTTTACACGAATCTATTTAGAAGCTTGGGTGCGGAGGGCGGATATTACTGTTATGTTTGGGGGAGGTCCGTGGAGGCTGGTTGCTATGGCAACCGCAACGGGACGCCCGGGTACAGGTATGGCATCATCATTATTCTGGCAGTTTTTACATACGACGTCCGAGGCTTGTATATGTGTTTGACGTAGGTTGTTTATATCTGCTAAGTACATTTTTTTCTCTGAAACGGCTTTTTGAATTGCGGTTTATTGCAATCGATTTGTATGACTTCAAAAATTGTTCTAAGATAGGTATTGTCGCCACGAGTGCAGACTGAGGGTACAATTGACTATATTTTTTTTTTTTTGTAAAAAACTTGTGTCGTAATCATGATCCTTCTTGTTAAGTGCAAGTGAGATAGTTTAACTTACCTTAACTTGATCTAAGGGGTTTCACAGACTTTTACACGAGTACAGACTTTTTAAGATATGGCTATGAGGATTAATGTTTCCCTTATCCAATTCAAGCAATTACCAAGTTTTAAAAATTTACAGCCATTCATATAAAACTATTCACTAAACGTTTTTCAACCAAACGAAAGTCGGCTAGCAATTTACAAGATATTCCAAATAGAAATATGACTGAGTGGCAGACGGTGGATGTTCGTAGCCGATTGCAATTGCAAAAAAACCGTGAATACGTCGAGTGCAGAACGAACTGATTGCAAAGCATACAGCGAATATCCCACAGATACTAGTAATTGCTAAAGGAAAATACGGACCGCTAGTTTTATCGAGAGGAAAAGTAATGCTTTGTAAGTTTTTTTTCCTAGACCAATATTACAGATCACTAGCATTGAACAGCTGCGCATTTTTATTCAATTGTGATTGGAATAGATATGAGACGTTACAATTGCATTGAAGATTAAAAATATTCATTATCATCATCATCTGCTGAAAAATTTCACTGCTGCGTTTATGATTGAAGTATGAAATTAGAAAAAGTAGCAGTGAGAGAAGTAGAAGTTGAGCATCCAAGCAATAAAACATGGACTCGAGACTCCAATACTCAAAGTTAGAAAAAAATCAGAGGCAAAAGTCACCCATCATAGATATAACAGACGTCAGCGTATCCAAGAAGAAATATCTAACACCAAGGCTACACTACACCGTCTCGATAGATAGATAGAAATTGCTTTATTGCAAAAGATAAAACAAGTATGTACATAGCTTAATCAAAGCTAATTAGCATTTTCTTCCAGCTAACCTTTGTAATGAAGAAGCTACACTACACCGTCGATGTTCCGGTTTTGAAATAACTGTCGTATTCAAACTAACACTTTATCACTACCATTCCACAGCTGTAGCCTTGCGAAGAAATAACAGTAACGGTTTTATTAGAGTGCACTTTAAAATATTCCAACGAGCACATGTCGCGCGTTGGCTAAGCGTAGGTCACGATCTGCCCCAAAGGCTTACTTCTGAAGGCTGAGAGCGCTGACTAGCTTTTGCTCCGCCTTGAAACTGCAAACGCGACGAAACTTAAAATCTTACAAACTTGAAAATGTTAAGAAAAGGCAAATAGCCATGTAAAGAACTGATTTTTTGCTACCCGCCTGTAGTTCTTTACTGTTCTAGTTTAGTATTATTGTTAATAGTAATGCCTAGAGTTACTGCTAGAAATACAGAGTGATATTTTCGTTTAAGAAAGTGATATTGAAAATTAGATGTTTTCGGTAAAGCGTTTTTACGTAAATTATCGCTTTGAAACAATCTTGATTATTACGTATACAAATGTTATTGGTAGTGTACCTTGTGGAAATAAAGTGAAATTGGCCAAACACTAACGGTTAGGGAATTTGAATAAAATAAATAAATAGATGGATACATGCACGTTATTATTGTCGTACATACACGTGTAAAAGTGGATGGACAGATTCCATGACAAGAGGGCAGAACAATGATGTTATTACAAGGGGAAAATTCGTGACCCCTGCCGTGGACTGCTGAGAATAGATGTACCTATTATACTCAGGTTATAACTTATAATCGGACTGGCGTTTGTGTTACAAGTTCTTGTTACACAAGTTCTTTAACATTTTTTTTGGAAATAAGTAGCTACAATGCCTTGTGCATTTTGCTATGAGTAGGTGTACAAATAAATAACGCACCAAAAACAAATTCCACGGCATTACATTTCAGTCGAAAATACTTATATAAATATTAAAAATTCTGATGACTATTACTGACTGACTATTTTTAGTGTGGGTGACTAAGAGTCAAACATTGTTATCTTGCTCGCGCGTCACTTTCTATATCTCTTGTTGATTTCATGTAGAATAAATTGGAAATGTAGTTGTGTTGATATGTGTTTACCTACCCTGTAGTTGTTTTTAGCCCAGTTGTTGATTATTTTAGAGCTTCGTATCTTCCCCTTTTAATTACATAATTAGGATACAATATAGACTTGGCTTTTTAAAATCGATTGCAGAGCTTTCCATCATCCAATTGGCATGGAAGGGCTTGCAGAAATACTTATATCTAGTACAGATGTATTTTTTATTTCAAAAGTACCTAATGTGATCATTACTTTTCAATGAAACAGTCGTCTTTGATACTTTAATATGTTCCGTTATTTACAAATACTAACATAGATTGGAATTTACTTAAAGTTATCTTATTTAGGCTCTAGAGTAACAATAAAAGGCTTAGAACTGGTTTTCATATTTATATTCAAGTCGCAACCTCTAAAAACGGTTCCGGAAGACCAGCGCTGGTTGTTTCAGCCAGTATTATGCTGAGTTGGGACCTATTTTGCAACTACTGCTTACCTAATTTTTGTTTATCTCTGTAATCTCTCTATGTATCGTGTTTGCAAAATATACTACTTTCTATTCTATTCATTAAGTAGTATTTAATATAAGAGTAGTAAATAAATAGATTTTACGCAATTTTACACGGTTAATCATGGATACATTTAGAATAAAATTTTAATATACTACGCATAATGTAGTGAAAATAATAAAGCCAAATATGAAAGGAGGAAATAAAATAAAATAATTCAAATATGAAATTTCTCTGTACAATAATTAATGCTATGGATAAGTAGGTGGAAGATAAAATTTGCTCTTAGTAAAGTGGTAGGCGCTGCTACACTAGGCCAAATCTTCATTGTTTTACGAGTATCCTATTTATGCAAAGGTTGCCTGAAAGAGATCGCTCGTGTCATTGAGACTGTACCTTATATTTTAATCATTATGTTCTGTACTTTAAACGGTGAAGGAAAACATCGTGAGGCAACCGATGATAGCCTAGAATCATGCCATTTTTGTTTTTTGTTCTTTACTTTTCTTTGGTGCGCAAATATGTATATTTCAAATCTGAACAATTCCTGAGCAACGCTGTTTCGTCTCGTTTTAACTCAAAATGTATATTCAATTGTGATCCTTTACTCATGTAAGTAGGTATTGTTACCGAACATGCAAATATTTGCCCTGCAGCGGGAATCGAACCCGCACCTGTGACGTCACAGCCGTTTTCTCGCCCGCCGCGCCATAGAGCTTGTCTTTACAAAAAGATGTGGGCTATTTGTCCGAAGAAAAGCCAATGATGTTTAGACAGTACTTATGGTAGATTTTGCTTTGAATAAAACAATACAAGGGTTGTACTTATTGGACAGCTGACCCCTCCAATAAATTGCCAGTGTTTACGGTTTGGTGGCCCCAAGCCATTTCTTCTCATAAACGTCAGGATCGTCACGCTGAAGCTTTCTTGGCTGCCTCTGTGTCCTCATTCGTTATGCCTAAAGTGTGATCCACGATGCAGTCGGCCTCATTCCGGAATTATGTTTGCAGCTATTTATTGTGTGAGAAATGGTGTAGACAACAGTGGCATTTGTTAGTAAATAACGCTTCAATACCGAGCCCAGTTGACCCAGTGGACGATAGCCTGACTTTCGATCCGGAGGTCGTTGTTTCGAACCCAGTCGTGCACCGACAAATGTATGTATGTAAATATCGTAAGGAACTGGCATGCCCAAACAAAAATTCGAAAGCATGTGTCATCGGTTGGTGTTCCAATAAGTGGCGATATAATTGCCACCAGTCACGTGGAACGCTTATTACTTGCAAAACCCAGGCATTTTTCGAATATAATTTTTATCTGCCATATATAATGACTTGAACTTGACTATTCATATAGTAAAAACGGGTAAGGGTATATACTTATACCCTTACCCGTTCGTTTGCACGACGCGACGCGGAGAGAGAAAGTCATGATCACTCACCCTGATGAAGACTCTCGGAATGAGTCGAAACTTAGTCGGTGCCTTCACCGATCCCCGATTTGGTATACTCAAAGGTTTACTCGCCTATAAAAAACATTTCAAATCATCAGTTTCACCTATTGTTTATAGGTTTTGTAATTAATCAAAATTATGTTTACTATTTAACTCCTGAAAATTATAATTTTTTCAGATTTTTTTTCGGCCGTTCTTAGCTACATACATCTCTACCATTCCGCTCTAATTTCAATCGTTATAAACCGTTGTAATGTAATAAAGAAATACTCAACATTAAAACGGTTTATATTTAATTTTTTGCGTTGCTGAATCGTTTTAAAACACAAACACAACTATAGAATCGTTTTTATAGTGGTGTTTGTGTTTTACCTCACATCTAAATGGCACGCAACAAATAGATTTATGTAAAATACAGATATTTTAATACTAAATTGATATATTTATATATAGATTTTATCTATTGACTATGAACAACATCTTCAAAAAGCTTCATTATTCTGGTAACTGGCGGACAGGAAGTCCGAATAATAACACATCGTTTGAAGTAACAAACTTTAAACGATGTGTTATTATTACAGAAAAAACATTCTGTATTCCCTTTCACACTCTTAAGAAACTTCTTGTCTTTCAAAGAAGATATTCATTAGAAACAGGCTTAGGTCAGCGTTTAAGGGGTCCTCGAAAGAGCCTCGGGCGAAACGAGCCCCCATTTGTGAAGTCATGCGGGAAACGGGATGAAATGCAGCTCGCTCAGCCTGTAATGCGGTCTACTAACTCGGCTCTTCCTGGTAAAAAGATTGGCCTGAACATTTTGACTGAGCGATAACAGAAAACTATCGACTATTTTCTTCAACATTTTAGTACTCCATCAAAATGTAACTCACAAAATTAAGTTTGTTTCTATTTTCAAAATAAAAAAATATATTAAAAGACATCAAATGTCAAAAACTTCAAATAACTTACCTGTAATGTGGTCAACTAACTAGGCTTTATCTGGTAAAAAGATTGGTCTGAACATTTTGACAGAGCGATAAAAGAAAACTATCGACTATTTTCTTCAACATTTTAGTACTTTATCAATATGTAACTCCCAAAATTATGTTTGTTTCTATTTTCAATATAAAAAAATTATAAAATTTAGAAGACAAAAAGAAGAAGAAATTGGGAAATTGATAAAATATCCATATTTTTAACCCTAAGAAGTGTTTTTTTTTCATAGAATGTATAATATATACTCCTTGAAGTATACCCTACCCATTAAAAAATAATTATGAAAAATTGTTTCTCAACTGGCGATATCGCGTAACATACAAACAAACAAAATAACACAGGAATTATGAAACTCCTTTTTTGAAGTCGGTTAATAATAATTAAATCGCGATATTCCCGATACGCTTGCGGTTCCAAGTTAACAGTTTCTATCCTGCAGGTACCTTATCATCGGCACATCACGTGCCCACGCCATTTTGATAAATCTTTCAATTAAAAAACAAAAGAAAAATCGGCCACAAAAAATGTTTCGACAAAAATGTTAGTCGTGATTCCATAAGATGATGAAGTTTTTTAAGTTTTACTGGCAAAATAGGAACTCCTTAGGAATACAACTTTATGGGACCACCTCGGGATCATTTTCTATATAACAACAAATTAATCATCAAAATCGGTTAACAGTTGGCGAAGATATCAGGTAACAAACAAACACTATAAGAAAAAAAAAATGCATTTATTTACTTTCACTTAAACAAACATACCTAGGTACAATCATTTTGAACGGTATTATAATTAGAAGGTGTCTGTCCAAACGTTTCAATCTCAGTTTTAAGAACGCAAACAAACAACTAATTTGTCACTAGATTAAAATTATGAACAGATTTCAATTCAGCCGCTTATACACATAATTTGACGAAACCGCACTAACCGCTCAAATTAAACTTTAACCACATTTCAAACAAAACATTTTATGGAGGTGTCTGGAAAGTTTTTGGTCAAAATTTAGGCAGTATATTCCGCCATGCAGCATTGTTATCGCCATTAACAAAAGTCTATAAAAGTCCACTGGCTGAGCACAGGCCTTCCTCAAAGAATGTTAATAGGATAAAATATCTTGGGCTACCTCCACCCAAGGACTTTCCGCAACCTGTCATCGGTCCATCGGGTGAGCGCGAGCATGGTTGATTACCGTTAGGGACTCCGAATAAAATGGACTGCCGGTCCCTGGAATTACTTTTAAAATTAATATTATTTTAATTCCTAGTAGGGACAAATTTCTTATGCATTGCTGTTTTTGTATGCATACCATTGTACCAGCATAATTAAAGGAAATATTAAACTTAAAAAAATATTTATTTATTTCAAATTACAACCATTTTTACAGGGCTTCCCTAATAAAATAGTGTAGCCAGAATTATAGTACTCATTTCATCTCAAAATAACACAAAAAATAATGTGTAACATTTACAAATTCATTCAGCGAACAGTGAAATAAGTCAATACTCTCTGCAACTAGATTTAGTGTGGTCATGGTGCGTGTCAATGGCGCTTTGCTCAACAAGTTGGTCCTTGCGCACGGTATAGCGAATAGGCGCGGCTTTCTGCGCCTGCGCACGTACTCGTCGGGCACACATAGTTTCATCCCTTCCAATATGTCCGGATTGGTAATATCACCCCTGAACACCTTGAGCACATATAAAGCGAGTGCCATATCCCTCCTGGTTTCCAGCTTATTTTATCCAACCATGCCTAATACAAACAGAAAGGATATACACCATACAGTTTAAGATACAGGTATCTTGTGAACTTGTTCTGTATCCGTTCCATCATGAGACTGTATTTAGTTTCATGTGGAGCCCATACCACGGCATTGCACTCCAGCTGGCTCCTGACCAACGCATCGTACAGTGCTGTCATAGCTTTTACGTTTGTAAAACCGTTAGCACGGCGAAGTATAAATCCGAGACTCCTGTATGCTTTTTTACAAACGTTGACAACATGGACTCGAAATCTTAATTCTGTATCTAGACGAACCCCTAGATCCCTTACCGATTCCACCCGCTTCAACTGCGCTTCCTCTACTTGGTAGCTGTAGTGGAGTGGTGTCTTTGCTCTGCTAAATGTTATAATGGAGCATTTGCCCACTATAACATTTAGCATTTAACATTTATATAAAATATATGTATTTGAACAATAAAAACAGATTAAATACTAAGCACCGACATAGCCTTTAGAAAAAAGATATGTTACTTGGGGTTGTAATAAATCCCTGTCACAGCTTGATGCAGAATCTTGTTAGCACGTTGCTACGCTGGTTTTAAAAAAAAGTTTAAAGTACACAACACTCATGTTTGTTTTACAGATTTTTATTTTTCTCTTGCTAAACTATTCTTAATCGAAGTCTTCTTTGTCCTCAGATATTCGACAACCACTTCCACTTCCACCACAACTCAGTGTCGAAACGGTCGGTAGCACCGGCACAAGAGCACCATGACAGACTGAAAGGAGACACCAGGGTAAAATGGGCGAAGCAACAGAGGGTGCTGTCGAGGCGGAAAAGAGATTTTATTCCCATAGTGTTATCATCTACAGGTGTGCATATTTTTTATACAATTAAAGTGGTAACCAAGTATACGACCCACCTGTTGGTAAGCGTAACCTATGCATGAATGCAATACCAGAAGTATCTCTCGCGTATTGCTGACCGTGAGACATAAAGGATGAAACGTCTCATGGGCCTGTATTCACCGAACCAAAACATAGCAATACGAGGATTACTGCATGGCGGCACAAATAGGATTGGTAGCACTTGGCCAAACGAGCTCTTTCACAAATAGCTCTACTACTGCTATAAAAATAACTAGACCGTACTTTGTCTTCTATGTAGCCAATATTCTAGACGTTTCATTCCTTACTGTACCATTTTTACCCGCGACGCCAGGTATATGTGTTTGGGGTAGGAGATTGTTTGTTTGTCTGGTACCGTTTCCGGTTTATTAAATTTTATGAGCGGTTCTTGCAATATTTTTGTATGACTTCAAAGATGGTTCTTAGATAGATTTGAACGCCACACATCACTAGAGGACGCTGCAATACGCGATTCGATTTCTATTATAATCACCTTTTTATATATGTATAGATCTTACAAAACACATTAAAGATACCATAAAGGCCGCGCCGAATGGCCATCGCTAAAATCTCTGTTCAACAAGACCTATCGTAATTAGACTACCTGATTCTAGTAAATTGAATGATAAATGTATTAAAGCATGATATTTATTTGCATGTATATAAATATAATAACATTAAGCCTTTTACTTACCGTTAGCTCCTCTATATTCGACGTATAGTTAGAGCTCTTTTTCTTTCGTTCTAGATTATTCAGGGTTCCAGGCTTAAAAATAAGGACCTACAGTGCATTAACAGTTTCTCTTGAGCTTATTCTAAGCTTCTTTATTGTTTCTTTTCCAAAAGCTGAAACGAAAGCATCAGACTCAGCATCGCCCTCATCGGCGACGAAGCGAGACACTGGTTTGAGACGCGACCATCAGTCTCAGCGCGTGAAGGGGCGGACGCGATCTGCCGACTCCAAATTTGAGCTCAACGACCCAAAATGGCCGCATATGTGGTATCTTGTAAGTATTTTTATTAACCTACACACGGACAACAAACAAAGAACTGGATTTGATACCGAAACACAATCTAGTATAGAGCGGGAGTAGAAACAACTTGGCGTAAAATCAATACTGTTAGTCGAAACTGGCGGGCGGAGAAAATAAATAATATATAATATAAATAATATTGGTAATTCTTCACACAGTATCATCTATCCCCAAACTAAGAAGACTTTGTATTATGGGAACTACATGACTGAAGTAGTACTTATATACTTTTTTGTAAATACATACATATTATACATAGAAAATACCCAGACCCACGACAAACATTAGCTAATCATACAAACATTTGTCCCGCAGCGAGAATCGAGCCCGCAACCTTCTGCGTCTCAGACAGGCCCCACTTATTGCGCCACAGAGGTATATAGAGGAGTAGCCGGTTGAGAAGTGAAATAAAATGAAAACAGCCGGTTTGAGTGCTGTGGCACCAAGATATTGGTAGTTCCTGAAACCCACGATATAGGAAATCCTAGTGTGGGGTCAAGATGTATGCGAGTATTTTGTGTTTATTTATTGATTTATATTTATACCTTCCTTTTCAAATTTTACACAGGCCCAACACAACTTTAAAAGGCGGGTGGCTCATAATCTAAGCAAAAAGTTTTACTGTATTTAATAGTTGTTTTGAAACAAGTAACGAAACTATGATTAACCGTAGTGAAACAAGGACCTCCACTCCAAATTCATTATTCATTTCCAATTAAAACATAAATATTGAGAGCGCAAATTGCCGAGAAGCGATAAAGTTACAGAGTGTTAGCACTCATTTTGTTTTGAAATTTCTGCGAACTCAAACGAGAGGTTTAAAAATTTACGAAAATGTTGGCGAGGAATCAAAAACTCAATTATTACTAAGATAACGCAAATTTTTACTCATGGATTTTTTTCCAAACTTTTAGATTCGTTTAATAAAAGAGATGTTTGAGCCTTATTTCGTAAAATGTTTGGTCTGAATTTTGCGTAAAGTTTGTTGAAAATTATTTCGGTCGATGTACTCACGTTTTGGCTATCGATTTGAGTGTGGCGTGAAATGAATTTGTAAAGGTAGAAAAAAAGCAATTTGGTATAAATTGTATGGAGCTATCCATCAACAAAATTTCCACTGCTACTGATATTGCTGCGGCTGATATTTCATTTCGTTTTGCAACCATTACAAATATTTTAGTAGAGCTTTTTGGTAACATTTTACCAGATTAAAACTTTGTAGTTACCTGTCGATAGGTATGTACAAAATGATAAGAGAATACAAGTTTTAGTATGTTGAGAGAAACTACTCGTTATATCGTAAACGTTTTGTAAAACATAAAAAAAATACAAATTATAGTAGGCGATGTTACACTTTTTGATACGAATATTTATTTCAAGGTTTTATTTTGTATTAACCTAATAAAATTCATCATAAATAAGCATTTCGTCTACAAAATTTCGTTTTGCCCTAACAATAATAATTATCAAGAAACAAGTGATTCAGTGCACGAATAAAATTGCGCGACCATAGTCGCGATAGATTGCGTCTTTGGATTGTTGCAGTACATCGGGGGTTATGTGCTCGATATTGCGGATAGTGTCGCGATTAGGCCAGTATAGTCGATCGAACCCAGCATACTAGGATCCCTGAGTCGTGCTTTCATAATGAAACATACATACCTACCGAGCTAAAAGCCGTGCAGCAGATAATGGAGATATACAATAACTACACTATTATAACTGATAGACTTCTTCAGGCTGCATTATGAAGGTTATTTAACATAATATTGTTTTGTTTTCTATAGAATCGTGGTGGTGGATTGGACATGAATGTAATTCCGGCGTGGCGGGAAGGCATCACCGGCAGAGGAGTGGTCGTCACAATCCTGGACGATGGATTAGAGACGGACCATCCTGATCTAGCTGCCAATTACGTAAGTAGACACCAATTATTTTTAATGGGCGTTGAAGCATAAAGTAATGTCACTTTTCATAAAATTTGCAAAAAAGTGTTAATCATAAAAAATGGGTATTACTGAATGCTCAGTCATGCAGAAACACATATCTTTTTCGGAGATCTCGAGAGTTTTACCATAGTAAAACCAAGGTTTAGTGACCTTGATGGTTTTATAACAGCTTTTAGAATTGATCAAGTTGAGGTGACAACTCTGCATGCAAAGCTGGCGCTGGCAGATTGACAGATTCAAGTTATAATACATTCGTTTATTTAAACAAAATCCTTGATTGCTACAGTACATATTCTATCAATCAAGATCTTTGTTCTCAACTAAGTTATGAAAACAATCACTTAGTAAGTACTTCTAGAACACTAGGTACTTCTTAGGTTCTCGAGAGGTGACCTTGAACCGATGTTTGCATCGTAAAGTACAAAGTTGAATCTAGACTAATGGCGTGACTTTCTATGTTGGAAGTATTATGTCCAGGCTTGGAATGCAATCTGCTGATAGCAGTACTGATATTCATAACCTAAAACTAATCATCAAAATACGTCTGATTTGAAACTGAAAGTTGCAACTCGTGCATATGGCACATAACATGTCCAGGACGAAGGCCCGCCCAAGAGACAGAAGGTGGCGGGTTCGATGCCCGCCGCTTGACAATATTCAATATCAATATACATTAGTCCGTGACCCGGTTTTACAGCCAAAAGAAAACCTTATTCACAATGACATGCTATTTCAAGCTTTTTACAAATATGATAATATGGAAAGGTATTAATTTTATCAAAAGCAA
Organism: Perizoma flavofasciatum; assembly: GCA_958496245.1. Classification (NCBI taxonomy): domain Eukaryota; kingdom Metazoa; phylum Arthropoda; class Insecta; order Lepidoptera; family Geometridae; genus Perizoma; species Perizoma flavofasciatum. Next base: position 7,664,722 of record OY292434.1, on the reverse strand, counting down.
TTTTATGGTAATATGAACATTGGGTATTGTGGAGCACCTCCTGCCACATTTTTATTACCGAGAAATATAAAGCTATGAAAATGATAAAAAGACGAGGAAAATAATCCTTTTAAATCCCTCATACGTTTTCACTTATAAGAAAATATTGATATTTTTACATATAATAATAATAAGCCTTTAGTAGGACAGTACAATATTTCTTTGTTATTCATATATGTTCCTTTTGTTCCATTTTTGTGTGTTCGTTTGCCAGGTGGCAAAGGCCTCCTCCAATCTTCTCGATTCTGGCCTTTCTATGGCCACTCTACCCCATGTAGTTCCCGCGACTTGTCTAATGTCGTCATCCCACCTTCTCTGTGGTCTACCTCTCTTTCCATTTCCATTTTTACTTACTGATCTGATATTTTTACATATATATTAATATACCATCTATACAAACAGTATAGATGGTATATTAATAAAAAAATCTAAACGTTATTAGTATGGTGTGCTTTAAGTGTGTAGTGTATACAAGGTGCCCACGAATATGTACACTAACCCAAAAGGGGGCGCTGCCTATGCAAGTAAACAAGTTTTTCTGAAATCAAAAAGTTCTCTTATGTGCACAATGATCCCCTATCGGTATCTTGTGTTCATACTCTGGGACACCCTGTAGAAGCAGTATTTTAAATCACCTGATGTAATCAGAGCAGCCAGTAATGCGGAGAGTAGATGAATAAAGGGCTAGCAGTGACATCTGTGCGCGAACAAAAGCGTCGCATTTGAAATTACACGATTCATCTCTTCACGGGTTTAATTTCACTGTTGGCGTTGAGAAAAATGTGTAATTGGGTCGCTACTCACCGATTTATATTGCGGCGTGGAGCTGGTAGTTTTGGCTAGTTATGACTCGATATTTGGCTCGGATTATGAATGTTTTGCCTTCTGATACGATATTATGCAGTAGGTCAAAGCTGATCCTGGTTTTGTTTCTTTTGTAAATGAATAAATGAAAATTCATTGTACACGATAGAAAAATTACAAAAACCAAAAACTAAAAGTACAGTGAGCAGTCTTATCACTTAGAAGCAATATGTTCCAAACAGCCTTTGGAAAGAGAGGAATTTATGAGAGGATGTATGAATAATTGGCGGTGCAGTATTAATTTGTTAAATGTGGAGAGTGCAAAGAGTAAGAGATAAATATAGTGAAGAACGAGTCATAAAAAAAATCGTCAGTGATAGGACTTTCCTGTTTTACAACCAAATTCCCTAATAAAAACACAGCAATACAGAATGCTCTTTCATAAACTTAAGACACATACCTTATAGAGAAAGAATCAAATATGGCTGTTTTTTCGGCTTTTGTCCTCATTGATAATCCTAACTTTTTGCAATCTTTAGACAAATTTATGTAAGACCCTCCTGACTACAGTTTTAACTCAAAGCATAAATCTTAGCCGTTTACAAGCATACGAGAAGATAATAATTATAATGAAAATTCGATATCTTGTCCTGAAGATTAAACCACTAATATCAATCATCCCTGGATAATGTAATTCCATTTTGTATTATCTCAAGGTAGATTACTCTCTGCCTGACATACCCTGTTCAATATTATGAAACATCGATGATGATACATCAGAGTGCAAACTGTTTAGTTATGCGAGTTGAATTTCATTTATCTGTTACATGATCAAGTATTTTTATACAAAATACCATTGTAAATTAGATCATTTCAGTGGCTATGCGCGCACTAGTTCACTATTCGTAAAACGGGAATTTTCACGTACCATACTAACGGTGTGTACTCATTCCGAGACTCTTGGAATGAGTCGAAACTTAGTCGCTGCCATCACCGATACGGTGGCGGTACGGTGCGTGAAAATTCCCGTTTTACAATATGAACGATCAGGTAGTACTAATAGGATTGGCATTGGCGAACATGATACGTTTCAATTCGGTCCCGTATGCTATTTTACTGTTCCTATGTCAAACCAGGATTGCAAGATCGGTACACTCAACTGAATCCGTGTAATATACAAATGAGAGCCTCTGTGGCCATCACCTGGCCTAAGACATATTTTTGTCGTCTGTATGTATACATATAGGCTGTTATTCAATGCGCTCATTCTCACTAGTTCTGTCCTGTTATTCTGTACATGAAAAAGTCACAACAGAACGACGTAGCATTGATTCGGCGCAACCTTTGAATAGCTTTTTATTTGCCATCTGTTTCTCTAATTTCAGACAGGGACAGAAACATGCTATTCCAAGTGTAAACCACAGCTACGCTACACCGTCTCTTTAAAAGCCAGAGTGAATGGAATTTGACTTTAATTCTAGCTCCATTATAGCCTCTGTTTAATGTTTGTTGTCCAGCTTGAGTGGCCTGATATTAGAGTTCATACCCGTGTTTATAGTTCACACCTTCATATGATTCCTATATCTTACTTCTTATATTTCTGTTTATTCGATCCGCTATTAAGAGGCTTTAACGCCTTAAGCTTATGAAGATGAGACGATAGCAGATAATGAGCGTGTGTGCTCCGATGTCAATTTACATCATAAGGGGTACTTAAGGATTTTAAGGCTTAGCTGCAAGAGCTCATTAAGAAGATATGTGTTTTGCAGTGCTATTTGAGGAGTTTTGCGTAAAGTTAAAAAAAGTTTGCGTCTGGCAATTTTGAAGTCCTTTTCAAAATTGCCAGACTTAATACCTTATGGGGAAGCAACTAACAAAATTATGCAGTTTTTTTCTTATCTTTAATAACCATGATTGTATTAATACACCCATTGGGCAGAAACTGACTCCTGACATACATGTAGCCCTAGTTTAGGAGTCAAAATGTAAGCTTCAAATTGAATTGTACCACAGTTTTATTAAATAAAGTCTTTGTATTTATTGTATCAGTTTATTTTTTCAACAATGAATGGTTTTGATTTATTTTGTGTACATATGTTGTTGATGTTTCAATGTTAGAAAAATATAAAACAAATAAATATACTTTCTTGCCTCATCTACGTAGTACCCGGGTAAAAAGTAGTCTAAATATTATTGTAGGTCACAAACTATACTTGCCCCAAATTTTATATAAATATATTGAGCTACTATGGAGATCCTTAGCAACACACATTCATACTTACCCATTTATAATATTAGTAAGATATTCAGAAAAACGTGATATCCACATGACTATTGCAATATTTCACTTCCTCAGGGGCAGATTCAATGCAAATTCATATCACGATTTCTCTCAACAGGATCCGATGGCATCGTACGACGTGAATTCCCACGACAACGACCCCCAGCCGCGGTACGACATGATCGACTCGAATCGACATGGAACGAGGTGTGCGGGGGAGGTAGCAGCGACCGCCAACAATTCCGAGTGCGCGGTTGGCGTCGCCTTTGGTGCAAGCGTTGGAGGTACGCTTACTGTATATTGTTGCTGATAATTTATTATATGTGGTACTATGCAAGTATAATCGACTCGAATCGACATAGAACGAGGTGTGCGGCGGAGGTAGCAGCGACCGCCAACAACTCCCTGTGCGCTGTTGGCATCGCTGTTTGATAAAAACACGATCACGTCCAAACATTACATTTGGTACATAACCGCGTTTTTGCAAGTAGCATTCCACGTGACAGGTTGCAAACCCATCGCTGCTTGTTAGATCACGAACCGATGGCATATGCCTTAAATTTTTTGGTTCTAGGGCATGCCAGTTTCCTTACGATGTTTCCCTTCATCTTTTGAGCATGTGTTAATTCGCACGTAATTTTTTCGAGTGGGTGGTACACGGCCGGGCTGTTAAATGATGCTTACTGTTTTGTCTTACTGTTATGTGTTATCTGTGGTACTGTACAAATGTAGAAAACGTCATTCGAACGTAGCGATACTTATGCCATGTCATTGTCACGGCGACCGTGTCCTGCACACGGACCACGCGCTACAAACACAAAACGCCGCCAATTGAAGCTGGAATGGCTACTTAGCAGCGGAAGCGCGCGACAACCATCTGGTGGTGTCGACACAAGTGGTCGGCGGCCGCTCCTTTTTTCAACCTATTACTTGCAGTCTCATAATGGAATCTGACGCAGAAAAGTTTTATTGCGCTGCTGCTGATAAACCGACGTACTAAAATATGGCTGTTATTGGATACACCCAACTTTAACAAACGTATGTAAACATAACGACGTCGGCGTTTTTCGGTCGAAGAAGGCTACACGAAGCGAGAAGCGGCGTTTTGTGGCTGTAGCGCGTAGCCCGTGTGCGGCGAGGCTTTTGTATGACGTCAGTGACGTGACCGCGCTAGTAGTGTCACGTACGCCATTATGTATTTTGAGGTTAATCTCAAATTGAATTCTTAAAAATTTCAAACACCAGACGTGTTGTGTTAGTGATTTTTGGTCACGTCTGGTGTTTGTGAATTTGGCGATAAAACTTTTCTAAAAATCACCCTTTAAGATATACAAATCAATTGCAAAAATAGCATTACTCGATATGCCGTTAAAAATGATATCTTTTGAGGTATTAATCGAAGAGTCTATCGCATCGGTAGATGACGTTGTAGACGCCACGTTTGTGACGCTTGACGTGAAAGTCCACCTTCATCCAGTCTTTATTTTCCTCTTCAACTATGTGCCACAGATTAAAAAAAAATATGTGCAGTTACTTATCAGCAATATGAAATGCAAACAACAGAAGTATTCCACCGAAAACATTATTTTATAAAAGGAAATGCGACTACAGCGCTGAACTGCCGCGCCACAACAAAGAATATACTAGCATTCAAACTTTTACTGACTGCAAGGCATCTTCAACAGCTATTATAAACTTTGTGTTCAGCTAGTGAACCGGAAAATATGCGACAAGTGCCAATATTTTCAACAGAAAATCCACAATTTTACAACTTTGTGCTAATGATTCTGTTTTGCGATATCTACTAAGGTATTCAATAGAAACAAAGATATATGATCTGCCAAGTTAAAATATATATACATAGTCTAATCAACGACGCATTGACCCCGAAAAAAATCCTCTGTCGATGAAACTGCAGAATGATAAAGTGCAAGAGGAATGTGAAAAAGTCCAGCATTTTTTTAATTGGGTGTCAGCTTTGGGCCCGAAATGTGAAACTTGCTCATAACTCTAGTTGAAATAATCCTCTGACCATAATTCCTTGGGGATATGAAAGTGTCGATCACAAAGTTAGGTAAGTAATAAATAAAATAAATTGGTAAATAGGTCATTTATTTCAGACACTAATAATAATTATTAACAATTTTTCCAAAGAGCATTGCATTATATTAAATTAGCATTTTATTATATTATCAATTATCTACCTACACTATCCTACTACTACGAGTATTATACACGCGAAAGTTTGTGAGGATGAATGTTTGTTACTCTTTCGCGCAAAAATGTCGAGGTGCCCCTACACCTCGAGTCTTTGTTTTAGCAAATCTATTTTAGTACAATTTATTATTAGGAGATTTAAGTGGTCGTGGTTTTGTCAAAGTTACTAGAAGGTGATGACGTTCTATGACGTTGCCATCGCGTAGCACTTCGTAGCTTGGCGTAGCGTTCTGTAATCCGCATCAAAATTACTTACCTGGTCCGTTGGTTGGTGTGTATGAAATATAAAATTTCAGTACACGCCTCGTGTGATTAACTCATCTAAAAAGTAACATAACGTGAATGCTCAGATGAGTGTGTAATACAAAAAAATGTTACCCAGTTTATTGTGTTACTCACGTTTTTACGTCTCATCGTAAGTTTTTATAGGTTCATTTTTATTCAAACGTTCCTCGTACTTTTATTTTATGTCGACGTTCTAGCAAAGAAATTAGCAGTTGTTCGTTTTAGGTTTCCGTAGACTAAAAACCAACCTTCGTCATGCTCGTATGCATGTCTGTATCTTAAGTAATGTGATTCCGAGACTTTTAAGACTATAGGTCTGAAATTTGGCTTATTTGTAATGGTAATCGCTTTGTAGATATATTTTAGCTCTTAATTAAATTTAAAGTAAATTTAAAGTAAACCAACTTCAAAAACTAATTAGTTTATTAGTCATATTAAAATATTTATTTAAAGGAACATTTACAAACTCCACAATAAAACAGACACCAACCTCAAAAACAACTTTATTTAATGGTAAATTTTCGTTGTTAGTAAAGCTACGGAACCCTACTTTACTCGGTTTTTCTTCGTTCCTTACTCGTTTTCTTATTGTTTTTATATCTTTTATGAAAATAAGACATAGCGGAGTTACATGGTAATTTTATGTAATTGAATTTTCGTTATATTGGTATAATAAAGTTTTCTTCTGCCAAGGCAAGCTTTTTTATGTGAACGTATTTATTTATTAACACTTTATTGCACATTTTAAAAAGTGAACAATAGGCGGACTTAATGCTAAAGCATTTTCTACCAGCCAACCCAATTTGTAGTGATTGGCGGTAAGCGTGCTACAAATTTTTAACTACAATATTATATTATACTTATATCTAATTACATTATATACTTACTTAATATATATAATTATATATTTATAGGCACTTATACATAAAAATAATAGTCAAAAAGGTAGGGTAAATAAACTATGAGTACAACTCATCCAAGAAGTTTTTGCGAGTTAATCTTTTGAAGCATTCTTTAGAGTCTACCTTTTTAATTTCAAATGGTAGTTTATTCCAGAGCCGGACTGATTCGACAGAGAAAGAGTTTCCACGGAACGATGTGCAATGCTCGGGGGTGTCTAGAAGGAGATTGTCAGAAGACCTTCGTTTTTTTTCGTGTGTATCAGATCGGAAACGAAAACGGTTTTTTAGATACTCAGGTGCAAAGGGATCCTTAAGAACAGAGAAAAGAACACAAAGAATCCTTAGGTTTCTACGCTCACGAATGGGGAGCCATTTTAATTCATTGTGCATTGTGCATATCTTTTCTTTTTTACCTGTTTTAACTTGTTAAAAGTCGTGTGAGAAACTTTCTGGAAGTTAGTACAGCTACGTTAACGTTCTGAAGGGAACTTGGCTCATCAAGTGACGTTTAAGTTTAGATGTTTATTAACCATCTTCGAGCTAGATTTTCGATGAAGAGTTCATGTCTATCTAGTGCCTAAGTAAAAATAAAAACACACGATGACACTGAAACTTGACATAAACGTCTACACTAGTACCGATTCTTCTTCTTCGTCGTGTCAATGGTTAGCCCCGTATAAATTTTATTTGAACAAAATTCGGCCACATTTACACCATCTTCTGTAGCCTCGCACAGGTCTTTAATTGTGCAGGTTAGTATACTGTGGACAAATCAGTAGATGCATTGGTTGTTGCATGGCTCTGCAGTCACATTGTATGTCGCTGGAGTATCCCCATTTGACTAAGTTAGGCCTGCAGCGGTCCACCTGGCTCCCGAGTCTGTTCAGACAGTGTGCCGATGATTATGAATGTTGTCAATTGCATCTATATAATTTTTTTAAGAATAGTTATTTTTTTTCCATTTAAGTTTTGCTTGAAAACTTTTTCAATTGCTGCCTGATAATAGATCTACATACGAGTAGGTTCAAAAGTTATAATCGTTTCAGAGTTCACTCAAGGCAAGGTTCTATGCAGTGAGGTTTCGCGGGTAACTTGCCTAATATCAAGCGACGAAGGTAAAGTTTTGCCGCAATGTGGTAGGCTTCCTTGGAGCTAAATTAGAAATTGGATTTCGAAGCCAAATCCGATGCGATAAAGAGCCAGTTTACTTACATACTAAGATGGCTTTACTATATGGAAAAGTTTAGCGAATAACAATACCTAATTTGTATGTGTGTGTAATATAACAGACGCGGAAACTAACTAAACGAACAAAATTATAATTGCTTGTAACGAGTCGTTTTTATTTGGCTGCCCTCGGTATTCCGTCGCATCGGCTACGCTCGGTTCTCTTCGCCAATACTGGCGCTCGCTCGCGCATCGCGTGAAGTGCCTAGCAACGGCCCAGAGCTGGTACGCAATGTGCACACGTGCGTACGTATCCTCCGCGACCGACTCACATCATTTTTGTATATATATATATATATATATATATATATATATATATATATATGAAGATAATTCTGTATCTTAATTATATTCCTTGTTCTGTGTACCTAAATAAACGATTGCATTCTCTTTTTACGACATGTGTTGGGACTGTGAAATCCCGAGCGTTAAATGCTTTAATTTATGGAGCCATTGCTAAAATTTGTAAAAAAACAAACACGCTTACGACTGTATTTCCCATGATAGACATCCTCAGATACATACTCAGTCCGCAGCTTTTTGAGGATACCATCCATGGAAAAACAAGAGACACATCAATTGCCGTACACTAACCGTGGAACACTAACCGAAGTCACATACAGTGGTGGTCATATAATTAGAAACACCAACCCTGTCTTCTATTTTCATTACAAATTAACATCATAACTAATTTTTAACGTGCCATAGAGGGCTCCTACGTATTTATATGGATGTATCGGTTCTTTTAAAGTATTACTATACGAGTTTAGTAATAACCGACAACAATTTTGATATAAAAATATAACATTTTAATAAAAAGTCTATTAAAATACATGGACTAAAGTGGACAACTAATTAGAAACAAAAAAAAACAACAATATAAACATTAACTAAGTGAACAAAACCACATTTAATTTGAATAATACTATGAATACTACATCCAAAACTGATTAGTACTGTTAGTACTTGGTAGGGTACCCTCTGTTGTCGATTACAGCTTTACAACGACGTGGCATTGATTCTATCAGTTTTTCACACGTTTCCAAAGGAATACATCTCCGAGCTTCTACAAATGCGTCGTAAAGTTGGTTGATATTGGTGATATGCTCATCCGACAATGTTTTCTTCACAGTGTGCCACAAATTCTCTATCGGATTTAAATCCGGACTATTAGCAGGCCACTCTAACACTGTCACCAATTGTTGTCTGAGAAACGCTTAAACGCTGTTTGCTGTATGCGTTGGATCATTATCGTGCTGAAAAATCCAATTCACTGGCAAATCATCTGAATATGGGATCATTGTCTCCTCCAAGATTTTTTTGTATTGAAACTGATCCATCAGCCCATCAATCTTTCTCACGGGACCAACTCCGTATCCGGAAAAGCATCCCCATACTTTAACATTTCCACCACCGTGCTTAACTGTTTTTATAGTGTACTTGTTATTCAAAGCCTCGTTGATTGGTCGCCGTACGTATCGTTTTCCGTCGGAATTTACCAAATTTACTTTAGTTTCATCTGAAAACAAAACTTTTCTCCATTGATGAACAGTCCAACTGGCATATTTTCTAGCGAAGGCTAGACGATTTTCTCTGTGTCGCCTGGTGAGAAGTGGCACTTTCCTAGCAAGTCTTCCATACAAATTTCCTTCAACCAACCGCCTACGGACTAGTCTTGCGGACACGTTTCGAGGGTCGTCTTGTGAAAATACTTCTTTTCGTATAACATAAGAATCTTTAAAGGGATCTGTCTTAGCCAAACGAATCATAAGCCTGTCTTCTTGAACGGTGGTCTTCCTTGGCCGAACTTTTCTAGGCACCTTATCGGATGTTCCATGTTTTTTGTGATGTGCAATGGCGTTAAATACCATCTTTACGGAACACTCTAAATGATCGGCGATCTTTCTGTAAGACCATTTTCGTTTAAAATGAAAGTTTACTATAATTTTTCTTGTTGCTGAATCCGAATTAGTAAGAAAAGGCGGCAAAATGCATAATGCGGTGACATTCCGAAAGGTGAATTTTAGTTTTAAAATTCAATTTTAGAACCTAGTCATAATTTGTTTCTAATTAGTTGTCCGACTGCCAGTACTAAGAATATTGATTGATACTTTTTTTTTTTTTTATAATTATTGTATTGGTTGTCTGAATGTTATTGCTTATTATTATCCCAGAGATATAAATGTACATTGTGATTTCGTAAATTAAACTATTACCTCCAATTAATTGAATTAATAATGTTGGTTACATTAAAAGACTACCAAGTGACTAAGTGTTTCTAATTATATGATCACCACTGTATGTCTTTGATTTTTTTGGTCTAGGGAAATTACTCTAATTATCGAGTGGAAAAATACATTGGTACACGACCGGGTTCTAAACTATGGTCTCCGGATCGGAAGTCGGGATACCAAAAGGCCAACACGGGTCTTTTTATAAATCAAATTTTCGGCCATTTTACCACTGTTTTTTGTCGATTTGCTGACGATTCGTCATGACATACACACATATATACAGTATAGTTACTACACAGCACTATAGTCTTAAACGGGCACATGTATACATAGGTAGTTATTATTGTTATTATTATTACTTCGCGATCCAACGCCTTTACGGACCATGTTGTTAGGTGCCTGTCGAGGTCACCCCTCCACCTCATTCTGGGCCTTCCACGTCGTCGCCTAACATTGGGTGAGATTCACTCTGTAGTTCTTTTTGCCCACAAGAAGTCATTTTACATGCGACATCGTAGTATATTGAATTTATGTACCGGTTTTTTTACGTACATACATACATATAATCACACCTGTTTCCCAGAGGGGTAGGCAGAGACCAAGGATTTCCACTTGCTAGGATCCTGGCATACCTCTTTCGCTTCATAAATCCTCATCACATTCTTCATACAGGCTCGGCGGTTTAGTGTCCTTCTGACCTGGTCTTTTTCTAAAATGTCTCCAATTTGGTCAGAGTACGTTCGCCGAGGCCTTCCTCAACCAACTATCCCATTCACCGGTTTTTTATAAGATAATTTGTCACGAACTACACGATAGAATCACTCGCACAATATGGACATCCTTATTTAGTACCGTAACTTATATTTTTTTATGTTTTATTTTTAAAGAAGTCTTTTATGCAAATAAGAAATTATATTCTGCCTTCAAAAGATTTCCTCATACTCCATGAGGCCGGTTTGTTTTAAAAGCTCAAAGAAAGTGAATTATAAATAGACAAGTACGGAAGCTTTGGTCTAAGCAGGAAAATATTTTGCGCTTTAGATCTCCAAAATAAATCGGATGTATGCTTTTTACACTTGGCTGAACATTTTTGTAGGGATAATGTATTGTCTATACAAAAATAAACAGCTAGCTACGTATAGACCATTAAAAACTATCTATAGATAGGTTATAATGTCTCATCTTGTTATTTCTTTTTCGAATCAGTTTGTAGATAGGCTTTTGAATAACAGTTCAGAATGTTTCATTTACTTCTGTTTGTAAATATATTTGTGTCTTTATTAGCGACCCTACCTGAAAACTAGTTGCCATAAAGAAGACTTGTGGCCAATGGTAAACGCAGCGATTTACTTTCATGCACATGTAAGAAAAATTTTTTTTGCTCTAGGTACAAATGTCTCCACAGAGTTTTTTAAAATTTTCGCGATCAGGTAACATTATTATAAGTTTTATACGGACCCTTATCACGTTTACCTTTCTTATTAATTTCCCGACGTTTCGACTGCAACAGCTGTGGTAACGGATTGAATAAAACTACTAATAAAAAAGGTAAACGCAACCAAGACCCATATAAACTTAAACCCGTATAAAAATGTTGAGAGAATTCCCGAACATAACGCGCATATTGAATATATGCGCGTTATGTTCGGTTGGATGTAATGTTATAGTGTGCCAATGAAATATCAATGAACAGAGTTGCTTCGGTCGACACGTCCTCTATTGACTGTCTCGTCATCCTTATCAGAAGCGCTAGTCAATTCACTTTGAAATCAAAGAGGCGTCAACTGATTTCTATTCCTAGAATATTAACCATGTGATAGACGTGCGGTGACCGCTTTTTCAACGTGTGGCAGCCGCGCGGTTGATGTTTCTGAGGAATTTGATGTTGTCTCCTAGTAAATAGAATCCACATTTACTATTAACATACGTGAAGTGCGGCGACCGCATGGATATCGCGCGACGGCCGCAAGAAAACTATCGCGTCATCCAACCGAGCACTAAGGCTGTAACTAAGGAAACCGTGTGTAAAAACTCCGTTCGACGAACCAATGACAAAGGTTCGACAACATTTTTTGTTCCTGTAAATCTGCTTTTATGTTTGTGACTACAAGGATTTATTTTGTTTGCAGGGGTAAGAATGCTTGACGGTGACGTCACAGATGCGGTAGAAGCCAGATCACTCAGCCTCAATCCTCAGCATGTGGACATCTACAGCGCTTCCTGGGGCCCTGATGATGATGGAAAGACAGTGGACGGGCCCGGGGAGCTAGCAACTAGAGCCTTTATTGAGGGAGTTACTAAGGTACACATTTAAATGTATATACTTTGCTAAGTACCATATCACTTTTGATCTGCTACTTAGAACTGGGGTTTTCAGGTTATGGGTTTTTTCGTCCCAACGCAAAACTTGTGAGAAACATTTTTGAGTGGACTGTACAGATATATGTATCTTATAGAAAGGTAGATTACGATTTTATCATTGTTATAGCTCCTTTCAAAATGAGCGGAAATTATGAATGAACTAGAAAAACGCCCGCGACTTTGTCCGCGTTGAATTTTATATATAAACACTTCATCTTCCCAACGCCTTCCCGCCTCCTGGGTTGAATTTCGAAAAAAAACCTTATCTAAACGCACCGCTGAATATCAAAAAGAACATAAAGACCGGGAGTTCACAGTTATCAACCCTATCAATCGAGTACCATGACGTAACATGGAGTACAAGAATAAAAAAATAAGGAAAAAAGAACGCAATGCTGACAGGACGCTCTGCTTGGCAGGATGGGCTTAATTCTTAGTACCTAAACTAGCAGCGCCGCTTGAGAAACATAATGAAATTTTGCGTTTGTTTACGTCCTCTTTCATCTCAAGTATATCTAACTAATCCGAAGTTTTGTTTTCAAAGGCATTCGATCGAAGAAAGTGTCAATTTGCTATAGATCTGACTATTCAGAACTATCATATCTATATAAACAAGGCTGGACTTTGATTATTAGTTAGTCTCACAGACATAGATTAGCCTTTGCTTAGATTGATCCTTACGAAGCAATGTTAAAGTTAACTAATATTTTCTGTTTGTATGTAAGTGCTTGGAAAATAAAGTACCACTAGTAGTTCTGTAAAATACTATTTGTATACAAACTAAACGAGTATTCACTCACGTGAGCAATTCTGTAGCTTTTAAGAATAAAACAAAACACGCTCACAACTGTATTCCCCATGATGGACATAATCAGATTCATACTCAGTGCGTAGATCTTTGATGATACCAAGTAGAGGCAGTCAGAGGCACGTCCAAACATTATATGTGGCCGCGTTTTGCAAGTAGTGACAGTTTGTAAGTCTAACTAACTTATGGCATGTCTTCGAATGTTTGGATCTAGGGCATGCCGATTACTTAACGATGTTTTCCTTCACCCTTTTGAGCACGTGTTAATATAAATTATTCGAGTTAAAAAATCAATTAGTACACGACCGGGTTCAAAGTTCAAACCCGGTTCGGAACTCGTGGTAAAGCCCACTAGGCCAACACACTCATCTAGATCACCTATAACAAGAGCAATTACTTACAATACCTAAAGTTGGTAGCCTAGACTGCTTATTTCCACACGACCAAGCTCTAACTCGTAAAAAAATGTCATGAAACTGTATAAAATTCATAAACCACCCGACGCCGCGCGGTCATGCTACGAACGCCGCTTTAATGAAAAGTCACAATAGCTGTGAACTCGCAACCTTAATTTACTGTCCCTGCGTTATATTGACACCTATACACAGGTTGCAAGGTTCATTTTCATTCTGAAACTTTCTGTGGATTTTATAACTGAGTTAGTGAAGGGTAATGCGACCAGCGACTCGACGCAATAGTAGTGTACAGCAGTCAACTGCCTCGCTAAAGCCAGAGAATTTGTGACAATACATTTTGGAATTGTAAAATCCATTGGCGCAGCCGGCGAGACGTTGAGATTCGATTCCCGTTGCGGGATTTTTTTTACCATGTTCTTTAGATTTTTTTTTCTGATCTGGGTGTTATGATACTACGGTACTCGTAGTTTTTGGTGCGATACAAGGAATTCTAGTGTTAGGTCAAGACTATGAAAGAGACTTTTGTTTATAAAAAAAAGTATGTCTGTAATTTGTACTATTTTAAAAAAACCGGTTATTTATGAAAACTATTTTTCGTGCATATTCTGCAGACATGTTCCGAGTCTGGGGGTTCTAGTACCAAGATACGCATAGTTCCTGATACCTACGATACAGTGAATCCTAGTGTGGGGTCAGGACTACGTGACGGTTGGGTGTTTATCCTACTAATATTATAAACGTTAAAGTTTGTGAGGATGGATGTTTGTTACTCTTTCACGCAAAAACTACTGAACGGATTTTGATGAAACTTTACATTAATATAGTTTATACATCAGAATAACACATAGGTTACTTTTTATCCGAACGGGCGAAGCCGTAGGCAGAGACTAGTTACTTATATTAGTCCAAAACTATTATTTATTAGTAATAAAATTATATAATTAACCCCGTTGAAGGAGTAATTTTTACGTACCTTACCTATCGGTAAAAGCACTGACTGTTTCGACTCATTCTAAGATTTTATGATGAAGAGTTTTGGTTAAGTGATTTCGAGGCTCTCTCGCGTTTTGCGAGTTTTGCGTTTCGACCTTAAATTCGAAGGCATAAGCCGGTAGTGTTCCAATAAGCGGCGATGGGCTTGCAACATGCCACGTGTTATGCACGTGCAAAACGGTCATGTGCCTATTGTTATATTTGGAACTCTCTGCCTACCCCCCGGTTGGTATCATTAAAGATGTAATCACTGAGTATATATCATGGAGAATATAACTCTACAGAATAGAGCGTTTTTGTTTCGTTTAGCAATATTTGAATATAATTCCCAAGAGTCTTTGGACTAAAATACAAAACAAGGTAACCAGAGCTGGTATCAGTGTATCTCATACATATAATAAATAATGCAGGACATTTTCACACAGCATCATTTAGGCCCATACTAAGTAGAGCTTGTATTATGGGAACTACATGCCTGATATACTACTTATAAACTTTTTTTTGTAAATACATACATATTATACATAGAAACAACTCAGACCCGAGACAAATATTTGCAGATACAAACATTTGTCCCGCGGCGGGAATCGAACCCGCAACCTTCTGAACCTAGGCGAACCTTCGCCCACTGCGCCACAGAGGTCGCCAAACATATCCAGCAGAACTTTTCATTTCAAACAAAACCAACGGGCTACAATTTCATTTTACATTGAAATCCGATTCAGAGTGAAACAGGCGTAACTTAATGAGCCAATTACGCTCTTTATTTCCTACATTCCCAACACTATGTGGTCAAGTGTTCGCTGAGCGTGAAATTTACGTAAGGTTCCCTTTTCAACATAGAAAAGCCTCAGAGGACTCTTGTTTATGCGTGAGAGCCTTTTTAACTGTTCCCCGCTGACAACTTAGGTGGCTTTAACTATCTTTTTTTCTCGGTTGTAATGGGAACACGGCCGTGGTATAAATGTTTTTACGTTTTATTTACGGGGTCATTAGATAAGCTACTTATTTCTTTGGCGACTAGATTCTTCTATTTCTAAGGAAATAAATCACTGTTTCTTTGATACCAAAATTCTATGTAACTAGAGGAATGATAAAACTGTGGAATCATTTTGGTATGTGTTTGCACTTAGCTATAAAGAAATAAATAATAATAAATAAAATCCCAACAGACACAGTGGCCTCGATTCTGTAGTACACTAACTAAACTAAATTTAAACTGTCGCTCTCTTTTACTGATAGTGTACGCAAGAATTTAACTGCTGTCTGCTGCTGTCAAATCAGTTTACGTGCCGCTTTTCTTCGTGTTTATAGTTAGCATGTTTAAAACCATGACTAAATTTGTATGGAAAACTTAAATCTGACCAATTTGACAGCACTTAAATCTCTTTCTTCTCTTTCTTACTTTCACTATCAGTAAAAGAGAGCGACGGTTTCAAATTATTTTAGTTAGTGTACTACTATTTTATCGAAGCCAATATACCTACATAGCTCTGACCCCACACTAGCATTCCCTGTGTTATGGGTATCAGGAACTACGAGTTCAGAAATCGTAACAAACAGCCACAACATCCAGATCCGGAACAAATAACTGCAGAACATACAAGCATTAGTCCCGCAGCAAGAATCGAACGCGCGCCTCTTGCGTCGTAGCTAATTGTTACTTGTTAATCGACTGTGTACGTTAATTGTTAATCGACTTGCGAGACAAGTGGTTTCAATACAGTTAAAGCTAATTTGATCTATATATCTATACTAAAAATAAAGCTGAAGAGTTTTTAGTTTTTCGTTTGAACGCATTCTGGAACTAACATCGGAAAAGTATTTTTTGTATTTGATAGCCCATTTCTTAACATCGCGTTACGATCCTAAGGAGCCTACTAGCTGTGCCACGCCCGCCCGTTTTCCCTTAGCTTTATTATTAGTACTACCCTCTGACCACGGCTTTGCCTGCGTGGTACCCGGATAAAAAGTAGCCTATGTGTTATTCTGATGTATAAGCTATATTATTGTAAAGTTTCATCAAAATCCGTTTAGTAGTTTTTGCGTGAAAGAGTAACAAATATCCATCCTCACAAACTTTTGCGTTTATTAGAATATATTATATCAATATCACAAGGGACCAAAGTAGATCAATGATTTTATAAAAGAACTCCATAGTAATCCCATATTCATATTCATATATATTAATACTTTGGGATGACAAGGAACACTAAGTCACGCCAATTCAAAAAGTATAAACATATAAAATGGAAAATTACAAAGTTAAAAATATAGTTTGAAAGCAGCTTTATAGGGGCTTTGTCACATATAGCATATTAGAGCATAGCGAGGGAAATAGAAGTATAATCATTAGAAGATATTTTCTGTGCTGTCTCTTAAGCCAAAAGTTTTTGTTTCGCTCTGTTTTCGGGGGAAAACTTGGATAATAGGGTCGTTAACAATATGTCGATACTATCATAATTGGGGCTTAAATGCCATATCGATCGTAAAATTAAAACCAATTCTGCACGTAAAGTGCAGAATTGGTTTTAATTTAATTTGTGGACCAAATCTATCAAAACGAAGTGTGTATATGGGCCAGAGCCATATAGTAGACAGCCTCAAGAGACGCAATGTTTGATAATTTGCTAGGAAACAATTCTGTCAACTGTCATGCGAGTCCCGCCACGCCCGCTCTGATTGGTCGAAACTGTAGTTTCAACCAATCAGAGCACAGCAGGCAACAAGATGCAGTGACAATGACAATGTCCGCGTTTGCCAACATCAGTCCTAAAAGACTGATGTGTTGACAGAACAGTGTAGTTCAATATGACGCCTCTCGGGGTTAACTGCTCGATGGCCAGAGCAAACTCTCGCGGTGGCTGTGGCGATCAAAAGGAAATGGTTATCAAGTGGTTGTCAAAGTTTCCCGCCACCGCTACCACGTCAGTCTGACCGGGCCTTTAGGCCAGAACGTCGGCTGTTTAGCGAGCAATCGACACGACGACGCGCTAATTAATTACTCCGACCAGAAGAGCCTTCCAAAGAGCCTTCCAGTTAATGAAGTACCGAGTTAATGAGACCTTAATTGCATGTAAGGTGATGCCAAATATCATCATTACATTGCGAATGTGGGTGAAAAATTAATTTAATAAAAAAGAAAGAAGTAAGGTGTGGAAGGATTTAGTGTACCTCGCGTAAGCTCATTTTTCAACCGACTTCAAAAAAGGAGCATATTCTCAACTCGTTTGTTTGTTTTTTATGTGTGTACTAGCTTCTGCTCACGGCTTCGCCCGGTACCTATGCATAAGCTATATAACTGTAAAGTTTCATCAAAATGCGTTTAGTACCTAGTTTTTGCGTGAAAAAGTAACAAACATCCATCCTCACAAACTTTCGCGTTTATAATATTAAGTAGGATGTGTTACGCGATATCTCTGCCATTGTTATTTTAATGATTCTTTTTTTGATAGGAAGGGTAATTCAAAGGTGGTGTTTTGTTATGTTTTCATAAAATTTATATACCATAAAATTTTTATGAAAACATACCATCCCTAAGGAAAAAATGGGGGATGCCAAGTTAACTTCTTGAATACGGCCATCTAACTCGTGCTATGTACATCCTACTGATAATGATCTTTCCAACCAGGGTCGCAACGGCAAAGGGTCTATATTCGTTTGGGCTTCCGGCAACGGAGGCCGCGAACAAGACAATTGTAATTGTGATGGCTACACCAATTCGATTTGGACACTGTCGATATCTTCAGCTACCGAGCGCGGGGAAGTCCCTTGGTACTCTGAAATGTGCAGTTCAACATTAGCAGCTACTTACAGCAGTGGGGCGATAAACGAAAAGCAGGTAAGCTTTCTTCAAACATTGTTATATCATCTCTTAATGTTTTTTTTTCTGAAAAATAACAGTTTTTTAACGTCTATGTCAGAGGCATTACCATAGTTTTATGTGATCGCAAACTGTTTTGTAGCAATCAGCCGACTGTTTGGGTCAGAACACTCACTATCAACTTAAAGGCTTGGTATGGGTAGTGTGCAGTCATAGAGCCCGATCCGACTTAACTATCAGTCGATCGTTTATACGATCGACTGATAGTTAAGTCGGACCGGGCTCTAAATATAAATACAAACAGTATCGTACTGCTTGCGTGTTTTATCATCTCTTTAACCCTGGCGCAGATGATGTCGAGACACAATAGGTTTCACAAATATATCTATGCTTTATTATTCCTTTTGTTACTCAGCATAGTAAAATGCTTCGTTTGTTTTGCGGTAAGGTTATATGACTTTGAAACCGCAGAGCGAACTAACTAACGTTCGTTTAGAAATAACCTCATATACCATGTTTTATTTGGAGTCGAGAACCTAGAAAACAATACCCCGTTTAAATATAAATTACAGAGGACCTTTTGTTAGTTGCTTCAAAAGAGTCCGTATAGTTCGCTTGGACTTTTGTGTACTCGTTACTCATGTTACAAAGGGGTAGATGGGGGCACTCAATCAAAGTTGCACAAACTTTTGGGTCAAACTAAATGTTTGTGATAGCCGAAAATGTTCGATACAAAAACTGAACCGTAATAAGCCGGTAAGCCCAGCCATTATAATCAATTAGGTATCGTGTAGCGTGTTTATCGTTAAGTGGGTAAAGTTATGTGTTTTAAACGTTAAAAGCTTTTATCGGGTAACAAATTGTATCAATAATACATGATAGTGTAGTGTTACAGAATAAAAGCTATAAAATTTTGAATTTCAACACACAGTAGTGTTCACAGCAATACATTTTATGTAGATATCGATCATGTTGCCTTTCGTCGCTTAAGAGCCTATCTGTATCGTGAATATTTATATGCTCTAAGTGGAATCATATACATACTTTGTTCGTATCAGTGATTTAGAGCCCGGTTTTTAACTGGTTCTCGTGCAAGACCGCGCTCTATCTAGATAATACAATATGTCTTACCAGTGTATTTACTGGCTTATTAAGCTATATTTTCAACCGACTTCAAAAAAGGCTCAATTTGTCTGTAGTTTTGGGTGTTTACGCGATATCTTCGCCGATTGTGAACCGATTTTAATGATTCTTCCTTCAATAGATAAGGTATATTTCAAGGGTGGTTCTTTTTTATGAGAAAAATCTCATAAAAGACCCCTAAGGTTGAAAAATGGGGGATGAAATTTCATATTGGACTTTTCTACCAGCTTCCCGGTATTCGAAGTCAATTTGACTTTTTGTAAAAAAAACTTGTTACAGGTAATAACAACAGATCTTCACCACACGTGTACAGCGGGTCACACTGGGACGTCTGCATCCGCACCTTTAGCAGCCGGCATATGCGCGCTGGCCTTGCAAGCCAACAGGTTCCTTACATGGCGAGATATGCAGCATATTGGTACACAATTTTGATATAAAAGTATATAGTTAGACTAGATAGACCTAAAATTAGAAAAATACCAGTTAAGGCAGGATGAAATGAAAAGTCGGATCGTTTTTCACCTCGTGTGACGTAATAAAATAATAATAAATGATTGTATCTTTAGAGTAAAATACATAGCATATTCTTAAACAACAATCATTTTCAACAAGTGGTACCTTAGTATATCCTTCAAAAACTATCGGAAAGTCTTTACAAATGTAAAAAGTACCCGTCTCAGAGTTCTAAAAACTAGGCTAGCTAACAAAGTCACCTCTAAAAAGATTAAATCCTTTTTTTTGTATCCATCTCCAATGAGCTTGGATAATACAAAATATTTACGATAAAAGATACTACAAATATTTGCAAAGCAACCAGAATAAAGATACTAATATTGTTTATTTTTATTTTAAATAAAGCCAACTTTTTTTCTGAAATTCGTAAAACCCTAGAAAAATTAAAATGAACAGCGATAATGCTTTAAATAAATATACTACTTAGGTGACATTCAAATATCCAGAATGAAGACGGTATTTACTGAGAATTTTCTCGTTGAATAAAGGTGAGGTGACCTTTGGGTATATATTATACTATATAAAGTATATATATAATATTAATACCTATGTATTTATTGGTTAAATAGACTATGAAGTAAAGATATTTCAGATTAGTTGCTTCAAGGGGTGGTAAAATGATTGAAATTTGTATGAAAAGTATGACGAAATTTTTTTGACGCGGTACTCGTAACCCTTTGTTTAGTATAATATAGTTTTTATACTGAAACGCAATGAGCACCTTGCAATTTAGGTCTTCCAAATAATGGTTCTTTCACACTAGTGGTCCGCACCGCGCGGCCGGAACGCCTCAGCATCGGCGGCGAGTGGCGCGTCAACGGCGTAGGACGTAACGTGTCACATTCCTTCGGCTACGGTTTATTGGACGCTGCGGGCATGGTGCGGCTCGCGAGGTCGTGGCGGACGGTGCCGCCACAAAGAAGATGCGAGCTTGCCGCGCCTCGGCCGCAGCGTGCTGTGCCACCACGCTCTACCGTCACTCTACAAGTAAGTTATCTTTTAGGTCTCATTTTACTCGTAGCTGTATCGAAATCGATCAATATTTGCCACACGGTTGCTCTAGATCGCTCCTAAAGCGCATCACCATCAAGGGTACTTTCATTAACAAGTTGATCAGCATCATCATCAGCATCATCAGCCTATATTAGTCCACTGCTGGACATAGGCCTCCCCTAATGAGCGCCATAGCGCCCTGTCTTCAGCTTGCCGCATCCAGCATCTGCCTGCAGTCTTTCGCAGATCGTCATCCCATCTGGCCGGAGGGCGTCCTACACTACGTTTGCCGAGTCGCGGTCTCCACTCAAGAACACGTTTACCCCAGCGGTATCGGTTCTTCGCGAGATATGACCGGCCCACTGCCACTTCAGCTTGCTAATTCGTTGAGCTATATCGATAACTTTTGTTCTCTGACGGATGTATTCGTTACGAATCTTATCCTTCAGAGAGACTCCGAGCATAGCTCTTTCCATAGCTCGCTGTGCGACTTTGAACTGGTGGACCAGCCCTATCGTGAGTGTCCACGTCTCAGCTCCGTAGGTCATGACGGGTAGGACGCACTGATTGAAAACTTTCGTTTTCAAGCATTGCGGTATGGATGACAAGTTGATGCTGCCTCTGAATTAGGCAGAGCTAAGTGATGCTCGTATGAAATACTTTGATGGGGAACATTTTTAATTTTGCGTTTTTCCCCGTTTTTATTACTAGCACCTGCCCACGCCTTCGCCCGCATGGTACCCAGATAAAAAGTAGCCTATGTTTTATTCTGATGTGTAAGCTATATTACTGTAAAGTTTCAAAAAAATCCGTTTAGTAGTTTTAGCGTGAAAGAGTAAAAAACATCCTCACGAACTTTCACGTTTATAATATTAGTAGGATAAGTAAGATTATTGACAGCCGTCATCATTATTGGCTTTTGACAGCAAAGAAAGAAGTAAATAAAGCTTTCTCAAGCTTCGGAATCAGAATCGGAATATAATGTACTTTTGCCTGCTGTGCTTATGCCCTTGCATTATTTGCAGTATCTACGAGTACTGTTCTAAAGAATGTTAATTTTCAGCTTGACGTGAATGCATGTCCTGGAGTAAACTACATAGAGCATGTACAAGCGCGCGTATCACTGTCGGCGGCGAGACGCGGTGACTTGCGCATCGCACTCACCTCGCCCGCGGGGACGCGCGTCACCCTGCTCGCTCCCAGGTGTGTATGGACTCTTATTGAACACATCGAACACACCATTTTAAACGTATTCGCGAACACCAATATCTCCTCACGCTCACGGCTGTATTACATTCTACACACAAATGAAGCCAACATGCACACGTTTTAAATAGTTTTATCTAGAATATAATTTACCAACAGTTATATTATAACACTTTCAGCATCATTTTTTTTATCTAGATTAAGCAACAAAACTTAAAATATCATTGTTTTATATTATTTGTTAACTATGAGTATGTATAAATTTCGTATTAACTTAAACTTAGGCAAATAGTTCAAGCAAGACATTAATGCTAAAGAGAGTACACGGCGAACTATTGTGACCCTGCTATACAGGTTTCTCAGTTCTAGTACAAAGATAACCTAGGTACCTACAATTTTTTTACATTAAAGTCCATCACTCATTATTAAGATACATATGTTTGTACCGACACACCTTTATAGAGCAATAAACTTGACTTTTCTTTACATACTCAGGGCGTAGATCTTTTGACAATGCCAAGTAGGGGGTAGTTAAAAGCACGTCCAAACATTATATTTAGCACTTTGCAAGGAGTTGGCATTCCACGTCAGATGTTGCAAGCCCATCGCCGCTTAACCTAGAAACTTACTTTTAAAACTTTGATTATCTTTTTATTTATCTTTAAATTTTAAAATGTCTTTGTGTGGTTTTTAATAGTACAACGATGACTTAAGCTTTTATTTTGGGAAATTAAGGATTTGCATAGCCACAATAGTTAGTCGACGTTTTTATAATGGTGCTCGTGAAATGCACCACCCAGTCTCACTGAAAATCTTCACCTTTATGAATAATGAGAACTAGAGGCACGTTCACAGGTTACTACTTTCACTGTCTTTAAACCATTTTGGAGGCCTTTGGGTGACCTAAACACTCATAATAACCGGGTTGGCCATAGCTTCATACTAAGAAAACAGCGATATTTTTTGAGAGAGCAATGTTTTCTTGCTTTATACGAAAAAGTGGTAAGTTTTTTTTTGGACTAGAAAAGGACCTATCTAGGTCTGACGGGAAAAATTTAATACGGTTTGCGAAAAGGCTCAGTTGTCTATAACGTACTTCTTGAATTGCACTTCTAGAACTCTTGAACTGCTTCTGATCATAAAAATATGACAACAGTTCTACATGAATGAAGCAAACCACCTTGAAAAATTCCTCCGTCTGGCGTGAACAAACTTTTTCTAAAAAGTAACTAATTCCTCCGTACTTAGAAAATATATCTAACTACAAGTAATTTCTCAATGTAATTTTGACAAAAACTCGTAAGCTATACAAGACAATAATAGGTACAACTACTAAGATACATGTATACAAAATGTGCACATTATGTTTAATGTGCACATTTGTGTTGCTAGACTGTTGTCCATCTTACAATCGTTGTAAAATATCTACAGATAGCTCAACTATTCCGGATTGTTAACAGATGGAAGCGTTCCCGAAATGCTGGCTGTATTGCCACTCCGAATGGCAATGCTAATGTTTTTACCCAGATAAAAGCCAACTTTCTGGTCACGCGTCGACCAGACGCCTTGAAAGAATTTTGAATACGCAAAGGGCTCCGGTTCTCTATGAACCCGTCTCATCTCCAAAAGGCTCAAATAAGTAAGCTCTGTCGGGACTCATATTTGCGCCTCTTGAGGTCCTTAGCCGGATCAGGTACCGACCCTAACTGATTTTGCCAACAGATTAGACGGCGCAAGTTACATGTTGCGTCCCTCACCAAAGACCTTCCTTCTCTCATGGGAGGGAAAGCTAAAAATTTGCTTCTTTGTTTAACTTCCAGTCTACGCACAAGCACGTTCATTAGAACTTCTGTACTGATGAGATAGATATTACATATAATGTCTGTTCTAATTACACGCGGGAAACCCTTCCGGACCAAAGAACCAATAATTCGAATAAATTTTCACAAGAAAGATTACTAGTAATATCCGAATTACATTGAATCCGTACGAAAATTAATTACACCCAACACCCATTATTGGGTTCACGAATTTAATAAGATTATATGACTTGTGTAATTTGACTTAAATAGTAAGGTTTGGTTTTAGGAAAGACTACCCGCGTGGTACGCAGATAAAAAGTAGCTTATGTATTTTTCTAGGTCTCAAACTATCAAACATAGTTATTTATTATACTTAGAAATAATTTGATTATTTATAGAAAATAAAAATAAATAGCATCCTGACCTGAATAGAGTACGAAATGAAATACGTGTATGAAACTTCATACAAGTCGTTTATTTGTCAGTACAGATCCACATTAAACTATCGAATTGGTACAGTACTAAAATTGGAAACTATTATTGGGGCATTTAAAACTCTATGTATTTCCGAATTGCACAAAAACTGTACATGTTATCACCATAAGGTGCGGTTTAAATACGATTCGAAAGTGCATAGAGTTTTCACGCCCCTAGTTTCACATTTTCGAAGATAGGCGAAGATTACCGAAGCGCATAATTTTTATCGTAGTACTGTACACAATTCAATGAACCTATTCAACAAACAACTGATATTATCAGACTATAATTATACTTTTATAGCCTCTACCCACGGTTTCACTCGCATGGTAAGTTGCCGGTAAAAAGAAGTATACGTGTAATTCTAAAAACAAACATACAAACACTCATGACTGTATTCTCCGTGATGTACATCCTCAGATACATACTCAGTGCCTAGATCTTTGAGGATACCAAGTCGAGAGTAGTCATAGGCACGTCTAAACATTATATTTGGCAGACACCAGCGGCAGCGTTTTGAAATTTAAATGAAATATCAGGTATAACACATCATCATCATTTGGATGAATATGCTGAACATCCAAAATTTCGCATTTACGAGTATAATATTAATAGAATAAGGTATTTGAATATCCCATGGAATATTCATGTGTTTAAAATATAGAGCCGTAGAGAGGAGAGAATGAACTCTTTGGCAATCTACCTACTAGCAAGTTTATACCGTGATTTATTGTAAGGTCATAATGTAATACAGAGTACATAATATTACTTATAGTATTGTAAAAACGGGAATTTTCAAGTACCGTACTATCGGTGAAGACACCGACTAAGTTTCGACTCACTCCGAGAGTCTTCATCAGGGTAAGTGATCGCGATGCTGTCCCTCCGCGTCGCGTCGTGCACGAAGCCTTCACCGGTAGTACGGTGTGAGAAATATTCCCGATTTTATCAAATGAATTATCAAATTTAGGATAGTTTTTTGGAATTTAATATTACAGTAATTCAAGTAAAATTGTTCAAAAGCAACAGGCATACAAATCTATACCGCGTCCGTTCTACTAGTTACTGTGATTCTGTGCTAATAATCCAATATAAAGAAATCTCTGTCGAAAATCCTTTTGAATTATAAAGAAAATCATTCAAACTTTTCTTATTATCTTTTACATAACAAAGAACAAACGCCATGTTAGCCATAGAAATTGGTCAACAACAAATAGGTTTCAAACAATCATTCTACCGTCTGGTAGAACATAACCACATTTAAAACTCTTTGTTCCAGACTCTACATTTCCCCAAGGGCTTATGTACTTGTTTATACTCTTAATTCAACACACGGATGTTGCCCAACAAATTATACTAATAACTCACTATTACAGAAGTCAACGCAAAATTTATACCTTTGTATAATTACCGGAGTTGCAGCATCGCCGACAGACTTATTTATAGGCTCTTCCTAACTTTATTAGAACACAAAAGCAACTAACTATACCCTTGAGACTGGAGCAGTTTAGTCACGGAGTGAAATTTATTACATTTTACTTCGCTACGCCAATCCTCAATGGATTGGTATGTTACAGTGCACAGTCGCTAATTGGCAGTTATTCGTATACCATTCTATAATCTTCAGTCAATAGGATTTTGTTCATTGAAATCACAGGGATTTCAATGAAGAACTTCAATTTATAAACTGAATTTAAATTTTTAAAGTGAATTTACACCATATCCGTGTTTAAACTACAACACCGAGTTTTTCTAAGGAATTAGGATAGAACCCCAAATACTATGTATTTGGGCAGGGTGAGGACAATAATATACTGAGTTCGAAGATTATTTCCTGTTATAGGGGTTCCTGACTGTGGAATTTTCACAGCAATGGGACCAAGTATAATCGTTATGTCTTTCCCAATAACCCCCCACCTCGTATCCTGTTTCATCAAAATATTTTGTGTAGTTTTCGAGATTTTCTGTTACATATCTGGACACAAAACAAATTATATGTACTTTGAGAGGGATAAGAAATGAATGCTTAAAAAAAATAACTTTGAATAACAATAATTTCTTGTAATAATTAACGGATATTCAACATGAACTGAAATAGATAAATTTCTTGTCCCATGCGCAAAATGTTCTGGCATCGTGAACACAGTAATTAGTTAGTTAATTTTCCGTCAGGGCGCATGACTCCTCCCGCACCGGCTTCAACTCCTGGCCTTTTATGTCAGTGCACATGTGGGGGGAGTCACCACTTGGCGTCTGGCAATTAGAGGTCTCCAACGAAGGAAGATATATGGGTGAGTGAACACGCGTCTTAATAGAAGGTAATGGGACTGGGTCTGTTATTAACAACCTTGAAGTTTAACCGAAATGTTTGGGGCGCTCACATGATCAATTAATTTTCAGTCTATATCCTAACGTGAATTTCATTTAATCATTGTATAACGAATTTCCGTACATAGGCCGAGCGACATTGCAAGACTGGTCTCTAAAGTTGTATGGAACCAGCACGCCAGCGGCTAAAAACGATCCGATACCGTTCCGGAATCCAATAATACGGAATCAGGACAACGCGACGCGACCCGTCGTACTGCAGGTGGGGCGAAAAAACAACAGAGGCAAGCCCGTTCCGATCGTTCCAACGTACACAGTCGGACTCGTCAAGAAGAAAAAAAATAAGAAAGCGAAGAATCCGAATAGGAATTTGCAAAAGCCGAAGCAGATTCGGCCGGCAACGCGCTCCCCGCTCGAGAGTAGCACGGCTCGTGCGACGACAGCGACCGCCGATTTGAGCCTCAATTTACGCGGGGACTTAGCGGATCCGCTGGCGAAGGACGCCCGTGGCAGGAAGATGTCCAATCTATTCGAGCAGTATCCGAAAATCCAGCGAATATACCCCGCGCCGCTCCAAGCCCACGGTACTACGGCTGTGCATGTTGTGTCATCCGCGTGTAGCGTTTTATTTGACGCCTTGTTAGAGCCTGCACGTCGATTACCTTTGTTCCGGATCCCGCCGTTCCATGCATGTCGTGTTTGCATTGTTTAAATTTTGTTTCGTAGTGGAATTTTATTTATTAGAACTCGTTTTAGATTTTGCTACCGTCACTTCTGTTCCGTGTAATTTTTTTAACGTGTAACTTTGTTTCGAAAAGTTCCCTTTACAAATAGGTTTGCGTACCTAGTTGTGCAGCAAACCAGATTAATGTCCTGTAGAATTTTATGTTGACTGCACTGCGTTTGTAGAATTTTCACGCTTTACATTACATTTTGTTCGTAATGTTATTTATTTACCGTCTGTATTGTCACAGAAAGTCTGAACCGGGATTAAATGTGTGTCATATATCACGTTGTTTGTGCAGCTGGGCCGCTGACGCAGTGGCAGCTGATATTCTACGGGACAGAGACGCCACCGCAAGAGTACGATGCCTCACCCGAGAGCAACTCACTAGGGGCCAATGCAGACGTGGGAATCACGGCGTGGAAGTCGGCAGCAGAACCGGAAACCATCGAAGAAGTTGGACATAACACGATCGATGACGATCCAGGGCTCGTGTGGCACGACTCTCACGCGGTGAGTTTCACACTTCTGTTCACTTTGTTATTTACCCTTTGCCATCTATTGCCGTTAGCAATTTATTTACAAAATTCGTCATTATTTCCCCTTTGTAATTTAGTGGTTTACTCTGTAGGTACCTATATAATGTATTTATTTACATATTTGTCCGAGTTTGCATTCGATAGATTCGTCTATTGTCTATCAAGTAATAATTAATGTTTCTGGAAAGGTATATTACAAATTACAAGTCTAGCGAGTTCAGCCTAGCGTTAAATTATAATAAGCTACCTTCAAAGTTAATTAACTGAGTCAGTTCTAAGATTATACCTCTATAATGCTGAATAAATAAATATAAAATAATGCTGGACATATTTCACACAGCATCATTTAGCCCCAAACTAAGCAGAGCTTGTATTATGGGAACTACAAGACTGATATACTACTTATATCCTTTTTTTTGTAAATACATACATATTATACATAGAAAACACCCAGACCCGAGACAAATATTTGCTAATACAAACATTTGTCCCGCAGCGGGAATCGAACCCGCAACCTTTTGCGTCTCAGGCAGGCGTTCACCCACTGCGCCACAAAGGTTTTGTCGGATATAACGGACCTCCGACTAATTTAATATGTCTCACAGAGAAGACAATACAATATCATTACCTACCTAATATTAAACCAACAGCTTGTCAAATTGCGCCATCCAGAGTTGTGATCATTAACGATACAGCAGTATGAAATTAGCTTTGAGTTAATTTTGAGAACCCTGGTATATTTAGGTTTAATTAGGCCGTATAGGCCGTTAACCACAATGCTTTCATCAGGTTGCCATACTTCCAAACTGCTTAAAATACGAAAATACGTCATATTCCAGTAAAATAAATTAGTAGATCGCGTTGTGGCACCTATGGAACATAGATTACAGTTTGTCTTGTTAGGGTATCGGAATGAAAGATAATTTCTGTTCTTCTATAAAAAACATAAGATGTGAAATAAATGTTCAGAAATAGTTTGGTGAACTGTTTGTCTAGTATAACGATAAAGTAGCACAGTGCTGATTGATTTAGTAATAGTATTGAAGAGTCTTTGCTGGGGTCATAGTGGCCAAGAGGAACATCAATGGGCTTGTCTAACTTACAACATAACTAAGGTCTGCGAAGGCGTGAAAAGAGACATTTCAAAGTTGATGAAAATTCGCTACAAAATAATAATTAAATATAATAATATTGCTGGTCATTTTTGCACACAGCATCATCTAGCCCCAAACTAAGCAGATATAACTATTATGGGAACTACATGACTGATATACTTTTTTTTGTAAATATATACATATTATACATAGAAAACATCCAGACCCGAGACCAACATTTGTTAATCAAACAAACATTTGTCCCGCAGCGGGAATCGAACCCGCAATATACTGCGTCTCAGGCAGGCCTTCGCCCACTGCGCTACAGAGATTGTGAAATGGCGCCTGTCGGTAAATATCACCTGCATTGTGAACCTTAGCATAAATCCGTACAGAGCCCCGCCAATACAGATGAATAATGCGTTAGATTACCGCGTGTGACAGCCTCATATTGCGGTGTACGTGATTCAAGCGAGTAATGATGCTGGCACGTGTGTCGTGTACCACGGAATAATACAGTGATCCACTTTTGGGGGAAAAAAACTCTTCTTTAGCACTGCTTAGTGTCTGAATTATTAAAATTAGTCTTGGTCTGAATACTACACACGGTTGAGCCTGTATATACCGATTTATAAAATAGTCCTCACACGGTTATTCATAGTATTTGGAAAAAAAAACAAGCATCAATATGTTTTTTTTTGCGTTGATAAATCGAGTAGATTTAGATCTTAGAATGCTGGCAAGGGTGGATGATACTTAAATGATGTTTTTTTTATTAATGCCACTTACTTATTAGTAGTAATTTGCAATAATGTAGATGGATAGGAACCTTTTTACATATTTTGAAGATATTCATAACATAAAAAGAACGTTCATACCAACCACTACCATTTATTTTCTTTGTTCCATGACTTGTATCCACCCACAATCGTCACTACACGTATGTGGTGACATCTATTCTTATTACTTATACCTTTATCTCTTACAGTTTATAAAATTCGAGATGATTGTTAAGAACTACCGTACGACTGAAATTAGGTAGAAAAAAACATTTAATACCACACCAAACATGTTTCTTACAAATTCAAACAGAGGAAATTACTAAGGAATCGCGGAAAATCACCTCTTTCTGAACATTAATCGTGTAAAATAAATTTGAAATAGTTACACACTCTGTTTTCTCATAAAAGATTAACATCAATATGTCTCATTGCGTAGATATTTCAACTTTGCTGCAAATGGCGAAGATAGGAGGCACTTCATGTGGTATGAATATAGTATTTTTAGTGTTCATGTCACTAAGATCTAACCTTTTAGATTGTTGCCGCTGTAATATCTAATTCCTAATAGTGTTTCCCTGATTTTAACTTGTAAAAAATAGATGAATTATATTGTTACAATAATTTGCTTTGTAAATATTATAATATATTCGTAATTTGAACTATATTTTAAGTCAAATTACTGTATAATGAGGTAACAACTATAGCCATATCTATATTTCTGGAAGTTATATTTTAATTTGATTATTTCATTTTACGTCGGCCAAATACTAAGAACTAAAGTAAACGTTAGTGCTGAGTCTTTGCCTTTTAATAGATTAGATATTTATTTACGTAAAAAAATGAAAAATAATAAAAACCTTCTAATTTATTTGTATAATTATGTACGTTGGCTTTTCTACCAATTTAACTAAACTAGTTCCCGTTTTATTTTTAGATCCGTGAAGAGAGTCCCCCAGACGTAGATCCCGGGAACGCTGGCTCTTACACCAGCTCAACAGGATGCGCCAAGTTCGCCTCTCCAGTCATCTGCCTAGGTTTGTGCCTATTACTAATGTTACTAACGGCCGAAGCTTACCCCAAAAGCAGACAGCCCCATAGAATAAGTACATGTGCACTAACTGCTAGAAGTTTACCGAGGCCCGCAAGAGCTCCATGCTTAAGGCAAAACGTGTACTGACCAAGGATGTTTAGGTGTAATGTACAGATCAATCCATTGCCAGCATTCAATATTAATTTAACGTTATAAATAAACGTATTTAGTTTATTTACCCTCATAAAATTAAATACTAAATTAGGACAGTCTCAGTAACACACACCAGTCTTCTCAAATAATTCACCAGTCAGAATTATGTGCTTCGTTTTAGAGAATTTAGTACTTTTAATGGTCGGCATTCAACCAAATACTGCTAACATTATAAAAGGAGACTACAGCTGATTGTTGGAAACCGAAGTGTTACATTACATGCAAATACTCCTAGCCAGTTTTCACCTAATGACTAATGTAAGCCTTACAACGCGCTGGTACCCTAGTACCCACCGCTACGGCATGTGATTTTAGTTAATTATATAAGTACAAGTTTGTAAGTTTGTTTTAAGCATTCACAGTTCAGGATTTGGAATTTATTTAATGAATACAGGCAGTATAGAAGATCAAAGAAAAAATTATAATTTTAACACTAGATACTTGGTATAAATAAACATGTTATTATTTTTTCATAAACAATGTATTCAGATGCTGCTTAGGCTACACTGAACCCAAGTACGTTGAAAAGCATAACTAAATCTGTTCTATCAGATGATAGTTATGCTTTTCAACTTATTTAATACTAGCTTCTGCCCACGGCTCGCGTGGTACTCGGATAAAAAGTAGCCTATGTGTCATTCTGCTGTATAAGCTATATTACTGTAAAGTTTCATTTAAATCCGTTCAGTAGTTTTTGTGTGAAAGAGTAATAAACATCCATCCTCACAAACTTTTGCGTTTACAATAGTAGTAGGATTTACTTACACAAAAATACTAATTCAGCTAGGATATTTTTTTTTAAATAATTCAGATTAAGTCACCGTAATAATATAATAATTTTTATCTGTGATATTCTCAAAAGGCAGCTGAGAACTCAACTTATCACCAATTTACATCACCAAATGCTGTCCATTTTTGTACCTACTTCATAATAATTCAATTTGTACAAGATAATTTTATGCGAGTGTAACAAGTGCAATTACGTTACAAAGTCACTACTCGTGTGTAACAAAAACGTCCATTTTTCAAGAGTAATTGTGACGCGAAAGGTGGAAATTCGATGTAAATTTTAGTATAAAAAAGTTATAATTTTATATCATATAAATCGTTTATTCTTATTTTCATCAGGTATTTGCAATAGATCATATTAAATTCACCGTAACGTTAAAAAGTTACTGGCGGAGTATTTCTTAAATTAGGAGTCTCAATTTTGGCAGCTTGATTTGCTAATAATGGTCAGCATCTAAAGTGCCCATGAACTTATTTTTTACTATACACCTTATTATGCATGTTTACATTTATCTTTTACTGATGGCTGTTAGAATCCTCTTAATTATAAACTCAAAGCATTTAGGAAAATAACAGCCATTGACAGAACGGGCAATGATAAAAACTACTCTATGTATTTAAATAAATAAAATAAATACATCCAACATACACAAATACACTAGGATCCTCTGAGTTCGGGTGTATCAAAAACAATAAGTTCCGTGGTACCACAACATCCAGACCCCGGAGCAAATATCTGCAGAACAGATCCTTTAAACAACAGATTTAATTTATTATAGCTCTATCAAAGTATGTTTTCGATACCATTTTATCATTGTTCGTTCACTACAAGTAAGCTTCAGTAGATTATTTATTTATATTTACATAAATATTTAGTTCAATAAATAATTAAAAATATTTACATGAATTAGTTTGGGGCCGAATATCTTTTCGTTCGGTGGCGTCGTCGTAGAGGCGAATGCTTGCTTAACTGTAACCCCTGTTATTTATGTTGGTGCTGATCGATCATAAATCATAAATAGTTTTGTCCACTATACTAGACCGTCTTACTAATAAATGCATGGCAATCGAACCTAAACTGACGTACATGGCTGTTCTAAAACAGACCTACCTAGTAGATGCTGTTCCACATATATTTTTATTTGTACTCTATTTAACTCGTCTCGAATTAATGACGTTTATGAAGACAGTATAGTTTAGTGAGCAACAACTTTAACCGTTAATATTTTAAAAATAGATAAATATTGTCATAGTTTCATATATAATTAATAAAAATCTTACATATCTGTTACAATAAGTTTAATGTTTTTTAAGATGTAATTTTCCAAAATATATGTGTATTTTGGCTTCAAATCATATGTAAAATTTGCATAATATATCCAGTTTAATAATGCAATATGTGAATGTTGAGTGAACTTTTTATTTAAGTTCATTCAATATGCATATTTCAAATGAGGCCGCAGAGTTTATTGTTTCATTGTGAATAAAGAACCGTTTTTATTTAAATAACATTATAGGAAGAGAAAATCGATCTCATTTCTCCATCCTTAAGCCAAAATATACATAATTGTTCAATGTTAGTGATAAATGTATTTCATATTGTGGTTGTGATCATAGAGGAGATTGCTAATCCATAATTAGTGTAAACTATAACGATAAAAGTTGTAAATAATTGTATCGATAATATTTGTACAAATTGCTCACAAGATGTAAAATTGAAAAACGACTGATCGATCATTTTTCGTCGACTGGTAGGTAATTATTGTAATTAAAAAATGTAATTTCAGGATAACTAATAACTTCACGGATTTTATGGTTTGAGAAGAATGGGAATCTTCTTTGACATATTCCGTGAATTTCTTATGCATGGTAGTTACGGTATGCGAAATAACTTGTTCTGATTCAAACAATTGCCTAATCTACAGCTCGATATGAAAGTTGTTATGACTTTTTGGCATGCAGATTCATATGATTTCAGAAAGAACTCCCATTCTTTTTTAAGTCTCATAGTAACAATGATTTGTTATTAACGTTAAGAAATATATTTTAGTGACTTTCAATTGTTCTTAAAGTTCACCAAGCTCAAGAGTCTAGTGTCTCTGCTCTAAATAATGTAATAATGTAAATGTTGCAAAATTTGTATATATTGAATCTAATGTGAACGGAAATAACAATAAAACAATCTTTTATTACAAAATTCCATAATGATTTCATTTTAATACAATTGTTTACGAGTCTTGTCTCTGATTTTGTAAAATGTTTAAACAGCAGTTAGTCACATTACGATTAAGGAAACAAACTGTTTATGTGTTTTAATTCATTTCATAAATGTTTATTGCATGCATTGCTTTGCTAATATGTGCTTGCTTCATATTATCTAACATTAGCTTTCCACGCTTTATTAACTTCACTGTTCAAATAGTATCACAAAGCACGGGTCTATTCTTTTTCTACTATTTTGTACCACATTATTTCAGTAGATTTTTATGTGTCTGATTTCATTTAATTTTGTGCGCGTTTTTTGCATGTATTCTCTGACAGTCTGTTTTCCTGAATTGTTTTATGGAAGCTATGATGGCAAAATTATTTGAGATCACTGACAAGATTCTGTCCCTTTCCTTTTTTTCCGAACTTCCCTTCCTGTGACCATCGTACTCGGATGCCGCTCGGACATATCGCCTGCAAGAGATCGCAAGATGCATGGACGCTGGAAGGTGCTGGTGGTGAAGGCTCGATCCCTTTACGCTGTGATTAAATATCTCTGTTCTTTCTTCCGATAGAATGCGCGAAGGGCTTGCATTTGTACAACGGTCGGTGTTACGGACACTGTCCGGACGGTACATATGCCAGCGAAATTGCTGCGGAGCGCAGCTCTAGGAGACGTAATCTCACTTACTTCTCTGAGAGCGCTGTCTCGAAAAGACAAGACGGGGGTAAACACACCGCAACGGAGGCGCTAGACTTGGAACCTGTAGCCGCGGCAGCCAAACCTCCTCTCACTTGCCTCTCGTGCCATTACACTTGTGCAACTTGCGCGGGCCCCCACAACAATCAATGTCTCACTTGTCTGGAGGACGCACAACTCTTCAATTTAACGGACGTAGAACTCAAATTCTACTGTTACCCGAACTCTGCCCTGTCCCAAATTAGCGACGCTAATTGGCACTACAGGCTTAATGTCGCACTTTCGGTCGTTTTATTTGTAGTCAGTTTTATATCTTTATACTTTTTAATGTCCTGTATTTTCAAAAGATATTGCTGCGAGGGCCATTACGACTCCAACCTAGGTACGTACAACAAACTAGCCGTTGATGAGAAACAGCAGAGTGCTATGGAGGTTGAAGAGGAAATATTTCAGGCTTTGAAGGATTACACCGAGAGTGAATCTGAAGATGACTTGAATTTATAGCATCTATTCAAATTCCGACTAAAGTATTACGAGTTTATCGAACAATACAATGACGACAGTGGTTAGAAGGATTTAAAAAATGCAGGGCTCAATTGTGATATTATTACCTTATTGAATGTCACAATTTTTCGTATTACATTTTTATGTTTGGATAGTTGACCTCGTTATATGATAAGAGACATTGAAATTAATTAGTATTACTTACCTACTTATTTTATTTCTAATTTGACCCCAAAGAACTATTTTTTTGGATAACTATCGAATTGGATGATCACACGAAAATTATTAGAAAGCGTTTATATTAAGGTAGGTAGGTGTCTCTTTTTGTGCCTACTTGAGGTGCATGCTCACTTTATCTAAGTTATTTTTAACTTATGTACACGTCAGTAGTAATACAAGCTCATAATATGCTGAAGGATTTCGGTTGTGCTTTTATGTAGGATTTTTACTTGCATTTAGTGTATATTTTTCGAAAATTTTAATTAATGCATTCCAAATTTTATTTAGATGATTTTGTAATCTAATATCAACATTGAGGCTTTATTTTCAGAAGCACGATAACATTCATTTTCATATTTTAAAATACTTAGTTTAATTATTTTTAGGGCTATCTCATGCTGAATTAGTTACTAGCTCAGGGCTATGATGCAAAAACCGCTCGACCAGAGGTCAGAAAGCAAGCAAGTGGGTTTTACTGGCATCGATGCGACGAACTCATAAGTGGTCAATATGCTTGTGCTTAGATATAGCTTGCTGGCTTTGTGTCCGACGGACTTGATCTTAAATTGCTGCCGTGGATCGGCACATTAATAATGAAAGTTTTGTTAGTTATGCAGACAGAGAAAGAGTGTCACAAACCTTTTTGTCACAACTTGTTTTTTGTTAAATCACAAGGTATTTCTTCTTAGTTTGCTATTATTTTAACAAGATTTTAAATCTGCAATCGTCAAAATCAATCGTTGTATGTAAGTTTGACATCGACAGAAAATCGGAATTATAATTATGTCGATTTTTGAGTAGCAAAAAATTGCTCTGAAACGTACGTAGGGATGATAATAAAATAGCATAATATTAGGAAATAAGGTGTCTACATTTGCTCAAGTTGCCATTTTATTAGTATGTACTGAGCACGTTAAATGTAAATACATGTGAATGTAAATAAATGAGTTCCTATTTTCATTTTGATGTTTAATTAACCTTTGTTTCTAAGTAGCAAAAAAAAATAACAACCAACAGTCATATAGCCCTGTATCCACACTACGATCTTCTGTATCGTGTGAATTTACGAATA
Organism: Perizoma flavofasciatum; assembly: GCA_958496245.1. Classification (NCBI taxonomy): domain Eukaryota; kingdom Metazoa; phylum Arthropoda; class Insecta; order Lepidoptera; family Geometridae; genus Perizoma; species Perizoma flavofasciatum. The sequence continues at coordinate 7,627,999 of OY292434.1, read as the reverse complement.
CCTTGGTACCACAACACCCTAACCCGAAACAAATATCTGCAGAACATGGAAACAATTGACATATTCAGGACAGGCGTCAGCCGGCTCGCTCACCACGCCACTGAGGTCTTATTTTATTAAGGTTTATTTAAGACTGGCATACATTGACTCTCGGTTCAATGGGCGCCGAATGTGACCGGTGAGTATAATTTCATTAATTCCATCAATTTGTGGTTTCCATGGAATTTCCTTTGCGACCTTTGGAACCTACCCTACCTTACTTACGAGCATCTACATAATATAATGGTAAATGATTGACATAGGTACCTAATATGCTTGGGTAATAATGTGATAAAAAAGCCCAAATCCATAGAATTTCGTTGACAAACTGCCACCTACATTAACAGGTTATCTTGTTGTCAACATTATATAAGGACAGACATGATTTAAGAACCGTATTAGCCTAGTGACTGTATACCGCCTCCGATTCTTAGGGGTTTTTTTACGGGTCCATACCCGTAAAAAAAGTGATAAAAAACATCATGAGGAAACTAAAATACCCTTAAACTAAAAATCGAAGGTATGTCTTGCATGAAGCATGCCTTCGGCAAATCTGTAACATGGAATTCAACGGTACATCTAATTCTAACTCTAATTCTAAGTGGGGGAACCAAGGTCTGCACTGACGTCCCGCATTGGGGTGTATTGTGCATTATCCCCCTTCTAACCTGACCCCAACCAGCCCAACTCCTTGAAGTAGCGGAGAAGGACTCTGGGTTGATGACAGCAGTGTTCCAGTGTCCCTGATCACACGGTACATGCCAAAACGTGGGTATGTACCAAATATAATGTACAGACGTGACTCTACTATACCTGTTTTGTGAGTTTTGTAACAGATTTGCGTACTGAGTATCAATCTGAGGTGAGTCTATTTTTATTGCTATTAGCTATTTGGCACAAAAATACTTACCTACTTTCTTAAAATTGTTACATTACGCATTAATACATTACAGTACTTACGTCCATAGAATGATATAACAAAAGGTCCTCCGGAATAAACGCATGCGCCTCAAACGATCAATAAAGCTAATGTATTGGGTAATAGAACCCTGTACAACGACCAAGATGTGCTGGAAGGGCCCTTAAATGTCCCTTATCCAATAATGGATTTGCGGGTATAAATTTAGTTTTCATTTCAAATGGATTCAGGTGGGAAATTTTCTTCTATTATAATTGGGAATTATGTAAATACAACCTTTTGTAGGATTTCTCGTTCTTAGACTTTAAAATTATTTGTTCCGAACGGCCACGTATAGCTATAGAACGTTTATAAAATAGCAACAGAAATAGGTTTAGGCATTTATGTAAGAAACATTGTCTAATTAAATATTCGTTAGTTCTTTGCTAGGATTACCTAAGATAGTATAAGATTCTTAATAAAACTTTGGAATCATGGTATTTTACTTAACAAAATAGCCATACGGCTCACACGGTAAAATAGACATCTGTTTGCCCGTTACGTAAAATAGTTTTAGCGTAATATCGCACAAATAAAAAGTAGGTAATAAAGTAATAACAGACAGTTCAAATAGAAATCTATAGAAAATAGAACAAAGACAGGATTTAAGGCACAAAGTACGCCGCCTTAGTAATAAATATGAAAGCGGCGCGCAACAGTATAGTCTTTCCCACGTCTAGAATCATCTAGACAGAGACAGAATAACGCTCTCTATTTCTCTCGCACAAAGCAGGTTCATACGCCTACGTGTGAGGAAAACCGTTAATAGTTTGAATTTTATGATAATTCAAATACAGAAAATATTGTAATTTTATAGTAAATTAGTCTAGCTATAGTTATAATTAAGTTAGAACTTTGTAACCCTAGCCCTAAGACAGTTAATAGACAAATAAAGTACAGAAGGGGCGCGGGGGGGGCCGCTTTGGTTTGGCTCTGAACAATAGCATAAATAGTGGGCCCTTTTTGACAGTTCGTGGTAGTAGCAGCCCAGACACAGTGACGTTCAGACCTCGAACCAAGGAGTCTCCTCAGCTTCAAGCCTCGACGAAGTTTACAGATACAGTCCACTCTCTCGACAGTTACCGGCTCTGCGCCTCCGATCGTCCCGTACATTTGGTCCTCCGAGTGCCGGATTTTCTTGGAAAGTGAAACATCAAGATGGTTTTAACACGGTTACAGAAAGAAGCTGGCCGAACATCTCCACTGGCCGCCTCGGAAACAACCACGCGGGTAGCGTCCGCACCCCCCGCGCCTCTCGCAGATGCGTCCACTACGCATCCCCCGCACCCTACGTCTCGTTCTAGCCCCGCGTCCGCGTTCGTGACCGCACTCAGTACAATGGCAACGGCCGAGCCATCACGTACCTCGCATACCACGATCGCGCCCACAGACTCAAACAGCATCGACGTGGCATCAAGTGGGACCAACCACACAACAGAGAACATGCAGACACCGATAACACCAAGTGCCAGAGAGACATCCGGGAATATGTCAACAGCTTCCGATGAGAGGACGGACGACTTACAAGTAACGGAAAGACATCGATCTTTGGCATCCAAGAAGTCGAAGGCAAAATCAAGAAAACACAGAATAATGGAAGCTGAAATGGAGTTTCTCCGGATAAGTAAAAAACTCGCCGCCGTCGAATTGAAACGACTACAAGCTGAGTCGGATTCAGATAGTGAAATAGACACCGTCGTCAATGGACCTGAGAATACAGCAAGGGTCAACGATTGGGTGAGGGAAACTACAGTCGTGCAGGCAAATGCGAATGAGAATAACGCCACTGTACTGCTGCAACCCGCACCGCCGTCGGGACTACCACAAGCTGAGTCCTCTGCGCCGCCGTCGGAGGAACAAAAAAAGAACATGCCGGGTGCCCAAACAGCACCATTCTCTTCACCCGTCGCAGTCCCTACCAACGCCGAATCAACAGTCCGGGGATTGCCAGCGACGACCGGGGCGAATGGACCAATGCTAAATGAACATAGTGCCCCGACCAACCGTATGCCTGGATTTCATAATGTAAGTAGATATCCAGTAAACAGTGAACAGATTAACAGTGCTGGAAGCAGATATAATCCAGTGGGAACGACAGGAGCCCCCGTAGGAAGGTATTATAATAGTTTATATAGTCATAGTGGCTTACAGAATAATACAGCTGCGCAACTGGGTGCTCCTGCACCGGCGGGAGTTACAGCAGAGCAACAACCACGAACAGAAATTACAGAGCTTGTCTCCGCTCTAACTCAAGCTATAAATGCCGGTACACAGTCGAATAATCGCCGGTTTACAGAGCTGCCAATATACAGCGGCGCTTACCAAGAATGGCTAGCGTTCAAGGCAGCGTACAATGAGACAGCCGCTGCGTATACAGAAACAGAAAACGTGGCTCGTTTGCGACGATGCTTAAAAGGTAAGGCAAAAGAGTCAGTAGACAGCCTGCTCATCAATAATGTCAAGGCCCAAGACATTATGCAGGGACTGGAGGTTCGATTTGGACGACAAGATGTCATCGCCATCGCCGAGTTGGAGCGACTTCGTGCTTTGTCTCGTCCGAATGACTCGCCGAGAGAATTATGCATTTTCGCGAGCCGTGTAGCCAACATAGTGGCTACGCTTAGAGCATTGCAGCGTGAACATTACTTATACAACCCAGAGGTAACAAGACAAATAATAGAGAAGTTGCCAACAGCGTTAAAATACAATTGGTATAGATACGCATCGACACAGTCGCCGCACGAGCCAGAACTTGTAAAATTATCTCAATTTTTGAATATAGAGGCTGACATGTGTAGTCCATATGCACAGCCGGAAACAGATAGATCTACATGTACCTCAGGATTGGGAAGGAATAACAAAAATAGGACTTTCACGGTAAGCAACGATAACCATAGTAGTATAGATAACAAACTCGCCGTGAAGTCTACTTGCCCGATCTGCGAAGTTAACTCCCACACAGTGGCGGAATGCAGAAAATTCATAAGTGCCAAAAACAATGACAGGTGGGACTTAGCTAAGAAACACAGATTATGCTTCAGGTGTTTAAAAGTAAAGTCTAAGAATCACACTTGCAAGCAAACAAAGTGCGAACAGGATGGCTGCCGATATTGGCACCACAAGCTCCTTCACTTCCGTCGTCAAGCAGCTGAGAATATAGACGCAGAAAAAGAAGCAGTTGCATCGACCTGGGCTCCGTCCAATAAGAGGACATTCCTTAAGATCATTCCAGTTACAGCATCGGGGCCCGAAGGAGAGGTAAAAACTTATGCTTTGCTTGATGACGGGTCGACGATTACACTCGTCGATGAAGACGTCGCCGCGGTGATTGGAGCAAAAGGACCTCAAGACCCTCTTAGCATAGAGGTAATAGCAGATACAACACTACAAGAGGTAAAATCAAAAAGAGTAACATTAACACTGCGTGGGGCTGAAACACACGAAATACAGGCTCGTACCATCCAGGGACTTAAGCTCTCTCCACAGACCGCAAGTTACGAGGATATTCGTGGATGTGAACACCTCAGAGACATAGAAAAATACATCGTGCATACGAACGCCAAGCCAAGAATATTAATAGGGCAAGACAATTGGCATTTGCTTGTTGCCAACACCATGAAAACGGGCGGAGTATCGCAACCAGTAGCATCCCTGACGCCCTTAGGATGGGTTCTTCACGGATCGAGGACAAGAACACTTGGACAACAGGTACATTATGTCAACCTTTTGTGTGCAGAGAATAATATGGAGGAAGAACTACGCCGTCATTTCTCCATCGAATCGTTGATGATCGTTCCAAAACGTCCTCAAAGCGATCCAGAGGAGCAAGCTCTGAAAATACTGAAGGCAAACACCCAACAACGGTCAGACGGGTATTATGAAACAGCCCTACTATGGAAGGATGAAAAAACAGATATGCCTAATAACTACCAAAATGCCCTTACGAGACTTATAGGTACTGAAAAGAAAATAGATAAAAACGAGCTTATGAAGGCGAAGTATGAACAACAGATGGATAATCTAATAGAGAAAGGTTATGCGGAGAGAGCACCTACAGCAACAGGAAACAGAACGTGGTACTTGCCTCACTTTGCGGTCGTGAATCCGATAAAGCCAGACAAGCTTCGCGTAGTACACGATGCTGCAGCAAAAACAAAAGGTACATCGTTGAATGACAAGTTATTGACAGGCCCAGATCTCCTTCAATCATTACCGGGAGTACTGATGCGTTTCAGACAACACCCCATCGCTGTGTCAGCAGATATCGCAGAGATGTTTATGCAGGTAAAAATTACAGAATCAGACAGAGATGCCCTCAGGTACCTGTGGCGAGGAAACCGTCGTGGCGACTCACAGCCAACAGAATATAGAATGACTTCGCTCATATTCGGAGCAACGTCATCGCCAGCAACGGCGATATTCGTTAAAAATCTCAACGCTAGCAAGCACGAGAAGGCATACCCTGAGGCGGCCACGGCTATAGTTAAGAACCATTACATGGATGACTACCTCCAGAGCTTCCGGTCTATAGAGGAAGCGATTAAGACAGCGAGAGAGGTAAGAAAAATTCATGCCGTGGCTAATTTCGATCTAAGACAATGGACATCAAATAGCACAGAGGTTTTAGAAGCGCTCGAGCCGGGACAGAAACAGATAGCGCGGCCACTTGACGATGGCACGAAGACCGAGCGCACCCTGGGACTTATCTGGAAGCCGGGATCCGACGAATTAGCATTCAATTTAGATATGGCTCGACTTCCTCAGAATGTTTTACAGAAAGGAAACCCGACGAAGAGGGAAATGTTGAAAATAGTGATGTCCCTTTTCGACCCCTTAGGCTTCGCCTCACCGGTAACAACCCGAGCAAAACAAATTCTTCAGGAAGTTTGGCGCCGCGGTACGGGATGGGATGATCCCATTCCTGCAGACCTAACTTCCCAATGGATGGAATGGATGGGACACCTTGAAAAGCTTAGACAGGTAGGAATCCCAAGATGCTATAGTAACTACAGTAACGCGTTAAAACTGGAACTACATACCTTCGTTGACGCATCGGAAGCAGCGTACGCTGCCGTTCTCTACTGGCGTGTTGTGCTTCAAGACGGAAACTCTAAGACATCACTCATCGTAGCTAAGGCACGAGTCGCACCTCTGAAGGTACTGTCGATTCCCAGACTTGAACTACAGGCAGCAGTAATGGGAAGTCGCATGGCAGAGGCTGTGATAGAAGAACATAACAGGAAACCAGATGAGAAAATCTTTTGGACAGATAGTAGGACGGTTCTTACGTGGCTTAAAACAGGAGCTCGGTCGTACAAACCGTTTGTCGCTCATCGAATCGCAGCGATAGAAGAAAATACCAGCCTAAAAGAGTGGCGCTGGGTCCCAACGAAGCTAAACGTTGCAGACGACGCCACTCGCGAGGTACCTAGAGATTTCGACTGCCGTCATCGATGGTTCTGCGGGCCAGAATTTCTCAAAGAAGATCCATCGACATGGCCAACGGATTTGCCTGCATCAGTTCAGACTACAGGCGAAGAACGCGTGCAAGCTGCAAAGCATTCCGATAATCCGGTGTCTCTAGCGTCGGTGCTCCCGGACCCAGAGCGATTCTCCAAATTTGAAAAACTGGTAAGAACGACAGCTCGAATTTTACAGTTCATAGATAACCTGCGGAAGAAAACAGAACGGGTCGATTTCGCGAAAACACAGAAAAATGGACAAAAAGATCCGAATTGGCGGGCTAAGCCAACAATTTCCAAAGCCGTCAAAAAGACGATTGGAACTGAAATAGACCGGTACCTAAGATTGGAACCAACGGCACTTCGACGTGCCGAAGAACTCTTGGTGCGAGCAAGCCAGGGGACTGCTTTCAAACTAGAAGTGAAGGCCTTGCTAATAGGAAAAGAGGTTCCAAACGACAGCAGACTTCACCCCCTGAGTGTAGAACTAAAAAACGGGTTGATAATCCTCAGATCCAGAATTGGGGCAACAGAAGGGATAACAGATCAACAAAAATCACCGGCTATCCTCGACGGCAACAGTAAATTAGCTCATCTGTTTATTGAAAGTGTTCACAGAAAGCTCCACCACGCTGGCGTTGAAACCACAATTAATGAGTGCCGCCAGTACTACTGGATCCTGCGCCTGAGACCGGTGGCCCGTATGATAATCCACCGTTGCCTGGTCTGCAGAATCCGTAAGACGCCAGCCACACGGCCACCAACGGGTAACCACCCATTGGCCCGGCTGGCACATCACAGTCGGCCCTTCTCCTACACCGGGGTCGACTACTTTGGCCCAGTCACCGTCACAGTTGGACGTACCACTCAAAAACGGTACGTCGCCCTCTTCACGTGTTTAACCACTCGGGCAGTTCACCTCGAGTTGGTATCTGACCTATCCACGGGAGCCGCAGTGATGGCTTTGCGGCGCATGATAGCGCGCCGCGGCTGTCCCACCGAGATTTGGTCTGACAACGGGACCAACCTTCGAGGAGCTAACAAAGAGCTCCGGGAGGCTATCGACCATAGCATGGCAGATGAGGCATCTACCAGGGGCATATTCTGGCGCTTCATCCCACCAGGTGCGCCGTTCATGGGAGGCGCCTGGGAACGTCTTGTGAGAAGCGTTAAGATCGCGCTAGCTGCTACTCTGCACGAGCGACACCCCCGCGAAGAAGTCCTACAAACACTGCTTGCCGAAGCAGAGTTCACAGTCAACAGCCGACCACTGACACACGTATCAGTGGACCCCGAGGACCCAGAAGCCCTTACGCCGAATCATTTTCTGCTGTTGGGACCAGCACGAACGCCACAGCTAGGTCCCTTCACCGACAGCGACCTTATAGGAAGAACGCACTGGAGAGCATCACAGCGCCTCGCTGACATTTTTTGGGCCAGGTGGCTCAGGGAATACTTACCCGACCTACAACTTCGCCGTGAGCCACACGGCAGCGGTCCAGCCGTGAAGGAAGGGGACATCGTGCTCATAACAGACCCTAACCTACCTCGCAATGTGTGGCCACGGGGAATCATCATCACCACCTACCCAGGTGCCGATGGAGTCGTTCGCGCCGTCGATGTCCAGACCAAGGGAGGCGTCATGAGAAGACCGACAAAGAAGCTAATCGTGCTGCCAACGAGCCGGCCGTCCTCCACTACGGGTGATACAGCGTCGGGAGTCACTGAACGGCGGGAGGATGTTCCGAACGGCCACGTATAGCTATAGAACGTTTATAAAATAGCAACAGAAATAGGTTTAGGCATTTATGTAAGAAACATTGTCTAATTAAATATTCGTTAGTTCTTTGCTAGGATTACCTAAGATAGTATAAGATTCTTAATAAAACTTTGGAATCATGGTATTTTACTTAACAAAATAGCCATACGGCTCACACGGTAAAATAGACATCTGTTTGCCCGTTACGTAAAATAGTTTTAGCGTAATATCGCACAAATAAAAAGTAGGTAATAAAGTAATAACAGACAGTTCAAATAGAAATCTATAGAAAATAGAACAAAGACAGGATTTAAGGCACAAAGTACGCCGCCTTAGTAATAAATATGAAAGCGGCGCGCAACAGTATAGTCTTTCCCACGTCTAGAATCATCTAGACAGAGACAGAATAACGCTCTCTATTTCTCTCGCACAAAGCAGGTTCATACGCCTACGTGTGAGGAAAACCGTTAATAGTTTGAATTTTATGATAATTCAAATACAGAAAATATTGTAATTTTATAGTAAATTAGTCTAGCTATAGTTATAATTAAGTTAGAACTTTGTAACCCTAGCCCTAAGACAGTTAATAGACAAATAAAGTACAGAAGGGGCGCGGGGGGGGCCGCTTTGGTTTGGCTCTGAACAATAGCATAAATAGTGGGCCCTTTTTGACAGTTCGTGGTAGTAGCAGCCCAGACACAGTGACGTTCAGACCTCGAACCAAGGAGTCTCCTCAGCTTCAAGCCTCGACGAAGTTTACAGATACAGTCCACTCTCTCGACAGTTACCGGCTCTGCGCCTCCGATCGTCCCGTACATTATTGCTTTCTAGAAAGTATACTATACTATACTATACAAAGCCTTTATTGAGTAAACCTATATTACAATGCAATTTTAAGTATGTACTCCTATACTTGGGCTACTTGAACTTTACTTATGTCTGGAGTCAGTTCTTTCCCAATAGGTGTACTACTCGTAGAACATGGTTATCATAGACAATTATAGGAAGGTATAACTTTCCTATAATTATGTACAAAAACCTATGGTTTACCTACCAACTGGCCGCTGTCCTCGTACAGGTAACTCTATTAATGAAAAGCATTCTGATGATCTTTTTTTACTAATATAATTTATCTGATTTTGTATCCGGTTGTTCAGGAATATTGTTCGTAAATACAAAATAAAACAAACAAACACACTCACTACTTTATGCCTCACGGTGGACATCTGCAGATAATATGCTCATTGAGTAGATCTTTGAGGATACTAAGTATTTAAACACCCTACATAGTCAGAAGCACGTCCAAACAATACCTACTCATAGGTACTCATTTATTTTTAATCATTTATTATGACCTAACCATATTACGCTTGGTTAGGTCGAAAACTTACATTGTAGGACTTGAAGGGTGCTAGAAACAGGCAAGTATTTTACTTATATACCTATGAATGTTTACATAATTATGTTGCTTAAGAATATATTTAATTGCTGTTGTAAAGGGGCATTGTCTAACAATATATATATATAAATGTAGGTACAAAAGAGGAAAGTAAACAAAGAAAAATAACAAGTTATAATCAATATCAATATACATATATAAAACTGTTCCGTTACTGATTGGCGGATCAATACACAGCCTAATCCATAAGTCCTAAAAGCATGAAACTTGGAAGGTATATTCCTCTTATGGTGTAGGGGTGCAATAAGAAAGGAATTTGGAAAATTCTACCCCAAAGGGGATGAAAAGGGCTAAAAACCTTTGTATGAAAAATCGTATTCCTTGAACTTACAATCTTGAAACTTCACATAAATATTCTTCAATTCAAATAATGGTTTGGGAAAATAATTATAAAATATGTATATAATTATTTTCCCAAACCAAGGTTGTAGAGGGTGTCCAAGTTTGTATGCAAACTTTTAACGAGTGGTATTTGCTTGAAACTCGGCATAAATATTATTTAGTACAAATGATAAAAGACAAATACATTTTTTTTTTCTAAACTACCCCTCAAAGTGCGTTAGATGGTGTGTTAAGTTTGTTTAAGAAATGTTTAACGCGTGGTGCGATTTGCTGTAAACTTAGTTTGGATTGGATACTTAAAATACAAAAGAAGTAAATACGTATCAGGGTATTCAAAAAACCCCTTAAGGGTGCAAGGCATGCACTTTTTCGATGCATCTATCAATTACTTATCTTACGCGAGTAAAAGCGCGGGCATCGCTTAGTAAATAATATTAGCTGCTGTGAAGGCGCAAATAATAAACAAATAAAATAAATACACATTCAACATAGTCCTGAGGTTTCTCTGTATTGTGGGTATCAGGAACTACAAGTACCTACTGTAGTACCACAACACCCAGACCCGGGACAAATATCGTCAGGACATGCAAACATTTGTCCCACAGCTCGAGTCGAACCCGTATCTCTTGCGTCTGAGCTGGCTACTCGCCCGCCACGCCACCAAGATCGTCAACATTTAGTACATGCCGGCGTTCGGCAAGTTCGTAAATACGCCTCAAGGAAATGAAATGAGATTTGAGGGGTTTACTATGTTCACCTGGGCCCACATAAATGAATAAATCTCTTTGATCACTCAACAGGGAAACAAACCATTTCAAAAATATTTATTGGCATATTTTGAGAAATAAAAAAAATATGTGTATTAACATATAAAATAATATTAAATATATGTTAATAGGTAATAAACATATAAAATATACAGCACAATAATTCTCATATAATTAATTGCCTCCAAAATTTCGCTAAAAGTATTATTTTTTTAATATCACTTTCAGTAAAACATTCGAAATGTATCCGTAGATACCTACTTTCATATTCGCAAACTCCCCCATTATACTTTTAGCTGCGTAAATTGGAGATTCTCTCGAAAACGCCAATAATTACGTATGGGGGCGATGAAATACATACCCATTGCTTTTTCACCCCAACCCTATTATTTCTGTCAAAGATGTAGGAAGGCCAGAAAAAAAGCAAATTTTTCGAACAAGTAACATTTGGGTGCTAAATATTTGAAGGAAGCAAAAAGAGTACTGAGAAAAAAATCTAATAAATATTAGACTCGGAATTAACCGAGACAACGGGGATAGTCCGATTTTTTTGAATAGGTTTTCCTTGAAAGAAAAGGTGAATACCCAATCAGAAAACGGCATCCGAATCCGATATTTACCTACATAGGTATATGCCGACAGACCTATAGACATACAAGTGTACCTTCTCCAACATTATACCTCTATTTCAAGTAGATAGGTAACGTAAGGCAACGCCCACGCTTAATAACATCGGTAATTAGACACGAAAGGGCTTCTTTCATCTTCTTCGGCTCATTTGCCGCGAATAATCGACTATAGATTGGTTCCACATGTCTGCTCCGGAAACACGTGACCCGATTTCCGGACAAAAAGGCTTTCGAACGTAGTCAACTTTATCCTAACTTTATAAAGAGTCTAAGGCTGTTTTTGTAGCTGGGACTAAGGTTTAACGACTGTTTTCTTTCGTTAAGGTTTAACGAAAGCATACGGTACACGTAACTACATCATAAGTGGGATTTTAGTTTTAGAACAAACGCTCACTTAGGTACCAAAACGACGCTTCCTATTTTTTGTATTTTCTGGTTCACGAGATGACAAGAGATCTATGACATCTGCAGCACTAGCACTAGCAGAGGTATTGCTGATGTGTGGATTTGCATAGAGAAAAAGATGAAATGTCTATTCCTATTTCTATTGTTCACAAATATGATGTCCTATTTATCTACACTAAATCTTCGCTCACCTCGTTTTTATTGCTAGAGCCGTAAATAAACACTCCGATTAAAAATACTGCAACATAGGAGGACCTTATACAGAAGATATTTTCAACATTCGAGGGTTACAGGTACCCTACCTTATGGTCGTATGTATGAGACTCCAAATAGTTAACGTAGAGTACGGAAGCAGCATAAATATCAATGTTTATTGTAACCTTTTGTTGGTATCGTCCGTAAACCGTCCACCTAAGGTTCTGCATACGAAATGCAAAGTTGTTTGCCCATAACCATGCCACAGCATCTATAAGAAAACTAGCTGGTTATATCTATATTGTAGTTGCGAGTAATACAACCCACTCCACTTTTCTCGAATGCAAGTATTTCATTCAGAATATGAGGACATGATATCATTGAGGTATCATCCCATATTTTTTTAAACTGTACTATATATTAAATAAATATGAATATGAATATTAAACTTCTCTGATCAGTATTTTTCAAACTTTCGAGATTAGATAACATAATTATCATAAGTTTAACGGGTCTTTATCGCGTTTACCTTTTTTATTATTTTCATGGCCTCTTTATGGCTTCGAACACCAAAGGACGTGGTACCTCTGCAAATGCCAGGTGTTTATAAAATAGACTGTAGCTGTGGCCGTGCTTACATGGGGCAAACGAAGTGGACAATTGCTGAAAGGGTCAAAGAGCATATTGCAGCTGTCAAAAATCGCCAGATAAACAAGCCGGCCATAGCGGAGCACCTTGTATACTCAGGACCAAACCATTGGATCGAGCTTCATGACCCTAAGGTGCTATCCAGTGAACGCCAATATTGTAAGAGAATGGTTCGTGAAGCGATTGAAATAAAGAAGTACCCAAATTTTAATCGTGAAGACGGCTATAGACTCTCTGCGTCCTGGAATCCCGTGATAAACAGGTGTTCGCGTCGCGATCCAATTGTGCAGTGCGGTGATACGGTTAGTGTAGTGTGCCGTAATGTGAACATGGACTTTTCTGATTCCGAAGATGAAATGAGGGTAGTTGCGGCTACTGCCTTTATTTCTCGACGGTAGCTCCGTATACCCCGTGACCACGGCGGTTGCAATACAGTTGAAACGTCGGGAAAATAATAAAAAAGATAAACGCGATAAAGACCCGTTAAACTTATTTCTCTGATCAGAAACTGGAGGCACCCTGATGTATGCTGTTTGCCGACGACATTGTTCTTGTCGAAGAAAATGCACTTGAGGTACAGAGTAGACTGGTAAAATGGCAGGAAAAATTGGAGAGTGTCGGACTGAAGATCAGCAGAACGAAAACTGAACATCTGTTCTGCGACTTCGGTGGTCCCTCCAACTTCACTCCTATTGCCTTAGATGGTGTATGCCTGCCAGTTTGCTCCAACTTTCGGTTAATTAATCCAGAACAATGGCGAGATAGACCGGGATGTGAGGAACAGAATAAATACGGGATGGATGAAATGGCGACAGGTTACAGGAACTACATGTGATCCACGAATGCCCTTTAGGCTCAAGGGAAAAATTTAAAAAACGATCATAAGACCTGTCGTATTAGTCGTATTGTATGGATCGGAGTGTTAGGCAACCAAAGGGATTGATGAAAGAAGAGTGCACGCAGCTGAGATGCGAATGTTGAGATGGATGGATGGAGTTACTAGAATGGACAAAATAAGGAATTAATATATCAGGGTAAGTTTGAAAGTAGCACCCGTGACGGAAAAGTTGAGGAGTAATGGTATGAGCATGTCATGTGGAGGGACGAATGTCATATTACGAGAAGAATGATAAATATGAATATGGATGGAAATAAAAGCGAAATTGCGTAAAGAATGACATGGTTAAGAAAGGAGTGAGTACTGAGATGATGGCTGATAGAGGAGAGTAGAAGAAGTAAACATGTTGTGCCGACCACACGTAATGTGGGATAAGGACAAGAAGATGATGATGATGATGATCAGAAAATGTGAAACTCAGCGCGGTGTGTTAGCTTTTCTTACATTACCTATGACAATATAAAACGAAACGAGAACCCTACTATTTCCCTCCGTAGTTCACTTCCATGATCGTGATAACAAGAAATTGGATAGTCTTTCCCATCTGACTCCATAAAAGACTTCATGTCCATAAAAGGCTTTGAGATAGGCTCGCGCCGGTTTTATAACTAAAACTCGGCTTAACCGCTCGACAAATATCGTTTATGACTTGTTAAACCTTATCAGCGTAGTTTGAGTACGTACCTACCACTGTCCCTATAGAGTTGACTTCTTTCCTGCTTCAGAGCAACAGGAATGAAAGCCTGTAAAAAGATCATTCAAATAACGTAAGGTAACGTACCGTTTTACGTAACGTAAGGTAATATTTAGTCCCGTATTCCGGTACAAATATATCAAACCAAATATAAACTCAAACTAAGTTTATTAGACAAATTTCCATTGATTTATTTTAAAACTTTTTAGGCAATAGCCTTTGTATTGACCTTTAATAATATAAGAATACATGAATATGTGTTCATATTTACAAACTATTCTACAATTCAAAGCTACTCCACAAATTGCGTAGTAAAATAAACATTCGCGCCCCAATAACTTTGTAAATAAAATTCAATTTCACATGGGGTACGAATGCTATGTGAGGTCAATCCTACCCTATCTGGGTAGGATTGTATTTTATAAGTTAAGATAGTTTCTGACTGATATAAAAAATAAAGTTTTGTGGCCGACACGCTTTTATGTATTTTTTTCTTGTTTGTTTATTTGATTGAAAAATGCAGTTCCAAATCCGAAATTCAATATAGGTCACGAAAAAATACTCACAATAATGAAAAATAAATGAGATACAATAGGTATTCGATTCAGATTAATTTATAAAAGTATTGTGTCGAATAAAACAAAGACAGTTTAAAAGCTTTGTCTAAAATCACCGATAGTCCGTCTATAGAATTGAAGTTTGGTTTTTTATTTCAAAGGATTGCTGAGCGGAGTAAACTTTTTGCTACATCGCTTGATTTTTATTTAGTTTTTTTTCCGGAGATTTAAATATTGGCATATGTATCATCAATTAAATTATAGAAAAATACAACTTATAGGTTACTTTGTTTCAGTTGATTCTACAACTATTGAAGGTGGGTTTAGTTGGACCAAACGAGCGAATGCTCATTGTAGCAACAATATAATTTTCTCTGTATATAAAAAGACGCGGAGCATTATTTCGTTGAATAAAAGAAGAAAATAATAAAAGATTAAGAAGAACGCTTTTATTCTTAGCTATATCTTTTTGTTAGTTTAGCCTGAAAAAGAATAGTTCTAGAATATAAAAAAATATGTTTATATATTATTTTATTATGTCCTGTTCACAATTAGGTATCCACTCAGACTTGTTTCAAAACTTATAAGAATAAAAATATCTTTTAAAGAACAAGACACAGTGTTTAACATACTTATATCAATAGGATAAAGGAATGGCAAGTACCTATTTTATTATATATAAAATAGGTAATAAATAAAATAATAAAATAGGTAATAGGTATAATAAATATATTTATTAATATTAATAGGGAACAGTTTTAACGGTGGGTCTCAAACCAGGCATAGCCTGTATCTTGGTGATCCTAGATTTTCTAGCGCAGAATTGTAGGAAGGCAAGTTTGTCTTGCATATAGATACGCAATGCTGCCCGTTACGTTACCCGATGTATATATTTAATACTTTAAATATTAAAATATATATTCCCGATAGAGAAAATACTTTTTTGAACATCAAATAATACATCAGCTCAGATCAGTTTTAAAAACTCTGACAAAGTTGTACAATAGGCGGTCTTATCGCAACCTTTGGATGGAACGGACTGTACGATGGGTTTAATTGGTGTACTACATACTTTAATAATTCAAACACAAAATATTCCTACATGATGATTGCATATTTACTATAGACAGCATAATACCTATATAACATAGATAAGCCAGAATCAGGCAACAGTAAGCGACTCGAGGACATGTACCTAGTACCAGAGCAAAAGAGCATGGATAAGGAAAAGCAAGAGAACGTAATTAGGTATGTAACTTAAGCTATAATATTGTAGTATTATGCTACTATCGAAGAATGACGTATGGGTGCGTGAATGTTGGGGTGTGGCCCTGATCCTCTGATGTCCCCGACAGACGAGATGGCACACTTAAGGCTTCTTCTCCCACGAGAAAAGAGTCATACCGTCAGGCCACTTCCCATCGTCATGTAGCAGACCATTCAGTTCTGCAACAGCTGAAACGTTGACGTAAGTAAAAGCCCGGCGCGTGATATCATTAACGTTAACGTGGTGGGAGATCCTACTGGCGGCCCTGGAACACAATAATCCGTTGTGACAAAGCAACCGAGTTGTTCGACTGCCGTACCTCACTAGCACTGATGGACACAGCACCGCGCACCCACTTCCAACTCAGGATGTTGCAAAATCCAATAAAATACCAGTATTCTGCGAATAAGGTAACGGCATCCAATAAAGTAACCAATGACCAGGGAGAGCTTGCAACAAAAGCCCTGACTCTCATTTAGAAACGGCTAGGAGACGAGCTCGATCCATGTAGCTTGAACTCGATTATAACAGACAATCCGCGTTAGCTCGCACACAGGCCCCTCCCGATGTCATTGAGACTAATGAGATTTGGGGAACAGTATTGGGGCGTAAATATAAAATAATGTAAAAATACACAACAAATTCCTGCATTGAAGATTGACATGTCATATTTAAATCGTATATATCGGGTTTCGTTTTTGTTATTTTTATTCGGAAACCTTTAGCCAACAACAATATTATGCCTTAGCTTCTGATATTCTTATTTTTTAATAATATACGATACTTACAAATAAAAAGATAGCAATTTTATTTATTGAGTTACTTACAAGGTGAAGCAGAGTTTACCCCGTTCCTTATCAGTTTTTACTTCACTAAGCTTTCGCGAGGTAAAATATTAAGGTACTTTCCAAGGAGTTGGTTTCATGAGTAGTACTTCTTTTCCTCTTTTAAACTTCGTCTATAATGTTCATAAAGCAAGTTTAACGCAGTTAATAATGAAACTAAATAAGGCTCCGTTCTGTTATTTATAGATGTTTCGAAACAAAAGTTTACTCATTAAATACCCATTTTATAACAGTTATCCGTAGCCATAAACGGTGGTGGAAAATTGAGTTAATATTTAAAGGCCGGGTTAGGTTGTATGTAATTTTGAGGAAAGAGAAAATTGGTTTAGGGTTTTTCGAAATTGTAATGTCTATAAATTGTCTATATATTTGCTCTTGCTCTTGGTCTATAAATTTTAAGTGCCCTATTTGGTGTAACTACATAAACATAAATATATGCATAAACGCAGCCAGCGTCAAACTAAATATAGCCCAATTCATCGAAGCATCCAATACGAGATGTGGAAATTACTATATTGACATTTGTGGTTATTTTATTAGGAGAAGATAAATTTTCTCTGTCGCGAGATGATACATATTTTCAACCGACTTCAAAAAAGTAGGTTCTCAATTCGTCTATATGTTTATCCCGTTATTTGAAGTGGGTTATTATTATTTCCTGAAGAAATATATTTTCTTGCTTGTCTTATTTCTATCAAAAAAACTACATAAGAATAATAAATTGCAAAGAGTTGCAATTTACTGAATTTTGAACTCAATCCTACTAATATAAAGCGAAAGTTTGTGAGGATGGATGTTTGTTACTCTTTCACGCAAAAACTGCTGAACGGATTTCGATGAAACTTTACAGTAATATAGCTTATACATCAGAATAAGACATAGGCTACTTTTTATCCGAGTACCACGCGGGCGAAGCCGTGGGCAGAAGCTAGTTGTCAATTATACTACCATACTGAAAAGGCATTTTTGGCTTTCGCGCTAAATAATTAGTTTATCCTAGAATTTTACCAACTTCCGGAGGTCGTGGGTTCAAAATCTGTTGTACACAGTTGGATTTTTCCCGTGCTCAAAACGGAAACAATGTTGCCGGCATGCCCATGCCATGGCATGGGTTCTAGGGCATCAGTTAGTGTCCAAATCGAGTGCCGATGATAGTGTGATGATGAAATACAAATAAATAAATAAAGTGTGCGGCAATGGACCTATCACGTGAGAAAACGCGGGAATGTGCCAATTGTAATGTTTGGACGTGCCTCTGACTACCCTTTACTTGATATCCTTAAAGATAAACGCATTTGAGCATGTCTATCATTGGGAATAAAATCGTGAGCCTGTTTGATTTTATTTGTTTTTACTGCGTAATGAGAGCTTGGAACTACAATACTTTTTAAGGCGAAAATCCTCTCAAGATAATCCTCTTACGAGACCTCACGTTCAAAGAATATTCCACGACGGATTTGTGATGGCGGCAATTTTTGAAGATTATTTTCTATGGCATAATGCCCCGTATTTTTCATCTTTTTTATCGATCACAGAAAACTAACTGCAATTGTATAAATCTAAGATAATTTAGTTACATAATAATTTCTCAGATAAAAACAGAGTGTACCAAAATATATAAGTAGATAGGTAAACTTTTTTAAAATGGAGCCATTCTATACTTAATAAGTATGTTAAATTTTTCTTTACAACCTCTCGAAATTAAATGTCATGTATTTTTTTTTTGATAAAATCAATTGGTTTTAGTAAAACTCCTATCAATCAGCTGGTTAGAGTACTTATTTAAGCTTCTTGTTTATTTAACATTGATATTGATTGAGGACAAGCTCAAAACACTCCTTATAAAATGTTACAAATAATATAAAATTAGTTTTAGGATGAAAATCAGGAAATTTCGGACCATCTTCTTTCGGAACCTTCGAATTCTGGAACACTCTGTACACAATCTTAACATACTAAAAACTAAGTAGAACAAATTAACGTCGGCTGATTGGGTAAAGAAAATGTCTAGTCTAGCAAACAAAAAACTTCTGATTCAAAGCTCAACTTGATGGATAGCAAATTTATTTACGCGAATTTCCAGCAATAAAAGGCAATTAGGAGGGCACGTTTTTGGGAAACTTCTATATTTTTAAAAGCTATTCTCCCTTAAACAAGTGAAGTTAATTGAGTCGGACGAAAACTCCGGTTATTTATTATAAAAGCCTCGCTGTATTACCAGTAAAATTGCGTGCGGGTCAAAGTTTCCGTACATGAAAGAAAAGTAGAGTGTGTGCAAAAATAAAAAAAGTTGAAGCTCGTCCGCGTACCTACTTCCACTTATTTCTGCCGCCAAGCAGTAAAGCTCGCATTGCTGTGTTCTTGTTTGAAGGGGCAAACCCATGGGTGCCGGTGTAATTACAGGCACATGAGACTTTTCACCCGTTATGTCTCAGGGTAGGCAACATTATGTCTCAGGGTAGGCAACGTTATGTCTCAGGGTAGGCAACGCACGAGTGATAACCACTGGTGTTGTAAGCGTATAGACGCTTATAACACCAGAGACCTATAGAGGTTACGGATATCGCTTACCAACAGGTGGATCGTATGCCGAATAGGAATAAAAAAGTGGAAAACAGAGGTATACCAGGATCATAGCAAGTGGAAATCCGTGGTCTCTGCCTACTCCTCCGGTAAACAGGCGTGGTTATAAGTATGTATGTATGGATCATATGCTTGTTTCTCTCTTTACTTGTATAAAAAAGTCGCAAATTGAACCAGTTGAGTTGGCTGTTTGTTTTATATCTTATCGATGAGATATTCTACGAAGGAAGAGAGTTGCACGCACGCCGTCATAAAGATCTAAGAGTCGTCATTATTGTGTCTTATTCGTATGCCATGAAAGTCTTGTCAAAGCATCTTCGTTGGCAGCCGCTGCTGAAACCAGACCCGTCACTAAAGTTCTCTCCATCATCAACAGTCTGCAGAAGTTCACTCCCCTAAGACTTCGTTTCTTTGTAAATTAAGATTATACACGAACTCTTTTAGAAATGTCGATTTTCTCAAAACATGCAAATTTAATAAATTTATTCAACGTATATAAAACAAGACTTGCTAAATTCATATAAGCATTGGAGGGATAAAACTACTTATTTTTATACTATCTATTAACTAGAACCTACTAGAACAACCTACTTTTTATTTTTTATGATATGAATGTTCTCACGTAAATGACTATGTTTTTATCAGAATAAGCGTCTTAAACTGATGAATAAAGGTAACAGTGAATCTGCTTTGAAATAAAAAATAACAAAAATAATCACACTCAAAAACACGAACCAGCTTTCAAGTGATTACCAAATTATGGGGAAGCAGATGGGAATAAGTTTTAATAAAAATTAATGGAAGCATTCAATTTTGTTGCGCCATGAAATTCACGCCAATTAAAAACAGTTACGAAGTCACTTTAGAATGTTAGCATCAATTTGGGGAAATCGTCGCATACCTACTCGTACCTTCCAAAACATTTCTATGCTTGGTCTATAGCAGATACTCCATTTTCTGGGATTTGAAGATGTAGTAGGAACTTTAAGCGTGGAAAGGTTGAGCAGTGTTTTATTATTATTATCGAAAGCTTAACGTTTTCCATGTGTTATCAGTAAATTTTTAGCAGAGTTGCTATAAATTACACGTTAAAATTCCGTAAACCGTATCTAAACTAAGAAAAATTATAACAGGGAGTAGTCCTTGGTGGAGATTTTCGAAATAATTTAGACATAGATATAACATAATAAATTAAACAATATTTGATTGATGAGATTTTTCTTTCATATAAATAGTATGTAACTAAAATCCAGTCCAAAACGTATTTTAGATTATGCGTTTACGTAAATATTATCCTTTTACGGAAATTACATATTTTATTCTTCCTGGAATTCAAATAATAAATAGCCTTATTAGTAATAATAATTAAACACGAATTAAGGACACAAAACGAGTTCTGAAACTGACTACTAGTTTAGGAAAATGAACCTAAATTGCTTTGTGATTTGGTTTTGGATTCCACTCTGCCTGATACTGCATTGTCAAAATGAAAACATAAATTCTAGCTACACGTATCACCAGGTGGGTTTTACGACGATGCATTTTATACACATACAAATACGTTGCCACACATTATTTTAGTACCTACGCTGGTCAGGTGACACTGTTAAATTCAGTTAGAGCCTGTCCTAAAAGCAGCCAGGCGTGCCTAGATAAACAAATAAACCTATTTACGTGACTGCCCTAGTTTATTAAATATTGGCCGTTCATTCCAGCAGAGTTGCGGATTCTATGCAGTTTTATGACTCTTTTCAACGTGAACAAGATGTCTTGGTAAGATCTAGTTTTACTGCTGAGGCTGAGGCCTTGTTAACATGTAGAGCACTAGTGCTGTGGTGGCTAGAGTCCCCGTTTTTCGATTCGAAGGTCTCGGGCATAAAAAAAACATAAGGGAACCAGCATCTTCAAAACAAAAATTCAAATACTGTGTGTGAATGAAAGGAGCTTCTACGTGGCGCATACTTTTAACAAATAGTGCATTTCACTGTTTTATTCTGCTATTGGTCACTAGGCCGTTTTCGGATTCATCATATCTCAACCTTGACAGATGACTGTCTATCACAGGGTGACTGAAGAACCGATGTCACGAAAAAGAAGAAGAAAAACGTTGTAATGAGTGTTTTAACTCCAGTAGAGTAAATAGTTAGAAAAACAGACTTGTAGTACCACGACAAAGAGTATGTAATGATGTTTTATTATTCCGGTTCACGAACAACTTCTTTTGACGACCTTGGTGGTGTGCGATGCAAGAGGTGCGGGTTCGATCCCGATGCGGGACAAATGTTTGCATTTTGTACAGATATTTTTTGGTCTGGGTGTTGTAGTACTACGGTACTCGTAGTTCCTTATACCCTCGGCACAGGCAATCAAAAGAAATTTCAAGATTTGATTCAAATACGACTTTCGCTTTTATTTATTTTTATAGTGACTCATCAGTCAACTCAACTGCCAAATTTTTTTATATTATTCGAGCCTAAAATAAGATGAAATTATTTAATTAGCAGAATGGACCAGAAATGTGCGAATTATGATAATATTCACCCTTTGTATTTTTTTCATGAATAAAACATATTTATGTATTATCAAGAGACATACAACAAAACATTACATAAAATCTTCTATTATACTTTTTCTTTTGCATAGAAATTGATTACAGACTTGTTTTCCTTTGTTGGTGCAGTTCATGACATCATCCAACATAGATTGCAGCTCCCCTTATTTACTTTTGGCAGAAAGAACAATCCTGTAGCAGAAAGCCTATTTAAGAACCATCTAAGACTTACAAATCGATTGCAAAAAAACGCATTTAAATACGATGAACCGTTTCGGAAATAAATCGTAACATACAAAGAAACAACCAAACATCCTGTTATGGCATACGCTCATTGCGAAACAAGATTTTTTTTAATATAAAAAAATCCCCGAATTCTATTCCTATTACAACGCCCCTTAGTAACTTGTTTGACACAAATCAATCGCATAAACCGAATCCCAAACAGATAAGCTATTACGGAGATAAATGTTAACAAACAATCAACAACCAACCTCTTAGGTCAAACGCATACACGGCACCTAACGTCACTGGTAAAATTACATCAGCTTGGTACCAACGCGACACAGATTAAAAAAAACACAGTCATCGTTTTAAAAAATAAAAATACTTATCTTCATAGATAATTTTCATGATGGGCCATGGTAATTTTCAGTTTTTACCGATAACAGATAGGTACCAAATTTTCAATAACAGCTTAAGTAAATTAGAACTACCCAAGAGAAATAAACGGCACAAAAAAGTTTTTTAACAAATCAAGATTATGTACATAGTTATCGCAAAGTTATAAGTTAGTAATTTGACCAGAGACATTCTCAACCGAAAGTTTGGAACAAAGATCAATAATGAGTGTCCCGTGGCAATCGCACTTTAGTCGAATGTGAACAACTGACGTGGCCCGTGTTTCACAACTTAATTAAAAAGTTAGCATCAATGTTCAAGACTTCGCACTGTGAACGACATAGGTCAGGTGAACCACATGTTCGAACTGCCGACGTTTTATTAGGTACTAAATGAAGTCTACCGTAGCCATTATTCTGATGATGATGTTCAATGATGATGTTCAATGCAGGTATTTTTCGTAACTATTTTTTAAAATATCATCCTCAAGGAATCCCCAAGTGAGATTAGAGTTAAATGTCAAAACTTTGGTTCTACAACCCCACTTCCACCGGTGTTCTATATTCCGCAAGTGCAACAAATTCACACTCTGCATACGTATTCTAGTCACGTCTGCAAACGCGAACTTCATTCAAGAAAAATACAACTCTCTTCTCCTTGAATAAGTATTCCTAGTAGTTATCAGGACTGGCTTGTCAAACAACTTTGTTTTAATTTACAAATTGTCATGCCTCTATAATCGAACTCCGAATCTTGTTAACAAGTAGTGATAGGTTTATATCTTACTGGCTTCTGCCCACGGCTTCGCCCGCTTGGTAACCGGATAACAAGTAGCCTATGTGTTATTCTGATGTATAAGCTATATTACTGTACAGTTTCATCAAAATCCGTTCAGTAGTTTTTGCGTGAAAGAGTAATAAACATCCATCCTCACCAACTTTCACGTTTATAATATTAGTAGGATGAATGTTCGTCTTTGGTATTTATGTTAAGGCCTTATTGTCTTCATTTTATAATTGTTCATGTTGTTGCCTGAAATAAACGATTATTATTATTGATAGTCACTAGCCACTACCTCTGCCTATGTTCCAAACTACCTACCTTTTCGAAAAGTCAGAAACTTCCAAAATATACGACACTGGCATTGCAAGATACGAAGTGTCTCATTAACCACAAGTAAACGTTAACTCGACCATAAAGACCAAACAAGGAGCTTGGCTCTCCGTTCCAAGCCATTTTACGGCCGAACTTAATTGGGTTTACTTTATACGTATTCCGTGAGATAATTTCTGAGCGCGGGCTTAATAAACCATGCAAAATTGTTTTATAATAAGGACGCTAGGCGCCTACCTAATATTACAGTGAAAGATGTAGTGGGATTAACCAATATTCTGAAAATATATACAAAGTATGGCAGGGGTCTAAGCATAGCTTATTAGCTTAGCAATATCTTTCCTAGGTGGTTGAGTGTGCATGTGTTAGATAAATGGATAGAGCAATGAGAATATAGAGATTTTACCAATATTAAAGTTATTATTTTTAAATTGAATAATACAACTAATGACAAACCTAAATATGTTTGTCTTTTTAAAAACCTACAACCAGAGTGGATAGGGAAGTTTCTATATAAAAGATTGTAGCCAGTCAATTTAAGTAAACAACAGTAATTTTATTCATGGTGTATTTCAAAGTCAACAACTACTTCATCTTATAGAATAGTTGTATTAATACATGGCAATAAGAACAACAATTAAGATCTTCAACAATTATAATAAATGAACAGTAATAAGTATTGGTGCAAAGAAAACATCAAACATAATCAATAAACATAATCACAGAAAATAAGAATATACCAAGAAAACATCAAACATAACCACTGACAATAATAATAACAGGTAACAATAGTGAATAACAAAGTACTTAACTTGCGCCGTATTCTGCAGTGGATCCGTCACTGATCAACCATAGAATTACATTCGGCTTTTATACACTTCAAACCTCATTAAGCAAAGCGCCATTTTAAACTAATCACAGACGAATACATATGTTACCGAAAATAACTCTGAACATTGGTAACTATAGCTAAATATAATCCGGTGAAACACTTTTAAAACTTATTCTAAGATTTGTGCTATTTTTATAATCATTTGAACTACAATATTTGTTAAAACATTCCATCAACAACATACCATGAACTATCACTTGAGAAACTAAAAACATCAGGAAAAAAAGTATACATATGTACAATATTTCAAAAATCATTAATTATTTTATAATGATGAACTGTAATTAAATATTAAAGAAATCTCATCAATTTACTAAGAGTAAACAAACATCACAATGTTTTATTTGATACTTTGAGTTTAGTTCAGAAGTGTTGCCAGTGTGTAAGTGTGAAGTGTTGTTGCACAGAAATATGTTCGTGAACCACAAAGCATATTTCAATACAAAATATCTGACAGTGTCTACAAAGCTTAAATACAAGGATAGCGTTTTATAATAATTTCATATCTGACACGTGCGTATCAGCTTAGGTCTGTATTCTTATTCTTGAAATAATAATATGAAGTTGTATAAAAAAAACAAGCTCATGATTGTATTCCCAAGGACGGACATCCACATGCTAGTAGGGGATAGTCTACACTACTCTGATGCTAGTAGGGGATAGTCAGAGGCATGTCCAAACATTATATTGGGCATGCCCGCGTTTTGCAACACACACACACACACACACACACACATCCCACAGATATTTCGACACCCCCCATATACACACACTAAAGTTGTATCATTATTCTTGTCCCTTGAAGCAAAGTCTGTGAAAGCTTAATATCTTCTAGTTAGTCATTGTCGTCAATTTATTGGTTAAGTTAAGTACCATAAAATTAAATCCTTAATTGGCTGTAAGAAAACTTTATTATTAGTTAATAAAGTTTTCTTACAGCTTAAGTTATTTCCTTGAGAGCTGTGTGATTTTGTTAAAATAAATAAAACAAAATGTTGAACATATTTACTTCACAGTAACGTGTAAAAATTAAAACAAAACAAACAAACACGCTCACGACTGTAAACTTGGTGATGGAGATACTTAGATCCATACTCAGTACGCAGATCCATGAGGGTACCAAATATGGGGTAGTCAGCGACATGTCCACACATTTTATTTAGCACATCTCCGCGTTTTCATGGCAGTAAGCATTCTAAGTGAAGGTTGTCACCTAACTACTAGGCATTCTAGAGCATGCCGGTTTCTTCTAGATCTTTTCTTAGATTCACCGTTTTTTAAATTGACTAATGCCCAATGCATTTGACATACGACCAGTGGGTCGATCACTCTAGCCCATGGCTATCGAGATGTCAATCAATTTTGACACTAGTTCCCCATTTGAATGGCCCATCTATCAAATTGCGATTGCAATGATTCCCACATTACCCAGACTAAACTGAAGGCCATGAACGAACGAAACTTGTGATTTTGACAAGTAATCGAATCACGCTAATGCCGTGCCCCCAACTCGATAGCCATGGAAATTAGTATGATCACCCCGCAGTATCGAACCTATTTTGAGCTCAATAGGCCAACACGTCTTTTTGCCTAAAATAAAATATTTCTATTGTATTTTTTTATATTCATAAATCTGTCTTAAATGGAAATTATTGAATTGAATTTGAAAGAGAATTCTTTGAATCATAAAAAAAAGTTATTTATTCTATTTATTCTTTGAAAAAAGGTATTCTAAAACTACTTAGTTCTTAGAATTAAAAAGTCGGTTTGGTTCCATTCGTTTATTCGTTTATTCATAAATTAACCATAATTCGTTTTATCGTTTATTCCCTAGTAGGTATTAATTCATAATCTTATTAAATTATGTACCTGCTTATTTTTAACGTAAGTATATAGGTATATATTTTCGGTTGTTGACGCTGTTCTTCAATATATATTTCATCACGATGGCCGGGGCCATCGTGATGAAATATATATTGCACTTAGCTGCAGCAAAACGGTGCAACACTGGTTTTAGGACGGGTCCTAAAACCAGTGTTGCACCGTTTTGCTGCAGCTAAGTGCAGCTTATGCCGAGAAAGGGACCTATATGAACCCACATACAAAAAATATTTGTTATGTTTACACCTACTTATCTTCCTCTTTGTGTTCAATTATTCTGTGTTCATCACCTTAATGTAAAATATCACCTAGTATTGGTTTGGTGCTTGGGAAATAAATGTTTGTTTTTATTTTTTTACGATATATACATATTGCATTTCATAAGACACTTCGCATAAAAAGTATGTATCGACTTTTTTGTATTAAATTTCTTCTATAAACTCCAAGCCGGATTATCAAACCGGACTCAACGTTGGAGTAATAAAATGTAAAATGTGATTTACTGGCGAACACCAACACCACTTATCGTAACACAATATAAAACACAGTAGGATTTCCTAAGCATGGAAAGAATAAATATTGGCTATTATAGCTGACTGTAAACTTTTTTTAAATTCTCCATTATGAAAACGAATGTCACAATTTTTCTCTTAAAATGGCTAAATCTCGCCTCACGGCCATATAGCAAGCTACCAAGTCAGATGCCTGAATTGCAGCCACCTAGACCATAGTTGTCAAGGCACCAGCAGTACAGCGGCAGCTTTTTTTTTTACCTAGAATCATTTAGCCCCAAACTAAGCAGAACTTGTATCATGGGAACTAAACGATTACTTATTTATACTGTTTTGTAAATACTTACATATTATACATAGAAAGTTAGCTGTCGAAAGCAGTCTTACCAAATATTAAAAACTAAATTGTAGAATTTGCTGCCGAAGCATGTCTTCTTATTATTGTAAGTGCTTACAATAATTTACCAATAGGTAGTCTAATTTTAGTACATGTGAGAAGTGCAGTCAGTTAGCCAACTATGTGAGAGTTTCAGTTCTATGTGTTATTTACATCTCACGTCCTGGGGTACGCCTAAATCGAAGCCATTTACTTGAGAGCATCATAAATTCTTAACTAGTGCAATAAAACCGTGATCCGATCGAAACTGTATAGGTGCCTTCCTACTTGGTGTTTTATTAAACTGGTAAAGATATATGGTGTGGCTTGACACTGCAGTGGAAAAAGAACGTATGGCTCGACATACGAACATAATGCGATGATCGCATACTTAATTAAATGTAAAATAATATATCCCTTACTCTTCTAGGCTTGGTCACGCGCGAGGAATCGACGTCGTTATTTCGACGTAAATTCACTTGAAAATGTTCAATTCATTTACTTTATAAGTTAACGTTTTTCTATGATTACAGACAAGTTAGAGATATGTTTGCGATTAAAACAAATTGACATTGACAAAAAGTGGAAGTACCTTTTTGACACGTTACCTACAATACCTATGTCAAGTTAATTTTGCGAAATGTTAAAATTACTGATGTGTTTTCCATCATCCATTTCATTAACCTATAGTTACTTGTGGCGATAAACCTATATAAGAAAAATTCCTAAAGTCATACAAATCGATTGCAAAAAACACATTTCAATCCGATAGGTAAGTCATTTTGTGAATTGTAACAAACACAAATATAAACGAAGTTTAATAGCAAAGTTATAAATATAAACGGGCTCCTATCATTGCGGGTACAGCTAGCACACAAAGTTGAAGGCCCATTGATAAAAAATAAATAACTAGATAGACCTGCAAGACCTCAGGTTCTCTGCAATCTAGAATGATTTTATAGATACCTAAAATCATCCTATATTGCGGAGAAACTAAAAGAAGATTTTATCGCATTGTTTACTCAAAAGAGAGTTGGATAAGGAGCATCACATTATTAATACTATTAAAAAATTGAATTGAAAGAATAAACAAATGCTATAAGAGTTGAAAGTATTTCGAATACTTAGCCGCCGTATTTCGCAATAAAAACGCATCGTACCGTGTATCACCGTTTATGTCTCCATATTGAAGAGATTGATGAAATAAAAAAGTTAATATTATGTCTGCATTTTAAACTAAGAGTATTGCCATCTAAGATACGAATGTTGTCGATGCTAAGCAACAATCTTACAGAAAGATCATAAAAATAAAACAGAAGTGGAAACGGTATCCATGAAAGCTATCTGCTCTATTTTAGGGAAGTACTTAGAGAGTTTTAAACCAAAATCAGTTAGTGTTCTAATGAGTGGAGATGGGATTGCAACCTGTCACAAGTAGTTAGTGGAATGCTTACTACTTTCAAAACATAATAATGCTGAATATAATGTTTGGACGTGCATCTAACTATCTCCTACTTGAAATACTATCCTCAAGAAAATTATAAACTCTGCTGAGTTTGACACTTGTTTTAAATACAAACACAAAGTAACGTGAAAATTAAATAAGGCTTCAGAGCAGAAGATCCTATCTACATCAATTTCCGAGATGAAAATATATCTCGTACCTACTCATTTCGCAGAAAATAATGTGTTCGTGAACTTAGCAGATCATTTCCCAGCAGATCAAAAATAAAGATGAGTTCTTCTCGCATGCAGATGAGTTCTATAGTTCCTGATACTTTTTCAGGATAGTTCTAGCGTTTAAACCTGAAAAACAGATATGTGAAAAAATGATCTGCTAACTTCCGGTGGCAGATCATTTCGCAGAAAATAAAAAAAAAAACGTGTGTTCTTTTCGTATACAGGTGAGTTATATAGTTCCTGATACTTTTCAGGAATAGTTCTAGCGATAACGCCTGAAAAAAGTAAATTTAAAAAAATATCTGCCAACTTCTCGTAGCACATCATTTTACAGCAGATCAGACAAAAAGTGTGTTCTTTTCGCATATAGCTGAGTTCAAAAGTGTCAAAAAGTTTAAAAGACAGTTTTAGAGCTTTACCTGAAATATATTTGTATATATAAATGTATTAAAAAAATAATTTCGAACTTTCCGTAGCACCATGTAAGCAAAGTATAACGCGTTGATGTCTTTTGTAAGCTAGTTTTTTTCGTAGCATGAAAACCGTAGCGCTTAGATGTCTTTAGTTCATAGCAAGATTGACGCGAGCATAGCATCGTGCGTTTTTTATAGACCAGAAGCATGACTTAAACGGATATACCAAATATGTCTAACACTCATGTTGAAACGATTTTTTACTAAAATACAGAATATTTACCATGATTTGTGAGTTTGAATGTTTCCCACAGTTAAAACATATTTCGGCACAGTTGGATGTACCATAATTACGGGAGAAACTGAAGTTTTTGCGGGGTTTGAATGTTAGTGGCCCTCTTTCTCAATCTTTTATCGTGAAAAATACCACTACTAAAAAAAAACTATGTAAAATTATGTGTTTTTAAGTAAAAATTATGTTCAAAAACATGATAGTTTCAAAATTTATACTCATGTTGAAATACCAGCAAATAATTGACTAATAGGTAACATTTTAAAAAATTATGAAAAATATATTTTAATAAGACATGCAGGCTAGAACTCTAAAGTTAATTATAGATCAGAAGCATACCTAAGTTACATGATACAAAAAAGATCTGAAACTAACGAGGCACAGCATATCGGGCAAAAACGCACGTATTTCCCGTAGCACCGCTATAAGCGCGTTGATGTCTTTTGTAAGCAAGTTTTTTTGCGTAGCACCATCGTAGCGTATCATAGTAAAATTGTTAAACATTTGAAAATAAAAAAATAATTATACGACATAAAGGCTAGAATTCTTCAGTTTATTATATGTCAGTAGCATACTTAAGTTGCAGGAGTACGGCAGGACGTATGCCTGGAAAACACATTTATATGTCAACATATCAGGGTCGATTTTTTAAATTTATGAAAGAGGAAGAGGAAAGAGAACTTCGGTTATTTCTAGATCGAAAAAAAAGTCAAAATCAAACCAAATAATAAGGCACAAAAAAGTTCTCGAACTCAGATGCTCAGCATATCGGCCCAACACGCACGTATTCCGCGTAGCACCATTGTAACCATAGTATAGGGCGTTGATGTCTTTTGTAAGCAAGATTTTTTGCGTAGCACCGTCGTAGCATATCATAATCAATATTTTTAAATTTTGGAAATTGAAAAATAACTAATAATTAAATCACGT
The DNA here is from genome assembly GCA_958496245.1 of Perizoma flavofasciatum. Lineage (NCBI taxonomy): Eukaryota > Metazoa > Arthropoda > Insecta > Lepidoptera > Geometridae > Perizoma > Perizoma flavofasciatum. The sequence continues at coordinate 7,597,231 of OY292434.1, read as the reverse complement.
ACAGGCTGGAACTTTTCAGATTATTATAGATCAGTATCACACCTAAAATGTAGGATACACTATTTGTTTGGAACTCTCATATAAATGCCAGCATATCATAGTCGTATAGTAAAAATTGTGAAAAATAATAAAAAAAAATATTTTTATGAAACGTACAGGCTGGAACTCTTCAGTTTATTATAGATCAGTATCATATCTATAACGTACGATTCAAACTTTCGTTTGAACTCTCATAAAAATGCCAGCATATCATAGTCGAATAGTAAAAATTGTGGAAAATTTAAAAAAAAAAAAAAATTATCAAACGTACAGGCTGGAACTCTTCAGTTTATTATAGGTCAGTATCATACCTATAACGTAAGATACAAACTTTCGTTGGAACTCTCATAAAAATGCCAGCATATCATAGTCGAATAGTAAAATTGTGAAAAATAATAAAAAAAAAAATTTTTATCAAACGTACAGGCTGGACCTCTTCAGTTTATTATTGATCAGTATCATACCTATAACGTAGGATACAAACTTTCGTTGGAACTCTCATAAAAATGCCAGCATATCATAGTCGAATAGTAAAAATTGTGAAAAATTATAAAAAAAATATTTTTATAAAACGTACAGGCTGGAACTCTTCAGTTTATTATAGATCAGTATCATACCTATAACGTAGGATACAAACTTTCGTTGGAACTCTCATAAAAATGCCAGCATATCATAGTCGAATAGTAAAAATTTTGAAATATTAAAAAACAAATATTTTTTTAAAACGTACAGGCTGGAACTCTTCAGTTTATAATAGATCAGTATCATATCTATGACGTACGATACAATCTTTCGTTAGAACTCTCAAAAAAATGCCAGCATATCATAGTCGAATAGTAAAAATTTAGAAAAATTATAAAAAAAATATTTTTATAAAACGTACAGGCTGGAACTCTTCAGTTTATTATAGATCAGTATCATATCTATAACGCACGATACAAACTTTTGTTGGAACTCTCATAAAAATGCCAGCATATCATAGTCGAATAGTAAAAATTGAGAAAAATTTTAAAAAAATATTTTTATAAAACGTACAGGCTGGAACTCTTCAGTTTATTATAGATCAGTATCATATCTATAACGCACGATACAAACTTTCGTTGGAACTCTCATATAAATGCCAGCATATCATAGTCGAATAGTAAAAATTGTGAAAAATAATAAAAATAATATTTTTATAAGACGTACAGGCTAGAACTCTTCAGTTTATTATAGATCAGTATCATACCTATAACGTACGATACAACATTACGTTGGAACTCTCATAAAAATGCCAGCATATCATAGTTGAATAGTAAAATTGTGAAAAATTTTAAAAAAATATATTTTTATAAAACGTACAGGCTGGAACTCTTCAGCTTATTATATATCAGTATCATATCTATAACGCACGATACAAACTTTCGTTGGAACTCTCATATAAATGCCAGCATATCATAGTCGAATAGTAAAAATTGTGAAAAATTATAAAAAAAAAATATTTTTTTAAAACGTACAGGCTGGAACTCTTCAGTTTATTATAGATCAGTATCATATCTATAACGCACGATACAAACTTTTGTTGGAACTCTCATAAAATGCCAGCATATCATAGTCGAATAGTAAAAATTGAGAAAAATTTAAAAAAAATATATTTTTATAAAACATACAGGCTAGAACTCTTCAGTTTATTATAGATCGGTATCATATCTATAACGCACGATACAAACTTTCGTTGAAACTCTCATAAAAATGCCAGCATATCATAGTCGAATAGTAAAAATTGAGAAAAATTATTTAAAAAAAAAATTATAAGACGTACAGGCTGGAACTCTTCAGTTTATTATAGATTAGTATCATACCTATAACGTAAGACACAACATTACGTTGGAACTCTCATAAAAATGCCAGCATATCATAGTCGAATAGTAAAAATTGAGAAAAATTTAAAAAAAATATATTTTTATAAAACATACAGGCTAGAACTCTTCAGTTTATTATAGATCGGTATCATATCTATAACGCACGATACAAACTTTCGTTGAAACTCTCATAAAAATGCCAGCATATCATAGTCGAATAGTAAAAATTTTGAAATATTATAAAAAAAAATATTTTTATAAAACATACAGGCTAGAACTCTTCAGTTTATAATAGATCAGTATTATATCTATAACGTACGATTCAAACTTTCGTTGGAACTCTCATAAAAATGCCAGCATATCATAGTCGAATAGTAAAAATTGTGGAAAATAATAAAAAAAATATTTTTATCAAACGTACAGGCTGGAACTCTTCAGTTTATTATAGATCGGTATCATACCTATAACGTAGGATACAAACTTTCGTTGGAACTCTCATAAAAATGCCAGCATATCATAGTCGAATAGTAAAAATTTTGAAATATTTAAAAAGAAATATTTTTATAAAACGTACAGGCTGGAACTCTTCAGTTTATTATAGATCAGTATCATATCTATAACGCACGATACAAACTTTCGTTGGAACTCTCATATAAATGCCAGCATATCATAGTCGAATAGTAAAAATTGTGAAAAATAATAAAAAAAATATTTTTATAAGACGTACAGGCTAGAACTCTTCAGTTTATTATAGATCAGTATCATACCTATAACGTACGATACAACATTACGTTGGAACTCTCATAAAAATGCCAGCATATCATAGTTGAATAGTAAAATTGTGAAAAATTTTAAAAAAATATATTTTTATAAAACGTACAGGCTGGAACTCTTCAGCTTATTATATATCAGTATCATATCTATAACGCACGATACAAACTTTCGTTGGAACTCTCATATAAATGCCAGCATATCATAGTCGAATAGTAAAAATTGTGAAAAATTATAAAAAAAAAATATTTTTTTAAAACGTACAGGCTGGAACTCTTCAGTTTATTATAGATCAGTATCATATCTATAACGCACGATACAAACTTTTGTTGGAACTCTCATAAAATGCCAGCATATCATAGTCGAATAGTAAAAATTGAGAAAAATTTAAAAAAAATATATTTTTATAAAACATACAGGCTAGAACTCTTCAGTTTATTATAGATCGGTATCATATCTATAACGCACGATACAAACTTTCGTTGAAACTCTCATAAAAATGCCAGCATATCATAGTCGAATAGTAAAAATTGAGAAAAATTATTTAAAAAAAAAAATTATAAGACGTACAGGCTGGAACTCTTCAGTTTATTATAGATTAGTATCATACCTATAACGTAAGACACAACATTACGTTGGAACTCTCATAAAAATGCCAGCATATCATAGTCGAATAGTAAAAATTGAGAAAAATTTAAAAAAAATATATTTTTATAAAACATACAGGCTAGAACTCTTCAGTTTATTATAGATCGGTATCATATCTATAACGCACGATACAAACTTTCGTTGAAACTCTCATAAAAATGCCAGCATATCATAGTCGAATAGTAAAAATTTTGAAATATTATAAAAAAAATATTTTTATAAAACATACAGGCTAGAACTCTTCAGTTTATAATAGATCAGTATTATATCTATAACGTACGATTCAAACTTTCGTTGGAACTCTCATAAAAATGCCAGCATATCATAGTCGAATAGTAAAAATTGTGGAAAATAATAAAAAAAATATTTTTATCAAACGTACAGGCTGGAACTCTTCAGTTTATTATAGATCGGTATCATACCTATAACGTAGGATACAAACTTTCGTTGGAACTCTCATAAAAATGCCAGCATATCATAGTCGAATAGTAAAAATTTTGAAATATTTAAAAAAAAATATTTTTATAAAACGTACAGGCTGGAACTCTTCAGTTTATTATAGATCAGTATCATATCTATAACGCACGATACAAACTTTCGTTGGAACTCTCATAAAAATGCCAGCATATCATAGTCGAATAGTAAAAATTTAGAAAAATTATAAAAAAAATATTTTTATAAATTATACAGGCTAGAACTCTTCAGTTTATTATAGATCAGTATCATACCTATAACGTCAAATACAACATTACGTTGGAATTCTCATAAAAATGCCAGCATATCATAGTTGAATAGTAAAAATTGTGAAAAATTATAAAAAAAAAATTTTTTTGGAACGTAAAGGCTGGCACTCTTCAGTTTATTATAGATCAGTATCATACCTATAACGTAGGATACAAACTTTCGTTGGAACTCTCATAAAAATGCCAGCATATCATAGTCGAATAGTAAAAATTTTGAAATATTTAAAAAAAATATTTTTATAAAACATACAGGCTAGAACTCTTCAGTTTATTATAGATCAGTATCATATCTATAACGCACGATACAATCTTTCGTTGGAACTCTCATAAAAATGCCAGCATATCATAGTCGAATAGTAAAAATTTAGAAAAATTATAAAAAAAATATTTTTATAAAACGTACAGGCTGGAACTCTTCAGTTTATTATAGATCAGTATCATATCTATGACGTACGATACAAACTTTCGTTGGAACTCTCATAAAAATGCCAGCATATCATAGTCGAATACTAAAAATTGTGAAAATTAAAAAAAAAAACATAAAACGTACTCTTCAGTTTATATTTTTATGTTTTCGCATTGACAACTTTTTTTTGCATGTTTTTTACATAATTACAATATACCTTAATTAAATTATATAACATAATTTGACAATTTGAATAATAGAATCGTTTATTTGTATGTTTTGTTACAATCATTAAAATTAGATAAAATTATATTGTTACGAGCTAGGGTTCGAGATAAAATAATTAAGTCCAAGTAAACACCAAAATTAACACTACATTAATAAATCACTCAATAAAAATGTCCATAGAACAAATAACACAATGAAACTACACAAAATAAAAACACTGTATCACTTGGTACAACACTAGCGCAACTGACACTTCACTTCTCACTTGGTATCGCTCTCGAATCACTTCAAATAATTCACTTTACAATCTTGTAAGAAACTGACTCTCCCGGCCGCTTGCCGCGCTTGCTTGTATAGACGCGCTTGCTTCTCGTTAGACGTCTCTTCCAGAACAATCTCGTAGGGGGAGTGGCCCGTATGCCTCGCTCCGCCCCATCTACTGTACGCGTCCCAAACATTCTGGAAATTTCCGTCCGTTAGACGTTCGTTCTAGCGCGGTTAATGCTAGTTGATGGCTGTAACAAGCAGTGCGTCCACTTGGTAAGAGATGGCGCTAGCGTACCATAGTTAGCTAGGCCGCGCTCGTTACAATATATTATACAATTTTACAATTTTTACTGGATGTAAAAATACTACTCCTGAAAACATCTGAAGGTGATAGTACCTATCAATACGAACAACTGTTACTATGGAACCAACACTGTGAACGCGGAAAAAACCGGCTGTTCCATATTAAAGTTCAATACCTACTTGGCTGAAATGTATGGAATAGCTAATTTTTTTTTCGCGTTAAAAGATAAGTTTTTCGTGTTTTAAGACAATACTTTTTTTCAGTTTTTGTTAATTTTTTTTGATTAAAATTAGATACACTTATTAATATGGTTATGATTCAAATAAGTCCTTTATCGAATTTGTTTATTCTTCTATTGATGAGACCTTTTCACATTTTACGCATGTCTATGTTTTTATTATTTGTGCGATTTTATTAAGGCATGTTATTAGTTCATTGGTTTTGTTTTTTTAATCAATTTTACAATTATGACATTATACGGTTTATAATATAATATATTATGTTTAATTTTATGAAAATAGTCGTTAACTTTTTTTTTATAGTTTTAAAAACATTTTTTTTTTATATTTTTTTGTGTTGCTTGTAGTATTATATTATATTATATTATATTATGTTATATTATATTATATTATATTATATTATATTATATTATATTATATTATATTATATTATGTAGTATATTATTTTATATATGAATATTATTAATATTATAATCTATAATATTCCTATCTAAAATTATATTTTACATAATTTTACAATTTAAATAAAACAATACTTTTTTTCCTTTTTTACAGTTTTATGATTTAAATTAGTTTAGATTAATTATGTTTCTCAATTTTATAATTTAAATAATAAAATGCTTTTATGCTTTTATTTTTTTACATTTTTATTTAATTAAAATTAGTCTTTTATTTTTCAAGATAAGTTTTTCGTGTATACTTTTTTTCCGTTTTTGTTATTTTTTTTTTGATTAAAATTAGATAGACTTATTTATCATACAATTTTACAATTTAAAAAAGACGATGCGTATTTTTTCTTATTCTTTTCCCAATTATTTATTATTCAAATGAGGTAGGTTTTTTTTTCATTTGATTTTTTTTTTTTTGTGTTGCATTATTTTTGTTTACATTATTTCACAATTTAAATAAAACAATGCTTTTTTTTCATTCGTTTACAGTTTTTTTTAGTTTTTTTTTTCAAGATATTTTTTTAATTTTTTCGTGTTTCTAAATAATGTTATAATTAAAACAATTAGTATTTTTATTATAATTTTGTTGAAAATTATATAAATATTTTTTTACAAAGATTTCGTATTTTTAAAACAATTGAATATTTATTCCTAATTTACTTATTTTTATACGTTATTATTATAAAAGAATATTTTTATAATAATAACTATAATAATGTTAATGTTTTAATTTTGTTTTATTGTCGTTTGATTATTCTTCTATTTTGATGATGACTTTTTGTTAATTTTTTTTAAACATAGAATTAGTTATTTTCCATGCTTAATTTATTATGCATTATGCAATACATTGCTAGTATTGCATAATGCATATATAATGAGATGTGGGGTTATTGTCGTCCTCGACGTAGCGGATCCACGAGTTTTTAGTAGGCCATCATATTTAAACCAAAACTCTCCCGTTAATCCATACGTTGCATAATGGTGTTCTTCTGCGCTGAAATGGACTACAGCAGCTAACATAAACGTTTTGCCACCAACTGTGACGATTTTTTTAATTGAATCCAACCTGGAAACGATTTTTCCTCTGTTAGCATAACTCGGATCACTAACAACCGAGGTATCGATAAGTAAGTGCGATCCATACTCATTTAAGCAAGGTATTTTCTTTTTGCAGCAGTAGCAAGATCTTTCCACGGTAATGCAATCATCGATTGCTTCCTGCATTAGATGGAGACCACAGCAAAGTATTTTGTCAATATTTACACTTATAAATGTGTATTCTTGCAGATGTGTATATCCGCAGGAGCAATTAACGCGGCAAGTATAGCTTGGTTCTTTTTCAAAAAGATACTGCGCTAAATGGGCAGCGTTGCACTCCACATCTAAACGCTTTAGGTTCCTCGTATAGGTCGTGACTGTACCTTGAAAAATGGAAATGCCTGTTAATATTTTTGCTCGTTCAACATAATGTTCTCGCAATATCTTTTTTTTATCATTGACACTCTGTGCCAGATTAACGATAGGGCAGTCTGACGATTTCAAATTCTCGGAGTAGGCTTTATTTGCCAATAGTCCACAAAGGACTACCTGAAATATGGCATCAAATGCACACGTTGATGTTACATTCAAATGTTGATCATTAACACGTACAGATCCTGCGATGTTTCCATTTAAAAGAACCGGTGCGTGGGCTGTCTTTGAATCTTTGATGAAATCCCACTCAGGACAATCATCCAAACATGTTGGTTTTGCCCGTTTTTTGTCAAAACCATCTGTTTCATTTGTTCGTTTTAAATTTTTATTCAACCCTCCCCATTCTTCTTGAACATTCCAGTCGTTATCAGCTGGAATATTTACGTCCCTGGACAACGGGATAGCATTGTTCGTCACCGTCACTGGAGAGGTAAGCGGTGTTAAAGTTACTTTTGACTCGAGACTAGGTAGGATATCTTTCATACATTCGTTTGGAGTAAGCTCGGAGTTTGCAGTCACTTCAAATGAGAGTTTGTCAGGCTCAAACTGAGGATAGTCGATTTCTATGTCATTAACCAGCTGTTCGGCTTCATTTGTAGATTCATTTTCCGAATATTCATTGATGTCGGTGTTATCCGGTGCTTTGAATATTACATCTTTGTTTTTTGGTGAAAGGTCCGACGCCTTACAACGATCCATTATTTTTCCATTGATTCGCTCAAGATGTTGGATGACGAATCTATCTATGCGCATCGGAATTTCACCCCTGAATTCACGATGTTTCAAATCCGAAAATTCTGACTCAACTGGAGCGGAGGTGGCGGTCACTGAGCCTCTTCCGAAAACTGGCACCATGATTGCTGTCCACAGAGGTGAATATGGAAGGAGGTACCTCTTCAACCTCTTTGCGAAATCGATGTTGTAGCATGCGTTGATTGTATCACCGTTAGACGACTGATCAGCAATTACAACTGCCGCGTCATATAATCCATCACGCCACGATTTCCAGCCTGTCCTAACCGTTTCATTCTTGACGACATTCTGCACCGTATTGAATTCAGATTCCTCGTCGCTCTTGTCACTTACTTCTTCATTACTTATGTCCGAGGCTTCATCGTCATTATCGTCATCGTCGTCCATTTCTACTCCTTTGATTTTATTGTTCAAAAAACGGAGTCTATCAACTGATGGCAGAAGCTTGTCATCTGGTCCAGATCCAATGCATTTGCTGAGAGCAACGACGAGCACCGATTCTAGAAAGATTGATAATTCGTCAAGATTCGAGATTTGGCAAGCTTTTCCAATGCAACGTTTATAAAATCGACGTACCAAAGACTTATCCTTTCCTCTCAAACTGGGCCATCGCGTGATCATTGACGATAGGTGGCATACGTCTAGTCGCATAAATGTCGACGGCAGTGACGTCGATTTATTTACAATTGCATCATAACACTTTTGCAAATAATCGTTTAAACTTGCGCATTGGCCAAATATTTGCGCGACCGCAATCAACAAAGACCATCCAAAATCAGTTACGACGATTGGTGGAATAGGAGCATTTGCAGCAAGAATATGGCTTAAAAAACCAGTGACGATTATAGCTCGTTGATCGGCCGAAACCATCTGAAACGTTGGCACACTACCTTCTTTTGTCACGAGCACACACTGATACAAAAAAATGTGCGGCTTTTGTGACTTATCGCGCTTCGCAATGCCACCCGTAGCATCTATTGTCAACGTTGCATTAGGATCTTTTCGACAACGGGAAACGTATATTTGTAGTTGTTCAGGTAGCCAATATATACAGTTGAATTTATACAGCCCGACGGATTGTATGCAACCAACGAACTTACCATGCTCAGCAGTTTTTAGTAAGTTTAAAGCAGGGTTTCCAAACTGCAATCCGTATTTACTCAATAGACGCTGTTCTTTGGCTTTTCTTATGACTTCATTACTCGGTAATATTGGTGGATTTTTACCTCCAAATGTCTTTATACGGCCAGCTTCTTTCCGTCGCCATGTAACCGCGTCTTTGCGGCCATCAATGAGAGTGTTTGCCACTTCAAGGCGGCGAGCACCTCGCAACTGCCTTCTTTTACTTTCTGAATGAGAAGCCACTCTAATGCCATCAACGTTACATTTTAGAATGACATCAACACCTATCGTTGGCTCTTTTAACAGGGTACAATAAATCTTCGCGGCACATTCACGGCAGAATCCTTCTATGGTTAAAAAGTATCTGGCAACTGCACTCATGTATACGTTGTTATTTTTAAAAACAATAACACATTCAAGATGGTGTTGCACCCACAAAGCTTCAGCTACAACGTCTGCCCATCCTTGTCGCAATTTCCAATATATTCGCTTACCATATATTTTTTCTTGGGGCTTAATATTTTGCCATTTTTCTTGCGAAATAACCAAGTTTACGTTCATCGAAGATAAACTGGTTTGCGTTTCGGTGATCAGGTCGGCACACCTATCTATACTGCTATCACCGTCATTTACAGATATGCTTATTTCTCGCTCTTGAATGTTGAAAAATTCCACGATAATATCTCTAAACCCACCACGATTATTATTAATTATTGTATGGATATGCTTAGGCGTGATCACTGACCCTTTATCCGCCATCATATTGGAAATTGTTTGATATACTTCATGGGAAGGTGGGAGAAGACGCCCATCATCATCAATGGCCCGGCAATCAGGATCCGTTAGAACTTGCCGTAAAGCAATTTTATCATAGGCCGGTTTGTTCGGCATTTTATTTCTAAAAAGCAGTTATACAAACAGCAGGCAATTGATACAATTATAAGCAGGACCAAACGTTGTGCTCAAAATATAAATTTGCTGTACCTACACAGTTAGTCTATGTAAAATTGGCTTGTTCACTATGAATAATTATCGATACTTGTTTTTTTTTTAAATTGGGAACTCGTCTCCACGACACTCGGCTTTGCGATAATATTTTAATAGTATGCCAACAACTGAAAATTCTGAAAATAGGAATTATAATATATCAACTCAATATCAGAAGTTACCTAATAGGACACAGCGGGCAACTTAATTTGTAAAACGCAAACTATTATCGAATGATGTTCGCGCCTAATACTAATTTCATATATTTTCTGTTCACTGTTTAAGATTATCTATGAAAACATTGCCTGGGTAATAAAATCGTTTTTTTTCCCTCAATTGTTGAGCTCTACTTAGTTTTAACAAGTACACAAGAAGAGATCGTCTTGACTCATGGTTATTCTCGTTGTTCCCTGAACTTCGGCCCCTTGTGACCCAAATAACATTCATGCCATCTAGTTTGAAATCAAAGATGGCAAACACGAATGTTAAATACGAAAATTCGTTGATATGGTTTGGTTTGGACTAATTTGAGGATGTTGATTATGGAAATGAGATAAATTTTGAGAACATAGGTGCTGCTTTTTTTTCGAAATAATAATATGAGTCTCGTTTTCGACTTATTTAGGGATGCAGATTATGAAAATGAGGTTAATCTATCTATACTAATACAATAAGAATGTAACGGGAGCGGGAGCAAAAATCGACGCATTTTTTTTTCACAATTTTTACTATTCGACTATGATATGCTGGTATTTTTATGAGAGTTCCAACGAAAGTTTGTATCCTACGTTATAGGTATGATACTGATCTATTATAAACTGAAGAGTTCCAGCCTGTACGTCTTATAAAAATATATTTTTTTATAATTTATCATAATTTTTACTATTCAACTATGATATGCTGGCATTTTTATGAGAGTTCCAACGTAATGTTGTGTCTTACGTTATAGGTATGATACTAATCTATAATAAACTGAAGAGTTCCAGCCTGTACGTCTTATAATTTTTTTTTTTAATAATTTTTCTCAATTTTTACTATTCGACTATGATATGCTGGCATTTTTATGAGAGTTCCAACGTAATTTTGTATCTTACATTATAGATATGATACTGATCTATAATAAACTGAAGAGTTCCAGCCTGTACGTTTTATAAAAATATATTTTTTTTTAATTTTTTAAATTTTTTACTATTCGACTATGATATGCTGGCATTTTTATGAGAGTTCCAACGTAATGTTGTATCTTACGTTAAAGATATGATACTGATGTATAATAAACTGAAGAGTTCCAGCCTGTACGTCTTATAAAAATATTTTTTTTTTTATAATTTTTCTCAATTTTTACTATTCGACTATGATATGCTGGCATTTTTATGAGAGTTCCAACGTAATTTTGTATCTTACGTTATAGATATGATACTGATCTATAATAAACTGAAGAGTTCCAGCCTGTACGTCTTATAAAAATATATTTTTTTATAATTTATTTTTAATTTTTAATATTCTACTATGATGTGCTGGCATTTTTATGAGAGTTCCAACGTAATGTTGTATCTTACGTTATAGGTATGATACTAATCTATAGTAAACTGAAGAGTTCCAGCCTGTACGTCTTATAAAAATATTTTTTTTTTATAATTTTTCTGAATTTTTAATATTCGACTATGATATGCTGGCATTTTTATGAGAGTTCCAACGTAATGTTGTATCTTACGTTATAGGTGTAATACTGATCTATTTTAAACTGAAGAGTTCCAGCCTGTACGTCTTATAAAAATATTTTTTTTTATAATTTTTTAAAATTTTTACTATTCGACTATGATATGCTGGCATTTTTATGAGAGTTCCAACGAAAGTTTGTATCCTACGTTATAGGTATGATACTGATCAATAATAAACTGAAGAGGTCCAGCCTGTACGTTTGATAATTTTTTTTTTTTTATTATTTTTCACAATTTTACTATTCGACTATGATATGCTGGCATTTTTATGAGAGTTCCAACGTAATGTTGTATCTTACGTTATAGGTGTAATACTGATCTATTATAAACTGAAGAGTTCCAGCCTGTACGTCTTATAAAAATATTTTTTTTTATAATTTTTTAAATTTTTTACTATTCGACTATGATATGCTGGCATTTTTATGAGAGTTCCAACGAAAGTTTGTATCCTACGTTATAGGTATGATACTGATCTATAATAAACTGAAGAGTTCCAGCCTGTACGTCTTATAAAAATATTTTTTTTTATAATTTTTCACAATTTTTAATATTCTACTATGATGTGCTGGCATTTTTATGAGAGTTCTAACGTAATGTTGTATTTTACGTTATAGGTATGATACTAATCTATAGTAAACTGAAGAGTTCCAGCCTGTACGTCTTATAATTTTTTATTTTTTTAAAATTTTTCTGAATTTTTACTATTCGACTATGATATGCTGGCATTTTTATGAGAGTTCCAACGTAATGTTGTATCTTACGTTATAGGTGTAATACTTATCTATTATAAACTGAAGAGTTCCAGCCTGTACGTCTTATAAAAATATTTTTTTTTATAATTTTTTAAAATTTTTACTATTCGACTATGATATGCTGGCATTTTTATGAGAGTTCCAACGAAAGTTTGTATCCTACGTTATAGGTATGATACTGATCTATAATAAACTGAAGAGTTCCAGCCTGTACGTTTTATAAAAATATATTTTTTTAAAATTTTTCACAATTTTACTATTCGACTATGATATGCTGGCATTTTTATGAGAGTTCCAACGTAATGTTGTATCTTACGTTATAGGTATGATACTAATCTATAGTAAACTAAAGAGTTCCAGCCTGTACGTCTTATAAAAATATTTTTTTTTTATAATTTTTCTGAATTTTTACTATTCGACTATGATATGCTGGCATTTTTATGAGAGTTCCAACGTAATGTTGTATCTTACGTTATAGGTGTAATACTTATCTATTATAAACTGAAGAGTTCCAGCCTGTACGTCTTATAAAAATATATTTTTTTTTAATATTTCAAAATTTTTACTATTCGACTATGATATGCTGGCATTTTTATGAGAGTTCCAACAAAAGTTTGTATCGTGCGTTATAGATATGATACTGATCTATAATAAACTGAAGAGTTCCAGCCTGTACGTTTTATAAAAATATTTTTTTTTTTTAATTTTTCACAATTTTTACTATTCGACTATGATATGCTGGTATTTTTATGAGAGTTCCAACGAAAGTTTGAATCGTACGTTATAGATATGATACTGATCTATAATAAACTGAAGAGTTCCAGCCTGTACGTTTCATAAAAATTTTTTTTTTATAATTTTTCACAATTTTTACTATTCGACTATGATATGCTGGCATTTTTATGAGAGTTCCAACGTAATAATGTATCAGACGTTATAGGTATTATACTAATCTATAATAAACTGAAGAGTGCCAGCCTGTACGTCTTATAAAAATATATTTTTTTATAATTTATCATAATTTTTACTATTCAACTATGATATGCTGGCATTTTTATGAGAGTTCCAACGTAATGTTGTGTCTTACGTTATAGGTATGATACTAATCTATAATAAACTGAAGAGTTCCAGCCTGTACGTCTTATAATTTTTTTTTTTTTAATAATTTTTCTCAATTTTTACTATTCGACTATGATATGCTGGCATTTTTATGAGAGTTCCAACGTAATTTTGTATCTTACGTTATAGATATGATACTGATCTATAATAAACTGAAGAGTTCTAGCCTGTACGTCTTATAAAAATATATTTTTATATAATTTTTCATAATTTTTACTATTCAACTATGATATGCTGGCAGTTTTATGAGAGTTTTAACGTAATGTTGTATCATACGTTATAGGTATGATACTAATCTATAATAAACTGAAGAGTTCCAGCCTGTACGTCTTATAATTTTTTTTTTTTAATAATTTTTTACAATTTTTACTATTTGACTATGATATGCTGGCATTTTTATGAGAGTTCCAACGTAATGTTGATCTTAAGTTATAGGTATGATACTAATCTATAATTAACTGAAGAGTTCCAGCCTGTACGTCTTATAATTTTTCTCAATTTTTACTATTCGACTATAATATGCTGGCATTTATATGAGAGTTCCAAACAAATAGTGTATCCTACATTTTAGGTGTGATACTGATCTATAATAATCTGAAGAGTTCCAGCCTGTACGTCATTTAATTATTAGTTATTTTTCAATGTGCAAAATTTAAAATACGTGCGTTTTTGCCCGAAACTTTTGAAACTATCATGTTTTTGAACATAATTTTTACTAAAAAACACATAATTTTACATAGTTTTTTTTAGTAGTGGTATTTTTCACGATAAAAGAGTGAGAAAGAGGGCCACTAACATTCAAAACCCGCAAAGACTTCAGTTTCTTCCGTAATCATGGTACATCCAACTGTGCCGAAATATGTTTCAACTGTGGGAAACATTCAAACTCACAAATCATGGTAAATATTCCGTATTTTAGTAAAAAATAGTTTCAACATGAGTGTTAGATATATTTGGTATATCCGTTTAAGTCATGCTCTATAAAAAACGCACGATGCTATGCTCGCGTCAATCTTGCTATGAACTAAAGACATCTAAGCGCTACGGTTTTCATGCTACACTAGTGCTACGAAAAAAACTAGTTTACAAAAGACATCAACGCGCTTTACTTTGCTTACTTGGTGCTACGGAAAGTTCGAAATTATTTATTTAATACATTTATATATACATATATATTTCAGGTAAAGCTCTTAAACTGTCTTTTAAACTTTTTGACACTTTTGAACTCAGCTATATGCGAAAAGAACACACTTTTGGTCTGATCTGCTGTAAAATGATGTGCAACGAGAAGTTGGCAGATATT
Source organism: Perizoma flavofasciatum (assembly GCA_958496245.1). Lineage (NCBI taxonomy): Eukaryota > Metazoa > Arthropoda > Insecta > Lepidoptera > Geometridae > Perizoma > Perizoma flavofasciatum. The sequence goes on along the minus strand of OY292434.1, from coordinate 7,582,066 downwards.
TTTTTAAATTTACTTTTTTCAGGCGTTATCGCTAGAACTATTCCTGAAAAGTATCAGGAACTATATAACTTACCTGTATACGAAAAGAACACACGTTTTTTTTTTATTTTCTGCGAAATGATCTGCCACCGGAAGTTAGCAGATCATTTTTTCACATATCTGTTTTTCAGGTATAAACGGTAGAACTATCCTGAAAAAGTATCAGGAACTATAGAACTCATCTGCATGCGAGAAGAACTCATCTTTATTTTTGATCTGCTGGGAAATGATCTGCTAAGTTCACTGGCATGAAAATAATTTGTTTTTCGTTTCACATGGGAGCCGAGATTTTATCACACTTTACTCGCCTGTGAAAAATATTACTAGACTTTTCCAAAAAAACTTCTTTTTACAAACCGCTATTTAGGTAAGTTAGTATTTCATATTATGTAATGTATACTCTGTATTTCTTCTAGCAAGTATATTTTGTAGAATGTTCTTCACATTTATTTTTACATAAATTATTTATTTACGTGGATGTTGCAGCTGATACTTGCAATAAATCCTCGAGGTCTACAGAGATAAGGCAACAGCGGACATCGTAACGAAGCTACGTTTTCAATGACAGACGTTCCTGTTATGCTTATTAGTTGTTATAAACATTAAAACTGACTCTGCCAAAGTGGGTTCCAATAACCCACTGCACACGTAGTACGACCTCAGTGGCGTTGCGGGCGAGTAACAGGCTGAAACGCAAGATTCCCTTCGATTCGATTCCCGCTGCGGGTTTTTTTTTTGCATGTTCTGCAGTGCCTTTGCAAAACACCTTCAGGACTCGATCCTAGAAATCGGGTTCGTCTGATGACGAGATCTGACGACATTACCAAGTTTGTAGTCAATTTTTGGATGCGTGAAGAAAAATGGCGTACACAAAGGGGGCCTCCTTTTGTGTACGCCATTTCTTTTCACGCCCGGCATTAAACACGGTACCAGGAAATTTATACTAAACCTGCCTCATACTAAGCCACTCTAATTCAGCCCTTTCAAACTATGTAACGATTTCATACATATGTAACGTTTTCATCACAGGTGCTGAAACCCGTACGGGCCAATAGGACCCATCCGTCCATTAGAGCAGTATTCACTCTCACCTCTCAGAGATTATCTAAGTCACCGTCTACGAGTGCCCAGACAAATGGCTAGATAGGATAAACTCTGTACTTATAGTGAAGTGATTTAGGTAGAAACAATGAAGGAGGTTTTGCTTGAAAATACTTTGGTTCAAGTAACCGTTTGACAAAAATAAGCCTTGTTTTGTAAAACAGTCGATACTCTACAATCCAGTAACTAAAATATTCACACAACACTTTATCAAATTTGAATGACGGCTTGCGTTATTCGTTTTAATCAGAAGAGGACTTGTCATTGTGAAAGCTAAAAAATTATTTAGCAAGATCATATTCTCCGTAAATTGTAGCATTTTCAGGACCTTGACCAAGGGTTTCAAAATAACTTTTACAAAAACATTGAAAATAAAATATTATTTGGCATAAATTAAATTAAATTCATTTATTGACTCAGACAGTAAAGACCATTTGTGTTATTATGACTTAAAAAACTAGGTTCGTGTTGTAGCTGTGTAAGAAGGTAGGTAGGTAGGTGCAAGCAGGCTCTCACTCACATTCCAGTCAAGCAGTCTCTACGAGACTAATAAACTAGGACCCGAATGAAAGCCTTCAAGCCATTCGCTATGGTAACATATTACCAACCGGTGGGCTGTACGTTTAATTGCCACCTTAGATAGAAAAAAAATGATATAAAATACTTTATTGCACACCAAATAATGTTTCAGCTTAGATTCGAGTATTACAAACTTTGACCTTAGCGGTATAAAACAAATATTCAAGGGTAGCTGGACCTTCAGTTTAAGTGAGTTTTAATAATAGTTTAATAAGTATTTGCAAAGACTTTATACAAAAATAACAAAATACAAATTATTTATTTCTGTTACTTATAGATTAGTGCTTACAGGGTTAGGAGTCTCCTTTTAAGCAATTATATTAGGAATTGTATTAGGAAAATCCGCTTTTCTTTAACATTTTTATAAATCATGTTATAAGTTGTACCTAATAGGAACAGTAAGAAGGGGAGAAAAACAAACTAACTAACTAAACTAAAACTTAAATGCGCATTGTTTATGTGTGTGTGAGGGGTGTATACAGATCGTTTATTATTTTATTCGAACTCAAGCATCATCAACTTGTATGCTGCCTTACTGCCAGCGCAGCTGTACGTTGCTCTACTAATTTAATCGTTTAGTCGTCGCTGGGTCAAGCTGTGCCTTGCTCACGAATCAGACTCACTGTTTCACAGATCCAAATTGCGAGGGTTTACCAAGTTCACTTTCTACAAACAAACTTAGCATCTGTGTGGTTGACATAACATGAACAAATTGGGTTGGGTCCTAATTAATCATATTTACGTCAATGTTTAAGTCTTCTTCTTCAATGTGTCGAGTTCTTGGCCTTGCTTATCGCCAAATAAAAAAGCACTTAGGATGGGCAGGAATAAATAGTTCTGTCTGTCCCCCTGTTATTGACGGGAACTTTTACTTCGAACTTTTTAAAGTTCTATCGGTCCCCCCGTTGATAGATCGAACTTTTTTGTCACAACTGTTACCCTAGGGGGACAGAGCAGGATGACAGATGGGAATAATTCGCCAATTTTTTGGACTGAATTTTAGTTTTTTAAATTTATATTTATATAATAAAAATGGAATCGAAATGGTTGCCCAAAAGCAAAACTGTTTTTTATCCTGATAATCACGGACTTTAATTTCTCCATTTCACTGGTGTTTCATACAACCCATTTTACTAAACTGAATCACCGAATAAATTAATTTGAAAAATCTTTATTGCCTCTGAGGCGATAATAATGAAAAGGCGATTTAAAGGAAGGGAATATCCAACACCCGAAGGAAATTAAGCGGATGCTGGTTCACCGTCCACGTCCGAGTAGGTACAGTCGGTGTCACATAGGTCTGTTTAATTATACATCAGTTTAATTAAATTCTATTCTATGAGATTGTATCTCACTTGTAAACAGACTCCACAATGGAATAGAGTTAAACTTAAGTACCAAAGCTTTTTTATCCAAAGGTCGTGGAAGATATAGCTTCTTAGCGATAAGAGCGCTCATTGTATTTTAAGTTTTATAGTTTTTTTAGTAGTATTTGTTTTTCTTATGGTGTGCAACAGTATTTTTTAAAATATTTTCATTCATTCATTTATTCAAAAAATAACACACTTGAGAACAAGATTGTATCAAACATCAACATCATGTGGGTACTACCATGATTGTATCAAACATCAACATCATGTGGTGCGCTACTACCTAATTTATAGTATACTACATTTTAGTGTCTTCCAAAAGTGGTGGACATTTTTCACACAGCCTCATCTAGTCCCAAACTAAGCAGAGCTTGTATTATGGAAACTACATGACTGATATACTACGTATTTACTTTTTTTTTGTAAAAACATACATATTATACATAGAAAACATCCACATCCGAGACAAATATTTACAGATCATACAATAATTTGTCCCATGGCGGAAATCGAATATTGGCGTGGTCCCAAAAAAAAATTTGGATAAGTAGTTGACTTGGTCCTTTGTCGATAAGTTAATTTATGTGGATGATTTTCAGTGCTCAAAACACTAATATGAAGGTTATTTGAAAAATTATAAAATTTATTTATTTTTGTTCGACTTCTATTTCTTCTCAATTGTATTTAATCTATCCTTAACCTAAACAATTATTTATTCTTTCATTGAAATTAATTGCTTCTGCATGTGCCATCTTCATGATACGAAGACAAACTACTTTCGTAAACCGCCTTTGTATACAAAACGTATAGCGGCGTCAATAAAAAAAATGAGTTGTAAATAAAAACAACTCAAACTTGAGTCCCCCAACTTTGTACCTAAAACGGTATAAACAGGCTAATCGCGTCCGAATACAAACAGAGATCAACTGCTGCATGCAACCCTTTGTGTGGAACTTTGCTGAATTAGCATAAAGGCCGCAGGACTGGACGTTCGTGCACATGATGGTTAAACGCTTTAGTACTTTCAAACTGTTAAGGATTTAGGGAGTTCAGAGCTACTGGCCAACTCAGGTGTCGAAGTTTATAAGCCTCTAGCTTGGTTTTAAAAGAATTCACTGTATAATTCACAGAATGCATAATATTTCTAAGCAATAGTTACTTATCGCAATAAATGTTCTGAGTCTGAAGACTAAAGTCTTCAATCAGTGCGTCTTATCCGTGATAACCTACGGTGCCGAGACGTGGGCACTCACAGTAGGGCTAATCCACCCGTTCAAGGTTGCACAGCGAGCTATGCAATAGGCTATTTTCGGGGTTTCTCTGAAGGATAAAATCCGTAAAGAGATTATTCGACAAAGAATGAATAGCATCGACATAGCTCAGAGGATTAGCAAGCTGAAGTGGCAGTGGGTTGGTCATATATGCCAAAGGACTAACAAACGTTGGGGTAAACGAGTTCTTGAGTGGAGACCGCGTCTGGGCAAACTTATTGTAGGGCGCGCCCCTCGGCTGGGTGGAACGATGACATAAGAAACGCGGCGGGCAGAAAGTGGATGAGAAGAGCCGAACACCGGGCTCAGTGGCGCGTATTGGGAGAGGCATATTTCCAGTAGTAGGCAGATGTGGACTGATGATTATGATGATGACATAACTGAGACATCCTTTTGCTGCAACGTATTTCCTTCAAGCCTATAAACATGAGTATTTATCATATCCCAACAAAGCATCCTTTCTATTAATTTGACTTTCTCAAATGTATGTAAAGTATGCTAAGCTAGAGCGTTTCCATGGAAACTCGTAAACGAAAATAGCATACAAAAGAAAAAAAAGTACAAAAAAGTGGTTCTTTTGTTTGTGCTGTAAAATGTGTGAGAAGTAAAATGCTTTTATAACAACACAAATCCGACATGTACAAAATATTATGACTTCACGCTAAAACTCTCATCTTTCCCAATTTATCCGACAAGTCTCACATGACATCTGTCAGGGATTATCCACGACTTTATGATTCCGACACGCTTTTCAGTACGGAGCACTTACTAATACGAGTTTGTCGGTCTATATGTAAATACGATTTTCCAACCCGCAAATGTGTTTTCAAAACACTTGTGTTCTTCTTTTGCATAATAATTGTTGTAATTGCTTATTTGTGTAAGTAAATATTTTTTGTCGACGATTGAAAGGTGCGATAGTTTTTGGTGCTGCCAATAGTTTCTAATAAGTTCACTGGTAAATTGTTTACAATGATACAACTGGTGGTTTTAGGTACTCTAAAACAAGACAATCAAAATTAAGCTGTGATGTATTTTTTCTGAAGTATTTTTCGGCATGGTTATACCAATTTTAAACCCAATACCACTGATATTTGCTTAAAACAAGAAAAAGGTATACTTTTCAATATTATCTCATGCATATTTATCACGTTAACTTGATATTTATGATATATATATGGGTTTTCCTAGTAAATAAATTATTAATTCCATAAAATAACTAAGTTTTTTTTTCAACTGATATTATTCTCATGTGAAATGATCAACGCTAAGGGTCCCGTCAAACTGAGGCAGAGGCAGTAGCGGTGGTGATAGTGATCAAAGCAAAGGTTGCCAAACTATACTGATCACCACCTCCCGCGCCACCGCGTCAGTGTGACCAAGCCCTAATAGTGGCATTGAGTTGTTTTTAGAATATTTCAATTAAAGTTATGATAAAAAGTGTTTGTAACTGCTGAATTACATTGAAAAGGTCAAGGGGTGTTACATAATATGATTGCTTTATATTGTTGTACAATACTCTTAATAAAACTTTAAAATGTAAATGCCTAAATCTATAGGAGATTCAGATTCAGATTTGTTTATTTGCGAAACATGGGTAACAATGTCTGGTTAAAAAATAAAATAAACATGCTCAAAATACAAGCAAAGAAAATTTAACAAGTTATTTCAGAATGTAAGATAGAACATTATTTAACATGTCTTGAGTAAAAGTCATAAATCATAAAATTATTTATTACCAAAGATGAAGAATACAGATTCACAATGCATACATAATATTCAGATAGCAAATTAATAAAAGTGTACAGTAAGCACAGAATATTATAATTACAATAATTATCAATTAATTAAAAAAAACAGTTCAGGTCATCAGAATTTATTCAATAAGACATTAATTTACATTATAGATCTGTATGAATAATTAATAAAGTTTTAATTTAAAATTATTATAATTAATTTGTCCTGTTTCTATAATACATTTGAGTAAATGATTGTATATCACTGGTGCCATACAGATTTAGGCTTTCATAGATCTGTCTATGAAAGCCTAAATCTGTATGGCACGCGAAAAATCAAGAGCTTATCTGTATGGTAAGCTCTTGATTTTTCGGATGCACACATTCAAGAACCTGACCAAACTAAACACCGAGTCAATCAATGCAATGTATCGAGAAATGGAAGCGTGTGGGTCACCAATTAAAGGAGGGTCAAGTTCCTCAGGAACCGACATTAACAGACAAAGGTACGATAGGGATAGCAATTACTCTAATAGTACCTAGAGTTCCGGTATACTAACCACAAGGAGATAATAGTTTCGAATAAGCTAGGAATTGGAGTTAAAACTTAAATAATAGACGTCGTCTTCAAACCGATAAGGTAACGGTTTTTTTTAATTCAATATCTGTTATACCTAATTCTTTATACGAAAAAGTGTAGTGAACGCAGGCGCACTAAAGTAGCTACTCTGAAGAAATAGAAAATGGGTTTGTCATAGATTGAATAATAACTTAACATTTTACTAGTGATGCATGGGTTCCAACCCAGACGTGCACCAGTGGATTCACGCGCACAAAACGGTGAACGAAAACATCGTGACATACGAACTTTTGGTTCCAAAAAAGCTAGTTTCTAGCATGTTCTGGAACCGAAAGATCCTAGGCATCGGTTAGTATTCCAATAAAGCGGTGATGGGCCTGCTTGCTACTAGTTACATGGAATGCTTGTTTGATTCCTGTCACGGAACAAATGTTTGTAAGATCTGCAAATATTTGTCTCGGGTCTGGGTGTTTTCCTATGTAAAATATGTATGTATTTACAAAAAAAAAAGTATTTAAGTAGTATATCAGTCATGTAGTTCCCATAATACAAGCTCTGCTTAGTTTGGGGCTACATGATGCTGTGTGAAAAATGTCCAGCATTTATTTATTTATTAATGCTATGCAAAACATAAGCAGGTGCCAATTATAATGTTTGGGCTTACCTCTGACTACCCCCTACTCAGTATACCGGATCTATGTGGATCTAAGAGTTGCTGACTACTGATTTCACAGTCGTTAACTGGTTTTTGATGCGTACTTTAGTAATAAATATGACCAGTAAGCAGCTTATATGAGTAGGTAATAAATAAGAGAAAAATATTTATTGCATATAACAGTAGTACATGGGCGAAATTAATGCTAAAACGCACTCTCATCTAGATAACCTTTATGTAGTGTAGAAAGTGATAAAAAAAAGATAAATAATAATTAAATATATATCAGTTTAAAATGTCACTTGTCTAAAAAACTATAAGGTACCGCTCGTACAAAAGAAATAAAAGCACTCTAGAACCCAGCACGTACAGGACTCAACAAATAGTTGAAAAACTGAACAAAATAGTTGAAAAACTCAACGGCGTAGTTTGGGACTCGCTGAAGCTTCTCACGAGGCTTTAATCCAGAGTTTGGGAAGTCACGTATCACACAAACTCATTGTGATTCAAATCGGTATCCATTGTTGGTCATGTTGGTGTCATTCAAAGTTAATTAGTTTGGTGGCCAAGTGCTGGCCAACTTCCAAATATAAGCCTACGTTAAGGATATATTCATTAGTGGGATAAAAGCAGGGTCTTAGGGAAATAAAGTACAGATAGCATTTAGTCTTGGCTTTGGAATGTATGTATTGTAAGATTAGCCATCTACTCTGCCATGTTGGCATGGCAGAGTGCTTATGATTAAAGCTTAGAGCTAAATACGAGGAGTATTTTATACGCGCAATGAATGCGCGTATATGCGATGCACACATTTCCTATACCTTTGTATACATACGAATTCAGTCACGCGTTTGTATCGCTATGAAACTTTTTCCAATAATACGCTGACGGGATGTTTGCCCGCGTTTATTTGATACAAACGCAAACAATCTGATCTATGGGGCTTGTACAGCGCTGCGAATGTGCGCTTAAAAAACGACGAGGGCACAGACTCTTTTACATGTTACAAAACAAATCTTCATTTAAAATTACAACTTCTCATATAAAAACGGTTGTAAGTTATAATTTTGAAGATTTTTCGCCCTTGTATACAAATATGTATATTAAGAAAACTAAAAAACATGCGTTTATCATGCACAAAAGAGTCACTACGCCACTAAAGAGTTCAACTATCCATCTTCCGGCTCCATCATCAGATAGTCATCCGAACTACCGAATTTGTATACATACAAATTTTCATTTCGATACGACAATTAGAAGTAGGTTAAATTGACTTCTAAGATTTGATTACATACTTTGTTAGTTATAAGTGAAGCTAATATAAAGCATGTTAATTGTATAAAACATGTAAAGGGAACAAAAAACTTAAGGGGCATATTCGTTCACTATCCGAGCAAACTTCATTGCCCTGGAAAGAGTTAAAACGTGAACACATTCGATACGATAAACTCCAGCAGTCTATTACTCTAATTAGACATTAGTCAAAACGAACATTAGATACTAGCTGGGGGTGTGTTGAACAAGTGCAACGAACTTATCGGTACAGTCGAGGAAGTAATGTGGATTCTTTCAATGTGGTGATGAAGGGTCCGCAATACTGTTGCAAACAATTTTCGACTAGTGATCATCAACTGCTGTAGGTAGGGTCCATTACTAGATATAGAATTCCCCAAAAAGTTCCATGACGAACAATCTTGAGCTTCCTCTGTCAAGTATAACCTTCAAATATAATCAGTTCATCGAGTGAGGGGTTTTCTACACTGCTGATGGATAACGTCATACAAATGTTTTGACGACATTACATTTTGTCGTGTCAGGTTAACAGCAAGGTGTCACAAACGCAGTTTCTGTGGATCAGCTATATGTTTTTTGACCTCTAAATTAAACAACAATACTATTTATTTTTAGCCAATTATGAGAAATAATTGCATATAGCTTATTTCATTATTGTCCAAACTTCATAACTACCACTATAGCCTTGTTTCCACGATTGTACAGGCCAAAAACGGAAACATGGAAGGTTGTTAATCACCTAATTGATGTTGACTGAAACCGGACTCTGTTCAATAGATAGAACCAATTGGCTAAATGCTCTCTGTAGCTTGCTCCGATAGGATTTTAACGATGAACCTATATTTTTAATCCGTTTTGTATCAGCTCTCTGTACTTTTGATATTGGTAAATTTAAAAGTATGTGTAATATTTTTCTAATATTCCAAACATCCAACCGCGACCTCCAGCTTGGTACGCGGAGGCTATACCAACTAAGTCATATGGATCATTACTAGTCTGATCGAAATTCATGGCATATTTCGACTCGAACCGCCGTTGGTCCACCTACAACGTATAATTTGCAGTCCAATCTGACCCAAGAAGATTTGATACAAGCCTGTTCAATAATTAAAGTTACATTGATGTCGCTTTGCTTATTCAAAGAAATATATTTTATTATAGCCATATGAGTGTTTTTTTGATATTATACGAATCTTGTGATATTTTGAAAACAAAATAACATCGCATAACATTACACATACTACGAGTATGTACTCGTATGTAATGTGTGCGCAGTGGGCGAAGACCTGCTTGAGACGCCAAAGGTTGCGGGTGCGATTCCCGCCGCGTGAAAAATGTTTGTATGATCTCCAAAGAATCGGGTCTATAAAAAACGTGTACGTATTTACAAAAAATGTATTGTTATAAGTAGAATATCAGTCATGTTTCTATTATTATATATAATTATTATAATAATGTACCTGTGTTCAAGCAAATTAAGCTTTTATTCATTTCATTCATTCTTTATTCCAGTTTTTATTTTAACCTGGAGTTAGCCCTTTGAGTCGTAAACTCTTTTTAGAATTATGCTCGCCTTTCTACAAGCCTTACCTAATATATTTATTTTATATTTCTGTGTACAATAAAGTATTATGAAACGAAACACCAAAATAACCAGCAATAGCAAAATTCGATCAAGCACTCATCCATTCCCGACAGGAAATAAGGCTTCAACGCGCATTTCGTGATGTTTCCACATGTGTGGGGCTTTCACGTCATGAGCACGTTTACACCTACCTACCAATGAGTATCTTATCTCCCTCGATTCAGCGACGGGAAATTACTTTGAAATATACGGCCAATAATCAAATACCTTTAAGGATATTAGTACGACTTTACCACGTTTCGTTGACCATTTAGAGGTCCTTCCTCATGAGCACCGTCCATCGCCACGCTCTATGTCGTAAGACGGGAACAAAACATATATTAAAATGATACCAAACCACGATAACTTCAATGCTATAACAAAATAGGTATTTATATAATGGGGCTGTCTTGAACGTTTGAATCACATATTATATTGAAGTTGTATCTTAGTTTGCTTTATGTGTAATTTGGCTCTAAGGAAGCCATTGTATTATAAACTTTGGTTGTGAAATTGTTATGTTTAAGTACTGTGTTTTCTTATTTTACAACTTATTGGCGCAACTAAACAAAACAGACCGAGCAATAAGTAATGAAGTCATTCTTCCATAATAAAGGACATAAACAGAATAAAAACCTCGACTAGAATTTAAGTTAATTTCATTATCTTTTCAGCGATACTTAGGGTTCTACAGTTAATTTGTATGTCTTGGCACTCTTTGGAAAGAGGCCTTTGTCCAGAAGTGGAATTCTACAAACTGTCAGCTATGATGATAATGAGTGATATAAAATAGATTAGTACCTACTGCATCAATGGATTCTCTATTCCTCGCTAGATTAAACGCCGTGTCACCTGCCTACACTACAACTCGACGCGCTCTACCAAAGAGTTACTCTATAACATTGACAATGATGCATCTAGATGTTACATCCCAAGGGTTTTAATGGCTAAGAAATAGATTCGCAAATGTAGAAACCTTTAATAGGTACCTACTAAAATGCTCGTAGCTTTAAGTTCTAATATACTCTACTCTATACAGCTTTCCAAACTGTATTTGTTCAATGATAAATTTAAATACTCATAAACACTTAAGGTGTAAGAGGTATTGTTTAAGAATACTTAATTGCTTTGATTTTTAATGGCGCCCGCGTTTATCCCGCATGAATATATATGGATATAGATATAGTGTAGACAGGCCAATACTTCAAAAAAAAGGATAAGGTTAAAAACAATACTTAATATAATCAAAATGGTTCTTAAAGTTATTTCCATAACTTTTCCATTTCCATGTTTAGATATTAAAGTTACCCCTTTGTAATAGTAAAGTTTTATCATTACATATCTCACTGTTTAGAAAACGGCGTTACTTTGTATAAGTTACTTTATACGTCCTTATTGCCGGAATGTTCGCTGATACGTAACGCATACATTTATGTTAAATTAAATTGAAAAATTACAGTTTAGTTCACAGTGAAAAATCGTGTAAAACATATTACCAAATTAATAGGTGTTTACGTATTAGGTAGACTTACTAACTGTAAACAAAGAAACAGCACTGATGGATACTACGCTTATGTTGTATGTATGTATGTATGTAGGTGGACTCCCTTTTCCGCATTTAGACTCTAAGTTGGTCCATTATGCGTGGGATCCTGGCTAAACTAGCCAGCCTAGCTCCGCCCAGAAGCACAGAAGCTTCCTGGGATCTTCGCAGGCTTCGCGGAGCGACCCTGGGTTGCCGAGGATTTGTTTGCGTTGAGTTGCTACGCCCATGCATTCCAGGATTACGTGAGCTGCTGATTCTTCTTCAGTTAGACAACCTCTACAGAGCGGGCTGTCAGTAGCTCCGATGTTGTAGAGATGCTTGTTTAAGGGGCAATGTCCGGTGAGCGTCCCTACGATGATTCGAAGGTCCAATCTTGGAAGGTTGAGTAGACGACGTGTCAGACGAGATGAAATAGCTGGTAGGGCTTCTCTCGACTGTCTGCAGTCCGTTGTCCGTGCCCAGCGTTCGTTGTGTTGGTTCAGGGTACGGCGTCGTATCCACGTGCGCAGTTGAGAAAGTGGCAGAGGGAGGAATGGAAATGGACCTTCTGTTAGGGTTTCCGATCCTCTTCTGGCTAGTTCATCTGCAGCATCGTTGCCCATTGATCCACTGTGTCCTTTTATCCACTGTAAAGTCACCTTGTTTATCTTCGCAATTTTGTCGAGGGCAAGGTGACATTCGTGAACGAGTTTGGAGTTGTGACTGTGGCTCTCAAGAGCTCTCAGTGTTGCTGCACTATCAGAGAGGATCCGAATGTTATAGTCTTTAATCTCTCTCCTGCTGATTGCGGTGGCAGCTTCGGTGATGGCCACACATTCACATTGGAAGATGGAGCTGTGTTTGCCGAGTGTCATTGATATGTTAATGTTGAGATCCATCGAGTGTACCCCAGCGCCCGTGCCTTTGTTGGTTTTTGAACCGTCTGTGTAGACACGGACCTCGTTGATCCCAGATTGATCTCTTTGGTTCTCGTAAAGTTGTAAGCGATAGTGTTTTTGAAATATTTGATGTTTGCAGATCTTGTCACATGGGGCGGCTAGTAGTGGTTCGTAGGTAATCGCTCGGTCCAGAATGGATGCGTGCTGGCTTCCAGTACTTCCCCACAGGCCCATGTTCTTAAGTCTCAAGGCAGACATAGTCGCCTCCTGTTGTATGTAGAGGTCGAGCGGAGCCAGGCCCAATATGACCTCAAGGGCCGCCGTCGGTGTGGTTCTCATGCAACCTGTTATTGCAGAGCATGCTAGTCTTTGGAAGCGTTGCAGCTTTGTTATAACAGTGCTCAGTTCTGTTCTGGTCCACCATACGAGTGCCCCGAATGTGAGTGTTGGTCTAATTACGGCTGTATAGAGCCACATTGTTATTTTTGGGGAGAGCCCCCAAGTTTTCCCAAGCATTCGGCTGCATTGGAAGAACGTTGTGCATGCTCGTTGTAGCTTATAGTCAAGTTGCTTGTTCCAAAGCAGTTTGCTATCCAGAATAATCCCTAGGTACTTGACTTCGTTTGTTAGTTTTAGTTCAGTGTTAAAAAGTTTCGGAAGTCTCAGGTTTCCTAAGTTCCTTTTGTGTGTGAACATTATAAGTTCAGTTTTTGCGGGGTTAACTGATAGCCCATGGCTTGTGCACCAGTTTTCGATTATTTTGAAGGCAGCTTTCATGAGGTCGCATAGTGTGTTCTCGAAACATCCGGTCGCGAGGATGGCAAGGTCGTCTGCGTACCCCACTGTAAAGAGTCCTCGGCCATTCAGTTTCCGGATGAGTTCGTCTACCACTATGTTCCACAGTAGTGGCGAGAGAACGCCACCCTGTGGGCATCCTCTAGCCACTATGCCTCTGGTTGTAGTGTTCACTGTGAATTGTATTGCTCTGTATTTAAGCATGTTATTTATCCACTCTGCTAATGTTGGAGCAACCCCATATCTCTCCAGCGCAAGGTTGATGCTGCCAAATGTTGTTTTGTCGAAGGCACCTTCTATGTCTATGAAGGCACCTAAAGTCGGTTGCTTTGCGGTTAATCCGTCTCCTATTCGTGATACTACAATATGGAGTGCAGATTCTGTTGATTTGCCGTGGCTGTAGGCATGTTGATGTGGATGTAAGGGCTTGCGTACAAGATTGTTTCCTCTTATTTCCTGGTCACATAGTCTTTCTAGAGTTTTAAGGAGGAACGATGTTAGGCTTATAGGCCGAAAGGATTTTGCCTGTGTATAGTCGCTCCTGCCTGGTTTAGGTATGAATACTACCTTCACTTCCCTCCATCTCCTCGGTATGTATCGATGTGCAATGCAACCTCTAAAGATACGCACTAAATGATCTACTATTAGGTCGCTGCTCCATCTTAATAGGCCTGGGAAGATTCCATCTAGCCCTGCTGATTTGAAGGGAAGGAAGCTGTTTATTGCCCATAGAACCTTTTCTTTGTTAATAAGGCATTGGGCTGCGTTCCAGTCTGTACTGCTCGTGGTCCTTTCGCGATGCACAGCCCATTCATTAGTGTCAGTCAACTGGCACCCGGGGAAGTGTGTTTCAAGCAGAAGTTCACTGGTTTCTGAATCTGTTTTGGTGTAGGTGTTGTCAGGTTTTTTAAGGCATCCCAGAGTGCGCTCAGGTTCACTTGATAAAATGCCTTTTATTCTAGACGTTTGACTGGTGTTTTCTATGTTCGTGCAAAAGCGTTTCCAACATTCTAGTTTCCTGAGTCGTATACGTTTTTTGTAGAATGTTTTTGTTGTTTGGTAGTTTTTCCAATCCTTGATTTGCCGAGTGTTTATTGCTCTGTTGAACAGTTTCCTTACTTTGCGACGTAGTCTTTGCAGTTCAGGGCCCCACCAGTGTCTTTTTGTCCCGGCTTTGGGCGTCACAAGAGGGCACGATTGTTCAAAGCTGTGGGTTAAGATATGGGTTAGTTTGTTTACGTATAGTTCGATGTCCTCAACTTCTACATTGATGGGAGGCACGGCCTCTGTTTGAAGAGATGATCGGACCATTTTGAGAAATTTTGATCTATCTGTCTTTCGTGGAGCGCGCCTGGGTTGTGGTGTCGATAAGGTCAAGCTGAGATTGAAGCGGATCCATCTATGATCCGAGCATGACGCCTCGTCAGAGACGTGCCAGTCAGTGATGGAATTCGCTACCTCTTCTGTCGAGAGTGTTAGATCTATGATAGTTTGGGCCCGAGAGTTGACAAATGTCGGCTCGGAGCCTTTGTTGAGTAGTGTGAGATTGGTAGTAAAGAGATAATTTACCAGTTGTCTCCTCGGGCGTTGGATTCCACGCTGCTCCATAGTGTGTGGTGCGCGTTGGAGTCGGTGCTGATGACAAGCTCTAGTCTCTCCCTTTCACAGTAGTCGACTATTGCCTTCAGCTCCGGTGTCGGTATGTCCTCATCTCCTGGCAGGTAGGCGGACACTAGGACTATGTCACGAGGAATGGTTTTTGAATTTGTGAAGAGCCTAATGGCTGTTAGGTCTCTGGAACAGAATTCTGTGATTAATAGTGTTTTTATGTGTTTAGGAGTATAGATGCAAGTTCTGGGGTTGCTTACAGTGGTGTCGAGGAGAAGTTTCCCACCGATGTTGTTGAGACCACAGATCCTGCCCTTCCTAATCCACGGCTCCTGGATTAGGGCTATGGTCTCAGTATGTTCCTCCAGCACTCTGCGTAGGGAGGCCGTCGCAGTGAGACTGTGCTGGAGGTTGGTTTGTAGGATGTGGATGGGATTAAGAGTGTCGGATTGGAGAGGAGTTGAGGCAACTGTCGCTGACCTCACTCCCCTCCATGTCCAGAAAGCACTCCGGTGTGTCGGAGTCGGGTTTTGGCGTAGATGGGGGATCCTCGCCTATCTCCATTGTCACTGGTTGGCACACTGCTGGGTCAGTACCAGGTTGTTCAGGTGCCTGAGACGTTGGTTCATTTTGAGCAGCAGCGTCTTTCAGCTGGGTTGCACCGGCATCTTCTAGGATTCGAATGTAGATGTTCCCGAAGAGCCAATGCAGCCGCCGCTCACGTTGTTTGAGTTTTTCAACGTCAGACTCCGGAACGCGGAGTAGCAGATGGATACCGGGGGTCTCACGCTCTGTCTGCTTCTCCGCCTTGACTAGGGTCCAGGAGTTGACGTTGATTAAGGGGTTGTGCGCCACCAAGATCCTGCGCAGAGTATCGATGTCCCTGTTGGCTTCAGGAATAAAGAGACCGCAGAGGATGCGCCGTTGGATTTCTGCTTGCGGCCTCACCACAAGCTTCGTCCCGGCGATTGGTGACGCGATGTTGTCTACCGCACGACGGAGCCACATTAGCGCGACATCGTCCTCACACCATAGCTTGAGGACGCCCTCGCTGAAATGTGCCTTGCCACGGTATTGCACTTTGGCGGTTTGGGTCGTTGTGGACGGATCGAGGAGCTCGTCTATTAGTTTGGTCTCCAAACAGGTGCGAATTCCGATGGCTTGCTCCGCCGTGAGGTCGATGAAAGTGTCGGTCATTACAGCCACGCACAGCTCGTTAGCTCTGAAGGCTGCCGCGTAACTATGTTGACTGGTTCCCGGCTTCACGCGTTTGCTGTCACCAGTGGGCGTGGTTGTGTCTTCAGGCCGGGAACGTTTAGTGTTTTGTTTCGGCAGATTAGGTTCGGCCGATACGTTAGGTAGGGATTTGGCTGCCGCCAGTTTACCGGCGCGCTTGCCTCTGGGCTTTGGTCGCCGACGGGTCCGGTTGCTTTCACTGGGCGCTGGCTCCGCCTCGGGCGGTACCTGCACCTGGACCTTTTCGGTTTGACAGGGAGTCGCACCTACTTCGGTCGAGGACTCGGCTCCTGAGTGAAGCTGTCGTCCTCCGTCCGCAACCTTTTGCCTGGCCTGCGTCCGTGCCACAGAGTTAGCCGCGACCTGCTGGAGCTTTTTGATTTTCTTCTTTGGTTTCCGCGGGGAAACCAAAGTCCAGGTCGGTTCTGCTGGCTGGCTTGGAATTGCTTCCTTGAGAGCCGATAATTCTATTACGGTATCTTTAGATGCAGCCTCGAGGGGCGCTTCCGAAGATACCTTTTTAGAGGTGTAAAAGATAGGTGCAGCCGCGTTGGAATACGCAGCTCGAGAGGTGGTGGGTACCTGCGCGACCGAAGCCGCTGCTGGTTTTTGGGAAGCTGCATTGGAGAATGCAGACTTCGAGGTGGACGGCATTTGCACGTCCGGGGGGTTGGGTTTTCTTTTGGAGGCCATGTTGTAGAAAGGTTAATGATCATCCATGTAGTTCTCCATCCGCCACGGAGTCCTCTGTCGGGGACGTCGCACGCTCAGTGTGCGATCGCCAGAGTTACTACATGGACTTAGGATCCTCACCCTGTAAGAGAGACGAGACTGGACGCTGCGAAGAATACCGGGGCTGCCTGCGGCCAAAGAGAAAGTCGCACGCTCACCGCCGGGTTCCGCGCCTCGCTGTCTGCCTTCCGCCAGTTAGGGACCCTCGCCGACGACCCTCAGACGGGGCGCCACAGCCGATTGATCGTAAGTGGCTAGCTCACGACCACCCGTGTGAAGAGAAATCCAGACCAAAGAGATGTGTTGATGGTAACAAGCACAACCACCGGCTCGTTACGATCTCAATCACCAGGACTCCTTCATCCTCCGGTACGGGTTCCTGCGCACGGCACAAACACGCAGGAGGTCATTACTATCCACCATTCTGCTTATCACACAATGATGAACCCGCCGGAACATGACCTCTCCATTCCAGGCAGCGTTCGTCTGGTGGTTTTTGTTACGTCTATTTCCGAGTGAAATAGACCAAAAACAGGGAGCAACCACGTGAAGGATACCCCACCAGGCTTGCCTTAGGGATCGGCGACTGTTGCGCTACACTCCCCTAAAACCATTCGCGGCCTACCCATCTTGAAGAGACGAAGTAGGTCAGGCATGTATCTATACTAGGCAAGCGGCTTAACTAGGGAGTCTAGAAAGCAGGAAGCAAGCTAGGCATCGCAACTATTAAAGCATAGACACAGACCCCCCCCCAACGCTTATGTTGATTCAATGCTCAGATACTGTTTGATAATGTGTGGATACAGTACAAATTTTAACCAAGCCTTTATTGCCTTATTTTAACCATGGAAAGAACGCAAACTTTGAAAGATAAAAAAAAAAAAAAAAAATGTTCCTGATACTTACTTATTTTCAGTACCTACCTACTTAAGTTCCGTCTCTCGAAACAGAAATGGTCTAAAAATTAAGTCACCTCAATTATTGTACCATGTCACTTAACTAGTTTTATGTATGTACCCACAATAAATTGTCTTTTTGATTCTACTTTTAAATTTAATTGAAATTATTTTTGAGTATCATAGCTACCTACCTACCTAATTATTTTGTTGATTAGTTTAAAGCCTGGCATTACTACATTGTGGCAGGTGTAGCCCAAGCATAAGGAAGTATTTAGCAGCGTAACACAGGTGTAATCTAGCACGGCTGCTACAGGAAAATTGTATTTTTTGTATAGAAAATGTATTTTGAATATAGTACTTACAAACTTCATAAAAAAAAATAGATTTCCTATCTACTATAGCTATAACAAATGTGTTATTCCACTGTATTGTACTTGTTACTGATAAAATAATTATTGTACAAAAAAAAAGTGCGCGCAATATGCGGCATAGGACCATCAGATTCTTGTCAATAAATGTTTCGAATTAAAAATACTTACCGTCCGAGTCTCCATGTATACGAAACGTTTATGTAAGAAGATATATATATATTTACCTTCGTAATACTAGAAATGACGAGCGTCTTGTGAACGATTTTACTCCCAAAGCTAAATTTATAAGAAATGTTGTTTTATATGAGTTGAAAATCTATAATAATTTGCCAAACAATATTAAAGATCAGCCTTTTAGACGCTTTAAAGTATGCTACGCCTTCACCTGTGAAGAGATTCTTGCAGAATAAAAAAATATAACTATAAATACCTACTATACAATATTGAAATCAATACCTACTTACCGTACTTTTCTATTTTGATTGAAATGACAAAAAAATAACTATTTGGTACCAAATGATTATCATCTGTACAATTATTTTTTTTGCAAGAAATATTAGGCTTTTTATTTTTATTTTATTATTGTATGTATATTTATATTAAAGTATGCTACGAACCTGTTTACTTGATCATGGAGTTTATACAATAAATGAATTTTTAGTTATATATGGTAGGTATAAAAATTGAGTAAAAAATTTGCAAGCTAGTACTAATATTATACCTTTATATTATCTTTTTTAACAACCTATATGCACCTATTTCAAGCAAATAAATAAATTATATTCTATTCTATTCACTGCTGCGTATAAGACTCCCTCAGTTTGTGCCATCCACCAATATCCTGCGCTAGTCTAAACCATCTACTGCCCCTTGACGCATAAATGTAAAAGCAAGGTAAACATATTCTGGTTTAGACTACTAAATGTATAGTTACCTAAGTACAAACTTACTCCATTAAAAAGTAAGCCAAGCACGTTTTCACTAAACATAGACAAGCGGCGCTGGGCGTCACAATCAAGAGTGGATTCCCGTCACGTCCTCGTATAAAAACTAGGGCGAAAATAAAGTTATTTGGCATGTCGAGCACCGAGCTTTTCACCGAGCAACCGTCCCTTTGATTGTTCTCAAGGGTTTCGGCGAGAAATTATTCTGAAACTGAATCATTCCATTTCACATGAAAGAGTTTTTTTAATTAAATGTGAACAATATTATTTTTAATGAAAATCATTTAAACGTGCTGTGTAGACGGATTTTTTCTAAATATCTATATCAAACGAATTAGGGCTTGTTTTAAAAATGAAAAAAAAAACAGTCTCCTGAAGGAAACTGTGTAATATTGTTTTTAATTTTTTAAACTTTGTCGCAATTTTTGTACGAGGATTCCGCAAGAGGTTTACTAAAATCTAGATTCAAGGAATAGGTACCAGGTAAGATGTTACGAAGGCGAATCTCTGAAGCATAAGGAGGTCTTCGTAGCGTTCGACTATCGTGCTTAGCTATTGAGTAACCGTGACAACTGCTGGACGAACGATCTTACGTTACCTACATCCACCGACATCACACTTTTATGTTATTTTTGGATATTTTCCATGTATAATATGTAGGTATTCACAAAAAAAAAATATTAAGTAGTATATCAGTCATATATATAGTTCCCATAAAACAAGCTCTGCTTACTTCGGACACCTTCGGGGATAGATGATGCTGTGTGAAAAATATCCAGCATTATTATTATTATTATAACATCGGTGGTGAGCGCTTTGATGCCTCAGACGACACGTTAAGCTGTTAGTTCCAGCTATCAACAGTCATTAAGCCATGTCGAAGACCTATGAGCGACCTTACACCAAAGCCCGGTATGTCATTTAGCTAAACGACTTTCTTTCTTTTGAACGTGACTTTTTAACCACTATAAGGCAAGTTATCCTCGCTATAATGCACTGTACATAATTAGCCTGGGAATATAAAAGTTGCCTATAAAATTTCTCATAAAAGGAACTGAGGTAACGCGCTACTTCCTGTAGCTTATAATAGTGATATTGTGTTGCGTCTCGACACATTATGACTATCGTGGCTATGTGGAAATGCGTTTCATTAAGCGATAAAAGGTTTTATAATTCACCTATCATAATATAAGTTATGAAATACGCAGTCTTTTCAGATCCAATTCCTGTTTGACTTCTTTTTACAAAGTGGGACAGGATTTATTGGCCCACTAAATTAAGTCAGTATTTAAATTCCCAAATTCAATGTTCCAAACTGAATTCAAACAGTTCAGAACCAAACCACCAAGATGACCAAGAAGTCAAAGAAATTACGATATATATCCTACTACTATTATAAACGTGAAAGTTTGTGAGGATGGATGTTTGTTACTCTTTCACGCAATAACTACTGAACGGATTTTGATGAAACTTTACAGTAATATAGCTTATACATTAGAATAACACATATGCTACTTTTTATCCGGGTACCACGCGGGCGAAGCCGTGGGCAGAAGTTAGTATATTATATATATATATATCGATTTCGCTTCATTTCAATAACTAGTGGAACGCCCATCAGCATTGAGTTTTTTATCTTGCGCATTTAGGGGTGAACTTTTGCTTTTTTTGTTGCATACTCTAAATTACAATAGATAGGTACCTAAGGTTTTTTGATAAAAATCTTAAGTACTTATTTATAGTCTACTTTATTTATTTATTGTGTACCTGTCCATTCTGTGCTTTCTTGTTGTCAAATAAATAACTTTCTATTCTTTCTTATTCAATATGAAAATTTTAGATTTCCGAAACATCGATTCGTAAGTGTTGGATAGTCAGGGAGGCACTGTGTTACGCAATATTTTTATATATTTAGGATTTATATCACGCATAAATAAACCCTCAAAAGCCCAAATTAACAAAATATAAAATGCATGGCTTTCAATAAAACAAAATGGCGTCCTGATAAAATATTGAGAGCACAGTATTTGTAATGAAAATAGTTCCCTAAAGCTCACCAATGTATTGATTTTGCACGAAAGACTTTTATAGTTTTAACAATCCATTAATAAAATTAAAATGCGGTAGCGTGAACTTTGGACGCATTCAGATAGAAAGTTGGTTGCCAGTAATTTTTAGGCACCTTATCATGCTATGATAGGTTGGAAGTGCCTTGTGATCGATGGTGAACAGATTCAAGGAGGTCCTATAAAGCACAAACAGTGACAGTTCATAAATACCGTATGGCTTTTTAATACAGAGGTCCAATAATACATCTATTGTTATAGCGAGAGATCTGTCAAAAATTTCAAAAAGTTTTCAGGCTCATACTAACTTCATCCAAAGCATACAGTTGTTTTGCAATAATTAAGCAATAAATAATATAAGAAAAGGCTACTACGGCTCGTTCATTAACGTTCATTGGATGTACAGAGTGATGAATCACGTTGAAGGCAAGTTCGTTCTATGACTTTCTATGGTTTAGAAAGTCTTACATTTTGAGCGACAGTATTGACTAACCAATTTCTGAGAAATAAGGCTTAAGTTGCGTGTATAGGACATTATTTTATATCGGTAATTAGGTACATATCCATTAGGTTTTTTTTTGTAAAAACAGGTGTCAGTGACCTGCTCTCTTCGTGATTTTACTGGAATGTAATCAATACAATTATTCATCGACATTTTTTACAGCAGACTACATTCAGAATGTAAATATTATGATCCGGCAAAATAAAAACTATGTTTTGAATACATTTTTAACTATGACGTAAGGAGCCGGTATATAAGTTTGCCATAGAAGGTTTTTTGTTTGTTTGTCTGTTATCATTAATCTCCGAAACGGCTTACCGGTTCGTAAAGTGGTTTATTGAAACCGATATGAAATTCTTCAAGAATGGTCATAGAAATAGGGGTTTACAAATTTTGAAAAAATTTACAAGTTCGTGTAATTTTTTTGCATGGGCTAGTAATGATCCCAAATCGGTCACCAAAACTTTCGTGTGATTTCAAAGTTCATGCAAATTGGTACAGTCGTTACAAAGATTATTAGCCATTTTACTTATTCATTATAGTAAATTACTTAATGTTTATGTCTGTTGGATATTTTTTTTATACCTATTATTTTTTAACTATATATGAAGGGTAGGATAAGATTATCACAGCAATATTCAAGTAAGGAAAGAAAACTACAAACCAAAAGCCACTTTAAAGAAGCCTGTATTGGCAATAAGCGCGCACGTGGTTGTAACGATTGTGCCTAAGATGCAATATGGGCGACCGCAGAGCAATAATAAGCAAGCTGTACCATAAAGAACGAAGCTATTAGAATAGTATTTATTATTTAGATTACTTATATTGTCTATGCTACATAGTTGGATACACCTTGTTCAAATATGTATATATGTATGTATATGTTCTTGATCACCTCATATTATATTTGTGTATTTATTTATGATATTTCATAATTAGGTGCTAGGAATCGTGCCTGCAGGTGAGCGAACTTTGACTATCTAACATGATCTGAGCTATTGGGAATAGAAGGTTGATTGGTTGTAGCATCTAACGGTTTAATGGGCGGAACTACAGTATTAAGCCTTTATGTGGAATAAAAAATAAAAATAAAAAACGTGAAGGCTGCCACGTGATCGACGGCCAAGTGGCACCGGGCGTGGGTCGTGGGAAGGGAGACTGAACCAGCTTCCTCGTGAGTAGGTAGTCCGTCTCGGTCCGTATATGTTTGCCTAAACAGAGCCTTTTCCTATTTAATAAAAACATAATATAGATAAATATAATAGAACAGATAGTGCTCAACAATGTAGCAGTATCAAGTATGTTCGAAAACAGCATACTCATTCCAACCTGACTGTAGCATTTATCACATATATAAGGACCCACCGTCACGAAAATTATAAGACTACATACACAAAAGAATACAAAGACCCGTAGATACCTTTTCTGAAGTAGATTTGTTTCTGATAGTAATCTGTAATTTTGTATCAGTAAGCTTGCTCTTAAGTAGGAGTATAATCTTACTAATTAATATTGTAGCCATGCTCTACGTCATCATCATCATCATTTGATGAGCATTTAAAAGGTCTCGATTATTTAGGCTCGTATTCCAGAATAAATTTCAAACTATATCCATATATTTTTAGCCTAGATTAAGTTTGAGATTCGTTCTGGAAAACGGGTTTTTTAATATACGGTAGCGGCTCTATAATCATAAAGGCACCTGGTACAGTTTATATTTTTACTCTTAGATCTAAACTGAGTTTTATTACGTCGTTTGTATGCGGAGTTGTGGAGGCATGAGGGATTATTAGATACACTCCGTTCTCCACAAGTTCACGGTGACATATAAACAATATTATTTTTACTTGCGAAACGGTGAGCTTGCATACCTATGCGTTTGGATATGTTTGTTTGTCTGTTACCAAAACAGCTTATTTGATTGTAAAGTGTATTTTTTTTTTGCAATCGGTTTGTATGACTTTAATGAGCTGGTTTTAAATAGGGTTCTACATCACAAATCACTAGAGAAATAGACGATTAAATGTAAAATGGCATAAATAATTGCCATACTGCCAAACCTATCGTTTTGAACCAGATAAGAGTCAGATCTCTGGTACGCGATTCTTCGACCAGTCGCCCTGAAAGAACGTCAAATACGCGAAAGACCCCGGTTCCCCACGGAACCAGAGTCTCAACACCAAATTGCTCAAATAAGTATGCTCTGTCGAGACTTCCATATTTACGCTTCTTAAGATCCTAGGCCAAATGAGTAACAATAAAAAAAAATGCGAGTTTTCACTATATAGCTAAAATACAGGAGGAGAATTTTTATTAGAAATGAAACAGAAGCCCCCAGACAGGCTATCGGAAGTAGCGACAAAGTTCCCAGGCATTGATAAATTGCAGCTGCGGTGGAGCATGGCACGGTGAGTGATGGGAAGGAGGTAATTTAATTAGCTAACGTGATTTAAATTTAATTCTTTAGAAATAAAATTGATATGATTTTTACTCAGGACAGCAGGAGCGAGTACATGCGCCTGCCAAGACAAGTTCGTTGTTTATTTGTCTGTTACCTTTTATCTCCGAAACGGCATATTCGATTATATTGTGGTTTTTTGCAATCGTTGTATATCTTCAATGAAGATTTCAAGTTTTTAATAATTTTATCGCTATAACAAAGCTAGGGAATGCTGCAATCGATTATAAAATTACTTTTTAAATTGTAAATCTAATTAAGGGGTACCTAGCTACGACCTCTGTGGCGCAGTGGGCGAAGGCTCGCCTGAGACGCAGAAGGTTGCAGGTTCGATTCTCGATACGGGACAAATGTTTGTATGAGCTACAAATATTTGTCTCGGGTTTAAATATTTGTTTTCTATGTATAATATGTGTGTCTATTTAAAAAAAGTATTTAAGTAGTATGTAGTCATGTAGTTCCCATAACACAAGCTCTGCTTACTTTGTGTCCAGCATTATTTATTTATTTAGCTCCGTAATTAGATAAGTGCATAAAAATTAGGAACGTTAGGTCTCCCTGGTGACCCATATTTTTCTTTTATGTGAATAAAAAGTGAGGCTTCATAGCCTGATTAATTCAGCTTTACTGAACAATAAATAAACGCAGTAAGCAAAAAATAATCGGTCTCTAATCCGTCCCTTGTAACCCGTACTCATTATCCTAACCCTATTACACTTTCCGTATAAATAAGTACCTACCTCTATAAATCGTTTTTACGGACCGGCTTAAAAATACTTTTCGGCTCTAAAAATTCCTGGCGTAATTTATTTTATCCGTTTATCGCTTCGCAAATTAACAGCTCTGTATTAAAGCTCATGAAGTGAAAAGCTAGGTTAGTTTATTGGCTACAGTCTCATTTGAAAGTGTGATTCTTCGAAACGATAATCAGTCTTGTCTCGTTTCGCACAACACCTAGAAGATTTTCGATAGACCTAATCGCCAAACTAAGTAGTACTTCAATAGATGATCGAATACACAGTTACACAAGTCACAGTTCTAGGAAATAATCTTTTTTGGGACTACGTTAGAGGTCGCACTAGTCGTCGCGAACACCTATAAAGATACTTGTTAGGTATCTGTAAGGTGCCGTGACGTTTTGCAAGTTGGACATCAATAAAACCGCCTAACTTTTCGAGAACTACACTAACGTTCTAACCTTTAAAGTAATCCAATTACTACCTCGTTTAGCTTTGTAACGAACAAGGAAGCAAAGCCGAGGTTCCGTAGATTTCGGACCCAATAAATCTCTTTGTCGTCAGACTGTCTATCACAAAACTAAAGTTTGATCAAAGGACCAACTTTCCACTTGAAAATATTTACTTAGAATGGTTTGAAATGAGGCAATTAAAGTTATTTGTAATGTTTGAAGCTTACGGGTTATGCATTTTACCGACTTTTATTGTAAGAAGATTACTGAAATGAAGATGTTTTTATATGAGTTAGAATTAAAACTACTAGGTTTTTTTACGTTATGATTAACAAGCATACAGACCACCTGATGGAAAGCAGTTACCGTCGCAAATGCACACAGTCACGGACGGGTCAAATAAAAGTGGTAAGTAAGCACAGCACTAACACCCAGCGTGTGCCGTCCAGTCTACGCAGACCCCACACGCGTCATTGATGGAATATTTGCGTCTCGCACTCACTTAGCGTAAGTGGTATTGTAGAGAGGCGTACGCACTTTGATGGGTCCGACTAGGTAGCGGCAGTGTGTGCGTAGCGAGCAACACAATGCTATAGACAATGGCAGGTCACTCACGTGTGCATTTGAAGGTGAACGTTTGCTGCGGTGTGGGTGAGCGCGCGTAGATAACGACGACTTTCTGATGATTTATGCTATTTTTTTAACTTGAATTTTTGCAGTGAAATTGATTTAAATTAGGAAAATAAAGAAATACGGATTAGCTCATAAAACACGTCTGCACTGGTCAGAGGTCCGGAGGGAAGGGATCCAAAGGAATCAACGTGGAATCCAAACCGGAACTCATATCTAAAGAGAATCATTGTCCATTGGTCTTTGTTCCATAACAAAATATGTACTTGAGACCAAACAAGTCGCCTTCCGCGTCATTCAGCTGACACACAAAGCGTTTTACGAGAAAGAAAATCAACTTCATGTATTCTTTTCTGATTGTTTGGTCGCTTACTGATAGCTAGTGGTCTGACTAAAGCCTTTGCACTAGCTGCATTGCCGTCAGAAAAATATGACGGAATTTCGGAATAACGTGGAAAAAGTTTTTTTCAGTGTTGCGCTCTGCTATTGCCGCTGTAATATATTTATTCACTTTTTATAATTTTCAAATCGAAATTTACAATAATATTTGTGTGCAGAATTAAACTTCTTTTGTTATGTTTCTTCTAAATAGCAAAATTTTTTAAGCAAATCATTTTGAAATGATGTCACTAGAAAATGTTAATGTGTTTAGGTATATCTCCTTGCCATTACAGGTACTTTAAAGTAGGTATATAATTTTATAGGTGTACAGACTGTGGTCTCGCAATTCCTCAAAATCTAATTTACTGTTCGGCTTCTACAGACTGATGAATTCTACAGCCGTGCCTAACCTATTTACAGTATATCAATGCCTACCAGGAAGATGAATGACTAAGTGAAATGCATCCCAGGTTTGGTTCCCGCTGAGCGACAAATGTTTGCTGGTTTTGCAGATATTGTTTTAGGTCTAGATTGTGGTACCTTTGTACTCGGCCGTAATTCTCACGAAAAAAGGAATTATATTGTGGTGTATTAAAAAAAACATCGTAGCTTTTTTTTTATTTTTTTTAGGCTACTTACTAACGATTTTTAGTCATTACTTCGTTAGTCATATTACTGGTAAAACGCGAACAATATAAACCGCAAAGTTAACTAGCGCTAGCTGCAACTATGTTATAACCAGGAGGTTGGAAAATAGTTTATAAAATAAATGATGCAAAAACACGTTCCCAGATGAGCTCAGAGAACTCCAACGGGACTCAAACGTGATAAATCGAGGTGTAAGTGGCTGGCCGGCCACATGACACGCGCACGCTTTTAAAAACGTAGTATGGCCCCATTTGTTTGCTATTTGTACTAGTAAATTTCTATTTGAGAAAAGTAACAATGTATGCGCGCTCTCAAAGAATGAAGAGGAACCCAGATTAAAACCAGCATGTAATAGAACCAACAATTCTAAAGCATGTGACACGTGAATGAACGGAGCCATATAAGGCGCACTCAACTCTTTCACCGCACTGGTTCTTTCACCATCAGTCCCGGTCTCTAGGTCCTTAGAGCCACCATAACTCGACCTGGTCAGGGTTTCTGAATGCAGGGTAACCAAGAATCTGAAGTTAAAGACATAAGTCATAAGTACTAGAATTATATGTAACTCAAAATAAATGACAAACAAAATAATGCCAAGTAATTAATTGTGAATTGTGAGCGATAGAACAATTCTACATAAAAAAGTACTAAAACTACGATGAAAAATTCACAGACAAAAAGCAAGATACAATTTGGCTCTATATTTCTTCAAGGCAAGTAATAATACCATGGAAACTTAAGTAGCTTTACGTTCATAAAACATTAGTCGATAAGTGCGTACTTTTTATTATGACATTGATTTTCACGTAAGGCTGCCTGTGGAATAGTCAGCTAGGGATGGTCCAAAAAAAAATCAGAATTTAGTCAGTTTATATTTGAAAGTACAGTTTTCAAAGTAGAGTTCGTAAACTCTACTTAGCATTACGTGGTTATATTTGGTCGTCTTTTTTTTGTCGTCAACAAGATCAAATTCTTTGGTCCACTCCATGACAGCCTATCGATAGATGATACAGTAAAACAGGTTACAAAACGTTGTCAATGACCAAATAGTTCCATTTACTTAAGATTTTGAGAAAAGATCTATCAATATAAAAACGATCCGCTAGACGACCAGTACCTAGTCCGATTCTGGTTCCCATAAACACCCTATTATATTCTTAGTGAGGACTATAAAAATACACTTAGCGAAAAAAGGTTTTCGTTAATGGATCATAACTAATATCGTCTACACAAGCGTGTGAGACTTTTCGACAAAAGGACGGGAAAGTATAATAAATGTAATTATTAGTCAGAAGCTGTTATGTATCGCCGTGGATCAGAATTCACTTAAATATCAGACAACCTAAACATAATGTTTACGTTAATTCAAATATAATATTTAATTCAAAAGTAACAAATCAGTAAATGTATGTACAGGTTCTTATTATAATTGGTAAACTTAGTATTAACAGCATAATACGTTTTCACAATAGGACGTACAAGTATCTGCAATGCTAAGGTTTCGATACGCATTCTGAATGATAATTTTCATTCGCAAAAGTTTCTTCTGTTCTCGTTGAATTTATATAAATTCAATTTATGAATCTGTTTGTAGTTTTATTTACCGCTTGTTTAAAATAAAATGTATTGTTGATTTGACACGATACAATAATAATGTTTTACTAAGTAGGTTACATTTTTGACGTTCTGGTAGTCCCCGCCCGAGGGCTAGTCTGTATCGCGGGAATGCGGTAACAAAGTTAAACAAAGTGATGAAGCATCGGATGTAACCTAATTGGCTTTGGGCTAGCCTTGGTTTATAATGAGGCATTTTCACGACAGCGACAGGTAAAAAGGAAAAAACTTCAAAAAATAATTAGGTTCTCAATTCGTCTGTATATATTTTTAGAAGCTTTTATTTAATTTAAATATTTGTATGTTAGTTTTTGGGTTCGCGGTTGCATTACAAGCTGTACCACACAGCAGTTGGCCTATCAGGGCATTCAATAATAGTGATATTATACACTATTGTATATATACTCTCGTATATAGTATATATACACGACCTCTTTGGCGCAGTGGGCGAAGGCCCGCCTGAGACGCAGAAGGTTGCGGGTTTATTCCCGCCATAAACCATTTAAACGTAAATGAACAGCTCTACACATGATGGCAACATAATGGTATATGTGTGTGGGGGGAGGTACGCTTGTGTGTTTTAATAGTATAATTATAATGCTAGACATTTTCACACAGCATCATCTAGCCCCAAAGTAAGCAGAACTTGTGTTATGGAAACTACATGACTGAGATACTATATACATTTTTGTTGTAAATACATACATATCATACATAGAAAACACCCAGACCAGAGACAAATGAATGCAGATCATACAAACATTTGTCCCGCAGCGGGAATCGAACCCTCAACCTTCAGCGTCTCAGGCGGACCTTCGCCCACAGCGCCACAGAGGTTGTCTAATATAGCTTATACATCAGAATAACACATAGGCTACTTGACTATTCATATTGTAAAAACGGGAATTTTCACGTACTGCACTATCGGTGAAGGCACCGACTAAGTTTCGACTCATTCCGAGAGTCTTCATCAGGGTGAGTGGTTGCAACTTTCTCCTTCCGCGTCGCGCCGTGCACAACGCGCTGCCGCATGTTGTGCGCGGTTATAAAGGCGCGCGAGTGGAGGGGGCGATTGTGTTCGTAGCGTTGTAGTAACTACTGGTGGTAGGGGTGCTACATCGTCTACGCTACTGCTCACGTCGATGCAATAACCTATTCCTGGAGGAGCCAGACAGGCTACGCTCACTGTGGCAATGTCAGATTCGACTCCCTCGTTATCATGCAGTCCATACAGACATGACTTCCAGGCGGGGGGTAAAGCCCATCCACGGTCTCTGTTAAAGTTTGGTAGACGACCTATCTCGATAGCTTCGCGGATCTTGCGAGGAACGAAAAACTTTTCTCATGCCAAGACCCGGGCTTTATCAAAACGGATATAGTGCGTCGTACCAGTGACCAGCGAATGCTCTGCTATGGCGGAACTGTTGATATCTAAGTTCTTCACAGCGCGTATGTGTTCGGTGAGCCTTGTAGAAATGTTGCGTTTTGTCTCGCCGATGTAGCATTTACCGCAGTCACAAGTACGTGATAGATAGTGCAGTACGTGAAAATTCCCGTTTTTACAATATGAACATAGGCTACTTTTTATCCGAGTACCACGCGGGCGAAGCCATGGGCAGAGGCTAGTAAGAGCAATATCTCTTACTGTGGCAGTCACGAGACATGGCATTTATTGCGAGAACGTGATGTGTTTCATTGAAAATTTAGTTAAAGTTTTGAATACTCGTCATCTTGACGAGACCCATCGTTACAATAGAAATCCCTGAAGCGTTCTCAACATATTTTGCGTAACAATATAATGTTACAAACATAAAGCCCATAAAGGGCCTTGTTTAGACACAAGAGCAAGTAAATTCTGGAATGAAATTGCTTATACGAGTATTTACGTTATAATTAGCAGGGTTGAAGTCAAAATTGTTGCTTGTATTTTTAATGAGGTCATGTGTTTCAGTAAATAAATAAGAAATAACACACACCAGTCACATACATACATACCTAGATCTGCAGTACCAGGATATAACAACACTCTACAGCTGAATCAAGGATCATAATAAAAATCAAACCGAGTTTGGTGCATAACGATCCATGGCACAGTGGGCGAAAGCCCACTTGAGACCCAGAAGGTTACGGGTTTGATTGCCGCAGCGAGACAAATGTTTGTATGATCTACAAATATTGGTCTCGGGTCTGGGTATTTTCTATATATGTATTTACTCAAAATTATAATATTAATATACCAGTCATGTAGTTCCCATAATACAAGCTTTGCTTAGTTTGGAGCTAGATGATGCTTTGTGAAAAATGTCCAGTATTATTTATTTATTTATTCATGATTCTTCTAGGCTTGGTTGCGCGCGAGAAATTGGCGTAAATAAAAGTAGTTTATAACTTGACGCTTCTATATAATCTTTGTGATTTAAATATATATAAACCTATTGGCTTTCACTTAAAATCAGAGTCTTAATGCTATAGAATGCTTGATTACAAATGTAAGGGACAAAATTTTGCGATTCTTGTCTTGGAGTTCGTTTGTATGAAAAGAGGGCTGAGCCTTACCGGCTTGCTCAACTTGAGCACGTAAAGGCCGTGTCAGACTTCCCTGCTTAAGTCTATCCAAATTTATTCCCTTGGCAGTAATTTACACTCGCATGATGAGAAGTCTCCGTGATTACTTAGCAGCTTTGGGTTGACTCCTTTGCTCTTTGTTGTAGGGAAATAGGAAATAAGGATATGCATTTTAAAATGGCCACTGGCTGATTGTTGTTTGGAGACAAGAACATACCTTATATCTACTCTGTCCTAAGAACCATCCTTGAAGCCAAATATCAATTGCAAGAAACCTAATTTCCATCGGATAGGCTATTTCGGAGGGTAAAACATACAAACAAACAACCTCTTATGGCAAACGCATATACGAGCACCTTACGTTGCGGGTAAAGACATTTATTTCACGATTGTAGTTTGGATTCTTTTATAAAACCATAAAGTTATTCATAGTTAAATATTTAAGTATTCGGGCATTTGGGTCTAGGCGCGGCGTGGATCAAAATTGTAGGGTACGTTTTAGGTTATTTTAGACCTAGTACTGGGAAAAGAGCTCGCCTGTGTTATGATTTTTACATTTTTTTAGTGTAACAACCTATTTGTTAAGGTAAAGCATGTTATTGTTATTTTTTTTATTTCTGGTCTGAGCCTGAGTCACTAACAAAAAATATTTGAAAATATAATAAAACATCAAACGTAATAAAGTTTTAACACATGATAAAACATTTTACTCATATTGTAGTTATACCCACATGATATTTTACTCTTTGTTTAAACTAACTAAAAAAAGGAACGTACATTGCAGTACCTGGTATTGCAAAAATGGCGGCTTGCTCAAACTGGTATGCCCAAAGCTCTACGTGGCATTATTTGTAGTAATTAAAAAAAATGGTGGTGAAGCAATAATAGGTCTAAGAGCCAACAGTTCAAACCACAGACTAGTTAGGGATATTACGGTTCAACCTGCACACAAAAAAATGATCAGCTACACTCACAGAAAAACACTCACAGACTGTACACAGTGTACAGTCACCGACAAAAGTACATAAACGACTTGATTTTTTTAACAAGCTCTTTTCTTGGGGTGTAACAAGAAATGGTCACTTTAGATTTCAGATAGTTAAAAGCCAAACCGGGTTTTCAAATGTAGCCCAAAAATTTAAACTAAAGTCCACAGATTACAGAAATATATGAGCTGTATAAAACTAAACTCATTTTTTTTACTAAAAACGGGATATTTACCGTGATTTGTGAGTTTGAACGTGACAGTGAAACCGGTAATAGTAGTATTTTTCGCAGTCAATAGGTATTTAATATTTTTCGAAGTAATAGAAGTATTTTTCGCAATAAATAAGTATTTAATATTTTTCGAAGATATAGTGATTTGTCTACCACTAACATCCACCCGTAAAGACTACAGTTCCTCTCGTGTTCATGGTACATGCAACTAACATATAATTCCCAAATCATGGTCAATATCACGTTTTTAGTAAAAATTCAGTGCGTAACCATGATATTTTCAAAAGTTATATCGAAACTCAAAGTTGCTAAACAGTTACGTTTAATGTATATACCTGGTAGATACACATATACAACGCCTATACGTATTACAAGCGTGCTGGTTAGAGCGTTCTAAATAATTTAAGTAACGATCCAAAACTGATGGAACCCTGACTCTGAGCGGATTTGCCGGCGCGGCGTGATGGATAACACTTTAATATTGCAACGCGAATGTGCCACACGGTGCACATGTAACGCGAGTTACACTAGAATTATTTCAAGCTAACCGTCCGTCACCATGATGAAGAGGTCTATCTGAAGTCAAGTTGTCGAGCCAAAATGTTAAGCTAGTTTTCGTTGTTGGTCCTTTAGTTTGTTTTTTAAAAATGGCGCTTTACAGATATACAAACCGAACATTTCAGGCATCATTAAAAATAGGTTCTTGATGTGGCATGAAAGCACATTTAACGACCGCCACAGCCTGAGTAGTTGACCCAAAGATTTTGAACGCCGCCAAATATTTTTAACAACGCTTGTTTACTATTAGCCCCATGTTATCCCATGGCTTAGCTGTCACAAATTACACTACAATGACACATGGATATCCAAAACGTGATTTAGATTGATTTACAAACCGAACAGTTGCATACCTCGTAGCGGCGCACTGGACAAGGCGCCTTATTATAGCTACTAGCTTCTGTCCACGGCTTCGCCCGCGCGGTACCCGACTAAAAAGTAGCCTATGTGTTATTCTAATGTATAAGCTATATTACTGTAAAGTTTCATCAAAATCCGTTCAGTACTTTTTGCGTGAAAGAGGAACAAATATCCTCACAAACATTCACGTTTATAATATTAGTAGGATAGGATGTACTTATATAGTATTTATTTGACGACCTTATTGGCGCGGCGGGTAGGTAGCCGGCTGCGACACAAAAGGTTCATGTTCATGAACCTCTTGCGCATATTCTATGAATATTTGTTCAGAGTCTGGGAGTTGTGATACCATAATACTCGTGGTTTCTGATACCCACGACAAATGGAATCCCAGTATGGGACCAGGGAGTGACTGTTGGGTGCTCATTTATACTAGCTTCTGCCCACGGCTTCACCCGCGTGGTACCTGGATAAAAAGTAGCCTATATGTTATTCTGATGTATAAGTTATATTACTGTAAAGTTTCATCAAAATCCGTTTTGTAGTTTTTGCGTGAAAAAGTAACATACATTCATCCACGCAAACTTTCGCGTTTATAATATTATAGTAGGATTTGTATTGTATAAAAATAAAAATAAAGCTCGTAAACCATAAAGTCACTTTAATTTAAACAATACAATTCAAAAATAATGGAAATTTAATGTTTTCACAAATCCGTGATACCATGATAGCGGACAATACACTTCCGCGTTTATCATAATTTTCATTGAACGCAATAAAATTTATGCAGATGTCATTACATAAAGTAAGTATTATGCTGAACAATGAAACGAAATCGGCGGCAAAAAAAAGTAGAATTGTTCAGCGATAAGGTCACATTTACTAACTAAGCCCAAAAACACTTTCTATACTATGAAAATCCTACTAATACCATAAATGCGAAAGTTTGTGAGGATGGATGTTTGTTACCCTTTCACGCAAAACTACTGAACGGATTTTGATGAAACTTTACAATAATATAGTTTATACATCAGAATAACACATAGGCTACTTTTTAACCGGGTACCACGCAGGCGAAGCCGTGAGTAGAAGCTAGTAATAGATAAAGCACTAGTATGGGTGCCATTCATAAAACCAATAAATTAACGTACTTAGAAGTCACTTAATCATTCACGCAGCATTTAAGTCCCGATTACCTGATTGTTATATTCGGGAGGTTATCATGAACTTGTATTTTTAAGTAAGGGGGCGAAATGAATAGCTTTTTTGACGAGCACGTGTGTCATTTTGATTCAATTTCAGTGGAATGGTGGATGGACATCAGGCGACCAGCGCGGCAACGGATCGTTCAAGATCTTTGGACTCGTGATAGATAACCCGACTTGTTGTTACAAATATGACACTAAGTTACTTTTAAAGTTTCTACTCGTTTTTATTATTATTATTATTCATTTATTATTATTTTTAAACCCTCGATGTCCCACTGGTGGGCAAAGGCCTCCCCCACTCCTTCCATTCATTTCTTTCCTGCGCCAAAAAGGGCCAATCTGCTAGGAAGGTTTTCAGCTCATTCCTCCATCTCATTCTCAGTCTGCCGCGACGCCTTTGCGCAGTTTCAGGGCACCACTCGGTTGTCAACTTGGGCCACTAGTCGCCCAGTCTCATTTAACTATCCCAACATGCGGGAGATATAACCAGCTCAGATTTGAGTATCCGCATAAACAACCATTGGTTGGAAAAAACGCACATTGATAAACACGCGTTTTTATAGCCGCATTAAAATTGAACTTGGTACCTAGTTTAAGTTCCATCAGATAGCATTGTTAATTTTAATGTGGTCCCGAGCCGTATTTCTAAAAACATTAAAATAAAGAAATTTTAAATAATAAATATAAATATAAATAAATAAATAATGCTGGACAATCCACACAGCATCATCTAGCCCCAAGCTAAGCAGAGCTTGTGTTATGGGTACTAGATGACTGATATACTTAATACAATACATTACATAGATATATATTTTTTTATTATACCTAGAAAATACCCAGAACACCCAGAACAAATATTTGCAGATCGTACAAACATTTGTCCCAGGGCGGGAATCGAACCCGCAACCTCCTGTGTAGCAGGCGAACCTTCGCCCACCGCGCCACATCGGTCGTCGAAATGGAAGAGTAACATTTTTAATTCTGCTTTATTCCAGTAATGCGTGAACGCGTTTTATGTATTCGGATGAAACCAACGACCGGCCAACATTGACCGCAGCATCTGTGACCGCGGTCGGTGCGGGTTTTATTTTACACAACTCAATGTACCACAATTTATTCGAACACAATTTCATTTTAATTGTCACAATTTCAGACTCCTCCCCCAAAATCCTATTATGGATTTTGGGGGACTGTTCAACCCCCAACTATGAATTCAGGCTTAAGAATTCATAGTTGGGGGTTGAACAGTCCCCCAAAATCCATAATTCAGCATTTGCCTTATGGCTGGGTGCATAAAGGTTAAATTCACACTTGAATTTTTACTTAACGCCTGAACAGTCCCCTAGGGGAGCCCCTATTTGAATATGAATTCGGGCGTTAATCTTCCAGAGCTCTAGAAATTATCAGGTTGAAAAAAATTACTCATATTATAAAATTACAATGTCTGTATGTTCGGATGTTTAATAGATAAAAAAAATATTTCTCAAGATAAAACAAGTACCTACACAGGCAAACTTGATGCTAATCAGCAATTTCTTCCAGCTAATCTTTCTGTAACGAAGAGTGCGTTTGTATAAGTTTACAAAATAAGGCAAAGAAAATGTATATAAAAATAAATAGCAACAAAAATAAAAGTTAACAACCTACCACGTTACCTGAGACGCAAAAGGTTGAGGGTTCGATTCCCGCCGCGGGACAAATGTTTGTATAATGTGCAAATAGTTGTCACGGGTCTGGGTGTTAAGTATATGTATATTATGAATGTATTTACAAAAAAAAGTTAATAAGTAGTAGACCAGTCATATACGAGTATGTAGTTCCCATAATACAAGCCTTGCTTAGTTTGGGGCTAGATGATACTATATGAAAATATCCAGCATTATTTATTTAATTTAATTTATACAATAGGTTGTTTGATAGAAATCGCTTTTCAGCGATACTGGACATTATTTTTTACACAGCATCATCTGGCCCCAAACTAAGAAGAGCTTGTTTAATGGGAACTACATGACTGATATACTACTTATATCGCCTATTGTACTTTTATCTTGTACATACTAATTATATACATTATAGAATATACCGAGCACAACAAGCGGCAGCGCGTAGTGCACGACGCGATGCGTAGGGAGAGCATCGCGATCACTCACTCTGATGAAGATTCTCGAAATGAGTCGAAACTTAGTCGGTGCCTTCACCGATAAAATCCACGATAGTTTTTGAAATAAATTTACATCATAGAAGTAACAAGAATAAAATAATAATAATAAATTCTTAAATATCTTCCTCCGAAAATATACTTTGATACCTACATACATATTATAAATGCTTGAATTTGATTGTACTTTGACGTTAACAATCTACGTAACGGCTGGACCGATATGAATGAAACTTGGAACTTGTATAATTGTGACCTAGAATAACACAAAGGCTACTTTGTATCCATTACCATGAGGATGAAGCCGTGGGCAGAGGCTAGCGTTTAATATAATACTTATACGCTATGTCACGTTTTGGCCACAATTTGGCTAGGCCTTCTTAGGACGCCGATTTATTTCAATTACATTTTAAGTGAAACCTGAGTAGTAGAGCTACTGTGAAAGTGCTCGTCCGGGGAAATGCTACCACTATGCCTTTTTCTGCCGCCAACAGTAATGCACCGATTGCTGTGTTCCATTTTGGTAGCTGATGAAATGATAGGCACATGAGATCATTCATCATATCTCAGGGAGCCAAGGGGTGAGTGATAACTCCAGCACTGCAAGCGTCCGTAGGCTACGGTAACCGGCTACAAACAGGTGGGTCGTATTAGACATGAGTTCGATATATCAAAACGTAACTTATATCGGATATGGGTTAGATATCATACCATATCGATATTTAAATCCACATAACCGATATCATGAAAACTAATCAAAACCTCAACTGTTACTATAGACACGAACCAAACGAAAAATTCACAAACCAAATGAAACGACATATGGTGCGAATATGACGTAACATTAGCCATAAATGAAGGGCAATCGCCGTAGTTACAAGTTGCTAAACTGATAAATAACTTTTAATACCTAAGTACCTACATCGATGTACTAAATAACTATAAGTTTGCGTTTGTCGTTTCGTTGTTAGTTTGCTTATCTAAAAAACATGTTAACGTTTGAAACCCCTACAACTGATATCGATATATGAAAACCGTTTTCTATATCGATATGCAAACTGTATATCGGTTACATAACCGTTTGCGGGAAAAAACGAAAACGCCCATGTCTAGGTCGTGAACAACCGTACCTACCAAAATATAATTGCAAATAGTTCTCTTTAGTTGTACCTAGGTAATGCTACTTTTCTCTCTTAAAAAAGTTCTCTCTCTAGGTAATGCACTCTTTGATGTGCTAATCTGATTCTTAGAGTCATAAAGGTGAATCGTGCAGTCAGCACCTTAATACATTTTTACGGGTCTTATCGTGTTTATATTTTTTATTATTTTCCCGATGTTTCGACTTTATTGCAATAGCCGTGGTCAAGGAATGATTACAGTTGAAACGTGGGGAAAATAATAAAAAAGAAAACACGACTTTTTTATAAAAAAACTTAACCCCGTAAATAACTTATGATAAAATTATGGTAACTGGTTGTGAAAGTTTGCAAAACACATCACGTTATCTTGAGGATTTTCCTTACTACTTAATTTCGTGCCTAATACATCATCAGTATCATGTCTATCACTCTATCAAGAAACTTCAATCATACGGAAACAATAAATAAATAAATAATGCTGGACATTTTCACACAGCATCATCTAACCCCAAATAACTAATATACTACTTATATATATATATATATATATATATTGTAAATACATACATATTATACATAGAAAACACCCAGACCCGAGACAAATATTTGCAGATACAAATATTTGTCCCGTGGCGGGAATTAAACCCGCAACCTTCTGCGTCTCAGGCGGGCCTTTGCCCACTGCGCCACAGAGGTCGTCTTGAACAACCAATGGACAACAATGTCTGTATTAAGCTTGTAGGTACTTGTAATATTAGTCAAAGTTTGGAGTTTGGAACCGATCTGCATATTATGAGCTTTCAGTTTAGTGGGCAGGTATTCAATTATATCTCACATAGTGTGAGATATAATTAAATATCAGGGTTTCATCTTGGAAATTCTTGTAAGTTATTTACCAGCAATGCAAAAAGCCCTTGTGATTTGGGGTAAGACGTTGTTGGTTTATCTTTTAATATTTTTCTCCCAAATGGTTTATCCGAATGTAATTTGTTATTTTGCGATGGTTTTGTATGACTTTAAGGGTGATTGTTAGATATAGGGTGATTTTCAATATGAGATGACAAGAGAGATACATATATGTACATCGAAGTTTTAAAATTTTGTATAATAACTTAGATAATGGTTTTTGTTATTGAGAAAATATTGCGTAAAAATAATCGATTTGATCTTTATCAAATCGATTATCAATATTTTCTCATCTGATTTTCAAGTATTATGAGACAGAAGGTGGAAGACGGAACATTTTGTTAGCTATATTTGGGTTGTTTTTTAGGGTTCCGTCCTTCAAAAAGAATAAAACGGAACCCTTATAAGATCACTTCGTTGTCCGTCTTTCTGTCTGTCAAGACCCTTTTTCTCAGGAACGCGTGGAGGAGGTATCAAGTTGAAATTAATATAAATACGGTCCCTTGGAAAAAAATCAAGCTTTCTTGTAAATAAAATAAATAGTAATGCTGGACATTTTTCACACAGCATCATCTAGCCCCAAACTAAGCAGAGCTTGTATTATGGGAACTACATGACTGATATATTAATTAAAGTCGACCTAGAATCATGAAATTTGGCGAGAAGCTAGGTCTCACAGCACAAGTAAAGGACAAAGTCCGAAAATCGTTAGTTTTAAATAAAACTTAAAACTAACGATTTTCAGACTTTTTCTTTCACATTTTTTTGGCGATTCCAAACTTACATTTGCAGTTGGAGAATTGATCGTGACGTATATGTATGGAAGAACATATTCTCAACTACAAAGTTAAGTTTTTCTTCAATCCGACATATCATTGTTAGAGCAATGTTTGGTGTTTTCAATGTTTGGTGGTATACATACAAGCTTGTACGGAAGCCTCGGTGCGCGAGTCAGACCAGCACTTGTCCGGTTTATTAGATTGCATTTCATACTAACCTAAAAAAATGCCGTGGGTAAAGCGTGAAGATACAAGATGGTAGATGAAGTGTTAATTTGTAACTTCTGACCAAAACTAAATCAATCATGCTAGCACAGTGGTTTAGCTGACCTGAATCGCACAGACATCTTAAGACGGCTATGCTTATCAGTGTAGTCTATCTGAATATCAGCGTAATAAAAACACGCAAAACAACTGAACGGGATGGAGTTGACTTTGAAAGTATTGGCCGATAGCTACTTAAACTTCCTGGAAATTGCGCTACTGTTTTATATCA
Organism: Perizoma flavofasciatum; assembly: GCA_958496245.1. NCBI lineage: Eukaryota > Metazoa > Arthropoda > Insecta > Lepidoptera > Geometridae > Perizoma > Perizoma flavofasciatum. The sequence continues at coordinate 7,541,934 of OY292434.1, read as the reverse complement.
CTACCCTATGCCTAGTTAAGACCCGTTACTCATACATGTCAAGATAATCGTTGGATTCAATGTGTTGTATCGTAGTTTGCCGAGTGCTATCGGTACAAAGCCTGCCACCTGTTTTGACAGTAAATTTGATGGACCGATATAAACCTTCGTGTTGCGTAAAGCACCATACCCGCTAGTGTTGGAACAAGCAGTATTGAAATTGTGTGACAATTTTTATTTTATCAGTAATAGACTATTTGGCCATAACCACACCTGATGGTAAAAAATTATATAGCCGACAATTGAGCATGAAGGTCTAGAAGATACCTTTTCACTCTTATCTTGAAGAGACACATATTGTATTTTCCAGGAAAGACAGACAGATGATGGTTGTTTGCTGTTTTTGTTTCTTAATTTGAATTTGGCGGCCCTCCGCGTTACTGGAGATGGTTGGATCTCCACCGCTGCCAATGAATGGAATCGGCCAATCACGAGGGCCGGACTGCGACAACAGTGCCACCACCCGCAATCGGAGCCATTTTACACATGAACTTCCGTCTTTGAACCGCCGATTTTGATACTGCGGCTGCGCGAGCGCAATAATCATCAATATTACTGTGCTGTGACTGTGATTGTGGTTGTATTACGGGTTCGATACCAGATTTAAAGGTACGTGGAGTGTACTACCATTCCTTCGCCGGCCTTCATTATAAAAGTGGAACAGAAATGTTAAGCGCGAATGGGTTGCACTGACAAGGTACCACCCACAAATGAATACTATTATGATAGATAGATGAAATGATAGATAACTGTGACAAGATCAGCATGTAATACTGAATACCGTATGTAGCTCAAAGTATTTTTATGCACCAGCATAAATACTTACACTAATAGAATAGAATAGAAAGATTTATTTTGAACAGAGCTACACATATTATTACATTTTTATATGTGTTTATACCTGTACTACATACAAAACGTTATTTACCAAAATGTAATAACTAAACGTGCCTCTAAGTTACTTAACTAATACAAAATTAAACTGGACAGTACAGAAATGGCAGACTAGTATTCTACTTAATAATATAATAAAAAAATAATTAGAATTATAGAATTTATACATTATGTAAACCCGTGTCTGGTATATAAACTCTTCATAACTTTATATTTGCAATAAATTTTATACTATGCTTATCTTTCAAAAATTAAAACCATTTTTTGGTAACAAAATAGTTAAAACATCGACCTTCAGCCCCTTCAGCAAATCGACCTCGGTAGCGCGGTGGGCGAGTAGCCATCTGCGATATAAGATGTGTGGGTTCTATTACCGCTGCGGGACAAATGTTTGCATATCCTGCATATATTTATTATTTCAGATCTGGAGGTTGTGGTCCAATGGTACTCGCAGTTCCTAATAGAGCTATGTGTGTTTCTGTTAGTGTTTATTTATTATTAATAAACACTAACAGACTTTATAACTACACTGTTATTGTACCTTTTGCATTGATGAAAATAAAATATTAAATATTCTAAGTGATAGTACGTCCTATTTGTATTTTCCGCGATTCAACAATGTTGAACTGTTGGTTTGGCCCTGAAATGTAAATAGTTTTGTCACGTTCTGATGTTTAAACGACAAATAGAGATATTTCAAATGACTCTGAATTTAATTAAGCGGCGATTACCTCTAAAATCTATGAGTTATTTGTTTGGAGATTAACATAAAAAAATTGAAATTGTAGGAATGTATCTTACAGTAAATTAACTGAAAAATAAGTTAAAGCGTAACTTTAAAATCCTCAACCACATACACAATAAGTTAAAGCGTAACTTTAAAATCCTCAACCTCAAAAAAAAATCTAAAATAAGAATGTGGTTCTTACAAAGCCTTGTAAAAAAACAAATATGATACATTTTAATAAGCCCCACCAGCAGGTATAATAAATAAAAAAATAAACATCGAACTTTAAAAAATAAAAGTACACGTGTGTCGTAAAAAATGGTCCTGAACAAATTCTTAGTTCTAATTCATTATTTCTTAGCTTCTTCTTCTTTGCCTTATCATCTGTTCTCGTTGGGTCACCTTGTGTTAGATCAGTGATCTGTTCAGATCAAACTGAACCATTCATCAAGGAATGGTGGCCCTAAAAAAGAGTCCAGTGACTAATCGTGGAAGGACTCAGTGCATATCGTAGACGCTCGTGTCAAAAGTCTTCGAATGTTTGTTTCTAGAACAATCCAGTATCTTCACGATGTGACGTTCTAATTCACCGTTTTAAAGTACGAACATTGCGCATTAAATACACAAAACTGTGTTAAATGGACACAGGATTAAAATCGACCTTGATATTTAAAATCAAGGACTATAGCCACCACTCTCACTCTCTAATCTCTTATAAATCAGAACTTCATCAGAAGCCGTTATTTGATCAAAATATTAAGGTCTGTCACATGTTTTCTGTGAACCCATAAAATCATCTTAGGGTTACGACCGATTTGTGGCCACCTCTACCCTAGTAAGTAGCCTCAGTAGAGCGCACACGAAGGACCAACCGAAACAATGGAATTTAGATCTACGAACAGCCACCTACGGATTCTTTTGGAATGAATCGTTTTTGCATGTACTAGTTTTAACTGTACATAGAATGATATCTTATGAATAATTTATCATGGCTAAACTACGGTAAGTATATACGACGGACAAAAGTTAGTCGACACTTCTCAGGTGTGGCAACACAAGATAATTTTAATGGATGTATCCACTTTACGCTGTTTACTAGCTGTATACCTTTTTAACTCAGTTAAACTTCACGCATAAACTTGTGAAAACTACGGTAACGTCACCGACTACCCTTATTTATGTTTCTGAATAAATAAGTAATTATTCATTCACTAAATCAGGACATTCATTTTATTTATGTTTTTTATTTTGTTTTCTTTGACTCCTTAGATTTATACTTAATACGCAGATTCGTGAAGGTATCAAAGCAAATACTAATAATTATGGTTGGCACATGCAAACATTTTACAATTGGAAAACCAATTGTGCTGAACGTCCGAACCCATGGCCATTAGATTGAATATCGGAGTAACACCCTCTAGTCCAACACGGCCTGATTGGAATGGAACTATATTTTATTATATCAGCAATAGCTCTAGCACTCTAGCCAATACATTAAAATCACACAAACTGATAAATAAGCATATATAACTAAATTAAGGAATAATTATTGCAGTTAAAAGCTTGTTCGTAACCGTAAAACAAAACAAACACAAAGTAAACAACGCATTAACAGTAAGTGATCTCAAATGAACACACAACACACCACACCATTACACTTACCCACCGCAGCGCACAAAAGGTACTCGTACTAACGGTGACAACATTAAACTCTTCCTATCACTCAGCGACGCAGACAAATCGGTGTGAAACTGTTCATCCGTCACTTGACCTACTTTACGTATGAGCGGCAAAACCCTTTGAACTACCCCGATGCCGTAGTAAAATACCAGTGTGTAATCTACGCATAGCAACTGACTCTTCCAATAATGTATTCCTATTGTTTACTGACGCGCGAAACTTTTACCGTAACACAAACATTAGAAATGATTTTTTTATATGTGTGTCCAATCAAAACTATAAGCAATGAACTACTGAGTTTTATACTCACAATGGCAATCGACAGCCGAGTTAAAAATATGGACCTTTTATGATAATGCCTTTCAACGGAGGTGGCTCGCTTTCATCGGCAAATGCGCATTCTTTTAGTATCTCATGTTAAGTTTTATGCATTTTCAATATTCATGTCGTATCATAAAACTATAAGAGAAAATTACTGACGAAAAAAATAATTATTTAACGGCAAGCAATGCATTATAGTATTTTTTAATCAAATTTATTTTTTAGGTATCGAATGTCTCACAAACAAAAACTCAGAGCATTTACAACCGACAGTCTGACACAAAGTGGTATCTCCCTAACAAAACGCTTCTTCGAGTAACATTTTAGAAAAAAGATTCCTCGTAGCCAGTTTCTTAGCCGCGTAGCAGGTTGTAGAGCATCTACGGTGCTACAAAACTTACATAAACATTGTCTCAGCAATAAACTTGTGTGTTTTGAGAAAAGTGAAGAAAACTTTTGTTTGTTTCGTAAAAACACGATTTGCTAAAAAAAAGTAAGCGTGGTTTATTACTCCCCAGTGATTTTGAGTAAAAAGGTCTTCTGTAAATTATCAGCACTGTTTGTTTTACACCTTATAAAATAAAATAACACAATAAATTTTATGTCGATTCCGATCTCACACCCTGCTAAATCTACGGAAAAGGCGAACAAGCTTGGAGTGGTCCTTTCCCCTTGAGATTAAGTAGGCCGATCAGATTCGCCCTGTAGTGTGGCCCAAGATGGTCTAAACAGATAGAGCACGGAGCAACACGGCCTTCTATTCCGCTAGTTGGAGCTATGCCATGATTATCTTTGTCTGGGCCCACAATAACTCAGTGTTTGGCCACATTCCCATAAGGCGTATCCAAAACTTTGCAATAAATCAGATGAATTTTATGCTATGCTTTATCGCAGGATTACTTATATTGCATCGTACTTTTCACTTAGTATTATTGTAGCTCTCTAAAGCTGAGTAGGTCTCTTTGTATGTTGAGTATTTGGTCTGAAATTTATGATGACACTTTGAGCCATTTTACCAACTCTTTTGTTATGCTCTTTTCTTATGTTTTATTCTGAGTATTCAAACAACCAAAGTAGAGAGTATCAAAATAAAAGCCCCAAAAAGAAACTTAAACAGCTAGGAGACCAATCGAACAAAATACTCTTGAGCAGTTTTGCAGTAGTAGCGAAAAAGTTATCCTCCTAACTTTGTTCGGATGCTTCACGAATTTCCTTCATAAAAAGTTTTCATGGCAATAAATAATGGCACTTGTACCATAGTTTATTTCACTATAGTGTCGATAAAGTTATCCGAATACCTATTTTAAAAGTTTTGGTCATTTTGTATAAAATGTATTACAACGTATGGAGAAAAGTTATTGAAAAATTTGGAAAAGAAATATAAAAGATATTGAGATTTATATAGAATCTGTAAAAAGCTTATAAATTACTTTATTTAGTATTGAAATCTATCAGAACTTTGACAAACTAATATTACTGAATCACATGATAACCGATAAAGAATATACATCATTCTATTAACTATACATTAAGAAAGAGTTTTTTGCCATAAACATTAAATTTTGACACTTCAAAAAAGCATTTTCATTATTTACTTTTTCACTTAAGGATATGGATATTTGCTCATAAATTCTGATATCGCCATATACTTTTACCCGAATTTTATATCAACATAAATAGATGTAACTTAATACGACAGCCTAAGGCAACGTATTAAATTTGTGTTGATAAATATTTACCATGCGTCGTCGTAGTAAACACGACCAGTCCTAATAGAAACCCCAGATACTTCAGAAAAGTCGATCCCGCAGGCTTTTCTAAATTGGTTGATGTGATTCATGTCTTATTTTTCTAAACTAAGCAACACAGGTATTGTCTTTGGTATCATTTGGTAACAAACCAAATGAATTGAAAAAATTGCAAGAGATAATAATATATTCAATCGGAAACAATTTGGCTTCCGAAAACGTTTGTCAACAATTGACGCCATTGCTGATATGACCAAGCATATTCTTAAACATATTGATGCTAAACACAATACCTTTGGAATTTTTTGCAATCTGTCCAAAGCGTTTGACTGTGTCAATCATGAAATCCTTCTTTCCAAACTCGAACTCTATGGTATCAAAGACAACGACTTACAACTGTGCCGCTCTTATCTTTCAGCCAGAAAGCAAGTGGTAGAAGTAGATGGGACGAAATCTAAAGAGGAGATTATCAAATGCGGCGTCCCACAAGGATTGATTCTTGGCCCCCTGTTCTTCATTTTATACATTAATGATATAAGCATCAGTGTTGCAGACGATGTAGACCTATACATGTTCGCGGATGACATTTCTCTACTTATTCATGCTGAGAAAAATATTCATATCATCCCTAAAATAAATCGAGCCATAACAGACATAACATCGTGGTTCGAATGCAATAATTTACAACTTAATATTGAAAAAACAAATCTGATTAACTTTTCCCTAAACAACAATAACTACACAATACCTGATGCAGATTGTAATGTCCTCTTAATTCGACCCGTTACCTGCATTACTTTCCTGGGAATAAAACTAGATAATAAATTAAGGTGGAACAATCACATTGATAGTCTGGCTGGTAGATTAGGTTCGGCTTGTTATGCTATAAAAAAGATTAAGGAATTGTGTGGGCCGGATGCTGCCAAATCTTTGTATTTTTCTTACTTTCATAGCATTATGACGTATGGCATACTAGTATGGGGAAACGCAGCTAATTCTAAGACAATTTTTAATTTTCAAAAACGCGCAGTAAGATACATTTTAGGTTTAAAACCGAGAGAAACATGCCGTAATGCTTTCTCTCAACTAGGCATCATGACTCTCACTAGTGTGTACGTCCACCAATGCCTCATGTATGTAAAAAATAATATAAAAGATTTTCCTACCTTAAATTCTACCCATTCCTACCAAACAAGGCAAGGTGGCAACATCCGGCGACCGAATCGTAGGTTAGCGAAAATGTCAAAAAGTTTTCTCTGCAATGGAATCAATTTGTATAATAAATTAGAAAAAGCCTTAAGAGAAATGAATTTGGACATCTTTAAAAGTACATTGAAATCAATATTGACCAAAAAAAGCTACTACAATTTGTCAGAAGCTCTCAATGATGACTCCATTGCATAGTAAACTTACAGTGAATGACAGGTTTGTTTTTTAATATCTTTTTAGATTGTAAACTATTTTGACTAAGCAATAATAAGCTAAAAGATCTGACATTATATAGGTATGTTATATTATTATTATTATTATATTTAATCACTTTCTTTGACAATGCCCCTATACAGCAGAACCATTTCATAATAATTATTGACATTTAACCCAATAATTTTAACATTATGTACTTGACAATGCCCCTTTACAGCAGCAAATATTATTTATTATTACTTGTTAATTATTATTTTTTTGTTTAACTTATTATTGTACCAACATTTTTTTTTTTTGACAATGCCCCTTTACAGCAGTAATTTAATATAATTATGTAAACATTCATAGGTATGTAAGTAAAATACTTGCCTGTTTCTAGCACCATTCTAAGTAGTAAGTTTTCGACGTAACCAAGTGTATTCTATGTTCCCATGGTTAAAAATAAATGAGTATGAGTATGAGTATGAAACACAATACCTTAAACTTTTAGCTACCTTTCCATACCTAATGTATCGACTTGAACATTTACAAATATGTTTTTAATGGAACCTTGTGTACACCCATCCTTTGTCAAGAAGCTCACTGACGGGTTCATAACAAAAGCTGTGTTTATTTAGTTTAAGAAATTGTTTTTTTTTAATGCTGGACATTTTCTCACACAACGTCATCTAGCCCCAAACTAAGTAGGTATAGCTAGTACCATGGGAACTACATGACTGATATGTTTTTTTTTGTAAATACATAGAAAATACCAGGCCCGAGACAAATATTTACACATCATACAAATATTTGTGCGGCGGTGGGAATCGAAACCCCAACTTTCTGTACCTCAGGCAGATCTTCGCTCACTGAGCCACAGAAGTCGTCATTGTTGATTCTGGTATTGTTGACTCCGACAAATATAATCAAAGGCTATTATTGTAATATTATGTGAATAAGCTTTACAGTGTTACAGTACTAAGTAGAAAACGCCTCTCGAAAACGATGAGCAAGTACCCTTGCTCATCTAAAAGTATCATTCAAATCTTCATCAATATTGTTCAGAGTCACATTCACCATTTTGACGTTACAAAGACCGACACAAATAAATGATGATGGGAAGTAAAAAGTTTATGAATGCTCAAGATGATTCACTTAGAAAAATTAAATACAATAGCAAAAATTTTGTTCTCTTTCGAGATACGTATGACGTAACAAATTAATACTTAACCAATTTAAACAACCACAATTATAGTAACTTAGATTGGTGCCCTAAAAAAATATACTCCATATAAAAATTTGAGGATTCCGCCGTTCTTTATACATTTCATTTTAACAAACTAGCTTCTGCCCACGGCTTCGCCCGCGTATTACCCGGATAAAAAGTAGCTTATGAGTTATTCTAATGTATAAGCAATATTACTGTAAAGTTTCATCAAAATCCGTTCAGAAGTTTTTGCGTTAAAGAGTAACAAATATCCATCGTCACAAACTTTCGCGTTTATAATATTAGTAAGATTTTTAAGCAATTAGTTAGCATACTCATAATTGAAATATTGTAAATTTTTTTGGGGTGTTTGTGACTCTATATAGTTATCTGAATTGTAATTCACTTTCGAAATTTAACCGACGTTTCATAGTGATCCTAGTGATTTTAATGAATAAATGAATTTTGAACAAATACAGGTCTGCTTGCATCTCACCTTTATCATTATTAAAATCTAATCATCGCAGGATAACATCTAGATTCGGAGTGACAGAGACCAGGATGTGTGCAAGAAATGCGGTCCATCAGTCATGGCGAGCTGTGCGGGACATGTCGTTTATCACGATGCTGATGCTGGTATCACCGTGATGGAGTAATCTGACCACAATCCAGCTAGTCATAACTGACTGATAAAAGTCGAGTTGTTATTGACAAAAATTTTTTTTTTGTTCTTACAATTTAATGTGGCAAATAATATATACAGTTGATTGATTCGTATCTATTTTTTATTTATGAATACGTAAACCTTAAAACATCATTTGAAAGTTATTTAAATGCTGATCACTTATCTTGTAAACTTCCATCGCAACCCAGAAAATCAACCGTCTCCTATAATCGATCAAGTCACTTTCTATTCAGCTGAATAAAATTATAAGAAAAACTAGCTTTCCACCCGCGACTTCGTCCACGCTGACGTAGATAGATAATATAAGTGCGTTTCGCCCGTCGCCCCCCGTTCTCCGCCTTACTTGCATCGCACTGCCAGTGTTATCTATAGCGCTGCAATATCTACTTGTCTTCATTTCACATTATCTCTTATACGATTCCATTAAATGACATGATGTAAAAGGAAAACTTTATTAATATTAAATTTCCATAATGACAAATCTATTAGTTTTTATAGGAACTTATCATTTGAAAACTATATCCAAAATTTACCTTGTGACATTTCTTTCACTTTTAACATAAAAATCATTGCCGTGCCTGAAATATAAAACTTACACTATGGTGTCGCCAACTTTTAAAGCATATTTATGCAAAATTTCATGTTTGTAAGTTCAAGGAACACGATACAAAGGTGACGATTTTTAATACTAAGGTTTTCAGCCTTTTCATCCCCTTAGAGTAGAACTTTCCAAATTCCTTTCTTAACGCACCCTTACACTATAAGAGGAATATACACTTCAAGTTTCATACTTCTAGGTCTTATGGTTTAGGCTGTGCATTGATCGATCAGTCAGTCAGTTTTATATATTTACAAGATAAAAGATATCTTCAACTTTCAACGTCGTTGATTTTGAAAAGAACAGCTGGCGTTCACATAACCGTTGTAATCTCGAATCACTTGACGGGACTCGAGTTTTATCTCGTTCACAGTTCACTACGCCAAAAATCTGTTGCAGCCGATAATTGTGACGTCAATTGAGCTACCAAACGTTTATTTAACTGTTGCCTGTTTTTGGAGCACAATAAGCAATCATAGAAAACAATTATTTTCTAGGTATCCATGATTACTAAGTAGGCATCTGTATCTATTAGAAGCCTACCAAAATGATTCCGAAATCATGATGAACAGGGTATTTTCTGACTTCTATCTATGTTTATCGGGTAATACTTGCTGTCGATACCTAATTAAGTCGTAACAGATTGACGCGCTCGAATGCGATAGGAACAGGATGATTCGTGGCAGTAATTCAAATTAGTCTGCTCGTTGTCAGAATTTCAACATGTTTGAAGAGAATTGTACCTACTAGATTAACCAACAATCTTTGCTAATCCGTAATGAAATGGCTAATTTGATTTGGTATACGATTGAGTTCTTTAGCTCTACTACTCTATAAACATATTTGAGTTATAAATAATTATGTACATTATTTTTTATATAGGTACTAAATAATTCTACTTTGTTTAGGATGATATTTCACACAAATGCTATAAAAAATAGGGATTACTTGTTGGAGTTTGTTTTCCTGTTTTTGCCTCAATATTCCTCAAGGGCAAAAAAGTGTTCTATAATATGCCCCGGGGCATGTTATAGATGCCTTCATGGCTTCACCCACTTGATGACCAGATACCAAGTAATATATGTGGTAATTATTATAGGTCACCTGCTCCAAATTTCATCCAAATCGGTTCAGCCATTACGGAGATATTTAGCAACAAACATCAAAACATTTAAACATTCAAACTTTTTCATTTATGATACCAGCCGCTGTTCGCGCTTTCGCCCGCATTGTACCTAAATAAAATGATAGTATGTGTTATTTTGGTCAGGTCAAAGTCAAAATTCATTTATTCTTTAAAATCACATGGACTACTTTGAAATGTCAATATTACCTCCTGCCTGTTCATCCACGACAAAGCCAGGAAAGAACTATACCAGTTCCAAATCTTATCTCAATTGATCCAGCCGTGAGCCCGTGACGTATTATATTAGTATCAAAGAATGTATAATATATATAAACTAGGATTAATGGAATTACACATATTTTTAGTACTTTCAAATTAAGATGAGTGATTTCCAATACGAAAAAACTTACGATAGTGCGGTACGTGCAAAATTCCCGTTTTTACAATATGAATAATTAGTTTTTTGAATAAAAATTAAAAAAAATGTTATTCCACTTCTGCTCAACGTTACGCGTACAATACCTACCGGTTAAATACATCTTAAAACGTCTTCATCAACTATGTTTACTGCTAAAGTGGAGAAAAAAACACCTGAGCATGTGGTTTTCCGATACTAAATGAGTATTCGCCCGAGCGGATAAAATGATATCAGCCAACTTCCGTCTTCCATCTTGTGATTTGAGGCTACTAAGGTTTGAGTTTTGGTAGAGGAAGTCCATTAATAGCTTTAATAAATTAGCTTCGGAAATGAGGCACTACATTTTTTGATATATTTTTTCCGTCGAATAGGGAACAAGTTCCTTGAGATCCACACGGTGCATGGCGCTTTGATATTGTCCAGCAAATAATAATTTAAAACAATAATCCGAACAATATTTTTATGCAACGTGGTATCGCAATGCAATGCACTGTGTAGCCAACTTTAAACCAACTTTATATGGGGTTGAGAATGCGGCTATCAGCAGTAAGGACGTTCTTATTGTTTGTTCTAAAAATGTGCGAATGTATACAGGTTGTAGTTGTCTAAGCAGGGTCTCTTATCGCAGTACCAACTCACATAATTAATCACAACCACCTTTTGATAGGCGAGGTTCATACATAAATTTTATGATAACCCATAAAAAACAAACAATCCAAATGAATTATTCTACGTAATTCAAAGAAAACACAAAAAAGGCAAAACAATGAAATGTTCCAAAAAAGAGAAGATTTCTTGAAGACAAATATTTTTGTGTCTTGTTGGTATTCATGTAGCCACAGGCTGTCTAATAAATTGTTGGCACTGAATCCTTTGAGAAATAGGAAATCTTATTACCTCGTTACGTTTTGATCCTCCATAAAAAAAGTTTTCTATGTGCGATTTATTGAAAACGAGAAAAATAGTTGAGAATAAATGGTGAATATCTAATAATATTTTATGAATGTTTACTGTCGGCTACAGAATTCGAAGAAACTTTTATTTAAAATCTCAGAGAGACGCTTATAAATATCCCGAGGTAGATCATTTATCAAAATCACCACAAATCAAAAAATATCAAAGTCCGGGAATACAAAATAGTCCCTAAACCCGGTCCGTTAACATTAATATTTAGAGGTGTGTTTAATATAAACATAAAGTGGAACATTATAAAACTTAATAAAAAAACGAAAATAGACAGATATATTTCCTTAATTAAATATGTTATTTTTCTTATTTTCATAAAGTCTTGTGCGTCTCTACAGTAGAAAAGAAAAAATCACAAAAATAATATATCAGTTTCTTATTAAATTTTCTCTGTAACTGTACGTTCATGGAGAAGGCGAATAACATTTTTTCGTAGCCCCAATGAATGGAATATTAGATGAATATTAGGTACGAAAAGGGGACACAATGAAATAGACTTTTAGACGACTTTGCGATGCTTGAGAATCAAAGGTTATATCTCGTTCTATGACGGCACAGTACCTATTTTGTACTTAAGAATATCTTCAGGAAGAAAATTTGAATTTGCATTTCAGCATTTTAATTGCCCAGCAGTAGTCAGTAGTCAGTCGACGCTTCATTATTGCTTATTTCATAAAACTGGGAATTAAATCATTTCAATATTATTAAAATTAAGTCATAACCCTCAACTTAGTTACTCACATAATAACTGACTGGTATGATGAAAAAAACAACAATCTACGTTTATTGGATGAAAGGCACATCACAAAATATCTTGTTTGTTCAATTATCTCGCTATTGAAGATCTTTTCCATATAAAATTGCTATTTCCCATATAATATTGTTATCATAAAATTTAAAGTCCAAATATGGATTAACTGACTGAGATATCAACGCAGAGCCTAATCCGTAAATCCTCGATATCTTAATTCTTAAATGAGCATTTAATTACCGATAAAATTAGGAGTCTAGGATTATTTTGGTATATACTAAGAAATGATTTTTCGAAAATTAATCCGAAGTTAGTATGGAAAATTTTATTTCCCAGGACGATTCACTCATAACTTCGGCAAACCTTCTTTAAAGAAAATTTGTTTTCCCAAACTACTGCGTTTTTTTTTGTTTTCCCAAGCTACTCCCCCCCTAAGGTGGTTTTGCAAGTGGAATAAGTATTTTTTCGATTACGGTTTTCCCCCTTATGCGGGATTACCGGGGGGGAATTCTAGACGATTTTTTTTTAGATTCAGGGGGGATTTGTGGAATAACGCCTCCTAAAAGGGGTATAGTTTGGTGGTAAAGGTTGTATGGGAAATAGCAATTTGAACGCGTCGTGCGATCAACTCCATACTTCAGATAAACCTTTTAAATAATAAGTAAAGTAATATGCATATAAGGATTTTCCTAAACTATTCATATAAAAGGATAAATAAGGTGTTAGTCTTTTCGAAAAATGTATACCTATTATGATTGGCACCTACCTTTACAAAAGAAATAAAAAGATACGGTCTTTATAATTTAGGTATTTTCAAAACCTACCCCTGTTAAGGGTAAATTATTGAAAATACATAGGTAATCCATGTAAATGAAGTAGCAAGCGGGTCAGATTAAAATAAATACAATGGATGGAAATTTTCTCTGTACCTAAGTAAATTAGACCGGTGAAATATTTTGTGAAAAGAAGACGACGTTTTTATGTGAGCCGTAAAATAAAAATCAAAATGAAAATGCCGTTACAGCTCATTTATCCATGCAAACAAAATGTCTTTATTTGATCAACTTTTATTTCACAGGTACATTTTTGCTATCTAAATGGTCTATTGAAAAGTTTGACGTTGTTCGGGCCCAAAATGATGCGGTAGTGGTGACCGCTATCGCTATTTTGACCGGTCATGGGTATTAGTCATGGATAGCACACTGTTTGAAAACGAGGATCATGCGAGGGGCTCAGCTTTACAACTGAGCCAGCACACTGTGGTACCACAATTGAGGCGAGGTAGCGAGGCAGTTTCTGAACGTAGTTGAGTGACAGTGAGGTAGTCTTAGCAACACAGTGTGCACTGTGCGTGTTGTGTGGTGTGGTAATGGAGTGGAGTGCTATATGCGAGGTGCATTGTGCGAGCCAACACGGTCTTTCCTCGCGGCTCGGCTAGCGCCTCGCGAGTGCAGGTGAGCTAGCTCGTACAAACGAAAAGAGTGAGGCCTCGTTTCGAGAAAGTGTGTAGCTACAAAAGTGGTGCCACACGTGCTGAGAACCCACCACTAAGCGTTCGCCGAACAAAACATTCACGCGTACTTTAACGACCACTTGACAACCATTGCCCTATGACAAGAGCAGGTGAATCGCAAACCGTGCACAACAACTGCATTGGGTTACCGTTTGTCCGCACATAAATAATGCACATGTTATGGAGGCAGTCTGCTGAGACCCAATATTCGGGGTGATTCAGGAAGCATGTCCGACGGGATTCATATTTCATCCGTGAGAGTGCCGCAAGGGACAAGAGTCCAACTCGGGATCAGTGTAAATTATGGGGATGGAAAAATTGAATTACGTATTATTGTAGAGTTTTTGTGGCTCTGTTATGGTTACGAACCTGTTGAAGGAACGATTAGGTAGGTTGTGCTAGTTATAGCGTTAGTTTTATTATAAGTATCTATCTAGTGCCAAGGTGATCTTTTAGTCGTGGAGGAATAGGCAGTAGATAAAATCGACGTTTCGAAGTGATTCTTGTGAATTTGATGAATTAATGACTTTGTCAATTCTCAATACTCAATACATTTATTGCTTTCACATGGTAGGTACATAGATAGTGTTTATAGGTAGGTATCTCACATGAACCCTGTCTAAGGGTATAGCAACAGATAGGTAGGCAGGCCGAGGTTTTGCGTAAACAAACTAGTTATTAATATCTACAGTAAATAAAGTTAAGTCTCTCGATTGAACTTTGTATTAGGGTACGGCGGCAGACCGAGGTTTTATTTTCATTGTAGGTAGTCAAAGTAGGTACTTTAGGAGATGTGTATAAGTGCATTATTTTGTTAGTAATGGTCATATTATTTCATGTCAATTTAGATTTAATGTCAGTTTTCAATTTCATTTTATTATATACAATGTTAAATTAATTTACTGCTAAGCTTGTTCTAGATAATCGTTAATATTATAATAGCATCTGTCAATTAGAAAAGATTTAAGTAATTTTTTTATAAATAGTGTATGTTTTTGTATGTGTTTTAGTTGTGTCGGAAGTTTATTATAAATTTTAATTGTCTTTGATTTTATTTGAAATAAAACTATTTTTTTTCTTTTCTTGAAGTTTGTATATGTAAAATTATGTTGGTTATATAAAAAATAAACACGCTCACGACTTTTATTCGCATTTCATCATCATCAGGTCTACTCGTACGTGGATCTGTGAAAATGCTTATAGGGGATAGTCAAAGGCTCGTCCAAACATTATATTTAGTACAATCCCACGTTTTGCATATTCCTACTAATATTATAAATGCAAAAGTTTGTGAGGATGGATGTTTGTTACTGTTTTACGCAAAAACTACTGAACGATTATGCGAGTAATATTCATGTCGTTGGTTTCAACGGATAGACGGCATTGTCATTACGTTACTGCCTTTCGTTTAGACCAAGCCTAGTCTACCAGTCTATCACAAATATTATAACTTACGTGCTTACTTAACGTACGTACTTTAGATTGGTAGTGGCAAGCACTTGAGGATGACTGTTTATTTAAAGATCATGTTAATGACCTAACATTCTGAGTAGTGTAAAATAATTATTACTCGTATCTAGGGTATAAAGTCATCAATAATTTTCTTATCTTACATTACACGAGGTCGGAACGGCACAACATGTTTTTTTCTTCACTCTCCTCTATCAGCCGTCATCTCAGTACTCACTCCTTTTTTAACCATGTTATCTTTCACACAATCCATCCATGTCCTTGATCTACCTGTGCTCCTATTTCCATCCAGATTCAGAACACTTTTCTCGTAGTGTGATATTTTTCCATCCTAATTTCCAAATTTATTGAGGTTCTTAGCAGCTTTCAATTAAACTGGGTAGGAGTTAATAGTCTGACAGCCTGCTACCTGCTGCAATGTTTAGCTATACTCAACCAAGAATGGAAAGGTGCCTCTAGATCCATTCATCTCGTTGTCACTCTGTAAGTCAGATTCTTATTTGTAACTATACTTAATAACAACCGTTAGCAGTACCAATATGTTAAGACTAGGCAGTGTTTGTATATTTAATTTCTAAAACGGTTCTATGCACATTACCCACGGGAAAATTCTTAACATAGTACGCAACGCCTTTTTCCGTAAAATGAAAGCCTTTTTCATATTTTATTTATAACCTAATAGTTATTGTGGGGTAATCCCCAGAGTACAGATTATACTATACCATTGAACTCAATCAGTGCGATATATACTAATTTCAGTTCTATACTAACCTCCTCTCGAAGATTTCTTATGGTGTAACATGCACAGCTAATTGATCTCTCTGATGTTAAAAGTTCATTTAGAACTAATCCAATCAAAAAATTGGTCTACGTAAATACCAAGGAACTTCCCTCATATTGAACATTCATGGTTAGGTTATGACGAACTGTAGACTTTAAAAGAAAAGCATTCTTTTTTAAATTGATAATTAAATTGTTCACACTAAACCATTAACGAAATGACAAAGTAAACGATCTTCATCTATCACCATCACACGTCTTTCCGCAACCTTAACAATGCGTCGTTTGGTTAGGTAGGTATCTTCACAGGAATCTTAGCACTCCCTGACATGGCGTTACAGTGGCCTCTACCAGTGCCAGGAACAGTGGAGTTGCCGGGGACTGTAGGCCATCCTACAGTTGTGCCTATAATTTGGTGGGGTTGGAACAAGCCCACCACGAAGGTTTAGTGTGGATTAGGCTCCAGAACCTCTTCCGTTATTCAGCAGGGTACACCACGGGCTGGCGAGGTTGGCTTGGTTCGCTAGAGAAATAAGTGAAACCTCTTACATACCGGTACCTGCATAATGTGAGTGTCTCTGAAATAAGTTCATATTATATAATGTAAAAAAATATAAGAAATAAATGCAAGTCTGGTTTACAAAAGTATAATAAAAATAATACTTACCGAATAACACTAAATTCTACCTTGTAAAAAGACTAGCTGCAGTAGCTAGCAAGGCTTTGCCCACGTGATATAACGGTAAAAAATAACCGATGAAGAGTAACTCTTCTCGACCGTTTTGTCGTCGACCATGGTTGTAAAATTTCTTCACGAAAAGCCATTCTGTTTTAAAGGGGATATACCACCATATACGCCTATGCCACCTGAAGGTTCACACTAAATATAGGTGAAAGAATGTTTAAAATCAGATCAGCAGTTTCGGAGATAGCCTCTAGGTACATCCAAATTTACCTAGTGATAAATTAATTATATAAAATATTAGTGTATATAACAACTTAACTAAATAATATTTTATTCAGATTTAAAATATAAAAACCTCGTTGAAGAATTGAATTTTTCAACGCGCTCCAACTCACAGATTCAACACTTCTCGATTCGGCTAACTTATCTCACAATCAAAGTACGTGCAAGTCAAGTAAGTAAAATATTTTGTACCCAAAATATGTGTACGATGTGCGAATTTAAATTGCTTTTCATATTTCACACACGTTCAAACAGCCGAGCAGATGTATGATCTAATTATTTTTTACGACAAGGCTCTACCGACGGCTTCGTCCCCGTGGACCAGTATGAAAAGTAGCTTTTGCGTTATTCTAAAGAACAAACTATACCAACCTGTTCCAAATTTCATCCAAACCGGTTCAGCTGTTCCGACAAAAACATCTCAACTTCAACATGCATAATATACTAGCTTCTGCTCGTGGTACCCGGATAGAGTGTAGTTTTAAACTTTATCCAAATCGGTTCTGTTGTTAAGAATCTCCGGTACGGAGATCCAACAAGCATCCAAACTTTCTCATTGTATGTATGTATGTTGTACCCAAACTATCGCATTTATAATATGAGTAAGAAGTAGGATATGCTATGTTATTTAGACATGGAAAAGTAAGATAGTTTTTGGATCCAATTGTTTTATTTTCGTAGGTATCGTCAATTGAGCCGTCCCGAATCTGAATGCTGAGCAAGGCGACGACCGCGATTGATATATTTTATTAACCCTTGCTTCTCGGATAGGGTTAAATAATTCAGCAGCCGGTCTCTGCTCTGGCTCATACTGCCTGAAAAAATAATTGCCTGTCTACTGCCTCTCTGTTGCAACCATCTACTTGCATAGCTTACCTACTTACAGTAAATATTGTTTTAGTTTTGCAAACTATCAGATTAAAAATTTCTTTTTTAGTTGATCGTTTTATTAACAAGTAAAGTATTACATACTTTAAAGTATGTAATAGTTTACTAAAATTGTAAATAAAATGACTCCAATGGCGCGGCGGGCGAGTAGCCGCGATGGAAGAAGTGTTGGTTCGATTCCCGCTGCGGGACAAATGTTGGTATGCTCTGCAGCTATTTGTTCCGGGTCTGGGTGTTGTGGTACCACACAGTACTCGTGGTTTCTGATACCCATGACATAGGGAAATCTAGTGTGGAGTCAGTAGGTATTATGCATGTGTCTAATTGATGTAAAAAACCTTCCCTCTCTAAAGACTGAGTAATAACTGTATTTCAAGAGCCAGTCTTTGATCTTATCTTCACATGTACGATAAACATGTTTCTTTTAGAAATATTAAAAACCAATTTGCAAATAGATTGATAAGAGTGCAAACTGATAAAACATTATTGATAAAAAAATTAGTAATAATTAAGGATGTGCAGTGAAAGAATATGTAGATAGAGTACCTACTCGAACAATGGTAGGAAAACAAAATTAGGCTATTTCTGTTAACTGTACCTACCAACCTACCTAAAACTCGTGGCATTGATTGGGAAAGAAAACTACTTTATTTTTATATTAAAATGGCATGGGATTACTGGGGAACCCATGTATGGCATTTATAATTTGGAGAACAATAGATTTGGAATTGATGGGAATGACCCTGTCGCACGTGCATACATGCCAATCTTGATTATAAAAATTGCTTTCTAGCCGCGGATTATTTGATGATGACATACATTCATCAAATATTCCAAAGATTTGTTTTTGTTTACTGACATTATTCATTGTAGCATTATATTTACTATTTATTTACTTCGCTTAATTAAATACTTTAAAACTTTTTTCCTGGCTTGGTCGCGGATGAAGAGGCAGTAGATAAAATCGACGTTTCAAAGTGACCCTTGTTATGACTTTGACTAAGTACCTACACTAACTGGACAGAGAATTCTCTCCTCAACCTGGTTCTAACCAAAATGCAAATAACGCTTTTATCACTAACTCAAACCTTACACACGCCAAAACTGTGCGCTCTGGAATTTATATGAATGGTTTTGGAACTGTAATTTATGTTCGTAGTCCAGTATCTTCGTGACTGTCCTATAAAGCCAACGCTTTAGCTATGAGCAATATGATTATTCAAATACCATCCAAATGCATGGCCGTTTTAGTATTAACTATTCAAAGCATTACCTAATTTGCGTAAAAAATAGGAAAGAGTGACGTTTACATCCAAACATCTAAACACCCAAATTTTGACATTTATAATATACAAGCCTCGGCCCACGGCTTCGCCCACGTGGTACCCGGCTAAAAATATGCCTATGTGTTATTCTGATGTATAAGTTATATTATTGTAAAGTTTCATCGAAATCCGTTCAGTAGTTTTTGCGTAAATTAGTAACAAACATCCATCCTTACAAACTTTCGCGTCAATAATAGTAGTAGGAAGAAGAATGGATAGGATAGATTAAACAAAAAGGAAAGATCACAGGGAAGACATTGCAACTTTAAGTACCTAGTTTTGTTCTTTATTTTTGTCGTTTTGTTTTTTAAAGTATTTAGCCGTGTTGGCCTAGTTGGTGGTATCCCGACTTCCGATCTGGAGGTCCGAACCCGGTCGGGTGCCAATGGATTTTTCCACTCGAAAATGTATGTGCATATTACACGTGCTCAAAATGCTGAAGGATTAATCATGAGGAAATAAGAGTGGAGAGGAGGACAGTGCCCTATAACCCAAAATTCGAAGGCAGTTTCCATCGGTTATTGTTCTAGAGGTAATAAGCGGCGTGTCACGTTGAATACTTACTAATTGTAAAACGCGGGCATGTACCAAATATATTATTTGGACGTGCCTCTGACTGCCCCCTACTTGGTTATTGGGAATTTAGTCATCTGCGTGTTTATTATTCTTTGTTTTGTGAAGTATGAGCGCAGAACTTTGAAATATAACTAAACAATACTGGTCATACTGAAGCTTTTGGTTGAGTTTTGACGAATTGTTTGCCACTTGTTACGTTTCCAATAAGGTTAGAAATAATCCTATGATATAAACGGACTCTACCCAAATTACCACTACTCTAAATTACAGCAAACCCAAATCCTAGCCTGACCCTCAAGATATTGACGTCTGAGATGAAGCCATTTCTTACCCAGGCCAAATTAAACTGATTCTGTTTGTTTACGAGCCAAATTAACGGTTCAAAGCCCAGGCCAATCTATTCTCCAACTAAATTGGACTGCTAAGATTATGTGTAATTTTGGCGCCCTTGTTTTCGTATTTAATTACTGCTCAGGTATTTGATTTAAGTAATGTCTCTTTTTAGTCCAATAAATAAGGTCAATCAACAATTTCATAACAAACATTATAAAGATCCAACTAACTTATGTTACTAGCATTACCATTCAGCGTGACAATGCGGTCAGTATTTTAGAATGTTTCCGTCTGGTAGTGATCTGGATCAGTTGAGCTATCTATAGATCGTTTGTAACGGTCTTTAGAAAACTAGCTGTTTCGTCTGTATTTTTGTATACTTGTACATAGTTGAATGAATAAATGTATACTTATGTTATAAATGCGAAAGAATAAATGTTGTTTAATAATTGTAACTGATAATATTCGTAACGAGCAAACGAATTTGTACAAAATTGAATTAATGCAAAACTCTGTTCAAAAAGTGAAAAACTTTTGTAAAATAAATCACACACATATATTTCCATCCTACACCTTTATTCCATTTGAGTCAATTCGCCGCCTATAACCTTCCACGAGGATCCACTCTCGGCATTTTTGAAAACACTGACTGCCGCTTCTCCCACTTGTTCTGCAGTTTGCCATAATTGAGTCTTCACGAATTTTTCAAAATCTTCCAAATGTTCATCCCAAACTAACTGTTTATCCGTAAGTGAGGAATGCGTGTAACCCGGGCATAAAACTGTAACCCTGACGCCAAACTTTTTATAATTCTCCACGTGGCCAAAACATTTCGTAAAGCCAAGAACAGCAAACTTAGATGCCTTATAGAACACCACATAGGGATCAATAGTGAACGAGTAGATTGAGCCGATATTTAAAATTGTGCCTCCTTTACCGCCTTTATCTTTCCTCATGTGCTCCCAGAATTTCATCGTCCACTCGATCAGGGCTATAGAATTCAACTCCAAAGTTTTTCTGGCAGAACTCTCATCGACTATACCTGCGTTGTTAATAAGCACATCTACTTGCTTGTATGTCTCAAAAATTTTCTTCGATACATTTTCCAAATCTTTTGTCACATCACATTTCATAAAAGCAGCTTTACCGTCCCCGTACTTTGAGGTTAGATTGATGACGGCGGTATTTCCATCTACTTCATTGATGTCTAAAATAATCACTTTGGCTTGTTGTTCCAAAAACTTTGTTGCAATTTCGTATCCTATTCCTTCTGCCCCGCCAGTTATGACAGCCACTTTATTTTTTAAAGTTCTCTCCATAATCTCAAAATGTTACTAAAATTAAAATATTTTTTTAATTATATACTGACTTGGAGAACCAAAATAGTCATTATGAGCACTTAAATTTAGCGATTGTATTTATATTAATGTATTTTTATATGAACTATTATTATTATTATCAGTGTTAGTTATCTACTATAGATAAAACGATAAATGTTTATTTGTACGATTAGCAAATATTTGATAACATACGATTAAATTAAATTGTGTTTGTATGATCTGTAAATATTTTGTTTAGGGTCTGGGCTGAGTCTGGTGACCAGCGACTGAGAATTTGAGTACGGATTTGGGGCAGAATGTCACTATAAGGTTCTATTTATTTAAAAAAAACTAAAACCTACTGTTATTCTGATTCCTAAAATTCAAGAAAGTGCTTGGTCTACAGGTCTTCTTCTATTTATACTGAAAATAAGTATCTACGAATACCTTAATGTACATAATAAAAGTTTTAGCTGGACAGGTTAGATAGCAGTTTGGAGCTAATATTAGTTGGAATAAAAAATCAGTTGCATCCGTAGGTGAAGATAAAACTGGAAGACTACCAATAAGAAGACGGTCTTCCGATGTCATCTGTACAAGATAACAGTGTGTTTTTTTTCTGGGTTGTAAAAACTCGCTAGGAAGACGTTGACAAATTACAAAATTAAAATTAATTTAATTTAATTAGACCCTACTTTTCATCATAGCCCTTCCTCCATCGAACTTGGAACATTTCTCTTAAAGTCCCACAAAAGAATTTTCATCAAAAAACAACTTTTAAAAGTTTCAAAAAGGTAAAACCAAATGCTTTTTCAGCCGTAGCAAAGTTTTTCTTGAGAAATGCGAAATGGTAATGAAAAAAGCGAGATAAAGGTTACGGCAAAAGGTGTTACTGGAGGTACATTAATAACAAGAAGCTTCTTTACAAAAAGAAGAAAATATTTTAACTGAATTTATAATGTCTCTTGCTTTTGTAATAGCCTGGCTATTACAAAGTGAAATAATGGTGTTACGTGACCGCTCGCCTCGGGACATGAATCTCGATTGGTGCATAGCACAGCTGGGACTTTTTCTAGAGCAAAATATGCTCATGGAAGTAGTTGAAGAAGGTACGGAATATAAACTCGGAATAATAACCTGACTCTTCTACCGCGTAAAACATGAAATTTAACGAAGGACATGGCACCGAACGAGTTCTAGTCAGCTGCGGTTTGGTGTGACGTTTATAACGTACATTATCATCATCATCTGTCCACTACTGCACTCTGGACGCAGGCATCTCCGAGTCTTGACCCCTCCCTTTCATAGACAGTTAAAGTGACCTTCCTACACAGCGTCGTACATAAGTACCTCACCGCTTACCAACAGGTGGGCCAACATTATGTTTGCCACTATGTATGCTTGTTTGCCACTATTTTGTAAATTTTAATCTTATAAATTCCACAATATAAATTTAGCGAAGGAAAGGCCTATCAATCGAATTTAAATCATCTCCTTATTTTTATGATCGAGATGATTATTTTTTAAGTCCGAACGCCTTCATAAAGTTTGGTATTACTGAGTGCGCAAATGTGACTTTGGTCGGTGCAGAGTTTTGAAACAGAATTCAGAATTCTTCAGAATTAAAAAATAATAACGTTCATTTTACAACCTGGATTTTCCATTTCAATTACTTTTGTAAAATAGAGTAGCTAAGCAATTCAGTGAGTTTATTTCTAAATAATTGTTGTCTGCACTGTATCTGCAACTGTACAATGGGACCTGAATACTTACCCCGACAGGAACGCATTTACAGCTAAAGTGATAAGATGGTGCAAAATTTAAGTTGTCACGGCTGCTATAAATAACCGGCCAAGAGTGTGCTACAAGGAAGTAAACCTTTTATAACAAGTGAAGATACATATATTAATGTTTTATACTATAAATAATGCTATCCTCGAGAATGAGCAGAATTACCATATAAGAAATGTGACAAAAAGCAGCCTCACAAAGAGAGTCCAGCTAGATACAGATATAACGTATAACCTTCACTTAATTAATATGGTTGAATTTATAAAATTACAATTTTAAAGGTGAATCATACATTAAATTATTATCAAATAAAGAACCCAACAATGCAAAAAAACAAAAACGTTATTTTTCTGAAAAATCATATCCCAATATGTTTAATATAATAATATTCATATTATAAACGCGAAAGTTTTTGAGGATGGATGTTTGTTATTCATTCACGCAAAAACTACTGTACGAATTTTGATGAAACTTTACAATAATATAGCTAATACATCAGAATAACACATAGGCTACTTTTTATCCACACGGGTACCAGGCGGTCATAGCCGTGGGCAGAAGCTAGTTTAAAATTAATTTTAACTTTTTTTAAAAAGCATTTATTTATTTTTTCAAAATTGGGCCCATAACTAACATCACTCTTCGATAACTCACACGGTTACAGACTTCGCCTAAGTAGCTCTGAAAAAACCTCATCCGTATACCTACTACTGTATGTACAGTTGTATGAAAAAAAAAAATTTCATTATTACTAAGTAGAGTTGCAAATAAAGCATTGCATTTAGAATTTCGGTTTTATCCGAGTAATTTGTATGATAAAGCGCGTGCGGTCAGCGGGCGTAAAAGCCATCCCGCAGCATGCGGCGGGCTGAATGTGCGACCGCTAAAACAGAACCTTTAGTCATATTGTAAAATCGGAATATTCACGTATTGTACCATCAATGAAACTTGCCGTTTTACAATGAAATATCCAATTCACGGCAGAATTTTTAACCTGAGTAGCGAACACTCGTTTGCGTTGGGTCAAATGCAAACTCCGGAAGTGAATGAATTGATTATTTCTGCTGGATATACAGGCTTTTTTTGTTTATTTACCTAACAATTTTTACTCTTGATGTAAGGAGCCCGTATATGCGTAATACAAAAAAATTGGACAACACTAAAACCGTGTATTTTTATAATCCAACCTATTGTCGACCTCTGTGGCGCAGTGGGTGAAGACCCGCCTGAGACGCAGAAGGTTGCAGGTTCGATTCCCGTTGCGGGGCAACTTTTGTATGATTAGCAAATATTTGTCTCGGATCTGGGTGTTTCCTATGAATAATATGTATTTATTTAGAACCAAAAAAGTATATAAGTAGTATATCAGTCATGTAGTTCCCATAATACAAGCTCTGCTTAGGTTGGGCCTAGATGATACTGTGTGGAGAATGTCCAGCATTATTATTAATTCGAACATGACATGAACAATCAAAAAAAACATTTAGGTACCTTAATATTTTCAAATCATGTCGTTTCTCCGGATAAGTGCATGGCACCGCTAGGGAGCCTCCTGGCGTTACCACATCGACAAATTTCTATCAACGTAATCAACATACGTACAAAATTTATACGTATGAACAATTATGTACATTTTTCACATATAAAAATAAAGCCTGCACTAATGCAGAGCATCGCACGCTTCACATAAAGCTAAAGTATCTCTCGCACGTTTAAAAATGAATACACAAATGTGTATGTTAGAAATCTAAAGTTATTTACAAAGTTAAAACGATATGCAATCGAGTATTAATCTTTCGAGATATACGTGTTTGTTTAAGTTGTTTCGAGACGAATCTCGTCTACTGGTGTCACAAACTTTGAAGCGACGTCTTCATGACAAAGGAGCGAAAATGCGTAATGGGCTCTTCGTCTTCCTCAAAATGGGCAATTTGAAAGAAAATACAACAACGCCGCAAAAGTACTTCACAATTATAAACCTTGCTGTCTTCAGAATAAAGAAAAAACATTTTGTCCATTTTTGTTTACCTCCCAGTAATACCTTATTTGAATGAAAGCTCATTGAAAGTGCGGTTTTAATGTGTTTGATGGATTTGTTTGAACGTTAAAAAGCTCTTATATAAATTGGTCTTGGAGTTCTTTTCTTGGAACCGTAATTGATATTGATGTTACTAAGAGGCTGCGATCATAAGCCCTGTTTGTAAACTCAGAGGGACCGGTCAACCAAATGCAGTGGCGTGAGAGTGGTGGTGGCGATGAAAGGGAAGAGGTTGTGACGTGTTTGTCAAAGTTCGGGTAAACATACTGATCGACACTGCCACCGCCACAGCTACCGCATCAATTTGACCGGGCCTTTTCTGAAATGGATGCAATACATAGAGTAGACAGCCCTAAGAGACGCAATGCTTGATAATTTGCTAGGAAACCAACCGTGCGCGTTTGCCAACATCAGTCCTAAAAGACTGATGTGTTGACAGAACAGTGTGGTTCAATAAGACGCCTCTCTAGGTTAACTGCTCGATGATACAATACTAAACGTTTTGTTTGATGTCCTGATTTACCTTGACTGATTAGTCAGGGAATTCAGGGACGACCTCTGTGGCACAGTGGGCGAAGGCTCGCCGGAGACGCAGAAGGTTGCGGGTTCAATTCCTGCTGCTGGACAAATGTTTGTATATGCAAATATGTGTCCCGGGTCTGGGTTTTTTCTATATATAATATATATGTATTTACAAAAAAAAGTATATAAGTAGTATATCAGACGTGTAGTTCACATAATACAAGCTCTGCTTAGTTTAAGCTTGATTGGTTTTGTTTTTATAGTTTTCACATTTCCTATAATCTTTCTTAGATTTATAGTTTATAGACGAAAACAAATTACCAAATTATTTTCAAAAAATATTTTACAAGAGTAGTTTGAATCTATGGTTGCTTTTGGTCCCCGCACTAGGTCGCGCTTGTATCGCCGGAAACCAGTTACAAATGAAACGATTAAGTGTTGATTAAGTAAGTGTTTTGTGTAAGTTGTTATGGTATTAATTACCATAACAACTTACACAAAACAGCGCAAAATTACAAATGACGAAAGAAAATCTAACACATTAATAAATTTGTGACTAAGAATAAATAGGGGTCTAGGTACTAACAAATATGATGGGCCTAGCAAATTTTCGTATGAATAAGAGTTTATGGGTATAAATATGTGGGGATGTGAGGGCGTGAGTATATGTGAGTGTTCGTATGTGTTAGGTGCTTATGTGTACACAATATTATGTTTTTTTAAATGATTCCACTTTGATTGCTGTAGCACTATCAAGTACAAAGTAGCTAATGTATTAATGTCCTCATGTGCATACAATATGCAGAGAAAAAAGACAACTACGACGAGTCACCACAGATCAACGCACAACACACAATTTGTATTTTTTATTTTTATCGTGACTTGGCAAACTAATTCTCGCGACATATATTTAAACTACATTACTTAGTGCTTCTCTTCACTTCTATATATTCACTTTTGTATTTCAACTATTTAAAAATGTGATTAGGGTTTTTTATCATGATTCATTTATATTATAATATGTATTTATATGTATACTATTAAACTTACCTGCTTTATTTATACAGCTATATTAGTCGTTGCTGCACTACCTTTTCCATTTATTTGGTTACAGCTGAAAATCAGCGTTGGGTGTAAACTCATTCAACATATGCTGAGCTGATCACCTTTTTGGTACAGACAGCCTTATTAGACACATGAGCCGAAGAACAATAAAATTATGTTGTGTCTGTTTTAGATTTAATAATTCTACTCGTCGGTTTGTGTTTTTTTTATTTTATTTATTGTTTTTTCCAAATAAATAAAATAAATAAATAAATAAATAATGCTGGACAATCCACACAGCATCATCTAGCCCCAAGCTAAGCAGAGCTTGTGTTATGGGTACTAGATGACTGATATACTTAATACAATACATTACATAGGTAGATATTTTTTTTATTATACATAGAAAATACCCAGAACACCCGGAACAAATATTTGCAGATCGTACAAACATTTGTCCCAGGGCGGGAATCGAACCCGCAACCTCCTGTGTGGCAGGCGGACCTTCGCCCACCGCGCCACATCGGTCGTCAATAAACGTTTATTCTATTCTATTCTATATAGTACTGCGATTGGCAAAATGTCAACTGAATAGGAAGCTTGTACGTAGTGTTACAATTTTTGGTCGGTCGTGGCCTCAGGTTACCTTTTTTTTGGTTACGAGGGGGAAACCTGCTAACAGATACCCTACCACATTAAGGGTGTGATAGGGTTATGTAAGGTTCACAGAGTTACCTACTAGTCAAAACACTAAACTGCGCGGAAAAGTAGTTCAAGCTAAGGATTTAACTTCTTAAGCCGGTATTGATGTTTATTTGACTAACGCTATTACATAGTTACTTTACACATTTTTTTCCGACTAAACAGATTCAAGTGAACATTATAAAGCTCAGTATGGCGCCAGCAATCAATCATACTTACGAAGCCCTCTAGCAAATTACGCCTATTTATTTAACATTTTTTGAGAAAGTAAAGAATCGGTGTAGATAAAAAGAGGGTCCTTTTAAAACAGGCTGTCTGTCGTTCCGTAGAAATGAGCCAAGCTTCTGCAATTACGAGAACAAATGACCTTGGATTAGGGTTGCCAGGCTTATGAATTTAGCCGAACATGTCAAAAAAATTATGTGTTTATTTGCATATTTGTATAACAAATCTGTGCAATTAAGGTCGCAGAACCGATAAACGCTGGGTAAGAAAGGTTCTCAAATAGCGACCACAAACCCCCCACCCGATGTAGCGATGTCATCTGAGGTGGACTTCTACGGGATGGTGATGATGATGAAAATAAATTACTTACATTATATTAGTATTAATCTTCTCTAAGAATGTATGGTATTTTTCAAACTTTATTGATCCTTAACCCACCTTATGTTTTCCTACTTATATATCGAAATATTAGATCAGGATTTACAAAAAAAATGCGCAGAACCCATGACCTTTATTGTAGGCCATTGGTTCTGCTCATTTAAAAACTTTAAGAACCTATTTTAACTGTTTCCTACTGAATTTAACGTCTCGTAAATCACTATAAAAAGTCACTCAAACTTGGTAAGGAAATAGCAATAAGAGAAACAGAAAAATAACAAAATCAAACTAATTTTTTTATTGAGAATTACATGAGTTCCACTTACAGTTTCTTTTTGTTCCAAGCTCCAACGCAAAAGTGTCGGAATACCACTCCACTCTCTTTAGCACTTACGGCGCCATTTTTAATCTACCCAACTTCCGCTTGAGTAAAGAAAAATGGCACCGATAGCGCTTGAAACTTACTTACTATTTTCAAAACAGATTTCAAAATTAATAATAAAATTAACATAATTATTTGAAGCAATTATCGCTAGAAAACATTGGATAGATAATAAGTTGACTTACTTTAAATAACAATTATTTTGATAGTCTTACTAAACTATGCACAAATAATTACAAAATAACTTCCGAAATTAATTGCCAAATTATTTAAAAAAATATGAAAGCTAATAAAAGCAAGAAAAGCTTTTGATAAAAATAAATTGACCTACTTACTTGAAACACAATTATTTAGACAGTATTTAACTATGCACAAACTATTACAAAACCATCGTAAAAATTGTTGCTAAATTATAGATTTTTACGAGCTGTTAAAACTAGAAAACCTTAGTTAAAACATAAACGATGTAACTTAAGAACGTCATCATTATTTTTATAGTCAAATGAACGCATAATTAATTATCAAATTGATAAATCGTAAATCAATTAATTAACTTAGTGTTAAAATAATGTAATCAGATTTTTAGGTTGATTAATATTTTGTCATGGCATAAATCAATCTTCAAATGACGGTGAAATATGGGTCGAAGAACCGATGCGGCGACACGGCCATACTGATGCACAATGCGTGCTCTGCATTGGTGCAGCTCTTTCACTCTGAAAATAAGAAATAAGTATTTTGAGGCTACTAGGCACTTCCACAGCACACCTATGCCTTATAGATGAAAATATTTTTTTTTTTTTTTTTTTTGCTCTATGCAAGTATCAAAAGCACACAATACAGCCATGTAGCGCTTATGGAAATTACTGCTCACTCAGCGTGACAACAGTGATCATAATTTATAAAAGTACCAAGAGGTATAACTACTGCTTATTCCATATGACAACACATAGATGACAATGTTTTTATTAGTTTAGAAAACAAATGCTCACTTCACGTAACCAGTTTTATTTTTTATTCATATTACTGCTCATTCCACATGCAACAGTACATTTTTTTTTTTTTTTTTTTTTTGTGTTGGAATGGTTTATGTAAGGTTGTTGCTGTTCTACAAGGCGATCTTGAGCGATCCAGCCTTAACAGAGGCCCTAAAGGATGATAGGCTAGGTCGATGCTGTGCTCTAGGCGGTCTCGAACGCCGTGGTACACAGAGGACTATGTTTCTTTTCGGATAGGATTTTACCATTGAACGGCTCCACACGTCAATAGTAAATAATTTATGTGGCTGGCTATTAGACGGCTCCACACGTCAATAGCATCTTTTATGTTGTTCTTTTTTTTTTTTTTTTTTTTTTTTGTTATTGCCTTAGTGTTTGTTTGTGTGTGGTGATTATGGCATTGCTGATAATAATATGAAAGGTTCTCACCGGGAGTATCATCCAGCTGAGATTGGCTGGTTGGTCCAATGGTAGCAGACGCTTGTGGTGTAGCTGGAGGTTGATAGGTTGCTGGTGTGATGCCGGAAGATCCTGCTTGGTTTTCATGTAGGGGCGACACGGGCGCCTGGACGCCGCCTGGCTGTGGGGCGCGCCGAAGCTGGTCATGTGCGACTTTGCGAGGTCGCCCATGGTGACCTACAACCTTCTTCACGAGGTAGCGGTCGTTTTCGAGAACCCTGTGAACTTCATAAGGCACGCTATACTTAAGATCCAGAGAAGTTTGGTTTCTAGGATTGTTTTTTATTAATACGAAATCTCCTCGTTGAAAATTATGAATTTTCGCACGACCCTTGTTAAACCTTTCTTTATCTTTTGCAGAGAGCTCAGTCAATCGTAGTTGTACGTGTCGTTCTAGTGCATCAATATCGATCGATGCGTCGTCAAAATTAACGAGACTCACCAATTCTGGTGGCACGCAGTTTTGACGTCGAGTAAGGAGTGTCAAAGGAGCAGTACCTGTGGTTCGGTGAACGGTGCAGTTAAGGGCAAGCTGAAGACTCTCCAACGCAGTGTGCCATTCTGGAATTTCGTAATGTTTAATCATAATCAGTCCATTCTTCAGTGTTGCCATTACGCGCTCCACCTGACCGTTTGCTCTACTCACGCCTGGAGATATTGCATGTATCTCAATTCCAAACCTATCACAGTAGCTTTTGTATTCACCCAAGAACTCACGCCCGCCGTCTACGATGATTTGCCGCGGAGCTCCAAAAAGGTGAATGACTTGTTTGAGAGCGGCAAGGGAGCTATGTTGACTTTTATCGTTAGTGTGACGAAGAAGCACATATTTGGTATAGGCATCAATGGTAACCACGACATATTCCTGATTATTAGCAGTGCCAAGCTTACCAGTTATATCCATGTGAATGACTTCGAATGGCACTGTCGGCTTAGCGATAGGATGTAATTGTACTTGCGTGGCTCCAGATGTTTGTTTCGATGTTCTACACACGACGCAGTTATCGACGAAGTCTCGAACGGTGGTGCTCATCTTGTCGAAATAATAGGTCTGTTTAATTTTGTGTAAGGTCTTTTCCCAGCCTGGGTGTTTCAGAGCAGTATGAAATGTATTGATTAGGCTCCACTGGTAGGCTTTTGGTACTACTACCAGTTTTTGTGTGCCTAAAATTGTGTCCCTCCTTTCAAATTTGAGTACATTACCTTCGAGGTGATAACCAGGTATTTCATCTCCACTATAGAGGGCGTCTATGATAGGCCGCAGCTGAGTGTCACGACGCTGCTCTATGTTGAGCCAATCCAGGTTGTTGGTCATGACGTTAACGGTTAGAGGGTCTGGGTTTCGGCTCAGGAAATCTGCGTGTTGCATCCGCTCGCCCTTCCTGTACTCAATATCAAATTCAAAATTTTGGAGGTATGCCCACCATCTATGTATACGGGGTAGGAGATCTTGTTTATGCTTAGAAGCTTTCAGTGCGTTGCAGTCCGTGACAACTTTGAACTGGCGTCCGTAAAGGAAATGACGGAAGTGCTTGATAGCGCGGACTACGGCAAGAGTCTCAAGCTCATAGGAGTGATACCTACTTTCTATATCCGTTGTGCGCATGCTATAGTAGGCAACTACGTGCTGTCGGCCGTTGATGATCTGGATAAGTATCGCTCCGAAGCCGAGACTGCTGGCATCGGTAAATAGCTCGATAGGCTTACCTTCTTGGAATATCGTGAGGACAGGCGACGAAGTGAGGTGATGAATGATTTTCTGATGTGCCTGCTCATGAACATGAGTCCATTGCCACTTAGTGCCTTGTTTTGTCAAATCATATAGGGGAGCCATCGTTCGCGCGAAATCAGGGATAAAACGCCGAAAATATCCTGCTAAGCCATTAAATTGGCGAACTTGTTTTACCGTAGTAGGCACCGGGGCCTTCAGTAAGGCTTCGATTTTTTTTGGACCAGGACGAACTTGACCATTCTCTATCATATTACCGAGGTACTCTATTGAGCGTTTGAAGAAGAGGCATTTATCGATGTTTAATGAAGTCAAAGTCAAAGTCAAAGTCAAAATTCATTTATTCAATAAAATCACAAGGACCACTTTGAAACGTCGGTTTTTATCTAGGTGCCTGTTCCTCCGCGACCAAGCCAGGAAAGAAAGGCAAGAAAACAAGGCTGGTTATTCTTTTTAATGATCCTTTTACAAAACAATAGGTTCGAGTTGGAGCATTTTCAATCCCAAGAGTTTTTGTCATCTAAATAATCAGATATTTTATAGTATGCCTTTTTATAAAGCTTTTGTTTAATTACGTTTTTAAATTTGTTAATTGATAATTTTTGTATATCTCTTGGGAGTTTGTTATAAAAGCGTACACCGTGCCCTTTAAACGATTTACTAACTTTATGGAGTCTACAAGTGGCAACAGCGAGTTTATCTTTATTTCTAGTATTAACATTGTGATTATCGCTTTTTTTCTTAAACAAATTAATATTTTTGTGAACATACATCAGATTTTCATAAATGTATTGACAAGGGAATGTCATTATATTTATTTCTTTAAACTTTTCGCGAAGTGATTCTCTGGGGCCCATATTATAAATTGCTCGAACAGCCCTCTTCTGCAGCACAAAAATGGTATTGATATCAGCAGCACTCCCCCACAGCAGTATACCGTACGACATAATGCTGTGGAAGTAGCTGAAGTAAACTAGTCTAGCTGTGTCAACGTCTGTATAAAGACGGATCTTTTTGACTGCATATGCCGCAGAACTAAGTCTCTTCGATAACCCATCAATATGAGGACCCCATTGAAGCTTATTATCTAGGGTGATACCTAAGAATACGGTGGTGTCCACAAGAGCCAACTGTTCATCTTTGATTTTGATATTTGCTTTAACTTGTGTAACATTGGGTAGTATAAATCTAATACACGTTGTTTTATTTTCATTAAGTAGGAGATTGTTAACGTTGAACCATTTTACAACCTTAGAGATTGCATTGTTTACATTGTCAAAATTGGTTTGTCGTCGCTTTAATTTAAATAAAAGTGACGTGTCATCTGCAAACAATACAACCTCATGATCGTCCCTTACAAGGTGGGGTAGATCATTAATGTATACTAAGAACAAAAATGGTCCAAGAATTGATCCCTGCGGTACACCGATAGTAACCAGAGACCCCGGAGACCGTTTTCCATTCACGTCAACTCTTTGTACTCTGTCACTTAAATAGGAAGTGAGAAAGTCTAGAGCACCGCCCCTAATACCATAATGGTGTAGTTTCCTGATCAATGTGACATGGTCTACGCAATCAAATGCCTTTGACAAATCACAAAAAACGCCTAAAGCGTCATGAGATTCCTCCCAGGCATCAAATATATGCGATATTAACTCAATACCAGCATCAGTGGTTGAGCGACCCTTACTAAATCCGAATTGCTTATTATGCAGTAAATTATTTAATTTAAAATGTCTTTGCAATTGATTTAAAATTAGTTTTTCAAAAATTTTACTAAATGTAGGAAGTACTGATATAGGTCTAAAATTACTAGGGTCAGAACATGTACCCGATTTGAAAAGTGGAGTTATTTTACTGTGTTTCATTAAATCAGGGAACACACCACAGTCAATACACTCGTTGAATATTAAAGCTAGTTCGGGCGCAATAATGCCAATCAATGATTTCACAACGCAAACAGATATGCCCCAGAGGTCCGTGGTTTTTTTAACATTTATGAGTTTGAAAGCTTTTATGATGTCATCACTATTTACATGATCAAATTTGAATTGTATTTTACATTCTGTTAAGTTTTCTTTTAACAATGACTCTGCTTCTATGGGAGAGGAGTTTAAGGATTTTGTGGTAGAGACTGGAATGTCGGTAAAAAAGTTTTCGAACGCATTAGCTACATCACTATCCTGATTGACGGTGGCATTGTCAATTTTCAAATTAAACTTATTGTTCTTAGTTGTGACTCTTCCAGTCTCACTGTTGATTACTTTCCAAGTGGCTTTTACTTTATCTTGGCTATTTTTAATTTTTGAACTCAAATGACGAGCTTTTGCTTCACGACAAACATTTTTAAAAATTTTAGAATACTTTTTGACTTGTTCTTTAAACTCCTCATTAAAATTATATTGTTTTTCAGCATAAAGATCATACAATTTCTTCCTGCTTTTATGTATTCCCGCTGTTGCCCAGTCACTGAACTTTTTACCGTCAGAGACCATGATCGATTTCGATGTAAAAATTGAATTGAACACATCACTAAATTTCTTAAAAAATGTGTTGTATAAATTATTTGGATTAAAATTACCATATAAACATGGAAATACAGAAGTTAAATTCAATTTTAGTTTGTCCAATCGATCTTTGGTCATAGGTATACAAGTAATATTTCTTTTTTCAAGTTTTTTTGTTTGAACCTCTATTTTAATTATTTGTCCAAGATGATCCGACTTAATATTACTAATTAAACTCTTATTTAAAATTTTAATGTTGGCAAAGATATTGTCTATACATGTGGCCGAAGTATCGGTTATTCGAGTAGGCTCCATAAATTGAGGTTTTAAATCAAATGATTGAAATAAACTAATTATTCTAGTATTTAAGGAGTTAATTTCTAGTAAATTAACATTAAAATCTCCGCACGTAATAATATATTTATTTGATTTAGATAATTTAAACAACATTTCTTCCATAACTTTTTCAAAAATGTCAAATGAGGCAGATGGTGGGCTGTAAACGCTTATAACTATGAATTGCTCCAACTCTATGCAAGCAACTTCAATGTGTCTTTCTACAGAGAGGTGGACTATATCTAAACGTTCTCTAAATTTTATCTGTTTATTAAGTAGGATTAATGAGCCACCACGTATAGCATGTAATCTGCAGAAAGAACTACCAACTTGGTGATTACTGAAACTGAACATGACCTCATGGCTTCGCAGCCAATGTTCTGTAATGCAAATAATGTCAATGTCATTTGAGTTCATGTACAGTTCTAGTTCTAATTCTTTACAACGAATTCCTTCAATATTTTGGTGCATCAAGTTGGTATATTTCACATTTTTATTATTTAACAACTGTTTGTTTTGTTTATTTTTTAAAAAAATATTATTTGACTTTTTGGTGCTAGAGATTTCCTCTATTGTCGTGTCTGGTAATTTAAATGACATGGAATAATTTCCAATGTCTGGTTTTCAATTTTAGGACAATGCTCAAAAAAAGCATTTTGGTTAGCCAAGTTTTTGGCTGTTATACTAAAATAATAAGATAGCGAAACAGCTATCTGTCGTTTGTAAAAGTTAGAAAGGTAGTATCTACCTTTGGTCAAATAATATGTTTTACTAACAACACTGTTAGAATCAATTAAATGAATTAATTTATTATTGCATGATATTGTATGCAGAGTCATATTTAACTTATATCTAAGATCATTTTCTGCTTGTGGCAAGCTGTTGCTATAAGGGAATGTGAACATTACAATTTTATTAATTTGTAGTGAACACAGAGTATCAAAGTATTTTATAAGTTCTGATTTGTTCACATTACCCCTATTTCCAAGCCAAATAATCAGATTTGATTTAATGTCAAATTCATACTTTGAAATTATTGGCATAATTTCATGAAGGCTAGAATTAGGTACACAATGATTTATGACTGAATGTCCCAATTTCATAGTCAATATCTGGCCCATGTTTTTTCCAATTTCATCGCTGAACATAATAGTTTTATTAGCAATTCTATTCAAAGTTTCAGAAGTTTTGGCACTGACATACAGCTGGGAAGCGGATGAGGCAGGATACACTGGTTCTGGAATGTCAGAGCGCTGGCAATCACATGTGTGATTGGCCACTAATGAATCATAACGCTCCTTGTTGCTATATGATAATTTGAGTAATTCATCCATCGCCAGTGAGTACTCCCTTATTGCTTCCTGAGACTTCTCATAGCGACTAGTAATGGAGCCCAAGGACTCCTCAACGCTGGCAAGTTCTGACTGTAGTTGCTGTATGTCAGATTCATACTTTATTTTATTATTTTCTAATTTAATTGTGTACATTTGCAACTCATCGAGTATTTCTAATTTTTGTCTCTTATTTTTAATCTTACTTACTAAACATTTTTGATTTTTCAACATTTTTTTAGTTTTGTTAATATATTTATTGATTTTAACATATTTTTTAAGTTTGTTTTTACTTGTGTTACTCCTGTTGCATGCTGAAATACCCACTGAGTCATCATTTGTCAAGTCAATTGTTACAGTAGGAATATGACAGCTTGCATCAAGAATTTGGCCGGGTACCCTATCAGCTGTTACTAGTTCGTTGAATAAACTCTGGGTTTTCAGTGTGGCGGAGCATTGAGAGGCTTCTTCCAGGAGTGTGATTTGTTTGTGAGCATCACATAACTCCTTCTCCAAGACAGATGTTCGCTTTAGGGCCTGGTCGTACTCTACACCACACTGGTCGAACCCTAAAATTATATTTTCTAAC
Source organism: Perizoma flavofasciatum (assembly GCA_958496245.1). Classification (NCBI taxonomy): domain Eukaryota; kingdom Metazoa; phylum Arthropoda; class Insecta; order Lepidoptera; family Geometridae; genus Perizoma; species Perizoma flavofasciatum. Next base: position 7,505,168 of record OY292434.1, on the reverse strand, counting down.
TTGTCCCGTTCTTCATTAACTAAGGTGTACTGTGAATGCAGTACGGACAGCTCATTTTTTAACTTTTTATTGTTATCTAACGCGTCCAAAACAAGTTTTTCATTGTCTTCTCTCTCCAACGACAACTGAGAACACAGTTCTTTGGCAGCCTTCAATTCCAGCAAAACCTGGTGAAGTTTGGACTCCTCCTGGCGTGAGAGGGCCTTACGGGTGTTCATTTTTAATAAATTAACTTGGTTCTTCAAAACGAAGAATCAATCAACGCGAAAATACCAAAGAAATGTAAACACAAGTTGAGGTTATAAAATTTGAAATTTTGTGTACTTACGTGCTTTGTGTATACTTATTTGATGGGAAATTGTATTCCAACGTTTGTAATCTACACAAAACGAGCAACAAACACTTCCAAACTGGTAAAAAACAATGAAAATATTCAAACTTCCTAACCGTTAGTGTTTGGCCAATTTCACTTTATTTTCACAATGTACACTACTTATAACATTTGTACACGTAATTACGATTGTTTCAAAGCGATAAATTCGGAAAGGGCTACGTAAAAACACCTAAATATATTTAAAATCGAGTAAATAAAATCGGGACAATATCAACAGCTGTTACTCATAGGGATGCCACAAGCAAAAAAAATGAAAATCCTGATTCACGTAATGCGATTAAGATTCGTTCTAAATATGCAAGTCCAGAAGGGAAATCACGACATTTGCTTATTACATCGTCTATGTAAACTTGGGCCACACTGTCGTTATGATCTTTATTAGCGCTACCGGGGTTCAACAGAGGTCCTAGGGCACGATTTATGCATCTTTGATACACAGACGGTGCATTGCTTAAACCAAATGGCATAGTAAGCCATTCGTAAAGCCCATCAGGTGTAACAAAAGCTGTTTTCTCGATAGAATCTGTAGAAATCGGGATCTGGTGGAAGCCAGAGGCCATATCCAGAGTGGTGTAATATTGCCCCCCTGCAAGTTGGTCGATTTGATCCGCGATTAATGGGAGAGGGTAATGATCGCGAATAGTGTTAGCGTTAAGTTCCCGATAATCGACACACATGCGGTCGTCTCCGTTTTTCTTTTTTACCAAAATGATTGGACTGGAGTAGGGGGATTTACTTTCTCGCACGATGTTGTTATCGATTAGCTCAGTAACGATTGCTTTAACCTTTTCACGCTCGACTGGGCTCAATCTATAGGGCCTTCGCTCGACAAACTTGTCTTTGTTTTTCAAGCGAATCTCTAGTTCACCCGTATTAACACGAGATTTTGCGAAACCGCGCGTAAAAAGGTCAGAGTACTTGTTGAGCAGAGTGAACAGTTGGTTAATCTCAGATTCGTCAGTCAAGTCATGGTCTATGTTGTCAAATAAAGGGCTGAGAGATTGTAGGTGCAGAACGCGGGGATGGGAACACAATTTCGCGGTGTTTTGATTAATGATTACACTTAAACCAGTTTCGTGTAATAGATCTGCACCAATCAAGACGTCTGACGTCATATCATAGTCGGGTAGGACCTTGAACATTATTTCAACGTTGATATTATCAATGACACAAACTGTCGTCAAAGAACTCACGGAAACTACCGGAAACGGGCCTATTCCTCGTAAATAGCTAACGGTTTGACACCTACGCCCTGGCAATTTATTCGCAATAGATTGGCGCATGACGGAGCACTCAGCACCACTATCAAAAACAGTATTTATTACTACGTTACCGACGCGCATACACATTGTGTTTAGACTTGAACCTTTGTTAGATACAGAGTTTACGTTAGAAGTTATTTGTCTCTCTCGACGAAAGCACGCGTCAAACGTGTGACCGGTTTTTCCGCAGAATGTACAAAGCTTATCATTGAACCTAGAGGACTGAGTAGATGGTGTCGTCGTGTTTTTGTCTGTTGGTTGCACGTTTGAATCGCTCGCACTTTTATTACGACAGTTACTAAATGTGTGGCCGATTTTTTTGCAGTAATTGCAGTATGGGTGGTTTGTCCGGTTATCTACGGAAAATCGTGAACGTTTTTGCGGAGGTTGGTTAGAATTGTGTTGATTTGGACGCTTAATGCGAATAGATGAGGCAACGGAAATTAATTCGGGCACTGAAGTAGCTCTGGCGTTCATTAATTCTATTCTAAGGCGTTCATCACCTACCGTTCCAATCACCGCTTCCACAGCATCGCTATTATCGAGCTTGTCTTTTGTTACTCGTCTCCACAGAATCCATGACTGTGTAAGAAATTCGGCAATGTCTTTAGAAGAGTCATAGACGTGCTCACGAAACTTAAGTACGTCCCGTGAGTAACGGCTTTCGGGTTCGAATGTAGTAATAATGTTTTGCTGCAGCTCGTCCCAGGTTGACGTTGTCACGAGCCAGTTATCAGCCCATATCTTAGCACGACCTTTTAGCAAGCTAGTTACCTTCATGCGAATATCATAATCGCCAAGCTGGTAAGTGCTTTTGGCCGTAGAAATGTGGTTACACCACTCACGCACTCCAACGTTACCGTCAGGGTCGTATGACGGCAGGAAAACATCGGTTATTTTTACTTTTTCACTAGGCTGGCGTAGCAGTCGCTCGCTCATGCTTTGCATCATTGTCATCATATGTGTAAAGAAATCAGGTGGTACATTACCCGCTTGTTGTGGTACCACAACCAGATCCGTAGGCGCTCTCGTCGTTGATGCGTTCGGCTGTGATACGCACGATTGAGGCGTGGTCGTGGCTGGCAGGCTCGATGATGTCGTACCCCCAGGCTCGCCGATGATCGCAGGGCTCTCCGCTGCTACATCCGGCTCAATCATGATGTAGCTTCGAAATTGCAGTTAGGTTCTGAAATAAAAATGTCCGGGGCAGAAAGTTGATCGCACACTTCTGATATCGAAATATTAGATCAGGATTTACAAAAAAAATGCGCAGAACCCATGACCTTTATTGTAGGCCATTGGTTCTGCTCATTTAAAAACTTTAAGAACCTATTTTAACTGTTTCCTACTGAATTTAACGTCTCGTAAATCACTATAAAAAGTCACTCAAACTTGGTAAGGAAATAGCAATAAGAGAAACAGAAAAATAACAAAATCAAACTAATTTTTTTATTGAGAATTACATGAGTTCCACTTACAGTTTCTTTTTGTTCCAAGCTCCAACGCAAAAGTGTCGGAATACCACTCCACTCTCTTTAGCACTTACGGCGCCATTTTTAATCTACCCAACTTCCGCTTGAGTAAAGAAAAATAGCACCGATAGCGCTTGAAACTTACTTACTATTTTCAAAACAGATTTCAAAATTAATAATAAAATTAACATAATTATTTGAAGCAATTATCGCTAGAAAACATTGGATAGATAATAAGTTGACTTACTTTAAATGACAATTATTTTGATAGTCTTACTAAACTATGCACAAATAATTACAAAATAACTTCCGAAATTAATTGCCAAATTATTTAAAAAAATATGAAAGCTAATAAAAGCAAGAAAAGCTTTTGATAAAAATAAATTGACCTACTTACTTGAAACACAATTATTTAGACAGTATTTAACTATGCACAAACTATTACAAAACCATCGTAAAAATTGTTGCTAAATTATAGATTTTTACGAGCTGTTAAAACTAGAAAACCTTAGTTAAAACATAAACGATGTAACTTAAGAACGTCATCATTATTTTTATAGTCAAATGAACGCATAATTAATTATCAAATTGATAAATCGTAAATCAATTAATTAACTTAGTGTTAAAATAATGTAATCAGATTTTTAGGTTGATTAATATTTTGTCATGGCATAAATCAATCTTCAAATGACGGTGAAATATGGGTCGAAGAACCGATGCGGCGACATATATAATTAAGAAAAAAGTTTTGATGTTTAGATGTTTGTTGTTAATACTCTCCGTAACGGCGGAACCGATTTACATGAAATTTAGCATAATTATAGTTTTTGACCTAGAATAATACGTAGGCAATTTTTTTTCTGGATATTATGTGGGCGAAGCTGTTGCAGAGGCTAATACATAATTATTAAAAGATTGGAACTAAGATGTCCCAAGAAATTCAAACTGGCTGGCATTGTGCCCAGTGGCATAGCGGTTAGTGCACCTTCATGCCTCACTCGTGACTAAGATTTTTATATATTACAAAATCTACATAATAGTTTGTTCGTGTACGGATCTTCATAGCGTTTTCATTTTCACTATTTTCCCGATATATTGGCTTTGTGTGCAACAGAGCTACTGTTGAGAAAAGATATCAGTTCCCGCAACTACCCTAATTACTGCAAAGCCAAATTGATTGTATTTTATAAACAATCAACTGACATGAACTTTCAGGCAATAAATATTTTGTTTTCTTTTTTCAGAGAGATTGTCCGGCCGTTCGTTTATTTAGCTACCTCTCGGACGAGCTGCTCGTTTTTATATAAAATATACTCGGCCGCTATATGAAACGTTCAGAGCGCAATTTTTCATGTTTATGTACCCAGTTAATTTAAAACCTTGTTTTGTATTGCAGTGTGCATTTCTAAGTTAACTACACGTTTTTTTTCTAGCTCTCTTGAAGTACCATAATTCACACTTCGTTGAGGTTTTGAAGATTTTGAACAAAGCTGTAGTGTCCCTAGTAGAAAAGCTTCAACAAGGCGCAGCGGAAATCAAGATATTTCAACCATCGAAATTTGATGCGATTATTTAGATTCCATGAGTCAATCACATTGTCCAAAATCTTTGTATCGATACGATAAATTGGTTTTCTTCAACGATTTTAAAAAGTTTACTTGGCTACAGGTGCAGGACAAAGGACGCTATCAAAAGTGAAAAGAGGCCTATATTATTATGAAGTAATTATAAAAACATAAATATTATATCAAAGTTTGGACGTTTGGTACTAATTACCTCAGTAACAGCTGAACTGATTTGAATGAAGTTTCGAACAGAATAGTTTGTGATCTAGAAAAATACATTAATTACTTTTATCCAAGTACAGAATGGAAAAAGCCATGGGGAAAAGCTATTAAAAACATAAATCTGTCTAACAATTTTGTGTATACCGACGAAACGTTTTCAAACAAAGTAGAAATTGGAACAGTTGTGATAGATGAATGACCCTCCGTTACAATGTATGTTAACGCCACGTGTGAGTACATAAATCCGATTTTATGGAAGTAGTTTCGAAACCTTTATGGGGAAGCTAGCAATCCGTTCCGGCTTCGCACAGGTGCCATTATCATTAAAACTTGCTCGGACACGGCCTATATACAGCAAAAAAAAGACAGATTGATAATTATTAAAATTTCTCGTGTATTTGCCTATACTGGTTTAAGTTTAGTTAATTAATAAGCACCTCTTTTATCTTACCGAAAAAAGTAATAATTAAAGCATATAGAAATACTTGTCATTTTTCAAGCTAATTAAACCTTCTCAGCTAAAAAGCAATTTAAAGCTAAATTTGAAAAAATCATGTGAACAAGTGTTAGATCAAGTGTATTTGTACCGCTTAGACATTCTGTAAAATATTATACATTTTATAAAATATCAGAATAGTTAACCATTGAAATGTCCAAGGAACGCGTGAGATAGTATGCAGATAGCTGCTATATGCGATAACCGCTACCAAAATAATTCATGTTTAAAATATTTTATGCTCATAATAGTTCTGTTAAATAACCATAAAGTTGGTTGGGACAGTATAATTAAAACAGAAGAAGTCGAACATTGCTCTTTAGAACTTAATGCTATTTGAGTGGAAATTTTTAAACACGTAGAATATCACAAAGTTTCTAGATCCCGGCACTAAAATACGTCTTAACAACCATGGTTTTATGGCATATAAAATGTGTTTCAGACTTCACACTTCATGACGAACTACGTCGATTTGACCCAGCCGTAAAATATGGGCTCGAAAACGGGTCGCAAGGGATTTGAACTCAGTACCTATTGATGTATCTATGTTTTATGAAGCCACAAGCGGATATAACAGAACACTTGACAACAAATAGTACTAGGGCTAGAGCTTAAATTTATATATAAATGATGAGGCATGCCCATAAATAAAGGAAAGTTTCTTGAAAGGAGAAAAAAATTGTTAATTCACTCTGGTTTTACCTTTAGATAACAAATTTTGGCTTTATTGAGAGCAAACAGTGAGCAAATTATGATAATTACATAGGTTTAATTCCAAAAAATATCATAAATTAGATAATTAATAGTTAAAACGGTATTTTTACGTACCGCAATATTGATGAAGATACTTTATTTTACTGTTTTCTTTATTTTTATTGCACACACAGAGAAGACAAAAAAATACAAATAGAAACTACTCATTCCGAAAGCCTTCGTCAGGGTGAGTGATCTTCACCGATAGTACATCACGTAAAAAAAACATTGTAGAGGTACAATATGAACTGCAAAGTTATGTGTATGCACACCTCAGCGCTTCAAACATGACAAAGTATTATGCCAATGATTTTGATTCAAACTTCTAAAATACAAAGTTAAACAGGGTAAAATTACTTGAGCTATTTTAAACTTTTGTTTCAAAGATAAAAGATGCATTTATAATTTTATTTTGTCAGTCTAAAGCTTTTCTTTGTTTTATACAGCTAGTGAAAGAGAAGGTTGTGACGGAAAATGTATAAGAAAAGAAAGTGAATCCCATTCAGTGAGTTGAACTCATTTTCTTAGTTGCAGTAACATCTACGACGTAGCTGCTCTACGACTAATTTATTTTCGAGACGCCATATTAGCCAAGACTTATAAAAAACTTGATTGTTTTGATTTTTTCTTCGTTTTGCAATAGTCATAAAAAAATATAAATTTATAAGGGATTTTTTCTTAAATTCTTATTATTTTCTTTAGTTTAGAACAAAGATGACCCGCGTTGGCCTAGTGGGCGGCAGCCCGACTTCTGATCCTGAAGGTCGTGAGTCCGAACCCGGTCGTACACGAATAGCTTACTTTTCCACTTGAATAATGTGTGTGCTCACTAACATGTTCTTAAAAGGGTAAAGGAAAACAGCATGCGGAAACCGGCATGCCCTAGAACCAAAAATTCATAGGCATGTGCTATCAGTTAGTGTTCCAATAAGCGACGATAGGCTTACAACCTGTCACGTGGAATGCTAACTACTTGCAAAACGCGGGCTTGTGACAAATGTAATGAATGGACCTGCTTCTAACTACCCATTTCTTGGTAACCTCAAATATCTACTGAATATGTATCTGAGATTGTGCATAATAGGGGCGTGTTTGTTTGCGTTTTAAAACAAAGATAAAACTGAAATGTTCAAGGTAAATAAAATTAAGCTAAGTATATGCCATTCAACCTGAATCAATAATTGATGAAGATGGGCTTACCAATTGAATGAAAGCAGATTTTTGGCTTCTTTTTCGAGTGGTGAATAGAAAGCATATGTAACCCTTATACTTTTGTTAATTAGAAGCAATTTCATAAGTTCTTATTATTTCGTAAAAGCATATCTACAGATTATTTTTAATAATTAATGAGATCACATTGTTCGATTGACATCACCTTATAGTTGAATAAAGAATCATTAAAAAAATCAACTGAGTTTGTTTCGTGCTTATTCTTAGCTTGATCGCGTCTGTAATCTTAAATTCACTTAGATCATGAGACGACGACTTTAAGTTTCTCCTTGTTTTTTCAATGAATTTGTTTTTTTATCGAGAACCTTTTGACTTTCAAACTTTAAGTAGTTTATTTATATTCTAAACGGGTATTACGTACAATTATCGGTGAAGGCACCGACTAAGTTTCGACTAATTTCTTCATAAGAGGGTGAGTTTAGTAGTTATGTGGAAAAACAGTGCCATTAAATTTACCATCTCTTATCACATTTATGATTTGACGGCCGGAATTGATGAAGTTGTAAACCTCTGACCATCTTAATTTGAGAATCTCAAAAAACTAGTCGTTCAGCTAAGAGTGAGCTAAATAGTTTCTGAATTCAATTACGAAAATTATTTATTTATTTATTTAAGTATCTATCTACTTTAGTTCTCGGCCGGCCTATATATACCCATAATCTTTTGTTTGTACCAAATAAACGTTTATATTTTTCTGTTATTCTATGTTATTCTTGCTACCAATAAATACGAGCAACACTGTCAATCTTCGGCTGACAAATAATATTCAAACGTCGGGCGCAGAACAAGCGGTCAATATTTGTTCAGAGCATACTGGCGATGGCATAGAATGTGTGCCGAGCCTTGCATATCCATCGGTACCTATGCTATATGTTACTAAATTATGTGCAAACATCCTACTCTGGCCTTCTATATATTGGATAGATTTAAGGGGTTCCACTGCTAGTAAGAAATCACGTCGAAGAGATGAATTCTGACCAATGACATAAAATACATTATTTGACAGATAATTAAGAATGCTTTTTACCGCGAAAAAACATTATTTCCCCTGTTTAATTTGAGTGCATGACCAAATCTAAATACTGGTACAGATAGGCAACTCATCAAATCGAGGTTCCCTTACGACATAATACATGAGGTTAAAAAAAAGTACGAAACAATAGCAGAGGGAGACCGATGAAAAGATGGATTGTATGAACGATGAAATGGCGGTCTTTCGTTACGAAAGAGTAGAAAATATCTGAGCTGTACGAAGTAAAATAGTATTGATCATCCACTGAAAAATAAATTCATAGAAAAGTGGGACTTTTGTGTTTCGTTCAGTCCGCTCCACACACTCGTTTAAAATGAAAGCCCTTCTATGAAGTTTACTGTTGCGAGTCAAATGGAGTCCGTACAGGCCCACTCACTCGTTGCGTAAGGCCGGCATAAGGAAGACAAAAGAGTGAGTTACTAAGATTACGGCTAATAGAAGGAAATGGAAAAAACTTTCTGTGCATACATTATGTGGCATAACGCCAAAGAGATGAAGGTCAAACGGGAACCAAATATGAAGAGTAGAGATTTATCGATCTATCACACAATCACTTATTCCGTACTTCCACAACACAAGTAGCTCGTTCCACTAGCTACCCGCTGGCAGTCGGACAAGGGCATCAGCGATGTCAGCAATCCGCTCTTATATTTTTTCATTATATTTTTACATGGTAGTACCCTGATCTGATAACAAGGCAAAGAGATTATTATTAGGCTTCGTCATTTTTATGTCATGAATTTCATGGCAGCCTAAATTGACTACTTTGCATCTTAAGTGAGCCCACTTAAAATTTTGCACGCATACTTAATTAAGAAAGCCTTCTTTAAAACTTATTTAAAACATCAAATTTTGTAAGGAAGGCCTTAGGTATTTAAATTGTTTATATAACTCGCTTCTGCCCACGGCTTCGCCAGCGTGGTACCCGGATAAAAAGTAGCCTATGTGTCATTCTGATGTATAAGCTATAATACTTTGTTACTCTTTTACGTAGTTTTTACGTAAAAGAGTAACAAACATCCATCCTCACAAACTTACACGTTTATAATATTAGTAGGATAGGATTAGTAGGATATCTTGAATACAGAAACAAAAGTGCGCAGAATCGTCCGTTCCTGAGGAAGAAATGTCCCAACTGGCAATCAACCGAATAGCCCTCCCGATGGGCCGATGACATCATGAAGCAAACTTTTATCGCTTAAAGTGATCTCTTCGAGATCTCCTCTTTATCTCAGATATCTCCAGATATCCTCTTTCTTATGTTATTTTTACAGTGTTTTTTTCTGATTGTGGTAGGTACGAATATATTAATTGAAACGTTAAATCTTTATAATCATAACTTTGCATGTTCGTACGAACCACCTGATTTACAGACGAACTCGGTAAAAAGTCTGCTTTGTTCAGGCATTTTCTGCGAAATGTATTGTAATCTCGTTTTAATTTGTAGCTACGAGGATGTAGAGTCAAATTCACAGCATCTGATGAACATTCTCAGAATTTGATCTCACTCAGATCATGTTAACGGAGGAAATTGAAGGAACATTAAATTATTTGCTTTTGCTTTGAAGACTTTTGTAGGGCAGTAAGTACCTACCGATTATTCTGATGTTTATTTTCTACATAATCTATATAGGGAAACTTAATTTAAAATAATTTATGTCAGCGGAGGAAATTGAAGGAACATTAAATTATTTGCTTTTGCCTTGAAGACTTTTGTAGGACAGTAAGTACCTACCAATTATTCCGATGTTTATTTTCTACGTAATCTACATAGGGGAATTTAATTTAAATAATTTAAATTGACTTCGATAACGGGAAATAAATAAAAAGTCCAATATGAAATATCATCCCATTTTTCATCCACTTTGAACCACTTTGAATTAAACCCTTACCCATTAAAAAAAGAATCATCAAAATCGTTTCACAATTACAAATACAAAATACTTTATTTCCAAAAATAAATATAAACATGCTTAGAAACACATGATTTTTTTTTCTAAGAGATCCAGTTGCTTGTATAAAAAGATCCTGAAATAGACCTGGACTGAGTAACACAAGTAGGTAATCTGTATACATACATAGTCTTAACAATAGGAGTTCCTGTGTCGTGGGTATCAGGAAATACGAGTACCTTAATACCACAACACCCAGATATGCCTTCAAATCCCTACACTTTGCCCGTGTAATACGTAAGATTTCAATTTTCGTACTAATCAAAAGTCTGGCTGCTTGCGGGTAGCATACCGACACGCTCCATGGCTTCATAACGACCGATATTGGAAAATTCCACAAGAAATTATTTGTGCGACGTACGTTCGCAAATGTCACATAGAATGTTCCAGTGTCTCTCAAATATTAAAGACTGATAAGACATTCGTCATTATCAGTCTTTAATATCTGAATATGTTTGTTACTATGTACTTATATGTTTTTATCTTTGTTGTCTGAAAACCAAGAATTTATCTGAATTCATAAAATAGTTGCGTGACTTGCGGCACAGCTTAAAACGTATGTAAGTTCTAATGAAAATCCAGAGGGTGTGTTCGTTTTGGTAGATAAATACTTCGATGACTACTTTTTCCTCGATGAATAATTTAAAATGTAGATTTATAAATTTGTTGTTTTTTTTTAATTTAAATAAGTACCGTGACCTACCTTCTTTTGAAATATACAAGTATTACCTACATTATTGTTTAAGTATCTGGTACCTTAATATTGTATACACGTCTTTTATATAGCTTTTGCAAATTTTTTTATAAATTGGTACCATTTTGTTTACACAGTTGCATTAAAAATATATCCTCATTCTGATTCTGGTGTGCAGGGGTGGCAATAAAACCACCCCTTGTGCATTTCTTTTGTTTTTTTATATTTTATTATATTCCTGTGTTTGTACAGTAAATTGGTGTAATACAAAATAAAGATTTTATCTATATATCTCTCTAAATGTTATGTTTCGTCGTGCCTCTGACTACCCCACTACTGGGTATTGACTACTTGGTATCCTCAAGGATCTACCCACTGAGTATCTACCTGAGGATCATCCATCCATCAATCATGGAGTCGTGAGCGTGTTTGTTTTTGTTTTTTTAAGTCGCGGGTAAAAATTACAATTTTTTCGTCCTCACCACGAGATACGGGGGCTAGTCACATAGCGCTCACGTCTCAGTTCTCAGACAAATTGGCGCGACGTGATCTATCGCAGACTCGAGCTGTTCATACATTACTTTACATATTACATTTTCGACATATTATTATTATGTAGCGTGCCAACTATTGTTTCAATTGTAGGTCATGTCGCATTCCGATAGGTATAGTGTTCCACGCCTGTATAATGCCGCATGGAATGGAGGGCAAGTACTTTAAATATTGGAAGTTATAGAAAGACTTTTATTTGGATGGTGATCTTCCTCGATGGCGTGGCTTGCGAGCCAACTGCGACGCGAAATAAATGTTTGTATGTTCTACATGCCGATAGATAAACAAGAGTGTCACATGCCATACAAAGCAAGTAGGTACTTTTTTAATTTGACGGTTATGGCGCGGAGAGCGAGCCTACTGCGCCGCAAAAGGTGCGACTTCGATTCCCGACAAATGTTTTCGGGACAAATGTTTCTAAGTTCTGCAGATATTTGTTCTGCGTCTGGGTGCTGTGGTACCAAGGTACTCGTAGTTCCTGATACCCACGACACAGGGGATCCCAGTAAGGACGATGTATGTATAAGTACCTGTTGGGTGAAATGTAAAAATAAAGTACTTTCCTTTCATATGGCATAGCCGTGGGACACTCTGTATAAGGAGAGTGTTAATCGTGTCTAGTTGCACGTGGCTCTACCACACATTTGTGGTCAATGTGGCGTGGCAACGTCACGCCGAACGTGACATTCGATATGTTTAGAGCGAATCAAACGTGTAGGCATAACTTAGTCGACATTGTACTCAATTTATCAGCGAATTGTGATAGGATCAAAATAATATGAGCTTAGATAAGACAGGACGACCTCTGTGGGCGAAGGCCCGCCTGAAACACAGAAGATTGCGAGTTCGATTCCCGCCGCGGGACAAATATTTGTATGATCAACAAATGTGTGTACTATATTATGTATGTATTTACAATATATATGAGAAGCATATTATGTAGTTCCCATAATAAAAGCTCTGCTTAGTTTCGAGCTAGATAATGCTGTGTAAAATATGTCCAGTATTATTTTATTTATTTATTACGTTGTTGGATAAGATATATAGTTAAACTCTTTATTGTGCATAACGCCGTTTTAGTGTACTACATTCATAACTTAAACAATAAAATATAATAATAAATATATGTACAATAGGTGGTCTTCTTGCTAAAAGCATTGCCTAAGGTTGTATTTCTACCAAACAACCTTAGGATAGAATTAACTATATAAAAGAATCGAACGGTGTTATTTTCTTTTTGAAAGATAGAGAAGACGTTTGTAGAATGAACATAAAATACAAAAATAGTTTAGGATAGATTAAGAATATCTAGATCAGTCGAGCTATCTATAGATAGTATGTAATGGTCATTAGATGGCGTAACTGTTTCATCTGTATTTTTTGTATTTACTTACATAAGCAGTTGTGTTATTCCTTCTTTCTACTTTTTCCATATGCGAGATAGTTATTAACTTATTTTATCGCACTTTTAAACTCTGATGAATTTTATTTCAAAATGCACGTTTAATTCTTAGTCCACGCAACAACAAAGGCCTGCAAATTGAAAGGAACAAAAGTGATACAAATAAATTATTGGTGATATACGTAGCCAAAAGGAATAACCACCCTTAGTGGAATTCCTATCTGCACAAGCACATTTATTTATTCTGTGCCAGGTTTGCAAAACACAATAGTAGTTTTGATGTAAAACAGTATAAAAGGTGTCGCAGAATATTTATACTATTCTGACAGTAGGTCGTAGTAGCAAACAATGACTACCAGCCTTTTTGTTTTACGACTTTATGGGCATTTGCAGTGAAACAGATGGTAGAAAAAGTATGTAACTAACCCGACCCGACTCAGGCAAGCATAAAGTGCAAAATCCTGATTTAAGGATCCGGCGTACAGCGCTCATAACTTAAATTCGAAGTGCGTACAAAAATATAGCTATCTCTTTTTGACTGATGCAGGCCCGCCCTTGCTTGCGCGATAGCAATATTAGCCGTTCAGTGTTCCGTAATACCAAAAAATAATAATGAAAACTTGTTGTATTTTTCACATTGTGTTATTATTCTGTAACTAGACAATATAATATATGTACCTAACCAAACAATACGTAAGGTATTGTTGTTTTTAATACGAAACAAATAAGAAGAAAACATGTCATATATGACGTAAAAATATCCAAAATGCGATTCGTTTACATTTCATTTTAGGTTTTTTGAAAAAATATATAGCAAGGTACGTAGATAAATACTATTCGAATGCAAATAATAACATAATCAGGTGGAAATAAGCTCTAATTACAAATTACTATGGTATTACGTTTGTATGGGCAATTCATCCAACGCAGGCCTCTTAAGTACGCAAACAATTAAAAAATATATATACTGGAAATTCTCTTTTTTTTACAGGAAAACCTCTTTACTTTCAAGAGCAGAATCAACCCTTTCGTTATAACATTTCGGGACAACCAGTATGGCTGCGGTCAGACTGAATGATGCCTCGGAATTACAACATTATCAATGTAGCACGGTTCCAATAAACCCGTATCCAATTAGTTGGTATCTACATGGCTAGATTCGTGGGAATTTGGTTTGGGTGCGAATATTCCGACCACAGTATCTGCGAGTAGCGTTGGTAGAATTGGAGTAGGCTTCGACGGGCTATATATACCATCAACTAAGCTTGGATCATGACCTGAAGTCAGATGTTTGAATTTATAGCGAGAAACATCCTACACAAACAGAATATCTTTACATCTGTACTTACTTCATATGATTAAACCTATAATAAAATAGTTCTCGTTAAGTATTATTATTATGAAGTTTTGTTTTCTTTTGTTTATTTGTTTATTGTTTATTGTATTATGAAGTTTTGTTTTCTTTTAATTTAAATGTCAAAGTCTCGCATATTTTCTCCATTTTTAAATATTATTTATTACATTTATCTGCCATACAGGTCAGCCCCAGTGCTGGATCCAATGCACAATCGAAAAACATGCATACCTACATATCATGGTTTATATTTGGGTTAATAAGACAAATCACCTAGCCGAAATCTATGCATACTTTCATATTAACGAGTAACATTGAGTGAAAATAATTGCTGTGAAACGGCTTTTATTTTTAGGCATAAAAAATCTGTTTTTATGCATTACAATGCATTACACGCACAATTGTGCTCCGGTACACGCATGAATCAAAACCGTTTAAGTATGACATTCGTATATATCTGCAACTTCAAATGCGTAATTTGCTAAGAAAATTCGAACATTTTGATAATGTTTGTTGGACCAAAGTAATAAGTAAGACCAATTCACACTTATATTGAAATTAATTTCCGTATAGACCAAAAAAAAAATCCGTTCCATCGCATTTTTGTATACACCCGTTATATCGCGTTTTTAGAAAAAATATGAGTTATTGTTTGAGTAAAAATAAAACAAAACCTTAATATCGGTAAACACAAAATGTAATCGCATGCTAATTATAATAGTGTGCTAATAAATAAAACAGATAATGTTTCCCGTTAAAAAGTAGTACAATTATTATTTCCAAGACAAAAGTTCCTCAGATATTTCCGCTCAGATCAGAAAAGCTAAACTAAAAGTAATACCTTACACAGCTCCCTGCGGCAAAAACTTTGCAAATATACACAAAAGTGTGCTAGTTTTGATTTTGCTAAAATAAAAATGGATGGGAAAGAAGTGGAACATTATACCCATGGGATATTTTACTTCAAACTTTTTTGGAACAAGAGTAACTTTAACTTTGTTAGATTGTGTAATCTTTGGGATTATTATATCAATAATATTAAATAACAGTGATATTTGCTAGTTTGCACTTACATATGAACATTATTTCATAGGCATTAATGCCTGCGTTGAGGCCGTCGCATATATCTTGGCCACCATTCCGTGACTGCTTTCGCCCATCTGTGATCCTCCCGCCTAGCCAAGTGCTTACTTTTACTCTTTACTTTTACCACAGATATTATAATACTAGCCTTTACAAAAATAATAAGCCATGTTTGCACTCAGATGCGGCACGTCATTGCCGGAAGCGCTGACGGCTGGAGTTGATACCCGGAAATAGCGTCACCGCTGCCGGACGCTACGTCACGCGACCGCCGGATATTATAATAACCGTCAAAGCCAACCTCCCTCGCAAATCTACTCTGAAATTATTAAAACGATTAAAATTATCGTTGTTTGGTATCATTTTAGAATATTATTACAACTATACCACGAGTTCCCGTCTCACGACCGTGGTCGCGGACGGTGCTCATGAGGAAGTACCTCTAAACGTTCAACAAAACGTCAGCAGGAGAATAGTAAAGTACGCGGCATATTCATAATAATATTGTAACAACGATATTGCTCTACTGAAAACGCGTTTTTCGCGCGTATCTATAAGTATACTAGAATCTACCCTCTTAATTATTCATAATCACTCACTAAATTAGCAGCTCGCTAACTCTTACCCTATCCTTTTCTAACACTAAACAAAGGATAGCGGCAAACAACTTTTAGCACGCTGCTAAAGTTAGTAAATAATTATTATGAATTAAAGGGTAATAATTTAATTTAATAATTATTTATTGATCAAAGAAATTACACATGAGGTATACATTTACTTAACATCAAATATGATATTATATAATATCATATTTGATGTTATACATTCTCAACTTGTCTGTAATCCGCTCTTATATTAATTATATTTATGCTCACTGGCCACATAATGCTTATAAGTTTCTGGTTTAAGAATTTATTCTCATAAGAATTTATAATTCACTTAGATGAGAACTTATAAGTAACAAAATATTACGTAGGTACTTAAATAGTTGCCATACGCGAGCGAGTGTTATAAACTAACCTAGAATAGGTAAACATAAGTGACAAAAACAATTATTATTAAGTTAGAATAATACCATGCCTACCAAAACATTCACAACTAGCATTAATTAAGTTCAATATAGGTGGGTAGATTTGAAAAAATATGACCGACAAGACCAATACTTGCTAATTATAAGGACGGGTACACAGATCAGCATTTACTAAAAGTGACAAGAAAAGTAACTTTTTTTTATTACTGATTTGGGCCTTTATTAAATAGATATTTTTTTAGCAACTTTTTAAATTTATGCGTGTTTTTTGTTTCTTTTATAATATTCGGTAGTTGGTCATAAATTTTTGCACTTTCAAAAGTTATATTCTTTTTACCATAATTAGTCCTTGGAGGACGTAGTATTAGCTTATTGGCGCTTCTTAGTCGCATTTTCTGGGTATGGCGTTTAAATTTAAAAGTAATATCAGTATGTATGGCTTTGTATAATATTTTCCGGATTAATAAGCATGTATAGTATTTGTAAGTTTTATTTATGTCCATTAATTTTGTTTCTTTATAAAGTTTTATAGTTGGAGTGAGATAATCATAATTAAATAATCTTTTGATGAGTTTGTTTTGTGATATTTGTAATAGGTTAAGATGGGTTTTAGCTGCTGAACCCCATATTTCTATTAAATAATCGATGTGTGGTTTCACTATCGAATTATAAATGGTGTACCGTATGTTACGTGGTAAACAACGAACTATCCCACGGAGCGCACCATTAAGTGATGTTAGTTTAGATTTAATCTTCATAATGTGTGGTTTCCAAGATAGATGCGAATCAAGTATAAGGCCTGAGTATTTTTCGTTTTCTGATTTGTCTATTATTATGTTGTTAATTTTAAGTGGTTCGTACTTTGATATTACTTTATTTTTGGCTGAGAATATTACGTAGTGCGTTTTGGTCACGTTAAGCGTTAATAAGTTACACTGAAACCACTCATTAAGAAGATCAAGATCTTTTTGAGCATCTTGCGCGATTAAACCCATGTCACATCCAAAGTAAAATAGGCTGGTGTCGTCGGCATACAGTGACAGTTCCCCGTTTAGTACCAGTTTACTTATGCTATTTATATAAATAAGAAATAACAAGGGTCCTAATATCGATCCCTGTGGAACTCCGTATGTGATAGGTGATGCAGGACTTTGGTATTCTCCAATCTTAACTATCTGAGTGCGACCTGTTAAATATGACAAAAACATCTTGTGAGCATTCCCAGTGATACCGATATCGTTGAGTTTGCTCAATAAAATACCGTGACTAACAGTATCAAACGCTTTCCTAAGATCGATAAAGATACCGAGACCGATTTTCTTTTCATCTATACTGTTTTTTAGTTTAGTGACTAGATCAACAGTAGCTGATAAGGTATTGGATTTGGGCCTGAATCCGTATTGTTTATCATACAAAAAGCCAATTGAGTTTAAGTAGCCTTCTAAGCGATTGTATAAAATTCTTTCAAATATTTTCGAAAATACCGGAAGCACGGATATAGGACGATAATTATTTGGATCAGACCTAGTCCCCGATTTATAAATAGGTGTTACTTTGGCAATTTTTAAGTTGGCTGGAAAGATACCTTGTTCTAGACACTGGTTTATACAAACAGTCAGCTCTCCAGTTATTTGGTATTTGATATTTTTTATTAATTTGGTGTTTATGTGATCGATACCTGAGCTAGTATTATTATTTAAGTTATTTATTATTCTTAAGATTTCCCTTGTTGTAGTTAGATTCAAAGTTGTTAACCCAAAATTTGTTTTATTAATGTCAGTTACTGCAGTAGTATAGGTCTTGTCATCATGGTACTCTATTGGAATGGCTTCTGCTAGTTTTGAACCAATTGACGAGAAAAAGTCATTAAAATGTTGACATATTTGGTCCCCATCTGATATAACAGCGTTCTCCGTCTTCAGATTCGCGGGCATTGGCGTATCCTTAATCCGATTGTGTGTGAGATTATCTATTAGACTCCACATTTTTCTAGGCTTGCTTTTGCAAGCCGAAGTTTGTAATGTAATGTTTTGTCATCTCTTCTACCAATGTATTTCTTAAGCTGTTCTCTGTTCCTCAGTATTGAAGGTACAATCCGCTGAGTGGGAGTACCTACTGCTTACCTGTAATTACAGGTTTTTTAAAACCTATCTCAGGCAGCAGTCTTTCACAAGACAGGTTTTTAATAGTCTTCACCACAAATCGTTTAAGGACTAATCCCCTTATTTATAATCACTCACTAACATTAGATAGAACTCTAACACTGTCCTTTTCTAACACTAAATGGAAAGAGACTGACCACTTTTGTCACGCTGCTAAAGTTAGTGGGTTAATATGAATAAGAGGCCAATACTGTAAGAAATCTTATAAAATAAATTCGAAAATAAATGTTTTATTATGATTAATTTTACCATAATCATAAATTTAGGAGGTGACGATAGCTGTGTGGCGAGCAAATTCGGCAATGGCATTCGTTTCATCATCATCAACAGTCTATGAAGTCCACAGCTGTAAACAGGCCTTCCACAAGAAGTGCCATGACGAACGATCTTAAGCCACCTCCATCTCCCGCATTTGGCTATAGGGGTCCAAAACTGTTACATATTCTACGGGCGTCCCAGATAACGTCATCGCAAAGGGGGTCATTGTACTGTAAGTGTACAACTTTTCGAAATTAATCTATTTTCATCGAATACCAAAGTCCCCAAAATAACAAATTGCACAAATAAATAAAACAAAAATGTAAATAAGTAGTATCTCAGTTATGTAATTTCCATATCACAAGCTCTGCTTAATTTGGAGCTAGATTATTCCATGTAAAAATCTCCAGCATTATTATTATTAATGGTAATTATTATTTGCTTAAAGTTACATAACGCGATGTCGAACAATTAAAGGGCAGGCACGAAGTAATAAGGTATATTTTTAATTTTCCTGAAAAATTCTGAATATTAGTAATATTGTATCGATTTTCTAGGTATTATACATGTTCTAGGTAATAAAACAGGTTCATACTAACTTTTGTTCATGCTACCATGAAAGTGCTAAGTGGTAGGAATCAATAAGTAGGTAACAATTTCAGAGCCTGCCTTTTTAACAGTGCACAGTATCGCCTATAGACTTAATAAACAATCCACCAGCGGTGATGGTTTTTTTTTTGTAAAAAGCTTACCTATCTCCAATCGACGTCAAATACCTACAGAATTATTGCAAAGTTATCTTCACAGAAGGCCCTGGGACAACCACTGGGAATATTACTTCATCATCATTAATAACATGCTGCCCACTGCTGGACAGAGGCCTCCCCTTATGAGTGTCATTACGAACGATATTGGGCTGATTCTGTCCACTAATTCCCACAACCTCAGCCTAGTTTCTCGTGATCTCACTCAAAAATTATTTTAGCGGTTCTACTGCTTATAAAACATTAACTGTAAACATTAAATACTATCCACTGTGTGGAAAATGCCAGACCTTGCCTGCATAATTCGAATGAGATTACGAATTAAAAATTATGAGCGCTTTTCCGAACTTAATTTTGGTTACTCTTACTTTAAACTAATTATATTTTAGGGGGAAATATAAGTAGTTATAATTACTTAATGACTACCTTCTTTAATTTGTTATCACGAAAAATATATTATATGCAAAATGTTAGAGCACTGCTATCAATGGAAAATATGTAAGGAAACCGATATCCCACAGAGAAAGGAAAGGACCAAAATTCTAAAAGATGTGACACATCAAAAAGAGCCTCTACAAAATCCACCACATTATTTTTCGCCATTGGTCACTAGATCTTTTTCAGGGTTACTAGACCTGTCGCTGCCCCAATGCAAAGTAGCCAAGAAATAACAGTGGCAACACAACAAAGAAGAAAAAGACATCACTATTAAAGTGACACCCTTTTAGTTTTGGCAAGAGTTGATGGCTTCAATATCTAACCTTATTAAACTTTGGCACACATCCAAACACCAAAGGCGTGAACTAGTTTGCCGTACTCTTCATACCGATTATATTTATCTCCAAAACTATAATACGTATTAGTTTTGGAGATAAACGCGACTTTTTTATGTGTCTAAACTACATCAGTGTGCATTTAGCCTAGTACAAAATGCCCAGTTAAGTGAACTGAATAAGTTAATTTTATTTATTTATTTAATACCATCCTATACAAAATTAATATTCTTATATTCCTCAGTCTTAAATTACTATTTGGCTTAGGTATTTTTCATACCGCGAGCGAGGAGGGCGGCGGTACATCGTGGCATGTGCTGCCGTTGGCACCGCGAGGGTGCTGGGGGTTTTTCAACTGCCCCCGGGACGTGCGAAGGGTGTTATGCGAGAAGGGCACCGGTGCGTTCCTTTGGAGATCCCGGAGCCCCTTGACATGCATCGAGGCCGGCCACCGGGGGGGTTTTAGTGAGTCCACGGGTCCGTGAACCTCACATAACCCTATCACACCCTCAATGTGGTAGGGTATCTGCAAGCAGATTTCCCCCTCGACAAAAAAGAAAAAAAAAGGTATTTTTCATAAAAAAACTATCCATCATGCAAAAGCAAAGGTTTGTGACGTACACTGCTTTAAAATTATATGTCCTTCGGCCACATAAAGACTTTTCAGATGATCTAATCACTGAAGGTTTTTATAAAGCCACTGAAGGTTTTTATTTTGTTCAGCATTCATTGGGTTTCCCGGGTTCCCGAAATAGGCTGTCAATTTCACAGGTCCTTGCACCTTAGATTTTATTTGTTTACGGGTAAAATAACAGCCCGATCCCGGTCGGCATTATAAGCCTCATAATCAAATTTCCCTGGGGATAATGGTGCAAACCTGTCTGGGATCCATAAAAGTAAACGTTCAAAATAAGAATAAACGTCGCAGCGATTTTTATTCTGGTTTGTAAGAAAATTGTCCTCTAAGATCTTTGATTGGGCCATTTAGATAAAATATTGGTTCATCAGAAACAATTATTATAATTACAATTGTGATAGTAAATTGTGCCACTAATGTCCGTGCAGAGAACAATAACTCCAGAGCGAATTATTCTAGCAGCCGCAAAAGAGTATTTTTCAATTAAGTGAACTGAATAAGTTTATTTTATTTATTTAATACTGTGGTCTGGGTAACTACCCCATACAAGAGGAAAGATGTTTCTCACTCATCTTCTTAAAAATAACTGTTTTCTGCTAGTTAATGGTGCTTTTTCTTGAGATTGAGATAGAAACCCAGCAAATATAATTAATAAAGTGAAGGTGCTTGTAATCTTATATTATTTTTGGTAATCGGTCTACAAATAGTCCGTAATACAACAATCAAATTATTGTTTATTTTTCCGCTTTAAGGGGTCACGCCATTAAAATGAACATTAATTCAAATCATCGCTAATAATATCAATTTGGCTAAACATTGTAAATAAGAATAATATTTGGCCCTTAGCAGTTGAATCCCAACGGGTCGGATAAATTGCTATTGTCTCTCGCGCCTGGTTTAATCGCTGTGTTTGAACGTCAAAATGGAAGGTAGTATTTTTATTTGTTAGTTATTCACTACATTTTTGATAGCCGGCATAAGGAAGTAAGTAAAAAAGATTCACTAAATTTCACCAAAAAATAATTGTAAAATTATAATTATAAGAAGAAATTTCTCCTCCCTATTTTATCTGAGATGAAATACTCTTAAATACACTGTCAACGCCGCGCACTCATGTTTTAAAGTGCTTTTATCGTGATCTTATTAATTTTAGAATATTATCACAACTTTACCATGTTTCTACAAAACGTCAGCAGGAGAATAGTGTAATATCCTGAAATAAATGATACCAAATTATGGTAATTTTAATTCCATGGGATCTTGTTGGTTGTTAAATAGTAGCCAGACTGGCTCTGTACGAACATCGCCTTCTAATCTATCTAAAGGGGGAAGTTGGAAGCGAAGATTAAAAGTCACAAACAGCGAAAAAAGTACAGCAAATAAATTAAAAAGTTTGGAATTCACACAGTTAGTGGAGTTTAAAAACTTTATGGAATATATAACGCTCGTTATGGCTATAAAAATATTGCTGCTGACGGTATTTTTAATTTAGACGGGGAACCTTTGCGCCTAATACGAAATGGTAGTAGGTACACGCGTAACGAATTTCACTTAATTTGATTGCGAATTTCTCTGACAAAATTGCTGAGTAATGAAAAATGACTTTCAAATATTCTGAAATGACGAAAAGTCTTAAGTTGTAATCAAAGCGCTTTGTTGATAAATGAACAGAAGATACCGAACAATCTTAGGATAAAAATAACATTTTAGATTACTTACTAAGAGTAATTTCAGCAGACAAATTAAGTTTCCATTATAAGTTGAAGAACCGTAAAATTATTCGTACTATTTATTTTAAACGCGTGTCAAACAAGTCTACACACTGATGGCACACGTTTTCAAAATTTTGGTTTTAAGCCTAACGCATGCCGGTTTCCTGAAAATATATTCTTATAATATCGCACAGTGCTATGTAATGCGCACATATACATATGTATATTCCGAGCAGAAAAATACATTAATGCACGACCAAGCACAAACACATGAGCTTTAGATAGGAAGTCGGGGTAGTGGTGGCGCTAGGCCAACAACAATTTACAATATTTCAACCATAAACTGAAAACTAGTTAGAAATAGAGCGAACATTCGACTTGCAAGCGAAAATAGGTGAATTAAATTAGTCGCAAAGACGGTGAAAACTCGCTGTATACAGAATGTCCTTGAACTTGGATCTAAGCACCATATTCATACGATAAGCACTTATTTTAGTTTTTACCAAACAAGTTTAATAGTTATGATTATAGTTTGTTTTTGAATAGGTAGATACACGAACATAATAAACTATACCTGATTACTTAGAAGAGCTAACCACTAATAACACAAAACTTAACAAAGAGCATTCAGAGTATGTTTTTACCAAAATTTAAGCGCATGCAAAAATTATGTGCGTCAAGGATACACAACCCTACCTCTATAATCACCTCTTTAGCCTCAAAGGTTTACTGGAAGAAAACTATTTTTAGATTTGAGGCTAGAGAGGTGATTATCGCTTTTGTACATGTCGTATTAAAAAAAAAACTCGAATCTTCCAATTGCCATTCTATCATTTTAAATCTAGTCGTTCCAGAAAATAATGAGAATAGTGTTTCTTGAACTATTTCTACTATATTTGAGTATTTTTTCCCCGAGATTACTCATATCAATCCAGGCAATACCCTTATTCAATGTTTGTTCAGGCATGCCCTAGAACCAAAATATCTAAGTCGTGTGCCATCAGTATTCCAATAAGCGGTGATGGGCTTGCAACTTGTCACGTGGAATGCTAAGTATTTGCAAGAAACGAGGGCATGTTCCAAATATATTATTTGGAACTGCCTCTGAACTACCCCTACTTCATATCCTCAAAGACCATAACGGGATATCAATTATGAAGAATACAGTCGTGATCGTGATTACTAATATATATACTATACTATATATAACTAAATCGACTATTTAAAAAAATAATGCTGGACAGTTTCACATAGCATCATCTAATCCCAAACAAAGCAGAGCTTGTTAATACAAGCTTGTTCCCATAATTGGGAACTACATGTTTATGTTTTTGTGTGTATTATGTTTTATTAATAGATTAGTTCTAGCATATAATTTATATTTTTTCTTACATTCATGCACTACCTCAAGACTCTTCTCCATTAAAACAAAGGTTAGCTGGAAGAGAATGCTATCTAGCATTAAGTTCACCTATGTAAAGTACATTATAGTTGTGCAATAAAGAATTTTCTATCTATCTAAATACATGACTGATATACTACTAATATACTTTTTTTTGTAAATACATACTTACATGCTATATGTAGAAAAATACCCGAGACAAATCTTTACAGATCATACAAACCCGCAACCTTCTGCGTCTTCTTGGCCTTCGCCCACTGCGCCACTAAGGTCGAGGTGAGTTATTATTATTATTATTATTAATTCATTTATTTCAGATTATAACAAATCCATATAAAACATTTTTAAAAACACATTATTCACAATACAACACACACACACACACATATTTTCATATAAAAACAAAACAAATCAACTTATAAGTATTTCAGAGAAACCCAAAAAATAGCATTGAAAAATAATAATATTCATAATAAAAATGTCAAATATATTAAGTATAGTGATAAAACTTGTCAAAATTGTAATAAATAATAACAATAATAATTACATGATTTCCATTATCCTATTTTGTAGTGGACAGTCCATTCGGGAGACCACCATTTGCAGGATGCTGTTGCTGCTGGCTCGTGCACGCTGGAGTAGGGAAGCGGCTTTCTTGCGAATTATCGCGTTATAAGACACACTTTTTTTATTACAAATCAGGTAATTTTATAACTAATTGTCTTTTGCACCCTCTATTAATTTGTAACGTATCTAAAAATCGCAATTGCAGATTACCTACTAAACGAAGAGGCAAACAAATACAGGAACAAAAAACCTTTTACCTCGGTTACGGATTCTTACGTCGTGGATAAACTAAAAATACTGGGTAATGGGAGATTATAGCAAAACGTTTTTCATTTGGCACGTTTTGTCCCCGTTTATATGTATTGGACAGCATGCAATCGTTGGGCTGTTAAGGAAAGCTAGGCTATTACTGAACAACATAGTAGTAGGTCACTTCTATTAGGAGCCTGTGTGCTCTGACTTGATGGTGCTTCACAATATGGATCGCAGTATATCTATACTATCTATACCAATATTATAAAGATGAAAGATTTTTTGTTTGTTTGTTTGTACCGAATAGGTTCCGAAACTACTGGACCGATTTTTACCATTTTTTCACCAATAGAAAGCTAAATTATCAGGAAGTAACATAGGCTAAAATTTATTTTCAAAAAAAATTGAGATCCTTTTGAAAATTGCAATAATGTAACCCAAAGTAGCAAAATTTTGCCTATAAAATTCATTATTTGGCGTGTGCTGAGAAAAGTATTGATGATACATTGAAATTATGTACAACATGATTAAAGTACTCATTATAACCTACAAATAAAGCGTATGAGACACGTCGATGCATTGAGTAGGAACCCAATTGACGCCGTAAACATAAATAGACTTGAAGTTGCTGATTGGTTTTATACAGTTCAGTCTCAGGATGATAAATTTAAAAACATAATGGGAGCAGTTGAAAAGTGGCTCAGCAGAACTTGATATAACGAATAATTATTTGTTATTAAATGAAAGGTTATATCGAAAACCCCTTAACGGACATCGTCTTGCAGTTCCTGGGCCAGCTAGATGGAAAATAGTTCAGATGCATCACGACGAAATAGGGCACGTAGGGTTAAAGCGTAAAATGGATTTAATTAAACACGATTTCTGGTTTCCTAAAATGACGCGGTTTATTCGAAAGTATGTAACGGCTTGTTTACATTGTGCATAAGGAAAAGGCGAGCATGGAAAAAAGGAAGGCAAGTTGCACCCGATTTCTAAGCCTACAGAACCTTTTAGAATGATCCACATCGATCACTTAGGCCCATTTTGTAGGACAAAGAAAGGTCATGAGTTAGTTAGTTAGTTAGTTATAACTGACGCATTTTCGAAATTTGTTATTGGGGAGCCAACTCGTACAGTTAATTCAGTTGAAACAATCAGAGTTTTAAAGAGAATTTTCGGCTTATTTGGGTACCCTGATCGAGTATTAACTGATCACGGGAAAGCCTTCACTAGTAGGTATTTTAAGAAATTTGCCACCGATAAGCAGTTTAAGCATACGTTGAACGCTATTGCATGCCCACGGGCCAACGGTCAAGTTGAGCGCACTAATCGAACCATACTTAGTGCACTACGTGCAACTGACCCGAGTGAAGCAGCGAACAACTGGTCTAACTGTCTTCCTGATGTTGTGTGGGGTATAAACAATACCCAAAATGACACAACTCGTTTCAAACCTTATGATTTGATGTTCTCACGTTCTAGTAGGTCTGTATGCGACCTGTCAATTCCAGGGCGAGTGGATGAGCCAATCCAGTCCAAACGTGCTAAGGCTAGTGCGCGTATAGAAAAAGCTAGTGTTAGAATGAAACGAAATTTTCGTTTCATTCTAACACTAGCTTGCATTTGCGACGCCGCAAAAATTGTAAATTATACAAAAAGAGTGATTTAGTTCTTTGGAAACAAGCTCCCACTAGTAGCGCTTCTAGGGTTAACACAAAATTAGATGATATCTACTCTGGCCTTACATTGTCACCAAAATTGTTGGCAATGATATATACAGGATTAGGAGCATCAAGGGTTTGAGAGGTTACAAAAGTTTAACTGGGTTAGTTTCAGCTGATTCTTTGCGGCCATATCAAAGTGTAGCTCCTGTATCTGACAGTGCCAGCAGCTCTGACGAGCAGTTAGAGACTGAGGACCTTATTGATCTACTTGAAAGTTAATCGTTGTTGTGTGTTCCCATTGCGAGAGCAATTGTTGCAGAATGGCCGATTGTAACACCTCGCGATATGCCAGCCAAGTCCGCCAGCCAAGCCAGCCAGCCAAGCCAGCCAGCCAAGCCAGCCAACCAAACTAGCCAGCCAAGCCAGCCAGTCCAGCCTGCCCATCATAGCATATTTAAAATTACCGCCACCGCAAAGCTTGCGAATAACAACGATATCCGCAGTTGATTGGTGGTGACGTCACTACCGACTTTTATTAACCCCACTAGGGTGGGATAAATCATTTAAATAGCCCGGCAGCTCATTTTTCGGGGAATTCGGTACACGACACTAAGTAAAATTGATAAACTCTATAAGATTGATATTTAAATAAATGCAGTTGATTTTAAATTCTTTTATATTCCCTTCTGTTTCACTTATCTTGTAATTATTACTCCTCTTTATTTATTTTTAATCTCAGGCTTATACCTGGAGCCTTTATAGGCAAGAGACCTTTTTGTTCAATACAATATATAAAAAACGGTTTTTCGTGGACGGTGAATGATGAAACTATTGGATATATTGGGTGATAATCTGGACTATTGCAGGATTAAAAGCTTAAGGAATGGTTGCTGGGCTATATAGGATGAAACGGCACCTGCCAATTCTGACTCAAATTCAAATCAAATCATAGACAGGTGATGACTTGCCGTCCACTAAACGGCCCCATAAGTGCCGCCAACGATAGGCAGCGTAGAGGCAACGTTGGTGTGGACGGCTAAACGGTATCGAGAGGTGTGCTGCAGTTTCACTAAACGCTACTCCCGGCTTTATGCCTTTAACACTTCCACTTAATTATTATTATTATTATTATTCATAGCAATTTTGTTTTTTTTTTATTAGTGTTATTATATTTCAATGCAAATTTTTGGGTTTCTCTAAAGTACCTATAAGTTAATTTGTTTTATTTAATATAAATATGTTTTAAAAAATGTTATATGTACGAGTATGTATATGGATGAAGATCTGTAATAAATGAATTAATAATAAAGGTAAAATGTCTAACACTTTTTCTTCTTTCGTGAAATCACAGAGTGTTTTACCTTTAACTGTCACTACCCGGACCAAATACCCGGACTGTCAATGGTATTTATAAATCGGTAACAATAATCTACTATGGACAGTTGAGTCGACAGTCCAGAATCTACTCTAGAATTCTCTGTATCATAGATAGCAGGAAGTACTGCGACATAGTACATAGATTTCTGCAGAACTTGCAAACATTTGTACCGCAGCGGGAATCGAACCTGCACCTCTTGCGTATCAGCCGGCAACTCGTCTGTTGCGTCTCCGAGGTCGTGAAATGGAAACTATACTGATTAGGGATTATTATTATTAATTTTAATATCCAAAAAACACAATATACACTAGGATTCCGGCGAATGCGGGTAATAGGAACAAAAAAATAAAATTAAAAATACATACGGCAATTAGGCCACTTGTTTTTTGTCAATCTGTTGACGTTTCATAGATGCAGAAAATGGAAACAGAAATTATATTTTCTGCCTTTAAAATCTTTTTGGATCTACTCTTTAAAGAATTAAAGAGAAATATTAAAGGATTTTCAAAAACTACCCCTAATAAAGGGTTAATTATTACCACTACTACTATGTCCTATCCTCGAAGGTTTTCTGAAAGAAAACTCTTGTTAGGGTTAAGCTTGCCTTTGTACATGTCCTATATGTAAGTTCTGCATTCTCTGTGTGTACAATAATGAATAAAATTAATGAGAACACGAAATAACGCAAACGAAGTTGTGAGCGGGTCAGCTAGTCACCGATATGCCTCCAGACCCTCCGGTATGTAAATTCGTTGAAGGTAGGTACCTAATAGGTGGTAGCCAGGCGACGGCCGTGCCCTACATCTGTCACCCACCTCCAGGGGCATCCGTTTTATTCAGTAACCTCATTTCCATTTAGAACTCACTAGCGATTTTCTGGAAACTTTTTGTCAATTTTGTTCTATTCTGATTTCGTTTATAGGAAAATGTACTGTGATAGGCCTATATGACAACCTACCGGGATCCTATGTTAGATATAATTACTGAAACACTGACTCCATTTAGATAATACTTGTATTGTCCGAACCCCAATATATTACGTTATAACGGTTACACAGGTTATATCTATGAAGGGCGAGAGGCGACTGTCGAGGCAAGCACTGCATGACGCAATCGTCTATTCATTTTTGCTGCGTTGCACTTATTGAGCCCCCACATCGTTCTACAATGTTTTTTTGTTGTTATTTTGTAGAGGCTCTTACCAAAAAAAATAGAATTATCTTGAGACTGATTTATTTATGACATATTCAACGTAAATTACTCCGTGACCGATAGGCGTGACAAGTTTGTCACGCGGACAAAACAACCACAGCGACTACAGTGGCATAACTCGTGATTTGTCACGGGGTAAATGTACGTTAATGTATTTTTTACTTAAAACGGGATATTTACCATGATTGAATTTTTGATCACGTGATTATGGTAGGTACATGTAACTGCGCCGAGATATCGAGAAACATTCAAAATGGTAAATATTTCGTTTTAAGTAAAATATATGTTTTATCTGTAGAAATTATACAATTCAGAAGAGGCTGAGATTGTATATGGGCTTGTCGAGAGGAGGCCACCTGACTACGTCGGCAAACAAGCATTGAAACTTCACGTCTCTGGCAGAATATTTAAGAACCTAAGACCATCAACCCATGGACATTGTGTTAGGCAATGTTTCATTCAATCATCTGATGAATAGCCAGGAAGTAAATAGTAGTCGAGAAACTAGGCATCCGTACAGTTATTTTCTAATGAAAATGCCAATCTTATTGTTCCAGTTCACGAAGAGGGAATAACCCCACAAATGTTTTTATATTTTAAAACAATGACAACAAATTGCGCTCTCGACTATAATATCAGAGCGTCTGCTGAAAACCGAGGTTAATTCTTTGAATTCGTGGAAGCGTAGTTGCATTCTGTATATAATATTATTGGGGTTGTTCTAGACGCAAGACAAAGTTACTCGTAAGCGTAATAACATTTACAAACTAAAATAAAATAATTTGTTGGATGGTACCTGGCCATGCCTAGCTAAGTTCCTCTTTTTATACAAATAGAGTGACTAGACAAATACCATTTTCTGTTAGCGTTAACGCCTGCGAAGAGATGAATTGTATGGAAATGACATTAGTTGTGTAAATGTCACGTGACTTCTGCCAAGTTTTTCCTTGACAAATTTGCGTTAGCGTGAAATGAATACTAAGCGTGAGCTATTCGTCTAGACCCCAGAGCTTAGTTGTACTTTGGTTGCAATGCGTGCGTTCGCGGCATTTTAAGACGCCGACGGCCATCGTAGCGCTACGCGCACCTACGCCGTAGGCCTAAGCGAGGCCGCAGGCGCGAAAATGCGAAAATAATACATCGTATTCAGTAAAATAATACACTTAATAATATTAATATCAAGTGTGCGTAGTAACGCACATTTAACACAACCACAGCCACAGGTGTGTCAAAGCCATACATCCATAAATTACAAACTACTGTCGAGAACCAATATAATAATTTCAGAGAGCAATGCTATTGATTTGATTACCCGCAGACACAGATATTTGCATGACAAATACATATTAATATATTGGTGTCTGCCGTGCAATGTGTAATTAATTAATGTTGGAGCCAGGTTCTAATATTTATCTGCTCCAGAAAATTGACGTGAAACTTTTAACCCTCTCAATTTATTCCTCATACTTTGGTTTTAAAAACTTGACTGTTGTTTATTTCATAATTATACTTAATCTTATGAGAGCGATATCGCGAAAGGAATTGGGCAGGGTTGACAGCTTGCTGTTTCTATTATCTAAAAATTAAAAATCAATCGTTTTTCTCCTGCAATCGGTTTTGTGAATTATCTACAGGTGTTAGTCTAAAATGTGAAGCATAAATAACCTTTAGTGCGCGCTGTCCAACCCTTGATTGTACAACAACACTTTAAGTAGGTACTCTACCAAAGAGACATACGCTCCAATCTTTGCTTACTTTGGAATTTAGACTGGCGAGTATCTGCTGCCCAATCAAAGAAAAAAAGTATGACAACGCGCACCAATGGATAAATACTAAATAGTAGCATCTCTGGCAACCATAGAGGGCGATAGAGTAGAAGTGTTTTGTCCGCATCGTTTCTTCTAAAAACGGCGCAGCAGACTGTGAAATATTATATCCTATGCTATTTTTATTTGAACTGGGTTATTGTTCAGTGGATTCACAAAAGGAGTAGGTACTTACCTATTACCTAAAGATTTGTTAGGTATACGTTTGGCGATGTATGAAGGTCACCCACTTGATGGACAGATTACATGTAATCTACGACCAATCTACATTACAGGTACATTGTCATGGCTTTGTACCTAGTCACTAGGAAGTCAGTGATGAAAGACCCTTTGTCTTTTTACTCTACAAAGGTTATCTATTTAAACGACTGCGGAAAACTTAAACCTATGCTTTTTGCCGGTATCTATGTGTTTGCCTGGGATTTTTTTATGTTAGAGGCAAAAAGACATACGACATGTCAGATAGTAGGCATCTGACCTGTCGTATGTCTGTTTGCCTGACACCTGCTGATCAATCAATTGATTGGAAGGTTTGACACCTTCTAAATCTGTTATGTGCTTCTGGTGCCTGCTCATACCTTTTAAAGATTATCTTTGAAGCTTGAACGTTGCTTAGGTACCTACCTGCAACTGTTTTTCGATAACAAGGTATTTTATGAAATAGGAACTAGAACCTATTTCATAAAATACCTATTTTATGAAATAGGTTCTATTTCATATCGAAATCAGACAAAGATTTTTCAATTTACTTCTACTTGTACTTTGATCTCAAGTAGTACACCTACACGGCTTTTCGTATCCCCAAGTGTATAATGTAATCAAAACGGAATTGAATATTCAAAGGCAATTTCTCCCTATTCTTAAACGTTCTTCATGTCCTTGTTCTGAAGGATACAAACTTTCACAAAGGGCTTTTTCACAGAGATAAAATAAAAAGCCGGAGTTCTTCCGGAACGAAGTATTTCTTGAGCTTCGTTTAAAGACTGTAGGTACAAATAGGGCAGTGGAATGAATGCCTGAAAATATCTCGTAGAAATGGGCAACGCTATATGGTTATCTTCTTATATTTTATGGTACTTAATGATATAAGTATTACCTACTTATTTTCTAAATAATTTTCTACAATAGTAAGGATTTAATTTATTTCCTTACACACTACTGTGTAGCAATTTAATACATAGGTACATGACTAATTAAAATAAAAAATAACTTACTTTGTGCTTATTTGTAACAAACATTTACATTTGATAAAACGAAATTTTTGCATGTACATATTTTACGTCAACCAATGGAGTTTGTGCCTACTTGTGGTTTATGGAAAAGATTTCTATTTCTATTATTACTTACTCCTATTTTTTTACCCTAAAATTTGCTTCTAGTTCTAGTATACCTACTAGAACTAAAAACAAATTGTAGGGTTTTTAAAAATATTTGGTCCATGTTTTTTTATTAATAAAGCTTATTTACACAATAAAATTAAATATTGTATGGTATCGCATAGAAAATATAATTTCTAGATGAACCCAATCGTATGATTAAAACTACACAACCTCCTTTCAACATAAACATGCTGGAGAAGATAGGGAAAGCTCGATATCGCTCGTACATTGTTGTTGTAATCACATCATCTGATTTATGGCATATTGATTGACCTACTTGCGTCTGTTTCCATCTCGATAACGATGCCTACGAGGCGTCAAGTATTTTTAGACTGGAGCCTATGTGACTACTATTTTGTAAATAGAAGTTATTATGGTACCCCCCCATTTTGAATGGGCAGAACCGCTTCGCATCATCATGGGGCGTTATTCAGTGCCCGACGATACCTCTCATTCTTTA
The DNA here is from genome assembly GCA_958496245.1 of Perizoma flavofasciatum. Classification (NCBI taxonomy): domain Eukaryota; kingdom Metazoa; phylum Arthropoda; class Insecta; order Lepidoptera; family Geometridae; genus Perizoma; species Perizoma flavofasciatum. The sequence continues at coordinate 7,472,228 of OY292434.1, read as the reverse complement.
CATAGAACATCATATGCGACGTACCTACAGCACCAGTTTTGTGGAAAATAAAGCATTTTTACTTGTAATGTTTTTGAATAATTTCAATATTATTATTTATGTATGATATTTTTTTTTGGTATTAAAGAAATATTATTTGGGACTATATTATTTGATCCTTAAGAATCTAATTGATCTATTTCAAATGGTCACTTTTTTAAATAGACTCTTTATATAAATTTTTGGTATTCAAAAATAATATTTAATCCCCAATTGGGTGTACAATGCGTACATTATTGACACGTGTCGATAATGCACAGCCAATAAATAATACGAATCTAATTATGGACTACGTCAGTGGGTTATTGTTTTTTTTTTGAACTCAGTAAAAGCTTGCTATTTTGAATCATTTTTTGCGTAGCTCAAGATAAATTAAAATATCGATTGATTTGATTTATTTTGTCTTGTTTGATTTATTTTATGTCTCACTAAAAGAGGATCCATTATTAAAAAAAATGACCGTTTATATTTTTTTTGCTTGCTGTTTTTGCAAAATTAAGATGATCATTTAAATGCATGCCATATTATTTGTTCTTGTAGTAAAATACAAGAACAAATATTTAAAGAAATTATGAAATATTTCGCATTTTGTGTCTATAAGAAAACATTTTGAATATTAATGCCTATTTTTGAATAGTTTACAATCAACGGTAACTGAGATCCAGGACTGATGATAGGAATTAAATAATTGATATTCTACAAAATTTCGTAACGACAACATATAGAACTGTCGTATCACACTGACATTGGTTTTAATAATCATCACTAATACTGAAAAATATGTATGTAGATACCTATAACGCCAAAAATCAGCAAAAAAGTAAGTTTCTTGTAATACGGCTTTTAAGTTGGTTAGTATATTATAATACCAATAATAAAGCAGATTTTTTTTTGTTTGAACGCGCTAATCCCTGGAAATACCAGTCGGATTTGATAAAATATTTTTGCATTTAGTAGCCCAATTAAAGATGAAGGTTAAAGGCTATTTAACATCACAGATAAGGAGATGAGGAGCATGGGGAGCCGAGAAAAAGAAGTGGTGGTGGTGGGCAAGGGGCCCAGGGTGGCCGTATGAGAGTGCAAGATACGTAGAGTAGCTACGCCGTCGGCTCAGGCTACGCTCGGCATATGCAATAGGAACCTATTTATATTTCCTGTACTATCGTGAAAACGTCAAATTATAGACTCAACATACATTGCGAGAGGAATGCACACTTAAACAACTCAAACCAATAACTTCAGTGTCAGTTAAAAAAGTAACTATATTATGTCTATGGTCATTCTATTTATTTATTTATTTAATACTTCCGCACAAACAATGTAGTGCTAGGAGGACTTAATGCTAAAGCATTCTCTACCAGTCATCCTAGGCGTGCAAAAAGATGGTGTGGCGTGTCTATTAAAATGTAAACCAATGTACATACACTAATGTACGCGGTGTGTGTTCTATAATGTAATTAAATAAAAAAAATAAAAAAATAATGCTGGACACTTTTTCACACTGCATCATCTAGCCCCAAACTAAACATAGCTTGTATTATGGAAACTTCATGACTGGTATACTACCTACTAATATACTTTTTTTTTGTAAATTATTACGCATAGAAAACACCCATCAACAAAAATTTCATACAGCATTAATTTGTAGGGTAGCTTAACATACTGACAGAATCTTAAAACTGCAAAAGCGTGCCCTACGCTTTTGCAGTTTTAAGTTTCATTTATCAAAAAATCAGCCAACTTCAGAGGCTCTCGCCGAGATTAGGTGTCAGTTTTTTAAAATTCTGAATGGAATATTTATTGTGTTAGATACAAAACTATTTTAGGAAAAACGTTAGGCGAAGTTAGTCATGATGATAACCCTGGAAACTTTGAAGTGCTCATGCAATCTAATCTAAGTAGAAGTAAGTCCCTATCTTGATTACCAGTTACGTAAGTACGTCATCTAAAAGTTAGTATTGTCAATCCACCCACTTAATTTATTACTTTTAACTTTAAAATATTGTACACAATAAGATCAAAACCGAAAGTTTACTGCCTAAACAATTTGGGTACGTCGACCGAAACTTAACTTAACTTAATTTAAAGCAATAAAGAGTTGTTGTTTGCTAATAAACTCTCAAATCTCAAGTTTACTCTATGATCGCCAGGACTTGATAAAATGAGGGGGGAACGGAAATTAACCTTAAAACAACGTCCAAATTATTCTCCCTTAAAAGACAAAGAGGACATAATAATCTATCAGATTTGCTTGGTAGACCAATGTGTAGGTATACCGGATTATTATACAACAGAAAACAATCGCGCTTACGACAAATCCCTATGGACTTCATCAGATCTATAAGGGTAGGTATGTAATATGTGGTAAGTACACCAATTAAAACCCTTGTAAACTTTCTTACAGTCCGATCCATCCAAAGGTTGTCTGGTAGAGATCGCTATTTAGCGATAAGACCGTCCATTGTACAACTTTGTTAAAGTTAATAGTACTTAACTAAGCTGATGTGTTGTTTGGTGTACAATAAAGTATTTTCTATCTTCTATCTATCTATCTATCTATGTACCTACCAAACCAGGGGGTTAGTCTTGCAGAGCCAAGACCAAACTTCATATTTGATACAATTGTCATGCCTAAATTTTGTTATGCCTACCATCGTAACTTATTTAAATCCAAGAGTTTTTTTTATAAACCCGCGACATGTTTTCTCTCTTCTTTTGCAGCGCCACCTAGTGACTTGTGACAATAAAAGAACAATTTTTCAACAAAACAGAATTTCAATGCACTGCATTTCTATCGGATAACCCGTTTCGGAGATGTTCAACATACAGAAAAACATACGTAAATATAGTCTCTTACGGCAAACGCACACACGGCCTCCTTGCGTCGTTAATATAACTATTAAATGCCTATCTATCTATAAAACTTCTCGTCAACGGTGAATGTATCTTTGTGTTACGGTTTCTTTTTTTGTTCTTCATACCTACCCATTTGGTTTGTATCGTAGCCAAAACGTATAATTCGCTCTCATATCCAAGTAACAGACACTTTACAAAACAGCGCTGTTTTTAAATTTAGCGCATTTGCTAAAAAAACAATAAAGTTTTTTAATGATTGTGCTGCAGCAAAAATACCCAACAGACACATTCACAGAGGTGATGCTTTCTGCAGTTATTTGCTAATTACGTCCGCTTTCATTATTAGGTATTACCATAAAAATCAAGTATTTCCTAGCTTTTCGGTAGAATCAGTATTATGCAGAGTCGTAATGGCTTCTTAATGAGGACCGACAAAAGGCTCTGGTACAATATTTACGCACATTTATAATGAGAGAGGCAAGAAGTCCCCTTTGCAGGAGCCTAGTCAGGATTTAGTAAAGGCCGATTCGTTGCTAAGTTGAGTTAGACACACTATAGCATAGTGTGTGGGTATCGTCAGAGATTTTATATTTTCGTCATTTCCCGAGTGGTGACGGATATATTTTTCGCCGAATAAGTAGGTATGTCTGTGTGAATTGGGTGTCGTTAGACTCATGAGGATCCCGAGAGTGAGCAGTACCTATAAATAAGCTATTTATACTGTCGAAAAAATAACATGACGGCCAATTATGTCAAAGAATATCTTTCCAATCTAATTGATAATGGGTATTACAATTAACAAGATCTTGTTGAAACAAACTCATTTATGGTACCAAAACAAAGGTCTTGATGAGCCGATATCAATCAAGACTATATTATTCCCATCCATAGAATTCATAATAACGCAGTCAGGTTATTTGATTTTTCATATTAATTCTGTTTGTTAGAACTGCTGCTACAGACTATAAGACTATAAGACTATAAGACTATAAGACTATATATACTATAAGACCTATCGATTGTTTGGTGAAGAACGCGTCTCAAGGGTGACTTAGCCCTATAAAATACCTACCTGTATACGCCCCTGTTCTACCTCTTTGCAATTCAACTCGACGTATTCATTAAAGTATTTAATTTTAATGTGCCCCAGGATGGTACGACAATGCGAAAAGGTTAGCTGAGATGTTGAGCAGTGTTCTCAACGTGCGTGGCAGTGTACGGTCTGGGTCTGGGTTGATGAAATTAAATACAGGTGCACGTATCACAATAGATATATTATCGTGGAGTGTAGAATACATTTGACATTGATAAAAATTGCTGTTATACCTAATTAGGGATTTGAAAAAATATGCGCTTCACTTATGATGACATATCTGCAACGAGAGGATTTTGTAAACAGTCAGAGACAATATGTTACAGCATTGAGAGCGGAATCCGTCAGTCACAGGATAACCAAAGACAATAATTCACATCCCGTAAGTTTTATCGGTGTACTAAAGAATCATATTCACGGAACAATTCGTTATTCCAACATGGGACAGTCTCTACTCCACTGCTTGTAGTGCATTAATTTATTACTCACTTTGGTGTACTTAATGTGATTGGTTTCAAATCAAACAAGTTAATTTTTAGTTTTAAAATCCTGACGAGTACCATTAGGTAATAATAATTATCTTAATAATACTGGACATTTTCACATGGCTTCATCTAGCCCCAAAGCTTGTATTATAATATCTGTGTCCAAAGTAAGCAGAGTTTGGGAACTATATGCCTGATATACCTACTACTTATATTTTTTTTTCAAAATACATACAATACATAGAAAACACCCAGACCCAAGAAAAATATTAATTATAGATCAAGTATTGCAGTGCCGCTAGGGGAGGTGTGTAGTGTAAAACCTATCCAAGAACATAATCTTCAATATTTTGAAGTCATGAAGTAAAGTAAAAAAACAGCCTATAAATCATGTAACCGACTCTTTTTACATTCCATCGTCTATTCCAGTACCTACCCCCTAATAACGAATGGCGTCTCCTAAGAGCCATCTTTAAAGTTATGTCAAAATTCTTGCAAAAAAAATATTTCATGCCGTTTTGTAACAAAATGGTAACAAACAAACAAACTCTTACCCCAACAATAAATACACCAAACGGTTAATGTGACGGTTAATATCTTATAATGAGGGTACGAACCGGACGACCAACGCAGTGTAGAAAAGCCCCCAACCCGATAGACTGATGACTGATTCTGACCGATAGGGAAGTCAATGGATGGAGTGGAGAATGACGGAGGCTTAAAACCATTCGTCATGGCAAATTTTGGGGGAGGCAGTGGTCTTTTACAAACTGTTGATGATGAAATAAAAAAAAGCCAACAAAGAAACAAAACATAAGATAGCTTTGAGTGAATAAACGGGCAGCAAACACTCTAATTCACTCGCCTCTCTTCCCAGTTCAACATGTTAATAAACTGTTGATGATGAAATAAAAAAAAGCCAACAAAGAAACAAAACATAAGATAGCTTTGAGTGAATAAACGGGCAGCAAACACTCTAATTCACTCGCCTCTCTGCCCAGTTCAACATGTTAATTGCAAAATTGTAATTAAGTTTTCCATTCACATAATTACGGACAAAACGTCAGGGTAATTGAGAGCCTAGTGGAAACTGACCCGCTTTTTGATTTCATATCAAAAAGCGAGTTCTTAAGAGAAGGGACTGGATGAAATAAATTACAAGCAAAATTTGACGTTCCGTTATTCCACGCAGTGCCAATCCAGAGAACATCGGCCTAATAACCTTTTTTTTTCAAACTTTCGAGATTAGATAACATAAAAGAAAGAGGAAAGGAATTAGAAATGAGGGATAGTTGCGGCTACTGCCTTTATTTCTCGACGATAGCTCCGTATACTTCAGTCATCTCGTGACCACGGCTGTTGCAATACAGTCGAAACGTCGGGAACATATTAAAAAAGGTAAACGTGATAAAGACCCGTAAAACTTATAATTATCTAATAACCCCTATTTATCGCATGGATTTTGTCGTGATACGAAACGCTATCTAACGCAGATAACATTACTATTATAATGCTATCGACAAACACCGCGCGATTCTTTTCTTTTCCGAACAATTTCAAAGATGGTTTTTCTGGTAAAGATGGTTCTGGAGTGAACACATGCAAAGGTATAGAATTAATTTAAACAAGATGATCGATCTTAAATTAACATTTATTTTGTACATAAGTACCTAGCTACAACTAACGACAAAGCGTACACCTGTAGTTTCACAATGTAGTAAGATATTAAAACATGTTGTTTACACGGCAATGTTAGGTAGGTAAGTGATATTATTTTCTATTAATTGTAATCAAGTCCTTTAAATACGCATATTATATTTTTACTAAGCCCTATTAAGCCTGAATCGCGTTTACATAAATCGAGTTTTTAAATAGCTTTTGTTGATTTATACAAATTGAGAGAATTCGTTCATTGCCGCATAGTAAAAATTCAGTCAACATTCCATAAACTAGTATAAAAACTGTGCCGAAATATTTTTTTTTATGAAGTACTAAAATTTTAAAGACTTGAGTAGAAAAATTGCTTATGAGTACTAATTGAATGGTTTTGCACGTCAAGTATAAATAAACTTTTATGAAAATATTGTGATATCAATTGATAAATTAAGATTAGTAAAAATACATGAAACTTAATAGTCAATGATCCAACTTTAAATGTAACATTAAAAAGACTGACATTATTCTTAAAATTCTAGTTTTTTTTAATACATCAATACGTTACTCATAATCTTCGCAATCTATCACAATAACTTAAATACATAATACATTTCAATGAATACCTAAATATGGTCACACATTTATACATTTCTTTTTTTTTCTCTGTAACATAAAAGCACCTTTAATAGTATTACTAAATAATAAATGCCGCGATTAACAAAAGGCAAAACACTTCGCAAACTCACTTTCAAATAGACAAGCGGATAACTAAATATAAACGGCGATTTCAAAGCGGGATGGGCAAGCCATTCTATATCATTTATAGATATCGAGTACACAAGTTATAACTTTTACAAAACTTTATAAAAATAAAAATAATTTGACGTCCATTTCGACCAACTTATAAAATTATAACGGAACACCTAACATCAACCGACCTGATATGATGTAATTTTCCCGTAATCTTAGTGAAAAATAAACATCAAACTTGCATCAACATATATCCGAGTAAGCGCTATGGGGCAATAAATGATGCTACGAATTCTAGATAGCTTACGATTTACTTTGTTCATGAGAACAACAATAATTGTAGTTTACAGTATATAGCACAACCGATTACCGTTCATATAAGTAAATATTTTACGCAGTTATGTCTAAGTGATATCAAAACAAGCGTAGAATACGAAGGAAACAACTGACCCTAAAACAACAGCGAAAATGCCATCGATTTGAAACAGTGTCATCTATCTACATACGTTATGTGCAAGGAATATGGCGGGGGAAACAAAACTACTAAAACCAAGCGATTCACACAAACAAACCAAACGGAACAAGTGCATCACGTCAATACAAAAACGTACCTACGGTAATATTTTTTAGATTTTTCGTTTTTAGCTCTAAAGATGCATACTATTTTATAATGACAAAGAGGTTTGGAACGCTCACACGAAAGCTGAGAGACGCAATCGTTTGAGTATTCCAACACTCGATATACGCGTCAAAAACGTATTTAAACTAATTAACGAGTACCAGCTGACATGAATTACGCACTTTCAGCAAAGAAAAATATGTCAAAACACTACTAACATTTTTTTTCGACTTGCGACTAGTGAAATCAACTCTACTTGACCATTTACCGATTAAGTTGTTTCATTCGATTAATTAATTCGATTAGTTCGTTCCACGAATGCACTATGTTTTAGTATACCCCTATCTATCCAGACACCGTTTGCATTACGGTACACGCGACGAATGTTACAACTTTCTCTTGGTAATATCGCCCGAATAATATCAGGAAAGTTTTTCGAATACTCCAGCCTTTCTCAATCAAAATTGTTCAGCCAATATAGCCTGAAGAGGCGATAGAGTCAATGCAAGTTTGTCTGAGAAATGTATCGTTTTAAAATCGATTCCGCTGTGTACCGTAACGCTGTCGAATAACCTCTACGTTACCTTAACCTTTAGCCAATTCTATAAATGAAAACATTTCAATTTTGTTTCGTTTCCGTCTCGACGACATGTTTCGCAGGTTCGTTATCACGAGTGATGACTTCAATTGTGTTTTTAGGCGTGACAGACCTCCATTTTGTGACGCACTTGTTTCAAATGTGCCCGGCAGTTACAATCTTTGCACTTACATTAGTTATAATGACGTGAATGTGTACTTTGCAGTGTTCAAATGGCAAATCAAAAAGGTATTTTGATGCGAAGAGCTTAGTCGTCCGTAACGTCGGCTAGTGAAAGACGCCTTTACCACAAATGCTTGAAGATTTCTTTGCCATTTGAATCACCTGAATGCATTTTTTTACAGATTTAAGGTACGATTCCGAAGATGGCGGCAAAGAGCGACCGCGACCGCAGACCGGAATTATATTAATCAAACTGAGACACTAATCATTTTAAAAACTAAAATGATAAGTGTATCTATGGGATTGTCAGTTAGTAGATGCATTGTCTCTGCCGTCTGCGGTCGTATTCCAAATCATATCTCAGCGTAATTTTGTATTCATCAACCGACTTCAAAAAGGAGATTCTCATTTTTTTACGTTACACGATATCTTCGCCAATTATGAATCGATTTTAATGTTTTTTTTTCATTGGTTAAAAATACTTCAAGGGTAAATTTCTCATATTTTATGAAAAACCCCCACGCCCAAAGATGAGAAGATGAAGGATGAAATTTCATATTGGACTTTTGACGACTTCCCGTTATTTGAAGTCGGTTTTGAAAAAATATATTCGGAAAAAAATAGACAGTAACACCACTCCCCGTGTTTGGGACGTCACGCCTGAATCGATATAGTTGTCTGGAGAATGGTACTAGAGTTGACATACTGCTTACAGTGGGCGCCGCGACGCTATTCCTCCCCGCACGCGTCCTCGCTTATTACGTCGCCCGCTCTCTCTTGGGAAATGTTTTGACCTGCAAATTCGCACACATTAGATTTTTGACCCCTACGGAAATACAGTCGTGGTCAACTAATTAGGGGCACTCTCTACTCTCTACTAAAATAGGATCAATCATTGAAAAAAGATGACCGTTTATATTTTTTTGCCTACTGTTTTTACAAAATTTAAATTATCATTTAAATACATGCCTTTTTTAAGCAACTTTCCCAAAATCCATTTTTGATCGTGCTTACCCTTTTTCGCTGATGAAAGTATGCACTTCTTGCAGCTTATGAAGAAAAAGGAGACACGTTAGAATTAGGAGTTGAAGGCATCAGGTCCATTGTCTTGCAAACCCAGCCCGCGATGTCCGCTTTATCTATGTCCGCTTTACGTATCCAATCGTGATTCTGGAAATAATAATGCTTGCTATTATTTGCTGCAGCAACAGAGAGAGACTGGCCATGCTAGCCTGCCGCACCTTGAGTCCCAACTTAAATTAATAAAAAGAGTTAATACTACTGAGACGAAGAAGATTACGGGGTACGATTCCCGCCACGTGTTAAATGTTTGTACGATCTCCAAATATTTGCCTCGGGTCTGGGTGTTTTCTATGTACCTCGTGTGTTCATAAGTTTTGAGACGAACTTATTTAATTAATTTAAAAAGAAAGTAATTCATGCAACCTTTTTTAAACTTTTAAAATTTTAAATTTCGAATGTTTTGAATCAGAAAAAATATACATTTGAATATTTGTTTCATTCTCCGTGAAAATGGCGCCAACAAAAGATTTGCGTGCGACTGTAATTTCACTGTTTCAAGCAGGAAAAAAACCAATGCAAGTTTTTAGTGAAATCCAAAGTTTGGGATGTAGTCGGAACTTTGTGTATTATACCATAAAGAGGTACAAGGAGACCGGCTCTTTAGAAGACCGTGGAAGATGTGGCCGCCCGCGGTCTGTAAGGACGCCCGCCAACATCAAAGTAATCAGAGAGCGAATTCGTCGCAACCCTTGCCGGACTCAAAAGAAATTAGCTCTGCAGACCAACATTTCGCGAATATCGGTGAACAGGATACTTAAATATGATCTTAAACTAAAGGCCTACAGTCGAAGGAAAGTGCATTATTTAAACGAGCGTCTTCGTAAATTGCGACTGGAACGATGTCGGAACCTATTGAAGAGACACGATCCAAAAAATATCCTGTTTACCGATGAAAAGATCTTCACGGTGGAAGAAAAGTTTAACCGGCAGAACAATAAGGTTTACGCCAGAAGTTCAAAGGACGTCCAGCCATCTGTACGCAATGTCCAGCGCACTCATCATCCAGCAAGTGTGATGGTTTGGTGGGGTGTTTCCTACGAGGGGGTCACTTCGCTTCATTTTTGCCAGCAAGGCGTCAAGGTGAAGGCACAAAATTACCAAACCGACATATTGGAAGCGGTGGTTAAACCATTAAATGATACGCTATTCGCTGGAAAATACTGGGTTTTCCAACAGGACTCTGCTCCCTCCCATAAAGCTAAGACTACCCAACGTTGGCTGGAGGCCAATTTGCCAGGCTTCATTCGGAGCGAAGATTGGCCCTCGTCAAGCCCTGACTTGAATCCTTTGGATTATTCTTTATGGACGGAATTGGAGCTGAGGGCATGCAGAAAGTCTCACCCAAACCTGGATTCTCTCAAGCGAGCCCTTATTAAAGAATCGAAACGGATTCCCATTGAAAAGATTCGTGCCGCCATAGATGAATGGCGCACGCGTTTGAAGGCCTGCATTGAATGCAAAGGCGGCCATTTTGAATGATTTATTTTTAAATACAGATCTAGATGTCAGTAGTTTTAATTTTAATATCCAATAAATGAATACTCAACTTAGCTCCAAAAATATTTTAGTTTTACTGTGTCTCAAGACTTATGAACACACGAGGTATAATATATATGTATGTATTTACAAAAAAAGTTAAATAAGAAGAGTTATGTTAGGATGCCTGCTGCAATGGATGTAGGATGAGATGGTTCAAAATAATCCGAGTGTTTTAATGAATTTGACTTCGACTAAGTTGTTATTACCATCAGTCTGACTTTGACCAAACTTACTAAGTAATTATACTTTGACTATGCTATTACCATTAAAGTCAGCCAGATTTTTACTATTCTTTGCCATCAAAGCCTGACCTGACTTTAACTAAGCTATTACCATTAACGTTTGACTTTGAGTAAGCTTTGCCATCGAAGTTTACTCTGACTAAGCTAGCAGGCTATCAGGCTTTGGCCAAGCTATTCAAATTGGACTTTGAACAAACTGTTAATCTGGCTTTGAGAAAGCTATAACAATCAGACTGAATTTGACTCAGCTATACCATCAAAGTCTGACTTTGACTAAGCTATTTACCATCAAAGTCTTCAGGTCAGCTCGCTCGTCCGGGTTCTTCTTGAGGCAGCGGTCCACAAAGTCTTTGAAGTCGTCAGTGAATATTCCTGAGGGGAGCTTCGGCGGTGGCTCGTTCACTATGTAGTCTAGCAGCTCGAATATAGCCATGGGGCGGGGTGAGTTTGGCGCCTGTAATTTGTTCAACACTTTAGTGAAAGAGAAAAGAGTGAAAACGAATATATTTGACACACAATTACACACATTAAAGCTATATAGTTAATTTAGATAGAGCCTTAACCGATGGTCCTTACCATCCACCATGGACCGATGGTCCAGCGCGGTGTGAAAAAAAACAACATAGTTGACCAAACATCACCCTCTTTGTCTTTCAAAGCTTTGCAAAAAATATGGCAAAACCTATAATTAATAGGTTTTGCCATATTTTTGGCGGATTTTATCCAGAATCTAACTTCTAAAAAGTTCAAAGTTAGTCAACAAATAGAAATCTGTACTAACCTGACCGGGAGAATGGTCTTCATTCTGTCCGCCGAATATAGACGCTAATGTCTTAGCATCAGGCGGAGGGATGGGGTACATCCCGATCGCCATTTCCACCAGCGACAGGCCGAGCGACCAGATATCTGATTGCACAGAGTAATGCGTGCCTTGGAGACGCTCGGGCTGGAAATAGCATACATTTAGCAATCAGCGCCATCTATTGATCGATAGCTAACCACACCCCGTGGCATCACACGACTAGGTCATATAGTGAATGTCATAGCTTACGAAATTACAAAGTAGCAGATCTTGATTGATAATTATTTTAGTTGAATACTAGTGGAACTCCTCGCGACTTCAGCCGAGAGTTTTAGAAAGGTGTTTTTATGAACACCTTTCTACAGGGGCGGAACAACTTTTTATGTGCACAAAACCTACACACTAAAATAAAAAGCACTTTCAAAATTTTATTTATGGTTACAAATTAACGAATTATGTGGTGCGTTATGTTGTGTGTTATGTTATGCGTTGCGTAGTGCGTTATGTTGTTGCTGTGCGTAATTAGTCTTCTAAAACCCTGTTGCATACCTTTCTAGGTTGTTTTGGAAATATTATACCCTTATTTCATTCGTTCTTTTCAAGAGTATTTATGTTTTAACTCCAGGGAAAAGGGTTTTTCATCATCCCTGTTTTAATTCTTCTTAGGGGTTGATTTTCATAGATTTACCCCTTTAACATGAAAATATTCATACCCTATTTCAGGTCTCTAAGCACTTACGGTTTCGGTAGTTTATTGTTTTTTTTTTTATAAATTGATGGTCAAGCAGTGTCACGCAGAGATTTTACCTATTTAGATATAACACTCTATTATTCCGCTCCATCGCAAGTTTATCTGGAAGGGATGGCTTTTAAGCGATAAGACCGTTCATTTTACTTTTTGTTATATTACTTTTTTGTTTATTATTTATCTTGTGGTGTACAATAAAGTATTTTCATTCATTTAATTCATTCACTCTAAGGCTTAAGTAGGAGATACTCACAGACATGTAACTCCTAGTGCCGACAAAAGAGTTGGCCATAGAGTCAATCAGCTGGCCGGAGACTCCAAAGTCGCAGATCTTGATCTCCCCATTGCTGTTCACGAGAATGTTGGATGGCTTCACGTCGCGATGCATTATGGCGTGCTTGTCGCGAAGGTAGCTCAGGCCTTTCAGGACAGCCGAGGTTATAGTCCCTGGAAAAAATATTTGCTAGAATACACAGGTAATATAATTATGTAACAGGTCTTAAAGCTATGCTAGTTGATCTATCCAATTCATTTTATTCATCTTTGACAAAAAACATGTGCCTAGATGTCAACAGAGTACAGATATAGCTTAATAATAATAAATTGATAAAATACATTTTTTTTTAAACGCTGCACATTTTTCACACAACATCATCTAGCCCCAAACTAAGCATAGCTTGTATTATGGGAACTACATGACTAATATACTACTTAAATGTAAATACTTTTTTTTGTAAATACATAGATATTATACATAGGAAAATACCCAGACCCGAGACAAATATTTGCAGATCTTACAAACATTTGTCCCGTGACAGGAATCGAACCCGCAACCTTCTGCGTCTCAGACGGACCTTCGCCCACTGCGCCACAGAGGATTATTAATCATAAGTATGACAATCAGTTAAATAAAACTACAGCCAATTACAAAAAATATGATGTGCAACAACAAAACAAATAGTGAATAATCCTACTATTATAATAAGAAGACAATTATTATATGAGCTTATATATTTATAAAAAACTAGACAAAATCCTAAAATTTTATCCACTAACATCTTATAAGCTTAAACACACAGCAAAAGCCTGGCTTGTTGAACAGGATTATGCTTCTACGGAAGCCATTTTAACTGCTCTTTCGTAATATAATTAATAATTTATATATTTTAGTCTATTTTTAATTTTACTATTTTCCTATTCGTATAATTATTGTAGTCTTTAGTAATTATATAAACATACACACAACTTTGCCTGGCGGAGGGCATTAGTACGCCATACCACCTAGTTTAGGTACTAAAGTTGTCCATATAGGATTATACAGTATTCCATATAGGATAAACATGATAACTACTTAGGCTTGTACCTACATGTATAATAACGTCTGTTGTATTCAATAAATCATTTCATTCCAATGCGAAAGTTTGTGAAGATGGATGTTTGTTACTCTTTCACGCGAAACCCCATGATGGACATCCTCAGATACACACTCAGTGAATAGGTCTTTGAGGATACCGAGTAACTCACTACCCCAGAGGCACGTCCAGACATTACATCTGGCACATGTCCGCGTTTTGCAAGTTAGCATTCCACGTGACAGGTTGCAAGGCCATCGCCGTTTTTTAGAACACTAACTGTTGGCACACACCCTCGAATTTTTGGTTCTAGGGCATGCCAGTTTCCTCAAGATGTTTTCCTTCACCGTTTTAAATGCGTGTTAATGCGCACATAAATTTTTCGAGTTGAAAAATCCACTCGTGCACGACCGGCGGCGCGATCACACTAACTCATGGCTATCGAGATGGCAATCAATTTTGACACTAGTGCCTTATTTTAATGGCCCATCCATCCAAAAAACGAAACGTCCAATATGAAACCAATTTTGTTCATTCGCATTGTCCATCTATGGCTCATCCAGCTTACAAATTAGCGTGATACGATTCATCCCATCCGATGATACCAGCCATGGGAAATTAGTGTGATCGCCCCGCGGGTTCGAGCCTACGATCTCCGGATCAGAAGTTGGGGTACCACCCACTAGGCCAACACGGCTCTAATCATTAGTTAACAATTAATGCTATTTGTTGGGAAAACTAGGAGCGGTGCAGCGCTAGTTTTCAAGGTGCAGTACAAAAAAAAACTAGTACTTTTGAAACTTTCGCGATCAGATCACATAATTATAAGTTTAACGCGTCTTTATCGCTTTTACAAATTGCAATACAGACGAAACGTCGGGAAAATAATAAAAAAGATAAACGCGATAAAGACCCTTTAAACTTATTTTAAAAAAAAGTATAAAATACCTAGAATAGTCTCAGGAATTCTGCCAGCCTTCTTCAGTATCAAGTCCAGAGACCCGCCATCCATGTATTCCATGCAGATAGATATTTCTCCATCGCTGTAGAAGGCTCCATAGAACCCTACTATATGGGTGAAGTTGCATTCATGGAGAACCTGAAATTGTAAATATATTATTCAATTACTAGTTGTGTTACGGCCCCCGACTCACCGCCTCGCATCGCCCGCCCGTGCTATTACTTGTTTAGCTCGGCTCTTAAGGGTCGTAGTGTGATGTTAAATAACCTTTCTCATGAATTGGACTATCAAATACAAAAATATTTTATCAAATCCGACTAGTAGTTTCAAAGATTAGCGCATTCAAACCAAACTCTATAGCTTTATTATTAGTATAGATTTGTGAAATTGCAACTCTTCTCTTAAATGTATCTGAGCAAAGATATATCCCGCCTTGTATACTTAAATAATAAACTTGCTAGATTTGATATTTTGTCACAAGAAAAAGTAAAACTGGCAAAGTATGACTCAGACTTGCACACTAAAACCTTCTGTACACCACAAAATAGTTTTCCCGGATACCGGGAATCATTTCATTGTTTGTGCCAAAAAAACGTTTAGGTCAATCTATTTTACATCGAAAATTCGAAAGAATGTGTCATCCACCTATCAGCTTTTTGAACCGGCCGGCGTGGTTAAGATTATCCTGTCCAGCCAAAGGTTGTCTGGAAGAGATCGCTGTTAGCGATAAAACCGCCCACTGTACCTTTATGAATTCCTGTTATTGATTATGAATTCCTCAGTTTTTGTATTTTTCTTTGGTGTGCAATAAAAAGTTTATCTATCAACGAGTTTGCACGTGGCCGTACGTCGGTTTTTGATGAACCACGTCCAGGTGCACCGAAAACAGCTGCTACGGAGGAAAACATTAAAAAAATCCATGATCTCGTATTGGCAGATCGCCGATTGAAGGTTCGGGAGCTAGCTGAGACTGTAGGCATTTCAGAAGGAACAGTGCATCATATTCTTCACGAGGAACTCGGCATGAGAAAGCTGTCGGCGCGATGGGTGCCGCGTTTACTCACATCGGAAAACAAGCGCAACCGTGAGACCACATCGGAGACGTGTTTGGCGCTGTTTAAGCGGAATCCAGCTGAGTTTTTGCGTCGTTTTGTGACCGTCGATGAAACCTGGATCCACTGGTACACACCAGAGACCAAGGAGCAATCAAAACAATGGATCCAGACCGGGGAACGTGCTCCAAAGAAGGCGAAAACTGTAAAATCGGCCGGAAAAGTTATGGCCACCGTTTTCTGGGATTCACAAGGTGTGATCTACATCGATTACCTCGAGAAGGATAAAACAATTACAGGGCTTTACTATGCCGATTTATTGGGCCGATTCGACGCCGAATTAAAGAAAAAACGACCCCCATCTGGCGAAGAAAAAAGTGCTGTTTCACCACGACAACGCACCGGTTCACACGTCTGCCGTTGCCATGGCCAAATTGGTCGAAGTACGCTACGAATTGCTGCCCCATCCACCGTATTCTCCAGATTTGGCCCCTTGTGACTTCTTTCTGTTTCCTAATCTGAAAAAATCACTCGCCGGGAATAGATATGGATCAAATGAGGAGGTCATCGCCGCCACGGAGGCCTATTTTGCAGAGTTTGACAAAAACTATTTTTCGGACGGGTTAAAAAAGTTGGAGCATCGCTGGGCTAAATGTATCGAACTAAAAGGAGACTATGTTGAAAAATAAATTGCCACTTTTTCAAAATTTTCGTGTACTTTTTGTAGGCTAAGTATTTATTGAATGACCCTCGTATAAGCTATATTACTGTAAAGTTTCATCAAAATTCAGTAGTTTTTGCGTGAAAGAGTAACAAACATCATCCTCACAAACTTTCGAATTTATAATAGTTGTAGGATTTATTTCAGATTTTCATCCATATACATTATACTATTCATATTGTAAAAACGGGAATTTTCACGTACTGCACTATCGGTGAAAGTAGTACACGGCGCGACGTGGAAGGAGAAAGTCGCAACCACTCACCCTGATGAAGACTCTCGGAATGAGTCGAAACTTAGTCGGTGCCTTCACCGATAGTGCAGTACGTGAAAACTCCCGTTTTTACAATATGAATAGTCAAGTTCACGATAGTTTTTGGAATAAATTATACTATTTAAAAAACACAACAACAACATATGCATGTTAAATAAAACAAATTAAATTATACCCCAGAGAAATCCAAAAATTCAAATGACAGCTGATTACATGCTTAGTTTTCTTACAAACTTGATTAATCTTTCAGTGACGACTAGGATTGGATATCTTTTAGTATTCAAGAACCTTACTTTCATTTCTAATACATAACAGTTACCTTTAATTCTCTTATGATTTGCTTCTTGATCGCCGGCTTGACTTCAAGGTGAATAAGCTTCCGAGCCATGATGAGACCGGTCGACTTGTGACGCACTTTCATCACCACGCCGCCGTTACCTTGCCCTGGAAATGTATGAGAGAATAATATTGAATATTCTGTAAGGTGAACCCTAAATTCAGGAAGAAGCTATACCCCAAACACAACATCCGTAGGCTTGGTGTGAGAACTCCTTTCTGTGTACATTTCTTCATACAAATACAAACTATGGTTGGAATAGAATTTGTTAATTTATAGCAAAACTCACACTAAAAAGCCCAAAGTAAATTAATAAATGTTTATAACAGAAAATTATACCTAACTCTCCGAGCTTCTCAAAGTCATCATCACTCAGCTCGCCAATCTTCTCCTTCTGACAAAGGAACACCTCAATCCTTCGTCTCTGTGTGTCATCCATCTCAATTTGCTCCAATCTTTCGGTCAGTGCTTCGATGCTGGTTTTAGACTTGCCAGCTAGACCCTGCCTCCTGCTCATCAAACAAGTAACAATCTACATTCACAGTTCTGGAAAAATAACGACTCTCTTTTCCTACAAACTTCAAGCCTAGCAGGTCGAGATTTGATTGTAGCTCTAAATCTGCCCAAAATCTTATCTTATTTATAATAAAGGAGTTAGTTTGTTTTTTGTTTGAATCTTTGGAACGAAAAGTAGAATTTTAAAATATAATTTTATATGTGATAGCCCAATTCTTAAGAAAGGTTACAACCATTAGAAGCCAAGCAAAATAAGTCATAGCGCTGGCGGACGATGCGACGTGGTACGTCGGGGCCAAGGGCGACTGTGGTACAGCTAGTCCTACTAATATTATAATTGCGAAAGTTTGTGTGGATAGATATTTGTTAATCTTTCATGCAAAAACTACAGATTTTGATAAAACTTTACAGTGTCATAGCTTATACATCAGAATAACACATCTAATAGGATACTTTTTATTCAGGTACCACGCGGGCGAAGCCGTGGGCCGAGGCTAGTAAGTTATAATGTGTGAAAATGTCCAGCATCATATTTATTTATTATTATTATTATTATTATTATATAATCTTTGATAAACAATATTTCAGAGAGCTAACATAATTTAAGTTAAATAGCTCAACTAGTTTGATTTTACTTTAACTTTAATTTTACCTATAGTTTGATCAATCATATCAAACTATAGGTAAAATTAAAGTTAAAGTTCAATTGTTTCAAGAAACATTGGTTAGTACAAAATATGGTTTAGTTATTAATTATAACTGGTACTTATGAGTTCTACAACTTGTTGCAGATAAACTACCCAAAGCAGCTCTATTTCCTGCACTCTGTCTCGGTCTTGAATGAACCTGTATAGCAAGGTCATAGAAAGTCACCTTCAGACTCTATCAGTCACATGTTAAGTAGCACTATCATTGGGCGTGTAAAACTTGGGAATGTAGGCATTTCTTTTTAATACTGGTACCTATTTGCTAGGTACCTATTTGCAACCTCATCAATGTTAAAAAATGGAAAGAAACACAGCTCATTAATGGCCTTTGTTTTACATGTTGAGTTAAAACATGTATCCAGCAGCCAAATACCTTATAATTTGCAGTAAGATTAGTATGAATTTTTAAAATAAATAGGTAAGTACTCCACTACTCTCACTCTATAACTACTCAGTATGAATCATTGTTGACAATGTCTAGTATTATAATATCTGTGATGACATAGAGGTAAAACTAAATCATTGCATATAAATGCTAGTTATTTGCAATGGTAAAACAATTAGACAGACAGATATGGATTGCACATTATTGGCCTTAGTTCCAGGTAATCTGTATCAAGGCTAAATACCCTAAAAATTTAAACAATGGTTAAGTTTGCAGCTGTTCTAAAATAAATAGGTACTAACTCAATAGCGGTAGCAGACTTCAGCTGTGGAGTCATGTTAGGTGTGGCAGCTGGAGCCATGTCAATCGACCCTGGTGGCAGGGTCAGATTGAGTTTGTTCTTCGACATCTTACTCATGACGGCCGGTTTTCACTTAACTGTCCCATGAAGATACATTTGTTCCAAGTTTTGAACTGAAAGAATACAATACAAAACTTAGCCAACTGAAACGGCTGCATCCTATCTAATGAATCATCAATGGTGATATTCTTCAACGTGTAAGGCAGAGTTAAAATTTTTGTGCGTGCTATTTACGAGTAAAAAATACAAAGAAAATAAGAATGAAATGAACGCTCTTGTAAAAAAAGGAGGAAAACTGTACTTACTCTGTTTAGGTTGACTATTTCGAGTCACGGCATAGCAAACAAATTATTTAGAAGTCGTGTTAGAATAACTATTTTTTTGAAAGTTATAACGTAAATTCGGAGAAAATTGTGTTGCAAAATTTCAATTCGCAAAATTCGTCACTCCTAATTTTTAATTGATATTGACGTTGACAGTTGACGTTTGTGTTTCTAGTAATGCAGCTCGTAAGCCTCGTAGCGCAGTGGTGCGGAGTTCAAGATCTTTGGGCCATATTTCAGAACTCAACATATTTAAGTCAAATAGTAACTAACTTATGCTCTATAGTTAAATATATATATATGTTAGAATAGAAAGGATGATCGAACTTTTTCCGTGCATGCCGCCCCTCCATGTTCAAATTCTATAGTTAAAGAACTATTTTAATACCATTTTCTGTGAGTCCCTGTATTGTACGTCCATGAAATGCACAACCTTGGTAAGTACACCCCTAGAAAGTACAACCAGTATTACAAACCATTGGTTTAAAACACTTGGTTTGTAATACTGGGCGTACATTCCTGGGCGTGCATTCCCTACACGTGTTGACCTTGTACGGCCAGTTTTGTACAACCCTGGAATGCACAGCTATGGAATACGAACCAATTTCATGCTCTGTTTACATGTGCGAGTACTATCAAGGGGCAAGTGCTGTGTTGCCATAGTATTTAACGCTATTAGTAAATTAATGTAAGAAGATTCGTTATTTATGTCGTTTTTTGCAGATAAACTAACCGGTTGGTTTTATTTATTTATTAAAGTTTATTATTATTTTTACAAATACATAAACCCAAGTTTGTTGGGTAAAGTTCGGATAGCAATCCTCCTATTCTGAGTGGTAATAAAAAAAACCTAATAACCTAACCAATTCAAGACGGATTTGCCTAGGAAGGATTTTTCAGGCCAACATTAACTTATTGTTTGCATTACTTATCAATGGCAACTCTTGGTTGAACATATTAGAACTTGCTCAGTGCAAACGAGGCTCGTCTTCGTCATGCGACTACTTCGCACCGACCAATGAGAGGTCAAGGATATAACGAACTCTCGACCAATGAGCATCGAAAATATTGGTTCGTAATCCGGGTTGTTCATTCCAGGGGTGTGTAATACCGTCATGTGTTTAGTTTGTACGGAGCGTATTGTACGACCATGGAAAGCACACCCAGATAATTAAAACCAAATGGTTTGTAATACTGGCTGTACTTTCCAGGGGTGTGCATTCCATGGTTATGCTTTCCATGGACGTACAATACGGTCTCCCGTGGGTCTGTGCTCTTTAAAACATGTCAAAACGGTTATCTTTTCGACAAGTTTTGAACGTATTTGTGACTCAGCATAGGCTTTTTGTCACATGTTAAGTAGCACTATCATTGGGCGTGTAAAACTTGGGAATGTAGGCATTTCTTTTTAATACTGGTACCTATTTGCTAGGTACCTATTTGCAACCTCATCAATGTTAAAAAATGGAAAGAAACACAGCTCATTAATGGCCTTTGTTTTACATGTTGAGTTAAAACATGTATCCAGCAGCCAAATACCTTATAATTTGCAGTAAGATTAGTATGAATTTTTAAAATAAATAGGTAAGTACTCCACTACTCTCACTCTATAACTACTCAGTATGAATCATTGTTGACAATGTCTAGTATTATAATATCTGTGATGACATAGAGGTAAAACTAAATCATTGCATATAAATGCTAGTTATTTGCAATGGTAAAACAATTAGACAGACAGATATGGATTGCACATTATTGGCCTTAGTTCCAGGTAATCTGTATCAAGGCTAAATACCCTAAAAATTTAAACAATGGTTAAGTTTGCAGCTGTTCTAAAATAAATAGGTACTAACTCAATAGCGGTAGCAGACTTCAGCTGTGGAGTCATGTTAGGTGTGGCAGCTGGAGCCATGTCAATCGACCCTGGTGGCAGGGTCAGATTGAGTTTGTTCTTCGACATCTTACTCATGACGGCCGGTTTTCACTTAACTGTCCCATGAAGATACATTTGTTCCAAGTTTTGAACTGAAAGAATACAATACAAAACTTAGCCAACTGAAACGGCTGCATCCTATCTAATGAATCATCAATGGTGATATTCTTCAACGTGTAAGGCAGAGTTAAAATTTTTGTGCGTGCTATTTACGAGTAAAAAATACAAAGAAAATAAGAATGAAATGAACGCTCTTGTAAAAAAAGGAGGAAAACTGTACTTACTCTGTTTAGGTTGACTATTTCGAGTCACGGCATAGCAAACAAATTATTTAGAAGTCGTGTTAGAATAACTATTTTTTTGAAAGTTATAACGTAAATTCGGAGAAAATTGTGTTGCAAAATTTCAATTCGCAAAATTCGTCACTCCTAATTTTTAATTGATATTGACGTTGACAGTTGACGTTTGTGTTTCTAGTAATGCAGCTCGTAAGCCTCGTAGCGCAGTGGTGCGGAGTTCAAGATCTTTGGGCCATATTTCAGAACTCAACATATTTAAGTCAAATAGTAACTAACTTATGCTCTATAGTTAAATATATATATATGTTAGAATAGAAAGGATGATCGAACTTTTTCCGTGCATGCCGCCCCTCCATGTTCAAATTCTATAGTTAAAGAACTATTTTAATACCATTTTCTGTGAGTCCCTGTATTGTACGTCCATGAAATGCACAACCTTGGTAAGTACACCCCTAGAAAGTACAACCAGTATTACAAACCATTGGTTTAAAACACTTGGTTTGTAATACTGGGCGTACATTCCTGGGCGTGCATTCCCTACACGTGTTGACCTTGTACGGCCAGTTTTGTACAACCCTGGAATGCACAGCTATGGAATACGAACCAATTTCATGCTCTGTTTACATGTGCGAGTACTATCAAGGGGCAAGTGCTGTGTTGCCATAGTATTTAACGCTATTAGTAAATTAATGTAAGAAGATTCGTTATTTATGTCGTTTTTTGCAGATAAACTAACCGGTTGGTTTTATTTATTTATTAAAGTTTATTATTATTTTTACAAATACATAAACCCAAGTTTGTTGGGTAAAGTTCGGATAGCAATCCTCCTATTCTGAGTGGTAATAAAAAAAACCTAATAACCTAACCAATTCAAGACGGATTTGCCTAGGAAGGATTTTTCAGGCCAACATTAACTTATTGTTTGCATTACTTATCAATGGCAACTCTTGGTTGAACATATTAGAACTTGCTCAGTGCAAACGAGGCTCGTCTTCGTCATGCGACTACTTCGCACCGACCAATGAGAGGTCAAGGATATAACGAACTCTCGACCAATGAGCATCGAAAATATTGGTTCGTAATCCGGGTTGTTCATTCCAGGGGTGTGTAATACCGTCATGTGTTTAGTTTGTACGGAGCGTATTGTACGACCATGGAAAGCACACCCAGATAATTAAAACCAAATGGTTTGTAATACTGGCTGTACTTTCCAGGGGTGTGCATTCCATGGTTATGCTTTCCATGGACGTACAATACGGTCTCCCGTGGGTCTGTGCTCTTTAAAACATGTCAAAACGGTTATCTTTTCGACAAGTTTTGAACGTATTTGTGACTCAGCATAGGCTTTTTTTCTTTTTTTTTTTTGACGAGGGGAAATCTGCTTACAGATACCCTACCACATTGAGGGTGTGATAGGGTTATGTGAGGTGGCCGGCCTCGATGCATGTCAAGGGGCTCCGGGATCTCCATACACGCGTGTGTCCATCTCCGCTAAGATGTCGAGCGGCGGAAACCGCGCCAACAGAGTATTCGCCTCTAGGGATATCGTCCGATACCCCCCGTGCGACACGAATGGCAATGGTACACTGCAGGCTATTAAACATAGCTCTGCAGCGACCAACACCCGTCAGTCTCCCTGACCAAACGGGTGCTCCGTAGAGTGCCATCGATCGCACCACCCCCACGTAGAGGCGGTGAACTCCCTCTCTAGGTCCCCCGAACTCAGCATAGCCTGTACTGGATAAGTTGGTTGGCTGGCAAAGTTGTAAAACCAAGAGATACATACTTGCTCTGTAGGTTTGGTAGGTTGTACTTGGGAATTATAAAACATGCACGCAAAGTTATTTCTTGTCATAGTCTAAAAATATAGGTTATAAACGCAATCAAAGTCATTAGAAAGGAAAATATTATTTTATTCGATAATAATTATTACTATGTTATCTAAATAAACTTAAAAACATATTTACATCAACTTATCTAAATTAAAATACTATCTGAATAAAAATCCAGTATATTTCCGTGTCAACAGAAATAAATTGATTCCTTTGCTTCGTCATAAAACGAAAGCCATACACTAAAATTAAATGTTTCCTACAAAATATTCAAATTATTAATAGCTTACGACTGTATTTTTTTCAAGAACATATTGATTCCTGGCTGATTTTTCTTTGCATCCTGCGCATTTTTCTTATTTTCAACTTTAGCGGGTACAGGTTTTACGTCGTCAACAGATTTAGCTTTTTTCTTTTTATCCGTTTTTGGACTTTCGCCTTCTACATCCTTTGCAACTGATTTCTTCTTTTTGACCTTTTTCTTTTCTATTTCCTCCGGTTCTTTTGAAGGTTGAAGAAATGGAGTAGGATCGTTCATAATCATAGATAGTTTTCCGAAGTAGCTCCATATAGCATCAACACAGTTTTCTGGTTTTCCGCCATCGCCGTTTTCCCAAAGTAAGCCGTACAAGCGTGGTTTGAGTTTTTCTGTTGGTTTCTTCATTTCCGATTCGAATTCGTCTTCTAGATGTTTCAGTCTTGCTTTCTGGGTTTCCGGGGAGAGAGAAAGGACGTCGTCCTCGTCCATTGTTGCTTCCTGTAACACAATCATACTTAAAATGGTAAGTTTTATTGGTGAGCAAAGCGGGCCGCTTTAATTGAGAGTGAATGTTTATTCATTTCATCATTATCACAATACTAGCGTCTGCCCACGGCTTCACCCGTGTGGTACCCGGATAAAAAGTAGCCTATGTGTTATTCGGATGTATAAAGCTATATTACTGTAAAGTTTCATCAAAATCCGTTCAGTAGTTTTTGTGTGACAGAGTAACAAACATCCATTCTCACAAACTTTGGCGTTTATAATAGTAGTAGAATCATATGGCAATAGTAGCGTGAACATACTAGTATCACGAAAAGTAGTGCGGGTGAAGCAAGTCATTCAGATTCACAGCAACGTACATAAATTGCTAACTAGGCCGCATTCACAGCCTGTAACGTAGGGATGTCTATAAACTCCGACACCAAGCTTGCCGACACATGCGAATTTATTTGCCTGCTACGTTTTAAATACAAAGAGCTTGCTTCTCTTGTCGGTTGCGCTTTCATGTAGATCTGACTCGTGACGTCGTCGCTAAAGTACCGTGTATCCAATTGTGCATAGCGCACGGGTATTTGCAACGTACGTACCTCGTCGCTAAGGTACCCGTGAGGCACGAACACTTCGTTGTCGACCTCATACTCGTCGATGGGGTCTTGTTCGTCCTCGCTGCCGGCGGCGCTGCCGTCCAGGCTCTCGCCTTCAGCTTCCTCTTCCCAGTCGTCGTCACTGTCCACCTCGTAGTCTAATTGCTTCTGGAATTGCAAATTATGATTTTCAGAGCATGCAGCTATAAACTAGAGTCAGCTATAAACAGTCAGATATAAACTAGATATTGATAATGAATGACCAGTTCATTCATTATCAATATATAGTTCCATCCATAAATTACGTCACACGAATTTTATGATTTTTGAAGCCCTCTCCCCATCTTTGTCACATCTGTGTGACCCCTCACCCCAGGTGTGACGTCACATATTTTGCAATTTTAAATTTAGAAAATTAAAACAACACTTTGAAAATTATTATTAAATTATCTTTTTTCAATAATAAATTATATTATTTTCAATAATAATGAGTGAAAGGAACATATTTAAACCTTATTTAACTTTATTAAAGAAACATATTTAACGTTGAAGTTCACAGTTTTAATTACTTTACAGACACTTTGAACCCCTCCCGCCCCCTTAACGTGTGACGTAATTTATGGATGACCGTGATAAGCGGTTACCATAGCCTATGGACTCTTGCAATACAAGAGGTATAACGCGTTACCTCGCTGAGATATCAAGATATCTCATGTGCCTGTAATTTCAGCAGCAACCATACTTTTTGTTTAACTGTATTAGAAACATTAAAAAAACCATGTGTTTTCCATCGCAGACTTGTGACTTTAAACTAATCAAAGAACCATCCAAAAAATCGTCTTATGATCCAACAAGCCATTAAAGAGATAAATGATAACAAACAAATAACCTCTTACATCAAACATAACATAGGGGCTCCGTACGGTTTGTAAATCACGAGTAAAAATAATAATTATCAGACTATCTAGGTCCCATAGCAGGAAAAAATCCCACATCCACAAAAACCCTATCATGGGGAAAAACTATCGCGGTTTCTTACCTCATCCTGTCCAAAAGGCTTTCTTGGCTTGATAACTTGGCTTGTTTTCCGCCAAGTGCCCCAGTACGGTGGGCGACGGTTCTCATGGAAACTGAACAGTTTTGGGCGGAGCTTCTCACGAGGCGCGAAGTCAGATGTTATTATTTCACCGTCTGAGGGGGGCAGCTCATCCTCTGAAAATGATTAATAGAGAATTAGGCAACATCCCCACCTCATCAAATGCCGGTAGTCACTTCTGGACCTAGGCCTCCCCCCTCTCCCTGTAGGCCAATCCTTGGCTACCTCCATCCACCGACTTCCCGCAACCTTACGAAGTCATTGTCTATTTTATGAGCGTGTGCGTGAGTTAGGCACGGGTATACGAGCAGGAAGGTACCCATTAAGGTTAAGTTAGGTTTTTAAATTAAGTGGTGCAAAGTCAACCTCTTTTTCTTATCTGTGAGTCCCCATTGATAAAACATCCAAATACCTCTCCTCTGAATAAAAGTGATCTTAGCAGCACTCACTTTTAATTTTGCATTGTTATTATTTACTAGCTTTTGCCCATGGCTTTGCCCGCGTGGTAACCGGACAAAAAGTAGCCTTTGTGTTATTCTGATGAAAAAGCTATATTACTGTAAAATTTCATCAAAATCCGTTCCTACTGAACAGATTTTCACAAACATCCATCCTCATTATATCCTCGCATTTATAATAGTAATAGGAAAGTAGAATGCAGAATGAAGAAAATGTACACATATTTCTTACCAACTAATATGACGTCATCATCTTTCACATCACTCAAAGGCCATGTCTTCCCACTTGACAGCGGTTTCACTCCGTTCCTCAGACTTTTCACATACAATTTACTCTCTGCAAAACTTTGTTCCTTGATCATCTCCTCTAAGGCCTTTGCTTTCTCAGCTGATAGTTGGATTCTTGTAGTTGGAGCTAGCCTCATGTCTGATTTGATGGTGAAACTTGATAGCATGCTATTTTTTACTGCCCCAACTGTTAGGTCTTTCTCAACTTTCTGTTTTGGTACAAAGAAGTTAGCAAATGCTTCAGCTGCTTTTTTCTTCTTGGTTTCTTGTTCCTGTTGGATTCATCAGTCATTAGGCAGAGGGCCAATCTATGATATGTAGGGTACTATAAATATTTTACTCATCTCAAAAACCCCTTTTCATGATTTTAATCAATATAATTACAGCTGCTTGTGAGATTACCTAACACTGTACATTTATGGTTATTTGGTTTTTAAAGTGTTAACTTAATGCAAATCACAATATTTTATAATATCCCAGAACAAATTAAAAAAATAATAATAAATAAAATGAAAAAAAAAATTGGGGTATTATATATAACCTTGTGATTGTACAAGCAACCAATAAATTTAATAAAAATTACTTACCATTTTTTCAAGATCTAGAGCTTCCTGTCTTTTACGTTTTTCCTCTTCCCTAGACTCTTTTTCTTTCTTTCTTTGCTCTTCTTTTTCCTCTCTCTCCTTACGTTTTAGTTCTTCTTTTTCTTCTCTTTGTTCTGAAAGTTGTTGATTATTTTACAATTGAACAAAATCAAAAGTACTACTTATTGTTTTTAAAAAGCTGAACTGATTATATAATAATTTACATGAACCATGTAACAACTGCAGACAATGCAGTGCTGAAAGGCCCTCCTTATAGACCAACATCATTTTTATGTTTGCGAGAAGTTAGAGGATGGTGGTAACCAGAGATTGCTCCTCACACACTCTTTGAGAAAAGCCTACTAGCCTTCTACAGGCTGTTGATGATGAAACAATAACTTTATGCGATAATTTATTGCTGCCCTATAAATTGCAGATAACATTGCAGTAAAAACAAAACCACTAACTTACTTTTCTCTAACTCTTTCTGTTTATCTTTCTCCTCCTTCTCCTTCTTCCTCAATTCCTCTTTTTCTTCCCTCTCTTTTCTCTTAGTCTCTTCCTTCTCCTCTCGTTCCTTCCTCTTCAAATCTTCTTTTTCTTGTCTTTGCTTGGCTCGTTCCTCTTTCTCTTCTTGTCTCTTATGCTCTCTATCTTGTTTTTCTTTTTCTAATTTCTCCCTTTTCTTAGCTGATTCTAGCTTTTTCTGGAGCTAAAAATGTATGACAATGTACAGCAAGTATTTTTTTTTTACCAGTAACTTCAAATGTTAAATTTGTAAAATGTCATGAGACCATAATAATGTTCAGAGATGCCTCTGACTACCCTTAAATTTATCCTCACAGATTTGCATACTGAGGTATTATGTCTAATATGGAGACTAATTATGTTACATAGTTGTGATCACCTTTGTTTATTTTTGTTGGCTCACAACGTTGAAATCATGAATGGAGGTTTTATTGGTTTTTCCAAGGTTTGGCTAGATCATTTTCTTGTAGCAAGACATACATATACATACATTCATACAATCATGTTACAAGAATAAAAGTACCTACAACTTGTATTATCAAAATGTTACAGCTTTTTCTGAGATTTAGACCAATAGAAAGACAAACTAATAACCAAGCAGAGTTTGTTGCATGATTGTATGTTTGTTGCAGAGTTTGTTGCTAGGCTTGGTGGCATCGAAGAAAAGAAATTAAAATTAAAAAAAACACATTACCATTTTAAATTCACATATTTTGTAAGTTTGTTTTCATATTCATAATATGAAAACCTTGCCTTGTGATTTCAATGAATAGAAACCTAATAACTTTGACCTATTTTTTTTATAACAAATAAAAAATTAAAAAAAACCAATGTCCTCACCTGTTTTGGTGTTAGATTAGCAGATGTTGTGGAATCATTCAGAGATGAATCTATCTTTGTCCCTGACCCACACTTGGGAGTTGTTGGATCAGAGGTCACTGACCCATTGAGCTTGGAACTTGGAGAAACTTTATTATTATTATCTTCAGCTTTTGCTTTGTTCTCTTCAGCCTTAACTTTATTTTCTTCAGCCTTTGCCTTGTTCCTTGCACTTCTTTTTGGTGTAACAGGAATTTTAATTTCAGACTCTGTATCAGATTTTTTATTAACGGACTCCGAAATTCCTTGTTTAGATTTTTCAAGAGATTCTTTAGGACTCTTATCAACATCAGAATGATCTGAATTAAAGTTTTGTTTGTCTGATTGCTCAGTTTCATCATCTTCGGGGAGCTCAATTTTTCTATCTGATCGTTTTACATCTAAGGCACTATTAGAGTCATCTAGATCTACAATTTCTACAGATTTATGTATAGTTTCAGTCTCTTTTTGTTTATTGACCTCTTTGTGAGAATCAGTTTTAGTATTAACAGCACCTTCCTCATTAGGTTCATCAACATCCATCAAATCACAATTATCGTGTTTCTCAGCAGTGGCATTTTCAACAGAGCTTTCATTCACATCTGATCTCTTCCTGCTATCCCTTTTTTTCTTCGCTTTAGACTTCTGCTTCTTCTTGATTGCCGTATCCACAAGCTTGATGTAGGGGTTAGGCAGTTTCGTGGGTATATCAGCTGTTTGGCCATCCTTACTGTCATCATCGCTGATCACAACCTCAACAATATCATTTTCTTTTGTAACCTTACCAACTTTAGGAGCCGATTCAACGTCGCTCGCTGAAAGCTTTCTTTTCCTACTTGGTGTAACGATACTTACGGGAGCCGGTGATACTTCGCTAATTAACTTGAATGGAAGCCGAGCTTGCTTCAGCTTTTTTTTCGACGGAGTCACCACTGCGCTCTCCGGCGACGTGCTAGTTTTCATGTTTTACGAAATAAACAGCGTGCAACATCAACGGTAATTTTCAACACAATAAAACACTTAGAAAACTTTGTAATTAAATAAAAACATTTATCCCAACCAACAAAACAAAACACATTGAACTTTAGTTTAGTTTGACACTTTGACAAAAGTCAAAACTACGAAATCGCGGGAGATTTGATATGAGACGTTCAGCAACTACAATCACTCGAAAGGATAAGGAATCTATCCAAGTTATTTATATTCAAATGTATTTTAGTTTATCTCTTGGTTTCAGCAACGAATTTAATTATAGGCACGGGGTGGTTCAATTTTTATATTTTTAGTGGACACAGTCACAGTAACTTATTAATGATTCATACAATACACATGATGAAAGAAATTGTACTGGACACAGCAATGCAAATCGATAAAACGTTTCGGAACACTTCTTACGTTCTGTTTTACGTAAAGTTTTATTATCTCTCTAATCATATTGAGTAAATTGATAAAAATATATATACGCAAAATAATTCACTTAACTTCACTTCTTGATTATGGCTTTTGTAACTATTTGTCACAATTCTGCCAATGTCCGTATCATGTTAGTGTCATAAACTTTTGGAGATATGTGATTACTAAGAAAATTAAAATTGGTTACAAAAATTGGGAGAATCAACAAGATTTTTTGACTTACAAGATGATTTTACAAAAATTATGATACTTAAAAACTAAAGACTATGTACATAATAAAAGAGTTACTTATTCTAAATGTATTATATTTTACAATTTTATGTTATTAATATTTACAAATTTACATAGAATAAAATTAATTAAAGGAGAGAAAGTAAGACATAAAATGCATTTGAAGGATGGCAAAATAATTCAAGGGATAGCGCAGTATTTCTTTGTTTTTTTTATGACTTTGACTGCCTTGGCCGATTGTCAATTACTTTTACACCCACCCACACCGCAGAGGAAAATTAGTATCCCATACTAGAACAGATTAGCGAGGGCGTACACAGTTAATGCCTAATATTTGAGTAAGGGATACTAGGTACAACTAATTGGTCTGTGGAGGAAAATATAATCAAATACTTTGCCATACATGAAATAACCACATAACCACGATTTTTTTTAACCTGTGATAACCACTACCTACGTTTACTAGTTGCTACTGTCATTAAAAAACCAAGAAAGAAAATCCTGGTATACTTAATTACATTTTGGGATACTTCAATAAAACTATGAAAAGATGGAAATTCGACTTCAGAGATGTTTCTGTTGGGCTGAGAATGATCAGAGAGTTTTTGCTCGGTCGACCGCACACGTTGCACGGACGGTTCCCTCCTCAAATGGCCTCCAGGAGCATACCGCCTCCGGATATACCACGAGGACCGGAATATAAGTATTCGAACGACAGGTACTTCAGGCGAAGCGCAATGAATTCGGTAGAGCCACCAGTGGTAGCGCCTATTGCTGAAGGACCTCCTCTTATCAGGGATCCGACCAAAGTTGCTAAATCAGGAGGGATTAAACCTGATACTGTAAGCATACCAATACCAACACCATCAAAAAAGTGAAGATAGTAGGTCACTGTTTACAACCGTGATTTAGATCGTCTCTTCGCAAACGCCTTTAACAAAATCATAGCAAAAAATGCGGTGGTTAACATTTTACCACCGTTGAACGTTGAAGTAGAGAATTAGGGCCCTGGGCGTGCCTCATCATCATCACAGGAAAAATAGCAAGCATTTTGTTTTATTTTGTGCGAGAAAGTGAGTTTCTAGTAACCTCCGCTAGGGACGCTTATCAGATTTTCGTTCAAAATTATGTCTGAATATGTCGAAACGAAACGTTAGTCATTTTTGACGTTAGTTTTTTATATGTTGTATAACGCATGATGCTCTAATATTGCCCTTAGGTCTGTTTCCTCTGCGCCCCTACTCCTGGCCTGCCATGGTGGTGGGACGGACATTGCTATTACGAGTGCGTTCCCGATCAGCCTTGTCCTAGTCCGCCCGAGGGTCCCCCACCGCCTATTTGCGAGCCGTGCCCGGGGCCACCCACATGCCCTCCATGTTAGGACTTAGAAGCCTTCTAAACCTCAAATATAAAACATTTAATTACTTTGAAATTGCGTTTTATTTACCAGTCCTACTTATCAGTCCTCAAAATGGCCACATTCACAACTTTGATAACGTTTTTTTAACGTTTAGGAATCCGGCTGAATCATAGATACCTACAATACATGTAGAATATTCGTGTAGGTACGAACGTAGACTGCCTGCTAGCAGTAGCAGCGGTCTAGACGCTTTTTCGTAGACCAACGTAGACGCTTATATAGGTTAGTGGTGCGCACTAACCTATAAAGGTATACCTAAGTATCTAACCAGCATCTGCTTAGTGCACCTATGTGCTTATGTAAATTCTTCAAAATTAACTTAAAGGACAAGAATTTTTGGTTGACTCTACCGCAGATATTATAATACTAGACTCTACCCACGGAATCGGAAATACCAACTACCTACATACTCGTACCTACCTACATATTTATACCCATTGATTAACTACTTGTATAGTATTATAATAACTGTGCCTAAGGCCTATCTACAAATAGTTAATGGACCACATTATTACATTATATAGGGGTAAAATTTTCGGCCTTACCCTGAGCTTTAAGTAGGAAGGTAGGTCTACCTATTGAGCTAGCTAAAACCTAGATTTTGCTTTTTATCCAGTTCAGGCACGCCAGTAGATACCTAGGTACAAACTTAATCGCAAGGTGAATAGCCTGCCACTAGCAATATCAATTAGCTTGGGGCACATAATTGAGGCCCGACAAATTTCGGTCACGTAGCATTTTATTGTACTTAAGTACTATTTGTATGGGTTTGTGATGGCTCGTTATTACAGTTAACGACTGCTTGCTAATTGGACAGCTGATCTTTAGGAAGATGAGTACCTACCTAGACCTAGGTAGTAGGTTGGTATTCTGTGTAGTTATAGTATTATAAGAACTATATAGGTACCTATGTTAGTTTCAAAGGTATTTAAGTTATGGGCCTATTGCCATCATTTTATATGTTGTTCATGTTGTTGCCGGAAATAAATGTTTATTATTATTATTATTTACATACTAGGTAGGTACAATCAGCGATAATAAAATAGTATCTTCCTACATACCAACATACTCAGTTCGCCACGAACTGTGATCTCGCGATGCACCGCTTTTAACCGATTAGGTCCACTACCCGGCTTTTAGGTACCGAAAGGAGGGGTCCACCCGACTCTAAATAGGTAATTATTTACTACCGACATTTACATAAGTAGGTAGGTATATACCAACAATAAAGCTGAAGAGTTAGTTTTTTGCTTGAACGCGCTAATCTCTGGAGGAGGAGGGTTATGTGAGTAGTCGCTTTTTTCCGAACCTATCCGCTACCCGACTTAAATTTCAAATCAAATCAAATCAAAATATTTTATTGCGAATATGGGTATGTCAGATGTTAAATTTATAATAAAGTATCACCATAAATAACTTTCTAGCATGCAAATATAGTCTTAAATCTAGTCATTAGTCAAGTAAACAAAAAATAAATAAAAATAAACCTACGTGATTAAATTAAAATATCTATGTCATACATCATTGATTGAGTCATCTAAATAATCATTAACATACATAATTTACTACCGATATCTAGTTTTATTTTTGTGCAGGTACTAAAAATAAAAACGGATTTGCTTAGGTTTTACATTAGGTACCTATAATATTTGTGGTATTAGCATCGAGCCTCCTCGATGGGTATTACTCATCCGATAGGAAGGTAGGTACCTACAAATATTTTTACGAGATTAATGTTCCTACCTACCATCTGAAGTAACGTTTGAACGTCCACCCAAAAGGAAATTTTATGAAATGCTACAATGACTTATTTAGGTAGGTAGGTAGGTAGGTTAGGTACTATCACAGATATTATAATACAAGTACTACTAACTAACTTATTAGTAAGTAGGTAGGTAGCAGCGAAAAATGGTAGAGCATTTTGTAGATACATAGGTAGGTAGGTACCTATCTACTTACTTATTATAAGTAGCTAAGGTAGGTAGATACCTACTTACTTACATAAGCATTCCAAGAGAGATCATACGTAGGTAAGTACCTAGATAGGTCTAGGCATACCTTCCTATCTATGTACCTACATTTACCTACCTACCTACGGATCTTGATCGAGTTTATCTTTTTCATTGGGTAGGTACCTACCTACCTAGGTATTTACCCAGGGACGCGGGCGTTACAACTGAGTTGCAACAGCCGTGGTCACGGGTTGGGTTGACCTACTTATCTAATAGGTACTTACCTAATTATGTTTAGGTACTGATCGAAAGTTTGATGTCTAAATACATTTAGGTAGGTAGGAGGCAGGTATTTTTATTGCGAGTTACATTCAGTTTTCATTTTCATTGTGTTCTTATATTACCTACATAACTAGGTACCTACCTACCTACTAGGTAGCTACCTACCTCGAGCAATAATAGAACTTTTACCACGCCACTACACTGTTATTTCCGAGTGGATACCTACACGTTTACACAGCGCTTTATTGTTTTGTAAATAAGCTGGTTTATACGACTCGTTTAGTGTCGAGATTTGAGCTCCCTTTGCAATGGTAAACAGACACTTCCTACCTACAAACATAAATTAGGTAGGTACCTACCTACCTACTCATTCAAAATGACAAGATGTAATGTAGGATACAGGTAGCTCAATTTAATTAAGCTAGGTAGGTATCTCACCTACCTAGATAAATAATAATATGTACTTGCTCGTGGCCAGGTACTTATGTACTTACTTACCTAGGTATATTTAGGTGTAGGCACCTATCTACCTATAATATCTAGACGAGATCGTTTCTTAGAGATACCTAAGTCTGCCCGTTGTAGGTAGGTAGATATGTTTATACCTACCTACTATATGAGTCTTAATTTTCTATGGTATTTGGTACCTACATATATACCAATTAATTACCTATTTCCATTCCATTCCTGTAGGTAGATGCGTAGGTGAAAGGAGAGTGGTAGTGTTGCGAAATAAATGTTGCATAGGTTATAGGTAATCAAAGCATATTCTAGGCATTGTAGCTAGCTACGCATGTCAGCTACACAGATCGTACAGATGATAGAGCGATAATCTGCTGTGCATCGTCCGTCGTCTGGGCGCATGATCGACCGTCACACTGCCTGCCTACCCGGCCCGCCATAGCCTGGCTGACTGGCTGGCAGTGTTTCATCCGCTCCCGAAGTCGGCGCACGCACCTCGTCGCCGGGTCACCCCCAAATTATAATGACTGACACCACCCTCTAAAACGCACCCCTAACATTATGCACCTCAAAACCTAAAGCCAGAACTAACAGCTAAACAGTGCGTGAGTGATTCCTGTGTCGAACTTGAACACACCTGTGGATAGTCCTGAAAACTTACAAAATGAGGCACGACAGCGATGCCTCAGGTCTGGACGAGCGAGTGGCCGCATACAAGAGCGACCCGGAGAAACTCCGACAAGCCACAGAATTTGTCGACGAACTCATTCAGCAAGCTAAGAAACAGGCTGAAATAAAACAAAAAGAGAAAGATAGAAGTAAATTCGTAAGTATCAATGTATATTTGTGAGCGTAAGGACTGATCGGATGATAGGGCGGTAAGTGTTGCAGGACAGTAGTG
Source organism: Perizoma flavofasciatum (assembly GCA_958496245.1). Lineage (NCBI taxonomy): Eukaryota > Metazoa > Arthropoda > Insecta > Lepidoptera > Geometridae > Perizoma > Perizoma flavofasciatum. The sequence continues at coordinate 7,436,683 of OY292434.1, read as the reverse complement.
ATGCTGTAGTGCGTCGGCTTCTTCAATAGCAACGCTATCATTGATTTTTCAGAACACGTTCAGTTTTCGAAAGCATGCTCACTGTCCTGTTAGAGACAGGTCTTCATTCACCATTTCATAGTTTCTTAACAACGCAATCACTTCTACCATTGAGCAGCAGATTTGTAAGTGCATCATGCGAAGGGCTTATTTAGTTCGACACGAGTCTTGTCCACCCGTCCCGTATATTCAAGAGTTGTATGTAGATGGATTGGATATCAATCTAGAATTGATCCACAAACCATTGATGATGTTTTCGTAAAGCCTGTGGTAAAACTGTTGTTTGAGATTATACCGTACTTATTGGCCAATCGGCTTATGGTTATCTGATAAAGTTCGTAAATGGATGTTTGATCGATTGCCGACTGCAGTGTCCATTACTCTATTATGGGTTTTGATATGGAACATGTACCTGTTATGCATTTTGTTTAGCTAGTTAGTCATAAAAGTTATGGAGTACCTAATAGGTTAGCGCGTGCACGTCACGAGGAGGGAAGAAAGTAATATTACCAGAAGATTATTAAATATGAATGTGGATGGTAAAAGATGCAGGCAAAAGAAACGGTTGATGGATGAAGGATAACAGACATGATTAAAAAAGGAGTAGGTAGGTACCTACCTACTTACTTAGATGTCGGCTGAAAGTGAGAGAACAATATGTTGTGCCGACCTCACGTAATGTGGGAAAAGGTCAAGGAGAAGAGAGCAACTACTCATCTATCCATTGAGCCTCAACTTAGCAAAGGAATAATTTGACATCCTCACATAACATAACCATAGTTAACGTAAAATTGTACTTAATCCGTGGAAATTCAGTTCCCAAGTAAGCGCAAAGTAAGAAAACGTAATCTTGCCAAGTCGACTGGATAAACTGCTCAATATGTGGAAAACCGGTGGCGCGATCAAAATAATGGAATTCCGATAACTCAAGGCCTGTCGACGAGACTTTCAGAAGGTTGCCCGATATTATTTATTGAGCAATATGACATAATGCACCATTTCTATCTTCGTAGTTTAAAATATTAATAACTAGCTTTCGCCCACGGCTACCTGGATAAAAAGTAGCCATGTTTTATTCTGATGTACAAGCTAATATTACTGTAGTTTCTTCAAAATCCGTTCAGTAGTTTTGCATGAAAAAGTAACAAACATCCATCCTCACAAACTCTCGCGTTTATAATATGAACCTAGTAGTAGGAAAGGAAGTACTCGTAAAAAAAAAAATGTTTACCCATGAACGTAAAAGAACCACGTATGGTGAGGTCTGTGAATGATATACAAGTTTTTGAGCGCAATGTCCATCATTCCTCACTATCAGTACGTGCATGGAATCTACCTACCTGCTACAGCACCTTTCAACCTAGAACCACTGAGTCTACCTAGTTTTCTAGTTACCTATAGTTGATCGCGTGACTAAACTGCAACCATTCATTACGTACACTAGGCACACGATCCTATTTTTAAACACTGCAGTCCCTCTTGTGCGATTTGCAACATTATAGTTAGGTTGATTGAGTTAAGTAGTTTTAAAAAAACTCTACGTGCGTTTGCAGTATCAACGACGACGGGCTGCTAAAACATAGGCATCAAAACAGACACCTATCTCAGTCAGTAGTTATGTTTACAATACCACAGATCTCAGATGAGGTATAGGTAATTATTATCTACACTGCTATGGCTGATAATAGTTTGAAAATCTATCTACTACTAACACTTAAAAACGAGTTATAGCATTCTGACTTCAAAAACATTACGACTTCATTCGAAAAGCTCTAGTGATTAAAATGCAAGCTTTTGCAGATCTTTCATTTGTTTATTTCTTATTTGCTTAACATTAATATATTTTACTGTCTTGTTTCAGGATTCACAAGATCCAGGTTCGGGTGAGTATTTCTAACTGTAACGAATGCTAAATTAATTTAAGCGCTTTCAGACAGTTCACAATTTTTATTTCAAAGCTTTGATACAGCTTTAAGGACTACTTAAAATAAAAGTCCAACAAGGTAAATCTCGTGCATGCTATTTTAGATTGAATTAAACTGCTGAGTGCTTTTTCTTCTTATAGTAACTTATAGGACCAGCAATGTAGATTTTTGGATAACTCTACCTATAGGTATCTACGTTACACCCTCTCGTTACTATAAAAGATCGATAAAAGGAGACTAACCTACTCGTGGTTATATTGATAAATATTTTTATTCATGCACCGGCTAAAACATTTTATTTTGCCAAGTACAGGTTTTTCCATCAGGCTATTTTCAATATAGGAACTGATCTAACTTGAGTAACCAAGAAAGAAATAGTGACACAACAAATGAACGAAGTTGACTTTCACCTTCGAGTGGTTTTAGGAACGTATCTGAGCAACTTGTAAGAGCGAAAACATACAAATTAAGGTATAATTAGTTAATTACATTTCAAACCAACATAATAGGCATACATCTACATATTTGATACAGGCTTCATGGCGCTGCCTAGCGAAACCCCTTCCCTATAGCGTTATTAAAATGCAGATTATATTGACTTTAACGGCTCATTCGCATAGGAGGCGTATAATGTATGAGGCATCCCATCGACTTAATTATACCTGCAAGTTTCCTACGATATATTACCTACACTGTATCAAAAATGCTGATGATAGCTTCTAAAGCTTTTGGAAAAACTGTTTAGCGTCAACGAATTGACGAGAAGGTAATTAAAAAACTATCTGATGTTATCCCTTCAGATACCCCTTACTTACGTACGTATAACGTTTTAAATATATTTTCCTATAACAAAATTATGAATTGTGGGTATGTAGACAAAGGTGGTAGGTACCTGCTTGTTACCTTTCTTTATATTCAACTCGGTGCGTGGTTAATTAAGTTACCAAATCGAAAGCTTTATACCGTTTTACTGCTAAATTGCTTTGCGATTTACCGCGGAGATTAAAATAAATTAGATTTGGTTGTTAAATTAAGAAGCAATCAAAATATTTTATTATTTTGGACTGTTAATATCACAACAACGAATGTCCAGAGGTTCCTAGTGTTAGGTATAATGGACAAACGAAGTAGTTCGAGAACACAGTTACTTTACACATAAAAATTACAGCCCTCGAATAAATATTTAGGTAGTAAACCACGTCCTATTTTGTTAGGTCGTCGGTAGAAAAAAATCGAACATCTACCTATAGCTTCCGTAAATAGCAAATAACACATTTTGAAAGTACCGCAATGCTTTATAGGTATTATTATTACCATTTAATTTCATCCTTGTACACAGTTAAAAAAACAATTATTCTTATTATTCAACTCGTACCTAAAGCAGCATGACAGTTGGCGCTGACGACACCGTGCTCGCCAAAAATGGTTTATTCCTATGATACCACAATTTTCTAGCATTTTCTCTCAAAAACGGTTATTTTTGAAGGTGTAAAAAACAACAAAATTCTTTACTTTATTGAATGAGTCAATCAATTTTATTGTCACAAAAATTTTAGTGGATTTCACGTCAATACTACATACCTAAGTACATACTTGCATACCTAGGTTTTGCCAACAACATTCTCACCTATAACATTCAATACAATTTAAATAATAATGTGAGGTAGGTAGGTACCCAACTATGTACTTACTTACAGGAATACAACACGTAGACGTAGGACATACCTAGGTACCTACCTTCATTATTCTCTGAGAGCAGATTGAAAACAGACAATGTATAGGTAGGTAGCTGATGTTTGTGTTAATAACTTGGTAAAATTTTCGCAATGGTAGTTTATCTACCTACCTACATAACATAATTATTTCAATAAAACTCAAAAAGAAAAGTATTGCTAATGTTGGGAATCTACCTATACCTATAACAAAAAAACCTTATAGAGGCTGTTAGATTTTTATGGTTGTAATATCTATCATCTATTATTATATTTTCGTAAACGCAAGTTTACGAAAAGCTTCTAATAATGTTTACGATATCTTCAGCCCCCACACGGTAGGTACTTAATAATAGAGTGACATATTATTTACCTCGTAAACTCCCTAAATTTACTTTCATTTTAATACCGTGATCTAATCATTCAACGTTATTAGTTCTACGAGGTTTTCGTACGTTCTTTTATTTTTGACCACTTATAGAGCTTTGAACTCATCTTGCAAAAAGTATTTTGCCGTCTCGCCTCACAGGGGTGAATGGCTTCTGAAACTACCTTGGCTTTGTCACTAGACTTCGGCTGTATGGGTACCAATACTTTCCCTTAGAATCTTAGAGGGAATAACCAATATTTAATCACAATAATGTAAGAATCCTACTAGGTAATGTCATAAACGCGAAAGTTTGTGAGGATGGATGTTTGTTACTCTTTTACGCAAAAACTACTGAACGGATTTTTATGAAACTTTACAGTAATAGCTTATAGTACGTCAGAATAACACATAGGCTATTTTTTATCCGGGTACCTTGCGGGCGAAGCCGTGGACAGAGGCTAGTTAAATATAACTGGGGAAGACTCTGAAAGAAGCGCCGTGACGGAAAAGTTGAGGAGTAACAATAAACCTACTCGTTTAGCGTTTTATGGGCACGTCATGAGGAGGGAAGAATGTCATGAGAACAGTGTTAAATATGAATGTAGATGGAAATAATAACAGAGGTAGTCCAATGAAAAGATGGATTAATTGTGTGAAGGATGACATGGTTAAGATAGAATACTGAGTAGGTACTTTAGACTGCCGATAAAGGAAAGTGGAAGAAACATGTTGTGCCGACCCCACGTAATATGGGAAAAGGACAAGAAGATGATGAATTTATAAGAATGAAATATAATCTAAGTATATAAATAGGTACCTACTTACTAAACTCAGACATATAGGTAACAGTTATTTCTACTTATTCAAGCAAGAATTTGCAATTTAAAGTAGCAATGCGAAGGACAAACAGCTCGCAGAACAGACAACCGTTTAAAGAAGGTTCATGGCTACCACGGCGCTGTGTAGGAAGGCTTTCCCGATGTATCGAGATATATCGTAAAAGGTGGTAGGTACCTAAAGGTTACAAAAAATTGCCTCTAGAACTTCGAGGATTCGTGACCTATGTCTAGCAGTGGACTTCTAATAGGTAGGTACCTAAGTAGGTATTTTCATTAATATATTATTATCTACCTTCATTCAAATTATTCTGATAAGTACCTTTGATTTATATCTAATCAAAGTCTCAAAAAAACTGAGCTTGAGTGAATTATAAGAAAATCGGTAACAAGCTTCGAAAGTCAATATTAACTTGAAATTGGACGACGAAGTTTGCCAGAATCCCAGTAATATCAACCACCCAACCATTGAATTATTATCCGAATGGATACACAGGGAGGTACTTACCTACGTCGAATGTTCTGTGTCTGTGGGTACACACTACACTGCACAGGCTCTTTCAGAAGCAGGCAACTCAGGTGCCAAAATACACCTACCAGTTTGCAGCACTTTTGAGCACTTATCCATACAACCATACCTATCATAGAGCTTAAGGATTTTGATCAAGTAGTTTTCTGCGTTATTTTTCAAATCAGCAGCTGCAACTGAATCTGTGTTACTTACGTTCTACTTGTATTATAATATCTGTGGTTCTTCTCATAAAAAGGTACATATTATGCAAAAGTATGGTTGTTGATGTTTGTTATCGATAATAATCTTCGTAATGGCTTCGTATGGATTTGAATAAAATTTAATTTACATACGTAGGTAGGTACTACTACTTACGTATGTAAATTAAATTTTATTCAATTGGATGGAATAGTGGAATACCACGTGGTTGAGACGGTGGGCATAAGCTCGTTAAATTTATGACATACTAGCTTCTGTCCACGGCTTCGCCCGCGTGCTACCCGGAATAAAAAGTAGCCTATGTGTTATTCTGATGTATAAGCTGTAAAGTTACTGTAAACTTTCACCAAAATCCGTTCAGTAGTTTTTGCGTGAAAAAGTAACAAACATCCATCCTCAAACTTTCGCGTTTATAATAGTAGTAGGATTTATTTACATTTATCTATCTACAAGTAAAAACTACAATTATGGAGAGTATCAGCGCTTAGCTAGAAAAGTGTTCAATAAATTGGGATACAAAGTCACTCTATTCATATCGAAAGTACCGCTCTGTTTATTATCTGGACACAATTAATTACGAGTTTACGAGTCAAATGCTGTATTTGAACATGAATAAAGTTGGTCAGCTACTTTCTGTTCTAAGTTGCTGATTCCATCCAATTATCAAGATATTCAATCATTATCATCACTCGAGAAAGGAAAACGACTTGAGCGTTTTCTCAAGAGTTTTAAGAGGTTTTTCTACTTCGGTTGAAAGGTAACTACTGGGCGTGAAGGGTACTGTCCTTCAAACGTCAGACGAGTTCGGAGTAATAACAAGCTATCGTTAATGGAGAGAAATGGTGGATTAGGGCCTTACTTAGGTATAACATTATTATACAGTAGATAAATTAATAAGGTGCTGTTTTTTCTCATGTGAATAGTCTTCATAAGGTTTTTAGTTCTGTTGTCGTGGTTAGAATAAAATTGAAAGAAAATAAGTTTATTTCAACATATAATTACACAAAAGGGATATACATACTTACGTTATATAGGTAGATTTGTTATAGCATAATTGTTTTCAAATGGGTGATAATATGGGTTCGCTCCGTTGTCCCCCAGTCCCGTATTCACCGGTTGGATATAACGCTTTTTTAAGGAAAGACATTTGGTAAATACTTCTCTTTTGTTGAGTCTGACTTGATCAACTATGAATAGGATCCCTTCTAGAAGCTTGCTTCAATCCCATATTCAATGTTGAAATACAAGATTGGGAACGACCTTCCTATACAATATGTACTTAACAAAAACCCAACCCGATCCAATAAAGGCATGATATTCCTGTACGAGTCTTAAGTTGCTACTACACAACTTGGAGCTAGTTTGTAAGTAAAATTTGCTTTTAATGCTCTATAATTTCCCTGAAGTTCATGCAGTTTTTCCAACAGTAGTTAAATGCCTGCCTATTCAGCGAACTGAGAAAAGCCAATAGGTACCTAGTTAACAATTCCATTGTAAAGCAGTCATTAAATTAACAGTTCGCCGCACAACGACGACTCTGGTAATGACTGAGTTTGGAATAATAGTCCTTCGCTTATTATATCAAATGAAAATAGGTTGGTCTGGAAAATGTTACTTTCTAAGTATTATAATGTTGGGAACATATTGTTTAAACCTTCGTATTTTGTATCAAAAATACTGTTCTACGTGATAAATCGGCGTAATACTTACACAAAAAAGTAACAGTTTTAAATAAAGCCTCTATAAAGCTTTATTTTTTAAGTCTATTTCGCCGATATATCGTGACAAGCCTAGAATTAGGGAATAAACTCTGTTTGGGTTTTTTGTGGTTTATATTATACTCGTGGTGTACGAGTATTATAATATTATATTATTATACTCGTGGTGTACGAGTATTATAATATTATATTATCCTTTTTCTATCTGCCTGCTCCAAGTCTGTAGTTTTGCATCGTTAGTAGGAATTCACCTACCGTAAACACCCAATTTATAGAATTTTTATGGAAAACAGAGTTTCACTAGATACCATTTTTACACGCGACGTAAGAATCCCGTATTTTGCGTTTGCCATAATAAGAGGTTAGTGGTTTGTGTGTCTGTCTGTTACATTTTATCACCAAAACGGCTTATCCGATTGAAATGTGGGTTTTTTGCAATCGATTTGTATGACTTCAAGGATGGCTCTTAAATAAAATTTATCACCACAAGTCAAAGGGCGCTGCAATAGACGTCGGGGGTTTAAATTTTTATTTAAAGTTTATCTACAATGAAAATGCTATTTTCAGTTCTGAAAAGTAGTAGAATTAAAATTGTTACAATTGTGATCCTATCCTACTACTACTAAAAACGCGAAAGTTTATGAGGATGGATGTTTGTTACTTTTTCACGCAAAAACTACTTACTGAACGGATTTTGATGAAACTTTACAGTATTATAGCGTATACATACATCAGAATAACACAGGCTACTTTTTATCCGGGTAACATGCGGGCGAAGCCGTGGGCAGAAGTTAATTTTTATATGTGAAAGCAAAACAAAAGGCTTTTTGTCTTTAAGGCTCACAAAACCCCTAAGTAGATAGGTAACCTCTGAAGTGTCAGTCAATGCAATAGGCAGCTCTTTCTACTAGTAGGTAATATCTGTGCTCCTTGATACTTTGGTAATGAATTTGTATATTCTAGCAGAGCAAAACATGATAAAACTAAGACCGTCTGACATTATCTCGACGAGATGCGTCACGAACTTGAGATAAACAAAGGCATTAGAGAAAAAGTAATGAGCAAAAACATTACGATGAATAATTTAGAAACGACGTAGGATCTTACATCAATAAAATTTAAAATAATAAGATACGAAACCAAGTCCTTCCCAGCAATTACACTATCGAAATGGTTATGAGGAACGACTCATTATGGTCCATGGACGACAATGACGAGACCGAAATAGACAAGGTCAAAACCAACATAGCGACCGTTCAAAATAACGAGAGATTACCATGACAGCTATTGACAAGACCCGTGATATGTTGTGATAAAAAACCGGACAAGTGCGAGTCTGACTCGCGCATCGAGGCTTCCGTACAAGCTTGTAAAGCACCAAACATTGCTCTAACGAAAATAGTATAAGTCGGATTGAAAGACAAACTTTGTAGTTGAAAGTTCTTTTCAACTCCCATTTTCAAGTTCCAGATGGTTTGGATATTGTTAAACGTACCTAATGCGAATGCGATTGTATTAGTCATAAAGCCATTTTGCTAGTGTAATCAGAGGGCTGATTGTGCTCTCATGGTCTGTATTCACTAATTAGGCAGAAACCTACTCCAAAAAACTTCAGCAAGTAACGCGTTATTAATAAATTAAAGTTACGTAATTAGAATTTGTGGATGGGTTGAACTGAATTAGTTCTATGAACTTTGGTCGTCTGGGAGTTCCGATAATGACTGCCCTATTAGTCGTGGTATTTATAAACATTGTTTAGCTTCGTTACTGTTTAATGTTGTGCTCTTTTTTCTGTCTGTCATTTGAAAACGAAGTTATCATCATCAACAACATCTTGTCTGCTGGAGACAGACTTCGACAGAGACCAAATATTATAAACTACATCCATGAATATGACTGGAATTTTCTATAACGTAGCAAATGCTAAATCGTGGCGTGAGTAGAGTATTATGAACTGTACAGTCTGGCAACTTTACAAATTATGTAAATTTGCTGAGCTTAATAGTTTATATCTTCCCAAACAGTTTCCCTACCTACCCTCTTGCCACCCTCAGTGTTGCTGAATCGATATTGCGCCACATCACACAAAGTGCCCCTGCCAATATCGTGATGAAAAAGAAAGGGTAGAGTCAGTTAAAGCAGGGGTTTTGTTGATTCGGAGGCATTGGTGTCTGAGTTTTTCCGCCAAGACAAAAGCCTGTAGTCGGGTCTATTGTTTCTCTTAAAATCCGGACGTTCTGATTTTTACGTTTCTTTTAAGTCCATGTAAAAATACGCGCAAATTTTAAAATTGTGCGTTTTAAAAGCGGCGGTGGGCTTGCAATCTGTTACGTGGAAAGCCAAGTACTTGCAAAACGCGGGCATGTGCTAAATGTAACGTTAGGACGTTCCTCTGACTACCCCTTACTTGGTATTTTCAAAGATCTGGTCACTGATTATGTGTCTGAGGACGTGTAACGATGTAAAAATCGTTATTTTGCTTTGAGATAAATATTTTGAAAATCTTATGTCTTTGTGGCTCACTAAACTATGAAGAAAGCTAGTCTTAAACATATTCCTTTTTCCGTTCTACATACATAACCCAGCATTTACCAATTTATTATTCAGAGTGTGTTCACCCGAGAATTTCATTTACGATTCCCCCAGTAAACAACTACAAGCCAAGCTACGCTTTGAGTGAATAACGCGCCCACCTATTAAATTATCCCTTACTGAAGTCGAAGGCTTTGGGAGAGTCGCATCGTGCTAAAATGTCTCCTACCATTTGAATAGAAAATCGAAAACGAACGAGGCTGAAAATTACAAGTCGAAGTGACGGCTGTCTTTGCTGTTTTAAAGACCTCTAAAACAGATATAATTTCGATACTATCAAACAAACATTTGTGGTATCTATAAAGGTTTATAGATAACAAATATAATGTTTGGACGTGAGGATGTCGAATTCAGTCTTCAGCGTGTTTTTTTAAAAATATATGATTCCGAATGCGGCGTCAGAGACTGCAAGTAGTCGTAATAACTGTCAATTAGTGGGTTGACAACCCAGCAATTGAAATAATCGTGGTTTGGTATCATTTTAGGATATTATTACTATTATACCACTTAGGTAATTTACTATTCTCCTGCTGACGTTTCGTTGACCGTTTAGAGTTCGTTCCTCATGACGTTAGCAGGAGAATAGTAAAGTACGTGGTATACTTAGTCATAATAATATCCTAAAAAGCAACACGCAAGCAACTTTATACATAGGTACGGAAATAAATAACAGTTTGTATTGTATTCTCGCAGCCGTCAGCAGCAAAGAGTATAACGCTATAAAACGCTGAACGCTTAGTTGGTAAATAAGCACCCGTGTAATAGTATTTTAGATCAAATAAACATTTATTAGTGTTTAACCTAAGGTCAGCAGTCTGCGGTCGTTGTGTGGAACAAAAACAATGAAATTGCTTGTATCAAATTCTTATAACATTTCTAATACTTTTTTGTAAAATTATGTATAATGCGTGACGTGATCTCTAATAGCCGTTCAATTTTTTTCGTTTTTACATCTACGCTACTTTTTGGTTGATTCTGGCCTTAACACTTACTCTCATCTTGTTACAAAAGCCACCTGCGACTGAAGCTGAACCATCTATTGCAAATGTACTAAATGTCCTCTACTATTGTTACGCCATCCAAATAATTTCGTTCTCAAACTAAGTTCGACTCCACAGAGAATAACCTATTATTAGGTACAGTCACGACAGCATAATTCCCAAACTTTGAAATTCATACAATTCCTTGATTTTGCATAAATAGCTGAAATTGTCTTTTTTCAATTTATTAATGTGATAGTAGTCTCAACAATGCCAATCTTGACACTTATTTTCGGAAAATCAAAGACATGCATGGATTTTGAAGTTGGTTAATGTAAAAATTTTGGTGCTCGTGCATAACTGTACAGCATGAATAACATTTAATACGTTATTTAAACGTATTAAAACGTCTCCTACCTTTGTTACAGGTAATCTGAAGAGGAGATTCGGTCGAGCACGCGGCTTCGTCCTACGCATGTTTGATGCTTTCTGTAACTGCACACAAACAGCGGCTACGGCTGCTAGGACAACCGCCCGCAACAACCCGTTTACCAAGCGTTAGCCGATCACATACCTTCAGTACATTATCGGACGAAATTCCTGTCGGTCATTTTTTAACCAAGCCAAGACAGGGTTGAATTAAACTGCAAAGCTGATTTTTAATTGAGATCGTTCCTATTTATCACACTATGTTTTCCTGCTTAGACACGGTATTTACAAAAAAATATAATGCTTTTAAAATCACTTGGTACCTAAAGTACAAAGTACACAAAGTACGATAGCACGTTCGATAACATTTTATAAGTTCATACACAACATAGGTAATTTAAAAAGAAACACACGCTATTCCACCCACGTTATGTTAATTCTGTGTGTTTAAGCACCTTTGTATATTTTTTCAATTTTAAGTTATGATTAGTCTTTATTTGGGTATTCAGAGGTTTGATTACTATTTCTTTTGTGCAAGAGAAGGGCCTGTTAAAAAGCATATCATTCTAAAGCCTTGACTTTCTATTCTATGCCGTGACATTCGAGTCCGTTTCGAGAACTCATGGTTCTCGTAATTGACGGCAGTCATTTGCAGATAAATAGTTCTATAAAATTCTAACTTTAAAAATAAAATTGCTTTTGAATTATTTTCTCGAAAATTGTTCTTTAGAAGATCGAGTCAAGAGTCTGCTACTTTTGTCTATGATAAATAATGATCTGTACGTTTTTTGAATAATCAGTTCCAAACGAAATGTAAACTACCTAATGAAAATAAATGATAAGTGCCTCAAATGTCCCGCCATTGTAATAGACAATTGATGGATATGTGAGTCACACGTGATGGAAACAGTTTTTTTTTAAATAAAGCGCTCTTAAGTAGGTACATAAACTACTTGTTTGGTTATGGTTACAAATACCTAAACTAACATTTTTGTTTTTTTTTTTCATTCTAATGCTGGTTGGTCTTTCTACAGAAATATTTGGCTCATATTTGGTCAACATATTTTTTTGATCTGAATATTTCAGATTGAATCATATTGGTTAAAAATTCTTGGAACCAATTACCTACTTCATTTCAAATTAGAGAGGTAAGTTCTAATGGAAATAAAGTACTTATATTAAACATGTCTGTCCCCTAAACCTGTGTCTTCCTAGATGTATCCTTGCTATGTAATACCAGAGTAATGATAAGCAAGATATCGCGGAAAGTATGAACCAGAAATTTCACTACAGTACAGGCTATAAGCTACGAGATGACAAGCTCTATTATGCATTTGCTATAAGTAATTTAAAATGCATTGATTGTCATATAGCTTGCTAATCATATTGTAAAAACGGGAATTTTCACGTACTGCACTATCGGTGAAGGCACCGACTAAGTTTCGACTCATTCCGAGAGTCTTCATCAGGGTGAGTGGTTGCGACTTTCTCCTTCCGCGTCGCGCCGTGCACTACTACACCGGTAGTGCAGTACGTGAAAATTCCCGTTAATACAATATGAATAGTCAAGTTCACGATAGTTTTTGGAATAAAGCTTGCTAATCTTTACTCTGAATAACATGGTGAAATGTAATGTAATGTAACATGGTGTAATGTAATGTAACATGGTGTTATGTGATCGGTGTGATGACGCTTATAGAAATTAAGGTGTACCAAAATGTACAAAATCCTCTTGCATTTTCAATCAGAAATAAAATGACAAAATCAACAAGTTTTCAATAAGAGACTTGTGTGATCCAAGACACAAATATTATAATATCTACTAAACGATGATGGAAAACTAACCTTTACCCATGTGGGTAAAGGTGCACGAAACGACAAGTTAATATTTGGAATTTTTTGGTGACGTTTAAGGAAAGTTAATTTTGTACTATTCGTCATCGTGTCTGACAAAACTGCAGGAGGGAAATGCATTGATCTTGTCGGTAGTTACAAAGTAGTTGTCTATGTAATCACTGAATATAAAATTGTAATATTTATCTACTTGACTATCTACACCCCCTATTCTTGACCTTTTATAAATACCTATATTTAAGTAATTAACTAAGGTCGTATGTAATCTCTTTTCAATCTTTCTAAGGTATCAATTTTATAAAATCTTATTTTATACTCTATACTTTAGAAAAACCTAGTAGGTATGTATTTTAGTCGCTATCAATAAATGTATGTCTATGATACGATTTTCTTTGCAAAAGTTGATGATTGTAAAATTAAACAGCTTTATTTTCCTTCGGCGGCTTCTGAAGGGCAAATAGCGTATAATATCGTTAGTATTATTAATTAAGTATTATGTGGTAATAGTTTTATTCTTATGATCTGAAAGCACAATGAAGTTTAGAGAGATTAACCTCTTGAGCTGAATTCGTCCCACAGCGGGACCTTATAGGTATTTAACAATCAAGTTTTCATGAAAATTTTGTAATTTACTGTTTTCATTGGTTCATTTACATAAGATTCTATCGTTATTATAACTTGTATTAAAAGCTATACAAAACACTCAACAATTTCGGTTTACAAATCATCAGACGCACTGTTGGGCATAGTTTTAGCGGTAGATAGAGCCACATCCAGACCGTTGGAACTGCAATATGTCCGTTCGGACGGTCTTGAGTCGCCTCCATACATCGACTTCCTGTAACAACCGTAGGTATCAACTGATATTATCGTATCAGTCCGCGTTGAGTCCATTTCACGAAGTCCGGCGGCCATTTGAGAAACAAACTATGTATTAGATGTTATAAAAAAGGTTTCAATAAATGTTAAGCATAGACACGACATGTTTCACGAACAAGAGTAAAACAGACAATCGATTTGGGGCCCAGAGGCGTTCTAGATTGGTCTTCCAGTCTCAGTTGCCATAAAGGAAACTTTTATTAGCTACGTACCTACGCAGCGGTTTTATACAGACCTACCCCTTTAGACAACAAGCACTTTGCGCCTGCGTAAAGATTGAAATAAAGAAATGACATTAGCTATTGAGATGTCACGGAACTGCTGCCAAGTTTTTCCTCGAAGCGTTAGGGTGAAAGGAAAAGGAAGGCGTGAGATATTTGTCTAGCAAAACACCCTAGTTGTTTAAATGTATAATCCCAGTAAAATAATCTTATTAGTGCAAGTAGATTAAGTAGAGATATCCATAAAGTTTTAGATCGTTTCAGTGTGACTTTGTAAATGATTAAAATTAATAGTTCAGGGATTGTAATAATATTAAAATTAATGTGGAATATAACATTTTTGAAATAAATGTTCAATGTGATATCCTGCCTCTAACCTTCTTCCGGTGTGATTCTAATGAAAATTCTTCAAATAAATATTTTTTAAATGTGAATGTCGTTTTTGTTTCCTACAGATTATATTTATGAAATAGGAAATGTTATTACTTCTGTGGTTCTGCATACAAATACGAGTATCTATGTGGCACATTATGGGTTTGTTTTAGTTATGTTTTCCACTCTAATAAATTACTTGATATACCTACATCCAACAGACACACATACGTAGTCCTGCCCCACAGTCACCCCCTGATAACTTAGGAACAGATCCTCGTCGCGTCGTCCTTAATGCAAGAAGGAACTCCGGTAGGTACAGATAAATAATCAAATTATCTTTTTTTTCATCTTTATACTACCTACATATTATTAGAAATCGTTGCGTGGTGGACAAGCAACACAGTCCTAAGGACCTGAAAATTGGAGGGTACTAGTAGGTACTAAGTACTTATGCTCTTTTAGCTCGTGCTAACCAACAACAGACGCCCATAGCTTTCTTTGTCGGCAAAAAGGATTCCAAACAAGACGGTAGTTGAGTGGATATTGGCCTCGATTATGTAGTACACTAACTAAACTAAATTTAAACTGTCGCTCTCTTTTACTGATAGTGTACGCAAGAAAGAGATGGCAAGAATTTTACTGCTGTTGCTGCTGTCAAATTAGTTTACGTGCCGCTCTTCTTCGTGTTTATTATAGTCAGCATGTTTTGAAATCACGACTAAATTTGTATGGAAAACTTAAATCTAACTAATTTGACAGCACTAAAATTGTAGAGTAAGTGGATAAAAGCAACGCGAGATACTCTACTTCTTAGAAAAATCACAAAGTAAATAAAGAATACTCATTATTATTGCGTAAGTCCTGGCGTAGTAGGTATTAATTATTAGGTACCTACTCTGGTGTGCAAGATTTCAAAAGTAGGTAGGTATTCTGTTTGTACTAAGTAGAGGGCCACGTTATCTCATTTAACAAAATCGGAACTGGTGTTTACTCCAAAAACTATCGTGAACTTGACTATTCATATTGTAAAAACGGGAATTTTCACGTACTGCACTATCGGTGAAGGCACCGACTAAGTTTCGACTCATTCCGAGAGTCTTCATCAGGATGAGTGGTCGCGACTTTCTGAAGGTGCTTTCACCGATAGTGCAGTACGTGAAAATTCCCGTTTTTACAATATGAATGGTGTTTACTCATTTACTTATACATTATTGCATTTAATTCTTAAATAAATACGTTTAATTCTTAATAAGTAAACAGCCAACAGATACTTATAAAGTCCTGCCCCCACAATAGGATTCCTGTGTAGTGGGTATCAGGAACAACGAGTACCGTGATGTCACAGGACCCAGACCCGTAACAAATGTCTGCAGAGCATACCTACTAATATTTGTACAAATTCGCAGTAGGTAGGTAATTACAATCCATAGGAACAACTACGAATGATCGCACAAAAATCAAATCTATTGAATTAGTGAAAATAATTTATTAACTAAAATAAGTCAATACTTAGTTAAATTATTTTCAACTGATACCCAAGATACAGGGAATCCTAGTGCGGGGTCAAGATTATTTGTAGTGACTGTTGGATGTTTTATTTTATATGTGTAGTACATAGGCATTTTAAAGGTACCTAAAAAGGGCAATGCCTTACATTTATATTCTTCTGTCTGAAGAATAATAATGCAATAAGACCACCCTATGTACCTCAAAAATAGAGAATTCGTCTTTATAGCTAAAGTGACAACTTTTTGCAAGGAGTTTTACGGTAAGCCCCTATACAGGAGAGTATTGACAAAATCAAAGGTTGCGTCCTAGCATGCATAAGGAAGCGATATAACCCGGCTGACCTATTTTCTCGCTTGATAACGGACTTGACCCGAAGAAATGAAGGGAAATTTCATTTTGGTAACCGTGACGAGCGCTAACATAAACAGATTTAACATTGACTATCTGTGTTTATTTTTTCAACTGGACTGAGTTATTTATTCTACTACCAGTTAGAAGATTCGCATGGTGGTCGCTACTCTAACTTCTCAGAACTTGGTGTACTTATACAGTGATTACTTGAGGATACAATCTATTTTAATTAAAAACACGTCAACAGACGCGAAAGTTTGTGAGGATGGATGTTTGTTAAAAGTAACAAACATCAAAAACTACTGTACGGATTTTGATGAAACTTTACAGTAATATAGCTTATACATTAGAATAACACATAGGCTACTTTTTATCCGGGTACCACGCGGGCAAAGCCGTGGGTAGAAGCTAGTATTTATTAATTCCTTGATTGATCACGGACGATTCATTGGGTTGATATAGCTAATATTATATCTGTGGCTAGAGAATTATTTTAAAAGATTATAGGTACCTACATCCATATATCCAGCACTGGACTTCTACAGGTTGTTGATGAAGAATGATTAGCCTAATTTGCATAGAAAAGGGGTTCCTATGCAAATTAGTCCTAAAATAACAATACGATTATTGTACTCATTGTTTTTTTTGTTCTGTTCAGTCACCAATTATTTAAAATGGTAATGGTGGAGTAAAATTGACTCAATTGTTTAATTCCTCTGTTTAACTTGTGTTGCTATTATATATAACCAATCAGTGCTGCCAACATTATAAATGTGTAAATAAATAGGCAAACCTCCAAACATTTCACAGCATAGCGCCATCTTTGATCCTCTGGTGTGCATGACTTCCGTCCACTGAAGGGTTCTTCCTACGAAGTTATGAACTTTTCCAAAGAAACCTAGTTAGGTTCATCGCAAAACACACTTCATATCCGTTTCTATTTAACATGCACTAGTTTCACCTAGATGGCGCTACTACAAAATTATAAATAAAATAAAATAAAAATAGCCTTTATTCGCCGACTGGTAGGCATAACGAAGTTATCGGTTGGGATTTAGAAAGCCGTCGCACGAATTTAGTTAAAAAAAGGATAGGAGGTGGAAAGGATAGACTCCTCTATTCCAATAGTACCACTAGTACCCAAAGTTAGGAATTGAATAGTTTCCGAGAAATTACGTTTTGAAATGAAGGATTTTGTAGGTTAAGTACTGAAAAAATTAAAAGCGAACTTTGAGTGAGGCCTATACCCCTAATTTCCACAAATAACTAGAAGTAGAGTTAAATTAGGTTCTGTGACTCACAGCCTTGGGTACTTAATAATAATAATAATAATTTATTTATTTGACCATAACTTGCTTAAGGTATAATTATTATAAGTTTAACGGGTCTTTATCGCGTTTACCTTTTTTATTATTTTCCCGACGTTTCAACTGTATTGCAACAGCCGTGGTCACGGGATGACTGGAGTATACGGAGCTACCGTCGAGAAATAAAGGCAGTAGCCGCAACTACCCTCATTTCATCTTCAGAATCAGAAAAGTCCATGTTCACATTACGGCACACTACACTAACCGTATCACCGCACTGCACAATTGGATCGCGACGCGAACACCTGTTTATCACGGGATTCCAGGACGCAGAGAGTCTATAGCCGTCTTCACGATTAAAATTTGGGTACTTCTTTATTTCAATCGCTTCACGAACCATTCTCTTACAATATTGGCGTTCACTGGATAGCACCTTAGGGTCATGAAGCTCGATCCAATGGTTTGGTCCTGAGTCCACAAGGTGCTCCGCTATGGCCGACTTGTTTATCTGGCGATTTTTGACAGCTGCAATATGCTCTTTGACCCTTTCAGCAATTGTCCGCTTCGTTTGCCCGATATAAGCACGGCCACAGCTACAGTCTATTTTATAAACACCTGGCATTTGCAGAGGTACCACGTCCTTTGGTGTTCGAAGCTGCTTAGCCACTTTTGAGTGCGGAATAAAAACTGACTTGATTGAAAACCTCTTCAAGATGTTACCAATCTTATCCGTCACCCCCTTCAAATAAGGCAGGAACGTGGACTGTCTACTAACATCAGGTTGTTTTCCTCTGCACGTGCGTTTCGACTGCTGATGTTTACCTACATATCCGTTCGCTTTCAGAACCTCCTGAACATGTACTAATTCACTCTCGAGATGTTCAGGGTCACACAGATCGTAAGCTCTGTTCGTCAATGAGGCAACAACAGATTGTAAATGACGAGGATGGTGGTGTGAGGCGGCGTTCAAATACCTGTCAGTGTGTGTTGGTTTTCTATAAACTGAGTGCGCTAAATACCCATCTGTTTTCACCATCACCTTGACATCGAGAAAAGCTAATGTCCTGTTACTCTCCATTTCATAAGTGAACCGGATCTTTGGGTGAATGGAGTTTAAAATCAATGTAAATTGTTCCACTTCCCGTTTACTACCCTTCATTATGCAGAAAACATCATCTACGTATCGTTTCCACAACTTTATACCGCTAGCTGATAAATCCAAAAGTCCTTCGAAATGTTCCATCCAGATGTTAGCCAACACCGGAGCCACCGGGCTACCCATGGCCACACCATCAATCTGGAGGTAATGTTGCCCGCGGTATAAGAAGAAGTTTCCATCTAAACAGTGTTCAAGCAAAACAATATACTGATCAGGTAGTTCGTTATCTTTTAGCTTTTCTTTTATCACCTCAAGGCAGTCTTTTAATGGAACGTTGGTAAAAAGTGACTCCACGTCAAAACTCACCATAATATCATCTGGTTCCATTTTTAAACTCCTGATGATGTCCACAAAATGGCGAGAATCCTTCACAAAAGATGACGTCTTCCCCACCAGCGGCTGCAGGACCGAAGATACATGTTTTGCCAAGTTGTAAGTAGGTGAGTTGATCTGACTCACAATTGGGCGCAATGGCACATTATTTTTATGTACCTTTGGTAAACCATATAATTTCGGCGACTGCACAATTGTAGGCTTATAAAGACGGTCAAACACATCTTCCGCAAAAAGTTCCTTAAGGTCTAAAATAAGTGCTCTTATACGTCTTGTCACCCTAGCAGTTGGGTTGTACGAGACTGGCTTGTACACCTTATTATCACACAGTAAACTCCGTAATTTATCATCGTAGTCGGTGGAATTGATCACTACCGTGGCATTTCCTTTATCGGCCTTTAGCACTAAAATATCATCATTCGCCCTTAAGTCCTTAAGAGCTCGACGTTCTTCCTCAGTGATGTTTGACCTAGGTAGTCTAGACTTACGTAAAATTATCGCAACATCTTGTCTCAGCGTTTCAGCGTCATTAGTTGGTATTTTGTTGCGAATAATTGTCTCCTCTACACTACTGATAATGTCTTCGTACGGTATTCGTTTAGGTGTTGGCGCAAAGTTTAACCCTTTTTCCAGTACGTTTTGCGTAGGTTCATTCAAAACAGTATTCGATAGATTTATGACGGTCTCTTTTACATTTTTTACTGACTGTACTTGTTGTTGAGAAACTCCGCACCTGGCAAGCAATTTTTGTAACTTTTTGTTGTGCTTATCTGTACACAAATCAAAAGTACGTTGTGCTTGATAGTACGTTACCCGGTCACATAAATCGAAATCACTGATAGATAACACGCCACCGCAATCCAAGTGTAGATCATATAACTCACACTGCACTCTTTCTAAGTGACACTGGTCATTTCGTATTAATTGTTTAAGTAGACGGACACTCGCATTCCTTAGAATTCTATCGGAATGTTCAATATCAGTACGCGGCTTAATTCGAACACACTGTGGTAACACGTCCCAATCACGACATTTTGTTAAAAAGGTACGTGATGTTATAAGTTTCGCACTTTTCTTCCGCAGAAATTCTAGACGTCGAACTTTGTTTACAATTTCCGGCCCGTACCGGTTTGCAATAGTATTTTTCAAACTTTCGCGATTAGATAACATAATTATTATAAGTTTAACGGGTCTTTATCGCGTTTACCTTTTTTATTATTTTCCCGACGTTTCAACTGTATTGCAACAGCCGTGGTCACGGGATGACTGGAGTATACGGAGCTACCGTCGAGAAATAAAGGCAGTAGCCGCAACTACCCTCATTTCATCTTCAGAATCAGAAAAGTCCATGTTCACATTACGGCACAAAATAATAAAAAAGGTAAACGCGATAAAGACCCGTTAAACTTATAATAATTATGTTATCTAATCGCGAAAGTTTGAAAAATACTATTGCTTAAGGTAACATTCCATGTACTACATGCTAAGTAGGTAGGTACTAGTTTAAAAAAAAAATAGTTCTAGACATTTTCACACAGCATCATCTAGCCCCAAACTAAGCAGAGCTTGTATAATGGGAACTACATGACTGATATACTACTTATATAGTTTTTTTTTTGTTGTAAATACATACATATTATACATAGAAAACACCCAGACCCGAGACAAATATTTGCAGATACAAACATTTGTCCCGTGGCGGGAATTGAACCCGCAACCTTCTGCGCCTCAGGCGGGCCTTTGCCCACTGCGCCACATTATAATAATAATAATAATAATAATGCTGGACAATCCACACAGCATCATCTAGCCCCAAGCTAAGCAGAGCTTGTGTTATGGGTACTAGATGACTGATATACTTAATACTTCGCGAAAAGTTTAAAGAAATAAATATAATGACATTCCATTGTCAATACATTTATGAAAATCTGATGTATGTTCACAAAAATATTAATTTGTTTAAGAAAAAAAGCGATAATCACAATGTTAATACTAGAAATAAAGATAAACTCGCTGTTGCCACTTGTAGACTCCATAAAGTTGGTAAATCGTTTAAAGGGCACGGTGTACGCTTTTATAACAAACTCCCAAGAGATATACAAAAATTATCAATGAACAAATTTAAAAACGTAATTAAACAAAAGCTTTATAAAAAGGCATACTATAAAATATCTGATTATTTAGATGACAAAAACTCTTGGGATTGAAAATGCTCCAACTCGAACCTATTGTTTTGTAAAAGGATCATTAAAAAGAATAACCAGCCTTGTTTTCTTGCCTTTCTTTCCTGGCTTGGTCGCGGAGGAACAGGCACCTAGATAAAAACCGACGTTTCAAAGTGGTCCTTGTGATTTTATTGAATAAATGAATTTTGACTTTGACTTTGACTTTGACAATACATTACATAGATAGATATTTTTTTATTATACATAGAAAATACCTAGAACACCCGGAACAAATATTTGCAGATCGTACAAACATTTGTCCCAGGGCGGGAATCGAACCCGCAACCTCCTGTGTCGCAGGCGGACCTTCGCCCACCGCGCCACATCGGTCGTCTGTATGAGCCAAGGTATCAAGACATACTTACATTAGTAAGGTAAGGTAAAGGTAAAGATCTGTGTTAACTGCGATCACAGTCATGACACTATGACACTTGTATTATATCTGTGCCTTGGGTAAATTATCCTCTCATTGTCTTACAGCAGGTAAAACGATGCGAGGACTACGAAATGACGCCTACCTAATAAATTATGCATCGTATTACTACATATACTTACGTGTAAACATAATTTTCAAACAAAAAACAAACACGCTAATTACTATTATCCACATTATGGACATCGTCAGAACGTCGCGTCGTCCGTAAGGACGTATAGGGTATTCAGAACATGTTTGAACATATTTGGACATGTCCATATTTTTCGACATAATTTTCGAGTGAAAAATGCATGAGTACACGATCGTTCGATTGAAAAGAGGTTGTAAAATTATCCATGATTTATTTCATTACGGAGATCAAAAATTACTTATTTCCTATGCTTCCTATGATTCGGAGAGCGATCCCTATCGCGTTTCTTTTTCTTCCCTTTCCTCTTTTTGTCAATATCTCTTTTTCCTTCAGGGGTATCACTTCTCTTACTCCTAGAAATAGATTCATCAGAATCATATCTTTTTCTTTGCTTATCACTCTTCTTAGATTTCCTGTGATCTGTTTGTGAATCAGAATCGTGTCTTTTTCTTTCCTTTTCATTTACCTTGCTTATCCTACGACCAGTTTCTGAATCAGAGCTCCGTTTTCTTCTTTCCCTTTCTTTTTTACATTTTCTGTAGGATTCTGAATCTGAACCCCGCCTTCTACCGTCTCTTTTTTTAGTTCTATCTCCATCAGAGTCCAAAGATTCCATACTACTGTAATGTTTCTTACTTTTCCGTTCCTTCTTGATTTTCTCTGAATCTGATTCGCTTAATGATTCGTGGCTACTGTCTCTGCTATTCTTTTTTTTGTAGTGTTCTTCATTGGAATCCCTATACCTTTCTCTATTTGATCGGTCTCGATTTCTTTCTCTAGTATCTCTTCCGCTCTGTCTTTCATTTTCAGTTCTTCTATGGTTGTTATTCTCATTACTGGAGTTACTATCTCTTCCATACTTTGGCTTTTCGTCCCTCTTGTTACTTTCCGAAGCATCGCTTGATTCTTTTTCTGTGTTCTTTGATTTCTCGTTCTTCTTGTATTGTTCAAATGAGTTTGCATCTGAAAGAAGATTACATTGAATTGTTTACATATAAAAGTTAACATGCAAAGATAAGTATGTGGAAGTTCTCATGTACAAAAGATTGTCCAAGCATCGTACCTCATAAACTCTTTGAAGAATTTGATTCCTTTACAAATAATATCGAATTTGTTGTAAAATATGACAACTCCTCAAATATTTCATCTGTAAAGCGACAAAAGATATTTAAAATTCAATACAAATACTTGGACAATCATAGCATTTACCATTTTAGGATAAAACGTGGTACAAGACGGGGTCGGAGCAATGTCTGTTTACACAGAACATTTAAAGTAACTTTCTTCCTGTTCTGTGACCAAATATTCAAGTTCTAAGTAAATAAATAAACACCCAAAAGTCACATACTTAGCCCCTGTTACTAATAAAGTTTATTAAACATTTGATTAAGACTGCTTTGTATTTTTCTGATGTATTATTTCAAATTCTACACAAGAAAACCAAAGTTTAGAAAGATTAACAATAACGCAAATATTTGTTTCGCAGCGGGAATTGACCCGGGTCGTGCATAATTAGTCTATCGCCTTAGTAAGGCAAGTGGTAAACGATTACAATGGGGCCGTGTGTTCACTCTAGTAGACTTAAAAGGTGAAATGAGACTGTATAGGTATATCTGGAATAGAAATCCACCATCATTTGTTAGATCGGTGAAGAAGCTTCTTGAACTTCTAATTGTTTTTGTACTCAAAAACCAATGTATCAAACGTTTTTAATTTTACACTACTATGTAAGATGCATCCCGAGAAGAGCGTATATGGTAACTCTTTGGGTACCCAAGGACGGAAGGGCAGACAGGGCGGGCCGAGAAGGCGTTAAGTGGTGGGAGATCGACTGAGACCGGTATAGAGTTAAGAATTTTGGCGAGATTTTGGAGCAGTGGGACGATAAAAATAAGTACAAACTTACTAATAACTTTAGATTCCTTGTCGTATTCCGATTTATTGACAGGGTGCATCATGAATTCGCTGAGGCTGACTGTTTCATTCTTCACTGCGATGTCTACCATCACTCTTCCATTGTCTTCATCAAGGCTCATCACCTGGAATTCGAAACGAAATTGTATCACGAATTTTTTACGCAAATAATATCGGACATATTGTATTAATGATAACCATCGTCCTCTTGTCCCATATTACGTTTACATCGATACTATTTTCTTCTTCTACTGTCCTCAATCAGCGGTCATTTCAGTACTTACTTCTATCCAACCAATGTCATCCTGCTCACAATCTATCCATTCTAGCTCTATTTTTAAATGCTTCCACATTCATATTTAACACTCTTCTCGTAACTTCTTACCGCCTCATGACATGCTCGTACCTTGCTAACCTATTACTCCTCCACTTTTCCGTCACAGTCTTCCCCTGATAATATACTAATTTCTTATTTTCTCCTTTGTGCCTCCACTTCCATCTCAACATTCGCATCTCAGCGGCGTGCATCTTTTATTGATAGCCATTGTTTGCGCTTCTTAATTTGAATTTGACCCCTCCGCTTTTCTGAAGATGGTTGGAACTCCATCGCTGCCACTGAGCGGAATCAGCCAATCACAGAGGCCAGACTGCGACAACAGCGCCATCACAAAAGGGAACTATTTTGATATGAACTATAAACTCCCGTTCCGTCTTTACAAACAGAACGGCGAAGCGGCCGGTGGTACCGTAGGTCATCTTGCGCGAGTGCAACCCTTCCTGAACAACCATCACGCCATCCAAATTCTCACTATAGCCCTAGCATGTTGAAATCTACTGCTAGTCAAGGACCCAACGAGTGCCATGAATGACAAGCAGTTTTATGCCACATCCATACGCCAACTTCCTGTACTCTTTAATGTTATCCATTCATTGTGTGGGATGGCTTCCTACACTGCGTTGTCCGGTTCGTGATCGCCATTCGAGAAACTTTATCCCCCAGCAGCGGTTGTCGGTTCTGCAAGCAGCCTATTGCCATTTCCGAAGTATACTTTACCTTAGCAGTGAAATTATCGTGGTATTATACCACGGACTATACCACGTACTACACACGACGAGAACGTAAACGATCGTCGATCGTGGTAGCGGACGGTGCTCACAATGAATGACCAGTAAACGGTCAACGAAACATCAGCAGGAGAATAGAAAATTATGTGGTTTAGTTGTAACAAAATGCTACGTATGATAACAAATGCGCCATGGTACATTACAAATAGTCAACTTCATCACGACCTGAATGTCCCAACAGTCAAACAGGATATAACTGACAAGCTCAAATCCTACGCCAAACGAATGGAGATACACCCAAATGAGCTGGCAAATAATCTCATGTAGAAGACCACAACATTTAAAAGGATAAAAAGGAGAGACCCTCAAGACCTCATTTAGTTAAAATAAATGGATTTGCCACTGGGCTCATTCCATCCATGTCAGTTAGTGAACAATACACCAAACTCTAGCTCAATGCCCAGAAGGCAGATTGCAAGAAATAAAGGAGACTTTTAAACTTTATATAGTTATACTATACCTTTCCATAATATCCACTGTATTTCCCTGTTGTGATCTTGACATAGGCATTCTTGACGATGGTTAACTCTTCATCTTTGCTGTTCTTGGTCGATTTCTGTTTGTTATTGTCTTTGACAACCTTGTCAGCGCCTAGCCCCAAGCCTTTCGGGCGTAGCTGAGGCGGTTTGAATGTAGATCTGAAACCAGTTTTCAAATAAATTAAGTACTGTTGCAACTTAATTATAAATAAATAATCCTGGACACATTCACAAGCATCATCCAGTCCCAAACCAAGCAGAGCTTGTGTTATGGGAACTACATAACTGATATACTACTGTACATATTGGAACGTCGCGAGTTCGAGTCCCACTGAAGTAGAATTTTTGGGATATTTTGGTAAGTCTCATGTGCGTTTAATTTCACCGGCACCCATACCATCCACCATAGTGGCAAAGCGGGTGAGGCGCGAGCGTTGTGCTGGTTCGATTCTTCGGTCTGGGTGTTTTCTAAGGATAATATTATTATTACCCGCGACCGTCCGATAAGTTCGCGGTGGATATACGCGGGCCAAGAGAGCGGGACGAGCCGAAATTCTTTAAGTGTGGGTTAACACTTTAAAATCACAATAAACATGAGACTTGTCTTTATCCATTGCTGTCTATGCATCAGCATCAGCTACCACTGGTTTTGCAGTCAACGATAACCTAGCCTCATTTTGTGGGTACAGAGTGACCCCAATTTTGTTCACTGTTATAGCAAAATAAATAAAAACTCACTTATCATTGTTCTTCGTCCAACCCATGCCTCGCAGCATAGCCAGTCCAAATTCTTGTACCGGCACTGATTCATAGTCATCTAGCGTAGACTGAAATATTAAAAAACAATAACAGTCTTACTTGATGCCTTTGTGAATTTGATCCAACAATTTGTTTGTCAAATTAACAAACCATTGCAAAATACTGGATAAGGACATAACTTGGCCCTAAAACTTTTTTTATTTATTCCTACGGGAAAAAATCAAAAGATAAAATTAAGGTCTATGTGGAGTCTACTAATTCGCTATGATTATTGTAGATGAAATGAGCAATAAAACATAACTAAGCAATTAATAAAATAAACACCTGACAGTTACATACACATTCGGAAAAGTAAGCGTGAGGTATTTGTCTAGCCCCCCTAGAGGGCTAGACCAATACCTCAGGCGTTAACACTTTCTGTTGAAAGTTTGGTTAACGCTTGTGGCAAGATTGAATTGTATGTAAATGACATTAGTAGTAGGAATGTCATGTGACTGCTGCCAAGGTTTAACTTGACAAATTTGTGTTAGCGTGAAAGGAAAACTAAGCGTGAGGTATTTGTCTAGACACCCTTAACATCTATGTCAAACATGGGGTCACAGAAAACGGTTTATCTAACAGGAAAACCATAAGTGGAATAAGGAGATAAATAGATAGAAAGCTATTGGTTTTATACTTATGTATCAATGCCAATACTTATGTATCAGGCTCAAGGTCGCAAGGTTGCAGTAGGTTATGGAGAAAGCTATGCTCGGAGCTACACATTACACAGTGAAAACAGAAAATCTATAGATATAAAGTCTCTGATATAGCTTTCAGAATTAGTTAAATTGGCAGTGAGCATTAGCAGTGTGCAATAGCCAATAGCTCATAGGAACAACTTAATAGATGAAAGTTTTCACTCAGCCTCTAACCTCTTTCTCACCACTCGATATAGATTTTGCTGGCAACAAAAGAGTCAATTGTGGAGTATCAACTTTGACTGCCTTTTTAGAATCTTCTAGCAGTTCCCTAACAGCCATTTGTTCTAATGTTTCATTCTCCGGAGCTGTTGCTTCTGGTTTGACCGGTTCATCTGCAGTTTCTGGCTCTTCAAGTGCACTTTCAACCTTCTCAGCAATTTCCTTCAGCCTTTCTGTTGTGATA
This sequence comes from Perizoma flavofasciatum, assembly GCA_958496245.1. Classification (NCBI taxonomy): domain Eukaryota; kingdom Metazoa; phylum Arthropoda; class Insecta; order Lepidoptera; family Geometridae; genus Perizoma; species Perizoma flavofasciatum. The sequence goes on along the minus strand of OY292434.1, from coordinate 7,409,150 downwards.
AGGGTGTTTGGTTTCATCGGGATAACAAGTTGAGCAATTTCCTTAATCTCATCCCCTCTGAAAATAAATAAACAAATCTAATTTAGTTACAAATGACATAAAAGAAATAAACAGGATATGAAAACAAAAACATATAATCAGGTAAATCTAGACACTTTTAATGGGTATAGTTGTATACCGGTACCGGTATAAAAAAGGTTGGTTGTGTAGGTTGTGCTTTCTAAATCCCAACCACTGATCTTTTTCAGTAAGTTTTTTAAACTTAACAATGTTCTATGATATACAAAAGGAACAATTTTATTATTCAAAGCTACTAAGCCAAAGAAGAGGTTATGTTTAGGTTTTAGAAAATGGAATTACCCAACGACTTTGATAGACTTCTCCTCTACGCACTCAATAAAGTCTTTTTTTTCTTGCACCGGCAGCTTCTCTGCTTTCTTTGTTTTCATAAAACCAAACGATATCTTCTTGCCTTCCATGGTGACTTGACAGAGAATTTCACACACACAATATTAATTATCAGTAAAGCACACAAAACATCTAAAACTGCTTATCAAATAGATATTGCACGGAAACCACGGCATAGTTACTATTTAATCACAGCTAACAGAAACGAGAATTGAGAAATTGGTTGATTGCCCAAAGAACATACAGACTGGCGTATCGAAAAGGAACACATTTTTAACCTGTGCCACATTGACAACGAATGGTTGTCTGTGGGATGGTTGTCAATGTCAATGTCGAGATATCCCTGATCGTTCGTCATATCCCTGAGCCTTAATTGGTCGATTAGGAGTCGCATGAAGAGGTCGAGGCTCGTTTGCACTGAGCAAGTTCTAACATGTTCAAGCAAGAGTTGCCATTGATAAGTAATGCAAACATTACGTTAATGTTGGTCTAAAAAATCCTTCCTAGGCAAATCCGTTTTGGATATGTTAGGTTGTTCGATTTTTTTTATGACCACCTAGAAAGGAGGATTGCTATCCGAACTTAACCCAACAAACTTGGGTTCACAATAAATAAAACCAACCGGTTAGTTTCTCTGTAAAAACTGACAAAAATAACTGCTATACTAACATTAATGAACTGATAAAAAATATTCCAAAAACTATCGTGAACTTGACTATTCATATTGTAAAAACGGGAATTTGCACTACGCGTGCACGGCGCGACGCGGAAGGAGAAAGTCGCAACCACTCACCCTGATGAAGACTCTCGGAATGAGTCGAAACTTAGTCGGTGCCTTCACCGATAGTACGTGAAAATTCCCGTTTTTACAATATGAATAATAAAAAATACTATGGCAACACAGCACTTGCCCCTTGTTAGCACTTGCATATAAAACAGAGCATGAAAGTATTTCGTATTCTAAGGCTGTATTTTCCAGGGTTATGCAATACTAGCCGTACAAGGTCCACACACGTAGGAAATACACAACCAGGAATGTACGCCCTGTATTACGCAACCAGTATTTGACCAACCTGTTGGTCAAGAGTTCGTCAAATCCCCGAGTCCTCATTAGTCTATGCTAAGGAGTCGATGAAAAGGTCAAGTCTCGTTTGCACTGTACCAGTTTTCACCACTCTACCGTTTTCAACCAAGAGTTGCCATTGATAAGTCAAATCCTTCCCGGGCAGATCCATCTTTGATAGGTTATAAGGATTGCTATTCGAACTTTAGATACCCGACAAACTTGGGTTCTAAACAAATAAAACCAACCGGTTATTTTCTTTGTGAAAACGAACAAATCTTTAGTAGATTTATTTATATTTTTTTGGACAAAACTAAAACTGTTGTGGCGTGACTCCAACTGTTTGAATCTTATTTGAAAATTGGTTTTCACCTTCATATATTCCAATATCTGTTCGACCATTGCGGCATAGTGTTGATGGGACGCATACCTCAGCTTCGCGGGTAAAGCCACGTGCAACAGATGGTTCGTCCCAGTCGGTGCGGTTAGAGGGCTTCCTTCTCCTTTGAACCACTTCAGTGTGCTCTTCATCAGTTTATTACGAATTATACGGGCCGTACAAGGTCATCACGTGTAGGGAATGCACGGCTAGTATAACGAATTATTTGAAAGCCATGGCTTAGAACTACATTCCAGAGTCGTGCTTTGCCAAGCCGTGTTTTCCACGCCACAAACTTACTAGGTCACAGATAACCAATAACGCATTCTGGGATGCAAACTCAGAATAAAGTTTTCGGTCGAGGCTATTTCAATTACATAAAGATCCTCCCTTCACACTCATCTATTGAAAGACGAGGCCGTGTGGTATATGAGTAATATAATACTGCCAGCCCCAAAAGACCGAAAAAAAATTATACGCGTCGGTGAGGTGTATGTATAATCTGTTAGAATCAGAATCATTTGTTTAATCTACAAGAAAGATACACGAGTTAAAGGAGAAAAATATTTATAAATAAATTAAGTAAATGTGATTAGATATATAAAATAATATTGTATTTAAATTTGTAAAAATTTGTAGCTCGCTTACTAATCACTATAAATTGGGTTGGCTGGTAGAAAATGCTTCAACATTAAGTCCGCCTATTTTTCACTTTTAATTAAATGTGCACTACAGAGTTAATAAATAAATAAATAATGTTTAAATAATAGTGTTAGTTTGTTCTAGGGGGTCTGTAGGATGTTTAGTGCTCGATACAATCATGTTGCTGTGTAATTAATTATATAGGATCATTGGTTATTATTATGTATATTTTGGTTTTTTATACTGTTATGCTATGCCTACGTAATTAAATGAATTAGGAATGATTCTTTCCCCATACATATTATGTAGGTACCCAACTACTTAGGGTAGGGACTTTTAAAAGTTGTAATGCAGTATATCTAGTAGTTACTACATAGGTAGGTACCTAGTTAGGTAATATAAAATCACTCATTCGTAAAATCAAATTTCCGTGACAACAGGCGTACCTCTATAAAAAGGAAGTTTTTTATGAGGGTTCTGACGGCAACAAATTAAACGACCGAACATTAACCCAAAATCACTGCTTTATATTCGAAGTATTGTGTGTGATGCATGAGCATGTACATACCTTTGAGCAGGTAAGTACTAGTAGACGATCAAGTTATTCTCAGGAACTGGGTTAGGTGGGAAATTTTACATAGGTAGGTACCTACCTACCCACCCCTAGTTTAGTAGGTACATACATTTTTTTTTTTTTTTTTTTAAATCTTTTTATTGTATAAGGAGTTTTAGCCAAACAGCGGCTATGCCACCCCCATAAGAACAAACATAAAATACAACACAACTAAAAAAAACAAAATAAAAACAACAAAAAAATATCCACTAACTACAACAAAGAATCCTCTAATGAGGATAAATATATGTGGATCAGTTCTCTGGCTTTCCCAGATGCTGGTGAGGCTAAAAAACTGTTACAAATCCCTACTTCACTAGTATTGAACCACGAGGAGTTGCGGCGTAGTGCCGTGCTCCGAGCACATTCCATCAATACGTGGTAGACATCCTCTACAACACCACAGTCTACACAATTTGGACTATCTACTAATTTCATCAGAAACTTGAATTTATTTGATGGAATATGTCCGGAGCGCAGCTTATGAATAATAACAACAAATTTTCTATTTAACTTAATATTGGCAAACCATGGCACATGAGGTGGTTCACTTTGCATTGTTCTGTACCAGATGCCCTTTTCCCGAGAAGCAATATCAAAGTATTCTTTCCACTTGGTTCTGATACAACTTTTATACCTACGAAGCATTTCTGAGTATTCCGGTTTCACAAAGACTTCTTTTCCATTTGATATTGCTTCCCGGGCCAGCGAATCTGCCACCCCATTACCATGTATGCCCACATGTGATGGAATCCATTGCAATGAAATAGACATCCTCCCTGACAGCACCATTACCTTATTTATTATGTTATAAGCTATCGCTGCACCTCTGCAGCCGTTGACGCATCGAACGATATGCTGCAACGCACTTAGACTGTCTGTTAAGATAACTACTTTACTCGACTCTAAAGTACTAACATAGGATAATGCCTCTGAGATTGCAAAGAGTTCCACTGACATAATAGTGTTATACTCAGACTTTATCATATAAGCTTCTTTCACATCGCGACTGGGATCGTAAAAGGCAGCACCAGCACAGACTCCTGTTTTGGACCCATCGGTGAACAGTTTGTGCCAATCTTTATACTTATCATTTAGCATAAACAACGTATGAGACTTGAGCTCATTATCATCATACTGGCTTTTTGCCTGGTCAATTCCTTCCACTTTGGTCTTAATAAAATCCAACTTTATATTCGACACCCAAGTACTCAAAGAGAATATATAATTAGAATTACTCGAACTAATTTTATCCGATTGAGATTCTTCAAAAATCTCAATAAGAATAGGTTTCTTATGCCAATATCTTGACTCACACAGGTCTAAAAGATCATTAAATAGGGTGATGGTCATGTTATTAGAGAAAGACCGAGCTTTAAGACAATATTTGGTGGCAAGATACTGTCGCCTAAACTGCAATGGCTGTATACATAGTTCACATTCCATCACATGTATTGGTGTCGTTTTAATAAATCCACCTATAGTCCTCATTGCAATATTTTGAACCCTATCAAGCTTAGATAAATGAGTTTTTGCAGCAGTATCATAAAGAAAACACCCGTAATCCATCCTGCTCCGAATCAAGGATATGTATAGCCGCCTGAGATGCTTAGGGTGCAAGCCCCATGAAGCACCAGCTAATACTTTTAAAATTCTTATCAGCTTCATTGTTTTTTCATGAGTCTCATTTATATGTTTTCTCCATAACAAAGATTTATCCAACCAAATGCCCAAATACTTGATATTCGTTACCGCAGTTATTTTGTTATTGTTAATGCTTAGGTCGACATGATCGATCTTTGTTCCTCTCCTGAAACTACAACACTGGGTTTTAATAGGAGATATTTCTAAACCCAACCGTTCCAACTTAACCAAAGCAGAATTTAAAGCAATCTGAATGTATGCTTCATTATGAACAATATTCCTATTTTGCGTGTAAAAAACCAAATCATCAGCGTATTGCAAAACACTAACGTTATCGTATCCTGTACAAATTTTATGAGTAACTATATTAAACAAAAGAGGAGAAAGAGGATCACCCTGTGCCAATCCTCTACCAGTCCATCTGACCATAGCTTGATCATTCTCATTGTCTTTTATTTTCAAAGATCGATTGCTTAAAAAGGACCATAAATATTTACAAGTTCGGGATCCTATATTTAAATCATCAAGCATAATAACAAGCTGATCCGTCAAAACATTATTGTAGGCATTTTCAACATCCAAAAAAACTGCTAAGGTGGAAATATTTTTAGAAAACCCTATCTGAATTCGTGACACTAAACGCACTAAACAATCTATGCAGGACTGACATTTTCTAAATCCACTTGTTACTGGAGCTAATATTTGTTGTTTTTCTACAAACCATTCAATACGTTTAGAAATCATCAGATGAAAGATTTTGCATAGACAAGATATTAGAGATATAGGACGGAATTTAGGCATTGCATTTGGGCTACTATTAGGTTTGGGGATTGGTAAAATAAGAATACTACGCCATTGTTCAGGAACCAAAGAATGTTTGGAAATCAAATTGTACATTTTAAGCAAGAATCTTTTACCTTCCTGAGGTAGATTATAAATCATAGAGTAAGTAATATCATCTTCTCCAGGCGCAGTGTCTTTCTTTTTAAGGCAATTTTGAAATTCTTGCTCAGAAAATTCTTTGTCTAAAAGGCTGTTATTTGAACTAAACAATGGTTGTGAAGTTTGCACGGAATCAGGAGCTAAACTACGTAAAAGTTCTTCCTTTTTATCACTGGGAGCGCTTACGGGAGCTCTACGAAGGCCTTTCATCCAGCGCATACGGCGCCACATATCTGAGGCTGTCATTTGTTCATCTACCGTTGCGCAAAATTGTTGCCAATTAGCATTCCTAGCACGCCTATGAACCCTCCGAGCTTCAGCAATTTTTTCATTTAACTTATCCAGATTATTTGGAGTAGGATTACGCCTAAACTCTTTCAAAGCCAAACGACGTTGAGCTATAGCCAACGATATGGCTGGGCACCAGTATGGTTTGGGTTGAAAAAATGTAATCGGATCTGTACAATTTTTAATCATAGGGATACTTTTCTCAGCTGCATAATTTACCTTTTCTATAAAAAAATTATAGCTGGATTGAATGTTATCCTCATCAACAATTTTACTGAAACTACTTTTCAATGTCTCGTGATATAAATGCCAATCGGCTCGTTTAAAGTTCCTGCGTTTAATAAACTTACGTGAGTCCTGATATTGTAGAGAATATTTAATTATTAAGTGATCACTACCAAAGCTCTCCCGTGTTACTCGCCACTTAAAAAAAATTGCAATATCCGATGATACAAATGTAATGTCCGGTGCGGATTCCTGCAAATTACCGTTAACTAATTTAACTCTTGTGAATTCCCCATTATTCAATGACACAAAATTATGTTCTAAAGAGGCATCTAGTAACTGCAACCCTCTAGTATTGGTTTTACAAGACCAATTAGAATGATGACCATTGAAATCGCCAGCCACTATCGATTTAGTTGAAAATTTTGAAAAAATACTATCCCAGTCGCCTTGTATAGTTCTTACGGTTGAAGGACAGTAAACCGATACAACATGTTCTAAATATTTACAGTTTAAAATTCTAAGACACAAAACCTCAATACCACCATTGCTAATTTCTATAGAACGCATTTGCGTTTTAATTGATCTATGAACTAATATGGCAACACCTCCATAAGTATCGGTTCTGTCTTTTCTAAAAATATTATAGTTACTTATGCGTAAACTAGCGTCTGAGTTGAGCCAAGTTTCACTTAATATACAAACTCCTATTTTTTCTTGACAAAGCAAAAGTTCAAGCTCTTGTTTCTTAGGCATCAAGCTCTGCGAGTTCCATTGCGCAATATTTAAAAATTGAGCAACGGAACCCACAGGACCTGATGCCCTGGCCGCAGTTACGTTTGAGATGTTGTTATCCATCATAAAAGAAGCCTAATAATTTAGTTAAGACATCTCCATTGCTCATCAACTGCACTATAAAAGATATAAGCTCTTCAAAAAGTAATTTCAACACCTGACTAACCTTCTCCTCAAAACTTTTGTTAGAAAATACTATTTCTTTTACTTTTCTAAACATACCACCAAAATTGATCTTTTTCTTATGGTCCTTATCTAGCTGGGTTCGTTCACCTGTAGCCGCAGCCGCCGTCACTAGTGGAACAGAAGAGCCGTCATCATTGCGTGATGTAGTTGCTTTCATCTGTCTTCTTTCCTTCCTATTTTTATTTTTCTTTCCACTTGAAGGCCCCTTTTTTATCAAACAATCCTCGCTACTGTCCTTCGATTCGTCTTCACTTAGCTCTATTCCATCATTTCGTTTCAAAATATCTAATTTCTCCACGTGTACTATAGCTTCAGTTTGTATAACCTTCGACCCAACGCTTTGACTGTAGGACATGTTCGGCTTAGCGAGCTCATAACTCTTAACGTTAGACTTATTTCCAAACATGAAAATGGATGATGAATCCTTTACTCGTCCATCAAACTTACGTGTTTTATTCTCAAGGTACTTCGATAGCGCAGTTTTATAGGTGCAATTCTCTTGACACATGATGGATCGGATTTCCCTTTCTTTAAGATAAACAGGGCAAGACTTACTCAGGGCCATGTGCTTGCCTTTGCAATTAATGCAACGATAGTCCAACTTCTCACAATTTCCATGTCCTCCACCACATTTTGGACAAGATGGCCTTTTTGTTGGGCATGTTCGTGTCAAATGGCCATACTTCCAGCACGAGGCGCACTGTGTCACCGGGAAAGTGTAAGGATCTACCTTAAATCTGCAACCATATCCGTATACATAGGAAGGCAAAGAAGAGCTCTTAAAACCAAACCGTACCGTCTCGCTACTTATCCATTCACCGGTATCCGACATCCTGTTCAATCTTTTTACAGAGACTATCTTGTGCTCACATTGTAATGATTCCATCAAACATTCCTCTTTCACATCAAGCTCTAAATATTTCACCACGCCATAAGTAATGCCAACCTCGCTCGTCAAATAGCATCGGTATCCAGACTCCAAAAATGACTTACTCTCGATCAATTTCATTGCATCCTCTTTACTTTCAAAAATAATAATCACTCTGTAGGGGCTCTTGTATTTTATTTGCATTGCATTTGTAATTCCTTCAGCTTTTAGTAACATAGCCAGCCCAATTTGTTTTGGCAGCAATTGGTACGATGAGACACAAACTTCAAAATAGTTATTAATCAATTTATCGGTACCTTTCGTATACGATTTCCTGGGCGCAACACGTTTCTTTCTCTGCACTAGGGTGAATTTTTCTTCATCAAATACTTGCTCGTCACTGCTTGTGTTATTTCTAAATCGTTTGGTCGGGCGCGACGACGAAGGCACGGTCAGCGCGTCGATTGCTAGGGTGCGGGCGATGGGCGCCGCCGCATTTGTCGCCAGGTCGCGGGCCGCCAACTCAGTACTTATTGTCAAAAACTCATCACATTGCTTATTACCTTCAATAATTGTCTGCACGCCCATCTCTTCCTCACTCAAAATCATGTCACTGTTTCTCCTGGACCGAGGTCGCGGTGAGCCGACCTCGGTCTCGTCCATTTTTTATAACCACACGCAAACGCTCAGAAAATGTATTTACAATATTGTCCGTGAGCAATTATAGTAATTTTACAGGAAACTGAGTTCAAAATAACAGTTTTACCATTAAATAACTAATTAATTATCTTGTGAAAATTTAAAACAATCCCGCTTCAAAATTTTCAAAAATGGAATGAGGTACATACATAGAATGATACTTGTCACTCGTAGCCCAGCGGACGGCCGGCAACCACAATGCCAGGCTTAGTATTATAAGATCTGTGGCCAGGCTCAAGCTGGGCGGAATACACCACTACCTAGCTACGAGATATAGATCAATCAAACTCTTTGTCATAATCATAATCATATTCATAATCATTTATTCTGCGAAACATGGGTTCATGAGATGTCATAATTACTAATAAAGTACAGCCATGATCAGCTTTACAGCATGCAAAAATTTAATAGTAAGCAAAATTATTAATACATCCATTGCAAACATAATTTTAAACATTAATTGAAAAAAAAATATACAAATAGTTGATTAGACCCCAATTGATCGTTAGAGACTAAAAAGGTTGCACGGACGGGACCAACTTTCTTATAATGTTATGAAGTCTGTAAGGTATTATAATTTTATATCAGCTATGGTTTGACTCAAACAAAATTGCGTACCTATCTAGGTACCTATTTACACATTCAAAATATGAAGATTGCGCAGTCTCAAACAGTTTGACTCATTTGTTCGATTTTACCTATTAATTATCTCATAGGAACTCACCACATAATTTTAAAGTTTAAGAGATATATCTAGATGCCATTCAAAAAACGTGTGAAGCGTGGTCGTTTTTCTGAAAGAATATAAATAAAAAAAAATTTATGGCGCAAAAAAAAAAAAAAAAACATTAATGTACCCGAAGATTTTAAACTCTGCGCTCTACAGCAAAGGTAGATAGGTAGCTAAGTTGGTATAGTGTCTGACTTGAATGTTTCAATTCTATGAAATACAAAACACCGACCAAAGCCATAAGTTCAAATGGTGTACCTAGTAGGTAGCTGCCCAACCCTGACTGCGAGTAACCTCTATTTTGAATGCTAGATATTTTGTTAATTGCAGTAGGTATAAACAACTTTAATAAAGGGGACAGGAATTGCCTTTTGTTACGGTTGTATTTACATCGTGATACTTTGTATTATTTTATATCTAGAGGTAGTTAGGTACTGCCTAAACTCACTATAAGCTGCCTACATGTAACTACCTAACAAAAAAAAAAACTTGATGACGATGACGCCTTTAAATAATAAACTTATATGTAAACTGGTCTAGATTACAATTGTATATTTGGTTTTTTTAGTGTTGATTAGGTAACTCCCGAATCATAAAGGAAGGGCTAGTCCTACTTAAAATTACCTACCGTCAGGAAAGTAAAGGTAGGTAGGTATTCAATTAGGTCTGAAAACTTTGTCCTTTTAGTTTTGGCACACATTCAAACTTAGTAAACAAGCCTCAACTATTCCCAAGATTCACCATGTTTGATAGAAATATTGGCTACCTTCCTAAAGCGAGAAGTTTAGTATTAGGAAAGTTAAATTAATTTGTAACCTCGATAACTATAACTATACTACTTACTTACCTGGCGAGAATAAAACGTTTTAGATCGGCCTTTTATAATAAGAGGAGTCTAGAGCGTTGTTGGCCTAGTGGTAGCTGATTTCCGATCTGAGAAGGTCCTGGGTTCGAACCCGGTAGCACACCGATGGATTTTTCCAATCGAATAATGTAGATACCGACATAGTACCGACTTTTGTTTCGGGTCACGAGGCGCTTTGAATCCTTTCACCACACTGAAAGAGGACCAACAAACGATGGACTTAGTTTATTGGTAATGGTATCTTATGTAACCGGCCTCCCGCTATACAGGCTAGTTCTTGTTGTTCATTTAGTGTTGTTACTAAATGTTACCAATGTTACCATCTATGTATACACAGTAAGACAATAAACGATTATTCTATTCTATTCTTGTGCGGGGACCACCAGAGTGTTAAAACTGTAACATAGAACATAGGTACTCAGTGGTAAATAATAAAAAATAAATAATGCTGGACAATCCAGCCAACATCATCTAGCCCCAAGCTAAGCAGAGCTTGTGTTATGGGTACTAGGTGACTGATATACTTAATACAATACATTACATAGATAGATATTTTTTTATTATACATAGAAAATACCCAGAACACCCGGAACAAATATTTGCAGATCGTACAAATATTTCTCCCAGGGCGGGAATCGAACCCGCAACCTCCTGTATCACAGGCGGACCTTCGCCCACCGCGCCACATCGGTCGTCAATAAATATATTTGTATTTATTTAATGAATTTAAGAGTAAATTTATTTACTATAAAAGCGAACAAACCGTGGTAGGTAGGTACTAAATAGAAACAATAGTTAAAATACACAATTGACAAGTTAGCCTTACATAATCGGTTTCATAATGAAATACCTACCTACCTATTGATTGTTTTCAAATATCTTGTTGAAACGGCATTACGTTTTCTTTATTATCACGCGCGTTTGATGAGATCCAATGCATCTTGCATCTTCTAGTAATCGCTTTTGTTATTGAATTTCCGAACCTGCCATGATAACTTTATCTTAATAATGAAGTTAAGTAATATTTAGAAACTATTTTAACTAATACCAACTTTGTCAGATGAAATAATATTTTAAGTTCCAGATATATCTACCTACAAAAATTGCTTCAAAATTAAATATCTGTAGGTTGGTATTTACATTTTAATGTTTCCACTAGCATCTCGATGTCAAGGCTTACGTTTTTTTTCTACGTAACATAACTAGATATCTTAATTGGTGTAACAGTTACGACGTAATAATTGAACCACCAATAATGTCCTCATGTTTAGGTTATTTCAGCTACTTACGTAGGAACATACCTGTTAGGTGCGAGTATAATCAGCTAAAATAAGAAACTAACCTTCGTCTGGAAGGCATTTTGGAGGGAAAATAGTCCGCACTGATAATACGCACGCTCTGAGCATATAAGTTGAGTTTTGAAACATGCCAAAACAGTGACTGTTACTTTTGCGATCTCTAAGTAACATGTTGTAACGTTGAACCAAACATGTGACTCAAATCAATTAACAACGTCGTTCCCATTTGTTTGTTTTAGAATTTTCCAAAACTGACAGCTAAACATTTGTAATTTGTCGAATTTCGTCAGACGTTCACCGTTTCGTATCTCGCCAACAATTATTTTTAAGGGAGATACTACCAACAGATAGTTATCAAGGAACTGATTATTCATTTGGTTAACAAACTAAGTGAATAATCAGTTTCTTGAAGATTTTGTAGTTCTTTAGAAATGTCTTGTTTTGAAAATGTCAACAAGATATTTTCAGCTCAGTTGTCCGTTTAGCTCATTTATATTTAACTAAAAATCAATTAACTCACAATACGTTGCCGACTGATTTGGTGAACGCCGCCGGCTCGGACACCCGAATGCGAAAAATTAAAAATTAGGAAAGGGGCTCTGCTTCTTTTACGATCGAGTGACGACTGTGAGGAGAAGTGTAGAGGGTCTATCTCGACTTTTGCAACATGCTAAAACCGTGATCGATCGCTCATTTTGAGCTGTTTTCGAGTACGTTTTGACAAATTGCGATCTCAGGGCATAAGAAAACGAACTGCATGTAATTGTTTTTTAGAGTTGCAATGTTGCAATGCCTTATTTAAGTGTTGTTTTATTGCCACATTTGACAACTTTACACAGCTATAAAAAAGTGACTGTCTTTTACAAAAATAAATGTAGGTAACGAAATCACGTTAATCTTCCAACGAATAGACAGCTAAGTAGGTATGTTTAGCTGTTTTATAACGTAGTAGTTGAAGAATAGCACGTTTTGACAAATAGCGATCTCAGGGCATAAGAAAACGAACTGCATGTAATTGTTTTTTAGAGTTGCAATGTTGCAATGCCTTATTTAAGTGTTGTTTTATTGCCACATTTGATAACTTTACACAGCTATAAAAAAGTGACTGTCTTTTACCAAAATAAATGTAGGTAACGAAATCACGTTAATCTTCCAACGAATAGACAGCTAAGTAGGTATGTTTAGCTGTTTTATAACGTAGTAGTTGAAGAATAACTGTTTTTAGACGTCGTAGACACTGAGCCCTGAAGTATTTACATGACTATATAAAACACAGGATAGGTAAAGTCTGATAACTGTATTATAACATCGCAAATTCAATTAACTGTTTTATAAGCTGTTAAGTGTTTATTACATTGAATTTGTTTTTTTTCGTTACAATAATAGCGTTTTTGTAGTTCAACTGTGTTTAAGCATTGAATATCCAAAAAAGGTGTAGATAGATACATGGTCTTTGTATCTCATCACTGGTAAATGATAGAATTTTCTATCCCAGACTGGAAGATAGAGGGTAAAAAAGTCTTTTGTGTAGTATATAAAAGTGAAATTTGACAAAATTTGTTTTAGATATAGGACGGCAGACCGGACGGATAGTCGGTAGACCCCAGCTACTAAGTACTTATTACAGAATATTGTGGTACGGTATGGTTATTTTGATAGAAGTGCCATTTAAGTTGCATTAAGTGGCAGAATAACAGCGCATTCTGTTCTCAACAGTCGGCATTATGCTGAGCCTAGGCCAATTTGCTACTGCAGCACAAATTGCTCACCTTCTTATTTATTTTTACGTGATTTTAATCCCTTTTTTTAACGTGTTGTTAATTTTCATTTCTAAAATTATTAATTTATATTGTGTGTATGTGTTAAGAAATAAATGTTATGTCTATGTCTATGTCTATGTCTATGTCTATGTCTATGTCTATGTCTATGTCTATGTCTATGTCTATGTCTATGTCTATGTCTATGTCTATGTCTATGTCTATGTCTATGTCTATGTCTATGTCTATGTCTATGTCTATGTCTATGTCTATGTCTATGTCTATGTCTATGTCTATGTCTATGTCTATGTCTATGTCTATGTCTATGTCTATGTCTATGTCTATTATGACAGTTCTAACAAAATAACTATTTTACTATTTAAATCTATGATACGCAAATACATATAATTATAGCAAACGCATAAACGAACTCCTTACGTAAAGGTAAAATCACTGCGTTTTTTGAAGAAACTTGTCTTGTCGCTGAGCGCCAGAGCAAGACAAACCCCAGGCCTTCCTACAGCTTCCATACATGAACATTTTCTGGACAATAAATCTATGAGAGAAAATTTCAAACTAAATTTCGGTTTGCCGTCGATGGATAATATACTCCTCGTGTAAACCATCATCATCAGCGCTAGTAAATTTACTGTACCTACTTGCAGTTATCTATTTTGTGAAATGAAAAAATAAACTAACTAAACAACATACGCAAGCGTGCTGAAAACTATTTCTCCAAGAATTTATGCGTATTTTTCATTTCCATACTTTGCCAAGCTCGGACGATAAAATCTCCATTCCTGCATACATTGCCGCTTACAAAAGCACCGCGTGCATTCTAAGCAACATAACGCGTCTTGAACGGCTGAACTCAATATTATAAATAGGTACCTTATGGGTACTAATATTTACTACGTAGAACCGAAACTCCGTCATCCACGGATGTTACTCAAAATAAATCAGTTATGTCCATTCCATCACTGCTCTTGTAAATTGACGATTGACGCGGTAACACGTAAACTATACATAAAGGATTGCGCTTCTAGTAGGTATATCATTAGTTTATGTAGGTATGTCCCAATCGTATTACATAACGTTCGTAACCGCCGGCAATGCTATGTATGCAAATTTGCCTGCATATTGCGAATTCATCTCGCATTGCTATCTTTAGTGTTTCTCGGAGGTATGAATTGAGGAAGATTATTGTAGATAACGGGAAGATAGTTCGTTGCTCATTGATTTTTAGAATCAGAATAGGTAGGTTCACGTTCTTTACCACCATACCTACTTAGTTTATAAGTTACAGAATTAAACCGCAGTCACGGGCGGTACCTACTTAGGATGATTAGCTACCTTCTTAAGTAGCTAATTTAGTAGCTACGAAAAGTCAGCAAATCGAAGAAAATAGTGCTAATTAATATTTTTTATTCACGTCACTGAGACGTGAACCCCAACCATTTGTTTATTTTGGTCGCCCGTAACTAATATTTAAAGATAGCCGAAATCTCTTTTTTGCACTCTAAACTAGTCCAAATCTATCCATTATGCCCCTGTTGAAGGAATTAAAAGCATGGCGAATCGAAGACACTAAATACAGAAAAGTACGCGAGTACATTAGCCAGAGCCCAGATATAGGTAATCTAGTTAATTAACATTGCATTTGAGTAGCTTCTGCACAAAGGTTGGGTTGTTATGCCCCAGCTTAAATTTTCCCAACAACAGTGTTAGACAACGGAATATCCTGCCATTTTTGAGTAAAACAGATGCAGCTATGCTATGCATAACCTTGTTTTGTACAGAATATTTTAATAAGGAAACCGTGTAATGTAAAAAGTGTTAACAAGCCCTATCCGTTTTTATCTGTTTTTACTAGCTTCAAAGCTTCATTCAAAACAGATAAGCAGGTACTGCCTTTGCTCAGGTTCTTCATAGGATTGTTCAAGGGTATTCATAAAACGGTCTGGAAATAGGTAATTATACCTATAACATCGCTTTTTTAATAATGCAAATAAATAATAATCAGAGGCAATTTAAATGAATACGATTTTGTATTTTCATTGTGGCATCATTACCGCCAACGCAAAATAATATGATGAATTCTCTCGTAAATAAGAGGAAAAAATTCTGTGTGCTTTGGCGAAAATGCTTCCATTTTTCAAGTCTTGATAGGTACATTAGGTAGAAACTGGAAATGTGCCGGAAGGAATGGTGGAATCCCGTTTGTTTGTAGTTTCAGTGCAAATTATACCTACCTCTCGTAAATATATACCTGTTTTTACCCCGTATAATATGAGATTGCCGTCAGGGTTGTTTTTTTTGTTTGTGTGTTGTGACTAACGTTTGTTATCATTTTTCTTAAAACCGCTTATCCGAATGAAATCCGGTTTTCTTGGAATTGATTTGATGGTTAGATGGGTTTAATTGTCACAGGTCATTAGGGAGCGCTGCATCAGTCAATGAAAAAATCGTTAAAAAACGGTTTTTAATATTTTGTGAAAATTATACTGCAGTTTTTTTGCTTCATTTCCAATTGAACTTTGCACCTTTGCTGGTGACTTAACATCTTCTTTAACACCCGTAGGTATAACAGCTACCTACGAGTTATAAGGTATTTACTTTATCTTTCATGAGATTCGATTTTTATTCCGAAGTTGAAATTATCCGTGCGGTCTGATGTAAGAAGGTAAATGTTGGAAAGTTAAAAGGACTATCTAGCTTCTACAAAGCATATAGCTTTGTTTTTTATTTTTCTTTATTTTTGTAAGAATAAATCTGTTTACATCTAAGTTTCAAGAAAAGGTACAATGACGCGACAATCAAACTCCTCGAGCGTGCGAACCCGCGAACCCCGAGAGACTTGCTTACGTTCTGAAACCTCGCGGGACTATTATTCATCTCCTGTTTGTTCTGCTGATGTATATTTTTTGGGAAGTGTGACACAGGTATTTGTTGTAAAGGGAGTCGCGTAGCGGACCGCAATTTTATTGCACGCTCGTGATTTCATGCGTGCTATGAATTTTTATTTCTTATTTTGTCAATGAATACGATTGTCCTAAATCTTAAATCTTTCGGAATTGCTTTACGACTGTAACTAGCCTTGAAAACATTGAGAAAAAGGCACGTACGCCCATAGATATAAGTAAACAACTTGGAAAATCGAGGAAACAGACAAATAGTCGCTTTTATTATCTGTTCAACCATGTAGAGAATGTTTTATTTCGGTAAATCATGACACAGGTTTTTGGGAGATAAAACGGGGAGGATAACGCGAACCACAGATTTGTGGAGCTTTATTGTTTTTATTTGTGGGTGCTGCGCAATTGGCAATGAAATCGCCTATGCATGCCGGCTTTTACACTCACTCACAGTTATAAGTTAAAAGTACGGCTTTATTGATGCAGATCGTAACCATCCACCCGCATATCCACAGTACCGGATCCCGCTCGATACGACCGCTCTAGTTCATTCGATGCTCCACAAAATTCGCTCCCTAAAATTTCCCTCGTTCGGCTACGCAGATTAACTTGGATTTAAGCGAAGTGGGAAAATAATTCTCGTTTCAGCGTTTGATGAATTTGTCTTTATATTTTGCTGATTGCTGGAAAAACGATTGTCTTTGACTCACCTCGAAGCTTATTGTGAAATAGGGTTTTGAAATCTCTTTTTTCTACTTTATAAAAGCTTTTTTTCGATGTGCGGCGGATACTGCCTCTTCAACGTTTGAAGTAGGTAGGTATCAATGTTGCCATAATTAATCTGTTTCCACATCTGTGTCGTTGTTCAGGACAGTCGTAAGCAACGAGTGGCTTTCCCTAATTTACAGTACCGAGCTGGTATAACTGGTTTACGGGGCTCTGCACACGGCGTGTTTAAAACGCACGTAACACGAATGCGCGTTTACAGGCGATTGTGCGATTTTTATATTTATATTATGTGCACATGTATAATGTGCTTGAATAAGAGTTTATTAAGAAACGGTCATTAAATCAAATATCTCTTTTGTTTTTTTTTGCAACATGTAACTGTTCACGAAATTTTAAAACCCCGACGTTTAAGTCCTCTTTTCTCTTTCCTGGTTCATCATCAGACCCTGATCATTATCTATCAATGAGCCCAAACACAACACCTCTGATGTAAGTTGATGAGGAGTTAGGTATCCTGCAGATTCCTGATGATGCCTCAGCATCAGGTCAAGGTTACCATGTTCTTGCATTGAAGTAACTGTAACAAGAATACAATAATATACAAAGACTTTGTATATTTTAGTACTTGCAGAACCCCTTTGTGAAATCTATAGCTACGCCCATGGTATGAGGAGGTTATACTATTTAATATTTTATGAAAATAATGTAGCAACGTAGGTAGGTTCGTAAATTTTCCAACAATTACGGCTTAATTTTTTGTTCAAAAGCGAACTTTTACCTTCTGGTAGAGAATTTCCTTTAGAAAAATACTATATATTTTCTCTAAATATTTTTTCACAAAACGAATTAGAGATTATGAATGTTGAGGCAACTTAACATTTCTACAGCTGTAGTACGGAAAAAAATGTTGTTAAATTTTTCCCTGTAGTACAGTTCAGAGGTAATTAGGCACAGATTATCGAAGACTTGTACGTCTTAGTTTTCCTATGATTGGTTAAAAACACAAGAAAAGTAAAGCAGTCAGAATTGAAGAACTTTGGATCTAAATTCTGCTGAATCGTAGAACTTTTTTTGCATGAGCCCTGTTATTCATTTTATAGGGAAGCTGATCTGCGCAACTGCAATTTCATGGAAACAAAACTACGTCTATCTACAGCCTCATTAACAGTTTGAGGAAATGACACACCTCACCAAGATTACCCAATAATACTGTATCCTCACATTTTCTAGCTTTCATGAACAAGCAGAAACCTTTTAAAAAGAAATTCGTTGACAAAAGCACCATGCGATAAAGAGACAGACGCAATTGGTCGTGAGGACGCGAAATTGTTATGGAGCCTGATTCTGCAAGTTTCATATTGATTTTGTCGAGACAGCGAATCGGTCATTAGAGTAGTGATGGTATCGCGGATGAAATTGCATTGACAACTTGAACAACTTCCGGTCACTTACCATGCCTTGATCATTATAGGCTATGGTGGCTAGCTATACTAGGTACCATCTTAACTGACACAAATTGTATCAAAATACAAGTTGTTTGCTGAAAAAAATGCGATACTTATTGACGACCTCTGTGGCGCAGTGGGCAAAGGCCCGCCTAAGATACAAATGGTTGCGGGTTTGATTCCCGCCGCCGTACAAATTATTGTCAAAAGTCAAAAAAGTCAAGTTCCCATAACTGAACACAAGGTCTGCTTACTTTGGGGCTAGATAGCTGTGTGAAAATGTCCAGCATAATTAAAATTGTCCTAAACTTTGCTTATATTTTTGTTTTCAGAAAACCTGTTCCTGTTAAAATGTACCAACTGACTAAATTGAAATGAAAACATTGAAGTCACCGCGAATTCAGTCCGCCGAACTTTTACGAATGCTCGTTTGAAACGTTACGGACGAATTGCGGTGATTTCCTCAGTCTACCGTTCTTCGGTGGAATTACAAGGAATCCCCTGCAATAACCGAACCCTCCGCTCGTTGAGAAATGCTGCCGATATTTTTTTAATTAAATTACTGAGATAAAAGCTGCCGGGAAACATGTCGCGATATTTCCCAGAATGTTTTTAGGAAAATTTAATCATGTTATTCTGTGAGATGGAAAATCTCTATGAAAGTGGGTCAACAATTCAGTAAGCATGTTGAATTAAGCAATCATGTGAATACCTAAGTGATAACATGGAGATAACATTTGGGTCAGACAGTAAAAAATAAACAGCGACTCAATCCTATAAGTTTCGAACCTTTATACGAATAGTGATTAAAATATGTTCTACCTTCTCTATTTTTCTAAAAACTTGGGAATGCTGAACAAGGGAAAACTGACTTCAAAACAATGCTGTTTTTTGAATAGAATTCACAAATTATTCTCTTATTGCCAAAGACGGAATGTCTGGGACGATATCTCATAATTAATATTCATGACTAAAGCTGAAGGAAGCCGCCTATAAGTACCTACTAATGCCTTCTAATTCAGAGCCGACAAGTTGGGCTTGCGGTGTGAATACATTTGCACAGAAGTTGAAAGAATTGGGGACGTCTTGAAATCAATAGCCGTATTGACTTATAAAACTTTTTTGATTTCTTTGTTACGACATTTCGATAAAGATACACCAAGAAGTTTCAAATTAATTGCTGTCACTTCAAGAAATAGATAGATAGATAGATAAACCCTTTATTCAAACCAAAGCAAAACACATGGTACAAAGGAATTTATAATAATAGAAGGTACAATGGGCGGTCTTATCGCTAAAAGCGATATTTTCCATAGCCATGGCTGTGTACGAGTACCTAAACCTATAATATATTGTAAGCAAAGTCCAGAAATTCGGCAATGCGAACGACCGGCCGGCTATATAAAGAGCTCACTTCTTTCCGAAACGTTGCGCTGTGCGGACGTATTACAACGAGTTCATGTTGTTTTACCGCTATTTTGTTCTTTTGGTTGTTTTCTTTATAAATTCTAATAATAGGGGTTTTATAATTTTCTTTTTTTAAAAATTGGTTTTATTAAACATCCCTAATAATATATATATATAAATAATAAATACTTACATATATACATATCCTATATAATATACATACAAATAATAATAACGTGAGATAATAAGTATGTAATAATATAAAAATCGATTTACAAGCAGCTCTGAGACATTGAAAGGAAATGGTTGTATACCATAACTTTAAAAATGGCAAGTGATTTTGATGATCTAATAGAAAAAGGTAGGGGAAATAAACTGAAAGAAACATAGTTTAACCATTTATTAAAATTGTTACTTAATTGTTTTTACCACGACATCTTACCTACAAGATTTTTATCTACGAGAATTGTTTTCTCTTGGATTAGGCACTTTATTGATTCCCGAGGAGGATCGTGGAAAACGGTTAATTTATTTATTCAAGCGCCATTGTTACCTATTTACTAGCTAATCCCACAGAGATTGCTACGTTTCGATGAATATAAATATATATACGGGATTGAGGTAATCTCGTTACCCTAATCTCTTCGTACGATGTCTCCTGCGAATAAAGTTTTACTTTGCATAGTATATTCTAAGAGATAATTTGAGAAAATAATTTGTTTAATTTGAGAAAAATATTCGTTCGGGATGTTTGATGTTAATTCATAAACCGTAGCATCACACGTAGCATGAATGCTACGAGCGCAGCACAGTGCTACGCGTGATTTAAGCCCATGGTACAGACAATAAAAATGAATAATATAGTATAGGTAGTACGTGCATAGTAGCTTAGTAGGGATTTGGATTAGTAGACCTATCTATAGATCGTTTGCAACGGTCTTTAGATAGCTAGCTATCTTCATATGTATTTTTTATTTATTTGTATCACGTGTAGCACGGTGATACGCGTGGTTTAAGCCCATGGTACAGACAATAAAAATGAATAATATAGTATAGGTAGTACGTACATAGTAGTTTAGTTGGAATTTGGATTAGTAGACCTATCTATAGATTGTTTGCAATGGTCTTTAGATAGCTTTTTTTTTTTTTATTTATTTGTACATAGGTGTATAAATAAATAATAAAATCAAATAAAAAAGTATTGGTCAATGTGTTACATTTTTAGATAATTCTTCATCAAAGGTATTATGAACCGAGAAACTATTTTAAGCTTTAAACATATTAGTAATAATTATAGTAATTTATTTCTCTCGCAACAGAGAGAAACGTAAAACATGATGCTTTACTAAAAGACTTATAAGTTTAGTATACCTGTTTTGCGATAAACTGGTGCCTGTGATAGGATTAGAAAAACCTGTAATACAGGTCATCAGTGCCCCACTTCGCTGGTTTACTTGCACAACATTAATGATTAGTAGGGTACCAGGTAGATTTTTTAGTAAGTAAGATATAAAAATGTAAAAAGGCTTAAATCGTCCCGAACAAAAAAATCACTAAAACACGATTACAAGCTTTAGCGGCTCCAATATAAAAGAGTTTCAATTGTGCTCCGTTACAATTTCCGGTAAGGCAAAGACGATATACAGTCTGCGTCCAAAGCTAAGCCTTGATATATTGTCGTCTCTTCATGCACTGTGATAAAGCTGAGTTTAAATTGTTCGCTGGTTTTAGTGTAGAGCTAGATAGTTGTGGACATAGAACCTGAGGGAAGACTCGATTGCCTCGGTCTCGTGTGGATTATTCGATTACTTAGATCGTGACCAAACAGTGGCAGAGTTAGTAGCGACGGGCGTGCAATCAGTCTACTTTCATCTTACCAATAGATCTCGATCGGGATAGTTCAATTCAAAGTCAATAGGTTTTATAAATTGAAATCACAAGAGTGATCTTTGCGATTTCAATCACAATTAGAAACGTCAACTTATAAACAAGGTCTTACTAAAAGTCTGGGGTCTAGACAAATATCTCACGCTTAGTTTACCTTTCGCGCTAACGCAAATTTGTCAAGGAAAAACCTGGCGGTAGTCACGTGACTTTTCACAGCGAATGTTATTTCCATACAATTCAATCTTTCCACAGGCATTAACAGAAAGTGGTATTTGCCTAGACACCCAGTACATTCACGCAAACTTTGACAACCACTCGACAGCCATTTTCCTTTGATCTAAGTAGATTGGTACTTAAAAGCCATAGTCAAGAAGTGAAGTGAAGTGAGATTGGTACTTTACTCATAACGATAATATCTCTTTTACTTGAGTGCTTTATGAATATTTTACTCAACAAAAACAAACACTAAACACGCTTTATTTGAGCAATTTACGACATCATCAAACATGAAAATGTTATTCAAAACACACAGACTTTTTTCATTTCTTTTCCCCTTTGTTTTTTATAATCAACAACTAACAATAGATCAAATTCCCAAAGCTCCTGTGTAGTTCTGCCTTGCTGGTAGGGAAAGGATTGGCAAATAAGTAAGACAGTGTCGGCATCGACATGTCCCTCGGGTGTTCGCCTCAAGTACTTACCTGAGTAGATAAACAGTAATGTGTACGGACGCCAACAAACATACTTTTTGAATTTAAGAGAAAGTAGAAATGTGAGAAGTGTGTTTTCCAAATATTTAACAACACGGATATCATAAGGTCTTGCGTAAACTATAAATATGTGTAGTTACTATATATAACTATAAAAAGCTTTGATTCTATGATGTAGATTTAAAAAGTTGTATTGCTTCTTTCTGACATGCTAATATGGGTCGTGTATATGTGCTTAAAATTTTTAATCATTTGTGTAGCATTAAGTCCACTAGCTTTAGGTATTTATATGAATGCTTGTACCAAATAAATTAGAAAATAGGACCCTTGATTTAGTATTTTCCTAAAACAAAACAACAAAAGCTGCTGGACCATTGAGTAAATGCTAGATTTGAGTAGAGTATTTCAAGGAGAAAGCTGTTAAACGTACCACGTCCGCTGCCAACTTGCCATACGGTTAAGCTTCAGTAATAACATAAGTGCACGCTTCAAGCAGAAGATATATCAAGTTAGGAAATTTGAAACCGCGCTTTCAAACTTCACCCGTTGAAATGGAGCATGTTCTCAGTGTGAATTGATTGAAATGATAAGGGAATAGAATGATAAAAACGTTTTATTGAGTGCACATCGCGACGCGGAGGGAGAGCGTCGCGGTCACTCACCCTGATGAAGACTCTCGGAAGGAGTCGAAACTTAGTCGGAACTTCACCGATAGTGCGGTACGTGAAAATTCCCGTTTTTAAAGTATAAAGAACGCTAAAAATTGCAGAAGTAAAAAAAATGTTGTATATTTTATTGTACACGCAAATTAACATGACGTGTGTTAGGTGAGCTTAACCCTGTTATTTTTCAGCACACCTTAACCAAGAGAGAAGTAGGACTGATAATTTTGACCTTACATTTAATTATAACATGCAATTCAATTAGTTTTGTTACATTTTAGAGCAGTACTATGTTGAAGTTATGTTTCTGTTGAAATAATGATCTGCCGAACAAGAGCATGTTGCAGTAGGGTCTGTCGAAGTAGTGGTCTTTCGAAGGTGTGTGTTGTCGAAGTATGTTCAGTCGTAACAAAGACTTGTCGAACTATGTGTTTTCAAATTTAACGACGAAATAACGAACTGTCGAAATTCAGTGGGACACTGCTGCAACAAAGCCAGAATGTTATTACGAGAGTATTGCAATTCTTGCCGCCGAGCAATCTACTGCAAACCTAGACTTCGAAAAATGTAGAAACGCGTTCCCCAGAGTTTGTGGGTAAAATCTTTTAAGCTTGGCCGCTTGATGTTTTCGGATTATCGAATCCTAATGTCTGCCACAAGTGGCCAATAAACGTAATTACCTGCTGACTCCAATAGAGGCACTAATTCGTGCACTATCTTATTATTCTACATGGACTAGCTGTTGCCAGCGGCTTTGAGAACGCGGAGTCGTGTTTAAAAAAAACGATATTCTCATACAAATTGTCAACAACGTGGGTCACCTTCCCCCCTTTAAAATGTTTAAATCCAAAAACTATATATTATTTATGCTCAGTAGCTGTAATTCAAATTTTCATGTTTCTAACTTTAAAGAACAAAGACTCTCATACAAAGTTCCTCCCCTATTTCCCCCCTAAAACTGGAAATTTCCAAAAAATCTTTCTTTCGTTATAAAATAAATCTATGTTCCAAATTTCACTTTATACTGTGCGTTTAGATCAGTCGGCCAGGACAAATGATTTTATAAGTTTTGATTATTTGGGTGTCTTTGGGTCAAATACATAGAAATATTCTATACATTTATCTAATTAAATCTCCGGTAACACCCACTACTGAGTAAAGAACGTGCCTTACAATGGAATAAAAATAGCCATAAGTATGCTTTGTTGTTGTTTACTGAAAGTGCCACCGACCCGAGCTAGACAAGAAAATCGTATATACATATATAAGTGCTAAGGCTAATTTACATTAAGACAGTATCTAACAACTGTACATTTTTATTCAGAAAGACTTAAAGGAAATATAATTATCCAAATCAGTTAAAAATGAAAACATCAGCGGCGTCTGAAACTGATGCACGCGACATACCTGCCATCATCCAGTTGTGAGTTTGGAGTCCTACGAAGCTGTTATTGCGAGCACGCTTGTACTATGTTTGTGCATGTTAGGTGTTAAAAAAATATGATTACTAGATTTGAAGGATTGTAAGATATGGTCTAGTTATAAGAATTTGGACAAGGAAAAATATTACGAAAGTTATAGGTTAAAAAATAAAGTAGTAGTACAATTAACAAACACGCCCACGATTTTATTCCCCAAGTTAAAGACCTCAGATCCTTACTCAGTAGTTCAGTATGCAGATCCGTGAGGATACCAAATGAGGAACCAGATTGTTTTATTCGCAGTTTGTAGCTCGTGTAAATACGCACATAAATATTTCAAGTGGAAAATCTATTAGTGCACGATGTGTTCTATCCGACGGCATTCGATTGTAAGTAGGGTCCAATAATAAATAACAATGGTCTGTCTCTTTCCAAAGTTTTGTCACGTTATTTTATAACGATCGATGTAGAAGTAACCAATAATCCTGCCCTTTTATCATGAAGCGGATTTACCAAATAGAGAGGTATTTCCTGAACTGTCACATGCACCGAGCGATTGGATTTCAGCGACCACTCTACTCGCGCTTGTCGGATTCCTGTCATCCTAAGGCCAATACATTCCACATAGACCCAGTATTAACTGGAATTGGTATTTTATTGTTTTCGGTACAAAGGAAAGCAAGGGATTTTCTAGATGTGGAAAAATATTGGGAATTTCTTATAACCTACTTAATTAAAACAGGCAAAATTTATAGTGAAGAGGACCAAATTGGATAGTGGTGAGTGAAACTCCGCCAAGAATGTGAATACTTACTTATGTATATGTAATAGCTATAGCTAAAGCATCAGGCAATTATTTTTTCTTCAAAGTTGATGCAGTTGGAAATTATTAGCAGCTATTACTTTTTTAGGAGCTTTAAGTAAATTTTATGTTCTTAGTTAAGTTTATGTGTATTGTTAAAATCTTTAAAGACAATTCACCTACCTGTCAAGCTTCGATGACTGTGGGCTGATCTGATGATGAATATAGAAGGTGGACAAACGGAACTTCTCAGCTATTACAATAGTTACCGCTTGAAAAAGAGAACAAACACGCTCACGACTGTAATCCCCATGATGGAGATATTCAGATCCATGCTAAGTACGCTGATTTGTGAGGATAAGTAGGGTCACAGATATTATAATACAAGTAGTAGGGTCTAGTCAGAGATACGTACACGTGACAGGTTGCAAGCCCATCGCCGCTTATTGGAACGCTAACCAATGGCACATGGTTTTGAATTTTTAGCCCACTAGGCTAACGCAGCTTCGTTTTTTTCTTTTTTACAGCTTCTTTAGAACAATCAATGTAGGTATTTAGTTAACAACCCATAGTTTCAACTGGACGGAACATACGACGTACTTATTCAAACCTACTTTTAGAATAATTCCACGAACTAAGTTGGCCAGCAAGAGTTATGAGCCAATTTAGTTTGAGGTTTTTAAGTGTCAAGTAGAAGTTTTTCTTTATGGACGGACGCCTACTTCCTATTACGATCACATAATAGCCTATGGATGTTCATATATTCGGTAAGTACTTTTATTTTTTTTAATTTTTAATAACCTATTGTTTCCCACTGCTTTGCAAAGGTCTCCCCCAATTCTTTCCATCTGCCTCTATCCTTGGCGGTCTCCCACCATTCGATAAGTACTTAGTTTGTCATAAAAAATATACACACCTAGTATTACATGTATTTCATATAATTTTGTTAATATATATATATTTAGTTGGTAATGTTTTGTTGGTGGAGTTATTAAGGTTTTAACGAAAATTCAGTTTTAGTTATAAAACTTTTAGGCAAGTTATTTCTAGCTGTGAAATGGACCATTCATTTAGGTACGTCTATATTATTACAACTTTTTGCATCACTCCAAGCAGAGACAATTCATTTTCTGTTTGAGACACAAATGGTGAGGTAAGAGCGGCCAAAACTTTTTTCTGATGTTCTACTCGACTAAGTTTCGGTAACACGCGACAACCTAATTAGGGTCCCTGCGGACTCGCCTAAATAACTTTCTGATAATGTTCGTAGCAAATAACGATGAATGTGTTTTCAAGTTTGTCAAAATATTCTTCAAATAGATAAAATGTATAACTTAGACTAATGATCTTGGATGCAGAGACAGATATGTATGAGCCAAATGATTATGCTTGTAATCTTGTTCTGAGAACGATGGATACATAATATTTATCCTTATCAAGTAGCAAGTAATATAGCAAGACTCGCGTTACCAATTGATGGATATCATAAAATCTATAGGAACCATTTTGACTATGTATATACAACACAATAGGTTGTGTTGTAAATGTTGTTGTAGCGACAAAATAGGTTAATATTAATCTGGTTAAAGAAATTTATTCTCAAAAGAAATTATATATTTCACCAAATGAGAAATTTAAAGTAAGTTATATAAAAATAAGTAAGCATACAAAACATTTTAAGTAGGTAACTATTAGTTTGATAAAAAAATATACGAGTACATGTCGAAAACCTCTTTGTGTTAACCTCTCACAATAGAATGACTTTAACATAATTAATGCATATAATTGTTATGATTATATGCAAAGTCTAGAAATATTTTGTATTTATAGTTATGAAGTACATTATGCTTGTCAGTTTTGTAGTTTTTCCCTCTACAATTATTTCCCGACAATGCCAACGAAAACCTGCACAGAATGCGATAACCATAATCGCTTATGATATTATAGCCCACTTCCGCACCTAATCTCCTCGCTGTAGATCCATTTGCAAACACATTAACTGGGAATAAAGTGCTAGTGAAGTGGTTTCTACGCGAACGCGGAAAGAAAATATACCTTACTATAATCCCACACTATTATTCTGCAAGAAGATGTAAACGTTTTTGTGATAAATTAAAAAAAAATCATAGGTTTTTTAAAATCGTACCGTAATTTGGAGGAGTTTATTATTACCTATAATTTTGTATTCAGTAATATTTAAAGAAAATGCTCTGTGCAAAGTCCAATTCGAGCAAGTGACTTTCCGATTCTACAACTTTAAAACTTCCTCTAAAGTGAAATTCGACTTGAACAAGCTTGTTCTTAACCAATTGAACCTACATTCTCGGCACCGCTTCCTTTACTTTTACCGAGTATTATCGATAACGATATATTTAATGATATCAGCGTACAATTTTCCTTTACTACAAATGGGATGCAAGCTCATTTTGAGCACGGTATTAGAAATCGCTATGGCATTTTCCATACCTTTTTGAATGTTCTAACAAAATTGAAACTTGTATATATAGATAGAATGATAAAAAATACTTTATTACACACCAAATCTTTCAGCTTAAATAAATGGTACATTCTGTGACAATATTGTACAACGAGCTTTCTTACCGCTAATTAGGTATCAGTTATAAAAAAACATATGTACTAATGTTTTTGTCGATTTGACTCGCTCAGGCAAAGCATGATACGGAGTTTCTAAAAATAATATTATTATTAATAATAATAATAATCTTTATTTAGTTCATACAGATGTTCGGTACATGATTTGGTACTTAAGAAAATTAACTTAACTTAGATTAATAAGTACCTGACGGAGCTCTGTCCCCCACACTAGGTCTCTGTCGAGCCTGTGCTGTAGGGTCACAGTGATTCGCTTCGGACTCTCATTCACATAGTAATATAATACACAAAAAGTTACCCGCATGGCTCAATCTCCAAAACAAAAAAAAACTATGTCTCAGTGAAGAAGTCCACCTTAAAGTAATAATTTTGAATAGGAGTTTTTTTTGTTAGATAGTTTGGCTTATTAGCTATCTTGGGCACTCAGAATTATTTATCTAACGTTATTGTAAATATATTTAAAAACCTTGAAAACTTGATTGCTCTGGGCTGTCCCAACTCCAGTTTGATTCAGAAAACCGTTCGTAACTTTTTTATGTAGAAAGATTACGACATTTTATTTATTTATCTAACATTACAAAAGGTCTATTTGTATGGAATTAAATTAGATTATAACAATAAATGAATAGTTTCGCTCTAATTCGAAAAACAAGTTGTGTCCCCGCGTTTTTGTTGATCGCTCTGGACCAACATGAATCCGTGTTCACATTCCTAGCTGAACGCTTTATCCAATCAGTTTTCGCAATGCGCGCTGTCATTAGCTGTGCTCTGTCTATCGATGGGGACGGGCATGTTCTGCTTTGCCGTGGTGCCGAGATAAAGAGGTAAATAATTGATTGCTCTGGCTTTGGATTTGTAAATGTTTGATTGCTATGGTACATTTTTCTGATTTGTTATTCACTTTGTTTATGTTTCAATTCAATAATAAGAACTGTTTTAGGGATATATTTGTTGTGTATAAATTATAGCTTTCTATTGTTTTGCATCTCTGCAGAATCATTAAATTAGTTACTTTTTTTGATTGCTATGGCATTGATCGCTCTGGTCAAAAAGACCAGATCGATCACAAAAATTAATTTTATGATAAAAAGGAAGCTTTTTTTTTAAGGTATACCTTAAAGTCATAAAATATTACAAAGTGCAGATGCCCACCTTATGTAGTGCTTCTGACTATGCTCTTAGACCATCATCGAAGATCTTGAAGATTTGAGATGATGTCTACCCTGCTTGTCTTACGTGTCGAGCTATTTAAGACCATTAAGGCGTTTAAAAAAACCGCGTGACTTTTTCTCAGTTTCAAAAGTTTAATAAAAGAACAAAACAAAGTTGTAGAAATAATGCTTCCAAAAAAAAAGACAAGAAAGCAAGAGCGAAAGAAGTTGGCTGAGCAACGCAGAATGGCTAAAATAAGCTTCTGGCAGCTTATCTATGCTCAGGCTGATAAAATCGAGGGAAAGCTAAAGAATAAGAATCAGAATAATTAAAGAATAAGAAAAAAAAGTTTTGATAGTGTTTTTTAGTAATTTTTATACTTAACCTAAGTAAAATAACGGTATCCAAATAATAAATTAGGATGACAGTATATAATGTAGCGTGTGATTTAGATAAAAGTGTTTAGATGGCTTAATTGCCCTAAACTGATGTGGTTTGACTATTTTACAATAAAAAAATTAACTGATTTATAGTGTTTTTCTAATAAAAATCATGCTTTTGTTGATGGCTCTGGCATCAATATTGATCGCTCTGGTCTCGAAATTTTAAAACCCAAATATTTCGAAAACTGGTTAAGAAAATTAGGGGCCATTATAAAAATAAGTTTATTTAGACACTTCCTTTTCGAAATAAAAATACAGAACAGCAATAATAATAATATTTAAAAAGCACCAGAGCGATCAACCAAATACGCTGATTTTGAAGATTGACCCCCATCTACATTGAACATGTTTTTTTTTTAAATATATAATAATAACAATAACAACAAATTAGAACTAGTTATTTTTTTTGTTTTGAATTTTGTTTTGTTTGACGACCTCTGTGGCGCAGTGGGCGAAGGTCCGCCTGAGACGCAGAAGGTTGCGGGTTCGATTCCTGTCACGAGACAAATGTTTGTGAGGTCTGCAAATATTTGTCTCAGGTCTGGGTGTTATTCTATGTATAATATGTATGTATTTACAAAAAAAAAGTATATTAGTAGTATGTCAGTCATGTAGTTCCCATAATACAAGCTCTGCTTAGTTTGGGGCTAGACGATGCTGTGTGAAAAATGTCCAGCATTATTTATTTATTTATTTATTTATAGTTATTATTAGGGATAGGTTCTTAGGACTATATCTAGACAAATTTTGCCTAGATATAGTCCTGAGTATAAATAAAAAGGATAAAATAATAATAATAATAATAATGGTAAACTCAAATGTATGAGTAAGGGCCAATGTACGTGTGCGTGTGCGTGTGCGTGTGCATCATATTTGAAACATCACAGCGAAAAATAATGATAATAATTAGACGTATTTAGGTAGGTACCTACCTGTCAGGAAAACTACCTACCTACTACAGGCTAGTTATTTATTATGTTTTAATAGGTTATTTTATTTTACCTGGGTGCCTGTTTTAGAGCAAAGATGCTCTTTTCCGTTTTTTTCAAATAAAAAAATATTTTCTTTCTTTCTTTCTGTATTTTATATTTCAAAATGAGTTTGGAAACGGTCGTCTGTAGTTTGTTTGTGATAACTGACGCTCTACGAGTACCTACTTTGCAGATAGTAGTGATCCATCCATCCATGACGTAGATCATAAAAATCTCATGATCGAGAAAATTTTAAAACATTTTTGAAAGAAGCTGGGAAAAAGGAGTGTTTTTACGTGATTACCTGAATCCATGGGCCAAAACTAATCTATTACAAGACGGTTAAGGTAACGGTAACCGTTTACCAACTCAGGTGGGCCGTATGCTTGTTTGTAACTTAAGTTACATAAAAAAGTTAATAATCAATAATAAGTGTATGTGAGAATAGTTATGTACCTATATTATCTATTTTTTGCTTACAATCAGACGTGACTATTTTGTATGTGAAGAAATCAACTTAAGGGTCCGAAAACGAGAAAGCAATATTATAAATGTACCTTCTTTCTAACTTTGTATCTTGGTACTTATTCTTGGAACCAACCTAATTTTATTATTTTCCAGAAATTTATGGTTGCCATTATTAAATTTTCCAAACGCTACACCACAGTTAATACCCAACAAATTAATACAGAAATGAAAAGCTGGCTGTCGAAAGCATGCGGACTGGACACAAGGCTTCACACCCCCACCCCATCATCCCCCTATTTATCCCACCGACAATTCAATTTGCGGCGTTGACTCCGTCACAAATACGCAGAAATTACTTGCCAAATTCAGTTTTTCAACCCAGTGTAATACAAAACAATACAAAAAACTTAATAAAGTCAGCAACAGAAATATGCTAGACCACTCATGTACACTATGTGGAACTTGATATTGATAAAGTCATTTTGGTTGTAATTTTTCTTTTGGCATAATGCGTTTGCTTTGTTACCAAGCTTTGCTGTGTTCGGCTTAAAGGGTATGGGTGCCGGAGAAATTAAAGCTATTTGAGATTTTCACCCCTTATCTAAAATATAAGGGATGAAAGTCTCAGGTGGTTGGTAACGCGTGAATGATACCTCTGGAGTTGCAAGCGTCCATTGATTACGGTAACGGCTTATCAACAGATGGACCATATGCTTGTTTGCAACTTGTAGTTGTATAAAACAACACTTTTATCACGGCTATTCACTGAATCATCTGCAGTATGTTTATATAAATCCTTTAAAAAAATAACCTACCTATATATATATATATTTATATATCTATGTAGCTGTTAGGTGTATTTATATATGTATGTAATTTATTTAGTTTTTTTTTTATTGTTTTTATTTTTAACTTCTATCGGTCTCTATAATGTTGGTTGTACGCCGCCGTCCTTATTTGTTCTTCCAGTTTCTGTCCATCGAAAGGTTGCCTGGAAGAGATCGCTTTCAGCGATAAGATCGCCCATTGTATCACTAGATTTTATTATAATTTATTTTTCGTGTTTCTTCTGTATTTACTGGTGTACAATAAATATATATTCTATTCTATTCCTATTCAACCTGTTCACTCACCCTGCGTTAACTCGCCCTGATGAAGACTCTCGGTTTGAGTCGAAACTTAGTCGGTGCCTTCACCGATAGTGCAGTACGTGAAAATTCCCGTTTTTACAATATGACTATTCAACCTGATTTTTAAATTTAAGGTAAAGTTTTACCTTAATAGCCTACTAGATTCTACCAACGGCTTCGCCCACGCGCTACCCGGATAAAAAGTAGCCTATGTGTTATTCTGATGTATAAGCTATATTATTGTAAAGTTTCATCAACGTCCGTTCAGTAGTTTTTGCGTGAAGTAACAAACATCCTCACAAACTTTCACGTGTATTATGTTATAATAATAATAATAATAAATCCCGCAGGGCGCGCTTGTGGCGAGCGTTCGGTGCGTGGCGACACCGCGGAGCCCCATTACTCCCTGGGGTCGACAGAGACCCCTGACCCTCGGCTTACCTTAGCCGGCCGGTTGGAGGTGGATGCGCAAGAACGGAACCTATGCTCCAAGGGTGGGAGTGTTAAAGGCATAAAGCCGGGAGTAGCGTTTAGTGAAACTGCAGCACACCTCTCGACACCCTTTAGCCGTCCACACCAACGTTGCCTCTACGCTGCCTATCGCTGGCGGCACTTATGGGGCCCCTTTAGTGGACGGCAAGTCATCACCTGCCTATGATTTGATTTGAATTTGAGTCAGAATTGGCAGGTGCCGTTTCATCCTACATAGCCCAGCAACCATTCCTTAACCATTTACTCCTGCAATAGTCCAGATTATCACCCAATAGTTTCATCATTCACCATCCACGAAAAACCGTTTTTTATATATTGTATTGTACAAAAAGGCCCCTTAGTGTTAGCTTCGGCTCCACTAATGCCTATAAAGGCTCCAGGTATAAGCCTGAGATTAAAAATAAATAAAGAGGAATAATAATAATAGGATTAACTGGGACCTGTAACGTTTCTACTATTTATGGTTAATATCCCTTTCTGGTTAAACAATATGGCTGTAACTGTGATAGTTTTATACGTAATATACGGTTGTATTTGAAGTGTATCCAATACATTGAAGGTTATTTTAAGAGCTTGCTAACTGCAAAGAGATGTATCAACGTCAGACGAATCCATACTCTCTGTAGATGAAATATTTAGACAATGGTTGAAGATGGAAGAGATGTCAAAAGTTCAGCTGTGGTTCAACGGCCGTTTTGGGTGCGATTCCGAACAGAAAGGCTGTCTTACATTGAGTCAGCTATGCGAGGCGATTTATTTATTCTATAAATGTCATTTTAAATCATGAATGACATTATTCTAGACCAATTTATGAAGTTTTTTAATTTAATTGTTATATATTACTAGATTCTGCACACGGCTTCGTCCACGTGGTACCGGGATAAAAGTAGCCTATGTGTAATTCAAAATCCCTTTAGTAGTATTTGTGTGAAAGAGTACTTAACAAATATCCATCCTCATAAACTTTCGCATTTCTAACAGCAGTAGGAATTGACGTTTACCTATGATTATGATTTTGTAACATCAAATCTATATTAGCTATTTTTAAATATTGACTAAAACTTGACCCTGACAGTGTCCATGTACTTACCTACAGCTACTTCGATGTAAGACCTTAGCTGATGTTCATTTGAGCATGAATAATGAATATATGAGCTATCAATTATTTCTCAAGAACAAAGGTTTAAATGCATATCTCGAAGAAATTTTAGAAAACATATCCATATTATCGGGCTTATACTGTGGCCTGTATACTTTTTTGCCTGTTTAGTATTTTATAAAAACCACAGAGGCCCAACGATGTACCAATCTCAGTTATAGCTGTCGATAACCCATGTCGGAGAAAGTAAATGAAAACAACTAAAAACGGGAATTTTCACGTACCGCACTATCGTTGAAGCCACCGACTAAGTTTCGACTCATTCCGAGAGTCTTCATCAGGGTGAGTGACCGTGACGCTCTCCTTCCGCGTAGCGTAGGTGTACGTAATAAAACATTTTTTCATTACATACACCTCAAGAATATCTTAGCCTATGTGTAACAAAAAATTAGCATTGTTTTTTAGGTTAAAACATAAGTACCCCTTTGAAAGTTGCTCATAAATCAAACTCGTTCTTCGTAGGACAAAAAATCTATGTTACATAGGACTTCGGTTCCAGTCCCCGACAAAGTTTCCAACTGAAGGTACGTCGAAGTCGTTTAGTGAAATTGAACAGGAATTCTCTAGCGGATTGTTTCGGGTTCAGAATTAAAATATTCCAACAGTGATGGCGCTGTGATCTTAGTTTGAGAACGAAGTTTGGAAAGTTGTGTCAATGTTTCTATTGTAGGAGAATATAAATGAGCTGAATGTAATCAAATAATATAGAACTTTGAATTATCCTTTGAATCAAAGGCGACGTTGATTAAGTACATAGGTTTTGGCTGTTCCCTGGGGTTTATTCCCAACGGCCACACTAAATCGGCCACCATAGTGTTCAAAATACGTATCTAACAAAGTTTTTGTTGGCAGATACTTTCAAATTAAATAAAAAGCTAAATTTTATTTATTTATATATGTTAAGAGTATATAACTATTACATAGCTATATAAATTATGTTCAGTTTTTGTTACCTACCTTTATGATTAGGTAGTTTGTGTTTCCAAATTGTTAATACTCATGTATTTTGTCTTATTGTGTTTGTGTGTGTGTGTGTGTGTGTGTGTGTGTAAAATAAACGTATTAATTTGCATTCTTATCTATGTACACAGAAGCCGAAGATAAATATCACATGTCGTAAAGTTTTTAAACATTTATTTTTGTGTATTATATTATCACTAGGAATGGTAGTTGTCTGGTAGGCATAATAGGCCATTATGTAGGTTAAGGACACAATACAATGCGTCAATCTAGATATGGGTCTTCTCCAAAACAAAAATTTTCTGTGTCTCAGTGGAGAAGTCCTGGGCTGTCCTGACTCCAGTTTGATTCAGAAAATATTCGTAACTTTTTGAATTAAATATTCGTTGAAAAATTACGACATTTCCTTTATTTATCTAACATAACAAAAGGTTTATTTGAATGGAATTAAATTAGATTATAACAATAAATGAATAGTTTCGCTTCAATTCGAAAAATGAGTTGTGTCCGCGCGTTTTTGTTCATCGCTCTGGACCAACATGAATCCGTGTTCACATTCCTAGCTGAACGCTTTAACCAATCGGTTTTCACCGTGCGCGCTGTCATTAGCTGTGCTCTATCTACCGAGGGGAACGGGTATGTTCTGCTTTGCCGTGGTGCCGAGATAAAGAGGTAAACAGTTGATTACTCTGGCTTTGGATTTGAAAATATTTGATTGCTATGGTATTTTTTTCTCATTTTTTATTCACTTTGTTTATGTTTCAATTCAATAATTAGAACAGTTTTAGGGATATATTTATCGTGTAGAAATTATAGCTTTCTATTGTTTTGCATTTTAACAGAATCATTGAATTAGTTACTTTTTTTGATTGATATGGTATTGATCGCTCTGGTCAAAAAGACCAGATCGATCAAAAAAATGATGAATAGGAAGCATTTTTTATACCTAAAAGTCATGTCCATCTTATGCAGTGCTTCTGACTATGCTTTTAGACCATTATCCAAGATCTTAAAAGGGATATAAAAAGGATATTATAAATATTTGAAAGGATGTCTACCGTGCTTGGTTGGATACAATCGTGAACCTGTTTACGTTTACGTGTGTTAGTTTTACGTGTTGTCGAGTTATTTACTACCATTAAGGCGTTTACAAAATCCACGTGACTGTCTCTCAGTTTAATAAAAGTAAAAGGAACTAAAGCAATTATAATCATAAAGTTGTAGAGATATAACTAGAAAAATACGTAACAAATCAGTTTGGATTGTTTCTGACTACAACAATGCTTCCAAAAAATTTGACACTGGAAGAAAAGCAAGAGAGAAAAAAGTTGTCTGAGCGACGCAGAATGGCTAAAATAAGGGCAGATCCAGACCTCTATATTCAGTGGCTGATTTAATCGAGAGAAAGCTAGTCGAAGGAAAAATATTTTTTTGGTAAAATAACATAAGTATTGATAGCGTTTTTTTAGTACCTCTCTAAGTAAAATAACGTAATCTCAATAGCAAATTAGGATGAAAATATAATGCACCGAGTGATCAAGATGGATGTGTTGTAGCCTGATGGCCCTGAAATGATTATAATGTGGTCTGACTATTTTAAAATAAACAATTTCACTGATTTTAGGTATTTTTAATACAAATCATTATTTTGTTTATCGCTCTGGCATCAATATTGATTGCTCTGGTCTCGAAATTTTCACACCCAAATATTTAAAAAACTGGTTGAGAAAATTAGGGGCCAATATGAAAATATGCATATTTAGATACCTCCTTTTCAAAATAAAAATAGAGAATAGCAATAATATGAATATTTAAAAAGCACCAGAGTGATCAAGAATGGGTCAATCTTCAAAATACGCTGATTTTGAAGATTGACCCATACATTCAGTGTAGCCGTTGAGAATAGTCCCCTTTATAGACTACGACCTCAGGATGGTTTAAAAGGGGTAAATAATCATGAAAACGATGCAAAAGGGTTTGTAATATTATTAAATTTATAAACCAAGTTAGTCCCCTTTATAGACTACGACCTCAGGATGGTTTAAAAGGGGTAAATAATCATGAAAACGATGCAAAAGGGTTTGTAATATTATTAAATTTATAAACCAAGTCAAAGTCAAAAGGCTTTTATTTATTGAAATCATAAGGATCATAAAAGAAACGTCAACTAAAAACTAAGTGAATATAAAATTTTAAAGTGTAGTTGCGTCGATTCCTCACCTGTGACCTAGCCTAGAAAATCAGCAAACTCTTCGTCTCCGAACAATTTCGGTAAGATTACATCCATAGTCTAGGCTATCTTGTTCTCTCACTTAATAATTGCTTTTAAACGATTAACATTTTTTTAACTTCAGATTGTAAGTACTCTAATGTAAAAAAGAAATAGAATAAAAAATAAAAACGAACTTAGCTTACCCACTTTAATTGGTTAAATTTATGCATAACAATAAAGTTCATTATTTATTACCTACACACTACATAATTTATTATTATTACACATAAACACTTGTGTTAAAATATGCAAAACTACTTCACCAGGGCAAAGAACTAATTTTTGATTATAATTACGTGTTCACGATAGTAAACTAACTTTCATCGTAAACTGCTTATGGGGACTACACACGGTGCGTTGCGGACCAGGAGGGGTATTACACACTGCGATAAGTTTGTGACGAGTATTATGTAGAATAATAGATCTATAAAACAAGTATATGCAACGGCTTCACTCCCAGAGTACCAACTCAGATAAAAAATAGCCTAAGTATGTGTTTTTCTAGGTCACAATTTAACATTTCATTCGAATCGGTTCTGCCTTTAGGAAGATTATTAGCAAGAAAAATCCAAACCGTCACACATACGTATCTATTAAATAAGACTGGATGAACTGTCTTCGACTGGCTTAAATCCATCGTTATATTGTGTGCGTTTATGAAACGAGTTCACAATGTTAAGTGGTTCAAAGTGGTTCCGCACCATGTGTCTTCGTCTTAAGGTCGTGATTAGTCGGCTTTATCAGATAAGCGTCGGTTGACATAATGGGAGGTCAAAAGGCAGCCCTAGTACAGATTGTAAGGTAGTTACTATAGCCTTTATTAGCATCACACGCGATTTGTGAATTTACAAGTAGCAAAAATGCGTACAATACTTAGATTGAAAGAAAAATGCTAGTCATTTTTCTTTGTTGAACATATTTTGTATTGTTAATGTTAACACTTTAAGTAGCATTTTTTCCGTAATAACTATTTAATGCTCCTAAGCATACAAAACTTTTGATTGCTCTATGTTTGAGAACTGTGTTTTTCTCTAGTTTTCTACAAATAACTTTCAAATCAACAAAATCGTTGTTCTTAGAAATCGTAATGCATTATGAATTCTCTTCTAGTCAATGCACCGATGGTTCCGTGCCAATTTTCTGGTATCGAGCTTAGCTTTGCAATTTTGACGACCGAATTTTCATAGCAACTCTCGAAGAGGAGTCGTATCAGGAATAAGTGTTGAAACAATTGATACCGGTTTTTTTAAACCATTTCAACATATGACAGTTAGAGTAATTAATGAAACAAAATTTTCGTAAACACAAGCAATTAAATTGTTTTGATATGCGCGAACGAAGCTAATACATTATCCATGTACAGTAGAACGATGGATGAATAGATCGATCCATTATAAATACGACAGATTGGCACGCATTGTTAGTTTAACGGCGAGGTATATACGAGTATATCCACGTAACAAGCTGAGCGTGAGTGAAAACCGGTGAAAGAGTTTTAAAAAAACTTATAACCTGCGTAATTTTTAATATATAGTAAACTAGCTTCTGCTCACGGCTTCGCCCGCGTGGTACCCGGATAAAAAGTAGCCTATGTGTTATTCTGATGTATACATCAAGCTTATAAGCTATATTTATTACTGTTAAGCTTCATAAAAATCCATTCAGTAGTTTTTGAGTGAAAGAGTAACAAATAACCATCCTCACAAACTTCCGCGTTTATAATATTAGTAGGATATTGACGGGAAAACTACGCCGGTATTAAATTAACATGTCAATATATTTAAATTAAACAAGATTACAATTATTTATTAAATTATTCAATAATCGATAGAATAAATTTGTTAGGTATGGGCACGTATGGGGATTCATTGCGACACCCAGTGCTTCTGTAGAGGACTGTCGACTCTGCCAGCTAGTGCCCCCAACTATATTGTTGGAGCTATCCAGCATTCTGCTTTTGATGGATGCGATTTTCTTTCGCTTTATAGCCTGAAAGTCATCACATGTGTGTCGGCAAAAATACCAGACGCACTGCGGATTCTAGATAGTTCCAGTAGTAATCGGAACATATTGTTCTAAAGGACACGTAAGGCACTAAAGGCCGTTTTGGTATAGGTTACCCACAAACTGCTAGTATATAATTATTAGAATAAGGGTATAAACTTCATCTGAGCAATGTGCGAACCTGTGAGTCAACATATTCTTATGAACTTCTAGTGCCTTACACTCCCTCTTTATATCTCACAATCATCCTTTAAGTCAGTAGTGATCACATGATCTAAATATTTTAATATGGATACTTCAGCCAGTTTATTACCAGCAAGATAGACGGTGGGTATGTAACTGAGAGACCTGACACGATCTACAAAAACATCATCTCGCTCTTTCTGGTTTTGTATGAGTCCAAGAGTAAGAGTAGCAGGAGGAGATGTTCCTAAGCACGAAGAACTACCATGGAGCTACTACCGATAAATCAATGACAGTATCCGCAACTACCCTCATTTCATCTACAGATTCAGAAAAACTAGTGTCTTCATTATGACACACTATACTAAACTAGGCAACCCGTGACCACAGCTATTACAACACAGCCAAAACATACAAAGATAAATGTAATAAAAGCCGTTTAAAAACGAATAACTATGTTACTGATCGCGAAAGTTTTGTAAGTACTAATAAATGCATTACTTTTTGTACGTCATGCCGTAATTATACTTTTTACGAAATATCCTATAAAGTCGAGTCATATTAGTCTGGCAGACTGGATCAGGTAGGTGAAGACCGAACTCAATAAATCGAATAACGGCGCAAGGGATTACACGAGCGGTTATATGCGTTGATTAATTGCACGTGGTCCTAGCGCGTCTGATTGCAGCAAACATTTGTCACTAATGGCTAGTGTTGCCAGAAGTCCAAAGTTCCGCGAACTTTGGCGTGACTTCCAGAATTTGTATATGGCAGGTACTTATGGGACGTTTCCAAGTTTCTGTTACATTTCCAAGTTTTAGGTCTAATGAGTCATAGTCGTAAGTCTGACGGACGCATGCTTTATTCAATACCACCATGAGGCTCGTTTCAAGTGGACGTGACTTATAAGATGTTGTAAGTTGCAGTTGTGGTTGATCTAAAACATCTGCAATCTCACCTATTTAGGTAAAAAAACATTCTTATGTTTTTACCTACTCAAATAACTGGCACGTTACTCATCCAAATGAGTGACGTGCCAGTTATTTAAGTACCAATACAACAATTACGAATTTAAACTTTTTGACGAAATTGAGTTTAGTGTAAGTATCTAAAATTGTGTAGATTGTTTTTTTTCACACAACATAATTTAGGCCCAAACTAAGCAGAGCTTGTGTTATGGGACTAGGTAAGTAAACGTATCAACATATTCTACTAAGTTGTTAGTATACAAATATTCATAATAAATTAACAAAAAAAATATACAGTCATTGTTGCAGTTTGCGCCAAATGAGCGATGTGTCAACTTACTGATTTGTACCTGTCTATTTATAGTTGTCTTGTTTTCAATCCTAAATTTCAGCAAGTGTTGGCAACACTATTAATGGTCGAATCGCTTATTCCTCATAATTCGATACCATCGATTATTCCGATGTTCCAGCTATCTGTCCGCAGGACGCTCGTTTGTATAATTGATAATTTGATATTATTGCTGGCAGTATTGATGTCAGTCAATATGATTTTTTTTATGTATCGGGTGGCTGTTTATTCAAGAGAAATAGGTTATTTTATTGCAATGTTCAAAAAATCTTATTTTTTATTCCAACAACTATCGTGAACTTGACTATTCATATTGCAAAAACGGGAATTTTCACGTACTGCACTATCGGTGAAGGCACCGACTAAGTTTCGACTCATTCCGAGAGTCTTCATCAGGGTGAGTGGTTGCAACTTTCTCCTTCGGCGTCGCGCCGTGCACTACTTTGTTACCTAAGTCTTTTGTCACGATTGAGTTGAGACTGTTTGCCGTCCAGCTTCTATTCATTCTGCAATCAAATTCTCTGTGGCTTGGAATTAAAGAAAACAGATTTTGCATATTCTTAGTTTGACATGATTCTTATAATTCAGTCACTTAAAAATTTAAAGCTTATTTCAGAACTAGCGCAGCTGACCTCCTAGGCATCCATTCATCCAACCCATCAGCAAGTGTTGGCAACACTATTAATGGTCGAATCGCTTATTCCTCATAATTCGATACCATCGATTATTTCGATGTTCCAGCTATTTGTCCGCAGGACGCTCGTTTGTATAATTGATAATTTGATATTATTGCTGGCAGTATTGATGTCAGTCAATATGTTTTTTTGTATGTATCGGGTGGCTGTTTATTCAAGAGAAATAGGTTATTTTATTGCAATGTTCAAAAAATCTTATTTTTTATTCCAACAACTATCGTGAACTTGACTATTCATATTGCAAAAACGGGAATTTTCACGTACTGCACTATCGGTGAAGGCACCGACTAAGTTTCGACTCATTCCGAGAGTCTTCATCAGGGTGAGTGGTTGCAACTTTCTCCTTCGGCGTCGCGCCGTGCACTACTTTGTTACCTAAGTCTTTTGTCACGATTGAGTTGAGACTGTTTGCCGTCCAGCTTCTATTCATTCTGCAATCAAATTCTCTGTGGCTTGGAATTAAAGAAAACAGATTTTGCATATTCTTAGTTTGACATGATTCTTATAATTTAGTCACTTAAAAATTTAAAGCTTATTTCAGAACTAGCGCAGCTGACCTCCTAGGCATCCATTCATCCAATTCTCAGGTGCACTTTTAACCAAGCTATGGGTCGCACCTATACGTAAAGTTGAATAGAAGTAGTCGATTTGAAATAGTAGATAGAAGTATTACCACCATATCTATTTCTGCTACCAAATAGTAAAATTGTTTGCATTGCTGTGTTGCAGCGGTGCAATTACAGCCACATGAAACTTTTCACTATTCTCAGATTCGGTAATGCGTGAGTGTTACCTCACCCTGAATCAGTGTGGTGAGTATTAGTAATGAACAAGATATCATAATGCAGTACATATAAAAGAGTGTTTTGGTTATATGTACCTCTAGTTGAAGGTTGAGCGATGATCTTTTTCTCATCATGTTTTTAATGTTCATACACAAATGAGAGTGCTAAGTATCGTAAAATTTACTAATGCGTGCTTGAGGCTGTTTCTCTGGCTCTACTTTGTTGTTGCTCTGAGATTCAGTCCATTCAGTATTCAATTCACATCTCATTCTACGGAAATACTTTCAGCTGAAGAATAAGCTTAATTTATTCAAGGGTTCATGAAATTTATTTGTTATGGATACGAAGCTATTCAATTATATAGAAGCATGTGAATTGAGCATGAATGTTATCGATTGAATCTGCTCCAAATAGTACAGTGTAGAGTAGGTATAAAAACTGCTTAAAATTCTTTGCTACAGGACAAAGTATTGCAAGTTCTGCAGATATTTGTTTTGTGGTATTGTGGTACCACGGTACTCGTATTTCCTAAAACACACGACACAAGAAATCCTAGTATGAGGTCAGGACTATGTATATGCTGTTGGGTATCTTTTTTAAATGAAATACGTTTAATATCTTGCTTTCACAATGTAATAAAAATTTATAAAAAATCATTAATGTTTTTTTCATAATGATGAGAATCCATCAAAAGGGTCCTATCTCTATGCGAATCGTTTCAATGCCTTAGAACGGCTGGGGGCTGTACTTGAACCTTCGAAGGAAAGGCATTTCCCAACGGGTTACCACAACAGCTCAATTTCGTTGTAGGTAATAATGAAAATTGTGTCAAGGGTATATAAGTACTAGCTGCTGTAAAAGCATGTCAAGTGTCCTTTTGGCAAACTAATTGCATTCTCTGTCGTTCGCTTTTGTTTTTACGTGCTAGGTGCACGAAAAAATTGTTAATGTCTGTTGAGGATATTAGCTTGCCAGATAGAGAGATTGAAAACTCATAGCTCGAAATGAAATATGTTTCTAGCGGTTTACCAAAGCTAGGAAGAAAATTTAATAGCAAATGCGTTGTGTCAAAGAAAATACAAATAATTCGATAGATATTATTTGTAGGTAATCTGCCTAATATGAAGAAATGGGAAGCTATTTAATTTATCAAGAATGAATGGAAAAAATAATAATTAGGTAGGTAACGACGCTTCGTCACTTCATTTATTAAGCAGGATATTAATTAGTGTGATAAAATAATTAGGTAGGCACCTAGCTACCAATTTTGTTTTGACTCAGACAGACAAACTTAGCACAAGCACGGCAAAAAATGTTTTTGTAAAATGATGTTTGAACTCGAGCAAGCTAAACGGAACTGATTTTAGGAAGATGGAATAAGATAAGGAACGGGCAAACCTCCCTTTCAGAATCCCACTGTATTGTCACACATTGCAATTCCATTGTTATTTGTTACAAATGTTCCAATCGAATACGGTGTCCCCCGTTGCCGTTTCAAAGTTCAAGTCAATCCTTGCAAGATGTTCATATTCATATTTATTCATACTTTAGGATCACAAGGAACGCTTTCAATCCAAAAAAGTATAAACAATGAATAATTACAAAGTTATACTTAGTTATAATACAGTTGCAGCTGTATGTAGGGGATGTCTGCCAACATGTCGATTGCAAATTCGTGTATTCGTCAAAACGGTCGCCAACTTGTTGAGTATATTAGCTTGCTCAATGTCATTGAATAATCCCTTGTGACTTTTCTAGTAGTCTTAGTTAAAGTGGGACGGGACTCTTTTGGAAGCTTTTGGGTAACAGGCGTAAAAATTACAGGAAAGTAGGAAATGAAACACTTTTAAACGGATTAATAACGTTGCTTTATTTTTTATTGTTATTCCTGAGGGTTTAAAAACTTTGGAGTTTATTTGGTCGCAGGTAGACTTGATGACAGGTGTCTCAACAGATCTTAAAAAAACGATTACTATCAATACTCAATACTCAATACATTTATTGCTTTCACATCTATCTCCACTGTATTATTTGGTCAGAAACGTCCCGATTTATTTAGTAATCACTCACTGTGTCTTGAAGTGTGTCACTCACGTTACGGTGTTTCACGTAACTAATTACTTGATTACGTGGATTTAATTATGTTTATAACAGCGTTCCAAACTGGTGAGACTTGCTAACCATCTTCCCTGATGAAATTTCGATGTTTTTGAATTTCCATAGCTTCTCCTATTATTATTGGGATATAGCAGTTTTCTTTTACAAGGACTTGATAGAAACGGAGAAAATGCTTGGTTTTATACCAACATAATGG
This sequence comes from Perizoma flavofasciatum, assembly GCA_958496245.1. NCBI lineage: Eukaryota > Metazoa > Arthropoda > Insecta > Lepidoptera > Geometridae > Perizoma > Perizoma flavofasciatum. The sequence continues at coordinate 7,364,812 of OY292434.1, read as the reverse complement.
CAGATTTTGTATTCGCAAACGGCAGATTTTGTTGAGCGCCTATCTTCTAACAATCGCGAAAACCTATAACACTTTAAGCTGGAAATCATTAGCATTATACATTTGCTGCACAAGTTATTATATTTTTACCTCTATTTATTTCCGTGCACATTCTAATCTCTTAATTTTAATATCCCTAATTGTGATTACTATTAAAAACATCTTGTGGAACGGAATCATCCCACAATCATCTGGGTAAAAGGTGCACGTGTTATGTGAGCGACGAAATGTAGCGTTGTCGGTCGGCCATCTCGAAAATCCAATAAATATGTATAACATATAGAAATAAATGTCAGAAATTAAATTTACTTCATCTGGTTCATCACAGCGAAACCCTTGTAAGTCCAATTCATAACCTGAAAAGACGAGACCGCTTCTGTTAAATCTGAAAAATATTACAATTAGTAATCGCCTTGTGAAGGATGTGTTGAAATTAATCAATTTAGCGGAGTTGTTCAATAAATGAACCTACAATTTGTTAAGGTAATTAAATGCTCGAAATAAAGGAGATAGAATTTTCATGAAACGTTCGTAATTTTGAAAGTTACATTTTACTTATCTAGTAAAGAACACAGAAAAACATAATCTGAGGGTCAAATACCGCTTCTCTCTTATACTATTTGAGAAATATTGAGTAATCTATATAACTATTTAAGAAATCTTCGTCATATCTGCCCGGAATCACCTACTGCTTGGTATCGGCCAGCTTCCCTCCCTTGTCTAGTGCGTTTGATATTTTTTTTATGTATTTTACTTTCATCTAAGTATTTTGTCTAGCAACATTGTTTTCCTTGAACAACCATTAAATAAAAATTAAAATCTTGCGTATACTTAATTGGAAATACAACAAAATAAGATAATATCTAAGCTTATAATTATCATAGTCCCATTTTATTCTACCTTTTACTTTCAATTTAATTGAGATTAAACATCGGAATCTGGTAGTTCCCGTAAGACTGGCCCCTAGGTCTTGGCTCAGAGCTCCTGATGAATAATTTATGGGTCCTATAGCGCAGATAGCCAGGTAGCCAGGTAGCCAGGACGTGATGTATTTATTGTATGTATATCTTATAATACTTGCGAAAACAACGTCGTTGGACTAGGCAAAGCTATTTGTTATATTTAAACTCTAGTTTAAGCTGTCGTTGGAGTAATACTTAATTTGTTTAAGCATAGATTAAGTAGGCAACATCTATTTATTTGGTTTCTCACTTCATTCCTTTTGTCAACATCCTTGAAATAACAAAGGCAGACATTAAAAGTAAATAAATAATGCTGGACATTTTTTCACAGAGCATCATTTAGCCCCAAAGTAAGCATAGCTTGTGTTTTGGGAACTAAATGACTAATATACTACTTAAATACATTTTTTTTGTAAATACATACATATTATAGGAAACACCCAAACCCGACACAAATATGCAAATCATACAAACATTTGTCCCGCGGCGGGAATCGAACCCGTAACATTCTGCGTCTCAGACGGCCTTCGCCCACTGCACCACAGAGGTATAACTATATATTTACAAAAATATACAACGTCTGTTGAAAACGGAAAACGATTGAAAAAGAACCGGTTCATAAATAACTAAGCCGTTTTAGAGTAAAATTGTAAAAGGCAAGTAAACAACCTCTCTTAGGTACCCCAATTGCTGGAGCCAGCTTCAACCAGATTGACTTACACACGTTAAAGTACCAGAGAGTCGATACAAAAGTATTCGTTAATTCATATTCCGTCAAAATGTTTTAAATTAATGGAGTTACTAAGTTGAAGTCACTTAAAATACTTTTCAGGGAGATTCTGATTGCTAGCCGCCGGCTCAAGTTCTTGAATATTCAATTTGGTAATAAGTTTACTTGCACTGGAAGTTCTCGAATAAATATAATGAATTAGTGAATCAAATTAATATAAGTTGTTATTTGAATCGAGTTTTCTTAACAAGCTGTAAATGTTTGCGAGTTTACTTTGGGAACTTTTGAAGACTTTCTTCAAAAAGTTCAAAAAATATCGTGAAAGGTCACGGTAAACGTAAAAAACCCCGTGTTGACAATGATTTAGATAAACAGCCAACGATATAGCTAAAAAAATGATAAAATAACAACGTTATGCAACGTTGGTACTCAAAAAAACGTTGTTTTCAGGATTTCTAGGCATGATCATATACAGACTATCTAACATGCCAAATAGGATTCCCAGAAGATAGGTTGTGTCCCAACTTCGGAATTAATTATAGCAAAATATTAAATAATTTTGTGAAATTTCTGTTATTAATTAGTTAGCTCAAAGTTTCAAGAAGACTCGTATATTTGAGGTATACTTGACATGAATACATTTCACAAATATTATTCTCGAATTTGATCAACGAGATCAAGTATTTATTACATTACATGATGAAATTAATAAATTAGTTTTATCAAATAAATAAATAAATAATGCTGGTAATTTTTCACACATAGTCATCTAGCCCCAAACTAAGCAAAGCTTTTATTATGGGAACTACATGATTGATATACTACTTATATACTTTTTTAAATATTATACATAGAAAACACCCAGGAACAAGACAAATATATGTAGATCATACAAACATTTGTCCCGCGGTGAGAATCGAACCCGCAACCTTCTCCGTCTCAAGTGGACCTTCGCCCACTGCGCCACAGAGGTCGACAATCAAACTGAAATAATAATCAAACGACTTAATTTTGAGGCAACAAGATCAACATTTTCACACAATTCGTGTAGGTAAGGTACTATGGCCTCTATCATGGAATCCTACTAATATTATAAACGCGAAAGTTTGTTTGGATGTTTGTTACTCTTTCACGCAAAAACTACTGGACGGATTTTTATGAAACTTTACAGTAATATATCTTATACATCAGAATAAGACAGACTACTTTTTATCCGGGTAACACGCGAGCGAAGCCGTGGGCAGAAGCTAGTGTAATAATAATAGTAAAAATAATAAGTATAATAATAGTATTTAAGTCAAAGCTCCCCTAAAAACAAACACTAATATAGCTCTATTCAAAGTGTCATTTAATTTCTGAGTTTATATTGTGCTGCGTAGTATATAGTGGTTATATTTAATAATTGATTGGTAGAATATAAAGAAATAAAAAATAAACAAACACTCTCACGACTGTTTTCCCCTATGATAAAAATCCTAAGATACATACTTACTCTGTGCGTAGATATTTGAGTGCACCACGTAGAGGGTAGTCAGAGGCACGTCAAAACGTTATATTTGGCACATGCTCGCATTTTGCAATAATGTCAATGTAGAAATATGTAGTATTGTATAAAAGCTAAAAGCTTTCCATAAAACGATAGTTAAATTAAAGTTACCTTGGTAAATGTTTCCAAGGACACAGGTACAACTTGAGATGCTGATATGACCACTGGCTGCTGGGCCCTGGCAAGGAATATAACCAGATCTTTCTTCAATCCAGTTTTTAAATTTACCCACGGACTAGCGTAAACCATGGTAGATAATTGAGCACTCTGAAAATGATGAGAATCGAATTGATTTTAGAAAAAGTAGCAAGTCCGTCAATAAAATCTAAACTTGCTTTTGATTTTATTGACGGACTATATATATAACACCCAATTGCTACTTCAATTGGGTGTTATAATGCTGTTGGAGTAGTCGGAACTTCCCCCCAATTTTACTTGTCAGTGATAAGTAAAATATAAGTAAAAACTACCCTAAAAAAAAATAACAAACGAAACGTCAAAAAGGCACTGTCTTGAGTAGATCAGGTTCAAAATGAGTCACAGAACCGACACCTGCACCCCGATCCTACGTGATCTTGTGCGTTACATTCTTAGAGTGTATATAAAAAATGCACGCATCAGAAATTTGTGCGAGGTCCTAAGCGGAACAGGTTATACGAGGCCAAGCGGAGCAAAGGTCGAGTCTAGCGAAGCGATATTCATAGCGAAGTGAGATACGGGCGACCTGAAGAGCTTCTGGCGCCCAACAGAGTCTAAAACGGCTCCAGTTAATGATTATACACTTCAGGTCAGTTTTTATCAAACATCAACAGCTAACATCTCAAAAACTACGCATCTCCAGCGGGGGGAATAGATGGAAGGCACTTTTTTTGTCCTCTACCTTAACTTCCCGCTCCTTCTGTACCCCTGGGGGTGAAGGGGGAAGAACTATCCCCTCTTCTCTCCTCCTCTGCACCCTCCCCCTGTTAAGGTAGCATTATTTAAAATTTTTATGAACCTTAGTAGTAATTGAGTTGCCAAAATAACAGTCCACAAAGAGCATTCCTATGATGATCATCAGATATGCGAAGACCCATGATACTTCAACGATGTTATCTAGAAGAGATTCGATCTGAAATAAAAACTGTTTTATGCTTTTTTTATACGACTAAAGTGAACAATAATCATACGGCCCTGTTGGTAAGCCGCCATAACCTAAAGACGCTTGCAACAACTCGCGCATTGCTGACCCTGAGACATAACGGGTGAGAAGTCTCATGTGCCTGTCATTTCACCGGCACTCATAAACTTCAAACCGGAATACAGCAATGGGAGTATTACTGCTTGGCGGCAGAAAGGGGTATCCTGGTAGTACTTTTCCGAACGAGCACTTTCCCAATGAGCTCTACTACTTTTTCTTGCTAGGAAAGTAATGAATCCTGAACAATATACAACAAATAACATATAGAGTACTATCGTACTATCGGTGTAGGCACCTACTAAGTTTGGATTCATTCCGAGTCTTCATCAGATTGAGTGATCGCGCACCCTGTGAACCGCGCACAACGATCAGCAGCGCGTAGTTCACGATGCGACGCGGAGGAAGAGCGTCGCTATCACTTACCCTGGTGAAGACTATTGGAATGAGTCAAAACTTAGTCGGTGCCTACACCGATAGTACGTTATTTGAAATTTTCCGTTTTTATAATATGAATAATCAAATTCACGATAGTTTTTGGAATAAAACTCTATTTATGACTTCGCATCATCACACCCAGATTGTTTTGTCACCTAACTTCGTCTGCTTTTCGGTTGAGTGCAAATACGTCAAAATTGATCCCATTCGGTGAATGAGAGATATTTTGTCAGAAAAGCCTGGCAGAAATGGCTAGTTGCCCTAGACATGAAGGACGGTAGTTGATGACAGTTACGACAGACGATCACGATTCCCAATAATATTTCCAAACTTGTCAACTAGTAAAGCTTTATAATAGTACTAGCTGATGCCCGCGGTTTTACTCGCGTAGGATAGATAATTGATAGGTGCATGCCTTGCACCCTTAAGGGTTTTTAAAATGTTCTGATACGTATTCAGTTTCATGTATTTTAAGTTTCCAAACTAAGTTTACAGCAAATCGCACCACTCATTACACATTTCATAAACAAACTTAACACACCAGCCTAACCCTTTTGAGGGATAGTTTAAAAAAAAAAAAGTTTTTTTACTTTTATCATTTGTACTGAATAATATTTATGCCTAGTTTCAAACAAATTGGAACACTCGTTAAAAAGTTCCCATTCAAACTTAGACAGCATCTACAACACCTTAGAGGGATAGTTTGGGGAGATAATTATATTAGTATTTTATAATTTGGTTTAAAAATACTTATGTGAAGATTCAAGACTGTAAGTTCAAGGAATACCATTTTTTCATACAAAGGTTTTCAGCCCTTTTCACCCCCTTAGGGGTAGAATTTTCCAAATTCCTTTCTTAGTGCACCCCTACACCATAAGAGGAATATATCCTCCAAATTTCATGCTTCTAGGACTTATGGTTTAGGCTGTGCGTTGTTTCAGCTCATGGACTTTGACACTCCTTACATCTTTTGGGGAAATAATTATATAAGACTTTTCGAATTTGGAATAAAGAATATTTATGTGTAGTTTCAAGATTGTAAGTTCAAGGAATACGATTTTTCATACAAAGGTTTTCAGCCCTTTACACCCCTTTAGGGGTAGAATATTCCAAATTCCTTTCTTATTAAACCCCTACACCATAAGAGGAATATAACCTCCAAGTTTCATCTTCTAGGACTTATGGTTTAGGCTGTGCGTTGATCCGCCCATCAGTAACGGAACAATTTTATATATATTGATTTTTTTACTGATTTAAGAACCCCCAATGGGTGTCCATCGCGTACTGTAGCAACCCATAGTGACGTAGTGTCACAACCTTTCTTAAAGTTATTAAAGCGATAAAAACTGCTAATCAATGAATTAATCGATTACGCCGTTTCATATTGACGACATTTGAGGCGCAGTGGGCGAAAGCTTGCCTGAGACGCATAGGTTGCGAGTTCGATTCCCGCCGCGGGACATATTTTTGTATGATCTGCAAATATTTGTCTCGGGTTTGGAAATTTTAAAAGTATAATATGTATGTATGTATTTACAAAAAATATAAAATTAGAATAACAGTCATTTAGTTCTCATAATACAAGCTCTGCTTACTTTGGGGCTGGATGATGCTGTGTGAAAAATGTCCAGCATTATTATTATTTTTATTTTTATATCACATCATCTATTGCAGCGCTTTCTAGTGACTTGTGACGGTATAATGTATTTAGATACCTAAGGTTAGGTTATTGAGTTATATAATTGACAAAACTATTGCAAAAAAACCCGCCTTACAATTCTTTGTGCCGTTTCGGAGATAAAATACAAACAAACATTGAAACAAATGGACAACCTAAACCCAAAATCATATACGGGCTTCTTGCTTAGCAGGTAAGTATAAAATAAGGCTATAAAACTCACAGAAAAAAATTGCAGCGCAGTAGTCCCTATAATTCCTGCGCTCAGAAACAAAGACGAGACGAACTGGCCGCTGAAAACCAACTGCAGAGTAGTTATAAATCTGGAAAGGAAATTATACTCTTTGTTATAGTGGTACCCTTTCATGAGAAATTTGAGTCACTGGCATGAAACTTTCCACATAATCTTTTTTCGGGTTCTCAACGTCACATACAGCAACCAATAAGTTTCTTAGGGTAGCAATGCCTATGAAATATCTTTTTTTTAAATTAACTGGTTCTTGGTTTCGGGAATAACTACTGAAGTTTGTGCTGTGATTGGCTCTCAAGTATATTCACTGCTTCGTTTAGCGTAACTCTTACCGTTTTGAAATGACTCCCGCTCGTTATGTTCAGTCCTTCGTCTATTTAGGTAAGATATATAAATTTTACCTCAAAACGGACAACGCAGTGTAGAAAGAAGGATCAATGGCATTGTTAGGGTAGTGGAAAGACCTTAGATATAGGAACTTCGTAGCACCCTCCGGGGAAGCCTATGTGTATATCTGTAATATCAACCTAATAGTCGACTTTTTACAGATTGTTGATGATGGTGATGATGACACCAATTTAGTCAATTTACCTTTTAATAGCAGAATGATGCAGGATGCATCCTTTGAATATCTGCCTGAAAGCTTCATTTTCGTTGTAGCGCCTTTCATTCCTGGTAGCTTTAACGAGCTCTTTCATATTTTCAAAGTTATAAATTAAAACGTCCAATTGGCTGACTGGAAAGTAAATAAATCGTCTCAAAAATTATGTGTTTAGATGTTGGTACCTTTTTTTTAACGGAATCAGTGCCTTTTTGCGAGCAAGAGCTTTTGTAGTACAAATTTTGGTATTCGTTCAAGTTTATGGAAATTTTGTGTCGACGCCGCTGAGTTATGATTCAATTTACGGTATAGAGATTTATTGTGGTCCTTTTAATGTAGGTGTATGTAATTTAATAAAGCGTACCTTCTTACCTATTATCCTACTGTTTATTTTTGGCTTGGCAATCTGGACTCATATTCTATTGAAAATAATCGGATTATTGCGATGGTGGTGTTAGGATCTACGGTGGGTCCTCAAATTAAGACATGAAACCAACTTAGTCATTAAACAAAACCTCTATAACTTCTCTTACTAGCTCAACCAAAAAAATAACAATAAAGTGAATGGTAATTCAATATATTTTAAGTGATGTTATGTCCAATGATGGAGCATGAGAGTCTAGAATACCTATTCATAATTATTAAGACACAACGGTAGTATGACTGAGTAAAAAATCACACGTTTAATAGCTACCTATTAAACGTGTGATTTTAATAGGTAGCTATTAAATGGGTGATTTTTTACTCACTCAGTTAGAAAGATATTGTTCAATGAAATTCTACACAAAGGGTACAAAAAAATCTTTCTCCACTAACGTACGGTGTTGCACGAAAAATTGAAACGTAGGTACATACCTACTTATTTTTCTCTTTTTATTTATTGGGTTGGTTTGATACGGCTGTATACCTACCGAATTGTATTTATATACATTTTAATTAAAATGTATATAAATACAATTCGGCCTATTTATTTTTCTAGGTATTCAAATACCTATTTATTTTTCTCTTTTTATTTATTGGGTTGGTTTAATATCCCTGTGTACCTACTGAATTGTATTTCAATACATTTAAAACTAAGGGGAAAATCGAACAGACTGATAGAAACTTTTTCTATACAAAATTTACCTGTAAAAGACATAGACGCCCAGGGAAGAGTTTGCAGCACTACGTATGTTGAAACCATCCACGGTTTGTACATAATCTGGTAGGCACAAATGAATTTGAAATATTTTGGATCGCTTACGTCAATAAATATTAAATCCATTTTGAGCGGTAGAGTTTTGAACCCTTCCAGTCCTGGATTGATTACGACGTGAACTGAAAAAAAATAAAAGTCTTAAAATTATGTCCATAAAAATACTAGACACCAAGTGCTAATTAATAATAAATTTAAAAACAAACAAGCGACTATAATTTCCACGATGTACATTCACAGATACTACACATTACATTCACATACTCAGTGCAAAGATCTTCGAGGATACGAAGCAGGGGCACGTCCAAATATGTTTGGCACATGTCCACGTTATTGCAAGTAGTTAGCATTCCACGTGATAAGTTGCAAGCCCATCCCGCTTATCGGAACACTAACTGATGACATTATTCCTTCACCGTTTTGAGCACGATTGGTTTATCGTTTCGATTGATGGTAAATTTAATTGAGTAATTATAAAAAAAATGTGTAAAATCTAGTAAGTATCTGTTCCATAACTAGTATATTCTTATATGGTTTGAAGTGTCAAATGTACCTAGTACAAAAACATTTTATTATAACATAGTGTCTGCTCACAGACATCTTGAGTCTTATATTATTGGAATAATACCAGAAATCTTTCCTCAATCCTCAAAGGTTTGCTGGAAGTTTGCAGAACTGTACAATAAAGAATAAAGAAGTTTTATAGGCGTTTGTTTGAGCCGAAGCGGGTGTCTGGCCGCGACATATTCCGCCCCATTGAAAGACTGGGCTTTCAATAAAATCTTCTGGCTTCGGAAGTGGTTTTCAATGAATTTGTGCGTGCTACGAAGTCAATGTTGCTGTTTGCGGTGGCTGCCATCTTTAGCTGACGCTGACATAGTTGAATACTGATATTGACATAGTTCAATATCAGTAGTTATGATCGTGAATTAGATTATACTATAGCCATGGGAATTTTGACGTACCGAAATCAATATTTTTTAAATAAATAAATAAAAGATGATCAAGATGAATCGAAACAAGTCGGAATCACGGTACCCGAAAGTCTTTACAGTATAAATGGTGGAAGTTAGATACAAGCGCTTTCATAATTTCTAGTTCTAATATTTACCAAAAACATCCATAGACGCACTGAACAAGAAACCAATGAAAAGCCATCTTGAAATTCTGATGGCTCGGGTTAAGATGACTTGCGAAGGCACTGAAGTGTAAATGAACTCTTCACTTGAAAGCTGAACAATAAGTTTTTCGAGCGTATTTCGACGCAAACGCATATCCAGTAGTTTGAACGAAGCCAACATCTCTGTCAGCACTAAATTTGTACTGGAAAATGATAAGAGGCTTAAAATTCCATTTCGCTATGAACAGTTCTTCAACTAATTAAATTATAAGCGGCAAACGAAAATGAATATTAATAATGTTGGAAAACATAGTGTTGTTTATAGTCGTAGGGAAGTACAAATTGGATATTCCATTATGCACCTCTGTTTTTGAAAACATAGATGTGTAGAAATTATGTTTTTTTTCGTTCAACGTACACCCAAGCGCTCAAAATAACTTATGAAATAAATTTTGTAAATGTGCTTCTTTCTTGGAAATAATATTTCATACGACACCACTAGAGAAGACGTCCTTTGAAAAACTTAACGTGGCTTTAAGTGGAGTCTACATTCTAGAATAGATTTAATACTAAAGTAGTAACGTAGCACAATTTTCCACTTGAAAAATAGGCAGCTACTAGAAATTACCAGTCTTATTAACTTTCATTCGAAACACTCACATTGCAGCCACCTCCTGGATCTCCGCTTTTCCAGACAATATCAAGCGTATCAAATACACAATTTGCCCCGCCGTCGGAATAATGAAAACAAACACTCCTATACACATCCGTGAAAATACCCCTAGCCAAAAATACACGCATTTCTTTGGATACGGAATGCGAAATGAAAGGCCGAAAAAATCTAATACTTTCATTTGCATAGAAACATGCTGAAAAAGATCCACTGAAGACCTCATTTTGGAGCAAGCGCCTGAAAAGAAATGTATTTTCCCCAGAGTTGTTAGAAGTAATTATGATAATTAGGCTGTAAATTAAAAGCAGGATTATTAAGTGTTTAAATAAAAGAAAGAAGCAGATTGTTTTAAGTAATTCATTGCTACTGATTTGTTTGAACGAAAAATGTAATTTCAGTTAATAGAGGTGAACTTTTAACGTTTGCATTTTTCTAGTATTTGTTATGAAACCTAGCTTTATTTTGCATTTTCTATCAACATCGTTTATCTTGTATCATAAATGTGATCGTAAACAATTTTCTAGACACCTTTATGGTTTATCACATATTTGACCCACATTTTGTGAATGCAAGCTGCGTCCGCTAAGAAGTCGTAAAGCGCAGATAAGCTATTCGAGGCAGACCGTAAGCACATAAGCTTCTTGATGCAGGGACTTGCAGAGTAGATTTTGCCGTAGAACTTCGTATAAAACAGTGATTCGACTCGTAAGTACGTCTCAACCTAGAAGGTATCTCATTGTTTTTAGAGTAAATTCTTCTGTTATAATTTATAAAAGCTTTTGTCTTACCTAACTACGAGCTAAATGGCTTGCACATTGCCACTTCAACTTGCTAATTCTAAAGACTATGCCAGTTACGGATTTCTTTGTTCCGCCACGTAGATAACTACGTATAAACTAACTATCTAAGATTCGAAAAAATAAAATAAAGATAATCTGAAAAGTTTATAGCTTATCAGAGAAAAAATATGTTTAAAAATAAGACAGAGTATAAAACAAGTTTTCCGGTTTGGAGTATTAATTTGGAAAAATATAAAAGCCGAAAAAACATGCTTTATTATGTTTGGTAATTTCTTTGAATGAACTGTCAATTATTTTAAGTGTTTATCATTAAATACGATTTGGTGGTCTATTAATGTGATTGCTATATGAAGTGACATCAGGCCTGTTAAAATTGCTATTGTCATGCGTGTCGATCCTTATCTAGCACAAAATATTAGGCTGCTGTCTACAAAGCTAACGTATGCGATGGCTTGTAATATTGAACTTGAAGGCAATCTTGGTATGGCCAAGTCTTGGCCTAAATGCTAAAGACTTGATAAAAACCCTATTGCTGGGCTGGAAGCCCAAGCTTTCTTTCAGAAAGGATGGAAGAGCTCAATATTATGTTTATAACGATCTCTCAAAATATGACCGTGATGAACGCAGCTATGCTTCAAATGCAAAATATTTACCCGTTTATGCAATTCACGTAAGAGGTGGTTTGTTTGTTTCTATGTTACCCTTTATCTTCAAAATGACTAAAAGGCAGTCGATCTTGCAATCGATTTGTAGAACTTCAAGGATCGCTTATTGTCATAGTCAACGGCGGTGCACTAGACGATGGAATACAAGTCAGAGGTTTTAAAATATTGCAAAAATTACCTTGTTCTCAACTGTTTTAAAATGTCGCTGCCTAGGCATATGACTAACCTATAGGGTTACCTTTTTTTTGAGTGGGGGAAATGATCACGCATTTCCCTTCCGCCATGGGGGTGGCGAAAGGGGGTATGTGGGTCTTTAACCCACTAAAACGCCACCAGTTAACAGTCCCCCGCCGTAGTGGGGTAAGATGGGGTCGCGTTAGCATTCACCATCTTACCCCGACGGGTGGCCCTTGAACCACCTGGGCCCCGGCCATGTGTGGGGCCGTGCAAGCCGGCAGAGTCCCCCGATCTCCGCCAGTGACCCCACACCCGCGCCCTGAGAATGGCGCTTCCTCCAACTTACGCTGTCCCTCACTCCAAGCCTGACCGGTATTTGTAGTCCTGCCGATATAGCCTTGAAGATCATTGGGACACGCAAGCCGACCAGAGCAGCAAAAGTCGCCCCGGCCCTCCCTCCACAGTGCGCCCTGAAAAGGGCACACTCCGTTCACCAGACGGGCCCATAAAGGGCCACGCCGACCCCACGTCCGCGAGAGGGCGCCCCCTCCAACTTACGCTGTCCCTCACTCCTATCCTTACCGGTATGGGTAGCCCTGCCGGTATAGCTTTGAAGATCATTGGGACGCGCAAGCCCACCAGGGCAGTAAAAAAACACCTCAGGCCTCCCATGGTGCTCCTCCACGAGCCCACCATGCTTGTCCCATCCGCTGTGCCCCATGGGGCACATGTGGCTCAAAGGGACACGCGGAGGGGCCCCTCCGGTCAGTCCATTTGTTGCTCGATAATAAGATCCCACGTATGAGAAGTTATTGTCGGGCTTTAACGAGGCGCACCGTCCCATAGGCTTCCCTTCATCCCGGATCCATCTGATCCCTAAGCGACAAGAGCCTACAGGCACACGAGAAGGTTGACCGACATGGCTCACCTAACCTAACCGCCAAAATGACTTTCTAATCTGGTTGCAATTATTTTTGCATGAGGAAAATCATTTATATTTTATATGATTTGTTATGGCACGAATAAACCTGTAGTTAAAAGGCAGTACGAATAAGTACTGCCTTTTAGGGGGAATATGTTCATTTGATAACAACTGACGTTATGGAGGGCTTTTCAGCGCGACATCGTCTGCGTATTCCTTTTAACAAAAAGGTCCTTGAAGCATTATTTACTTGAGTACGCTAGAAGCGGTGTGAGGTGAGTTTATGAGCCGTTAACCGTTAAAATATCGACATGTTAGTCTATTTACTTGCCTCTCTATTTCGCATGTCACAATCCAATATAGAAAGTATTGGATTAAGTACAATTTATACGTATTTTTATGTAAATTAGAGGTTAAAAATAATCAAAAAAAAAATGCCATCGTGTGATTGTTAAGTTGGAGATTATTTTTTCATCCAACCATCTTGTGTCATCGAACAGGTCTTTGTAGTGATAAAAAGTAACTTAACCATTCACTGATATATAAATAAACGTTAAGTATTCATTTTTCTGATGGTAACCATATTTGAACTAAACTGATTTTACGCTGTCACTCACACAATTCACCTAAACGTAATGTATTACGTTATTATTACAGATAAGCTTCAGACGATTTTTTTATTAAAATAAGTACCTACAAATATTATATTATAATAGTAAAATGATGTTTTTTCTTTATGTTCTTCACTAGCACCTTGAAGTAATATAACCTGGCTGGTAAGGTAACAAAATCACCACTGATCGTCGTCATAAAATGTCTAAAGTGTAGTATGGTATCGATCCGATCGAGAACAATTAAAACTTTGAATCACGCCTTTAGTTCACACTTGTGTGAAGTGTAAGTACCTAGAGGGTGATTCAGGAATTAGTGTCGAACGCAGTTGAATATAATAAAGTTCATCCGGAAGATCCCAATCATCTTGTAAAATCATCAGTTCAGCTGGTAATCGGACAAATATTTATATATTTCAATCCATTATCATGATATTGGACAAACATACATACATACGCACATATGATTGTTTTAGTCCTCATTTATAGTGTTAATAAATTTAGATTGATCAGAATTTCTGGCGGAGTAACCTATGAAATAGCAAGCCTGCAGATGAACAAAACGTGCTCAAGACCATTTTAACCATGCTGACTATTCTCAGAGCAATACTGAATCTAACAATTAGAAGGTAGTCAGAAGTACGATCAAATTTTATTTTCACATGCTTACACTTTGCTAGACAAAAGCATTCCACGTGAACAGGTTGCAAGCCCATCGTTGCTTATTTAAATACGAACCGATAAAGCACATGCATTTGAGATTTTAGTTCCAGGGATTGTCGCTTTCTTTAAGAAGTTTTTCATCACTTTCTAAAGCGCGTTTTTGTTCACTTTTTTATGAACAGCCTGTATTTCTTGAACTTTAAAACATTATGATAATTACTTAGATCCAGTTGATATAATACTCTAGCTGGTCCATATTTGATGTTTCATATGTATGTTATTTCAATGAAACAGGTTGTAGATAATACCTACAAGGTAAAGTGTGTGTATATAGATATACCTAGTGTATATAGATGTAACATCGCGGAATAGAGACTGTGATGTTACAAGATTTAATGGTACCTGCAGTACTCAGTTCTTGTGATTTCGTCTGGTAAAGTTGCCGTAGTTTTTTAATGTACTATTTTGACTCAGTAATTCGTTTCCAAAATGTCATACTGATTTTCTCGGTTATAAATTTTCTAGGATTTTTAAATTATGGAAGAAGTTAAGTTTATTCTAGAAAAGGATATTAGAATCGAATATATATTCTATTTTCAAAATTCATATATTTTTGGGTTTTATTTTACCTTGGCCTCTATGGCGCAGTGGCGAAGGCCCGCCTAAAACGCAGAAGGTTGCGGGTTCGATTCCCGCTGCGGGACAAATGTTTGTATCTGCAAATATTAGTCTTGGATCTGGGTGTTTTCTATGTATAATATTTAAGTATTTACAAAAAATATATATATAAGTAGTATATCAGTCATGTAGTTCCCATAACACAAGCTCTGCTTACTTTGGGGCTAGATAATGCTGTGTGAAAATGTCCAGCATTATTTATGATTTATATATTTATTACCTTCAGTTTCGTTTCATTTGCAACCATGGATGGACTCTAAGAAAACTCGGGTTATTTTCAAACATGACTTACGACGAGGAAACATTGCATCTCAAACGGAACGCAATAATAACGACGTGTATGGACCTATACTAACGAACGAACATTGCTTTATTGGTTCAACCACTTTCGTTATGGAAATGTTGATGTCGCAAGCGAACCTTGTGGACGTCCGGAGAACAACGCTGATAGTGACGATTTGTAAGCGGATCCATCTCAAACTACATGTGGGCAAATGAAATGGCATGTGGTATTTGTGGCAAATTGGAAGAAAAAGAAGTTAAATATATGTTTTTACTATTTTCCCATACAAAACTGAAATTACATAGGTACTTAAGTACCTATTCTTTAGTACCTATTCTTTAGTACCTAGTCTTTAAAGATCTTATATTTATTTCTTTACTAGCTTCTGCCCACGGTTTCGCCCCCCTGATACCTGGATAAAAATATGTTATTCTGATGTATAAGCTATATTATTGTAAAGTGCCATCAAAATCCATTTAGTAGTTTTTGCGTGAAAGAGTAACATACTCGTACATCCATCCTCATAAACTTTCACGTTTATGATATTAATAGGATGGTAGTATATGTATTCTTGCAAATTGGAAAATTTTCGTGATTGATTGATTTTTTGCTACATAAATTAATCCTGCTTTGCTTATTTTTACGTTATGCAAAAATGTTTCGTTATACGTAGCTATGTAAATTTCTCATTAAAAAATGTTGTTCATTAAAAAAGCTATCTTCCATTTTTCATTACGATGCCAGCCGTATTCAATAGCCCCGTAAATGATACGCCATCAAAAACGTCGAATGTTTTTACTTTCGATACCGAACCGGAGACTACTACGGTGGCTCACAGTGGCTCACTGCCAAAAGCGATCGCACCGTTTCGCCCCTTTATTTTGTAGTCGGCTTACAGTGCGACAATCTCTTTGCCCGCACTTACTCCAATACATTTAGGTAATGCCACCAATAAAATATCTACACTGAAAATGTTTTTACAGAGTCTCGCCCTCAGGGAATTATTGGGGTTATTGGACTGTCGTTGCTTTTTATTGCGATGATACAAATTTTTTAATACGATTTGCATATTTTATATATATATATAAATTATCTCGGAAAAATATTTCGTTAAAATTTTTATCGGTATAGTAAATCTGAAATGATTTTTTTTATATTCTATGCAGAAAATAAAAAAATTGCTGATCTAAGACTTTTCAAAACTGGGCTTTTTTATTGAGGACAATGGCGGTACATAACCCGATGCCAATTTTAACATCAAACTTGTTTGTTTAACCTCAGACTTAGGGTTGATAAAAAGTTCAAACAGCATCTAATTTAAGGTTACTTAGAAACGTATTCAGATTTATTTTCCTGACATGAAATGGATATTTGACTTTCAGGAAAACGTTTTTATTCTTCGCATCCTGTAGTGTGATTCTCTCTAGTGATTAATTTCCGTAATGCATCGAGTTGATCCTGCTCAATAAACTACAGAGGGGAGGGGTCATGTATAAATAGCGTCCTGAAGTGGACTTTCTACTAGATAGATAGATAAACTCTTTATTGTGCATAACACTAATTTACAATATAAAAACAGAAACATAGTTATAAAAGAAAAAAGAAATGCACAATGGGCGGTCTTATCGCTGAAAGCGATTTCTTCCAGACAACTTTGGGATGGAGAGAACTATTTAAAAGAATGACGGTGCTATTGCCTGAATAAAAGTGTGAAAAATAAATATAAAAATACAAATTAAACATTAATTTTGATATAATACCTAATACCCATATTGAAATATATATTAATACCCACGTCATAAATATATACATATTACATACACAAACTCACATATTTGAACTTATATATCAAATCAAATTGAATATAGTAAAAAAAAAAAAAAAACGTAAAACATACCACACAAAAACTCAAGAACATGACGAAGACTGCTGTAAGTAAAATAGTTTGACACGATCTGAAAGAAAGTGAGTAGGTAGTTAACTACTAGGTAGTTAACTTATTAATCATCAGTCCAGAGTCCACTGCTTACATGTAAAGCATCTGCCAATACTTGGCTTTTCTCATCCACTTTCTGTCAATACACATACATCCTACCATAATATTATAAACGCGAAAGTTTGTGAGATGGGTGTTTGTTACTCTTTCACGCAAAAACTATTGAAAGGATTTTGATGAAACTTGACAGTAATAATAGCTTATAGATCAGAATAACACATACGCTACTTTTTATCCGGGTACCACGCAGGCGAAGTCGTGGGCAGAAGCTAGTATTTAACATATTTTATCGACGAGCAAAGCGAGTGAAGATTTCAGATTCTGCTTGGATTATCCGGCGTTCGTATGTATGTTTGTTTGTTCGATAATAAACCTGCCGAAGCATTTTTTCAATGTTAGGTTGGTTATATAACAGTATATAAGAAAAAAAGAGAATTGTAAAGTTCGTATATTAGTTTAAATGGTTATGACTTTAATGGTTTTTTGAACTATGCTGTCCAAGAGACCCTAAGGAATAAAGTGAAAAAAGAAAGTTTTTCTTAAGGCCTAAGGCTCTATTCAGGTGGATCGATACGAGACGTGATGCTGCCAAATAAAACAAACAATAAAAAGTTAATATCTTGTTTTCTTTGTTGTAGTAAAAAGTAACGGCTAAAACATCCAAGAAGGTTAACTTATGATATATGCATAACCTCTTATTTCGGTAGTTGGGTAAAAACGACAAGTGCATAGCGAGATCTTAGTTCGTGGCGAACTACTAGATTCTTACCATTAATCACTAGTCAGAAGAAGCTCCCGGCCATAACGAATGTCGCGCCTGGACCGGTCTTGACCCGTCACCACTAACTATTTATTTTATTTTTATTATTTTATGTGATTTTCACCAGTATATACAAAAATTGTCCCAAGAATGAGCAGCACCAGAACCTTCTCCTTATTTTAAAAGGAGTCAATTTTATCGGGCGTTATGGATACTTTTAAGAATACGGATGAATGTGCTGATGTTTGTCATCAGTGAACTTTGCTATAGTTGAACAAATATTTGGATTTAAGATAAGATATTCCGTAACTTACGAGCGAAATGGGGCAGAAGCATAAAATGACCAATTTTGGCTTAAATATAAATAATCTTAGCAGTCAAAATTAATGCGTTAGTATGGAGTTTGGAGCTCCATTATAATACTAGATATTATAAATGGAGCTCCATTTTCTAATCTCTAGAGCAACTAAACCGGGATCTCTAACTTTATTATTCTGTGTTGGTCTAATGCACGCAAAGTGAAACTGTGGCGACCGTAAAATTACATGCCTAATTGTTCATACTTTCACGAGAACCTATACATTTGCATTAGCATTTTGTTTATACATTTCTAAAGCATGATAAATAGCAGTGCTATTCGTAGGTAACGTAGGTAACTATTTCTAGTTTTTAAGAACCCTCTGTAAATAAGTAGGAACGTATCTTGCAATTTTTGTTTCAAATTTGTCAAGATAAATAAACGAATTTTGACTTTTTGACGATATACATATACCTTGGTCGAAGCAAAACAATATGGTCGCATTGAACTCATTGTATAGATATAAAAATTTCAACAGTCAGCTTTCGTATGGATCGGACTGTCTATAGATTCGTTATTGACCTGGCTATATACTAGCTCCCAGTATCGAAGAGATGCCGGGAGAGAAGAGACCTATTATTAAAAAAAACACTTTTTTGTTCTCCCAATATTTCATTTGGAATTCAATGTGGCTCTACCGAAACCTTTAAAATGTTTATTTTATGGTAGAACACAATACACTATTGTTGCCCACCCCTAGCCTGCATAAGATAGCCTGCCTTCAGCCTGGCAGTTTTCCTAGCCAGCCGCCTCAAAGGTCAAACGTGTAAAATTATCCTATGCCGGAAGTTGAATAAAGCTTCCAATATTCTAAATTCAACAAATGGCTATAGTGTCACTTTGTTAAAAATCAAGTAATAAAAACAAAACTGGCTATATTTTACTGTACTAATTATTTTCATACATATAATCATCTAGCTTCGCTAGAAGTTAGTTGTAGCAAAAATGTCAAATGTAACTGACGGAAGAACCCCATTTATATAATTTTGTCTTCGCGTACCCTTAGGATTTGAATTTAGAATGAGGGCATCACTACGCTTCGTAAAGCCTCTTAAAAATCACACAGTTATAACATTCAACGTACGGCTAAGTAAATAAAATTTAATAATTTACGAGGTTTTACCACGGAATGTCACAAGGGCGGTGATGTGAGATATCAAATTATAAGAGGTTGCGGGCACATGCGCGCTGCGTGCGAAGCACAGAGCTCTCCAGTCCGCTCGGCGCTCGTGTTGTTTCCGAACGAGCCCCGCCATGCGCGAATTTCAAATTTCGAAAGTCGAACGTGGTTCTAAAGAAATTAAAAATTAAAAACAAGGAGTTCAGTTAAGTTTTAGTGTGTGAAAAAAAACATTCGTTGAAAAGAACGTGGGTTTGTGTGGTTCGTGTCAAGAAACAGTAAACAAGTTTAATTACGACTGGTATTGAGATTTATTGCTTCGATTAGTTGTCTCGGAGCTGTGTTGTGATATTTTATTCCTGGATGAATTAAGATTAAGCTTTAAACGAGGTACGTAATTCAATACTAAAAGTTAATATACTTTTTATGCTGTAATGGTACTTTTAAAATAAACGAACAAATTCGTTGGACTTTTTGATGTTGGGTTGGATGGAAATCTGGAGCCCACTTTTAGTTTTTCTTTATTTATGACTGTTTTTATACATATATTATTAAAATAGACAAACAGGCTCTAGACTATGAGCCAAGTGAGTTTTGTCTATATGTTTCAAATGTAATGACAAAATGAGAAAAGTGACGAAACGCGTATTGGAGGCATTTAATTGCACTTGACGCGCAAGCATAGATTACATAAAGAAAGAAATAAGTTTTTTTACACAATTTACAAAGAAGTTACCACAGTGACACAGTCCAGTGACCTAGGCACATACCTAGTCTATATCTAGATAACAAGTTATAATTTTTAGAACTTAAAACAATTCTAATAGGTATGGGCTCCAGGTACTTACATAATAGTGATCCAGTAAGTAACAAATTGGAGTGTTTTAAAAAAAAATCTTTCTTACTATCTGTACCGTAGCTCCTAAATGAGTTAACATATTTCTTATTTTTTTAATGAAACCTGACTGATTCCTTTTGTTCTTTCAAAATCAAGTCTTGGTATAATATTGTGTCAGTCTTCTATCTATTACTTTCAATCTCAATTTTGACTTTTTAGCTGATTATGTGCTGAACAGTTTTGCAATTTTATTCTTTATTTCCTCAAAGTAAGTGCACGAACATAACTCGAAATGATGTTTGGCACTAGAGAGCTGTGTTGAACGCTTGATTATCGCCATATAAACTAGTTATATGAAACCTAATAAAACTGAACATAAGTATATCATATTTATGTGCAATAAAAATATTTTAAGTTATTATAAATAATGCATCATCTAGCCCCAAAGTAAGCAGAGCTTGTGTTATGGGAACTACATGACTGATATACTACGTATATATATATTTTTGTAAATACATACATATTATACATAGAATACACCAAGACCCGAGACAAATATTTGCAGATCATACAAACATTTGTCCCGCGGCGGGAATTGAACCTGTAATCTTCTGCGTCGCAGGCGGATCTTCGCCCAATGCGCCACAGAGATCGTCAAAATGTATTTCATTACCTTGCTTAAAAAACAATGTTAAGTTGCGCGAATAATTTCAAGTGAGCAAATTTTGTTAGACGGAAGAATATTGACTAAATTTTAAATTTTACTCTAGAAAAACGTTTTATTACAATACCGCTTTTGACGTTTATATTGTGATCGAGACTTTCGTTTGACTGTTGATAAAATATACAAATTTGGCTTTCTTAGTTAGGTTTTATTGCCACACATCACTTGGGGGCACTGCAATAGATGCAAGAATGTACAACGGTGTGACCGGTAATGTATTTTTCATAATTTTTTATGAATTCAAGATATGTTTTTCACGTCACCAGAAGGCAATGTAAAGAAGATGACGCGATTCGGTGATTTCAGTAAAAAATAAATTTATGAACCCTTTTCTAACATAAAACAAAATATAAAATCGGACATAATTACGTTTTATGATAAGATGATCAAACTATACCTACTAAAGTTGAATAAATAAAAAAATACACATAAACTGTTTCGTGCCTGATTTTTCGTAGCTCTTTTATTCTAGTCTATATTTTAATAAGAGTCTGTAATATTTATCTTATGTTGGGGGTATTTTTAATAAGATCTTGGACGTTCTTAGGATTATTATGATCTAGAATCTTCTTAGAGACACAAAAAACATAGTTCCAGATCGTATGTTTTAAGATTATGATTTCAAGGTTGATGTAGGTCAAACATAAAGGTCAAATGAGATTAAATATTTAATTAACGAAGTGTTGGTATCCTTCCATACATAATTATGTTGTTATTATTACATTTTTATTGTACAAATAAACAAAATTATAAACTTTATGATGAATGAATTAATTCAGTTTTTAAATATTATTTCATAAATACAGCATTACAGATTAACAAACCAAAAATACCAGAGAGCTGGCTCTTATCTGGGTCGACGCGATAGCATTGCCATTCAGAGTGACAATGCGACGCTTTAGTCTTGTAGTGATCTAGTTCAGTTGAGGTATCTAGAGATCGTAGACAATGGTCTTAATAGATGGCTCAACTGTTTCATCTATGAATGAATTAATGAATGAAAACAATTTATTGTACACCATAAGAAAATAGATATAACTTAACAAAACTATAAAAAACAAAACCCAAGTACAATGGGCGGTCTTATCGCTTAGAAGCGACCTCTTCCAGACAACCTTTGGATGGAGAGGATTTAATGAGATTGTAATAATGGCTTAATCTATATTTCCTATGTAGCTGTATCATTTTTTCAGGATGCAAAATAACTTTAAATGAAGTAAAATATCCCATTTCCCGCAAGTAAGTACTGGAAGGCATTATACATAACTATTCAGTGGAAGCGAAGGGCTACCCGAGTGTGAACGCTGTGAATGGGGTGCCAGCTATTTATTCGTAAACCCTGAAAAATCTCAAATTTTAGTATTTTGTTTTAAGCTAATACTAGTTAGCTATTTTTTTTATAAATAAATGACTACTTGCAAAACGCAGGAAAATTTAAAATGTTATATTTGGTCGTGTCTATGACTACTTCCTGGTATCTTAAAAAAGATCTACTCACTGAGTATGTACCAGAGGATGTTTATCATGTGGGGAATACAGTCGTGAGCGTGTTTTTTTTGTTTTAAATAAACTTCTGACCGACATTACATAGTCCTGACCCTCCCAGACAATGATTCCATGGATGGTTATATGGAGGACCTTTCCAATGATATCTTACAGATGTTTCATTGTATATAACGAGGTACAACAAGCATGTTTGTATACCGAATTGTCTATACTAATATTATATACAGGTAAAGTTTGTATGTTTGTATGTTATTTATTTGTAAGGGGTAAAGTCCGAAACTTTTTATCCGATTTCAAAAATTCTTTCACCAATTACTATAAATTTTATTAATGGACTTTCAGGGTCGGTAAAGGCTATAATATTAATCCCGTTAAAATAAAAAGGCTCTTCGTGGAGACCAATTTTTCAACGTAAGTCGACGAAAACACGGTCGAGCGAATACGTTTCTTACGAACGCTACTTTTCGCGAAAAGTACGGCGAAGCCGTGGGCAGTAGCAAGTATCTTAAAAAGTTTAAAACCAAAGAATAATCGACATTCGAACAACAGACGTAGTTAAACACCTGGACCCGAGTCACATATTTGCAGATCATACAAACATTTGTCTCGCGGCTGGAATCGAACTCGCAGTTTTCTGCGTCTCAGGCGAGCCTTCGCTCAGTGAGCCACAGAGGTCGCCATAATTGTTCTTTAATAAAAAAAAACAAAGGTTTAAATAGCCAAATTGAACAGTACAATCAAATTTAAAGCTGGTTATCTTACCTATTTCTCAACGTATTAATTAAAACGAAATTGGAAATTAGATGTTTGAATTTGATCAGCTATGATAAATTCCCTTGTTACAGCATTTCTCCGATTCCCGTTGTTTAAATAATTCATGAGGCGCAGATACCTAATGCCCGTGTAACCTTAAAATTACATCCATCTTATTAGATAGGTATTGGATTCAATAAAATAAAATTAATGAGATCGGAAAAGCCTGGGTGCGTGTTTTGAATCATAATTTCTAGATACATAATATGTATCCTAACTAATCCTCTAGTACTCCTATCTGAGTAATACTGCTCATACTTAAAGTAATTAGTAATACTAAAACTTTGCTTATGACTATCAACGATTATGTGTTCAATTGAATGGGCTTGATGATAGGTGTCTAGACTTTTTATGTTGTATAAACGTAATAAAATATTTTTAATCCGTATTCCGTATCTTTTTTACACATTACTTTCCACAGGGCCACCACAGCTTATGAAATTAAAGCTTATGCGGAATTCGAATAAAGGTCTTCTTCTATACATTAAAAAGTATTTTTTTATTATTATTTTACTAAGTACTCTCTGCCTGAGAAATAAATTGTTGATCTGATAGTAAATTGAATTTGTTATCTATCCACTGAAACGTTCTACAAAAAATGTACCGTTCTAATTGTTAGACAGTTTTTCATATAAACAGTTATAAGTCGACAGCATAAACTGGTCAACAAGGACATTTTAGAGCTCTGCAATACAAAGCGCAGAAAATACAAAATATTTAAAGTGTCCAAAACATGTACAAAATTTACAAATAAATCCCTGTCCACCATAGGACCTCTTTATAATCCTATAAGTAAAAATATGAATCTTGTAAACACTAATGCAAACAAACTTAAATGTACCATTACAAACTACTTACGCAGGCTAAACTACAGTGATACAGAAAAATTAATGGATAGCTTTATTGATAATTTACATACATAAATAATTGTGTATACTCTCACTCAACACTACACTCCCCACATGAACTCACTAGCACGCAAACTATCATCCCACACACTCGTACTAAGCTAAACAATTACGTACCAAAATATTCACACATTGGCCCTTACTCATTCATTTGAGTTTACCTTTATTATTATTTTTCCTTTTTTGTTTTTTTTCCCATCTTTTGTTTAGATATAGTCCTGAGAACTTACCCCTAACAGTAACTAGTCTCGTTTGTTATTTTTTATTTTTTAACTTCAATGTAGATGGGTAACTTTTAGTGTATTATATTATGATGAGGATGAGAGTCCAATATATTATGATGAGGATGAGAGTCCAAAGCGAATCACTGTGGGCCTACAGTACAGGCTCGACAGAGACCTAGTGTGGGGGACAGAGCTCCGTCAGGTACTTATTAATCTAAGTTAAGTTAATTTTCTTAAGTACCAAATCATGTACCGAACATCTAAATAAAGATTATTATTATTATTATGTTGTAGTTACCCCAAAATAGATGGAACTTAGAGCCTACGCCAATATAATAGAAATGTTGGGTTTTATTTTTAAAAGTCTGAAATTTTAATGTTCACCCCGACGCTTGAATCTCTGTTTTCCCAGTGGAAATGTTCGTCAGTTTTCATGTTATAAATTATGAATTTTTCATCAAAATTTTAAGTGGAATCTGTTTTGGTTGGGTCTATTATTATTTGAAAATACCATACGAATATCCAAATCATTTTTACAGTTATATAAATATAAATAGAATACTGACATAGGGAGATCATGAAGATGACATTGCTAGACATTGTATCCAATTAGGAATCGTGCCGTCTACAGACTCATCATAGAAACAAGTTGGAAAAAAAAAACAAAAAACGGATCGATTACCGCACATACGTATCGCCACTGGGAGACCAACTGCAATGCAAGCCAGGATGGCTTCCAAACCGGCATCGGCATTACCGAAAGACTTAGTTGCAGTTACTCCCAAAATTAAGGCCAGAAAAATTAAGACCTAATTTATTTTTTACGATACTTTTACATTATCTCAAGTTTCTCAATATGCATGCAAACAAAACAACCAAAATACGAATGTTTTCACTCTATGATGATTCTCAAAATATCGTTTGAAAGAATCAGTATAGGATTCCGGTGGGTCGAAATGTTTTATAAACTACCTATACGGTGCTCAACGCGGCTTAGCTGAGATTCCTAGCACAATCCGCTCTGATTGCACAAACGCTTTACTCGAAGCGTAAAATTTTTACTGCCGCCCACTGCGTCGATAGTCGAGCGACCGACGAAAGATTTTTTTATCAGGGATGGAGGGGCCTTTCGTAGATTAATCGTAGTTTCACCGACAATATTACGATCTATTAACGTTTTTACAGACACTGTCTATCACGTAAATTTTCTTTTAACAAATTCTACCAGATATTTTAGCCCCACGAAAATTATTACAATACACCGCCCGGTGTCTTTTATGTGAAATAAAGAGTCTTCTTCATTGAGACATTACGCCAGAACAGCCCAATTACATGGGCTCCTCATAATATTATGCCTCGTTTTTCTTATCATGTTAAATTAAAACAGCCGTGTTTTCTTGCGATTATTTTCTCTCTTATGACCTTTGTCCTCGTTACATCAATCCGTAAATACAAACCGAACACTTGATACTTTGGTACAAAGGGTAACTTTTTTCCAATATTTTCCGATACCGTAAGAGAAAAGTTTCCGGATAATATGCGTAGGATTATGGTTTCAGCTCGCTGACTTTACCGATTTCCTTTCAAAAGGTGATTGCACAAACGCGTATGGAACGGCTTTTTACTAGACACTCTTGATGAAAAGACTTGCAAGCCTCTGCGAATATTTTAATGTCTTTTTTGAGGTGAGTATCACAATTCATGGCTCTTTGTGGCGCTCGGCTCCTCCGAGCGGGTTCGTACGCAGAATAAATTTTGTGCCTTTGTGTTTGCGAGGAGATCTTTTTGCAGCGAACGAACCATAGTTTAAAGATAATTCGCCGACAGTGGCGAGCTTTTGCGTAAATTAGTTTGGGTAGGGGTTTGTGCTGTGGTTTTTGCTTAACCTTGTAACAACGTCATTAGCTAGATGACTTAGCAACTCAGCTCTCATGGTCAGGCCTACCTAACAATGTCGAGAGGATTTTGTCGACCGTGGCAAAACACATTATGTACCCGCCGTTTGTTCAGCGCTCGGCTTGCCCATATACGCGAGTATGGGAAAATTTTAGAGTTTCTGAACAACATGTTGCGGTCAACAACGAATAACGAAGCGTAAAGCATAAAAGTTTTTAACTTATTCATGAAATAACAATGATGTATACACAATGTAATATCACGTTCATTTGACGTTGCGTTTGTTATGTTGTTTGTAATTTTAGTTGAAGAGCTCTTGTCTCGTATTTTTTAACAAAGTGCATTTCACCAATTACTATGAATTGAGTTA
Source organism: Perizoma flavofasciatum (assembly GCA_958496245.1). Lineage (NCBI taxonomy): Eukaryota > Metazoa > Arthropoda > Insecta > Lepidoptera > Geometridae > Perizoma > Perizoma flavofasciatum. The sequence goes on along the minus strand of OY292434.1, from coordinate 7,338,091 downwards.
CCAATAGAGGCACTTTGATCTAACCACTTCCGTGCTTTGCAGAGCACCCAGTAAAACTAACGCGGTGTAGTGGTGGTGGCGGAGAATTGTTGAAGTGGTTGTCAATGTTCACATGAATGTACTGATTACCACAGCTATCGCCAGCGCCGCGAAATTATGACACAAATCTTAAGCTAAAAACTCAGACCGACCGATGCCAGACTGGCCACTGGCTCATACAAACTTACTTTGACATTTTAAAATCGTTAATTATACATTTTATAGTACCAGTTGAATTTACTACTGTTTGAATATAAGGTAAATAAACCAAGAAAGTGAATGATATTTGTATGAGTAGGCTAGTATAGTACCTATCACCATAAACAAACACAGGTCGAAATTAGTTAAGTTGTTTAGTTACAAAGCAGGTTTGGCCTCCTTGTTTACAACCAACGGCCTCTACTCTTGACTATATAGAATTTAACTTGTACAGGGTGTCCTAAAACATGTAACCTATATCGAAAGTGGGGATTCTGCCAGTAAAAGCGAACATTTTGCCCTATATAAAAGACGTACTTAAAAAAACATATTTTGGAAAATAATTTGAAATTGTAACGCTCTCAAAGCGGTTGCTTTTAGACTTTGTACTTGCCTAAGTTTAATGTTAAATTAACAATGTGTTTCACATATTTATTACCTTATTTTTTTTCAAATGTTCCATATTATTATTACTTTTTGGTCAATTTAAATAGCGTATTGCAAAAAATCGTACAAGAAAGTAGTTACTATTATGTGTAGAGTGACCCTTTTGGGTTAGTATAAATATTCATGGACACCCTGTATAGTCGGGTTATGGTTACGAGCGCCAAAGCGTTCAGCCGATTTGATCAAGCTGTTAGGGGTATGCTCAGTCGGGCGTGACATTGACCAGGGACTTTGATATTTGCGATCTTCATAACCCAAACATGGCCTTGTGCGACTTAGTTTCGGAAAATTTGCTTTCTCATTTTTAGATTGACGATGATTGATAAACAGCCTCCAAATAAGTCTCTAAGACTTCGCTTTAGTAAATCATTGGCCTGAATTGTCACGAAATGATTTTATTACCTACATAAAATCGAAGATTTAATAAATATGATATTGGACCCTAATCCATCTTATACTAACTCCAAGTTGTAAAAGTATTTTAAATTATTTTTTTGGTGTGACAGTGACAGCTTTTCTATAGTTGTCTTTCTGTATTCCATTTATTTTTCTCGAATTATTAGCAGCAATAAATAATTTTAAGTCGAAGTTAAATGTACGCAGTGGCTTACCTACTTTTATCCTATCCTACTAATATAATAAATGCGAAAGTCTGTGTGTGTGTGAATGTTTGTTACCACGTATCTCCGTAAATACTAAACCGGTTTTGATAAAATTTGGAATGTAGATAGTTTAGGTGGAATAACACATAAGCATATCTTATTTTCGAAAATCAACCCCTAACGGGGTTAAACAGGGTGGTAAAGTTTCTATGAAAAAAAATTGTTTGATTCGCTCAAAACTCTGTACAAATAAACTTTAAAGTGAATAATGAAACACGTATTTTTTATTATTTTAAATGTAGCCTTTGGGGGTGTGCAATTGAGTTCTAAACTTTGTATAAATTGTAATCCTTATCATTCATTCAAAAGTTGGTGGATATAGTTTGAAGCCTGGAGACGGTCATATGCTACTTTTATTAACATACCACGCGGGCGAAGCCGCGGGCAACAACTAGTAAAAAATAAGTAAAGGGAACTTCATTAAAATGAATAAAATTCGCCTATTTTGGACTTTATTGAAATATATGATGAATAATATGTACTTACTTACACCTTCATAGAAAAACTACATATTACAAGATTTATTAGGTGTAGGTACTTAGCATTTTATGTAACTGTAAACTTTTTGTTATAAAGTTTACAGTTACAAAAGTTAAAAACATTTAATTTCAATAAATAAACTCATGTAGGGTGCTAGTAAAAACAAAGGCATAAAAAAAAGACAGAAGTATTTTAAAATCTTCTAAATTTATGTATTTTACTTACTGAAAAACATTCAGAGAGTCCGTAATCAGTGTCATTGTTTATTTTCTCAAAGTATTTCCCGCTGAGAATGTTCATTGTTAAACTTTTAATATTAGCAAAGACTGTGAAAGCAGTTTACTTTCTCATTGAATCGGAAAACTGGGCGCAACTTCTCCGCAACTTGATTATTCATTTTCTCAATATTAACTATTTAATGTGATCGCCACTGTTGGCTATTTTTCTCACTGGGTGGACTCGACTAAAAGTAGGGAAATAAAAGTAAGTGCAATCAAAAGAGACTTCACAACTGACCTTAGCTCTCTATGATTGGGTGGACCAAAAGTACCGCAGATTGCCTAATATGTCTTTAAAAAACAAAGTAATAAGTGCACTATAAAACAAATTTCGCAGTTCTCAATATTATAGACAACAACATATTTATCAAACGATGATAGCTTAACTATCTCAATGAATGTTGAGCTCGCCTTTGTACATGTCATTTAATTCTGCCTTTTTGTAATTGTTTATTTGTGTGTACAATAAAGAATAAAGAATGTCTGAACGTTTAGTTTTAAGATTTTGAAGTTAACATTATTTAAGTTTTTTTAACGAAATTGAAAGAAACCCCTCAAATATGTTTTTATACGCGCAGCTATAACGTAACTGTCATTTTATACAACCTGCTTTGATTCTTATACACTTTGATGTATCAATAGTAAATATTGTTGAGCTATATTTGGTTGCATGAATTGTCAACCTCTTTTTGCAGGCAACTGTCTCACTGAAAGTTTTGTTTGACTATGAAAGGAAACTTTTCCGTGAGATGTTGCTTTCTTTTCGACGCTATTATTTGTATTTCGTTCTGTTATTAACGAGTTGAATAATATTTGCGCACTATTCCTAAAGCCTGTTATTTTGTTGGTGTTTGGCGATAGTTTTAGTCATTCTCATACCTCAACATTTGAAAGGAAATCATTAATAGGTTGGTCGGGCTGTGGTGGAGGAAAATACATAGTTACCCAACGCAAAAATAGTTTAAATATAATATTAAGACTAGTTTTAAATATTTACATTCACTTAGACGATAATCATTATAACCTAGACCTTTAATTAATACACACTTAGCCGTCAACTCAACAACAAGGGCTGTGCAGAAAAGGGTATTTGGCAGCAAACTAAACACTACCGCTTGTTATATAGTAATTAAAATTGGAACTTATTTATTTGGAACAAAGTATTAAAATAAAACAAAATACAAAAAGGAAAGATGAAAATTGCAGAAATCAAAACTGTGTCGTAGTTTCCAGTAATTGGAAGAAATTCAAAGCGATTATACAAAACTGCATGAATATTTTGTTTTCTAACATCTATTGCAGCGCTCCCTAGCGACGCAGGGTAATAAAACATATCTATGAACCATCCTAATAAAAACAATAAAATAAAATAAAAACAGATTTAAATAAAGGAGACAAAAGTCTTTACTTATATTGTCATTTTGTAAGGGAAAATAGTAATCAGATTTTTTAAATTTGTTTGTTTGTGACGGATCCGCTTTCGATTCGTCATTATCAGCGTTGTTATCCGTACGTCCTCGAGGTTCGCTTGCGACATCAACATTTCCAGAACGAAAGTGGTTGAACTAATTAACGCACTGTTCGTTCGTTGGTAGTGGTTCATACATATGCCGTTAATAATATACTGCGTACCGAGATACAATACATCTCAAAGATGCATTCTTCTTTGTGAGATATGTTTGAAAATAACGTGAGTTTTCTTGGAGACCTTGGTTTCAAATTAACCTAAAAATAAATAAATGAATTACTGTTTAAAAAAATGAAATATCCTGCCTTAAAAACTAAATTTATTTGAATTTCGATTTCCAAGTTCAACCGTAGATATTTTAATACAAAGTAACCAGTTTGTCGAAACGGCCATTTTATAGGTCGTAGAGGGTCAGTAAAATCTTAACAGCCTACCATGTAGAAAAAAACTCTAGAATGATAAAAAAACTTATTTTATATATCTATGATGGACATCATCAGATCTCTATTCAGCATACAGATCTATAAGGTTAGTCAGAGACACGTCCAAACATTATTTGGCACTTACCCGCATTTTGCATTGTAGTTAGCATTCCATGTGATAGGTTGCAAGCATATCGCAGCTAATTAGAACACTGTCTAGTCGATGGCACATACTTACATTTTTTGTTATAGAGCATGCCGGTTACCTTATGATGTTTTCCTGTATTGTTTTAAGGACGTGTATCATGTACGCACATTAAATATTTCGATTTAAGAAACATTGATTCACGACCTTCGGATCGGAAGTTGGGGCCTTCTTTATCAGGAGTACCCAAGCCTCGCTTTTACATTGACACTCACTTTAGTTATAGTTTTCAGACAAAGTTTTGAACAATTTTTCTTTTTCTTCCAGAGACAAAACGACTGAGTGGAAATACTGTGGCTGCAGTTCGCACTAGCGAAGTCACTGAGCATGACCATTAAATCGTAACGAAATGAACTGAGAATGACAATTGAATCCTAACCTGTCCTAATGAGGTCGAGTGTCAGCAAAGTGCGTTTTCGCTAATGATGTGAAAAAGACAATATGATGTGGCTGTCGGCGTTGGTGTGTTTGCTCTACCAATCAGGTGAGTAGGTATATTTTATAATATTTGTTAATGTCGTTTTTATTATAATTTAGTATATATTTTTATTCACAAATCAGTAATATTTTTTTATAAATGGCAACACAACCATGCAGTTTAAATACTTGCGCGTGATTGGGAACCAATTATGAGCGGCTGCCTGTGTCGAATCAAATCATTTTTCGCTTTGAGGTTGCCGAAACCGAGATGTGATGCTATCGAACATTCTATAAACAGCCAGTTGATTTTTGACCAGCGCTGGCTGAATAGGCCTAAAGTCTGCCTACTGTACGGTTTGACTAAACCTACAGAGAAAGAGAGTAATATTGAGTTTGCTGTGTTTTTAACACTAGGCAGAGTGCTTATAATTTCGATGAGCGACCACTGGCGGGCCCGTTAAGTCACGACTACCTCTAAGTAATGTCGAAAACCTTAGGGTGACCTTTAAACTTTATGAACTTACTCAATGTAAACTGATCTTTTCGCGTAAAAGCATCTAAGCTTATGCAAACGAACGACACTTTTGTCGACAAATCCAATTGTAGTCGCAATGTGCTTTTAGCGGCAGTCGTCGATATACTATGAATGCTGTCGTAAACATCTGATTTTCTTACGTTTACGTTAGTTGTTTACAACTTGAACTAATTAAGCAAGAGCTTGAACTATATATTATAATGTTTATTATTGTTTATAAGTAGGTAAGTAGAAGAGAATGACATAATGTAGCTGTTACCGTTATTTACCGTTACTCCTCGCCAAGCAATTTTCGGCTTAGCTTTGAAAATTCATATTATTTATGATACAGCTAAACTTGTTGTTTAAGGCTATAAAGTAGTCTGTTTATACAAAACATTTTACTTTCAAAAGCTTAAGCATTTGTTGTTCAAAATTTAGTTTGTGCAGTGTCTGAAGAATTTCACCATAATATTGTTACAAACTTTCGTATCATCGAAAAATTTTTTTCGAAACTCACACAAAAAATTAAAGAAAAGGAGAATATATTTGCTTGACCGAAATTGTTTAATAACCTTGTGCAGGCAGATAATGAAATTATGTCGATGCTATATCATGTAATAATATGTATTATAATATATGAGGAAAACACTTTTTGTCTGACTTCGCAAAGCAAAGGAGGGTAATGTGTTTAACTATTTACTCTTATACGTAATACAAAGTAGAGCAACTATTGGTCTTTTCTTATTTAGTCAACTGGAAATGGCACTGGTAAAATTGCGGTACCTGAGATTGTTTAAATTAATTTGAAGCACATTATTTGTACTTACCTCAAAACAATCAGAATTATAAACACATGTATAAATCAGAAAAATACAGAACCAAGCGAAATTATTTCTTCCTAGCAAACTCCTCTCAAAAAATAACCCAGTAGGCGTTGTGCGATAAACAGCTTCAGTAAATAAAGGAACATTTCTGTGTACATAGACATAAATATGTAGTGTTTGCTGAGCAATATTTCCTCTTACACAGAGGGTGGTGTGAGTTAGGAACTTGACTGTTCCAACCATAGATCAACTAAAATTTGTTGTTTCAGCTTTTGGCAAACATACTATCGGTTACCCGGTCTTACTATAAGTACGGAGTAGTAAATAGCTCAAAACTACATTCTGGAACAAACGGGTCAGAATACTTTTTAAAGTAAACAGACATTCTATTTGCAGAGCGGACGCCCTATTGTAGCCGCGAGCACTTTAAATGGAGCTAGAAAGCACTGTTCAAACAGGGTTCTGGAAATTGGAAATTGGTAGTACCTATAATTTTTAAGTAATTATTCAAAAAATACAAAAAAAAAATATAGTTCACTAGTAATAAAGATTTGCTATAATCACGAGCTCTATCGAAAAGTCTCAAAAACTTTGGTATCATAAAAAAATCTTCTAAATAAAACGGAGTCTTCAATAAAAGTCACAACTTGTGAAAAGAACGTTTTTCAAACGAATATTCCGTTTATCATCGATGGAAATCAAAAATTAATCAACTTGCAATCGTTATAACAGTTCTGTTCAAAACTATGAGATTTTCTGGTGAACTAAAGTTCTCTCGACGTTTTTTATCGAAAAGTCGTTCATGGAACTACATATATTTGACGTAGCGCAATAAGTATTTTCTCACCACTTCTTAAAAAGAAATAACATCAAAACAGCCAAATAAATAACATCCCGACCAACGTCTCGATCTTCATAAGTATCGCTGATAAGAGATTCGAATCAACCTTGTTTACCTAATAGACTCGTAGTCTCGTCTAATACGAATTACGATTAACATCTAAAGATGAATATAGTCAAGGAAAATATTATTTACTGAAATGTATTTTTGTTAAAGGCATCGTAACTCAATCACAAATAAGCAATTTGTTTGTTTGTGATTTCAATGTTGATCGATTTTGGGGAACGACATGGTGAATAAACGTATTAGTTTGGTATTATCGTGACTTTTTCTTGGTCAACACGAATTCCAACAAGGGGTAAATATTCTAAGGAAATCTCGAAATCAAAAAGTTTGTCTCGAAGTAGATATGGAATAGCGTTCTCTCTCCGTATTATTTTTCAAATGTAAGACTGGGAGCGAGAACGATATTCAGAGGTTACGCCGAAGCTACGCTACACCATTGCTGTTCCGGCTTAGATAAATAATAGCCAAAGAGACACATCTGTCTAATCGTATATTTCAAACCCACGTTATATACCTCCGTGCCGAAATCACGGTCAGCGAAAAATTTATAATGCCAAAAAACTTAGCGTGTTCACGTTGAGCTGAATTTTACTTATTAGCTCTCAGAGGGAAGTTTTTTCCAACTTACTTGATACTTATCGTTATATTATAGCCAAATCAAACACAATATCATTTTAAATTGTATTATTATAAACGCGAAAGTTTTTGAGGATGTGAGGATGGATGGATAAATCAAAATGTTTAGTATTTTTTGCGTGAAAGAGTAACAAACATCCATTTATCTATCCATCCATCCTCAAAAACTTTCGCGTTTATAATAATAGTAGGATGTATAAGTGGATATAGCTTGATGGGCGATAGTCTAACAAAGTCAGTTAACTTTCTTTGGGTTTTCTAAAAAAGCGGTGTCAGACATTTGACTAATGTAGAATAAATAATTTGCGGTGGTGAGGCATTTTCGATCTATTGATTAAAAAAATAATGATTTTTCTCTAATAGCTTATTATTAATAATAATAATAGTAATAATTGGGCTCTAATAGCTTTGCTAACTTATTATTTTCCAATGATCTAAAGATCTTCTTTGAATATTTCGATACGTACTATGGCCGTTATATTACGACCGCCATAATCAAAACCTCGGCCAAAGGTACTCAAAACGTGGTTTCAAAGTATACCACAGAATCTGTTAACTTCAGAACAAAATGTTTTGTGACAAATTGGACTTTAATTTAGCGTTTTACAAATCGCTCTTTGTTGGAACTTTTGAAACGTAAGTACTTTGTTTTACATGCCACGCTTTTCTTTTGTAATCTGGATTTTGTAATCCTACTTAGTTATATTTATAAAACAATTGTTTGCGTGTTAGTTAGTTTGTTCACCAAATCACGAAATAATTTTCTATTATAACACCAATGATAATCGATTTGAAGTATTTACGTCTGGAAACTTCTGAATTGATATTGATTCAATACGATTCGTTCTGCGTGACATCGCAGAGAGACACCATCTGTCAAAATCAGGGTCGTATGTGGTATTGTCTATACGTGACAATGGGGTTTATGGGTTTGACTTGTGTAGGACATTGTTATAGGAACGAATGCGGTGTTAAACAACATAACGGGTTAATTTGTTGGATATTCGACGATTTACCTTTATACACTGTTGATGAATCATCTGATATGAACCACCTAAACTTACCTAACATAAGATTAACTATGGTTCTATTGAATATGTTACTTGAAGAGATTTTTATAACCTCCAGAATTGGAGGTCATAAAAAAGGAGGTCCTTGAAAGAGTAACAAATATCCATCCTCACCAAATTTCGCGTTTATAATATTACTAGCTTTTGCTCACGGCTTCGCCCGCGTGGTACTCGGATAAAAAGTAGCCTATGTGTTATTCTGGTGTATAATCTATATTACTGTAAAGTTTCATCAAAATCCGTTCAGTAGTTTTTGCGTGAAAGAGTAACAAACATCCTCACAAACTTCCACCTTTAGTATTATTAGTAGGGTAGGATAGTAGGATAATAATATAAGTAGTTATTTGTAAACATAGTCATATTTTTGCACTCAATCCAAGTAATTACTTACGTTGGATATAAAAAAAAACATGTTTTCGGATCTTGGCTCACCTTGAAAGATAGAATAATACTTATCATTAAGTATTATTCTATCTTTCAAGGTGAATTATATTTATATATAATTGTATAGTTGTTGCGGAACAAAAAATACAAAACAAATAAATGCTATACTTACTACAAATGGACTGTATTTGTGTCATAATGGACATTCTTAGATCCTTACTCAGAACGCAGGTCCGTGAACATACCTAGTAAGGGGTAGGCAGAGGCAAAACCAACAATTACATTTGGCACATGCCCACGTTTTGCATAGCAGTTCGCATTCCACATACAGGTTGCATGACCATCGCCGTTTATTAGTATACTCACCAATGGCAAAGGCCGTCCTATTTTTAGGACATGACGGTTTCATTTCAATGTTTTCTTCCACCGTTTTCGAGCACGAATTTAATAGAAAAATAGACTAGTAGGTGAGCACGTATCTATCTAGTCATTGTAGCAATCACTTACTAACAATTGGATTGATAGGCCTGAATTGATGGTTCAGTAATTTGCTAATGCTCGCTCTTCTGTGAATTCACACGAATCATCATCATCGAAATCAAGAGGAGCAAGTATTTTCAAAGTACATCATTTATGGTTAAGATAAAGTATAACAATGAAATTAATGTGATAACACATGTAGTAATAACTACATGTGTAGAAATACATAGACAACAATTTATGGGAAACTACGGAACCTTACACAAAACGCGTGTAAGGCCTGACACTCATTTGGCCGGTTTAAATAAAAACCGGCCAAATGAGTGTCAGGCCATATTTCGCGATATTGGATGACTGGATGTTAACTGTGGCCATGTTAACTGCTCGCGAATGTTAAAAATCTTACTTCCCTTTGATACCAAATAAACAATACTAAAATTCGAAGGCATGTGCCATGTTTCAATAATGAGCTTGCAACTTGTCACGTGTACGGAATAACTGCAAAACGAGTCATATATTTGGACGTACTTGGTATCAAAGATCTATGCACTGAGTTTTAATCCGAGGATGTCCATCACGGGATAATAGTCGTGAGCGTGTTTGTTTTTTTTTATTGAAGAACAAACTCAAGTTAATTTACATCTCTAACTACAGTCTCCAATTAAAATACAAAAACACTGGCTTGAATAAAATTGTTCATAATTTACCTTGATTTTATCTAATAGAGGTCAAAATAAATGAAGGAAAACAACGAACATTTCTTTCTCATTTTATAAAGGTAGAGATCTGTTTCTCCCAAATTATATGGAGTAAAAACAAAATCATATTTTCTAAGAAATTACGGAGCAAATTGCCAAGAAAAGGTAAAAAGGTCTGAAAAGATGACCGTTACCTGATCCTCAATCTTCATTTCAAAATTATCTCCTAACCTTTGAATGCTTTGCATGATTTAACACTTGAGACCGCGTATAAGGTATAGGGAACTAGAGTTCCCTAAACCTTAACGACTTATTAAATTGTTCTCTATGTAGGAAAAACAACAACACATTTGTTTGTAAACCCAATTAAGCGTCTTCTCTATATTTTTGAAATTGAGTTAACAGCTTCTAACTCTTTCGTAAGATTTTTCTTCCTGTTGAACACGAGAAATCACCCTATAGTTACTATTATAGGAATACTTGCAATGGGGCGTAGAGTGAAATGCTCTAAATTTCACTCTACGCCCCATTGCAAGTGTCCAAAACAAGGATATCCATAGATAAACCAACGTAGATAGAAGTGGCCTAAGACCATTTGTCGCGGCACTCATTGGGGGGGCCTATCAAAAACTATTATTTAGGATAATCTATAAAAATGTAAATGACATCGAAAACTTTTAAAAATAAGTTCGTAAATTTGACTAAAGTTACTTTTTTGAGTGAAAAGAAAAACTTTTACCCATGTATGAATTAAACCTCACATAATTACAAACCATCGTACAAACACACAAACTTTCACATAATTTTTTAACGAATTATATTATTTCATAGTATATTTATTGCGAAGTATAGGTATTCATACAGCATCCACTACTTGCATCTGTCTTCTTTATATCTGCCAGCTTCTACGTCTTTCTTAAGATGTTTCTTGTGACCGTTAGGATGTCATCAACACATCTCGTTTTCGATCGACCTGAATACATTTGTGAGACAGAATAAAATGAAAATTCTGAAACAAAACAGCTCTCGCCTAAACTACACCAATATCTTGTTACGTCACAAAGTTTCCTATTTTATATGAGTACTATCACAAAATCACAAAATTCCCAGTTGCAGAAACGAATGCATCAACCACAGATGCCTGATTTACAGCCTCGTAACTGAGTTCATCTGCGTAACGAGCAGGAAAATGTTGTTCCATATGGTTCGATCAGCGAATAGCTGCCATAAGCCGTATAATTTGGGATTCTACCAGGCCAAGTTTCACTTTAAGCCGGTGCCTATTCAATGAATGAACGAAAATACTTGGTTGTACACCACAAGCTAACAAAATAAACAAAAATGTAATACAAATAAAACTACAATAGCCGGTCTTATCGCTTAAAAGCGATCTCTAGCAAACAAACTTGGGATCGAGCGGAATCTATGTTGTTGTAAGTATGGTTGGCGGTGCACGTAATGATCAATGTAGTTTTTTTTTAATCCTGAGCTAGTTAGTGTTTTACGGTTTGTTATTCAAACGGAATTGAATTATTTATTTATTTAACAACAATAGCGTAGTCATATTAATTTAGAAAAAATATGTTATATTATTTTCCTTTACATATTTTTATAACGCTCAATATTTTTCTTATTTTAATGTGCTATGAGTACACAGCATACAGCATCCAGGCCGCTTGTGGCTATTAAAGAGTGTTCCATACTCATCATCGTAAAGCTATTTAAGAGTGTTCCATACTCATCATCGTAAAGGGGATTCATGCATAACAAAAAAAAACAATTGGTCAAAAACATTGAAGTGAATAAATTTAATAAGTAGAAATTCAGCAACTGGTCTTGTGAACACATCATAAATCCTACTGACGCTGGTTGAGTGAAACTTCTAAATGGTTAGACTGTTATTAGTTCTGTGGATCTGATCTGATTCCCGACCGTTCGGACGTCGAACGACACGTTAGGTTTGCCAGAAGAACGCTGATTATGTAAACGAGATTTTGATGTGGCATCATTGGAGCTGAATCTATTGTGGAGGTGTTTGCGTTCTGTATGGAAGTGGCATTTGGAAATCCACTGCATTTTATATCTTGATATCCTAGAGTTAAGAGTATGAGCTCTTCCTCATCCTACACGTCTTAACGCAAAACCTCAAACACTCCAAATTATTTTTATTATAAAAAAATATATTTCAATAACTTATTGTAGGAGATCTTCGTATTTATATTGTAGTGAAGTATGAATACCCTTGACACTATCAAATGTATTCAATGATACAATCTCAATTCAAATGTATTCCTATCCAGTTTGTTCTTTTTTCAAAATCCAGTCTGTGACAGTTATGCCGCAAACTCTACTCCAATCTCGAATGGCAACGTAAAAATCGCGTCATAAGTACCTACCAATAAATTGCTTACTCGATTTCATTTAGTTCCATAAAATTCCACCAAATACTTATCCCATTCGTGCGCTAGTATTGCATTCAAAAATATCGATTTGCATGAATTTGATGCTAATCCCAAATTGCGATTAGAATCGAGCGTCGAGGGAACTGATCTTATCAATTACGTACATGCCGCGCTGCGCGGAACTGTCAAGGAGAAAAAAAATGATTCTACTCTCAAATGTGATCAGACTATTTTCAGGCTTTGCGTTATTTCATTGGAACGCTGTAAATAAATTAATTGCGTAACAAACTGTCTGACAATCAACGCACAGCCTAAGCCGTAAGTCTTGGAGACCTGAAAGTACCATGTTCCTTTTGGTGTATAAGAGTGAGCATTTCCCGAAATTATATAGCGGGACGTTATATAATTGAAGTTTGCAAGAAAAAACTCAACACAGACAAAGTCACGGGACGTTCTTTAGTTATACGTAAATTGAGACATCTGCGACTAACACTGAATCCTTTCACCAAAGCGGTTCTTTCCCCATCTATCACTAAACCCTTTTCAAGGCCACCAGACTTTCAAGCTGGCCATTGACCTATAATAGGACCAGTGCAGTAACCAGACCAAAACACTAACGTTTCTGAATTTTATTATTATATTTATTTGAGAATCTACTTTTGATTTTGCTTATCGTTTTCCAAGAAATAAGAATTACAGGTTCATATTTTGTCACTTTAATTTCAACCTTTTATGACTTAGCGATGAGAAATTGGAGAAAGGTTTTCAAATGACTCAACTGTAACATAAATCGACCCAAAGCTTGTTAACATTAAAATGTTAAGCTGATTACTATTGATTTACACGTATTTTCGATAAAATATATACCATTTCTGAATTATTTTTCTAATAGAGATCGGCTATTAGTTGTATCATAATAGATATTTTACCAACAGGAAAAACCGATAAAGCGTTTTTTTGTTGACTCAGTGAGTGAAGTTATAAATCAAATAACATTTTCATTGTGTTCAAAAACATTCATGTAAAAATTTTAAATTACGTATTTCAGTCCGCAAGTCATCTTTCTTGGCACGTGAATCTTGGCAATGCTGTCCTTTGAACTAGTTCAGGATTTTTTTGTGTGGTTATTGTCATTCTGGAAATTGTAGTGTATTTAAAAAAAAACCATTAATAATATTTTATGATTTTATAAGGGCAAAGTTCTGAACTGTTGATTATATTTGGGTAAAGTTTTAAAAAGACAGTCTCCTGGTAGGTATGACTAATTACCGAAAGTCTTCATCACTTACATACCTCTATAATTCATCACTTACACACTGAGGAAATTGACTTATTCTTTTTACTATCAAGAAGCAAGTCACTAGGCGACCCAAAGCCATTTTATTTTACCTCAAAGGGTCAAGTGGGGTACGTGCGAGGTCACGTCTGAAAAGCGGTCGCTTTATGGGCAATAGGTAATTTCCTACCTACCTTCTTCCCATCAAGTTAAGCACAAAAGAGCTGTGATTAATATTTTATCAACTATTCTTTAGCGTTTCATTTTGGGCAATGGTGTTGTATATTATGGACAAAATGGTATTTGATTACAATAACAAGGTTTAAGGCCATTCTTTTTTACACGATTTGATATTATTTAATAGCAAGCAATGTTCATGTAAAACCTATCAATGGAAAATAATATTAAAGGCCTTACCTGAATACCAATCTTAAAAAAAATTCAAAAAATATTTTTTTTTTTTTATCTTGTAATTGTAATCGCCCGTCTTGAGAGATATTAATGGAGGTATCGATAAGCTGCTTTAATGCCGTTCTGTTTTCGAATTATCACAAGGTGGTAGTTACAGAGACTACCATCAAAGACAATGTCTACGTATTCATGAACCTTCAACTAGACACACAAAGTGACTTGGCAAGTTGTTCGTAAAACAAACAGAGTTAAAAATTTGCAAGCCATATACGCCGGCCCCAATCTCTGTAACTTTCCAACTTCGGAACTGCCAAATTATTCTTTCAGTATAAGAACACTTTTCAAGATTACCATATTGGAGTTTTTATGAATTATTTACAGATTGATGTATATCCTCTACCATTATCTTTCCAATTCACAAGTTATGTGCCTACTCTCTCTCATTCTCTCTTTCTACATAATATACCATATTTGTATGTATACCAGAACGTAAAATAAAAAATAGAAGTTAATTTTGATAGAACAAAATATTTAACACCCTAATAATTAATTAAACCAACACTTTAAAACGGATTACTCTCGTTAATAATTAATGCGCTTTAAAGTGTTTGATTTCATTTTGTCTAACAATCGCGAAAACATAAAACATGCTTCCCTAATAATTTCTAACAAGGCTTATGTTTTCGCGAGATATCTTGAAAAAGAAAACAATGGTTCATGTCACTGACCATTCTTCGCAAAATACATAAACTAAACTTTTGTATTCTCTCACTCAAAGATCAATTCGTACGATCTTCAAAAATTTTTTCTCTGATAGATGCGCCTTTGCAAAGAGCTTTCACAAATAAAATACCATTTGTCTGCGGATCTTGTGCTCGTAATGGGATGCGGTGACAGTAATAGTAATAAGAGTAAATGGATGTCTGGTGGTGCAAGGGACGATGGTCGTAGTCCGTAAGGCACTATTCACATGAGCATTTGTAAGGCACAGAGTATTTGTCGCAAACATTGTGTATTTTCTTCGCAAATTTTGAAGGAGTCGTGCGTCGTATATTTATGCGACATGTATGCATGTGTTCGAGCCTTTAGCTGGCCGGCTTTTGACGGCTCTCATCCGATTCTCCCGCTCTCAACAACATAATGATGATTTGTTTTGGCTGTGATCTTCTTATTAATGTGCGAGTGTTTTGCTGCGATAATGTTAGCTATAAAGTAACAACCAGAAGGAAGCTAAGCGCCATAAAGATTCATTTTGAGATTGCTAACGTCTGCTGGAAAGCGGAACTTATGGTTACTTTACTTATCTCTTTGGTGCTTTGGTAGAAAGCATAAAAACAACAATGCTTTTTATTTATCTAACCTTTTGAAAAAAAATATTTTTGATAATTTGCCTATAGAAATCAAACGTTTCAACAAATTTACTAAAGAGACATTAACTTACATTTGACACGTAATAATGTTTTGTGTGTGGGATTCGAAAGTGAGTTTTTATTTTACAACCCAGTGGGTTTTAACAATTTCGTAATAGAAATTGTAGCGGTAACTTTTTTAGTGAAAAAGAATGCACAGGTGATACGACACAGCTTTTGAAGTATTCATTTATCCAGAACTTTTAAAACACTACGTTATAGTAAGTTTAAAACATTTTTCACTCTACCCCACATTTATCTTGTGTTATACCCATGAAGAGAATTCATGTGATTTCAAAAAAGTATCTTGATAAAAAGGTGTAAGTATAGCAGACTCAATTTCCTCTTGGTAATGTGATCGATCATCACACATCGGTGGCTGTAGAAACTTATTCGTAGCGTCAACCTTATGAGACCCACTTGATGTGATACTATGCAAATCAAAGTAAACAGACGCCCTAGATCATGTTGTCTTTAAGGTATGCTTTTATCAACCGTTATTGGTTTCGTTATTTGGCGTACATGGTGTGAATAGCATAGTAGCGAATCTATCCTCAAACTAACTAAAGAAAACGAGATAGGATCTAAATGTCGTACATCAATTATTCCAGTAGTCATTATCAAAGAGTAAGTAAAAAAAACAAGACAAAACAACCGATTGAGAACGAATAGGAAACAATACTGCGTAGGCTCATAACAGTTTATTTTTGTTAGTTTGCTATAAAACGTTATTATGCCATCAACTTGAATGTTGTAAAAGGTAAACACGTAGTGAACATGTTGGAAGGAAGAAGCAATAGTGCCTAGCTGTAGGCAGAGATGTGGATACACTTAACGGAATGTAGAAGGTAAGTAAACAATAAAAAAATAACCCTAGAAATGAAGGACTTTTTAAACGTGTTAGGATAAAATCCGAGATAAATTTGAAACCATGTTGCAGTGCAAAAATACTATAAAATGACTAGCTTCTACCCACGGCTTCGCCCGCGTGGTACTCAGATAAAAAGTAGCCTATGTATTATTCTGATGTATAAGCTATATTACCGTAAAGTTTCATCAAAATCCGTTCAGTAGTTTTTGCGTGTAGAGTAACAAACATCCATCCTCACAAACTTTCACGTTTATAATATTAGTAGGATAATAATGCTAAATATTACTATATTTTATGGATTTATTGACACTTCGGGGTTAATTTTTAGGCTAGGCTACAAAGGTTATCTACAAAAAGCAGAGTCGTAAAAAAACTGAAATGTTTTGGACCAAACTTGCAATTTTAAAAGGTGCCTTTACTTTATGGACCAACAACTTGAAAGTTATATGGTAGATAAATGAAAAAAAACATGTGTAAGTATTTGAGAAAGTGGAAAAGATTTGACCACAGCGATCCATTTTTAACACAATCCGTCAACACTTTCGTTTCGTAAAACAATGCTAACAATCTCAACTCTCAATTTGAATTCAGTTTGCGACTGGGTTAGGGGCACAATAGCAGCAGCCGCTCACAGCTTTCCACTATTGAAATAACAATACAGCGTTTCTGACCAATTAATATGCACTGTTTATAATGTTTCGTTGGATTCAATGGAAGCGGTTCGTTGATTTGTTAGGGTTCGATTTGGCAAGCAAAGCAAGCTTTGAGTTGTTTTGTTTTTGCGGAGTTTGGGAAGCAATTCTCGCTCGCCACAACAATTATGCTTAGCAAACGTTT
Source organism: Perizoma flavofasciatum (assembly GCA_958496245.1). NCBI lineage: Eukaryota > Metazoa > Arthropoda > Insecta > Lepidoptera > Geometridae > Perizoma > Perizoma flavofasciatum. Next base: position 7,320,750 of record OY292434.1, on the reverse strand, counting down.
TTAATGCATACAAAAAAAATATTGCTGCGTACCTCTGTCTGTAGTCGGTGACCCGAACTCTGTTTTCTAGTTTAATAATAAGTAAATTGATTTGTCCTGTTTTTAAAGAATTATACAATCTATGTAGCTAGTTCTCTCACTTCTTTAGGATCAATAGATTTACTTATATAAGGTATATGCCTTTCTACTACTAGGCAAATGATGTACTTAATTAATAAGTAGTCGCAAATAAACGATTTGTCTTTTAGGGGTTCCCGCCTATGTGGAGATTTGTAGATAATAATAACTGCACGTTACGAATGTGGGAAGAAGAATAAGAACCTTTATTATAAAACTTAGCCTATGTATATACAAAATCTTACAACTAGGATAACAAAAGAAACAAGCTTAAAAATGAATCAGCCAATCAGAATAGCCCGCGGCTGTGGCACGGTGGGTGACGTCATAGCCCGCGCGGGGGGTCAGAGGTCGCGCGTCTGTGTTGGTGCGCGCGCGCTGTGAATGTATAAATATTGGGCCGAGCGTGACGCTCGCCCTTTTGCTCGGCGGCCGGCGTGAGGTGACGACGTGCGTCTGCGCTCCGTGTGCGCGGCTCTGGAACTCTCCAGAAGAGTCCGGTTCTGTGTGGTGGAAGTGTTGCTCGAAGCTTGAAGTGTTGGTGCTCGCAGTGCAGTGACGAGTGGCTTGCTTGGTGGTGGTGCACGATTGAGTTGTCCTTCTCAGGGCGCTGCCGATGACATCTTTTTCTGTTTCTTATGGCGATGTTTCTTGACACTGAACGTCTCCTGTTTCTTTTGGCATGAATCATTGAACGGTGGTGGTGAATAAAGGTTTGCTTGCTGGGTATGTGTTTCCTTTTAATCCTTGCTTGATAATAAAGTGATATAACTGCTTGGCTTGTTTCAATTAATCCTGGTAACTGTGGTAATCTTGGTAATGGTTCTTCACAAGGTAACTGGTAAACTGGTACGTCTTCTGGACGGAGGTATAAAAGGTAATGACGTAAGTATGTAGCGACAAGGTAGGTAGGTAGCCGCTTGGTTAGGTAGGTAGGCAAGCGGTAGCTACATAACTCCTCCCCTAGCGAAAGCGTACCGGAAGCTTGACGTGGCGTCCATGCCGAGTGGTCTTCAATATTGATGACGGAACTTGGCCTGGTAGTGACGTCGAACTTGTGGCTGAAGTTGATGCTTGATTCGCTAGTGGCTGTGTTGATGTAGTTGCTGTTGAGGTATCTTGGCTGTCTGGTGATGGTAGACTGTCATCGCTATACTGTTCATTGACTGTGTAGGCTGGTTTGAGTCTGTCGATAGATATAACGGCTGATCTTCTTTCTGGTAGCTGGAGTTTGAATGTCTTGCTGTTTCGTTCTAGAACTTTGTATGGTCCATCGTAGGTAGGCTGTAATGGCTTTTTCACGGCGTCATTTCTTATGAATACTTGGTCGCAGGTTTGTAGGTCTTGATGAACGAATATAGGTCGTTTGTTTCCATGTGATACAGTAGGTTGACAAGGCTTTACGGAGTTGATTGTTTCACGTAGGCGGCTCACGTAGTTGAAATCCATGTCAGGTTGCGGTGAAGGTGATGATGTGAAAAAGTCACACGGTAGACGTAGGTTGTAACCGTAGACAAGTTCTGCTGCGCTAACACCAGTGTCGGAACGTGCTGCAGCGCGTAGTCCCATTAGTACTGTAGGTAGCTCGTCGATCCACGTTGTCTGTTGAGATAGGCGAGTCTTCAATGCAGTCTTCAGAGAACGATGCCAGCGCTCTATAAGGCCATTCCCCTTTGGATTATATGGAGAACTTCTGGTTTTCAAAACTCCCATTGTATTGAGTAGTTTGGCGAAAAGTTGACTCTCAAAATTTCTTCCTTGGTCGGATGTTAGTATTTTCGGTGAACCAAAACGGGTAATCCAGTGTTCGTAGACAATTTTGGCGACATTTTTGGCTGATGTGTCATCGGTAGGTATTGCTTCAGGCCATCGGGTAACGCGGTCGATCATGGTGACTAAGTAGCGGTGTCCTTGCGGTGAAGTAGGTAGCGGTCCAACGATGTCGATGTGCACTTGTTGAAAGCGTTCTGACGGCGGAAAAGTAGATAAACTGCTGTTTGTATGTCGCTGAACTTTACATTTTTGACATTGTATACATTGTTTCGCCCATTTTGCAACTTCGATGTTCATTGACGGCCAGAAAAACTTTTGACTGATGAGTTTTCGTGTTGTACGGATTCCGGGATGACTGATGTTGTGTAGTGCGTTGAATGCGGTTCGTCGGAATTCTTCAGGTAAATACGGTCGAATGAATGAAGTTGAAGTTTCGCAGTAGATAGGTATTTCTGTGTTTGGCATCGTAACTTTTTTGAGACATAAGTTACTTTGATTTGCTAGCTGCTCGATCGTAGTTCGATCTCTTTCTTGTGCTTCGGCGATTTTTACGTAGTCTATTGAAGTTGGGCAGGTTATGCTGTCGATAGGTATGCGACTCAGTGCGTCGGCGACGATGTTCTGACTTCCGCTGATATGACGTATGTCGGTGGTGAATTCACTGATGAAAATGAGTTGTCTTGCACGGCGTGGTGTCTCCGATGCTGATGGTGGCTTCTGTAGGACGTAGGTTAGCGGTTTATGGTCGGTGAACACGATAAGATTGCGTCCTTCGAACATTTTTCTGAAGTGTTTGATAGCCATGTACAAGCCATGAGCAAGTAGTTCTCGATCGAAAGTGCTGTAGTTACGTTGCGCGTCGGAAAATTTCTTCGAAAAGTAGCCAAGTGGTTGCCATTTTTCGTTGATGTATTGTTGTAGTACTGCGCCTGCTGATAGGTCGGAAGCGTCGCTGAAGATAGCCAGTGTTGCGTCGTGTGATGGATGAGCGAGTAAAGCTGCATTTTGAATCGCAACTTTGCAAGCTTCAAAGGAGTTTGTTGCTTCGTCGGTCCATTCGATAACTGTTCGGTCTTTTTTCTTCGCATTGTGTAGGTATGCATGGAGTTGAGCTTGAATTTCGGCGGCCTTTGGTATGTGTTCACGGTAGAAGTTAATCATACCAAGGAAACGCCTTAGTTCTTCAATCGTTTTCGGTTTTGCGTAGTTACAGATTGCTGATACTTTTTCGGTAGGCGGTTTGATACCATCTTTGTTGACTGTGAAACCGAGGAATTTGACTTCTGGTTGGCCAAATATGCATTTTGATGGGTTGATAGTGATGCCATTGTCTTCAAGTCTTCGTAGAACTGTACGTAAGTGGTTTTTGTGAGTTGATTCGTCGGAGCTTGCGATGAGTAGATCGTCGATGAATGCGTAGACAAAGTCTAGTCCATGAAGTACTTCGTGAATGAAACGTTGGAATGTCTGTCCTGCATTCTTCAAACCTGGGCACATACGCGGGAACTCAAACAGGCCCATCGGGGTTATGATGGCTGTTTTCTCGATGTCTTCATCTCGTACCTTCATTTGTTGGTAGGCTCGGTTGAGATCGATCGTACTGAAGATGGTTTTGTTGCTGAGCTGGAACGTGAAATCTTTGATTCTCGGGATAGGGTAGCGATCTGGTATTGTTATAGCATTGAGTCTTCTGTAATCTCCACATACACGTAAGTCCCCATTTTTCTTAGGAACGATATGGAGTGGTGATGACCATGGGCTTTTGCTTGGACGGCATAAGCCTTGTTCGATCATTTTCTCGAATTCTTTTCTTACTTGTTCGTAGCGATGCGGTGCGATGGGTCGGGCTCTACAATGAAGTGGCGGTCCAGTTGTTTCGATGAAATGTTCAACATTGTGTTTTGGAGTAAGTAGCATTGATGTCAATCTCGTAGTTCCGGGAAAATCTGCTAGAATGTCGTGGTAGGACTGTTGAACGTCGATGCTTCGAACTGTAGGTATGTTTGTGGCTCGAACGAAAGAGTTTGCTGTTAGGTTGGTTTTCCCGTCAATAAGTCTTCGGTTTTTGATATCGACGATGAGTTGATGATGTTCGAGAAAATCGGCTCCGATGATTGGTTTGCTGACTTTCGCGATGATGAATTTCCACTTGAATGGTCGTCGTAGGCGTAGATCGAGTTCTAGAGTTTTCTCACCGTATGTAGGTATGGCTGTATTGTTAGCAGCGTAGAGTTGAAAATCCAGTGGTTTCTGTGGTTTTCCTTTTTGCGGAGGTAGCACAGAAATGTTTGCGCCGGTGTCAATTAAAAATGTTAGATTAGTCTTCCTGTCGGTAACAAAAAGGCGGTAAGAACTTCCTGATACGCCGGATCCCGCCTCAGCCAGCGTAGCTGTTAGTTTTCCGTCTTTGGGTTTGCAGTCTTGAAAGAACAAGGCGTCGTACAGCGTACAGCTTCTGTTCCAAAGCGGCGGTGGTAGTAGCAGTAGGGCGACGGTGTCTCGCTGCGTGATCTGTTGCTAGAACTTTCTCGACTAGCTGAGCGGTCGCGGCGGTAGTACGGTCTTCTGTTCTGATAATGTTGGCGATTCTGGTTGAAGTTCTGTTGTTGTGATTTTGATGCTTTGAGAGCGGCGATTTCAAATGACAATTTACGGATTTCTTCGACGAGGAATTGTGTGTCGTTCTGAGTGCATGAAGATGTTCCTACGGCTGAAATCTGAGTGCTAGTGCTGGTCTCCATCATTTTGTCTGCCAGTAGTGCAAGTTCGTCGAGTGCTGTTTGAGTGCTAAAAGTTTCACTTACTGCAAGTACGGATCGGACGTGCGGAGGTAGATGGTTGGTCCACATCATACGTAGAGTAGAATCTGGTACTTTATCTCGTGCTAGACTTCTCATTCGGCGTAGTAGTTGCGTAGGCTTCTGGTCTCCCAGTTCGATATCTGTCAGTAGTTTCTGAAGTTGGCGACTGTCTGATTCTTCGTATGCAGAAATAAGACGATTCTTCAAAGTGGTGTACTGCTCCGTAGCTGGTGGATTGTGGAGTAAATCGGCGATTTGTTCAATATCCTGCTTCTCAAGTTTGGCGATAACCAGTTGTGCTAGTTGAGCTTGACCTTTCTTCAATTCACTCGTTGCGGCTTCGAAACTTATAAACCAAAGTCGTGGTTTGTCTCTCCAAAATGGTGGAATTCTCATTGATAGCGTGATTGATGCGAGTTCTTGCGGTATGGCGAATTCTTGCGGTGGTTGCGCAGATGCGGTGGATAATTCAGTTTTCTTTTGTTCTTCCATTGTTCTTGATAAGGGTTTCTTCAGTTGTGCTTTGCTAGTGTTTCTTCGGTTGTGTTTTGCTAGGGTTTTCTTCGGTTGTGTTTTGCTAGGGTCACCAATTTAGGGGTTCCCGCCTATGTGGAGATTTGTAGATAATAATAACTGCACGTTACGAATGTGGGAAGAAGAATAAGAACCTTTATTATAAAACTTAGCCTATGTATATACAAAATCTTACAACTAGGATAACAAAAGAAACAAGCTTAAAAATGAATCAGCCAATCAGAATAGCCCGCGGCTGTGGCACGGTGGGTGACGTCATAGCCCGCGCGGGGGGTCAGAGGTCGCGCGTCTGTGTTGGTGCGCGCGCGCTGTGAATTTATAAATATTGGGCCGAGCGTGACGCTCGCCCTTTTGCTCGGCGGCCGGCGTGAGGTGACGACGTGCGTCTGCGCTCCGTGTGCGCGGCTCTGGAACTCTCCAGAAGAGTCCGGTTCTGTGTGGTGGAAGTGTTGCTCGAAGCTTGAAGTGTTGGTGCTCGCAGTGCAGTGACGAGTGGCTTGCTTGGTGGTGGTGCACGATTGAGTTGTCCTTCTCAGGGCGCTGCCGATGACATCTTTTTCTGTTTCTTATGGCGATGTTTCTTGACACTGAACGTCTCCTGTTTCTTTTGGCATGAATCATTGAACGGTGGTGGTGAATAAAGGTTTGCTTGCTGGGTATGTGTTTCCTTTTAATCCTTGCTTGATAATAAAGTGATATAACTGCTTGGCTTGTTTCAATTAATCCTGGTAACTGTGGTAATCTTGGTAATGGTTCTTCACAAGGTAACTGGTAAACTGGTACGTCTTCTGGACGGAGGTATAAAAGGTAATGACGTAAGTATGTAGCGACAAGGTAGGTAGGTAGCCGCTTGGTTAGGTAGGTAGGCAAGCGGTAGCTACAGTCTCTTATTAATAAATTCCTAGCGATCTTTTTACAAATACTGTATTCGGAGTGCTACATAAAAATATAAGTAAATTGTTTATTTATATTAAAAAGTTTGAAACAAAAGTATAAGATAGACGTACCTACGAATAGTATTATAATATCTGTACCTACATACCTATTATATGATTTATACTAAGTACGTTTATAAGTATAAAATAAACTAACACCCGTGAAAATACATAGATATGACCTCACACTAGGATTCCCCGTGTCGTGGGTATCAGGCTCTACGAGGACCATGGTACCATAACACTCAGACTCGAAGCAAATATCTGCAGATCATGCAAACATTTGTCTCGTCGCGGGAATCAAACCCTAGCCTCTTGCGTCTCAGCCGGCTACTCGGCACCGAGGCCAAGTATATCATAAGGACTTATAATAGGCAGGTAAGTATGCAGAAATAAGTAGTGAAGTAGTTGGAAATAATTTATAAAACATTAAATATCATAAAACCCAATTCAAATAACAGGAAATTGATAAATAGTCAAAAATTTTGCTCCAAAGTCCTCTGATTCCTTAACCTTAAGACTTTTGGGATTTTAGACACAATACAAAATATATTGAGTCTCGTCCGTATATGCTTAAGCATATAAAAGGTGAAGCTTTACATACTTTAGACGAAGGACATGTTATGATATGCGGATATGCATACATTATGCGGACGACTGGGACAAGGGAGTTTCTGTTTGAGGTCGGAGAGTTAGCAACTTGCGATATGCTGATGACACTTCTCTTATTAAATAAACTATAAAAAGACATGTACAATCTCTTGTAACGTTTGGAATTACACAGTTTAAGTTTTGGTCTTGCCATAAATCGTTTAAATACCGAAATGATGATAGTCGACTGGACTGAGAAGAACCAACCAAACATCATATGCAAATCGAACTGCAAAGTTATCCAAAACTACATATACTTGGGTTTCAACATTGCTAATGCCGGAGGTTGTGAAGATGTGATCCGAAGAGTTGTGATGTAATCCGATATGCGGTTGAGAAGACTACATCTCTTCTAAATTTCATAAAAGATTTGGAAGGATCGCTGAATAACAAAGACTACAAAGGTTCGACTTATAAGTCTCTTCTTTCCAATCTTTCTTTACGGAGTTGAAACGTGGCCATTGAGACTAGGAAGAAAGGAAGAACAATTACGTTAAATTGTTCAATTACGAGTACTTACATTCTTTGGATACGTTACTCGCAATGAAGAAACAATGGAACGTATGGTAGTGCAAGGTAAGATGGAGGGTAAGCTCACGTGGCCGCTCTCTTACGCGATAGTCAGACCTCATCAAGTCCATCACTAAACTCACCATAACGAATGCTCTCGCAACGCGACTAATAGAGTTCAATGGAGATGCATCACAAAAACCGCCGCCACTCAAGCAAGACCTACATAATCACGACCACTCTGCCAAAAGTACCCGACGAAAAAGAAGAGACGGAAAGTTCGTAGTTTTTAATGTTCTTTTATTTTTCAATAGGGTAACAGCAATCATAAAAAGGCACTCAACTTTGTCAACGTTTTTAGACACTGAAGTGTCTCACCATTGTCTAAGATAGTGCCTGGACACCTGAGTGAATAAACCATACAACTTGTGTAAATAGGCCAAAGCGAGCTGCTAACCTGTAAGATCGGTTACAGACACGAGTACAATCCTGTCCCATCTACGTGGTTGAAATCATCTAGGCACCTTTCACTGAGAAATGTAGTACAGTAAAAACCTGTCACAAATCGGTTTCTCTGAATTCGATAAATTGACTGCAAAACTAATACCATACCTACAATTATTATTAACACCTACTAAACAAACTAGACGAAATATATTTATTGCCTCCATACTTTCATTAAACACGATGTGGTAGCTAATTCATATTTACTCAGCAAACAAATCAAAATTAACCGAAGCCACTCCTTCATCAATGGCGATAAAATGCCTTTTATTGCGTCCATTATTGCGGAAACAACATATTTTTATTGTGGTTAGCTTTTATTGCACTGTAAATATCGATGAATGTGAATAAAACGCTGGGGGAAAGGCTATTGCCCATATTCACACTGAAATCCAGATTACCCGGCGGCGGCCTGAATTAGCTGAGATCTAAAAAAGCAGGTACAGGAAGGAACTCGTAGAAGCATTAACAGGCAATACTTATTAGCGCTTGTCATATCATATTTTGAGTTAAAATAAGACCAACAATGGTCTCGATTCTGTAGTACACTGACTAAACTAAATTTAAACTGTCGCTCTCTTTTACTGATAGTGCAAGCAAGAAAGAGATAGCTACAATTTTAGTGCTGTCAAATTAGTCAAATTTAAGTTTCCCATACAAATTTAGTCGTTATATCAAAACATGCTGACTATAAACACGAAGAAAAGCGGCACGTAAACTGATTTGACAGCAGCACACGGTACTAAAATTGTAGCTATCTCTTTCTTGCGTATCAGTAAAAGCCAGCAGTTTAAATTTAGTTTAGTCAATGTACTACAGAATCGAGGCCAATATCACAAGTAGTGCGTGGCTGTACGTCTGTAAACAGAAAGTCTGTACCAGTATTATATATGAACGCGCCCTTTGTCAAGGTAGGTAGGAGATATGAAATTGCATGATAAAATAAAATGATATGGTAATGTTGCTCCACATTTTGCAGTAGATAAGAATATTTCGCATGTTATTACGTGGGGTTCACTTCATTTAATATTTTAGAGTAATATTTTAAACTGCAGTGGGTAAACTTTGTATCTACTCAAGACTACGAAATACCAATTTTTTGATTTATTGACTTCATCCACATAACATAGTTTTTTTAGGTCTTAGTAATACATTAAATAGGCAGGTAGGTACATGAGCCCTGTAAAGGCGCTGCAACGTGAGTTCGATCATGCAGATGTGTGTTACAATATTACCAAATAATAAAATGTAACGTCATATCCGGCAAGGTATTATCTTTTGTTGGTAGCTCTGATTTGACTCGTGTGATACCCAGATACTTGAGTCAAATCAGAGATATGCAGCGTAGCAAGTATTGGTGGGGGCAAATGGATAAAAAGCCGGTATCGGATCGGAACGCGTAGTCCGGTGACGCTGACCAAGGCCATCTGCGGCCCTGCAGCATTAAAGTCCATTCAGAAAAAAAAGAACGCGGCCTGTCGTGCACTTATTCAGTTAATGGTAACTTATGCCCAACTACAAGGTGACATGAAAATATAAGTGAAGAGATGCAAATTGTTTAATTTCACAACAGTGCCACAATTCCTAGTATAGTAGAAATAAGTTCTACTGAGGTTCAGTTACAAATATTTAAGGTGTGCTGGTTATAAAACATAATCAAATTAAATAACATTCATCTAGATTAATGTTCACAATAGTCAGTCAATAACATATCATATCAAATTATAATTAAGTAGGTATAGGTAACTAGTAAAATTCAAATTGTAATAGTAGTCCAAAAAAATAAATGCCAAATATTATTTGTTATTTTTGTACAATAAATTACATAGAGAACCTCATCATCAACATCGTTTTCAACCCATTGCTGGGTGGACTTCCTATATTTATGCCTTTCGTCCCGATCCCGTGCCAGTCTGATCCAGTTACAACCTAAGGTATTAACAATTTCGCCGGTGGACGCCCACTACGTAATTCTTTTCCCAGTTCTGGGCCTCCATCTGTCAGCGCTTTGGTCCATCTCTCTTAACTAAACTGGCCAAGTAACCTGCCCAACTCCATTTGAGCCGCAACATTCCCTTGCCTACATCTTGGAATTTAATCCACTTGCAATATCGTGGATTCGCTTTAATATTGAACCTGTGATGTGAAAACGCCTCTTTGTGAAAGTATCACCTTCGTTAAACCTACTTCATTGTTTATAGTTAGTATTGTTTATAGTAGTTCTTTAGGTACCTAGGCCAGTAAAATCGGCATCCAATGAATTCCAAAGCTTACGACGCAATTATAATAAATAAAACAGTGCTTATAGATTCAAATTAAGCCTTTCTAAACATAGTACCTATTAAAGTTTTTATTAAAGTCTCTAGCGTAGCAACTAAATTAAACTATTGGATAAATCGTAGACTCAAGCCTGGAGTCATATTTTATTCAGGGTAAATGATATTTTACTCAAGATAAGTCTGACAACCTGACGAATAATTTGAAAACTCTGATGAAAAATTAGAAATGATTGCGGTATGACACACTGACGGACAATCGACGTAACTATAATTCGTTTTGGCTTCTAAAAACTAACAATATTGACCTATCACGTGACATGCTAAATTACGAGTACTATACAAAACGTGGGCCGGTGCCATTATAATGTTTGGACGTACCTCTAACTACCATTTGCATGATTCTCGTAGATCTACTTCGTCGTATATATGATAGATAGATTGTAGATCTATCTATCTGGTGATTAGTCATTATCGTTTACTTGACATATAAAAGTCACGCTAATTCATTCAGATCACATTCAAATCTTTAAAATTGTTACTCTCATTCCGTCTCTATTTATTTATTTAGTAAAAACACGGATGTGCTCGCAGATTGCTCCAAATTGCCCAGATGTTATAACGAATAAATAAGTAACTTATAATTATAACTTTTGAAACTATCATGGTTTTGAACAAAATTTTTACTAAAACGCAGAAATATCGAGAAACATTCAAACAAATAAATCATGGTAAATATCACGTTGTTTAGTAAAAATTAACTTATACTTCTTATAAGACATTAAACATACATAGATTAAAGATAAAGAATACACATGAGTTACAAAAATCTAAATAGAGGAGTAGAACTAAATTGTTCGCAGATTATTAAAAAAAAATAAACAGAAAATCTGTTCCACAAGGTCCAAAAGCAAATAATAACGTTGAAGAGTGATTTAATGTAGTCTGGGCCCAAAAGTACCTCCCACACTTTGTTTATTCCACTCACAATAGGTCTCAGTTATTTTATGCAAATTGTAAAAAAAACCCGTATTCTAATAATTGTATTCTTAATTCAAGTACAGTACTTAAAAACGGCTGTTTCCAGGTTAAATGTGCTAATAGGCACATTAAAGTAGTCTTAACGGAATTAGATAGAGCTCTCCAAACTTGCAAGTGCGAGTAACCGCGAGATTATCCTCTCTGTTTCGAATTGTTCTCCTAGTGTATGTTACGTTTTTAACAATGTTTTTAAGTGAAAAGGCCCTGTATTAGATTGCAATCGCAATTTTCGAGAATAGATTAACACCTAACAGACACATAGTACATAGGCCGTAACCTTCACTATTCCCTATGTCGTGACGCAGACCCGGAATCTGCAGACATCTGCAGAATATGCAAATATTTGTGCCACAGCGGGAATCTGCGCCGGACGCACCATCGAAGTTGTCAATTTTTATCCAGTGTATTATCGTCAGCAATAGCCTGTACATAGGCTCTCCTCCAAAAAGTTCCATGACAAACGCTCTAGGCCTCTAGGGCACATACCGACTTCATGCACCCTTAAAATATCATCGGTCTATCTAGTGGCCAGCCTACACTGCGTCGCCTTTAGACAATCTTTCTTCCTAGCGGTTGTCAGTCACTTACTTGTATAGCTACGTAAAGTGGGTATACCGTAGGTAATTAGTAAAACACATGCACACCTAAGTACCTACGTTGAATGCAAATAACAAGATAGCTGGTAATGGGTTGATAAACAATTAACAATTAAAGAGGATTTCAAGAGGATCTCAAGAGGCGCAAATATATAAGTTTCGACACAGCTTACTTATTTGAGCCTTTTGCAGTTGAGACTTTGGGTCCGTGGGGACCGGGATTTTTGCTTTTTCAAAATCCTTTCAGGGCGACTGATCGGAGAGCTGGCTCTTATCTGGGTCAACGCATTAGCATTGCTATTCAGCGTGGCAATACTGCCAGTATTTTGGGAACGCTTTCGTTCCGTAGTGTTATATGACGAATATACTACTTAAATATATATTTTTTAAATACATACATATTTTATATATAAAAAACTTAGACCCGAGACAAATATTTGTAGATCATACAAACATTTATCCCGCGGCGGGAATCGAACCCGCAACCTTTTGCATCTCAGGCGGGCCTTCGCCCACTGCGCCTCAAAGGTCGTCAAACATATGACTGCATTAGTCAAGGTATTGAAGAAGTTAGGGCTCTAATTTATCCTGACTAGAGGAACATAAAGAACGTTTGGTTTTCTCAGTGCTGCCGCGTTTGTACGTAGGCTACCATAAATGTTCAAGAAGCTCTGAACAGTTGACATTGCCTTTATAAATGTTCAAAAGACACGCCAGATCTGCTATTATATCCCACAATTATGTATTATAGATGCTCGATTATTACTCATTCACTCCCTTTACTTTGTTTTTACATAACACATTTATCAAAATACAATGAATATAACAAAATGTTATGTCAATGGGCGGTCTCATAATACTTGTAAGTACAACTTCATAATGTTATTTCCGATAAATCCTACTAATATTATAAACGTGAAAGTTTGTGAGGATGGATTTTTGTTACTCTTTCACGCAAAAACTGCTGAACGGATTTTGATGAAACTTTACATTAATATAGTTTATACATCAGAATAGCACATAGGCTACTTAATATTCGGGTACCACGCGGGCGAAGCCGTGAGCAGAAGATATTAGTTTATAATCCCGTATTAGTCTAATAAAATATATACCTATATTATTCAACCATTTTGTCCGCTATTTTTAGGGCTACAGTTTTGGCTTTTGACAACCTACAATTCTTAATGTGCTGATCTACGACTTCTCCATTTTGTGTTCTACATAACTGATTATTTAGTAACTGTTAAACTAAACACACCCGTTTCAAAATAGAATTAGCTACACCAAAAACCTTTTCAGCAGGTGCCAGTACTGATCAAACATTAAATATTTGTGTAGGTGTTATAATTGAATACGTGACCCTTAGGGCTTCAGTTACCGATACGTAGTACACATGAATACTTAATGTGAGCTTGGGGGAGCATGAAATTCATTTTTTCCCTTGGACAAATACAAAACCACATTGGGCGATTGCCTAACGAAAGTATTTTGTGTTTAAATTGTTTATTTATTTATTTACCAATTTTCTGTTTACACTCGTCTACACTGTAATTTAGTATATAAGTTTAAACAACGAGAAATATAATGAGTTATATTTCTCATTGACATGTCTTGTCAATGAAATTGTTCTGAAGGAATACCTATGTTATTTCTTGAACTCATTTAATCAACCGTTCAAGAGCGTTGTGTTTCGGCCCCAATTAAATAAATACGCTGTATTGTTCGGGATCACCAAACAATAGACAAAAGGCATGCATACCTTCTAGATAACAATGACTAAGATTAGTTACGGAGTGATTTCTTTGATTTCATAACGGCACTAGTTGATACGAGTAGGTATATTTAGCTGTGAGAATTTGAGGCAACGATTAGTTTTCAAAAATCGCTGGCTGTCATTCATTTTTTTAATATTTAGTCACTCAGTGATATTCAAATGATCCTTTTTAGAAACGCGTCACCATTAATTTTTAATAAGAGATTGACTTTGATCGTCATGACGACCCTCCACAGACTTCAGGGCCCCAACACTATAACACAACTCCCCTGTGATTTGATATTTTTTCCATTTCCGATTGGAACTTTTTAGGTGTCTACTGATGGATGGAAAAATGTTTTTTGTGATACTGATTGATGATTAAGGTTCTTATCAAAAGCCTGAAACGGTATGTAAGTGTGAAAAATTGGTCCTTCGTTACTAAAAATAGACAAGAAATGACAAGAAATTATATAACACAAATACGGTTTTCTTGGTGTAAAAAAAAACGAAAATTGTAAGCTATGGGGCATTCTTTAATGTTTCAATAAGTAGCGATAAACTTAAACCTGTTACGTGGAGTTTTATCTACTTGCGAAAATGTGGGCATGTGCCAAATGTAATGTTTGGACGGCCTCTAACTACACCTTGGTTGAGGAGGATGTTTATTATGGAAAATACAGTCGTCAGAACTTTTGCTTTGTTTTGTATATCTGAAAAAATAAATTCTTGTACATATTTAACATTTGCTTTGTAAAATATTTTTCTATTTTCCCTAGAACTAAAGAACGTAGAACGACATTTTCACAAAAGAATTGGCTTTATTTATTTGAAACTAGGTGTTCCGCTACTTTTGAGTTCTTTCAAGACAAATAAAAAAGTTTGGTTATATGAAATTAATATAAAAAACCAGCAACAAAGATCATGAACTCGAGATATTCCGAAGAAAAGTTTATATCATTTTACGGACCCTTCCCAAAAATGCTTTTGAAGCTTTGCGCCTAGTTGTGGTTCGATGACCTGTATACTTGTCTGATTCAATTACTATCTGACTGGTTCTTTGTTCCAATCAAATCTTTTTACGGACAGTTTTTCAATTGACGACCAGTAGTGGCATTTATGAATAATCAATTCATTCCATATTTTTGTGTGTTAAGTCATTTGGGGGCATTTTGTTAAGCGGCACTATTTTGACACCAAAGTTTGATACTAATACTATCTAAGTACTCACAGTACTGTTTTATAAAATACTAGCTTCTGCCCACGGCTTCACTCGCGTAGTACCCAGATAAAAAGTAGCCTGTGTGTAATTCTGATGTATAAGCTATATTACTATAAAGTTTCATCAAGACCCGTTTAGTAGTTTTTGTGTGATAGAGTAACAAACATCCATCCTCATAAACTTTCGGGTTTATAATAGTAGTAGGATTATAATTTATAAAACTCCTATCTTCTAGACGGGGAACACAGATTTCCACTTGCTATGATCCTGATACGTCTATTTCGTTTCACGGAAACACACGATGTCTTAAAACGTTTTTAGATAGAAAAATGAAACACACGACACACTCACGGTCCTGATTCATTGTACTAGGATTCCTTGTGTCATGAGTAACATAAACTTTGAGTGCTAACCGTGATACCACAATACCCAGAACGAATATCTGTAGTATATGAAGACATTTGTCTTACAGCGGGAATGGAACCCGCACCTCTTAATCGCACACTGTGCCATCGAGGTCGTTACACCCTTTGCAAAGCACAATCACTGCTGTGAATCCATTTTAAATTACCATTAGCCTTATCTAGTGTAAAGCGATTTAGGTGTTTGATCAGAGATTATCCTGAGCGTTTTGTAAGGTGCGAGGAACCGGATTTGCCTTAATGAAGCTCTAATCAAACGCTCCCTTACCAAGCGCTCCTTAATGTCGCACATTAAGGCCAAAATACGAGTCGGGAGTACGTTCTAATTGCTGTGACGTAATTAGTGGGGTTTATTGACTTAAAAGATACTTTACGTTTACTTATAATGGACCATGCAGACCGGTGTCTTAATTTTGTAATGCTTTTAAAACCTACATGAGTTTCGTAAAAACGTGTTTAGTCTCTAGGGAATGTTGAACCCAAAAGATAGAATTTTCATGTAGCTATTCAGACACAAATACCTGTTTCGCATAATTACCAGCTCGTTCGCAATCATAACAAAGGGACTAATGTTTCTACTTTAGGCCACTAGAGTGATTATACGAAAATTTTGCGACCAACTCATTATGATACATAGAATAAATGGTTTCCTTTATTAATTCTAAGAAGTTACGACCTTTGTTAACATGGTTACAAATAGATTCGAGGTCAATCTAGTTTGTGGTTTTAGAAAACTAATATAGGCCGCAAGAAAACTAAATTGTGAAAGAGTTTTTATTTAAAATTATTTAAAATAATATCCCGCCCGCGGAAAAAACTTAGTAAAATAATAAAATGTGTAGTTTAAAAAGAAATAAAAAACATGTTTCTACCAAGCCCAATCACGAATCATATGGGCCCAAACTTGAGGGGTTCACTAGAAGCCACTGAAGAGTTCCGATATCCATCTCCTGGCTCCATCTTCAAGCTCAGTAATACCAAATTAAATTATTGTCATCTAAACTTTATGTACATACAAAGTTTCATTTCGATACGACAATTAGAAGTAGGTTGAAATTGACTTCCACATTGTTGTTTGTTAGTTACAAGTAAAGCTAATATAAGCGTGTTGAAATCATCACAAACTGATCGTGAAAACGTCAAACTTGTCAAAATACCAGCATGATATACGCATGAAAAGTGGTTCAAAAAACGGGCATAAATACACTAAGTCACACTTAGTACAGTCAAATAAAGTGCTTAAAAATTCTGCCTTGCAGCATCCATGCTGCGTTTATTTTTGACCTCAATATTTTTTAGTTTATATTTTTAGCACAATTTAATATTTACGATAAAATTGTGAAGGACTTTAAAATGAATGTATGCCATAACTATTTATTGGAGTGGTGGAAAGGGGCGGGAGTGTGGGACCTTTTACCTATGATGGAGAGTTACGGAAACCAATGATTTTCAAATTCACAAATGTAAAAAAAAACAGATTTTCGCAAATAAATAACTTTCAAATATTATTATAAATGATAAGCATCATTTAAGCTATGTCAGTACGCAGTCCAAACGTAAATGTAATAAATTGTTTTCGATTTTGTTGAAGATCAAAGACCAAAATAGCAAATAAAAAAACCCAGAAAAGAGTTTAACTTTAAAAAACGTTTAAGTAATATCAATATTAATACACATACTCTATTAGTTTTCGCACGGTAAAATTTCATATTTTATTGGGTTCGGTTTCGGTTATTATACAATAGATACCCAAATATAAGCCACATTCATTGATCGAAAGACATGCCGAAAACCGTGATAGTTTCAAAAATGTTTACTTATGTTGGCTTTTTCATGTACCTATGTCCCCTGGTATTTCATCGGTCATAATCATAATCATAATCATAATCGTTGAAAGTAAATCGAAGGCGCTTATCGTACGTAGGCAAATGCCCTGACAGATGATAGGTTCCAAAAATAAACCATCTCTTGCATAACAGAAAATTTTCCAGCTGACCACCAAAATGTTTCACGTTGGAAGAATAACGACAGCGCAGCTTTAAAAATCTACTTAGCAGCCACGAATCTCAGTGTTCCCTCAAATCAAATCAAATCTCAAATGCACCTACCTACCCACAGTGTATAACACACTCATAACCGAGACTCGCAATACGATCGCCTAGTCAAGCACAATTAATTTGTAACCTTGTAACTTAAATCAAAGTACCTAATACAATTATTTATGCAAAAGTTCGACTTTTATTCGAGAACAAAACTCAATGTGTCCAAATTCCTGGACACTCTTACAAGATGATACGCAGAGAAGAATTACTCTATAAATCACAAAAGTTGATAATATTGGTTAATTTAAATACGCGCGTATCAATTTTAGTTTTGAATAATAAAGTATGAAGTAAAATAGCTTGATTAAATATAGGATACATAAGAAAAGTAGGAAAAAAAATATCCAGCGAACAAAGCGAACGAGATCTCCGAGCGAGTTGAACTAATCGGTATTGTATGTATCGAAAGTAGATAATTATATTGATGATTATGTGTTAATCATTTTCAAATAATTAATCAGATTTTAATGATGTAAAAAAAACAAAAAAAACTTTCACCAAAAGCAGAACATCAGAGATATCAATTTGGGGTACACTGCTAGTTTATTTCTCGTCGTCCGTACTATTACATAAAAATTATACGTATAAAGGAAATTGAAAACTAAGTGTATTAAAAATATTTATCATTTTTTAAAATATGAATATATGATCAGTGTCTTTATTGATGTCCGATACGTGAAAACTCTCGTTTTTACAAAATGAACGATCGTGTGTGTCCGAAAAAATACATAGAGATGACAACAAATAATTTGTCATTTCTAAATATTATCTTCGGTACCTATTTCCTTCTTAGAATCCGGATCCCACTTGTTTTGATATCATATTGCAAGATATAAGACTCGCAGTTTAGATATTCCGAAGACATAAAGCCGTCTCATAAAATAAAATTATAAGATGATATAAAAGTACCGTAAAACTTATAAATCAAGGAAAAGGGGTTGTCGTTTGTTGTTTTTTAACAGGAGATGTTCAATATGATCATGAAGGAATGTGAGATGCGAAAATACCTGATAAGATTGTAATAATGTTATCAACAAATATTTATGGCAACGTTCGAATCGATGTCTCGGTATTTATGGAATATTGGTATAGTTGGTTGAGTCAAAAATACGACGACAAAAAGTGACTTTTATTGAAGTGTTTGTTAGTCGTACGTACTCGTATTAATCGATTCTGAGATATGCATCTTTACACTAAATCGCACTAAAGGTTACGTCCACTTTTGACTTAGGAACTTGTTATTACAATGTTAGTCACACAGCACAAAACATCAAATTTAAAATATTTTAACCTTTGAAGAGGTTGTTAGTTTGGAAAATTCTATTGGGACAACCAGGCGAGAGCAGCGGCCGCGAAAGTGGGGGACAGAGGGGCCAAATGCGCCCCTTAAAATCACATAGGTACCTGTCTATCAAGCCAGGGCTGGAGATTGAAGGGGTGGCCAAATAAATTTCTCCCCCCCCCCCCCTCGTCACGGAGTACTTCCGCGGTCCCTGGGCGAGAGGTTGTTTGAAATAAATTATCAATAAACTTTCCCCGTTTCGACTGAACCTCAATAACCTTCACTATCAATTGAATGCCACGCGCTCTCGGTTAACTTGGAAACGTCTTAACATTTACCGAGGACAGACTTTTAAATTGAAAAGTTTGAAAGCTGAATTTAGAATCTTATTGCATGTTTTATTTAAGACCACAATAGGTAACTTGTGATTTTTCACACAACCATGTGTATAATACAATGCACTCCATTTATTTGGTCAGCTCATGCTCCTGTGACACGGATAAATATGATTTATTCACAATAATACAATTTATTCAACTGACAGGAATATAAAAAAAAAATAAGTTGACAATATAAAATAACCTTTTTTTATGTCTTAAAATAGATTTCCGCAAAACCACGATTGATTTGATTATCTGCAATTTATTATGTAAGTTTGCAACTCGCTGGGAAATGAATATCCCTTTTGCTTTAAGCCATATTATTTGGTTAAATAACAAAGTGGCAAATGTTTCTTTTAAAAATGAAAATTGTCGTCGCAATATTTGTTCAGTTAATTAAATAAGAGATAACATGCTATCCGCAAACGGCTCTTTTACTGAGATCAACAAGATCTGAGTCATTAAATGATTTGTGTCAACTCAATCACTCAATTCGTTCACAAATTCAGGATCTCTTGTACAAATGTATGCATACCACTTTACATCTGGAACTAGTTTGGAACGATACCATTTCACAGTGTTGGGGAACTTCGGTTGAGCAAATAAAGTACATACCTACATAGATAATGAGAGACCGAATAGATTGAAACGAAATTAATTTCAAAATAAAATTGAAGAAATTTCATTGTCATAAAACAATTTGTTTCAATCACTGAGTTGATTTAATTCAATTTATAAACTTCAATGTTTTAATCTAGAAAAATTGGCTGTGACAATCTGGCACACTGAGTTTTTTGCTTTAGTTGGATTTTATATATTTTCATTCTGCTCTTGTCAATAACAATAAGCGATTGTTTCAGAAAATAAAGATAAAAAATCTTGTGACATCTTAAATCATTCTTAGGATTTCGAATGTCAATTTCGCCATCCTGACGGTGAACATTGGAAACCTTTGTCAAACCAACGTTTTTTTTTCAGGAATATCGGCTGAAGGCGGGGCTGCCGATATTCACGAAGATGTCATTACGACCACACTTGATCCGGGTAACATGACCGCTGTCACCGAGAGTGTGGGGCAGCCATACTTCGATAATAACACCAAACGAGAGTACACAGCGGCAGTTGGACAACCGGCCTATCTACACTGCCGTGTGAAAAACTTGGCTGATCGAGCGGTAAGTTATTAGAAACTACAATCTAAAACGGCTGTTTGTAGCTGTGCTACGCTACTGCTACGAGGCAGCTACGTTTTTTCGTAGAATCTACGTATTTTACAAAATTTATTTGAACCGGCGACACAATTTGCGTGATTCAAGGAAATAAAGGCGTCTAGGGGCAACATTTCAAACTATACCAGTAATTTATGTTTCACGTGAACAGTTTAAACCAAGCAATAGGTCTCAAAGGTACGTAAACTAGCTGAACAGTAGCTTTTGCTAGTTTACATGATTTTATGCTCACGAGTGCCGGTATTAACAGATCGTCTAGTAACAGTGTGCTCGAGGCACAGGCTTAGACTGTCATGGCTGATCAAGAGGTAAGCGACACCCTATTCCCCAAGCCGATACGAACCGCAAACATCCACGCAAAAATCGACCTAAAGACTATAATTTAGGGTCGACATTAATTTGCATTTAAAATTCTAATCAAAATCTCAGATTACTCGTTGCTAATTTGTTGCGTCGAGTCTCTTCGGCTGCTGTTTGATGCCAAATTTATCCAAAGGATTTATTTAAAGCGTAATACCAAGTTTTTTTTCAGTGTTCATTCCCAGAATATAAATACTACCTATCTTTTGCAAATATAATATGTAGTTTATGAACATTTGAGTTATATCCGCTAAAATTTAACTCAATGTTTAAGTTGTGTTAACAACCTAAAATATTTGAGCATATTACAAGTTCAACTTAATATAATAAAAATAACAAAACCCTGTTATGTACTTATTCATTCTCGTAATTACCTAGAACCGTTATCGCAGACTAAGTTCTAGGTCCTGCGACGAGAAGCGACGCCCAGATAAGGAAAACCATTTATTTTAATGAAAAATTGCCTTCACTTCTCCTCTTCGTAAAAAACTTGTATTCGTTACCATCTATGGTGTGTTCCAGAAATGTTGAGTTATAAAGTGGTTGAATTATCAAGTCCACGTTGTTATGTAAGTCATGACGTAAGTTAAGAGTAAATTTTTGGTAAAGGGTAAAAATGAGGTTTAAAGGTCTCCAACCCTGTAAAGGGTTGTGTCGAGAAAAAGTTTATAAAATAACTTGTACTCAAACACTGTGTAATGTTTTTTCAGAAAATCTTTCAAAGGGTTAACCTTAAAAACATCAAAAAATATTCTTAATCTCGTAACTTAAACATCTTTTAATGAAATTGTGAACTCTAGCGTGGGTTATATTTTACTTAATCTTCGTCTATGACCTTCTTATTTAAATCTTCTTTCAGCAGACTTAGTTCGCATGATGGTCAATAAACGCATTTTCCATTTGTACTCGTACAAGCAAAAGGCAATAAAGCAGATTCTACGAAAACGTATTATAATGTTTCGTCATTATTATTACTAACTTTTAAGATACGCAGAATCCAGCCATTTCATTCGCCTATTGTACCGCAGTTAAAGTTTCATTTTCAATAACTTTTTACTGACACAAGTACATCAAAAGGTTCAGTTTTATGAGGAGGTTGGTTGCTTGAATAATGTAAATCTGAAGTTCACTAAAGCTTTTAAAAGTGTTCTAAATTTTTTGCAAAACTTGTATCGCTATGAGTCGTTATCATCATTAACATCCTATAGAAGTCCACAGCTGCACATTGGCCTCCCCAAAGAGTGCCAATCTTGAGCCATTTCATCCCCCGGCACGAACAGTGCCGTGTGCGAGTCGTCCTACACTGCGAACGACGCAGTGTAAGACGACTCGATTGTCCGATAACATGTCGAAGGTTTCGCTAAATTGCTATGAATTTTGCTAATAAAAATGGGAGGTCCAGCAGCTCAAAGTTAGTCTTGAATTGGCCTGAAATTGGTGCTTTACGGTCTGTTTTATATAAACTAAACATAATTTGAATGTAAAGCCGTAATTGTGCCGGAACCATAATGACCGCAGCGTGCTTGCTGTAAATATTATAAGAGATTATTATTAAGCTGCAAAACAATCAAAACGGATATAGACAACAAATGCTACGAGTATTACAGAAATATACTTTTTGATGAACCGATGTAACCAATATAATTTTTTTATTGTGAGTGAAAGTCAGCTCAAAATGTTAGACACAATTGCGACCAATTAGTGGTAAAGACGATTAAAAAAAACTAAATAACGGTAGGACTAGTTACAGCAGTTAGATGACCTCGGTGGCACGGCGGGCTAGTAGCCGGCTGAGCCCCTAAAGGTGCCGGTTTGGTTCCTACTGCGGGGCAAATGTTTGCATGTTCTACAAATATTGGTTCCGGGTTTTGGTAGTGAGGTACCCTATGGTACTCGTAATTGTACCATGGTAGATGATACCCACGATACAGGGAGTCCTAGGCAGGGGTAGTGACTATATATGTTTAGTTCTATTGTTTGAGTCTAGCCTTTATGTTTCGTGGACGAGTAATCAAGATGAGTTGTCTGATGACTACAGCAACAACTAAAAAAACTGAACTATAAAGTCTACGTCAAGTTTCAAAATTTCGATCAAACCAATGAATCATGTACATATATATATGCAACTCGACTGAGAGTGGACACCACACATTAGTCTTAAATTTTAGCTCACATGGCCACCGCTGCCGCTTAAGTGCCTTTACAAACGCTATGCACAAATAATTTTCATATTACGATTTTGCAAATTAGAAATTACGCAAACCAACCTCATCCTAAACAACAAACGCTTGATTAAACAATGATAATGCACAAACCCGCACTGTGTTCAGCTTATTTCTGAATTAACTCAGAATTTACATACTAATCTCGTAAAATTACTGAGTATGTTTACGGATATGGTTCCTTATGCTAAATGTATGAATAATTTATGCTTGTGACATTACACCGACATGGTAAGTCAATTTTCGAGTGTGTTATTATTGCTGGAATTATTGATAAGGTACTTATGTAAGAAGGGTAACAAGGAAAAACATGACGGGTTTTGTGAAATGTTTGATGTGTTTTAGTCAACATAGCTTGAGCCAGCCCGTCTATAAAACCATTAGAGGGAAAATTGTGACCATTTTCGTATAGATAATGAATTTAATTAATGAATTGGAATAAATAATTATAGCCATGGTAAATATTAATGATGAGGATATTCTTAAGTCTAATGTTGTCTACATTAGACTTATTAATTAATTGTATTGGAAAAAGTCCACTGAAGTAATGCAACATTGCATCAAACTACTTAATCTTGAAAATGTATGTGGGAATTCGTTGTAGAACATAATTATAAATGGTAACAGATTACAGTAATCTGTAAGGCAATGGGCATTAAACTCAACCATTCATATTATTAACATGAATATCGAATGTTGACCACGATCTGGATAAAGCGCGACGCGGTGTAGGCTCGTTTCTATGCCTTCACTCCCAAAGAGTTTTTGCTCTGCAGATCTCTGTTTAAAATACAGAAAGACTTACTAGAGAAATACGTAAGCGGAATACATGAATATTTTTACTGTAACTGGCCGTAAAGTTGCGTTTCTCTCGGAGTGGGGGTGAAGACAGTTCATTCCCGTTTTATTGTAATGTTTTATTGTACAAAACTTGCGGGGTTGTGATTTTAGACTTGAACATGAGCAAGTTTATTTCTTGTGAATGGATATTTTTGCGAACGTTGAAACGAATTACTATTGTCATATTAATATTCTACACTAGTATAATAAAGAGTTAAAATTGGTTTGTTCTCTCTCTCCGAAAATACTGAACCGATACTAAAATATCTTTAAATAATAGAAAGCAATACTTGTATGATACAACTTACAAATTTACTTGTACTTTGATTAATAGGCTTTACTTTATTTTGGTAGAAATAAGTTTTAGTTCGTCACCTCAATAGTAGATCTAAAAAAACAGCAACACAATATATCTAGCTTTTGTACCTCTATGTCTTACTAATATTATAAACGCGAAAGTTTGTGAGGATAGGTGTTTGTTACTCTTTCACGCAAACACTACTAAACTTTAGAGTAATATGGCTCATACATCAGAATAACACATTATTATAATACAAACATATGCTACTTGATATCCTGGTACCACGGTTTCCGTGGGCAGAGGCTAGTAATCCATTAACACGTTTTTTGTGTTATAAATACCAATAATATGTTTTTTACCCTGGATCCACGTGGGTAATGTCGAGAACAGAAGCTAGTTTGTTATACACATAGAAACATGACTTTTTAATGCAATAACGTTGAGGTGAAAACATTTTGGAAACTAGTGGTGAGCTCAACTTATGCTAATACCAATATCAGACTATTTCTCCTCTGCAAAGTTTGACTCCAACGTTCATTTACCTCATGTATGTAGTTTGAGCTGTCGCTTAGTAGCAAAATTAATAATAGTTAAGAACGTAATCCATTCAAAGCTTTGAGATAATTCCACAATGAATTTCCAACATACCTACTCGAGGTATTGTATTGCTGGCATTGTTTTAGATCTCGAGTAAGGACAGGTAGGTACTTTGGGGCTTTCAACTTAACTCAATTGTCACAATGCTACCTAAGTTCAAGTACATCATGTCTCAGTTATTATTAATCAATCAATAAGTTTTGATGACCTCGGTGGCGAGGTGAGCGAGTAGCCAGCTGTGACTCAAGAGGTGTGGATTCGATTCACGCTGCGGCACATTTTATTGCATATTTTGCAGGTATTTGTTATAGGTCTACATGTTGTGGTACCACGGTACTCGTAGTTTCTGATCCCCATGATACAGGGACTCCTAGACCCGAATTCATAGTCAAATAGGGTTCCCCTAGGGGACTGTTCAGGCGCTAAGTAAAAATTCAAGCGCGAATTCAACCTTGATGCACCCAGTCATAAGGCGAATGTTGAATGATGGATTTTGGGGGACTGTTCAACCCCCGACTATGAATTTAGGCTCTAGTGTGGGCTCAGGACTATGTTGTTGGGTGTTTATCTATTATTATTATTTTTTAAACTTTAATATAAAAACCGACTGTAATCTTTAGATACAGCATTATTTATTGCACATAAAAAGTAAGTAGTATCAAAGCGAACTTAGAGCATTCTCTTCCATCAAGTCAAACAAATCGATTGCAAAAAAACACATTACAATTAGAGATACCTGAAATTATTGGTTTGACGACCTCGTTGGCGCAGTTGGCGAAGTCCCGTCTGAGACGCAGAAGGTTTGGTTCCCGCCGCAGTACAAATGTTTGTATGATATAGAAATATTTATCTCAGCCTGTGTGTTTTCTATGAATAGTATGTATGTATTTACAAAAAAAGGTATATAAGTAATATATCAGTCATGTAGTAACCATAATACAAGCTCTGCTTAGTTTGGGGCTAGATTATGCTGTGTGAAAAATGTGAAGAGTTATTTATTTATTTACAGAAAAATAAACAAACATACATACAAATAACATATGGCAAAAGCTCGGGCTTTATTGCTTATGGTAGACCTTTAGATTTCTACTTGGTTTGCACTTGCTCCTGACTACCCAACTTTAATAAGCGGGGTAGTCAGGGGTAGTGGGTGTGTATCAACTGATGTTTATACAATCGGATTTACGCACGTCTGAGATCATATCGTTAATAATATTTTAGGGAGCATAAATTAAAAAATACATCTATACAAAAACCTCAGAGTTAAAAAACGTACATCTGTTTTAAAGCCCCAGATATTGTTTCATCCTACTTCCTATGAATATTATAAACGTGAAAGTTTGTGAGGATGGATGTATGTTAGTCTTTCACGCAAAAACTACTGAACGGATTTTAATTAAACTTTACAGTATTTTAGCTTATACATCAGAATAACACATATGCTACTTATTATCCGGACAAAAAGTACCCGGTATCCGGTACCACGCGGGCGAAGCCGTGAGCAGAAGTTAGTAGGCGTTAATTGTAAAAAACCGTATTTAATTTGGATATGTAGTCTCGGAGATAAATGGTAACGCATATACGGACTCCTTACCCCACGGGTAAAAATGAGCACAGGTGCGTCAGGTTGTGAAATCCCGAGTTTTCTCTGCTAAAACCTTTATTGCAGCACCGTGCAAACTTGAAAGGCATTTTATTTCCTTAGTATTTTCCTTCGTAAAAATATTTTATCCGAAAACTAGGAAGGTACTAAGTACTAAGCTTCGAATAATAAACTTCATCATAAACATGTACCAAGCTGGATGTAGAACTCTTCCTAAAGAGTGTCTTAACGAATAGTCTTGGGACACCTATATCTACCGGCTTTCCAGAACCTTATAATTATAAAGTATGTAGATTGTGATGCGGAAGAATGAAGCGAAGAGGTATGCCAGGATCGTAGCAAGTGGAAATCCTTGGTCTCTGCCTACCCCTCCGGGAAACAGGCGTGACTATATGTATGTATGTATGTGTATGTATAATTATAAATATATTACATAAATTTGATTTTTTTACTAATCATAATTGTGAGATAAACGGAACTGCGTATACAACGTTGTGGTGTTATTTTCGTTTCCATTGTTGGACAATAAACATTTTGTATATACTTTTAAATATTTATTTATTTATTTAAATAAATAAACTGTAATAGACCCCTGATGGATAGGTGTTGAGTTTGGTTTTCTCTAAGGTCCTTAATAGACCAATATCCTTAGGCATAACTCATCTACTTCATTTATCTAACGAAACAATTTTAACAAGATATTGGATTTCTACATATTTTTCATCTAGACTTTAAAATTCTTATTTTTTGCCAAATTGATTAATTTTCAACGGCCATTATATAGTTGATAAATTTTAATGTGTAAAATTTTGAAATTCCCGAACTTTTTCCATCTTCTATTGCAGCGTTCCCTACTTGTGGTGATAAAACCTATAAGAACCATTCTTGAAGTAAGACAAATCGGTTGCATAAAACCGCATCAGAATTCAATAAGCCATTTCGGAGATAAATGGTAACAGACAAACAAACTTTCTATTAAAGCAAATGCATATTAAGGCTCTTGTTGTGGCGAGTAAAAAGAGGTTTAACAACTTCGATGAAGTCGAAGCTCAAATATTTCTGGAACATGTAGACTTTTCAAAATATTTTTGGGACATTTTATAAAGTTACTCTTTTCTTGTTTAACGCGAAAAAACGAGCACGTTGAGAAATAAAATTTTAAATATACTTGTTTAGCTAACGGTACTAAATTATATAAATAACTCAGTAAGTAGAACTTTGTTTATAGTTAGTAGGGAGTAATCAGAGGCACATCCAAACGTTATATTTGGCACATGCCCGCGTTTTGCTAATAGTTTGCATTCCAAGTGACAGGTTGCAAGCCTATCGCCGCTTATTGGAACACTCACCGATGACACATACTTTTGAGTTTTTAGTTTCAGTCCACACTGGTTTTCTCACGATATTTCCTTTACTAATTTGAGCACACACACAAATTACATCATATTATAATAACATACAATTAGTATATGAGTGTAATATGAAACAACATCAGGTATTAATTAGCAACAGTTATAGGTGATTAGCAAGTAAACTTGGAAAACATAACTAGTTATAATTACCCCCGAACCGCCGACGTTACTAATTGGTTTCATCTGCTCATCCGAGCAACCCGAGACTGTTATCATGGACCATAAATTTGATTCATAGGTTCAGTGTAGGCTATAAATTTGGAAAATAGTTTTGTACATGCTTCATCTAGTCGCTTGGCTATTACTTTGGCTTTTGCAACGAGTAATAATGACCAAGTTATCCAACGAAAAAAGCTGGTGCTAGATATATGTACTAAGTGGGGCGGCATTTTGAATAGCATGTGCACAACTTTTATTGTGAACGAGCGTCTCTGCTAATGCCTTTGAGAATCCATGTGCACTGTCTGGGACTAGAGTTATAAAACGAATGAGCTTTTTGGATTAAACCCAATTGTTTTATTATTTCACAACCAAGTCATATTGACAGAAGCTGTCGGACGATGGCGGTATAAATCATCCTACTATTATAAACGCGAAAGTTTGTGAGGATGGATGTTTGTTACTCTTTCACGCAAAAAGTACTGAACTGACTTTGATGTAACTTTACAGTAATATAGCTTATACATTAGAAAGTCAAAGTCAAAATTCATTTATTCAATAAAATCACAAGGACGACTTTGAAACGTCGTTTTTTTGTACTGCCTGTCCGCGACCAAGCCAGGAAAGAAAGGCAAGAAAACAAGGCTGGTTATTCTTTTTAATGATCCTTTTACAAAACAATAGGTTCGAGTTGGAGCATTTTCAATCCCAAGAGTTTTTGTCATCTAATTAATCAGATATTTTATAGTATGCCTTTTTATAAAGTTTTTGTTTAATTACGTTTTTAAATTTGGTAATTGATAATTTTTGTATATCTCTTGGGAGTTTGTTATAAAAGCGTACACCATGCCCTTTCAACGATTTACTAACTTTATGGAGTCTACAAGTGGCAACAGCGAGTTTACCTTTATTTCTAGTATTAACATTGTGATTATCGCTTTTTTTCTTAAATACATTAATATTTTTGTGATCATACATCAGATTTTCATAGATGTATTGACAAGGGAATGTCATTATATTTATTTCTTTAAACTTTTGGCGAAGTGATTCTTTGGGGCCAATAACACATAGGCTACTATATGTTATTGGCCCCAGAGTGGCCAGGCCCCTATGTGTTTTTATCTGGGTACCACGCAGGTGAAGCCGTAGGCAGATGCTAGTTTATTATAAATTACCCAAGAATCTCAGAGTAATTGGCTCTCAAAAAGATATTTTGATTCCCAATATAGAATATAAATTTACAGAAGAAGACAAAATAAAATTTGAGAATTTTTGATATCGTGACCTAACTTTGTTAAATTTATGGATATTAAACGTTTCATTAATTTGTTTAATGAAAAATGTTATTATTATAAACTTTAGCTACTCGTTACTTTTTAAGAGCATAAAACCTACTATAAATATCTATATTCAAACTTAAAAAATAATAATCATCTTAGGGTGATTGTTTTTTTTATTATGTCAGTGTACTTTCAGTCCACTTTCAACATCGACGTTTTTCTCAGGAAGAATAGTCAATTGCTATTGAGTTGGATACCGATTTTTATGTTTATCAGTTTGAGACTTTACTTTGAATGTTTTATATAACATGGATATACTTTGTCCATTACTGGCTTTGCAATATTATGATCTAATACACAAGAGATGACCTCTGTGACGCAGTGGGTGAAGGCCCGCCTGAGATGCAGAAGGTTGCGGGTTCGATTCCCTCCGTGGGTCAAATGTTTGTATGCTCTGCAAATATTTGTCTAAGCTCTGGTTGTTTTATATGTATAATATGTATGAATTTACAAAAGAAAACATATATAATTAGTATATCAGCGATTTGGTAGTTCCCATAGCACAAGTTCTGTTTACTTTTGGGGCTGTGTGTAAATGTCCAGCATTATTTATTTATTTAAGTTAGTCGGAACGTCGGGTAATAAAAAAAGGTTAATGCGATAAAGACCCGTAAAAACGTATATATTTTTTTAATTAGGTAACATTACATGTATTAAACTCTGTACCTTTATAATATATATTATTATTATGATTATTATGATTATGATTATGATTCTTCTATGTGGTATTAACCAAACTTCTCTTTCTATTAAACATGGCGATAAGCCTAGTATATGACAGCCTGTAATTGATTTAATTATGTTAATGGCAAGCTAAATAAGATACAATTTTGCTAACAAAGTCATTATTATGAAGCAGCTACCATAAAATTTGGGAACGACTATGAAGAGCCTATTTGTTAGTAACACGCAACAGCTCTCTATGTTTGGAAAATGAACTGTTTCATTATTTTATAAAGTAGACGACCTCTGTGGCGCAGTGGGCGAAGGTCCACCTGAGACGTAGAAGGTAGCGGGTTCAATTACGGCCACGGAACAAATATTTGTAGGATCTGCAAAGATTTCTCTCGGGTCTGGGTATTTTTTTATGTAAATATTGTATTTACAGAAAAAAGTATATAAGTAGTAGTTTGGGGCTAGATGGTGCTGTGTGAAAAATGTCCAGCATTATTTATTTATAATTATTGTAAAAAGTAACAGTGACCAATTTTGAACAAGTATAATGGTTTAGAAATACTTATTAGTATTTCTACAATGGAGAGTTTGGTGTATTTTTGTAAAGAAAAATCAATACCTACTTAATTAGGAATCCTAGTGTTAAGTCAAGAGAAGATTAGCTGTTCATTACTTATAATAAATACTGATTACTTATTATAAGTATAAGAAATACGTTTTGTAACAGACACATACATTTGACTCCACACTAGGATTCCCTGTGTCGTGGGTATCACGAACTACAAGAATATACCATGGTACCACAACACTCAAACCCAGAACAAATATCTGCATAACATAATAACATTTTTCAAACTTTCGTGATAAAACTTATAAACTTATATTTAGTGAAAAAATAAGTTTATAAGTTTTATACGCGATTGCAATCCAATTTTGCAGTGTGGTGATACGATTAGTGTATTGTGAACATTGACTTTTGAATCTGAATCTAAAGATGAAATGAGGATAGTTGAGCCTACTACTTTTATTCATTGACGATAGCTCCATATTATACTCCCAGCCCGTGATCACGGCTGTTGTAACAGAGTCAAAAAGTTGAAAAAAGATAATCTTGATAAAGTCCCATATAAAATTTATAATTATGCAAAGATTTGTCCTAAAGCGGGAATCGAACCCGCACCCGAATCGCAGCTGGCTCCTCGCTCCTCGCACCGAGATAAAAAACACTTATTTTCGGGTAGGAAGGCAGAAAAACACAAAATATCATGCTCTTGACAACAACAAAAGAACCTGAATCATGCCCTATTAACGCTTTTTGTAGCTCCATTTACTCAAGCGCAAAACATATATTATATATATTTTGCGTTTCATTGTCGCAACAAAGGTTATAAGTACAAAATTACTGCGCAGCGATTGAATCACACCTTTCTGGCTACGCTTCCGGATTTAGGTTTGATTTCCGTTCCAAACTCAATAAAATCTATTTACATTTACAGGACTCTGTTCCTTTGAACCGTATTTAATCAACGATGAAACCACGTTATGGAAAGGTATTTAAGAGCCGTGGTGCTTGTGGTATTTTCGTATTTTAGAGCATGACAACTTTATCAGACTTTGGTCTCTGTGTCGTTGTTATCGTTATCGTTCTGTTTTCTCTGTTATCGTCAATAAAACGTTGCGTGTTGACTCACTAACTAACCATCAGTCAACTTACCTACAGCCTAAACCATAATTCCAGAGAACTGAAATAAACAGTTTATTTTGATGTGATCTTATAATCATGTCACTGCTTGCGCCTACGACGTAGCAGTAAGATGCAGATTACTGGTTAAGTAGCCTGTCAACCTTTGCTATTATTGCAGATTCAAGAAAGTGAACCATGAAGAATGACATTATGAAATATCCATTTCCAACACAAACTGTAAATCCTCAAACCTAGCTATTTCCGATACAGCTCAACAGTTACATGTGAGGATTTGATTCCCCGAGCAAACTCTGGAAAGTACAAAAGGAAATGTCGTGTGAGGCGACGTCGAATAAAGCAAAGAGAATTGGGTCGAGGCTCGCGAAAACCTACATTCTGGAACGAAGCCAGGAGACCATGAAATTTATTTTATTTCGGTAAAACGCTGTATGACGACTCGCTATCAACGCAAAACTATTATTAAGCTATTGTTTTTTTTAGATATTTTAAGACGATCTTTGTGTAATTCTTTTAAGTCGATTTGTATGTCTTCAAGGATGGTACTTAGATAATTTTCAAAAATAAAAAATGTTTTATTAGGACCCTACGGTTATGTTTCAGGAAACATTATGTACTTGTTGATTATGCCGACTATGATTGAGTAGATATATTTACGAGTATATGCCGAAATAAATATTATTGAATGCAAACAATCTTGTAAATTTTCATGAAAGTATCAAAGCCATACCATAACATACTCTAGTTATCACTTGTTACGTAATGTTCCCGCTGATTTATAAATCTTTTTTTTTACTTTTACAGAACATTACACTCATAAGGCTTGCGTATCTTGCCCATTAATTATCATCTAGCAACAAAGTACGCAAAATTTGTGGTATGTGAACTTCTACATGACTCATATAGTACTTACGAGTATATGATTTTTTTTTGTAAATACACACATTTTTACATTAAAACACCCAGACCTGAGACAAATATTTGCAGAGCATACAAAAATTGAATTATTTTACCACACTAATTCTTTTCTTTTTATTTTTCTTACCCTTTAGGGTATGAAAGAACCAGCTGAACTTACTTATATTGTTTTATTCTCGGCAAACGCCATACATTCAAAACGTATTCGACTAATACATTAGACCCAAATCTAATTCGGAGAAAGTATACAACATGTGAATTTCCCAAAGGTCAAATTATGTCAACATGTATTGTATGTACAGAGTTTTTCAGACTTCGTGAAATGTACGACGTTAGAAGAACCGGAAAATTGTTACAGAATTGCCTTTTTAAGTCTCAATTTGGTAAGTATTATAAAGAAGTACCTTCTTTTATCACATTCACTTTTCAAGGCGTTCTGTCAGAGCTTCTACATAGGCAACTTAACTGTCAGCTATACCAAAGAAATCGTTAGATGTTCTACTCATCCAATATAATAATGATTATAAAGTTGAGGCAGCTATACGAAATAAATCGTTAGAATCCAATATAATAATGATCTTAAGGTTACTGAGGAGGCTGCCGCGTTTTTGTAGTGAATTCAAAATTTTCGCGCAGACAAGGATGGATGGTTTTCATGCCGCATCTCTGATGAGTAGATTTCGGGGCAGTTATAAAATATCTTGAAAACAGTTGCGAAGAGATTTACCTCTCCTATTTTGACACATTTCGTGCGTAGAGTGGTCTAATTTAATGTTTGATTGCTTGTCGCAAAATGGCTTTATCAACTTAATTCTCATTCCCTTTGCAGAATATATTAACAGATTTTAATACAGTAAAATATATGTATTTACTAATAAAATGGATCGTATGCCTGTCAGATATAAAAAAAATACTTTTGATATTGATTTGATTACCAATCGTAATCTTTAATAAAATGTAGTTTTTTTCTCATAATTCTTGATGTGCTATGTTAGAGCATTCTAATATAGCACGCCAAGAATGAACGTTGAATATCATACTCAAACAATAGAAAAAGTGCATCCGGTATGTAAGTAGGTAAATTACTCAATTGTTGTCAAGGCGACTCAGTGTGAAATAACGAGTGATGCTTAACCTAAGTTTCGCTGTATAGCTTATTGCTATTCTGAGTAAATCAATACATCACGGAAGATAAATGTATGGTTTAAGAAAACCTGCCCTTCTTTTGCAGTTTAGTGTATTTTTCTGATAAGACACAAGCAAGCCTACGCTTTATTTCTCAATGTATAGTAAGTTTATGATGTTTGTCAAAGGTTTGTTTGAATTATCAACCATGTTTGTTACAGATATGATATAGGTAAGAAGATTTTTTAATTCCATAATCACTGAAGTGAAATGTCGGTTAAGTTTTGATATACATATCAACCGTAGAATAATCGGTCTTTGGTCAAATCAGTCCTTGTTTGGCTTCGAGGAAATGGTTATTTAAATAAGATATGGGTGAAATAAGATGATATCTGTAAAATAATTTGCAGAGTATTTTAATAAAAAAGCCTCGATAAATAAATAACAGAGAAATACTGAATAGATTTCGAGTGGGAATAAAATTTATACTACTCAGACCCATGTTTGCAGGTAATTTGACCCGTACTTACTTGGTACCGGGCCCAGAATCCTCGCTTCGCATCCGCAAATCAAAATTATATTTGTTTGTTTTGAAACTTATCATTGTTAAAAAACAATGAAAAAACAGTTTAAATAAACATTTTAGTATTATTATTATCTTATTTAGATAATATTTTTATGGGGCATTAACGACATGATTAGGTACACAAAAAGGAAACATTATTGAAAACTAGCGTCTGCTCATGGCTATGCACGTGATACCCAGATAAAAAGTAGCCTATTATTCTAGGTCTTTTGTTATCAACAAACATCTAAACATCCAAACTTTTTTGTTTTTTTTATAGTCTGTTATAAAGCAAAGACATGATCACTTACTACGTCTAATATATTTGGTGGAACCAGCCATCTAAACCATGTCATCGCACACGTTGCACTCGATCCTCGAGCATGCAAACAAGGCTTTACTTGAACAGCAGATTACATCCAGGCCAGTGCAGCTCTAGCGATGTGCTAAATAACCAATACCAATACTGTCTGCAAGCTATCCTACTAATATAATAAATGCGAAAGTCTGTCTGTGTGTGTGTGTGTGTGTGTGCGCGCGTGTGTGTGTGTGTGTGTGTGTGTGTGTGTGTGTGTGTGTGTGTGTGTGTGTGTGTGTGTGTGTGTGTGTGTGTGTGTGTGTGTGTGTGAATGTTTGTTATCACATATTTCCGTAACTACTAAACCGATTTTGATGAAATTTGGAATGTAGATAGTTTAGGATCTGAAATAATCCATAGGCTAATCTAATTTTCGAAAATCGATCCCTAAGGGGGTAAAATAGGGCGGTAAAGTTTCTATGGATTAAAATTATTTGATTCGCTCAAAACTCTGTACAAATAAACTTTAAAGTAAATAATGAAACACGTATTTTTTATTTTTTCAAAACTACCCTTTGAGGGTGTGCAATTGAGTTCTAAACTTTGTATAAATTGTAATCCTTGGTTCGATTCATTCAAAAGCCTGGAGAAGGTCATATGCTACTTTTATTAACATACCACGTGGGGGAAGCCGCGGGAAACAACTAGTCTTCATAATAAATTACACAGGTTTGAAAGCTATCCATCAGTAATTTAATTAATTAGTTATGTTGGTTTTAATACTATTCCTACTAATATTATAGATGTCAAAACTTTGGTAATAATCTCCGTAATAACTGGGCCGATCTGGTTGAAATTTGGAACAAGTATTGTTGTTTACCTTGTATTGTTTACCTAGAACATCACATATAAGCTACTTTTTACTCAATTATCACACGGGTAGAGTCATGGGCAGAAGTTTCTAATTTGTTCCTAATAATCTTTGTAACGGCCGAACCAATTTGATTAGAATTTGGAGCAGATATAGTTCAGTACCTACCTAGAATAACACATAGGCAAATACCCGGGTACTAGACGAACCAAGCCGTGAACTGAGGCTAGTTTACATAGGCCCGAATTCATAGTCAAATAGGGGCTCCCCTAGGGGACTGTTCAGGCGCGAAGTAAAAATTCAAGTGCGAATTTAACCTTTATACACCCAGCCATAAGGCAAATGCTGAATGATGGATGGGACTGGTCGACCCCCGACTATGAATTCAGGCTTTAATTTTTTAAGTTTTTTTCCTAACAACTTTGCGTACTATCGTTTACATTATTTCAACCACTACATGTATACGAGTACATGTCATACATTAGTATCGTACAAATTGTTGATTGCTTGCAACAAAATGTCAAAGAATTTATTTAAAACTAAAGGAGCTTTTATTAGCTTATCTTGTTTGATGCAGCTCTATATTATCACAAACGTAATAGTCTATACCGAAGACATGTAAGCTATTTACAATGTGCGCAAAACATAAACCGAATTTCTAAAACACCTACGCACGGAGTGAAAGAACTTGTGCTATCATCATTTTCATCGTGTTTTATAAAATACGGTTCATTGTGTACAGTCTATGTTTGCGCTGTTCACTCAGCGGGATTAGAGGTAGATGTACCCAGATAAATACAAGTGCTTTGACTGCTATTTCTCTAGCCAGACGTTAAATCTCAACATCTAACTTGAACTTGGGAGTAAAGTAGAATTTAAAAGCGAGATTCATTTAGTTTTGATTATTTTATAGAATGTAGTATAGTAGCTTTTTATTCGTACTTAGCTAGTACGAATAAAAAGCTACTATACTTAAAAATACTAAAAAAAAAAAATATTTTATTTCTTAAAAAATAATATTTCAGACCCTATGAATTCAGAACACCTCAAAACTCAACTCAAAAATTTTTTTTATGACATTTTGCCTGTAGGCTGGTAGTCGATGGCATAACAAAAGCTTTACGTTAGCTGCACTTAACGCTATTTACGTTAAGTGCAGGTAAAGTGGATACAGTCCCTTACTAATTTCTATAACACCAGAGGCATAGCTGATGCGTAACTTGCATCAGCTATGAGACAAAATTGAAAAGGCTCATGTGCCTATAAATACACCGGCATCCATGTCTTTCAAATCAGAACACACCATTGTAAGCATTACTGGCTAGGCAGCAGAAATAGTTACTGTGATAGTACTTTCTCGAGAAAACTCTACTATTAAGGAAGTATTCCCGTTTGAGCACCTATTTTTTGGGCACCTATGCATTGAGCACTAAAGGTATTCCCATTTGAGCACCAATCAATATTTTAACGTGCTGCTCAAATGAGAACAAAAAATAAGATTTGATTTAATTCCCCATTGAGCACCTACGGTGCGGTAGCTTCTAGTAATGGGGTTTATAATAATTATAATAAATCATATCGATAAAAATCAGCAGTTTTATTGCAGAATGTTATCATTTAATGAAAATGGGAAAATCCAAATGCCAAAAAGATGCGAAAAGAAGGAATCAATTGATCATTTCAATAGTTGAAGAGTACAAAAGTTGGCTTATTACAATTGGCCACTGCCTAGAAAAGCTGCTATTTTAAAATAGTAAATTGTTTTGATTAGTGTCGCATTTTTAAGTAACAACTTAAAATAGAATAGGTGCCCATATGGGAATACTCCCTATTAAGTACCACTTTTTCGTAAACCTTACGATCCCGAAGGAATATTAAAAATAGATTTTAGTTTATAATTTGAAACGTTGGTAGCACGTGAAGTTAAAATGTTACTTTGCGTTATGACACCATTTAAATTAGGTGTTCGTACGTTGTTCGGTAATATCAAGCTAAAGTATAAAAAAAAAATTGTAGAATTAACAAGGTTAATCAACATTTTTAAAATATATTTGACCCATCCTAAATCATAATGTATGTAGATTTCTTGTGGTAGGTAAAGATGAGTTTCCTGCGTACTACCAGCTTGGCGTCTTGATGGGGCAAAGAAGAAGTACCCAAGGTAACGTTATAGTAACCGAATGATTTAGCCAACGGGGTTTGTCATTAGCTTATACACAGTTCCTTTTTTTACTTAATAATGTAACTATCCCGCCCATAATTACGATACCAAAATGCACCTACACAGTAAATCACTGCAGTAAAGTAGGTGTTCTCATTAATATTTGTTTCACATTATGTCTGTGTCATTGTCCACAAGCTGCGTACCTACTTCACAAACACAATGGGTTCGTTCTAGATATCCCAGGATGTCCTAATTATTCAGATGATCGACGGACAATAGGCGCGCCTATAGCACGTTATACTTGGCTGTTATGCTTTTGAGGTAATTGTTGATGAATTCTAAATGAGAGGAAGAGGAAGCTGGTGCCGGAGGTATAGATTATTTAAAATATATGCTTGATAAAGCAATCTAGTGGTACCCTTTCTGAGTGTTGGCACATATAAGCACAATAATTGTCTGTTGAGGATTAATTGCGATGAGCTTCATTAACGTCATTGGAGAAGTTCACTGCAGGACATAGCTCCATGCTATGCCACATTAACCAACAAAGTAATGTTAAAACAACATTAACATATAAAAATAGGGATGTATTTTCAGTTACACTTTAGGAATATATATGAAGAAATAGTTTTTTTATTATTTTAAACACCGTACGGAAATAAAACATATTGAGTTTTCTCACAATTGCCTCAGTTACTTTTAAATACAGCCAATGTTACTTTAGGTACGTTTTTGTAAGAATATTTAAATCTAACCGTGGAACAACTAACCGTGAGTTGGTGAACGCATAATGCGAATGCATAGTGTTTATAATTCCGCACAGATTGTAAGCCCATCGCCGCTTAATATTGCAACACTAACCGATGGTGGTCGATATATCCACCTTCGATTTTTTTATTCTAGAGTATGCTGGATTCCTTATGATTTTTATTTACCGTTTGAGCACGTATTAATGCGCACATAAATTATCAGCCTTCGGATCGGAAGTTGGGTACCGCCCACACGGCCAACACGGTTCTACGAATATATTTCTACGAAGTAATAACTATGCCCGTTGGCAAAAAAGCTTAATCAGACTTAAGACATGCTTAAGTGACAGTATTTCTAAGTGAACTTGTCATCAGGCATTTACTTAATCATCAGGTTGTTATCAGGTAAATAAATAAATAATGCTGGACAATCCACACAGCATCATCTAGCCCCAAGCTAAGCAGAGCTTGTGTTATGGGTACTAGATGACTGATATACTTAATACAATAAATTTCATAGATAAATATTTTTTTATTATACATAGAAAATACCCAGAACACCCAGAACAAATATTTGCAGATCGTACAAACATTTGTCTCAGGGCGGGAATCGAACCCGCAACCTCCTGTGTCGCAGGTGGACCTTCGCCCACCGCGCCACGTCGGTCATTATTACCTATGAAGGTTATTTACCTATGAAGAAATGGAATTAGCTAAAAATAATAAAACACAAAACATTTATTCACCACGACATACACCTTGCTGGTCCTTTCCTTATAATTCTTTACTGTACACAGAAATATAAAACAAAATATCCTACTACCTAGACAGTTCAAAGTCGCGCCAAAAATGTGTGAGCTCAGCATATTATTATCCTAGGTAGATATGCTACCTACTTAGCGCTGGTATTCTGCTAACCCTTAGTAGTGACGTCAAAGACTCTATAGAGTCTTTGACGTCACTACTGAGAAAGCAGTATTCGCTACTATAGTAGCGAATACTGCTTTCTGAAATAAACACTAGACAACTTTAGTTGGCGGCCCACCTGTTATCGCCACCTATGGACGATTACAATACTAGAGGTATCTCGTACGTTACCGACCCTGAGACATAACGGGTAAAAGTCTAATGTGCTTGTAATTTCACCGATGTACCCTTCAAACCGAAGCACAGCAATGCGAGCAATTTCTGCTTGGAGACAAAAATAGGTTTGGTGGTAGTACTTTCCCGGATGAGCTCTTTCATAAGGAACTCTGCAAGTGTCACACCTTATAAATCCTCGTTTCTTGTCAACAGGTGTCCTGGATCCGCAAGCGTGACCTCCACATCCTAACAGTAGGAGTGCATACTTACAGCAGCGACGCGAGATTCGCTGCACTCCACATCGATAACACTGACGAGTGGACACTTCGGGTCGCACCGGCCCAGCCGCGGGACTCCGGCGCATATGAGTGCCAAGTTTCCACCGAACCTAAGATCAGCCTATCTTTTAGACTCACTGTTGTTGGTAAGTGTTCTTTTTACTTTTAGTAAGCAATATGTGACTTTTCCATTGATATAACTTTTGAAACTATCATGGTTTTGAACATAATTTTTACAAAAAAAATTAAGGTAGTGGTATTTTTCGCAATAAAAGAGTAAGAAAGAGGGTTGATTTGTCTGCCACTAACATTCATAACCCGCAAAGACTTTAGTCCCTCCCGTGATCATGGTATACATGCAACTGTGCTGAAATATCGGGAAACATTCAAACTCACAATTCACGGTAAATATCCCGTTTTTTATTACAAAATATTTTCCATTGATAGCAGAATAGAATGGTGAGACTCTGTTGTCCGAGCCCAATATCGAACAGTCATCATCTTCTTGTCCTTATCCTACATTACGTGGGGTCGGCATAACATGTTTGAGATGATGGCTGAGGACTATCAGCCATCATCTCAGTACTCATTCCTTTCTTAACCATGCCATTTTTCACACTATCCATCCATCTTTTCTTTGGCCTACCTCTGCTTTTATTTCCATCCATATTCATATTTAACATTCTTCTCGTAATATGACATTCTTTCCTCCTCATGACATGCCCATACCATGCTAACCTATTACTCCTCAACTTTTCCGTCACGGGTGCTACTTTGGAACTTCCCCTGATATATTCATTCCTTATTTTGTCCATTCTAGTAACTCCACACATCCATCTCAACATTCGCATCTCAGCTGCGTCCACTCTTCTTTCATCAATCCCTTTGGTTGCCCAACACTCCGATCCATTATCAAACAGTGCAGACTTGAATTGTGTAGCACCTTGTTGTTTGATCATAGGAATATATCACCAAAATTATTCTCTCTTTGATGTCGTAGCATTACATGACTGTACACAGGATGAGAGTCGTACAAAGGGATATATATCGTTCTATGCTCGCTTATAAAGATCAAGTTTGTAATATACGGAAATTCGTCGTAGAACGCATGTAGTAAGATGTTGGAGTCCGTATTACGAAACTCAAGTGGAGCTCCAGCTCCAGCAGGAAAAGTCGAGTTTTAGTGATGGCAGGAGGAAGTTAACTTCAGTTTCTCCATTAGTTTTGTTCTTGTTTTTTAGTGTTCCGTACATCAAAAGGAAAAAACAGAACCCTTATTCCTATAAGGGTTCTGTTTACTTCATGGTCCGTCCGTCTGTATGTCTGTCTATCAAGACCCATTTTCTCAGGAATTCGTAAAGGAGTATCAAGTTGAAATTAATATCAAATACGTCGGTCTACGGTCCCTTGGAGCTCTAAAACATTAGGCTTCAAGTCAACGCAAAAAAATACGGCCATTTATGTGACATATTTTGATACTAGCAAATAAATCAAAACCTATAGGGTACTTTCCCTTGACCTAGAATCATGAAATTTGGCAAGAAGCAAGGCCTCACAGTAAAAGTAAAGGAAAAAGTCCGAAAATAGTTGTAAGAGTAGTTATGAGTTTATTGGCAAAAAAACATGATATTTTCTTTAATATTCACGAAATAATTTATATTCCGATTCGATAGAAACCGTCTTCATTATCAACCGCAATCCAAACATTCAATTTGAATATTCATCGCTCAATCTCGATCGGATTGGTCCTTCTCCAATACCTATACTTATTTAATCAAATATTAGACCCTCTGTTCGGTAGTCCCCAACTCAGATATACCAAACTATAGGTAGGAACTGTGCATCATCTTCCGAGATTCTTATACAAATTGCGCTATGTATATAATTTGGGTGGCATACAACATTATTTTTAAAGGATCATAAAAAAACTATGCCTAGTTTGTGGCTTGATTCTTCTAGGCTTAGTTGCGCGTTCCTAAAAACTATATTCGTTCGACCGTTTTTTGTCGACTTACATTGCGAAGTTGGTCTCCACAAAAAGCCATTTAATTTGAACAGGATAATTATACTTTTTTTTATAAATACAAACATTTTTTACTTAAAGACAAACTAGTACCTACCTAGTGATATATTACGGTGATTTAATTTCTACTCTCCCGTAGGTATAACAATCATGAGCACCTGTCGGTGCAATATACCTTAGACTGGCCGATAACAACTTTAATAATACCCTCACAATTTGAGTTTAATGTCCTGGGGTATAATACTTTGTAAAGGTAACGCGGAGAATTGCGTCACTGAGGGACCCTGTACTTTCAATCTTGTGCTTTCACATATATATACATCTACAGCTTCCGTAAAAATACACTATGAGGAAATATCTAGATCAATTAAATAAAACGAAATGGTTGAAAATACTGTTAATTTTTCTAAATAAGTAAATCCTACTACTATTATAAACGCGAATGTTTGTGAGGACGGATGTTTGTTACTCTTGCGCAAAAACTAAACGGATTTTAATGAAACTTTACAATAATGTAGCTTATACATCAGAATAACACATAGGCTACTTTAAAGCCGGGTACCACGCGGGCGAAGCCGTGGGCAGAGGCTAGTTTTATGTAAATTTTAAAATTCTATCTCGGGCTTTTGTGTTTTGTGGTGATAAAACCTATATAAAAACTATTCCTATCTAAAAACTGGGTAACAAAACGACGCGACGTAGAATCAATACTACGTAATTTGCTCCTCAGTCGCCAGTCTGAACTATGAACATTTACGCCTACTGTTTATACGAGTGAGGTCAAGTTCTTAGAAGTGTACTTTGTCATAATGCCAAATGATTTGTTACAGTGTCCAAAGCCGAGATCCTCTCAGGAGCAGAGCTGTTTGTACGGGCCGGTTCAGACATCAACCTTACTTGCATCGCACGTCACGCTCCTGATCCACCAAGGTATAATTATATACCACCATTATATATCTTCCTGTTCGTCGTGTTATCGCTCCTTTTTTGGTCACCCTTCGTTATGTCAGTGATCTGACTCAACGCAAAGCATGGTGTCCCTGAAAAGCCCCTGACGGCCTAGGGACCGGTGTAGGTGCAAAACTTAAATAGACTAAGATTGAAATAACAAGTTGCTCCTGCTAATGCTAAGGATTTCGCATATTGCATCGGGAACAAACTTGCCTATGGAGACTACATTTTAGCTTGGAACGTTATTGTAGAAAAATGTTAATAGCCACGGCCAATGATGAGCATTTTTTTACTATATATAAATCAAATGAGAAACAAACATGACTAGATTTAAAAAAAAAACATAAATTGGAACCCAGGACCTTTTTACATCATTATATACATCATCTGATCACTGGCGATAATACTTTAATAATAGGGACTTTAACAATAGTCATGAAGTGACATTATTATCCTTGATCATTATACTTTTGAATCTGACTAAGAAAATAGGTGGGGCGCTCAAATTGAGCCTTTTTAAGGTATCTAGATTATATTTTCAGTAAAACTATCTCATCTAAACTGTACTTATAACTGTATACTGAAAACACGCACCACAAAGCAAAGCTAAGACCTAATCGAACGGAAAGCTGGCTCGATGTAACCGTCTTACCTTCCGTGTCAACTATAATATGGTTCTTAAATGACCAACATAAATATAGAAATTTAAATGTATTGTTTTGTTGTGTTTGTGTCAAATAAACTTATTTTATTCTATTCTATTTGATTAAAAGTCATTGAAAGTAATACAATGATTATTTTTGGTTGCTAGAATAATATTCTTTGGTGACCAGTTATGTTTATGCTACTTGGCACTTGTTGAACGGTTATTCTAGTTTACGAACTATACCTGTAACAAATTTCATCCAAATCGGTTTGGCTGTTCCGTAAATTATTTGCAACAAA
The DNA here is from genome assembly GCA_958496245.1 of Perizoma flavofasciatum. Classification (NCBI taxonomy): domain Eukaryota; kingdom Metazoa; phylum Arthropoda; class Insecta; order Lepidoptera; family Geometridae; genus Perizoma; species Perizoma flavofasciatum. The sequence continues at coordinate 7,277,441 of OY292434.1, read as the reverse complement.
CATCCAAATTTTTACAGTAATTATATTAGTACGATAGGATAGAACCAACCTACAAACTCATAAACTCCAACCCCGTAACTTTTCAATTCGAGGTAAGTAGATACCTAAGAATATAGTAGACTTTTCAGCCGGTCGTACATACAATACTTGTATGCACACTTTTACGTTGCATGTTATGTAAAATGTATTTAAAACTGTCATCGTTAACATAAATAAGTTTATTTTATTGATAAAATGCATGGAGTCTACAGCCATGAAGTTCTGAGGTATTCGTTCATTCCAGCTTAACGATAGCGATAAATATTCAACACTGGACGCATGCTATTTCAGCAATACCTTGATGGAAATTCGTATACATATTGCAGTGCCATGTTTTCATTACAGTATCGGCATATCAGCTGTATTTTCGAATGCTAGTATTCAGCGAATTCGCGTCCATAGTTTATTGGTACCTCCTATCCACAATACTGTATTATAATTAAGGCACTAGCAGATTTTAATTTCGAGCAATATTTATTATCAAAATGTCTTTTTCTGTGCGATAAATTCGCACAAAAAAGACATTTCATTTTAAATTACATATTTTTTGTTGAGGCAAAATGCAAACATAGTCTGACCAGTGCCATCGCCAAAATATTACATCCGAAAAATCAGAATTTAGATGTAGGAGAGCTCCTTGTTAAAGAGCTCCATCACCATACATTATTTCTGCCACCAAGCAGAAATTATCTAATCTCATTGCTGTGTTTCGGTTTCAAAGGATATTCTTTGGCTGCCGGTGAAATTACACGCACATGAGACTTTTCACCCGTTATGTCTCAGGCTCGGCAACGCGCGTGCACTACCTCTGGTATTGCTAGCATCCATAAGTTACGGTAACCGCTTACCAACAGTGGGCCGTATGCTTGTTTGGCACTTATACATAGTTGTATAAAAAAAATCAATAGTGTTGTTTGATCAACAGTTTCATTTACTGGTACCGAGGAACCAACGTGGTAAACTACGCTCAACGAGGTGGGATTAGTGTTGAAACGGAGCAACGCACGCGCACAAGTCGACTGCTGATTGCACGAGCCTCGCCACGAGACTCGGGGAACTACACCTGCGCGCCTAGTAGCTCTGGTAAGCTTTAACACGAATTTTAAATGTCTTTTGTGATGCAGACAGCTATAACACTTTGACACTACAAATAAGGCCAGCATACGATTCAAAACAGCTTATTTAAAAATGTCAGTTGCATTATGGCTGTGTGTAAAAATCTGTCAAATTTTAGGGGTTTCTTTTGATATATAAAACTTTAAAGCATCTGAACAGTCAGAAGGTACTTTAATGTGTAGCTAGTTATCATTAAAAATATGTTGTTAGTACTTCAATTAATGAGTATAGCAATAAAATTAAATAATATATATAATAGAATAGGAATAATAGGTACATGAGTTCTTTGATCTTGATATCTCAGGAAAGAAACGCGTGAGTGATACCTCTGGTTTCCATAGGCTACGGTACCTAAGGTGCTAGGCTAGGGTGGGCAGGCCGTTTCTTAGTTTCCCTCTTTAGTAGTATTCAAAAATAGCGAAATACCAATTATTAATGGGTCCCTATACATTGTTTTTAGGATACTAATCCACTATTAAAACTTCTGTTTGGTTCTACTCCACATTATTATTTTGTATCATCCACCACATGAGGTTTAAAAAAATGCATTTTTTTGCCTTGATCTGTTTCTTTTAAACAGCCAACAGACACTTACATAGTTTAGACCTCGCACTAGGATCCCCTGTGTCGTGGAAGTGCAAAAACAGTGGTACCATTGCATGGGTGCAAACATTTGTCCCTTAGCGGAAATAGAACCCGCACCTATTCTATGACTATTCCCCCGTCGAGCCACCGCGAATTGTAAATTGACTCAAAAATAGTTTAGAGCTTTTTGATGCTTCATTTGTTTTCACCATTATTCAGAATAGCAGCTCACTTTATTTATTCAGTCAAAGCACATGGTAAGTGGATCACTTACGAACATATTTTAGGACGAGTACATATTCGTACTAAAATGATTTTTAAAATAACTCGACGCTAGTTGATAAAGGAAAACATATAATGACGATCTCGGTGGTGCGGCGGGCGAGTTGTTCGCTCTGACGCAAGAGGTGGATTTGATTCCCGATGCGGTTCAAATGTGGTAGCATGGTTGTCGTTTTTCCTGTTACCCAAGACAGGTGTGGGATCCTAGTTGGGGTCAGAACTAAGTATGTGATGGTTTTAAAAAAAATAGAGCAAACGTCGATACATGTTTCGTCTGATTTAATTTGACTAAACTGACGGCTTTTTAATTTGAACAAACTGACGGCTGCAGCCGACGCACAGATGACGTCCGTTATATTCATTTAAATTAAAAATGTAAGCTTTTCTATCTGGGTAGAGAACCTGCAGTAACAGTCACTGTGCTCATAGGCATTCATTAGCGGTGAAATGAGCACAGAACAAACCCCTTAGGAATTCGGAAGCTAACACAGTCGTACGGAAACTGTTTTACTGAACCGACAATTAAGGAGATTTGTACCACGGATTTCTAGTCTAATTTCAACAGTGTAGGGTTGCTCTACTGACCGGAATATTGTTAACAACAATTCTTATTTAAGTCATGTCACCTGGACTGTAACTTGGATTTGATTTCATAATAATATGACATTTCCGACTGGCTGATAGCGAATAGACGTTTCAGTTTCACCGGAATATTTCAGTATGCCAATAGAGACGGAATGTCTGACAAATCTCGGTATTCCTAGACGCATTGGCAGCCCTACCCTAGTGACATAATATTTGCATGCTCGAAACAGGTATTTGGCTCGGCTCTATTCTGTTTGTATGTGTTCTTTTACGTTGAGTGTTTTGGCTCCAAGCCATTATATGTTAGAGAGAATTCGTTTGCTACAATTTATTGGTTATAGTATATTTATTTGATAGTAAACTTCAACTGAAACAGAGCGATAAACCTAAAACTATAAAAAAAGAGAAGGTAGCAATAAATAGCAGAGATTCGAAGATATGATTGTGACTATGTGCATTTGCTTGAAAGGTGCCTTTGCGAGGCGTACTGAATACTCTACCAATAATAATGTTTATAAAAGGAATAATAAAGTGCCCTATGAAAATGCCTACTGAAAAACACCGGATCGTATTTTCCATCCACGAAGACGCACTTTCGTAAAAACCACTCAACACTACATCTCTGTCTGCGTCCGCGTGACGGTAATTTGTCTTCACCCTCTTCTCAGGACTGAATCAAAATGTCCGAACTCACTGTTTGTTTTGCTGAATAAAATAAAAGGGTAATTTCAATTTCATTATGGTTCACAACGGCGCACTTTATTTCATAGGTTCGACTTTATCTTTGTATCTAGAAGACCCCAGTTTTGTTAGTGTAGCGTCGTTAAAAAGTAGGTTGAATGTTTTAATCCAGTTTACAATCCCCATTTATTCCAAAGGGGTTTAAACGTACTAGTCCCATACAAGCGCAAGGTTAGGCTTTTAAAAACCATTTATTTATTTTTAAATCGCGTAAAAGCTCTCTTTAATTCCTACCATCAATTTTTGTTTAACACATCAAATCCATCAACTTTTGTTTAACACATTTAGAATTTTTTATTTTCGGATTTAAGTTAATATGTTAGTTTTCATTTATCATCATTTATCATTCATCATATGAGCTTAAAATCAATCAATAATCAACAGCGTCTTGACTTATTTTACGTTCTAAGGACTTTTTATTTCAAGAAACACATAAAATTGTTGTTTGTAAATTTTGATTAATACCAAATTATTAGAAAAATAATACAACTTTCCAAAAGTTGTAGAACAAAAGTTTGTAGGGTTTGTAGGGAAGTAAGTCCAAGAACTTTTGCGTGATTTACAAATAAACCTGTACAACACAGAGGACACATATAAAAACTAAAAAATATGTTTACATAAACAAAACAAATACGCTCACTACTTTATTCCCCATGATATACAAATATATACAAAAAGCCTTTCATAAACAAGTGTTACAATTTTATTCAAAACCCTGACTACCAGTATATCAGGAGCCAGTTCCTTCTTAAAATTAGGAAATCTTAGAATAAGATCTTAGACAAATTAAAGTAAATTATTAATTTAAACTATGTCTACTTGCTTACATTAAAATTTTGGCTGAGTGTAGTTTGTGCAATTAGTGTATATTTCACCACGTATGGATGGACATCTTAGAATATGTACTCAGTGAGAAAATCTATGAGGATACTAAGAAGTAGCTACAGGGTGCCCCCTGGCAGAGGCCAGAGGCACGTTCAAACATTACATTTGGCACATGCATTCGTTTTGCAAGTTTTGTTGAACTATACTGTCCTAAAGTGTCACGTTATCGAAATAATTAAGATTCCAAAACGATAAACTATCAAAACTCTATTTACCTTGATATTTGGAGGTAGAAATTACTGGGAGAATAATAGTAATTTCAAGCAAGTACCGTCTATCAAAAAAGGTTTCAAGTTTTATGTTCTCTTAGCAAATTTAAATCTCCTTGATTTTTTAAACTTGTAATTTATCAACCCTGGACCTCTCATAGTCAATTTTATATTCGTTTTCACCCCATTCATCCTTTTTATTGAATTAAATGCTAAAAGTGTTGACCGTAAAAATCCAAGAGGTTAACAATTTATGTGAACGATACGAAAACAGGAAACGACGCAATCATTTTTAAATCTATTGCGTTTTGTGAAACAAAATGTAGCTTTCGTATTTTATGGCTTTAGTGTTGATTTTTTCTTTCATTGTTCGCTCTTGTTTGTACAGTTTTTACTAAAAAATTCAGATCAAAATTATACTTTATTCTTTTCTTTTATCTTATTTTCACAGTTTTCGATACTTACCTAAATGAAAATATTTCATAGTTCACTAGAAAATGTTGATTGTTTACAAAATAGTTTCTGAAAATATTAAACCGTGTATTTTATTAATTAAACTGATTGAAATTTATCTTATGAAATAAGACTAGTCTATATAAACAGATTGTTATATATCTATGATTTTCAGGGGATGTGTTGAATAAACAAGATGCTTATGCATTATACTAAGTGTTAAGGTCATAAAAAATAAATTTGATTAAGTTTTATTAATGCATCGTTGTTTATTCTACATACGTACATAAACTCAGGCCTGTTTTCCAGAGGGTCAGGCAGACACCACGGAATTCAACTTAAAACGATCCTGACAGACCTCTTTTGCTTTATTTACTCTCATCACGTATTTTATGTATGCTCGTAGGGTACTCTTGACCTTTTCTCAAGAACATCTTAAATTTAATCCAACTTAGTTGTTGTTTATTCCAAATGCATAAACATACCAAAACTCGTTTCGTTTTATCAAAAAATCTATGTCGTTAGAGAGCTATCGCGGTTTGTTTTATTGATACTTAATAATATTTTACACTTATCAATTATTTCAACTAATAGTTACGTGCCTTTTTGACTGATCATTATGAATTACTAGCTTCTGCCCACGACTTCGCCCGTGAAAAGTAAAAAGTAGTTTAAGTAGTAAAAAGTAGCCTATGTATTATTCTGATAAATAAGCTATATTATTGTAAAGTTTCATCAAAATACGTTCAGTAGTTTTTGCGTGAAAGAGTAACAAACTTCCATCCTCACAAACTTTCACGTTTATAATATTAGTAGGATAGGATAATTGGGAGATAGCATTATGTTCTCTTGTCTTGCAGCATTGAAGCTTCTTATTTAAGGAAAATAGTATGACGGCTTTAAAAAAAATAGTAGGCAAGTATTGTGTTTTTAATTAAAGTTAACTGTTTGTTACAGATTCTGCGTCAGTGGTCGTGCACGTGGTTAGCGGTGAACGTCCAGCAGCGATGCAGAGTGAGGCGATGCGTATCATCCCCTCGTTTCTATCTCTCACATTCTTTACCACTACCTTTTACCATAGAGAAACACTGACTGATGTATTTATAAAGTTTTTCAACACCATCCATTTCATCTTTTCATTACAGTCTGTCTTTAATCACATTCCTTTCTTCGATAACTACAGCATCAGAAGATTTGTGACCAGATGACCGGAAATTGAGTTGCAGTAATATTAAATTTTAATTAAAACGTTTATGCGTACCGAACGAAACGAATTAATAATAAGTTCTTTATATTGTTTTTTAATGTTGTGACTGTTTTTTTTCCATAAACAGCTTTTTTATTGTAAGTACATATTTATGAGATGACTTTTTGGAGTCAGAGCGCTAAATCAAAAATATCATGAAATAACACAGGGCGGTGGGAACTGAAAAATAGTGATTAATTTTCTTGTATTTTAACTCAACCGCTTATGTAAACATATTTCTCATTATTTTACAAACTTCAATTATTCCACAGACTTTTTCTCCCAATTATGGATTTTTATAAAGAATTTGTACTTTCTTTAAAAGTCTGATTTTGAAAGGCTTTATTGGATTGGAACCTTATATTGCTAAGATTGGATCCCAGGAAGTAGACTCAATGGCCCTCAAAAATACTTATACACATTTACAAACAAATGATCAAATATTTTAGGCTCTGAAAAAAAGGCAGAATATTTGTTGAGTGAAATCGATGACACAGTATCAAATAATTTACCTCTCGATAAAATCTATTACGTGCTCTGCTCTTAGCTGCTCTCAATATTACAACTCAATTTGCCGATGCTCTTCTCATTAATTACAAAGCGTATCTACTTAACTAAATTACGATGTGATCGCCTCAGAAGCTCTACAGTGCTACGCCCGTAGGCAACGTAGCACTACAGAATAAAGGCTCTTCAGGCAAAGATGCTTTGATTTTGGACCTAATTCACATTGCTTACCAATTAAGGCGCCATGAAACTTCTTTTTTTTAAGAAAAACATGCGTTCTTATGCCTCCAAACTCATAAGCTTGTATAAGTTGAGTGCTGGGAACAAAAGATACTCAATTTATTGGTCCGCGCTACACTACAATAACTAATTCCAATTGAAGGTAAAGACACTGTGGAGTTTCTGCGATTCAACTTAGAATAAAATAAGAATTCATTGTAAAAAAAAATACATTGTAAATAAAATAATATGAAAACATTAGATTCTTTTATAAAATTGTAATTAATAGCTCAACGTAAGCCCATCGTCTGTAAGACCCTAATTATCAATGTAAACTAGTTGATAAGCACTGTAAATACTAATTTATATTTGTAAATAAATACGTTTTACGTGTTCTTCATCGTTTTATTACACATTTAAATTATAACAGTTAAAACTTAGTTTGCATAAAATATTTTCTCGTTGGTAATAAATTTAAATCTTACTCTAAGTTTATCTCTAGAGAAACGGAGTGTTTTTATAGGTGCTCTGTGAAACAAAGTAGGTTAGGTAAGGGCGTTTAATACGACGTAAAGTTATGTAAAGAGGATCCTTTTAAAAGCATTTCTTGAAACATCACTTTGGATTTTCTAAGTGAGCATTAGGCGCCTATTCACTAAAGTGCTATTGGATGTGAGGAAATGAATGAGGTCAGGCAAGTCTTTAGTTTATGATTAAGTTGTATGCTAGCTTTGAAATATTGAAGTTGATTTAACATTTAAATCTTTCAATAATATAAATATGCAAATTAACTTTTTTTTAACAAACACTCATTGTTTCTCTTAGAATAATCAATGTATTTTAGATATCTCATTTGTATTCCTTACTATTGAAACAAAACCATAACAAGGTTTCCAAATCAAAGTTTTCAAGCGTATTTACTTTAAAAATTTACCCTTTCTGATTCAGTTGAGTGAGTAAACAGGCCTAACTCAATGAATCGGTTGAGCTGTTAGGGTTGACCCTCTACGTCGATTAGCCGTATAGCACGGATAGAATAAACAAACCAGAAGCACACCCCTAGATAACAAGATAGAAAGACAAGGGATTGACCTCGAATTTCTTTAAAACTATCGCATCGGTTTCAGGTAAATGAAGAAACAGATAAACTTGTGTAGGATAAAACGAGATTAGCAAAGAGAGATTTCGGTAAAAGATAAAGTAGGCACTTATTTGATAATAATACTCTAGTTGAGGTATATAATAACCGCCTTATTTATAAAGATTTCAAATCTAAACATTGTTTATTTTCTTATGTTAAATCTGAAATAACATATATAGGCCTGAGTTCACCAACACAATAACGGATGATTAGGTCCTAATAAAAGCTGTTTGATACATGGTTTTATAAGAATCTGTCATGATAATCAACTTGACCGTCCGTTAAAAATATTGGTGAACTCAAGCCTAAAAAGAGACAAAGCAGTGTTAAGTTTTCAACTGTTTCATAATAAATATTATGTAGCCCTCATAGTTATTCTGTAGTAGCGCCATTAGCGTGGTATGCGCATGTCATGAGGAGGGTAGAAAGTCATTTTACGAGACGAGTGTTAAATATTAATGAAGATAGATATCGTAATAGAGGTAGGCCAAAAAAGGTAGATAAATTGTTTGCAGAATGACATGAGTAAGAAAGTTAGTATTGAGGTAACGATTGGTAGATAAGATAAGACGAAGAAGTTCTTTGGTTTTTAAAGTGTTAACCCACAGTTATGGAATATCACAATATTTATAAAATAACCCAAAAAATTGACTTCGGCGGGACACGGCGCTTCGAGCCGAAATATCCGGAGAATTTCGAAAAGTCTGGTAAAGATCTAGTGGTTTAGTTGGTATAGCTCATGTATACCAAGCGGGAGATCGAGGTTTCGAGCTCCACTAAGGTTGAATTGTTGGAATATTATAAAAATCTTAATATGAGTACTGTTTCGTAACCAAAATAACTTGTACAAGTTCAATTAAGATGGAGTAGTTTTTATTTATATTGTATTGTTCTATTTTTATTGGTCTTCTTAGCTTTATGATGTTAAAAATAAAATCGTGCCTTTGATTGTTAAATTTATAGTTTCAGCATTATTTTACTCGAGTCGTGCTAACATCGTGTCAGTCGTTTTGAAAAGTATAAAAGAGTGACACTAGATATAATTTTATTTAAAGATCTTCAATTCTTTGTTGGGGTACCCAAGAGCCAGCAGGCACGAACAAGGGACGCAAATTCGATAACTGTATTAAAAAATAAAAGGTGATATTAGCGTCTGTTGTGTCTGTTTTTGTAATAGAGTGTAATTTGAATCAATTTATTTATGATATACGGGTATGCTTTGCTGAGTTTAAATACATTGTGTTTACAGTGCGGTGTATTTTGTAAGAAGAAGATAACTTAGCAAATGGAATGGTTATATATTCGAAAGTAAAAATTGTACGCATCGGCAATGCCCTTGGTCGAGTATAGTATTATAATATCTGTGCCCTGGTGTTTCAGATGCCAACAAGCGAAACTGACCGCTTTCTATCAAGTGGGCCGTCCAAAAGAAGGCAACAATATAAAAAAAAATATGCACGACCTTACTTAAAGTTAGAACAATTTATATGTCCAGCTGTGCACTGCAAATACTAAGGCTTGTTTTGGTCACAGATTTATATGTTAAAACAACAAGATATGCCAACTCTTTGCGTCATTAATTAACACCTTTGTGTCTATTTCAGTTTTTATAACAGCTGCACGCTGCCTTCCGTTTTAATAAGCATAAATTAAAACTCTTCAAACATATAAGAACAGGAAAAAACTCGAGATTACCTATGTTTTTGTTCAGCATTAAATTAAATAATGAACGTAATATTAAAATTAATTAGCGGACGAGCATAAGAGATTTCTATCTTTTCATTATTACACATTATTTATTGCACACCTTTCGTTGAACATTCGGTAATTGGCCGTCTCTTTTTACTTAAATTGTTACCTACGAGAGGTAATTTCCCGGTTTGCGAATGTCGCAAATTGGCCTTTAATTAAAATTATGTCAAAAATTTACGTCATTATTTCGTAGGCCTTTGTGATCGCGACCCTTTGTGCCCTTCCCGCCTCTTATCTCTAACGATAATGGTGGCTACAGAAAAAGCATAATAAATATTCAACAATATTTTTGTCCAGAGCATCATTATCTTAAGGATTTTTATTTTCAATTTTCTTTTCATTCTGCGCCATTTTTGCGCTTGTTTATCTATTCGATTACTCTAATCGTCGGATTAAGCTTTGTCACTTTATGCTAAACAGAAGGGTGATCATTATACGAAAATAATCAAAGAATTTTAGAGATATAATATAATGACATGTTCGTAATTACAGTAAAAGATACTTAGAGGTAATTCATAATGAAATTCTTGCAGACACGTATTGCTAGTTCTTAACAAGCATCAAAGTAGGTAGACGCTTGTCTTTCACACTCCACCAATTAGGTACTAAGAAGGCAGACGTTCCATTTCGTATCCAAGTTTCATCCAGAAAAAGTTTCACAATTTCTCTTCCCTTAATTGGATCGTCCCTTTTCCAAGTTTAACGTATAATTTTCCGGGACAACAATTAAATTATAGTGTTTACGATCCGTTTAAGATGAAACTCTGATGCAATTAAGTTGAGCTTGGTAGGCAGACCACAGTATACACTTAAAGAGCATACTCATTTCAAAAAGGTCATTCCGAACTTGTCACGTGATAAAGTTCTAGATCAAAATAAAAAATCTGATATAGCCGCGAGAAAAATAAACATAAGTAGCTGATCGCTATAAAAAAAACAGAACTCATTAGCATTTCTGTTCTTTTTGTATTGTTTGTTGCTTTTGAAAGTACGGCGAACAAAATTACTCCATTATGCTTTACTCAATTAACTTCTAAATTATGTAACATTTTTTTCAGGAAAACATAAAACCGACTTCAAATACCGGGAAGTTGATAAAAGTTAATTATTTCACCCTCAGGGGTGGGATATGAAAAAATCCCTCGAAATATACCCTAGCCATTAAAAAAGAATCAGTTCACTATTGGCGAATATATCGCTTACCGTACAAAAAAAAACATACAGATGAATTGAGGTGAAGGTAAAGGTCACCTTTTTTGAAGGTGGATTTTTTAACCGACAAAAATCCATAACAACAACCTGGAGTTATTGACAGAATGATGACCAACTATTTTGTTTGTAAGCTGTGTCAAAAGCTGTAGATGGCCTACCGTGTTCTAGTGAATATTCCACCGCGTTGAATATTCAAACGTTAATTTCTGCAAAGTTTTAGGAATGGGCATCGTCTTGTCCTTGTTGCTTATTAGTTACGAGGGTACATAACTACCACTGATACTACCAATGGCATATTTGACTATTTCGCACTAAGCAAGAATAAACAAAATGGTTTCATCCATTCATTTTGTGCAAGCTGACAGAATGTGAACCCATGTGTTTGACACTTCAAAAAAGCAAAAAGCACGTCCACTAAAAATTTAATATAGTTTTGTGGATGTCTGTAAAATCCATTTACATTTCAGTGTGTCAAAATTTTTCAAATATTACGATTTTGGTAGGTAATTTTTCTGTTGTCAAAGGCTTGAAATCAAATTTTACAACGGCAATTTCAACTACTGAACATTGCCTCCCAGGTTTTATCTGAAATAACAATATCACAACTCTTTTTTTGTTAGCCGAGATAAAGAACAAAGACTAATAGGTTATTAAACTTTGCCGAGTTCGCAGCTTACTAGTACCTCATCAATTTTGTGTATCGGAGTATGTCTTAATCTGATAGAGATCTTTGATGATACTTTATGCGATAATATGAGAACATTGATCTATTACCGAAATAAGAATCTTTATTAGGTGAAGAAAAGATCAAAAGTTATACATTGTATGATTAAGTACGAGTATTTATACCGGAGAATGCAGTGAAGGCATCACTATGGATCACATATAATTATGGACTGATGACATCAAATATGTTACCGTAAGTGTTGATGATAGTGACTCATATTTATCATGACACTTTTTAGAGAGGGCCTTGTCTAACATTGGACATAATTAAATGATGATTATGGTAGAAGTATAAAAGTCGCGATCCCCCACTAAAAATAGTGAATAGTGGAAGTGCTATGCCGCAGCGTTTAAAAATACATGAGTAGTAATAATGTGTTACCGGTGTACAAAGACATATCTATTTGTAATAAATCACGCGTAAACTGACATTTTACGTCTGACAAAGAATCGTGTAGCCGTGCAATCTCATTAAAATGAATGCGAATAAACAAGATTTATGTCTTCTGCTGTAGGGATTCAGAACGTCCAACGCTAGCCCGACGTTATGTTCTAGGCCTCTATCCAGCCAAAAACTCTAACTTTCTTAAGTTTCTGTCACTGTCACTCCACGCAAAAATAGGCTCTTAACCCTTGCACAAATTTAGTAAACGAGCGAAACAGCAACATTTAAAAAAATATATAATTATTAAAATAAAATAAAAATGTTTCAATTTGTTTAAAAGTTCAGTTATTTAATAAAACCAAAGTTATATATAAAAAGGGTTTCAATTTATAAATTAAAACACTTTTTATTTTCGGAACTATTATAACAGTTTCACGATAACACTATAAAAAAATGTATGCATAATGTATGCAGCTTTAAATAAATATCACTATTGGACATTCGTATTTCCGATAATAGACGATATTTGCAGAAGCATCTAAATTAAATCGTAGTACTGTATATAAATATTTTGATATCTATATAAAATAAAGTAGTACATAAGTACGTCCATCAGACAATGTTTGTACAATGGTAAACTGATAAGTTATCTGCTATAATTCCTCGTCTAAAAGCACTTTTTTAAGGTCATTGACTCGTTTTAGTAGAAATTAAACCGCTTCGGGTCGTTATTCAAGATATTATAACTAAGTTGGCTCAGGCTTATTTGGGACTTTTTTTTATATTATCTCAAATAATGATTGAGATATTTAAGTATTTTATTAGGGTCAAGCTATCAGATTCATGTTATGAACATAATAAACCCCGTTTCAATTTAGCAGTTCAACTGGGACGGGCGCCTTTATTTCATACCCATTTCCACTGAAAGTGGGACAAAACTTTATTATTTCGTTCAATTTTGAAGTAATGTGAAGTGTTTTATGGAACATGTAGAGATTTAGGCGACTAGAAAGTCCGAGGCCGGCTGAAGCATTTGTGTGTTTCTACATAAACGAGTAACTATCTAAAGAGGCGTACCAACACCTTTAAGTTCTTAACTTCATATATCGAAATTATATATTTTATAGAATCTAATCTAAAGAAATAAACCTTGTTTAATTTCTTGACCGTCGTCTTATTCACCATAAACAAGAGGTTGTAAAAAAAAATCCGTTTGGAAATATTTTAATGGAAAAATACTTACCTAAATGGATGCCTCGTAAAAATCATCCATAATGCTTTAAACTTACTTTATTCAAAAGACAAAATGTTCGCTAAGAAAGTTTGCAAAACTTGAACAATTACATTAATCCATCTGTCTTTGAAATTTGTATCGCGATGTCCAAAATTGTATTGAAGAGTTGCTCGGAATGAGTCAACCTCAAACTTTGAAATGAGATGCTAAAGTTATAAAATTCTTAGATCAGTGATAAGTATAGTATCAGCATTTTAATAAAGTAATTTGTTACGAAGTCATCAAAATAATCATATTATCAGCCATCAATCACCATAAATGTAAATGCCCATGTTTGCAAGTTATGAAAAGGACTACATGTTTTCGTAAAAAATTGGCCTCTCCTCTCAATACCCTATTCATCGTTATCAGAAACCCTTAATAATATCGTCACGAAACTGCGTAGGTACTGAATATACTTAGATCTGAAGATGTCAATTATAGGCATATTAAAATCGTTAGTATTAGTATAATTTGTAATATTTGACAAATCTATTATCAGAAAATACATTTTTTTATTTGAATTCCATCATGATATTGCTTGCTTCATATATTCCCTCAGTACCTAAGTAGGTGTCAAAGTGAATGCAGAATTTAAAATATTCCCACCAAGTTACTTACCATGAATTTCCAACTTGCTTTTTATTTCCCACTAAAACTCAGTCCGGTTGCATGATAAGGTTTTATAGACAAAAGGAGAAGCCGATTTCGCAAGAACCGAGATCGTTTCGCTATTGTAAAAGAGTGTTGCCCTCAGATAGATACCTACAATAACCCGTGATAGTACGAATTAAGTTGTAACAAAGTCAGGTAGGATTTCTTACAATATCGTGTGCAGGGTTTTCGTAGAAGTGTAATTATTTTGTGACATGAAACGAACTGGATGCAACCACATTTACAAAAAATGATTACTTAGTTAGTAAAAAACACAATAGATTATGTAGGTTAAGTTTTAAGTTAAATATGATATCCATAAGATATAAGATGTTTTTAAGGTTTTTACAAAAAACTGTTTGCATACTGTTTTTCAAAACTTCTGCATATTACCATGGTATAGTGAAATATAGTGTTTAATTTTTCAGAATTTACCTATTTACTTTACGGTCTGTCTCATAAAAACTTATGGTAGACATGATGTCTTGATAATGACATCATGTCGAGAGGCTATTTTTGTTGTTGCATAAACGTATTTTATCGTTAAAGTGTCCATTATCCTAACATTATCTTGATACTAAGTTAGAGTAGGCAGGACCCTACTATTTATTCATTTGTTAATTAATCTTTGTTTATTTATTTCATTAGAACGGGACAGACTCAATTACACTAATTATAATAAAAAAAACAATGAAATAAACATATTAATTATAAAAAATAAATTACAATAAGAATTAAAATTATTTAGAAATAAATGAAATTGTCACATACATACAACCACTCATACGCCATTCTCGCAGTGCCTCAAGCATACCAACATGAGTTTAACGGTGCATTAGCATGATAGCACGATTCTATAAACCAGTTAAAATCAGGGTTTTATAGGATAGGTAGTCATTATATTTTAACCCAATCCCGCTGGTTCAGCTATCCGATAAATTAAACCCAAATGGGTTAGTAATTGATTCATACATTCATAGTAAGTTTATTCATTTGTTAGAAACGTATGTTATTACGGTTTTAAATAATAAATAAATAATAATAAATGCTGGACATTTTTCACACAGTATCATCTAGCCCCAAACTAAGCAGAGCTTGTATTATGGGAACTACATGACTGATATACTACTTAAATACTTTTTTTTTGTAAATACTTACATATAATACATAGGAAAACACCCAGACCCGAGACAAATATTTGCAGATCTTACAAACATTTGTCCCGTGACAGGAATCGAACCCGCAACCTTCTGCGTCTCAAGCGGACCTTCGCCCGCTGCGCCACAGAGGTCGTCAAAATATAGCAAATTTAGTCAAAATATA
The DNA here is from genome assembly GCA_958496245.1 of Perizoma flavofasciatum. Taxonomy (NCBI): domain Eukaryota; kingdom Metazoa; phylum Arthropoda; class Insecta; order Lepidoptera; family Geometridae; genus Perizoma; species Perizoma flavofasciatum. The sequence continues at coordinate 7,262,108 of OY292434.1, read as the reverse complement.
TATTTTAAATATAGCAGTTAAAGCTGCATTAACAAGTAAGTATGTGCTTATAGTAAGTGTTATAAAATTTACATTGTTTAATCAGTTTGTTAGCAAGCTAGCTATCACTCTCGGATCAGAGCTAGCCTCTTTCAAACAATCATAATCCATCAGAACGTTTCTTCTCAGAATAAAAGGTATGTCACGATCACAAAGGTACAAAAGAAGACAATCAGTAACGCAAGCTGAGACCGTGTCCGAATTTCTGATAATCCGAATTAACCGTCTGAACAAATACTCATTTCTGGTAACTGTATTTGATGCCATCACGCCCTCTGGTAAGGATTTCGATGACCAATAATATTAAAATTATGTTATGGCTTTTGAGAAAGCTTGAGTGAGCTTACTCAATTACTCGATTTTAGGCTAAGACTAAAAGTAGCGTTATCATTAACGCTATACATAATTGTTTTAGTTTTATGTGTTATTTCTTGCGCATACTTTTATTGAGTATACATTAACTCTCATATCCAGTTCATCCAAAGGTTTTCTGGAGAATATCGCTATGGGATATTCTCCAGACATTAAAACTTTGTACTACGTAATTGGATATTTTGGTATGTCTATTTATGATGGAGCATTACATCAGTCTATTCATAATAATTGTTTTTTTAACCGACTTCCCGAGGTGGTCCCTTAAAAGTTTTATTCCTAAGGGATTGCTATTTTTCCCGTAAAACTTAAAAGAATATCATCATCTCATGGAATTATTGCTAGCCAAATCATTTTTTGTGGGCAACTTTATTTTTATTCGGAAGAGTAGGCAAAATAACGTGTGCATGTGAGGATCTGATGCTGTTAGATTACCTACAAAAAAGTAGGGTATATTTAAAGTGTGGTCTCAATAAATTTTATGAAAAAAAATTACACCTAAGTGTGAAAAAATGGGTGATGAAATTGCATATTGGACTTTTTATAAATTTCCCGGTATATGAAGTCAGTTTTTTGATGCCTATTTAATGCCTTTAATTTATTTAAGAATCTCAACAGAATTTACTTGGATAATTGCCTACGGTTGGTAGTTTAGGATCTAGCTTACACGTGTTTCAATTGCAGATGGAAATTACGTGTGTGTATTTAGATGGATGGACGCGTGACAGCTCATGAATGTTCAGTGTTGCATTTTTTGGGGAGATATATGTCCAGCAGTGACTGATGACGACAACCCTAGGCAATTAAAACTCTGCCTGTACATAATTTATCTACCACTCAAAACCATACATTATAGAACTGACTTTATTATAAAGAAGCCTTCTTTATTTATAGCCCATGTCTCGTGATAGTTGTCGTCAATACGTCGGGTACAACAAATTGCATCTATATTTCTCCACGCCGGCAATGAATCCAATTATAGGCCCAAGAGCGGACATGTTAAATGATTCCCATTCCTTCGTCCTGTCTTGTCCCCAGCCCTCAATAATGTTGCGTCGTTATTGTGGAGATAAAGTGTAAGGGTTTTTAATAAGATGTCTAGAGAAACAGGAAATGGTGAAAAAATATGTGATCTACGTTCTCATTTTTGACGACCTCTGTGGCACAATGGGCGAAGGCTCGCCTAAGACGCAGAAGGTTGCGGGTTCGATTCCCGCCGCGGGACAAATGTTGGTATCTGCAAATATTTGTCTCGGGTCTGGGTTTTTTCTATGTATAATATGTATGTATTTCCAAAAAAATATATAAGTAGTATATCAGTCATGTAGTTCCCATAATACAAGATCTGCTTAGTTTGGGGCTAGATGATGCTGTGTGAAAAATGTCCTGCATTATTTATTTTAAGACTAATGCTGTACATTGCGATCCTTATTTTGCAAGTTGTGTACTCGTAATTTTCTATAGAAACTGGATTCATCTACCATAATTACAGTAGATGTGTTTTTTTTACGGGTTAGGTTAGGTTAGTCGTTTTAATCTTCCGAACACAAACATATTGTGTGTTTGGAAGACGAAACGATCTATCGAATAGATCTATCCTCGTTCAATACTACTTTAACCAATTTCGCTGTCACGTAGAATTCAAACAGAACAGCAATATTGAGTATATCTGTAAAATCCTAAATTTATAAGTATTATACTCCGCGCCCGATGGAGTGTTGACATCTTAAAGGAAGTCGTTGGATAGAGGTGACCCATGATCGTTCATCATAGCATTCTTTAGAGCAGCACAATGTCTAGCAGTGGACTTTTACATATTGATTTTGATGGTGATGATTCTTTTGAGATGTGCGTTCAGGTTTTATTAGCTGGCATAACGTCCACTCCGCCTTCTTAGCATGAGGACCTAAGACTACTCAAGAACCCAAGAAACTCTTTATACCAGTGTTTTCAATTTCCACTTAAATGGTTGGAAATGGGGTAAAACTTTGTATGAAAGTCTTTGTTCTTTAAAAATAAAAACAAAAAAAAAATTGAAATGCAGCTACTGATCATAAATAAATAATGATGTGTTTCAGGGTTTTTGATTTTTCATATTTTAAGGGGGGCAAACCTGGGGTGAAAGTTTGCAAAGGAGTATCGTTTTTAAAAAATACAACTCCACGCTTGGAAAGCCGCTGGAAACAGTTAGTGATATTATCTATTTTGATAATTTCGATCCTAATCCAAACTGTTTCTCTATCCCGGGTCAAGATACACGAAGCATAGAAAATTTAGCACAAAAGCAGAAAATTAATTCGAGATGGGAACAACATGGGTAAGTAACATCAAAGGAACTTTTGATAAGGGTTAGGGGTTAGGGTTTCAGGTATTATTATAATAGTGTCTCGGTATCTTAGTAACTAGTTTACTATGCCGGATATTACTCTTGGCTTTAAATTTCTGTACCTACATTTAGCAGTAGTATAGCTCCTCCTGAAAGAGCTCCTCCAGCGAGTACTACCATAACTATTTCTGCCGACAAGAAAATGCTCGCATTTGAAGGATATGAGTGCCGGTAAAATCACAGACACATGAGGATTACTATTATGTTTCTTGCGACGTGCAAGAGATACCTCTGTTATGTTATTATGTTTTAAGTTGTTTCTGACTGCTCCCTACTTGTTAACTTGCAGATACTAACTACATACCTCTCAGACCTTCTAGAAAAATACCTCACGCTTAGTTTTCCTTTCAGGTTAAAGTAAATTTGCCTAGGAAAAACTTGGCAGAAGCCACGTGAAATTTCAACAGTTAATGTCACTTCAATACAATTTAATCTTTCCGCAAGCGTTAACGCCAACAGAAAGTTGTATTTGTCTAGACACCCTGGTACGGATATGAGGATGGGCATCAAAGAGATTACAGTTATATAATAGGTACAAATACGAAATGCAAGTGTTTATACAAAAATAAATGCGTGTTGAGGTCTCAGTTTAAGTGTGAGACACCTTTACTAAGGGCCCTTGCTCTTCCTTATTGAGTTAGTTTTATTAAGTGCTGACAAAAGAAAGTATTAGGTTATAGGTTCAAGGGTGTTTGGTTGGTTTTGTTTATGTGTAAAACGTATTATCAACAGGAAATGGTAGCAGGAGCTCCAGGTATAATGATACGTAGTTTTGCCGTATGTAGTTTCCGCGTCACGTATCTCGTACGTGAGGTAGCTGACGACTCGTTGGTGTTACTAAAGCCGTATTGGAACAGATGCGACCCGGTCACCTGGGAGTCAGTAACGAACCTACTCAGTAGGTACTCAGAGAAATGCTTTCAAGCGTGAATGCAGCTTTTGAAATAGAGATGGCGGATGAAGTTTGCACTTCTAGGAGTTACCAGCTGGGGAACAAATTAATTGCTGAATAATTGTTTAGCTATCTAAAAAAGGTACATTTTTTTTATAAAATTAGGAAACACGATCCAATTTTTTAACACCCATTTTTTTATAACTAAATATATATCTATAATATAATAAAAATGTAACAGGTCAAATTCTGTACATTGAAGATCTTTAGAAAAAAAAATTGCAGGGCAGTCTAGAGGTATAATTTATTTTTGTCTGTCTGTCTGTCAGAATCTGGGCCGCGCATAGTGCCGAAACTACTGAACGAATTCAAATGAAACTTAGCATTATTTGAGTTTTTACTACGGGGTAGGACATAGAATACTTTTTATCCCAAAATTAAGCATGGTTCCCTTGGGAGAGGGGATGTAAATTGAAATGTAGTTAGTTGTACTTACAACTTACAACAGAAATAGTTATGGTGGTATTACTTCCCCGGACGAGCTCATTCACAAGGACCTTCTCAAAACCACTAGGTGACTCCTTTTTTATACGTATTGCTATTATTTAATTTACCGATTCACTCAGACTTTCTAGGTCCACCTACCTACATGCCCTCTCCGGTTGCTGATCAGGCTAGCCTGCAAGCCTGGCTTGCTCACTTCCTACCTTTCTGTACGGGTATATAAATGAACCTAATGGATACTAGGCGGTTAAGTGGACACATTCACTTCTAGTTTTTTTAAGAGCCTGCTATAAATAAGTAGGAACGAATACTAGTATCTCCTCTGTAGTACTTTTGTTTCCAAATTGTTAAGATAAATAAATGATTTTCCTAGAAAAAAACTACATAAAAATATGATATCATTTTTGTATAATTTTTAAAGTATTTTTATTCGCATTCCTACCGATATTCGTATTCCATTCAGGTAGCTATCGTTTGATTTTTTCGAAGTCTTCCACCAAAAGCCTATTAGGAACTCAATAGAGAATTAAGATCACAAAAATAACAATTTACTAATCTACCAACAGAAAAACGATTTCCTCAATCGTAGATTGGGTTTTCATCGCTCAGATTATTCGTAAGCCTTAGTAGCCATTACAGACAGCCGTAATATAGCGGTGGCTACCTCGAATTTGGTCAAAGACAATTTTCTTCGCGTTACCTACTTTGCGTCTTAGATATTAACGGCCTTTATTTAACGGCCGCTGCTTCTTAGGAAACGAAGGTTTTATTGTGAAGCAATCGTATTTCATCTCTTACTTTCTCTCCATTTCGTCCGAAGATATAACTCAGGTATTTTATAAATGAAAGGTCGAAGCCGGAAAAATGTCAGCTCGTTCGAGCAAAAGTGCGAATAATGGGTTCTTGTTTGCGACTTGTTTTCTTTTGTAGTGATTCATTTTTGCTTTAATTTTATTACGCTTATATTCATACTTGAGATATATTAAAGCACTTAATTATGCAGAGTGAACAGCTACAGCCACATTTTATGATCGTGCTTGCGGCGATGGGCTTACAACCTGTCACGTGGAATGGTAACTACTTGCAAAATGCGGGTATTTGCCAAATTTAATGCAGTGCCTCTGACCACTCCCTACTTGGTTCCTCAAAGATCTATGCAATGAGTTTGTATCTAAGGATGTTCATCCTCCACAATACAGTCGTGAGCGTGTTTGTTTTGTTGTTTTTTCTGTATTTCAGTAAGAGTTTCCCACAAAACTAGCTACGCACGCTACTTAACTCAAACTTAGGACTGCTGGGATTCTAGGATTCCCTGTATCGTTAGTATCAAGAATTACGAGTACCATGGTACACCTGAACTCTGAAAAATTATCTTCAGAACATTTGTCTCGTTACGGAAATCGAACCTCTTGCGTCTCAGCCGGCTGGGAAGTTCCCAGCCACGCCGCTGAGGACGTCAAATAGAAAAAAAATATTGTGATAGAACTAGATCAATAAGATAAATAAATAAATAATGCTGGACAGTTTCACACACCATTATCTAGCCCCAAATTAAGCAGAGCTTGTATTATGGGAACTATATGACTGATAAACTATTTGTTAAAACACCTACCCGTGACCAATATTTACAGGATCTACAAACATTTGTCTCGCAGCGGGAACAGAAGCCGCAACCTACTGTATCTCAGGCGAACCTGCGCCCACTGCACTACAGAGGTTAAATAAGAGATATCACTTATATTTTAAATACTTTTTGTTTCAATTGAGCTTTCTTTCAAATAACGAGCTAAAAATCCTTATATACATACAGAAACTAAAGCGCTTATTATGCAGTGTAGTGGTGCATAACTTAATTTTCTAAGTATCAACAATCTTCTAACAAAAGCTATTACAAGTAACTTACGGTGAAGCGCACTATCTATCTAGATAGTGATAGCCAGAGCTAAGCTCGGAAAGTTAGCAGAGGACTAGGAAAAAGCCCTACAGACTCTATTCAAGTAAAAACAAGTTTTGGCTTGGCGTGTTGGTACGAGTATATAGGTATATTTTTGATAGAAACCGTCGTAGTTCACTGCCTATTAGGCGATTTTTCCTTAATCTAGAAACTGACTATTGTAAAAAAACGAATTTATCTTCTCAATATAAGTCGAATTTTCAGCTTCTTAAAACTTTTTACATTGTTTCGTTACAAACAAGCAAAGTTTCCAAATAAAATAAAATAATAAAATTATGTATGATGTATGATATGACTAGTGGAACGTCCCGCGCTTCACCTGTGTTTAGTTTTTTCATAGAAACTTAATTTGCACGCTGCACCCTCTAAAGGTAAAATTTCAGAAAGTCCTTTTTTAGAGCACCCTAAAAGGAATATACCCTCCAAATTGCAGGTCTCTAGATCGTGCGGTTTGGGCTGAGTGTTGATTATCAGTCAGTCTCGCAACTGTTTTATATATATGGATTGATGATTTGTAATGTTCCCGAAAATAAATAAAAGTACCTTCAAATAATTTGTGAATTCTTGTACTTCAAAGAATCGCGTTTCTGGTACTCATTGAATAATGCATTATCCAATCACACATGGGCTTTTTCCAAAACTCAGTTTTTAGACAGAAACCGGAATTTGATGATCTATTCTTCCGCACCGATAGGTAGATAGATAGATAGATAGAAAATACTTTATTGCACACCAAATATTTCAACTTAAAAAAATAGTAAAAACTTTAACATTGTTGTACAATGGGCGGTCTTATCGCTAATTAGCGATCTCTACCAGACAACCTTTGGATGGAACGGACTGTACGAAAGATTACAAGGGGTAGGTACCTACTCTTCACACTTCAATGTCCTAAACTCTGTAGGAATTCACGTAAAATTCAGTTTACCGGTGCCTATACTAGGCTTGTAGGTGGGGGTTGATAAAGTGTTGGTTTATTTCAAAGTCAAAGTCATATTCATAATTCATTTAAGTATTCATTATAATCATAAGGATCACTTTGAAATGTTGGTTTTTATCTACTGCCTGTTCTTTTGCGACCAAACAAGGAAAGAAATTCAAGAAAACGAGGCTGGTTATTCTTTTTAATGATCCTTTTACAAAACAATAGGTAAAAATCTGCTGTCAAAAATCTTGTTAGTTCAATAATAGTTTACGGCTTGAATTCACCAACAAAATAAACGGACGATTATGATGACAGATTCCTATGAAAAAATCAAAAAGCTTTGATTAGGATCTAACCACCCGTTATTGTGTTGATGAACTTGGGCTTAGGCCCAATACCTAGGTATCGGTACAAAGTCCATAGAACAGCAGAATAAAGGATGATACGAGCAATTAGAAATTTATTTAAGTAACTTATTTTTCTATATTTTATTTCGGCTGAAAATATTTTTTTCATGCGCAGATCCTTCGCAAAAAAAACCTGAGATTTTTTTGTGAAAAAGGGAACCTGCTATTATTTACCCAATTATAGCTCTTTTTGGCTCTTTTTTTATATGTCTGTTTACTAGTTCGCTGTTCTGATACAGTCTAAAGGGATAAAGCCAAAACAACCCGTAGCTACTACTCTTATCAGTGCCCATCTTTCAACATCATCGGTTCTAATAAAAACCTTAAAAATATACGGGGTTCATAGGATTGTAATATTTCACGTCTCATGCAATATTTCTTGAACACCGAGCCCTTCTTTACCCCTTCTTTTATTATGGATTGCAGATATTCCACGGGCATGTTCCAGGCATAAAAAGTAAAGGTACTAGTAACCTACTCAGTTACCCTTCGCCCGTCCTGTCCATTTATCACATTTACGCTACCTACGTTGTGTGTAATATTTTTTTTAACATAAATATTTTACGACATGAGACCGAAGCACGACACAGAACGTGTTAGCGGAAATTAAACCCTATAAATGGTGGACTACAAGCACCGACGAAGTACTTCCGCGATAAAAAGTGGTTTATTGACGGTTTCATTCAATAATCTTGCGTTTATATTTTGGGAAATTCTGAATTTCGTTTTATTGGACGTGGAACAGCTTTTATTTCATGAAATAATGAGTACGGTACAGAAAAACAGTTATTTCAGTCTTTCGGCTGGATTGATTACCTACTGATTGATTTTTGCAAGTTTCTGTTGAAAAGGAGTTTTAACTTCAGCGAGTCCAATTATAATTTGAGGAAAAAACTTTAACAACCGTTTCATTTTACAAACTTTACCGATGTTTTCAAATGTTGTTTACACGGGGTTTAATACCAAATGAAGTTGGATAAATAAACCTGAATCGTCCTTGACTTCAAAAATGTACAATAATTTAATTAGCTTTTTTGATACCATACGACCAAACCATGTACTTTACTACTCTACAGCCTGATGCTTCGTTGACCGTATGAAGGTTCTTCTTCATGAGCAAGTCTGCATTTACGCTTGACATATGGATGTCAAGCGTAGATGCAGATTTGCTAATGAAGAGTCAGTTTTGTCTATGGAGACAAAACTGACTCTTCATTAGCAAGTCTGTAGCTACGCTTGACCTCCGTGAGACGGAAACTGACCCTTCACTAGTATGTCTGCAGCTACGTTCGACCGTAGATCGCTACGTTCGACGACCGTGAGACAGAAACTGACTCTTCGTTAGCAAGCGCATTCTGCGCTCGACTGACTTGGCTCCGCCGCCGCCGCTCAGCTTTTTCCATGCGGCGTTGCGCGGGCAGTGTACTGATTAGATTGGTAGGCAGCTCGGCTCATCAAAACCAAACTATAAAAAGCTACATGCGAAACTACTGACTCTTTATACCAACTTTGTGTTTGGCTAATAAAAATCATAGGGGGAAAAAACATCCCCACTTTACGTGTAGGGGAGGTACCCTAAAATAAAGTTTTTTCAAGATTCGGCGTAATTAATATGTATACCCATGCCAAATTACATATTTCTAGTGCTAAGAGTCTCTAAGCTAAGCTAAGTCTCGGGGCTAAGCCGCGAACAGACAGACGGACGGACATGGCTAAAATATAAGGGTTCATTGTTGACTACGGAACCCTAAAAATGAGTCTTCAAATAGAGCATGAGAAAAATAGAAGCGAAAACGTATCTTATTAATTAAATGATTTGATTTGAGGTAAGATTCGTTAGTTCAAACCCAATCACAGAAACCTTTTCCAAAATCAACGTCAAATTTGTTTCCGCTCAAAAAATCAGGGCGCACGTGCTACTGAATAGTTTTGTCATTGAAGAAGGGTCAGCGAGTTTTAGTTATTTATTTACCTGCCCTTTTTAGGTCGGGAAACCACGTGGGAAAACGAGTAGATAATTTAGTGTTGTGATGAGTGTTCTGTTACTGCCTGAGGGTATGTAGTCAGCAATTCCTTTCCTCGTTGAATACGGTAGTGCCCATTTAGTTTGTTGATGTGAGTGCGGGTAGAAAGGCAAGTTTTCCTGAGAAACAAACTTACCTATTATGAAGAGTTTCAGGATAGCTTTCCTTTTAGTAATGTTAACAGAAGGTTTACGTTAGTGATTTACTTTGGTTTAATCCATAAAACCTCTAGCCATATTATCGCAGAACCGATTACCACTGGGGAAAAACGTTTCAGACTGGTCCATCTGGACAGTTACATATATAGTGATTCAAGGTCGTTCTTCGTGTCACTTCTTGGGGAAAGTCTATGCCATTTAGTGGATTGTTGTCCTGGCTAGTGAAAATGGTTTTAAATCTACTAGTTAAGCACACATTTTCAGAATGTTGTAACTGAAATAATAGGCCTGCCCTTTTCCGCCAGCTATTTCAATCTTGAGCTACTTTGAGTCAGTCTCTCTCATAAGCAACCAGTAAAATATAAATAAAACAAAGATTATAAGTTCTTAAATATATTTTTTTCCATTGACTATGTCTAAAACTCAATTCGTATTAACAACAGTCAAACTAGTCTAAAGTCTCAATTGTGTAAACGTTAAACGTGAAATTTCTTTTTAGAAAAAAGTCGTTATTAAATTGAAAGTGTATCGCCAGACTGACGCAACATTAAATATATCAAAACTTGGTTGTGAAAGAATTATGAGCATTGACTCTCTGGTATCCAAGTAAAACCAAAAGCTCCTTCAGCCACTAAAAAAAAAAAAGTACATAGTTCCAAAAACATTGAACAAAGTGTAACTCGTTCGTCATTTGTTTCAGACTTTGTTTTAACTAAAGACGGGACGTATTTTTTCAGTGTCAGAAAAAATGAATTGCCGATGTGTGTCAGAAGTTTATCAACCATTCATTTCGCTGACATATCATTTCAGAGCTATATTTAACATCCTTATCCTTGGCACCGCTCTATTGGTAGGGTATCTAGATAAAAGTAGGAAAATTAAATATGTATTACTTGTAATCAGGCATGTCCTTGAATACGAATTGGAAAACATGATTATGTACATAAAAAGAGCCTCTAAAATGCGCACTTAATCCTTTTATCACAATTTTTTTTTTACCATTTCAGGATATTGAATTTGGCGTGTCATTGATTAGACAACCAAAAATAATCAATGACACGACAAATTCCTTATCAACATAATGTATTATTGTATTTACCACATTTATTCCATAAAAAAACAATCATGATTTTAGGTATTATTTTATTCAAATTAATTCTACTATCCTACTCCTACTAATATTATAAACGCGAAAGTTTGTGAGGATGGATGTTTCTTACTCTTGCACGCAAAAACTACTGAACAGACTTTGATGAAATTTTACAGTAATATAGCTAATGCATCAGAATAATACATACAGCTTTTTTATCCGGGTACCACACGGGCGAAGCCGTGGCCAGAAGCTATGGCCAGAAGCTACTGTTTTGTGTATAATTGAGTAACTTACCATATTATATCCAAAGTAAGATTATCTATGTAGAAACATTTGCCTTTTCAAGTTACGTATTTTATTCTATCACACCGCCATTCAGAAAAGCGAGAGCGTGTATTAATAATTTATGTGGAATCTCTACGTGGCTTCGACAATAGATTTCGACAGGTAACAGGTAGATATGGAAAATACATTTCAGTTTCGCAAAAAATGCCACTCGAGTTGTTAGTACCTACAGAATTCAAAACAGGATAAATATTTTATCACTGTTTCTGCATAGTAAATGAGGGATTAAATTCTCTCACTTTTTGTAAATGATCCAGAAAAAAATATATTTTCCGTGTCCTATACAATCGTTATAAAGGTTTAAAGGGTGAAGTGCCGGTGAAGTTACAGGCACATGAGACTTTTCATTCATTATATCTCAGGGTTACGGTAACCACTTACCAATAGACGGGCCGTATGCTTGTTGTATAAAAAAGGCGTGACGGCAAGATAGTTTTTTACACCCAACCGTGACAAACATAGTCCTTACCTTACACTAGGATTCCCTGTGACATAGGTATCAGGTACCGTGGTTCCACAACACCCAGACTCAAAACAAATAACTGCAGTAAATGCAAACATATATCCCGTAGCGAGAAACCATACCTACCTCTTACGTCACAACTCGATAGAACGATAGGACTTCTAGCTATCCATGCTACTTTATAGCTTATGTGTGGAGGTATTTTAGCTCCACATATATGCAATAAGTATATGTACATGGACATCAGGATCAACACTGTGAAACAGGAAATAGAATCCTATAGCAAAAACTATCAATGAATGAATGAATGAAAATACTTTATTGTACACCACAAGATAACAAAATAAGCAAAAATGTAATAACTTAAAGTACAATGGGCGGTCTTATCGCTTAAAAGCGAGCTCTTCCAAACAACCTTGGGATGGAGGGGAATGTATGCAATTGTAAGAATGGTTGGCGGTGAACGTAATAATAAATACAAGAGAGTTAATGCGATATACAACTAATCCATTTAGATTAGACAAACACAGAAATGAACTTGCCTCTCAGGTTCATGAAGCTTCAATTCTCCAGACTAAAGAGATATAGCATCCCAAACCTAGTAGAAAGATTCACAGACAAAAGTTGAGAGACACAGATCAGTCACTGGACTGATCTCTTAAAACGACTCAAAAACCGGATAATATCAACCATCAAATTGGACTATTGTTGTATAAACAGATTGCCAAGAAGCAGAATAGAAAAAAAAAATTTAATAGCGGGTACCACTTAAGCGGAGTCGAGTGAATGAGTGCTAGCAATCCATATGATTGAAGTTCGATCCGGGAATCCTGTTCTTACGTCTACAAGACGCCCAATCATCCGGAAACCACGTCAATCTTATCCTTATCGGATTCGGTTTATCTCGTCACACAGGAATTATTCTTTATTCTTGTGGTTTCATTTCAGTTATATCTAACTTTTACACCAAAATGAATAAATTAATGAAAATGACGACCTCTGTGGAGCAGTGGGCGAAGGTCCGCCTGATACGCAAAAGGTTGCGGGTTAGATTCTCGCTGCGGGGCAAATGGTTGCATGAATAGCTAATGTTTGTCTCGGGTCTGGGTGTTTTCTATGTATAATATGTATGTATGTATTAACAAAAAAAGTATATAAGTAGTATATCAGTCATGTAGTTCCCATTGTACAAGTTCAAGTTAGTTTGGGGCTGTGTGCTGTGTGAAAAATGTCCAGCATTAAAAAAAAAACTTTATTATTTATACATGATAACAAAATAAATAAACACTGCAAGTGCAATAGGTGGTCATATCGCTTAAAAGCAATCTCTTCCAGACAATCTTGACATGGAGCGAAATCTAGGTAATTGCATGGTATTTTCTCATTGAAGTGGCAGTAAACTATGAAACTGTGTATCCTCACAGGTCTGCGTACTGAGTATGGATCTGAGGATGCTCATCATGTAGATAATATTCGTGAGCGTGTTTGTTGACGTATAGCCCGCTTATGTGTTTACCATAATAGATGGTTTGTTTATATGTATGTTTGTCATAATATAAATCTCCAAAACAGGTTATCCGATTTGAAATACGGCTGCTTGCGATCAAAGATTCAAAGATGGTATGACTTCAAATATGGTTCTAGATAAGTTTATATCCACAAGTCACTGCAATAGACGACTGGAAACACGTGAGTGGTTTTAATTTTTCGAAGTTAAATTATACATGGCCTAGTTATTATAACAATATTATAAACTTTAACAAAACAATGTCAACTTCAGTTTTATGGGGTATAGTAATATATTCTAAAGTTATACTTAACTACGAAAATTTTAATCCTTGAATGCGCCTGCATGAGCTGGCTTAAAAAAAGGAAATATCAAAATATTTCTGGTCCTTGTCCAGTCACAATTCCCTGGCAACATAATAAGCATTAATAAACACTCAATAGTGACATTAGTTAAAACCCCATCGGGATTCCTATTAAGACCCTACATTTCTCCCGCTGCTGTAATCGAATCCGCACCTTATGCGTCTCTGCCGGCTAGTCTCCGCCCTGTCATCAAGGTCGTCTTTGTTTTTTTAGGTAACATAAGAACAGTAAAACAATGGAGATGGATTTATACGCAGAGGGGATCTTTGGCATTCCCTCTTATTGAGATTCTTATTCCCGTTTGAGATTATAAAAGTTTAAGCTCGTAGGGGTTGGGCCAAAATTTTGGCAACCCAAAATTATGTTAGTTATTTTTAAAGTTTTAAAACTTTGACTTTATACAGGTCGCACGTTTTTAGCTAATTTAATAGCCTTATATTTCTCGGCCCTATCCATTTTCAAATAAGTAAAAGAAATTAATGAATATTTTTAAAGAAACCTGTACAATAATGAACACTTGGGGGTTGGGGGGGGGGGGGGGGGGTTGGGGGGGGGGGGGGGTTGGGGGGGGGGGTTGGGGGGGGATTTTATTTTCTCATTCGTCGTTTTGTATATTCAAAGACACCGCTTTTGATTGAGTTATCGAGGTGTACACACGGATGTACATATATACAGATAGACAGATCGACATGCCAAAAGGTTTCATCACTTGACTTTTTTACATTGATCTTTCTCTCTATGTGACCAAACTATAAGCAATGACATTGCCAGTGATATTAGCACACCACTAGTTCGGTCCCGATTCCAAATCCGCGGCAGTAAACTCGAAACTATGTTGATGTCTTTTGCTGCATCTATGCAGAAAACACATTTCCAGTTCCCATTACGAACAGTGCCACAAAAAGAACATGACTGCAATTACTGCAACGTTACACAACAGCGGGCGATGGATGACATGAACCATGTAGTGATGCCATTTTTATTTATCCTGCGTCCCATAATATGATGAGCGGAATTTGTAGTTGGCATATTTGTTCATATTATTCGATGTTTCTTGGTACCTGTAATATAGGTAGCAAGGAAACACGCTCAGCTATTCCAACCGTTTATAGTGGACTAACGTGAAGAGTGCACTCTATACACGTGTGCCCGGCGCACGCACACTACAGTACCTAAATTAAGCGTTGGAACTGTAGATAGATAAATATACTTAGTTAATATTGCACACTAAATAAGATAACATTAAAAAACAATTCAAAAACACGTGGTTAGGTACAATAGACTAAAAAAAGTCTTACAATTAGCACAAGAATTCATAATATGAATGTGTTATATTTTTGAAAGATGAGACTTACTATATATTGATAAACAATAGTTGATCGCTGTGATCTAAGCTTCTATGTGTTGGTAAACGCGGCTGGTTTACAGGCGCCGTCCGTCAATCTGCTTTCTGTATATGATTTTCATCGAAAATTCGAAAACATTAACAAGGGTCGCAGCTTGCAGCTGAAAATGATGTGTGGGCTTTAGGCTGGAATGATTTTGCCAGGGAATTGTTATAGGACAAGGACCAGAACCACATTTTTGTCTAGTTAAGGAACCAATATAAGAAAAGAATGGTAAATGGCAGACATCACAAGTACATATTGGCGCGTTTAAGTATTGAAATTTTCGTAGTCTGGTATAATTTAAGAATATATTACGACTATACCCACATACTTTTACATTTTCTTATTGTCGTTGACCGTTTAGCAGTAGAACGTCATGAGAGCGTGTACAAATATAATATAATATATAACATTGCTGGTCATTTTCTACACAGCGCCATCTAGCCCCAAACTAAGCAAAACTTATATTATGGGAACTACATGGCTGATATACTACATATATATACTTTTTTGTAAATATATACATATTTTACATAGAAAACACCCAGACCAAGACAAATATTTGCAGATCATTTGCAGATCACACAAATATTTGTCCCTCGGCGGGAATCGAAGCCGCAACCTTCCTCCTCTCAGCGGGCCCACTGCGCCACAGAGGTTGTCACACATCACATGTGAAAATAGTCGAAATGTGTCCTTAAAAGTTCCAGGTTTTATAAAGCAAGATTACCAAAAAGTTTGGCAACGCTACCCGTTATTCACCTTTGAATGGAACCTTTGCGCCTGCAAAGGCCTATTAATGCAAATGAAGCCCACACAAAGAGGCATTATAAAAAAAAAACATTGTCCTAGCTTCTTTTGATCGTAATAAGTTATTCTTACTACCTCTCGAAATATAGTTAATTTAAACTAAACATAAATGAAGTTTAATGTTTACTCAAAGCAAATTTCGGCGAATTTTTGTTCAGTCCTATATGTAAACCGTTCCAGAGCGTAGGTAAACGATCCAATGTCTGAGTTCCAAACTCGGATTTCCTGTTATATACTATTGGCGTATTGCCACAGCGTATTTATAAGGTGCCTGCCACCATCGATTTTCTACTCTTCGGGTCATTTGCCAAGCTCAGACATAACTAAATCGTTTAGTTTTGATAGCTTATAATGGCATAAGTTGGAAAGTTTTATGGTATCTGAGTTAGACCACGCTTTTAAGAGATACCTGGAAAGTTACTAAATTTAAGCCTATTTTAACTAACCAATTTTATTACAAAAGATAACACCGCCCATTAGGCCCTCTGATTCAAAACTTTTACCTGTGGCTATGAAAGCATTGCACGCCAATATTATATACATTTAAACGGCCTTCTTATAACAACCAATGCTATAGTATGGTTAAATAAATGAAATTAAATCATCACTAGCCCTTTCAAAGATCATCGTCAGTTGTATCTATCAGTGATGAAAGTAAAAGAAAACCTCTTCAAATTTCAAATTAAATAATTAATCAGATATATTTGAACATAACCTCAGTCAATACCAATCTTATCCCGTTTAAAATTCCAGCTTCTTTAAATTCTTTCCAAACGATATTGATTTCCATCAGAGAAAAAGTTGGTCAAGAGCTTTGCCGCCACGCATTAGGGTTCTGCAATTTTAACTTTCTTAGATATTCTGTGAACATTTAAAGATATGATGCCTCAGCCATGCATGTTAGGGAACATTTTCTTTTTTGATAAACAAGTAATTTTCTAGGAAGTTTTTCAGAAGCGTACCTGTTTACTTAACAATAGTCTTAACAATAATTATTTGCAAAAGAGGGGGTCTCGTATCTACAAGTACAACAGGCCAGTATAAGGCCGCGGCGGAAGCAGCTGAAAATGGCGCAAATATGAAGTCCTTGTCAGCGACTACATTTTCGCTTGGCGTAAATACTCTAGGACCATAGGGACCAAGAAATAAAAGAAAAAAAAATGATTTAATAAGTGAATATTTTGGTTGACGCAACTAGTGATAAGAGGGCCTGTGTCTTTCCTTGCTCAAAGGATTTCCTTGGTCATTTAGCAAGGGAAGGCCACCAGTGCATTTGGCACCTTGCCCCATGAACGTAATTTATTATTAGTTAATTTTAAATTTTAAGTTTCTCCTCTTTTTGCTAAGATTAGTTTACGTTTAATGTCAATTACTTAAGATGTAGTAATAAAAAAAATAAAAAATAGGAGATATGCAAGCATAATAATCGGTATAATGCATATCTGCAACAGCTAAATTAAGTTACCAAAACTTATGAATGACAATAGAAAGAAGTTTACAAGATTTAAAAGGTTCTTTGTTTCACCGCTGACCCCTAAAAACGACGCGATTATCTTCCAATGTCCCAGCAAATGGATATTCGGACCGGACTGTTGATGGGAGGATCTTTTATTATGGCGGAAACGAATTGCCGGTTGTATAAACGTGGCCTTATTTGTTCTATTTTACAACTTGCCAATCCTACGGACCCCGCCAAAGTGGTTTTACTACGCGCAGTCACGCACGCGTACCGATTGATCGGGAAAATAACTGGGTTTCAATGTTAAAGTCAATTGGTTTGTGGAAATCTCGGTAGGTTCTATACCTGCTTGTAGTGTTGGTCTCAAGTAGATCGGCGTTAAATAACACTATCGTCTTCACATATTAAATATCCGTTTATTCCATAGTGATGGAATCGCGCCACCGGTTTTTATTCATTAAAATCACAAATATCATATAGAAACGACAACTTATAATCTAAGTGAATTTAAAATTGTAAAGTTTTTGATGTATTCGAAATAACTATTCCTTGCAACCACAGTCTGTAGTAAATTGTACCAGTTTCAGTAAATCACCTTGAAATGCTGCATATAGAGAATGTTATAAAATCACGTCATTTGCACGACCTACATTTGTACATCTCCGAGCTTCAATAAGCTCGATACATACTAACAAGCTCGGTTCGGTGCACTTATTATATATACATAATGAGATAGTTCATTGTTAAGAGATAGGTCAAGCTTTTCTTTATTTGCTAACAGACTGACATAAATCAGCATCTTAAAAATAAATCAATTATCATTACAACAAGAATATTTCAAAGGTTCAATTCAAACCAAGTATCTACCTTATAACTTAAAGATTTAAACCATTTTCATAGACCTACTTTAGATAAAACTAATTGGATTATTTCTAATTTGATCTAGTTTTTTGAATAGAAAATCCAACATAGGTACTAAGAATAATTCTGCTTAGAAAAAAATCATCATCATTAGCCCTAAGCCGTCTATTACAAATGATTTAGGTGGCGTCAGTCAGGTTATACTACAACAAGGAAGAGTTGAACTAATGAGACCTATATGGCATATATCGTATATGCCTTAAGCTAACCTTTAGGCAAGTAATTACGTACATATTTTTTTAACTAACTAATTGTGTTTTTTCCTACTTACTATTTAAAGTAGGTATGAAATAATCACGATCAAAGTCTTCACTGGGTATGTTAATCTGACCCAGCTGATACAATTGATGACCATTGAGTAGTCTTTAAACTTTGACACAACAAATGCATTGGCATTCTGAACCATAGAAGAGTATATTCTAATAGTAGATACTCGTATTACTCTATTTCGTGTTTTAAACGATTCCTAAGAAAGAAAAATATGGGCTGGGCATACGCTAGGCATTACTTGTATTACATATCTGCTATTTTAACAAAAGATATACATACATTCATTGACTCCGAAATTATTCAAATTTTTAGACGTTGCTCTGGTTTACACCTCAAAATCTCGTCTTATATTTTGTTTAAATAAAACGTTGCAGAGTGGGCAGCTTGCATGAATGAATGCACGAATTTTGCGTTTTGTGTACGCAACACAGCTCTCAACAGAATACCCGTTATGAAAGTTGCAGGAATGGATTTAATATCAGGGGCAATTACGGGGGCAAAACCGTGACCGTTGAGAAAAGGCTCTATCATTAACATTGTACCTATAATAATAATAATAATAATGCTGGACATTTTCACACAGCATCATCTACAACGACAAGTAGAATAGTGTTATGATAATCATAGTATCACATACCCAAGACACAGGAAATCTTATAGTGTGGAATGACTTCTTATACCACTGTTGCGTGGGTTTCAGTGGTTACTATACCTCGTATTTTTAATGATACCTTTAGTCCTCAACTCTAAAAGAGAGAGTAAATCCGAGACGGAGCACTGTGTAGGCTTCTTATTTTATACTACTTACATATTCCATGTCAACCCTTAATACAACACTGTTCACGGGAATAATGTGAAAAATGAAATAGCAGTTGAGTGACGACCTGGATATTGTGCCAGCGAAAGCACTTACTTTAGATGCGCAAACTTGGAAAAGTAGCTATTTGTTGCAAGTGAAGCGCTTCACCTGTCTTGTGGATTACGCAGGTGTGCCAAATGACGGGATGTTTATGATTTTGCTCAGATTTGTTGTACAAGGTAGGAATACGTGGACACTTAAGTGGTTTCATTCTATTTAACTATCAAAATGGTAGATAATAAAATGCAACTTTGCTTGTACCATCTGGCAATGAAAATGTGCGCTCTTTTATTTATGTAGATCATCCGTAATAGATAAACTATCGCAATGATCGTGATCCGTCACATTGTTGGCTTTATTTTTATGTATAAATTACATAAGTAGGTACTTACTGTTAAGATCTTATGTAAAGTGTTTTTTATCCTGGTGTATGCAATAAAGAGTTATCTATCTATCTATCTTACTGTTAGATCCAGTGTATGATGCAACGGATCAGATCATTACAACATTCAACTCAAAACAGACTTTCCCATATCCACTATAATCTGACTCATATAAAATGACTATAAATTGTTCCTGGAAGAAAAACCGTGTATTGGCGTTTGTGTAGTTATTAACGCGATGTATCTTGAGTGGTTAGATGAAGATGCTGGGTAGTGGCTTGGAGTGACCGCGAAATTACCCCCCTAACACCACAATATAGCTGTTGGGCAGAGAACTCACACCGACAGCTAAAATAACTATCTGTTTAATAGCATTGTACTGAAAATAAAGTACATACCAATAAAAATAATGAATGTAAGGTAATAGATTATTTATATCGGTTTACTACACGGCCAAATCCATTTAAGAGTGCCAAATAGTATCTTCACCACACGCTTGTGCATACATCTGGAGTCACTGTGACTCGTATAAAAATAAACCAACATACCTTGACATAAACCTTTGAGAATACCTGACTTGGTACTAAATGAGAACTCAGAACTTTTTTGTGCGGCTTGTGAAGTAAATAGTGACACTTGGCATGATTTTTATACTAAAAATGTTTTTGTTGGAATATTTTTTATTTTACCGCAATGCATTTTAATTTTTTCGTTCCTTATAGAGTTCAAAGAGAGAATGGCATTATGTCACTTTTCTAGTAAGCGATAGTAGCAAACCTAGCTACCCTTCTACGTTTCTGATACAGCCTAACCAAATTTTCGTACCAATCAAGAGAATATTAATTTTCATGGTAAAGATACCCTACCGCGACAATCTACTATTATCTATTCTGTGTGACTTTGAATTAATTCTCTTGCCACAATTCTGAAGGAGTGTTCCTTTGTAGTCCAAATTTTATTAATATTTGCCAAGGATTTATATGGCTTCGTATTATAATTTTAACAAATATGCGCCGGCAAAACGTAATCTGATTTTTAAGTGGATTTGTTAGTAGGTCAATTCGACCGACAAGGACTAAACTATGTATTTGTCTTGGCAACTAAGTGCCTAGCAAAATAATCCTTTAGAATTGTTACACTGCTCTCTGCTTTGAAAGGCTGTAGCCGTAAAAAGCCGCATGGAATAGTCGAAGTACTATACGCATGAGTGGTTGTGCACTACATCCGAGATCCGTTTTCCGAAGCCCGATATTCTCCACTCAGGCCCTTAACATAACTCCGCTGCAAATCTATAATAGCAGTGAAACCGCTGTAGTTGGAGATGTGATCGGCGCCTGAGTGCATTATCAAAATTTCGTGGGACTGAGAGTGACTCATAGTCAAATCTAACTTATATTTCTCACGACTTAAATTCGATTAACCTAACAGTCAAAATAATAATTGAACTAACTAAATATTCAAGTTGAAAGTTCAAGTTAAACGAACAGTTATAGTTGAACTATCGGCAAAAGTAACATTGTATTAAGTTGTTCTAGTTAAGGTTTGAACTTTCAGTTAATATGTGGTATTTTTAACTAAAATTACTTTCAGTTTAACTGTGACTGCAAGTTGGTAAAGTTGTTAACGATTGAAAATTGAAAATTATTAATTTGCACCTTAAAGAAAACATCATTTTACAATAAGAGAACATTGTTAAAAGTAGGCTTAAAGTAGTTTTAGTAACAAGTTTTAAGCTAGGAGCCTAAGCTAGGATAGTATCCCGTGTGCTAGGTATTAGCGCCCACCCTTAAGCGTTATAAAAACACATATAAG
Organism: Perizoma flavofasciatum; assembly: GCA_958496245.1. Taxonomy (NCBI): domain Eukaryota; kingdom Metazoa; phylum Arthropoda; class Insecta; order Lepidoptera; family Geometridae; genus Perizoma; species Perizoma flavofasciatum. Next base: position 7,240,772 of record OY292434.1, on the reverse strand, counting down.
CCAAAATTTCATATAGAGCTTTTTATAATTTGAAGTGTTTTAATGTTTTCAATGCATCATCATCATCAGCCTATATTAGTCCACTTCTGGACATAGGCCTCCCCTAATGAGCGCCATAGCGCCCTGTCTTCAGCTTGCCGCATCCAGCATCTGCCTGCACTCTTTCGCAGATCGTCATCCCACCTGGCCGGAGGGCGTCCTACACTACGTTTGCCGAGTCGCGGTCTCCACTCAAGAACACGTTTACCCCAGCGGTTATCGGTTCTTCGCGAGATATGACCGGCCTACTGCCACTTCAGCTTGCTAATTCGTTGAGCTATGTCGATAACTTTGGTTCTCTGACGGATGTATTCGTTACGAATCTTATCCTTCAGAGAGACTCCAAGCAGAACTCTTTCCATAGCTCGCTGAGCGACTTTGAACTGGTGGACCAGCCCTATAGTGAGTGTCCACGTCTCAGCTCCGTAGGTCATGACGGGTAGGACGCACTGATTGAAAACTTTCGTTTTCAAGCATTGCGGTATGGATGATGAGAAAACTCCACGTAGTTTTCCAAACGCTGCCCAGCCTAGTTGGATCCTCCTCTTGGCCTCCTTCTAGATATTCAATGCATATGGTTCTTTAAAAAATCTTATAAATATTAGGTAGGTTAAGAGAGTAGCTAATATTTTTAGTTTGTAAAATAAAATAGTGTGAATGTGCAACGTCATTGTTGATTGTGCGTGTGGGGGTTCTTTCGATAATAGGTTTTATATAGGTCTGGTTACCAGAGGATAACCAGATATAATATATAAAACATGTAAGGTGATTGTGTATGTTTATTTATGTGGGTTTCAGTCAACAACACCAATCTCATAATGAGTTTGAGGATCAGAAGAGACCACCACACCTGTTTAGTTTTACTTTTAGTATTAGCTTGGATAAGCTTAAAAATAAGTTAAATCTTAACTTGAATTTTTACCATTACGTAGGTATCCGTATTACTTTGGATTCATATCAGACAGCCTAGCATAGCCCCGTTGTCGTTCTTAGGCTTAGTTTCCCAAAATTCATATAAGGCCGTCAAAATTGTAAGTGTAGACTTCAGTGTCGTTAAAAAATCCATCGAATTTTACAGTCTTTAATAAATTCCTACGCCCCAAAATAGACTAAAATATTCGAGATTAAATTTCGAATCCTAAATCGCGTGGTGGGTGAGCGAGACCAATTAGCGATAGTGTGAAATCCGCATCGTTGATTGCCGTGACGGGTGGCAAGCTGTGACTGAATAAAAAAATTGCTTTAACAATGTTTATGCTTTTTTTATAATCCGTCAAAAGTTGATACTGTGCAACACACACAAGCTTTTCAGAGAAATGTATTTTTAATCGGTTGAGCCTGTTATGAAATTTTATAACGAAATATTAAATCATCTATCATCTACCAACTTTACATTTTTGTAATGGATTAGCATTAATTGATTTAAAAAGTCTACAATAATTTAAGATATCAAATTCTGTTTTTTTTATATTGGGTATCATTAAAAAGGTATTTGAAAAGAAGACCTTTTTAGCTACATTAGATAGCAACACTTAAACTTTTACTATGTTGAACTACATGAAAGAATATATAAAATTTAAATAGTGGCATTTGAAAACCTATTTTGATTGATCCCAGCATGCAGCTTTGGATTGACAAGTCTTGGAAAGTTTTATTCTATAAAATCTTTAAAAACCTCATTTACTAGAGTAGCCAAGCACACAGCCAAACTTACTCGTAGCTCTTAAAATAAATCTCACCACCTATTATTGAGTCCATTAGCCCGGCTGGGCGTGATCAAATAATTCAAATCGTATAAAAACAACGAGTAAAGATGAAAGCTTAAGGCATAGAGAGGCGTCATTAACTGTATTGATGTAGGTAACACGCGGGAAAAGCTGTGGGCAGTAGTTCCTAATATTATTACGATATTTGAAGGAAGAAAGAGTTTTGGTAAAGATAGCGGACATTGTGCGACCTGGATTCAGACACTTTACCGCTATCATAAATAGATGGCAACATTGCTACCTCTACATTTCTACACGTACAATGGGGATATATTTCTCGTCTATTTTATAGTATGGGGTGTCATTGGATAGGTTTTTCAAAAATATTGCGATTGTGTTAAAACCATTTTTCGATTTAGCGATCCGTTTGCAAAATATTAAGCTTTAAAGTGCTAATTTTTGTTAGGAATCAAGAAGTGTCATCGGCCCCACCTGCCAGCGAAACGGTTGTTTTTGTATATATAACGAAGATAAAAGGAAAACTATCACAGCTAAGTAGGCTTAACAAATTAACGAATAATAGTTGACCAACTTATAAAATGTACTTAGAGAAGTAAAAAGGATAATTTCGCACAAATTCCATTGAAATTACTTAGATAAAGTTGTTAGTTAAAACAGGTAGTAAATAAAGTTTATGGGACCCTACACCGATACGCACTTGGCCGGTTTTTCATTGTGTATTTCAGGATTAAAACCGTGGACAAAATATAGTTTAGTATAACATTTTAAAGAACCAGTAACTGACTAGAACTACAGGATGTTAAAATCAGTCTGTCATTGCAGATCAATAGCCAAGAAAAAATAGACGCTAAGAGTGCCGTGATTGAGTTTCTGTTTAATTAAAATTGTTAAGGTTAACTTCAGCACTTTTCGCTCCCTCATTGATAGTTTCGCGCAAAAAACTTATTTTATGGAAGTTTGAGCTTTAGTTTTAGTAGGTTAACTGAATAAACCTAGGTGTTTTACATTTTTGTATTTTTACAAATTCATTGCAGCTGCGGTAAAAGTTTAGTCAATTAAGCTACACAAACTTTATACAATAGCCTATGTCTGTAAGATAAAGTTTTTCTGAAAACAATGTCAGTTATGCTAGCCAAATACGTGATTTAGCTTAGTTTTTACCTCTCATCATATCTCATGTCACATAAAAATAATAGCAACTTATATTTGATTTCGTATTCTGCGGAACTTTTGTCCATCGTTTCATCCAATAAAATTAACGTTTTAAACGAGACAGTAAGTTATACGAACGAGTATCGTCATGCTTTAAAATGAATGACATAATTTATTTTTATCTCAACGACATAATGTAATTTAAATTTGTTGCAAGGGAATATTGCAACTGAAAACTTAAACGTCTGTTTAATTCACAATTGAATACAAACCTTTAATGAAATAAGTATGGTTTAAATTTTTATCATTAAACACATCATCAATAATTATATATAAAACTGTTCCGTTACTGATTTGTGAATCAACGCACAGCCTAAACCATAAGTCCTAGAAGCATCAAACTTAGAGGGTATATCCCTCTTATGGTGTAGGGTGCACTAAGAAAGGAATTTGGAAAATTCTATCCCAAAGGTGGTGAAAAGGGCTGAAAACTTTTGTATGAAAAATCGTAATCCTCGAACTTGATTTTTGATGTACCTATCAATTACCTACCCTACGCGAGTAAAACCGCGGGCATCGGCTAGTCTTCTAATAAATGTGGTACGCAAGTTGTACAGAGATAACAAAGTAGGATGTGCTGGCTCCCATAGCAGCAAAACAAACACGCTTTACATATTTATGGTTCCAATGGAGAAAAGCTGTTAAAATAAACTGCGTACAGGGTTTCAATTTAAAACTGGTTTACCTACTGCCAACTGGTTTTAGGGATTTGATTGAATAAACCAATTTGGTGTTCGGCAGGATGCTGAAAATAAATAAAGTACCAGTTGGCCTGATATACCTTTACTTTAAATATTAGATAATTGTCCTTAGGAATAATTGGCATCTTAGATGGTCCAGAGTCTGTATACTTAATTTTCAAGCAAAACTGCAAATATATTGGGAGTAGAGTTAAAGAATAAATAATGCTGGACATATTTTTTTTCACTCAGAGGTAGCTGAGCTTGTATTGTCTGGAGAAATCATTAAATTTTGACTATGTTTCTAGCAGCTGTTATTGTTAATTTTCGTTTAATTAAAATAGACAAGGAGGTACAACAATAAATTGAAGCTAAATCATACAGTAGCTAAATATGTTTAAAAAATACGGTGATAAAATTATTATTTAATAAGGTGGAAATTTACTGGAGTTAATATAGGTAAATGCTTTGAAAATATATAATGTAATAGCTTTATATAGTACTAGTTTCTGTCCATGGCGTTGCCCGCGTGGTACCCGTATAAAAAGTAGCCTATGTGTTATTCTGATGTTTATACTACTGTAAAGTTTCAACAAAATCCGTTCAGTAGTTTTTGCGTGAAAGAGTAACAAACATCAATTCTCACAAATGTTTGCGTTTATAATAGTAGTAGGATAATTTAGTGAACGACGGTAACCAGCTGATGGACAGACGATAATTAATCACAATATGGAGGTTCAAGATAGTCGTCAACGAATTTTCCCTAACAAAATAGTTATTTTCGTCATGAAGCCCTACTTTACATACTTCATAAGCAGTAAGCACAGACACGCTTAGTTAAAAACTTTTCTACGTGACTTATCGGTAATGCATCGGATGGTAAGAAGGCTTACGGGCTGACTTTAAAGCAGTTTGATGCGATGAGCGAGCTGCACATTTGCCTCTTCCACTACATTATTCAGTGATCTTTGAAGACGTGTGAGTTGCGAAACAAATAGTTGAAGACAGTGAGCCCGTGAGCCGATTAGTTTCTCTATGCTATCTGGCATGCATAGATATAAATGGTAGGTTCTAAGATATAAACACAATCTGATAAGTTCGTTTGACGTGAAACATGACGTGATAACTTTATCGTGACACATTATAAAGGAAGCCTATATCAGCAATAAACTTATTCGGCTGTAGATGTATTGGTATGCCATCTAACACTGGCTGATATTAAAATCGTATAATTTTAGAAAAAAAAGCTAAATTTATAAAGAAAACATTATTGTTCGTTGTTATGAACCGACTCTTTGCCACGATTTGAAATAAGATTAATATATCTCTCAGAAACCTTGCTTCCCAGTTTCATTGAACTAATCACATTGAGATCCGTGGATTTCATTTTATATGTCATCTAATTAGCCTTTTCAACCCGCTTACATGCGACCGAGTTTTATTAAACTCTATTGTGTCGGGTCCACATTGAACCAAGTTTAATTCAAATTATTAAGCATGTTTATTGCATAAACGACTATTTAATGGTGTTCCAGAATATGAATACTTATCCCGAAAGGAGTCATTCTATATAGAATGATATGGTCCTTTTAGGATAAGTATACATATTCTGGGATTGGTATACATAATATTCATTTTTTAATGTATATTAACAACTTTTTTTACTTAGTCAGGCATGGGACATGCTTAAAGCCCCAAATGCAGTTTGGGGCTAGATGATGTTGTGTGGAAAATGTTTAACACTATTTATTATTTATTTATTCTCAGACCGTTGAGTACATCGTAGGTATTATGTATAGTATGTGTTGTACTTGTGTGTATCCGGCCATGAGATGCTATCCAGTAATCTAGAAATTCATTTTACCTTTGATATGATTACAAGGTGCTTAATATAACGCTTATGTAAAATAATTTTTATTTTTATTTTTTAATGTAAATGTATTAAGTCGATTTACAATTTATGGTTACATTGATATTTTTGGTACAAAGAGTTACATAGGTTTTATACATAATTGTGAAACAGGCTGGTCGCAAATAAAGAACGGATGCAAAGATCAGATCAAAGTTGTAAAAATAACAACTTTTTACACTGTATTTTGACTATCTAAGTGATGATTTGTAAAATAACTCGTGGTTCTGCGCCGATGACTCATTGTAGAAACATAATAACGCCCTTGCGCCGACATATATTTATTCAGGACCTGGGTGTTATGGTACCACGGAGCTCGTAGTTTATGTTACCCACGACACTGGGAATCCTAGTGTGGATACAGGACTATAATAATAGTGTCGTGGGTAACAAAAACTACGAGCTCCGTGGTACCATAACACCTAGGTCCTGGATAAATATCTGTAAAGATTTGTTCCGTAGCGGGAATCTAACACGTACCTCTCGTGTCCCAGCTAGCTGCTCGCTCACCGCGCCACTGAGGTCGTCATACTTACTTAATAAATTTCAATACAATGGACACTGTTAAAGAAAATTCTGTTTCGAAACAGTACAACTTTATCTTACATAAGTATTTCAAAATTTAACAAGAAAGTTTTGTAAAAGTTTCGGTTGCTCGCGGTCTCGCATGTTTTGTCACCTCTGTAGCAGTTTTCACTTTTCTCTATGAATTCCAAATTATATTATACTTCTAAATAAGTTTATAACGATATTTTGCGTTTAGTTTTAAGACAGTATAAATTAAACACTATAAGAGCATTTTGTAGTTAAATACAATTTTATAGAAATTTTTTTAGACTTAATATTTGCATGCTATAAAGGTTATAATTATAGTAATCCTATAATTTTAACGTTAAAATTATATTATTTGCAACCTATAACTGCATTGAATGATTGAGATTGTATAGTTTTAGAAAGCGTATATTCGAATATTTGACTTTACGGAATGTACCTTCTTTGAAAAGTAGACACTGTAAAAATCTTTGCCTTGACTTACATTTTGAACAAAATAAGCAATTTCGGTTACGCAATTTCTTGACATATATGATCACAAGACGAGAAATTTACCTCGCATGTGTGAATAAACTTAACCCAAAAAGATTCACGTTATTTCTCCTAAATGGGATGTGTAGCTAGTATTTGGTTTCATTACCCTGTCTAAACATGCCTCATCGTATGACTCTGGCAGCGAACATGAAGTAGGCTTACGGCCTTTTCTAACAATGTATATCTGAGTTGGCAGTGATTCATCTTTCTGTGTGTGATATTCTTTAATTTCACACAGACAACTAGCTCATTCGACAAATAAATCAGAGGAAGAAATAATTTCAGGTCTCTTTGATCACATGTAGCATGGAATAGTAGTATTAAATAACTGCGTAGGTATAAAAGTACTTGACATTCTGACACCAGCGGCAACGATTGACGACAACCACAGACCGCAGAAATTTGTAGTAAATCGCTGTAGCTTTGCCACTAATTAACAGTTTCTATGATTAACTGCGGCTGATTTCTGCAAGATTTTTTACAAATAGAATAATTATCTTCTTCTATTACTGTTTGCAAATACCTTGCACATTTAAAAGTGGTAAAATACATCCTATCCTACTACGATTATAAATGCGAAAGTTTGTTAGGATGGATGGATGTTTGTCACTCTTTCATGGAAAAACTACTGAATGTATTTTGATGAAACTTTATAGTAATATAGCTTATACATCAAAATAACAGATAGGGTACTTTTGATCCTGATAAAAAGTACCCTATGTGTTATTTTGATGTGTAATTTTTATTCGTGGTACCCTGGTACCACGCGGGCAAAGCCGTGGGCAGAGGCTAATTTATGTATGTGTACAAGTAGGTACACATACACAAAAAATACAGTTAGTATAGTGATAAAGTTTGAGAAACAAAGTTTAGACACTATACAAATTTTACTTCGTTTCAGTACGAGGAACGAGTACACAGAAATTGTTTAGTTCATGCAAATATTTGCCGAGGTTTTTGGTAGGTAAGTAGTGTCGCGCTGTGAGTTATTGTAGCTGGTCCAGATAGATAGCGACCTTGCAAGAAGTGGCAATTATTTGGTAGACGTTTGTTGGTTTTGGGTCAAGGCGAGACGAGAGTATGACTGGAATAACTAAGTTGCTTTGTTATACCCCGTTCTCAAGACATGTTTCGTTCATAATCGAGTTTTCAATGTTGGTTGTTATTAAATGAAAAACATTTATTTGGCACAGCATGACTAAAACCAACAAATTTGGTTACCTACACTATGATCCAGAAAAGGGATGTTGGTACAATTAAAAAATAGGTACTTAGCTAGAACTGGGGTCTAAACAATTTGTCTAGGAAAAACTTGGCAGAAATCACGTGACATGTCATTTCCACAGCCAATGTCATTTAATCCATATAATTTAATCTCTCCGCAGGCGTTAATGCTTACAGGAAGTGGTATTTGTCTAGTCACCCAGATTAGAAATGTCCCACGCATCTTCCTGATCCATCTAGAAGACATTACCTACAATATCGCGCCAAAATGATATCATATGAAACGTAGTTCATCGTCATCAACCCATATTTACCCACTGCTGTAGAAGACAACATGGATTTTGCTCTTTTCGTCGTATTGCCAATTGTCTTTTGTAAGTTAACAACCTAGCCAGCGGGCCTGTTTATACTTTAATAATAATAAATAATAACCCAATTAATCACAATCTCTTCACGCATCATCTTTGCTATTGCAAGCCCGTTTCATCCAACTGAGTTGAGTTATGATAGGTGTTGTTAAACTCGTGGGGATTCCGAAAATGACCTACGTAAGCTAAATTAGTTGTGTAAAAAACAAGACATAACGGCCACCAGGTACAAAGACGTACCTATGAAATTGAATATAAAACTTTTCCAATCCAATTGTCATTGATATCAATTTCAGGTTCTTATTAAGATGTGCCCAAATATGTATTTTTTTATTTAAGTTATGATATGAAGCAACGATATTACAGCAGCTGAGATATTATTTTACATGAAAAACCAAAAATTCTTCTACTTGGGAGGGTTATATATAGATCCTTATCAAAACAAAGGTCTTGATGAGACGATAACAAAAATATATATTCCCATCCTATTAGTTATTTTCTACTTAACAACACGGGTTTAAGGGTGCTCACATGTATTTTACTTGTTCCAATCTCGCAACTATTTGATCATAACATAGAAATTGATATCCTTTACCGTAAACTTTTTTACCTTGTTACCTCTTTAACTCGTGTGCTGTAAGTATCATTTCTCTGAGACGTCACATCGCTATAACGATGCTACAGAAAACTTTATAACGAGATATCTTCTTTGAAGCTAACTACTTCTTGAAACTATATTTTCGCTACGATAATTTTCAAGGACACACAAATGTAATATCAGAATAAATTACAGAACTTTCTAATAATACATGTAGAGTTATCAAATGAATTTTAATGTCGTTTCTAATATTCTGCCCTTAAACAATAATAATAATATATTTATAGATTTGTAGGTATATACAAAAAATACAGATCAAACAGCTAGCCGTCTAAAGACCGTTGCAAACGATCTATAGATAGCTCAATTGATCCAGATCACTACCAGACGGAAGCGTTCCCAAAATACTGGCCGCATTGACACGCTGAATGGCAATGCTAATGCGTTGACCCAGATAAGACCCAGCTCTCTGGTCACGCGTCGCTTCGAACAGTCGCCCTGAAAGAATTTTGAAAACGCGAAGGGCCCCGGTTCCCCACGGACCCAGAGTCTCAACTCCAAAAGGCTCAAATAAGTACGCTCTGTTATAGATAGATAGAGAGGAGGCCTATATCTATGCAGTGGGTGAATGTAGGCTGATTAGATATTTAGATAAACTCTTTATTGTGCACAACACTTTAAAAAACATGATAGAAGTATGAAAAGCAACTAGGTAAACTAACAAGCTTAAACAAAAGTGTAAAATTGGCGAACTTATCACTAAAAGCTTATTTATTTATCAGTTACAATCATAGGTAGAGTTCGGCCAATTCTGTAAAAAAAAACACAATTACAAATTATTTATGAATTAAGCTAATCACACCAAGACGTCTGAGCGGACGATACATTTCGCCAGACTTCATAGTTAAGTCCAAAACTCTTAAGTGATGAAAATGCGAAAGTTTAGGCCGAGAAGTGACCATATTTCAAGTTTTATAAGTTTTTAACATTGTCAAAATGTGTCTGGGAGCCATTGCCATTATATTAGTATAATTGGTGGGCAAAATTATGCATTTAGCTCTAGTGCTGAGTATGTTGACGCATTGCGCTGTTCGGAGCATACTTACTAATGTTAATCTTCTATTTAACCTATTCCGTATCCAACTTATAAAGTTGTATACGGTATGTATTAGTCTCGTAATCAGCTCTGTATTCGCAACAAAGTTGGCAACTTCAGCGCAATCCGAATAAAAGAAAAACAGCGTCCTAAATTACGGCAATACTTTTATTTACTTAGTTTATTGGCACAGATTAAATTAAGCAGTCAAGTACATTCGGGTTGGAAAAACTATCTGGGAATGCAGAACTAAATTGGAATGTAAATCAAGTCCGCCCGTTCTGTGTTTCTCTCGATTCCCGATACACCTGATTACTGGAACGAACTTCACAGCAAGCGAATTTAAATAGAACGGGATAAAGTGACGATATTTTTTGTGTTACGGTGCACTCAAATCACATGTTTAGTAGTTTTAAAGCTCCTAATGAAAAGCTCGTCCGGGGTAGTACTACTCTATCTCTCTGTCTTTCTGCCGCCAAAAAGTCATGCTCGCGTTGCTCCGGTCCGGTTTGAAGGGTAGGGGTGTCTTTGAAATTACGGGCATATGAGTCTTTACACCTGTTATGTCTTAAAGTTCGCAACACACAAGTATAAGTATAAGTATAAGTATAAGTATAAGTATAAGTATAAGTATAAGTATAAGTATAAGTATAAGTATAAGTATAAGTATAAGTATAAGTATAAGTATAAGTATAAGTATAAGTATAAGTATAAGTATAAGTATAAGTATAAGTATAAGTATAAGTATAAGTATAAGTATAAGTATAAGTATAAGCGTCCTCTGATGTCACATACATACTTGGTATGGTAAAATGAAACAGTTGAAGCGATCGCAGACGTTCGATATTAGAATACCAATGGTTGATTTGAAAAGTCTTGATTAAATGATAAACTAACGGCTGCTAATAAATCAACTTTCACGATGTAGTATTAGGTACACAGTTATGTGAAAAGTTATCGCTTGCTTCCAGCCTATATTTGGATGCAAATATAAAACAGCAGCTTGTTCAGTTGTTGCTCAGTGACGGCAAATTGGGAGACTTTGTATCTGTTTGCCTTTGAAGCTATTTCTCTACCGCAGAAGTATAATTGTGCAATAGAATATCTGACTTTCACATAAAACGTACAACCTACTTTTGCTCACATGAAGTGTGTAGCCACTGTTATTTATATTATTTTTATAATTCCTATTTTGCACAGTTTCACTTAAAAGATCGCTCAGTAATGACTGGTAGTGCTTAAGGAAGCAAGAGATTGAGCGAATTCTAAATAAATTTTATCCGCTTTGTAAACTCGAGCTACATAAACAGTATAAAATAATCGGATGCACTGCCAGATATGGTTCCCAGGAGTGTCCTACTGAGTCCGAACATTGGCTCATCCCAACCGTTTGCTGCCAGAAATCTTCGTCTTCTCTGCCCTTGTTTCTGTCGAGCGAGGCAAGTAAGTACTTTTATGTCATACGCAAAACTAATTTAACATAAATACCACTTCAACACAAAGAAATAGGTCATACTGAAAAAATACTTTAGAACTCAGGTCAACTCAGGAATAGCCTGCTTACTCTCCACGTTGAGCAAAGCCCTTACTTTAAGTTAGATTCGATATATCATTTTCTAGAAGATAAATATCGTAGGATCCGTAAGTCTGTAGGGATTTTATCCGCAATTTTTACATGAAAAGGATGACGGTCACGCAAACCTCCCAAAGGGTAGAAATCTGCGCGAATTCCAATCCCCGTTTCTTTACGTACATATTGTTTCCGACTCATTTTATTACACACATGTGGTTGGCATGATAAAAGTGCCATTATAAGCCCATAACTTAATATAATGCTGGTAAATTTTTCATACAGCATCTAGCCCCAAAGTAAGCAGAGCTTGTGTTATGGGAACTACATGGCTGATATACTGCTTATATACTTTTTTTATAAATATATATTTCAAATAGAAAACACCCAGACTCGTTACAAATTTTGCAGATCGTACAAAAAATTTTACCACGGCGGGAATCGAACCCGCAACCTTCTGCGTCTCAGGCAGACCTTCGCCAATTGCACTCAGAGGTTGTAAACTTGTGGCTTTATTTTTACTATGACTGACCACAGCGCGTGAATATGCTAGTTACGTTTTTGTATCGTCTATGCTCGTATGAATATTTTTTCCATAAACATTCAAAATGTTAGTAGGAAAATAAACGTCCTTTGTTAGAAAATCTAACAAAGGACGTTTATTTTCCTACTTATGTGGCAAACAAGCATGTGGCCTACCTATTGGTAAGTGGTTGTCGTTATCTCCCTGGGTTACGTTCAACGGTACATATAACACTAAATGTATCACTCGTGCGTTGGCGACCCTGAAACATAACGGGTTAATAGTTTCATGTGCAAACAAAGCTACAAGTATTACTGCTTGACGGCTGAAATAGGTATGGTGGTAGTACTTCCCCGGACAAGCTCTTTTACAGGGAGCTCTACTAATTCTCTATTTAAAACTATTTCTCTTCTGCCAACCTCGTGCCCCATGGAAAGACTTGATCTTTCGCAAGAGTTCCAATGAGCGGTTCCAATTTGGAACTATGTACTACGAATCTTTATTTGAGTTTATTCTTACTAGGGTAAGCTGGAAAAGCCAGATCGTATTGAATCACCAGTTGATGACGTAAAAAGGGTGGAAAAGTAGAAAATATTGAGTCCCAGACTCAATACCACCCTTTTTTACGGACAATATAAACAAATAAATGAAAAAGTTACCTATATTTCAACTTTTTAGATTAGAAAGTCTGAACTGAATATGATGTGCAAAACAACAACCATTGCGTTTTGAAAGATGACAATGTATACATTTCATGCTGGAATAAGGTTAAAAGCCAGGCAATTGCCAATTGGACTCCTGTACTTTTCCGTACACAGTATTAACACACTACAATATTAGCACGAATTAGTATTCAGTAAATAATAATAATGATGCTGGACATTCTTACACACCATCATCTAGCCTCGAACTAAGCAAAGCTTGTGTTATGGGAACTACATAACTGATATACTCGTACTACTTATATACTTTTTTGTAAATACATACATATAATATATAATATAATATAATAGAAACACTAGACCAGAGACAAATATTTGCATTAAATACAAACATTTGTCCCATGGCGGGAAAAGAAACCCGCAACGTTCTGCGTTTCAGGCGGGCTTCCGCCCACTGCGCCACAGAGGTTGCCAAAAGGATTTGATGAAACAAACCTTGGAAATTTAGGTCCTAGAACCTAAAATTTGGTTAAATGTCGATTTCCTCAGGATGTTTTCTTTCTCCATTTTGAGCACGTATTTATAAGTTTGTTCACAGATAAATACGTTACGTTTTTCAACATTTGTATGGGGGCTCCTTATTTGGATTTTGACTTGTTGAACTTTATTATTTGCTAGAACTTTTGAATGGGTATTCTGTATTTCAATTGGTTATCATAATTATTCTTTGTCTATTTTGAGAATAAAATGATTCAAACCGGAATTATGGTTAAGGAAATACAGTCATGTTACAGAAAGAGACAGACGAAAGATAATGTAGGCTTAGTAAAATCCCGGAGACTTCGGTGGCGCGTCGGGCGGCTAGCCGTCTGAGAAGCAAAATGTGAGTTCGATTACTGCTGCGAGACAACATTTTGACATGTTCGCTGATATTTGTTCTAGGTCTAGGTCTAGGTGTACCATGATACGCGTAGGTAATCTCTGATACACACACCAAAGGGAACCCCATAGTAGTAAGGGATCAGAACACGTGTATATGACACCAAACGGTGTTTATTTTTTTACAAATACATAGGTCCGGTTGGCATCCTTTGAGTACGGGACTCAAAAGACGATTTTACTTAGGTATAAATACTGTGTGTGCGTTACTGCAGCAAAAAAATGTGGAATCTCGCTATTTTGAGTATGCAGAAAATAAATGGGCTCTACCATTTACGTGTAAATGTGCCCGAAATTTGTGCCCCCCACCATATTTGAGTTATTCAAGAAATTAAGTTTTGCTGCAGTAACGTTTTTTGCTAACACGAATTTTGTTTGTGATTGAGCTAGAGGAATAAAATTGGTTCAGCTGTCACAAATGTAACAGTTGTTAAAGCAACATGTCACAAAATATCCAATTACTAGTTTTGAGATGAATAGTCGGTCTTTTAACTGAATTTACTACTAATAGGAGGTCCCATAAGTTATGAATTATTATTATGTATCCTGATGGTATTTTTCCTTTAACAAAAATAAACATGTCAGAAAATATCCAATTACTAGTTTTGAGATGAATAGTCGGTCTTTTAACTGAATTTACTACTAAAAGGAGGTCTCAAAAGTTATGAATTATTATTATGTATCCTAATGGTATTTTTCCTTCTACAAAAATAAACATTAACGGCCTACAAAATTAATTCGACTTCTATGTTAACGGTTTAGGAAAACGCGGGATTATTTGCACGCTTCGATTGATGTGTAAAGCACCATTAAGTTTCATTGAAGGTTGAATGAAAGCTTTTAGTCATCACATTTTCTAGCGCTTTGTTCGTCACTTCGAATTTGTAAAAATATCCAGCAAGTATGTCGTACCAATTGCATAAAAATTTCATTCTTTCTGCAATTTTATGATTTTGTTCACCTTTTATTTTTCAAGGAACCGGTATAATATTTTTTTGGGTAAGAGGTCATTCGTATGTTTGACTGTAACCATTTTCTAAAAATCCTAAATCTACATTTTTCAATTTTTGCAATCATTTAAACTTTATCCTAGAAGGCTTTATCGTTAACTTCTCTAGTTCTAGCGCTTAGTGTCAAAATAGATGATGGAATAAACCAGGTTTTGACTTTCGTAAATAACTTTCCAACCTTATTAAACGTTTATGAAAATGTAAAATGTCTTTAAGTGCACCTGCTGCTAACTTCAAAAGAAAAAATGAACAGAAAATTGAAAAAAATATAACCAACCTAATTGCTTTGGACTTAACGGTGACTGCTGATGTTAATTCTATTCGAGTTGTTTTTCATTTGCAATTTAAAAGTGGGATTACTTTGCTTTGGCTCATATATTTTTTGCACATTTCTTTTTGTAGCCCGTTTCTTTGAACCGTACTTTACACTATAATCTTACTGCATTGGCACTTTCGATATGCACGATTACACAGCACGATAGTAGAACAATATATCAAAGCCAATCTTTCCACCTTCAGCTATATCAATAAAGACTTTCTAATATTTTTTCGCGTTACGAGGAGAAACCGTTCCCGGCCACATGTCTTCCGCAATTTCATTTCACTGTTTTCAGGATCATTCCCGAAAATTCACCGAGACGTTACAATCATAATAAAATTTGCTCTCTACCTCGACTACAAAGTATTAGCAGACGTTGCGACCGTTAACGTATACCGTCAATTTATCGCTGTGTAATATCGGGACAATTGCCATGTGAAGCCAACGAGACTGAGGGAATGTTAGTTCGTCTCGCTCTAATTTATTACATGTAATATTTGAACTCGGGAAGGCAGAGCTTCTCTTTACTCGTAGTCGTACCTCGTGCACGCTCAGGTACACACGACTCTAAGAACATAATCTTTATTGCCTACTACATGTACTCACCAAAGAGTTCCTTTATTTTATTCTCGGTTGCGGCGGCGGTAATATATCCGGGATTACTTACATGTTACTATGAAATATGCAGATTCTGTGAGCGAGACAAATTATATTGTGTATGTTTTGACGGCGAGCTTCAAAAACTGCTGGGTGTTTACGTTGGATATTTATGAATACCAGTTTTTCATTTAACAAATCCAGGCAGAAATATTTTTCTACAGAGCTTTACTAGAATTATTCCTGCTTTTGTTGTAGCCACGCAACCGTACCTACAGTTTAACGATACTGATTGAAGCCGCTTTCAACATAGCTTAGTAAAATATCAATAATATTAAGTCTTACATATATGTTTTGTCTTATAACTTGAGCCATCTGGCATGACTTGCTACTCAGTTTGCTTACGCCAAGTACCTACAATTTAATTTAATGTATTTCCTACGAGTTCATCAGCCGGATGACATAGTGGAAAAAATGCTGTTTCAGGCAGGATTTTTAAATTGCTTTCCTTTGTGAGAAAGCTGTGTATATTCTGAAGATTTGGTGCCATTGTTGTTGGATTATAGCTGAGTTCATCATCAAAAATACCTGTAAATTTGGTACTTGTAATTGTGGGTGAGTTATTTTTTTTCGTGAAGGTCGCCCCTGTCCCCAACAAAAACATAAATGCTGTGTGCCATTATGATCGAAACAGACAGGTATGACCTACCATGTGATTCGGGCATCCTTAGGCATAGGCATGAGTGAAATATAGTTAATTGGATGTATAAAAGCTGTGCTTACGATTTTTTTCTAATTCATTCCGGAAAATTTAGATGCGCACGATGTGCGTTATTTTTTTTTTTTTTGTAAATACAAACATATTGACAACTTCTGTGGTGTAGTGGGCGCAGGCTCGCCTGAGATGCAGTAGGTTCAATTCCCGCTGCGAGACAAATTTTTGTATGATGCAAGTATTAGATTATCAGTCATTCAGTTCCCATAATACATGCTCTGCTTAATTTGGGGCTAGATGATGCTGTGTGAAACTATTTATTTATTTTTATATTATACATAGAAACCACCCTGACCCAAGATAAATATTTGCAGATCATAACATAAATTTGTCCCGCGGCGGGAATCAAACCCTATATTTATGGATTAAATAAAGTTACTCTCCATTATCAACTTATTCAGATACTTATCAGTGGAGGTACTTAGGTACAAAGTAGCAACTCTAAGTATTTATTAACTCATGAAGCTAGTCAATAATCGGCCTAATATGTGTGCAGCACTTTGCAAATAACCGAACGGGTATAAATTCGAGCTACTTCGTTAGGATAACAAGTTTGCGGATACATGGGGGTTGGCGGTTGACGCCACGCGACATTCAGCGCAATCAGCGCCACGCTGCGGGCACTAATTCTATTAACATTCAATATAAAATGACAAAAGCCGGCTCGCAGTACATTTTGAAGCTAAGGTTGGAAAATATACACACACATAAAAAGTTTGCGATCAGTGTTAAAAACATACCATCCTACTATCCTACTACGCAAAAGTTTGTGAGGATGGATGTTTGTTACTCTTTCACGAACGGATAGAAAACTACTGAACGGATTTTGATGAAACTTTACAGTAATATAGCTTATACATCAGAATAACACATAGGCTATTTTTATCCGGGTACCACGCGGGCGAAGCCGTGGACAGTATCTAGTATTTTTATATGTTGAAATATTATTAAATGTTTATAAAACAAATAATTTCCTTGTAAATATTTTTTATTCAATGTTTGGAATAAAAACAAACAATTATATTACAATTGTTTTAAATATCAATTCTTATATAAAAGCGATTAGGGAAAATTATATATTATATTTCCACTTTTCAAAATGATCGCAAACTTTATTAGATGATAAATCGACGCTAAGTGCCATAAGATCAATAGTAGTTTAAACCACAACAACAAGTTTAATCTTCTATCTTCGATTACTTCATAAGTTCAATGTTAGTTGATCCACAAATTTGTTCTTATATGACACTAGATCCATCCATCTACTAACTTTTATCGTAGATTTACGAAATCCAAAGTTTTAACTACTATTGATATTACGGCCCTTAGTCGTGGACTGTATGAGAATAGCTAGCTATGGACATGGCCGGCAGACTTGCCAGGTACTGCTGTTCATCATCAATACCCTGTAGAAGACCAGTGCTGAACATGGACCTCCCGAAAGAGTGCAACAATCTTGAACCACCACATCCACCAACTTCCCGCAACCTTTATGATGTTATCGTTCCATCGGGTAAGAGGCTTTCTACACTGCATCAGCGTCGTCCGGTTCAAGTCCATAAACGCATGATCAAAGTGAAAATATTGAGAGAAGCTGTTTCCTGAACATTATTAAGTAAATGGTTATAATTTTCTTGGAGTCTTACAAAATATACTCTTGCACAGTTGCGATGTTTTACTGTGACGGCAACATATTTCGTGCTTATGGTGTTTGCTTTTAAAAGTAGTATATAGATGTATGTTTTTTCTTATAAAAAGGACAACCTCAAATATATACATGGCAATGTCAATATTAATAGTTTTAGCTCACTGAAATGTGGTTTACAGCTGTCTGTCTGCTTCAGCTTACTGTTCAATTATTCTGAATTGGCATTCTACTCAAAACAATCGTACAATATTTCTTATGAAAACTGTCAATTAGTTTAAAAATGGACTGAAACTAAATTTTATTCAGACTTGGTTGTAAAATAATTACGAAAATCGTGTTTCCGGTCTCAAACTAAAAGCATTCAACAACCAAAACTCTCCCCGAAAATATCACCTGAGTGGAACAGAACTTCTAAAATGTCTGTGAAGCGTGCCATTGCAAGTCCTGCAATTGTGTGCCACATCGTTGGTTCGTAGAGCCATTAGTAATAATGCGACCTTTTATTAGTTTAATAAATGTTCCTACGCTTGCTTTTGAAATACGACCTGTGTGAAAAGGGGCTCTTTTATAAGAGATGTTGAAAAGATTCTTAAGCCCCTCACACACACACACCTTATATTAAGTGTGATATACCGGCCGGTAATAACGCAATGTGTAATGTTATATCCAGTTTTATTTGTTATATCACCAAGTTGGCAATCAAGCGTGCGGTCTACCAGTTCACCACCAGAGGCATCACACACGCTCTGCCAAATATTTGAAGGACCTGAGATTTATGTAGGTGAATCTATGTCATATATGTATGTACCTTCTAAGCAGCGATGTATACTCACAAAAAATATCATCCTTTTAAACCTCCGTTTTTGTATGCTATTTGCCATAGTTATTTTTAGTTTTAATGTTTTAAAAAAAACTTTGAATTTGTAACATTCTATGCTATGCATGTATTAACCAAGTAATATGAAATATTACTTGGTTGAAGTACGAAGTATTAACCAAGTAATATGAAATATTACTTGGTTAAACTATAATTAAAATAAAATTAGATATAGTACCAACTACTTATACTGGCCGGGGAGGATTTTCGGTGTTGTTGGTCGATATATCACACTGGATACGCTATAAACTTGACCTGCTTTTTCAACCTCTTAGTAAAAATGTTGAGTGCGATTCTGTGTAGCGACCATAAGGTAATTCAAGCTCGGGCTACAAGGGTTACGGTAGGTACTATAACTTTCAGAAAGTACCTTTTTAGTAATGTTATACGTAGGTATCTATCGTACTCTAAAATGAAAACTAAAAAATATTTTTTTAAACTGTTTAAAACCCCTCGACTTATGTACTCCGTCATCTATTTCAGCGCCCATTAGTAGCGTGTCGCATAAAACTTACCTTGAAGTCATATCTACAAGACGATCGTGGAGAAATATGTTACACTACAAACACACAAGACTTTCAAGTCGAAACAATATCGGCACCTTCACCGATAGTATAATAAATAAATAAAAAGAACATCCAACAGACACATACTGACTTACACACACTTATACACCTGTGTAGTTATGGAACATGTGCCCTCCATTTTACATCCCAAATTCCCGTGGTTCTACCCCAAACCCATTATTTTACCCGCACCTTACGTCGCAGATAAAAAGAAGACAAACAAGAAGATTCAAGATTCTGGTAAAAGCATCACAATTAAAATTCTAGTACATTGACATTATCTGTAGTTGATAATGTGGTTAATTAAAAACCACATATAAAAACCACATATCTGTATAATCACATATCTGTGGTTTTATATGAAATATTATACTTCAAGTTCGATAATTACGAGGCCAACTTTATACATTCGCAGACGCAGTTGCGCTTCGACCGCCGATCAGGCCACATCTACTTAGTGATAAAGAATTAATTGCACACCACATAATATTTCAGCATAGCTAGGTACTAGAGGTAGTTATTGTGATACTCTTCGAGTATTTTTCGTAAGAATAGAAAATGTATTCAGCCCCACTACAAAAAAAATCCTGTTCCTAAATAAATTTATGACGTTTTGTAACAATACCTACGTGTACACCTTATGAAATAAACAACGACATATTAAAATAAAATGTGCAATGGGTGTTCTTATCGCGTGTAAGCGATTTCTTTCAAACAACCTTTGAATAAAAAACCTATATAGGTGATTTTGAGAATGGCCGGGAGCGAAAATATAACAAACATACTCGTATTTATCATCAAAACAAAGTGATATCATAATTAGGCTCAATGTGCTCTGTAAAGACGAGTTGACCTAGTGGGCTGTACCCTGATTTCTGATCCTGAGGTCGTGGGTTTGAACCCGGTCGTACTCCAATGATTTGTAATTTATGTGAGCTTAACACGTCAAAACGGAATGAAAACATCGTAAAGAAACTGGCATTCCCAAGAACGTGTCAATAAGGGGTGATGGGCTTGCAGTCTGTCACGTGCAATTCTAACTACAAAACTTTGACATATTGTGCTAAATATAATGTTTGGGCATGTCTCTGCTACTCCCTATGGTTACTATACTTTAGTGTATTGTTATACCTAAGTACATAATATTTGACTTGTAACATGGTGTTATAAATAAATTATCTGTATCTGTATGTGGTATCCTCACAGATCTACATACTGAGTTTGGATCTGAGGATTTCCATCATGGGAATTATAAAAATGTTTGCGATTCCATTTTAAAAGATATTTCCTATCGAATCCATAGTAGAATAATCAAGCTGCTAATATAAAGTATGCTCCGATTTGTTCGTGTTTGTTACCGTATCTTGAAATATGAGCAGCTTTGATATATGGACGCATAAAACTAGATTTCATGATCATAAATGCCCCAAAACAACGGATTATATTTACTGATCGTGTTTTAAAAATACAATTAGGAAGTACCTAGATGTTAGTATATAGGTATAGTAATGGTTACTGTTTGAATCAAAATTACTTAAATTACAAATTTATTTCCTGTCGTTGCCTGAATCCATCCTTGCACTGTGCCTTTTTTGTATATGGAGCGAAAGTGATGTAAGTAATTGCTGAAACAGCAAAAAATAAAAAAATGCCCCTTAGAACCTTAGGCTACCACATGTCCGGCTATTATTGCTACCCATTGTTGCCTCAATAAAGCAGAAACACTTACAATTTCAGGCTGCTTCATTCAGAGAACCTGGCTTTTAGATTTATTTATCCTGCGGTACTGGTAAGGCCGTGGTTCGACTGCAGACAGCTTACTTTGCGTCTCGCGTTTCTCGGTTCAACAAATCAATGATACGAAAAACGATCGCAGATCGCAGACGGTCTGCGGTTGGAGTCAGTAATAGTATTTTACCTATCTAGGTATTGATAGTGACCCGTCGTTCTGCATCTCACGAGTATTGTTGTTTTGTAGTCTGTATCCGCCGCGTTCGGATTCGTACCTTAAGTGGCCTGCGTTGTATGAATTGCCCATACAAACGTAATACCATAGTAATTTGTAGTTAGAGCTTATTTCCACCATATTATGTTATTATTTGCATTCGAATAGTATTTATCTACATACCTTGTTATATACTTTTTTTAAATACTTACCTAAAATGAAATGTAAAGGAATCGCATTTTGGATATTTTTACTTCATACATGAAATGTTTTCTTCTTATTTGTTTCGTATTAAAAAAACAGAACCTTACGTATCGTTTGGTTAGGTACATAGATTATATTGTCTAGTTACAGAATAACAATACAATGTGAAAAATACAACAAGTTTTCATTCATCTTTTTTGGTATTATGGAACACCACCAAATGTATAACAAATTCTGACGGCTAATATTGCTATCGCGCAAGCACGGGCGGGCCTACATCAGTCAAAAAGAGATAGCTATATTTTTGGACGCGCTTCGAATTTAAGTTATGAGCGCTGTACGCCGGATCCTTAAAAGATAACCGAGTTCTCATGAGTCACCTTACGTGTAGCGAAATGCCCGAATATGTTATTCGTTTTCTCTTTTTTTCTCTCGTAATACACCAAGCCAAGAATACTGGCTACCTGAATAGCAAGTTGCCCAGCGTCTCGGTTAGTGATTCACCCATATGCGGCCATCAATATCGTACCAAGTTACCTAGTATTGCAACAGCCGTGGTCACAAGATGACTGGAGTATATGGAGCTATCGTCGAGAAATAAAGGTAGTAGCCCCAACTACCCTCATTTCATCTTCGGAATCAGAAAAGTCCATGCTCACATTACGGCACGCTACACAAACCGTATCACCGCACTGCACACTCGGATCGCGACGCGAACAACTGTTTATCACGGGATTCCAGGACGCAGAGAGTCTATAGCCGTCTTCAAGATTAAAATTTGGGTACTTCTTGATTTTAATCGCTTCACAAACCATTCTCTTATAATACTGGCTTTCACTAGATAGCACCGTAGGTTTATGAAGCTCGATCCAGTGGTTTGGTCCTGAGTCTACTAGGTAAACGCGATAAAGACCCGTTTAACTTATATACACTATGTAGGTATCGCAAATAACCATCAAAAATAAGGCACAAGGCGCATAGCTAAGTCGCCTGCAGTACGGCTATGGCCTAAGTATTGCGTCGTAGATAACTACATATAGTTTGTTGCGTTACCGGCAGATCCGGCGGGTGACACGCCCTTTACATTAGCTTTCAACCTCTCACACTTATGGAGCTTTGATAGACTTAGGAGCGTCATCATCATCATCGGTCTTCGGAATTATACTGCTGGACATAAACCCTCTTATTCATAATCACTCACTAACTTTAGCATGGCACTAACTCTAACCATGTGCTTTTCTAGTATTAAACAAAAGATAGAGACAGAAAACCATAGCACACTGCTAAAATTATAAATAACAAGGTAAGCCCCAACTAATTCGTCATCTCCTTTTTGAATGTTTTTTATTTGCTGTGCAAAAGCGATCTCGGTGTGATATTTTTGGATAAGTAATAATTGTATATTTTTTTTTAATAGGTACCCTAGGTATTTGGATAATTTGTTAAATGTTGGGCACACCAGCAAATATGATTATACAGAATCAAATCAACAAAAGTGAAAGCTCTGTTGTGTTTATTCTAAACAAATGGGCTTTGTTCAAGTTTAATGAATGAATTCTCAGCCACTGTTTCGAGAACGTTTCAACTTTCATAATAACAGTCAAAATAGGGTTTCGAAAGCTGAAGATAAAATCTGTTTTTAGAATGCCGCCGTTTTATTTATTGAAATTTTATTTCGGCGTAACAATGTTTTGTTCCGCGAATTTTGTTCTAGTATTGTTTTAATCTATTTATCTTATTTCTTTATTAATCTATGTATAATCCCCTACCTGCGTACTCGCCGACCTAGCACGCTACTCTTTCTGGTTTTTTTGCGAAAACTTATCGGAGTTCTTATTGTTGTTAATAGCAACTCCAGCAACATGGATTAGCATTACAGTCATTATGAAAGAGATAATAATAAGAAAAATATAGCCGATTTATGTATAAACATTTCAACATAATTCAACAGACAATATATCAACGGTTAATGGCTGCTATACTGGACGCGGTTACCTGAGGACTACCCACGTAACTGTAACACTTCGTGATTTTAAGAAAATACTAAGAAATATGAAACGTCTCCCGGCCATGACGGCCTGAACGCTTAGCACTTGATGTACGCGGGCCAGCATATAATAGGCAGCCTGTTGAGGTCGTGGAGAGCTTCAAGTATCTTGACCATATCGTGATGTCGAGCCTTAAAGATGACGAGGACATCGAGTGACAGAGAAGAGTGTTATGTGTAGAGTCGGTAACATGATTATAAGGAAGTTTTGTGGTTCACCTCGTGATGTTAAACTGATACTAGATATTTAGATCGTTCTATCAGACGTTCCTAACGTGCCAACCTTAGACTAATAAGTACACGCAAAAAGCGCATAGTGACATTTAAGTTGCTTAGAATAATATCTTTAGGCAGCTATTAGGACTAGAACGTTTCTGAATTTCCTCCGGTATGTACTTAAAGGCGCGTGTTAATTATTTTAATGCTATTCAGAGAAACCGTATCGCTAAATTGATGTCTAGGGTTGACAGGTGTAAAAACACTATTATATCTAGTCTATCAAATTGATCCAAATGGAAATTTATAGACGCTGGGTGCAATTAACATCATGTCCTAAATAAATACTATTTGTACTTTTATTCATATTTTATTTTATACTAGCTTCTGCCCACGGCTTCGCTTGTGTGGTACCCGGATAAAAAGTAGCCTATGTGTTATTCTGATGTATAAGCTATATTACAGTAAAGTTTCATTAAAATCCGTTCAGTAGTTTTTGCGTGAAAGAGAAACAAACATCCATCCTCACAAACTTTCGCGTTTATAATAGTAGTAGGGTAATAAAATTGTATTATTTTATTATATGTATGTGTATTTTAATGTGTAAATAATACGATATTACGAAATGGATATATGTGTCTGAAATAAAACAACTTATTATTATTTTAATAATATTAATAAATCTTTTATTTAGTTGATTAGGTGTTCGGTACATGATTTGGTACTTACAAAAATTAACTTAGATTAATAAGTACCTGACGGAGCTCTGTCCCCACACTAGGTCTCTGTCGAGCCTGTGCTGTAGGGCCACAGCGATTCGCTTCGGACTCTCATCCTCATCATAATATAATACACAAAAAGCTACCCATCTACATTGAAGTTGATAAAATACAAAATAAAAAATGAGAACTAGTTGCTATTAGGGGTAAGTTCTCAGGACTATATCTAAACAAAAGATGGGAAATAAAAAAAAAGAAGAGCAAACAATAATAATAAGGCATTGATCATTGATAATAAGGATTGTAATCAATCGTAACGGCTGAAACGACTAGAATTAAGTTTGAAAAAGGAATGTAACCTAGAATAACTTAGTGGCTACTTTTTACACGAGTACTACGCGGGCGAAGCCGTGGGAAGAAGCTAGTAAGGCTATAAATCTTTGGCACTATAATGACATAAGTTGTTCGCGATGTCACTTGCAAGTTTAGTATGCAACGGCTTTTGCGTTTTCCAAAAGACCTGAAGTAGCGTTCTTTGAAAATGTAATCTAAACTAATACACTTACACAATGTTTTCTCGTAAAGTTTTATTCAATTTAGATTTAACGTCTAACTAGTTTTTGCCCATGGCTTTGCTCTAGCGGTACCTGGATAAGGTGCCGCCTAGCCTTTGTGTTATTATTGCTCGAAATATATATATTTTCTATGTACAAAACGCATGAAAATTATACGTAAAAAAGAAGACCCAGTGTGGGGCTAAAACTATGTACGAGTCCGTATTTATTTTTTTATATATATTTAAAGTATGATGAGATGATATAGTACAAAAATAGAAATATGCAACTTGTATGCAAGTAAGCGTAAGATTTTCCACAATCCTTGCTGTTTCTATCAATTGTAAACATAAAAACTAAGACAACGTTCTATCGAGGCAGCGCGAAAACAACAATTATTTCGGCCTCTTTTTTCCGACTGACTGTAAAGACAAATAAAATTAATTTATTCGTCCACATTACATACATAAACGTTTTATATAATAGAAAATAAACAAAAACAGGCAACATAAAGCGAAATGAAACATAATTATTTACTAAGATACCATAATTTGTTTTTGTGGTGCATGGGGTCAAATAGGTTCTCCTCTCAGCATATTATACTGTACCAAAACTTGGGTAGGTAAGTTGCGTCGCTGGTTTTCAGACGGGGCCTTCATGATGACACGAAGATCGACGAACGACCGAGTAGAAATACAGCATTATTTGTTCGTTGTAAAGCGTTGTTTAGGATCTTTGAGAAGTACTTTGTAATATTATCCTTCGACAAACCGTTGTCTCGCTCAAAGATTTTCGAACAACACTGTAAAAGTCCTGGTGCTCGTGGTAGAGAGCTCGGCTGTCAATAAATCTGGACAACAATTGTAAAACAACAAACAGTCGTTCTGAAGTGCAATCGGTATCGCGTTCCCCGGATCGCCTATACCTACCCAGAGTTTTGAGGCAAGTATCCGAACATTCTTAGTATTGACACTGGAGCAGGGAGGTATCGCGGACATGTTGTTATCGAAGTAAAGCCTTTACACAGACTGCGGGAGAGAGCTGTTTTTGGCTGCAAAAAGAACTTCGATGATATTTTCCGCAGGCATATTCGCGCTCAAGGCGATTTGCCAAAGCCCTTGTTACTAACGAAATGGCACGACAGTGGCCTTTAACTGAATTGTTATGAACTTTCTGGCAAAATTTTGTATATTTTAAACAACAATTATTATAAAGAACCATTACTACACGTCTCTTGAACAAACATTTTTTTTAATAAAAGTGTGTTATTTTAACTAAGTGTAGGCGGACTGGAGTTTATTAGTTAGCCTCTAGGGCCCAAAGTACTTTTTTTTTATATTAATCGCTATTATCACCAGCCTTCAAAATTAATATATACAAAGACTCAGCTTTTTGATGTTCTATTAATTCTATTAATTTCTCATAATTTTTTTTAATGGAACTGAAAATGCTACCTTCACTGCTGCACCGTTTCTTAGCATTCTAGTGTTTGTAAAAAAAAATGAAATTTAAAAATAATTTATAGGATATTAAATGTAAAAAGAATGGCTTCAAATAATGGGAAACTGCAATATTTTCGTCTCCCATTTTTTCACCCTTTAGAGAGGGATTTTTTTTACATTAAATTTATATGGGACCACCCATTATGGAAGTATACCATAACAATTAAAAAACAAATCATTAAAATCGGTTCACAATTGATGTCGTGAAGATGTCGCGTGACGTACACACAAAAAGAAAAACATACACATGAATTGAGAACCTCCTCTTTTTTGAAGTCGGTTAATTATAATTTAATTGCGATATTCGCGATACATTTGCAATACCTACCAAGTTTACGGTTTCTATCCTACAGCTACTCTATCATTAGATCTTCACGTGCTTACGTTATTATCAAGTTTCTCACTCGGGATGACACTCTTTCGAATAAAAAACAAAAAAAAAATACAAAAATGTTTCGGCTAGTTGTGATTCCATAAAATTATAATGTTTGTTAAGTTTTATGGGAAAAATAGCTCTCAGGAATAAAACTTTTATGAAACTACTTCGGGATCATTTTATTAACAACAACAAAAGAATCATTAAAATCGGTTAACAATTGGAGAAGATATCAAGTAATAAACGTACATAAAATACAGCCGAAATGAGAACCGATCCTTTTTCTGATATCGGTTTAAAATTTGGTATTGTCGCGAAATCTCTAGAATTTTTAATGTTATAAAATTTTTGATGAAGGTGAACGTAACTATTTATTTGAGAATGTCATCGAGTGAACAATAAGATCTTACTCCTTATACGGAAATTGAGCAGAATATTTAGTTTTTTTTTTAAATTTTGTACCCAGTTATTTTATATTCCCTTAATCGAAGTTAAAATAAGAGTGTTTAATTCGGAACAAACATACTCCATTCTATAGTGTATGAATTGGCTCGTTTAAGCACAACAATCTCCGATCTGAAGTTCCTGGGTTCGGTACTAGAGGTAAGTACACCATTTTTATTCTAAAAACTATCGTGAACTTGATGTAAAAACGGCAAGTCCCGTCCCGGGAGAAAGTCGCGATCACTCACCCTGATGAAGACTCTCGGAATGAGTCGAAACTTAGTCGGTGCCTTCACCAATAGTGCGGTACGTGAAAATTCCCGTTTTTACAATATGGTAAGTATACCAATAATTATTTCGACTTAAATTTGTGTGCGCATTAGAAGAAGCTTATATAGCCATCAGCATCGGTTACAGTTACGATATGCGTCTGCCTATTTTAGTATCCTTACGGATCTGCGTACTGAGTATGGATCTAAGGATTTCAATCATGGTTATCATAGTAGTTATCTTGATTTTTACTACAGAATACGTTTTTCATAAAAGGTTATTTGTTTGTGTGTTTGTTTATCTGTTAGCATTTATATCTAATATTACATATTTGTATTTTATAACGGCTTATCTGATCGTAATGCGGTTTTTTGCATATAATTTGTATGACATAAATTATGGTTCTTAGTTAAGTTTTATCGCCACACACAGGGAGCGCTGCCTTACACGAAAGAAAACGCTTGAGCGGTTAAAAATATTGCCAAATTTAATTTGTGGACATGGTGTCCCTAGTTTACGATTTGGGGTTTAACGCGTTGACTATTCAAAACTGTCATTAGTTCAGTCTTGTTTCCCTAGCTACGTCTCTGTACTTATAAAACGAACAGTAAACACGACATCCAACCCATCCAACGCACAGCTCGAGATCTGCCTCTTTGTTTACAAACGATAGTTGGCTATCCTCCATTGCACGAAGGGGAAGTTATTAATACATAACCAGTCTGCAAGTCATTATTGTGATTGCCTTTTTAATTAGATAGTTGTTTTGTTTGGCTGAATTTCTTTGTACATAAATAACAGAAATAGGGGAAAGTCTTATTTCCAGCAGTTATTTCTATAAAGTGTTAATGATAAAGAGAGAAATCTGATATATATGTTATTTTTGAATTTGGTAAAGAAGGCCAGCTTGCAAAACGCTTTTTTCACGTACCTTACTATGGGTACACACATCGACTTAGTTTTGACTCAGTTCGAGTTTTCTATTTACGATGACGTTTGTAATAAAAGTTAAAAATTAATTTAAGCATTTGCTTTTTCATTTTAATTTTTTTTTTAGATTTTTGTGGGCGATACGAAGTCTGTATGTTGTTTGCAACAATGCACAGGTTTATTGAAGTCTTTATTTATCATGATCTCAGCGCAATAGTAGGTAAAATAATAGATCCTCATACTGCAGCCTGCAATATGATGATTCTATAGAAATATATGCTATAGGGGATGCTTCCTTCTGGTAGTGACCTAGATCAGTTGGGCTATTGCAACAGTCCTTAGAATAGCTTAACTGTTTCTTTCGTTTCGATTAGTTCAAGTAGTTTTATTAGAGTTTCAAATCAAATCTAGTTCGAACCTGCATGATTGCGACCCTTGTTACCTTAATAAAAAACTCATAGAAATAAATTATAGTACGATAATCTAGATGTTTAGGCGGAATATAAAGACCTAGAGGCCATAAGCATCCAGACAGATCACGTCTTAGTTAGGTACATTTACGAACATTCTCAAAGAAAACAACCCAGTTGATTTAGCTCTAAAACTTAGAGTACATTGCCTCAGTTCGCAGTCTAAGATCTTAGTAGAATAAATAGTGCAGACTAGCTTAAGTCTGTGATTAAGTGCTTGTTTTACTTACCGAAATTTAACATTACCCTGTGTAGGTATGTATCTATAGTTTAAGGTACGGTAGTGACCACACGTAAATTTTTGCAAAATTAAAAAAAAATACTAGTATTTTTATATTTTCATAAAAAAGGAAAATATAAAAACCGACTTTTAATAACAGGAAGTTGAGGAAGAACAAAATTAGATATCTTCCTCGTAGCCAGCCTTCTCAAAGTAAATCGTTCTATTTGCCTAGTGCAAATATAGTACTTATATTTGTCTTTTATTTTCTAAGATACAATAATTGTTCCAAAGTTGTAATGGGTTGATATCACATAGTGCTTTATTTCTATGAACGCAAACAATGACCTTACATGAAAGCACTTTTCCGCGTTTTCCATCTGACCGGCGAATTTTCAGCATGAAAGTTAAAATATTCCATTGTTAGGTTTCAATATTGCAACTGGAACATCGTAATATTTTTGAACCCATTTTGAACCAATATTTTAATTTAGTACGATTTTACAAATTATAGTCTAGAGTTTTTTCAATGGACGTTCATCGTATCGAGCGTCGATGCACTCCACGATTAGTAGGAATATAGTATTTTTGCAGAGTAATTCCTACGTTGTAGGTTTTTTTCGGATTTAGTTACCTAGTTTATAAAATAAGTTTTTTAAAATAACTTAATAGTTCATGTAATAAACGTTACATTCTCATAAGTTATCAAATTCGATTTAGGTCCACATTTTTTATATATTTAAACAAATATTACTCTGTGGCATGTCACGGTATTTGCCGCGTTGTTCTTTTACCCACGTGACTGTGTCACGCGTTTCTGACTCACATACGCAGCAATGTACGTCAAAATGTCACGAAATGTTATCCCAATAGCATACCGTTTAAGTGTAATTAAGTATTTAACTTGTTCAAGTTTTAAAACAAGGTCACACAAATTAAAAAAATCAAGCTGAATTTCTATGTGACATAGCATCTTTCAGCCATATTATTATATCTACTATTATTATATCCATACTTTTGCATTTATAGCATTATAGGATAGGATGTTTTTTAACAAGGATCTGTACTCAACCAAAACTATAAAAAAGGAAGTATATTCCGTCTGTTCTGAGAGAAATTAATGAAGAGCATATAATTACAGGAAAAAAAAACTTATATACTTTACGGTTTATTTTTAATTTCACGTTATTTGAAATAGTTAATTTCATTTCAATTATTCATATCCTTTAACACATTGCGCATTCTTGGACAAGTCAAATTTACAAAATTAGATTTTAGATATAATAATACAATTAAAGAAAATTTAATTTACACAAACAAGTAGTAGTATATAGTATATGTAAAACCTTTTAACACGGTAGACTTAATGCTTCGTACTTTCAGTCTTTTATTTAATACGCGCACATTGCTTTTCCATTCATACGTGTCAACTCAGCAGAAACGTTCCATTCCAATTTAACACATATTTCATGTATGGAAACGAACTGAAAGTTACAGTGTAGGAGGGCACTCCACGTGATGAACTGACGTTGTAACGATCGTAGAAAGTCGGAATATGGAGAATCAGACGACCGTTTTTTCGTATCCATGCATTTCCGTCAGCGAGAAATTTAAGCTTTTTCATTGAAGATTTTAAATCATTGTATTTGACCCGACTTTGAATAACGAAATATTTATAAAAAGTCCATTATGAAATATGATCACCCTAAAGAGTGGGATTTTTTCATAAAATTTATATGGGACCACCTTTGAAGTAGACACTCTACCCATTAAAAAGAGTCTTTAAAATCGGTTCACATAAATGTGTGAATATGTATGATGATGTTATGTTCGCTAATGCGAAGACACAAAAAACATATACAGAAGTCGGTTGATAATAATTAAATCACGATAAACACTATACATTTGCAGTTCCAGGCTGACGCTTTCTATACTGTAGGTATTTTGCTCGCTCGGGATAACACCCTTTCGAATAAAAAATTAAAGTAAATTCGCGCAATAAACAAGAAATATTTCGGCTAATCGTGATTCCATAAGATGATATTATTTTTAAGTTATACGGGGAAAATAGCAATCCCTCAGGAATTTATTCCTTTATGAGATAACCTCGGGATCTTTTTTTTATAAACAACAAAAGAATTATCAAAATCGTTTTACAATTGGCGAAAATATCAGGTAACAAACTTCCTTGTATCGTGGTATCATAAACCACGATACAAGACGCCTAGACTCTGATCGGCTGATTATGGTGTTCATAATCACCATCAGTCAACATTAGTTAGACCTCAACTAATACGCGTTCCCGAATTACGTTTACGAAATAGCAACGGGGAACGTCTGCAACTTGAAAGAAGGGCCAATCTTAGGCTAAGATTTTGAATTGTTTAGTTTTGCACATTTCCAAGACAGCCTAAATGAGTGCCATTGTCATATTTTGCTGGTGTAATTAGGGGATCGGTGTTTGTAGCTCTCGCCTATTTTCTTCCCGTTGACTTAAGCTAGCCCCGGGGGTGCCTCATTATACGTGCGAAAAAACATTACAAGAACTCATAATTAACAGCATGTAGAAGTCCCTTAAAGAGTGCCATGAAGAACGGTCTTGGTCCAATCATCGCATGTCGTCGGTCCATCAAGTGGGGGCGCCTCCCCACTGCGTCGTCCGAAGAACTTAACCCCCAAACGACTGTCGGTTTTTGACTTGAGCAACTACGAGTACGTTAATGGCTTTTGTTCTCTGTCGGATAATCTCTGCTGATACCTACTGTCATAAAAAGCTGTACTTTTTTCACACAGCATCATCTTGTTCAAAACTAAGCAGAGCTTGTATTATGGGAACTACTTGACTATTATATATATATATATATATGTATGTACATATTTGTAAATACATATATATTATACAAAGAAACACCCAGACCCGAGACAAAATATTTGCAGTTCATACAAACATTTGTCCCGCGGCGGGAATCGTACCCGCAACCTTCTGCGTCTCAGGCGGGCGTTCGCCCACTGCGCCATAGAGCTCGTCAAATATCATCTGTGAAGATGATCCAAAAAATTCGTAAATCACATCTGTGATAAACCAAAAAGCGCTTGTTAACAATATTAAAAGGATTGTGGCAAAGTTGGGTTTATTGGGTTGTAAATAACTGATGTTGTGTTCGGGCCCGAAGGTAGTGTAACTGAGTAATTAATTAGGTATCTTTACCTACCTACCTACATGGCTATTAGTAGGTGAGGGTATCTATTGGGGAGTAGATTTACGTAAACACATGAGAACATAAATATCATAAAAAATAAAAAGTAGGCTGTTTCTAGTAGTTAAATGGTAGTAAGGAAATAAAATATCAAGTAGTTCTATTTACCTGGAGGGGTGAATATATATTTTTATTGGGTAAATTTTACGCATGTATTTGTAATAAATTGTACAAGTATTGTTTGAATAAATTATCATTTTTTATTTCTGTTTTTTCATGATCTTATTCTATTTTTAGAGTAGTTTATAAATAATCAAATTTATTCGTTCTTTGTTGCACTGGTTCTCTCTTGTTAACTTTTACTTAGTACCTACCTAGACATAATTGCTTATAAAACTTTCTAACTAATGGAATAAAAGATTCAGTTAAGTGTAAGGATGTGAAAGAAGCCTCTTTAATGCGTTTTGAACTCATCAAAGAGGCTTCTTTCACGAGTATTGCAATATTTTCGAATTTGTCGTTCTTGCATAGCGGTTTCCTTGCAATGTTTTCCAAAAAGGTACTTCGTTTTCTAAAAGATATGTTTTAGATGCACATAAAACCCTGTAACATGGAAAAGTTATTAACCTTGATAATTGCCGCAGAATTTTATACAGAATTAAATATATAATAATTTTATCGAAAGATAACTTTTTATTATATGGTTCAAAATCTGAATCAAACTGGTTTTAATAAAATTAAAACCAGTTTGATTCAGATTTTGAAATTAGATTAAAATAATTTATTTGCAAAGAAGACAAGTCATAATTAAAGATGACAGGTAAGTAACTGTATTACCATATTTTACTTATTTGTTCATATACAAATATTCATTACATTAATTCAATTATCGAATAGTAAGTTTTCACAGTTTATCAACAGTTGATTTAATTTTAATTTAAATTGATTTAATTTTAGATTGATATGATAAATAATATCAATTTAATCAACATGTGATTCAATAATTTTATAGTTTTTAATACTTTTGTTATCATTTATTATAAATTCCGTTGAGCATTTATTGAACGTAGGTACCTACTAATTCTGTCCCAAAGACAGTTGCTAAAATATAACCCTTATAATTAAGTTTACTTTTGATTGTGACCGTTGTTATAAAACTAGTGTCACAATAGGGTTTAGTGCGCCTTGAATTGAAGCTTCAAGGTTTTGAGAATTCTTTTGTTAGCGCGTTTTTGCCCGATTTAGAGCCCACAACTTTTGGATCAAAAGTCGGAGTATTTTACACTGGGCAACATCTGTTCGTTGGCATTTCCTATCTCATAATTCTGACTGTTCGTTATACGGGTCGAAGCCACAGAACGAGTTACTGTCGAGGGCGTGGACTGTATCTGTAAACCGTCGCATAAATTGACCGACTCTATTCGATCCCATGTACTCTATGTACTCCCAAGAGATTTACAAAAAAACAAATTAACAAATTTAAAAACGTAAACAAAATTTTTCTAGAAAGGCATACTAAAAAATATTGGATTATTTAGATGGTAAAAATTCTTGGGATTGACAATACTCGAACTCGATAAAAAATATAGGTAGCTATTGTTTTGTGAAAGGATTATTTAAAAAAACAGGCTTGTTTTCTTGCCTTTCTTTACTGGTTAAAAAGGTTAAAAAGTGATCCTTGTGATTTAAATGGATAAATGAAAAAAAAGGATTCATAAAATTTGACCACATAATGTCGAACAATTCTTTCTTTACCCACACTCTAATTCACTAAACACTGCTTTGTTATGTGTGCTCTGATATGTGTTATTTCAAATTCAAACTACTTACGATCTAAATTTCATTGCTTTTAAATAAGTAAATTAAATGTGGTTTCGTTGATATTTATGTAACTTTGTCATGAATCACAGATATTCAATAAGAAAATCTTAACACGTTTGTAAAACTACAGCACGTGTTAATACATTACATACATTTTTCGAGTGGAAAAATCCATTGGCACGTCCGTTTTCGAACCCGGTTATTAATATTTCACTGCATATGTATGTACATATACATATTAACTGGTAACATGGTTATGTGATAAACCATGTTACCAGTGAAATAATTAACCAAGAACTCAATTTCGACTAAAATAATGTTTGCACAGCATTGTTTGCGTATACCGTCCTAAAGTAGCTTCCACAAATTATTACTGTAATTAAGGGTGTCTTGAAATGGACCACACTACTATAACACAACTGCTGCAAAAAATACGCCGGGCAGTGTTCGTGTTTGAATAGAATAGTCCTTCTGCTGCCTGAAGTTGCGTTGTCGCGTCCACCGAGATGTGGTTGCGTTTTTCTAGCAGATAACAGCTAAAATGTCTGATGAAGTGGAGGCGGGGCGGGGGAGGCGAAGGCGCCGCTGGCTGCGTTGTAGCAGCCATTGTGGTCGTATTTTAATTGTGGCTGCGTTGTGGTCGTTTTCGTTCATACGTTGGCGTTAATTGCATAAAACAATTAGGCGTTAATATATGCGTGGTTTGATTCACATGAACG
This sequence comes from Perizoma flavofasciatum, assembly GCA_958496245.1. Lineage (NCBI taxonomy): Eukaryota > Metazoa > Arthropoda > Insecta > Lepidoptera > Geometridae > Perizoma > Perizoma flavofasciatum. Next base: position 7,205,713 of record OY292434.1, on the reverse strand, counting down.
ACATGTGAATCAAACATTCGTGCACGGACACTTTTTTCTCAAAGTCTTATTGTTATGGTGTGGTTGTGGAGTCGATCGTCTGAAGACACTTTTGAGCAAATGCTCATCTTCCTTGGAATTTACACAAAATTAGATATAATTTAACTTTCATAAGTTGATAATTAGCCGGTACCTACCTACCTGAATATTTAGATAGTCAAATGTACCTATTGTGGACATTATAAGTTAGCAGAGAAACCTTCAGCCAAATGTCACAGAATATACCGTATTTACCTACTACCCACGTAACCTGAATCAATGTTTGAAATGATGGACGTACTCAGAGCTCCTGTAGGGTTTAGTAGGATTTACCTAAATGAGAGAAGGTAAAGAGGATTGAACGAAAAAAAAACAAATACGCGTACAGATTCATATTCAGTGCGTGTTTTTGAGGATAGCAAGTACTCTTACTTGGTATCAAAAACTACGCAGATTCAAATCAACTAACATAAAAAAATCAATATTTTATGTCAGCAGGCCTTACCCATTTTAGAAATAATTGAGTAAATTAACCAAACAATACTAACCTCTTATGTATATTGACGACGCCCTCCGAAGCCCTCTGTGGCTTCGGATCTGATTCCCGCCATAAGGAAATGTTTCTACGATCTGCAAATATTTGTCTCAGGTCTGGGTGTTTTCTAAGTATATATTTATAAAAAAATATATAAGTTGTATATCAGTCATACAGTTCCCATAATAAGCTTTTCACACAGCGTCATATAGTCCCAAAGTACGCAGTTTGGGGCTAGATGATGGTGTGTGAAATTGTCCAGAATTATTTATTGTATTAACAATAAATTCTAAGGTGAAGTGTACTAAAAGCGATTAACCTAGATTGATCAATATCTTTTTATTACATACACTCGTATTCCAGAATCACGAGGCATAAAATCTTGAAAATTAATTCGTGGCTAAACCACCTAATTTTTACCCCAAACGCATACTACATGTATCGGTTCCCAGCATCGTTCGCGGGTGAATACATGATGCAAGAAAGCTCCTGATTTGAAAAAACATCAATCACGCCACAATATTCTTTAAAATAAAGACCTTTACGCTCATGAAATGATGAACACCCTAGGTCCTGCTCTGGTCGCAATGAAAGCGTGTCCGTCGGAACCGACGCCTAACTTCCTGTGAGTTAGTTAACCGTTCTCTCCTATTTTTCTATTCGGGTACTGTGAAATCTTGTTAGGTCTTTCTCAGAACTTGAGAGTGTTGGACATCTAATTGGGATTTTATTTAGTCAGTGCACTTATAAAGCGTATTTTTACGTCGACGCCCTGCGAAACTTTTTCATATGAACTTCAGACATTTTGGGAGTAGGTAAGACAATTTCAGATTTAGCCTTATGGAATATCAGATACTTAGATTAGTTTCTAAAGAATCAGGCGCATGTAATTAGCATGCTTTCCTTTTATTTGCATTATTACTGCTTCAAAATAATGCCTCTATGTAAAAAGTGGGGTTGTGCAATGGACGCATCTTTAACACCCTATTTGGTAAACTCGTGTAATTAATATAGATTAGAAGATGCGCGTGCAAGTAAATATCGAAGTTTATATTCTAAAATCTTAGAGTCAAAAGACAGAACCAGATAGTACATTTATTTATATCAATGTCCGGAACACTCAAATCTCATTTTCTAGTGAAAATTTTAAAATTTCGTTTAGTATCAAAAAATATTAATTGATTGCGACGCGTCACAATGCAACGCTACATTTTCACATGCAAAGTAATCCATTATTGTAAAAGCTTTTTTAATTTTTTACGCGAATTTGTTTTGCGTATGGAACTGTCATGTCATACGTCACCTGTCATACTCCACTGAATTGTGTTCTATTGCCGAAAATTGATATGAGAAGCTGTCAGATGCAGAAATGCTTTGAATAGGGAATTTTGTCATAATATCCATAAAGAATTGGTCGATGAAAATTGCCTAAGGAATACAAATTGAGTTTGTAAATGTTATATCCATCAGATTATGAGCAGAAATCTGATATATTTTCACGGAAATCACAAATATTTTCTAATACAGTTAAATCAAATCACGATAACCTTGCCTAATATATTAATCGATTCCTGGAGACATTATTAAAAGTAAAAACTATCCTAAGTTAAGAGTACAAAATGTACCGACCGGTATTTTTTCTTTTCATGTCCACTTCAACTATATGGATATGTATGAATAGCCCTCTCATATGGTTAAACAATAAACTGAAAACCAAAGTAGGTACAATATTGATCAAATAATAATGCTGGATGATACTAATAATACTGGGCATTTTTCACACAGCATCATCTAGTCCCAAACTAAGCAGAGCTTACTACGTGACTGATATACTACTTATATACTTTTTTTATAAAAACATATATATTAATCATACCAAACATCCAGACCCGAGACAAATATTTACATATACAAATATTTGTACCGCGGCGGGAATCGAATCCGCAACCTTCTCAGGCGGGCCTTCGTCCACCACGCCACAGAGGTCATCAAAGTTGACAGGAGTGTTCAGAGTGTCATTTTGTGAGAATAATTATAATGAATTGATTTTCTAGAAGTGAAACTGAATTTATCGTTTATTATGCATTTTGTACATTCTTAAAACTGTAAAGGAAATTAGTTAGCTCTAAAACTTCAAAAAAGTATTTGTCAGATATACATAATTGTTCATTTTTCTATGCTTACTATGTCTCAAAATCAAAATATGTATAGTTAGATGTGTGGACTTTGGGCACACTCAAAGTTATCGACCCCATCTAAAAAATAATAATCTATGTCATAATTAATTATTTTGTTGTTCAGAAAACTATCCAATTTCCATCTGAAAGTTTTAAAACTGATATCTACCACTCAAATCAATATAAATTAAAAGTAGGTCAATTTGAAAGGGTAGAGAGAGATTGTTTTCTACCCCGGTAAAACTCAAACAAAACTTTTTTACCCAGTTACCCCTTTAGGGTTACAGTTCTATATTTACTTTATCTTATTCCTAGTCTGGTGAATAACAAAAACACTAAAGCTCACATAAATATGTAAAATAATACATATTGTCGCTTGCAACTGTTGGTAGATCTTACTCTGCTGTTGGAACTTTCAATAATTTCTATTATTTTTGGCATTTGTTATTTTAATAAGTACATCAAGGTTCTGTTGATGAAGCCATCTTTTATTTCAACTCGTTCCAAAAGTCTTTATCAGGGTGAGTGATCGCGACGCGAGTCTGATCTAAGGGCAAACTCTTGGAATAAGTCAAAAACTCATTGGCGCCTTCACCGATAGTGATATGTCTAAATTTACGTCTTTACATTATTAGCAACAGCCTGTAAAAGTCCACTCCTGGAGATATCTGATCTTAATGAGAACGTTAATCTATATTCCATCTAAGGTGAGAACTTTCGCAAAAACTTTCGTTTTCCCTGAAAGTTTATTATGAGGCAGTAATACTGCTCCATAATTTCATTCTTTATTGAACTTTTCTTACACCATTAGTGCTCTCTTCTAAAGTTTTGTGATTATATATAATTAAAGTGTAGAACTTTATATCGATACCTGGAAGATGAAACTCACACATACGCACTCAACCCCACACACATATAGGTACATAAAGTCACTCATTCTCGAAAATCAATCGAAGTTACTTTCAATGCTACGCTTCTGAATTTAATATTTTTTTAAACCGTTGACGCAGTCTATCTTACACCAGTCCTAGCTCCATAAACGGCTGCATTTTATCAACCGTAAAGCTAAACTCGATACTTGACACCATTCTATGTGGAGCGAGTCTTGATGCACCAACCATAAGGTGCTCAGCGGGCATTGTTATACCAACGGCATCCCTGTTATCCAGTTCACACTTCATTGAATCAGCTCAATGGGAAATATTCGTATTGCACGATATGAGCACAGTCCAAGTAGTGTAACTAGCTAAATGCATAAAATTTGTATTCATGTAGGTATTAGGTATGTAACAGCTAGAAACTATAATGTATTATATAAAGATAAACTAGAAAGTGCATCACACGTGCCACCAAATGGAGTCTGTTTCGGACTCCTTGATGTTAGTCAGTCTGAGTATGAATCGTAATACTTCGCAAAGCACCACTTTTGACATTAATCTATTTATCTACTTTTACAAAGAAACAACTAAAGTTTAAAACGTAATAAACGAGCTAAAAATATGTCGCGGGTCAGAAATATGGCTCCTTTTATTACCGCATCGCTCGCCATCGCAAGGGGACTCATACCCACAGCCTAGATCCTGGATGGTCATGCATCGTGTGGTTTCAAAGGAACTTTTTTCCGTGAGCACTCAGGTTATGGCATTAACTCCATTTTTTCCAAAGTGACTACAATATAAGATTCCTCACAAGAGGAGTTTTTTTTCGGCTACGCGCGTGTGATGCTTTTGGTGCTGTAAACGTTAGGTTAGCAGGTGAGACGTGTGCTTGTTTGCCAATTTGGTAGTATACAAAAAATGGCCGTAAGGGAATCGCGTTGCGCTTATCGCTTAGATTTGAATCATACCGTTTGTATGGTACTCGGCGTTTGGATAATCTATATTCTAAGTGTGAAAGTAAATCAAGAGCGAATTGCCCTTTTGTGAACATGTACCTTAAATACCAATGGGTAAGATTGGATGATTGGAGCACCATCTAAAAGAAAATAAAAGAAAGAGCCTATTTTCTACTTAATTAATGAAAAAATACAATAAAAGTATACGCTCCTATATCGTACGTATAATAATTTGTGCCTTCCAGTAGGAGATAGGCCCTGTAGATGCAGATGATGATAATGATCAACATCAAGCGGTTAACAGAAGCGAATGAAGGCCAAACCCACGGGGGGCTTGGCCTTCATTCGCTTTTGTCAATGCTTCTGTAAGTCCCAAAATCATCCGTAAACCCACGGGATTTACGGATGATTTTGGGAAAATGATAATGGAGGAAAGTGCCAGTAATATGGCTGTTCTTTCACGTGCTGTAAACATGCGTGGCATTAATTCCACAGCTACATTGTTTTACACGAGCTGCGGAAATTATAAGGACACAATACACGTGGCTTTAAATTTGTGGCAATACAAAGCCAATCTACTCAATTATTAATTATATGGTGGCACTTGGCTTTGCATTAAATTCTATACCTGGGTTAAGATTGGTGGACCCATCCGATAATGAGTGCCATGCCTAACAGTCTTGGCCTCCATCCACTGACTTCCCGCAACCTAAAGATCCAGTCCATCAAGTGGGGGCTATGCTACACGTCGTCGTTGGGTTCGTGGTTACGAACCCGAGGAACCTTTCGTCGCCAATAGTGTTCGGTTCGGCGAGGCCATGTGAAGGTATATTTTTTTAAAAAGAATAACGTGAATAGGTCGTTATTAAAAAAAACTTTCATAAACATTGCTTATGAAAGTTCTCTCTTTGAAGAAGACGACCTCTGTGGCGCAGTGGGGGAAGGTCCGCCTGAGACGCAGAAGGTTGCGGGTTCGATTCCTGTCACGAGACAAATGTTTGTAAGATCTGCAAATATTTGTCTCGGGTCTGGGTGTTTTTCTATGTATGATATGTATGTATGTATGTATTCACAAAAAAAGTATTTAAGTAGTATATCAGTCATGTAGTTTCCATAATACAAGCTCAGCTTAGTTTGGGGCTAGATGATGCTGTGTGAACAATGTCCAGCATTATTATTATTATTATTATAAGATAGCAAATCGGCAGCTTATAGCTTAGCAGTTGGTAGCATATAGCCAGTTGAAATACTTAGGCTACTTTTTACCTTAGTACCAAGTTATTATGAATTAATACTTTTCTGCCCACGGATTCACGTGGGCAGAAAAGTATTAATTCATAATTTAGGGTGGATGCTTTCGCCAACAAATGAAAAACATTTTCAGACAGACGGTCATTTTAGTACAGTTTAAGCACTTTCCTGAAACTAAAATTATATTTCATTAGAATGTTCGCGACGAGTCCCGAGCAACTCCCAACAAACTAAATAAATAACTATTAAACCATTTCATAACCTCGAGATATTAAAATAAACCACACTTTATATTACTGTTTATATGACTTGTGTGTATCCTAAGCATTTTGAATAAGGAGACAAGTTGCCCTAGAAAAATTGTGTACATTAGAAATGTATACAATTTTTCTAGGGCATGCCGGTTTCCTCACGATGTTTTCCTTCACCGTTTTGAGCACGTGTTAAGCGCACGTAAATTAATAAAAAATATTTGTGCTTGACTGGGTTCTCTTTGCCATCCTCGACCGTCAGGTTGGAAGCCGGGGTACATCCCACTAGGCCAATACGGCTGTCACAGTAAGATAGAGGTAATCATATTTATTACATTTCGTGTACCTGTTATGAGTATATCAGGTATATCACAGTAGGCACATAACTAGCTAGAAATAATTAACTATTTTATATTTTAAACTATTCAATTTATTTTATGAATGAATTATGTATGGTTTTAATTTTATATACGTATTTATTTTTGTATGTACATATGTAATTATATAATTATTTATGCAAGGTACTTAATGCATTTTATTTATAACCTATTATATACTATATTGTAAGCAACTTTTTATAACTACTTGCACCCCCAGCCATGATTACAATCTCATTAAATTATCTCCATACAAAGGCTGTCTCATTGTTGCTTAAGTTTTTTAGTTGTATTTATTTTTCCTACCTTGTACAATAAAATATTTTAATTCATGGTTTTATTCCGTTATAGGGGCATTTTTATTCAAGGACCGAAAACATTTTGATACGTCGAACCATACTAGCACACACTTTAAGGTTTAATATGGCAGGTGTCATTAGTCAATATCTTATGTTCCTAATATATTGAGTATTTACAACGTAATAATTATCTATAATTTATTAAGATAAATGGATACTAATACTAGAGGCTAGGTAACCCTAACTTCTCCCACTCGACATTTGGTTTATTCCGGTGGTTCACCAACCACTCAACTTCACTTTGTCGCTAAACTTTACTCCACAATCGAATCGTAAAGACTTCAAATGTTCCAAAACTTTTGGGAACTTTCGCATCTTTATGTATCTTTTTAAAGTCTTTTAAGTAGCCGTTGGTACTTTCTCAGGTTTATGTCAAATGTAGATTAACTTTCAGGATAAATAGCTTCTTTAAAGCTTGTAATTTTGGTGTGAAGTTTAACTTCAACACATTTTGTAACTTCTTTAATGATGGTTTTTATTGTTGTGTTAGTCTTGTTCGTCTTGGTTTTTAACTTCCAAATTGGCTTTTTAAGGTATTTAAGCTTCCACACGTCCGCATCGTTAGCATTTACTTTATTTTACTTTTTGGACGGTTTGTATCAAATGGATTACCTACAGAATTCGAAACACTAAACTTGGTAGATGGATCAGCGTGGGGCATTTCTGTTTCAGTTTTACTTATAAGTACTTAGGCTATTCTAATAAATATTCGTTATTTTTGTTTTTAAAGTGTCTCATCATTCTTTATTATTTATAGTACACACAAAATGCAGATCAAAAACGGAGATGTGCAAAGGCAAGCTTAACCCTACCAAGAGTTTTCTACCAGAAAACCTTTGAAGATAGGGACAGCTGAAAATAGTGGTGATCCATCATCATATGCTTTTATAATTTGTTGATTTTTATGTCGTACTTAATAAATGTTTCTCATTTCATTTCATTTCATTTGATCCGCACTGGACGAACCATACATCGGCCGGGCGGTAATGCTGATGAAAGTCTAAAAATCAGAATACTAATAAAAATTTGATTGGTGACAAGCGTTGTGTCATCTTAATACTGCGGATACTGCAGACGCACTTTGATGCGACCCGGCCGATGCGTATGATTCGATTCGATTCCATTCGATTCCATTCGATTCCATTCGATTCCATTCGATCCCATTCGATTCCATTCGATCCCATTCGATTCCATTCGATTCCATTCGATTCCATTCGATTCCATTCGATTCCATTCGATTCCATTCGATTCCATTCGATTCCATTCGATTCCATTCGATTCCATTCGATTCCATTCGATTCCATTCGATTCCATTCGATTCCATTCGATTCCATTCGATTCCATTCGATTCCATTCGATTCCATTCGATTCCATTCGATTCCATTCGATTCCATTCGATTCCATTCGATTCCATTCGATTCCATTCGATTCCATTCGATTCCATTCGATTCCATTCGATTCCATTCGATTCCATTCGATTCCATTCGATTCCATTCGATTCCATTCGATTCCATTCGATTCCATTCGATTCCATTCGATTCCATTCGATTCCATTCGATTCCATTCGATTCCATTCGATTCCATTCGATTCCATTCGATTCCATTCGATTCCATTCGATTCCATTCGATTCCATTCGATTCCATTCGATTCCATTCGATTCCATTCGATTCCATTCGATTCCATTCGATTCCATTCGATTCCATTCGATTCCATTCGATTCCATTCGATTCCATTCGATTCCATTCGATTCCATTCGATTCCATTCGATTCCATTCGATTCCATTCGATTCCATTCGATTCCATTCGATTCCATTCGATTCCATTCGATTCCATTCGATTCCATTCGATTCCATTCGATTCCATTCGATTCCATTCGATTCCATTCGATTCCATTCGATTCCATTCGATTCCATTCGATTCCATTCGATTCCATTCGATTCCATTCGATTCCATTCGATTCCATTCGATTCCATTCGATTCCATTCGATTCCATTCGATTCCATTCGATTCCATTCGATTCCATTCGATTCCATTCGATTCCATTCGATTCCATTCGATTCCATTCGATTCCATTCGATTCCATTCGATTCCATTCGATTCCATTCGATTCCATTCGATTCCATTCGATTCCATTCGATTCCATTCGATTCCATTCGATTCCATTCGATTCCATTCGATTCCATTCGATTCCATTCGATTCCATTCGATTCCATTCGATTCCATTCGATTCCATTCGATTCCATTCGATTCCATTCGATTCCATTCGATTCCATTCGATTCCATTCGATTCCATTCGATTCCATTCGATTCCATTCGATTCCATTCGATTCCATTCGATTCCATTCGATTCCATTCGATTCCATTCGATTCCATTCGATTCCATTCGATTCCATTCGATTCCATTCGATTCCATTCGATTCCATTCGATTCCATTCGATTCCATTCGATTCCATTCGATTCCATTCGATTCCATTCGATTCCATTCGATTCCATTCGATTCCATTCGATTCCATTCGATTCCATTCGATTCCATTCGATTCCATTCGATTCCATTCGATTCCATTCGATTCCATTCGATTCCATTCGATTCCATTCGATTCCATTCGATTCCATTCGATTCCATTCGATTCCATTCGATTCCATTCGATTCCATTCGATTCCATTCGATTCCATTCGATTCCATTCCATATTTGTCTCGGGTCTGGATGTTTTCTATGTATAATATGTATGTATTTACAAAAAAAAATGTATATAAGTAGTATATCAGTCATGTAGTTCCCAGAATACAAGCTCTGCTTAGTTTGGGGCTAGATGATGCTGTGTGAAAATGTCCAGCATTTTTATTTATTTATTATTAATTTCAACATTTGTCCCGTGACAGGAATCGAACCCGCAACCTTCTGCGTCTTAGGCGGACATTCGCCCACTGCGCCACAGAGGTCGTCACATGTATTTTCTTTCTTTCTATTTTCTTACTAATAAACATAAAAAGGCGTACGTGCTCTATTCTTTCTACTGCTGCTGCATCCTTTAAATAAATATAAAAATAATGAATTCTGTGTATTTCTTGTCTACCTACTAACTTAATAGTTAATTATATAATAGTTAATGAATGAATACCAACTTTGTTTATTCGTTTTACGTTTATTTATTTGAGAAAATATTTTGTACGTGACTACTCCCTCCCTGCTTGGTATTCACATAGATCTCCTGAGTACAGATCTGAAGATTTCCACCCCATGGTGGAGTCATACTCAGTAATCCCCATGAATTACAGTCGTGAACGTATATGTGTTTTCTTTTTTGTACACTCAATTATATGAACGAAATTATATATTAAAAAAATCTACATATTTATGTGTTAAAAAAATTAAGATGCCCAAAACTAGTTTCATTTTTCTTTTTTCGTTCGATAATCACAGTTTGGACATCATATTTAAGTTTTCGGGAGTAGTCATCCTAAAATTTTTAGACATTACGAAAATATTGTTGAATTAAAAATATTAGTATGATTGTATGATACATATCTCACGGATTTCGTGATGACCTAAAATATGCTATTACCTGACCCCGTATTCCCCAGAACGCCCTGTCATGACGAAAGATTTAGGAGCTATATGGTAATTCAATAAATCCCAAAAATATAAAGCCTCTTTGAAGCGGAAATATTTTTATTACATCCCGTAGCAGAGCCTATAAAACGGCAAGACCTACTTTCTTTCAGAATTTAATATTGTGTGCCATTTGCCTACTATGAAATAAAAATGTGGCCTCGCTAAGGCGGTTTATTCTTTAGTCAATTTTTTTTTGCTAAGGTGTTGAATTAATAAGACTTTTTTTTAAGATGGGGATTCATAGTCGTCAACTCTTCAATTGAGTAACAGAACGAGTCATACATGGGATGAAAGAGGCCAAATATAAACATAAAAATAAGGTACGCGCCGCTTGCTTTTAATTTCTTAAACACTTTTTTATTGACTGTACCTAATCTAGCCTGCGCCTGGGCAATCTAAAGAACTTTACTTTGTCTACTCACCTAATGTATATTTGAAGCTGGTATTCAAAGGTATTTCATCCAAGATAGTGCCAATTTCCTCCCGATCTACTTAGAATTATTCCATCTTAATGAGTTTAAGGTTAAAATATTCACGAGTTAAAAGAAGCCATAAAGGTGATTAAATATACTTTCACTGCACTGCCTAGGAAGATAGGTATAGTCAAGAAAATGTATTACAAAAAATACTGCCATGTAGCATACGTTCGTTCCCTGGCATACGTTCTTTTAAAATTATTTCCTCCTGTTTTACTTCACGTATAACTCGACCTGATACTGGTTTGATAGGGTTGACGACTATGAATTCCCGGTCTATTTTATTGTTAATCAAAATAAAAAACGGTACTTAATTTTACAATGTAGGTACTGCGAACTAAGAAATCAAGTAGGTACCGATAGATGAAGGCACCCGTCTCCGATATAGTAACTTGAGATTAAATATACACACAAAATAGTATTACCAGTATTTTGTAGCTTTTCGCTATTAAATTTCACCAAAGATAAATATTTAATATTGAAAGCACTATTGTTGACCGAAATTCGATCCAGTGAAAAGATAAATTATAGCGTTAAATTTACAACAATCAACTTCTAAGCCCTACCAAGAGCCGACGCAACTTATTGAAAACGGTGCGTGATTCGATATTGTTTCAATTTACATTTTGTTTCAATTTGAACTTGGTATAAACGACTATTTTAACCTTGGACTTTTGGAGCTTTCCACAGGTTTGCTGTTACATTGATTATTAAAAACTAATTAAAAAGGCTTTGTCATGACCCATAACATTTTATCTTTTAATTAATTATAGAAGGTTCTTTAGACAATTTATCAGCACTACATAATAAATAAAAATAAATAAACAGCTAATAGACACATACTTAGACCTGACCCCACTCTAAGATTCCCTGTATAATGAGTATCAGGAACTACGAGTACCGTGGTATCACAACACCCAGAACTAGAACAAATATCTGCAGAATTTAGAAACATGTATCTCGCAGCAGGACTGGAGAGGTGCGACCTCTTGCGTCGCAGCTACTCGCCCGCCACGTCTCCGAGAACACAATAAGGCGGAATTTGAAATTAATGATTAAATGTTTAAGTAGGTATAAACAGTAATAAATAGGTACAAACCTACTTGTGTATCCACAATACGTAGGTCTTGTCGATTATCAATGAAATCAACATCGCACTTACAATCATGCTATTATGGAAATTTAAATGCGAGATATTATTGTAAGTTGCACTGCATTTCTCTACCTACACAAACAAGTTAGGGATAATACGTCTCTCTATGCTTGATTATCTCGTAGGCAAATATCTTCAACAATAAAAAGAAAAGTTCCGTAATGAGGTTCACCATGAATATTCATGGAATCCGTCTTACACAACGCTTTTCATAACATTAGCATAATATAAAGTAGAAAGCTGTATTTACAAAGAAACCACAGTCAGAGTCTGTCAGTGCCATTAACAGAAGATAAAAAGCAAACAGCTGAACAATTCAATTATCAATTACAAAGTTGGTATAATACTAAGTAGTACTCGTACGTTTGGAAGAATTTTCAATTGTTTTTGAATAGTTACAGATATAGATGTTTTATCAGATCGAGATTTTACATAAATTGGGGGCTATTTATTTGTAAAACTGTATACCAAATGCGGCACATATAGCTATATATAATAAAGCATAAAGGATAGTTACATATAGTTGAGCACCCGTTTCAGTTAGGATTCCACATTTGTTTCCCAAGAACCTCGAGTGATGTCCTCAAGTGGAAGGTGTTCATATAAAATTTTACATTGTGAAGATCAATAGTTTTCGAGAAATACATTTTTGAAGTAACAATTTTTACATCCAACATAAAAGCTTATTTGAGGTTATTTTATCGTTATATTGGTGCAGTCTATAAGTCGTAACACATAAGACTGAGACCAAACGAATCTAAAATAGTTGGTAAGGTTTATTTGAACACAAATATAAAGAACTTTTTTTAGCAAAATGTTGACAATGTTGTACAGGCCACAAATATAAAGATTTTTAAAAAAAGACTAAACACTGGCTTATCGAGCAAATTTTTTATAGCTACGACGAATTCGTTGGCTATAAAATCAGATAATTTGATTATATAATTGAATAATTAAAGCTACCTACTTTATGTAGGTGTTTGAATATTGTAATATGTAATCACTTTTGTATTTTTTAATTTGACCTATAATTATTATTATCAATAAATAACTATTATGACTATTACTATTTAGCCACTGAATTGTTTTATGAGCTAGAAATTAACATTATATATATATTTTCGGTAAAGTAAGTTTTTTGCTTGCCTCCTAATTTCGACGCCACTTATTGTACATTCCTTACGAATCGGGTTACTTCAATTCGAATATTTATCCGAATCCGTAGTCGGCTGCCACCTGCTTTCTGCGTGAATTCCTTTGGAAGACTCACTTTTAAGGTAGCTTTATTGATTATTCCATTTTTAAGCGGAGGCTAATTACAAAATGTAAATGAAACATCTGACGTTGAAAGAGATTAAATTCGGTATTAAATTTTAAAGAATATGTTTTGACGGTTTATGTTGTTTGAAAAGTACCTATAAATTACTTCTTCTGAAAACTATGCGAATTTTATACTGTTCACTGAGTTTCACTGAGTCTTCTTTTAGGTGGACGTTTTTCACTAGTTGTTGAGTATTTTGTCTGCGTAGATATATTTAAAAAATATTTCAGAACAAATATTACACTGAATCTTTACTCAACCATGAGTATTTTGTAAATTTTCTACGAAAATGTGTTAGAAAATCTATCGGTACACTTGAGTTTAGATTCATTTTGATTTTCTGTCTAGAATACGGGCCTCTGACCCGCTCGTCCGTGTGGACGAAGTTCTGTATTGCGTAAAGAAACAAATTGTAAGTGACTTCAGGCAAATTTGGGGCAGTTGACAAAGTTAGAGCACTCTACCAGTAGGTACATAAGTACTCGCAGGTGCCTAAAATAAAAACATGTGACAAACTGGCAGACAAAAGCCTCTTGGTACATATAAGTAACATGAGCAGACACAAACATGTTGTTGTTTACGCCTAGTAAGTCCTCGGGGATAACTAATAGCGTCAACAGCAAATTAATCAGGAGAATCTAATTACTAGGTAACTAGCGACACGAACTAATTGCTGCCACGCGACCCTCAGAGAGAGAACAAGCTAAAGAGATGCATTGTACCGTGTTAGACCAATAGGAGCCGGGGGTATCTGAATATTTTTTGTTAAAAATACAATAAACATTGTAAGACTTCCGCGTCTTTTTGTCCATTTGACTGTATGTGTGTATAAATAAATAATAAATAATGCTGGACTTTTTGCACACAGCATCATCTAGCCTCAAAGTAAGCAGAGCTTGTGTTATGGGAACTACATGATTGATATACTACTTATATACATTTTTTTTAATACATAAATATTGTACATAGAAAATACCCAGACCCGAGACAAATATTTTCAGATCATTACAAACATTTGTCCCGCGGCGGAAATTGAACCCGCAACCTTCTGCGGCTCAGGCGGAGCTTCGCCCACTGCGCCACAGGGATCATGTATGACATTTAATTTTACACATTGTTGAATTCAATTGCATACCGAAAAATCCTTGAAAAAAATATTTAGTAGTGAATACGTCGAATTGGTAAAAACTACATATATACAATGGGTAAACAACAACGGTACAATGGTATAAAACATTTAAAAAAAATATTTGGTGTGGAAGCTCTCATATTTATAAGAAACTAGTTAAACAAGTCTGTGCTTGGCTGATTGTTTATGAACCAGAGCCACTATAAAAAGCGATACAGTCACGTAGCAGAAACAAACAAATATGATACACAACGGAGTTTATTTCTTCTGGTTCAACGAATTTGCGTCGTCGCGGCAGTAGCATGGCAGTTGCGGCACTTTTAAAACGAGCAGTGAAATTGACGCGCAGTTAAATTGTCGAGCATAAATATCAACATGTTATTTTTTAATAAGAAAAAAAATATTTAGAATGATTATGTTGCTCGCGCATCTAACTGGGTTTATTATTTACTAGCTGTACCACGGCCGCCCTTCGACCCCAGACCCACCGCGTCGCATCGCCCGGCCGTACTATCACGTCATTTTCGCTTAGCGTTCTTTCTAACTTTTTCTTTTTCTTTTTCTTTAACTTTTTCTTCAGCTCTTAAGGGTCGTAAATTGATATTAAATAGTTTATAAACTTCCTCAAGATTGGGGCTATCAAACGCAATTTTTTTTTTAAATCCGACTGGTAATTATATAGATGAGCGCGTTTAAACAAACACCAATACAGATGTTGATTAAAAATGGCACTAAGCGCTCTCTATTGCTCTTTAACACTCTGAGGAGTTGACGAAAAGAGCTATCCATCCTCGCAATATCGTCGTTTATAGCATGATGAAGCCTGCAGTGGCTTAATTAATATTTTTTTAAACCTATTTCGAGCAGAAGAGTAAAATTAGAAAATAAACCTTAGTTGAGTTGGATGTTTCAGAAAATAGGCTACCAAGAAAATCTTATCAACGAGTATCAACCTAGGCTGGAGATTGAAGATATGATATACTGTACTTATAAAATTGTATAAGATCTAAAATTTTCAAACTCAGATACAAACATTTTTATGCTGGCATCCGTCAGGGTGAGCAAGGCGAAATACATTCAAGAAGTCTCTGTTTATAGGTAAAAGAAGCAAATATATAGCGGGGCATATGTGAGATATATATTTATTCTACTACAGTCTCTGCCCACGGCTTCACTTGCGTAGTACCTGGATAAAAGAAGCCTATGTGTTATTATAGATCGGGAACTACCTGTCCAAAATTTCATCCAAATTAGTCGATCTGACGCAGACTATTAGCAATAAACATCCAACTTTGGCATGAATAATATAAGTAGGATCAACAAATATTTCCATTTTGTAACTTGTTGAACGAAGCACTAAGGTGATCGGGTTGTGTGTTAGGTACTGACATAATGTTTGTATGTCAGTACCTAATACACCACAACCCAATCTTAGTTCAAACCAAACTACTATATAGTTTTTATATATTTTTTAGGTATTTTTCCGAATTGTTTTTTAGAGCAAAATAATGATACGAACTGACGTATCTGCTATGCCCATTATATATTTCTTGTGAATGATGATAATATTGGTTGGCGCGGTGGGCGAGTAGCTGGCTGACACGCAAGAGGTGCGGGTATGATTCCCGCTACGGGACAAAATGTTGAACCTTCTGTAGTTATTTGTTCCTGGTCTGGGCGTTATGGTAGGATAGTACTTGTAGTTCCTGATACCCACGACACAGGAAATCCTATTGTAGTTTCAAGAGCAGAACTATGTAGGACACTTCAAAAATTTTTAGGTAAAATATCCTGTAGATGTTTGAAAATAAAAGCAAAGTAAGCTCTGCAAACTCTGGAGGGCAACCACTCACCTGGATAATACTGGCTTGTCTCACGGGATAACTACTTAAGCCCTGTAGAGGCCATAGGGGTTTATACGCTGGACAAAACAAACGGGTATCGTCACATATATCGTAGATTGTAGAACAAACAGCTACAAAACATATCGTGATATAACAAATGTTATATCACGCTTTTTTGTCACTAGTCAGCATCTGACCTAATTTTTCTTAGCGCATTTTTTAGATATATTTTATAACTTTGTGTCCCAATCATTTTTTGTTACTTTTGCAGGCAACAACTACTGAACGGGTTTTAATGAAACTTTACAGTAATATAACTTATACATCAAAATGTGCATAGGCTTTTATCCGAGTACTACGCGGGCAAAGCCGTGGGCAGAAGCTAGAGACCTGCATGCCCGACCATTTTAGTAAAAGATAAAGGAGTTTTGCTTCACTTCAATGAGATTTTCATATTTCAAGGATCACTAAATCTAGAGTAGGTAAAAATATTCGACCATGTCTCGTACCTGCCATGCACCAAAATCGAAAAGTAAACAAGTCCTAAATAACTTTATAATTGAGAGTGAGATCATTGGAATAATATCCTACTAATATTTTATACGCAAAAGTTTGTGAGGATGGATGTTTGTTACTCTTTCACGCAAAAACGACTGAACGGATTTTGATGGAACTTTACAGTAATTTAGCTTATACATCAGAATAGCACATCATATTTACTTTTTCATCAGGCTACTTTTTATCCGGGTACTACGCAGGTGAAGCCGTGGGCAGAAGCTAGTAGGTAATAATATATGTGCTAACTATATAGTGATTTTATTTTTATACCACCATGATGGCAAACAAGCATATAACCCACCTGTTGGTAAGCAGATACCGTAGCCTAAGGATAATTGCAGAACCAGAAGCAGATGCCACGTTGCCAACCCTTTAAAACTGTCAACCCCTTCCCCTTTTTGAGTACACGCCACGTTGCCAACCTGTCATTCGCCCCTTTTGAAAAACCTCAAACTGTAGTTTGGGAAATTCTCAGCAGGGACATCATTCCATAACCTGAGTGTTCGCGGTAGGGAAGGAAACTGCATTAAGCTAGATCTTATAGGCTCTATATGGTGTGATCCTATAGGGTGTAAGGATGAATCTCCAGGCAGGTTTGTGGTGTATAGTATCATCTATAAAGTATATTGGTTGTTAAATAAAAGCAGAAAAGTTACGGGTACTCCACCCGAAATACAGTCAAGTCCGAAATTTGAGACTGTATCTCGTCGGGCAGTGTCTCTCGCTTTATATAAAAGTGATATAATAATGCTTATAGTTGTAACGTAGGTACTACGATAGTTATAATGTATGTAATAACTGTTTATCCTTAGATACCTACCTAAACTTCGATACAGATACAACTGAACGAATCCCAATGAATATGCACTTTTTTGAAAACGGGCTAAGGATAAAATAAACAAGTCAAGCTACCCACCTAACGTAAACGTTTCTAACGCAGAGAGCACATAGCAAAAGTGTCTGTACGAGTTTTCTTTTATTGCTTCAATATTTCATCTGCCTATATCACATTCCATTTCTCTTTCGCAAATTAGCTTTGTCCGCTTAACGTTTTCTTGACCAGTGATTTATTTGCTGATTGCAACGTTAATAAGAGATTATGAGATTACGCTTGTTATTCATTACTTATACTTTTATAATCCCCGGTTAGGTGTTATGTATCATTCACACTGTAAATATATTTTTGAGTGCTCTGCGCGTGAGTTAGGAGACATTATACCCGCATTTGGCTTCTAGGCAAAAACACCTCCGTGACGCACTGTGAAATATGCATAAAATAGTTTATCACACATAAAAAATACTAAATCAGTAGATCTGGTCTGTCATCTCGGGCGAACAGGCATGAGCAAGAAGTGGTGACGTCATTGAAGTCTTGACCACCATGCAGAGTAGACATGATGTGTACTTAAGCCCAGCGAGTCAATATTATCTGAAAGACGTATTTTTTTAATTTATTAACCAAATTGACATTAGGTATAGTAAGTAAAAATACGTTTGTTAAGATATGTCATAAAGATACAAATTTAAGCATTATAACATCCTACTAATATATTAATGCGAAAGTCTGTGTGTGTGTGTGTGTGTGTGTGTGTGTGTGTGTGTGTGTGTGTGTGTGTGTGTGTGTGTGTGTGTGTATGTTTGTTACCACGTATCTCCGTAACTACTAAACCGATTTTGATGAAATTTGGAATGTAGATAGCTTAGAATCTGGAATAACACATAATCTAATTTTATAAAAATCACCCATAAGGGGGTTAAATAGGGCGGTAAAGTTTCTATGAAAAAAAAAAATTGTTTGATTCGCTCAAAACTATGTACAAATAAACTTTAAAGTAAATAATGAAATACGTATTTTTATTTTTTCAAAACTACCCTTTGGGGGTGTGCAATTGAGTTCTAAACTTTGTATAAATTGTATTCCTTAGTTCGATTCATTCAAAAGTTGGTGGACATAGTTTGAAGCCTGGAGACGGTAATTTGCTACTTTTATTAACATACCACGTGGGCGAAGCCGCGGGCAACAACTTGTAAAAAATAATCAGCACTTTTCATAAAATCCAGTCAAGAACGTCACCAAGTTTTATTGTTATTACGTACGGGATTCCCGTGCAATTGCGAACGACTCATCTGTGAATTTCCCCCGATTTGTAAGCAACCCTATATAAGCATATTGTGCAGCTTCCTAAAGTCTCTGTTATGGAAATAGTTAAAATCCCATTATATTTTGAATGTCCTACAGCAACTTTGTCGTAACGTAACTACATTTGATTTTCAGAAACTATAATATATCTACTTAGGTAGATTTCGCAGACACTCATCAAATCCTTGATTAGTTATATCCTACACAAGTCAAAAGCTTACGATAGAAGTTTGGTAAATAATCAAACAAAACGTTAAACGTGAACACGTGTCTTGAACGTTACGTTTTCTAACATAATAAAAAATCGTGTTCGATTTTTCTGTTTGGATTTTAGACTAAGAATTTTGAACTGTCGTTTCTATTGAAACTTTTTAAAACTTCCAAATTCGTTAACATTTTAACAGCCAACCATGAAGTCACTTCATTACGAACAATTGTAGCTTTCGGTGAACGTCAAATTGTACAATTCTATTTGAAGTGATCAATACAGGCATTTAGTTTGCTTTTCATAAAATACAAACTACAATTTAGGTTAAGTTGCTCTCAATTTTCAATGGATATCGTCGACGAATTTGAGCTAAACGGATATGTTAGGTAAAATTTATGGGTTTTTTTATCGAGTCCTGTGTGTGGTGAATAATGACTCAGACTACTGAAACACAGCAACGGTATAAGTAACTGCGATAGATACGTCACTGGGGATAGAATACTCGAATATAATTTATTGAACTAAAATGTTTGATATTTGACTGCAAGCAATTGCGCTGAATCAAATATTGTAGTTTTGAAAATTTGAAATGCCACTTTGCACTAACAGAAACAAATTTACGGCATCCTGATATTAATAACCGTAATAAATGTGTATGTCAACTTAACTGTACGTTAAACTATGAATTTGATGAAAAATATCTAACACTGACACACGATGTGGTTAAAAAAATCACGAATGTCATGTGAAAGAGCACTAGACTGCTTCCTGGTTGTTACGTTCCTAGAAATTATATTTGTTCATCATTACAGTTCCAAGAATAAACTCTTTTTCATTTATTTTCTGAGTTAACTTCTTGTTGCTCTGGTCAAAGTTTTATTAAAGAAATACCCGGGCATAGTAGAGCCGGAATGCACTTCGCTGAAGAAATAAATAAAATATGTTTCAAAGGCTAAGGAATTTCAAGATCTATACGTCTGGCTCAATGAACGTAATATTAAGCACTACATATTTTACATAAGAGATGTAAGTAATAGCTTTAATCACGATAAAACTTGAGATAGGTATCAAGTTTAAAGCAAGGAAATAACGTTTCTTACTTATATTTTAGTCATCTTATATTTGATGATCTTGAGTGAGTTTATTTATGTATCAATTTTGGTAGTTTTATGTTTTGTGCAATTTTAAGTCGCACTTGTAGTTTTTAAGTGGACCATTTTAACTACCTACATTTTATCGGAACATTGAAACACTTCAGATTAAACGAATGATAAATGTAGTTAACTCCTATTTCGTGTTAGTAGTTATTTTGAAATTAATATGTTTTTATTAGAAACAAGTTATTACAAAAGGAAAACTGAATATTGCAGAAGTAAAAACTATGTAGCAGTTTCCAGCGCCCGTCCTTATGGTATAGAGAGATGTTAGATGATAAATTATTTACACTGAAACCACTATTTTCAGATTGTGAGAAGGTTTTTAACCGGCGGCAGTCCACAAATAACTGAGGCTGAACATATAACAATCACGCCACAAACATTAGAAAAAAATGTAGCGCCATATGAAACCAGATGAGATGGAAATAATGCATTGGATCGACCAAAGGAGAATACTCGATATTCTAATGCGGGTAATAAAAGTTCGGCATTAGCATCGGAGAGCGGCCTCCTCATTTCGAACATCACAGCCGATAGTATGCATATTAAATTTAAAAAAATGTTTTTTAAAAATTATAGTAAATATTGTAAAGTATCGTGCACGCCGCAACGCGGAGGGAAAGCGTCGCTTTTAATCACCCTGATAAAGACTCTCGGAATGAGTCGAAATTTAGTCGGTGTCTACACCGATAGTACAGTACGTGAAAATTCCTGTTTTAGGTACAGTATAAATGAAAAAATATATACTTGGTATATTGCGTTTGGGCACCTTTCAAACATAGATAACAAGTTTATTTTGTTCGGGATAAAACATTTTATAATATAATCTCTTTTTTTATCAAAAACATAGCTTGTGATATAATATAAACATAACATTTTCATAAAAAACTTGTCTGCACCGGAGTTGTTTGTCAATGGTGCTGGTTGATTTATTAACAACATTGAAGGGCCCAGCACGGCCCTTCAAGTCCTAGTTATGTTTGTGGTAATATGAATAATATATGATATTAATTTTTATTTGATTTTATTTTATTAATTTGTAACATAGATTTCTTAATTGTTTCAGATACTCGTACATGTCTTTGCTAATGAGAAGTTGATAGCGTAGACGTTTTTAGTTGTGAGTGTCTTAGTAAAAATATTTATCCACAAATGATTCAATTGACAAGGAGTACGTTTTACAACGAATTAGGCTGTCACCTTATGGGCTTACTATATGTCGTAAAATTGAGCGGATTATTGCAAAAATACAATCGATTATTAGTAGATCTTGAAGATCTTGATTAAACTGCCAACATAGTGGTTAGTTCGTCTATGAAACTGCCACTTTGTAAAATTGAAAACTTTGTAGGTCTATAAATAAGAAGTTTTCTTTTTTATCTGTGTCAGGTTGGGCTAGATAACTTGATGGTTATACCTTATGTAACATGTTTGTAGCGCGATCTGAGTGACTCTGATGAACTAATATCAAAGTCAAAGTCAAAATCAAAGTCGGTCATTGAAATCACAAGGATCATATAGAAACGTCAGCTTAATAACAACGTGAATTTATGTTTTAAAGTGAATTTACGACGAATCCTCACTTACCTAAAAGCCTAGAAAAATCAGGTAACAGGTAACTCATTTTGTTTTTTTTGAAAACCTTCTACCTGAAAAAACCTATCATTGAATCGCAGTAAAATTTGAAATGAGCTTATTCAATTTTTATGTCAAGTCCCGAATAATGAAGGTAAGTATTCAAAGAGAGCCTTGAGGCGCCAAGTTTGAGTTAAGCCGCTCAATCCGACATAACTGTAACAAAGAGATAAGTAACTTTTTGTGTCTGGGTAACAAGTTCAACGGTGGCAGATTATGTACACGCAGATATACCTACCAAAATTTAAGTTACGTCTTAGATGAGAGGTGTTTCAGTTTTTGAAGCACGAAATGCCTGGTTTTTATGACGATTCAATATTATCGCGTGACTTATTCTGTGATATTTTGTTTTTTTTAATATAGAGGGACCCAATGCTTTAATATATCTCGTGTATTACTTATTTTAACTTCATAACAAGTAATTATATTATTTTTACATCCCAAAAATATCAACCTCGGCGGGACTCGAACTCGCGATCCCCCCGGTACTTGGTGTTTTACCAACTTAGGGATGTTCGCTCGAAGCGCCAACTATAGGGGAAGTAATTATATTTTCCAAGTCTATACTGTAGTGATAAACTGTGAGTTATATATCAACAAATACAAAACGAGGGCACATCTACAGTAAAAATACGAAAGTTACTCCTACACAAAGCTATTTTCCGCCAGCAGTAGGTATTCTTTGCAAATAAAATATTACTGCTGTATTTTTCAAAGAAAAACGCACCGTTCTCTACGACGAGTTGGCAATAACCCGCCGTCACGTAGTTATGTATTGACTCTAGGGATCTGGCCTAGGTATATCAAAGCGACTGGTTTTTGTCGCGATGAATCTTCTCTAATAATAGATTCGTTTATGATGGACGGTATATCAGTTTGGAATGTAAAATAAATCGCGTCTAAGCTGTTTTTATTGCTGGCAATATAGACACTTTAAACATGAATAAAAAAAATAAATGAAGAGTACTGGTTATACTATGCTCTATAATCTTACTAAATGCCAACATTGTGAAATTCACGCCTTTTTCTTGTTAGAGAAAACTAATGGACAGCTCATACCCCAAAAAGAGGCTTTTAGAAGGTAATTTAACGGTGATAAAATATTTAGAAAAGGATACTTATAGTATACTATTACAATGTTTCTGTTAAGGTAATGGTTTTTAAGAACAAAACGATAGACTTTCCCGTAATCTGTGGTTTTGAAAGTTCAGTGTCCTTCACAAACTGATTGGTATTTAAATGGAAAGGAAAAAACGATTAACACTAAGCAATGAAATATTAAAGAACGACTATTATTATAAGTGGAAACGAGAAATAATTAAGCAGAATTTGCAGAGCCACCCAAGTCAAGATACGACGGCCGCAATCGTCATAATTGGAGACATTTTAATTAAAAGTTCAACTAAAACTGTTCTTAGTAAAACAAGGATTTTGCAAAAACCAAGACTATGAAGTTTGCAACCTCTTTGGACAAAACATTAAAAAACATGTTTATTAATATAAACCCCATGATATACAATCTCAGATCCATACTCAGATCATAGATTGACGACCTCTGTGGCACAGTGGGCGAAGGCCCAGCTGAGACGCAGAATGTTGCGGGTACGATTCCCGCCGTGGGATAAATCTGCAAATATTTATCTCGGGTCTGAGTGCTTTCTATGTATAATATAAATTTATGTATTAACAAAAAAAACATACAAGTAATATATCAGTCATTGTAGTTCCTATAACACAAGCTCTGCTTACTTTGGGGCTACATGATGCTGTGTGAAAATGTCCAGCATTATTTATATTTGTATTTATACTCATTAGGGAAGATAGGGAAAAGTCAAAACATTTAAAAAAAATCAAAACATTCAACAGACCCATACTTCTTCCTGACTCCAGACTAGGATTCCCAGTATAGTGGGTACTTATCAGGAACTCAAGAGTACCATGGTACCAAACCACGAGCAGAGCATGCAAATATTTGTCCCGCAGCGGGAATTCAACCCGCACCTCTTGCGTCACAGCTGGCTGAGACGCCTGCCACCGAGGTCGTCAAGTCATTATATTTGGCAGTTACCCATATAATGTACAAGCTAATAGAACATGTTTAAATGTTTTTGTTCTAGCAAGTTTCCGCAAGATCGTTTTCCTTTACCGTTTTGAGTATGTGTTAATACGCACGCACCACATTTTTCTAGTAAATACAATGTGTGAACAATCTCATTTACAATTGATACAACCGCAGCTGGATGCTACCTATTACACGTGCCAGACGGTTCCCTGTTCCCGATAAAATGATTAAACAATATCCTCAATTTAGACGGGATACTGATTTGTGCGTGGTTTGTTGTTTGAGGTAAAAGCATTTCATGTTAGACCGACATAGCTCATAGAAGCTTTGCAGTGTCAATGTGTAAGTAACAGGCTATAAAGCTCATTGAACGTAGTACTGGCACAGAATAATTAAGAATACTCTACTGGGGAAGAAAGGTTTAGTCGAATGGCGATCACAAACCGCGACGCAATGTAGAAAGGAAGAAAGAGTTTAAAAATAAAAACAATTGAACCATATGTAGAGGTATATTATTATAAAAACGGGAGTTTTTACGTATCGTCCTATCGGTAAAGGTACTGACTATTGAAGGTATTTCCAGCATAATCATATAATTGGATAAACTCTATTGTATCCAATTTCATGAATGATATTCAAACGATTCACAAATCATCATTTATCCATGAGGAATAACAAGAAGGCAGTAAACTCTTTCTTAAATAAATCATTTTATACTACCCCTCCTTCACCCAACGACTCAATGATTTCCTTTCTGAAATGGTTTTGTAATATTTACGCAACTGGTTTTTTCCACTTCCCTACCCATGGGATCATTTTCTTCTTGAATTCAAAATATTTATGTTTATGCCTTTAAAATAATAACGACTAATTTGAATAATTTGTTGCATTATATGTTATACTACTCATGAGTAGAAAAACACTATAACATATAATGCAACTGTATGCAGTTGCATTTTTAATTCAGTGCAAAATACTTTTCATTGTGATTTCTTTCTTAACATTTTTGACACGGAAATATGCAATAATAATGCTGGTATTTTTTCACATAGCATCATTTAGCTCCAAGCTAAGCAGAGCTTGTATTATAATTATTTATGAAAGTGTTCGTATCATAGTTTTGCCTTATGCACAAATTGGCAATTTTCTGTGTTCCAACCAAAAATTGGTGAATCAAAACAGATCAGTGAGTGTTAGATCAGTTTAGGTGTCAGTGCATCAGTCTGTCACAGGCATCATCCTTGAAATGCATGTTTTTTATCAATAATAGTCGATGGAGCATGAATGTCTAGAAGATATCTATTCACCCTCACCTTGAAGAAACCCAACTTTTATTTTTTAGAAAAGACAAATTAGTGTAGTATGTTCCATTATTTCGCCGTTCTCATTATATAGGTGGAACCAACACGTTTAAATCTGACCAGACCAGATTTTTACCGACCAGATACGGATGATACTGAGCTGTGCGTCTGCTTGTCCTTAGGTGAAAAGGTGATGATGAGATCAGATCATGTAGCTCTTGGGCAAATTCCCCGATATTTAGTATGTAGAATATAGATAGGCAATCAGTTTTACGGCGGTGTTCCAGACTCTGGACCTTAGTTTCCGACATATGTTGCTCACCTACTAGTCTGAAAGCTCTACGTTTGATTGAGTCCAAGGCAGCAAGTGCGTATTTGGCTGAGCCATCCCAGAGGTGGCATAGTACACCATACCCGACCGGACTTGTTCTTAATATACACTAAGAAAAGGTGTTAAGTATCGACCTTTTTACGGTTAACTAGCTTCATAGAAGCTGTTTTAGCTTTAGACTCGAATTGGAGCCAAAGTTGAGAAGTTGGGTTGAAGTTGGGAAATAGGAAAATGTGAAATGTTGATTAAAATATATTATTTTACAGGTCTGGTGTAGACGAACCTATAAAGGAATCTCGGTAAAGGTCATCATCAATCACCGATAGAATTCATAAGCTAAAAATATAGTCTTAAGCCAGTTCCATCCTCCAACTACTTATACCTATAGATTTAAAATTTAGGAAAGTTAACTCCAAAGTTCCGAGTGCAAAGTTCCGAGTTTATCTTGCGTAATGCAAGCATATTTTCGACGCAATTGGATACTACCCTGGCATCTTCCTGTTGAAATAATTGAGCCACAAAGTTTGCAGCCACGTTATGATAAAGTAGATTGGGCATCGCGCCAGACGCAGACATGCCACAAATTATTTGGCTTATATAACCGCAGTGTTGAGTGTTGAAGCTGATTAATTTCAGATTATAAGGAAAACATATTTTATTGAGTTAAAATCAATAATTTTATATTCATAATAATAAACATTATCTCAAAACATCTTCTAGCCCCAAAGTAAGCAGAGCTTGTGGTTATGAGACTACACAACTGATATCATTTTTTGTAAATACATGCATAGAAAACACCCAGACCCGAGACAAATATCTGCAGAGTATACAAAAAATTGTCCCGTGGCGAGAATCGAACCCGCAATCTTCTGCGTCTATGCGGGCCTTCGCCCACTGCTCCACAGAGATCGTCAATGATAAATTTTATGAATAAAATAAATAATACTAGATATTATTTATTTATCGTATGGAAACTTCAAACATACCTGGTATCCTATTCTACCCTACTATTGTGAGGATGGATGTTTGTTAGTCTATAACGCAAAAACTACTGAATAGATTTTGATAAAACTTTACAGTAATATAACTTATACATCAGAATAACACATAGGCTACTTTTTATCCTGGTATCACGCGGTCGAAGCCGTGGGCAGAAGCTAGTAGTAATTAAAAACGTGTCAAAGTGGGATCAAGTCCTCTACGCGATAGGAATTGTACTTTTTTGCACCGTGGGTGGCGATCATCAATGGCCAGACAACAGGCATAAAAGTTCAGTGCCTTCGCAGTATATACAATATGTACAACCAGAGTAACGCTATTGAGCTATGTCATATAATTGTATCGCGCGCAAGGCCCGAAGTTACAATGCCTCAAATAAAACTCTGCACTTAGTTTCCGCGACCAGTCCCCGGTCACGTTTTAAGAGCGATGCAATTTCATTTTAATTTTCTCTAGCCGTCACCTTTGAAAGCTTTCTACTGTGAAATATGAAAGTTTGATAGACGAAATCAAATTAATGTGAGAGTTATCCATCTATAAGTCCCAACCACAATAATTTTAACACTGCCATCATGCTCGC
Organism: Perizoma flavofasciatum; assembly: GCA_958496245.1. Classification (NCBI taxonomy): domain Eukaryota; kingdom Metazoa; phylum Arthropoda; class Insecta; order Lepidoptera; family Geometridae; genus Perizoma; species Perizoma flavofasciatum. The sequence goes on along the minus strand of OY292434.1, from coordinate 7,178,402 downwards.
GTGCATCACATCGCGATGAGCGTATTTTGTACTCCAATTAAACAAAATGGAGTAGGAATGTGTAAAATGTTATAAGTGGAGTTTTAACCTTTGTTATGCGTTAGTACAGATCTGTTAAAGATTATATTTATATTGTGTTCAATTGTAAAAACAATTGAACCATATGTAGAGGTATATTATTATAAAAACGGGAGTTTTTACGTATCGTCCTATCGGTAAAGGTACTGACTATTGAAGGTATTTCCAGCATAATCATATAATTGGATAAACTCTATTGTATCCAATTTCATGAATGATATTCAAACGATTCACAAATCATCATTTATCCATGAGGAATAACAAGAAGGCAGTAAACTCTTTCTTAAATAAATCATTTTATACTACCCCTCCTTCACCCAACGACTCAATGATTTCCTTTCTGAAATGGTTTTGTAATATTTACGCAACTGGTTTTTTCCACTTCCCTACCCATGGGATCATTTTCTTCTTGAATTCAAAATATTTATGTTTATGCCTTTAAAATAATAACGACTAATTTGAATAATTTGTTGCATTATATGTTATACTACTCATGAGTAGAAAAACACTATAACATATAATGCAACTGTATGCAGTTGCATTTTTAATTCAGTGCAAAATACTTTTCATTGTGATTTCTTTCTTAACATTTTTGACACGGAAATATGCAATAATAATGCTGGTATTTTTTCACATAGCATCATTTAGCTCCAAGCTAAGCAGAGCTTGTATTATAATTATTTATGAAAGTGTTCGTATCATAGTTTTGCCTTATGCACAAATTGGCAATTTTCTGTGTTCCAACCAAAAATTGGTGAATCAAAACAGATCAGTGAGTGTTAGATCAGTTTAGGTGTCAGTGCATCAGTCTGTCACAGGCATCATCCTTGAAATGCATGTTTTTTATCAATAATAGTCGATGGAGCATGAATGTCTAGAAGATATCTATTCACCCTCACCTTGAAGAAACCCAACTTTTATTTTTTAGAAAAGACAAATTAGTGTAGTATGTTCCATTATTTCGCCGTTCTCATTATATAGGTGGAACCAACACGTTTAAATCTGACCAGACCAGATTTTTACCGACCAGATACGGATGATACTGAGCTGTGCGTCTGCTTGTCCTTAGGTGAAAAGGTGATGATGAGATCAGATCATGTAGCTCTTGGGCAAATTCCCCGATATTTAGTATGTAGAATATAGATAGGCAATCAGTTTTACGGCGGTGTTCCAGACTCTGGACCTTAGTTTCCGACATATGTTGCTCACCTACTAGTCTGAAAGCTCTACGTTTGATTGAGTCCAAGGCAGCAAGTGCGTATTTGGCTGAGCCATCCCAGAGGTGGCATAGTACACCATACCCGACCGGACTTGTTCTTAATATACACTAAGAAAAGGTGTTAAGTATCGACCTTTTTACGGTTAACTAGCTTCATAGAAGCTGTTTTAGCTTTAGACTCGAATTGGAGCCAAAGTTGAGAAGTTGGGTTGAAGTTGGGAAATAGGAAAATGTGAAATGTTGATTAAAATATATTATTTTACAGGTCTGGTGTAGACGAACCTATAAAGGAATCTCGGTAAAGGTCATCATCAATCACCGATAGAATTCATAAGCTAAAAATATAGTCTTAAGCCAGTTCCATCCTCCAACTACTTATACCTATAGATTTAAAATTTAGGAAAGTTAACTCCAAAGTTCCGAGTGCAAAGTTCCGAGTTTATCTTGCGTAATGCAAGCATATTTTCGACGCAATTGGATACTACCCTGGCATCTTCCTGTTGAAATAATTGAGCCACAAAGTTTGCAGCCACGTTATGATAAAGTAGATTGGGCATCGCGCCAGACGCAGACATGCCACAAATTATTTGGCTTATATAACCGCAGTGTTGAGTGTTGAAGCTGATTAATTTCAGATTATAAGGAAAACATATTTTATTGAGTTAAAATCAATAATTTTATATTCATAATAATAAACATTATCTCAAAACATCTTCTAGCCCCAAAGTAAGCAGAGCTTGTGGTTATGAGACTACACAACTGATATCATTTTTTGTAAATACATGCATAGAAAACACCCAGACCCGAGACAAATATCTGCAGAGTATACAAAAAATTGTCCCGTGGCGAGAATCGAACCCGCAATCTTCTGCGTCTATGCGGGCCTTCGCCCACTGCTCCACAGAGATCGTCAATGATAAATTTTATGAATAAAATAAATAATACTAGATATTATTTATTTATCGTATGGAAACTTCAAACATACCTGGTATCCTATTCTACCCTACTATTGTGAGGATGGATGTTTGTTAGTCTATAACGCAAAAACTACTGAATAGATTTTGATAAAACTTTACAGTAATATAACTTATACATCAGAATAACACATAGGCTACTTTTTATCCTGGTATCACGCGGTCGAAGCCGTGGGCAGAAGCTAGTAGTAATTAAAAACGTGTCAAAGTGGGATCAAGTCCTCTACGCGATAGGAATTGTACTTTTTTGCACCGTGGGTGGCGATCATCAATGGCCAGACAACAGGCATAAAAGTTCAGTGCCTTCGCAGTATATACAATATGTACAACCAGAGTAACGCTATTGAGCTATGTCATATAATTGTATCGCGCGCAAGGCCCGAAGTTACAATGCCTCAAATAAAACTCTGCACTTAGTTTCCGCGACCAGTCCCCGGTCACGTTTTAAGAGCGATGCAATTTCATTTTAATTTTCTCTAGCCGTCACCTTTGAAAGCTTTCTACTGTGAAATATGAAAGTTTGATAGACGAAATCAAATTAATGTGAGAGTTATCCATCTATAAGTCCCAACCACAATAATTTTAACACTGCCATCATGCTCGCGTGCATCACATCGCGATGAGCGTATTTTGTACTCCAATTAAACAAAATGGAGTAGGAATGTGTAAAATGTTATAAGTGGAGTTTTAACCTTTGTTATGCGTTAGTACAGATCTGTTAAAGATTATATTTATATTGTGTTCAATTGTAAAAACAATTGAACCATATGTAGAGGTATATTATTATAAAAACGGGAGTTTTTACGTATCGTCCTATCGGTAAAGGTACTGACTATTGAAGGTATTTCCAGCATAATCATATAATTGGATAAACTCTATTGTATCCAATTTCATGAATGATATTCAAACGATTCACAAATCATCATTTATCCATGAGGAATAACAAGAAGGCAGTAAACTCTTTCTTAAATAAATCATTTTATACTACCCCTCCTTCACCCAACGACTCAATGATTTCCTTTCTGAAATGGTTTTGTAATATTTACGCAACTGGTTTTTTCCACTTCCCTACCCATGGGATCATTTTCTTCTTGAATTCAAAATATTTATGTTTATGCCTTTAAAATAATAACGACTAATTTGAATAATTTGTTGCATTATATGTTATACTACTCATGAGTAGAAAAACACTATAACATATAATGCAACTGTATGCAGTTGCATTTTTAATTCAGTGCAAAATACTTTTCATTGTGATTTCTTTCTTAACATTTTTGACACGGAAATATGCAATAATAATGCTGGTATTTTTTCACATAGCATCATTTAGCTCCAAGCTAAGCAGAGCTTGTATTATAATTATTTATGAAAGTGTTCGTATCATAGTTTTGCCTTATGCACAAATTGGCAATTTTCTGTGTTCCAACCAAAAATTGGTGAATCAAAACAGATCAGTGAGTGTTAGATCAGTTTAGGTGTCAGTGCATCAGTCTGTCACAGGCATCATCCTTGAAATGCATGTTTTTTATCAATAATAGTCGATGGAGCATGAATGTCTAGAAGATATCTATTCACCCTCACCTTGAAGAAACCCAACTTTTATTTTTTAGAAAAGACAAATTAGTGTAGTATGTTCCATTATTTCGCCGTTCTCATTATATAGGTGGAACCAACACGTTTAAATCTGACCAGACCAGATTTTTACCGACCAGATACGGATGATACTGAGCTGTGCGTCTGCTTGTCCTTAGGTGAAAAGGTGATGATGAGATCAGATCATGTAGCTCTTGGGCAAATTCCCCGATATTTAGTATGTAGAATATAGATAGGCAATCAGTTTTACGGCGGTGTTCCAGACTCTGGACCTTAGTTTCCGACATATGTTGCTCACCTACTAGTCTGAAAGCTCTACGTTTGATTGAGTCCAAGGCAGCAAGTGCGTATTTGGCTGAGCCATCCCAGAGGTGGCATAGTACACCATACCCGACCGGACTTGTTCTTAATATACACTAAGAAAAGGTGTTAAGTATCGACCTTTTTACGGTTAACTAGCTTCATAGAAGCTGTTTTAGCTTTAGACTCGAATTGGAGCCAAAGTTGAGAAGTTGGGTTGAAGTTGGGAAATAGGAAAATGTGAAATGTTGATTAAAATATATTATTTTACAGGTCTGGTGTAGACGAACCTATAAAGGAATCTCGGTAAAGGTCATCATCAATCACCGATAGAATTCATAAGCTAAAAATATAGTCTTAAGCCAGTTCCATCCTCCAACTACTTATACCTATAGATTTAAAATTTAGGAAAGTTAACTCCAAAGTTCCGAGTGCAAAGTTCCGAGTTTATCTTGCGTAATGCAAGCATATTTTCGACGCAATTGGATACTACCCTGGCATCTTCCTGTTGAAATAATTGAGCCACAAAGTTTGCAGCCACGTTATGATAAAGTAGATTGGGCATCGCGCCAGACGCAGACATGCCACAAATTATTTGGCTTATATAACCGCAGTGTTGAGTGTTGAAGCTGATTAATTTCAGATTATAAGGAAAACATATTTTATTGAGTTAAAATCAATAATTTTATATTCATAATAATAAACATTATCTCAAAACATCTTCTAGCCCCAAAGTAAGCAGAGCTTGTGGTTATGAGACTACACAACTGATATCATTTTTTGTAAATACATGCATAGAAAACACCCAGACCCGAGACAAATATCTGCAGAGTATACAAAAAATTGTCCCGTGGCGAGAATCGAACCCGCAATCTTCTGCGTCTATGCGGGCCTTCGCCCACTGCTCCACAGAGATCGTCAATGATAAATTTTATGAATAAAATAAATAATACTAGATATTATTTATTTATCGTATGGAAACTTCAAACATACCTGGTATCCTATTCTACCCTACTATTGTGAGGATGGATGTTTGTTAGTCTATAACGCAAAAACTACTGAATAGATTTTGATAAAACTTTACAGTAATATAACTTATACATCAGAATAACACATAGGCTACTTTTTATCCTGGTATCACGCGGTCGAAGCCGTGGGCAGAAGCTAGTAGTAATTAAAAACGTGTCAAAGTGGGATCAAGTCCTCTACGCGATAGGAATTGTACTTTTTTGCACCGTGGGTGGCGATCATCAATGGCCAGACAACAGGCATAAAAGTTCAGTGCCTTCGCAGTATATACAATATGTACAACCAGAGTAACGCTATTGAGCTATGTCATATAATTGTATCGCGCGCAAGGCCCGAAGTTACAATGCCTCAAATAAAACTCTGCACTTAGTTTCCGCGACCAGTCCCCGGTCACGTTTTAAGAGCGATGCAATTTCATTTTAATTTTCTCTAGCCGTCACCTTTGAAAGCTTTCTACTGTGAAATATGAAAGTTTGATAGACGAAATCAAATTAATGTGAGAGTTATCCATCTATAAGTCCCAACCACAATAATTTTAACACTGCCATCATGCTCGCGTGCATCACATCGCGATGAGCGTATTTTGTACTCCAATTAAACAAAATGGAGTAGGAATGTGTAAAATGTTATAAGTGGAGTTTTAACCTTTGTTATGCGTTAGTACAGATCTGTTAAAGATTATATTTATATTGTGTTTAGAATCCCAGCAGTCATTCAGTAGTGATTTTGGAAACTAAATTTCTGGTCAATATGTTGACGAAAATAGTTTAGTTAGCATTTGGGGGTGTTGTCTCGCTCAAAACAAAAATATTATTCAAGTTAAGCAAGTTTTATTTCGCTGTAGCACACACCACACTAGTAAATTACCAACAGAGTGTAATCTTCATAAGATCTTCATAAGGTTGAAAGCTATAGGTACTCATTTTGATTGAAACATTTACCCATATTATCGTAAGATGTGGCAGATTGCAATTTATAGCGGTGAACATCAATGTAGCCGTTGTATGTTATTAAGCGTTTACTCAATTTTAGCTTTAATTTGGGGTAAAGTAGAGAGCTTTTCTAAACTGGCATAGATCATCTCACTGCTGAGCTGAGAGGTATTCAACAAATTATTTAAGTTCTCTTTATCGTTACCTGGTTATCTCGTCTTCTAGGGAAGGCGTCGAGAGAGATCATCTAACCAACACTTCCTTAACCAGCCCCCACCATGTTTTATTGTTAACATATTCGGGCGCAGTGCGTGATTGTATGACAAGATATGTGAGAAATGACACAACGTATGATAACGCCAAAAAATACTTCGTTTTAGGCAGAACGTGACCACACGATGTTTTGTAATGTTAAATTTTATTAGCTACCTTTTATCGTTACGTAATATCCAAATTTCAAACTCTTACTGTCACAGTTTGTCAATGTTAATTTTAATGACCCACACACAGAAATACATGTCGTTATCTACGACAGGTATTTAGTGTCAAATTACGATCCCCCTCAAATCATCGCACTGCGCTCGAACGAGAGTGTTAAAAGAGTAAAACGTAAAAAATATTTTTTTGTCGTTTTTACTATAATAATAATCTTAACAAAAGCCAATTAATCAAATAATTATCCTCACATCTTGAACAAACCTTAGAAATGCAATATCGACTGTTGCGAGCTGTCTCTCTGTACATTATCTACTCGTGTGATTGTACCTACGAAGTCGTAGCGAGGCATTTAGGAAAGCAGCCTTTTTATTGCTAGCCTTAGTTATGTTCGCTCGCGACGCGCTTGATTCACAAATTGTGTATTTGTATGGAATATATTCGCCAGGGTTTTTCATTATAATACGAGATGTTTATTTGTTCAAAATATTGCTTGAGAGTGCAGAGATGGAAGTTTTTTCTTAAATATAAAATTTTGTCATTCTTGTCTCTGATAAACTGAACCGTTTAGTAAGTGTCGGAACGGGCAATTGACTGCCATTTCTCGTAAGGTAATTAACCTAGGACGTGCCCTATGTAAGTAACACTGTACCTACACCTACATTCTTATGTGTCATTTTGATATTTGTTTGACAAAGTCACAAAAAAAAACCTCGCAAACCTCGTGTTTTTTTGTCTAATTTTAAAATCCCTAACGTGTATTTTATTGTCAAATGCAGCGTCACCTATCTCGATGCAGAATTACGTCTTAAGAACTACATGCTCAGCAAATACAGATTTGGGTAACGAGAGAGATTATACAAATAAGCGAATCTAAGAATCAGAGAGATTTGAGTAAAGTAAAATCAGCTTGAAATATTATAGGATCTCGAAATTGAACCAAAACTTTGCGCAAATTAAGTGGATTTGAAGAGAGTTAAAAGATAATTAAAATATGTGAGTTCAAGTTTCACGTGTTCAAATTAGAGTACCAGTGGAGTAGTTGCTAGAATCCTCGACTATTCATCCGAAGGTCGTGAAATAGAATCTCGTCCCTTGTTTTTCTACGCGATAAAATCATACGTGCAATCGTGCTCTTAAAATGTGAACCGTGACATCATAAACATTGTGAGAAAACTGGCTTGCATACCAAAAAAATATAAGACACGTGCGTATGTTTACGCAAGGTATGGAGCATCTACGAGCCGCACTAAAATCGTTCACTAAAGTAGTTATTTCATAATAATAATAATGCTGGTCATTTTTTACACAGCATCATCTAGCCCCAAACTAAGCAGAGCTTGTATTATGGGAACTACATGACTGATATAATACTTTTTTGTAAATACATACATAGAAAGCACCCAGACCCAAGACAAATACTTGCAGATAATGCAAACATTTGTCCCACGGCGGGAATTTAACCCGCAACCTCCTGCGTCTCAGGCGGGCTTTCGCCCACTGCGCCACAGAGGTCGGTTCATCATCGATTACTAGGCCTATTTCAGAGCCACGTCAACCTTCAACCTGGTCACTGACCGTGAAAGGGTGACCAAGAAATAATCGGTGACACGACGAAGAAGAAGAAGAATGTGTCCATACTGATATACAGATCAATGGGCTCAGAAGTAATGGCGGCATCATAACTTAAACGTTGCACAAAACGTTAAAACAGCTTTTTCGACACATTCATACAAAACTGTTATGAAGAGTCGGAGAGCCAAACATCTATTTATTACTTCATCGCTAAAATATCATTATAATAATAATAATAATGCTGGACATTTTCACACACCATCATCTAGCTCCAAAGTAGCAGAGCTTGTGTTATGGGAACTACATGACTGATATACTACTTATATACAGTTTTTTTTGTAACTACATAGGTACATATTATATATAGAAAACACCCAGGCCCGAGACAAATGAATGCAGATCATACAAACATTTATCCCGCAGCGGGAATTGAACCCGCAACCTTCTACGTCTCAGGCGGACCTTCGCCCACTGCGCCACAGAGGTTGACGTTACAGAGGATTGATCGAATCCGTCGCTTTAACTTTGCGGAAGTAAACTGAAGTTAGATTTTGTTAGTTAGCAATGGCTTTCCAAGGTTTTGAGATTAGAGATCTGATCAATGATTGATGTAAAAAATAATTTATATTATTGTGGAATTTATAGTTTTTTTCTATTTATTTTTCATAAAAATCACGAATATCACTAGAATCGTCGATTTATAAACGATGTGAATTTAAAATGTAATGTATACCTTACCTAATGAAACCACGCCAATTCCTTGCGTACTTGGTGGTTTGGGAAATAGCGTTTCATAGCACTGAAGCAGAGAGAGTGCTGCTTAACGAGAGTTTTACCACAGGCTTCGGGTCTAGAAATTTTGCAGCGAGAAGCACCTGACGCCCATTTGGACGATAATAAATTGCGCGTATATCACACGTTATTTGTCCCTGTAATGTACGTGTCAGTAAATAGGTTGTTTAATAGCTCTTTGTGAGTTGTACTGGCGATAAACGTATCCATCATTTTAATTTGGGTAAACATTATTAAAGGAAACTATGGTGTTTATGGTGAAGGTTTAACATAATTATACCGTCACTATTATGTATTCTGTGCTACGAGAGATTAAAGAGATGGTACAAAATAATAAAAAATAGTTCACATTAAATTGCAATAAATCCTTACTGCGTATATAATTTAATTTAATTTACAGTTGGAACTGTAAACTGTGTATTGGTACCTACTACCGCGAAATAACCATGGTTAGGCTTTTGTTCGTATAGTGTTTGCTAATATGGCCTCTAGTCAGATATATAAAACAAATTATTAAGCCCAATTTTAGTGAGCCAAGTAGGTATGGCTCACTAAATTGGGCTTAATAATTTGTTAAAAAAATAAATAGCATTTCGACTCAATGGTGTTCTTTTTTTTATCCGGGCTAGGCTATTTCTCTGGAGCTTACTTGATATTATTGTAGAGTATTCTCTTATTTATATTATATGTCTGGGTAATAAGTCACGTCAAAGTCAAAGTCAAAATGCATTTATTCATTAAAATCACAAGGATCACTTTGAAACGTTGATTTTATTTACTGCCTGTTCCTTCACGACCAAGCCAGGAAAGAAAGGCAAGAAAACAAGGCTGTTTATTCTTTTTAATAATCCTTTCACAAAACAGTAGGTATATTTTTTTATAGAGAGTCATTTAAAGAGTACATTACGAGGTTATTTAACGTTTCGATTTTTTTAAATGCAACTTTGAAGAAATTCAAAATGACACTTGCCACAATTCCAATTCACTTACTCAACTTAGCGCTCTGTGTGGGAGGGATACGACTAATATTTGTTTGCACAAAGTACTTACTTTCGACGTAATATTTTAATAGCCTCGTAGAGTTTCGTAGCTGAACGTAGGCTTGCTACAAAGTTCTACGATATCATCAGCATTTTCAACTTTACCGCATTTTGATAGCAGAAAATAAGCAATATTATGAGAATATAACAAAGAAAAATACATGCCATGATGATTAATAAAAAATTATTGATAAAATAAACATTATGTTTAATTTTTTCTTAAAACTTTTCGGACTAAACACGAAATATATTATTATTTTAACTTCAACATCAACAACTTGTTGTCTAGCCCTCCGAAGAGTGCCGTGATGAACGATTTTGGGCTACCTCCATCCTTTTTGCAAACTTTTAAGATATCATCGGTCCATTGTAAAACCTTAGACTGTGTTTTTCCCAGCAGTTGCTGGTTCTGCGAGCTACATGATCCCCCTTATGCCACTTCACCTTGTTCATTCTAAGACCTATGTCGATAACGTTTAGTTATATAGATTTCCTCGGAGACAGATGAATCACAATGGTCAATAACCCCCGCGGGAGCAGATAGCTATAAGTGTTACCGTCTGCCATCGCGTTGGAGACTTTAATAGGGGCAGATGGTAATAATTCGTTTAATAAGATGTAAATAACTTATAACCGAAAATTTACATTAAAAACGGCCCTATTTTCAGAGTTCACAGGAAAGTGATTAAACTTTCTCCGATTCCTGCGGGATACTCACACGCAATAGAATCAAACTGGGTATATGCCTCAGACGTAAACTTCACAGTAATTTATAATAAAAACTTCTGATGATGGACATGTAATCTCTTTGAAATTATTAAAAACCAAAACTTCAAAGGCCATCAGTTAGTATTATTACCTCTATAATGGCGATAGGCACTGTAAACCTGTGAACTACCAAATGTCCACTTCCTTTATGCAAGATGCGGGCATATATAATGTTTAAAAATAAAGATAATTTTGAAGTTTTAGATACATTTGAATGTAGGACTTTGGTTCTCATTTTATTTATTGCAAATAAATAAAATGCTACTTAATTAGCATAGTTCTGCCATATTCGAATTATTTGTACCAATATTTATTATATCTTCTAGGTACTCGTACATTTTGTAACTATAAATTAAATCATTGTGTTACTGACTGGATGCGTTGTGATAAAAGAACGTGATAAATTTACTGATATTTACAGATATGTATAGCGTACACATATATACCTAGCAATGAGATGCTATGGATTTTGGAAGATGATAATATTAACTGATTGACTGACAATCAACGCATATGCGGCCAGAAACCTGAGATTTTAAAGAAACTTATATAGAACGTTTTGATATAATATACAGTGTTATTTTTTTTAGTCAGCCCATGAAGAAGTGGTATTGGTATGCTTAAAATTCAAAGCTGATAAAGTTGCGGAAATTCCACAAGTTTGGCACTAAATTGTAAACAACATTCGTGGAATAAAATACTTAATGTGTAAAACAAGATTTTCTGAAGTAGTTTCAACAATATGCTCTGGAAACTCCATTAAATAATGTTTATCTATTTACCTTTGACATTTATAGAGACATGATTGTTTATGAACGAATTAGATAAATATTTTCTAAGTATAACTAACAGCGACACAAGAATGAAAATTATATTTGTCGAACGGGCGCACCATAAAACTGCTCTCCAGAAACTGGCTCCGTACCAAAACTCTCGTTTAGGAATGATTTGACGTACCGTGAAGCTAGAGTTTCTAGTTAACGGAGTCCGTTGATTTATTGAAGTAATAATAAAGGCAATCGAAAAAAATCTCCATAACGTTTGCATCATTTGTGAGTCATCGTAAAGGTGTGATATATTTCTTTGTAGCTTCTGCCCACAGCAATGATTTCGTGCTACATGAATAAGAATAACGATCAAGAATAACGTACACTACTTTAGTCTACGTTATTCTAGATCACCAAATATACCTATTCAAATCGTGTTTAAATCGGTTCAGCCATTACGAAGCTTAGCAAATAAACAAATACAAAATAAAACTCTAAACATCGTATTTATAATATAAGTTACTTTATAAGTTATTTATATTATAAATACGGTTTAGCTAACTCATATTTATAATATTAGTTAGCAGACCAAAGCCTATTTGATGGCTTTTTTAGACTGTCGAACTGGAACATTATTGCCGTAAAAAAAACTTTATTCCCGTACCGTCCGGCCCCTGGCCACGTTGATACGAGTAAGGCGCACGCTACACAAAAATGGCGTCTGACATGTGGACGTCTTGCCGTTTCATTCATTCAAAATTTAAATGAATCGAAAAAAAATCTGTGTTTTAAATAGCGACTCATTTTAATTTGTTTTGTTTAAAATTTGAATGGAACGGCAGACATATCAGCGCCAGACGTGGCAACCTTGACATAAACGTTAAATAAATAGTGGCTATATCTCCTCCATATTATGACGGTCGCCGTAATGATTAAAATCTCTGTTGAATCAACCCAACCGCGAGGGGAAGAATAAACCGCATGAAGAAAAAATCTGACTGGCAGCCACGAACTTTGAACAATGGATTTGCAATTCCGAATAAAGTTTTTATTTGATTTTCGGATTGAAATTGAAAAGCTTAGTATTAACTGTTTCTTGTATTCGCTCGAAATGAATAATTTGTTATATTCTAGACGACCTCGATGCCGAGCTGCGATGCAAGACATGCAGGTTCGATTCCCGCGGCGGGACTAATGTTTGCATATTCTGCATATTGTTCCAGATCTGGGTATTGTGGTGCCACAGTACTTGTAGTTCAGGAAAATAAACCCTGATAACTATGAAATAACTATGATTCATGGGTACCTGATACCCGTAGGAAATCATAGTGTGGAGTCTGGACTGTGTATGTTAGCTTTATATAATTTATATATTTTGATCTAGGTGACAACACATTTATTCATACCACTATATGTTCTAGGTTTCTAGGTTTATAACAAGTATCTAGGTTTATACAACAAATACAGATGATAACTGATATTTTGATTTAAAATATCAGTGAACAACATTTTTTAAACGGTTTTACAAGCCTTACAAGTTCGAGCCTTAGCCTTCTCCTTCGAGTGAGAAGGTTAAAAATATCTTATTGTGTCATGCAAAACACAGCAACGCAAAAGAGGCGCCTAATTATAAAAAATAGTTTCTTTGAAAAGGTTTGTATTGACGAATGGTATCATGGTATCATGGCTTTGATATTTTCTAATCATCAAAGTGTCAGTCGTACATGATTGGATTATATATATCACATAGATAGATGTGATATGACGTTTTGGAACACCTAGATTTACATTCTTTCAGCATTATTTCAGCATTCAAAACTAACAATGTATGAATGTTTCTATTGCAATTGTTTCATTTGAACTCTTTTATATAAATTTGTTAGAACGAAAGTGATGTCAAAACAAGCAAGCAATAATCACATTTAAAAGAAGTACCCCGCTCCTTGCTGATAGTACCTAAACAAAAGCCTCATCCACCGGCACCTGATCGAATTATCCACGTGACGTGGAAAGCGTGAAATCCTCACCGTGCACACCAGACCAAACGCTTTGATACAATAATTGTGCACCGGCCCTAATACAGACGTTGTGCGGTCACAAAGGGAAATCCGATAAATGTCACAACAGGATGCGACCGGAACAAGTTTTATATCTACTATATTACATTTGGGTGCGGCCAGGCGGTTACTTTGAAAGAAGGTTATTTGGGTACAAAAAAAAAAAATTTTTGCCTGAATGAGTTTTCAGGTGTATGTTTTTCGCACGTCAATTATAGTAACTTTGTGTAAGTGAATTTCTTTGATATCAATGTTTAGGTTTTTAAAGCATCTAACAGCTCAATGGGTTTTAATAAATTAGAGAGATAGATAGATAATTAAATGTTTATTGTACACCACATAATATATTGCTAACAAATTCAAACAGAGCAAATTACAAGCGAATCGCGGGAATACAATGGGCGGCCTCATCGCTTATAGCGATCTCTTCCAGGCAACCTTTGGGTGGACAGGAATTTACGTGAACGATACAGGACGGTGGTGTATAGACAATACAAACATACAAAGTGACGAATAATTAGATAAAACACATATACTTATACAGACATACATGAATACATATACCTACATAAATAATCTACGAGTATATGATAGAAACTCATCAGCTTTGAGATAAGGACAAATAGTGACTGCAATAGCTTTTTGAAGATAGGAAGGGATTTGGCAGTTCTGATATTGAGGGGGAGAGCATTCCATAGGCGGATAGCTATTTAATTAGGTATCGTTAAACGTGTCGTGATCCTAAGGTATTTTTAGGTCCTGCTATTTACAAGATGTAAATTGAGTAGGAAAGCCGCACACATTTCAGCCAGGTACGGGTTCGGTACCACATAAAAGCTCGTCATTACTCAGCCGACAACGTGACATAAGCACACGACCAGCAATGGATCAGCACCTATACGTTATCAGCGCGGCTACGTGTAGGCGACCGCTATTTCACTGCTATTTCTTATGAAATTGATTTTTAAAATTGCTGATAAGTGTGCGTTGCAGCATGTGGAGTTTTATACAAAAAACTTAACGGCTAGAGTTGAGGCGGTGCCAAATCGCTTCAGGGCTGATATAAGTGCGATACCTCTAAGCTATCGTTTTCTCATCATCCTTAAGTTGTGATTAAACATTGAGTAGTATTTTAGTAGTTAAGCTCTGCTTACATTGGGGCTAGATGATGCTGTGTGAAAATTTCCAGCTTTATTAATATATATCTGTAAGTTTAGCTGCTTTGCTCTTGACATCAAAAAATCCAGTCAAAGAACGCAGCGTGGTGTTCCAATTTAAATATCGATTAAAATGTGTCCCTCCACTGTATTCCACTATCCGATAGAAAATATTTTTTTATCTTTTGACAGATTTTGACGGGCGACGACAAAAACCTTTTTGCGTTTGCCGTAAAAGGATGTCCTGTTTGTCTGTTACCATTTATCACCAAAACGGCTGTCCGGATTGTGATGTGGTTTTGGCAGCATTGAATGTCTTTGAGGATGCTTGCGGCGATAAAACCTACCTAGGTTTAATCGCCGCAAGTCACTAGGGGGTGCTGTAATCGATGATGGAAATACATGAAAGGTGTTTTAAAGTTTTGTATAAGTAAATCCCTAATTAATTCAGAACTTTTCGCACATCAAATTTCAATAATAATGTAATCATCTCTTTCTAGCGACCCGTAATCACTATGGAAACCCGTCTCAATTCTATATGACCACTTCTCAGTTGTTTGTGGTATTCTAGGTACTTAAGAAATATGTTTAAGGATTTTGTTCGTTGACAGCACTTTCAGTTAGAGATATTTTATGGGAAGGAATTGTTCTTTAAAAATGTTTTTTGTTTTTTCTTTATTAAATTATTTACAGATAGAATAATACAACTACTTAAAAAACAGGAAACATCTATTAAACTATCTACATAATACTAAACTAGGATAACAAGTATGTAAGAACTACAGGTAAAGAACAGAGTTCAAATCACCACGGAGGGTACCCATAAGGTTGGCGACACTACCCCGTTGCGTAGCAATGCAAATTTGAGCGAGCGTAAGCGCAAGAGGTCATTCATTAGTTTTGTCCATCAGCCGCTTCGAAATTTCCCTGAAAAGGAAACACGCATCAGTGTCCTACTTAATTATTTGATATTAATTGAACTAAGGAAAATTATTTTCGATTTGTTCATTGATTACTCCCAAAGATTGGGAGTAAGTAGATCATAAGATAAGCCTCTTTCTTGCTTGTCAAAAATATAAATGGATCAGGGGATTTCTGGAACTCTTGTCCACAAATCCCCTTAGCTTCCACTTTGAGTACCGAAAGGGGATTTCTGGACATATAATCCAGAAATCCTCTTCGCTGGGGATTTGTAGAATAAGCCATCAAAAATGTGTGTTTAACAAAAAATGTACGCACTTTTGAGTGATGACGTCTATTATGGACTAGTGATGTTCCCTTTATATCGACAATCCCTGACTATCCCCTTCTTGGTAAAATCAAAATTTACTCACTGTGTATCCATCATGGGAATTACAGTCGTGTTTAATCGTAATGTTAGTTTTTATAACTTTATTAAACTAACATTACGAACTCTAAGTAATGGAATTATACCTATTTGTCCCTTTTCAAAAGTTCCTAAACTCACTTGTTTAAATAATTTACTTGTTCAAATGTTAGCAGGTTTGCATCTCAAGGGATCTCTGCACGGTGAACCCATACAATTATATTTGCTAGCTTTACTTTAGTTAGCAAAATGTAATCGGGTGAACAAAAATTTATATTGTTAGCGCACTTGCAAAATTGAAAAAGATAACTGAATGATTTTTAGAAGAATACTGATAATTTAGTATTCCAATAAGCGGCGACTGGCTTGCAATCTGTCACGTGAAATGCTAACTATTTGCGTGTTTTGCATGTGCCAAATGTAATGTTTGGACGTGCCTCTGGCACTCCTCCTACTTCATATCCTCAAAGATCTACGCACTAAGTATCTGAGGATGTCCATCTTGGGGATTACAGTCGTGAGCGTGTTTGTTTATTTTTTGTTTTATTAAATACAAAATACTAATTACCTACTTAGAGAGACTAATTATAACTTGAAGTTTAATTTCAATGACTTTGTTATTTTGTTTAATATCAAGTAACGCTGGTCTTTTCTTAATCTTTTCAATACTTACACAAAGTGTCGTGTAGGACGACACAGTGTAGGAAAACCCCCCTAGATAGCCCAAGAAAAATTAACATGAAGTTTAGTCAAGTCATTTATGCTATCCTATTATTGTACACCCTGTATTTTAAAATTCTACTTCATAGCAACTGTGTTTTATAAAGGCTGCACCCCTGAGTAATCTTTGAGTACAGCATGTTCAACTTTTCCTTGCATTCAGCATGTTATAATATCGGTCAACTTTTAATTTATACGCCGACGTAATATAATAATTTTACAATAAAATTGTCTCAAGCACATAACTTTCTTTGAAAATTTGTAATTGCAGCACTAAAGTTTTAATAATTACATTAACCTTTTTATAGTTACATACGTAATGCGGTTTAGATTTTATTCTGTATTTTTTTCTCAAAAATAGTGACATTTCAATAACTGCTTATTCTGAAATGTATCTACAGTTATTGCATCAGCTTCACCACAGAATCGTTATTTACCATAAAGCTTTTCCCTCAGGAAGTTTTCGTAATCAGAACACAAGTATACCCCTAGCTCCTAAACTATAAGCAATCGTAGAACACTCATGGGGGTGATTCGAGTAGCTACGGGCTCCCCCATCTCCAAGCTCCCTTTGGACCATGGTACCTGAATCACTCTGTCTAACCGGTTGGTTGGCCTTACTATGAGACTCAGTGATCTGAAGGCAACTGTGAGTGGCCTCTGTGATTCAACTCGCTGTGGCATGAACCATATTTTTATTATAAAAAACAAAAACAAGAAAGTAATAACTTACGTTTGCCAAAGTCCATTGATATCTGCAAAGCGCCGAACGAGCTACTCATATTCAAAGCTAGTAAATATTTACAACGTACGCGCGAACAAACAGTCGCAATGTCCACTGTATTTTGATCCATTTACGTGGAAAGCAGGTTGAGTAATAGGTAGTTGCGCCTGCTTACTGGCTTTCGCTTACCGGAGTTATCATTTCAAATCTTGCTTTTAGGACACGTAGGTTTCTTGATGACCTCATCCTATGTTGTTTTGAGCATATGATAGAGTACACATAAATAAATAAATATTATTTATTTATTTATTCTGTTGTAAAACCTCATTGCGTATGACACGTGGTAGTTGGTTCGTTCCTATTTAGCTTTGATGGGACGGTGCGCAGCCAGAAGTTTATAGTTTGCTTACATGATAGAAGAGTCATCTCGTCTATTGATACAGCTGTCAACCTGTTCGCAACAGATGTCATCACTTCCCAGCGGGCGTAGGAGGCGAAACATAAAATGCGGAGAGGACTGTTGCTACTAATTGGATTAATGCTTTTATAGGCACCGACTATCTGCTTTCTATGCACAGTGGAACAATCGCTGAATCCCCAGCGCTTTGGCCGGGGTGTAGTTGCCAACTGACCTGACATCATAAAAATGAATTGTAACAGGAAACGTGCATAGATTTTATGATTCTGTGAAACTGCTGCGGTGGGTACAAATGTTTTGTTTAAAGTAAGAAAACTGTATAGTAAAACTCTATAGTTGGACAATTATAAAAGTTGCAAGAAATAGGTGGAAGAAGATAGCTAAAGACTTCATTAATTTTTCAGGTCTTTTCCAGACGTTTTAAGGATGCCCAAACGCATTCAACTGACTGTGATATGCGGTACCAATATTTAAACGTACCCTCTGCTGTTCGTGTTTTGGTGGAAAGTTTCCCAGGTAAACCCGCCACATTCGTTTGGATGATGATATCATAGTACCTAAATCATACGAATATATACCTACCACCCACGTGAATGTTACATTCGAATAAACCTACAGCGGCACATTTACGCCTCATTGATTCCTATCGATTATTATACCCGTGGCAATTAATATCTCAGGCATTTCATTCCATTAAAAGATTCTCTATTACGATCTAGGTTTCCATTTAAATAACGGGTATTTGAATAAAAGTGAATATGTGAGCAATAAGTGTATTTTACAAGCTAAATAAGAACACACACTGAATAAGGGTGTCTCTAAGATGATAAATATTAGGATAAATGTTAAATGATGTGAAGTCACACCAAACCGCAATATAGGAAAGTTAGGATAAGATAATTGAATAATACAACTACTATAAAATAATAAGAACAAAATTCAACATTCAAGTATGTGAGCCGAAGCTACTGGAAGCATTTATCCTTGGCATGCTCACTATTTCAGATTTTTCTGACAAGTGTGTGATTGAGGCCACCGCTATCAAGCTATGATTATGAAAGTACCACAATCATAAAAAACCTTATTTTACACCATCGCAATTTGCTAAGTTATAACTGTTGCAGCTTTTTTGCGATTTGCCGACTCAAAAGTTCCGGTACAAACGAGCTGATTTATTTATAAGGTTTCTCTTTTCTGCAGATGCTCTTTCTATCTTCAAGATTGTAATGTTTACTTTTGTTTGAACCTTTTTATAAATTATGAATTTTTCTTTCATTAGCATGGTAAATTCAGATGATTCTGAATTTCATAGTAGCAGGATTAATAGAAATATAGAGTAAAAAATACAGGTTCTGAATAAAATAAAACTTGTATGAAAACTTTTTACCTTTGAAATTGCCGTTTTTTATGGGAAATAGTAATCCAATTTAGCTCTTTGATTTGACGATTTGCCACAAATGGCCCAATATTGTTTTGATTTGACACTAACATTAAAATCCTCTGCAAGCTCAGCTGTAGTTTGAAATCGCTTTAAATTCGTCATTATCAGCATTGGTCTCCGGGCGCCAGGTTAACTTGCGACATCATAATCCAGAAAGAAAACGGTTGAACCAATAATGTACTGTTCGTTAATTGGTAGTGTTAGGTCTTCACACATCGTTAATATTGCGTGCTATTTGAGATGCATTGTTTCCTCATCGTATGTCATGTTCGAAAATAATGTAATGAAATTGAAGGTAAAACAAAACGCAAAAACACAAATTAACTACTGTTTTTGGAAATAGAATAGAATGCCTTAAAAACAACATGAATTTAAATTTAGAATTCAAAATCAAACCGCAGACATTTCAGTTCAAAGTGGCCAGTTTGACAAAACGGCAATTTCATTGGTAAAAAAGTAAACCAGTTGATTCCGAACAACAAAATAAAAATAAACAACTTTTACATATCTATATTTGATTACTATATTCCACAGATGGATAAAGATCCCTCGTGCGGTGCTGCTCAAAATTATTATTGGTTAGAAATACTTCTTGCAAAATGCGATGACATGATTTATATTCATCTCATGGATTATCCGTTTGCCTCTGTTTTATTTGCATATTCATCATTGTGACTTTATTTACTAAGTTGACTGAATCGTGCAAATATTTCATTTGTGATTTTATTAAAAGCTTGACCCAAATTACATGGTTTCAAATTAAATTTTGTTTGTGTATTAAAAACGTATTTACTGTTAAGTGTCAGATTTTTTATTAGAAAATGTTCCAACTCAATACATAATACAGGCAGTATTGAAAATTTACCAAAAAAGTCTTGTCCTAATTCTAATCCTAGAAAGTATCGATTGATGATTTACCAAACGATCACCGACATTGGAACTTAAAATTTAGTAAGTACATTCCTCTGAAACCTACCCCTTCTAAGTCGGACAAATAGAACACGATCGCTACTGTCTGCGCCTCAAAACTAGCCTAGGGCATTAAAGTTTAAGCCTATTGGAGACCTAAGTTCTAAATCTGCAGTCCATGTGCCTATAGTCTTTGACAATATAGCTTCTGAACGTGAATATTTAGTCCATGTAACCCTGATCGACTACCTAGCCAACGAATCAATCTATACTAGAGGTACATGGTACATTGAGATGGTCACTTGTTTCTACTTTTTTTTCCTGGAAAATATTTTCTAAACAATATACCTTACGAAAAACATATGAAACCTACTGAATGGGTGACTGGACGTTTCTATTATATTTATCTAATGTGATATTATATCCCTTTCGCGAGAATCGGCTCCCAGCGAGTACCAGTATGATTGTACTGTACACAACTTGAAAGTGAGCTTAAAATAAAACAAAATAAGCTGTTAAATAGAGAATCAATAATAGTTATTATGTGCCTGAGACGCAGAAGGTTGAGGGTTCGATTCCCGCCGCGGGACAAATGTTTGTATGATCTGCAAATATTTGTCTCGGATCTGGGTGTTTTCTATATATAATATGTATGTATTTACAAAAACACAAGCTCTGCTTAGTTTGGAGCTAGATGATGATGTGTGAAAAAAAATGTTCAGCATTATTTATTCATTTATTTATGTAGTTTTTGGGTAAAATAAGTTATTTTGTTCATCTGGTAGTGATCTGGATTAGTATAGCTATCTATAGATCGTTTGTGACGGTCTAAAGATGGCTCAACTGTCTCCTCTGTCTATTTCGTATTATGTAGTTATATTTTTATTGTTAGACTTTTATGTCGCACTATTTTTCTGTAAATTAATATATTGTTTTCAATGCCTTTAAAGTGTGTGATCGTGATCAAAGATCATTAACGAAAGCCTAACGCATAGGTTCTCAAACTTATTTTTCGTACCGCCCAGTTTGAGAATATAAAAAATCCTAGCGCCTTCCAAAGTTTTTAAACATAACAACCTATGCTTTCCCCTCTAGACAGCCTTAGCGCCATCAATATCTTCTAGATCCTTCTACCACTCCCATGAAGGCTTTCAGCGCCCACAAGGGGGAGTTATCACCCACTTTGAGAAACAGTGGCCTAACACATGTAGCGTAATTTACTTTAAATAATATTATTATAGCAATATTAAATACTTAAACTGTATTCACTTCTCCTCCAGATATGAATAGTTTACGTCTATAGCTGATCGACCGCAATGCGGATTACATAGTTTCTCTCGACCCGTGTCAATATATCTCAATAATTCACCATGCAGAACAAAGTGGACGAGGACAATATAATTTAGATCGGAGCTATTAAACCTGTACGGATTTATTGCTGTTATCGATGTGGTGAGGACTTGTCCCTTTTATCATGAACACAGTTACAGCAGGAATTGGCTATTGTATCAATATCATATTACTATATAAATATATAAGTTAATCAAGAGGTTCAATAATAAGAAAATAAGTGTTCTTATTCTTGTACCTGGTGATTACCAAAACCAGCTGTGTAAATTTTCATGATTGTATACTTAGTGAATGTTCCAATAATGGGCGTGTAAACTATCTAGTGAAATGTTATTTACTTGTAAAAATTGCCTCTGACAACTCTCTACTTGGTATCCTCAAGGATCTCCGCACTCAGTATTCTATCTGAGGATTTCCATCATCGGGAATGAATTATAGAGAATGCTATCTAGTATTAAGTTCGCCTATATACAGTACTTTTTAGTTGTGCAATAAATATTTTTCTATCTATCTATCTATGGGGAATACAGTCATGAGTGTGTTTGTTTTGTTGTGTATACTTAGCTTAGTGAGAGTGGACTTGATCGTCATTTGTTTTGTAATGATTATTATTAGTGCACCTTACCATTGCCACTTTAAATGGCTTAAGTCGGGTGGCAATGGTAAGGTCATATAGCTCTCATTAACAAGCTCGGCTTACTTTGGGGCTACATGATGCTGTGTGAAAATATCCAGCATTGGACATGTCCATTAACAACCTCTGTGGCGCAGTGGGTGAAGGCCTACCTGAGACGCAGAAGGTTGCGGGTTCGATTTCTGCCGCGGGACAAATGTTTGTATGATCTGCAAATATTTTTATTGAGGCTTGGTGTTTTCTTTGTAAAATATGTATGTATGTAATATGTAGGTATTTATATAAAAAATATATAAGTAGTATAACAGTCCTATAGTTCCCAGTATACAAGCTCTGCTTAGTTTGGGGCTAGATGGTGCTGTTTGAAAAACGTCCAACTTTATTTATTTATTTATTTGTATTATTATTAAAAAAAACTAATAGAACCTCTCGAATGGTGATCACATACCGAACGCCCACATTGTATATCCGATGGACCGAGTAAGATGTCCGAGGTGGCCCAAAATCGTTTGTCATGGCACCAACTTTATCATTAGAGTGCCGCCATATGCCCAACAATGGACTTCTACAGTCTGTAAATGATGATGATAATAAACCTAACGATAGTTGGTCTAATATTAGACCAAACAAATCGTTCTTACATTATTCAAGCTTTAAAAAAAATAAGTTCCGTTTGTGCAATTACATCTACTTTTATTTACAGTTAATATACTTTTATGGATGACTGTTCCATAATATTTATAGGTAGATTTGTAGACTGTTCCAAACAAGTTTTTCCTGGTTTCCATCAAAACATGGACTCTTTTCTGAACGCACCTCTACCAAGTTTGGAGCGGGCCCCGGCTGTAAATCACTAAATTTAATTCCGGCGCGACGTTTGCTTTGACTGGTCTTACTAGTTTTATTGACGTGCATGCCTCGCTTGTATACCACATTCACGTAGAAAGCAGTCCTAGAACTAGAAAGCTGTACGGATAAATGCTGTCACCCCCGTTGACACATAAAATAGAAAAGTACTTGTCTTCAACCGTTGCCAAAGTCATTATGCATCCTGCCCGATCGCCTTGAGCCAGTCATCACAATCATCCGAAGGTTATCTGGAAGAGATCGCTTCTAAGCGATAATATCGCCCATTGTACTTTAAGTTTTGCAGTTATGTTAAGTTGTAATTATTTTTCTTATGGTGTAGAAAATTGTTATGGAGAAACGTCTTTAGCCACATAAATCCATTAACATTTCACTATCTTTACGATGTTATCGGATCATAATACCTAGGTGATAACGACACTGCATGCTCAGGTTCGTACTTACTCGTAACATTCCAAAATATTTATGTTTCAGCCTTTGTTGGTTCTGCTAGCTATTTGAATTACTCATCGCCACAGAGCCAGGTTACCTGCTTTCTACGTTAGTGAGGCCTTTGCAGGATTTCGAATTTCAGATAAAAGTAGTTTTGCTTTTCATTTGACGGGTCCGGAAAAGGGAAAAGCGGGAGCGATTGGCAATGTTTTGTCGTTCTCTTAGTCTGCCTCGGAAATATGAGCTGTTCGTTTAGTTTGTGGAAACTTACTACGATCATCCTCAATCCTGATTCCCTTAAAATAATCTATACCCACTTTAAAATTTTGTAAAGATGATCTTTCATGTTTCTGATTAAAAAATATGTTACATACTAATACAGGCACTACGGTACCTACCAAGGTACCATAGTAGTTTATGCATATTTTAGAGCATGGCCCGACTCTCCACTCATATCTATAGAAAAGATTCCTATGACTTAAAGTAGTGTTTTTCGTGACCTAAACATTCATAATAACGCTTCATAATATCGACACAGGAGGTCTAAGAAAATTAATAATAAACCATTTCACGCACATGTTATTATTTCTACTTTATCGCTGGTATAATGCTCCGTGATCACATATTTTATGTGTAACAAACAAAAACAACATTATGCCGAATGATTTATGGCACAGATAAAAATTTAATATGACTGTTTGAACAAAATATTTTATTTATCGTACAAAGAATCGTATCGTAGCCTAGAGCTATGTGTCGATGTGTGAGTTTAACTATAAATAGAGCTATCTATAGATCTTTTGCAACGGTCTTTAGGTGGCTAGCTGTTTCATCTGTATTTTTTGTATATACCTACTTGTAAACAGTTGTGGCGTTGCCACAGTACTACCTGTTTACTACTTACAATATAATTATATCTACATAACATAAAATATATATATACATACATATAATAAATATAAACATATCTATCACTATTATTATATTCTACAAACTAAATACACTATTACAATCACAACATAAACATGCACAACATACAAAAGCATAAGTACATGCACCACTTACCTTTACGACGCATAGTCGTAACGAAGAGTCGTCGCGCCATCACCGGTCGTGTCGTATCGAGTTAGCGGCCCTACCTACAGCGAGAACAATGGACTGTGCCTACGCATCGCTTCGCCGAGACGATCGTCGCCGCGCCCCCCAGTCTGCCACGCTCTCGCGGCAGACGCACGCTCGCTTGCTCCGCAAATACCTACTCGCGCTACGCTATTCATACCGGCTTGCTATCATTCTCTGTGCTTACCTTATAATTGTGCTTTGTAATACTTTTATAAATAGTGGTGAATAAACTGGGTGTAGAAGTGTCTAGAGTGGTTTCATTGTGAGATAATCCAGGAAATAAACTACCTAGGTAGATGCCCTACACCCATCACTACACAGTTGTATGAATAAATTAAACAACAAACTATAAATAACATTAATTACTTCCTAATAATTCGGCACAAGTAAGAATAGCTACAGCAGCGAGCGTAGAAAGGCGCGTAACAATACGCTTGACACACTACAATGCGCGTAGAGTTTTTACTGCATACATAAGTGAGCAACACGGCGACACTCTACACGCACTACACACATTCAAATTTACGCTGCGAAGTGAGCGTAGCAAGCGCACGTAGTACACAAGACTTATAGTAGTATTTGCTACGTACGAGCATAGTAATCACTAGCTCTAACACAGCGACACACAACTTACAAGCGCCCGTAGAAGATTCCATTGCTTACAGCAAACATATCAAGCTCTGGTAGACACACTACACATAAAAGCTTCCGCTTCATACATAAGCGAGCGTATTGAACGTACGTAGCAACACAGCGACATACTATACGCGCCACACCCGTAGAAGTTTTCGTGACGCACATTAGTAAGCGTAGCAATCGCTCGTTCCAACACAACGACACACAACAAGGCACGTAGATTTTACCAATATACTAATGAGCGTAGCCAGCGCGCGTAGAGCAATGCCATGTCTTGGTGTATTGCTACTATGTATACATTCGTGACTACTGCCAAGATCTCTAGGCAGCGTAGCGACCATCACCTCAATAATTCTATCATTGCTCATTGAAATATGCAAGTTTCAGTGTGTACTCCTTTTTAAATTTTAATGAAAGTGGGAATGTAAATTATATGTATTGCTTTTGTAGACTATTTGGTGTAATTATAAAAAAAAATTGCATTTAAATAGTTCGGTATTCCTAAAAAAATGAGAATATTTAATGTACAAATATTGCGAGACGAGACACAATATTTTATAATATCCCAATTCAACCTCGGCGGGAGTTGAATACGCGACCTCCAGCTTAGTACGCGGGGGCTACGCCAACTAAGGCATGAGATCGTTACCAGCCTTGTCGAAATTCTTTAAATGATTCGGCTCAAAGCGCCGTGGTGAAGGGCATACCTATATGTTTGTACCTGTTTTTCAGTTTACTCATAGCTGGGCGCGTGTGCTTAAGAGTATAAGGAAATTTTAATTAACTCATCAATAACTGTTAATGTTATCCCTCATTTTAGTTAAACACTTTTTTGCAATTTCTACAACAGTCGTTTAAAAACCCTAAAAATAGCATATAATTTATATAAATAGACACGTCCCAGTCAAAACATCGTAAAGCGAGTTAATTATTCAGCTTGTTTACGAAGTTATCCAGATAATTAGACCGAGAACGAGTTTTCTATTCGTTCTAATCGCAGTTCGGAAACCACCGTCATCAAGTAAATAATTATCACGCTAGCGTATAGATGCGAAACTCTTCCATCCCGTGCGCATATCTTTTCTCCATCTTTATTTTGTGCTGTCAAATGCTGTACCGCACTACCAACTCTTCATAACACAATGGTTACAAAACTGTAACCATTTTTACTGCTGGACATAGATAAATCTCTCCAGATGAGTGTCATAACAAACAGACTCCAGCCCTAACCACGTAAATACTTCATACAACCTTTACGGTCGGCGTTCCAGCCTACAAAGTTCGTGAACGCCATTCGCAAAGGATTTAAATCAGCGGATTAAATAATGGTATCTGTGATTATAGTGGATTCATCACGGTATTAGCTTCTATTTAGTAATCACGCCGTTAAAACAGTTGGTTGGCTAAACATTTTCTACTGTTGAAATCAAAAAGAGACAGAGCAGTTTAGAGCCCCTAAAGTTACGGTGCTATGACAGTTGGACAACGCGTACCAACGCGGTTAAAGTGTGTATTCAATGTAGTTTCGTTTCTCTGTCAGTCTTATATTTCTGAGCTTACTGTCATCGTGTAGTAAAGCCAATAAACATTTTGAGATTAATTAAGACCGGGCAGATTCGCATTTCCGAAATAAACTTCGTCAAAGACGTTAATTAAAACTAAGCAAACACAAATTAGGTTATCTCTACAAAATCCAGTTCGAGCTTTTGATATAACAGATTTCAGTTTCAATTATTATACGTGACACAAGGAGCCAACACATTTTGGTAAGATTCTTTTGTTTGTGTTTGTTGCGTAGGTTTAATTTTTCTCCGCAATCGTTCTGTATGCACTAATTAGTATAGGTTCTCAGATAGGATCGCTGCAATAGATAATGGAATACACGAGTCAAGGGTTTTTATTAACGACTAGCCTCTGTCCACAGCTTCGCCAGCGTTGTACATATACCCGAATAAAAATTAGCCTTTGCGTTATTCTAAGGCTTGAGTTCACCAACAAAATAACATACGTTTAAATCAAACTATTGATTATGTTGACAGATTCCTATGAAACTATGTGTCACAAAGCTTTGATTATGACCTAACCACCCATTATTGTGTTTGTAAACTTAGGCCTTAGTCACGAATATGCCTAACTGTTCCTCATACAAATCGGTTAGGCTGAACCGATTATTAGCAACAAATATCCAAACTTTGACATTTATACCTATTATTAGTAGGGTAAGGGATCATTATAAAAACATGTTTAGTAAAACTTGTATATTTTACAAAACTTAAAATCACCCAGTAAACCCCAGTAAGTAAAGTATATAGCTAAGTCTTCGAACCATCCTTGAGTTCATACAATGTGATTGTTTAAAACCGCGATACTGTCGGTTTAGCCGAGGTAGGTCAAACCAGACTAAACCTTTTTTGATTTGTTTCATAAGCCCCACTGGTGGCATAGAGCTACTGATATTTACCTAGTCTCTGGGTGAAATTCAAAAATAGACTCTGAGCAATACTTTTAACTTCACGAAAGGTAGGTAGATACAAAAGGCGAGCATTGAAGCTTGAAATTAAACAGCTTGCACCAAGTTGTTAATCGTCTGGACTCCCGCCAGTGCCCAATTTGGAGAATTGCTGACGATCTCTGCAAAGTTTTCACGGTACCTACCTACCTACCTACCTTGTAATTGAAAAGGTAAGCTTCTTTATTATGGGGGAAATATTTCGAGTTTTGTAACTTTGGTGTGTAGGTGTATAACATATAGAAACCAGTATGGTAGGTAGTATTATTGTCCTTGAGGAAACGATAGCTAGAAACGCATATCCGTTTTGGAGAAAATCTACCTAGTAGATATATTTTTTTTCTGATGTCCGTTATAGAGGTAGATAAGAACAGTACCTTATAAAATCATAAAGTTAGATTTGCGTCGCGCATCTAACTTTTAATTAAAGATAAACGTTTTAAGAATCGGGACCGCAAACTATTTTAAAAAATAACAACCTCTTTCCCCAAACGGGGAAAGAGGTTGGTATACAGGGAATCCTTGAGTTGAGTAAAAAAATATTTTGTAGGATAGGAAAGTCTCATAAGCTGGATTTTTTTATCTTCCTAAAAACTTCACCCAATCTTTTAGAAGATATCAACCTGCAATTTATTATCCTTCTGGACCATCTAATGATTTGTTTTATCGGAAGGAACTTTGGACTGACGGAACTTATTTCATTAGTAAGCTTATTAATTCGAATAAACGGGTAACTTTCATCTGATAGAGTTTTCTAACTTATTTCATATTGGAAACATTAGTTTTGTAGGTAGTTATTTTGTATACTCTCGTAGGTACCTTGCGTCGTAGGTTGCGGATTCATATCCTGCTGTGCCTATTTTTTGGAAAATTATAATTGAGATTTCCCGTAAGTGAGTGTGTAACACCAAAAACAGACTGGTATATTAGTTTTCATCTTCATCGTCATCATCGTCAGCCTTTGTAAGTCCACTGCTAAACATAGGCCTCCTCTAAAGTTTACCCTCAATCTTGCCTGCTACACTGCTCCATCGTCCTGTTAGAGGTCGCCATTCAAGAACCTCTAGAACCCTGTGGTCTTAGAAAACTTACTCTAAGTTATCGGTTCTTTGAACTAAATGGCTTGCTTAATAGTTAATTATTAAAAAAATAATAATTAACAAGTAATAATAAATAATATTTGCTGCTGTAAAGGGACATTGTCAAGTACATAATGTTAAAATTATTAGGTTAAATGTCAATATTTATTATGGAATGGTTCTGCTGTATAGGGGCATTGTCAAAGAAAGTGATTAAATATAATAATATAACATACCTATATAATGTCAGATCTTTTAGCTTATTGTTGCTTAGTCAAAATAGTTTACAATCTAAAAAGATATTAAAAAAAAAGAAATAAAAACAAACCTGTCATTCACTGTGAGTTTACTATGCAATGGAGTCATCATTGAGAGCTTCTGACAAATTGTAGTAGCTTTTTTTGGTCAATATTGATTTCAATGTACTTTTAAAGATGTCCACATTCATTTCTCTTAAGGCTTTTTCTAATTTATTATACAAATTGATGATGAAGATGTCTTGGAAAGAGTTTGGAAATATGACATTTTGGGATAGGGGCATCTGGATCGCTGGGAACATTTTGTACAGCCTATTACCACTTTAACTGGCTAAATCTGAGAGCTATGTCGTTAAAACAAATTAGTGTTTGTTTACAAATTAGTGATGTTTAAAAAAACATGAACTACTTGCATTCGCAGCTGATGATGAATAGAGGGGCAAACAAGATGATGTTCTATTATGTATTGTATTAAGTTTTATAATATATGTGTTTACGCATTTATATACATATATATATATTATAAGTAGTATATAATAATGTCTGTAGTATATAAATTCAAAGTGCTGTTTCTATTTACCTATCACACCTGAATCGATGGTGTAATCCTATCAAACATCGTTTGCGAGTCCCGGTTTTAAATTGGGAGTAAAATCTGGATTGAATTAATTTATCGAAACTGGACGTGTTCTGATTAGAACATTCACACGGCTACGTATGCCTCATGGTTTTTCCGGCAGCAAAATGGGATAAATCAAAGCTTTGACCACTTTTTTCATGACGCTTGAATAGATAGTTAGATAGGCACCCGAAGAACCTTCAATAATATTGGTTCGGACTTAATTAGCTTTGTCTGCTCTGCACGGCACGGTGGTCAAGATTCGACTGACGTCCTACCTTGTAGTTTGTGCCTATTCGTGTCAGGGTTCGCCCGAGACAACATAGGTACTTTTACCTACTGATTTAGTATATTTCCTTTTATTATTTTATAAATATTTAATAATCTATGTACAATGTTATTTACCCATGGGTACCTCTACATAATGCCAAACAAATTCTGACCCAGCAATAACCCGGCGAAAATAATCAACGCATTGTCGATTAGAAGTGAGGTGTTTGAGGCCCGCAGGATCAGTTTTTTTGGGTAATTTCAAAATGTTCTAAATAAACGAAGTATTAAAATACTTACGAACCCGGTCGCTACTTCGTTTGAGTGATTCTCAATAATTCACCCTTTATAGGGCCTACCTTGATGTTGAAAATCCTAAAATATCGGTGCCTCTTTATTTTATATTTTCCCGAGACACATTACCGTTTTAGAGCTAAATGTTTCCTTATTTTCTTTGGAGAATATACAAGGTGTCCCACAGCTATGACACATGCAACAAGGGGTGTGCGTATACGTATATAAATAATTATATCCTCCTAAGTTTCTAGGATCAGCGGTTTAGGCTCTGCGTTGATCTCTCAATCAAGCACTCAATCGATAAGTCAGGACTTTAGTCGTATTAACTGCCCTTAAATTATTTTTAACTCTCAAGGATTATTATTTTAGCTTCCATTTTATCCCGAGCCAATTAAAATCAGAAAAAGCAACTCGTCATTAAATTTATTTAGGTACCTATACCTAGAAAATAGCTAGAATAACTTAGTTATAACGGATATAACGGAACGTGCGCGCACTTTGTAAGAAACTGCGAGTGCAAAGTTTAATTGGGTACATTTCCGTTAAAATAAAGTCTTGGATGTACAAACGTTCACTCGTTGCTTGGGGACATTTTTATAGCACTCTAGAAATTATGTTAGATCCCACCTACTAAGTAATACAAACACTAATAGAGTGACAAAGAGAGTGTGTCTGTAGGTTAATCAATGTCGACGTAATTATTTTAAAAAAGTTTGTATTGGTGCAAGACTAAAAAAAATATATTTTATAAGGAACAATGTTATTAATGTAGGTATCTTTATTGAACAATATTACATCGGTAGGTAACAGAGTTAAAAACTCAGCAGAGACCCTCTGATGTTAAAATCGTTATATTTATTGTTACATCCATCTCAAATTTTCCCACCACCGCGCGTTTTAATAGCGACTCCATTTAGTTGTAGAATTTAAATTATTGGAGTATGTTATCGTTTTACCATTAAGATGCTTTCTAAAGAAATCTATCACTTGTAGAGTCTTCAAATAGAGCTGCTAGGAACAAAGTGTCTCAAAACACAAGTCCATTGAGTCAGATTACAGAATAGATATTTAAGTAAATGCAATTTTGCTTACCTATATATATATAGGTAGATAGGTAGGTACTCGTTAATGCAGACACAGAAATGGCGGGCAACGAGATAATATTCTCATTGGAAACTGCTGTAAAAGAAATGCGCTGAGATTTGAAACTCTTGTAACAAATAGCAAAGTTTACAAGATGGCGGTATTCCAAAGTAGCAACTTACAAAAACTGTTAGTTTACTCTATCCGTCAGCCTCAGGTTACTCTGAATAAATTCACAGTTGGCGGGTAGTTTGGATTTATTCTTATGCGTACTTAGGATATTTATTAACAGAAATAATAATAAGTATATAACTACTAAATTATTTCAGGTCTGGTCGTAGCGACGGGTAATCCGAGAGTTGGCTTTTATTTGGGTCAACGCATTAGCAATATTTAGCATTGCCATTCAGCGTGGCAACGCAGCCTGTATTTTGGAAACGCTTTCGTCTACTAGTTATCTAGATCAGTTGAGGTGTAGGTATACCTATAAATCGTTTGCAATGGTCTTTAGATGGCTAGACTGTTTCATCCACAGAAACTATATTTGGTATATACTTATACCTAGAAGTTGTATTATTAATTATGATAATGAAGATAGAACATACTAATAAGTTTTGTACCCAATAGATCGTTTTCAGATCTAACCCTCTGTTTTCAGTTGTTAAGGGTCTGGTTGGGAATAAACCGTCGCGCGTAATGTGGCTGCCATTGTGCTTCGCAACTTCGAACAACTTCACCTAATCCTGTGTAAATTCTATTGCTGGACGAGCATTTGGTTAGCTTCAGTAATGTTGTGAAGAATGTGTTAGAAATAATTTCTAAGTCGTCCAGTTAATAATTATTAGCAGGTAACTAGACGACGAAAAATAGTGTAGGAAGAGAAAGCGAAGGTTGCGAATCGTTTCGTTCGTCAGTGCAACGATTATTGGAGAACCGAACAGGCTTTTTAACTAGGTACTCGTATGTATTTTTTTACTGAGCGAAGGTTGCGAGAGGATGGCGCGGGGCGGTGGCTAGACCGTTCCATTCGTCATCGGTCTTCAACATGCTTTTTAATTAGGTACCTGTGTTTTTTTTACGATGAATCCGTTATCCTAAGATTCACACACATTGATTGTTATTAAAAAGTAGGTACCTACCTACTTAAATGTCCTAGGATACCAACTGTGGCGCAATTGGCGAAGGCCCTTCTGATACGCATAAGGTTGTGGGTTCGATTCCCGCCGCGGGACAAATGTTTGTGCCTGGAAATATTTGTTGTTGTAGCCTTAAAACTATGCAAGTTTTTGCGACATTATGTCAAAAGAAGGGGAAAATAACATATTTTTATGAAGTCTATATTTTTTAAAGTAATATTCAAGTTATATACAATTAAATTCAATAAATATACTTATGCTTAGGAAACTTAAGTAAGTGCCTTAGTTACTTCACTTATTACTAGAAAAAATTACTTAATGCAATTTCTTTTACTAACCACAAACTAAAATAACATGAATATTTAATCATTAGTGCAGTAACTTGTAGTTACTCCACTAATTATTACAATTTCACGTAATTTTAATTTAAGATTTTTTATTACCGTAAATATTATTGTTACTGCATTTATGATTCGCTTGATAGTCTTATGTGACAAAAATAAATGCAGTATGTAATACATACTGCACTTTTAATAGTTGTTAAATAGTTTATTTACAAAATACAAATAAAATGAACGCAGTATCTATTACATACTGTATTCTTTACTAAAATTACTTAGTCATCGCGTTACCAAGGACGCAGTAACTTTACTCACTGCATTTTTCATAAGAAAGTTGGTCACTAACAGCAGAGTTGCTGTATTCTTGCTTCCCGAGTTTTCGGGTTCTTGATGGAATTTTGATATGTGAGTGAGAACAGATTATAGAATTTTGTAAGGGGTTTCCGAATATGTAGCTAACTCAATTTTGCTAAAAATTCTAGTTACTGCATTTTTCATAAAGAGGGCAGTGTAGTTCCACGATGCTGTGTGAAAATGTCCCGCATGATCTATTTTATATATTTATTTATTTAAATATGTTAGGTACTCACTTTACCTACCAGAAGAGTATGTCTATATACCTACCACAGATATCGGACGAGAGCTTTGGTAGGTAAAGACTCTAATCTAGGTAGACTTTATTTACTTTCTTCTTAGTTTACCAAATGTTTTTTTTCAGTGCACGGCGCGACGCGGAAGGAGAAAGTCGCAACCACTCACCCTGATGAAGACTCTCGGAATGAGTCGAAACTTAGTCGGTGCCTTCACCGATAGTGCAGTACGTGAAAATTCCCGTTTTTACAATATGAATTTACCAAATGTGTTGTGCATCGTTACGAGACGAGATAACAGACAAATTGAAACGAATCACGACCAATCAGTCAAATCGACCGTCTGATAATGATAATTTGCTCTATAGATAACCATCACAATTAGCTCAATACAATAATTTTATTATTTCGCTCTATCAAGACAAACGTACCTACTTAGCTTAACACTTTCAATACCTAGTCTAGCGTGGTTTAATGTAGCACAAAAGAGTAGGTATATATAAATACAATAGCTGATGCCCCGCGCGAACAATTTATTTAATCTTAAAGCGAGTGGAGCTCTAGGCATACTACTTCAGGGGGTCTCTAGCCACCTTTGGTCGATTTTTTTCCTTTTAAGATACAGTCTACTGCAAAGTATGACACGTTGGTGGTGGTGATTTCGGTGGTGGTGGCTTTTTCCAGCCTTCGTTCATTTCGACTGAACTGAAAGTCTATTATTTATACATTTTCTTGTATATACATAGTTGTATGAATAAATGTCTTTTATATAAATAGGAATTCATCTACCAAGTTCGGATTTCTGAACCCGAAATTCTTAGCCCTCGATTTGTTTTGTGTGACACAATAGGTTCAATAGATTTAAATTCATTGAAATCACAGGATCACGTCCGCTAAGGGTATGGAGAACACGGTATGTCCTCCATTTGCAAAGGGAAAGATCTTCCACCAAGCTGATCCATCTGATCAACTTGTTTGGGGTTCTAGGACCGACAGTTATTTGTCGCAAGCAGATATTTTAGGTATGTATATGTTCATTTGCGTGAAAACTTCACTTGCGCGATCTAGACACGACACGATGGCCATCTGTGTATTGACTAGTAGGTACCTAGCTCTTCGTTGATGTGATGTATGGTTGCTCAATGTGGTGAGAGATGTCGCTACAAGGACTATTATTCCGAATTACGATTATGCTACCTTTGCCTACTTTAATTTTGATGCATTTCACATTTTGTGATGTCGATTGAGTTTGAGAGAAACCCCTGTTGCATGGCCCTTACGCCGCTCCTACCCTGCTGTCTGGTGGCTCAAGCTTTTAAGGAAACACTTGATGTAGAATTAGACACGCCTTCTGCATTAAGCTTCGGGTTATTGTGGCAACATAAAGCGAACTCGACGCCAGCTAATTGCGAGTTGGACGTGAGAAGAATAATGTATTCTACCAGCGAAATGGTGCTTGGTGTTTTCTTCTGCACTTGTTTATTTTTGCTGTGCTCCGTTTTATATGCGGGCCGATGAGGGCGTATCACCATTTTAGATAATGGATTAAGAACTGCAATAAGAATAAAATTGTATAAAGTTACCAGGCATCTATGACCAGCCTTTTATTATGCACTATCTATTGCCCACAGCATCGCCCGCTTGGTACTTGGATAAAAGTAGCCGATAAAAAGTTACCTTACCGTTTAGGCAGCGTTCGTAAGAAACGCATTCGCTCGACCGTTTTTCATCGACTTACCTACATTTCAAAATTGGTATCCACCTAGTATTTTAACGGGATATTATATACTTACCTTATATTCACCCTGAAGTGGACCATTTCTAAATATTGGTGTAATCGGATGAGTATCGAGTTTCGGAGATATTCTACATCCAAACTTACAAACTTTACCTCCATATAATACTAGCCGATGTTCGCGGTTTTACTCGCATAGGATAGGTAATTGATAGGTGCATCAAAACTAATTGCATGCCTTGCACCCCTTAAGGGCTTTTTTGAATACCCTGAGAGGTAGGTATTTAGTTATTTTGTATTTAAAGTATCCAAACTAAGTTTACAACAAATAACACCAAGCGTCAAACATTTTTTACAAACTTAACGCACCATCCTAGCCCCTTAGAGGGGTAGTTTAAAAAAGATGTAGGGTCAAGGAGGCCTAAAAATATGGATTAACCTGAAACTTTCACACATTGTTGGTAAACTATTCTAGTTTGATATTTAATCATTAAATTTCCATTAAATACTACTACAATAAAATAAGAAACAAACAACAAAAACAATATGATTGAGCCACTGTGTACCCGTAAGCGTACATAGTGGCTCACCCCCGTGGTACACAGTGACTCTAGTAGTACACAGTGATTCAGCAGTAAATTAAAGATAGTAAATTTTAAGTATAAATTTTATTAGGGCAAAAACTTTATGGCTTAGTGACAAAACAGTTATTTTCTAAGAAAGATAATCACTGGAGGTAAGAAATTTACACTCGCACTCGCGATACAGCATGGTGTGACTAATGCCGCTTTCTGCTTTTCACTATTCTTGTTTTTCGACCTCTCGGTACGAGCACTTTCTGTGGTTTTTGCACATTGGTTGTAGCTGTCTCATCCAGTTTGAAAATTCTAGATATCAGTCAATGCTTGTCAGCCATTTGTTTTTCAATGAGGCAGGAATTTTCAAATTATTGATAATGATAATAAACACACTGATAATCCACCTTCTGGCTTTCTTCGCGGTCAATTCGTATAACAAGAGAGCGCAATGCGTGAAATCGTTCTGTAAGAGAAGTCTCTTGTTCTGTTACAAAATTTTTATTGACTGAGAAGTTAAGTTCCAGATGTCAGGTTAACAACTCCTCAAGTGGACTGTCCTTGGTTTTTCAATAATATCTTTGGAGCATGACCAAGGAGATTATTAGCTCTATTTGATGCCTTTCGCATGGATTCTGAGGATTCAAGAGGGCTTGTTCTTGATCCGGAATGAGTTCCGGATCAAGAACAAGCCCTCTTGTATTCCTTCAGCAGGAGTATTTCCAATTTTACGAGGCAGTGGCATTCTATTAACAAAATAATAAAGGTTGAATAATTGAGAGTGATTTACTTTGGGTCGTTGAGTAAGCGTAAAGCGTCAAATGAAATATTTTTATCAAAAAAAAAAGAATATTTTATAATTTAAAAAATATTCCAGCTTAGAAAAAAGTAGGGGTTCACACACACAGTATTTCATGAGACACTGTGTACTTCTTCGAATTGAATCACTGTGTACTACTACGCCATTTTAAAAATATTTGATCAAAATGGGACTCCTACAATATCTACTTATCGGCGAATATAATGGTTATCACAAATTGTTACAAACTAAGGCATGAAAATGAAATAAACTCGCCTCAAAATGTTATTTTCCTGGCGCCAAAACAAAAAAAAACGACACCGCTGCCGCTGTTCGGTGCCTGATCTGCCGGCCGCCTGGTCCACGCTTAGTAGAATGATTGGAATAGTAGCAACTGTTAGTGTCAGGTAAATATTTTGTAAATGTCAATGTCAAGACAGCATGCTCTCGATAACAAAATTCACAGAAACAACAAAATTATACTTCATCACGATATGTTGTGCAACTTTTCATAATATTTTCGCAATACTGGCTATATATAAAATTACTCATTATATCTGTTTTGAAACCTAGTTCATACGTGAACTGTCTGTGTACGTGAAAGTGATAAATTCTGCAAAATGCGTCTTATAGACACGACGAAACTTACCGACCTCCAAAACAAACCGGATAATATCCGTAATATTTGCATCGTGGCTCACGTAGACCACGGAAAGACGACCCTGGCTGACTCCTTGATATCTAGCAATGGCATCATATCTCCGAGAATGTCTGGAAAGCTGCGGTACATGGATAGCAGGCCCGACGAACAAGCAAGGGGTATTACCATGAAAAGCAGTAGTATCTCACTGTACCATGCTGTGGAAAAACAGGAATACCTTGTAAACCTCATAGATTCTCCAGGACATATTGACTTTTCAAGTGAAGTTTCCACTGCAGTCAGGTTATGCGATGGAGCAATTGTTATGGTAAGTGAAAACTTAAATTTCATTATTTTGTCTAAACAGGCATGTATTTGCTACCTTAACTATAATTATGTTGTAAATAGTTGATTATTTATTCTGTAATTTTATTTACTTAATAGAATATTTGTAATTATACTAAAATATTAAAGTAGTGTTTTGAATGTGGGTATAATTACAAATATCAGCAATAGTACCTAATATCTGTTGCTCTGATGCTCATTAGTATTTTTAAAATCTAAAAAATTCAAATAAACTTAATAAAACTGAATAAAATAGCCAACTCACACTAAGTTGGCTATTTTATTCAGTTAATTCATAGAATTTTGTGCAGTTCCTATAATCACTCATTTACAATTTTAATAAGAACAATAGTTAATTTATTTCAGGCAGCACAGTAAATTTTATTTACAGCATTATATAAAATTATCCTTAAAACTAAAATAAATACAATTGTATTATAAAAAAAAACCTTATTTAACTAGCATATTGTGACTGCATTATGTGTGTAAAAAATTTAAAAAATTGACTCCGGGTAAATTGATTGACAGTTCCCTTTAGGCCACAGATCTTTCCTTATGAAGGTTGACAGGTGTTCAGTTGATACTCTTACCATAAAAGTTAAAATTTACCCTTTGGCATGACTTCAACTTTTTGACCCTCATAATCCCTCATTATGTGCTTTAAGATTTACAGAGATACAGTTTTTCATTGGCATATCACCAAAAATTGATCAGAAAACTTATTTAAGTCTTATATTTTAATTTCTACTGCCTTGGTAGCCATACTTCCAGTCTGCCAAGTAAAGAACAGTATGGAAAATAAGTGCGACAAAAACTTTAACTAACAAAATTTCAATCTTATTTATAGGTGGATGTTGTTGAAGGAGTTTGTCCTCAAACAAGACTTGTCCTCAAACAAGTTTACTCAGAAAACATGAAGGCAGTTCTGGTACTGAATAAAATTGATCGGCTTATCTTGGAAATGCGAGTGGCTCCGATGGATGCCTACGTACATCTGCAGCAATTGCTGGAACAAGTTAATGCGGTGATGGGAGAGTTATTTGCAACTGAGGTTTCTGTTAATGAAGAGAGGAGTATGGAGAAAGAGGTTTGTTATTTTACTTTGAACTGATATGTTAGTGCCAAGATATGTGTGCGCTATCTAGAACTATAGTGAAAATGGCAAATGTTTTGCCAATAATAGTAGATTTACTAATGTGTGCAGCCTTATACATTAAACTTTCATTTAAAATATTGAAAACATTTGAAAAAAAACAAGTGAAATAAATTTACAGTCTACTTCATCTCAAATGTCATGTCATTAGTTTTTTCTTGGTCACACTTGGTAAGGTCAGTTACTTAACCAACCTCAGCAAACCTGACTAAAATTAGCAAAATGGCTATGCAAAAGAGACAAAAAGCTTAGT
The DNA here is from genome assembly GCA_958496245.1 of Perizoma flavofasciatum. NCBI lineage: Eukaryota > Metazoa > Arthropoda > Insecta > Lepidoptera > Geometridae > Perizoma > Perizoma flavofasciatum. Next base: position 7,139,425 of record OY292434.1, on the reverse strand, counting down.
GTCCATCTAAACTACCTGTAATAGGTATCATCTCTTTTGTTCTAAACATGTATGGAAGATGGGATATGTGAGGCACTACCTAGTATAGTTACATCCAAGATTACAATTCAACTCCAAGTCATTTCGTTTTCCGCCAAGAACATTTTAATTTCCAGCAGCAAAAAGAAAAGCTAAAAGAGGACAATAATTTCTATGACTGGACCTCAGCCCTGGAGGATTCCGATGACTCACAGTTATACTTCTCACCGGAGCAAGGCAATGTAGTGTTTGCCAGCGCTGCTGATGGCTGGGGCTTTACTACTCACACATTTGCCAGACTGTTCTCTGAAAAACTTGGTAAGTTGGTTAATGTCCACTTAGAACAAGAAAGCCTGAAAAACCAACCAGAAAAAAACATTCACTTCCACTTCAAATTCATCCTGTTATCAGATTCTAATAGGATGAGACAATACTAGTACTTAAAAGGGTCATTAATATCATGTTGTTTTGACTCCGATTTTTTTTGGTTTTAATTTAATCTTAGTTCTATTATAAATAACACAAGTTTAGAAAGATTTTTGTTAAAAGTTGCAATACAAAATTAACTATATTATCATGATTCCTTTGTTCTATAAATTACAAACTTTTACTTAGCTTTCAATATCAACATATAATACTATTTCCCTTTAACTACTTGCACTGTCTTACTTATCAATATGATAAGGTAATCAATTGATTTTGACTCATTTAAATTTTAGGAGTTAAAGAAGAAATTCTTCGAAAGGTCCTATGGGGTGACTTTTACCTGAACTCAAAAACAAAACGATTCATGAAAGGTGCCCAGGAAAAAGCAAAGAAGCCACTATTCGTCCAAGTCATACTCGACAACCTATGGAACGTTTACGAGACTGTGGCCATAAGGAATGAAAAGGAGAAAGTACCTGTCATCTGTGAGAAACTCGGCATAAAGTTAACCACACGAGACTTAAGGCATACAGATTCTAGAGTTCAACTACAGTCCTTAATGGTTCAATGGTTGCCCCTCTCAGATACAGTACTCAACATGGTATGCCTAAAACTGCCTTCTCCCAAAGATTTACCTACAGACAAGGTTGAGAAACTTATGTGTTCACGGATACGCGATTTTAACACGTACCACCCTGATACTCAGAAACTTAAAGAAGACTTTCTAGCCTGTGATAGTAGCGAGAATAGACCGTTGATTATTTTTGTATCGAAAATGTTTACTGTAGATAGGAGTGTATTGCCGGAGAATAAGCCAAAGGTTTTGACGGCTGATGAAATGGCTCTCAGGAGGGAAAGAGCAAGACAGATGAGGGAAGGGATAAAACAAAATGCTGACTCTCAAGCTTTGCCGGATAAAACTGATAATGGCCAAGAGAAGGAAGGAGTGGATGAGGTAGGTCTCTATACATGTTTTTATTTCACAGTATATTTGCCAGATCCACAGGAAAATGTTGCCAGTTGCCCCTAACAAAGTTGATGAAAACAATATGATATTCAGTTTCTGCAGACGAGATAACTATTTTGCTCCTGGAAATAATCGTAAAAGTCGTCTCATTAATTAAAACAACATTATTCCCTTCCAAATGTAGTCTTGAAGAAATCACTTTAAGATATAATTTGTGCATTTAATTTGTGTTTTGTTGTCTCTAATAGAGTTTTGTATTATTTTAAGTGTCGCTGTGAGTTGAATCTATTTATCTTGATGAATTATCTTGGCTGTATAGAATTTTCTTTATTTTCAGAGTGAAAAAGAGGAAACAGACCAACTTACGTTCATAGCATTCGCCAGAATATTTAGCGGTAAAGTGAGGAAAGGTGATAAAGTATATGTGTTGGGTCCGAAACACGATCCTACAGGTGTTCTTAGTATGAAAGACTATGCGATAGACCCAAAATTGAAGTTGAAAGATTTGCCGAGCGACGAGCATGTAACTATTGCAGAGTAAGTATGTAGTCAAAGATAATTAAAGTTTCTCAAATATCGACCACGAACTAGAAGTATTGTAAGGAACTAGGAAAGCGCCCTATCATAAACACGGTTTGAAGTATGTCTTCCATTTGCAAAGGGGAAGATGTACCACCGGGCTGATCTATCTGATCAACTTACCCAGGGTCCTAGGACCAATAGTTGTAGTCGGGAGGTATCTTCCCTGGCGCGATTCAGACCGTTCTAAGGTCATTTAAGGTGCGTGAGGCATTTCTGTTTCAGTTTTACTTATAATTGGATTATTCTAATTAATATTTGTTTCACAACTGTCCACCATGTTAAACTCAAATTTTGTTGTTTTTTTATGTGATGCTAAATAAATGTTTTTCATTTCATTCGATGAGTATTCGAGCGCCATCTGTGGTTTGTGAGTGGAAGTATGTGGCTACGCTTCGTATATCAGTAGTTTTTTTCGTATATCAGTATGTAACATAGGTAGCTCAATTATGTGGCGAGAGCTGTCGTCAATCCACTCGATGGACCGATGGCATCTTAAAGGTTGTGGGCAATCGGTGGATGAAGGTAGCCTAAGATCGTTCATCAAGGCACTCTTGGTGAGGTCTATATTCAGCGGGAATATTAAACCACAACTCTGATAATTTTCAGCATTATTTAATTGTCATTATATTATTTTGCAGAATTCAATCACTGTACATTCTCATGGGGAGAGACTTGGAAGCCATTGATGAAGCTATAGCTGGTAACATTGTTGGTGAGTTTATCACTTTTAAGAAGTCATTTTTTTTTAATTTTCATTCTAGTCACTTGTGGCGAAAAAAAACCTATCTAGCGAAATGCTCGACTATCGAGATTTAAGATCATATTCAAACTTGAAAACAGTTCCGAATACAATTGTCATAAACCTGTTTAAAAAAAAACAAGGTAATATTCGAGTGCTATACTTTATGGCTGGACAGAATCCTTCGGGGTATATTCAATGGAATACTTGATCTGTGAACCGAATGTATTACGAAATATAAGTTTCACGTGTGGTTTGACGGAGGCGACTCGTTTACAAAGGGTGTGGTCACTCATTGAATGTCAAAATTTAAGCGTCAACGCATGCTGTGGCCCACACTCTGCTACAAATATATCAACAAACTTTTGTGTATTCAGGTATCGGAGGCCTTGAAGATCATGTCCTCAAAACAGCTACTTTGAGCAGCACCCCTGCCTGTCCTGCGTTCAGTGAGATGCAAAACGCAGTGGTTCCCATTATGAGGGTCGCCGTGGAACCCACCAATCCGTCGCAGCTATCTCAATTAGTCAAAGGTAGGCGAGATTAGCATCCATAAGGTCAAATGCTGATAGCCTACCAGCCCCGACTTACTGTAAAGTTTAGGTACAGTTACGAACCTACAACCTTTAATACTGCAGGTGGCTCCTAAATCAATGGTTGGCGCGCCAATGATTTTAATTTTAACTATTTATTCTTTGTATTGATTTTTTTTGATGCTTTATCGAGACAAACAGGCATACAACCCACCTGATGGAAAGCGGTTACCGTAGCCTATCAATATCTGCAACACCTGGGGTGTTGTTTATGTTTTGCCAGCTCTGAAGGACTCTTCATTTTTTTATGAAGAGTCATGTTTTAGTTCAGCAGAAAAACCTTAGAAGGCAGCTCATTCCACAGTATACATGTAAAAAAAAATACAAAAACATAAGTGCACTAAAAAAATAAATATAGCTAAGTATAATATTTTTTGCCTGAACTAGGTAATCCTGTGTTTGAGGCGACAATAGAGCTAATTATCAAATAAAATAATCACTATATTACTTATAAAGGCATTTAGTTTAACAATGTTGTTTATGTTCCAAACAGTTCGTGTAAATATTAAGGTTTAAGGGTACTTAACTTACATTGAGAAAATCCCGATTAATCACTATTCTGACTAGGTAGTACTGGGAAGATAGGATCTCGTAAAACGGGTAGTATGATGATACACGTATCAATCATACACGTATCAATCATGTTGATATGAGCCCTATTTTGGTGCTGTCATACACAAACCAAAATACAGCAAACAACATTGTATCGTATAAGTACATAATTCTAGCCATATACCTGCCTGTATCTACAACCTACTCGGTACACACTCTATAGTAAGATTTTAGTCTGTATTTTATGAAGTGTATATTGTATGTTTTGTCGAAGTTACCTAATCAATAGATAGATGCAATATTCGTTCGCTTCACTCACTCGAACAATTACAAAATTAAAAAAACTCCGAAGTGTATTTCCATCACTTATTGCAGGGGCTAGTCATACGTCAGGCATCAAAATCAAAAGATCTTTTTGAAGTTAGACAAATCGATGTTGCCCCAATTCTTGAACGTTCGGATATCTAGTACAAAAATTTGCAGGTCTAAAACTGCTGAACCAATCGGATTCGTGCGTCCAAGTGTTACTGCAAGAAACGGGAGAGCATGTGTTGGTGACAGCCGGTGAAATACATTTAGAACGTTGTCTTGAAGACTTGAAGTAAGTTGCTTTTTAATCCTTCTGCTCTATGTCTGATATTTAAAAACAATTATTACGCATGATTAAAAAAGCGAAACTACCGAACCAAGAATTGGATGGTTATTCTGTAATTCTCTGTTTAGTAAGTACAGTTGCTTGACCAAAAACATCTCAAGTAACGACGTAAGTAAACGGAATAGGTCCTAAAAAACAGCTTAAATCCTTAAAAAGTTGTTGTCTCCTCCTTTATTGAAGTTGGTTTAAAAAAGACTCTACATAAGATCTTTTAAACTAAGTCGTGTTGATACGAATTACTCGTAGAAGACCAAGCTATGATGTTAGGTGGTGATTGTACAGGGCGCCAATGACATAGAGCTGGATACATGACTACACGTCCTAATATTGTCTACTATGTTAAGCTGTTCATTTTCCCCGCTATAGGGTTTTCCCGGCTTTGAAATTTTTCCCAGCAATGGAATAGGTCCCATAGAAGAAAATATGATCTAGCTAGGGCTAGATCGGATTTTCGTCTCTGAAACCTCCAGTCAATTTCATCAGCATCATTCGAGGCTTTTCCGAGGTTTTCTGACACAAAGCAAACAAAGAATGATACGTTGCTCGTAGAATATAGGGATTTACGACGATTTAAACTGTGGCATCTATGTCCAATAGTTTCCGATTGATGGCAATAGATGGCGCCACAAGTAAAATTAGCTCAAGTATTCCAAAATGTTAACATTATACTAATTCGCAGAAACGACTACGCTAAAATACCGATAACCGTCTCAGAACCGATAGTTCCGTTCAGAGAAACTATCGTAGAACCTCCGAAGATTGATATGGCGAATGAAGAAATAGACTCGCAGAACCTAGACAAAGGAGACAAAGAAGAAGACCCAGTCATAACTATATATACGAATAACAAGCAGAGCAAGATCAAAATAAGAGCCAAACCACTACCCAACGATATAACAAATCTATTAGACAGATCAACGGATTTATTGAAAGCAATATCCCAGCATATAAAAACGATGCAGGCTATGACCAAAAACGAAAAAAATATACAGCGTTTAGAAATGCTGAAAGAAAAACATACGCTTTCAGATCGTATGGTGAAGTTGATAGAAGTCTTCAAAGACGAATTAGAAAGCGTTTGTTCGAAACTGGGTCCGGAATGGCAGGACATAGTCAATCAAATATGGTCCGTCGGCCCTAGGAATTGCGGTCCAAACGTGCTACTCAACCAAACCACAGATTATAATACGAAATACTTACATCATAAGAAGGAGATAGCAGAAGATCCGAGGTTTGAGTTTGAGAGTAGCTTTGTGAATGGTTTCCAATTGGCTGCTTTGGCGGGGCCGTTGTGCGAAGAGCCGATGATGGGTGTGGCCTTTTGCGTCGAAGAGTGGAGCTTGGAGAAGGCAGAAGTTGAAGATGTCTCACACTTTGGGCCACTATCAGGTATCTTTTAATGATAATAATAACCCAGGGGGGCTAGACAAATACCACTTTCCGTTGACGTTAACGCCTGCGGAAAGATAAAATTGTATGAAAATGTCACGTGACATTTCCGCAGCAAACGTAATTTCCATACAATTTTATCTTTCCGCAGGCGTTAACGTCAACAGAAAGTGGTATTTGTCTAGCCCCCCTGTTCCAACACACATAATTTGCAAAACACAATAATGGAAAATCTTTCCAAGTATGTTGATCTGAAAAACGAAATACCCAGAATGTGGAGGTTAGAGAAGGTATCCATTATCCCAACATTGATTTCTTCAACAGGTGTTATTCCAAAACAACTTTTCCAGTCACTTGCCTTTCTTGATTTGCCTAAACGCAAATTTCACCTTTTACAAAAAGCAGTAGTATTAAACACTTGCAGGATCGTGCGAAGGTTCTTACAAACTGATCTTCCCGTCAATATGCAGGCGTCAAGTTCTAATGTCATGATCCCATCAAACAGGCCCACTGACGTGCACTTGGCTTAGGCCCGTGCACGTCAGTTATTTTCCGGCTTTACGTGAGCTGAGTTGATAAAAATCTACACCTTAATAATAATAATAATGCTGGACATATTCACACAGCATCATCTAGCTCTAAAGTAAGCAGAGACTGTGATATGGGAACTACATGAGTTAATTTGTAAATACATAAATATTATACACAGAAAACACCCGAGGCAAATATTTGCAGATCATACAAACTTTTGTCCTGCGGCGGGAATAGAACCCGCAACCACACAAAAAAACGAGACCCGTATATTGCTGTAATTGGAACCTGCCCTAAGGCAATGGTAGGATATAAGAGTCATTATGAAACAAAAAAATCTGGCACAGGAAGAATCTTAGGCCGCGGCCGCACTGTCGTTAGTTTAGGCTGAGTGTGTGTGTGTGGAGGTGTGTGTGTGTGTGTCTGTGTGTGTGTTCGTGTGCGTGCGTATATGTGTTTGTGTGTGTGTGTGATGGAGGTGAATAATATTACAATACTAATTTAGTCTCTGTTATATTCTGTACGGATTTTGTACTGTTTTTTTTTACATTTTCTAATCCTCTTTGTAGGTCAAATCATGTCAGCAGTAAAAGACGGGTGCAGAAAAGCATTCCAGGTGCAACCGCAAAGGCTCATGGCAGCCATGTACTCCTGTGACATCGCTGTCGACCAGAAAGTATTAGGTGAGTCAGTTACAACCTTATTATTGAAAAGGACAAACAAAAAAATCCGTATATTCTTTTTAATTTATTATGTTAAAATTTTGATCTTATTCTACTATTTACATCAGCTATATTTTAAGTATAAATATGGATACCCTACATAAATATTATTTAAACTAACTTACGTAATAAATGCATCGAAAAGTTACAAATTCAATTGAAAATACTCTATCACATCTCTTTTGTGTACATCGTAATAATAAATAAAGCCCTTACCACAAGACTAAAATAAACCCTGTCTATTTTGAACGTCATGGTTTTACTTTAGATAAACTCTTGTGGTAATGCTATTAAAGTTAAGTCACCTCACTAGGTGGGAAACATGATACCAATTGTTCGAATTTTCCAACATTACTTAAAAACTAAGTCATGGTTTACTTCTATCTGGCAAATTTATCCTAAGCAACAAGAATAAGTTACGTGATGATGACGGTAAAATAAATTAGAAATACTGAAATAATGATGTCCTCTCCAACCGATTGATAAATATAATTATATTGATCCACACTTGATACTTGTGAATTGAATCGTTTCACCACATTGGCTCCTACTCTCTCACATGCCAACTATTGTCTTAAGAAACGGAGGGGCATGTAAGGCATCATCGTTCTCATGATCCTTTTCCAATCAAAGATGCGAAAAGCAAAACCGGCAAGCTTAATTTGACATTTGTCAAAGAACAATCATAAAAGCTATTAGTTTGGGGCGGATATGGAGTTGAAAACTCACTCGTAATGCAAAATAATCAGTTTTTCAACTCCATGAAGCAAGTGACATCATTTCCTGTTCAAGTGTAGAACAAATATTAAACTACAGCAATACCTTTATTCCATCACAATAAAGTTCCTTTATTGTATTCCACTGCTGGAAACAAATTAATAAAACTAATAAATGCACTGAACACTGAGTATTAGGCGTATAAAGTTTTCACCATACTAAAATATCTTTTAGAATGGGAAAAGTGAAGCATCGAACAAGCGGAACTAAAGTATGTGTTGAATCCAAGAAGGCGGGAAACAGCCTCTTTGGACCCAACAAACTATTTAAGTAGGTACCTACATGGCCTAACTTATAAAAATCTGTCAAAAGTTGTACATTGCTCTTATAACACTGGGTAATTACAAACAGCGACAGAACTGATTTTAAGCAATGCTTAAATTTAAATGGATTTTATGATGGCGCTAGTACACATACGCCAGACCAGTGAATTAACTTTGAAGGAATTGAGTAAGAATGAAAAGTGTGAAATTTAGTGAGTATTTGAGTGAATTAAAAAAAACGAGTAAGCGTTGAATGAATCGAGTGAACTTTGAATGCATCTAGTAACTTTTGAATTAATTTTAAGGACAGTTTTAATGGTTTACGTACATTGAATGCACTGTGAACGTTTGAGTGATTTTTTACTGGCTTGGCTTATTTCTATTAGCGCCGTTGCTAAAGGGGTTTAAGTTTTGTTCTAATCAATCCAATGTAAAGATTTAGCTAGTTCTTGTACTTTGTGCCAGGGGAAAGGGGGTGAGTCCGCAGCGGACCGCCTCGCTCTGGCCATGCGGTTCCTCCTGTTGTAGTAGTTGTAACGATTGTAGACAGGCTGATGGGGTTGGGAATAATCCACTTTGTACGACATCGTTGTGCTTTGGACGCCGGTGTAACGGTTTGCGTTGTACCCTGTCAAAAAAATAAGAAATTTAAAAGGGAAATCTCTAAAAACATCTGTTGAATCGAGCCTACTTCGAGTTTGATTCATTTGAACAAACAGACAGATCTAAATCATTCCATGTATTTATGTTAAATTTTAATGTGTTTTGATGTTTTATTTGTATCATAATGTATTTATTTCCAAAAAAATATGTATACATATGTAGTATACCATTCATGTAGTTTCCATAACACAATCTCTGCTTACTTTGGGGCTAGATGATGTGTGTGTGTGTGTGTGTGTGTCCAGCATTATTTATTTATTTATTTTATTAAATAGTTTCCACTAGTGGTTTTTCTCGTTGTCCGTACGGCCTTTACGATATTCCAAAAAATATATTTATGTCGGTTAAAATTTAATTTAAATGAAATGAAATGAAGTTTATTGCATAAAATGTGGTACAAATTACAGGTGTCAGTTGAAAAATTGGTCCAGCACAATTCGCTTAAAGACTAGTATGCAATTTTTAAACATTGGTCAGATGCATATAAAAACGAATAAAATTAATTTAAAAAAAAAAATACATTTGAAATAATGTCATAAACTATAAGTAATAAAATTATGTTTTATGTCCAAAAAAACTCATTAAAACTATAAAAACAACCTTTAACTAGCCAACCATATAGTTTATTTTTTAATTTTCGCTCTGAGAGTTCCTTTATGTCGTCAGGTACATGGTTATAGATTCGGTTTTGCAGTTTATCGCAAACTTAAACGAAAGGTAGTCTAAACTCGCGTCCAACTCAAGTTTAGCCGGGGCCACTAAACCTTCAGAAAAAGGTTTTAGCTAAGAATTTCTTCCGTTAAAGTGAAGGGGTTTATTTTAAATCACGTTTAATCCCTCACAGAGTTTTGAGTGAGCCGGAATAACTTCCGCAATGCTTGAGAACTTCGAAGGCGAGCGCGTTGATGTCTTTTTCAGGGGCATAAACGACGCGTAGCTATTCAAGTGTCGGTCTAAACAGAGCCATACTCTGTTCTAAACAGAGTATGGCTCTGTTTAGAACAGAGTATGGCCGACACTTGAAAAGGGTCGATTCTAAGCGACGCGACGTTTACACGAAACCAAAGAAGACAAAAGAAATAAACGTATTCAGTTGCTGCCGCTTACCGTACCTAGACCTACTGTGTGATTTATGATAATTATAGTTTCGGAGCGTCTTCAAAAAACGAAGTGTTCCTCAATCCGCCAGTTTAAAAAAAAAAATTGTTATATGTTACGCGATATCTTAGCCAATTGTGAAAGGATTTTAATGATTCCTTTTTTAATAGGTAGGGTATACTTCAAGGCTGGTCACATATAAATTTTATGAAAAAAAACCGATCGCTAAGGGTGAAAAAACGGGGGATGAATTATATTGGAGTTTTAAAAACTTTTCGTTGTTTGAAATCGGTTTTTATTTTTTGCTGTTTAATAATTATTTTATTTATATCGCTACTAATCGCTGATTTATCTCATTGTGCAAATTCAAAACGTTGTGTGTGGTCGCTAGTCTCTTCCTTCTCGCCATCAATATGCATGCGCGTATATCTAGTACTAAATGATGCATGGAGCACATAATGGATGTTTTCCGACTAGACTGGAATAAAGCTGTTTTGTTGGTCTATTTTATTCAAACTCAATTTTATTACAAGACTTGCTTTTGTCGGCGACACTGCCTACGTTGATCACGATATCGCTGGTGTCATAACAAGTAAATTATTACAAAATAAGATTTTGCACCGCCCTTACTAACCTTGTGATGATAAAATCAATCTAAGAACTATTTTCGAAATCTTACAAATATATTGAAAACACAATCGGCCTGTAATCATGAATACAATTCAAATTTAATTAAGGCCCAATTAGTTGAAGTTTGTAATAAATTATTATTGTTTTCTTCTTTTCTTTTCATTAATATCGCTTGATAATTTTCCTAACGGCGCCATCTAGTTACATTTGTGGATTCATAAAGACAGTATTTACAACCGTCTAAAAAAAAGGAGGAGATTCTCAGTTCGTCTGTGGGGGGTGAAATTTCATATTGGACTTACTATCAACTTCTCGTTATTTGAAGTCGGTATTATTCAAGAAGAGAAGGATGTCTTCTTACCTGAGTGATAAGCAGGAGTCGGTCGGACGCACATCATGCCGTATACCCTGATGCCGGGAACGGACGCGTAAGTCGGCTGGTCGTGTGTCATCGGCCCTTCTGTAAATCAAACATGAAAATACCTTTAAACTCTCAATACCCTTTTCGACCGGCTCTCTACGCTTGTGCATCCATTTTTTTATACAATTAAAGTGGCAAACTAGCTCGCGCGTTGCCGACCCTAAAACATAACGGATGCAAAGTGTCAGGTGCCTGTAATTTCACCCATACTCTTCAAAATGTCGATGTGCAGCGGTGCATTTACCAGGAGCGGCTTTCTACGCTCACGGGCTTATGTGTCGTCGGCGCAACCGTTCGGGAAAAGGATAAACTAATTTCGTTTTCACTTTGAAAAAGAAACGAAATAATTGCCCACGGCGTCACCCGCGTGGTACCCGAATAAAAAGTAGCCTATGTGTTATTCTGATGTATAAGCTATATTACTCATATTGTAAAAACGGGATTTGTTACGTACTGCACTATCGTAGTGCACGGCGCGACACGGAAGGAGAAAGTCGCAACCACTCACCCTGATGAAGACTCTCGGAATGAGTCGAAACTTAGTCGGTGCCTTAACCGATAGTGCAGTACGTGAAAATTTCCGTTTTTACAATATGAATAGTCAAGTTCACGATAGCTATATTACTGTAAAATTTCATCAAAATCCATAGTTTTTGCGTGAAAGAGTAAGAAATATCCATCCTCACAAACTTTCGTGTTTATAATATTAGTAGAATTCGTAAAGGAAAATTCCATGTAAACGATCAACAGTATTCTGACGAAAACTATGGAAAATAAATTTGTACCTAGACTTCGCTATAACCAAATATAGGCACTTACCAAGTACGTTGTTTTCGGAGCACCTGCAAATGACCAAATAGTGGGATTTTCCAGTTCTGATGTTCTGTAGCGCGAGTAAGGACCAATCTCTAGATGCTCTGCATTCTCGCATCTCCGTTACCGCTTCGCAGGTCTTTACTAGGGTAACTGCTTTGCTGGCATACTGAAAAGAAAAACAAAATTACATCATGCATATCTTATCAGCAATTACTGCAAATATGCATATCTTATGGCAGTGTGTAGATACTTATTTGCCCCTAGTAAAAAAGAAGAAAACATTTGATGAAACAATGTTCTGCCTGACCCTGGGTCCATACTATAACCACTTGGGTGAGTTTTCGGTTTCGTTAGATCACTGCGAAATTATCTTCGAAAAATTGACACTTCCAAGAAATGTTACATGGGATAGACCATGTGATAGAACCCTACACACTCACATCTATAATCCCTATGATCCTCAGATCTGTACTCAGTAGGTAAATCAGTCAGGTTACCAAGTAGGCGGTAGTAAGAAACACATATTTTATAAAAAGCCGTATCAATCCCTCGGCATAGAATACATAATAGTACGTACAGAATAGTCCCCTCCCGCCGATCCGACTTTCCTCACTCTGCCCGATTTCAATGGACACATAATTTTCTCTAAGCGAAGGGAGATACATCATGCGTGCTGTGTTAAAACATTGCCGAAAATTTTGTTTATAAATGTAATTGACACCGTCGTCATCGGTGGCCGCTCGCGCAGCCGTCGACTCGACTCCACCCCGAGTGAAGACGGAGCAGGCGAAAGCATGCTATGTCTGCTATTTACGCAACCAACGGTTCACGCCCACAAACCTTATGTGATGTATGTAGTGATTATGACGCGTTTGTTTCATGATCCAACATAACAAATATTGAACTTACTCTCTTCTTAGAATCAGAAGTCAGCCTCGTAGTGTGCAAGTCATCTGCGTTCAGACTAGCAGAGCAAGGATCTCGATAGCGGGCTGGGCAGGCGCAAAGTGGCTGTGTGTAGTTCAATCTCACGTAGACCGCGTTGCAAACCTGGAATGTAATAAGGAAGGTATTAAAGAATGTAAGGATGAGATGTAGCGACAAATTGGTCATTGCTTTCAATAAGCGGAACGAAAACACGACTACAAGGACTTGAGTCAGCGCAACGTCACGCATAAATTTTTAGCTAAACACATTCCAGACGGGCTAAAGTAGATTTGAAAATATTTGGAGTTGCATGTTTTTTTGCTTACCTATATAAAAGTTTCACATTAGGTTTTTGCATAAAATTCTTAATAAAATAAAACAAATTCCAAAGGAACTTGATAAATTACACGCGTAAACTTCAGTCTGCGTTCACTAATGAAGCCTTTATATAGCTCCTTGAGATCTCATTTAACCTATGAATAAAAATACAAATCACCTGTTGAATAGCGCACTCTGGGAGTAAATAGATGTGCTGATTATGAGGATAGTAGTGGTACTTTGTCGGCTTTGCTAGTACTGAGGTAGATCCAGCGGGCAATGGAACCGTCTGAAACAAAAAAAAAACACAACTTTTATAAGTTTGAACGACGTGCGAAACGGCAGTTCATCTTCGGACGTGTCACATCTATTATAAGCTAAATAAAGCTTTCTAATACTCTGATTGGTGCATTTAGGCATTCAAAATGTTTTGACTCCGATAATTTGAGCTCGTAGTAAATTGTATTGACAGATAATTCAACGAAGAAAAAAAAATTCCTATAGGCTTACGAGAAATTGTCCTTCTAAAACTGATAAAAATATATATTAGTATACAGCACGGAACTAGCATCAGGCGATAGTTTGCTACTCGTGAATCCTCAGTGATTTATGATGCCCAAGAAACTTAAAACCTACACGGATTTTAGTGCGAAAAGCAAATGAATGGATGAGTTGAAAGCGCTAATTCATTGAGATGTCATTACCCATTGTTGCTACTATGGGAAATGTCTCGAGGTCGGTCTCTGCTCAACCGCAATCTCATTCATGCCTGTTGAACGTACTTACAGTTTCTGTGTCAACGATATTATGCGTCCTCTTATTGATTTCACCTTTTCTACGGAAAGTTAAGCCTTCTTAAACCACTTCAAAAAGGAATTATATTCGCAACTAGGACACTTATTTTCTAATTGTACGTCGATTACTCCGTGATAGTTGAAAAAACGTCAGGTTTGGCTGCTTTAATTTTACCCAAACTATTTGCGGAATTATTCATTTATTTGGATGATATTTTGTCTTAGTATTTCAATATCACAGAGTCTGCTTTTTGATTTTAGTTATTGTATGACCACTATCGTTATTTTAGTATCACTTTGTACAATCGTTATGATTTTATCGTCATTTAATATCGCCTGGTTTATTATAGAGTTCAGTGCCTATAAAGATATGCCTGGATCTCTGGCAATTCTAAAAATAACGTCTTTCTTGGTTCCATTTGAATGGTCGGATTTTAGGGTTTGTCGAGACGTCTCTACTATATTCCTTTAAACCATTTTGTTTTCGCCTAATTGGGTCTTTATACGTACATTTGTATCGCATAATGATAAACACGTTATTTTTTGAAATTCAAAATGACAAATCGAATTAACCCTCCACGTGTATTTCCAATCGATTGTAGCTTCCCATAGTGTCCTGTGGGGATAAAGAACCGTCTTTGAAAACATACAAAGCGATAATCTGATATCAGCTATACATGGCCGTTTCAGATATACATGGTAACAGAAAAACAAACAAACAATTGATAATAATTGATTGTATGTCATATTAAAAAAAACATTAAAATAACAGTTAACTAAGAAAAGAAATAATCGTGAATAAACCTAAAAAATATTTGTTTTTAAATTATATTGTAACTCAAGGCTGATTTTGCAATACATGTGACTAAGGAAACTGATTGTGATATTAAACATCAAGAAGTTATATTTTTATCTTGTTATTAAACTCTCTACTGATTTTAATTATTTTTTTATTTTGACGTCCTAATAAAATAAACGTCCAAACACTAGTACCTACTGATCCGTAGGTGCCCAATGTGGAATAAAATTTTAAATAATAAATGATTCTACTTATGGCACCTCTAAGAAATATCGGTAGGTGCCGTATAAGCGGGTGCCCAATGTGGGATACGTCAAATATTATCGCATTATTTTTAAACTCACTTTATAATTGAAAAGATAGTGATAGTTTTTAGCAAATAATTGTGCTCGTAATGTGCGAAACCCACAGTGCACAAGTCTCCCGCACTTGACGAATTTAATTTTTATCTAAATCTTTTCGATTTTGGCATATGAAAAGGCATTCGTGCGTTGTGCTGTCTGTAACAATACTGAATGCTTCACGGTCATGTACCTTGCGATTCGCCGATTGCGTTGTCACGTTTGCCAGATCAGGTTAATAAACCTGCTAGAGGAATGATGCGATTGTCTTATGCTTTTTTTCGCGAATTGTGGTTTTGGATAATTTAATCTTGTTTATCAATGTCGTTTGCCGTCAATTTTATTTTGTTCTGCAAACTGCCGTTAGATTGGAATTGTATATTGTATTTTCAGTGCATCTAGGCCTGACTAACAAAACCTCAACGTCATCTTCCTTTTTTCAGCTGTCTGTGTACGGTCGGGTTGATGAACTTCTATCACTAACACTTTCATGACCCTTTTTTTCACACAATTTATCCATCTTTTTCGATCATCTCATTTAGTATAGATGATCGAGCGTTGCTCAGACCTAATAGCTAAAGTATTTTCTTCCCTTAAACTCTCTTTCGTATTTTAAGTCGTCATTGCGCTGTTCTGTTCCGACAGACAAACATAAGAAAAGCCATGCTGAGACCATAATCTATTTCCGTGGTTACTGATCCACTGAATGATTCTAAACAATCTTGTCGTCGATGACATTTAAAGTAAGTTCGGGGAAAAAAATAGTGTTTTGATGATTTATCACATACAGAATCTCAATTTAATCCATTGAAATGAGGGTTGTTGCGGCTACTGCCTTTATTTCTCGACGATAGCTCCCATATAATCCATTCATCTCGTTACCACAACTGTTGTAAAACCGTCGAAACGTCCGAAAAATAATAAAAAAAGGTAAACGCGATCAAGACACGTCAAACATTTATAATTATGTTAACTGATCGCGAAAAATACAATTTGATCTACTAACAAGGCAGTTTCTTTTCAACATTGATGCATTTGGTGACTCAAAATCTCAAGCCATCTCGTTACCATCAATGACTACAATGTCCACCTGCTGCGAGATTTAATTTCGATAAGTATCAGTCCACGATCGATACACCTTGCTCTAGTAACCCGCATATTGACATGCTGCTAACTCACAACAAAGGCGTTTTTGTATTCTCTAGTCGAATCTTTCCTTTTTCACTTTTTACTCACAAAGAACTGATTATTTTAGATGTGACTCCTCGATTTCGTTTACTGTTTGGTCGGCTGTACTACTACAGTATACTGAAGCAACGCTGTATAATTGCTACAAAACGTAATTATGCGAACACAACTAGCGCAGTGATAGGAACTTACACCTTTATTTTAGAGGGAAGAAATGTGAGGCATTCTTGTCATATATTTTAGCATTATTTTGTGTAATTTAGTTTTACGACCAATTATAATTTTAAAGATCTTTCGAAGGGCCTTTAAATTATATAGTTGCTTTCACTCATATGAAAGGAACTCATAATTTCCAATTACAGAGCGTGATTTGAAGATCTCATGTTATAAGTTTGAAGTGTTTAATTAGGTAAGTATTTAGAAGTTCAGTTGTAATAGGGAATAGCTTAGTTAGAGAATCTTCAAAGTCCTTACTACGTTGGGACATTCAAAAGAGAAGCTACGAAGAAAATCAGCTGATCAGAATGAGGCTTCGAGACAAAAAGTCCTTTTGGTAGTATTCGTTTCTATATATACCATATGACTATAGTCCAATTAAGGGATAATAATGTTTATATAGCGCGCACCAAAAAACTTATTCTACCTTTTATATATTTTCAAATATTTTATTTTCAATATGTCTGTATGTTTTTTTTTTGTGTGTATGTTTCTTGCACATAGTTGTATTATTCTTTCAGTGAGGAAATGTATACATCGTTAGTAAATTTGTTTAAATAGCAATATTAATATTATCTATAATTAATTGAAAACAGAAAAAAATGTAACTGCTTGGATATATACAAATATAAAATGAAACTGTTAAGCCATCTAAAGCACGTTGTAACCGATCTATAGATAGCTCGACTGAACCTAAAATATTATATGCATTGCTTCGCTGAGTGGCAATGTTAATTAGAAAAAAATCTGGACCTTTTTACAGAGCATTATCTAGCCCTAATCTTAGCAGAGCTTGTATTATGAGAACCACATGACTGATATACCTCATATATTTTTTGGAAATACACACATATTATATATGTATACAGTCTACATATAAAACACTCAGGTCGGAGATAAATATTTTCAGATCATACAAACATCGGTCCAGATAAAAGCCAGCAAAGAAATCGGACTCACAGGACAAATTACGTTATCATCACCGACCTTCAAGTACTGAACAATGACGTATTTTTCTAGGCTCAGTTAGATTTTTTTATACGAATGTTCTAACTTTCACTCTATTCTGTAAACTCACTGAGCGTTCTGATTAGCTTTTTGTTTCTTTTATTCGATTGCGCTGGCCTGTGCCACAACTAATCGCCTTTCTTTTTAAAATGAGCTTTATCGAAGCTGATTGTAATTTTGTAAAGCTTGAATGCGGTCAAATTCTTTCTATCTTAAAAAATACCTTCCGATGTCGATCATCGAGTCAGGAGATTGATTTCTCGTTAGAACTAAAATGGGGATTACCAATATTAGTAACAACTGTATATTTAAAAAAATATTCATAGGGCTGTATTTACGCGTAGTGCAGGAAATATAACACATACTCATTTTCAAAATTTCTTTCTTACATATCCTACTAATAATATAAACGTGGAAGTTTGTGAGGCTGGATGTTTGTTACGTAAAAACTACGCAAAAACTACTGAACGGATTTTGATGAAACTTTACAGTAATATAGCTTATATATCAGACTAACACATAGGGTACTTTTTATTCGAGTACTACGTGGGCGAAGCCGTGGGCAGAAGCTAGTTATTAATAAATTGAACAAAGAAGGTCGTGGGTCGAATCCGGCCGTGCGCCAATGAATGTTTCTACAAGAAAAAAGTATATGGAAAACATCGTGAGGAAACCGGTAGGCATGTGCCATCGGTAAGTGTTCCGCATAGAGTAGACAGCCTCAAGAGACGCAATGTTTGATAATTAGCTAGGAAACAATTCTGTCAACTGTTGTGCTAGTCCTGTAGTCCTGCAGTCCTGCCACACCTGCTGTGCTCTGATTGGTCGAAACTGTGGTTTCTACCAATCAGAGAACAGCAGGCAATGACAATGACAATGTCCGCGTTTGCGAACATCAGTCCTTAAAGACTGATATGTTGACAGAACAGTGTGGTTATATGTGACGCCTCTCGGGGTTAACTGCTCGATGGTGTTCCGATAAGTGGCGATGGGCTTGGAACCTGTTACGTGGAATGCTTACTAATTGCAAACCGTGGGCATGTAACGAGTATAATGTATGTATTATACTGAGGATGCCCATCATGGGGAATAAAGTCGTGAGTGTGATTGTTTTTTGTTACAATTATGAAAATAGCCTTTCTGTACAGTATCCCTTTAAGCATACTACCACTACAGCAATAAGCTGAGATAGGACCTTTTCGACTAATACACACCATTGCAGCATATACTGCCCTCGTTAGCACTGGTTAGCACCCACTTATTGTACCTACTCTTCTGTATTTACTGTGTTTCTTTAATTGTTTGTCTTTCTTTTTATTTGTACTTGTCTGTGCTGTATTGTATGTGTCGAATAAAAAAACTATCTATCTATCTACATGAATAATTTCAAACATCAAGCTGGGTTACAAAAAATACAATTTTTAGAAAGATATCCACCATTTTTTTTATTAACCTATACTGTCCCACTGCTGGGCAAAGGTCTCCCCTTTTTTCTTGCCACTCGGTCCGTTGCCACCTTGCCATTGGGATTCAAATGCATCCAAAATCATGTTCAAGCCATGTAGATCGTATAGTGGATAAATAGTAAATAAACATCCAACAGATAATCTGCAGAACATGCAAATATTTGTCCACACAATACTATACTATAGTCGTAATATATCCTAAAATATACTATACTAGCTTCTGCCCACGGCTTCGCCCGCGTAGTACCCGGATAAAAAGTAGCCTATGTGTTATTCTGATGTATAAGCTATATTACTGTAAAGTTTCATCAAAATACATTCAGGAGTTTTTGCGTGAAAGAGTAACAAACAAACTCCACAAACTTTCGCGTTTATAATAGTAGTAGTAGGATGTTTATATAGCGGCATAGTGAAATTTCAGTACATTTGTCCTATAATATATTCTGTGTTCTCTTACTCATATTAGTTCAATCCGTTGGAATTCACTTTTCAATGGTTGGCTTTCACTTCGGACTGTTGTTTACTGATGCTAATTATTCTCACTTCACTCCCCATTATTTGTATTTTCTAGTGCTCGATTTACTTGAACTGTTTCTTGTGAGAACAGTTATTGTAAATCAGTAAATCATGTTTTTTGAAAAGTTTTAGCATTAACCATTTCTTCAATAATACCGCGTAATAAGCCCTTATAACGCGTTTAATCGAAATCAGATTAAGTTTGTTAAAAAAAGTCATGTGATTTTTAGATACAATGAATACCTAGATCATTACATACATGAAAAGCGGAAGTCGGTTTTCTGTGTTGTAAAGCTATTCGCTGTCAATACCGTGTGATTTATTCCCGATTAGATGGCCGGCATAAAGGAGTGAGAGGGCAAGCTGACTCCGGCTAGATCCTCGGAAGATTTTTATTTTTACAAAAAAAACCGTACCGGATGTCACGTTTAAGTTGAACGATCTGAATTGTCTTTAGCGGTCTGGGGTTGTTGGAGCTTTTTCTTTTTTTTTCTTTAGAAGTTATTGTAAGCGATGAAGTGTTACGAAGGGTCTTCTTGTGTATAATTTGGTTTATTGGTCGTACTTAAGTACGACTGCTTCTTCTTTGTGTCGCCGTTTTTTCTTTCTCAATGAATAAATTCACCTCGTTCAATTGACACCACATTATAACAATGAATGCAGGATCATCAAAAATGAAATCCAAGCAGAGTATGTTGCCTGATTCATCTAAAATTCATCGTAAAGCCAAAATTTTGAATTCATGTTTATAAGTTGACGTTGTTATATGATCCTTATGATTTTCAGTGCGAATTTTCTGAAAAAATTCAGTGCGCCTCGTAAAGACTTATTTCATGCACGTTTCACATATCTTCTAATGGTTGGTTCTAGGACTTTATTTTGAAGCTTGTCCACTCAACTTATGGATATAACTAGAAAAATGAATGTGCGCACTAAAACGTTCTCAAAACTATAAATGACAACATTGAGGAAACCGGCGTTTCCTAAAACCAAGAACTCGAAGTCTTGTGCTATTGGTTCGTGCTCCAAATTTTCTTCAATCAGTGGCGATGGGCTTGCAACCTGTTACACTGAGTGCTTACTACTATGCAAAATGTGGTCATGTGCCACCTCCTTACTTGCATCATCATCGTTTTGCGTACTGAGTATAACTCTTGAGGGTGTGTCCATCATGAGAAATACAGTCGTGGACAGCAAGTTTTTTTTTGTTTTTGTTACACACAAAAACAATAGTGTATTTGTCTACAGCAAAGATAGCTTACGTCTCATGATCCGTTATTAAAAGGTCAGCAAGCCAAAGCTAGGGCGTTCATTCACGGCATGATAGTGGATCTTCGGATCGCGATCTTGACATGATCATGCCTTCGTGATGTTACAGACAGACATCGCGATAGAGTTCGCCGCAACATAAATATTACGGTGTATTTACTGTTCTGTAACATCTGCATAACTAGCCTCACGATGGCCTCACCGCTTGTGAGGGAAAAAGTGCAATGCCTTTTAAGGTTCAAGTTTACGGGTTGGCACACCCGCAACTAATACCTTTTTCTGCTGCCAACCATTAATACTTGCATTGCTGTGTTCCGGTTTGAAGGGTATTGGTGCCGGTGAAAACACAGGCACGTGAGACTTTTTACCGCTTATGGTAAGGGTCTTCAAAGAAGGTACGTGTAATGCCTCTGGTGTAGCAAGCGTCCATAGGCTACAGCAACTGCTTACCAAAAGGTGGGCTGTATGTCTGCTTGTTGGCTGTTTTAGTTATACTAAAAAATATATATATCTTACTACTATTATAAACGTGAAAGTTTGTGAGGATGGATGTTTGTTCCTTTTTCACGCAAAAACTAATAAACGGATTTTGATGAAACTTTACAGTAATATAGCTTATACATCAGAATAACACGTAGGCTACTTTTTATCCGGGGTACCACGCGGGCGAAGCCGTGGGCAGAAGCTAGTGTATTAATAATAGACCGGGAGTTCATAGTTGTCAACCCTATCAATCGAGTACCAAGACGGGTCATACATGGGGTAAAAGAGGACATAAAGTAAAAAAAATAACTGAACAGAAATGCGATACGTACCTTTCAGATTATTCATTTATTTATTCCATTTATAAATAAAAATAAATAAATAATGCTGGACATTTTCACACAGCGTCATCTAGCCCCAAAGTAAGCAGAGCTTGTGTTATGGGAACTACATGACTGATATACTACTTATATACATATTTTTTTTAATACAGTTTAATGTCATACCAAAAAGGTGTTAGCACTCAGCATATGCTAGGTAGGCAGGCTACCTTACTTAGCTCTGGAATTCTGCTGACCCTGAGCAGTGACGGCACAGACGCCAGAAGCAATACTACTCTCAGGAATTAGAGAGTGTACATAATATACTCGTATTTGGACTTCTGACTTGCCTAGGAACTCATGCTATCCATTCATCATGTATAAATAATCGTGAGAATAAAATATGACTGTATGCAAATATAAGGAGGAAGCTATAAGGTGCCTTCGTGCGTCTATTTGCAACTTCTCATAATCAATTCACGTGGAAAGATGACCTCGCGATCATGCATCAATAAAGACACTATTATGAGTGTTTGGATTAAACCATTTTGATACTTGCTCCAGATTGTATTATTTTTTTGTAATAAATTGGGTAATGGCTTATAGTATTGTTATTTAACAGAGCTTTAGACTGTTACGAGTAAGTTGATATTTTTTTTAATTAAAAATGAGACTGAGTGACATTCTTGCGTATTTGTTCTTCATCATCACAAACACCATAATTATACGTTTTATACGGGTCTTTATATAAAATATACAGAAATAAAAGAATATAAAATATACGGGGCAGAGATAGGCCAAAGAAAAGATGGATGGATTGTGTGAAGAATGACATGGTTAAGAGGAGTGAGTACTGAGATGACGGCTGATAGAGGAGAGTGGAAGAAAACATGTTGTGCCGACACCACGTAATGTGGGATAAGGACAAGAAGATGATGATGATGATACGGGTATTTATCGCGCTGTGTAGATCGGGGTTCCAGATCCGCTGCGGTTGATACTTATGGAATATTATAACGACGACTTCTACTGGCGACCTCTGTGACGCAGTGGGCGAAGGCCCGCCTGAGATGCAGAATGTTGCGGGAACAGTTCCCGCCGCGAGACAATTGATCTGCAAATATATTTGTCTCTGGCCTGGCTGTTTTCTATGTATAATAATTATTCACAAACAAAATATTATATAAGTAGTATATCAGTCATAATAGTTCCCATAACAGAAGCTCTGCTTACATTGGGGCTAGATGAAAAATGGCTGTGTGAAAAATGACCAGCATTATGATTCGTATTATTATTATAACATTCTGTGATTTCCCTTAAGTGTTAACGGTCATCATTTAAAAAAAAACTATACATATTATTCTTTCGAACTGGTACAATTTTCGTAACTTAAATTACAATTAACTTTGCAATCGATCAACGATCAGGTAATGGCGGTCGCGTGCCTTCCGTCGGCGTTCATTGGCCGCGACCACTCCCAATACAGGTTACTCGCTACTTACTATCAGTCTACGGTTCAGTTCAGTAGTACCAACTATCGTACAATCTGTAATTCAGGTTCATAGTGATTATTATTCAATGTGTTTCAAGTTCACTCATACGCAACCATCTCGTAATTACATCCGAGTTATCCCGGTTTAATTGCGTGTTACAATCAATGTATGAGAATCGATGCGATTTGAACAATTCATTAGATTAGTTCCAATGGGTGAAATGAAACGATTACAGAAAGCTCACTTCTTACCGTGATTACTGTAATTGACCGTAGACAATTCGCAACGAAAATAAAAATAAAACGGTACTTTTTAATTTTGTAGTTTTGTAGTTAGTGTGTCAACAATTCGGTTGTATATCGGTTTATTTGAGGTCAACGTAACGACCTTCGTTACTAGCATTTCCAGCATTTCAGGGTTTCGGAAAATATGATATTTTGAAGCCTTTTTTTATTCCAAAAACTATCGTGAATTTGATTTATTCATATTGTAAAACGGGAATTTTTGGTACTATCGGTGAAGGCACCGACTAAGTTTCGACTCATTCCGAGAGTCTTTTTCATCAAGGTGACTGATCGCGACGCTCTTCCTCCGGTATGCGGTACCGCACTATGTATATAGTACGGTAGTACGGTACGTGAAAATTCCCGTTTTACAATATGAATTTTGAAGACCCGTACAAAAACAGTTGTACTGAAAGATTGTCATCCTTTAATACAAAGCGATTTAGTTTTAATCAAGAGCCTAATGTAGAGCTGTATCTGTACTTTCGGGTTTTGGGACTAGTCCTATTACTCCCAGTATAGTAACTATTATTCAAAGTGGGGTGTAGGTTCACGCTTACGTAGGTTACTTCTGTTTACGACCACAATGACGAGGCGGGCAAGTAGCGGCTAAGGTTCCCGCTGCTCGACATGTTTTTGTATGTTCTGCAAATATTTTTATTCCGTTTCCGAGTGTTGTGGTACCACGGTACTTGTAGTTCCTGATACCCACGACACCGGGAATCCTACTGTGAGGTCAGGACTTTGTATGTGTCTGTTGGGTGTTTATTTGTTTATCTTCTCCCGATTTTTATGCGTTCCGATCAATTCATGAGAAACGATCGAGAAGCAAAGCGATCGGAACAATTAATTCGTTCCACCTTTGATAGTAGAAGTGTTAATTTGCATGAGAACCCACGGCAACCGCAGGTTAACCATTATAAACTCGCAGTCTGTTTTCATTCTCAAGGAACTGATTTAATTCGTAATGGAATGATGCAGCATCGCGGTGCCGTCATCAGTGTCATAATAATTTCCGAGATTCCGGCGAAAAAAATATCGTAACGATGGTCTCGATTTTATACTTATTCTATTATAACCTGCTATAAAGGTGCCACCAGACCAATCTGCCCAACGTACTATTGGTGACCTAGGTATTTTATTTTCTCAAACTGTCACGTGGAATGCTAGCAACTTGCAAAACGCGACTATGTGTCAAATGTAATTTAGACGCGCCTCTGATTACCGTTTACTTCTACGGCACAGAGTATGTATCAAAGGATGTGCATCATTGGGAAAATAGTAGTGAGCGTGTTTTTTTAGAACGCCTTTATCTGATTTATGACCACGATGACGCGGAGGGCGAGATGTGGGTTCGACTCCCACAGTGGGGCAAATGTTTGCATGTTCTGCAAATAGTAGCTTTATTTAGCACAGTACTCATCATTTGTGGTGCGCACGATACAGATAATCCTAGTAAACCTTTGAAATACCTTCTGAAATACTTTTCATTCGTAACTTCACCAAAAATAATTAAAGGAATAGAAAATAATTAAAACAAGCAAAGCTTTAAGTCCCAAGTAGAGTTGGGCGAGGCCCTTGGCCAGTAGTGGTGATGGTTGATGGAGCAAAGCCAAGCCGAGTGGAGGCAGATGTTGAGCCGAAGAAAGCTTGGGGTCTAGATAAATCAAGCTCAGTTTTTCTTCCACGCTAACGCAAGTTTTTCAAGGAAAAACTTGGCAGCAATCACGTGATATTTCCACAGCCAATGTCATTTCCATACAATTCAATCTTTCCGCAGGCATTAACGCCAACAGTAAGTGGTTTATTTGTCTAGACAACCAGGTCGGCCGAATGTGAGATTGATTGAAAATAGACCTAGCAGTGGGTGATTCCGAGCCAAGACAATGATGATAGTAGTCATAAAATATAGTTGTTTTCAAAACACGTGATATATAACAATTTCAAGGATAATTTTGCTAAATGATGTTCATTCAGACTCAGTTATTGAAATGCTCGTAACTAGCAAACCAGTCTAGCCAATTGAAAGGGTTATTGCCGTTTCCCCCCGATTTACACGTTTGTCATCTAGTTTGAAATCAAAGATGGCGAACACGTATTTTATAATTTAAATGGATTAATCGTGTAGTTATTCTTGACGTTTCGAAGCTTTCAAGGTCGCGGGTACTAGATGGCAGGTATCTCAACAGGCCTTATAAACTATTACTACAATCAAAATATTTTTTAACGTTCCGATTTATACAGTAATCACTCACTGTGTCTTAAAGCCTAACATTGTTGTTTTTTTTCACATATTTTTTTTATTAATATGATTCCATTTTGACTCATTTGGGGTGCAGATGTATCTCATTTTGAAATCAAAGGTGGCGCATACCCTTGCCTTTCGCTAAAATTACAAATCTTCAATCGGTTTTAGCTATCCCACTCACTGTGTCATGAAGCCTAACATTGTTGTTTTTTTTTCATATTTTTTTAGTTAATATGATCCAATTTTGACTAATTTATGAGTATCTCATTTTGTATTCAAAGGAAGCTCATACCCTTGCCTTTCGTTAAAATTACAAATCTTCGATCGGTTTCAACTATCTTACGCAGTACCATAGATTGTTACACAGTTACGTGAATTTCCTTACAAAGTGTTTGTCAGTTAACATTTTATCGAGCAGTATTTACGATAAAGTCGTATGGTGCCGCTACTGTTATTTTAACTGGTTCCTATAATAACGGCTGGGGCGTTGTATCTTTGACTGTTTTATCTTCTTTGCCGTTCCAGAATCTAATTTAGTACTTAGGTATAATACAAGGAGTCTTATGAATATGTATATTTATATGCCCGAAAAGGGGTTTTTCTACATAAAATGAGTAACAGCTTTTGTTCTACGACTTTTAAAAACTTGGCTATTTTATTTGAAGAAAATTGTAGTTAAAATGAGCTGTTTTTGGTAAAACAACAAAGAGTTTATCTATCTACTCGTATTCATTCAACCCATTCCACTAAACTTCTTCTAGGGGCCGTACCGTACTCATGCCCATTTCATCTCCGTTAAAAACCATTATGATATACTGTTACATAGTAAATTAGTAATTGCTAATGAATCCAAAGACATGACTAATTTATATAACCATAAGCACTAATTACTATGAGATATTACCTCGATACACAATCTTTATCAACAAGCTAAAAGCCGTTATTCTATGCAATGAGTTTTCAATCATCATCATCAAGAGTCTGTACAAATTCACTGCTATATATATATATATATATATATATATATATATATATACCTCCTTTAAAGAGTGCTATGACGAACGATCTAGGGCCCCCTCGACACCGCTTCCAGCACTGGCCCTTACACTGCGTCGTCCGGATTTTATCACTTTGTGAAACTCCGAGCATGGCCCTCTCAATAGACAGTTGCGCGAACATTTTAGTTTCACGCGAATTGTTTCTTAAAAACTATAGTTTTAATTTCCAATATATGAACGACGCACTAACAACTTGGTTTAACAACTGCCCTATCCAGTCAGTTTAATATCTATATTTTGCATTTACATTGATAAAACTTGTTACGTGCTGGCAATATTGCATGTAAAACAATTTATGCTCTGGATGCGAAACTTACTCGAGAATAAATCGGTAACGCTTCCAGATTTTCAGATATAATTTTATTGAGTCGTTCGTCAACTCGGCTAGTAAAACTCGTACTCGGACTACTTACAAAAATCATAATATTTTCATTCGTCACTTTCAGATGTAACTTCACCACACTGCGTGGCACAGGCAATTTCCTAGTTTCCATTCTGTATGGCCATTGATTTATTGCACAGCGAGTTTCTCTGAAGGATAAAATCCGTAACGATGTTATGCGACAGAAAACGAAATCCGTATCTCAACTCGTAGCTCAAACTATTAGTGAGCCTAAAAAATCAGTAGGTTGGTCATATATGCCGAAGAACCGAGCACCGTTGGAGTAAATTAGTTCATGAACCGAACGACGAAGTGTAGGAAGGTCTCCTACCCGATGGACCGGTTGCAGAAATGACCCATGATCATT
Source organism: Perizoma flavofasciatum (assembly GCA_958496245.1). Classification (NCBI taxonomy): domain Eukaryota; kingdom Metazoa; phylum Arthropoda; class Insecta; order Lepidoptera; family Geometridae; genus Perizoma; species Perizoma flavofasciatum. The sequence continues at coordinate 7,112,106 of OY292434.1, read as the reverse complement.
CGTTATGGTAATCTTTAGGGGATGCCTATGCTCAGCAGTAGACTTTTGCAGACTATTGATAATGATGATATTTCGAAGGCATATGCCATCAGCTAGTGTTCCAACACGCTGCATTGGACTGGTATCCTGTCACGTGGAATACTCTTGAAAAATCGCGGGCATGTGCCAACTATAGTGTTTTGGAAGTGCCTCTGACTACCCCCTACGTGTTATCCTCAAAGATCTACACACTTAGTATGTATCTGAAGATGTCCATCATGGAGAATACAGTCGTGAGCGTGTTTGTTATGTTTGTTTTTGATAATTCTGTACGATCTTGATCGAGCTGAGCTACACTAATGGAGTACAATAAGTTAAAACTATATTCGGTACTTTTGTCTCCAATACGCACAACCAAGCTAAGTATACCTTGGTTTATTGGCTAGCTTAGTGTCAAAAATTCGCGTCTCGGCGCTAAGACGTAAAGCTTGCTTATGCGCTTTGAAGGCAAAGCAAGTAGTTTTCTCATTTTGACAATCAATTAATACGCAACGCGATGAAATCGCTTGAAAAACTGTTATTACTATCACGTACCTAGGTAAGTTCTAGAGGTCTTAAAGTAAACTGAGCTACTAATTTAACAAAATTATCGTTTATCTTGAATATACTCTATGATATAAAGTAGAAAACTTGAGGTCAATGACAAAAATATTTTAGCATTTAATCCTATAAGAGTTAATATTGGTGATAGTATAAATATTATATTTTAGAAAGTGTTCTAATATCACCATATTTACGAGGACCATTAGACTTCTACTATGGAACTTAAGTCTCAAAGAAAGCCTATATATTAACAAGAGCTTTGTTGCTATATTTGACTCGTCTAGCCGTCTTGTCTGGTCTTTCGTAATCATTATTGATTTATTTAAGGGCCAATGAGAAACAAATTATTCGTAGTTTTAACAAGACTTAATAAAAAAACCTTACTATGTTGGGATAATGTTGGGAGGACAGCCGGTTCGAGAGAATGACTGTGAATATGAAATATTTCATGCTTCAATAAAAAGCCCGTGGCCTTGAATCGTGATGGGTTTTGGTTTTCATATCAACTTTATCACCCTTTCTCACCCTCGGAGGAGCTGATTTTCGGAAATTATTTGATTCGCGTACCCCTACGTAATAAAGATACTCAACGATTAATGGTTTGAGAGTGTGCGTTGACAGTCAGTTAAAGGTATATAAAAAAACATATTGATTCCTTCTATCTTGTTAGCGACAAACTCACACGCAGATATACGTATAAGGTTATCGACAGCATCCGCTAGCTGCATAATATTTTTATTACAGAAGTTGCTCAATTTCGCCACCTATTCAGCTAATAATATTTTGTATAGTAATCTTTAACAGTTTATTTATGTTCTCACTCTGTTTACCAAATATGACACATAAGATCAGCACGAATATTAAATGAAATTTAGACCCAAGCATAGATTTTTCGACACATTTGAAAAACTGACAGAAAATGTTTTCTTGAGATTTCTTGAGAGTTCGTAAAAAAGTCGAGTCTCCACAAAAAACGTTTCACAAAAGTAAATCCATGATACTCGTAGCATAAATTGTAAAGTGACTCCATTTCGGGATAATGTACCATATTCTGGGACACTTCGTTTAAGTCGGTTGTACCATAGGTGCAAGTATTTGACCCAACGACCTTTTGAACAGAAGACGCTGCTAGGCTTTCCAAGTAATAGGTCTAAAGTTCCCGATGAAAATAGCATTTCTAAACAGAAGGCATAAGCTGCTTAGATCTTATCGAATCACGAAGGAGCGTTCGCGTTTCGAAGTATTTCAAATCTCTTTGCGATGGTTTTGCAGTGTTATTGTTAGAAAAATCTTCCATTGTTTGTTTTCTATGTGCTAGCTTTCTGGAACTTTTGATCTAAAGCTTCGGTGGCGGATTCTTTTAAAGCCTTGTAGCTTATTTTTAAAGCTCAAAAAGGTATTACCTAGACACTTAGTATTTGATTGTATGCTGCCTATTTCTGTTTTCATCATTATATTCACGTAATTTGTTAATGCATAACATCATTAACTGTTAGGTAGCTGGAGAGGTATATGTCCAGCTGTGGACTTTTACAGGCCTTTGATGATAATTCTACTTTTTTGACCAAATTAGCACATTCCAACCACCTCATCACTGGTGATGAGATCTGACTGACTTTTTTTCTGGTGACGGCTATACAAATTTAAAAAACACCTGATGAACACAAAACTTACCTTTTATCTTTTCACAATGCAGCAGTCGGTTAAAAATACAAAATAGTGGTCGTATTACTGTCTCAGTATAAGAAGGTTGTTATATAATTTATAGGGTAGCTCTGTTGATTACCAAGCATTACCTCGCAAGAGCTATAAAACAAGTTCTTAGAGGATTATTTTCAATCCGTAATGTATTGAAATTGTTACTTTCGTTTACACTTCGAAATTAGTATCGACTCTTTTTTGATCACGTTTGTGAATCTTTTTAATGGTAACTTAAAATACATTGTACAAGTATACAAGGCGAACGTGAACAGAATTGTAGTAAGTGGAAAACCGTGGTCACTGCCTACTCCTCCGGGAAACAGGCGTAACTTTATGTAAAATGTATGTAAAAATATACCATATTGTATTAGTGTATTTTTACAAAATGACTTCGCAAGTGCAGCTTACATTATAGCCTCATAAACTATAATTACATATAATGGTTCGTGACTCGTGGAAACTAAGACGAGCTACATTTTACCGATAGAAAACCTTCGAATCAAGATCAAGTTCCAAACGACTTGTTCTCGTCTCTGTGAAGTAACGCTATCATAGGAGCCGACTAACAAGATTCAAAGGCGAGAGTATATAAAATAAATTCGATTCACACTGCTCACTGGATAAAATTAATTGGCACTGAACAAAGAACAACCAACCTCGTAGGTTTTAACTAAACCGATATCTTAAGATCAAAAATGTAGTAAGGTATAAATTGGATCGTACACCGCATAAAATAAAATTTGCACAGAAAATCGAAAGCAATGAAAGCGGTTCAGGTAATGTGGGTTTTGGATGAAAACGACAACCATGAGAGGGATACCTAGCTACGAATGCAAATTGATGATAGAGCGTTGCTTTGTATTTTGCTAGTAAATGTTGACGTTAATGAGTTGTAAATACTAACGGACATTCAATAGCGTCTGCACTCGGCAGTTCAGCGTGGGATGCATAGATAAGAATGCGCCTCCAACAACCAAGCTGTTGATCTGAGCCTTTCGATAGGGCGGCCCACGCTGACTCGAGACTTCGCCTCGCGATAACCACCTCTTATAAGATAAATCAATGATAAATCACTTTATCGCGTATTAATCTCCTGAAACTTCACTGCCTATGCGTATTCCACTCATATTATGCTCTTGAGTTACTACCGCCGCTAAACGCACACTTTTCCGTGAGACCCGGTAGTGTATTACTCTACTAGTGCAGACTCTGACCTAACATAGCATCATAAATATACTTGAGTGCCGAATAAATTCAGCTATTCGAATAAATGTTAACTTCGAAAAGTTAAAGCGTTCACGAAACTCGGAGAAATTGGCTCCGATTGTATCGTGAAATAAAACAATGCGAACCATTGAAAACGAGTGGGCACAGATTTACATCTCAACAAGAGTCAGCGGTCTTCATTGTGTGTATTTCCCGGGAGTTTGTAATAGGAACACGACAGTATGCGGTATCGGCTATCTACTTCATCTTAATATTCAAAGGCACGTGCGTCGTTCTGATGGCCCGATAAAGGCGCCTCGTATCTTGCGCTTACCCTGACAATATTTGCGGCTTTCAACGCCTCTTTCATTAAACCCGGCGGTTCCTGTAATGAATACATTGCCTTATAATTGGCTAGACCTTCGACAGCGAACCGTAAACAGTCCGCAACCACAATTTCCCTATTCAGGTAAACGGTGTATATTGTAAAACGAGATTTCGCGCCTGTTTCTAAAACGATACTCTCGCATGGCAAAGACGTTAGGTTCCTTTCGTAGAAAGAATAAATTTGTTATATCATTGTATACGAAACATTTTGAAGAGTGCAACAGCTTTGAGATTTTACCCAGATCAACAGCTTGTTATCCATAAAAAAGTTAACGTCTGGTTCCGTTTGAGTTTTTATGATCAGCATAGCTGTCCACGAATTTCAGGTTAAGGCCAGCGGGACAAAGCATTTCCCGTTTTAAGAGTGCTTACGGTTATCACTATCACGGCATAATGCTCTGCAAAAATAACTTCTTACCTGCATCCATTGTCTCCCAAGTTTATAGAATGTCATATTAACGGTGTGACTTATGCAATTCATCGTGTGACAATGTTTGCTCACTTTGCACCAGTTTTTGCGAGCGTATTGATCTGAATTTTGTGTCAGCTCTCGGTTAAAGTAGCGTGATTGATATAAGTGGTGCTGCGCCTTGCTGTTATTAGACTTTGTAGTAGGAAGAGTTGATGTTTTCGTGTTTTCTTAGAAGCTCGCTTATTTTATTTCTCCTTCACTGAGCTTAGTTTTATTTTGCGATGTAATCTTTTATGCACAAACGAAAGTTTCTCGCGTTAAGCGTTTGAAAATGGGTTGTACGTCTCGGTTTACGTGTCTATTGTTGGAAAATATTTCAGCGTATCTCGAAGTCGCTTGTTAGTGGTGCTTCTTGCCTTTAGGCTTTACGGCTTTCTCTGTTCATGTGAATTTGCTTGTAAGCTCAAACTCGAAGTTTTAACTAGAATAATAAATGTCAAGTGGGAAAATAAATTACTTTTTTCTTTTATGCCATTTTCGTAGGCACCATTCATTGTAACCAATTATTTCTAGCTAATTTTATGCGATGGAGCGATAATTTTACAATATCCGCGGGAACTCTATAGATATAGGCTATTCAATAGTTCGTCCTCCTGCAATATTTTCCTTAGTCTTATATTTTGAATTATGATGATAATGATGTGATGTTGCTCACAAAGTCAGTCAAAACTTAGCGAGATATTATGCTCCATCAGTAACAGAGTGTCACCAACCATGTAGTTCGAACTGTGGCAAACGGCGGTCATTACCATTACCTATTCTTCCGCTACATTGTACAGAACACGTTCTCGAACATCGCATGCGTAATGACCGTCCGTGCGTATCAAGAGCCCATCGCATACGTAAACTGCAGCACCTTTGATGGTAGTTCTGATAGCACGACTGTCAATCACTTCACGCCTTCCGACCTACTATGGAGTTTTAACTAGATGTTAGGACAGATTCGCTCACATGGTTTCTTTTGGGTAACTGCTCGTGAAAGCAAGTTTTATTTGCAAATCGATAGATCATATGGAACTATCTAACCATGGGCTTCCCTCAAAGAATTCCACGGCTAAACGTCTAAAGCCACATTGACTTAGACGTTTTTTAATCGATTATTATGATTTTGGTTCTCCGTCCATCTCCATACTGCGTCTTCCAGTTCGATGTCGCCACTCTAGAAGAACCTTTATACACTATAATTATAGTATATATTATATATAGTGGTCTTCGGCACCCTTCGCTCATATCATCGTACTTAGAGATTCCCTAAGTGTTATGGCAAAACCTTTGCAATCTGCGTTCAGTCACATTTCTATCAGTGATCTGCCTATTTCTGTCACTGGGTTCCTGGCAATGAGTTCCTGCTCGCCAAGCAGGAAATACCCGGTTCTATTACACATTGATATGCCTTATCATCTAACGGCTTGAATTGCAGAGCGTAGACGGGTGCAAAAGTAAAATCCTTGGATTGAACAGAAAATACCGTTTGAATCTGACCATCAATTAAAATAAGTTATGTTTAAAAAACCATCCAAGGGACATATGCATAGTCCTACACTAAGATTCCCTGAGTCATGGTATCAAGAATTACGTTTACTGTGTTACCACAATACCCAGGAAAAAATCTGCAGAACATGCAAACTTTGCCCCTCAGCGGGGATCGAACCCTCTTTCAGCAGCACGCCGCGCCACCGAGATCGTCTCTTTATCATATAGTTCGCTTCGTTATCATCTCTATCAGCTCGTAAGAAGCCCACTGCTAGACAATGGCCTACCTCAAATAATCACACGTCCAATTAAAATCTGTAAGTACAATCGCATTCGTTGTAAACACGGGAATTTTCAGCCCCATACACGAGCCACGCGCAGAGAGTTAACAGCCCATAGCGCAAGGCGTGACGCCAAGGGAGTGCATCGCAATCACGTAATCTGAAGAAGACTCTCGGAATAAGTCGAAACAAATTGAAGCCTTCACCGATAGAACGGATCTTGAAAAATCCCGTGCTTACTATATGAATGATTTCCGTAGTTTTTGGAGTCAAATATTTCAATTTTAAATCGTTGTCTTCCATAAAACAGTGATTGTATTGATATCTATTTGCATAAAATTATTAAGTTTTACGAGATTGACAGGCGTGCACGTTTTGAGTCAGCACCTTAGTTTTATTAACTTCGGCTGTTTGTTTTATTAATGACACCTACATTCGTTTTGTTTTTCACGATGCTATTTGTAGAAAGTACCCGTCTATTAATAAATTAGCTAACGTTTGGATCACGATCAGACCCTCTCCAAGTTCAATACCTCGGAGCAATAAGAAATTTAATTTAATTTCTATTGTGACGCCTATTTTACAGCTTAAAAATAGAAGCTAGGTCATTTCAGTAGAGGATTACCGTTTACAAATGAGCTTTACATATAATTCGTGAACAAAAATAAGTCGTTTAGCGAAGTGATTTAGCTACTGATGATGGACATCTAATTGCTCGTATGTTGCATAAAAAATGAAACTAAATAATAACTCGTCTTACTTATAACAGTTATTATAAAGAATATACCCTTGAAATTACTTTTACCATTCATAGTACGTAAATATTATGGCTGTCGTACACCATATAATTATCGTACAGTTCATTCCGTCCAAATGTTATCTGGTAGCTATTTAGCGATAATACCGCCCGATGTACAACTTAATTATTAAAAGTTAAGTGTTCTTTTTATATAAACTTTTCTCGACCAATATGCCCTCGACAGCCTGTTTGCTAATATCCAATCATCCTAAGTAACTAATCAGTTGAATATATTTCAAGTATAAATATTATTGAACGTGCAATAAAGTATTTTTTATCTATATACCACTAAAATACCTGTTATGAAATAAAATGAAATGTTTTGTGATACACAAATATTACAGTTACTTGTCCAATCAATCATTACTATCATAAAATCCTAATACATCATATTCCTTGATGGATAAGATTGATACCCAAACTAGGATTTCCTGATAAAATCCTAGTTTGGGTATCCTAATTTGGTTCTCACCAATGCCCTCCGATTGGTACTGACCTCGATTCTGTAGTACACTGCCTAAACTAAATTCAAACTGTCGCTCTCTTTTACTGATAGTGCAAGCAAGAAAGAGATACCTACAATTTTCGTGCTGTCAAATTAGTCAGATTTAAGTTTTCCATACAAATTTAGTCGTGATATCAAAACATGCTGACTATAAACACGAAGAAAAGCGGCACGTAAACTGATTTGACAGCAGCACACGGCACTAAAATTGTAGCTATCTCTTTCTTGCGTACACTATCAGTAAAAGAGAGCGATAGTTAAAATTTAGTTTAGTCAGTGTACTACAGAATCGAGGCCACTGTATTGAATATGGATCAACATAGCGCAGTGGTCATTTGCATGAAAAGATTTGCTCGCTCGCTATGATGATATAGCCAGTTTTCTTTTATGAGCTGTACCATAATGCAGCTCCCCAGTTATTAATTGATTAAATCGCCGATACGAATGTTCTCTGCTATGTTTGTCGATGGCAAACTGTCTGCACTAGAGATGTGATGTTTTCGATTTCAAAACCGTTTTCGATTAAACAAAAGACCGAAAAAAATGTTTCATGTTTTGTTAGCCACGTCTTTACAAAAAATAACAGTTAAACAAGATGATCCTAACGTTAAATGGAAAATTTTTAGTAAAAAAAAATATTGTTAATTGAACTTCTTTATTTCAAAAACTACCCCTTGATTCTACGTGAATTACAGACACATGAGACTTTTCACTCGTTATGTCTCAGGGTCGACAGCGCGCAAGTGATGATACCTCTAGTATGGCAACCATAGGTTACGGTAACCGCTTACCAACAGGTAAGCCGTATGCTTGTTTACCATTTAGGTATTATTATAAATAAATAATTTTATAAGACTTGGGACAGAAATCCCACCAAAATGAAAAAAAACGCTAACTATCGCAAATCGTCGAGCATATTATAGTTACGGGTGATCCAGACGGGCTTTGACGTCTTCTATGCCTCTTTTGATTTTGGCTTGAACTACCATACACTATACAAAAACTTTTCTAAATTCACATTTGGTTTTTTTTTCAGCTGATCCATAGATCCATTCTATCTGAACACAGATCTAGACAAATTATAAGACTAACAAACACGCTCAATACTGTAATCCTATGATGGACGTCCTCAGATACATACTCAGTGGGTAGATCTTTGAGGATACCAAGTAGAGGGAAGTCAGATGCACGTCCAAACATTATATTTGGCACTGGCCCACGTTTTGCATAAAGTGAACATTCCACGAGATAGGTTGCAAGTCTATCGTTGCTTATTGGAACACTAACCGATGGCACATGCCTTCGAATTAATGTGTAATTTCAGCTCCAAGATCTTGAAAGTGGTAAAATGCCGGTCGTTTCCGGCATGCATGTAGCATGATGTTTAATATTCATCTAAAAGGATCACGTTTTATTGTAATTCCGTTTCACTGAGATAATTCCTGGTTTAATATTTCCTGTTAATATACGATTTATTGCCCTTAAGCCAATTTAGATGAGATAAGTCAGCAGCTAATATAGCTAGTAATAACCTAGCCGAGCTTTTTAGGATGTTATTACATCACCGCGTACTTTACTAGTCTCATACTGACATTTAATTGACCGTTTACAGGTCCTTCCTCATGATAATCGTGTTTTTTTTTGTTAAAATCGTTCTTTCATTTTGGCGATAAAGACCAAACTTACATAATCGATAGACTGAAGAAGTTCACTGCTGAACATAGATGCCTTCAAAAAGGGCCATGGTGGTATTAGGCCACCTTCATTGTACCGGCCTGTGTCGTCCGGGATTCAGCGGTTATCAGTTTTACGTGCTATTTGATCTGCCTATGTTCTGAAAACCGTTAAGAAAGAACCTAGATGTGTACGGTTATATTTTTCTTTACATTTCCTTACTCCATACCCACGTGTTCTCACTTATCACGTAACCATCTGAATGATTGAGAATCTCATAATATGTATATTCGCGCTTTTCTAAACCGGCTTTACAATGACAAATGAGCTTCGATACACGTAAACTATCGTAATTCATAAATCTTACTTGACCTTATTAAGTTTTTTTTTGTTTACACAACCGTGAAGTATGAAAAACGCGTTTTTAATGTATGTTATACATTTCTCTTTTGATTAGAACAGACGATTGCTTGTTTCTTTTTCATTATTCATTTGTATTTAAGTAAAGAAACGCATGTGTGTGGACGCTTTCGAGATGTGATGTTGGAGACGAATGCTGCGAATCTGGTATACAACATCCCTTTAAGAAGTGTTTTTTTTTTGCCAGACGAGACAGTTTGGACATAGAATACATAATAATATGGTTAAGGCCTTATTTAAATGAGGTACGAATTTCGATGCGTCACGGAAACGTTTAGGCAACTGGGTTAAGTGCAGTCACCAAGTCGATGCAAAAGATAAAACGTAGGACCAACACGTCTGGCGTACGTGCTGTGCTAACAGAAGGGGGCCGAAGTAAGGTTTGTTTCACTCCAAAACGGCTTTTTAAGGGAATGCACAGAGTAGAGCAGAAATGATTGGACTTTTCAATTAACTATTCTCATCTTATTGTTAGGCATGATCTATACATATGTACATACTTGAACTAGTAGAACTAGCGTGTTTTTATTGACCCGAAAGAGGGTAACTTTTTAAACACATTCCCTCCCTTTTAATTCTTCTGAACGAATTAAAAGAGATAGAGTTGTGAACGAGTCGGGATTATTTATTTTTCATATTAATTCTGCATAAAAATTGGGTATGGAATTCCAAAAAAATCTAATTGTAATTGTGTTCCCTACAACCCAAAATTAACCTACCCTGCTCCAGGATTCTCGGACTTAAGGTTTAGGCTGTGCGTTGATTGTTAGTCAGTCAATGAATCGGGAAGCGATTTTATAATAATTATTTCCGTTTGTCACCTTGCTTTGTCCCCTAAGGGGCACGATAAGGGACATAAAGTTTAATGTGAGAGATAGATACAATTTTTACAATTCTAAAAAAGTTCAATCTGTCCCCTGTAGACTTAGTAAAGAACTCCCGCTTTTTATATTGACTTCGGAGTGAAACTTTGGCACGTTTAAAATGTTATTTATTCTACGGTAAAAGTTGAAAGGGACCGAAGGGAAAGCGAACATTCGCTTTTCTTCACTTTCCACGGAACCTGATTCAATTAATCTGCATTGATTACAAGACTCGGCTCGCTTAATATAAATAAACATTCAATGTCTCCCGAGGACAACTTTTATTTATTGTCTTTAGTTTGTTTGTAGGATCTCAGTGATTTTTTGATTTGGTAGTTTCGTTAAGGGTTCATGAATTAAGATTGTAAAGGGTGCAGGAATTCGGTTGATGGAAGTATCTGCAAAAATTTGAAGTGAATGTTATAGGGGAAGCCTATGTCAAGTAGTGGACTTCTATCCAACCTCTAGGTAACTTTATTATCCTCAGAATCTTTTGATATTCAAAGATGTTGCTGTAGTAACTGACAGTCACGAGAATCAATCTGTAAAATGTCCCCTGACTCCTAGCGCCCTCCATCCTACTATATTTTTTTCATTTTGTTTATTAATTGACCTAATATAAAATATCAAACGTTAATGATTTAGGCAAATTGAGTGCCCTTAACGATCATTAGATGCCATTGAAACCGGATCACGCAGTAACTAATCGTGAACAGAATCGCGGGAAGAATGCTTTCTCGTGCGCTTACGCAATTTGTTATCATCTAATATTAACTATCATCAATCATATAAAACTTTTCTAGTACTTACCAATACTATTTTCATAAAGAATAGACGCTCAAACATTAGCTATGGATAAAAGTTCACCCGAGCGCAAACTTAAAGCGCTAACTAGTGAAAACACTATTGTTTAAAAGAAAAGAACGGAGCGCGTGGCTTTTGTAGTCTCCATACTTTAATTGTAACGTTCGTATGAGCTTGGCCGAATTATTATGAAAAAAAAACAATTGTGACAAATAGCCACACACTCCAGAATCAAGAAGTGGAGTGAAATGAGCTTATAGCAAAGCCCTGCAGCAGAGATTTATGTATAAGCCGTTCGAAGACCTATCGTGTTATCTGACACCGACAGTTTAATGTACCCTTTGAAGCACGGAACGCTTTCGAATTTCGCTAACTTCCAAATTGACGTTTTGTCTATAGTTAAGATGGATTATAAATCGTATAGTTGTACTATCATTATTTTGATTTATAGTATAGTTCCGTGGTCCACGACCGCGGTGCCTAATCTCTGGGCTCGTGCTTAAGTTAACAGAGAAAATTGCCCTTTCGCGATGATTGCGGGAGTTGTGGAGAATGATACAGCTAGTTCAATCATTCAAGGCGAAGTTATAAAATACTTGACTAAAAAATCCCCATTCTGACCTACGGTGCACAAACCTGGTCTTTGTTGGCTTTTCACAGGTTTGCCAGCGAGCGATGAGAGCACAGCATTCTCGGCGTAAAACTCACCAATCGCATTCGTAACACCACACTGCGCTCCTAGTTAAAAATCGCTGAACTGTTGACTCATAAGTCCGCCGAACAGAAATGGGACTGGCCTGGACATGCGTACCGTATGCCGGACAACCTGTGGTTTAAAAGCCACTGGGTCTCACAGGTTGTAATGAGGCCACGTGGTAGGCCCAGGCGGAGGTGGCGTGGTGAACTCTAAACATTTTCGGTATCCTATCCTTGTGATTCACAAAATCGCGCAGAGTGGGAAAAAAGGAAGGGAGGCTTTTGCTTGCAGTTAAATCAGACAGGCTTATTAGAGTGTTCATGCGAAATCAGTTGCTCCAGTTATTTTTATTGCTTTGCGTTTTAACCTTCATATCCAAGCTAAGCCTATAGGTACGTTCTCTACATTTAGTAACCTTTTATGTCCTTTTTAAACGACTCCAAAAAAGGAGATTCTCAATTCGACTGTATGTTTTTTTTTTCGTGTGTGTTTGTTACCTGATCTTTTGTTGTTGTGTTGAACCAATTGAACCAAAGAGAATGATCCCGTGATTGACCCATAAAAGTTGTATTCCTGAGGGATTGCTGTTTTTCCCGTACAATTTAAAAAAACATTCCAAAAACTATCGTGAACTTGAAAATTCATATTGTAAAAACGGGAATTTTCACGCCGTGTACTACGCACGCGTGCGTAGTGTGCGACGCGGAGGGAGAAAGTCGCGATCACTCACACTGATGAAGACTCTCGAAATGAGTCGAAACTTAGTCGGTGCCTTCACCGATAGTGCAGAACGTGAAAATTCCCGTTTTTACAATATGTTTAAAAAACATCATCATCTCATGGAATCGCGACTAGCCAAAACATTTTTTGTGCGCGAAATTTCTTATTCGAAAGAGTAAGCAAAATAACATGGGCACGTGAGGATCTGATGCTATATGAGTACCTGCAGGATAAAAACTGTAAACTTGGGTCTGCAAACGTATCACAAATATCGCAATTTAATTATTATCAACCGACTTCAAAAAAGAAGTTTCTCAATTTGTCTATACTCTTTTTTTGTGTGTAGGTATGTAACGCGATATCTTCGCCAATTATTAACCGATTCTTTTTTTTTTTAAAAAGGGAAGTGTATTCTTCAAGGTTGGTCTCATATAAATTTTAATTGGTTTTTTGACATTTAATGTTCTTTATAATTTCACACCGATTTCAAAAATATCTGTTTTTTGAAAGTTCGAACAACTTACTCATACTATAAGAATGACTCACTTTTGTTATAGGTTAATACTCCTACTCTTAATAACATATTACTTACTACCATTTATAATTTTCATCCATTGATGTTCAAAATCTTCACTTACCTGTAAACAAAGAAAATTTAAATTAAGGAAGTTCATAAAAATATTATGGTGCTAATCCGCTCATGTGCCCGTACGTACGTAGTGGGCTAGCTGATTGCTCTCAACTGTGTGGTTGGCTAATGCCGACCGCCTGTTGGAATTACACGGTGGCTTCCGCGTGGCTTTGAGGAAATATTTATTTTGAGTAAATTGATAGCCTCCACGCAATCACAACTGTCATTAGCTCGTCGAGTCGTCGTTTGAGCTCACTTTGTAGCTCTTTACCGTCAATTTCTTTCTTGCTTCCGGAATAAGAGATTTACCAGCCAAACAAAGGGTTGATTTGTACAGCAAATCTTGAGCGCAAGACCTGTCGTAATTGCAAACTATTGATCAGTGAGTGTTAAAAATATTCATTTCATTATAGTTTTTATTTATTTACCTTTTAAAATTTCATTTTTAGCTGTATATGTTGCGATCTTTAAAGTAATTAAGCTCATAATAAAGCAATCATTTTATCATCCAGCTCCACCATGTTTTTGCATCGGACTAATGTCTTCGGGAAAGTAATTTAGCTACAGAAAAGTAGTTCCTTCGAGATGTTTGTTTTTGTCAGCGTTAGTGGTAGGCATCGTGACAACCAAAGTTTATACAATGTACGTTTGCGCGGAAACCGAAAGTGAGCCGACAGGTGCCGCGTGAGCAGTCACATCTATCGTATTGAGAATATCTGTAAAACGGAAACGATTACTGTCTTTGTATTGAAGTGTTGTGACGACAAAACCTTGAATGTGTCGCTTCTAACCTTAACTAACTAAAATCACAGTAGTTCAAAATTGGAACTGTTCATTAGACCTACTGCGAAGACTTAAGATCTTAATGATAGATTTCTTTGAAAATACACCTTTTGCTTTGCCCAAGTTTGCTTGGCATAGGTGTATCTAAAAAGATGCTTGGCCTTAAGAAACATATTACTAAGTTCGCTAAGTAGCGACATCCTTAAAAAATATAGAATTAAAATTATCGGAGTATAATTGCACTTATCCTACCCCGCGTAGCTGCTAACGTATCTCAATAAAAATATTTAGTTTGAGTAAAAAATTGTCTGCAGTCAATCTTTCGTAAACGGTACTAATGCAGAAGAACTTCCAACTGGTCAACAAAACGTAAATAGAGTAGTGGAATACGGCGTATTATATTCATACTCCTAACCCTAGAAATTGTATCATCACAAATGTAAAACGATGTTTTAAACGACAAGTTAAACGAGTTATAAACAAATGACAGTTTTTTTACTGTTACGTTTTCTACGTCAAATGAAAACATTATCCCTTGCACTCAAAGAACGCTCTTGCTTATAGGGGGTGAAACTCTTATTTAGTTTAGGTGTTTGCAAGTTTTCTAACTACATAACATTCTCAAACTGTGCCTAGACTTGTAACACGCTAATTAGTGTCTGCATTTGTAAGTTTATCACAGCAAACTGAATTTATCAAAGCTAGCCCTGTAGTCTGTTTGCCTTCTTACTAGTTACCATATGGGTTGAACAGCATGGTTCAATTTCATTTACAGCATTTTTTAATTTTTGAAATATATGTATGGGCGGCGGCCACATGGAAGGCCCAGAAGGAGATGGAAAGACGAATTGCACGCATACCATTAGAAGTATGGGGCTACTTCTAATCGTTTTTGTGCAGTTCGCCTCTACATCTCCTTCTGGGCCATAAGTCAATAATAGAGATCAGTGGAACGAGGGAAGAGGGCCTCTGCCAAAGTCAAGTGTAAAATGTCACCCCAAATCATTCCACTTGTCTTTTCCATGAGACACTGGAAAATAATATTAATGGCTCCAGGAAGTTTTGGTAGGAAAACAGAAATATCTATGAGTTTTATTGCAAAAATCAGGGTTCATAAACTTCAGCGCAAGTGCATAAACAAACACTCGTATAACGGCGCGGGCGCCGCTTATTAATGGTTGAGAACGGCGTGAGATGCCCACAGTAATGAGGAAATTCCTGACAGCCGGTAATACGGATCGTTTCAACTAATTAAAGAGAATGCCGTGAACCCACTTGTATTCATTCATCTCACAAATTGCTCGCAGATACCATGGACTTACTCTGAAATACTCCATTTAAAAAAAATACACCCCGCAATTGTGTTACCTACCCATGGAAATCCATAATCATTACACAAATGAGGACACCAAGTAAGGTAGTCAGAGGCACGTCCAAAAACTATATTTGCCCACTTTTTGCAAAGCATTCCATGCGACATGTTGATGCTATCAAAAAGAAGCAAAACTACTTAATCAACTGTTTACAATCTTTATAAGTAAGGCTTCTTAAGGCTCGACTCTATTGCACTCAGAAGTCACTTTTTCCCGATAATTTTTTTCCCCGATTAACAAGGAAAAGATTGGTACAACTTATGTGATTCAAGTGCGATTGATTGAAATTCAATTACTTTATGGGCACGTTAAAAATCAATTGAAACGAATCCATTGAGTTAAGAGAGAAAGGGCCTTTTTAAAACCACGTTAAATCATTTAACATGACCACAATCGAAAATTGTGGGGTTGATCACTACGACGATTACACCTATAATTTTAAGCCGAAATTATAGGCTCGAATCAATCATAGATTTAAAACTGTAAAGGCTCCGATTCAAATCATATTTTGTCACCTATTGTGACGATAAAGTATGAATAAAAAAGTTATCAACGATCCTATATTATTATCTTGAATACGTTGGTGGCTTGGCAGGCGAGTAGCCCAATCCCTTGCATCTTAGAATTTCCGCTGCGGGACAAAAGTTTCCATGTTGTGCAGATATTTATTCCGGGAAACACAAACATAAACAACTGGTAGTCTCAGTCTAGATTGCGCTGCCCTTCGCCGCCTTAGCCGATGCCTACAATACAGGGAATCTTAGTGTGTATATGTGACTGTATACACCCATTATATTGATTTTGTTGTCGCGCCATCAGCCCCAAAATTTATTATTATTATTCTGAGACATTATGCTTTGTTATATGATAATAATAATAATAAATAAACACCCAACAAATACACATATAGTCCTAACCCACGCTAGGATTCCCTGTGTCCTGGGAACTACGAATACAGTGATACAACACCCAGATCTGGAACAAATATCTGCAGAACATACAAATATTTGTCCTGCAGAAGGAATCGGGAATATGGAACTATAATGTATAAAAGCTGTCTTCTCTCAAAATTGGTAGTGATTTATTACCAATTTCGAGAGAACTTGCGAGAGAAATGAGACAGGCAGAGAAGTTATATATTGCCAGGCAGCAAGTCGTGTTCGAAATTCTCGCAACTTCTAGAAATTTGTCACGAAAAGGCTGGATGCTCATATAATACCTTCATGAGCCCATAACCCATATATATAAAACCCAAAATCGCTGCGCTATTAAAGTGTTTAAACAATGCCCTCATTCCAAATTAAAGCTGGTTAAGAGCTATTTCAATTTGACACAATGTTCATTAATCAGCCTCAGTTGTAGGTAGGTACTCAAGCCTAGTCAGCGCATAAGCTGAGCGTCGAGTGTTGAGACTTTTCAAAACACAAGGTAGAGTCATAAAAATCATTGAAGACTGTAAAACATATTTGCTGTAAAAGAAGCTCATAAAGCTAAACTTGATAAGAGAATATCTTATCTTCAATACAACTGAGCAAATTCTGTATAAAACAAAGTGCCCTTATACTTGTCCAGGCAAGCTATGTAAGGGTCCTAAAGTTGCCTCGTAACTCCTATTTTTGGATTATAAAAACACGTTTCTATATCATATTTTATATCTATACGCTAGAAACTAGCGAGAAATCGATGTACTACACGGGCGGACAAACAGCCAGCCATGACAAAATTGAAATGATTCCATTTACGCCATTTGACTTATTTAATAGGAACCCTAATAAACAGGTTGCCCGCTCAGCTAACTGTTCGGTTTGTGTGACACCGAGGCCTCGCCTAAAAACATTTTGACCTCGAGTAAGCACGCGACGCGTTCATTCAAACTTTCTTCAAGCAGCACCTGACAAATTACTTTATAATGATGCCTAATTGATCGTTTGCTATAATTTGAACGGCTTCATCTTTTTTTGGGCGTGGAGTAGCGCCTTTAAGACGATTACTCGTATGAGATACTACGCTCTAATGCGTTTCAAATCGTTCAAATGTTCAATGAAATGTATAATGTTGAAAAGGGGCACTTTCTTTGGGGATTAAATGAAATTGATAAAAAGTTGGCGGTTTCAAATAATATTTTATACACGCATTTTTATGCTTCTAGATTATGACGTCTATTTATTATAACCATCGCTCGCTGCTAATGGATGGTATCAATTAACAACTTAGAAACGGTAAATGTTTAAACGAAAGCTTTTACAAATGTTTAACGTTCAATTTCGGCTATTAACTTAACATCTGTAGAAATTGCGAATAGAAAGCTAATCGGATATGGTCTAATGTTTAAACGCTACTTACTAAAACAATCGTGGCCGACCATTTCGGGAACTGTCACGGCGTTTACAAAATTGGCACTTTACCGTACCGTTATCCGCACATAATCCCAAATTAGGTGAAATTCGAATCGTGTCTGCAATAGTTCTGTTTATATTCACTGCAATATAGTTTTAAAATGGTTATATTCGTGTATTTTACCAGAAGTATATGTTAAAAATACTCGTTTAAACATAGAATTGGATTTGCTTTTGAAAATGTAAAATATGCGAAGACCTAAAACGAGATGTCTTCGTCTACTTATGATTAATGATGGGATTATGCTCTGATGATTGGTCCCGCCATAAGGCCGTGATATTTTTTTAACATGGTACTATTTACTACATTTTTTTTAAGTAGTCGTAGCACAGTTGATTGTACCACAGGAAAAATATCAAATACGTGGAGCAGCTGACTTCCTTTCTTCCGTAAAACAGTGACCGAAATACGCTAAAAAACTACCAATTATTTTTGCTGTGTTTAAAATGTATATAATAATCAATTAACTTTCCCTGAAATCTGAAATACAGGCTTGTTCCATTTGATTCGGTGCTCCATAAACTAGGTTTACCTTACCATCATCATAATAATCGTTTATATCGTTTTTTTTTTGTTTAAAAACTATCAAGTGTGGAAGGTGATTTCTTATTGTAAACCGCGTTATTACCATCGCAGGAGGTTGTGGGAACCCGACGGGAATAGTTGAGATCCCGAGCGCTGAACCGTCGCACTAGTTTTTCTACATCGCGTTCTGGTGTGACTGCTTCTTGTCGGTTTTGATTAACTCACTGATTTACATCTGCAGTGTGACCCAGAATATTTATACATTCCTTAGTGATTCTTTCACGGAATAGGAGATACTTCCCATAAAACAGAACATGTCTTCAAAAATAAACTAGGTTTGTTAAATAACAAAAGTTCTTACCTTTTATATGTAAAATAATCCCTTACAGATCAGTATACATATTCTGCGACACCCTGTACCTATATAAAAAAAATTAAAGTACCACATATTTTTTAAACTCGTTCTCAAGTTATTTTATGCGACAAAGTTGACTTGTTATATCTACGAGTATATATTGTGCTTGCTAATTGCGGGTACACTAAGTCTCAAAACCTTTGCTTCTATTTTTTGTGTGTGCGGGATGTTGACCTGGTGTCCTAATAAATAAAAAACAGCTTGCCATATTTTTCAAGCATCAACTTCATTATCATGGTTCCATCAGTCAAATCATCAAGCTTTTACATACCTACTTACTATCATACGTCAATCATCTTACTGACCCGAAGTTTAGGCTGAATATTCATTACAATCGTACGTGGTGATTGTTGACCTTTCGGAAGCAAAACACATGCAAGCCAATTCAAAATCCAGATTAAATCAAAGTGAAAGGTGTATTACGATTTTATGATAAGATATAAACCACAGAACAAGTTCCACTGGAATCCATAAATGTAATGCCAGTATTAGATAAATATAGATCTGTAACAATACATAGCGTGGAATCTGTACATCGGTCACCACATTTGATCGAATTGAATTGAGGTTGTCAAGAAACAATGTGGTTTGCGGACTGGTTTATGTACACACACCTTTATTTTCGAGTACTTATCTAGAACCAATACATTCTTCTAACTATATATCTGTTAAACATTGCACTGTCAGTGAACTCGAAAGGAAACACTAAGCCTCAAGCACTCCCAAAGAAAATAGTGAAAGTACTTGACGACCTCTGTGGCGCAGTGGGCGAAGGCCCGCCTGAGACGCAGAAGGTTGCGGGTTCAATTCCCGCCACGGGACAAATGTTTGTATCTGCAAATATTTGTCTCAGGTCTGGGTGTTTTCTATGTATATTAAGTATGTATTTACAAAAAAAAAATATGTAGTGTATCAGTCACGTAGTTAGTTATAATACAAGCTCTGCTTAGTTTGGGGCTAGATGATGCTGTGTGAAAATGTCCAGCATTATTTATTTTTATTTTAAAGTCGCTCGAGTAATTCCTATTAATTTGCTTGTAATCAAAGTATTATCTATTCTAGCTCTAGTGGTAAAGTATCGCCTTTATCATAGTCGATACACTTCATCGCCTCCAAGATAGAGGTACCGAACAAATCAAATTAACTTCTGTTATACATCTGGTAAAAAGTATTCATGTGGAATCAGCACTCTTACCAATTTGCCGGTGAATTAGCTTCAGATACCAAATTTGCGTTTACGATCGTTACCGTTCATTTGGTTGCTTTTCGATTTAAGTCAAATCACGTTTACCCGTATTCTACCACATTTTATTATTTTTGTGTATTGCGTTCCACCTACAACCGTTATTTTTTAAGTTTTGTTTATTTTTGCTTATTCGTTACATTTGTATCACAAGGTAAACAGCAAGTTAAATTTCTTTATTTTGTAGGGTCAGTGATAACTAAAAAAAAAACATAGGCATACATCAAGCATTTTATAGAAAATTTATTCAAACATTGCTTTCTTAATCAACGTATAATGTGATGTTTAGAGATACGCTCAAAATATTATTTTTTTCTAAAACGGGATATTTTTAGAGTTTGAATGTCCCATTTTTAGATAAAATTATGTGCATAACCATGATAGTTTAATAAGTTCTATCGCATAAAATATTACTGTTCTTGACACAGCCTAATACCATTTTGCAATGATTTCTGACCTGCTTCTCTGACACAGTGAATTCAATCCACTCCTGCTCAAGATAACTGAATAGCTATCATCGAAAACGATCCGTCGTCAAATCATCAGGATCGTTGCAATTTACTACGTGCCATGCATCATACTCGCGGGTTAATCTCAGGTTTCTTGTTTCTCCCGCAGTATGTAGGCAGTGAATTGTAGGTCAATGGAACGTGGCCCGCGCGCTGCGCTTTCCTGCATTTGTCTTATGCAGATGAGAGATAAGTGCATATAATCCTTGTCCACATGATTGTTTGTTGACCAGCTGTCTATTAGCTGACTGCTATGCCTCAAGGCATGGAAGTACATAAATGTGTGTAATTCTGTCCACACACCACTAATATTTGTTTTCGACAACTGTGTATTAGTAGCTCTGTCAGTGGAAATAAAGACGTCTTGCTTCTTCTATGTAACGTGTTTGCTGAAGTGCTTGTTAGCAGAGAAAATGTGCAGTTTAATGGTACTTTGGTTAGAACGCCCGTATTTTAGCGTTTCCACTTCTATAAACATACTACACGAGACATTCGTATCATACCGAGCATGATTATGAAATGTCTTAGGATAGTGTAATGTTTTCTATATGAAGATGGCGTTATCACCTCTAAGCTAAACATTAAATCATTCACAAGAAAACATTTATTAGTCAGGTACATAATTGCAAATAAATCATTGGCACGTGGGAATCGAACATGAAACCCGAAACCAATAGATAGTTTGATTTTCCTATAAATAATGTTCGCTATTTAAATTCATGGCAATAACATTAACATGGTTAAACTGAGGTTTGGAACATAAAATTTATCAATATTAAGTTAATTTAAATGCATATTTCGATAAAACAGTTTTAAAAAAATGCGCGGAACCCAATTCCGGGCTTCCGTTCTCTTACGTTTTCTAGATCTATGAAAGAAATAAAAATAATAGTAATTGCCGATTCTGCTGCCTACATTGTACGCAATAAATTCTTCCGTGAAAGGTGATTAAATCTTATTGCATGACATACTTGCTATTTCATCCGTTTGAACTTGCCGTCTTACATCTTGTTTTATTATTTTCTCATGATAATCCAATTTCGATTCATTGTCTTCTCGTTTCCAAATGATCCGTTAGCCTTATTTAACTTAATTTGTATCACGAGCTCGTCTACTTTAGGTAAGTAGTAGTGAGGTAGGTGCGTTTCCGTCCGGTCATTAATTGTAAGTCACGTTTTGCACCGAAATATAAACAGAAGTTAGCTATGCCTAGATTTACCTACAAAATTATCGGAAAAAACTTTTTGGTTCACTAGACGTGGACGCCACATCGAAATCCCCTGTTTACGCATCTAGGTCAGTTTTTATTCCGTTTTCACTATTTAAACAAATGCGCGTTGCTTAGTTTTACTTGTCGAAGTTTACTTTCATCTAAATTGCATATTCACTGGAAGCTCAACCGACGTAGTTTTTCTATGATTCTCACGTGCTGATATTAGTTTCTGTGTCATTACGCTCAACGTTATAGCTATCATTATAAATTGCATTATCGGTTTTTAAATTTTATTCAACACGTGTTTATAGATTCATTATGCCTGCCTCATTTCTTTCGTTGTTGTAAACAATTAGCGTGGTGATAACAAATTTGCACTCAATTTTGCTATTTCTTTGTACATTTTCAATGTTGCGTGGCTCGGTTGGGCGTGACGCGTCATTTTGACGGTGGTTTGGCTTGCCGATACGGTCTACATGCTACGCAACATCCGTCGAATAACCCCAGGTTTTGACTTTGAGGTTTCTTCTAGACGAAAGCTATCTATTTCTTTTTTGTCATTTATGATATCTTGTTTTATCCTACTGCTAAGCTTCTCTTGGTTTCTTTAATAACGTTTAAGTTTTATGGTGTGTTACCTACTAATTATTTGTAATATATGATGGCGTAAGCCATTGTTTTCAAATTTGCATTTCAGTAAGATTATCAATCTGTTATTTTCAATTATTTTCCCACGTGTTATTGAATATTCAGCTAACGCGCGCCATGCTATTACATTAGTAATTATTCAAATTGTACTCGTAATACGTGTTCGCGGTAGCAACCTTTCTTTTTGTTCAACAGCATTATCAAGATTATAGATTATGCCCCTCAAGCAAAGCATACTTATTCAACCGTTTAAACTCTGTAGGAAACTATTTTATTCGCAAGAAAATATTTTCTATACGAAAGATAACTCGTTTAGCATAATAATTAACTAATTCAACATAGTATCCACCTATTTTGTGTCTTATTTGCATCCAAATTGAAAGTTTTCATTAACTCGGTAGCAGATTCCGCCTCCTCTATATAAATCTCCAGATTGACCTTATTAAAAATTATTTAATATTATTTTTCGATTTTCTTGTCATGATAGTTGGTTTCAGAGCGGTACTCACAACGGTATCGCAGTCTGAAATGCAATTGAAACGTTTAAGCGAAATAGGATCAACGGGCACGACCATAGCCCAGTTTCGAGGTGAAATGCAAGGTCGGAAAACGCTGTTATTGTGTTTATAAACTTTTTGTCATGCATCTCACCGAGTTGTATTGTTGCAAACAGCAACTGTTCCATTGAGACAGATATGCCGTGCGATACGCAGTCGGAAATATATTTTTTCATCTTCCGTGTTGGTTGACGGTCGAAAGCCCCACTTACTGTGGCGTATGTGTGTTTCTTATAACGCTGAGATTAGCTCGCTGGTATGCATGCGTATGCAATTTTAATTGCATCTAGGTGGCTCGCATTTATCTTCATTGCGGACATTAATTGTTATTTCATAGAGGCTCGAGTGCGCTTCCCGTTTCGACGTCACAGATAACGTAATATATTGTTGCCCTAATGCTCTTTTGTGTCTTATACATTATAAGTTAGACTCCTAAATGTCTTACGTCAAAGGAGGATTTTATAGCCTGCTATAAAGGCAGTGGTCCTTTGGACATTCGTAATATATCAACGCATAACATTTCAAAATGCATGAGTTCTCATTTAACTTCGGATGCCGCCTACTGATTTTTAGTTAAAAATCCGTCGAACCGTTTTGTACTTCCTATTTCGTTTGCAGCGCTGATGTTCAATTCTCTTGAATTTTAATTTCACGGCACTTTCTTTGCCTTAACTACCGGTAAATTTGTTCCTGGCTACACTACCTGCGGTCCTACCTACGTAGCGGCTGTGGTTTGCTTTAAATCCGAAGTGGAAATGAGCTCGCTGTTACCGTCCTATTCTGCCCTGGAACCGCAAATCGTAAAGGAAGCCTCTTTATAGACGTGTTGTAATAGCTCACTCGGTTCATAATGTCCTCACTCACCTGTCGGTTGCCGTTACAGCCTGTGAATAGCGTCGGATGTGAGCGTTATTTTGTTTTAGAATAGCAAATGCAGAAGAAAATGTATTTCTCGTTATCGCTTTACCCTAAAACTTTCCGATTCATTTTCTATGCATTCTTCAAATGTGAGTGATTTATCAATCATACATTACTCCTGCTCTGTAGTGTACATGCGAATGTATATATGTTTGTTACGTGAGCTCGTGATTAACAACTGACGTTATATGAAGACATAATTATGTAACCGATATTGGTTACCAACTTTTAGGTACCACGCGAACAAAGCCCCGCGGTAGAAGTTAGTTTTATTATGAATAAAACCATTCCGTAGTTATACCGCCAAGTCACGCCTGTTCGTCACCATAAATAAGATCACCAAATATTCAAAGGTGCTTATCGTAGTTGAGACTCAGGTACCTATCTCAGGAAAATCCCTTTATTTAACCCATCATTATGTCCAATACAATCTCGTCCATTCTCTTCCTTATCCAGTACACCTACACAGCTTACACCCAGGCTCCGTGATTCCTGTTACAGTAATGATTGCATGTCGCCGTCACCGGGATTGGCGGTGTCTCTAGGGCTCCACTGACGCAGACATATGGTTCGGTAAATTGAAAATTCAACGGTTTGTTGCGAATATGTTGTTCGAAGTCCGTTAAAGTTAGCTGGGCAGAGATCTATTGCTCTTCAAGTGGTATGAGGTAAACATTTTGAAAGATATTTTTTATTTACATATTTTGTATACTCTATGCTGTTAGGAGGAAAAAAAAATTGATTACAAAATTAATATTCTCACGTCATGGAATACATTTTTTGAAGAGATTCTAAATATTTTTATCTTAACTAACTAATATAATAAATTCAAAGTATCGATGGGTGTTTGGATGTTTGTGGCAAATAATATTCTGATTTAGATTAAATTTTGAATAGGGTCGAGACATTATTATATAATAATGCTAAGTACCCTAATACATTTTTAATGGCATTAATTTATCTTTTATCCGGGTACCGTACAGACGAAACCTTGGGCAAAAGCTTATTTCATAAATCAGTATTTTTAATAGTTTAATTCATTGCAGAATTTACAAGATCCCCCCACAAGCCTATCACTAGTATGTCACTGATTCCAAAAACACAAAACCAAAAGAGGCTCTACTGTGCCAGTAGTCTACCATAATAAAAACGGCACGTTGCGATTCTCCACAATGTCAGACCAAACACGTCTCGACCGTCAAAGATCAAATATAATATCGTTTCAATGATCATTTGGTCGAGGTCGGGAATAAAGTCACCAGTATCAATGATTGGTTTGTGTAATTTCACGGTGCCGCGTGAACCGCGTAACGGAACTCCTCTCGGATTACTATAACCTCATGACATAGTTCTCGGTCTCTTCGCCAAATTGATTCCAGGCGAGCTCACCCCGCCTGCCTTAAGGTCTACACTTGACCTAATACAATAGATAATGTGAAATGAACTTTACCGGCCAGTCACGTTTGTGCAGTAACAATGTGTTGTTTAGAACAATGGAAATGTCGCTTTTATGTTATCTTCAGGTTCTACAATAAGGGTTTTCCATAGAAAACCCTTATTGTAGAACCTGAAGGTGGTGTGGAGAACAGTGATTTTAAACCAGAAAAATGTTGTCTGTTGAAAAGGGTTTTCCATAGAAAACCCTTATTGTAGAACCTGAAGGTGGTGTGGAGAACAGTGATTTTAAACCAGAAAAATGTTGTCGGTGCGATTATTTGTTGTAAAAGAATGGGTGGCGTCCAATAACTCTCTGAATGACACTGAAACGCAATCGCATAATAAATTGAATCATTCACCATGTATGTCACCTAAATAATTTCCCTCTGTTCTTGCATATTTATGCAAAAAGAAAAAGAAAAATTACTTGGACTGCATTCAATTTCTACTTCATCAGTGTCTTGATTTTTCTTCGTGAAAATTTCATAAGCATTTTCATAGTGTCTAAATGTTATATATCAACCAGTATATAAAGCTCTACGTGATGTCATCGTGACTAACGCATTAGCATAGTGGTGACCTGCGGCAATTCTCGCGCTGTTGATATCTGGTTTGAAAATGCTATTTAGATTTGCAACTGCACGTATTCCTTACCATCTTACTCTTTGGTGAGATACAAAAAACATTGGGATAAATTACTCCTACCATAATTCTGACATTGGTTACCTATCTTCACTGCGGAGGTCGCAATAAACATTTCAGTAATCATTTTAAACTTTAATAGCGATATGTATTCTAGTTACTAAAATTAAGGGTTAAGTATGGGCAAGGCAATCTTCGCTTGCTTCCGCTATCCAGCTGATATATGTTCGTGACCGCTAGGGTCTCGTCGGCCCTCGTAAATCTGCACGATCCATTGAGGCTGGGATTTGCCTGCCGTGACATGGCAAGCAAAGCCGCGCTAGGATACATAGCTCGTGTTGGAGACTTGCAGTCAATTTGCGTAAAGCTAATTTGGTAGTTATAGTTACCCGCAGATATAGTTTTACTAGTTAGATAGTACATGTAGTATAGTATATCAGTCATGTAGTTACAAAAAGCTCTGCTTACTTTGGGACTAGATGATGCTCTGTGAAAATGTCCAGCATTATTTATTTATTATGATTATTATTATAAGATGGTTTGTCAACAGGACCATATCCGAAATAGTCATTGGTATTCATGCTAGTACAATAGTTTGTTTTTACAAAATAAGGTGTACCTACTTTTTACTCTAAATACAGATTCACTCGTTTGGGTTATTCATCATCATCAATAGACTGTAGAAGTCTACTGCGGAACAGAGGTAAGCCTCCCCCAAAAAGTGCCATAGCGAACGATCATGGGCTATCTCCGTCCGCCAACTTTGCTTTTGATTATCTAAATCACAAATGTGGCCAATGTTTTAGAAGGCATAAACTGCCGTTTGCCGTTTTCTAGCCTTCCATTATAGTTCAACTTAGGTTAAAAAGGTGATATCAACATTTAGACATCGAAAAGTAGTAGGCATATTAGCCAGAATACTAGCGCCTTACAAAATATAACGGTAGATTCATCGAATCAAATTCTTCCATTTGTCTCCAAGTTCACTTGCAGCATCTGGTGAGACGTTTATTTTCATCTATTTAACTGTTTTTTTCTCAGTTTTCAATTAAAGCTGCGTTGACGTGTTTCCGCTTCGATGGGTGTTCGTGTACCGTCGCCTTTTCACGATTTTGAGGCCCTTCATTTGTGATCACGTACCTCAATCATTCTCTACTGCCAAACACATTTAAAATCAATTGGAAAACTACAATAATAGTGCCAAAAAAAAAAAGTTTTACAGATATTATTATCATTTGTGATCTTATAAATACTTGCTAGCTTTAGCGATTAGCTAGATAGTATTCCTTCCTATCGAAAAATATATACGATCAAACGAATTTCTTGAAGTGAGTTTCGATCGATATTATATGAGTTTTTTCTGTCCGAAAATACAAGGTTCCACCCGCCCAAATCCCAAGAGAGCTTGTCGTGTCTCTAAAAATAATAAGGCACTGTTGGACTACCGGTCGGCACGAACAAAAAATAAAAACAATCCATTGGATATCAATCTCCAAAATGTGCGAAATATTGCCTTATAATTTAAGGCTACTACATTATAATCTATATCTGAAGGCGAGTAAAGATGATGTATAATAAAGTTAAGTATTCGAATGCTCGGCGCACTATATTCAAAGTCAAAGTCAATTCAATAATAAATTAATTCCTAAGTATCTATGAAATTTTATGTAAAGTGAAGTTGGATTACTAAACGCTATGTCAAGATTGAGATCCACTGATCCACAAAATATAGAACCAAATTATCTATCGATGGTGATTCCGCCGGCCTATTGTGCGGTCTCCGTGGAATTTGTGAGTAACGGGAAGATCTTGCATTCGACGGGTGTATGCGTGAACTGCATTTTGCCATGCTATATCATGTTATGCAGAGGTTTAACATTAAACAATTTAGTGTTTTCGCAGTTTATAATGTTTATAAACGCTGAAGTCCATCAGTGGAAACATTTATTATAAGGAAAACTGCAATTTACACTACGATGATTAACCAACTATTTACCGCACAGGTTCATAAAACGTTGGTAATGTTTTACCGATGTAGATCTTAAACAAAATCTTAACTATCTCCATCAAGTTATACTTAAGTTATGGTGTCAAGAAATATGGCAGTCATTGGATTTTAGTACCGCTTATCGTAATAAAAGGGGCAAGGGCCACTTGGGCGTACTGGCCTTACTACTTTCCTTAGTGAGTGTTGATAGACCGTATACGGCGACGTCAAATGCCCAGGTTTCTGGGACATCGTGGGTGTAGCCATGGGTACCGAACCGACCGAGTGTCCATTGTATGCCACACTTGACAGGGAGCCCATTCATCCGGTAGCCAATTCCGGCGAGAACAATCGAAAGCTCACAATCGGTGGGAAATCATGACCTCTCCAATTTAAATATCACACTCTCCAAATCGTCAACGATAATTAACGACTTATCCACGGTCATTATAAAGCAAAGAACATCTTTATTGACGGCACAAAGACGGGCACAAAGGTGCTGTGAAAGCCTCCATTGAGCGTCCACATCGATGCATTATAATGCTACCGACAGATGCTTAATAACCGCGCGAGTTTACAAGCAACTCATTTTGGAAAATGAAAAGGCCGACCGATGTTCTCCACTCTCCCTTATTGTTGAAAAGATGCTCACAATAGCCAAGGTTATCAGACCGGATGATGAGGTATTCTGAATCTATTGCTTTCACCGATTACGTCGCCTTTTGTAAAGAACTATTTGTTGCTTACATAACGATGCTACTAATTGGAAAAGACGTGATTATCCCTTGCTGAGCCATAATAAGGGACATTTCGACTTTGACCTTCTGAACTTTCTCCCTCGCGTCGGGATTTAATAACGCTCGAGTTCTCGGTGCCAGCTTTGAACTCGGGGTTAATCACTAATCCCTGGAAATGTGGACTCCTAGTGATGGTTTTAATATCTTTGAAATGATACATGTCTTGATCTACGTCATTTGGTGCGATTTGCAACGGTGCTTGTCCATCAACGTTTGAAATATAACATCAACATCATCAAGTGCTTTGCCTTGTCACGTTATAAACGGTGTAAGTTTTGCAACTGGAATTTTATCTATGATTTGTCAAGCAAACGTGGTCCAGTTATGATTTATCACCTGTGATGATATAATAGTAATTACTTTCTTGCTATAATATCTGCATTTAGAAATTGCATCATATCTTGCCTCACGTACTTGTCAGAATTTTATTATTTTATGTCAAGTTTGAATCTCACGATCGTTACCGCTGTATCAGTGGGCGTTTAACCTCATTCTAAGACAAATAGAACCATATAAGGGCTCCATTAGTTCGCGGATAAGAGCAGGCAGTTTACTGTACTACCCATTGTTATCAATCAACTTGAAATACTATTCGTGCCGCTACGAAATTGCATATCAAAGTGGCAGGGGCGTTCAACCCTACATAAATTATATCTCGCAGAATGCCGAAGAAACGTTGCGGTCTATGATGTATTTGTTATGCAAAACATTATGTTACACTTAATGTAAACGTTTGAGACAGGAAGCAATTGAAAGCATCCTATCGGTGAATGCAAAACGGACACAAATTATTCCGCTACACCGATTTGCTACACGCATCTCTACCATGCTCGATTGACGCAGAAACTATGGTATTCGCGGAGCCACGTAGGTACTGGTGATCAGATTGAGATAGTTGTGATAAGATTAATCGAGTGGCGTGAATTTAACGCGTGAGCGATGTAGAGAAAGGCTTTGCGTGAAATTCTCTGTTCTCAGTCTCGAAGATGCTAGTGTCACGATATAAATAAAGCTGGTTTTGTGTTTGTTAGTCTCGCACGTCCGTCAGATCTCCCCCGTGATATGCATGTCTGACCGCGGTGTGTGTGTCCTGTCCTGTTATACAGCGAGTTTTTTTTAACGTTTTTCCTAGAAATATTATCACCTATCTTATTCTACCGTTGTGTTTCCTTCTATGCACCGTGTCTTGACAACTCTATAATGTTATACAATGACTTTCTAGAAATCTAGTGTTTTATACACTTTAGGTCAACTAGTATTATAACCGGTAGTAAATAAACGAAGAATTTGAAGTCAATAGCGTTTTGCGGCACGCGCCTTTCGCACGCGAAAATTGCGTCGTGATGTGCATACTTATAGCATTTAGCGGTGGTGTTTGCATTCAATCCGCGCGGCAACACACTGACATGAAATCGAGTTTGACCTGCGACAACGCAGGGAAATTGTCCGGAACTCTGATGCATACGTGCTCAAATGTAGGTTAAGACTTTCGTCCGCTTACAGTCATTTCAACCGCAATTTAAACAAGAACAGACGGTCACGTTTCCGTGATCCGTCGACGCCTATCGATGATAGCCGCGTACTTTAATTTGCGGTATCAAACAAAATGGGCAAAATATTGTATAATTGCTAGTTTTCTGATTTCACATCAACCATTATGAGAAGATAGTGCCGAGATGTAGCTTCCCACGTTCCCGTGCTCCGAATATTGACGGTTTCTCGCAGTCATGCGCTCCATCATTCGCACTAGATTACGATGACTTATTTCAACGCTTTGATTAGAAACTTTTCTCTGCATACCGAGCTGTACAATCATGAATACAAAAAGCATTCTCTTAACGTTTATCTCGATTTCCTGGATTTCACATAGAACAAGTTTAGCTACCCCTGTATTTTTAGCACATTTTTGTAGACATCAGATTAAGTGTAGACGAAAGAGATTGTACCATTTGTATGTGCTGTTGGTTTCCCTTAAAATAAATATTATTTTACCAATTTGATAAGGCATTTTTTGTTCTGTAACACATACAATTTCGCACCTCCTTCACGCGTGGATTTAGTTCAGGAAATCTATATCAACTGTTAATACAATCGTATGCAAGTACCGTTTCCATTGATGCATGTGCAAATGATGCGTACTTTTTATATCGGAGTCATGATATAGCCACACTAGATTATGAGATACAGTTACAGACAGTGAGAGGTGTCCATTTATGTACCTTAGAAAACCAACCAGTTGTTGTGGCCATTTCGTTATTTATCGTCGTATATCATTAACTCGAAACGAAAAGTGATCTCGCTATAACACCTTTTGTTCGTTTGTAGTTTTAATTTGTTTTACTATTGCTTTCTAAAACTAAATGATTTAATAGTATCGTTACGCTCTGGACTCAACACGCGATCTTAAAAGCATTTTTTCTCGTCCTAATCATAGAGGAAGGACCAAAGGCTCATTCTCTAATAAGAGAAAGCTGTATATAGAGGTAGAAACATTAGTACCCGTATGCTCTAAACATAAGAAAATACTTTTTCGTTTCTTAATAAAATGTTTTATAGAAATAATGCAAACACAAACTAGGCCTGTGTTCTAAACCGGATCACAAACTGAATTTAGACTCACCTATAGATTTTTGACACATTTCAATTTATTTGTCGTTCTGGAATACGAGCCTAAGACATAAACAACATAATAATAAAAATACTGGGCATTTTGCACACATCATCATCTAGCCCCAAACTAAGCAGAGCTTGTATTATGGTAACTAAATATGCTACTTACTCACTTAATATCTTTTTTTTGTAAATACATACATATTATACATAAAAAAACACCCAGACTCGAGACAAATATTTGCAGATCCATACAAAATTTGCCTCGCGAGCATCGTATGTCGTTCATAGGCTTTGCAGTTTCTGGCTAGATAGTTATCAACTAATTTACGCAACATAAAGCCATGAAAGGGAAACAGGATATTTTGTTTGTTATCTACCGTTTACATCGTATTCCAAAAAGGGAGGCATGCCAGGAACATTCCTATAAATCCTAGGCTTCCTTAGTCCCAATAAGGTCTACCGTTGCCCGTCATCCAACGGAATTCTCTTCAATAAAGCACTGTGTCAACTAGCGGTACGCACTTTTTTCTTTTCTCTCGGCTGGCAATTCGACAAGCAGCACTAAATGTAGCTATTAGTTGCATCATTCTTTTTTTATCAATACTTTTATATATTATTGAAAATGCGGAATGAGATGTTTTATTAATAGAAGCCTGTTGCAGCGATAACGAACCATGACGGGTTTATTTACGTTCCGATGCTAAACGGCAACTGTACTTTGGTTTTACTTATGCGTGCTCCTAAAACGTTGCATTGCTCTTACGGCTCTTCTGTGTATATGATAATTCTTAATTTTCCCTGGCAAACACTTTTTATCATCCTTATAATTCTATTTGGATTGTACGGATAATAAAATCGGATAATAAAAAAATAATCTATTAGTCTATGTAGAAGTTATAGAATTGAAATGATCGTGGTGTGGTATCATTTTAAAATATTATTACGATTTTACCACGCTCTTTACCATTCTTCTGCTTATATTTCGTTGATTGTTTAGAGGTCCTTCCTAGATGAAACGTCAGCAGGTGAATAGTAAAGTACGTGGTATAGTCGTAATAATATTCTAATATGTAAAAGTTTTAGTGTAATGTGAAAGTTTTTTTGCTTAGCCATGCTTAATGAACCAATCTCCATAAAATTGGTTCGATACTGAACATTTTATGGAGATTGGTAGTTCTGCTCTCTTGTACAGAAGAACATATATCACATTTAATCTTACACAGGAAGTTAATCTAATATGATACGGTTGCGGATGGTATAAACTAGTTTTCTTATAAAAACTATATGTCACTACTAATCGTTGACTTACTGGGATGCTTTAGATCTAATCACGGTCAATTTAACGCGTATCACGTGTATTTAAGTGACGGTAAAAGTTGACTTTTCCGTAATTCTAATTGGGTTAATTGTCTTGCAAAGTGACTTTTTAGGTAAGGCGATGATTTACTTCGACGTAGTCCTTATGTTTAATAAAAAAAACGTAAATGACTAAATTGATTATAAGTTCTCTTTATGTACCTTTTTAAAACTGGTCCTGAACCTAAACCGACAACATTCCTCTTTGCTTAAAAAAGTAGCATTTGTCTGTCGATCTGTCTCAATATAACATTTTTACAAACAGCTTAAATTATATGATTACGATGCTAGGTTCTCTATGAAGATATAATATTCCAAAATTATCAACTCAGGCGGGGATCGAACTTGCCACCTCTTGGTAGATTACCATTGCTCGATCCTCTTCTAATTACTTACGAATTATTTCGAAAATTAGCCGCAAGGGCTTTTTAGAGTTCCGCCATCCCGTTAATAAAACAAACTTCAAAAAGCAACACTTGCCGCCGGAATTCATTAAATATTATAAGATAGACGTTCGTGTATATTTGCTAACTAGTGCAGTGCAAACATTTTACTATGTCAAGTTATTAACACTTCGCAGAGAGACGTTTTCTATTCCATATTGCTACAATAACATGTTAAATGATTCTTTTTCAACCCAGTCTTAAAATGCGATGTCAAGTGTCTACCTTGGTCACCCTACTTTAGACCAATGACTAACTTGCGGTAGGGTAAAATAATCACTACGATGAAAAAATTTCATGCAACTTGCAGAGGCTCTTTTCATGCTCAATACAATCATATATACATTATAGTTCTTCAGTTCGGAAGAACTATAATGATGATAAATGATTAAAAGCGTTGCCTAATATCTTCGCTAATAGGAAAAAAATATTTTTTTATAGTATAGTAGATGTCGCTTCTATGATTTTTTTCAATTAACTGTGACTTATTTGATTATTATAAATCATCATAATAGCAAAAGTTATGTCCATAATAACAACGAAATCTGCGTGTTCGTGAACGGCCATTCATAAACGGGGCATAGTTAAGTTGTCACGTAGCTGGTTTTGACACAAGGCGAACTCAATTTACATGAAAATTTCAACCTAAAGTGTCACTTTATGTTGGACGTGACAGGAGAAATTAGCCTAATGACATCTATAAAATCACACTGGTTGCTGTAGCAGATACGACACTTAAAGACGCTACGAATAGGTATCTCTTGTAAAAATATTTGCATCGTTTTCGAACAAGCTAAACGTCCGTACCACTTTTGATTCAATCATCACAATCATTCAATTTGATTCTAGACTGTAGATTTAAAGATTTTCTTTTGATCAGTAACAAGAGTCATCTTATCAACTTTAATTGAAGTCAGAAATCATTGTCTTGAATGTGGCTTCACGTTAACCAAAACATCGAACAACGCGACGTCTCGTTTTCAAAATTACAAAGTTATGACGTACACAAAAATGAGACGTTGTAAATTTACGTATATAATTTCAATCCGGGGTAAGTTAGTTTCAA
Source organism: Perizoma flavofasciatum (assembly GCA_958496245.1). Classification (NCBI taxonomy): domain Eukaryota; kingdom Metazoa; phylum Arthropoda; class Insecta; order Lepidoptera; family Geometridae; genus Perizoma; species Perizoma flavofasciatum. Next base: position 7,077,969 of record OY292434.1, on the reverse strand, counting down.
GAAACGAACCCAGCCTGCCACAGATAAAAGCTCTCATTATAATGCCAGGTAGAATGTCCTTTGCCACTGCATGTCTATTCCTGCCGCCAATTAGCAAACTATGTTCCCTTTAAATACCGGGAAAGCCGGCTGAATTACAAGATGAGACTTCCCGTTTTACTTTACTAAATGAGAGGGTAATGTATTTAACTTCATTTGGAGTCTACTTTGATATGTTGAATGCATCTTAAAGGTTTATTCCCAATAGTTCCTCTGAACCGAGCAATAGGAAGAAAGTGCAGAATCCCGCTTGCTTAGAACATTGTCTATGAAACAATAAATCCTGACGAGGCCCGATTGTCCAGATCGAAAATGGTCATCATTATTTTTTTTAAATGGTGGTAATTTTTCACACAGCATCATCTTTCTAGCCCCAAACTAAGCAGAGCTTGTATTAGCTTCCTACATGACTGATATACTACTTATATACTTTTTTTGCAAATACATATATATTTTCAGATCATACATACAGTTGTCCCGCAGCGAGAGCCGAACCCGCTACCTTCTGCGTCTCAGGCGGGCTTTCGCCCACTGCACCACAGAGGTCGCCAAATCACCTCATCTATCGCCCTATAAATTATGATATGTCAAATTTCATACAAACACAGAACTGCACTTCACACCCACTCTGTGTCGTCCTCGATGTTACGTAATGAACCATTATTAATAGTCAGTTTTTAGAGGACTAGTAGCAAACTCTGGTGCTAGAATTGATGCCTCTAACGTGACTTACCCACTGCCAGGCCGCCGGCTATATTTATAGCCGTTTGGTGTTTATTTATTTAAATAGGAAAATAAATAAACATCAATTAACAAAACCACTCGTTAGTAATAACTAACCGCTCATCAGATTTATCGTTATTTACAAATGAACCTGTTGATTGCGTATCTCTTAATCACAGTCAACAAGTGTTAATTGCCTTCATCTACTAATTAATTAAAGGTTTCCGGAAACAGTGATTAAAAGCCGTTTTATCGGATTAAATTTGCAAGTTCGATTGAGAGAAAGATGCGATAAGACGCAGGTTTACATGTAGAAAGCAGGTCGCCGGGACACCGCCGAAAATCTTCGTTCAAACTCGTAGTAAAACTTTGTAAAACAAAGCATATAGACCTATCTAAACATATATATCATATAAGGTAAACCAAAATAAAATATTCAAAGATATTTTTATTAATTTAATATATGTAACCGCAAGCAGTACAAACTTAGCACAAACATCGAGCGTCCTTGCGTCTTTATAATTTTTCACAAAAAAAAAGTCCTTAAGTTACCTTAATATTCCAGAACCCACACTAGGATTATCTTCCTGAGGGTATTAGGAATAACGCGTATCTAACACCCAGGCCCAAACCCAAAACAAATACTTATAAATGTCATTGAAATTTGACAGGTGTTTAAAATTTCAACTCAAACGTATGCCTAGAAATGAATCAAAATCGCATTGAAGTACCTTACTTCTATGTTCCGCTTACATCCTAGTAATACCTAAGTATCGCAAGATACTTATAGAACTGTCATATAAATAAAAGTTGATAAAAAGCTTCTAACATTGACACATACTGTTTTCTTTACAAAATAAAGCTTTCTCCGTGGTCTCCCGATCAAGTTTCCCACAAAAATGCGCTAACGCGGAAATGCCCTTTATAACCGTTGAAACCATCAGCCTTTTTGACACTCAATTAATTTACAGTTAATGAAGTGTTTATTTACGATTGATTAAGTATTCGAAAGTTTTGTTTGTAATTAATATTCGATCCCGCTCGAATAGTGTTATGTTACCCTAAAAAATTAAACATATTGCGAAGTACATTCACCTACGCCTTTTCAACGTAAGCTATCTTTCTAGGGTTAAGTGAAATTTTATGAAGCCGTAAAGGTATAAAGGACTGCTGTTGGCATTATATTCTCTTTTCACTTTTCCTCCTAATCCCCCTATGACCTTGTTTGAGTTTACACTATTTCCAGTGCGGTGGCTTATGGAATTTTATGAAGCCGTAAAGGTATAAAGGACTGCTGTTGACATTATATTCTCTTTTCACTTTTCCTCCTAATCCCCCTATGACCTTGTTTGAGTTTACACTATTTCCAGTGCGGTGGCTTATGGAATTTTATGAAGCCGTAAAGGTATAAAGGACTGCTGTTGACTTTATATTCTCTTTTTTTTCACTTTCCCCCATAATCCCCCTATAGACATTGTTTAAGTTTACACTATTTCAAGTGCTTAGGTAACTAAATAATATTCGAAACAAACATGAAAAGAGAAGAACATGAATTTGTAAAAAAAAATAAAACTAAAGTGTACTGTGTACAGTGTGTAGTGTTAATCGTACTGATGCTTCTACGTGAATAGCTACAACAGTTAGGAAGCTGTTGACGAAACCAGAGAACACAGTGGTACTTCAACAGTAACTATTATAGTAAGATCACCACTGATAAGAGACACGTCTATAATTGTCCTAACGGTACTGTTTGCTGATAAAGTCGAAATACGTGCAAATATTCCTTTTATCTCGAAGAGTTTCGAAAGTGGACCACCTAATCCTAACCTACCAGCTACCGTTAAGATCGACTGTTTAAATGTAACAAAAAAAATTGCAAGACCTAGAAAAAAGTTAAAAAAAACTTCACAGCAAAGATATACAACATTCAAAATTAAATTAGCATTTTAAAAATAAATAATACCTCTATCCTACTTCTGTAGTTAGAAATTTAAGAACTTACAATGGATTGTAATGCATTTTGTGTTAGTTATGTTTTGTGACAGGCTTTTATTTATTCCTTGAATTCACAAGTACTATTTAGAATCGATCTATAAAATGCTTGGTACCCAAGAGAAAAAAAAGAAAACTCGAGGAAGGCGATTCCGGTAATGATGATGAGTCCAGACCCCAGAATACAGAAAGAATATAGACGAGAATCACACGAGACCGAAACATGTGGAAAGGGTTGGAATCCAAGCAATCGCAACGCATAAACCAACTATTTAAAAACAACCAACAAACGCCTGAAAAAGGCTATAAATAAAATAAGATATGAAATGCTCGCTCAAAATCCAGTTTTCTTTGTAAAAAGTATTAGACCTCTTGATTAGTATCACATTGTTTGAGCACTTTCTAAGTCGATAATCACAGATACTTATTAGAAGTTACCGTTCCCTTTAGCGGTTGCTTGTTATAGACTTACTCCACTTTACAAAGGAATTTATTAATTAAAGACCTAGTTTTATAACTACGACTACATTTACAACCATAACTTTTTCTTAGATTTTTTTTATGTATACTCTGAAATACATTACACTTCTCACTGAGCTCTAAATTCGTAGAACAAAGAACTTTTCGAGACTATCCTCTAGCTACCTAGCTCTAACTACTATACACGCTTTCTGGCTTTTTAACGGACATCAAAGGAGAAGGTTCTCAATTTGAGCCCCAAACCCTGTTGTGTGGTTGAATGGTTTTTTCTTTTCTGTGTAAATGATACCAGTTCGGTCCTTTAATGTTTAGATTCAGATTCAGGTTAATTTATTGACCATTTCGTTATAACATCTAATATTGGCATGTCAGATGGGTATACCACACTTCAAGCTACTATAATATAATGTTTATGTCTAAATCGGATAATACTTTTCCAAAATCTTAATCTTGAATACATTTAAAGTTCTACTTAGTTTAGGGCTAGATGATGATGTGTGAAAAATGTCCAGAGTTATTTATTTATTTATTTTTATTTGACGAATTAAGCTTACTTTGCTAAATTACATTTATGGCAATATATTATGTGAATTATTTATCTTATCGATCAACACATCTAATTGAAGTCTGTTCTAGATGAAAAGTTATTGCAACATAATAATTCGTTTCTCAGATTGTTCAATAGATTGTATAACATCTGCTTCATGTCATGACTCATCTTGTTTACTATTGAATCCGTACTAATTACACCTGTTTTGTAATTGAATCTCATTCAAATCTGCAGGTTGTCTGCACTCGATCTCGGCACAATAAGTACCTGATTCGATCCGATAAAATCATTCAATCTACATTTGTTTTCAATCCACAGTTTCAATTTGATCCATATAGTATTAGTTCTAATGAAATCCGCTGTCAAATCTCGGCGGCTGAATTAATTTCACTTTCGATTATCGTCAACTACTATTTCTTCTATGATATCGAGTAATGAATAGAGAGGTCAGTTCTGTAAACTTTCGCCTGAGGCGTCTTATAATACATGTAACACGGTTCGTTATGTGTGTATAAAAAGCTATTATGCAAATGAGTTTTTCATTTGAATTGTTTCAGGTATGTTTCAGCAACTTTATTGCTTCGTTTTTTGAATGGTAAGTCCTCGCTGGAAAACCATCGACCACTCAGAAGATCATATTGCGATAGGTCAGTAGTTTGAGGACCACGAGTGTGCGGCGGATGAGTAGCCGGTTGAGACGCAAGATGTGCGGTTTCAATTCCTACTGCAGAGCAAATGTTGTATGTTCTGCAGGTATTTGTTCAGGTACCACGAAACAAATATCTAAGGGAAGTACAACACTTTCGCGCAGTACTCGTGTTTATCGTCGTGGTATCAAAATGGCCACAATGCCCAGGGAATCTCAATGCGAGGTCAGGGCTATGTACGTGTCTTTTAAATGTTTATTTATTTATTTTACAAAAAATAACTATGTGTGTCTTTCTTAATAAACTAGTGACAAAACGAACGAATAAGATCAATGGTTATATCAAGCAGACACTTTTTTTGTAGCATACATTTTTGCATATTCACCTTTATACAACCTAATCAGGATTATCACAAAGGAGAAAACCGATTGACAGTGCTTCGGGAATCCATTCAAATCTTGATTATAAGCCTATAATGATTCAATTTTACGCTCTCTCTGAAAACGTATGCCAATGATCTTTTAAATGAGGTTTCTCATTGAGTAAACCAAAGTTTCTAGTTTAGTTGGCATTGGTTGTGTGCAAGTTTGTCTGATCTGAATACATAATTATTCGCATCTATCAGTGAAATATTTCTAACTGTGCAGAGTACATCCTATTGACATCGTGTTGCTCTGTTTACATAATTGAAATGGATCTTAGCTAGATCATTAGACTGACTTGTTTTGATAGCAGTACTACTCATTTAGCATTCTCGGTCAAAGTCAATAGGTTTTTATTCATTAAAAAGCATCATTTAGAATCGTCGTCTTATAAACTAAGTCAATTTAAGCTGATTCCTCGCGACCAATCCTAGAATAATCAACACGCTGACCTGTATAGTTGAAAGATGGTATATTTTTTCTGTAAGTTCGCATTACACACTGGTTATTTGATACTTATAGTGCTAAGTACACCCTTATCGGAAATCTCAAGATTTTATAATATACCTTAAATATCAACCCCAGTGGAACTTCTATGGAGTCGCCACTCTGTGTCCTGCTGTAACCACTCTATCAGTTTATAGTTTATCGGTTCGGTCGCCCCGTAGCTCCCTTTAAATCTCCCTCCCTCCCTTTAACAATCTCCTACTTAATGAAAAAAAAACAAAGTTCATTTAGATTTATACTACCCAATGTTACACAAGTTAAAGCAAATATCAAAATCAAAGATGAACAGTTGACTCTTGTGGACACCACCGTATTCTTAGGTATCACCCTAGATAATAAGCTTCAATGGGGTCCTCACATTGATAAGTTATCGAAGAGACTTAGTTCTGCCGCATATGCAGTCAAAAAGATCCGTCTTTATACAGACACAGCTAGACTAGTTTACTTCAGCCACTTCCACAGCATTATGTCGTACGGTATACTGCTGTAGGGGAGTACTGCTGATATAAATACCGTTTTTGTGCTGCAGAAGAGGGCTGTTCGAGCAATTTATAATATGGGCCCCAGAGAATCACTTCGCCAAAAGTTTAAAGAAATAAATATAATGACATTCCCTTGTCAATACATCTATGAAAATTTGTTGTATGTTCACAAAAATATGAATTTGTTTAAAAAAAAAAGCGATAATCACAATGTTAATACTAGAAATAAAGATAAACTCGCTGTTGCCACTTGTAAAAACATAATCAAACAAAACTCACTTTATAAAAACGCATACTATAAAATATCTGATTATTTAAATGACAAAAACTCTTGGGATTGAAAATGCTCCAACTCGAACCTATTGTTTTGTAAAAGGATTATTAAAAAGAATAACCAGCCTTGTTTTCTTGCCTTTCTTTCCTAGGTTGGTCGTGGAGGAACAGGCACTAGGTAAAAACCGACGTTTCAAAGTGGTCCTTGTGATTTTATTGAATAAATGAATTTTGACTTTGACTTTGCAGGGGAAATGTTTCTAGAATAAAGAAAGAAAATACATTTATTTGACACACACAATTACATAGAAAGGATATAGGTACAGGCGTATATAAATATTTCGGCCCTACAATAATAGGTAGGTACCGTGATAGGTACAAAATAGATAGATAGATAGAAAATACTTTATTGCACACCAAATATTTCAGCTTAAATAAATAGTAAAAACTTTAACATTGTTATACAATGGGCGGTTTTATCGCTAATTAGCGATCTCTACCAGACAACCTTTGGATGGAACGGACTGTACGAAAGATTACAAAATACCTAGTCCTCTACATGACACGTGGGCCAAACAGGTCCTGTCTGAGCGTTTATGCAGCTCCACGTCACAGGGATTTGAGGCTGCGTTGATTTTATCTTTCTATATTGTTTCTATATTATTTATTAAATGGTTAATTGGGTTTTAAAGTGTTAACTTTATGGTACCGAGGTTAATATTTTTTGGGATATAAAAACTCACTGCTCTGATACTTCGTCGTGTTGCCGGGTCTTTCTTGGTCACCCTGCGTTAGGTCAGTGATCATAGTGATCAATAGTGAAATATTACCAAACCTCAAGCTAGTCAAAGTTGAGGTTTGGTAACGTTTCACTATTAAGATACTGAAGAGAGCTTCTGTTACAGATCATTTATGCAAACAATAATACTGTTTAATATATATGAATGATCTCGGGATACGCGGAACACACACGCACACATGCACATTTTAGATTTTGTATGTCTATTAGTATATTTAAATAATGCCTCCTTTTTCGTAATGGGTTGGGTTCACGACTGTCATGTCAACACATGCCAAAGTCATTGTGGCATACAAAAACCGGAAGGGGACGTATCGCTGCGCCGGAGTAAGCAAGTCATGTCGTGCTTGCTGGGATGCTAGCGCCACCTTGTAAAAAAAGAGAAAAAAAAGAAAGGGCTTGCGAGAAAAAACTATGGCGGTTTGGTGAAAAAAAATAAAATCTCTGTGTAAAAAACAAGCGGAAAACCAAATAAAACTGTGCAAGTGCATCACAAAATAGAAGTTGTGGCAGTCGGGGTGAGTTTAGTTATAGGTAATTTTGTGTACTTTATCTATCTTCTGTCAACATCCCAGCACGCGGATTGCCGGTAGAACCACAAATTGTTTTGGAGCCAGCAGCGGTTATGGTATTGATCGTCAAGATCAAACATTGGTCCTAACTCGAGCGCGGATTTGTCTAACTCCAAGGCCCTGTGGTTTTGCCGTTATCCCGTGTTGGTACACAAAACACGGTCGGTTCCATGTCAAAGCGCTCTGGCGGTCTATGAGTGACTTTGACACGGAATCTTTTACACCCAACTTCTGTTCGCGGCGACGGAATACTTGGCGGTTTATAGTATTTCCAGTCATTTTAATTTGCTAGTTATTTGGTACCGAGCGGTAAGGTGCCGAACTACCGGTCAAGTTGACACTGCACAGAGTAACTCAAGATTTATACATAACGTATTGCGGTAGGGCTACACGTATATAAGTAGTGTCCCCTAATTAGGTTATATATTCTTACTCAAACATAACACATTACATTACAGCCTGAGGTAATTTATATTGGTTATTTGGTGATATTTTGTAGATTGGGTTTGGGTAGGTACCCACCAACTGTTTAGCTCCTGGCCTAGCGGATCTAGGTAGGACTAATAAATTGGCAGCCATACGGCTCAACAAGTGATTTTTAGTATAATTTATTGTATAACGGTTGCACATTGCAAAACTTTGTTGTTTTAGAAATAGATTTGTGGTGTCAGGCAGCCTATAAAGCGGCAACTTTGGTTTTAAAATTAGATCAACAAGGCTACAGACAGCTGAGCAGCTTAATCAGCTTGTTTTGGTCTATTGTAAGAGAGCTCTAACTGATTAAAATCCCACGGGGGAAATTGCTTTGTACATTATTATTTTGATTTTGGTGTGTTTATGTTGTTCGTGTAAACTATTTTATAATTAATTGTGTAAAAGAGTTTTCTGTAGGTAAATTACATTATTTTGGGTCAATGTTAGATAATTGTATTTATCAAAAATGCCTACTAAAAGTCAAATACAACTTCTCAAGGTGCGGCATGATATGGCCGTACTTAATTTAGACAAGCTGTATGATATTTCTCAGTCAGGTCTCACATCTGAAAATGAAAGGAATGAGTTCAAGCTTAGGTATGGGGATATAAAAACAACTTATTCAGAGTTTACATCAACTCATGTTGAACTGCAGGCCGGCCTTGAGAAAGATGAGGAATTAGAAAGTTCTACTAAAACATATGTAGCGTATAACCAAAAGTATTATGATATAAAGAGGAAATATTTAGAATTTTATCCAGGGGTCAGTGGTCAGTCATCGGAAAATGGTACTGCATGTTCAGCGGAGGGACCGGGTAAAAGCAAGCGGGTGTTTTTACCACGGGTGCAGTTGCCCACTTTCTCAGGAAAAATTGAAGAGTTTGTGTCCTTTATGGACTTATTTGAGTCCCTAGTAGGGCAAGACTCAGCGCTGACCAATACAGAAAAACTGTATTACCTTGTAGGTTCTTTATCTGGGGAACCTAAAGTTCTCACTCAACATTTGTCGGTCACTGGTGACAACTACTCCATAGCTTTAGAACTATTGAAAAACAGGTACAACAATAAGAGGTTACTTGCGGACAAGTTATTACATAATTTATTAGGAACAGCCCATGTAAATAAGAATTTGAATTCACTGAAACCATTCTTAAACACCCTGCTAGAGAGTACCAAGGCTCTAGAGAAAATGAATTTTCCAGTGTCCGAGTGGTCATACCTGCTCTTCTTCATTAACTTCCAAAAATTAGAGAGCAATTTGAAGAAGCAGTTTGAAGACAAGGTGCCTGATAAGGAGCTACCTAACTTTTCAGATCTCATTAAATTCTTAGAAAATGAGGTAAGGATTTTAGAATCCAGTGGGGAAAGTCATAGCGGTAGGGGTGGTAATTCCACATCCCGGGCACACCATGTAACGTCTCAGGGTGGGGCAAATGGTTGTAAATTGTGTAAAAGGGGTAACCATATTTTAGCTAAATGTGATCAATTTTTGGCACTGAAGCCGCGCCAGCGGAAGGAGCGGGTTAAGGAGTTTAGGCTTTGCTTTAGGTGCTTAGGGGAGCATAACTTCAATCAGTGCACATCCGGGTGGTCATGTTACAAATGTAAGTCAACCAAACACCACAACCTCATTCACTTTGATCTACCACAGCCAGTCGCGGCTGCAACTGGGGGGGTGTCGGGGGGGCCACCAGCGTGGAGTGGACCTCGAACTCAAAATGCGGACTCAGGTCGGTCGAGCGCACCCGTACCGGATAGGGAAAATGCGCCGACCCAATCTTCAAGTAGGGTTGAGTTACCAAATAGGGTGAACGGGGTCAATGTGGACACCGGGGCGGTTTTGACTTCATGTAATAGATTGGAGGATCGAAATGCATGCCAGCGGACAACAGTGTTGCTTGCGACTGCAGTAGTGCGTGTGCTGGATATATGCGGTGAATATCAGGAAGTACGGGCATTATTAGATGGAGGTAGTCAAAGCACTTTTGTCACAGATAGTTGTGCTAGTAGGCTAGGTTTAAGACGATTTAGGTCAGACATTGTTACAGTTACCGGATTGGGGGGGTTACCGGTTAGTGACTGCAGAGGGGGGGTTAATTTAACCATCAGCCCTAGGTACGCGGACCACCCTCGGCTTGTTACTACCGCCACGATCTTGAGTAATATTACTCACAACCTACCTAGCGCAAACTTGTCACCCAATATTGCTGAATGGTATAGGGGCATTTACTTGGCAGATGAACAATTTTATGTCAGTCGGACTATTGACATATTAATCGGGGCGGATTTGATAGGTGACATTATGATAGGCGGTATAGTAAAAGTAAACGATTACTTACCATGTGCGATGAACACCGTGTTCGGGCATGTACTTATGGGTCCAGTGACCTACGCGGTTCCACAAAGTGAATATAATGCGGTTAACTATTCACAAACGGTTTTTACGGCCCATGTCACAACTGATCAGATACTGGAGAGGTTCTGGGAGGTAGAGGATATTCCTGATGCGGTAATAGTCAATCCTAAAGACGCCGAATGCGAAAAGTTCTTTCGGGAATCTCATCAGCGGGATGAGTCGGGAAGGTACATTGTCAGATTACCTTTCGTAGATGATAAGCCAGAATTAGGCGATTCTGTTTCATTAGCCAAAAGGCGGTTCTTGGCGATGGAAAAGCGGCTTACCTCAAATGAGGCATTACGTGAGAAATATATAAAGTTCATGCGGGAATATGAGCAAATGGGGCATATGTCAGTCTGTGACCGGGACCCGGCTGACTATGCAGGCGGTAAGGGATACGTCATACCCCACCATGGAATTTTTAAGGCGGAATCGGATAAAATTCGTGTTGTTTTTGATGCTAGTTGCGTGACGACCACGGGGCTGTCTCTAAACGACACTTTGCATGCGGGACCAAAATTACAGCGGGACGTAATGGAAATTATCAATCGGTTTCGGATGTCGGAGTTTGTCTTTACCACTGACATTAAAATGATGTTTCGTCAAATTGTAACACACGAAGCCGACCGGCAGTATCAGCTCATCTTCTGGAGGGAGGCTGCGGATCAGCCTTTACTCCTATACTCATTAAATACTGTGACTTACGGTTTGAAGTCTAGTCCATATCTTGCGATTAGGACGCTGCGGCAGCTCGCTGATGATGGCGAGGCGGAATTTCCAGAGGCGGCTAATCTTCTGCGGTCCTCTGTATTTATGGATGATATTTTGGGAGGGGCTGATTCGGAGGCGGAAGCCAAACAACTAAAAGAGGACCTAACATGCTTGCTTCGCTCTGGCGGTTTCAAATTGAGTAAGTGGGTCTCGAACAGTGAGCGATTATTAGAGGATGTTCCTGCGGAGGACTTAGAGAAACCGAGAACTTTCGACAAACTAGACGGACCGGGGTTTTTCAAAATATTGGGGGTAGAATGGAACCCTAATAAGGATTGTTTTTCATATCATTGTAAATTAAACGACCACAATAATTGTACTAAGCGGATCATTCTGTCAACCTTAGCGAGAACTTTTGACCCTTTAGGTTGGATAGCACCGGTGCTGTTCCAGGGCAAGGTTCTCATGCAGCGACTTTGGCGGTTAAACTTATCGTGGGATGAAACTCCACCACCGGATGTGGTAGCGGAATGGAGTCAAATCATTGCGGATTTACCTCATATTGAAAATATACAAATGGGGCGGTATGTCCTGGGCGGTAATAATAATAAGACTTGCTCCTTACATGGATTCTCAGATGCGTCTGAAAGCGGTTACAGCGCAGTGGTTTATTTGAGAACCATGGACAAAAGCGGTGGAGTAAAGGTCTCTCTTATGATGGGAAAATCACGCGTAGCACCATCTAAGGTTAAGGTCACAATTCCTAAACTAGAATTATTAGGTGCGGCTTTATTGACACGACTGATAAAATATGTGGTTGAATCCATCCGAGATAAGGTTGGGGTAGATAAAATAGTGTGTTGGTCGGATAGCACTATTGTGCTCTCGTGGTTGCGGATGCCTCCTCACACTCTTCAAACATTTGAGGGGAACCGGGTCTCCCAAATTGTTAATTGCGGGTTAGATTTAAATTGGCGGCATGTACCATCTGAGATGAATCCTGCGGACGTCGCAAGTCGAGGTTGTCGAGCGTCGGAATTGCTCGGACATTCCCTGTGGTGGGAACCTCAATGGCTTCGAGGTGAAGCGATAACATGGCCTAAAGATAGGGTTAGGCAAGAAAAGAACCTACCAGGGATGCGGAAGACACCGGTACAAGTGCAAGTTCATGTGGGTACTGCGGAACCAGACCACATTTTCAATCGTTTTAGTTCACTTGCGATGCTACAATCGGTCGTAGCTTACTGCATTAGGTTCGCACATAATGTTAGGAATCCATCCAACAAAATCGTAGGTGTCCTGACGGTTCAAGAACGCAAGTCTGCCATGGATCGGCTCGTAAAATTGGTTCAGCAAACGGAATTTGCTTCAGATTTAGACTGTTTGAAGCGGAACAATCAGTGTTCCACAAGGTTAAGGCGATTATTTCCTTTTGTGGATAATGCGGATCTGTTGCGGGTAGGGGGGCGTTTGGAGCATTCAAATCTACCGTTCCAGGTAAAGCATCCGGTTGTTTTACCTAAAGATCATCCCCTAACAAATTTAGTTATCGACAATGCACATCGGGTTCATTGTCATATTGGTCCAACATCCCTTCAGGCTATCTTACAAAAGGATTTTTGGATTCTATCGGCTCGGCAAGCCATTAGGAGTCGCGTCTTCAAATGCATTTCATGCTTTAGGACTAAGGCAAGACCTGTAGAACCCATGATGTCGGCACTACCAAGGGATAGAGTCAACGCAACTGGGGTATTTCATACGGTGCAAACGGATTTTGCTGGGCCTTTCTCTATCAAAGCCTCGCGCCTTAGAAATGCTAAAGTATTGAAGGCATATTTATGCGTATTCGTTTGTTCTTCGTCAAAGGCAGTACATTTAGAGGTCGTTAGTGACCTATCGACGGAGGCTTTTACGGCAGCGTTATCGCGGTTCATAGCTCGGCGCGGTCTCCCGAGTGTCATACGGTCAGATAATGGCACCAACTATGTAGGAACGAACAGACACCTAAACGATGTACATAAATACCTGCGCAGCAAAGACGTAGAGAAAACCCTAGAGAGTGTCGCAGCTAAGAGCGGAATAACTTGGCTGTTTAACGTACCAGGGGCGCCTCATTTTGGGGGTCTTTTTGAAGCGGCTGTCAAATCTGCAAAAACTCTCTTAAAACGGATGATCGGGGAGCAGGTTTTGACCTTTGAGGAACTGACAACAGTATTTGTCAGAGTTGAAGCGGTACTCAACTCTAGACCACTTTGTCCTTTATCTCAGGATCCTCAAAACCTCGAAGTACTTACGCCAGCACATTTTCTTGTGGGTAAGCCATTACTTTCGGTACCAGAATATAATCTAGAAGATGTACCCGACACGCGGTTGGGTCGGTTTAAATTAGTACAAGCTATATCCCAAAGATTCTGGAAGCAATGGAGTGACCAATACCTGCATTGTCTTCAGAACCGGAATAAGTGGACAACACCGACGGATCCACCTAAAGTAGGGGACCTTGTGTTAATTAAGGAAGAAAATGTTCCCTGTCTTAAATGGAGACGCGGTAGAGTAGTCGAGCTTCTGCCTGGAAGAGACGGGGTGATTAGGTCTGTGAGGCTGAAGACTCTATCAGGTTCTTTCATGAGGCCTGTTGTAAAAATTTGTAGGTTGCCGCTGGACTAGGTCCCGCCATTACGAACCTATTTTGATTTTTGTAAATATTTTGATTTCGTATTAAGTGAATTTTATTGATGTTATAATACGTTTGGTTTAAGTATTGACTATTATTTGAACAGACTTTGTTTTATTAATGTTGATAAAGGCTTTTCAGCCTTTCTCGGGCGGGGGGATGTTTAATATATATGAATGATCTCGGGATACGCGGAACACACACGCACACATGCACATTTTAGATTTTGTATGTCTATTAGTATATTTAAATAATGCCTCCTTTTTCGTAATGGGTTGGGTTCACGACTGTCATGTCAACACATGCCAAAGTCATTGTGGCATACAAAAACCGGAAGGGGACGTATCGCTGCGCCGGAGTAAGCAAGTCATGTCGTGCTTGCTGGGATGCTAGCGCCACCTTGTAAAAAAAGAGAAAAAAAAGAAAGGGCTTGCGAGAAAAAACTATGGCGGTTTGGTGAAAAAAAATAAAATCTCTGTGTAAAAAACAAGCGGAAAACCAAATAAAACTGTGCAAGTGCATCACAAAATAGAAGTTGTGGCAGTCGGGGTGAGTTTAGTTATAGGTAATTTTGTGTACTTTATCTATCTTCTGTCAACATCCCAGCACGCGGATTGCCGGTAGAACCACAAATTGTTTTGGAGCCAGCAGCGGTTATGGTATTGATCGTCAAGATCAAACAAATACTATTGATTGCAGAAACACGGCTTGCAATACTCGTGCCACTGCAATCCCAACATTTGAATATTCATTTATTTATATTTCCTACTGTATAAAAGCGGTAATATTAAGCATTGTCATTGCAAATTGGTTTCAAATGTAAGACTACTGTCACTGTTTTAGATTGTTTTGGCTCGTGGACTTCTGCCCGGCAGCTGTAGGCCATGCTATCTTTCTACAATCGTTAAAAAAATCAAAATGTATTTGATTCATACTAGGAATAAAAAAATTATCAAGTGACATTTCAATAGTCAATCCCATACAATTTATTTACTTTTCTACAAGTTATATAGAATAAACTGAAAAAATGACACGTAATTTCTATTGACTACACAAGGAAATTAGGTTCTCAAAAAGAGATAGAAACTCGTATGATAGAAAAAAAAATAGGTGACTACCCAAGATCTTTTAGCATTTATTTGTCATCAAATATGTTTTCGAAATGTCAAATGGACTGTCGGCTATTTTATTTTACGGTTACCATTCAATTTTAAACCTTGTTTGCTGTGTTATACCAATTTGTCTTGAAAATTGGGATTTAAGTCCCGCGCAAACTGGTGCGATCACGGCAGTAATGGCGGTGGAGATCAGTACATTGACGTGAACTACGAGTATAACAACCTTTTTCCTTTTATCGGAGTAATTTAGTGAAAATGCTTTTCTCCTTCCACACGTTCGTTCCAAAAATATTTTTTGGACACATGCCAGATTTGATAACCTTCACTTTTAATGGTGATTACTTTATTAGGTTCGCTTTCTTGTTTGTTACCTATGGGACGAAGCTTATGTAATTTGTAAATCGTACAATCTCTTGATTGTTATTTCTACTCTCTTTACTTCCAAACATAAGACCCGTAAAAATATTTCAACCACCATTTTATGTCGTAGTCGTTTAATTGATAACTTACTCCTTAAATCAATTTTCTTTCAATAGAGATCCAAGTTAATTGAGGTTGCATGTTTTTTTTCGTATTTACTGTCTGATTCATTAACTTTATGTTCCTAGATCTTCTGTAAAATATCTCATATCTTCGCTTTTGTAATTCATTCAAAACGGTAATTCATTTGTGCTAGTTAGTTCATAATCGCGTGTCTAGTATAGCGGACAAGCGCATTATACGGTTAAACATGACGCTTTCAATTGGCCGAAACGAATCTTGTTATGTCATATTCGTTAAACAGATTTACGATTAAAAACTGAAATGTTAAATAGAAAAAAAAACCTTTATTGCACTTAATAATCGTACATAGGCGAATTAAATGCTAATAAACATTATCTTCCAGATAACCTTTGTTGTGGAAAAATATGTGTTGGTAGTGCACAGAATGATTAAAACAAAAATAATACAAATAAATATCATAATTGAGTTTGTAAACTTTTGAGTGATTTGTCGGATAGCAAGCCAAATAATTGTAAAAAACTACAACCGCCGCTTGTTCCAGAAATTGCAATAATTAAATTTAATACGTATGTAGGTATGAGATGTATTCAACATGTAAAATAAATTAAATCAAGAATCCATCCTTACATTCGCAAATTATAATATTATCCGTATAGAATTTACAACAGCTTACAAGTTATTGTAAATTAAACGGCTTTGAACGATATCATTAAAATCAACGCCGTGCATGCCCCGGGTACACAAATTACGCACGTTCGGAAACCCGTGTATAAGTTTATCAATAAATTGACGCTTATTAATGAACTCCCTACATTTTAGTCATAGTGGCATATATTGGCCTAGTGGGAACAGACCTCACCTTCAAACCAGAGCGTCATCATAGGTTTGAAACTAGCAGGCCTGCACTAAATTAAAACCTAAAAGAACATGTTCACCACTATGATCCTTATAATGTACATCCTCAAGTCTATACGCAGCACCATAGCCAAATCTGTAAGAATACCAAGCAGGGGTAGTCAGAGGCACATGCCATGCATATAGCATATGCCCACGTTTAAGAACCAAGTTTCCAAATTATAAACGGAATTACAACTTATTGCCGTATATTCAGATTCACGTAGAATGAAGATATCAATCTCAGATAAGGTGAAGATTCAACTATATAAACGAGTAATATTTAACGGTTAGTTATCTTTGCTTTGATCTCCAAATAATATTTCAATGAGAGGCTATAATAATAACTTTAATACTCTTTACGATATCGTTAAACTTAATATACTCTTGACTTCAATAAATGCGTTTTGATTATTATAAAACTGAAACAGTTTTCTTCTTTTTCTTCGTGTCACCGGGTCTTTATTGGTTGTGTGGCGTTAGGTCAGTGATCTGACCAGGTTTGGTATGGTGGATCTGAAAATGGACTAATGACCAATGGTGAAAGAACCAGTGTTTTGAGAGGATAAAGTTCACCTCGGTCGGTAGAGATACTTTTGCGTCATTGTCATAGCCATGTCTTCGAATGTTTGGTTCTCCGACAAGCTGTTTTTCTTACAATGTTCATTTACCATTGGAAAGTAAAAAATATGATTTATAGGTTTTTTATATGCGTCCTTTCGCTGATACCAATGATCATTTTACCGTAACAGGCCATGAGCATCTAGGACGTACCCTTTCACAGAGAAAATGCAAAGTTTCTAAACACCAACAGTACCTATATTTATAATTTATAATCGTGACTGTTCGATGGATGTAGAAAATAGCGATGAACAAAAAACTATATCAATAGATCGAAAGCAAATACACCTCGAAGCTTGTTTAGTTGCGATGAAGCTAATGAGATACGAGTATATAATCCAATCGGCAATACGACTGACGATTATACTTGGGTTACCTACTGTTCCACTAACTTAGATATTGCATCCATCATAAGTAATCATAACATACGAGTAAGCACTCAAATTGCTATCTCGATTTTGCTAGTTTTATATTTTGACGCAATTCTTGCCTGTCATTAGATTTGGTCGAAATTTTGTGTGATAACGCAATATTATGGAGTCAACGAGCATCCCCCAAATTACAATAACAAAATGGCCATGTGAACGAGACAATGGCACTCAATTTTCCAGACGCTGCAATGTTCGAAATTTGCAAAACTTACGGAAAGTTTATGGAGAGAAGTGTCACTTTTTCTCAAGGTTTAATAGAAAAAGAAAACAATGTTATATGTTGACAATGTAAGAATGAGTTTCGGAAATTGCTAAGCCCGTCAAAATTAGTCGTTCACTTGTACCATTTTTTAGTCTGTGCTTCATACCCGATACTAACCAACTGTTTTTTTAAAAAAACCTTTTTTTAAATTAGATCCATTGTTTAATTTTTTTTTTCCAAGCTTTGAACTGTGCAATGAATTGTAAATACTACTCGTAAAATCAGTTCGAACGTGTTTCAACTATTGTATTTCACTTAGAATTAAATGGACCTGTATTTACTCCTAGCTTTATTAAACCAGAAGTGTTCTGTTATTAAGTGCAAATTGAATTTTACTATTGGGGCCGTATTAACGGACGTTATGCAATATATTATTCAATGTACTGAGTGGTAAAAAAGTAAGATGCACGCTTTTGTCGTTCGAATCGCATAAAATGTAACAAAACGTGTAATTCGTTGCGCATTACATAAAATGGAACGGTATTGCTTACATAATTGAATTACGCAGAATATCTGTAAAATTCACATCAATCTTGTTCCAGTGTTTAATGACAATTTATGTGAGCAAGTATTGGCACATTTGTGTTTACTGTAAATACTTACCTATTTTATGTCCAGGAATGGTTAATAAAGTAAAACTTTAAATTGTGTTTCGTATAATATTATTTTGTTACTCATTTCATTTAGATATAAATCATCACTAAGGTTAGACACATTACTTATTACAATACAATACAATACAAAGCCTTTATTGCATAAACCTGTATTACAACTTAGTTTGGAGCCCTGACTGCTAAACTAGGGCTACCAGTTCCTTCACAATTATAGTTTCTATGTTGTTTCTTAAAGTTAGTAATCTAATTTAGCACGCCAACCTCTGTTTCCAACCGACGACTGGACTACTTACTTTCCTACTGTAAGGACGACTGGAAACTGTTGTATAAGCACAAAGTTCTTTATTTGTACATTGTTTATGTGCAGTAAACAATAAAATAATAATAAAAGGTTATTGGTAGTAATATTTAGAAATATATGATAAACAAAGCGTGTAGAGTAAATTACTAGTTTACAATCGCGTTCCTTCCTAGGCTACGTTCCTTGGGCTGGGTAAGTACTTTGTTGCCCCTTTCTCTTCCAATTCACAGTAGATAACTCATTATCAACTTTCTATCAGTAATGCGTACTGATTAATTAGACACGATTAGTATCGATTGTTACGACCTTTGCGTTTACTTTGCGAAAGCGAGGTTTATTTTGGTTCCGTTTGCTTTGATCTCAATTGACCACTAATTAGTACTACTCACAATTCTTCTTCATTGCATATTTTTTCTATTTTTATTCAGACCGATATCATCATTAGAAACTATTACGATTGCTATATACCTTTGTTCTTTTCACGTTCAACATCGTTCAGTTCACGTCTGACCAATAAAAATAACTCGAATATAACTTGAAAGTGTCTAATAGTCGGATAAAATTATGAACGGTATTAATAAAGTTAGCTAGATAACCTTTCTCGACGTTTAAATCTTGTTTTGAGAGCGTCTTTGCATTACAATGGGACTATAAAATGGCAATTAGGTAATGTCATTAATACAAAGTGATTCTTTCGACCGCCCCCTAAGGAATTTTATACGGCTGTTTACTTTTTGTGAAATGCCTAGTTCACAGATGTTTGTGATGTTTACGACGTTTACTCTTCCTTGTAAAATGTAAGTACCTTTGATATTATAAAAGATGGAGTTATTTAAATAATCAGATATCTTATGACTATAGTAAAATTATATGCGCTTAAGTAAAACATTAAGTTAAAGTGATGTTTAACCATTTTGATGACTGTAGTGGTGATTAAGATTATAGGATAAGTACATTATAGGCTAGCCTAAGGGAGCTCGAGTAAAATAATATGAATGCAGTGAATATGACGACCTCTGGCGCAGTGGGCCAAGCCCGCCTTTGACGCAGAAGGTGCGGATTCGATTCCCGCCGCGGGACAAATGTTTGTATGATGTATTTACAAAAAATATATATAAGTAGTATATCAGTCATGTTCCCATAACACAAGCTCTGCTTACTTTGGAGCATTATTAATATAAAAGTCAACAGGTTTATAAGTATAAAAACTAAAAAAATAAAAATTATATCCAACGATCTAAATGTTAAAACAGTTTAGGCGTAAATTGTTAGTATGATGTATCGGTTAGAATCCCATGATCGTAATAATGCTATTCAGCTATTTTATGGATCTACGGTACCCAAATGCAGATTGCAAGCGTGAGCGCATCTCAGAATCCGCAGGTCCGTTATTCGACGTTGTAAGTAAACGGTTGAATTTCTTACTCAATTTTACTGCCTATCTTCAAGGAAGCGTTTGCATGTATGAAATATTACGCTGAGTATCACTGTTCATATCCTTGGTTTAATACGAGTAAATGTCGCGGTAACGGTTTTCACATCCTCTTACGGAAAATACATGTCATCTGCATCTATACTCGTATCTTATTGACAGCTCGTAGCTATGCACTTCCTCGGTAACATTGCAGACATAAGACAAATCTTATTATGAATTCCAAAACGGCGTGAAATGAGACCAGCTTATAACGACCTGTTACTTCATAAATGAAAACCAATTAGTGACAAAGCTGAATCTCCAACAATGGAAGATGTAACTTTGGAAAATGCCCATTCATTACTCATGATAGATCCGCAGCAGTGAAAGTTCATTGTCAGTATTGTCGCCACTAAAACGAGATAAATTATTTTCTGTCCAAAAAAATTGCGTTCTGACCACAACCTCGCTAATGACAAGAAAGTATCGTGTTCGAAGACCTTTTTTGGTCAGTCTCTATGATTTTGCATAATTTGCTTTCTTCACGCTCAATAAAAAGGGTTTAATTTTGTATATTCCATGACGTAGTAACTTTTATTTTCTCTAATGACCAATGATCGTACATGATGCATTATATGCATTTGGTGTTTCAGCGGTTCATTTCGTATAAATTTGGCTCTCAATTGCAAAAAAAAATATTATTACGAAAGTGAGATATGCGGATGTGTACTAAATCAAAAGTTTTCGGTGGGTTTTATGCTATTTCAAATTTCACTTTGTAATAATTCATTCATTCAGTTTATAGAAAAGCTGCGGTTTCTGTAAAGTCGTCATGTCTTCTGATCATAGTCTAGCTTAAATTCTGCTGCCTTAGCTACTAATGGATGGTCACATAAAATGTCACAGCAATATGATATTTTTTTTCTCATAGAAATCTTGAGGCTTTTTGCTGTATCTGCTGTTTTTGTTCGCAGATTGCAAATTAACTTAATGACTGAAAATAGTTGATTTAACTATGGAATCATATTAGTTTTTGTAATGTTTTAGTTTGCCGCCTCTGTTTCATTGTTAGAGAGTTTTTGTGTAATTATGAAGTAATGGAATGCATGTGAAACATTTTTTTCTTAATCTATCTCCAGAATCAGCAATTACGCAAGGTGTATTACCAGGCAATTTAACACCTAGCTCCTTACTTTTTGCGGCCATTACCTACGTACATTGTACCTATTTCTAGGCAAAATGCAGTTGGTTAAAGATATTAAACAATTTCTATCCCGTCATTGACATATTTGTTCAAAGATATAATTACAGTCAGTGTTTTGAAGTAGTCATGTGGTTTAAAGTAAATGCCAGTTGATTTATTGGTTTCACTTCTTACCAAATTGTAATGACTTTATGATCAAGTTATTAAAAAATACATTCCAATGAATCTCTCTTTGAATTGTATGACTTATGATTGTTATGATTAATGAAATATAACAAGCGCGATTAGCCATCGTTAGATTTATAAGCTGTAAACTACGTCTAATAAATTAATAAGCGTTGTAGGCAGGGGGCATAAAACATTGTGCTTTTTATACTCCGGTTTTTTCCGTAATCGTTACTCAGGTGCACTTCATCGACCTGATAGATAGGTTATTAATAATTCATCACATTTGCACGGTTAATGTGGGAACCCAATGATTACTAGTAAGTATAAGTACGCATAGTACCTTTCTCTAAGGGTTACATCGAATTTATGTGAACCCGATTATATACGATGCCGGACTCGGGCAGTATATCTGGTAAAGCTTTCACGTCGGCGTATTTTACGCCTACAAAACGTACAGTCCCGCGAATGTTTATTTATCGTTGCGTTTACTTCGTCGATTAGAAATTTACGATCGCTCTGAGAAAATAGGAAAGTTGCAACTATTAGACTGTGAATAATTTTAACTAGTAAAAAACAAAGCTGCTGTTGTATTAAATCACTGACCTCTTTCTTGGTCTGCTCGTTGATCTTGACGTGGGTATGTTGGGGCTTGTCTCGAAGCGGCAGGTACCCCTCTCTGCTGTCCGCCGGCTCCGTGCTGTCCGTGGGCGTCGTCGTCTCTGTAGCGGTGCTGGCCGTCCCTGCGTCCGTAGACCGCGAATCCTCCGCGGTGCTGTATGTTGGTGCCGTTTCTTTCGGCCCTTCAGCTGTAGTGCCTGCCGTATCTATTTCCGAAATCGTCTCCGTACTGTCACTGTTAAGTGTGGTTTCAGTATCTTGTACCGTCGGCGTTTCCGTCCGCACGACCGGCCGGATGGTATACTTTTTCGTAGGCCGATAAGTGGTTGCGGTCGAATCTTTCGTAGACTCCGTTTGCGTGGTTTTCGGCTCAAGCGTCGTAGTCGGCCGGCGAGTGGCCTTTTTCGTTTTGGGCGGCGTTGTAGCGGTTGGATTTGTCGCGGGCACGGTTGTTTTCGTCTTAGTAGATATTTTTTTCGCGTAAGTCGTGGATCGTTCCTCTAACGTTGTAGGGCCGGGGGTGCTATCAGTGTTTGTGACCATGACAACGGTCGGGGGTGGTCTACGGTCTGCGGGTGGGTCTAGGTTGGATTGTTTTGGTGTTCGGGAAGGTGGAAAGAAGTAGTCCATGATGGAGGGTGATCGGTTTCTGTTGGTAGGGAGCCATGCCCAGGGGTTGAAGTCGATGAGGCGCGGACGCGGGGGTTCGGCGGCGGCGGCGAGCGCGAGAACTGCTAACAAGACTAAGTGGCGAGACATCACTGCGCGTGCGTCCGCGGCGACGGATAGTGCGGGACTGCGCGAGCGCCGGCACCCGGCCCGCCAAAGCTGCCGGCCGCTCACCCGGCGTGCAGCCCTACGGGGACCATGCAGATATCTTCCCTCGCGTGCAGCGCGTTTCCGTATTCTCGTGATCTAGATATACAACTGTAAATTGAATGCGAAAGTTAAAGTTCGATCTTCGTATCGGCCAGTGACAAACTTTGCCACGAGTTTTTTCGACTTGCTTTACGACTGTAATAGCCGGTACTGACATCTATTTAGGTATCTACCTGAGTGAATGCACTCTTTTGTTTACTTAATTCATAAATTATAAAGTACATTCCCGGCTATTTTCAAAGTTACATAGACCCTCTCCCTCTTCAAGTTATCATCAAAAGGATGATAACTTTTTGAAGGAGAGGGAAGGTAGTTTAAGCGATAAACCGCCCATTTAACGTTTAATTTAATTAAACATATATAACATATTAATTGTTTATTTTTTAAGGTGAGCAATGAACAAACTAAGCATTTGCATTCATTCATTGCATGAAGTCATTTTTAGCCACTCATCCAAATTGTGATCTGGCGGAAAGTGGCGTAAACTAAGTAGCTGATTTATAAAATTGACTAGGCAAGCTTTGCCACGAGTGCTTCTGAATGTTTAGGTAGTTTATAGGCCCTTTGATGAACATAATATTAAACGCTTACGATTGAGCACCAATAAAATCCATCAAAAGAGAACTTATTTCTGAAGAATGTTTTTCTTCTATTTTTTTTTCTCGTATTATCTAAAAGTTTTGGTAGTTTTTAAGATTTGCCTAACTAGTCCGAAATCCAAAATGCTGTTCCCACTAGATGACTATTTCTGTAAATATGATGGTTATATTTAAATGAAGCGTTAACTACGACCCGTCTGAACATTACACGGTTAGGGCAGCAATATTTGCGGTTATTGCAAGAATCTAAACCAAAATACGTGCATAGATAATGAATAACGTTCAAAAAGTATGGCGACTTGGTTTATAGTGATTTTAGGTTATACTGAACTCAGGGTCTCACATGGTTCTCAACAACTACAATAAATAGAAAATGAAGCGATTATATGTTAAAGTTATCGGGAAGTGGTCAGATGGAGATAGAAGTTGTTCATAGCTTTGTGAGAGGCCTATGTCCAGCTGTGGACTTCTACAGGCTGCTGATGATGATGATGAAACAGCAATGACAATACCCTCACATGAAACTGAACAGGTTATTTAGTTCATTACTAATTAGATTTGCGAGATTAGCGCCATGAGAACCGTTTTTACGTAGCCTTCATTAGAAGTAATGGAGGTAAGAAAGCAATGTTACATGATTGGCCGGGAACAGCCATGTTGCACGAGAAAGACAGTATCAACATGTGATCATTTGCTTTATATAGCAGGAGTCAGCGTTCGTCATCCGTAGACTTCCATAGCTGGGCACAGAACGCCACATCTAACGTTATTAAGTCGCCTCTGATGAATTCCAGG
This sequence comes from Perizoma flavofasciatum, assembly GCA_958496245.1. Taxonomy (NCBI): domain Eukaryota; kingdom Metazoa; phylum Arthropoda; class Insecta; order Lepidoptera; family Geometridae; genus Perizoma; species Perizoma flavofasciatum. Next base: position 7,053,804 of record OY292434.1, on the reverse strand, counting down.
ACCGTTGAAATGAAAGTGGGTCGTGTGGGGAGGCTTTTATTGCGTCTTCCAGATCAAAGTCAATATATGTCATGCTCCTGCCTCTTCAATGCATAAGTTTAAGTGGGAAATACTACTTTAGTGGGTGGCAGCCTGACCGGAGAAGTCATAAGAAATAAAGTAGTAAACGTGTTCGTTTGTTTGTTTTATACCAAAGCAGTACAAAGTTAGATATCTTAAAATGTTGGTTAAAAAAATTCCGTGTACCTACTGCAATAAACTAAACCTAGACTTAAAATTTTTACAGCGTTTCGTTTAGTTAAACGTTGATTCACCTTGAGTTTCGCTATTGAATATAGGTATTGCCACTTCATCATAGCATAACTGCCGCTGGCTCTAGCCTTGTTCTATTGAATAATTGTGAGCTCTCAGAAAACTGTCTCATTCGTAGAACATTACGTGGTGCATTGACAGATTTCCGTTATCGATTCTCCATTCATTCACACGATTGTGTATTATTAATTGAATGATTTGTTGCTGACCTAGTTGAACAAAGTTGAATGTATTGCATTCATCTTCTTTCTAAATTTACCTTACTTCAATCCGTATCATCTGCAAGAGATCCATAAACTTACCTTGGTTCTTGACCTCACCAAAAGAATGCCATGCCATGTCTTGAGCCAACTCCAGCCAGACTTCCTGTGATCGTAACAATGTCAGCATCTTCAATCTTCAGCCCGTGGATATCCACTAGTGGATAAATATTGAAATACTAAGCAATAATGCTTATTAAAAAGAATTTCCATAAAAAAACATCTTGTTTTGATACCACCAAGTAAAAGTTATTTATAAATCGCACAAGCCTACATACTCTTGCAGAATTGGGTACGAATAACCTACTTTTACTCTGCCATGGGCATTAGTGCTTTCCAATAAGGACATTAATGGTTTAACTCCTTTCTGTTTCGCTGTCTAGTGTTTAAAATTCTTTTGCAGTTTCAAGATCGTTTGTATGGGAGATGACACTTAGACATACTTTTGTGACAATGATGACTCAAAAGCCTTCTTTTTACTTCCTGTCTTAGACTATACAAAACTTTCAAAAGCTGAATGAAAATTGGTCAAGTAGACCGTTATCTCAAATCACGTTTTGATATGTGACTTAGCATTTTAACTTTAACCTAATAAAATAAAATTAGACTTTTAGTTTTATCATTTACGGGAACGCTTCGTCCGCGTCGATTTTTTCCATACTTACAACATTGAAAAATATCCTTTATTTAGGAACATCGTTTCTTTGTTCACCCGCCTATATATCAAAATGAATCCTGAGTCTCTAGAACATATGGCTCAATCGGTGCATTGATTGTCAGTCAGTCAGTCACGCAACGATTTTTTTTAATTTAGATGATTGGTACAGGAAAAAAGCAACGGGAAGAAACAAAAGGCTATATCAGTAATACGGGTCCTTTTCTTATGTTACCCTGCGTATCAAAACAAGTCACTTAGTGTTCATCATTGAATGTCAATTTACAAAACACAATTATAAAGTCAGAATTCATTTATTCATTAAAATCACAAGGATCTCTTTGATACATGCAAATCAGTTTAATGGAATTCCTAAATGCTGTTTTTGGTATACGTGCTGAAATCAGCTGTGATTTTCTCACCAATCTCATATTAGCTCTGCTATATATGTTACACTTTGTTAATTAACTCAGGCAGGTTTAAAAAACTCAGTTAGTATAACTTTAAACTCTCTACTACTTAAGACCATAAAGCTGAGAATTAACAAAAAATAACTTGGTACGCGGGAGCTATACCTACTAAACAACGAAATCATTACTGGTTGAAATGTTTGGGATGTTTCGACTCCAAGAGCCGAGACTCCACCTACAGGGAAAACTTTGCAGTTATCCAAGCCTGTTCAATGACTAAAGTTACATTTAGTACAATTGACAAGAGGTGTCGCTCTGTTTATTCAATTTTAAAAACCAACAAAAATCAAAGCAACAATTTTGTTTTAAATTGGAGTTTTTAGTCCAATACCATACAGAAGTAGCATGTTATTTGCAATTCAAATATTAACGAATACTATCTTGCAATTTACTACTGGAAAAAGATCCTCCAAAGATACAGTGCCTGTCATGTTTCAATGTTATTTGAAAGTAACATTTGTATCAAAAATGGTTAACTATTATTTAGCCGAGTGTACCTAATATTCCTAGTTCTCCCGTTGCGTCTATCTTATTTGCATACATTGCTTACAAGCAACAGAACATGAATGCCTTATCCGATAACTCCACGCTGAGTTATAATTTACGAATTAGTTTGTGGTTCTTTGTATGGTTTTATAAAGGCTCAGTCAAACTGACGCGTTGACGATGGCGATCTAAGGGATATGGTTGTCAGGGGCCTATCCATCAAGTGTTATTGCGACTCAATTCAGGCAAAGATGTCAAATCCCGCTTTGCGATTGACGTCTATATGACAACGCCATAGCATCCTCAAATGCAAAGCAGGATTTAACATGTTTGCCTGAATTAAATCGCAATAAAATTTGATGGTAGGTCTCCAGGTGTTGTCAATGTTCGCGTGAAAGTATTGGTCGCCACTGCCACCGCGTCAGTTTGACCTGACCTTGAGGCATTTACTGATTGACGTGTATATTATTGTAGCGTAGCACGCTCGTTAAACATCATATAGACTAAGCTACGACTAGACTTTATTTAATTCTCTGACTAGTACTTTATTTCTATAAATGAGTTCACCTCATTCGATTGGCACCACGCTAAAGCTGAATGAAGAATCATCAAAAAAATAACCAAGCAGAGTTTGTTGCCTGATTCTTCTAGGCTTGGTCGCGCGCGAGGAATCGGCGTAAATTCACTTTAACATTTTAAATTCACGTATAGTTTTTAAGTTGACGTTTCTATATGATCTTTGTTTTTTCAATGAATAAAAACCTATTGACTTTGACTTACGATAGGCCGTTTGCGGCGCTTCCCTGCTTTAATAGGCACGTTACCCTATCGATTGCGGCTATAAACTGTGTATCCGTTGGAATCTATTGTAAGCTACGGGGTTCATCCCAAACTATTCATCAACTGGAGTGGGACATACTCGTAATAGTTGTAGGAGTTTTTCCAATAGTTATTCAGCTTTGTGATACATTTGAGCGTTCGAGATCCGATTGATTGTGATGAGATGATGAGATTGTCTTATCGATACAACTCATGCGTGTACAATTGTTTGCCCCATCACTATTGAAGAATACTCAAGGAGACATTAATATCATAATAATAAACTGAAGACGAGAGCATTACGAGGTTATGAAACCACTAATTGTTCTACGGCCGCCGTTGGACCCCAACCCACCGTGTTGCATCACTCGGCTGCGCTATTACTTCCTTTGCTTGGCTCCTAAGGGTCGTAGCCTATATATAACCTTCCTCAATAATTAGGCTATCAAATGCAAAAGGTTTTTTCGAATCCGACTGGAAGTTCCAGAGATTAGCGCGTTCAAACAAAAAACAAGCAAAATCTTCAGCATGTTTGTTTCCTCATTAGATATGTTTTCGGAACGATGACGATACCCGGAACAGCAAATACATTACGAGCGAAGTCGGGGACAAAAGCTAGTTGCATACTAATGAAGACACGATCTTGGGCCATAACCGTTCCGATGCATGAGAAAGGCTGGACTGTAATTTCCTTGCGTAAGATTTTACGATACATAATGCAAATGGTGCTTACTTTGTACCATTATAATGGGAACAGATAAACCATGGAAACTAGGAGTTTAGATGCCATATATTTTTAACTAACGTACTCATTCTCATAATAATCAATGTGATCGCCAGAATAACTGAACTTAATGACCGGTTAGATGCTTTGAGAAAGACTATACAAGGCTATTTTTTACTTTTTTCAGTTTTCACTGCCTACCTAGATGGTGCGGCAGGCGAGTAGCACTTCATGCGTCGAAGTGCGGGTTCGATTCCCGCTGCGTAGCAAATGTTTGTATGTTCTGCAGATTTTTGTTCCGTGTCTGGGTGTTGTGGTACCACGGTACTTGTTGTTCCTGATACCCACAACACTGGGAATCCTAGTGTGGGATCAGATATGTGAAAAGAGTTTTTCGTCAAACGTCGTTTCTTTCTAACAACGTTTTTTTTTCAGGCTCTTCACTCGTCGTTTCTTTCCACTGACTAGTGTTCATTGGTTACTAATAAAAATAACTCTATATCTCTCTCTCTATCTCTACGAATAGTCCCTTCTGATGATGATGAATTAGCGGAAAGGAGTTATTTGTTAAAGTAAGTTAAAAATAAGTTATTGTTAAAAAATATGTCTTATGAAAGAAGCTTCAATGAAATTTGTATTCGAAAACCCAACCTGATAAAATTACCAAATTACGTTGGAAACCTCGGACGTGTTTTTCCAACATCTGTTGCAACGCCCCCTAGCTACCAGGTGATGGCAAAAGACTATTCATATTGTAAAAACGGGAATTTGCACGTGCACTACCTACTACGACGACTTCGACGCGACGCGGAGGGAGCAAGTCGCGATCACTCACCCTGATGAAGACTCTCGGAATGAGTCGAAACTTAGTCGGTGCCTACACCAATAGTGCAGTACGTAAAAATTTGCGTTTTTACAATATGAATAGTCAATTTCACGAAAGTTTTTGAATAAAATCTTTTAAGACAAAAATCTATTGTGAAAAAACCGCATACCAATCCGATGCCGTTTCGGAGATAAATGGTAACAGAGAAAACAAACAAGCTCTATGCATATATAGAATTCTTCTTCGCGGGTAAAAAACGCTCACAGTAGACTTGTAGAGTCTTTCATCAGCCGGCCACAGGAGCCACAGCAATTCAAAGCATAATGGTGCGAACACTTTTACTTCAGTCATTACGAACAAGAAGTAATTACGGACGTTGATTAGTTGCTGGAGATACCGGCGAGATGACATTCCCCTGGTGATTGGAGATTGATTGTTTGTGTAAACTACACCTAATGTTGCGATTTACGACACGCTTTCTAAGACATACTCGATTTAATAAGCCTTGGTACTGGTAAAGCTAAAGGGCCTACATTAAAACCGAAACGCTTTATTCCGAAGTATGGCCTTTAATATTTGTATTGCATGGTATTTATTTATTTACTTTTGTTAAAAGGGTTCCATACACCAATAACATTAATCAAAGATAGTCATAATAAATCGTCATCGTCATCAATAATAATATAATCTATGGTCAAAATAATTCATTTAAACGGTTGCCTGGTAGATATCGTTTCTAAGCGATAAGACCGCCAAGAGCGATAGAAGAAAATGATTTTGTTATTTGTTTATGGTGTATTTCATTCATTTATAGTTCTTTGTATGTCCTTAATTGAGTACCTAAAATGTCAAAAATACAATAAAATAATAGACCGAACGCACAGTCATAAATCACTCTTCTAAGTCGGGCACTCTTAGCAGTGGTCGTAATTATGCAGGTCTTGCTCCGCTACTCAACTAGCGGTGGCTTTTGCAACGCGTCTCCATTCAACTCTATTGAAACTGAGCACCTAGTAGATTCAGCACCAAACCACTGGATTTAGGCTTCATGGCCCTAAAGTGCTATCTTGTAAACGCCATGGTTCGTGGAGCGATTAAAATTAAAAATTGCCCAAATTTCGATCGTGATGACGGCTATACTCCCCACGTCTTTAAATCCCATGGTCTACAGTGTTCGCGTCGCGATTCGATTATGCAGTGCGGTGATACGGTTAGTGCAGTGTGTCGTAATATGAACATGGACTTTTCTTATTCTGAAGATTAAACATAATAATAATAATAAGCCTTTTATTTATCCTGCGAATTTTCAAAATATTAACATTAGCACATATATATTTTTTTTAATTAGAAGAATTGAATATTAAACGTACGGTACGTTTATTTCTAAGCTTTCTGCAGTGGCTTAAAAATGACGCTCTAACAATTAAGCATGCTTAGTATTTTAACATATGTCCTCTTTATGTCGCCAGCCGCTTATTTTAATACTAAACTTAACTCAGTTTAAAAAATAAACCAGCATTCAGATATTAAATTGTACTATCATGCCATGTCTACTGTAGTTACCTACCATTGACAAGTAATCAGAGATTCTGTATAAATATAGTATTTATAAAAGGGGTTGTCTGTCAATAGCTAGTTAAACCTGAATGTGTCTGGTAATTATATTTATGCTTGTTTTGTAACTCTTGAGTACCACTAATCACGTGTCAGACGTTGTGATATTCAAAAATGGATGATTGTATGTTTTCAGTGCACAAAAAAAAACGTTTTGCTGATGTCATTGAATATCGACGAGAAACCCGATCTACTTACTTCAAAAGTGAAGTACTTGTGAATATGCTACTACGTTTCTATAACTATTACTCCTCGGCCACTAGTAAATGGTGAATAAAAACATTGTGAGGGAACCGGCATAACCTAGGACCAAACATTCGATGGTTAGAATAAGCAGCAATAAACTTGCAACGTATGACTAGCCAGCGTAGTACCCGAATGAAAAGTAGTCTATGCGTTATTTTGATGTATAAGCTATATTCTTGTAAAGTTTCATAAAATTCCGTTCTGTAGTTTTTGCGTGAAAGAGTAACAAACATCCATCCTCACAAACTTTCGCGTTTATGATATTAGTAGGATAGGATGAGCTACGAGTATTCATGTATTTGCGTATTGAGTATAGCTCTAAGGATCAGTCGTTAGCGTGTTTGATTCCGTTTTTTTTTAATAATAATTTTGTCTACTGATTGCAAAAAAAAAATTAGTTCTATGCAAACTATAATTACTAATTATACTGGAAGTAAAATTCTCCTCTACACAGTTCCCTTACCTCCCCTAGAAATTGATTCGCCTATAATTAAAGTGGATTCGTGAACGAGCCCGCGGTGCAGATTGAACGCTCATTTTGCCACTCCGTGCCGGACCCGACCCGTAGGCTTGTGATTTTTTACTACAAACTAACGCGTTCTACCGCTACACCGCGGAAACGCGTAGTTTGTATTATGAAATATACAGAGCTCCTTCACAGGAGCTCTACTACTAACGAACTCCTAAACTAAAACACATTAAGTTAATACGTTGTTTCATATAGTAAGTAATCTAGTTTAGTACGCAACCTCTGTTTGCTACCGCTAAGGACGACTGGTAGAAAATGTTGTATAGACATTGTTTGTACATTGTTGCACACAAAAAGTGCATCAAACAATGTAGAAAGGATTACATAAATCAAAAAATATCAGTCGAAGTAATTTTCGTTAGATGCTTCTGCTCGCTGATTTTTTTCCACTTATTCAAGGTAAAAAATGAGTCCTTATATTTCGTGGACGAGATTTTAAATCAAACTTTTAAATTCTTTTTAGAGACATCATTGACAGCCTAAACGAGATAGGGCAATGAGAAAAATGTCATCCCCTTCTTTTAATGCACTAGGGATTGTGCTGAAAAAGATAATTACATATATTGAATTATCAGATTTTCGTATTTGGGTTAAAATATACATTTACATTAGATACTCTTAAAAATGACCAAATAATCTGAATACTGACACGGACGAACAGACAGGCGAACATTACGAAACTATAATGGTACCGTTTTCGCCGTTTGGCTTTGGAACTCTAAAAAATATCGGCCAGATCCCGGCTCGGTGTAGCTTAAATGGTACAGTTATTATGGTGTGTGCCGATCTCGTGGGACCTGCGCAGCCTATTGACACAAATCAAACCGTCTGAGCTGACGGGGTCTTGACGTGAGGCTGAACTAAAAGCTTACTCTGAGAGCTAATGTAGGAAGCAAGTGGCAAGGGCATTTTTGTGTTGTATGGAACGTAACGAGAAAATCTGTAGAACTAAAGTCACCGTCATAGCTCTTTGAATTAGCATGTTGAAGTGGCGATGGTCAAACTGTCATATAGCTCGGAGTACTTACAACTGCTGGGGATAATGATGCTGTGTAAAAGATGTCCAGCATTACTTATTTATTTATCCTACTACTATTATAAACGCGAAAGTTTGTGAGGATGGATGTGTGTTACTCTTTCACGCAAAAACTACTGAACGGATTTTTAGAAATCTTTTTCAGTAATATATAGTTTATACACCAGAGTAACACATAGGCTACTTTTTATCCGGGTATCACGCGGGCGAAGCAGTGGACAGAAGCTAGTTATTTATGAAGGTTTTCGGTTCTCTCAGAATAGGATGGTCCTCATCGGATGCGGGGGAAACCTTCCTACACTGAGTTCAAGATGTCATCATTTCATCGGGAATGATGACATTTTAAGGGTCATGGGAAGTGAGTGGAAGTGTAGCCCAAGATTGTTCGTCACGGCACTTTAGGAGGCTTTTATGTCCAGAAGTGGACTTCTACCCGCTTCGCATGATGATGATTTATTGTGGGATTTACGAGGCAGGATTTGAATCTAAAGAGCCTCATATAGCCGTTTTATGATATAATACTCGTCTACGAGTACGAGTGCTACACTTGCGCGATCATGGTTAAAATGCATATTACTTGGTTTTACAAAACTTATTAAAAAAAAATGGGGGGGGGGGGCAAACGAATGCTCTATTTCACAATAGGGGCAAAATATTTGTTTAATTATAAAATTAATAAAATAAATTGATTATAAATAAGAGGGATAAATTATAAATGTAATATAGACGTTAATATACAAAGATGGTTGTTTAGTTTATAAGACTTAATTATGTTGCATTTATTAAACATGCCTCTGGCTCTCTTTAAATGACAAATTACATAACCATGACTAATCCTTAATGGCAAAAATTTAAAGGAATTATTTTTCGCAAAAAAAAATATTCGGCCGAAAAACAAAAGCCTTATTTTACATTGGAATTTATATTTGTTTGATAAAATTTACCTCGTAAATTTTTGTCTGACGAAGAATTTTGGCCGGGACAGCGTAGTTTACTGAAGTCAATACTAGATGTCGCCACTAGTAGATTAGAACGCGCTATCGAAGCGTTTTGAACAAATGGGCACTCGATTCAAATATACAAAGTGACATTATCATCAAGCCTACCCGAAACTGCTGGGCATAAAGCCTCCTATTATTGTTTTTGATGCATATTCACACTTTAAGTGTTGAATGCTTGTAAATTACGTATCTAAATGGTTTTTAAATTTATCCTCGCCTCATAAAGAGCATTATTCTGCATTTGCATTAAGCTTAGGCATGTCTTAGTTACAGATTTCTATGAAAAAGCTTCCTAGGTAAGTGCTAGATTCTTAATGTATAAACTATGGTGATATGCTATTATAAGCGTCCATCTTTCGGGCATTCGGCGATTAGAACTACTCTTGAAGAGCACACTTAAGATCGTTCTTGGAGCTAAGTTAATTTACTAGAAATTAGGTTATTTCCGTTTGCACTAAGCTAGGCAAGTCTTAGTTAATGAATGTGCCGTCAGCACATTCCTTATCTAAATCGTAATTAGGTAATGAGTAAACATCGACGGTCTTGCAATCTGTCACGTGGAATGCTTACTACTTGCAAAACGGGGGCATGTACCAAATGTAACGTTTGGACGTGCCTCAGACCACCCCCACTTGGTATCCTCAAAGATCTCTCGATCCTCGAGGATCTACTGAGTATGTTTATCATGGGGCACACAGTCGTAAGTGTGTTAGTTTTTTGGTTTTGTAAAATCCGTCTACCAATACAGATAATAAAAAACGAAAAATGTTATTGTTTAACTTTTGGTAAATACCTAAGTAATTTGTGGCTCATACAAGAAAGGGAGTTCTATCGACTGAACTAATGATAAATGTTCCTAAGGGTCTTTAACAAACTCAACTCAACATCAACCGTAATTGCATTCCTAGTGCCCTCTCGCGAATAAACGCATACAGAAAGCAATCAATCCATTGATGTCATTCATTGGAGGACCATTAAAATTGTATATTGTTACGAACTCGAAACTGAATAGGAAATGTACTAGCTCCTAGGAATAAGATTAGGGAGGTCTTGTCAAGTTTAGTAAATAAACTTAAAATAAGCGTTTATCTACAGTACGCTTAGAGATCGTCGTTTCACTGGGTTTTTTTCGTCACTCTTGCTGCTTTAGAACGTACAAAGTGTATATTAACTGCCTATCTAGCTCTTAGATAGATAGATACTCGTAAATCATTTATTTGCAACTACTTATGAAATAAGTATATAACTAAGATGATTGGACTGCTGATGAGATAAGTAGCCACAAATTGGGATGGGACTCAGCATAAAACGCCTCAGACCTGATGAAGGTAAGTAGCGCGCTGATCTCTCTTTGCATAAGAAAACAAAGAAAAAAAAACAACCCTCCTCCCTCGAATGCCACTAAAATTAATATTTGTAGTAAGTGTTTTACTTATTTGTTTAAGTTTATTTTTCAACATTTTAAATATATATAATGTAGTGTAGGTACATGAGTACCTAATAATTATGTAATTGATAGTCTTTCCTGGACACATGACACCATATTTTTGCACGCCCAGGATGACTGGTCGAGAATGCTTTAGCATTAAGTCCTCCTAGCACGACATTGTTTGTGTGGAAGTATTAAATACATATATAAATTTATTTTCAAACGATGCAAATAAATTAAAAAAATAATTTATTAACGTACATAAGCCGCTCTTATTTTAGGGCGAAGGGACTTGACGCGTCAATTTCCCAGTTTAAAGAGTCTGAAGATTCCGCTTTAGCTCAGCAGCGCCAGTATCCTTCATCAGCCTAATCAGAAAGCGTTTGATAGTTGCACCTAGCACCGTCTTATTAGTCATGTCTGCGCATTATGCGAAAAAGCAAACGTTTTTGCAGTTATTTCTTCCGACCACTCAGCAAAAGTTATTATACTTTTCCTGCCTGAACAGATCCGTCAAGATGCACTTTCCCAGCTCTAAAAGTATGAGACAGAATAGATTCACGGGTGGTCGCCCCTAATGATTGCCGGCCACAAGCCGCAGTGTACGAATCACAGTCACGAGAAAAGCCTGCTATGCACTATTCAATTATTGCTTGCGCAGAGCATAGACCTCAGGGAAAGATTTTCAAACCCCACCAAGACAAGCTTTTGGGATTTTCAAAAAAATAATACAACTAAAGCTGCAAACATACGTTCTGTTGGTACTGTTGGTAAGTTACCGCGCGTTGCCGAACCTGAGACATAACGGGTGAAAAGTCTCATATGCCTGTGATTTTACCGGCACCCATACCCTTCAAACCGAAACACAGCAATGCGAGCGTTACTACTTGGCGCCAGAAATAGGTATGGTAGTAGTACTTCCCCGGACTAGCTCTTTCACAAGGAGCTCTATACTACGAACAATTAATATCATTTCAAGAAGGATGAGGCGTCATCATTACTTGCGACGACAGGTGCCATAAGAGGTTGTTTGTTTTTTGGTCTGTTACCATTTAGAATATAATTGTTTATTTTGCAAAAACACGTTACAAATAATAACAATAAATAATAAAGGCAATGTAACATTAGTTGCAAAAGAGGTCCCAACTCAGCATAATACTGGTTGCAACAACCAGCGCTGGTCTTCCGTTAGAACCGTTTTTGGGGTGCGAACTTGTAACATTTATACTCAGTAGAAAAACAAAATAAATAAAAGAGCAAAAACTAATTAAAACGCAAACAATAAAACGAGAGCTTAAAAACAAAAAAAAAACATTTATCTCCAAAACGGCTTATTGGATTGAAAATTCAGCTCTTTGCGATCGATGTGTTTATCTTGAAGGATGATTCTTATATAGTTTTTATAGTCATAAGTCACTGGAGAGCGCTGCAATCGATGGTGGACAAACTCAGGGGTTTTGAAATTCTGTAAGAATCTACTAGTTTTACGTCTTTATTTGAAATATACTTTAAAATTTCACAGTTGTTCATAGAGTCTGCATTGAAACCCGGGGTATCTCTCAACAAACTTCACCAAACTAAAAGCTGTGATTAGCCGGTTAACCGATGGCATTTTACAGTAGTATTTCTATGGCAGTGTACTTCTTTTGTCTGATGATGGTGTTTCGTGTCTCTAATGACGCAATTTATTGTAAAAAGACTTCGCACTAGATAAAAAAAGTTCCACTTTTTTGTGACGCCATGAATAGCTGGAATCTTTTCAATACTGCTTACAGCAACGAATTCAGCGTGGTTTCTCGACTTTTCATTAATTCAGTCTTTCTTCTCTTTCTCTCTATTTATCTCTCCCTTCCACTCTTTCCTGGCTATTAATCCCACATGGTGGTGAGGTCATTTTTCCTACTTGTTTCCACTACTTCGCGCTATCCTCGATATCTTCCTCGGAAACAATGCATGCCACCATAATCCTTCCGTTAAATGCTTCTCTATCAAAGAACGATACATTCTTTGCTCGACTCTTTGCGATAAAACACAGCGAGGAATACGGCTGCTGCAGAAATTAAGGGCATGTTCCAGAAAGACGATAATAAAGTTTAACAATATAATTTGTATGCTCGTAAATTGGACGTGCATTAAGCTTTTGTATTTTTACGCCAACCAACGCTTTGTAAATAGCATGGTGCATACAAATGCGATAAATTCCGAGAGTACGATCTTGCTTTCGAATACATATTTGATTTTGGTATTTTAGGAATTGTACGGAATTCCAATTTATTTCAAAGTCAAAGAAAGACAATAGGTTTTTATTCATTGAAATCACAAGGATCATATAGAAAAGTCAACTTAAAAACTACGTGAATTAAAAATTTGATCATATCATAAAACGATTGCATAAGTACATAATGCTCATATAATCTTACGATAAGAATGTACGAAGTGTACCTATTCTAATCTTAGCTGCAGCCGTTCAATTCCATCGCTTCACCATAGGCCTGTTGCATCAATGATGTTTATTAGAATACTAGCTTCGCCCGCAAAGTGTCCGGATAAAAAAGTAGCCTATGTGTTTTTCTGATGTATAAGCTTACTGTAAAGTTTCATCAAAATACTTTCAGTAGTTATGCGTAAAAGAGTAACAAACATTTATAATAGTAGTAGGACGAATCGTAAACCTATAATCACTGGACATCTCATAGTAATAATACTCTCAAATTATTTTCTGCAGAGACAATTAACTTGCAAAATAAGTATTGTGAGAGATAGACTGTTCATAAGCCCTTAAATAAACGCATTATTTCATCAACCGATATCTTTTCAAAGGCTTTAATGTTACCCCAATGCTATTTAAAATTGTACTTAAAATCTTGAGAGGTAGAACTAATTTTCGAACGAGACATATATCTTAAACCTATCTCTCTTTTATTTTGAACTTTAAAAACCTGTAATATAAGTGGTTAATTTGAATGGGTGAACAACTTTGTAACAAGCTCGCGAAAATCACGAATTATTGAAATGTCGATGGTGGAATTACAGTTTAATTCGGCTGAGTCGTGCTCTACCTGTACTGATTGTCAAGAACCATAAAAGGCGGATATTGGGTTAGTAGCTAGGAGTAGAGGAGCAAAAGGGTTTTGATGAAGACCATTCTAAACAGAACGGGGAAAATGATTGGACATCTTATACGACATGACAGCTTCTTAAAGAACATCATGGAAGGAAAGAGAGGAAGACCAAGAATAAACTACATTAGCCAAATAAAAGAGAAGATCGCTGTCATGTCGTATAAAGAGGCCGCATTGGAAAAATAAACATGGAGGAACATGACCGAACACTGAATTAATCGACAAGAGCTAAGCTCCTAAATTTAATAATAGCTAAGACTTAGGAATAGTGTATACGTACGTTCGTAGGTACCTAACTTTACCACCTTTTTATAGAGTTCTTTAAATTATTCTGCACTAAAAAGAAATTCAAATATTACCGTCTATGGGTCTGGTTATCTGGTTCATTTCAAATCGTAATAGTCAAAACACTGCTTGCTTGCATTTACTGAGACGACCTCAGCGTCTGGCGTGGCCGACGAGAAGCCAGCTGCGACGCAAGAGGTGTAGATTCGATTCCCGTATTGGAAAATATGTTTGCATGTTCGGCAGATATTTGTTCTGGATCTGGGTATTGTGGTACCATGGCACTCGTAGTTTCTGATACTCACGATACAGGGAATCAAAGTGTGGACTCAAGTCTATGTATGTGTCTGTTGGGAGTTTATTTATTTAACAAGCTTTATTTCTATAGCAACTTCTAGCCATTAAACGTAATCAAGAAGTGCGGGTTCGATTCCCGCCACGAGACAAATGTTCGTATGGTCTGCAAATATTTGTTTCAGATCTGGGTGTTTTCTATGTATAATATGTATTTATTTACAAACAAAAAAGTATATAATTAGTTTATCAGTCATGTAGTGCCCATAACACAAGCTCTGCTTACTTTTAGGCTAGATGATGCTGTGTGAAAACGTCGAGCATTATTTATTATTAACGTTTGGCAATTGTGTTCACTGCATTGTCACTACCATTGTGTGAACTTTCACGCTCATTTCATTTAATTATACCTCCATATGACTGTTTTTTAGCTCTTTAAAAATAATGAAGATAGAAGTATACCTACACTTTACTTTTCACTTTCCAGTAAATATACTGACCCAAAATGCTGACGTGTAATGTCTCTAGCCATATATATATATATATTCACGTTAGTCTACTTTAGATAGTCTATTCGTTCGTTATAGAATATAAGAATATATGCCCGAGAGAGAGAGATTAACTATGATCATTACAGGTAATAATTTTCTTCATATCATGTAAAAAAAACTTGTTCTAGCAAATTATCGGAATCACCTTTTTCTCTGTTTACTGCATTATTATACGTAATCAGAGATTGGCCACGCTCTGTGCCGTGGACTTATTTTGTAGTTCTAAGTGAATTAAGGAAATATACTGGGGAAAAAGGATTTTTAATACATTACCTAGTAAAAGTTCTTGAATCTGTTTGGAATACACAATTGTGGGAATGAGTGTATTTCGTGAATTTATGTAAAACTTTTACTATTTATACGTTTATTTTTGTAACTGGTCCTGTATTATTTTTGTCTGTTGACAAAACTCCGACACTGTGACTAAAAATGAGATCGACTTCATCATGACGGATAGCAAGCATATATTCAGTGATCAACAGGTTCAATACCGGATCTGATCACCGATTGCTCCGAGGCTCTCTGAATATCAACTTGAAGCTTGAAAGAAACCGTCTGATAAAGTCCACGCTCCGACCTAATCCAATCCAAATCATGGCGGGCACCTAGAAGTTCCAGCAGCTTCTCGGCGATAGATTTGTTGCCTTGGAACCCACTGATGATGCTGACGAGACCCTACACAATCTGGTCGTAACGTTAAGGGACGAGGATATCAAGTGCTCCCAAAAGCAGCGTACTGGCAAGAAGTCCAAACTCACGGATGGGACTCTCAGGCTGATGACAAAAAGACGGGAAACCCCCCAAGCGACTTCATCAGAGAAGTCAGATCTGAACAAGCAAATTGCGAAGATGGTACGGCGCGACCTTCGGAGCTTAAAACGCACGACGGGAGGACCGTATTGTCGAAGCCGGAGATATCCGCCGAGATAGAGGATTTCTATGGCCGTTTATATGCTGCACATGCCCCTCGTTCCCGACGAGACGACCATTATTCCAGAGCCACCCTGAAGTTCCACTATACGGACGAACTGCCAGACATCAGTCAAGATGAAATTGTGTAGCTCTGAGGCAGCTTAAAAATTGAAAAGCCCCCGGTGAGGACAGAATTACATCAGAGCTTTTGAAAGCAGCAGGAGCCCCTGCTATACAGGAGCTACAAAACCTCTTTAACACCGTTCTTCACAGTGGGAGAACTCCAAAGGCGTGGAGCGGGAGTTTGGTTTGCTCATTTTAAGAAAGGAGATAAAACCCTCCTTAAAAAACTGTTCTCACGAGTGGTCACGAATCGTCTCGCCAGAAGACTCGGCGAGTTCCAGCCACCGGAACAAGCCGGGTTCCGCGGAGGATATTGCACCATAGACCACATTCACACAGTGAGGCAGATTATACAGAAGTCCGAAGAGTCTGCCCGAGAGCCCTGTGTCTGGCCTTTGTGAACTATGAGAAGGCCTTTGACTTCGTCAAAGTCAAAGTCAAAATTCATTTATTCAATAAAATCACGGACCACTTTGAAACGTTGGTTTTTATGTACTGCCTGTTTCTCCGCGACCAAGCCAGGAAAGAAAGGCAAGAAAACAAGGCTGGTTATTCATTACGTTTTAATTTTGTTAATTATTAATTTTTATTTATCACTTGGGAGTTTGTTATAAAAGCGTACACCATGCCGATTTACTAACTTTATGGAGTCTCCAACTGGCAACAGCGAGTTTATATTTATTTCTAGTATTAACATCGCTTTTTTTCTTAACAAATGAATATTTTTGTGAACATACATCAGATTTTCATAGATGTATTGACAAGGGAATGTCAATACATCTATTTCTTTGTATTATAGGGAATATTTATTTCTTTAAACTTTTGGCGAAGTGATTCTCTAGGGCCCATGTTATAAATTGCTCGAACAGCCCTCTTCTGCAGCACCTAAACGGTATTTATATCAGCAGCACAACCCCACAGCAGTATACCGTACGACATAATGCTGTGGAAGTAGCTGAAGTAAACTAGTCTAGCTGTGTCTACGTCTGTATAAAGACGGATATTTTTGACTGCATATGTCGCAGAACGAAGTCTCTTCGATAACTTATCAATGTGAGGACCCCATTGAAGCTTATTATCTAGGGTGATACCTAAGAATACAGTGGTGTCCACAAGAGCCAACTGTTCATCTTTGATTTTGATATTAGCTTTAATTTGTGTAACATTGGGTATATAAATCTAATACACTTTGTTTTCATTTCATTAAGTAGGAGATTGTTTACATTGGACCATTTTACAACCTTAGTCGTTTACATCGTCAAAATCGGTTTGTCGTCACTTTAATTTAAATAAAAGTGACGTGTCATCTGCAAACAATACAACCTCATGATCGTCCCTTACAAGATGGGGTAGATCATTAATGTATACTAAGAACAAAAATGATCCATGAATTGATCCCTGTTGTACACCGATAGTAACCAGAGACCCCGGAAAACGCTTTCCATTCACGTCAACTCTTTGTACTCTGTCACTTAAATAGGAAGTGAGAAAGTCTAGAGCAACGCCTCTAATACCATAATGTTGTAGCTTCCTGATCAATGTGTCATGGTTTACGCAATCAAATGCCTTGGACAAATCACAAAAAACGCCTAAAGCGTCATGAGATTCCTCCCAGGCATCAAATATGTGCGATATTAACTCAATACCAGCATCAGTGGTTGAGCGACCCTTACTAAATCCGAATTGCTTATTGTGCAGTAAATTATTTAAATTAAAATGTCTTTGCAATTGATCTAAAATTAGTTTTTCAAAAATTTTACTAAATGTAGGAAGTACTGATATAGGTCTAAAATTACCAGGGTCAGAACATGTACCCGATTTGAAAAGTGGAGTTATTTTACTGTGTTTCATAAAATCAGGGAACACACCACAGTCAATACACTCGATGAATATTAAAGCTAGTTCGGGTGCAATTATGCCAACTATTGATTTCACAACGCAAAATGAGATGCCCCAGAGGTCCGTGGTTTTTTTACAATTTATGAGTTTGAAAGCTTTTATGATGTCGTCACTATTTACATAATCAAATTTGAATTGTATTTTACATTCCGTTAAGTTTTCTTTTAACAATGACTCTGCTTTTATGGGAGAGGAGTTTAAAGATTTTGTAGTAGAGACTGGAATGTCGGCAAAAAAGTTTACGAACGCATTAGCTACATCACCATCCTGATTGACGGTGGCATTGCCAATTTTCAAATTAAACTTATTGTTCTTAATTGTGATTCTTCCAGTCTCACTGTTGATTACTTTCCAAGTGACTTTTACTTTATCTGGGCTATTTTTAATTTTTGAACTCAAATTCGTGCTTTTACTTCACGACAAACATTTTTAAAAATTTTAGAATACTTTTTGACTTGTTCTCTCGTTAACTCCTCATTAAAATTATATTGTTTTTCATCATAAAGATCATACAATTTTTCCTGCTTTAATGTATTCCCGCTGTTGCCCAGTCACTGATTTTTTTACCGTCAGAGACCATGATCGATTTCGATGTAAAAATTGAATTGAACACATCACTAAATTTCTTAAAAAATGTGTTGTATAAATTATTTGGATTATAATTACCATATAAACATGGAAATACAGAAGTTAAATTCAATTTTAGTTTGTCCAATCGATCTTTGGTCATAGGTATACAAGTAATATTTTTTTTCATTTTTTTTTGTTTGACCCTCTATTTTAATTATTTGACCAAGATGGTCCGACTTAATATTACTAATTAAACTCTTATTTAAAATTTTAATGTTGGTAAAGATATTGTCTACACATGTGGCCGAAGTGACGGTTATTCGAGTAGGCTTCATAAATTTAGGTTTTAAATCAAATGATTGAAATAAACTAATTATTCTAATATTTAAGGAGTTAATTTCTAGTAAATTAATATTAAAATCTCCGCATGTACTAATATTGATTTTGATAATTTAAACAAAATTTCTTCCATTACTTTTTCAAAAATGTCAAATGAGGCAGATGTTGGGCTGTAAACGCTTATAACTATGAATTGCTCCAACTCTATGCAGGCAATTTCAATGTGTCTTTCTACAGAGAGGTGGACTATATCTAAACGTTCTCTAAATTTATCTGTTTATTAAGTATTATTAATGAGCCATCACGTATAGCATGTAATCTGCAGAAAGAACTACCAACTTGGTGATTACTGAAACTGAACATGACCTCATGGCTTCGCAGCCAATGTTCTGTAATGCAAATAATGTCAATGTCATTTGAATTCATGTACAGTTCTAGTTCTAATTCTTTACAACGAATTCCTTCAATATTTTGGTGCATCACGTTGGTATATTTCACATTTTTATTATTTAACAACTGTCTGTTTTGTTTATTTATTTAAAAAAAAATTGTCTTTTTAGTGCTAGAGACTTCCTCTATTGTCGTGTCTGGTAATTTAAATGACATGGAATAATTTCCAATGTCTGGTTTTAAATTTTAAGACAATGCTCAATAAAAGCATTTTGGTTAGCCAAGTTTTTGGCTGTTATACTAAAATAATAAGATAGCGAAATAGCTATCTGTCGTTTGTAAAAGTTAGAAAGGTAGTACCTTCGGTTAAATAATATGTTTTACTAACAACATTGTTAGAGTTAATTACATGAATTAATTTATTATTCAAATCAAATCAAATCAAAATATTTTATTGCGAATATGGGTATGTCAGATGTTAAATTTATAATAAAATATCACCATAAACAACTTTCTAGCATGCAAATATAGTCTTAAATCTAGTCATTAGTCAAGTATACAAAAAAACCTACGTGATTAAATTAAAATATCTATGTCATACATCATTGATTGAGTCATCTAAATAATCATTTATACTATAATAAAAAAATTCAAGCAGTAGTTTTATAACTTTTTTCTTGAAATTATTGAAAGAAGCTGTTTCCAGAACATCAATAGGTTATATATTTTTGGAGCCATACAAAATATGCTCTTACTTAGTTGTGATGTTTTACTATGACGGCAACATATTTTGTGCTTATGGCGTTTACTTTTAAAAGTAGAATATAGATTTAAGTTTTTTCTTACAAAAAGGACAACCTCAAGTATACATGGCAATGTTAATATTTTTAGCTCACTGAAATGTGGTTTGCAGCTGTCAGTTTGCTTCAGCTTACAGATAGCCCTCACGCATCTCTTTTGTGCCTTAAACACCAAATCTTTGTCAATAGAATAGCCCCAGAACAAGATGCCATACCTCAGGAGAGATGCCACAAACCCATGATAGGCCATTAATAGAGTCGATTTATCAGCGGTCCTCGAGAGCATATACAAAGCAAAATTCTCAATGTGAAATTTCCAATTCAAGGTACTGTCAATATTTAATCCTAAAAATGTATTACATTCAATTTCTTTAATTCTACCTCTATGTCCGACGTAGTCAATGTCAATGTTGTCGATTTTTATGGCTCTTTTTCTAAATATAATTAAATTCGTTTTACTAAGATTAATCTTCAAATTATTTAATGTCAGCCAATTTATTATTTTGCATAATGTATTATTAAGGGTATTCAACCCTTAACCTATCAGTGCCTGTAAATAGAATAGTACTGTCGTCAGCAAATAGTGTCATGAGATGATTTGTTACCTTGGGAAGGTCATTGATGTAGATGATAAATAATAAAGGACCTAGCACGCTACCTTGCGGTACGCCGAATTTGACTGTCCTATAATCTGAGGTGTATTTTACTTGCTTTCTTAGTTTGTGGCAAATCCTAGTTATTTCTGTCGCTTGCTTTCTGTCACTAAGATAAGACTTGATCAGATCCAGGACATTTCCACGAACTCCATAAGCATCTAATTTATTTAAAAGAATTTGATGGTCAACGTTGTCAAATGTTTTAGTTAGGTCCATAAAAAGCGCACAATCTGGAATTTTTCGGTCCAGATTGTTGAAAAAAAAAATCGATTCAGGGATCCGTTGTTTCTACATATGTGAAAAAAATTCACCTGTTACTTGTGTCGTGTGAACTTTGTATGGACTTTTCCTACTTCTACCAACATCCTGGTAGATGTTATAACACACCATTATAACATCCCTCCACAGCAGAAGAATATATAACGAAGTTAAAAGGAAAACTACCACAGCTAAGTAGACTTTACAAGTCAACAAGTAATAGTCGATCAACTTATTAAATGTACTTTTAGAAGTAATAAGGAAAATTTCGAACAAATTCCATTAAAAATTACTTAGATGAAGTTGTTAGTTGTGTAAAACGGGCAACTACTAACCCTACACTACGCGTGGCCCGACACGCACTTGGCCGATTGAAAATTAATTTAAACTCGTGCTGATATTTGATAACTTATTAGAATAGGTAAAAAATTAAAAATGGTTTGTAAAAAATTGATATTGAAACATTTATTCATTTTCATTCAATAATTTAATGTAACCGCTATACATAAACAAATACAGGAAGACGTACCATATCAAAAGAGTCGTTATCAATATTATTATGTACACTGCTATTTAATAATATTGGGAATGGTGTAAAATCACTGAAATTTATCTCATTTCGGCAATGTTAATATTAAACTAAAAATAACGATTTGAGTTATCGTTATATTATTAATAAAATACAAAACAAATCATGACTATTACTTAAACATTATTCATGTTTCTTTTCGTTTCTAGATATTCATATTTTACCAAAAAACTATTTATATTTGCGCTTCCTCTACTCTTTATTCATATAAAGTGGACTAATCAAAACATACCATAAACAATGTAAGGCCAAAGATTTTAGTAAAAGTAACGTTACCTTAAGATATGGCTTATTCGTATAAAAGTTATCGCATAACAATATAATTATTATACAATTTGTTAACATAAACAAGAAAAAAACAATATGCCCCCTGACTGGAAGTGGAAGACGGAACGAGGCCCAACCAACTAAGTAATTATGGCAAGTAAAATAATTAAAATATGAAAAATAATAATTTAAACTAAACGTTTGGAATGATTGTTCTTACAATTAAAATATTTACATAATATAACAGAAACAATAGGTATGTAAGTATTATCGGGTACTACCTACTTCTACTTAAGGTATTTACATGATCTACGTCACTTATACCCATTTTTATTAACCAACACTTAGCTTACGGGAAAACTTAAGCATGTCACAATGACAGGGCCCACTACATTGACAAACTAGTGGCCAAATACTGAAACGCTTCTTCCTTTCTGTTTAGAAGTTATGTCACTTTAAGCAATGTATAAAAGTGTCATTTTCCAATCATCATATAGTCATTATTCAACGTTGAGTATCGTTTCAGTATTCTTATAGTTTCAGAAGCAATGCCGATAAATAATTTCTATGATACTTCAATGTCTACAGAAAATAATTAAAATTGATCATATCGCTTGCATTAATAAAAAGCATCTCTATTCCTAGTCATTTACAGGCCGATAATCCGTGGATTTTGTTACCATATCAACAAGTAATCCAAACTTTTTCAAAACCAAACATGTAACCCACAATTTTTGTACTAAACAGGTAATGAGCAAAGCGAAGCCTACAATCGTCGATGACGAAGTCCAAAGCCTGATTCGATAAATATGTACACATTCGCACTTGGATTATTCTCAATCTTTATCGCCTACGAATCTGTAAACGTCCGGGGGTGGTTCGGGCATACAGTACCCATGGTATGTGCGAATGTCTTCAGAAGCGTATGTGACACCAGCTAATACCCCAGGTTCTGTGTGATGCCGGGGGCAGGTGTGATCTCTGGGACATTGGCAGATGGTGTTAGCGTTTACCTCGTCAATTTGCTCGTGTCTTCGACGAGCGCTGAATAACTTGCATGGTTCCTTTCTTGAACAGCGTAGCCTCTGAAGAAGAAAAAACAAAAATAAACTAACACTATATAGGTAGAGAATTGTGATTAATCTGCAAAACGCAAAGTCCTTCTTCTATAAAATCTCTGGGGTGTAACTTCAGGTATACGTTCATATCTTAATCAAATTTTTAAAATCAAAAATAATTTGTGTATACAAAAACAGCTAGTAATAGCCTAACAACGCCATCAAGCGGCGCTTGTCAGAACCAACTAGCTACGACCTCTACGAAGTGCTACGGGAAAACTCAACTTACGCTTTGCGGCGAGCACGCGAACTGGTACTGGTTCCCCTGCTCTCCGCTAGGTGTCGTGTACGGTAATTTCTTCAGTAGGTAAGTCACGGACATCTTCGGGCAATGGCAGTTGACGATCTGCTGTGTTGCATTGCTGTCGGGGAAGGAGTAGATGATCCAAGCAGCGTCTTTGAAGTAGCGGCATTTTGGCAGTCGTTTCACGGGCTCGCAGGTCTTGTACAGGGTGGTTTTGTCGGCGAGGGTGTGGTTGTCGTCACTGGTCAGCTCGCTGGAATGAGTAAAATGTCTAATTAACATAACTTTAAAACACAAGGTGTTACAAATATGTTTAAATCATAAGAATACCTACTACGAATATTTTTTTTGTAAAATTAAAAACTCCTGACGTGTTTTCTATCGGCTATTGCAGCACCATCCTCGATGTTATACTTAACGATTGCATAAAAACTGTAATTCAATCGGATAAGCCATTTCGTAGATAAATGATACAAACAAACAACTTCTTAAGTGCATATACGGGCTCCTGACTTCTCTGGTAATAAAGACGCATCGAATATATTATGTGACGACTTTATACAATTGTATTTCTTGTTTATTTGCGGTAACCCTTAATCGCTATGTACAAATAGTATAGTCAAGTCCTCTATGTTTCTATTTCACTGATCAAGCTTTTTAAAACTTACATAATCTCTAAAATCTCTGTTTCTGGTATGTCAGCTTTTTATCAGACGCTGAAGAAATTGCACGGTTGATGTCCATACGATTGTTACATATATTTTTTGTGGCATCTTCATCCCAAAGATCTTGAACTAGGTATGCCAAAAACATAGATTTTGAAAGAGATTTTGTGATCATGAAGTTTGATACCTCAATACAGAAAATACACTTTATTTTCTTAGGCACTACCGCTTGGCACACTACTAGTAGAGTGAAGGGAAATTTTACTTTCCCGTGCCCAAAGAAGAAAAGAATGTGAAAATACAACGTCTTTGGAGACCATTTTTAGACTCGTGAGAATATAAAATATTCTACAACTCATTCTAAATTACTTGAATAAAACTTTTACGGAATTTACCTTGAACAAGGCCTATGTCCCAAACACCGACACTTCCTCTCAATCCAAGGTTGGGTGGAGTCGTACAGATCCACTTTGCTGCAGACTTGTCTCGCTCTGCAATCTGGGAGATCTTCCTCTGTACCCTGCAATTAAAGGAATCATAAATTAAGTAAAATACCAAAAATGGCAAAAATTGCATTGTTCAAAAACAAATGCTGTGTCAGAAAAAAAAAATACACCATGGTTGTACTAAGGTTGGGTGTGAGTAAATTATAGGACAATATTAGGATATACTTTTAATCAAATTAAAAAAAAACAAGGCTAGTAAGAAGGACTTCATTATCTCTCAAGTAACTAGAGTCGATGAAATTAACGGAACATCGTCGTCACAAAACCACTCCATCATTATAATTTATCAATTGTTTATGAATGAGAGGGATCTACCTAAATTATACATGATTGGAAAGTCCTATACCACACAGAGTAAACTTAGCCCTGTGCTAAAACGATGCTTGGGGCGTTCGTGATAAGTGTTCGTGATATACATTCACGACTTTGTCTTGTCTCTCACAAATAGGATGTAACATAAAAACAAATGTCTGTACATCTTGTTTAGAGTCCAAAAATAAACAAGACCTGCATTGAATGAGACAAGTCCATATTGGAAACGCGAAAGCTGAATAAAATATTAGTTATATCCAGATTACAGTCATGAATATCTATGCAAATGTTCGACAGGTGGCACAACAATGTAACCGTACACCAGACTATGTACGGAACCTCTCGAAAATTCGCATGAATAATGTTTACAAATTCAACTTGCGCACGGCCGATTCGCATTCAGTATTCACCGCAGCAAAATTAGATATGGCTTCACAAGAGTCAAAAGGAAAAATCAATCATGAGCACAAAAGAACGAGTCGCACTGCGTGGGAATTCTGTAAGGTGTTCCAAATTGTATCACACCTGCTCCCCTGAAGAAAACATGCGTTGTTCTGATGCGCGTCGACAAAATGATGTAAATCATACCATCTGATGTATTGTGGACCCGATCACAATACATGAACATGTGCGTTCTAAGTCCATTCATTATTCTTTTTTCATTCGAAAAGGACCATCGGTCGTACTTCCGACCGGAAGACATGCCATTCGGCAACCTGTTAGCTGTGAGAATATTTTTTCTGCGCACACGCATGCCTCGTCTTGCAGGGTTACTACCACATGTGCTATAATTAAATCGTTTTAATTACGACGTCTTGATGAATCAAATATGCGGTAGAACGAGTAGTTCCGCTTTTTGTCTCATGTGAGTCTTATGATAAAATACAATACATGATGCTTAAGTTCATGTTGAAATAGTAAAACTGGTAAAAAAAATATTAAGTTGTCGATGACGATGGTATTTAAATGTTCTAAAACCCCTTGAAATTAGAAATCTCAAAATCGAATATTACGTTATTCTTAAAAAAAAAGGGGTAGTCCTATTTAAAGCGTTTATTTTTGGCAGCCCTGCTAGATCTCAGGTGCGAAAAAGCTATGTTTTTCGTTGTTCCGGATACACTTCCCGTTTCTTGTGTATTGCGATAGATTTCGCGGAAACAGCCTCGGAAGGATGTCCGAAGCCACCGGAAATAGCCCTTTGTGTAACAAACAAAAAGCACCATATTGTACAGTATTTTATGGGTTGTTGACTTACAGTTCGACTTTATTTAACGGAGAAGAGCACCTCGCCGTGAATCCTAATGCCGTATGAAGATACCATTTGTGTTTACAACAAT
The DNA here is from genome assembly GCA_958496245.1 of Perizoma flavofasciatum. Lineage (NCBI taxonomy): Eukaryota > Metazoa > Arthropoda > Insecta > Lepidoptera > Geometridae > Perizoma > Perizoma flavofasciatum. The sequence goes on along the minus strand of OY292434.1, from coordinate 7,028,160 downwards.
GAATTCCTAATGAGGGAAAAAATTACAATAGCTGGAGCCACTTAAAATATTAATCAGTGTATTTCAAAAACATATCACCAGGATTATACAATAATTGCAATTGAAATATGCATGTTGTTGTTATGATCGAATCGCGTGTTTTATTGTCTTTGGGAATAACAAAATTGGATATATTTTGCATCGGTCATTTTTACCGACGGTCGGCGAGCCTGCGGATGTTTTTTGTGGTGATTTTGGAACCAGTGATTAGGCACAGTATGCTTGAAGGCAAGATGACAGGCTTCATCCTTTTCTCGAACTGAAATTAGAATAATCACACTGTGTCGGACATCTTGGTCATCACAGATTCATGAATTTTAAAATAAGATAACTTTCTCAGAGATTTTCTATTAGTTTTTCATTAAATCGTATTTTTGTACGGTTAATGATTTTCTATTTATTTTTATAAAAACGACCATTTTATTTGTGTAGTGTAGAGTGAGGGAGTTGTGCTTTATAGGTGAAATGATGAAACCATCATAATGCTTCATGTATTTGGAATTATAAAGAAAATGCAACAAATCCCGGACCAAATCTAAAATGGAATGTGATTGCTTCCTTCCTCCTGCCTAACATCAGATTCGTCATCTTCCTTGTAATTATCCATTCATCTCAGTAAAAAAAAGGAAAAATTGTGCGCAGTGCTCTCAAACGATAAAGGAAAACATCGTGAGAAAACCGGTATATCTTAGTACAAAAAAATCTGAGATATGTAATGCGTGTATGAAAGGAGCCTTTCACCATCGGTCCCCTTTTCTGGGCCATCATACCTAAACATCAGTTAACTGATCAAACTCAGGGTGTCCAAGAGAGAACAGGCGGCACGATGAAGAAGTAAAAGGTAAATCAGGCGTTTAGCTTTTTTATTCGCGATTTGTTGCTAGGTCCCGGAGGGGGCTTACGCTCGGGGGGCGAGGCATCCGGTCCAAGGAACAGGTGGCGAAGACGCGAGCCCACTGCCGCGCCCACTCTAATGAAATAATTTGTTACCCGCTACGACCTTAAGCCGCAGGAGAAGTAGTACTACTAACATACAAAATCGTCACTTAACCAAACAGGATAAAATGTAAGAAAACAGTTGTTATTTTTCCAAACTATGCTTCTGGCTCGCTAACAATAGATTGAAAATGGATTAGAAATTAAAGTTAGTGTGTGACAGCAAATTCGTGCGGTCCCACTACTCAAAATTACCATTTCTCTAAAGTTATCTTCACATAATATGACCGAATATCCATAATGACTTTTTCCACGTTGACCACTCATAAAGTCCACTTCCCATGATGACTACTTCTTCACTTCCGGCGTTATACCATTTTATAAGGTTTTATTAAGACTATTCTATCAATTCATTAAGGTCATTTACGTTTTGGGCGAAATAAACATATAATAAATTATACCTTAACGGAAAAACTCCGTTCTGCACACCAAAATGTTTTGAGCCAGGGATGCAAAACGAAAATAACGATTCATTTGATAAAATCTAAGAACTTCGCCGGCCTACCTATAAGATACGTTAAAATCTGCTCAGGAGTGACGCAGGCCTGCTTACACAACCTTCTTGATACACCTGTCTTATTCCAACCCGTGGTTAAAGTTGTAGCCCTTTTCACTCACATCAGATGCTGCTGGATTCGATAGGGAGAAAAGTTTTCAATGAGTCGATTGTTCTCGCTCGTTTACTTATCGACACGCCAAAACTATTGTGAGTGTAATATGCCCATGGTCAGCTTTTTTAACCATAACTGCGTTTATTTAAGGCTGTGTTACTACATATAAACGGAACTCCATGGACACCTATATCAATCCAATTGAATGTTTGGTGAACATTGTCAATATCCACCGAACCTCACGCATTTCCTTTCATCGCGTTGTACATTCTATTGACCAACAGTCATATTTTAGGGCTTAGGCCAAGATGTAGTCAATTTAACCAGTAATTTGAGATAGATAATGGCGGCTATCTTTTGGTTAATCGAATATCAGTAAGAACTCAAGAGTAATCATATATAAAGGTGTAATAGGTACTTTAAATCCCTCATATACTCCCTTAAACTCATCTATGGCATGCTCTTCCACATAATTGCTTGCAATAAATAACCCGGCTGGCATCGTGGTAATTACCTATGGATATGTAATTTGTTCGCTACCTGTGTCCCCGTGTATAGAGGCCGGACGGCACAGCATCCGGCCGGACGGCCGTCCGCTGTCCGTTGATCCGGACATTGAAAAGTGCGGTTATAGTAATAATTCGTGGGTTTATGCAGATTATTTTAAGAAAGAATGCAGACGGTGAAGATCTTTCTTTCTCTTTGCAAGGTGATGAGAAACCTCTCACCGCATTGGTTCTTTACTATCGGTCAGAAAGCAGTCATACATAGAAACAGTGTCAGGATAGAAAAAGACATCAACAATCAGAACAAAAGGGTTCTGAATTAATGAGCCTCGTTGTTGACTAGGTATTTGGATAAGTAAATCAACACTCTACACTTACGAAACTACTCTAAATAAGGAAAAAGCTCAACTTATATCAAACCCACATGGGACCACAAACTTCCATTTAGCCTAAACAACCGCGGCCAATAAATCACCTTGGCACTTCTATATCCATGTAGGATGTAAACATAATCGCCGATACCAGCCCATACCGAAGTGTACCACTCATACAAAAGACATCAACGGGCGCGCTCAGAACTTATACCTACGCTACGCCGCGAGTCAAATGCGTTTGGGCATACGTTCTAGGGATGGAAGACGAATTGATATTCCCAATAATATAAATGCAAGTAACATTAGAATAATGTTAATCAAGCGTAAACCGTGTTGAACGTTTTACATATTTATTTGTCTGTACGACCAGGCTATCAATAGTCGCCTTACATTTTTACCTCTGTCCTTTATAATATGCCAAATTCTGCTCCAGACCTTATCTTCCTTTCTTCTATCCTACTAATGATTTTACCGATAAGATCTTTGTACTCACCACCAGTTTGGGTCAGGAATAAATATAGATACTAACATGCAATAACTCAAAGTACCAAAAAACTCAAAGTATCCAAGTTCGTTCGTTATCTAAGTATCGTTTTAAGTACTACGTGAGTAAAGCCATGATAAGAAGCTAGTTCGAATATACTTCCGATTGTGCCCTCATAAAAGACCCATTTTTTGCGTTGATTCGGTTCACATGACATCCCTAAATTTGTATGCTTACGCGCACGCGCCTTCACATTTATCTGCCCAATATGGACATGATGATTTATCGTCGTGTTACCTCCGATGACAATCAGATTGAGAGCATTCTGCTAAGGTGTTTTAAGTTCGTTGAGTAATGTTCCGTAAATTAAGTTGAAGCTCAATTTATACATGCCAAAAATGGCAATTTATGTATTATCATAAAGAGGCCTTCAACTTGGTTATAAAAGTTTTTCACTTCTGCATAAGCCTAAATATATGATGTGAGGGATATCTGATCAAAGGCTTTTGTCATCTTCTTAAACCTTCTCACTAGCTCAGGGCTCAGGTTTTTTCCTGTTTTTCCCACATGTTCTAAGCGACCCATCCCACATCAACTTGCTACAAGTGGTATAACCTCGTTGGTAATTATATTCTTGAAAACCCTAAGCGTATCTCCTAAAAGCTCCAAAGAATCCCTCACAATGCTATGGGAGCGTAACATCCGTGTACATAATATCTGTACACAATATTGAAGACACTACAGAGTGTCCCTATTGTAGGCCAAGGCATCCGGAGTTGGTCCATTCAAGACACACGTGGCCCTCCCCGCAACGGATGTTGCTCCCCGGTTCGTCTTTCATTTTGACGTCTCGAGTGTAAGTTTCTATTTGAGGAATAGATAAGTGCTTGAATTTATGATAACGTTGAATAGTACGTTATGAAGATTCAATGATTCAAAGCTGTTTTTATGTTTCAAAACAAAAAACCCTACTTCTTCCTCAATAATAAAGCTACAAAAGTTGTAGTAAGATGGGCCCAAAAAATAGATAGTATTATTCGTGTTTATTTTCAAACGGTTAGCAGGCAGCGTAAAAAGAGAAGTGTTTTTATATTTTTTGTGGCGTAACGCAGGTGCGTCTCGGTCCTGTTGGGTGCTTTTTTAGTGCCGAGTAGATTATAAATCTTGATTGCATGGTTTCTTGGGTTGAAAATAAACATGCTGTAGAGGGTTCAGTATATTTATAATGTTTGTATTTATAAATTCATTGTTTATGCTTAGAAGGATTTTCTGTATCTAGTGTAAATCACTTTTGTTTTCTTCAGAAAGAGCATTTTTTGATCTCCCTTGGAAATTCAATTTAAAAAAATATAGCTTGAATGGCTTGGTTGACCACCAAGCCATTCGACCTGTGGTCAAACGTATAAAATTCCAAGCTAAAGGCAGTTTCCTTGTGTTTTTTACATATTTGGGTGCTTTGATTTTTATTGTTGACGCGTGTCTCGGTGTCACGGTATTTGTAGTCGTCGTACCCTGACGAAGCTTAAATTAACTTGTTTTGTTGTGTACAAACCCTATCCTTTACTTTTTGTACGAAACAGGCACAAGCCATATCTTTACAAACGATTACCGTCATGTATTAAATCAGGCAACGTTATTGGCGACAAAAATAACTCCTCAAAATACAATGCATATTACCAGTCTTATTCTTTAACAAGAAAAATATTATTTTGTTCACAACTCAATCAACATAAAACGTTAACATAGTTTACCTACATACACCTATTTTGCCCTGAAAAAGCCTTTGCACCTAAACCAATACAAAATCTACCACCAAAACTAATAAAAACTTTCGGATCGTGGTTGTTTATCCATCCAAAGTTGAGTCTATTATGTTGTAGTTATTTAAAAAACTTTTCTCTCATTACATTGCAATATACAATTAAGGTAACCGAAGCCATTTCCCCATTGCCACACAGTTACCTTTAGTGTTTTGTGGATCGCCTTGGACCAATTACGACTGTTAGTTCAATTATTTCTTAATCCGTATCAAAATTGTTGTTTTAAACAGAGAACTTTCATTCATTTTTACAACATTATCACCTATAGCCGTACTAGAACTGCACTTTTTTATGGACTTGTTATAAGAAAGGAAGAATGCCATACAGCAAGAAGAGTGTTCAATATGAACGTGGATGGTTCTAAGAGCAGAGGGAGACTGAAAAATGGTGTATGGCTTGCGTGTGGTATTCACTTATTTCTTACACATCGGTAGGAAATAGGTGAATACCAAGTTGACGGCTGAAAGAGGGCAATAGAGAAGAAAACATGTTGTGCCGTGCCCGCATAATGTAGGATAAGGTCAAGGAGATGATGTCAATGATGTTAGTTTGTACTGGTTTGCGTGCACAAACTAAGATGGACATCAATAAAATTAATAGGTATAGAAACTCTGTGTGAATTGCTTGGGCGAGGGATGGGCAAGGTTCCGTTTAAAATGATTACAAGACCCTACTACATGCAGTACGATTATGATAATTTTCTGATTGTTTAGGAAAATGGGTGATAAAATAAAAGTACGTAGAGTACATACCTACTTATATTAAATCCGTATGTACCCTATTAAATCACATCAAAGTATAATAATAAAAAGATTTCATAGCATAACAATCATATAATTAATATATGATATTCCGAAAATATCCTTAACTAAAAATAAAAATTTATCTTACGTAAAATTACAAGTAGGTAATCAAATGGCGCCAGACCATTAATGTATAATAAAGTATTTATATGCAAATATCTACTCGAACAGTGCTTAGAATTAATTAAATAATCTATGCTTTTTATCTGTGTTCAAACTAGATACGACCTGTCATAGGAGTCTCGATTTTAAAACCGCAATGACGTGTTGCTAGCCCACGCTACGTCATAAAATAAATAATTGTTGCGACAAAAACTTTGTTAAAAACCTTTTGTTATTTTGGCCCGCAATTATGCAGACACCATTTAAGAGTCACATGTAAAGGCCTGGTCAAACTGACGTGGTGGCAGTGGCGGTGGAGATCAACCACTTCCATTTGATCGCGCTGAGATGTAGCTCTTACACGTACATTGACTATACATCATTTTATTCCATAGGTCACAGTCCATATTCATTTAAATCACAAGGATAATATCAACTTACAAAACTAAGTGAACTTAAAGTGAATTTACACCGATTCCATCATCTTCCTATCGCTACGAGGAGTTGGCACCCACCTTTCTCGATCAGCAGCTATCTTAGAATTCACTCCTTTCTTACACGTGCCATCCTTTAGAAATCCTATCCATATTTTCTTTGATTTTACTCTTATATCCATCCCTATTCATTTAGACACTATTTTCGTGGTATTACTTTCCTTCTAATGACAAGCCCGTCCTAGGCTGTAACTACGCTTAAACTTTGCCGTCACTACCCTCATATTTATCATAAAAAATTCTTATTTTTCCATCTATATCATGGGGTTACCATGCTATTTGGTATCAACCAAATAGCACTTATGTGCTATAGCTATCGATCAATGCAAAATTTCTAGGTCATTTGTTAGTTCTTTTCAGGAGAAATAGGAGCGCCAACTTGGCCCACGTTCCTCACTTTGATTAATTGCCCTTTGTTGTGTTGTTACTAGATAATCTCCGGTGTTCCGAAATATTGCGAAATCATGTTATGTTATTTATTTTTGTGTTATTGGGTTCCATGTTTACACGCGACTACGAAAGCCCGTAAATGCGTTTACCGTAAGAGGTAGTTTGTTTGTTAACTGAACTTTTAACCTCCGAAACGGCTTATGAGATTGGCATGCGGTTTTTTGCAATCGATTTGTGTGTCTTCAAGAATGGTTTTATTGCCTCTAGTATAAAAATTTACTGGTTATACCGAGTTGACCCTGACTTTCGATTGATGATATGAACCCTGAACATAATACAAATTAGTTTTTCAACTAGAAATACTATTGCCTAAAACGGTGAAGGAAAATATTATGAGGAAACTGACATGCCCTAGAGCCAAAGATTCCAGGGCTAAATTATGCTGTTTGGAAATGCCTCTCACTAACCTGTGTTGGTATCCTCATAGTTCTACGTACTGAGTATAGATCTGGGGATACCCATCATAGGCACTATAGTCGAAAACGTGCTAGGTTTTTTTTGTTTCTCAAAAGTCAGTTTCCGTGTGTATCCGTAATCAATACACGGGTCGAGTTTGAGTATGTACTCGAATTTGTAAAAGAAAGGATTAAATAGTATTACTTGAGGAAGTCAGGCAATTTAGATGTTCTACATTATTCATTGGAACCTTTAATTCGTGCTTCCCATTAACAAAAGAAAATGCAGGATGTAGCCTATATAAAGGAGAAGATTCTGCGCTCAGCGAACTACTTTTTTATAGTTTATTTGGAAATCGAACATATTAAAAAAACACATATTTATTTATAGTTATATTTTTAGTATTAAAAATCGAAATCTAAATATCTTGCATGAATAACAAAAAACTTTTATTCTAGTTGCAAGTACCAGGTACAGTAAGCGGTCTTATCGATTAATTAGAAGCGATCTATTTCTTATATATCTAGGGATGTTAACTTGGTGATATAAGTCGTGTTTGTTTGTATTGATATAATGTATATAGAAATGAGTTCACATCCTAAAACACACTATAGGTACTTCATTAAAGTGTGCGAACGAGTGCAGTTTGCGTGCCCAATGTTAATCATAGGCTAATGGCGAGTGTCGTATTATATTGCCCTGAATTTAGCTAACACGCACAGAAAATATACCCGTCATCTAACATTACAGATAGTCCCAAGAGTACTTGCAAGTGGAAGTTAAGTTCCTTGAAAGTACTCGTAAATACATTTTTTTACGATGAATCCGTCGGACAAGCCAGACGAAGAAATAAAAGTTCTTATTAAAACTTATACATCAAAAAACAGTTGATGTTAGGCCGTCATGTCAAGTGCTTGTTCATATTTTGTTATAAAATTTAACTTTAAACTGGGACTATGCGAACCAATTCTCAGGACTTCACCTTCTGTCAAGGAGCCAGGTGACAAGCAGAGCTTCATTACAGTGGACTGAATAAGAGCGGTATCGCACCGATCAGAGCGAGTTCTACGCTGTGTCCGGCATTTCTGTAGAAATGCCGGACATTTCTGTAGCAAGGCTCACATTCTCAGTTGGCGGAGTTTTTGCGCGTGAAGAGAAAATTAAGCCTGAAGGTCGAACGATTAAAGTGACACCACAGGATCAGTTTCAACTCCTTCGCGGTGAGACTGCCGACACTTGTACACACTTGTCGACCTTTATAAAAGGAAGATCTGTGGCCTAGGGAATCGTCTGCCGACGTTTCCGGGGTCGGTTACCGAACCCAGCCGCGCCCACGTCGCAGTCACTACGTGCTAGTTGAATGAGTTTTTCTATTATAAGAATATATATATTTTAGTTTTAAAGTTATAATCCTATTGGCCCTGTATTTTTTCGTGTACTTTACTGTATTGCCGGAAATAAATGAATTATTATTATTCTTATAATCTGAAAGTAAAACAAAATTCTAAAAGTTGTAGAACAAAAATTGGGTTTGGATGGTAGGAATTAAGATCCAAGTGCTTTTGCAAAAAAACCTGCAAGTTTTTAAGTTATTAATTCTACGATTTTTGCTAGGGAAGTTGATTCAGTTCAGGTACCCCCTAAAAATGCTCTATCTTTGGTTTTAAAGATAAGTCAGGTTACGCCACATTCAGGACGCCAATAGTTTAATAGTTCACTAAACTGATTCGTAAACTAGTAGTGAACTTCGATGCACTACTAACATATAGCTTTAATGACAAAGTAAGTAGTTTGTCATTTGATATTGTCAGGTTTTGCAGTTCTATACGTAGCGTAGGCATGTAAATTCTGAATTAAGCAAACAGTTATGGTAACGAGCAACAAATTGATTTAAGGCACAAATCCCACAGAAGCGGCAGGGCACGGGCCAGGCCGGGGTGACGTCTCACACAATAATGCTTTGTTGCATGTTCATATAAAATATTATGAAAGAGACGCGAAACTCGCGCCGCACCCGGGCTCATCCGCTTCTGTGATTGGCCCTTTAAAAAAACACGTTCACGACTGTAATCCCCATGAAGGAGATCCTTTGTTCCACAATCAGTACGCAGATCTGTGAGGATGCAAGTAGAGGGTTGAAAAATTCATTGGTGCCGGGTTCAAGCCTACGACTGTTGAATCGGAAGTCGAAATATAGCCCACTAGGTCAACATAGCTTTTTTTAATAGCCGTGGTAAACTAGCATATGACCCACCTGTTGGTAAGGTTACTGTTGGAGCAAATAGGTAAAGCTCGGATATAGTGTAACCTTATGTCAGGTCAAAAAAAACAATTGACGGAAAATTTTAGTGTCACTAGAGAGATGAAAATTTTGCAATAACCAATTTCCAGTATCATAGTTTTATAAAATGTTTTCTCATTGTTCGTTTGTATAAAATTCTTAAAATGATTATATAAAATGTTCTGCGTACTCTGCTAAGTTTCCTTTAACTAGGGCCCAGGTCTAAAGGCGTAGTGTCGCCAACAAAGGTTATGTTGTGCTGGGCCCATAACCATTACCTTAGCCTATGGAAGCTTGCAACACCAGAAGTATCAGACGCGCGTTGCCGACCCTGAGATAGAACGCGTTAAAAGTCTCACAAGGAGCTCTACTACTCAAACGATTGAGATGATTTGCAACAGTGTAAAGCTAAATTACAAAGCCATTATTCTATTGGTTGTCGTCTTGCGGCGGTCGTGACATTGCCCCGCGAAATCTGATACCCAATCCGTATTACAAATGCGTTGTGTCAGTTTTGACACTTGGAATACGTGATAAATTTGCGTCTTTGGTATAATTTTCAATGGAAACGTACAAATCTGCCTATTGCAATCTTCGAGTAAGATAAAGATGGGCATTCTTTGTTAGTTTTCTGAAGTATACCGTACAAGTTTATTATCTCCTATGGTTCTACTTTTGAGACCCTAAATGCTTCAACATTGCGATAAATCGCCGCTTCTATAATAACGACAGCTTTTGCTAACATAAAAAAACTGCAAAAAATAACCTCCGTCCCGCTTAAACTCATATATCTGTCAAAATTTAAGCCTACCCATAAAATGAAATATGAATAAACGAGGATAAGTTTACATTCTTAAAGAGTTCCTCTCTTTAAGAATGTAAACTTATCCTCGATCGCAAAGATGGTTACCGTTACGAATGAGCTTAAAAGCACATAAAAAAACTTTTTTAAATCAAATATCATCCGACGGGACGAAGCTCGGCCCGTAAGTCATCGAAGCTGTCAAGATAAGAACGAGTGAACACCTGCCGCCACTGGTGTTACGCGTGCGCCCACGCACCCGCGCACCCGCGCAACGCGCAACGCGCCAACACATCATTCCATTTTTAAAATCCTCCGATCCAACTCCTATTCTACATATTAAGCTGCAAGCTTTACAGTCTCTTTTTGAACGAAAAATGTTTAAACTCTATATCCATTATTGAATGAACGTTATTACAGGCCTAGGTTAGAGCGATTATCTCCATGAATCGACTTTAAAATTAGCTATAATAATGATTATTGTTGTTTTTAAAATATAGCCGACAAGAATTGACATCCGGAAGTGGTCATATTTTTATTGGTTTAAAGTGTAATTTCTGTAATGAGTACCTTGGTGTAGTTTTGATTTCAACGAAACGACATGTGTAGGTTACTATTTCGATGTATCCGCTGTCTTAGTTATTTACATAATTTTGTTGTTCATTTTCCGCTTACGCGTTTTATTTCTTAGACGCCATTTCTAAGAAAAAAAAGTTAAGGGGCCCGCTTATGTGATATGAAAATGGTCAACATTCTTGCGCTATTTGTCAGTTGTAATTGGGCTAATTGTTGAGATCACTTCATGGTATCTCCCATGCGTAGTGCCATGATTCATTCACTACGATGGTAGGTAGGTACGTTTTTTACATTTTAATATTACGCATTTGTTTTTGTTAATTTTGTAAACACTGTTATATACGCACTAAAGATAGCGCGACGCGGTTATTCATTCATCAAGTATCAAGATGTTTTGTAACTTTGACGCGCCGTCAGTGAAGTTACCTCATTCATACCGAATTTAAAGTTTTTAAGTTTAAAATGAGAACTGAAACCATAGCAAAAAAGCAATAGATTTCATCAAAACATTTTTGTACACTTTTTAAAAAGTTGAACCTACCCTAGCATAATCTTTTCACCCTTGATGTCTATTTGACGCTGTCCTTAAAACTAGCAAAATAATGAATTTAATAAATAATTTATACTAGCTTCTGCCCACGGCTTCGCGTGGTACCCGGATAAATAGTAGCCTATGTGTTATTCTGATGTATAAGCTATATTACTGTAAAGTTTCATAAAAATCCGTTCAGTAGTTTTTGCGTCAAAGACGTATCAAACATCAATTCTCACAAACTTTCACGTTTATAATAATAGTAAGATTAAGGACGGTCATTTGACTAGTGTTTTATAGGTCAGTGAAAAACGAATGCATGCCAATATGACAGTATTCGACGATAGACTACAACGAAAAGTTACGCACGCTAATTCAGCTGGTGCAATCATGTAATAAAATATGCAGAAACCCGCACAGCAACTCGACTCACCCCAGTCTGATATAAAATCTTCAAACCGCTTTTTGGCGGCAAAGTCGTCCTCCTATGTGGTAAAAGCGGCAGCTTATCCGGCCTCCTTATGTGGATCTCTCCCGAAGGCCTGAAGGCCTCCAGGGGGGTTCTTATCACGGCTCGCACGCCGCCCAGCACCCACGCCAGGAGTAAAGGAGCTAGCACTTGCATATCGAGTTGTAATTTGTCACTAGCGCGCAGTTTCGAGAAGTTCGCGTGTTGGAGTCGCGTGCAATGTGTCCCTTCGTCTGGTCGGGCAAGATCGTACTGGCAACGGGCGAGCCAAGTCAGGTACATCTTTGCCTACGCCCGGTATAACCACCTTTTATGTCGACTGGGAAGAGTTGATACTTGGAGGCTTTCGCGCTGGGTTGGGCGGTTACGGTCTTTGCAAGTTGAGATATTTTATGAATGAAACTTGATTTATTGAATCTTCTTAAGTCGCATAATTAAATTAAGTGACACTACTTTAAATATATTCAAGTTAGCGCAAACAAATCTTTTGTTGTTTGTTATATCATTCACGATATCCTTTATATTCAAATAACTTACAAAAAATAACTTGAACTAACAAAAGTAATAAAATTGAGACAATTGATTATTTAATGTTATTATTTCTTGGAGTTTTAGGTAATAAATTGTTCGTAAAAATCTTAGAGCGTGTTGAATTTCCGGGAAATCCGAAGCTCTATTATGTAACTCGATGGAATATCTTACAACGATCAAGACTGCTTTGTTGCGCCGGGTTGACTTCCTACCGACGATGTTTTTTTACACAATCTTGTTGCTCAATAAGGCTGTATTCACAACCTATTTATTAAAAAAAACACTAATAATTCGACGTTCTTATCACTCTTTGCTGTGCACAATAATATGGTTTGTAATAAAACAAATGAATTGGCAAAGTGATATGATAGCACCAATACAACCATTGTGTAAGTACATATATGATATGTAATAGGTAAGATTCGTAACATCATTAAATGTCATTATGTTATATGTTTTATCTGTGCTTTATTAGGGCCAGAACATGCAATTACAAGCCGATAAAGTGTCTTTGACATATCTGCGTCACTTTGTTAATTCAATATTGATAATATGCCCAAATAAATTAAGCAGAAATATTTTAAAAAGCATACAAATGATAGTCAAAAAATAGAATTACATCTTAAGCAATCATTCTGAATAATAGGTTTATTGAAAACCTTAAGATCAAGGACCTAAAATGTATTGTCATCATCATTGTAAGCTTTGATGAAGCACTTGACTTCAAGTGCCTTTGAGGTTCCCGGACCGAATAATGGACTTTAGTTTTTGTGCTTAGCTTTCTCAAAATTACCACAAAGCACTCCCAGCCATTCATAACCAACATTCAACAGTAGCTTCTCGCAAGGATTGGTTATTCCCGTAATCTCCACTTCACCGACACATAAACCAATTGTTTTAAACACAAAACATCACCATTCAAGTATTCTCAGAACAGGATTTTCAACTCTATTGAAATAAGATTCCATTGTCAGTGTAACTCGACCTTATATCTTGCGTCTCCTTCGCTCCCATTCACTCGACCACCGCATGAATGAACAGTTTCTTATGAATGGACAGTCGCTATAGTACTATAGATACCTGTGGACTGTGTATTTAGATACCTATAGTGGTGTATATAGAATATGACTATCGTTAAAGTTATGTATGTATATGTAGGAGGCCATGGCACGTGGATAGTCTTTTTATTTCGTATTATAAATGTTTTGCTCGCGGGCGTAGGCTGTCTTTGAAAATGTATTATGAAAGGTTTAGCTTGCGACTCTGTCTACATTATATAATTTTATAACTACCAGCCAACATTTATAACTTACTCTGTTTTTTGTGTTCTCAGGATTTTGTCACATTATTGGGATTTCGAACTATTCTGCTAGTTTGTGCCTGTCAACAGGCGGACAAAAAAAACATCACGAATTCGGCATTCATGATATTCCTTATCATTATTATTATTTGCTTACATAAAATAAATTACTGTCTAGTACATAACAAAGGTTTCAAATGCATAGGATGTATTAATGCAAACAAATGCACACGTGCCAGTGATTTTTGAGTAATTGAAATTTCTGTCGCAAACTAAATAACATAAATCGTAATAATAATTTAAATTATGAATCAATTATTCTACAAATAGTATGTAATCAAAATTTAAGACAAAATAATGCTGGAAGTGATTTACTTCTAAGCGATACCTACTTCTCATTCATTACATAATATATAATATTATACGCGATGTACAGCGTATAGTTTCCGACTAACAAATTTTGTGGAAAATGAACTATTTTTGCAACTTGCTATGTTTCTAATGTAAATTACGTATATTAGTGGATTTCTGAAATTATTAGACATATTAAGGAAACTTGGTATATATTGTGTGAATACCGAACACATTTTGAATAATATAGTCTGTTTTCAAACAGTTTACAACCAATAGTAACTGACATTCGGGCTTTGAAATAACTATTTTTTGCGTTATCATCAAAAACCAGGGTGGAAAAAATCATTATGTTAGATTAACAAGCAATCACTTAATATTCTACAACATGAATAAAACTATCATATTACACTGACAATAATTAAAACAATCATCACTATTGCTGAAAACTACAGCGCCATAAATTTGCGAAAACGTAGTAGGTGTCATGTGAAACGGCTCTTATATTTTTGTAATTTAAATAGCAAAATTTATAATAGCTGAAAATCATACAACCGGTGATTCACTTTCGTGATTCAGTAAAACAAGCAATAAATTGGTTTTCTTGGTAGAAGTAATATTTTTAATACAGATTCCCATTTTTCACGTTTGTTGAAAAATGAAGCGGGCTGCTTGTTTTTTTTATTATTTAATTCGTTAAAATTGTTCCCTTTCTCATTAGTTTTTAAATGTAAATTCACATAACTTCAAATGGGGGTTTAAATTTTATCACTCTGTATAAATATAAATTTACTCCGTCATTATTACTTTTATTATTTTCTGAAACCTTTTATAATGACGTAGGTACCTTAACTACTTATACATCGGCTATCAAAATGTAATAAAATCCCCTTTTAAACGGACTTTTTCACTGTACCTTTTTACGGAACCAGTTTAAATTAACAGTAAATAAAAAAAGTTTATAGCCACGCGAAGTCACGTTGCTAAGGATGCCCATGTCCGTAAACAAGGGTCGAAGATAAGAGGTTCGACTTGTTATGAGTGCTTGCTTTGGGGCCGGTAGTGCTAGTGGTAGACAAGACAATGGATCTATGAATGCACTTGAGAGTTTTAAGTATTCAGCTTTTTTGCAACTTAGTGATGTGACGATAGAAAAACGACGGATAATATATCCGTAACAATTTTTAGTTTCATGGTTCTTCTTTGAATTTCAGTGATTAAAATTGGCTTTATTTGAACAATGCATTAGTAAAACAAGGGCTCTCGGGTAATGAGAAGTGTTCCTGCTCCTCACAGTGATGAATGTTTATTGGCGGTTAATCGAATGGAGAGTAGGAACTCCCCATTCGATAAACCGATGACATTGACAAGTTGAAAAAATCGCGGAGTGGATTCGGCTCTAGATCATTTGCCGTGGCTTCTTTGGGGGAGTCTTGTCCAGCTGCGATTTTTTTACGGTTAAGGCCATTATCATACTTACACGTGTGATATTGACCTTAACCGTAAAAAACCTATTATCTCAATTTACTGTAACTACATCACTAGTGTGATGTAGTTACGTGGATGGATGCGAAGGCACGTGCCCTCAAAAGCTTTTCTAATGAAAGTTAATCTGAAATAATATCCCTTTATTTCCATTTACGGTAACGATAGCAGCACGTCACTAATGTGAAATGTAAAGGGAGGGATCCATTGGCACGCGCACTCAAAAGCTTTTGTTGTTTCAGAATATTTCCTTGTTATAAGAACGGTTTTGTTCCTTACTTAGAAGTGCTGTGAGAAATCCGGTCAGTTTTTTTACCCTAAGGATGTGCCACGACTGGAGTACTTAATAATAGAACTACATCTTAGTTCAATTATGGAACTAAGATGGAATGGAAGAGGGAGGTAAGAAAGGGTTACTTATCCGAAACTGACAGGCGGAAGCATCCTATAAACTATGTTTTTAAAGTCGAATATAAACTTAATCAAAAGTAAGTTGAACACCGCAATAAACAATTGGAGTAATTTTGTCAAACGCTTTAGAATAGAGCAACGTTCTGGGTTTTTAGGATTCCGATGCAAAATGGTTAAAATGGACCCCATATTATTTCGTCATGTCTACCCGTCCGTCGGTGGTTAGATTCTTTGATTTATTTCACAATTCTAAACGTATTAAGATTCAATTTGGTATAAAATCATCCAACAACTGAAATGATGAGAAACGTTTACTTTTTCGCGCAGGTAGCATTATGAACTGTCAACGAAAACTAGTTCGAATGATTTGCAATTTCAGAACAATAACAAAACGTGTCTTGACACGTTTTGGTCAGTTTATTTAATTACTTTCATGCACAATCAAATTCAACCTTTTATTACAATATCAGAAACAAAAAAGGCTCTTCGTGATCGGATGTAGGTATCACTTTCTTTGTTTCCATCAGAACCGGCGCAAAAGGTAATTCTCGTTCTTAAACCCATGTTTCGAGGACGACGTCAATCACCGGTTTAGTCACGTAAACTTGGAAACTTAATCGCGATTCGTGCAGCCAGGAATTAACATGCTGTCATCCATATCCCAGGCTCTGGCAGGTTAGCTGGATCACTCCGGATGCAGCTAGGATGGGGTTTGGCCCATTTCACGTACTCCATATATCACACCTACTCTGAAACTTAAATTCAAAGGGACAAGGTTTTTTTTCTATTGATCTCCTTACCTAAATGGTCAAAGAGACAAATAATAATAATAAAAGCATATACTCCTGTATAGCCCAGTTTATCATCCAATATTTCCAATAGTTTCATCAGTCGCCATCCACAAAATAACGTTGTTTATATGTAATAAATAAAATAAAAAGCCTGTTTATTCCGTAACTTAAAAAGTACTTAAAGTGTTTATATTTATTGTACAAAAGTGTCTCTTAGTGTGAGTTTTGGCTCCACTAATGCCTGTAAAGGCCCCAGGCATAAGCCTCAAGTTTTAAGTAAATAAAGAGAAATAATAATAATAATAATTCTGGATATTTTCACAGCATCATCTAACCCCAAAGTAAGCATAGCTTACGTTATGAGAACTACATGACTTATATATAATTTGTTAGTACAAACATACTATACATAGATGATCCAGACCTTAGACTTATATTCGCAGATCTTACAAATAGGACTTTAATGACCGATATGGCGCGATATGATATATTATATGACGCGGTTAGTGTTCCAATAAAACGGCGATTTGCTTGCAATCTGTGACGTGAAAGCTAATTAACTGCTTATAGTAGGTTCCTTAGTATTAGTGGTGCTCCTTGTGAAAATAATCGTTCGGGGGGTAAATACCTACCTACTACAACTATACCTATTTTTATCGCTAAACAGTAAATGCTGTTTGGTATTTGCTGTGTTCCGGTTTGAATAGTTTTAGGTGAGCTTGCCTATATTTTAGCTAGATTGTTATCTTGATCACTGCGAACACGAAAATGATGCCGCTCTAATTACGTACGAAACTTGACTCATTTATTTTGTTAACTCTTGAAAATCGCGTTAAAACTTCACCGGGTGGTTATAGCTGAAAACACGCCATGGTCCAACTATCAGCAACTCCAATAAAAAGGTTTCCTGATGAGATAGGTGAGGTATTTAGTTTTACGATTTTTTATTTAATTGCAACACTAAAACGTATTATTTATTTATTTCTGTCACACACGCCTAATGTACTAGTCACGGCAGTATACTTGCAGTAGCTTTTAGATTCGAAATGATGAAGGTAAGTAGATACAGCCTACTGGTAAGAAGGAGTTAAATAAAAACAGCACAAGGAAGAAGGGTATTCCACTAGTACCTTTTAAACATTCACCTTTCCCTTATTCAGGATTATATCTTTATTGAGCGTGAATGGGACAATTGAAAGAGGTAGACTACGTACTCTGCAAATTGCAGACATTCTATATATATATATATATATATACCGGCGAGCATGCATGAAGAATGTCATGAGAGTGAATCGTAGCAAGTGGAATTCCATGATACCTGCCTCTCTCCTCCGGGAAACAGGCGTGAGTTTATGTTTCTAGAAGTAGTAGAGCTCCTTGTGAAAGAGCTTGTCCGGGGAAGTTCTACCACCAGACACCTATTTCTGGTGTTGCAAGCCTCCTACGTAACAACATGTGGACCGTATGCTTGTTTGGCACTTTAGTAATTAAAAAAAAAAGTGTATGAATATAAAAATTATAGAAAATATATCATAGCAAAACATTAACTGTAATAAGAACATTTGCACGCTGACAACGACACACTTTTATCGTAATATATTCCATGCAATATAATATTCTATGTATGTCTTGCTTACTCTTAATACCTCCTGCCCATACACGTGCACTATCGCCTACGTATGACCTCCGACCGACCACGAGGTTCCATAAACAGCTCACTAAATTTATATGAATAAATAAATAATCTATTTATATGTGTGTCACAATCCGTATCCTTGCTCTCGGCACACCCCCTGCTCATACACGCGCAGTTTCGCCTATGTGCGTCCTTCCACGAATTTTCCATAAAAAGGTCACTGGATTTCCATTACACTAAATTTAAGTTCCTCAAAATATTAAGTATCGTTTTCCACGTGCCTTTACCTTTTCCGTGTGAACTTTTATAAATGCGAAAATTTTGTTTTTGAAGTATAAGTTCTGTAACGGCTGAACTGATTTGGATGACATTTAAAACGACCTCGATAGCGAGGCGGACGAGTAGCCGGCTGCGATGCAAGAGGTGCGGGTTGATTCCCGCTGCGGTTTGCATTTTCTACAGACTTTTGTTCCGGGTCTAGGTGTTATGGTACCACGGTACTTATAGTTCCTGGTACCCATGATACAGGGAATCCTAGTGTGGGGTCAAGAATATGTATGTTAGATGAAAAAAACAGTTTAGATTAGATTCAGATTCAGATTTGTTTATTTGCGAAACATGGGTAAAGGTAGTACAGTATACCAAACGAATAAATGTCAATTTATTTTAGAATGAATATAATAAAAATTAAATTGTTTAAGTAACAGAAGTTCGTGGCCTGTACACAGGTTACTTTTTGTTCGGGTACCACGCGGGCAAAGCCGTGGGCAGAGGCTAGTGTTCTATACAATAAACTTAATCCTTTTTCACGTGTGTCACAGTCCTTAACCTCGCTCTCAGTACACCCCCTGCCCATACACGCGCAGTCTCGCCTACGTGTGACCTCCACCAATTTTCCACAAAATGCTTTGATCACAGTATTTCATATAGAATTACTGTAATCAAATCACGAGTAATAAGAACGATTTTATGGCTATTTTTATTCCATTGCACGTTCCATCTCAGGTTCTGTTTTCGAAGAAAAAAGTACCTACAAGTACTTATGAGTTAAAAACTAATAAAATCCAGACATGCTCACAATGAATGTCCTGATAATTATATATTTGACTTGACTTGACAATTCCAAACTATAGATAATAGTATGACCACGTTTTGAAGTTAGCATTCCGCGTCTTGAGCACATATTATTGATTATAATTTAATTTTTATTCTAAAGCGTACCTTAATTTTCCGAACGGAAAAAAATATTGCACGACCGTAGGCCAGAACGGCACTCTAAATTCACTGATTTGGTAATAGATTTACGTTATTAACTATCGTTAACCTTAAACCAAGAGACCAAAAAAGAACCAGTGACACGAGTAACGATCTTATAATCGTAATAAAAGCAATCAACCAAATTTTAAACAAGTATTTTGTTCATATTCGGTAACATCTCCGACATGAATTTGGTTGATTGCTTTTATTAATTTTATTACTCTATAAATACGGTTGTTATTTTAATTAATTTATGATTGTAATGTGTTAGTTCTATATTCATTACAGACCGTAGACCGTAGTATATCTAAGTTATGTAACATGTTTACTCCAACCCACGTGGTAGTGGGTTCAATTCTCGACCCACTCAGATGAATCCCACAGTTGCCTTCGGTATCTTATATGGATAGTTGAAATATCAAGTGTTTACACAAGCTATTGGACTTAACACCTGGTTGTGAAATGATGCAAAAATGTTCACAGTATAATATGATACTACGAGACTTCCTTTTTAGAATACCTAACTTAGTCTTTCTCTTGATTTGCTAGAAGGAAGATGTATTTCTCATTTTTCTTTGTCAGCGTGGTGTCGTTAGCATCGCGAAATGCGTATGCAATAATTCAATTCATTTGCGTATGAAACTTGCACGGCTAGTTTTTGATGTGCTGATTCTGCACCTGTCTGCGCATTAAGGGTCAACCAAGTACTTACTGATAAAAGTCAATGTCTTAAAACTTCCGGCTTATTGACGACTAGCTTCTGCCGAATGTTTTGCTCGCGTGGTATTTAAATAAAAATTTACCTATGAGATATGTTCAGCCGGTAAAAATATAATTAGCATCAAACATCCGTACTTTCGCCTGTGTAGTAGTAGTAGGATAGGATATGTTACCTCTCAGGAGAAAGTGGACCTACTCATTACATTATCTTTTTCTTAAAACAAACCAGAATCGACTAAACTTACTAACTAAACAGTTTAACTATAAACTGATATTGCTATGAAATTGCAAAACTGTCTCAGTGAAAAATCTCTAAATAGTTTTGTAAAAAAGTGAATTCATTGCTACAGAGATTAAGGTGATTCGCATTAAGTCCCAGCTCAATATACTTATCCTAAGATTACACCCATGTCAATCAACAGGAAAAAGCTTGAAGTCTCTACTTTAAATAAGTCATCTGCAATCAACAGCTGTTCATTCATAAAACACTAAACGCCCACAAACTACGCTGCTCCGATTAGCTATATAAAGAGAATCGTATATGGCTAGTACAACGATTAAGCAGCGACATATTGTAAGCCCATGTTGGTAGCTCTGACTCAGAGCTTACTAGCGAGGACTCTCCTTAAAACGTTAATGAAATCACGCTACCTACTTGGACGATCGTAGATTCAATAAATTACATTCTCTCCCGTGCTTGCGTCTAAGCCAAAGGTAAAAAAATTTATTTCTATCCAAATCGCAGACCAATGAGAAGAAAAAGGAGAATTAGCATGACAAAAGCTAATTTAGGTAGTTATGTTTTGTGTTTAGTAAAAAAAGTAATTTACTATGACACAAAGTATTAAAATATAACGAATTTCTAACGGAGGACACTGAAAATTACATAAGTAAAAACTGTATCGCTATTTTCAGCGCCTGTCCTTGAAACCTAATGACTATCATCAAAATCTTAGTAAGTAATAAAAATCTTCGATTTCCCTTGACACCCTTTTTACCGTCGTTTTATTTGTCACACAACGTCCACTCAATATATCAAAATATGTCCGGTAATTGCATTATAGACAATTATGGTGCGGGTTAATGATTGTACGGTGACAGGTGGAGCGCAGGAAACCAGCGCTTAGCGGCATGTGGGTTGTGAGACTCTGTGGGAAAAACGACGTATACGATGTAAAAACAGAAGACCGGGAAATCGCTTTTTGTAGGATTTTGGAGTCCGGTTTGGAAGTACTGTCATGATGTACCTTTGACAACCAGACGGTTCAAAGTTAGATTGAAACCTGGCAATCGTTTTCATGGTTGATTCTGGAGCTCTTCCTGAGGTACTTAGGTAGTTTGATCCAAATTGAATCTACTGTAATATTTAAAAGGTGTAAAGTTTGTAAGTTTGCATGTAGGATGAAATCTCCGAAACTACCTACACATCCGATTTCAAAAATTCGTTCACCAATATTTAGAATTGACTTTCAGAGTGTGCATAGGCTGTATATTATCCCGTAAAATAAAAGGGATTTAAAAAGGGGCATAGAGACCAATTTTGCAACGTAAGTCGACGAAAAAACGGTCGAGCGAATGCGTTTCTTACGAACGCTGCCCTAACGGTAAGAGCTATTTGTTATTGGCTACTTTTTAGTACTTTTATGTACCACGCGGGCGAAGCCGTGGGCACTAGCTAGTCACTTATAAAACCGATGGCTTCCTGTTTTAACCCCGGTCGAAAGTTTATTCAACGTAATGATCGTTCAGCGTAGATTTGCAATCATTTTGATAGTTCAACAACATGATTCAATTTACTTGCGAAATCCGCTTTGAATAAGGTTTTGCCTATATTTTCAACTACAATTCTCGATATTGTGTTGTTCTACATAAACTTAGTTTCGAAAATTAGCGTCAAAAGTTTTGAGTAATGCCGGAGTTTGACGAGATATTTTTGATCGGTTTTCTAATTTCTGTTAGATCTGATATCAGAGAAGTACTGACTATAAAAATCTTATTTTACGACCATGGAAACTTAACGAGCGAGTAGCCTGCTGAGACGAAAAAAGTGAGGCTGAGTGCAGGTTCGATCCCCGCGGGTCGAATTTTTTCATATTCTGCAGACGGGTCTGGGTACCATGGTTACCTCATAGTTCATGATACCCACGATACAGAGAATGTTAATGCATATGACTGTCGGTTGTTTATTATATAGTTATGATTTAGTGTTTATTAGTTAGGTAGTACCCGCAACAAAAGGAGCCCTTTTCCATTTATTTCCTAATCGTCTACGATTATAATGCGGTTTTTGCAAACCTTTTTGTATGGTTTGAATGAAGCTTCTTAAGTTTTATTGCGACAAGTCGTTTAGAATGCGCTTATTTCGTATAGTTTTATTTTATTAGGTACTTTAACCAAGTAAACAAAAATCTAATTCTGAATCCAGTAGCTGTAGTACCGTAGGTGTAAATAAATTGTTCTGGTTTTATTTGATACGAGTAGCTCTGATATATTCTTAACCAACTTGTTGATAAACGGAAAGGGCAGATCGGCGTGTTATGAACTAATATCCTCAGCGATCGAATTTAATCTGCTCTTGTGTTATGCGTTATCGTGACGGGAAACCGACGACAGGAAGCGGGTAAAATGTTATGTCGACGGAGTGAACGTAGCCAGTATCTCGTTTAGCGGGCAATGCATAGAGAGAAAAGGGTAACATAACATATGTAGTGCATTCTGAACTGATGGTAGTAATATGAAGGTGCTGAATATAACCTAGTAGACGTCCTAGTTTGGCTTGGGAATTATGAATAAATTGGCGCGCTGGTGGTGGTAGCATTTGTATTTGGGGGTTCAATGATATCTGACGCGAACTATGACTGGTCATCCGACTATTGAACCTGGTTAGATTGTGTTATGATCCCTAAAACTACCTACCCTGTATATCAATACTACGAGGCGTTATTGAAAGTAAATTTTTCGAGTTTTCCAATAAGCAGTGATGGGCTTGCTTGCAACTTGTTACATGGAAATCTATCAACGATGCAAAACATAGGCATGTGCCAAATATAAAACTTGCTATCTCCTCACGGATGTGTAGAATAATATGAAATCTTGTAATTTCTCTTTAGTATTAACTCGAAATTTTACATACCTACAAACAAACAAAAAACACGTATAACTTGCTTGTTTTAAGAATATTGGGATTTATTTGCTCAGGGGCAGCCTACTAGTATATTAATATAATATCTGTGCCCTTGCTTTAGCTACGTCCCTGTCGCCGGGTAATGATCGAGCGTCGATCGAGTTTTTACCTCGCGACCGGTGAGCCGGTGACAAATTACTATCGGACGCACTTTCCGATTTTACGGGACACCTAACGCTTTATGAATGAAGCTGTTCTGCTTTTCCTTCTGCCACGAGGAATTTCACAATGACGACCTCCGTGGATCGGAAACGCCTGATTGCCGCTGCGCGACAAATGTTTGCATGATCTTCATTAATTGTTCCGGGTCTGTATGTGGTAGTATCGTACTATCCAGCCCCGGAACCCTCATGTTCATGTCCGTTTTCACTTTAAGATTAGTGAGAACGTATTGGTTTCTTCCGGACAACAATCCATAGATTGTTAAGTTAGGAGAAAGTATTTTTGTTATTCAAAAAACAGTTCCTATTCAATTTTTTTTTTATTTATTTAAGCACACATTACACGTTAAAAACATAAAAAAATACAATATCTAGAATACAGTTGTGATCTGGTTAGGAACATAACTTATGTGCGCACTCCAAAACAATATAATGAGTAACAGTGTTGAGTAGACAAACAACTGTAGAGTATGTTTTAGAACCAGATTCATAAAAGATTCAAAAAATAGTGAATAAAAACAATATAAATGAAGTAAAGTAAAGTACCTACCTACCTAAAGTACTTAAGACAAAAACAGATATTAGAAAACTAGGAATTACAATAACCTATCTACTATCTACCTAATTAATGGAACTTAGGGCTCAAGACGCTACTATGTATGAGCGTCAAATCCCCCGTTACGATGGTGGTCAAATGTCTATTTAATTGGTTTAACCTTTATTAAGATAAACAAACAAAAAATATCAACGTCCATACTTTTGCATTCATTCCAGTATCAAATATGATATTTTTTACTGCTAAACGGGAAGACACTTTAGCTCACACTAACAATCGTTGCAGAAGAAAGGTTCT
The DNA here is from genome assembly GCA_958496245.1 of Perizoma flavofasciatum. Classification (NCBI taxonomy): domain Eukaryota; kingdom Metazoa; phylum Arthropoda; class Insecta; order Lepidoptera; family Geometridae; genus Perizoma; species Perizoma flavofasciatum. Next base: position 7,003,745 of record OY292434.1, on the reverse strand, counting down.
CAAACGCGACCACGAACCGGACGAAGCAGTGTAGAAAACTCCAAGGTGGTTGGTGGTCCAAGTTCGTTCGTCATCGCACTCTGGGAGAGGCCTATGTCCAGCAGTAGTCTTCTACAGGCTGTTGATGATGATGAATCTTAATTGTAAATTAGCGCATTCTTCATCGGTACCTTCCTATTTTATACCATCTTTTAAAAGCCTTTATTGCGACATTCTACCGATGAGAAATACTTGATAGCGTTTAATTAAAAGATAAATTACACCTAATGCACCGTTATTATGGCTTGGGTTATTTACTTTTCCTGAGCTCATCCCGGCACTGAACTACCTTTCAGAGTATATTTGTCTATGGCATCTACTAATGGCAAAGACCATGGCAACTCATCTAAATTAAATAATGTTGGTGAATTTTCACACAGCATCATCTGACCCCAAAGTAAGCAGAGCTTGTATCATGGGAACTAAATGACTGATATACTACTCATATACTTTTTTTTATAGATCATACAAACATTTGTCCCGCGGCGAGAATCGAACTCTCAACCTTCAGCGTTTCAGGCGGGCCTTCGCTCACTGCAACACAGAGGTCGTCGAAATAATTCTGAGTAATAATGCAATGGTGAGCATGCTTTTTTTGATATTTCATTGAATATAGTCTTTACTAGCTTCTGCCTACGGCTTCGCCCGCGTGGTACCCGGGTAAAAAGTAGCCTATGTGTTATTCTGATACATAAGCTATATTACTGTAAAGTTTCATCAAAATCCGTTCAGTAGTTTTTGCGTGAAAGAGTAATAAACATCCATCCTCACAAACTTTCGCGTTTATAATAGTAGTAGGATTTGTCATAAAGGATGGTTCTTAGATAGGGTTTCATTTTTATAAGTCACCAGAGGGCATATACATTGAAAGTACACATACATATAATTATTTTTTGTCACGCTTTCGTTAAAATCTGGCCCAGCAGTTTTGAGATATTGAAAGTCAAACGTCATTAATGTGATCGATTTTGATACCCCTTTGCACAAGGGTATAGCGATACGATTAATATACCACTTCACACACAAGTGCATACTTTAGTAAAAAATTATTTGATTGTATATTTTATTTATTATTTCATATTTAATGACATTTGAAAACTAAATGTAGGTTGCAAAAGTGCTCTTTCAAGCAACATAAATGTTGACTGAATGAAGTTCGCTAAGTACGTGTGTCGCAATGTTTCAAATTCAACATATTAAGTAGGTACTTAATTTATTATGATAAGCATCCAGTTCCAGTAAAGTTCCTTCTCGGTCGTCATTAATATTGCGAGCACATTTCAATAGTCACGTTAAACGATACAATAACACATTCATAACAAACAGCTTCGTATAAAATTAATTATTTTACATTAGTCGTGATTTGATTCAAGATTAGTCTGGTACGGTCAGTAAATACAGATTCATAAGTATTAAATAATGAATAATACTTATTCATAATTATTAAATGATGGATTGATATTAAAGTTAATTTCAGGTTTTGTGTTGTTTTTTTCAAAGCTTCCGTCTTTCCTGCTCAAAACTCTTAAACGAAACTTCAACAGTAGAATTTCCTAGTACTATTATAAACGCGGAAGTTTGTGAGGATGCATGTTTGTTACTCTTTCATGCAAAAACTACTGAACGTATTTTGATGAAACTTTACAGTAATATAGATAAGCTATATTCAGCTATATAAGCTATTATATAGAAATTAATACATCAGTATAATATTAAAATTCTATATCCCAAGTTTACTTACATAAGTACGGTATGTAAAATTCACAGAAAATATACTGAATTCCTCGAACTGTATCATCATTACGTCAAATAAATATCAAGTTTATTTTGCAAACGCTATCACAGCGTGTCGTGGGAAAATTGTAAATCACGCACTGAGGTTGGAGTTACAAGTAACACGCGCAAGCATTTGCTACATATGTCCCTTTTATGGATTCTGAACCCTAATCCGTTATAATAAGAACAGATACCTAAGCTGTAGTACACTAGGCACACTAGATGAATGATAATGGCATGTGTGGTGATGGTTCGGTATCAGTTTTCGATATTATTGTCGAATTGTAAAAAATACAGCGTGTATGAAATACATTACTTACCGACACTGTAAGAAATAAAGTTTGCAATACTAACTCTCATCATCATCAATCGCCTGTAGAAGTTTGTTGCTGGCCATAACTCTACCCTACCTAAAGAGTGACATGACGAAAGATCTTGGGCTACCCCCATCCGCCAAAACCCCGCAACTTAAAGGATGTCTTCGGTCCATTGACTTAGGGTTCCTTCACTGCCATGAAGTGCCTTCACTACCTTTCTTCCTCAGTGGTTGTCGAATTTCATGCGAAGAAATAAGATCTATTCGGATATACTTTGACAAGTATACCCAAATATTAAAATGTAAAAACGTTTATTTGGCAATAAACAAGAAAAATACTTAAGAACAAGGACAGGTTGTAGGAGACAAGTAACAACTAAATAAAGCCAAAATTAAACATCGAAAAAAGAAAACAGGCACCTAACTAGAGGCATCCAGACAATCCAAGGTCTCGCCAACACAGCGATATTTTATGATATCTTAGTCCAGTTTTTCTCCCTAAACCCTTCCGATTCGTGGTCTTCATACGGATTATTTAATTCCCGAGCAGTAGGCAGTGTTCAGTAAAGAATAAATTGAACTAGTCTCAACAAAGTTCCCTAACTAGACATGTAAACGGATGTCCTAGGAAGCCGTCCGTTACGCGGCCGGCACGGGATATAGGGCACAACGGTGAAGCTCCGCATGCCGCGGTTATTACATTTAACATAACCGTATAGGTATCCTGCTAGCACTGCTAGGCTGAATGTGTATACGCATATCAGTATCCATTCCAGAACGAATCTCTATCTGATTCTAGACTGATTAGGTGGAATAAAATATGATGTTAAGAAAATAAGCATTTTTACACTGGAAACGATCGGTCTAATAATATATGGAATTTTTCCGCATCTATTAATTTATTAAGTATTGAGGTAGGTACGTTTGTGTAAAACAAGTGAATTCAAGTAAAATTAAAAACCTTCTAGGTGTATGTACTTTATCGCGTATTACCAACCTCTTAGTAACTAATGACGCTGAAACCGATCTAAAAACATTTTTTTACTTACAAATCGATTGCAAAAACCGCATAACAATCTGATTGGCCGTTTCAGAGATAAACGGTAACAGACAAACCCCTTAACAAACGCATTATGAGCTCCTCTCGTCGCCGGTAAAAAGTATAATGACAAGCAACCTTTTAAGCTGTGATCACACGCAGATGTCTAGCCCATGCTGCCATGGCTGGCAGGTTTCACGGCAATTAAATTACAAATAGTGTTTCCCGTTACAAATTGATATTATTTTTTCGTTAAAATTCTTAGCGTGCTGGGAGTTCAAATATCTCTGTACACAAAAAGCTGTGTAAAGGTATGCTTCCAGGGTATTGCTACGGCGATAATATAGGCTAATATAATTTTGGTATAGCGGAGATAATATAATTACTTAAGAAAAATCTCTGGTAATAGCGAAGATTAGTATGCAGCGGTATTTTTTATTTATACTGAAATAACAGACAAAATACATATTTTCCGTAATTATTTTAATATTGAAAATTATGAAATAGATTACGTATGGGTGTGGGGAATTATTTTGAATAGTTAGCAAATTAGAATAAAAATTCTAATTTTTATTTGAGTTTAGTATTCTTGTTGATATTTATTCTCATGTTTTAGGTATACTAATAAATATTTGTAATAAATACTAAGCTTCTGATGCCCGTGGTTGAAAAGTCAAGTGGAACGAAACGAAATTGCTAATTTCGTTGCATAAAATCACACACAAAGCCAATAGTAGGCAGTGGTCTCCCATCCTAATCCGCTGGGCAAACAGCTCAATGTTCGGGGCAAACGACTCTGTCCGGCCGGATGCCCGTGGCCGGAAGCAGAGCCTTTCATCTGCGGTGACCGCGACCAATCTCGAGCCGTGGAATGCTGTGCTGCCAACTTGTGCGTTTATATCGGTTTTAGCCGTTTTTCAAGACTTTTCTCAACGCCCATAGGGATGGGATATAAAGTGATATAGTCATACCTGCTATCTAGTCAAATCGAGATGTAATTTTAAAGCTTTTAACCCGATACAAACAAACAAAACTCACAGTCACATCGCCTCACTAGGATTCTCTGTGGCTAATACCCTATCTGGTTGATACCAAAATAAAAAAAACTACCAGGCAAATAAAAAACTACTGGTAGGCACCACGGTACGTCAACCTAGACCAGGAACAAAATATTTGCAGAATTTAAAAACCAAACAACTTCGAACTTTATGTTCCGTGTTTTGATGACTTATATATATTAACAGAAATATACTTCTTATGATGTTGTAGATATAGTACTTAGTATGTACTACACCTATACTAGATTTCTACCTGGTTGAATCCATTTCAGGAACTAGCACATTGGTTATTTTTCACCAATGTGCTAGTTCCTGAAATGGATGAACATAATTGTTTTCACACATCGTCAATACGGGACTAGTTTTGTAGAACGAACTCTTGTTTCTTTTTCTTTTATTTTATCTCTATTCGAGTTGGCAGCACCTTTGAAATGTTTCTAAACGACTGGTCACTGGATTTCGACAATCGATACCTAAAACCATCACGTAGCGAACTTTTTTCGATGCCGTCGTTTTAGGGGTTTCTTCGTGGACAGGTTTTTTTTCCGATTTGGATATTTTGGAGAAAGGTTGCGAAATACCCACAGGCTTAGTATGGGCACTTTGTCCCCTAGAGTGGCAAAATTATAAATAAACACCTGTCTCTCTGTTTTTAGTTAATTTTTGAGCGAGACCTTAGACAATTTTGTATTCAAAAAACCGTTGTCTTAGGTACCGTTGGAAGCATGCTCAATAACATAAGCTTCTGAAAAATACTTTTAATATTGTCTTATTAAGTACATACATTTGTTTGGGAAGTAGTCTGTTACCATCTAAATGGCTTATCAGGTTGTAGTGCGTTTTTTTTGCAATCGATTTGTTCGTATTCAAGGAAGCTTTTATCGCAACAAGTGACTAGGGTGCGATGCAATGGAAAACACGTCTTCAAATTTCGTAAAACTTAGTAATTTTTGTATTTATACATAAAGTGATTTATTTTTTCAGGTAAACTGTACGCTGCGTTAAGTAGACGCGGAGGCCGCGTGGTCGGCTCCGACCTTCAGAGCGGTTCAGCCACGTTCCGGGTCCAGGCGCTGCTGCCGGTGGCTGAGAGCTTCAAGTTCGCGGTCGAGCTGCGAACCCACACCATGGGACTAGCTGCTCCTCAACTACTCTTCAGTCATTGGGAGGTTAGTTGACCGTTGAAGGACAGCATTTTTTGGTGATAGTTTTTAGGCACTATCTCAAAACTGTTTAGCCCATTACACTAAGGTTATCTGCATAAAAGAGAACTCAATGCAAGATAGCACTTTCTTGCATTGAGTTGGCCTATGTACATATTTTACTTGAGCAATTAAGTATTTTTTATCTATTAAGCATCAAGCTGTCAAAGTTCAGTACAGACAATTTAGTAGTTTACGACCAAGTATCTAATCTAACTTTATATACCTACTTTATTTAGGTACCCTTCGTTAATCAATCCGTTTATTGAATACAGTGCCTTTTAGTTTCCATCAAATACTCATATATAATTTTTAGAATGAATAAATCAGAATGAATCTCTTACTATCCTCTCCATCCAAAGGTTGTCTGGAAGAGATCGCTTCTGAGCGATAAGACCGTCCATCGTACTTTCTCTAGAATAACTATCAAAATGATTGCCATGGCTGTGGCGGGGCGCGTCTTCGTGGAATGCAAGAACTATATCTTCGTCCAAATAGAAATACAAATCGATCAAATGTAAAAAAATCGTTGTTCACTTACGGTTCAGTCACTCTGTGAATCCCACTGAGTGACTGAACCGTAAGTCCTTGAAACCTATCATTTGGAAAGGTTTATTTTGATATGTAGGAGTGCACTAAGAAATTAATTTTCGAAAATCAACCCCTATGGGGAAGATGGAAATTTGTATGGAATAAATATCTTGATATTTTAAGCGTATCGATAAAACCTTCCTTGAAGTTAAACAGGACGATTCCAAAATACCGCATTTAAATCGCTTTGACATTTTGGGGAAAAGCGTAACAGAAAAACAAACTACCTCTCCTTACCCCATAGCATGTAACAGCTCTTTGCATCGCGGGTAAAAAACATTATAAGTTACAAATCCCATTCCGTCTTCCTCAGGTTATAGACATCGATCCGTTCTGGCGACCACGAACCGAAGAAGAGTACCTCCAATGGGGCGAGAAATGGGACGGCGTAAATCGGGCGAAAGCTTACATGGACGCAGTCAGGACTAGGAAGGGCCTTTCCACTGATAAACATTTGGTCCAACACGCTGAAAAACAGAGGACACTCTCTAAGAATAAATAGTTTTTTTATATTGTTTACTAAAAACGGGATAGTTACTATGATTTTAAATGTTTTCCGACATTTCGGCATAGTTTCCGTTTTTAATAAAAATTATGTTCATAACCATGATAGTTTCATAAGTTAATTTGTAAATAGCTTTTTATGTCCGGCCTTGAGCCCTCGCTTTTATAAGACATCGTATCGTGCAGAAAGAAACAGTTTCAGATGACACTTAAAGATAACATACGGAATAGGAAGAGTTTTTAATACGGATAGAAATGGAAAGGATATGGCGTTAATCGTACAAAAGCCTACATAGACTCAGAACAGGATTAGGAGACAGGTCTAGCCATCGGCCTAGCGCTACAAACAAAGGGCTTAGACAAAACTAGTTGACTTATAACATTATAGACATAATGTTCACTGATGATGTCTGGACTAAAACCTCGCTCTTATAAGACATCTTATCCTATACAAATAAAAAACAGTTTTCTGATGACACTTAAAGATAGCCCAAAATAGTGGCGAGTCGGCGTGAATCTGGCGTAAGCCTTATGGAAATCGGTATATCCGAGAAGAGTTAGATTATGGCAATAAGTCAGACGGGTGGCATATATCTCATTGACCCGGTGAGCCCCTAATTACTCATTTTGAAAGACTTCTAAAACTTGAATAGAATAGAGTGCACTTTTCGACCTTAACTTTATAATTTTCAAGTTTCAGTAGTGTTAGACACCTCGAAGCCTGGCGCTTAATGAATGAAATGGTCGCGTTCCTTTAACCATTTTGCTACTATAATTAGGAGGCGCCGGTCATATTTTAAATGATAAACCTTGATACCTACCTAAGGTACAAGAAACAGGGGAGGAAAGTGTCTGTAAATAAATAGAAAATTGCTAGATAAAATGTCGGTAGAAATTACTGAAAGGTTCTGTCGTTTAACGCCTTAATCCTAATCACATTATAGTTACCAAGTAGCGAAAATGTTAGTAGGTACATAATATAATGGACAGATTTTTACACAGACAGTATTTTTGTAGTAGTCAACGATCTTCCATGTAAAGTAAAAAGTAGGTATGTAAGTTATTACCTAGAATGAAGCGTTGGTTGTAAGTTAACTTTTTTAAATGTTTATAAATTTCGTTATAACTTTGTTCACGTTTATAAAATAATTTGTGTCCGAGTCGGCTGGACCAGGCGTTTGGAGCTATATTAAACTGAGAGTGGTAAGCGAATGGGCTGGTTATCCCTCTGGGGTTTAAATTAGTTGATAAGTTTTTTTTTAATTATACTAAAGAGGCAAACAGACTAACGGCTCGCCTGGTGGTAAGCGGTTTGGACGCTTGCAATACCAGAGATATCACGCACGCGTTACATACCACCTCTGTGGCGCTTGAGCAAAGGTCCGCCTGAGACGCAGAAGGTTGCGGGTTCGATTCCCGCTTTGGGACAAATGTTTGTATGATCTGCATTCATTTGTCTCGAGTCTGAGTGTCTATGTATAATATGTATGTATTTTTTAAAAATGTATATAAGTAGTATCAGTCATGTAGTTCCCATAACACAAGCTCTGCTTACTTTGGAGTTAGATGATGCTGTGTGAAAAATGTCCAGCATTATTATTATTATACCTCCTCTCACAAATCAAGATGTAAGATCTCATGTGTAATTTCACCAGAAACCATACACTTCAAACCGGCACACAGCAATGAGAACATCACTGCTTGGTGGCAGTAATGTAATGTTTGGACGTGTCTCTGACTACCCTTAGCGTCCTCAAAGATCTACGCGCCGAGTATCTGAATGTGTATTAAGCCGAATGTAAGATTTTCGCCTCGGATAATTAAAAAGCGAAATTTATATCTTTAAGACTTCAGAGGGCCAACCAGTTGATGACGCTGACTGAACCTAGAATTTTATTGATGTTGTAAAATTTGCTATTTAGTCACTAAAAAGTGTCCACAAGTCAAATGTGATTTTGTAACTAAAACACTAATGTCATTACTAAAAGCATGTCTGTGACAGATTTCTATAAAAATGCCAGTAAGACATTGGCCGAAGCTCAGTTGAATAGGTATCATATATAAAAGTTCGATTCTAGTTAATAGCGGTATCTGAGAAGCTACTCTGTATGAAATGGGCACCTATTTTATGGGTGCTTATTTATTTAGCTATAATTTACATTTATATATTTATTCGTGCGATGTTACATTGTAATTTAATTCCGACTCAAATGTTTAAACATTTTTATTTTCTAAATAAAGTTATAGAAAATACAGTTTGTACTCATTTCTAGAGATAGTACGTAACCATCTCGTAAACCACAGCACTGCCAGATAAAGTGCCACTCCCATTAGGGGAGATGCTTAGACATTTTTTATCATCTTCTTGCGACCATTGGTCAACGTTGCGACAATGAGTGAGAATTGTGATTTGAATTACTTATTTTTTTTGTAACGATAAATAATAAAATAATAATAATTATAATGCATTAGTCCATTGGGGCTAGATGACGCTGTGCGAATAATGCAGGACTTTAATTAAAATAAAACAAAACTTTTCAGAAATTGTATTATTGTTGCTAGTCTTGGTTTATACATTTATCTACCATCAACTGAACTATACTCACCGGCAGAAAATTTAAAAGTACTAAAAATATAGATAAATTTATTCATACAACTATGAACAAGTAGGTATATACAAAAAATACAGATGAAACAGCTGGCTTCTAAAGACCGTTGCAAACGACCGATAGGCTCAAAATACATGCTGTGTTTCCACCAGAGGTGCCAGGATGCATTGCGGGGGATGTTTAATAAGAACTAATAGAATCGGAGTTTCACGTGTGTACCTATCAATGGAAAACATACAAAGTAATGAAGTAATATTAATTTATTTTCACTATTTCTACAAAATTAGACCTGTTATTTTTGACACAAAATTAAACCATATTGAACGCAAATGTTTGAACTTGAATCTAAAATGAATATTAAAAGGATTAACCTAACTTTTCGCTAGAATCAACTGTGTCATCCGCATCATAGTTTTTATAATTTCTTTAATAATCGGACTCTTAGGCCAATTGCACCAATTAGGCATTGCAACGAAATAGGACAAGATTTATAATGCATAAATCAGTACTTTGTACGAATCAGAAATAAGACGAAATAGGAAAAAAAATTGAACGAATAAAGACTTTCGATATCCTTGTGAAATTAGAAATTGTACGTACTGCCCGTATTATTATGAAGGAAGGGTATTATGGTACTCATGGACCATCTATTCCAAATTTAAACCAAATCGATCTATCCGTTACAGATATTATTAGCAACAAACATCCAATCTTTGAGATTTATAGGTATTAGAAGATATAATAATTTCTTTAACAACCTTTGGCCGTGTATATGGAGTACACCCAAAATAAAAGTACGATTTATCGAACTAAAGTAAGCGTTTTGCAACTCATTAAGACGTCCCAAAAGGGCCGAAGTCGAAGATCGACTAAAATAGAGAGAGGGATACTCGTAAAATAAAACTTCAGCATCCATTGAGTTAACTCATCCATCGATATTTACAATAAACAATAAACAATAATCAAATCACAATTTAAACAAAATATACAAATAACATATATCACGTTAACAATTCCTACGCGGTAGAAATAAATTAACATTAATTCCTACCAACGCTTACGTTACTAAGGGTCTTTTACAACAAGTTCTGATAATCAATGGCTTGTCCAACCAACAGTTAGGTTCGTCAAAAATCTTCGAAAAAGATAAGCTGACATTCATCGGCATTGGTGAGAAAGCCCCCTAAACCCAGGTAAGCGTATGACGTTTCGTTTCTCTATAAAAACAGTCAGAACTTGACGTTTCTTCCAAGAAAAACGAGACGTTTTCGGCTACAACTGAAATAGAAATCCGTCTTGAGAAAACTTCAGTTTTTTTATACGTCTACTCGCCCTGATCAGTAACGTAGGCCGAACAGTGTTTTGTCTCTTTCTAAGATACAGTAGGTACATATTTTTCTACACGGGAAAAGGACACAACACTTAAATTCGTAAAATTTACAAATAATGCTAATCATGTTAACGACTTTTTACAAACAATATAGTAGTATCAACTTTGTTACCTAGAAAACTAACACTGGATATAGACGACTATTGCACTGATCGATACAATTACGTAAAACTTATAAATAAAGTAACCATACTTATGATCTAAATTAGCTATGTCGAAGTAGCCGCTCAAAGTTTACATTTCAAAGGAAGCAGATATATCTTCATCCTAAGGTTGTCTGGAAGAAATCGCTTTCAGCTATAAGACCGCATTGTGCATTTATTTTGTTTTTTGTTGTTTTATAATGTTTTTGTATATTGTACTTTAAAATAATGTTATGCACATAGAGTTTATCTATCTATCCCCGATGGGATATATACGCATTACGTGCCCACATCTTATAAATTTTGTTGTGAGCAGCGATTTCAACATAGCCTCTGTATTGTACAAACTTGTCTAGCGCTAATTCTGATCAACGTTATCTATTCTATGTGTTCTTTGGCAAAATACCGTTTATTTATCATACGGATAAGTATTACGTAGAAAAAACCTTGGGAGATACTAACAAATAATTTTAATTTAAAACGTCCTTGTCATACCACCATGACCATATTTGACCACCATATTTAAACATGACGCCAAATCTTAACTAATTAAGGCCATTTCAAAGAAAATCACATCAAAAACTCTGTTTTAATAAAACTAACGTGGCTAAGTGGCACCACCATTGCAACGTTTCTGTACATTAAAATGTCAGCTTCAAAATTTTGCATGAAAACTCAGTTTTTTTTCTGACACATGACAAGAAACCTTTTCATCGGTGCCACTTTATATTATAGCCCATTCCAGAAACTACAGCAGCCATATTCTAAAACCTTATAATTTTGACCAAGTACCTATTAAATCTTGGTTCTGTCATATTACACTTGACAGGACATGGCTGTGATTTGACAGAAACAAAGGTTTTATAAATACGGCTGTAAGATAATTTAGATAAAAGTAATTAATAATTAATAATTAATTGCCCTCTGTTTCATAATTATCCGCTAATTTAGCAGTTCCCTAACTCTACATCTTTCCTTTTCTAATATTAAACAAAGGATAGAGGCAGGCAACTGCTAAAGTTATTGTTTGATTATGAAACAGAGGATTAGGCATTATTGGCGTTCTGAATAATTAAAATACTAACCTCAATTTTCACTCACATCACAACACACATGTCAAACTGGCAGTTTTTCAAACCTGTCAATTTGCCATGACTGGGTCTCGTAAATTTACGAAAATCATCGGCGATGATCAAATTTATAATACTATTGTAACGGCCCATGCTTTTATTATATTTTTTTAGCTATACCCATTATAATTGGAGGATTCTTCCCATAATATGAAGTTTATGAAAAATGATGGAAGCAACATTACCAAAAGACAAAAAATAGACAGGCCTGTACAACGTGAATGAATAAAGTGATTTTTTCGTTAAAAATAAAAAATATTTAATTTATAAGTCCCCTCAATTTCTGAAAATTCGCTCAATTAAACGAAATTTCAACTAGCCTTTCCGCGTTTGCAGCTATTTCGGTATTGTGAATGTTGCTCCCATATTTTCCCAATTCATGCTATCGGCTAATCAAAACTTTCGTTTTAGCCAATCACAAACGGCATAAGACTAGCGAAACAAGTGCCCTCTACTTGAGCATTATGAAACCTTATTACACGACACTTGGTCTATAATGTAAGGTCCGTAATCCAAAATAAAACTCTTGAAGTATCGGGTTTTTGACAGTTTTCTGTGAAAATCTGACGAAAAGTTCAATACTTTATGCCTATCACAATTTGGTCAGCGCAATCATCAAAAATTAAAGTTATATCATGAATTTAAATTTGTTAAAAAGTTAATTATTTTAACAAATGAGTTCACGCAATTTACTTCGACTGGCCAAAGTGAGGGAGTAGTATGATGCTGATTTTATACCGCGGCCAAACAGTGAATTTGAACGATTTAAAAAAAAAAAAAAAAAAAAAACACTTGTCGATTGATCGAATGCTCTCCTGACCGCGGTGTAAATGAAGCATCAGACGTAAAGCGTTCTGGAATACGGCCCGTAACTTACTGTTAAATTAAATTTACAATATTTAATCCATCTTTAAATTCAGTTACGCAGCGTTGTCATTTTGAATAAGAAATAACAGCATTTCTGAAGCAACTGATTTTCGATGGATCAATTATTGGAAAAAGCATACTGTTTTATCTAACAAAATTGTTCCATTACATTTTATACAAAATAATTTACTAGCTTTTACTAAAAACTAAATATATATGTGCATTATTTATGTAACAGTGTACCTATTTAAATTCACCATGCCACTTAATTTAGATTTAGTAACATTAGAATTAACATTAGAATAAAAATAAAACATTTTAAAGGTTTCTGACCCAAGGTTTTAAGGTACATTCAAATGTACGAATCAATTCTTAAATAGACTGTATTATGAATGAGCGGCCCTCTTTCTCATCGAGTCACAGAATGAAGCATACATGGTGTGAAAAATAATGCAAAAAAAAAAAAAAAAAAACTTGTTTGTCCGTGTCCGTGTCACACAGAAATCAGGAAGAGACTCAATTCCTTTCCCACAGTTTTACACAAACTGTACTAGTATTTAGCACACATTTTTGTTGATTTGAATGGTGTCATTGGACAGGTCTCTGATAACAACTACTTGGATAAGTAACAACTAAAAAAAATGGAAAATTGGAAACTAATTTGTATTTAAAGAATTCTAGAATAATGATCCTTCAAAATTCATTCAGTTGCATTTAACGAGGACTTGCAACGTGTAGTTTATCGATATAGCTTTGACTCGACACGTCTTGGGCAGTTTTTTTACCACATATTCCGTCAGAATTTGCCGGGCAGTATACTACAGCAGTTATTGTGTTATATTTGTGTCCTAGTTCCTACCTCCTCATGCATGTTTCATTCTGATAATTGTATTGCCCGCTCGTTCAAACACATCTGATCGCTCGATAAATAATTCCCAACATCCTAAATACTGACCAATCTCGAATTAAAACTAAACCCTTGAGCTTTACCAAAGACTAGAGCAAAAACTTATATACAAATTACATTCAACGAGAAATTTATTCAAAATACATCTAATTGCTCGTTCGAAATACAATCTTAATTTTAAAAGAACGTTAGAATGTTTAAAAACTACTATTCCAGCTAAACACATCAAAAAAGGCATGCAATCATTTTTTTAAAAATCAAATATTTTTGATTTCTCGAAATATTATTAAAACCTCTTTAAAGAATTCATTAATTGTTTTATAATGTGTTTTTATTTAGAATAAAAAAACATAATATTTATTTTGTTTTTGTTTGAAACAATTCGTTAGGTACATACATAATTTTTAATAATATTTTGACAAATCAAAATCATGTTAAGTCTTCAAACTGATCGCAAACTTATTTTGATGTGTGTATGTCATTACGTATTGGCAAGAAGTAAAAACTATATTTTATATTAACTATATTTTTTATAACACTTGAATGATAAGCGGAAAGTTAAGGTCGTACGGAGCTTCCACATTTGCTGGCAACATTATAAAAGCCGCGTTTTACTGTATCGCTGGTAAAGCATACAATTCTTCTCTCCGCGCCGCGAGCTGAGCTGACACCACGTGTGGAAGGCTTATAAATCTACCATTTTGTATGTGAATTTTAGTGATTGCAATGGAGGAATGTTGACTTATTTTTCCCTAACTAGAACCATATACACAATTGGATGAAAATTTGAAGGCAAAACACTTTTATACGTCTAGTAAAGAGAAAAACAACCACTCGCACTCGTAGTTCCTGATACCCACGACACAGAGAATCCTAGTGTGGGGTCAAGACTATCGATGTATTGTCTATTTTAAAATAAAGACTATGTTTTTATTTTAAAATAGACAAATCAGGCGCTGCCACGTGATTTGTCTGTTTTTTATGAAGTTATGCTACGAATTTCACCTTTACAATTGTTTTAAGGAATAGATAGAATCCATTCCAATTGTGAATCTGGTATCATCACTGAAACAAACGGTCGAATAACGAACTACCGTCTTGTCTCAATCTTAACTATAACGTGTTTGACACATGACGTTGAACACCTCAGAGGCATTAGCGATCCACATAATAAAAAAACGAATTAAAATATGATATAAAATTAAATAATAAATAACAATGTAAACAAGTGAACTGCAATGATATGGCTTGCATTGATAAATGGATCTCAGAGATGAATTATCGTTTCTATGTCGATGGGTTTTTGTTCACGATTTGACGAAATCACGAACGAATGTTCGGTCGGCTTTCGCATATTATATTTGAATATATTTTCAAATGGTCTGTCTCATGACTAAGGCAAATGTTCACGATTTTGAACCGTATTTTAATCCTGGTCCAAATGAAAATGGTAATATTGATTCACACTAGTGGTTCACTATGCGGTCCTACGTCGACTATACCGAAACATGCCTTTCCCGATGCAAACATACTTTTTTAGTCAAAACTCGTTATGTGAACAAGCCCAAGCCCCTATGTCATTCAAAACTTCTTTCAAACATTAAACTCTGGCACGTTCCGGTTCAGCAGACGTATACCTTTACTATTTTCAACGTCTATGAACTACATGGACTATTATAAAATATTGATCACAATATTGCCTTAACAACTTAAGGCTCAACGAATCTTGAACGGCAACGCGAAAACACGAGATGAATCAACTGCCGGTAGAAGTCCGCTACTGTGCATAGGCCTCCTAAAAGAGTGCCACGACAAAAGGTCCATCCACCGACCTCCCACAACTCTTTTGATAACTTTGGGTCTTCTTGCACTGCTTCGCTGGGTTCGTGGACGCCATCTGAGAACCTTTATCCCCAGCGGTTCTCAGTTCTGCGAGGTATTTCGACAGGTGTCATGTGTATTTTATGAAACTAATCCATGGAGTGTTTGCTGGTTGCTAACTGAACACTGAATCGCCTGGGATTTCGCGAGCCATATCCGTCAGTATCACGCCCGATAACGCCTCAAGTGATTGGCGGACCTGGAAATAAAAGATGAAGTAATCATAATACTTTATTGTACACCATACCGAAAACAAATAACACGAGACAATAAAAATATAAACGCGAAAGTTTGTGAGGATGGATGTTTGTTACTCTTTCACGCAAAAACTACTGAACGGATTTTGATAAAACTTTACAGTAATATAGCTTATACATCAGAATAACACATAAGCTACTTTTTATCCGGGTACCACGCGGGCGAAACCGTGGGCAGAAGCTAGTAAAATTATATTATTTCATTTTGTTTTTGTTCATTATTTATGGATAACATTTTCTTCTATAAACGATCAATGATTTGATAATTCATCTTTCACAACATTTGCCCTTCACACTCAGAAACAGTATATAAAAGTTGAAGTATTGTACAGGTATGATAATGTATTAGTAAATTCCCTTAAAGACGGTCCTCACCTTGCTGAGCAGCATCAGGTTTGAGCTGAGGAAGGTGTGCAGTTCGTTCGCCGCCCGGCCGTGCAACCGCGCGCGGAACCTCACCAGCTCAGAGTAAAGCTCCTCTCCCGATAACTTTGATAAGTCATCCTGAAATAGGCAAAATAAAATAGTCACATCAGCAAAGATAATTTTAAAGTATAAAGACAGTGTTATTCACGTAATGTGAAGAAGCACTGCAATTTCACATCAAAAGGGGTCTAGACAAATACATTACACTTAGTTTTCCCGCTTAATTTTCCTTTCACGTAACGCAAATTTGTCAGGGTAAAACTTGGCAGAAGTCACGTGACAATTTCTCAGCTAATGTCATTTCCATACAACTTTCCGCAGGCGTTAACGCTAACAGAAAGTTTTATTTGTCTAGACACCTACGCTTACTATTCCTTTCACGCCGCAAAATTCGTCACGGTAAAACTTGGCAGTAGTCACGTGACAATTTCACAGCTAATGCCATTTCCATACATCTTTCCGCAGGCATTAAGGCTAACAGAAAGTGGTATTTGTCTAAACACCCAGAACCGTTGGGTCATTTATATACATTACAATACATTGTTGATTAACATTCTTGGTAAGGGTCCATCTCATAGATGAAAATATTGATGAAATTTGTAATCGTAGGTTGTAATTTAAATTGATATGTATTTTACATTCAATGGGGTATATTGTACATTCATAGGAATGTATTTATGCATACATTGGGCTAAATTGTGCACGAGTTAAGGTGTTTTTTGTTAGAACGTTAATTCGTACACAATTTACCCCAATTTTTAGGGGGGGGGGGGGGGGTGTCACTAGGGAAAATAATTCAGAATGGACACCTTTTGTTTGTATTATGTATTTATTGGGTGCAAGCAACATTATGTGTAAATTGGGCTTTCATTGAAAAATATTAAACATACGCCTTTCAGAAAAACTTTTATGGACACAATCACCCCCTTTCTGGTTAGTATATACATTCTGACACCACGCATTGGTTGATTACATTTATTTATTGTTATTTAATGGCGGTACCTATATTATTGTTTTTTTTTTTAATTCCAGGACACCTAGACCTGACCCTTAAACCTTAGAGCCTGGTGGTCGAATACAACTCAGGTTATGGAATTATCTCCTTGTGTTGAGGTTTTCCCAAGTGACAGGGTTCCCAGACTACGGTACGAGGTTCTTTGAAAGAGAGTTTTTTTTCTGGTGATGCATTTATTCGGGTCTTAGTGGTTATACTAAGATGAAAATGGGATATTAAGGTGTATTATACCTTCTTTTGGGCATATTATGCATTAATTAACGTGTATTATACTCTCAATATAGTGATTATGAATTGGTGTCTATTGAGCTTTGAATGCGGTATAATGTGAATTTATTGAAGTCTACAAATAAATAATAAAAAAAAAAATGCTGGACGTTTTCCACACAGCATCATCTAGCCCCAAACTAAGCAGAGCTTGTATTATGGGAACTAAATGACTAATATTCTACTAATATGTATTTTTTCTAAATACATACATATTATACATAGAAAACACCCAGAACCGAGACAAATATTTGCAAATCATACAAACATTTGTCCCACGGCGGGAATCCCACGGTATGATGTATATAGTATGTAAAAAAAATGTATGTATAAATGAAAGTTTACTATAATTTTTCTTGTTGCTGCATCACAGCTCTTGTTTTTACCCATTTTTAATAATTAAATCTGACAAAAGGTAACAAATCCGAATGAGTAAGAAAAGGCGGCAAAATGCATAATGCGGTGATATTCCGAAAGGTGAATTTTAGTTTTAAAATTCAATTTTAGAACCTAGTCATGTTTCTAATTAGTTGTCCGACTGCCAGTACTAAGAATATTGATTGATACTTTTGTTTTAATTTTTTTTTTATAATTATTGTATTGGTGGTCTGAATGCTTATTATTATCCCAGAGATATAAATGTACATTGTGATTTCGTAAATTAAACTATTACCTCCAATTAATTGAATTAATAATGTTGGTTACATTAAAAGACTACCAAGTGACTAAGTGTTTCTAATTATATGACCACCACTGTATATGTATATTGCGTATACTATAGTATATTCATAGCATGTAGTAAGTACACCAATTAAACCTCTTGTAAAATTTCTTGCAGTTCGTTCCACCCAAAGGTTGTCTGGTAGAGATCGCTACTTAGCGATAAGACCGCCCATTGTACAACATTGTCAAAGTTTGTATTACTTAACTAAGCTGATGTGTTATTTGGTGTGCAATAAAGTATTTTCTTTCCATCTTCTTCATGTATCTGAGAATGTCCATGATTGGGAATACAGTTGTGAGCGTGTTTGTTAATTTGTTAATATTTACCTGTATAGGATGATGCCTCGTTAAATATAGTTTATAGCACATCCACGAGGCGGATATAGCTAATAGCACGGCGATGGATATAAGCAGAGCCTGGTAATGTGTAGGACGAGGTTCTAGTGCCGGCTTCACTATTAACTTCGGTTGGAGGATAGCTGAGGCGCCGGCTGAAAAAACAAAATTATCACAATTTAAAGTGAACTTGCCGAATTTGAAGCGAAACAAACCACAGATTCTACCAACGAAGCGAGTAAGACAGATAATCCCATGCCCGTGAACATGATTGGCGGCAAAATAGTTTCGCGAGAATCTAAATATATTATGGCTATAAGCTAAGCGAAGCTAAACTAAATGTCGCGATAAAATATGTGATCTATCACAAAAATCTATGTGTTATTCTAATGTATAAGCTATATTACTGGAAAGTTTCATCAAAATTCATTCAGTCGTTTTTGCGTGAAAGAGTACAAAACATCCATCCTTGCAAACTTTCACGTTTATAATATTAGTATGATTTACATGTGTATTTTAATATGCTTACTTTGGGACTAGATGATGCTGTGTGAAAAAAAATTCAGCATTATTTATTTTATTATTGTATCAGCCAAGAAAAACTGCACCGGGGAAGACGTCCCGACCTCAGTATTAAAAAAAACGACGAGAGGAGGAGGAATATGTAATGAGTGGCCTTGCCTGCTCCTATCAGCGTTTCCGACTCTCGCCTGATGACAGGCGGTTCCGGAGCATCGAGCCTATCTCCCGCCGAGCTGCTATCATCCTCGGGGGAGTACTCCGACGCGTCCAGCTCCACCTCCGAAGCACGCAGGTCCTGGAATTGAGACATGAGTCTTTCAGAAATTGACCTGACTGGTCAGTCGGAAATGAGACAAAGAATAAAGGTACAGGAAAGCGAAGCAAGACGCTTAAACACAGTGTTAGAGTGATAGCTGAAATGTTATGACAGGAAGAAAGATTTTATTTAACACACAATTTCACAAAGCCTCTGTGGCGCAGTGGGCGAAGGTCCGCCTGAGACGCAGAAGGTTGCGGGTTCAATTCCCGCCGCGGGATAAATGTTTGTATGACCTGCAAATATTTGTCTCGAGTCTGGGTGTTTTCTATGTATAATATGTATGTATTTACAAAAAAATATATAAGTATCAGTATCAGTGAGTGTATCAGTCATGTAGTTCCCATAATACAAGCTCTGCTTATTTTGGGGCTAGATTATGCTGTGTGAAAAATGAACAAATAATGCTATGCTATAAAGAATATGTACATACCTATCATACATATCCTACCGTAATAGGTACCGTGATAGGCTGTAGGCACAAAATACCTAGTCCTCTCCGCGACGCGTGGAAAAGAAGTGGACCAGGAAAAGGTTATGTCATGCGTAAATAAAATTACAGTAAAACTAGAGCTGCGAAGAAAGCACGCCACTATAACCGTAGTGCTGTTCGACAAGCTCAACGCAATAATGTGTTTTTCCTGCAATAGTCTACACACCTGCTTGGGTGGGAGTGTCTCGGGCGCGCGCGCGGCCTTCCACACGTGCGTCATCAGCTTGTAGGTGGAATCGCGCGAGAGCAGCGAGCCGAACACATGCCGCTCGTCGCGCGTACAGACGCCCACAGCGTTCGGAATGATTCGTGCCACCTTTTCCTTCGTTATCCTGAGCACTGATATTGTTGGGATTAAAAGCTGGAAACAAAGAGAAAATGATATGTCAATTGTAGGAGCAAAAATTTTTAATCTGTGATGTAAATTTTATTCACTTCACTTTACTTCTTGATTATGGCTTTTGTAAAATTTTATTCAGTTAGGGATTTGTTTTCAATGACAGTGACATAAATAAGCTTCAATGGCACACGTCTTGTAAAAGAACATTTAAATAAACTCGAAAGAGGCTGTCATAACATAACCAGCATGTTTTCATCACTGTGTGACACTTTTTCTTAACTCACTAATTCATGTTCAGTAGCACTTATTTATACTAATATTACAAAAGAGGTGCGGCAGTAACGCACCTCTTTTGGGAACGCTGTCGTCTAGTGATCTGGATCAGTTGAACTATCTATAGATTGTTTGCAATGGTATTTAGATAGTTTCATCTGTATTTTTTGTATATAGTTGTATGAATAAATGTATATCACTTAAAGAGGCTTAAGTTTGTATGTTTGGATGTAGGAGGCTATCTCTGAAACTTTACATACGATTTCAAAAGTTATTTAGCCAATATTTAGAATGGATTTTCAAGGTGGAAATAGGCTAATAAAAATATATGTATATTATCTCATTAAAATAAAAGGATAAAAGGAATTTAGTTGGAGACTAATTTTGCAACGTAAGTCGACGAAAAAACGGTCGAGCGAATGCGTTACTTACGAATGCTACTTTTCATCGGCTACTTTTTATCCGGGTACCACGCTGGCGAAACCGTGGGCAGTAGCTAGTCTAATATAAAGAGATGCACTGCTGTGCAAAGGTTCTGTTTTTTCATCCAAATCTCTCAAGGGCTTTAATTTCCATCGATTAAGAATTGGAACGCGATTACTGTAAAAACAAGTAATATCTCTGCAGATAACCACAGATTGCAGTCAACAAAACAAAGAATCAACATACCTACATACACTGATAAAATCTTTAGCAAATATTATATCACTAATATTGAAGTAAGAATTAGCAGATAGCCGCCGCGTATTTGGCAAAGTAATTTAACTAGTTCACAAATGAGACCAAATCTATTTTTAAAAGATACCTGTTTCTAATTGGCTGCTGACTTGAATAGTTCTGATTGGTAAACAAATAATACTAGTGACGACATAGTATCCTAAAATACCAAAGAGGTTTCAAACAAAAATATACATACCAAGCATTACACAGACGCAATCTGACACTAATAATAAATTGGTTAAGCGCTTGTCGGACCACGAACTGTGAAGGGTTCGAAACTATTCTAAAGATTCACAGTAGGTCGTAAAATGCTTAAAAAAATTAGACAGTACTAGCTTCTGCCCTCGGCTTCGCTCGTGTGGTACCCGGATAAAAAGTAGTCTATGTGTAATTCTGATGTATAAGCTACATAACTGTGAAGTTTCATCGAAATCCGTTCAGTAGTTTTTGCGTCAAAGAGGAACAAACATCCTCACAAACTTTCGCGTTTATAGTATTAGTAGGATTCTTCAGAGTAGGCAGGCTACGCAACACTTTTTATCAGGTTGGTCTTATCACTCACTGTTGCTTCCAAATAGGTACAAACAAGTTGATCTTTGAGGATACAATTAGGTGGTAGTCAGACGGCAAAACACTATATTGGACACATGCCCGCGTTTCGCAAGTAGTTATTGTTCCACATGACAGGTTGCAAGCCCATCGCCGCTTTTGAAACACAAGCCGATTGAACATGCCTTCGATTGCCGAATGAATATTATTAGGATAGTATTTTCTTAAAAACACTATCCTACTAATATTATTAATTTCTAAGTTTAGACGTATGGATGTGTGTTGCTAATAATCTCCGTAACTGCTGGAAAGATTTGAGTGAAATTCGGAACAGGTATAATTCGTAACCTTAGAATGATACATAGGGTTATTTATATCCGGGTACCACACGGGCGAAGCCGTGGATTAAGGCTAATCTAAAAGTACTAGAGCTCCTTGTGAAAAAGCTCGTTCGGAGAAGTACTACCACCATATCGATTTCTGCCGCAAAGCAGTTATATTCGCAATTCTGTGTTCCGATGTGAAAGGTATCAGTACCGGTGAAATTACAGGAACATTAGACTTTTCACCCGTTGTCTCAGGGTATAAACGCGCGAGGTATACCTCTGGGTCTAGTATTGCAAGCGTACACAGGTTACGGTACCCGCTTACAAACAGGTATGCCATTCACTCTATGGTAACGCAGGAACTTCTTATAGGAACGCTTAGTCCAAGGAGGTTCTCAGAAAAGAGGTAAATTTCGTAACTTCAAAATTGCCAATCGAACATGTACCCTATTGCAATGCTTGTACTCAGTTTAAAGAGATGAATTTCCCACAAACAATTGTTTTTGACTCAAGCCACAATTCTCGATGTATGTACTACTGTCAATATTTTTTTTTAATTAAATTAGAAAATGATGTCATGTCGAGGATATTCTCGACATGTTCAAAGCTAAATTTCTCAAATTTAGCTAGAACGAGAACGAGGAGGAACAAGGAGATCATTTTCTGTAAAAATCATACATGCCAGTCTTTTTATAAAGCCTTTTATAAAAGCCTCACTCATGACTAAGAAATATATATATTAAATAAATATTTATTAGTGGTTAAGTAGGTAGGTACAAGCCTACGCTAGCATTAAGTATGCTTTTAAGTTAAAGCATGTTTATAAACAAATTTAATTATGTATAAGAAATTTAAAAATAATCATAAAGAAGTTCAAAGGTGCTTATGAAATACAATTTTCGCCTCAAAAAGCCGGTTAGATGCATTCCAGAGATTTGTAAAACATTACTTTTCAACTCGGTTTATCTATTAGGCTGACTCACTGAGAATTAAAAAAAAAACGTGCCCGCCGCGAAGAATTATTTACATCAACATTTTCATGCTAGATCTGATACGCCCGTTAGTCAATTCCACAATAGACATGCACTACATTATACAGTGACCACTATACAAACACTGCACAGTGTAGTGCATGTCTAGGGTGGTACCGTGTGCAATCAGCCTTATTCATCAGATATCACATTGACATTTATTGTCTATCATGGGTTGTCATGGAAACAAAATAATTATTTTCTTCGCTTTTAAAAATTGTGTCTTTTGTATCCAACACCATTTCATAAATGCTTGCTTTATTTAAACAAGACGCAGCGGTTGATCCTGTGATGGTGTAATTTATAAGAGTGCGAGAGAAGCTTATGTCGGTACTAGATTACCTATAGAGGAACCAACCACTACAATATAGACCATCGGCAACCTATTTCGTACTATACATTAATAAATGTTTAGTGAATTTACGATCCTATATAAATATATACTATCAGCTAACCTAATAAAGATTTAATAACAATTTTTTTAGTATTTTCTTTTTTATATTGAATGTATTTTCATGGTTAAATAGAGCTGTTATTGTCTGTGTGTTTTTGAATTAACTGTAATATTAGGATCAAGAGGAACTAATCAGTAATCAATAAGTAATACTGTTTTACTAAGATAATTATAGGCAGATAGAAATATAAATGGGTTGTAGGAACGCCACGACCGGCGGGAATTTAAAACGGAAATTACGTCAAAACGTCACCTATTATTTTGACGTCACGGTATTCATTCATTCATTCAAGTGTAAAATATTACCTATGGTAAATTCCGTTGCACAACACGAAATTTTAAAAAAAAAACAAAGATAGTGTTCCACCTTAAATAAGGGTCGTTTCCCATCTGTCTGTAGGATCAAAAAATATTTAATCTGTGGTGCCATTATGCCATTTTAGTGTATATAAAAAAAGTACATATTGGACTCGTTGTATGCCATACTTTGTCGAACAAAACATTTCAAAAAGTACCTACCTAATACTCAATTTTCTAAACCATAAGTCAAACTTATAAACTTATAAAACGATTTCACATTACAGTTTATAACGCATAACTACTTAGTGGTTGATTAAGCGCGTGCCAATGAATAACTGACAGTAGAATTTATGTTGCAGCACGTCAATAGTGTAGAAATTTTAGTACTTAATGGTAGAGCTCTATTGCAAAAGACTTGGCATTGCCTTCTAACTTTTGGTTGCAGAGCATGCCCGTTTCTTCGTTATTCTTCACCATTTCGAGCACGTAATAATCCGATAATGTTTCCGAGCAATATAAATTGTTCGAATGGAAAACTTCATTGGTACGTAACGAGGTTCGAAAGTCGAACCCACCTTCGGATCGCAAGTCAGGATACAGCCCACTAGTCAAACACGGCTGTGGCCATTTCAATAGTTGTGTTTTGTAATAATTTCAAAAGTTATAATATTACTTCAGCGCACGGCGTCGCCCGCGTGATACCCGGATAAAAAGAAGCCTTTGTGTTATTCTGATGTATAAGCTATATTAATGTAAAGTTTCATCAAAATCCGTTCAGTAGTTTTTCCGTGAAAGAGTAACAAACATCCATTCTCACAAACTTTCGCCTTTATAATATTAGTAGGATAGTATGATGTTTTGTTTTTTTTTTCATGTATAACCTACCTGAGGCATGGAATAAACCATTATTATAATTCATTTATTCAATAACAATTTACAATCGTTTAATTATTGAATAAATTATTCGTCTATGGTTTATGGCCTTAGGCACCGATCGCCATAAAAACATTGTAAAATTTCAAAGTGACTTATGGACACCTTGGACCGTGTCACAGATATACCGTGTATGATTATTCAAACACTTTAAAATAGATAGGGGCGTAGCTTTTATCTTGTTCATAACTTCATACCTCCATAGATAATTGAAATGTAAATTGTGTCTTTGGTTTAAATAAATAAATAAAAATAGGTGAGCTCATGGAACTGATGAGAATACCTGTTCTTTTTGTCAGTTAAAAAATAACCCCAACTTAAGTGACCCTGGGGCTTTAATAGCCCCTAATGACGTGTATCACAATTTAGCTAAACGAGTGTTACCGAGAATTAACACCACCAAAAAACAAACACACTCACGACTTTAAGTCCCATGATGGGGAATCCCCAGATACAGACTCAGTGAGATCTTGAAGGTTACCAAGTTATAGGGCATGGCAGTGACTCGTTACAAAATCGTGCTATAATTTTTATAATACCTCAAAAATAACAACATTGCCGGTAGCACAGATATTATAATACCGGTAGTATGGATATTTTCTATAAGTGTGGATCTCTTTACCAAATAACCATGGTGATATAATGTTGCTTACCTTGGTAACATACCCAAACACGTTCGAGTAGAAAGCGAAATAGTTCTTGGTTATGTAGAGATGCCCTTGTAGTAGCAGGTCGCCGACCAACGCGCAGGAGTAATCTGGAAAAGATGAAACTCAATCAGATATAAATCCACATGAGAAAGAAATGCTTTGTTCTTGGAGCCTCCTCGAAAGGATTTTTCTTGAAAACGACTGCTGTATTTACACGTTTGCGCATCATACTAACTTATAGTTATTATTAAACCCAATAACCAGAGCACAATCAATAATGCATGCCTCAAAACAAGTTGAACGACAGCGCATGCCTTCTTTTATCTCGTTTTGCGCATGTGTAGATGGTACACGCGTCATGCATTCAACAATGCATGCCTTAGCATGAAACGTTAAGTTTTATGCTCGAAAAATGTATAAAATTTAAAGTCGAAGATGAAAGCGCATAACTGTTTTGAGGCATGCTAAAACAAGTTTAACGACAGCTCACGCCTTCATTTATCTCGCATTGCGCATGTGTAGACGATGCACGCGTCAAGCATTCAACAATGCATGTCTTCTTAGCATGCAAATTTAAGTTTTATGCACGCAAGATGCATCAAATATAAGGTTGAAGATAGTAAAGTTGAAGTTGAAGAAGCGCACAGTTGTGAACTTGTTGCTGACTTGATATCAAACTCCTTCTTAACGACCTCGGTGGCAGGCCGGCTGAGACACAAGCGGTGCGGGTTCGATTCGCGCTGCGGGACATATGCCCTGTGGACGTAGTTCCTGTTGACCCACGATACATGGAATCCTAGTGTGAGGTCACGAGTATATATATGTGACTGTATGTGATTAGCTTCTTCTTAAAGTTATATTAATTATTCTCAAATATGGGATCTAGCTTGATGGTCTCTTTCTTAAGACCACTTTCGTGTTTTAATCATAATCTTATAACCGCTTTTACAGCGCATTACACCACAGAAAATACAGTTACATTAGATCTTGATCTAGGAAAGACTACAAAAATACAAAACGCAGATCACATAATCTCCATGAGAATTAGAATTGCAAACTGGAACAAACTGGATTGGATTTAGTATTTGGAGCACGACCTGTTCCACGAACTTTTTGAGGTTTCTGAACTATCGTTTGTTAAGCGCGCTCTACACTCGCACACGATTTTTGCTGTGAATTTACGCCGCGGTGAACTCCGCATGAAACAGATCTAGCTAGATTATTCAAATGAAACCGACCAAAATTCAGAATTAAAGCAATAGAGGTAAAATTCAAATTCCATTTCACAGCAGCCGCAATTTGGTAAGCTTTACATAAAATCTGTTCTTATTTATGTTCGGTAGGTGACCGAAATAAGTATGAAACGACTTAATCTTAACAGTAATTAAACACCTGAGCCTAAAAATGAGTAATGACCCTCGTTAAGAAAAAATATTATACGGAAATCTGGTCAATACTGTATTTTTATACAAGTTACGCACAGCTTTGTCGGAAAATAGAGACAAAAGCATCTGCAGCAACATATGCGCACTGTAGGAGCTCTGTCTAAAATGTTTGTAAACAAAATATGTGCTGCACACGATTTCGGTGGAATCGCACCTTTACACTTGTCAAGTAGCTTGGCCCAGTTTATCTAGCAAGATCTCTGGTAAGTAGAAAGCATTGCGAATATTCAGACATTCTGTCAAATCACTGTCATTAAACTTTGTTTGATAGTAGCTAGTTTAATGAAGATAAATACAAAGATGTTTAATCTTTAGCTAATTTTATAAAATACCGATTTTATAATTTTCGTTCAACACTTCAAAGTTTTTAAAACATTATTTTTTGGTAAAACAACGCGAGTGAAGCCTGGCTGATAGAATATACACTAGGTGTAAGCAAAATTATACCCTTTCTATAGACCCATTTTATAATGAGTCTGCAGTCAACTAGGAGAAGTAATAGCTAATAAGTACCTTCTTTTGTTACAGTTTAGCCAAACAGTGTTTTGCTTTCTTCTGTTAATTTTGAAATGACAGAAAGAGACACACTCCCTTAGAAACAGTGTTTTTATCAAACTTGTCTCAGTTTTTACCTATCACATGTAAGATGCTAACAAAGCTACTCTTCCAAGCGTGCTAGCAGCTAGTCTACTAGCCACTTGCCCACTATCAACGTGGCACATAACTATCCCGTTCTAATCCTAATGGGTGGCACTGACCTAGTTTAGCGAGAATAAGTTTATTTTCGTCATCATGGTGTCATATAATATTACGCCATGTCATGGCAGCGAGATTAAGAACAAAATATTTTGGATAAACCTGCCTACATTCTCCAAACCTAACAGCATGCTGTTAGTTTTGATCGTAGCTCCTAAAAGAGACAGGGCTTCTTTCAGATATATTTAAATTCCTAAAAACTAGTTCACTAAAGTAACGTCAACGTGTTGTCAGAGTTTTGGCGTTTTGGCATAATGAAAAGATTACTTAATACTTGACTTAATTAATAGTGAATGAATGAAAATACTTTATTGTACATGACAAGATAACAAACTAAAAAAAACATACGTAATATCGGCGGTCGGGGGATCGGGCGGTCTTATTGTTTAAAAGCGATCTCTTCCAAACAAAATTGAGATGGAGCGGAATCTATGTATGTAATTGTTATAGTGTTTTAGCCAGAACATAACGTGACCTTCATCGCACTATTGACAACGCATTCACAGTCATAAAACAGTTTGCATGACGGATTTCTCAACCATAATATCGTTTAAAAAAACAAACTTCAGATGATAGACCACCTTAAATATGTCGGTTTACTTGGAGCCATTAAATGGCATGACTCTCCGAGACCTTGGCTAGCTATTACAAAATATAACAGTTGAATGAACTAGAATTTAGCGTATCTCGATGCAGGAGAAAATACAATGTGACTGTTTTTACAAAACACTGTGGGTTTGCAAAGAAGGAAACAATCTTGACTCAATAGAAAAACCCAAGTGTCGAAGACCTTGAACTCGTCTTTATATCCGTTTACAACAAAGGAAAATTATAAGGAACAACAACGTAGCGCGCTATTTTGTTGGCATGATGCGCGCTATTTTGTTGGCAATATCTTTTGTTTATCAAGCGCAGAGGACGGGTCAATCGCTCAAATCTTACGCAGTTACTGTCATCCGGTTGAAGTGTTTCAACATATTCAGTTCCGAGGACAATGCGATATGAGGGTGACAGCTGATCATGGAGACGGCATCTGCAGATGGACGACGGAACTTCTCAGTCGATAATATGTTTTTTGGCTTTATTTTGGTATGTTAGTAAGCGGTTCCGATTAATAAGGGCTCGGTCAAACTGACGTGGAGAAGGGTCAAGTTGTCAAAGTTCGCATGATCGTCAGCAACGCGCCGCCACCGCGTCGGTTAACTGGGCCATCATAATACGAATCCTACTAATATTATAAACGAAAGTTTGCGAAGATGGATGTTTGTTACTCTTTCACGCAAAAACTACTGAACGGATGTTGATGAAACTTTACAGTAATACCTATAGCTTATACATCAGAATAACACACAGGCTACTTTTTATCCGGGTACCACGCGGGTGAAGCCGTGGACAGAAGCTAGTATTAAATACTGACGCGCACCTTATTATTTTGTCTCTTTGTTTTTTACCTTTGATGATTACTTGACGTCATTATCATTCTCACTCAAGAACCAGTTGTGTTTTATATTTTCTAGTTTTGCTTAGCGTCTATCTCAGTCGAAAACTTTACAGCGAGTCTGTAGACATTATGTGCCTTATAACTAAATTGGCCTCAAATGTCGAGAGGCTGACCTAGGTGATGTCATTGGGACTTGAACGTTGCTGCATATTGATTTCATCTACAGTACCCAGTACTTTATACATATAAGCTTGCGGTCGAGTTATTATAAGCATTGAATTGTTACCACAAAAATATCAATTTCAACATCTAGGGCAAACATTTTGTAGTCAGTCTTCAATGTCTGGACATATACCGCCTTACAGGAAACTAAACGAAGGTTCTTAGACCGCGTCCATCTCTCGATGTCTGCAACTAAAACAGTGACAATAGTGACGTACTGGCTCATTACGGATGGATATGATTCCTGGCCGGCGGTTGTCGTTTCTATGAGCTTGGATACTGCCTATTTACCGGAAACAGAAACTCTAAAGTTCTAGCTGAAATTAAGAATCACTAGTTTCACTTACAGTTGAGCACTTTTTCTTCGGGTCCGACCTGCGGGAAATGCCTCTGGAACTTCTTCTGACGTGACTTGCTGGGCTGTTTGCTTTCCTTCGTGTCGCCCGTCCCGTTAGTAGGCCCAGTCGCCCGAACTGATATAGCCGATCCCGACAGCGGTTTGACGGCTTGCCTGGGAAAGAAGGAATGAGCATTGTAGTGGGTAATTCTAAGATACCCAAATTACTTGGAATTCCTTTCACACCCAAAATCACCGATATAGCGGACAACCGCTGAAAAGTTCAATCTGGACACTAACGTAACTTATGGTGACTTAAAGGAATTAAGTAGCTACACGATACGATAACGATTATAATAAAATTAACACTGGCCATATACGAATTACGTATACCTTACGTATACAATTTAATGTTACATTTTTCATTTAATATTATTATCTACATGACCTCGCAACGTGATGATTACGATTTTTCGCTACAATGTCAGGATTTATCATAAAATTATATATTAGATAGTGGTTATAACTAAACATTACATATCTGAGTAATAACTATAATATAGTTATTACTCAGATACTATTATAATATTACACTACTATTATTCTTAAAAAAAAAGCTTTGATCAGCTCATTTATTAGGTTCTTTAGCATACCCTACCTGTGTTCTGAAAATGTTCACCTTTAGGTTAATAACTTTTATTAGTTATCACGACCTGGATAATTTGCCTACTGCTCTAATTGGCATACATTTTAGATCAGGAAAAAAGAGGCAAAAGCCGATATTTTTGAATAAACACGCAATAAGAAGTTTAAAATCGTCCATCTTTGCACTAAATACCATATCTAATGTCAACGTCCTATTTTAGGTTTTGAATAAACATACGAGTAGCCTCGTTTGTTTTGTCGTTTGTACCGTTTCCGATGATCCCACTTGAACAAAGGATGTTACAGTACCGGTTCAACTGCACTTTCCAAACAAACTGAAGAGTTTTGTAGGAATAGGAAATACCTTATGTCCAATGGCTCAAAATGAAAACAAGACTCTTCGCCATTAGCTACGACATCGAGGAGGGACTGTCGATCACCTAGCTGTTGGTCTGACAAAGGGCCGTAAGATCAATAGTAGTTTAAACCACAAGAGCAAGTTCAATCTTCTATCTTCGCTTATTACTTAAATTCAATGGTAGTTGATCCACAAATTTGTTATTATATGATAGTAGATCAAACCATCGATTAACTTTTATCGTTAATTGATGGTTTGATCGACCCATGTCTACAGTTTTACTCCATGTCACTCAGCTCTGAGACAGGCCGAAGACAGAATTGCAAGAAGCAGCTCGTCAATTAAAGCCTATAAGACAAGCACGACCTTAAGCATTCCTTGGGTTAATTTAGAAAGTAGTAGCACAAATTTAAAACGCAACTTCATTGAACTAAGGTTTATCAAAGACGTAGGACAATCGACGTCCGCGCTCACAAAAAAAAAGAGAAAAACTCAAAACCGATCACTTTCAAAAAACCTATGAACAGTTTGTAGGTACGTTGCCTGATCTGAAGGAATCTTAACATTAATTTAAAGCGGTTCATTTTATCGTTCAGCGGAAACACCTCAGAAGGCAGCTCATTCCACAGTTATATATTTTACTCAAGCATTTACAGACATTAATATAAACTCTACTTAGAGCTGAACCCATTCAAAGATGACCAATCAGCCTTACCTAATTATAAAAAGGAAGAAGGAATTACCTTTTGAACCGACTAATTTTGAAAAACTGACTGAATCAACTGTAGCTTGTAGTTTTTAGCTAAGTGGTCAATTCTGAGAACTTGCTACGGTCACAGATATCATAATACGAGTACTATCCTACTACTATTATAAACGCGAAAGTTTGTGAGGATGTATGTTTCTTACTCTTTCACGTAAAAACTACTAAACGGATTTTGATAAAACTTTACAGTAATATAGCTTATACATCACAATAACACATAGGCTACTTTTTATCCGGGTACCACGCTTGCAAAGCCGTGGGCAGAGGCTAGTACTAGTATAAAAACGTGGGGCCAGACATCTCGAATCTGTGATTGGGACCGATTCTGCTGTATTCGGTACTTCTACGATACTCACGATTCTGAGAACTTTCTCAGATAAAACTTTACCAGGTAAACAAAGAGGTCTGATTAGTAAGATCCGCTTAGAAACACGTTCCTCTGATAAATCGATCGATTGTATACTATGAGACAGGAAAGCGTTATCGTTTAGTGGAATTCAATGGAGACACAGAGGCATTAAATTTCCTACGTGGAAACGGTTGCAGGGAAACGATTCAGCTTGTTTCGCAACATTCATGTATACATTTAGGTACATTTCTGATACTAAGCTCCAGTTGTCAATTTTATATGAGGCTTCAAAACTGTAGTCTATGACATTTTTTATTGTACACAAATAAACACATTCACATAAGACGACTGAGGACAAGAACAAATTAGTAATAATGTTTGAAAAACAAGGGTATTAAAGAGAAGCATTTTAATTTCAACAAGAATTGTTTTGGCCGAGCGATGTTGATGAGTATCAGAAACTTTAGTCAATTTAGACCTCAATAAATAAACACACAACAGACGCAAGCGACATCGAGTTTGTCATGAAGGCTTGTGAGAATTCATTCAGAAATGTATCTAATCCAATTTCAATATTAAGGTTCGTCTGCAGAGCACATTTAGTAACGGCACAAGTTACGAAGTTGATGTGTAAAAAAATCGATGCAATATGTGAAAAATATCTCTGATACAATTCGCGATACATGAATTGCGACTTGTTCAGTGCGGACGAGCCTGGGTGATATGTAAGAAACTATGGTTGATGGCGATATAATGATGTGCTTGTGGAAAACTATTCGCTATATTGTGGCTGCCATGCCATTTTATTGTGGGACTCAATAACCTAGTCCTATAATATCACAAAGATAAACACCTGAAATTTTG
The DNA here is from genome assembly GCA_958496245.1 of Perizoma flavofasciatum. Classification (NCBI taxonomy): domain Eukaryota; kingdom Metazoa; phylum Arthropoda; class Insecta; order Lepidoptera; family Geometridae; genus Perizoma; species Perizoma flavofasciatum. Next base: position 6,971,179 of record OY292434.1, on the reverse strand, counting down.
GATGATAACTAAGTGAGATTATATTGATAAGATTAGGATAATAACCAATATGGACCTATACAACAAGGAAGTTTTTGTGAAATAAACTATTATACTATTATTGCATGCTATAACATGGTAACAATGAGAGCATGATTATAATAATAATAATAATACCCGACAAACACAACTGATAACCAGGTACCTGCTTTCACGAGCCCAGACTAGGATTCCCTGTGTCGTGGGCATCAGGAAGTACGAACACCATAATGTGTATATGTGTATATACCCGTATAGCTCAAATATTTGCAGACCTTGCAAACATTTTATGCCGCAGCGGGTATCAAACTCGAACTCGACTTGCGAGCCAAGAAGCTCATCTAACAAACTAATCCTCGATTAGTTACAATTTTACGCATTTGCTTTATTTCATGGACCATAAAACCTCCAATAGAACAGAAGCAGAAAGTTCTGTCGGAAAGATCAAATAAATAAAAAACGACATAAACAGACAAAATGACAGGTTAGCTTACTTAATGAGGAAAAACAGCCCCATTTTCTCAGCAACCTCGCACCACTTCACGGAACATTGGAGGCACACACCAGACTGGACAGATCCCGTATTTTTCTCAGGTTATATGCGTCCATACAAAATTAAAACCCAAGAGCAAAACAAATCCATAACAATACGAAACTGTACTGTATTGTTAAAAGAATAAGAACCAGGGTTGACATGATACGAATGCATAAAAGATAAGATGACGCGTGTATCCTACTTAAGTTATTGAATTTCAATAAGGGAATGTAAAATCTGAATAAATGTTGATTTGAACCAATGAAAAATACATTTTATAGAGAAGTTGATGGTATGAAACCAAATTTTAAAACGAAAATGGGTCATCTATTAATAGTATTTCGAATGTTTCCAAGGAAATTCTAACTGAAAGGATACCCGTTATATTTTACTATGTACATTTTGATGTTATTTTTCGGGTTTATATAGAATGGTTTTACTTGTTTGTTGATCTTACCTGTCGTTCACTTTATGACTTCCTCCTCCACTGGAGTCGTCCGAGTACTCGAAAGAGGCGTTATCAACCATTTTCATTTCGTAAGCTTCACTAGTGTTTTCACTGTTTCACACACCACTTTCGGCTCATAACTACACGTCTAGCTACTAGTATTATATATTCATGGTTGATACGTATGGACTAATGTTAAAATTAATTATGAATCACGTCAGCAGCAGGCGTCAATCATGATTAAACACGAAATAAAACAATGGATAATAAAGCATATTCCATAAGTAGCAAAAACCGTGTCTATCTTTTAGGGGGAAAATACGTAAATAAGCGGCAGAATAAATGGCAAATAAACCAACAAATATCTAATCCACTTAATATCGCAAGTGATAATTTGATATCTACCTACTTCGCGTTGGCGTCCTTTTTGATAACTTATTGTTGAATTATGATGTCAGTGTTACGCTGATGAATCTTAAAAGCTAAATAAAACTGTGGTGTTTGACCCTTGCTCATGATTAGATAAAGTTTTGATGACACCGAATAATAATTTATCGGGGAAAAAGATCACACTATTACAATGTGCTACATACCACAAACAAGTATAGTAACTTAACTACAGATAGATTAGACATAATAATAGCCTATGCAATGCTGACACAGATGATCACGCCTGCATGCTACACGTGGGTCAGGGAAAATTGTTCAGTTGTGCAAAATGTGACACTGAAAACCATTGAGAATTATATTATACTCTAGTTATATCAGAACATATGCAGACTATAGGGAATAAGTTATTAAATGCCTATTAGTCGAACAAAACATTGGCACGTGATGACACTAATACAGCGGTCATGCGTGCGACATCGTGAATGCAAACGTCATAAATACCACTGGTAATGATTCGAATTTACAAGAAATAGATGTAAACACACATTTCACTATTAAACAACTGTCTGTAACAATAAAAAACACACTTTTATCGAGACGTCAAAGACCGCTAACAGCAAGCGGCAGTCAACGAACAGCGCGTGCGAGATCGCGAGGATAACTGTTGCAAACATTACACACAAACGAACCTTGTTTTAATATCGATTGTGTATCGAATAGGCGGTAATTTATCGCGACGATAAGATAGCGAGAGATAATTCAGGCGCGTAATAAAAATATGCATTACTGGTGATTTTCCGAACGACCACTGCTGCCGCCTTTGCTTTTGAAACAAACGAGTTTAAGGAAAAAAACTAGTACGACGACCTTGCGCGTCATCGAGACGGAACATAGAGTTTTCTGAATGAAACGAAGATCGAGTGGTAACGCCGACCACGGTAGATAATTTAGAGAAAGGCCTGTGCGATTGGTTAATGACGGGATCACCTGATGACACCTCACTCACTAGCTCACTACGCACAAAGTGGCACATCAACAGACGACTAAAACACACTGACTGTTTGCTTCGTTGCGAATCATGTTCGCAACGAAGTAAAAAGGCAGTTTGTAAACACAACGTACGGTCAGGTAGAATAGTTTCATGAATAGTAAGTTTTTAAGTGAAACCCAGAGATTGGTTGTGCAGCATTGCATTGACGAACTCTGTGCGCAGAGGGCGAAGTCCCGCCTGAGACGAAGATGGTTGCGGGTTCGATTCCCGCCGTGAGACAATTTTTTGTTTGATCTACAAATATTTGACTCGAGTCTGGGTATTTTCTATGTATAATATGTATGTATTTACAAAAAAGAATATAAAGTAGTATATCAGTCATGTAGTTCTCATAATACAAGCTCTGCTTAGTTTGGGACTAGTGATGCTGTGTGAAAAATTACCAGCATTATTATCCAGCATTATTGCAAAAGCAGATTAGCTTCCAGGTGGCGACTCTTTCCAGAACTTACTTCCATAAGACATTGCTGTTTTGGACAAATTGCAGTGTGAAAAATGACCAGTATTATTATTCAGTATTATTGCAAAAGCAGATGAGCTTCCAGGTGGTGACTCTTTCCAGAAATTACTTCCATAAGACAATGCTGTTTTGTACCAAATGCAATCAAACTATTTGTTTCGTTTTCAGTTGTACAAACTTTGTGACAGTTTTAGTTAGAAAAGTGCTAGAAAAAATATATTTGTTTTGCAGTCGCTACTAATACGGTCGTTTGAATCGAGGGCGAGCCGGGAACATCAATATTATCTGCGTTGATTGGACAAATGGGCTCAACAACATCACACGTGACAAAAACACGGAGGTACTACTGAGTATGATGACCGTGTTTTTGGATGTTGCGCATTACTACGCATGGTACTTAATCCTCATCCGGTTTAAGGAAGCTTTCAACTGTTTCTGAATTTCATTCCTCATCCTATGAGCATAACTCTTCTAAAGTCTTCATAAATCCAGTGATGGAATAAAGACATCGTCTCTCAATAACATCGATATCATCCCCGCGTTCGTTGCTCGGTCCTCGGAGATCTTATCTACAAACTACAATTAAAGATGAATCCGGTACAAATTGAATTCATTGTCAGTTGGAACGTTTCCCTTCGAGAGCGTCTTTTTAATTTAGAATTGAATATTATTATTCTATAACTATAAATATAACTTTGAAAATGTGTTTAGCACAAGGTTATATCTACCGAACATAAATTAAAACACGAATTGACGTCAAATACTATCGACATCTATATACGCATGGACAGATAAACCAGCTTGGTTTCTGTATACCACTTATCCTGTATCAATGCACATTAATTACTTGTGAGAGATTTCCAGATATAATTAAGCGATTTCAAATGTTGCTTAAAATAACGAAATCTTTGTTAAGATAGACTTGTGAACACTAACATCCTTTATATTAGTCTTCTCATCACAGATAGCTGGTTTATGAAGATTAATCACTTCATAATAGGTCCTCCACAGAATTGTAATACATGCCAAAAATTTGTATAACTAGATTCTGCCCGCGGCTTCGCCCGCGTGGTATGTTGATAAAAATAGCGTAGCGTCTCCAGGCTTCAATCTACAAATGTCCATATAAAATTTCATTTTAAGCTATATTACTGTAAAGTTTCATCAAAAGCACACCCCCCTAGTAGTTTTGTAAAAATATAAATACGTTATTCATTATTTATAGTTTAGCACTCAATTGCTACCCCAAAGGGTAGTTTAAAAAAAAAAAATATTTTAAAGTTTATTTGTACCGAGTTTTGAGCGAATCTAACCAAGGAATAACTTTGCATAGAAGCTTTACCACCCTATTTAACCCCTTTAGGAGTTGTTTTTCGAAAATTAGATTAGCCTATGTATTATTCCAGAACAATAACTATCTACATACCAAATTTCATCTAAACAGGTTTAATAGTTACGGACATACGTAGTAACAAACATTCACACACAATCACAGACTTTTTTCGCATTTAGTATATTAGTAGGATTATGACAATAAAACGAAGTAGGAAAACTTAACTGGACAAAAAGCATAGATCATTATGATTGACGTATCGAATCAAGATTTATTAGAAACGTTTTAAAACTCGTTAACTTCTCGAGGCCACATCTCCAAGAAAGAGAAGGAAACGAAGGAAACACAAGGACTACTAATTTTAAGATCTCAAATCTTCATTTTAATTCTTTGATAAAGCAATGTTTAACCTTCCAAATACCTTCAGTCAATAAGTCGCGTCCGCCAGCCTTTCCCTAAATCAGAAAAGCTCGAGGCTAAAACAAAAGGTCTTATCATCGTTGAGAGTTCTTCACAAATTGCTCGCTAAGACGAAACACGGTTTGTAAGTTCTTGCAAATAAGCATGTATGGGGCCAACTAAGTAAGATTGCCTGCTTCATAATAAACTACATAGTTTGAAACCATATTCCATTCAAAATGCAGTACTGAAAGTTGTTAGAGATAACATTAAGTTGCTCGTAAGCTAAAAACATTCGTATTTTTTTATCACATGGAATTGATTAGAAAGGGGCCTTGTTGTTTATTTACATACAATCTTATCTGTCACTAAGTTCAGTGTACAAAAGTTTAGTAAATATGCAAAAAGTTGAGAACCTATTAACTTTATTTCAATCATATCTATACTAATATTATAAAGAGAAAATATTTTTATATTTGTTTGTTTGTTTGTATCGAATAGGCTCCGAAACTACTGGACCGATTTTAACCATTTTTTTATCAAATGAAAGCTATGTTATCAGGAAGTAACATAGGCTATAATTTTTTTTTTTTAAATGGAGGTCCTTAAGAAAATCGCAATAATGTAACCCAAAGTAGCAAAATTTTGTTCTAAAATTTAATTAGATCGCGATATTCCCACGGAATCGAAATTTACGCGGGTGAAAGCGCGGGGCGCAGCTAGTTATGTATACAGAAGTTGAGTATTCTCATCAGTAACATAGGTATAGACAAATTTTCTTAACTCAAAATCGAGATCCCTGTTTCTGTTTGTTTGTAAATTCTTGTTTTCTATTCGTGAATCTCCTTATTCTCAGCTCCACTATAGTACATAATACTTAGGCATCGTATCATCATTACAAAATTCCCGTCGTTTTCCTTATTCTGTTTGTTTTAAGGAGGGGTAGGAGCTGACGCAAAACTACAGTACCTTACTGCGCTAGCGACGGAATTGAGAAATCTTATCGCATTCTGGATACACTGCTGATTTTTTTGCTGCTCCTTCATCGACCTCGTTCCCATAGTGACAATTTTGTTAACTGGAACATTCTAGCACATTTTCCACAGATGTATAAATATTAACATTTTCGCCGTCGCAGATTATCGAATAGTTGATAAGACTTCGTCAACAACACGTTGCGCACATATCGCGTCGCAAACACAACTGATCAACCAGTAACAACGATCTTAATCGCATAATCGTTGAGATAATGAACCCATTGAAAAGGAAAACATCGATTGTAGATAATATCCTAAAACGCATTGTCAGGACTAAAATTTGTCAATTACTCCCACGGGCTATCCAACCCACACATTCATTGTCTGCACTTCCTATGTAGAAAACCAAGATATAAAAGGAAACATTGCTAGCAAACCATTTATTTCATTTTTGTCGCACCAAACGACTGAGTTAAACTTTGATGACTATCGTCACTCTACATGAATCTATACTTAAAAAATCGTTTGTCCTGACTGACAGACTGATCTATCAACGCACAGCCAAAACTACTAAGTCTTGAAAACAAAATCAAACATTATCGTTCGTCAAATATTTATGATAAGTGGTTAGAAATATTACAGCTGGTTGAGTTTATAATATTTCAAGCAATAATTTCAAGTTGCTTTACTATCTTTGGCCTGTTACGATATGTGTCACTAGTCACACTAGCTACTCGTAACATTTAAGCCTGAATTCATAGTCGGGGGTTGAACAGTCCCCCAAAATCTATCATTCAGCGTTTGCCTTATGACTGGGTGCATAAAGGTTAAATTCGCACTTGAATGTTTACTTAGCGCCTGAACAGCCCCCTAAGGGAGCCCCTATTTGACTATGAATTCGGGCCTTAATGGTGGAGTGACCAGCAAATCCGAACGTGAGGGTTTATTTGTAAAGCAAATATTTTTGCAAGTTCGTGGCTGCCGGCGTAGACTCGCCCTTGAGCAGTTATTTTGTTTACGTAACGACTGTGTTTTATAACAACACATATACATTTTAAGAAGCAACATGTCCATCCCGTGAACCAATGACATCATCAAGGATACGGGAAGTTAGTGGATGGAGGAAGCTCGATACCGTTCGTAAAAGTCGACATATAGGATACCAGAAGCTAAGGAACAAAGTTTAGGTCAAATAGCTCACTGACGCTTCGCTATATCCCCAAAAAGGTATGCTGTCAATAGAATTTAGAAGTTAGAGACAATACATTTTAACGCTTTAGGGTCAAGATTGTGCCTGAAGGAACATCAGCATAGTATTGGGAAAGTGTAAACATTGTTCGATCCAGACAGGTCTAGAAGGTAGAACCTTACCAGCGCTGGATAAAGGATGCAACAAATTATGTCGTGCATCGGATCATTTTTGTAAAACGGGACTTTTCATGCTTACTCACAAAGAGCGGCAGCGCGCAGTGCAAAACACGACGGACGCGGAGGAACAGCGTCGCGATCACTCATTCTAATGAAGCCTCTAGGAATGAGTGGAGACTTAGTTGGTGTCTTCACCGATATTACGGTGCGTAAAAATTACTGTTTTACAATCCTTTGTAGTTCCTTTGTATATTATAAATGTCAAAGTTTGGATATTTGATGCTACTCACGAACTATACTAGTATAGTTAATTGCACATAGGTTACTTCGCCCGCGTGGTACACGGACCACGCGGGCGAAGCCGTTGACAGACGCTAGCATGAATTTAAATTAAGACGTTATAACTGGACTAACGTACTCTTAAATGACGCGAATTCGAACGATACTGTACTGGATTGGTACACTGAGATACGTAACCTTTAATATTATTATTATTTATTGTACTTACGCAAATATAAAAAAAATATTAGATAAGGCAAACACAAACGCGAGCTTCAAACCTTTCGTCTATTTCTGTGCCGAAGGGTTTTAAAGTAGCTCTTGGAAATGTGGACAAAACTTATCGCAGAGTAGGTTAGGTACTCACTTTTCATTCTTGGTGTTGCGCGGCGCAGGCGTCGGCTCGTATTGCAGCGGGGTGGCGGGCGCAGACCGGGGAACATCACGCCCGCCACCCGCCGAGCCCGCCGCGAAATTGCCGGTAGACCTGCCAACAAACACAAATGTAAAAGATACAAATACTTAAAAGGCCTATGCTATAAACTTCGAAAATGTTACAAAGATCTTGAAGTCCGCTACACAGAATTTCTAGCAGAACCCCGACGGGTATTTTAACCCCCTACGCAAACAGAGGTGTGTTATTGGCAAAACGTCTTATTCTATAGAAGTGCGTTTTTTCAATCATTTGGACTTTTTTATCTCGTACTAGTTGTTGCAGCTGTTCTGCACGCGTGGAGTAGTGTTTAAAAAAAAGATACTCCCATAAAAACTTTCACCCTTAATTTCCCCAACTTAAAATCCAAATACCCTGAAGACCAAAGACTTTCATACAAAGTTCACCCCCCATTTCCACCTGTAAATTTTCTTATACTGAAAATTTCCACAAATAATAATAAAAAAAATAAAAAAATAAGAAAACAACATCTTACCTCGAACGAAATCATAGCGGTTTCTAACAACCGCGAGTTAAAAAGTCTATGCTCGAGTCTGTTTCAGTTTGATATTCGTTTTGGAATACAGGCCTAAATTATGGAACAAACAGTTACTACCTACTGGTAGAGATCAAATCACTGCGTGAATCTTAATTCAGAGATAGCCAAAGATATATTGATAATACGCGTGTTTTATCAACTTGATTACTAATTAGAATACTTTGTCCCGTTTTTTAAAGTTTAGTTTCTGATTATTTCGCGATTTTAGTTTGTTTTGTTGTGTAGGTACAAAAAAAAATGTATTAAAATTTTAAAATAAAGTATAATGTAAGTATTAAATTATTTGGGTACAGGATCAATTATTATTACGATGATAATGACATGTAATATGTTTTCAGTAATTATTTAAATGTCCTCGACACCCCTTGATTTCTTCTAAAGAGTTCTGTACTTACAAAAAGAACTCGTAACTATGAAGTGTCAGACCGGAAAAACATAGTACGTATATAATCATTTTTTTACTGCGAAGAGAAATTGGAAAGTAGGCAATTATTTCCCACTTACGAGAAATTACTCCGAAAGACATAAAACAGCGATAAACATAAAGGCTAGGATTGACCATACCATTTAAAATGTCAATTATGACCTAGATTAATGGATATTTTACTACCATACCTTTTGCATTTATGAGTACGACGTCGCAGAGATTTTGGCGAAGCTACTACAAAAGACGGCTGACGTTTTCTTGAAACCTTTATCCTCGAAACGGTCATAATGAAAATAATGAATAACACAAGCGTCAAAGAAATCCGAACGAAAAATACTATGAACTTTGAAAGGACATATTAATAGAATCTAATCAGAAGTGAACAGAGAACAATGAAAGTTTACAACATTTAAATATTGCAATGTTTAAACACTTAACAATGAAATTGTTACAACGCACGTGGCTTCTTTTACTAACAAGAAATATTTTAAAAACGTCCATCGTCGCACACAGTAACAAAATAGATACTAGCCTGTTCAAACAGATTCGATGTGGCAAGCGAAAATAGTCTACAGAGTGTATGAAATAGAACCGCAGACATTTGTGTAAACTCTGTGACGTGTTCATTCAATAACGCTGACTCTGTAAATAACATGTCTTTTGCCCATCTGAATAGGTCACAGAAATAACATGCAGTTCAGTTCAGATACATAAAACCAGTTTCATGTATTTACCCAATCTACTCTTGCTTGACGTTGCTGTTAGATATTATAGTGGAACACCCGCGACTTCGTTCGCATAGAGGGATTTTCATACAAAGTTCAAGCCATTCTATTGGGAACGAGTTTCTGAAAATCTTTTTTGGTGCACCCTTCCCAAAACTCATATACGTTTGAGTAGTGCTCGATTGTTATTCAACCAGTCAGTCAGTGATTCAACAAAGAACTTATTAAAATTTATTCGATTTATTCACTCTTTTTGTAATCATTGAAAAAGCTGAAGTAGATCTTCAGCACCGTTGTGTACCAAACACAACAATGATCCAACTTTCAACCTTGAAACAATGAACACAATAAAAATGCATCTGTAATGCACTACCATTGAAACGTTTTACATTGTCAAGGTAATTCGAATAAAATTATATTCAGTATTTATTTATTTGTTCAGTAAAACAAATAAATAAATGAACAATATATAATTATGTACGGAGTAGTTTCTGCCAACTCTCTAACAGAGATAGAAACACATACTTTTGTGACAGACCTCAAGATGAAAATCAGCCTTTAGTGCATAATGTCCGACCGCTCTTTTCTCTTGATCAGACAACAGCTACTACCAAAGTAACTATTGAGCATCTGTTATCCAATCACGGGAGAACAGAAACTCGCTACTCCTTGTTTTCCGGTCAGCAGATTTTCTTCAGGGCTTCTGAGTCAAAATCGTGAATAATGAAACGTAATTAAAATAGGTACTAAAAAATTCCGTAATTCCGAGAAATGCCTCCAATGCCACTGTTTCAAGAAAAAGTTTTATGTAGCTATAAAGCCTCAAAGCAAAAATTTCCTGATCCTATTATTTTGGCAACCTTCACGTTTCAAGGGTCTAGGACGCGTAAACAAGGTGTCCGTAATATTCCGAACGTTCAAGGCAGTGCAAGCGGGGAAATGTTGTAACGAACTTCGGCCTATTCTTGATTCGAGAACTTTTCTAGATTACCAAAATCGGGAATTCCGTATGGTATTTCTTTAATATCCCAGAAAATATAGAGCTTACTTTTTATATGCTCGGTGTAGAGCAGCAACATTTTTACTTATTTAACCAATCTAGAATGAAGTAAACAAGTCGAATATAATTAGGTACTTAGTTAATCACACATTCATTATAACAAAAAAACATATGATATAACTACAAATTACCAATTTCGGACTTTTTTCTTTGCTTGTAAAACCTTGCTTCTTCCAATTTTCATGATTAGGTATAGGTCAACGGCAAGTACCCTATACGAATTGATTTATTTGCGGGTATTAAAATACTATGTCGCATAAATGGCCGTATTATTTATTGCGTTGACTTAGAAGCTTGATTTTTTAGAGCTCCAAGGGACCGTAGGCCTACGTATTTGATATAAATTTCAAGTTGGTACCTCTATGCGTTCCTGAGAAAAAGGGTCTTGACAGACTGACAATGAAGTGATCCTATAAGGGTTCAATTTCTTCCTTTTGATGTACGGAACCCTAAAAATTTATCTGGATTGGAATTAGGATCAGTTAATCTGGCCGAAGTCTGTGGGTAGAAAAAGGTTCCAGAAGGTTATAAATACAAGATAATTTAAAGCAATAGTACCCGTACTACAGTGGTTTTACTTTCTGGTTCGATTGACTCAAAGCTTAAGCAAAGTAATCAGAAACTACCTCTACAAAGAGGTAAAATAGGAATTTAAGGTTTATTAAAAATATATGTATAGTATGATATTTTAGGATTTTCCAAAACAATCCCTAATTAAAGGGTAAGGTAATGATTGAGAATATACCCACACAAACGAAGTTGCAGGTGGGTCAGCTAATTTAGAAATAGGCAGGGGCGGTTGCTTACAATAAAAAAAGTACAAATCAACAATTAAATCGAAAGTTATTAAAAATTTTGTCTGGATTTTTAATCATTAAATAGTGTTGTAATGTCATTCAAAAATTTACAACTGAACGAAATGTTGGCAAATCATGATTTGGAAACAACTATAATTATTACAAAGTTTTTCCTACTGCAAACCAAACCGATTTCGCTAAAAATAATTGTTTACTTAAAATAGTATTCCAAGTTTTTGGCTTTAGCCTGTTTAATAGTTCATGGAAAATAACACAGAAATTATTTAATAGATACAATATTTGAGGACAAGGCCAGACAAAGCATTATGCAAATTATAAACTTATGTAGTTGCGTAATGCGTTAATCATTTCATAACACAAAAACATACCAGTAAAGTGTTCAATCAATCTGATCAACTACTTATTAATTTTAACATATCACAAAGACCACAGGTATAATTTTAAGGGCACACATAACATAGAAAATACTTCAAATAGGAACTTACTTGAAAACTAGAGCACAACCGCAACTATTATGTCTATCTGTCCAAAATATTACTGCCTTCATACAGTAATTTAACTTTCACCGTGTTTACTTTAAGTTGTTTTATAACAAAGTATGCTATTTGAAGCGAGATTCTCGTATTCACAAAAACATGAATCATTGTTTTAAAACTTTGCACCATTTGGAGCTTCATTCAATCAGTGAAAGGGTGCCGAGGCGGACATGACAGTATTCTGGATAGCAATCGCGATCTTTTCAAAGATAATTTACGTCGAGAATGTAAGTAATTTGAAAGTACTACAAACCAAGAACAACCAACAGAAATACCTGCTTTTGACAAGTGCTTTTTGATTACTGCGTTGGGTTTTAGGGTAAAGAATTACCCTAAAAATATCTTAATTATAAATCGATTAAAAAAATATTTTAACAAATATACTCTTGTTACTTTACCTACATCTAAAACTAATTTTATTTCAGCGAATGATTCCACTGAACTACCTAACAATCCAGCCTGTAATCGAGGAGATAGTGACACCTCCAAATGAAAGTATCGAAGACAACCCGTATGAAAGAGTTATAGGACTAAAAGATTTCGACAGCAGATCTCACGATGGGTATGAGTTGGAGAGGAAACGCATCAGCGATGATAAGAAAAAGAAGGTCAACAATATTTACACGCAAGAACTAGTGAAAGAAAACGAAAAGATTAATTAAAAGCTAATTCTATTTTCAGCCTTGTTCCGTAGTGGTACTATCAAATGTCCAAAACCCAAGCATGCAGTCGCTATTACGTAAATACAGATATGACGCAAACGGTTAGATTATTTACAAGTTTTTCCTAGAACTAATTTACTAAACTATACGCTCCTAGTGGAACGACTTCGTCCGTGTTAAGTTTTATTTTTCCATACAAACTGTATCTGGCCGCTGCAACTGCACCCATATTCCTTAACTCTCAGGCTTCCAGAAGTTACGGTTTAGGTTGTGCGTTGATTGTCAGTGAATCACGCAACGGTTGTACATAATTTAGATTCTGCCGATAAAGGTAGTTTTACTAACTTAAGTGGCTTTACAGGGATCCTGATACCAAGCAGTGTGAAATACTTCATGAAATTGCCACAAGGATTTGGATCAGCGCCGCTTTTGGTGCCTTTAAATGATAAGGCCTTTTCACCTTTAGGTGGTTTCGTAAGGTCAGTATCGATTTCTTTTCGTTTCATGCCAACAATTATGTTTACTTTTCAACATCTGTTTCCGAACAGTTGTCGTTGTCGGCTTTTAGCTATCTTAGTTAGAATGTTTGATGAATTCTGAAAACCTTATTTGTGTTTTTTTTTGTCCGCCTGAGATGCTGAATTCCGGGTTCGATTCCCGCCGCGGGGCAAATGTTTGTATGATCTGCAAATATTTGTGTCGGGTCTGGGTGTTTCCATGTACAACGTGTACGAGTACTAATGTTACATTTAAATAAAAAAAAAGTATATTAATGATATATCATAAAGTTCCTATAAAACAAGCTCTGCTTCGTTTGGGTACAGGTTTGGGGCTAGATTATGCTGTGTGAAAATGTCCAACATTATTATTATTTTTTCAGATATTACAAAGAAGTTCCACCGATTCCTCAGTCATGGTAAATTTACAGTTAATGTGATTCAAATAAAAATGCAACAAACGTACTATTTCCACATAAGTGTAAAAATAACATTTTCTTAGTGAGCAAAATTATTTAGCATCCTTTGCTAACTAGTTCCTTTTCTATATGAAATAGTTTACCCAGAGTTACGTATGAATAACTATTCTGTAATCAATTAATATTAATGGGGTAAATTTCACAGTTTTTTATTTAAGTATTTCAAGATTTAAACGAAGGTATTTCTGATATCGAAAATCGTTACTTATTCCAACTGAAACAGCTGAGTTCTCCCATATGGTATGCAATACGTACAAAGGTTTCGTAGATAGAAGAGCAAACAACACGTGTGGAAACTATGCAAGTGTCACATTTTGCGCAACAATATAATATATTGCAATTTAAGGCTCATTGAACATTAATATCACATTTTGGAAGCATTTTTACATTATTGAGGAATGCGGAAAACCAAGGGAATAATTGTATTTCAATGGAATTTTAAACTACGTGTCATTTCAAAAGAAAAACTTGTGTTACCATTCCCTGAATATTTTGTAATGTCATTAAGTATTTATGCACTCATTTACAAGAATTTACTCGCGAAACTGAAAAGTACTAAATATCCTTTCGGTTCAAACTACATGGAAATTGATATTTTTTTATGAATATCTGTGGATCAAGATACATGTTAGGTAGTTTAAATTAGATAAATAAATAGTGATTAACATTTAAATGCGTAGAGATGTATTTATTTAAACTAAGCCAACCTGTTTCTTCGCAAAAAAGTGAATAATGTACAAGAATAAAATACAAAAAAATATGACTATGTAGATGAATAAACCTGTTTCCTTGTTATACAGTTATAATAATAGATTATCTAGAATGCATGTTTTGTTTTCGATATTACCTATTTGTTTTCCCTGTGTCCTACCGATTTGTATTACCATATATATATATATATAATACAATACAATACTTTTTTTTCTTGCCAATCAATACTTGCATATTAATGGCCAAAGAAACTTTTAAGTAAATACGTATATCATGAAAATTAACATTTTGGATTTGACAAGGAAGCTATTTCTTGAACATACTCGTATGTCATATTTTTAAATCTTTAGCAAAATTTCTAGAAATTATATTTTTAAGAGCATTAAACGAATTTCTTGATTTTTCTCGAAACTGGGATATTTTATGTTGGATTTCTTAGAGCTCTTAATCATGAATCTGCTCTGGCAAACATCTCATACAACTATTAGCAACAAACCATTAATTTTCTCGTTTGCTGTAACAAATAGAGTAAGATAGGCTTAGTGTTTTAGAGGCGTCTTGCCCTATTTCAGGCATTTCCTATATCCGTATTGTTTTATGTCCCGAACTCAGCATTTGACCTAATACTGCTGTTGGCTACATGCCAACTTAAATACGCTTTACTTGAGATCACTAAGCGACCACCCGACCAATTTTTGAGGAACATTGGCGTCAAAGATATTAAGCCTGAATTGCTTATGTTTAATTCAGTTACTTATTTCAAGTGCGCTGGTCTAGGTAGGGCTTAGTTCTTGAAAAGATTACGTACCAAATATAAGTTAGAAGATGATGGTGTTATATAAACTGTGCTATTGATTAATGTTGTAGCCTTGGCAGAGTACTTTATTCTTTATTGTACACACAGAGAATAAAAAACGTAACTTAAAATTTATTTTAAGTTACGTTTTTTGTCTGTAACTTAAATAACTTAAATTAAATTAAAAATAATTATGTTTTCTTTGCTCGTGGTTTTAAAGTCGGAGAAATTCACTATTTTCACTACGCGATACAATCTGAATATATATTTTTATGTGAGTGGCGAGGTGGAAAGTACTCGGGAATTGTGCTGAGAATTCGTATTCCGCTATCGTACCGAAATCAAGCAATTATTTTAGTATTAATATACCTGTAATAATGCTGAAATTAGCAAGTCAAAGCCATTGAAATATCTAAAAGTAGCTGTTTAGTTTCAAAGTTTTAAAACCCAAACCCGACGCGTTTCTGGGCAAACACGTCTAAGGATGTTTACAAGTTCTGTTTAAATTATGTTACCTATTAATTATGTCATTACTTCAAGAGCAGATACTATAATACCTTCAAGGTTCCGTAAAATAACTAAACTCTACTCTATATTGTTTTGCCGACCTATTTGGCAGAGCGCTGTTCTCAAACATATTTTTCTAATTAACACCAACTATGAAAAAACAGAATCTAATCTAATTCCTCTTCATCATCATCATCATGTTTAGTTACATATTCAAGTAAGGACTTTACAACGTTACCATGCGTAATTTTTTCTTCAACAATAGGTATATTTGCAAGTGAATGGCATTTCGTTGAAGAACTAAATACCTATCCGCTTCCTGTTGTAAAAATCAACATTCCTTCTGATACAAAATAAATTAACGTATATATGATGAATAAGACATTGTGATACTAATAAATTCTGTAATTCTCGTGAAATTTTAAAGCCACGACCTAACGTGGGTTTTAAAATTTCACAATTAAAATTTCAGCACGTCAGAAGGTGGCAACATAATATAAATTTATAGATATAAAGATAACTCTTAATTGTACACCACATAATGTTGCTTACAAATTCAAACAGAGAAAATTACAAGTTTATATACGCTTACGTGTTTGCTTTTTTAAGTAAATCATACCTGCTTGAAAAAGTAGAATTTATATTTATTTTATGCGCCATAAAATTTAAAAACTGCAGAACTAATTTTTGTTAATATTGGCAAGTATGGTTTAGTTTGGCAATTGTAGGTAGGTAGGTATCGTATTTAATTAGATCATTCACATTTTTATGACATAAACATCGTTTTTGATGGTTATAGATGGTTTATAAGTAATTTACGACTTCGTGATCTAAATAGAAAATTGGGTTTAGGGTAACATATGTAGGTATTAACGAAGTAAGTTGAAATTCCTTTAGCTTTATAAACGTAAATCGAAGTACCTAATAATTTTCATAAACAACCGAAACGAGGCTAAGCCGAAACCTTTCGTTTTAATCCAATGATACTGAATTGAGAACGTTCAATGTTATTTAATTTAACGCTAAGGTTATAAAATCGACGCGAGATATTATTATTCTGGGTTAAGTTTTAAAAAATAAATCGCTGATAACGTGGATTAATTTGCATAAAGCAGATTGAGCTATCGTAGTCGTTTTTTTTTATCATTTTTGTGACATATTTCACAAGTTTCATTGCGATACACGGAACATAATACACTCGAGAGCATAGAAATCGCACACCCCCTACATTTTGACTTTGACCCTTAATATTTTTTAAATCAAAGTTTGGTTGCTAATATAACTTAAATTAAATTAAAGTACATACTGTTAGCTTTCTAAAAACACATAACGCCCACCTTCAAAATCATAACAGTAGCCACAAAACAATAGAATGACCCAAAATCGCTCGTTTCAGGTAGCGTTTCAGGGATTTTGAGCAGGTATAAAAGGGTAATAAAACAATAAAATTTATAAAATTAACATTTATTAATACGAGGTATTGCCTCCCCTAGCCTGAATAACAGCTTCCATTCGATGTTTCATAGAAGAAATCATTTTTTTTACAAAATCCTTCGGTATGCTATTCCATTCTTCCTTAATTGCGGTGTGAAGCTCTCTCAGACTCGTAGGCGCCGTGTTTCTGGCTCGTACTCGTTTTTTCAGCTCGTCCCATAAGTGCTCAATGGGATTGAGATTTGGTTTTCGAGCAGGCCACGCCATAACCGGTACATCAACCTCCTCCAAGTACTGGCGCACTATAGCAGCGGTGTGTGGTCTTGCGTTATCTTGCATGAAAATGAAATTTTCGCCGATAAGTCCCGAAAAAGGCATTACGTGTCCTTCCAAGATCTCTTCGATGTAGCGTTGAGAAGTCAATCCCATTGATCGACGGTTGGTATCGAGCTTTGTGATGAATACAAGTTCAATTTCGCCTCCAGTGACATGCCTCCCCAGAACATGCACGAACCACCGCCGTATGAAACACGTTCAGAGATGCAGCATTGAGCGAAACGGGCACCGGGTCTTCAGTAGACTCTACTCCGTCCGTCGTTACCATGAAGACACATCCTGCACTCGTCAGAGAACAGTACTGATCCATAGTCCAATTCACGTGATCTCGAGCAAACTGAAAGCGGGCTTGTCGGTGAGCTGGGGTCAATTTCGGGCCAGTTGCTGGTCTATGCGCTGTCAGGCCTCCTTCGGCTAGTCTTCTTCTAACCGTCCACCAGCTGACTTCCACTTCTCTAACTTCCTGGAGCTGCTGTCCGAGTTGAACTGCATTCAACCGGCGATTTCGTAGTGATGTTGTGACTAAAAAATGGTCATCGCGCTGTGTTGTAGCCCTTTTCCGTCTGTTCCTCGTCGCCGGGTATAGCCACCAGTCTGTTGATATCGCTGGTATACACGTCGAACAGCATATCGGCTTTAATTTAACTGTTGTGCCACTTGACTTTAGTTCTGCCCAGCTTCAATTAGTGCAACCACTTGGGACGCTGCTTCCGGTGTGGTATCCATTTTCTTGATCAGAATGATTACGTATTCAATAAAGGAGCTTTCTGGCTGTGAGTTGGTATGCAAATGATGTCATTTCAATCATCCCGTAACCTTTTATACCTGCTCGTAATCCCGCAAACCGAGCTACTTGGAACGAGCGATTTTGGGTCATTCTATTGTTTTGTGGCTACTGATATGATTTTGAAGGTCATGGCTAGGCATTATGTGTTTTTAGGTAGCTAACAGTGTGTTCTTTAATTTAATTTAAGTTATATTTGCAACCAAACTTTGATATAAAAAAAAATTTGGGTCAAGGTGAAAATGTAGGGGGTGTGCGATTTCTATGCTCTCGAGTGTATATTATCATTGCAATTCTACGTAAAGGAACTACTGAGATGTGGAACGATGCCATTGGTTCCGGCAAACTTGTACTCTTAACAGAAACGACGCTTCACGCTATTTAACAACTTATCTCGTTTTGAGTACATCAAGTTGAATTTCTGATGATTGATGAACATTCTCAATTCATCAAAGTGATTTAAAGTGATCATTGTGATTTTAATAAATAATTGAATTTTGACTTTGACTTTGATCAATTTGGTAAAAAACATGAAACGTTACTTCGATCTCATAAACAACTTCTGTCCAAAACGTTGAGCAGTTTACCAACTGCCAATCAAGTTGAGTTTTCAGAATGACTTTGATCATTTAAACAGCGCAAAACCACTTCATCAATAGTGAGACCTATTGGAGCAAAACTCTCCTGAATCTAGGCCAACAGCACGAGGCTTGTTTTAAATTTAAAAAACCGCAGCCAGTTTTCTGCGTCGTTCATACATAGTCTAGCTAGGCGACGACGTTATTATTCGTCGATAAGGACACCCACGTCAAATTAGGAGCTTCCGTCTAATGTGACATCATCATGTGTTTAGTATGCAATGAGATGGCCAGACAACGGTGAAAATCGTTATTCAATGTGCCCGCTTTGATCTTCGTTAAAGTTTAAAGACTTGAAAGGATTCATTATTACTACTAGTTTATTATAAGGGCATGCATACAGAAATTTCGGAATTTCGTAATTCCGGAATCTCGAATAGATTTTTCCGATATTTCAATTCCGGAATTTAGAGAACTAATATCGGTATTCCAATATTATTAACTTTTACTCAGTACGCTCAATACGCTACATTTCCGAAGTCGTATAAAAGAAAGAAGACCATTATTAGTAGGAGTGCTTACTATTTGCACGATTGGGAAGACTTATTCGCACAAACCGACGACAATATTTTCCCTAAACCAAATAACGAGAAAATTTCTGAGATTATCGCCAGTACAAAACTCACAGTGAGCCTAATCCTACACATGCAGTGCCCTCCTATCCCAAAATGAACGTGTCATCGTCTTCCGACGAAGACGTTTCAGTCGAAGAACCAACTCTACAAGAACCGCTAGACAAGAAACTGGATAAATGCAAGATAATCCGCAAGTATACATCTGTATCTACCATTTTTGACTATGCAGGGTTTCTCAAAGTAGAAAAAACGATATGATAACGGAGGACAACGAGGTGTGCATCTGACAGAAGCATACATATATATTTTGTGTGTCCTGCCTGAGAGTATTGAGAGTTAATAAATAGTATAAATAATGCTGGACATTTCTCACACAACATCATCTAGCCCCAAACTAAGCAGAGCTTGTATTATGGGAACTTACATGACTGATATACTACTTAGGTATAGACATTTTTTTGTTGTAAATGCATAATGATACATTGAAAAAAACACAGACCCTAGACAAATATTTGCAGATTCATAAAATGAATAAGTAATATTGTTGTTTTAATTATTTTGTTCATCTAACTTTTTATGTGAAAATAATTACCGCATGCATATGTAAGTGTGTAATATCATACTTTTTTTTATTTATATTCTATATAACTTAATGTTGATTATACTGATACTATAACACAAGTTATTTGATCGTTCCTTTCCTCAAAACAGAAAAAAAAATTGTCAATTCCGGAACCAGTTCCGGAATTCCGAAACTAGGTCCCCAGCTTCGAAATTCAGTTCCGGAATTGAATACCTTCCGATATTGCATGCCCTAGTATGGACACTGGACAGAGATCATTTAGTCAATTATATATTCACTTTAGTAGGGATTAGTTTTTTGTGAAGTAGACACAATTTGGAACATGACGGTAGAGATGGACACATGATTATAAAATTCACCAAGTGGAATAAAACAAGGTTAAAGTACTCTTATCAATCCAACAGATAGAGTCATAATGAAAGAGAGCAGATGTGTTAATCTTATCATTGATAGATTGATAGAGGATGACCTCTGTAGTGCAGTGGGCAAAGGCCTGGGATGCAGAAGATTGCGGGTTCGATTCCCGCTGTGGGACATTATGTTTGTATGATCTGAAAATATTTGTCTCGGGTCTGGGTGTTTTCTATATATAATATATTTATACAAAAAAATATACACAAGTAGTATATAGCAGTCATGTAGTTTCCATAACACAAGCTCTGCTTACTTTGGAGCTAGATGATGAAAAAAATCCAGCATTATTTATTTTTTATTTTTATAATACTATTTGTATGTAGGATTATGTTTGAGGAAATGCAATGAGAAATCTGGTTTCAACATGAGGCACAAGTCGGAAATTGGTGTTATTTTTTTACATGCTTATATTTGCTTCACTTGTAAGCTTGTAACTAAATACCAAAATAAACAAACAATGTTATCAAAGTCAATTTTAACCTACTTCTTATTGTCATATCAAAATGAAACTTTGAATATAATATATACAGTGGTGGTCATATAATTAGAAACACTTAGTCACTTGGTAGTCTTTTAATGTAACCAACATTATTAATTCAATTAATTGGAGGTAATAGTTTAATTTACGAAATCACAATGTACATTTATATCTCTGGGATAATAATAAGCAATAACATTCAGACAACCAATACAATAATTATAAAAAAAAATTAAAACAAAAGTATCAATCAATATTCTTAGTACTGGCAGTCGGACAACTAATTAGAAACAAAGTATGACTAGGTTCTAAAATTGAATTTTAAAACTAAAATTCACCTTTCGGAATGTCACCGCATTATGCATTTTGCCGCCTTTTCTTACTCATTCGGATTTGTTACCTTTTGTCAGATTTAATTATTAAAAATGGGTAAAAACAAGAGCTGTGATGCAGCAACAAGAAAAATTATAGTAAACTTTCATTTTAAACGAAAATGGTCTTACAGAAAGATCGCCGATCATTTAGAGTGTTCCGTAAAGATGGTATTTAACGCCATTGCACATCACAAAAAACATGGAACATCCGATAAGGTGCCTAGAAAAGTGCGGCCAAGGAAGACCACCGTTCAAGAATACAGGCTTATGATTCGTTTGGCTAAGACAGATCCCTTTAAAGGTTCTAATGTTATACGAAAAGAAGTATTTTCACAAGACGACCCTCGAAACGTGTCCGCAAGACTAGTCCGTAGGCGGTTGGTTGAAGGAAATTTGTATGGAAGACTTACTAGGAAAGTGCCACTTCTCACCAGGCGACACAGAGAAAACCGTCTAGCCTTCGCTAGAAAATATGCCAGTTGGACTGTTCATCAATGGAGAAGTTTTGTTTTCAGATGAAACTAAAGTAAATTTGGTAAATTCCGACGGAAAACGATACGTACGGCGACCAATCAACGAGGCTTTGAATAACAAGTACACTATAAAAACAGTTAAGCACGGCGGTGGAAATGTTAAAGTATGGGGATGCTTTTCCGGATACGGAGTTGGTCCCATGAGAAAGATTGAAGGGCTGATGGATCAGTTTCAAAACAAAAAAATCTTGGAGGAGACAATGATCCCATATTCAGATGATTTGCCAGTGAATTGGATTTTTCAGCACGATAATGATCCAAAGCATACAGCAAACAGCGTTAAAGCGTTTTTCAGACAACAATTGGTGACAGTGTTAGAGTGGCCTGCTAATAGTCCGGATTTAAATCCGATAGAGAATTTGTGGCACACTGTGAAGAAAAAAATGTCGGATGAGCATATCACCAATATCAACCAACTTTACGACACATTTGTAGAAGCTTGGAGATGTATTCCTTTGGAAACGTGTGAAAAACTGATAGAATCAATGCCACGTCGTTGTAAAGCTGTAATCAACAACAGAGGGTACCCTACCAACAGTACTAATCGGTTTTGGATGTAGTATTCATAGTATTATTCAAATTAAATGTGGTTTTGTTCACTTAGTTAATGTTTATATTGTTGTTTTTTTTTTTTGTTTCTAATTAGTTGTCCACTTTAGTCCATGTATTTTTATAGACTTTTTATTAAAATGTTATATTTTTATATCAAAATTGTTGTTTGTTATTACTAAACTCGTATAGTAATACTTTAAAAGAACCGATACATCCATATAAATACATAGGAGCCCTCTATGGCACATTAAATATTAGTTATGATGTTAATTTGTAATGAAAATAGAAGACAGGGTTGGTGTTTCTAATTATATGACCACCACTGTATATAGTTCAGATGACAATGCTATAATTTGGTATCTTGGAGCTGATCTGATGATGGGAGCCAAAAGATGGACAGTGGATTATTTTTTATAATTATTATTGCAATAATAAAAGCATGTTTTTTATTAAACTACACATTATATTATGTTTATTTTACTTATGACATATAAAATGTTTATAATTTATCAGTTAATGTAGATAAAAATATATTACCAAGTTTTCCTAATGGTCAATGGTTCTTTCCCTGGCTTTTTTGTACTACGATCGGTGATGACTGAGAATCGATCACTTAGACTCCTCTTCACTTCAGGGAACCGAGACCCGGACGTCAGCTTCAGAGATTTCCCAGTAACCAGAGCCTGACACTTCTTTATCCTAGAGTCCTGGATCTGTTCCACAGTCTCTTCAAACTGCAAGAAAACCTGCTTGCCTCGCTTCTTAAGCTTCAAGTTCGATTCAGGTACAATGCTGTGGGATTCGGATAAGGTAAACTCACGCTTCTTATTGTACCCGTGTGCGTTTTCACCGAATCCTTGGACTAAACACAGCATATTTTCGTCAGAGTAACCCTTCTTCATTTAGATGGTCATGCTTGCTTGGTACACTATTTGGGGTCACAGGCGATTTGATTCATCCATAGAATCATTGTGTAAGGCTCCATTCTTAAATTCAAATAGCACGCATTCACGAAAGAAGATAAAATCCTACTTTTCTGTGAGCCCGGAAAGATTTCAAAAATTCTTATAGGTACGTAAACACTGATCAGTAACCCTAAACAGTAAATCACTCCGCACGCAGAGATATCTAAACTATTTACACGACACCAAATCAAATTTTTCAGAAGTCTGTTCGATATTCTTTCATAAAAATAATGTTTTTGTAATCAAGCAGGACACTGTAAAATTACGCAGAATATATACTTTAAAGCAATGTAACTGAGACGGCAGGCAGGACAGGACAGACTGTCGAAAAACGACATGCGAAATTTGACGTTTGTTTCTCGTCGTCGTTCTGACAGGCACGTTCGTTCGGTACTTAGTCACTATCAAAACGGGTGCGTTCGGTAACACGATGTGCGACCTCTAAATATTCGTTACGAACTGACGACCGACCGACCGCCCGACCGACCTAACCGACCGCCGCGACGAATTGGTTCGCTCGACTCATAGACCTACTGAGATGCTAACGCATGCTCGACTCGAATCCTCGTTGGAATTGTCTGCCCGCCCTCCCCCGCAGCTGGCTATCATGCCGGTTTCCATGGGCCATAACATCAAAGAGTATCCTTAGATATGGACACAGATATTATAATACTAGTATGATACCTACTATTTGTATATATACTAGCATAGATATGGAATATTATATGTGATATGGATAAGTCGAAAACGAAGGCGCTCTGTGAATGGGAATTTACTAAAGCCTGAATTCATAGTCGGGGGTTGAACAGTCCTCCAAAATCCATCGTTCAGCATTTGCCTTATTATGGCTGGGTGCATAAAGGTTAAATTCACACTTGAATTTTTACTTAGCGCCTGAACAGTCCCCTAGGAGAGGGTCTCCCCTCCTCTATTTGACTATGAATTTGGGCCTAAGTGCCTACCTTCCTATCTAAAAATCTGCCTATCTGTAATATAGATGTAGGCACTTTTATCTTATATTTTTTTTATGCGTGGTTTAGGTAGGTATATAAGGGTATGACTGTGTAGGTACCGATTTATGGGATGCATGTATGTACTACCTAATCATTAAATAATATATGTGACATTAATCAACAACCTACGCTATAGGCTGAACGAACCGTACCTAATGAATTCGATCCTTAGACGCCAACATACTTTCCTTCCTATCTTACCTAACGACAAATTGTCTCAAGGACTCACAGTCGGGTTAATCCCGTTGTCCCCGATTCACACTTTAGGCATCTATTAGACCTACCGACCTATGTACCTAGGTAGTTTAAAATCAAAGGACCGAAGCGAACACGAATAGGGTTCGGTTTTGACGAGTTTGGAGATGCTGTTTAAATAAGAAACTTTAAAAGTATACCCTAGTTAAGTACCTTACTGCATTTAGATATCAAGGTAAAGTACCTATGTACCTACTTTACTTACCTACCTATTAAACATTCAAAACCCATTGGTTGGTTTCCTAACTGTTATTATAATTCTGGGGTTGAATGGGATCAATAGGTAAGTAGGACCTACCTACCTACCTATAGGAATCACCAAGGTTACCGGGAACCAACATTCCTTTGGCGATGGGCTTTCAAAGTCGTAGGAAATAGTAGGTAGGTACCTTGACAATAAACAAATCCGGAATCAGAAAATCGTTTATGTACCTACTGATAACTGCTGTATGTACCTAAGTACCTACTAAAAGTGATGTTCAAATTAAGTACCTAGGTAGGTCTTGGTTTCGTCCGAAATTATACCTAGGTAAGGTAGTTTGTCCATTTCGAACGTATACCTACCTACTGTATGTAGGTAATACGACGTAGGTAGATAACTAATACCTACCTACATACCTAAATTGTACCTACCTAGGTAGCTATATAGCTACCTAGGTAGGTACAATTTAGGTATATATATGTTATATATATCTGTTATATATATAACAGAGTGAAATTTAACAAAGATTTATATTATGTGGGTTATACATTATTTTAAAAACTCACTAAAAGTACATAGGTAGGTAACTCTCCCTATATTAATATTCATCCAGGTTTACAGAGCACATTTAGAAGCAATTTTCTGAGAATTTTTTTGAATTTGGTTCTTTAGAGTAGGTAGGCAGGTAGGTAATTTTTTATTTATGTAGGTAAGTAGGTAGTTTTGCCATGTGCATTATTAATGTGTGTACTATGAATGAATAAAAACTAGAGTAATGTTTTAAGCACGGTTTAATTAAAAGACTTCTCTGAAAACAAACTGTATGAACTGTATTATATCCTACAGCTTATAGGCAAGTACCTAATTACCTTCCCAGATTACCTACCTACTGTGGTTTGGAACCTTTTTACCAGTGTCCGACCGAAACATGTTTTTTTTCCGAAACCGAAACCGAAGCTTTGGTTTTGATTATAGTTTCGGCCGAAAATGAAACCGAAACCGAACCTTTTAGAAACGTGATTAAAACGTTGAATAAAATGTCAGTGGGCCGTTCTTTCCAGATATATGAATAATGAAATATCTCGCTGGCCTAATATTACAGGGTTCTACGTTTTACTTTTATACAAATTTGTCAAATTAAAATTTCAATATTGTCATAGTGACACAGGATCTAAATTAAACTACCCTAAAAAGTGAAAATGTTTCATTAACTGTAATACTGAGGCATCAATACCAAGACTAACCGTAAGCGTACACAATCGTCAAAATACTTACTCAAATTGACCTTATTTGACTTCCAAAATTTGATCAAAACAATATAATGAAATTACGTTACACGTCAATATTAAAAGAAATGCTTTAAGTTATTCATTTATTCATAATTTTATTACATAGGTACCTACAATCATTATTTATAAGTAATTACATACACGCAACTAAGACGAATTCATTTCACCCTTAACCACTGACGTACGAATGACATTCGTCGCAGAAACCGTCATTCGTTCAAAACTTCGTTTTGTGCGCGCACAGCGGGGGAGAGCGGACGCGTAGTGCACGTCTAAATAGGTGAGTTCAACGACCTGACCTATCTCTTCGTAAGGTCAGTGTTAGTGTAACTTTTTGAGTTTGTTGTTAACTTTTTGTTTGTAGTTAAAATGAATAGTAAGCGGTGTAATACTTCGCCTAGGCCTTCTACATCTCGTAAAAGACAGCGAGTCCAAGCTTGCAGCGGTAATGGAGCAGAAATAATAGAATCTTGGCTATATAAGTTTATGCAGTACCGCAACTTTCTCACGAAATCAAGAGACTTATGGGGCGCATCTTGGGGAAAGATAAGCCAACCACCCAACAACACACTGAAGTTCTAAAATTTCATATCTTGAAGAACTGTTATATGTGTTTCAAGCAGAAACGACGTAGAACCCATTACGGGTGTTCAATGTGTGGTCAACCGATCTGCTTGCAGTGTTCAAAACTGACCTGCAAAAGTGCCTGGGAAGCTGATTTCCTGATGATGTGTTATTGATCTCACAAAAACCATCCTATTTAGAAAAAAAGTTCCTTTTATTAATAGTATTTTTTAGTAGATTTTTTAAAATTGTTAGTGTTTGTTTCTATATCTCTATGAATGTTGATTAATATATATTTTTTTATGAATATTCTTATTGTTTTATTTATGTCTGTACCTTATATTTGTAATGTTCTATTATATAACAAACAATGGACATATTAATAAAAAAATGATTACTGCCTCAGAGGTCCTTAAAAACACAGACGAATGTCATTCGTACGTCAGTGCTAGTGTTACGAAATTACACGTCAGTGGTTAAGGGTTAATGAAATAAGTAAACTTCCGCACTTATGTCCTAAATAACCAATATATCCGTCAATCTGTTTATAAATTATGAGAATAAGCGTTAAGAATTACACTATGATATGATAAACTCATAACAAAAACAAAATAAAATACCTAATTACTTAACGTTATTCGGGAAACAAACACAAGCGTCACTTCACAGAGCAAAGTGATTCAGCGGCCGGCGGAGTCAGACGAGTGATGCCATATTGCCAGACGTGCCGAGCGTACCCGACGTTAGCCGAACGCGACCCAAAAGTACGATGTTGTAAACTTCGGCGTGTTTTTTGGCCGAAACCGAACCTTTGTCCGGCCGAAACCGGCTGAAACCGACACCGAAACCGAAACTTCGACCGGACACTATTTTTTACAAAACTCCGTCATTTGCTCATCTAGAGATTCGTCGGATTAGGTATATACGTACGGCCGTGTTCACTTTGTGATTTGATTTAAACTCTAAAGTGCATCGTAAAATTATTGGATAGGTACAAAAAAGTACCTACAAAGCTTACAAGCATTTAAATTGTGCTACAAGCATTTGGAATAACGCCGGAGGATTTAATTGTTGAAGTCGCGTGGAATATTTATATTTCATCCTTTCCTCAACAAAATACAGTTTAAAATGCACACAATTCGATTTATTTTTATACAATTTTCATCATTGTCCCTTTTTGTACTCCCAAACAAATAGGTACAGCTCACAAACAAATGACAGAGATGACACTGTGTGTAATTATTTCGCCAAACAATTGAAGGAATGTCGCACACGTCAACACAGTAGTGCCTTTTCTGGCTTTGGTCCAGAACTACGGTGACATTAGGTGTCCTTCAAGACCAAGATGTGAGATTCTGATTGGATTGAAGATGTGTTCAGACACGCTATGTTAGGGTCTCGAAGTTGCTTCCTAAAATTATCATTGGAAATCAATGGAATCTAATTTTAATTGGTAGTTCCTATCAAACGCTGATCACACTCCTGTGTCATATTCAATGACACAGGAGTGTGCTGTAAAAAAAGTTATCCCCACTTTAAATGTTCTAGAAATATTCAAAAATACATTTATTTTGTTAGTTTTTGGGTTTTGAAAACACTTCTTCGCACCTTTCGTGCATGTTCCACGTAATTCTATATCCATTGATATATGACGTAGTTACCTATATTATAAGTTGCTTATCATGTAAACGAATTGAAAGATGCAATGTACCTACTATTATACTTATTATACCTATTATAATTATTATACTTACCACAGTAAAGAGGCCTTATGTTAGCCAAAATCTTAATGATTGCGTACCTACCGTTAAGTTCCCAGGGTAGACAGATGACTGTGTATCAAGATAAAACTGTGAAGTGTGGAAACTTAGCAGTTTTGCAGTGAACTTGACCTTTCTTTTATAAATAGAGTGCGTTATTCAAGATCTTAGTGATTTAACTTTGACCTTTAACTTCTTGTTGAGTATGTAGTTTACCGTCAAAGCTTTGCTGATCCTGTATTTTCTTATGAAGATAATTTTTAAACATTTATCAACAAGAAAAGGTGTAATGCTACCATGCTCATTAATATTTAGCACTCGCTAATATGCTGATATCACAGAAAGCACGTGTATGAGACTGAGGTCTTAAATATTTGACCCAAGATGTCTTTGTCAATAATTAGTGGCAGAGAATTTGGTCAAAATGTGCATATTGTATCTAAGCGTGTTTACCTTCTCTATATATCGAAATATTATTTTATTTAATTTTATGAAGTTGCAAACCGTAAACGGATGATGCAATTATTTGTTTATCCTGATCGGGCCTCATTTATTTGTTCATCCTTATTTAAACTACTCGTGGGCTTAGAGTAATTATTCTAAGCTCGTGGGTGTCTCATTCCATACTTAGGTACATAGCGCATAGGTAGGCCATCTTAATTGTATCACTAGCTAAAGAGGCAGCAGACAATGAAATAAGATAAACGAGTATTCTACTGACTATCCCCTAATTAGTTTCCTTATAGATCTGAAGATATCCATCATTAGGAATACAGTATTGAGTATTTGACCTTTTGCTGAGGGTCAACAAAAATTTGAGGTGGAGGATTCAGCTATAAGAGTCGAGTCCCTAGTAGTGGAAACAATAGATAATAATAGATACCTAGTTAAGTATCAGTCAGGCTAGTGATATTGCTGATTACTAGCTTTAGTAGGAGATAATGTTACAAGCTTGATTGAAGACTTGTTTTATTACAGAGGCTTGTTGATGTTACTATACTAATATTGGGAAACGATGGTAGCTCGTGATAGAATAAACACGAAATGGCAAATTTTAATTTATGATTTTTTGTTTATCTATCACGAGCTACCATTGTTTCCTAATTACTCATTATTTTGTTTGATAAATTTGGTACATAACATACTGCGTGCTTTATTGAGGGAAACAAGAAAACCAAGATCAGGTACATCAAAGTTGATTTCTTCCGATAAGGCGATAAATAGGGACTATTATTTGGACTAGGACATTTCGGAGAGATTGCAACATATAGATAAATCTTTATCAGCAGGCTATTGACATGCACAAGATATAGGCAACCCTAAACGAACGGATTACAAGACAGATTTCTTAATCACCTGAAATACAAAAACATACCTCCGTCTCCATATCAAATTATCTGGTGATAGATTTCTTCTCTTCAGAAGAGTATTCCTTATGCTGACCAAAGGAAGGCTGTCTCTTCGTATCGACCACCTCAATAACTTCCCGCTTCCTGTATCCTTGTTTTCGGACTTAACATCTTTGCTTTCCGATTTCAGGGCTTTGCTTTCTAACATCATATTCTTTCTTTGCGACTTTGATATACTTTGCTTATCCACATTTTTGGTTTCTATCGTCACAATTTTCCTTTCTGGCTTGACACATTTACTTTCCACGGTCACTTTCTTCTTTTCTGATGTAAAATCCTTTTCACCGATCGTCACAATTTTGCAATCCAACTTCACATCTTGGCTTTCTGTTACCACATTCTTGCTTTCTGACGTTACTTCTTTGCTTTCCACGACAGTCACTTTCTTGTTTTCTGACGACAGATCTTTGTTTTCCACAGGGACTTCATTGCTTTCTGAAGCCACATTATCGG
Source organism: Perizoma flavofasciatum (assembly GCA_958496245.1). NCBI lineage: Eukaryota > Metazoa > Arthropoda > Insecta > Lepidoptera > Geometridae > Perizoma > Perizoma flavofasciatum. The sequence goes on along the minus strand of OY292434.1, from coordinate 6,941,100 downwards.
TTCTGAACGATACAGTTTTGCTAACCATCTTCACATCTTTACTTTCTGGCTTCTCGACTTTGCATTCACCAGTCTGTTTTTTGGTTTCGAACGACAAACTTTTGCTACCTAACTTCACATCTTTGCTTTCTGGTGTCACATCATTACCTTCCACAGTCACTTTCTCGCCGTGTAAAGTCAAATCTTTGGTTCTGAACGTAAAACTTTTGCTACTCAACTTCACGTCTTTGTTATCTGATTCAGTGTTTTTGTTTTCCGAATTTTCTTCTTTTTTTATCTTCTTACATTCTACTACCACACATTGTCTGTTTTCTAACATAACATTCGGGTTTTCCACCTTATCCTTACTTCCCAACGTCATCTTTGTATTCCAACGACGACGTCACATCCATGTCTCCCGCTTATTTGCGTTCAAGTCCTTCCATTGGCTACCTGCCAATACACACTTACGAATGCAAAAATTTCGAACTTTGATCTTGAAACCATTTAAAACACGAATAGATTTGTTTTCATGAAGTTGAACTAAGTAGGTAGTTATTTCAGTATATTTCTTTTATTTTATTCTTCGCAAAAGTATGTTTGAGATCGTAATTTAATTATAATGTAACTTGATTTTTGTATGAACATAAACTGTATTTAAAATTCGACGCTATTCACATAAAATAACCACTTCGTAAAGCCTTCAATCGTAAACTAAAAGCAGTTCAATCTTATCTTATTACTTCATAATTTGCATTTTGATATGAGGTAAGCAAATAAACTTTATTATTTGGACAGTCTTTATTATGAAGTAAATTGTACAGAATTTGTACAATAGCACCAAAACAAAAGTCTACCTTGAGATATCCTTGACACGAGCTCATGGTCACGTTCCCATGAACGAATGAACCTACTTTACATGTATAATAAGTAGGTACTTATATTTTGGCATGGACACGACAGAATAAAAGATAAGTAAATAAACATAACAACAGACATTATTTATTATTTACTTGCCTCGTGAACTACTCTTACAATTACATAGATTCTGCTCCATCCCAAGGTTGGCACTTTTAAGCGATAAGACCGTCCATTGTACTTTGAGTTATATTCAGTTTTGTGTTTATTTTGTTATTGTACAATAATGTATTTTCATTTATTCAACAGACGCGTACAGTCCCAGGGGTCTATCACGCTATCCTAAGGCTATCGAGATGGCAATCAAATTTGACACTAGTTCCCTATTTGAATGGCCCATCTATCAAATTGCGATTACACTGATTCCCCATCGCTCGATTCCCATATTACCCCATTGTGATCGCCCCGCTGATCCCACACAAGGATACCCCGTGTCGTGTGTATCAGGTGGGTATAGATGACTATTTCACAAAAGTCCTACCTAGTTGGACGAATTATTTTTATTTATGTCGTGATCATAAAACGCACCCCATAAAATAGTGCTCCGGTTCGGCAATTAAATCTTTTTAACATGATGGATCGTAGGTAATGCTGAAGAATTACCAGTAAAATAACTCACAGACAAGCCTAAATGTGAATTCAATCCATTTGTGGTTAAATAACTTACTTTTGCCTGTGCTTTTGCTAATGTAGTACCTACCTGTGTTGTATTGATACTTACTGTCCCACGAAGGCTGGAGAAGGAACCCTGAGATGATTCCTTCGCGGTCGCTCTACGTCACTGCCGTCACTTGCCTCTTCTATGCCGACGTGACTGCCCCCACCCGCCGACCTGTCATCAAAGATTCTGCGTTGTTGAAGAGCATACAGCGTAATAATTAGGTGGAAATACAAGATTTAAACAAAATTAATAGTAGGTAAGCCTCTAACGATGCGCGCTAAAAGCATTTACCTCACTTCACTTTTATTCAGTTCCTTATAGGTCACAAGGATCTTTTGGGCCACCATGCCTGGTCACTGAGCCGTGTTTGGCCAAGTGGCCCCGTCGTCCGATCATAGGTTCGTAGGTTCGAATTCGGTCGAACCAATTAACTTTTCCTTTAGAAAATGTTTTTTTTTTTTAATTAATGCACAATAACTTTTCTCAAAAGTGAGGTGAAGATCGTGAGGAAACTAGTAGAACTAAAATCTAAAGGCTATGGCCATCGGAAAGTTCAAATAAAGTTGTGATGGGCTTGTAACCAGTTACTTGGACTTCCTTACAGATCTGCGTAGTGAGTATTGTATGGATCGAAGGAATATTAAGTTGTTGGTATACTAAGGTATACTGAATGTTGCTTAGCTTTTTTTACGTTTGTAAGGATATGAATGCCAATGCAATAAATAGAACTAAAGTCAAATAATCAGATAATAGTTTACATACACCATTCAAATCTACAAAAGCCGAGGACCTACTAAAATATGCACTCAGAACAATAGTGCTGTAAGTACCTTCGCATTTTAAGCTTTCAAAAGCTGGAAGCGGGGTTTTGGGGTCTCGTCGTTCGACATGCTACCTAAAAACAAGAGTACGCGTAAAGCAACTAACTTTATCTAACATTCAAACAGTTTATCTACATATGATTCTGCTTAGATATTATGACAAAGACTCGTACTTAAGACATTTTACCATAGGCATAATTTTGATACGAGTCCAGAGATATAAGTCTGAACACGAACATATACAAATTTAGGCTGAATTAAACTGTACAAAAAAGTTCAAACATACAGGTTACGTTTCACTAACAATAAGTCAAGGTAACAAGACATTAAAAAACTAGGTACTTACCTTTCTAAAATTAACATTCAAATACAGTATGTTATGGTGCATAATAAAATAAATAAACGTCCAAAAATAAATCGAAGAAGTGGCATATATTTTTAGCCACTACGGTAACAAAGTTCACTTACCGAAATATTCTCTTCAAGCGACTAATGACTCGTTATTTTCTTTCAATTCCAACTAAGCAACGTTTTGGGCGACACATAATCGTGCGTTTCAGGCCATTTTGACTACAAAAATATATTAATATTTAATATCTTAGGAAAACTCAAAGTAGATTTACTGTAAAAATTATTTAACTTTATACATATTTTACTCAGGAAGGTTTTCCGCAAAGCCTGCAAAGGTGTGGATACTATTTTGAAATAGACGAGTTACGATGACTTTCCTACATAGATAAACCAGTTGCATTCAATTGAATGAAGACATAAAACTTCATTGTATTATATACAATATACATAACACACACCCAGTCGTCGGTAAGTATTATAGAAGTGGGCATGTACCTACTAGTAAGTACAATAACTAACACATAGAGGTCGGTAAATGAGAGTGATGTGAGCAGACCAGTGACCCATTATTCGTCACCTTAATATGCAAATGAAAATTTAGAAATGTGCGTCTAAGTTTGTCATTATATCAACTTGTTTTTAAAATCCAAAAAAATAATTATATAAACAAAAAAGCCTACCTATTCATATTGTAAAGACGGAAATTTTCACGTACCGCACTATCGGTGAAGGCACCGACTAAGTTTCGACTCATTCCGAGAGTCTTCATCACGGTGAGTGTTCGCAACGTTCTCCCTCCGCGTCGCGTCGAGCACTCTAAGTAACCTACCTACCTATTAAGTTAAACTAATGATGCGGCATTAAATAAACAGCAAACGTTTATGAGTTTCAAAAACATTAGGTATTTTTAAAATAAGTTATATTCGAATTAAAAAAATTAAAAAGTTTTATATTGATAGGTAATCAGGTACCTATTGTAACAATTCCTATAGATTTCATATGTATACGTAATTTAGACCTCATCAGTTAACGACCATAAAATATCTATGGTATGTAGGTAAGTAGTTATGTTATTAATGTAATGTGTAACCTATTAGCTTTATAAACTCATGCCCACGCAATTTGTCCTTAGGAATTCATACCGGTTCGACCAGTTCATTCAGAATTAATTAGACATGAATTTTGGTATTTAGACCAACAACGGTATTAATATTAATTTTGAAAATTTACTTACAGATGCATTGTTCAAATTTAGCACGAATATATCACGTAAATTTGGATAATTCCATACAGTAGCATGTGTATTATTAGATTAGAGTCCATTTCCAATAAATTGAACTTTTTCACAGGTGCAAATGGACTTGATCACGATATTAAAAAGTACGATCAATTTTAGATTAGAATTATTTAGCCACTAATTAAGAATTTCGAGTATTATCTCCTTATCCACGATAGAAATCACATGCACTGTTTCTATACTAAGCTGTCATCCAGGCTTTGATGTATTTTTTAAGCCATTTTCACCTTTATTCCAACTACAAAACGTAGTAAATAGTAAAGCAAAAATAAGTTTGTTGTGGGGAAACATGCGCAATGGTGCATTGCGCATAAAATCGATGGCTGTTTGGTTGGAGAAGTAAAGGCGGAAAAATATGATTTAACTATTTTTAATGCTCAGGTAATTCATGCATGATCAATTATGATTATTATTGCGGCTCAAGATTTAGTGCTAAAACAGGTTTTCTTAAGAGTTTCAGTACTAAAGAGCTATGAATAGTTATATGGCTTAAAGGAACCTTTTTTACATAAAGAAATGCGTTCCGAAAACGAAACGTAATTAACAGTTTCAGTAGCGTATTGCTTATTTCAACTTGGAATTTAAATATTCAAATTGATATTAACCATAGTAAAATTATATTAGGAAAGCACTTAATTAAATACCTAAGTAAGTAAACATAAAAACTCATGTTGGCAGTACATGAAAGTACATACTAGGACATACCTATCAGAGAATGTCATCGAAAAAATTGAGGGAGACCAAAGGGTATCTTTGGACGGACAGCACAACATGACAGGTGTAAAATGACGCTAGGAAGGAAGTCTGATGAAGGGTCTCGCTGTAATTTGGTACCTGACGTTCTATTGTCGTGGCCACCAATTTGGTAACTTCCTACACCGCGTCGTCCGATTACTGGTCGCCAGCGCTATAGACACTTAAAACAAACAAAATAAATATAAAAAAGACTCACGTAATAGAAAAAGTGGACACATGCCCATCGCACCGGTCCAACGCTGAAGTTGATCTCGTGCCGAGGACACGTATCCGCGGTGGTATATCCAGGTATGCCAACTCTGGAACTGATACATAGGTACTTTATCACTGATTTAATATTTTTATAAAATGTTCACTTCACCAGCAGATTACGTAATAGTATATTTACCCAAACTACACAATAAAAGCATAAATAGGATGGCAAAGTAGGATAGGATCTAAACTACCTAACTTCATATAGCTAAAATTTAAAAATAAACGGAATTACATACGTTTTAAGGAACAAGTTGTTATAGAACCAGTCGATTTCTGTGGTCACCAGTTGGTAACACACCTACCCAATGAATACCTACTGTTTTTGTAGTGTGAGTAGAGTGATACCTCTGGTGTAGCCTATGCCGTAGGTTTGTTTGTCACTATGTATTATGCCATATTTTTGTGTAAAAAACGCCTCGCTATTTCGTCCACATTGAGTTTTTTTTTCCATACAAACTTTATTTGCCCGTTGCATGCCCGTAGGAGTGAAATTTTGTAAAATACTTTCTGAGTGCACCCCTACACACGGTTTGGGCTTACATTCTCTTTGGGCTTTGCGTTGATTGTAAGTCAGTGTGTTAGGTACGCAACTATTTTATATTTTTAGAATGAATACCAACCATGATCAGCGATGGAGCAAAGGCCTGCATCGGACACAGACCGGCCACGAGTGCGTAGGTGCCTATCTTTCTTGAAATACGCCCAGTGACGTGCTACTGAAGAACGCAGCAGTCGGTTGAATCTGAAGATTTTTTAGACGCTTTACAATAAGTTGAAACAATTTGAATTCGATAGGTAAATGGTTCGCAATAGTTTAATGTAATTAATGCTACTACAGGTAAGAAATTCTAGGGCAACTAAAACTTCAATCAGTTCGTGTATTTTATTCCCTAATTCTATTGCACATCACGCTACAATCCAACGTGAGAAACTTTATAAAGACCCGCACAAATAAACTAGGCGCAGTCAACGCGGCGGGCGGCGGCGCGGCATCTTCGGCTGGCCCTTACATAAGATGGCTGTGTCCTGGCCCTTACATAAGATGCTGGCTGATAATAAGCTTTAATGCAATGAAATTGCGTTCGTTTGGCTTACTTTTAATGTGCTAACCGGTGGATGTCTGCGCCTTAATGCAAAAATGATCCAAACCACATTACTCATTGTCAATTAAATCTAGGTGTTATGGTCATACCTACACTTAGTAGGTAGGTACCTACATAATAATTATGTACCTAGTTACCTAACATTTCCTTAAGCAATTAAGTAGTTGCCTGCTATTACGTACCTATTATGTTCTAATAAAATAAAAGTTTAAAGTATTTTCAGTATACATACTTTCTACCTACTAGGTAGGTAGGTAGTAAGTTTTTTTTTAATTTTCGCGATTTGTATTCCTACGAGTATATATTACATATAAGTTAGAGAAAAACTTAAATAAGTACACCTTTTATTAATTTACACGTTTGGCCTGTGAAACAACAGCTGTGGTCACGAGTAAACAAGGTAAAGACGAAGTTAAACACGTCAAAGACCCGTATAAAAGTTATATTTACCTAATTATATTTTCATAGGTATTTTACTCTCACGCATGATCTAACTAAAACAATTGAAGACGTAAACAGCACGTGCTTGTTATTTGTATCTATATATAATTATTATATGAAATATAATAGGGCATGCAATATCGGAAGATATTAAATTCCGGAACTGAATTTCGAAACTGGGAATCTAGTTTCGGAATTCCGAAACTGGTTCCGGAATTGACAATTCTTTTTTATTTTTCTGTTTTGAGGGAAGGAAAATGTATATACCTAAGTAGTATATCGGTCATGTAGTTCCCATAATACAAGCTCTGCTTAGTCATGGGCTAGATGATGCTGTGTGGAAAATGTCCAGCATTATTTATACTATTTATTTACTCTCAATACTCTCAGGCAGGACACACAAAATATATTTATTTGTATGCTTCTGTCAGATGCACACCTCGTTGTCCTCCGTTATCATATAGTTTTTTCTACTTTGACAAACCCTGCATAGTCAAAATTGGTAGATACAGATGGATACTTGCGGATTATCTTGCATTTATCCAGTTTCTTGTGTAGCGGTTCTTGTAGTTGGTTCTTCGACTGAAACGTCTTCGTCAGAAGACGATGACATATTCATTTTGGGCTTGGAGGGTACTACATGTGTAGGATTAGGTTCACTGTGAGTTTTGCACTGGCGTAGTAAACTGACAATAATCTCAGAAATTTTCTCGTTATTTGGTTTAGGGAAAATATTGTCGTCGGTTTGTGCGAATAAGTCCTCCCAATCGTGCAAATAGTGCAGCACTCCTACCAATAATGGTCTTCTTTCTTTTATACGACTTCGGAAAGTAGAAATGTTGCGTTTTGTTGTGCAAAATGCCACTCACTGAGTAAAAGTTATATTGGAATACCGATATTAGTCCTCTTAATTCCGGAATTGAAATATCGGAAAAATCTATTCGAGATTCCGGGATTGCGAAATTCCGAAATTTCGGAATGCATGCCCCACTAGGTACCTACCATAACAGATAAGATAGTCTGTGTGTTGATTGGGTTTCGCCCGTTTTCAAGTAGGGGTAGCTACCGTAGGTAGGTACCTATCCACTAGGTACTGAACTGATTGAAATCATGTAGTTAGGTAAATTTATGTTTTATTTTACCTACCATTATATACCTATCAATGGTAATAAATTATATTTACCTATAATATACCTATGTATATCACCAAACAAAAAAAAATACGGGTAATACCTATATCGGATCACATTAATTTAAATGTCATCCAGAAATGTGGCTATAAAAATTCCTTCAGAATTTGATAATTACTTAGGTAGGTAAGATCATACCAAGAGCACATGTAGAGAGTATGTAAACTCAATAAGTAGGTACCTAAGTACATACTTACCTATTAGCATTGTCCCTAGAAACCTTGGTGGTTTTTAAGTAGGTACTTACAAAATGTAGGTATACGTATAATAAGTTAAACTTTTAATAGGTAAGATGATAAATAAATACACAAGATAATGTAAGTAGATAAGTTAGCGGGTATTTACTTTTTCAAAGGAGAATCCGAGTTTTCCGAAGAAGTGGTAGTATCACTACTGCTTGATACAGTCTTGTGCATATTTTGACAACTGGAGCTTTTGCGAACCATTTTATAAAACACGATTTTCTACTTTAGCAACGGAAAATGAACTGAGTCATTCACAAATCGTCTAAGCTGTGGTTAACTGGCTTAACGTTTGTAACACACATCAAACAAAATCAAACTTAAATACAACTAAATATATCACTAGTTTCACTCGTAATTTTCTCAGATAATTTGTTTCCACCGAAAAATACTCTCAAACGTACATAGTGGTCCGTACAGAATTTGTGAGGAAACTGTTAATAGAAATAAATTCCTTGAAGCATGTATTGAAGTTTTGTCACTAGCGCCGTCTAAATATAAGTCTGTCTGTACGCTGTATTGGCGTATTTTCATCTCGAGTCATAGGAAGGTAGAACCACAGAAAATCGTCAAGAAGCGAAACTCCCTAGGCAAAGCTACGCTGGGTACGAGCAGAGTCTACCTACCACCAGTAGGTAGGTATAGTAGTTTTCTTTATTTGACAGTCTAATGCCCGTTTGCACTAAAAAGTAACAATAACAATTACCTGGGTCTAGACAAATACCTCATGCTTACTTTTCCTTTCACGCTAACGCAAATTTGTCAAGGTAAAACTTGGCAGCTGTCACGTGACATTTCCACAGCTAATGTCATTTCCATACAATTCAATCTTTCAGCAGGCGTTAACGCCAACAAAAGTGAAAGTGGTATTTTTACCCCTAGTTGTCGTAGAATAAAACCGACATAAGAGCCAGTTAGTCTTTGCTTATCCATTCTAGGGTTCCGAAGCTAAATGACGACCACGAAACCCTAATAATTTCATCATATCAGTCATGAATTTTTTACTTAATTGCACTTCTTGTGTGGTATCATTGAAAAGATCCTAAAAATCACTTTGAAGTTTTCTAAATTAGGCTTCAAAGAATTTAATTTATCACACCATGAAAAACATGTATCAACCCTCTTAATAGGCGTTCGCATACATTTTCAAAGCCCCAATATTGAGTTTAAATAGGAGACGACATACCTAATCCACCATTATTATATGAGGATATGGCACCATAGACCACATTCACACAGTGAGGCAGATTATACAGAAGTCCGAAGAGTATAATCAGCCCCTGTACCTGGCCTTTGTGGACTATGAAAAGGCCTTTGACTCCGTCGAAACCTGGGCTGTTCTGGAATCCTTACAGCGATGCCATGTAGACTATCGTTATATCGAGGTGCTGAGATGTCTCTACGAGGCCGCTACTATGAGTGTCCAAGTACAGGGCCAGCAGTCTAAACCCATCCAATTGCGCATAGGAGTGAGGCAGGGGGATGTCATATCCCCGAAACTGTTCACGAGCGCGTTGGAAGATATGTTTAAGATGTTGGACTGGAAAGGTAGGGGCATTAACATAAACGGCGATTACATCTCACACCTGCGATTCGCTGATGACATAGTCTTAATGGCGGAATCGCTAGAGGAGCTGAACCGGATGCTGGACGGCCTAGCTTCAGCCTCCCGATGTATCGGTTTTGGCATGAATTTGGATAAAACCAAAGTCATGATCAATGGCCACATTGTTCCAAGACCGGTGGTTGTACATGGCCACCTTCTCGAAATTGTTTCCGAATATACTTACCTTGGGCAGATTCTGCAGTTGGGTAAAAACAATTTCGAGAAGGAGGCCAAGAGGAGGATCCAGCTAGGCTGGGCAGCGTTTGGAAAACTACGTGGAGTCTTCTCGTCATCTATACCGCAATGCTTGAAAACGAAAGTTTTCAATCAGTGCGTCCTACCCGTCATGACCTACGGAGCTGAGACGTGGACACTCACTATAGGGCTGGTCCACCAGTTCAAAGTCGATCAGCGAGCTATGGAAAGAGCTATGCTCGGAGTCTCTCTGAAGGATAGGATTCGTAACGAATACATCCGTCAGAGAACCAAAGTTATCGACATAGCTTAACGAATTAGCAAGCTGAAGTGGCAGTGGGCCGGTCATATCTCGCGAAGAACCGACAACCGCTGGGGTAAACGTGTTCTTGAGTGGAGACCGCGACTCGGCAAACGTAGTGTAGGACGCCCTCCGGCCAGGTGGGATGACGATCTGCGAAAGACTGCAGGCAGATGCTGGATGCGGCAAGCTGAAGACAGGGCGCTATGGCGCTCATTAGGGGAGGCCTATGTCCAGCAGTGGACTAATATAGGCTGATGATGATGATGATGATGATGATACCTAATCCACGGATTAGATAATAGTTACTACGTAACCTTAACGGTGTCGGCTAGTGAAAAACTATCTCCTTAAAACGCTAGCAAAATGGCAATGGACAACAAAACCATAGCACTTATTTTGCCAGGTTTAGCCTTTTAAAATAAGTTTCATGGGTTGGTTCCTTAATTTATTTATAGTTTATACTCTGTTCACTTCGATTGAAACCTGTTAAAATTACGATGTTTTTAACTTTCTAACCAGAGGGGGATTGAGATTAGGATGACGTTAAATCTTGGAAAAAACCTATAATTTTGTACTGGCGTCATGCGACATAGTTGACTACATAACGACCCTTAACTCTAAAAAAATAAGGCAATTAATCTATACAAAGAAACAACAAATTCTATTTTTAAATTTATTATAACCGATAACTAGGAAATACTCTTAAAATAGGGGTAAAATACAAGTTGTCTTAATTTTATTACGATAATGTAGACCAAAATTAGCTTTTTAACATTTGAAAAGGACATCAATTCATTTGGAAAGTTCATAATTTAGAGCACTACGTTTATATTTAATCTCAGTTTCTTCAAATGTTAATAAGTGCCGTATTCTAGAACGTTACTTGGCCTTCACACAAGTTGCTTACCAAGTAAATGTCATATCGTAGTGGTTATCCTTGTCATTTCATTTAACAAGATAGAAATAGCTTTACAATTTCACAGTTGGGCGGTAATCAAATAAATCGATGGGAGTTAAAACACATGAGAATCTAGTATTTGACAATATCATTCGAATTTAGGTAGCATTGTTTTTTTTTTATAAAACACTCAACAGTCTCATACATAGTCCTGACCCTACACTCGGATTTACTGTATCGTGGGTATCAGAAACTACAAGTATCTTAAATTTGTATATTTGTCCCGTAGCGGGAATCAAGCCCGCACCTCTTACGTCCCAGCCAGTTACTCGCCTGAGGTCGTCTATGTTGACTAGGTACATTCAGTCAAAACAGGACAAAATTATAACAAAGTAGGTACAGCCTTGGTATATTTTTGGAGAACATGTTATAATTTAACAAAGTAGGTAATGCCTTGATATATTTTTGGACCGGCCTATGGCAAAAAACAGGCAATAGACAAAATTTTTAGAAATAAGTATTTCTAATACCTGTTTCGCTGCAAAATGCCATTAATAATAACGCTGGACATTTTGCACACAGCATCATCTAGCCCCAAACTAAGCAGAGCTTGTATTATGGGAACTACACGACTGATATACTACTTATATATTTTGTAAATACATACATATTTTGCATAGATAATACCCAGACCCGAGACAAACATTTGCAAATCGTACAAACATTTATCTCGCAGCGGGAATCGAACCCCCCTTCTACGTCTCAGGCGGGCCTTCGCCCACTGCGCCACAAAGGTCGTCAAATTGAAGTATTTGTACGTGCATACAAAACCCGGTGCTAACAATATTAATGAGCTGTCGAAGTGGTCTACCAAGTTAAGTTCCAAAACCAATCTCAAACTGAATCTAGTATCTGTACCACATCGGAAGAATGTCATACCATGTTACCATATACCATGTCAGGTTGCAAGCATTTCCATTGAAAAATGACAAAAATTAATGTTTGAGTTCAGATTTGAGATGCGTCCTGGAATATGGGCCTAAATCCTACTACTATTATAAACGTGAAAGTTTGTGAGGATGGATGTTTGTTACTCTCACGCAAAAACTACTGAACGGATTTTGATGCAACTTTACAGTAATATAGTTTTTACATCAGAATAACACATAGGCTACTTTTTTTCCCGGTACCACACGGGCGAAGCCGTGGGCAGAAGCTAGTAGATAGATAACTCTTTATTGTGCATGACACTAGTCACAGTACAACATACAAAACATAACATAAACATAAAACCAGAGACATGCACAATGGGCGGCCTTATCGTCTAGGTTTAGTTTCAAGTCCGTACAAAACATTGATTTGATTATAGTGATAGGTCACCATCAAAATGTGAATGTACCAATTCTGTATTTATTATGCAAAACACAATTATTTTTTGTTCAAAAAGCTACCACCAATGTACAAAATATCTATTTAAAGCGTCTCACTTCAATAATACGGTCTTCGTGGATTGTTCTGGAAAAAAAAAAATATCATTACTGAGATGACCAACAATTTGCTCTAAAAAAAAGAATATGCATACAGTGAAACAAAAATGTATAACTGCCTTTGGGTTGGGAAAACGGTTTTGTTAGGTCAATTTGAAGGAAAATTATCAAATTTTATTATGAATGGGGAAAAAATAATGCCTACATCAAATAAATGCAACGTTCGAATATCCTGGACAGAAATATTTAAAACTCTAATATTTGAATACTGGATTTTTTTACATCCTAGTATCTGGTAACTTTGAAATTCTGGTCATGGCGCAATAACTTCGAAATCAAAATAAATTAAAAACTGGTAATTTTTATATGGGTCATTTTTTACATAAGACATTCTGATAATCTTAACTGAACATAAACTGGAAATTCTGTTTCTCTGAGTATTTGCAAGGGCATTCTAATGCTGAACATTTTGTTAACTGGCATTTTAGACACTACATTTTGATGTTAGATGTCTGAACCTAGAGGCACTCACCAAGGGGTTAGGTCTGAATCGGTATGCGAGCATCATGCGCTTTCTATATGCGTCGAACTCGTCGTCTTCAGACGAGACTAGGTCGGATGTATTGGCTCCGAGACCCGAGTTCGAGACAGGCTGGGTTGCTCTGTAATATTCAAGTATAACGTTAGGTTACGGCTAGGAACGCCCTGTAGACAGTCGGTTGGATGATATTGCTGCGCAATAGACAATAATGTTCCTAACAACCAGCGTAGTTTCAAATCATGGTAATGTGTAGCTGCATAATATGCTGAGGTCTGTTGCGGAGAGGAATAAGTATGTAACTTTGTGCCTTCAGCCCACCACAATACCTACCTATTACAGTAGGGCCGATATATGCATAGCTTTATGTTCCTTCCTACCAATATCTTTTCTATAAAACTGTGTGTCAAATATATAAATTTATTTTCTTTCTAACAATACTATATAGTTATAAGAGTTGGCCAACCTAATATTAAGAGTCCCCCCTACCTATAACATATAACAACTTTCACGTAAAGTGGTTTCAGACAGCTGATTATCTGAAAATGGTAGCTCCTACAAAATGCATGAAACGACCTGTGGACGAAGTTTTTCCAATAACTCCCATCTTACGGCTCTGTAGGGGTAGAATTTAGAGAAATCCTTTCTTAGTGCAACTAGATACTAAGAGTAATCTACCCTCCAAATTTCATGTTTATAGAAGTTTGGTTGAGGCTATGCTTTGATTGTCAGTAGTGCGTCAGCGTATCACGCTCATGCAACAATTTTATATAATCAAGGGGTCTAGACAAATACCAATTTCTGTTGTCGTTAACGCCTGCGGGAAGATTAATTTGTATGGAAATGCCATTAGCAGTGGAAATGTCACATGACAGCTGCCAAGTTTTACCTTGACAAATCTGCGTTAGCGTGAAAGGAAAGGTAAGCGTGAGATATTTGTCTAGCCGCCCATGACCATAAGTGGCAAACATGCATACGGCACACCTGTTAGTAAACAGTTACCGTAATCTCATTGACGCGTGCAACATCAGAGATATCACTCGCACGTTGCCGAACATGTTAATTAGATGCGCGTTATTAATTCAAAATTTTATGTTGTAGATCCGATCGGCAGTGTTGGAAGAATAATAAAGTAAAGAAATATAATTAAAAGATCTACGGCCACTATATGAAACACTACTCATGATTTAAGTAGCTGGAAAGAGAAGGTGCTAGCAGCATTTTTTTAAATCCAAGTAGTGATTAAACTCTCAGGGAGACAAATACCTCACGATTACTTTTCCTTTCACACTAACGCAAATTTGTCAAGGTAAAACTTGGCAGCTTTCATGTGAGATTTCCACAGCTAATATCATTTCCATACAAATCAATCTTTCCGCAGGAGTTAACGCCAACAGAAAGTGGTACTTGTCTAGACCCCACTAGTTTCCTTAGAATAAAACTGTCATAAGAGCCAGTTGGTCAGTTGGTTATTTTTTTTTAATAATTTACCGAATGAAGCTTTTGCTTACTTGTTAATGGGTTCCACAATGCCGGATCCGTCAGCACCCAAGCCTTGACCCTCGCTCCAACCGAACTTCTGCAGCATTTTGAAACCTAGAAACATGTATAGAACTATATAACTTTTGAAACTAACGTGGTTATTAACATAATTATTAAATTATTTTTTTATTAGCTTCTGCCCACTGCTTCGCCCGCGTGGTACCCGTATAAAAAGTAGCTTATGTGTTATTCTGATGTATAAGCTATATTACTGTGAAGTTTCATCAAAATCCGTTTAGTAGTTTTTGCATGAAAGGGTAACAAACATCCATCCTCACAAACTTTCACGTTTATAATAGTAGTCGGATAATCTCCAACGTTTTTTCCACTGTCTATTCAGCGCCCAGGTCCACCCTCTTCATATCAATAGGTTTTCAAATTGACATGACACAAAATTTACACTTACATATTTTGTTTACATAAAATAACTGAGGATTATTGATTTCCTTCTTTACAACAAGATAATTGATTCACACCAAAGTCGAGTTTGAACGATTAGACTTTTTAGTATTCTTATTAGTTTTTCAAATAAATCTTTATTGCGCCTCTCGAGGTGCAATCAGAATTCCATACAAAAAATAATTAAACGTTCGTTTTAGGGCCTTACGTTTTTTACATAGGTATATATATAAGTAATTATGTAGATACATACAGGATACTTACCAACATTATCCTCCTTCAGTTTGAATTCTTTGTAATCGCTCAAATCTGGCTCCTTGCCACTTTTCACCGCTGAATACTTCTCCATAAATCTGTAAAGCGGAAATCGTAGCCGATAAGAGATTAGCTTGACCAATCCAACCCAGTTGATTTTGATGTGTATGTTTTCAAACCAAAAATACGCTTAATATTTTTTTAAACGGTTTTTTTTTTAAATAAGGCAGTCTGTTAAACAACCTTCAGTTCAGAGCATCTTCTTCAGATCTAAGCTGAATATATAAAGTGTGAAGAAAGTATAAAAGTAACAAATATTCATCTGCTATCAAAGCAGAACTTAGAGATAAAAGTAAAGGAACTTTTGCCAACCTCTGTGGCGCAGTGGGCAATAGCCCGCCTGAGACGCAAAGGTTGTGGGTTCGATTCCCGCCGCGGGACAAATGTTTGTATGATCTGCAAATATTGTCTCGGGTCTGGGTGTTTTACAAAAAATGTATAAATACTACTTTATCAGTCATGTAGTTCCCATAATATAAGTTCTGCTTAGTTTGGAGCTAGATGATGCTGTGTAAAAAATGTCTAGCATTATTTATTATTATAAATGTAGTTTAGCTTACTTCCTCAGCTCTTCGGGCGGTAAAAAATCGCCAATATGATGTTTCCCGGCCGCTTGCTTCGTAAGCTCGTCAGCCCACTTCTCCGTGGCACTCATTTCACGCGTGCGCAGCCTGAAAACAAAAAAAAAGAGTGAGTCTTCTATAAGTAAAATGGCGCGGCGAGCGAGTAGGCGGATGCGAAGAAAGAGGCAGTGGTGATGATGCCAGGAAAGGATGGTACGAAAAATTGTTTTTTTTTTCATTAGAGTGTCACATACTTATTAGCAATAGGTTATAAGAATGGCAATAGCGCATGTGACTAAATACATAATATGCTTATTACATTTTTTTAGCAGTGGATCCCAAACTAGACATAGCCTGTATCTTGGTGACCCTGGGTTTTCTGGTAACGGAATTATAAGAAGATAGGTATATCTTACGCGTTGGCATGGTATTATAATATCTGTGCATAATAAATATTGTGCCGCTATCAAAGGATGTCGTGTGATGTTTATATGTAGATTCTTACTTGTGTTCCCAAGTCCCTGCCGACGTATCTTCGTCGCTGTCATATTCGTATTTGTGCTTGCCGGCGGCCGCGAGACGCTCCACCTCATTGCGTTTCTTCAACATGTCCTGACATAATTTGAAATTGTTTATTAGGAATAATAAGCAAATTTTTTTTTACTCGCAATGCAAACAACCACTTCACAATGCAGTTTTTTGTCTGTCTGAATATGTTTGTTTGTCCGTTTGCGTATTCGTTTGTCTATCAAAATTTATATCCGAAAAGGGCTACCTAATAGAAATACGTTTTTTTGTATGACTTCAGGGGGCAAAACAAATACCTCGCGCTTAGTTTTCCTTTCATTTCAGAGTAGTCACATGACATTTCAACAACTAATGTCATTCCCATACAATTCAATCTTTCCGCAGGCATTAACGCCAACAGAAAGTGTTATTTGTCTAGACCCCAGGGGTGTTTCGGAGATAGGATTTATGAGATACATTTCAATGTTATTCATCCTCTCAAACATTCAATGTCAAACATTCTCATTCGTCTTTAAAGTCGATTCCCATTGCCGTTTTGTTAGTTTTATTAGCTGTTTTGTTTAATAATTTGTGAAATTAATACGTAATGCACTTACCTGATACAATAGATTTAGTTTAAAGTTATCTTCACACTTCTTCCAATCCTCAGGGTCTAAATTCGTCGAGCCATAGTTAGTCATTGCGTATTGCATCAATGCATGATTGGTGCGATTAACATTCGTCAGTTTCAAGCCATCTTCGTCGATCTTGGCCAGTTTTGCTGTCAATATAAAATGTGCCGATCAATCAAAAGAACTGTGAGGTACATGACGTGACCTTATTTAAAAGATCCTATTGCTTGATTTCATTTTCATTTTATTTCATTTGTTCATGCACAATTTTAACAAAAAAAAAAAAAAATGCTGGACATTTTCACACTCACACACAATATGATGCTCATCTAGCCCCAAACTAAGCAGAGCTTGTATTATGGGAACTACATTACTGATATACTACACATATATATTTTTTTGTAAATACATACATTATATACATAGAAAACACCCAGACCTGAGACAAATATAATCATATATAATCCTCTCCATCCAAAGTTTGTCTGGAAGAGATCGCTTTTAAGCGATAAGACCGCCCATTGTACCTTTATCATATGTGTTACTGTTTATCTCGTTTGTATCTTAAGTTGTACAATAAAGTATTTTCATTCATTCATTCATTCATTCAAATATTTGTCCCGTGGCGGGAATTGAACCCGCAACCTTCTGCGTCTCAAGCGGACCTTCGCTCACTGCGCCACAGAGGTCGTCAATGATTAGGTACATAGTGGGGCCAGCTTTTTGAGAGACTGAGCTAGTACATAATCGCACCCAAGTTGGCCGAAAGAAAGCCTACAGAAACAATCTAGCCAAAAAGGGGATAATTGACCAAACCCACGTCCAGTGTGAGTGCGAGAATATGGCGCACTTGCTCTCCTGCCCTCTGTGCCCATCATCTGCACCCGGGAACATCTCATAGAGGCAACCGATGAGACTGTACAAGTGGCCACAAATTGAACAAAACATTTTTAAAAAATGAGTCATTGACACGACAAGAATGAATGAATATGTACTAGCTGGCCCGGCAGATATTGTTCTGTCCTTGAATGTGACAGATACAAACGTCAATCCGACAACCAAGAACAGTTTAAAGGGAACAAATAAAAACCCGTTTTTAACATATTTCGGGACTATTTTCCAACTTTTCTTTCCATAAAAACCTAATTCAGACTATTACAAACATCTTAAAACAAAAAATAGCGCATTAACAAATACATTATTATTTATTATTTCACACAACATCATCTAGCCCTAAACTAAGCAGAGCTTGTATTATGGGAACTACATGACTGATATAGGTTCTACTTATATACTTTTTTTGTAAATACATAAATATGTATGATAAATATGTAAAACACCCAGACGCGAAACAGATATTTGCAGATCGTATAAACAATTGTCCCGTGGCGGGAATCGAACCCGCAAACTTCTGCGCCTTAGGCGGGCCTTCGTCCACTGCGCCACAAAGGTCGTCAACATTATTTATATTACCTGGCAACAAGGTCCCGGGCGGCAGTAAAGGCGGTATCATTCCAGACGGTTTGGACTCCATGATGCCGGGCGGCTTCAGGTCCATCGGAGGCTCGTCTCCCCACCTCGACTTCTTCTTGCGCTTGCGTCGTTCTCGCCTGTTCTCCGCAGAGTCCTCGTCGCTCTGGGAACTCGTGGCTTCGCGCTTAGAGTTGTACTGTTGCCAGAAGTAGTTGGAGTCGTTGTTGCTGTAATTCAATATTTTTATAGGAAACTAGTGGAACGCTCAGTAGTCTTCGTCAGCGTTTAGTTTTTACCAATAGCAGCCAGCATATACATTTGCTATCAGAGATTGTTTATAAGTTTTTCTGTTACCATTTATCTCCGAAATGACTTATCATAATACAGTTTTTTAGCACTCGATTTGTATGACTTCAAAAAATGGTTTTATCACCATAAGTAAGTATAGACGATGGCATGAATGTTGGAGGTTTTAAAATAGATATGCCAAAAATGCACCCTCCAGAGGAGGAGTTTCGGAAAATCCTTTCTTAGTGCACATAACACACCAAAAAGAACATACCTGCAAAATATAATTTCTATAGGACTTACCACTTAGGCTGTGCCTTAATTGACAGTGAGTCAGACAGAATGCCATGAATAATTTTATTAATTAAAAATCAGCCTGAAAAGGATCGAACCAGAACCTCTAGTGTTTACACATTTGTTTTCTTTCAAATTGAAAATAAAATAATCTTTATCTAGGTCCTCCTCGAATATGAGGTTCATAGTAGTCAATAATATATTACCTGTTGAAATCCTCCTGTTTAAAATGCGGCTTAGCATCATTACTGTCATCATCATCATCCAAACAGAATTCCGGCTCATATATATCTTCATCCTTCACTTGAGCTTGATTCTCCCGTTCGTTCCTCATTTGCTCCACTAGTTCCCTGAACGCCTTGTATTCTGAACTGTTCATATTGTGTAGAAACCTGCAAGGATACGATTGTTTAGTCGCATGAACAAAGGGTAGAAAAAGCAAAGGTGATGGTCTCGCAACCTGGATCTTTGACTAATGGAATAGTGAAGATTGATATTTCCAGCATGACATACTATAAACCAACAGACGAGCCAATTCATTATCATTTTCAACTCTATTCCACTGGTGATAAAATGAAGCCTTGATTACTAAAGTAATTGAATACTGGTGTTTATTTGGTTACCAGCATGTTTCACTACAGAATAAAATTCGAAATGAGGAAATAACTTTTGTATTTCTTATTTAAGTAATTTTTTTATACTCTTTGTACTGATAATTCCGAGATGAGAGGTCGATTTTCGAAGGAAATTATATAATAATTTTGGTGTACATAAAAGTAGTTTTTTAAACTAGTTTCAGTAATAGGAATTATTAAGACTGTGTAATCAAATGCGCCTTGCAAAATCAGTAATCAATAATATACCTACTGTAGGACCAACCGACGCTTTTCATGAAATTTTAAAGCTGATCAAATTGTATGATGACATAAACCATATTACGCAAATTAAAAGATGTTAAAAAGACAAATAAATATGTTATGATATGTCTTAAACCAGTGTTCAGTCATTCGGCAACCAAGGCGTGGTAGTAATAAAAAGGAATACAGCCCGTCCTCCCGGCACCTAGTGGCATTACCACATATTTTGGTCTTGTGTGTGTATAGCTTTCAGGACGTTTTCCCAGCGATCGCCGTTGGCGGCCACCTCAGACGCGGCTTGGATGACCGTCGGCGGCATATCTGAAGAGAGAACTGCATACGACGGGTCAATAGACTGGCCGATGGGTACCGGCATTTCAGAAGCCTCTCATATACATCTGTTTCAAAACCTCAATGCATAATCTATGTCTAGTTTCGTAGATAATGCATAAACTAATCAATTAAATATTATA
The DNA here is from genome assembly GCA_958496245.1 of Perizoma flavofasciatum. Lineage (NCBI taxonomy): Eukaryota > Metazoa > Arthropoda > Insecta > Lepidoptera > Geometridae > Perizoma > Perizoma flavofasciatum. The sequence continues at coordinate 6,920,715 of OY292434.1, read as the reverse complement.
CAGAAATGCATTGACAAATGATAGCAACTGTTGTTTTTTTTTAAAGCAAAGGTAAGTTTGCCAGAACTAAAACTGTTGCCATCCTTAATTACTAGAATAAAGAATGACAGTACTTCGAGTGCTGACAAATTTAGTTCAGCTTTAGAAAAGAAACACAATTCCCACCATTGTACATGCAACTAAAATATTGGCTCATATTGATGATATCAGAGACCCCTTCATTCAGTATTGCCTTCTCTAATCAAAGCCTATTAGATTACTATTATTTACCTTGAGATGAACGGGAGGGCGCTGGAATATCCCCAAGCTCCAAGTCTTTAGGTTTCGGGATATGTTTCAGGTGCAACGGCATGGGAGGTGGAATGTTCTGGAGTTTCATCGGCTCAGGAGGTGGGATGGTGTCTAAAGGTTTTGGCTCAGGAATCTTGTGTACCATTGAGTTGGGGGGCATGAATGGCATGTTGGGGTGTTTGAAGTTAGGATTTGACCCAAATGGTGGGCGAGGACCCATAAACGGCATGTTACCTATTGGACCCATTGGCATTGTTCCAGGTGGCATCATGGAGTTAGGACCGTTCTGGCCCATCATTGAACCAGGTGGCCCACTCGGACCAGACATAGAATTAGGAGGGCCATTCGAACCCAACATTGAGCCAGGTGGCCCATTCGAACCAGGCATGGAATTAGGAGGGCCATTCGGACCCATCATTGAGCCAGGTGGCCCATTCGGACCCGACATGGAATTAGGAGGCATGTTTTGACCCATCATGGGAGAGCCATTTGGACCCATCATAGAGTTGGGAGGTCCATTTTGACCCATAGATGGAGGTCCCGGTGGAGGCGGCGGCGGAGGGCGGGGGGGTCCACCCATCCCCATCATTGAAGGGTTGAAGGGCGGAAAAAATGGGGGCATTGGACCATTAGGGCCCATCATGTTAGGAGGCATTGGGCCACAGGGACCTCTAGGCCCATTTGGTCCCCAGTTAGGTGGCATAGGAAAATTTGGAGGTCCACCCATGAATGGTGGCATAGGTCCTGGTGGCATAGAACCTGGTGGCATAGGACCTGGAGGCATTGAACCTGGAGGCATTGGACCTGGTGGCATAAGCCCCCCTGGAGGCATTGGACCTCCCGGTAACATTGGAGGCATGTTAGGACCTCCAGGTGGCATATTAGGTCCTCCTGGACCCATCATGGGGCCACCAGGACCCATTCCAGGTCTCGGTCCCATAGGTCCATGGCCCATCATGTCCCATGGGGGTAAAGGACATGGAGGCACATTTGTCCCTGGAGGTAATGGGCCTGACGGTAACATCCCGGGACCTAAGCCCCTAAACTGATTGGATTCTGATTCAGGTGGTTGGTTGGAATCATCGTGGTCTAGAGACCAGTCAATTTGCTCAGAGTCTGAACCGTCTTCGTGAGGATTGCCGTGGGTTTGCATGAAGGATGGGTTGTTATGTTCAACAGGTTTTTTTCTGTCTTCCATTATGTGGGTCATAGGACTATGATGACGGTTATGCCCTCTGTCATTCCAACGGCGTCGGTTTTCTCTGAAACAGAAACAGTGATATGAAACCTAATTAAAACATTTTTTTAAATAACACAATAAAAACCAGTGGTGGATGATAGTAAACTATTAAATTGAAGATGATTCTCAGACATTCCATTGTAAATTTATTCCATTTAACTAGATATTGCATGAAAGAAGCCTTCTTAAGTACCTAATGGTTTCAGCACACTGGTTATTAGTCTCAATAAGTTATTTGAGGGTGACGAAGAATTAATCATTGTTAAGTTATATAAATGTAAATACCTGGAGCCTTTATCATTTGATTTCCGCCTTTCTTCAACATGAAACTCTCCATCATTATCATCTTCTTTTTCCTGAGTGCGTTCCTTTTTCTTCCCCATATCAGCTTTCTTCTGTTCTTTCTGTAGCTTCGCCACATTATCCTGCTTCTGTTTCTCGAGTAAAGCTTTAAATTGGTTCATGAAACTGCCATCATTTGAGAATATATTGGTGTTGGTGTCATCGCTGCCATTGGGGCTGAAATTACAAGCATATCAAGATAGATAAGGAAAATATATTCTTTAAAGCTAACTAGTTCAATGAGGGCTTGTTCCAAAATTTGTTTGCAACAACATTTGATATGGTGCAGCTAACATGCCAAACCGGACCATTAGTCTGGTTGAAGAGAGAGTATATTGAGCAAAGTAAGAGAATGGTGGAACATACATTGTCAAAAATCGACTATGTTCACAAAAATAAAAGAAAAGAAAAAATTAAAATTGATTTTACTTAGCCAGTTACATATATGGAATCAACTTTCACCAGTAGATGTCACTAGTAAGCCTTAAAAGGTAATTCTACAGTAATGAACTATTTGTAATACTGGGCTGATTAATTGAATACTAATCTAAAAAATCTTCCAATCCTAATAAAGTGTGTATGTTTGGATGTTTGATGCTAATCTCCAAATGGCTGGACTGATAGGATGAAATTCGGAACAGGAATAGTTTGTGACCTACAATACCACATATGCTACTTTTTATTCAGGTACCAAGCAGGCGAAGTTGTAGGCAGAGCCTAGTAGCCAATAAAAGTAAGACAACACCTTGCTATTCAACTGCAATGAAAAGATTCAAGCATGAGTTTAAACTTAAACAAATGAAGTATTGTGACTTCAAAAGGACATAATATATTGTTCATTTAACCTTTAAATAATTGAAAATGTTTAATTACAATATCTTAAGATTAGATAATTAAATTGAAACGAAAATACAAACAAAATCAAAATCATTAGCTACCATATTGTATCACTATTTTAAGTTTTACACTAGTAGTTGAGTATGTGCCTTGGGGATAGTCTAAGTGTAAGGGTTATTAATATTTTTTGTTCTTCAGAGAAGTTTGTAGAAAGCAATTAAAGCAAAAAAGGAATTGAAGCTGGTCTTGTCATATCATTCATTCACATTTGAAACACAGGGAACCATTGGTTTTTTTGCCACACGTTGTACTTAAAATTCTTAAGCCTATACATAGGCCTTTTCAGATTGTAAATAATTATAAAATAGAAAAAAATTACACAATTATTTGAGAACTGACAACAATTGAAGGGTCTCATCAATATAAAAACAAATAAGCTAACAATCATATTCTCCATGTTAGATACTCTGCATTTTTTTATTATTATTTATTATTATTAGATCTTTAAGTATGCCAAAGAGGGGGTAGTCACAGGGCCAAACATTATCAGCACATGCCTGTGTTTTAAGTAGTCAGTATTCCATACAATTATTCTCATCAATATAAATGCAAAAAATACCACCATCCAATCACTAAAATAGCCGATCGGTAGATATGTTTAGAGATCAACATGAAATGGAAATTTATAGTGAGAATCAGAAGATGGTAATGATGAACAAAGCAACGAGTGTTTCACTAAAGATAGAAACGACGATCAAAGTTTAGAAATAGGTAAGTACTGGATAAGTAGCGATCGGTGTCGTCTAAACAGACGCATGTTCATGCACTTATGCGCAAACGCGCATAAACGTAATGGTAGGCAAAACCTGCGAGGCTAGTTTCTCGACGGTGTCAAAAAAGCTATTGGTATTATGATAGTGATGCATGAAGTAGTGCTTACTTAGAAAGTTTAGCCTGTGCAGCGAGCGCCGCCGCCTGTTTTTGAGCCTCCAACTTTGCTTGAATCTCCATCTTCTTTCTTTCGATGATTAATTCCTGTTTCGTCATTTGAGCCCATCTTGTATTTAGAGGCGATTTGTTTTTATTATCTTTAAAATGAATCATTATCAGCACTAAGGCTGGAACGTGAAACTTAAAAACTTAATACCTTTTCGTAAAATATAATTTTCCTTTCGCTTCACGCCACAGAAAATAAGTGAACGAAATGAATGAAATCAATCATTTTTTTTTTTTTTTTTTTTTTTTAATTTACCCTTCTAGGTTAGGCTATAGTCTTATGATCGTACTGCCTTGTCTTCCGTAACTTTATTTTCATTCGTGAAAATGTTCAATTTTATGTCTTTCGTATACATTTCATTTGAAGTAAATTATCATCAAAGTACTTTGATGCATCTGAGTGAATAGTTATGGAGTCAAATCCAAAAATTATTAGTCTTATATTTTCTTTTTTCATTACATTAGTCATTACGTTCATAGTTGTTTTTTTGTTATTTACACAAACTTACTACATCAAAATTTGTACAAGATGACTTATCTTAACTTATCCTAGATCTCAATTACAGTACTAATTATGAATTTATATACATGATAAAAAGTTGATGCATTTTTAAGTATATTTTGCACACAACGCGGGACCAAATCAGACTTCTGATAGATCTCAAGGAGGCCATCTATCAGCACAAGGCGCTGAATACTGAAAGACGGACACTCGAATATTATATGATTTATAGATTGGACCTCTTGTGATTGGCAATGATCACAATACGGAGAATCATTAATTTTTAAACGATGAAGATGATAGTTGAGACGTAATGACCAAAGCGCATTCGACAGATTGTTGAGTAAAACTTTCTATTAGTAAAACATTTACTTCTACAGAACCAAGGTATGGAGTCTATCTGAACGTCCAAAGCAGCATACCAAGAACCTTTATTTTCAACATGCGTACAGCGATACGAATGCTTACACCAAGCTTGACACATTCGTTGTCTTAAAAGACTAACAACGTCTGTGTATGGTAGAGAAACATTTGCATCGCCGCTCTCAAGATTAGAAATTATGTCTGCAAATTTAACAATGGTGTTAGCTAAATAATCTACTTTTTCGTTTCCTTCAACACCTTTATGTGAAGGCACCCACACAAAACTTACATTAATATTTGTATCAGCTAATTCAACCCATAGCTGTTTTATGAAATAAATGATGTAGTTAGTATTAGCATGCAATTTGTTATTTGCTAAGTTCTTCAAAACACTCATGCTATCACTTACTACAACCCACTCAGTGTGCCCTAAATTACGATTTTTTATATGTTTCAAAGCGCTCAAGATAGCAACAGCAACACAAAATTTATAAAAATGCTAGTGTTTTTACAGCTGAAAAACACTAGCATTTTTATAAATTTTGTGACCAACACCCATATTTAGAGAAGGTTCAAATATGGCAAAAGACACAGCATTATCGTTTTTAGATCCATCTGTATAAACAAATTTGTGATTTGTCCACTCGGACAATATCGCATTAACTTCCTCTTTAGTTGACAAATCATTGTTAATAACTATATTCATTTCTGGGAATTTGCTTAAGAATGATCCTTGATAACAAGGTATATGACTGGATTGATAAATGTTTAGATCATCAAGGGAATGTATAAAACTTTGAAAACCCTGTAACATGAAGAAAGGTTTTAAAACGAGCTGAACATTGGACAAATTAGCCAAAAGACTATTGCTAGAACTGCTGTAAAGTTTCAAGGTAAATCTTTCCTTCAGATAATTCAAACGAATAATAATCGGTGGTAGTCTACATTCAATCTGCATTGCATTTATAGGAGTACTCCTAAATGCCCCTGTAATTAAGCGCAAGCATTTATTTTGAAAGACATTAATTCTATTTACAATTTTTACATTAGCAGCATAACAAAAGAAACCATATTCAAAATGACTTCGAACTAATGATTTATACAATGTTAATAAAATCCTTGGATCTGCACCCCAATAGGAACCAGACAAAGACTTTAAAATGTTGAATGCTTTGTTAGCTTTATTAATGACATGTCTAATATAATTATTCCAGGATAAATTATGTGAGAATAAGACCCCCAAAAATTTTACCTCAAGAGATACGGGCAAGGGATAATTATCATAGTAAATATCAGGCATGGTGGTATATTTTTTGCCAAAGACAACAACCTTCGACTTCAATGGGTTAACATTAAGATCTAAGTACGAAAAATATTTGTGAAGTTTTGCCAATGCATCATTAACAATTTCAGCTACTTGAGCTAAATTTGTTCCCGACACATAAACAACTAAATCGTCGGCAAATTGTAGATTTCTTACACACGAACCTAAAATTAAATTTATACGACGTATATACAAAATGAAAATCAATGGTGACAAGATACCACCCTGACAAACACCTACCGAAGAAAGTCGTGGACCATGAAGGTGCCTATTGTATTTCACGAAAACTTCTCTATTTCTTAAAAAAGCATGAATCCAAGTGATAATTTTTTCAGGAATTCCTACCAGTGGCAACTCTTGACAAAGAACTTCAATATTGACACTATTAAAAGCGCCAGAAATATCAAAGAATACAGCAACCAAACGATTGTTTACAGATAAAGAATTAAGTATATCAAGCTGTAACTGACAAATACTTTCACGAGCCGAACGATTCCTACGAAAACCAAATTGATTTGAAGGTAAGATTTTGTTTTGTTCAACATAAAATTCTAAACGTTGTTTTAACAATTGTTCAAATATTTTACCTGCACATGGAGTGAGTGCTATTGGACGATAGGAATCAGTACATAGCTTCGGTTTATTAGGTTTCAAAATTGGTACCAAACAATCTTTTTTCCAATCCAAGGGGATTTCATTATTTTCCCAGAGCGAATTCAAAACCTGTAGAAAAATTCTCAAACTATCTCTATTCAGTTTTTTAAAAAGAATATAAGGTATTCCGTCAAGACCAAATGCTGTATCTCTTCTAGAGGCGACGGCAGACGTTAGTTCACTAATTGAAAATTGATTTTCTAAAAAGCTATTATTTGAATTGGTTTTAGTATCAAAATTATATGTATAAGGTCTGTGTTGCACAAAATCAGGAGTATATTTCATTAAAAAATTCGATATCCATGTATAATCTTCATTATTATTAGGATTGTATGTTTTATTATATTTTCGCATAAATTTCCATATTACAGATAAAGGAGTATAACGATTAAAAGTTTCACAAAGAGAAATCCAACTTTTTTGTCTTTCCACCTTCAATGTAAGTTTTTTAATAGCCCGAAGCCTCTTGAACTACAAATAGCTTTCTTCATTTGGGTTATATTTAAACTCTAAATATGCTTGTTTGAAATTCAAAACGGCCTCTGAACATTTTTGATTTCACCATGGAAGACGGGGTTTTTTACTAGAATGTTTAGCACAGGACTGACGACAATTTTCCATAGTAATATCTAAATGAAAATTAGGAATAGATTTTGCGACTGCTGTTCGCAAAATATGACAGAAATGCGTATAAGACTTCTGAGGGCATTGAATGTCCATTTCAAAATCAACCAACAATGAATCTACATAATTACAAAACATTTTCCAATCTACGTCGTAGATGGGTAAATGTTTATTGTTTAAACAATTAACATTTGAAGCAATGATATTATCGCTGAGTAAGACTTTAATTTGTACAGGAAGGTGATAACTAGTACCAAGTGGAATATCATGAACAGACCATTCATAATGGAGTGCCAATGACGGCGAAACCAAAGACAAATCTAGTGCGTTTGGACGCCATGTCAACGAACCAATCGTTGTTGCTTGACCATCATTCAGCAATACTAAATTGTTGCCATCAATGACCTCCAAAATGTCCCTACCACGAGAAGAGTCATAACCACAACCCCAAGTGGTATGGTGAGCGTTAAAGTCACCTGCAAATATGAACGGACCAGGAATCGACTTTATAATTGTGTCAAATTTACCCTTATTGAAAACTGGATAACTGTTTGTCGGGCTATAAAAACTGACAATACTTACATATTTTTTATTAACTGTTAATCGGATACAAATGTTCTGTAGTTAATAATCAAAATATGTGTTTATTTTGGAATAGGCGATACTGTTATGAATTAAAATGGCTACTCCGTTATGATCGTTTCCACAATCATTACGTTCAACGTTATAATGTTTTATTTTAAATGTTTGATAAGATTTAAACCATGTTTCTGAAATAATTGCAATATGAATGTTATTTGAATAAAGAAAATTAATAAATATTTGTTTGTTACTATTAAGACTTTGTGCATTCCACTGTATAATGTTTAAAAAATCCATTATGCAGTTGGAGGAAGCTTGTTACTGAGAGTTTTTTTCAGGGTCTCCCTAATGGACCCTGAATTTATGGGCACATCTTTGTTACTGATCATTTTTGTTATTGTTTCAATGAGGATGTTTATGAAAACTTCTGATTTCATTAAATTGTTGACTTGTACATCAAGGGTCCTTGCCGTCAGCTGCGGAAAGGATTTGGAATTAAAAAGATCCGAGTAGGTTGCCGTCCGGGACTTTACTTTATTCTCCTCGACTTTCTGTTTTTTTAATGGGCACGCGCTTGAAATGGCAATGTGGTTCCCGTTACAATTTTTACATTTGGCATTTTTGGGATCAACTTGGCATTGACGGAAATTATGACCCTCAGTGTAGATGGAACATACTTCCGCATTCTTACAAAATTTAGCAATGTGTCCATACCTCATGCATTTGAGGCACTGCTTAACAGGAGGTATGTACACATTTACCTCATGCCTCCAAGAGTCGAGGTATACATGTTCAGGGAGATTGGTGGATGCAAAGGTCACCGCGACTGCCTGCGTTGGCAGGAAGGATGCGCCACCATCGCCTCTCACTCTGCGCATAAAACGCCTCACCTGGATAACGTTCCTCGAACTTCCGATCAGAGAAAATATTTGCTTGTTAGACATCTCGATTGGGACTGAGGTAAGAACCCCAGTCACTTCGGTATCACCTGCCGGTATGCTGGCTTTGAGGGACAACTGCTCTAATAACTTCTTATTCTGTAGGAACATGTTTGCATTGTTTGGGAGATCAAATGTGATCCCTACCTTATATTTGTTGATGGACCTTAGGTGCATGACGCCCGAAACACCATGCTCTCTTAATCTTTTGAGAGGGCCATACGGTCCCTATCATTGAAGTATGTGTCGTCGGTATTATGCGTGAGAAAGACAATAAACTCACCTTTTTTTGAATCTTCAGGGTACTTACGTGAATATCCTGAGACCTTAAAGACTGCATACTTATCTACGCCTTTGTTTTTGGATGAATCCGCTGCTGCCAATTTGTCTTCGTCTGAATCTGAAGACTCAGAGTGCGATGCTTGCTGCGGTCCATCTGGAGGAGGTGGTTCCTCCTTTCTTCGTCTTTTCTTCGCCATATCGGGACACTACTGTTGGCCACACAGTTGACCCACCTATTTATAATTATTCCAAGCAAATAACAAGAAAGATTTGCCCGGTTTTGAAAAACATAAAATATTTTTTTCGAAAGACGCGCCTTCTCATTTTTGCGGTTCCCGCCAAAAAAAAAACTGAAATCAATCAAGTAAAACACAACGAACGATTCATTGAATAAAAACAAACCATAGACAAAGCGATTTTTTTTTGTTTAACGGCCTAGATTCTCGTCCTTTTGGCCAATCTTGATTTTTAAAGACACTGTCTGGCATTAGTCACTTATTATTCAATCACTCACTGTCACTGTTTGTTTGTAGTTTATTTTAGAGGTGGGGAAAAGCGTTATTTTCGTATCACCGTGACTGTCGTTCCAGTTCCAAAAAAGTCACAGTGAAAAATCAACGTGACTTTGTCACGTCGATCACGAGAAACGAGATGTGTATAATTGTTTTAAATGATCCGAAATACCAGGCTCACAGGCTGGACTGAGTTGCACAAATTGAATATTGGCACTGTTTCACAAACATTATAATATAAGCCGTATGTAGTTAACTATTTTTATTTAACTATTTTTTATCTACTTATTAGAATAAATATTAGTAAGTATAATTTTTGATTAGGTATTCTTATTCTTATTCTTATTCTTATTCTTATTCTTATTCTTATTCTTATTCTTATTCTTATTCTTATTCTTATTCTTATTCTTATTCTTATTCTTATTCTTATTCTTATTCTTATTCTTATTCTTATTCTTATTCTTATTCTTATTCTTATTCTTATTCTTATTCTTATTCTTATTCTTATTCTTATTCTTATTCTTATTCTTATTCTTATTCTTATTCTTATTCTTATTCTTATTCTTATTCTTATTCTTATTCTTATTCTTATTCTTATTCTTATTCTTATTCTTATTCTTATTCTTATTCTTATTCTTATTCTTATTCTTATTCTTATTCTTATTCTTATTCTTATTCTTATTCTTATTCTTATTCTTATTCTTATTCTTATTCTTATTCTTATTCTTATTCTTATTCTTATTCTTATTCTTATTCTTATTCTTATTCTTATTCTTATTCTTATTTTAAGTAATTAAATAAGTCGCGCGTCATCAGAGCAGTCAGTAGGAAGGAACGATAATATATCTAGGAACGGTGCGCGATTGGAGCACGAAGGAACGACATACGTAACGTTGTTCCTTTTCGACAAATCACAGTGATACTATTTGACTTCAGATCACTGTGATTTTTTCATCGTGACGTTATTTATTACTCACCTCTAGTTTATTTTACAACTTCTAAGTCAGGGGGGGGTCTTTACTTCTTAGCCAATAGTTTTTCATATTTTTTCAACTGTGTTCATAATGAATTTGAACAGAGGACGAAATAATTTTGAATTTGCTAATATATCATGTAGCAGGTGGGGTACTTCTTCTTCAACTTCCATTATATCCGCTATTATAGCCAGTCTCTGAATAGAGAATGCTGGACATTCCTGGATTATGTGTTTTAGATTTGCATCTTCACTATCACAATGAAAGCAGGCTTTTGTTCTTACTATCTTTAGTTTATGCAGGTGAGCCGGCGTAAGGCAATGTCCAAACCGCATTCTATAGTTTATTGAAGTAAACTTTCTCTCATAATCATCCCGATGCAATTCACAATGATACCAAGGCTCGGCTTGAAGTTTCTTCTGGATTCTGGCATACCATTGACCTTTACTAGTGTTTATATGCAACCAGTAGTTATTCCAGATCTCTCTTTTCTTTTCTTTCAGGAGGGTGAATAGATCAGTGAAAGGAACTAGCAGTATCTCTCTGTGGTCTTCATCCCATATTCCACATGCTGCTTTATCTGCTTCTTCATTACCAGTGATTCCCTGGTGGGATGGAACCCACTTAAACTCTATTTTAACTCTATATCAAAATTGATGACACTTGCGTACGTCTTCTTGTTACCATCTATTTTAATTTGTTTAACGGGACATTCTCTTGAGATCGCCAAATGGGCAATCCACAATTTATGTACTTCAGTAATTCAACTGTGCAGTCTTTGTGATTATGCTCACCTGCGCAGCGAGAACACACCTGTTCATTCCAACAAATTGCTGCTGCACGATTAAATTTCGTGCAGAGAAAGCATTGCATGACTGGAGGCACATACTGGTACACTCTGTACCTCCAGTTGTCTAGATAAATGAATTGCAGCAGCACTATAAGTGTTACATTTGTAGGCACTACAACATCATCACCTACTTTTTTTTTGAAGCGTCTGATCGCCACTATTTCTTGCTCTGCAGAAAGTTTATTGTACAGTTCCTCATTGCTAGACTCTTTAGGTATAAACCTAACTACACCTATACGTTCAACTGACGATGCCGGGATATACGCTTTGATTGCATTTTCCTCTAAACATTTATTATTTAAGAAGTCATTTGCAGCTGCCGATTGTTTAAACACCAACATTATTTTGTTCACATTTATTCTACGTTGTTCATGTATCCCTTTTACTGCTTTAAACATCTTGGAAATTATCAGTGGATTTTTGTTTCCAAGACGATCCTCTCTTTGTATACCCTCCACGAAGACTGGAAACTCTGTATTTGCACTATTATCGGGGTAATTTCGCTTGTAGCCTGGTTTTATAATGGTATCATACTTATCCGTAAGGACGCCATCACCATCGCCGCCGCTCTTGGTCTCATCATCCTCAAGAATTCTCCTTTTTTTACCTGCCTTGAGTTTTTTTACTGTAGTAAAAGTATCTCCATACTCTCCATCGCTTTCAGCCTGCATCCCTCAAGCACTTCAATACCTACCAATTTAAATTTATAAAATTGAAATTTTCTATTCGAAAAAACGCGCCTTCGCAATTCCCGCCAAACCGGAAGTCCTAGACAAAGCGAAATAAAAAAGGGATACCTTAACGAGAAATAAAATATTCCTATAAATTCATAACCAAAACTCAAATTCTTTGTTATTATGACAGAAAAACCTGAATAGTATTTATATCAATTTTTTTTTAAATACTTAACATTTTTTGTTTATCATTTTGAATAAAATTAAAAATTAAATATAATGTTTTTTTTTCATAATTAATCAAATTAATATTGAAATCACAACAAAAGAGAATTGAAAACGACTAATTAGAGACTAACTCATAAGACGGCCATGGGGGCTAGACAAATACTACTTTTTGTTGACGTTAACGCTTGCGGAGAGATAAAATTCAATGCAACTTATCACGCGATTCTTGGTCCAACACAATTCATATTTTTGTAGAGTTAAAAATGTATATCTATCTACAAAAATGTATTGGTTATTTGCATTTTGTTTATTTATTCCTAATTCCATGGCCACCACCACCACCATCACCGTTTCGTTTAGTTTTCGTCATCTCAACGAAGTTGAAATGTCATCATGAATCATAAAAATTAAAATAAATATATAGTTTTGAAATATATATAAAGTTTAAAATGTGAAAATGTTCATTAGGTAGTCTTAGTTTCAGTAAGTAAGAAGTAGAGGTAAGTAATAAATAACGTCACGATGAAAAAATCACAGTGATCTGAAGTCAAATAATATCACTGTGATTTGTTGAAAAGGAACAACGTTACGTATGTCGTTCCTTCGTGCTCCAATCGCGCACCGTTCCAAGATATATTATCGTTCCTTCCTACTTACTGCTCTGATGACGCGCGACTAGCGGTAACTTCGGTTAGTTTCGCGCTTCCTCGGCGCCTGTTCGTGTTAATTTCACTATAACTCCCTTTATAGAGTTAGAGGGTAAGCAGATACCTGTTTTCTAGAAATGGCAGATGAGAACAATCTAAATCAACTTTTACGTTATACACTCATTATCGTATTTGATATTAGTTGGGATAAAGGATTTGAAAGTATGTGTATTTTATATTAATATTTAGGTATTTACTATGAATGAAGATACATCGTTAATATGGTTAATACCTATAATTTGGTTGTAAGTACCTATTTAATTACTAAAAAAAATATTATTCAAATTTAATTAAATTAAATTAATAAATTATTTAATATTAAATTAAATAAAAATAAGTAGATAAAAATTGTTATATAGAAATAGTTAACTACATACAACTTATATTATAATGTTTGTGAAACAGTGCCAATATTTAATTTGTGCAACTCAGTCCTGAGCCTGTGAGCCTGGTATTTTGGATCATCTAAAACAGTTATACACATCTCGTTTCTCGTGACCTGAGTGATCGACGTGACAAAGTCACGTTGATTTTTCACTGTGACTTTTTAGGAACTGGAACGACAGTCACAGTGATACGAAAATAACGCTTTTTCCCAGCTCTAGTAAGAAGTAGTAGTTTTGATAAATACAAAGACCCATTTGTATTTATCATTGGCAGCTAAATTCATTAAATCAAAATTGGAATACGTAAGTGCTCAGGACCATAGAGCATGCTCTTAAGATGCTTGATAAGTATATTAAAATAAATCATAGTTTGATTCCACATTTTAAACTTTTTACTTTTTGTTTGGAACTAAAAGTGAAAATATACTAATTAAACGTTTAATTTGTAAAAGCATAATATTTTCAGTAAAAGCATTTTACATTTTACTCTCACAAGCATCTATTGTTTAAAAAAAACGCTTTTAAAGTAGATATCGTATGACATTTTTTTTTTAAATATTTATTGTTGATTGGACTTTTCTACAGGGTCTCTGTACACCGCGTCTCTGGAACGGATATAGGACAGCTGTAAAAAAATGATTTTTTGGTTTTGAACTTTAGCAACCCTGAAAAATTACTCGTTTACTCTATTTAATAAGAATGAAAATTAGTGATTTAGATCACTTTAGTTTTGAAATTTTTCACACAAATGATTGAAATGTTTGAAAATAAAAAATCTAATTTATCATATTTTAGTTATGGCAGCAAAAATATGTGAACAAAATAGCTAGAATTGATTTAAATCATTAGAAATAAATTGAAACCTTACTTTAATGGATATGAAAGCGGGCGAGGCAAACGAGGTGCTCCAAAATCTTTGTCACTCGAAGAAGTCAAAGATCTGCTTTGCAACCTCTTTGGTTCAAAACCAAATATAGGTTCGATATTCTCGATCCACGTACTTATTATCAATACCAAACTAGTCTGTGGTAGTTATTTCTTCTATGGTAGACAAAAATAATGGCAGATGGCGAAATCTTTAGGGTAATATATCATTTTTCTGCCTGTCTACAAAAAAAAAGAAAATTTCATAAAAAACGAAGGGGTTCGGAAAATACTAACCCCCCAAAAGTTTCACATTCCTAAAAATTCTAGTACCAGATTTACAACTCTTCTTTCCATCTGTTTGTGAGGGAGATTCTTCATAAGATGGCAACATTATATTTTCTCGATCGTGAATGTTTTTTATTTATTTACCCATTTAGGGTAGGCTATAGTCGTATGACCATACTACCTCGTCTTCCGTAACTTTCTTTTCATTCGTAAAAATGTTAAATTTTTCGTCTTTCGTTATACATTTCATTTGTAGTAAATTATTTCATTAAAGAACTTTGATGCATCTGAGTGAATAGTTTTGGAGTCAATTCCAATAATTATTAAAGTCTTATATTTTCCTTTGTCATTTAATCCGATCGTGAATGAATTAAATAATATTCCACAGACAATTTATTTTTAAACTTTTTAACAAAGCCTCCATGTCGCTTCGAACAAACTTTTTAATTATTTCTAATTACTGATAGATGGCGATGCAATTTATGCTATTTAACCATATTTAGCATAATCCTCGATAAAATAAACTGTTTGAGTTTTCTGCATTAAATTGTACGTCGCGATAAATACACCGTCGCTTCGGTAAACAATTTATCCATAAGGATAAAGATTGTACTTCTCAGAGTTAGTAAACTGTTTGAATATTGTATGTCGCGATAAATACACCGTCGCTTCGGTAAACAATTTATCCATAAGGATAAAAATTGTACTTCTCAGAGTTAGCTAGACACTCTAGCAGAGAATACATATACATAAATCAAAATCCAAAATCCTGGATCCGCCATTGCATAATAGTACGCTCTGGGCCAGACCTAGCGCAGCGAGTTGAAGATCTTTAGGCTTTCATTTATTATGGCATAGGGAATAAGGGCCAAAAATGTAACGCTACGCTATCCATAGTAAGTCTGTGCTCACAAATAGCGATATACTCTTTGGTGCTCACCACAGAGGAGATACGTGCTCCGTGTGCTCACTCGACTTCACCCTTTGCACCGAAAGGCACTTTGATAAGTTTTGTAAAATCATTTTCTGTGCATAAAAGCACTTACTGTTCAGACGAATAATAGAGGGTGCGGCTCCACTTCAAATCTTCATACAAAGTAGGTTAGTACTATAAGTCTACACTAGATACGAGGATGTTTGTACGTATGAACAGAATGAGTCCCTGTATCGTCTATGGAATGCACAACCATGGAAAGTACAACCCTGGAAAGTATAGCCAGTATTACAAACCATGGTTTCAAATACTTGGTTTGTAATACTGATACTGGGCGTACATTCCTGGGGGGCTAGACAAATACCACTTTCTGTTGACGTTAACGCCTGCGGAAAGATAAAATTGTATGGAAATGACATTTGCTTCGGAAATGTCACGTGACATTTCCATACAATTTTATCTTTCCGCACTCGCATATGAAAACAGAGCATGCTCTGTTTTCATGTGCGAGTGCTATCAAGGGGCAGGTGCTGTGTTGCCATAGTATATTACGCTATTAGTAAATTAATGTAAGTAGATTAGATATTTATGTCGGTTTTTTTTACAGATAAACTAACTAACCGGTTAGTTTTATTTTTTTTGAACTTAAGTTCAATCAGTTAGTTTGGACAGCAATCCTCCTTTTCTGTGTGGTTATAAAAAAAAACTTCTAACCTCTCTAAGATGGATTTGCCTAGGAAGGATTTTTCAGGCCACCATTACCTTATTGTTTGCATTACTTATCAATGACAACTCCTAGTTGGACATATTAGAACTTGCTCAGTACAAACGAGGTTCGTACTCATCATGCGACTACTTCGCATCGACCAATGAGGGATCAAGGATATGACGAACTCTCGACAAATGAGCGTCGAGAATATTGGTTCGTAATACGGGGCGTACATTCCAGGGAATATGTGCAATATCGTCGTCGTATTGTGTTTAGTTTGTACGGAGCATATTATACGATCATGGAAAGCACACCCACATAATTCAAACCATAGATTTATTATATAATCTATGATTCAAACCAAATGGTAATTTACCTAATCCGAAAAATCTAAATGTACTGGCCATATTTTAATTAATGCGAAAGTTTGGATTTTTTTGCTAATAATTTTCGTACGGCTGAACTGATTTGGATGAAATTTAGAAAATGTATAGATAGTGGGCTTAAATACGTAACGCATATGCTATATTTCAATAAGCGACGGGATAGCTTGTGTAATGGGACTACATTGCTGATGTACTACTTAATATTTTTTTTGTAAATACATACTATACGTATAGAAACCACACATCCCGAAACAAATATTTGCAGATACGTGCCGGGAATCGAACCGCAAATTGTGTACCAAATGCTATACCATCCTCTGGAGTAGAAGTACGTTTGTATGTATATCGATTATTCGTACATAACTAGTGGCCTTAATTTTGGTGTCCTACTCTGGTGTCCTGTCAAGATTTTTAAATGAAACATCCGAATTCATTGCATATTATTCTTTTTTATATTTTTTTCATCAGTTTAAATGGAAAATACAATTTCATTTATTATAATGTTGTCATTTATTGTAAACAAATATATTATAAAAGATTTACATATTACTATCAAAACAAAATATTCACAAAATGGCAGACTAACTAAACAATTACTTAGCTGTTTCATCAAGCATGCTAACAATTGCATCGTTTTGAGCTAAATAAGAAGGAGAAAGTTTGGCACTGATCCCATAATTCAAATTAACATGAAGATGGCATAAATGCATATTGCAGCAACACTATCTGTCCTTTTAAAGTTAGTCTGTTCAGATTTTGAATAGGTACCTTTTATAACGATACTCTTCACAACCTCTCTTCAGCTCATGTTTATTGCGAGTTCTAATACTGACTAACTACTAACGCTTCCCTGTGCGCGGAAGGGTCGCGCACTGCCAAAGCTTCCAACCGATTTGAGGGCAACGCCAAAGAGAGCCTACATTGACTACCTATTGTTTCTGTGGTAACTTGACAGTTCATTCACTTATCTGCTGCCTCATTTAAATCCAAAATCATATTGACTTAATTAAAAAAAAAAACAACAAACTCTGGCTCCTTTCATAACTATACAAATTCCATTGAATGGATAAAGTCAACTCAATTTAAAACATTCAAACAAATCATCTTCAAATTAAAAAGTACCTCTTCACATTTCTGCATTACCCTGCCATAACAAAATCATACTATATACTTAGACAGTTGACAAACAAAAAAGCAATGGAAGAGGGCATGAGCAAAAGAAATCACAAAATATATAGAAACATTCGACATTGTGTATGTAAGGTGTGGACCGATGAGTGTGCCGTGAGCGCGTCACGCAATGGACCGCGTCACACAATGGTTACAGAGTAGCCACGGGCTAGTTCCCTTCCACTGTTACATGAAATGCCGAAAAGAAAAGTATAATTAATAAATTGTACCTATACTTTGTTTATAATCTAATTTTTTTTTACATTTTAATAATTTAAAACAACCAGTACTTGGTCGAGAAATTTATATCCATTTTTTTTGTGTATTTTATATTTTGATGAAATATTTATAAGCTAATTAACGTGAGCCGATGTCAGGATTCATAGCAAGTCGTCGTTCGCTCGAACCGGCTGGCAAGAATCGCTCTCATCCGCCCGACCCGAGCTCGTATAAACGCATTTATACACATAAACTCTACCGCATCGCCTATTCTATACATCTTGACTCATATTTATTATAATGCACTGATATTTCGAGGGGCACAAGGAATATCGCAGCATGGTTCTGCGCCGAGCGCTGAGGCTGCCGCCGCGCCCTCCCGTCCGACGTGACCGCTAACTTCATATCAAAAATTACTTTCCCTCTCATATACATTTTATATGCAAAAAATACAAAATAAACTACGCTTATACCCTTTAATTTGTCTAATTTAATTCGTACTCTATTTACAATGACGTAATATTCAAATTGTTCTGTGAATCGACAGTCTTGCGTCGGACGAGATGGAGCGTGCGGCGGCAGTTTATCACTGATCACTGTACACCAAATTTACAATAACAATTTGATCTGAATACTCAAACTCAAAGATCTACATCTAAAAATATAGGTAAGGTTTATCGTGTAACGCCCGCCTTAAGCCGCTATAGTATCAGCTAAGTATGTTAAGTATTACAACGCGTTTATTTTGCACATGACAAAAATGCCACTCAATCTATAATAATCTGCAAGTAAATAAAATAGGCCCAAATTCATTGTTACGATTCAAACATGGGGTTAACACAACCAGACCGATAAATTACAATAATATACATACTTTACAATCAATAATAAAAATTGGCAAACGTAACATACATAACAACCATTTGTGGCTTGTTTGTCATGCCGCAAAGAACAATACATATTTGGAAATTAGTTTCTAATATTACTAACTAGGACATAAGAAAATGATGACACAGGATACATACTTATACCGCCTATACTGTACAATGGACTATGATATTTCATTGAGATATTTTTTCCTTTGTATAAAACATGACAAAATACAAATATTTCTGTCCAATTCACTAACAACTTATCCGGTAACAATCGAGCAATTTTTTGTCATTATAATTACTCCCTTTGTGACTTTATACATTATAGATATTAATTACAATTACGTTATAAAGGGACACCTTATTCGTAAGTGGTCTGGTATTTGTAAATATGAGTATAACTTTGTTCAATACAACGTTATGAGATGTGTGTCGTAACGTTATACAGAACATCAGTTAGACAGATTTCTTACCGATATTTAATGCCTGTAAAAATATAGTTTTTTTTTATAATATTTTATACACTATCGAAGTTATAGGTGCGTCGATGAACAGTGCTAGATCAACGGTCCGACAAATGGAATGCATCTTTCACAATATCCACTTCAATAATCAACAACCTCAATAATAACACAAATCAGTATCTCCTCATGATAATCGAACATGAACAGTTTGTTATTACGAATCAAATAGAGATAAAAAAACAATCCAGCTCTTAGACTAGTGGTAACAATAACATTTTTTCAAACTGTTTGTTCTAAAGTTAATCTTTTGTCTGAAGTTCTCAAAACGTAATAACGGGAAGGCAAGCACATGGTGATTTTAAAAATAATTATTTTATACGAATGATTCTCTATTGGGGTTTAGTTTGATGCATTTAAACTAGTAATTTTACAAAATCTACAATTCTACCATCGCAGTCTCATCTCGTAAGTGTTTCAAAATATCGAGTCAACAGGGTATTGATATTTTAATACGAAGTTAAGTAAACATTTCTATCGTACGCATACCGGCAACATGCTACTATTTGCACTCTGTTATCTCTTATCAAATCATATTTATACTCTGATAAACGAATATCTTTCTAATAATGATCACGAATGAATACTAACGGATCGGTTTGGCGGCTGCATTAAAAATATATTTTTAGTGTAATTTAAATAAATAAATAAGAAAATAAATTAAAACCCATATCGAAATTTAATTATCTAATATCATGACCATATAATATTGAGCATTAAAATGAGTAAAAAGCAATATAGTTCCACAAACGATTTACATGAGCAACTAAAACATTTTGAATTGACCAAATAACTTGACATCAATGAAAACTACTGTTAGTTTACATAAAACAATTGACGATTCTAATGAAAACATAAAATAGTGCCGATTTGACATAATTGACGAAAAATCAACTGAATTAACATTTTCTCATTCAACAAGGTTTCGTAAACCTATGCGAAATTTCAATATACACTACAATAGTATACGCATTAAATAACAAGTATGTATATCATACAACGGATTAAATGATATTGTTCAAATTGATGATTTCAAATAAAAGGTTTCGAACAATTTTTTTGCCGTTATGATCAATAAAAATCAGATTCACTTAACGCTAAATCATTTTCAAACATGGACGTTACTCTTAGGACAAAATTATGCAAGAGTTAAGACGGACTTGCATTAGGGCCAGAGTAAAAAAATGCTAAAAGCGTTTAAAAACCTAAGTTTCGTGGAAGTCACATCCCAATGGCCCGAATGCATACTAAGATTACTAAAAAAAATTATTGTGATCTGGAGGGGACCAAATTGGGACCAGAATTCTTATTTCCTAGTGGATGATTTAACTGGCCGATTGTTGCTAACTAGAAGACGTTTTATTTTGGCAAATATGATAAACAATGTTTGGCAAATCGTATGAAAAATCGCGCGCGTTCATTCCGCACCGTGTTATCTCCGTTTCATCCTAAACCTACACATTGGTACCAAATCTTTATGGAAGAGTTTACTTTGTGACACAAACGAGATATCCCTCTAGCGCGTTATTTACAATACCCCCAGACGTAGATAACACGACGCAGAGCGCTTACCAATACGATATACGAATAAAATTATAACTTTGAAAATATTACACTACCCATAACAAAATTGTAACAACATGATATAATCTTTTTACGACACTAGTATTTACAAGATGCAAGCTGGGCAAGACGAATAAATAAAATGAACGTCCAACATCAAATGGATGGATCGTTTAGAAGCAAATGGGACGATATTGGGCGAATGTTAGCTATAATATAAGAAGGTCGTAATTGATGTTTTTTTTAAAGGCCAACAGTCATTAGAATTGACTTTTTGTGTTTAAAATGGGGTCGAACCAGCGAGATTTACACTTTCACATAACAGTGCAAGTACGCTTATATTATCATTGTTTTTTTAAAATAGAATTGACCACAATATATAATTGGCGTTATCAGTTTTCACATTGACCTTTACACAAGACGGATAAAAGAATTCAGTAATTCAAACATTACAAGCAAAATTCAATGGACAATATTAGACGGCAATACTTTTCCAATGGAATTAAATGTGGACGAACATATATCTACTATTGGACTATTATATAAATTGTTTTAAATATTCCTTTATACATATAATATTTACATATAAAACCAATCGGACAATAGTTTGATAGATGTATTGTATCTACCGAGGGACGATGGATTGGCTGTCATTGTCACGACATTTAACTCTGACAACCAAGCAGCGGACCTTCCTTGCTTCCTTCAATATATAAGATAACAAAATCACTAAGGAGATGCCATAACTCCATTCTTTAACCAACGATCCCAATCATTTTAATCTAGCAACATGACAAACTTTGAGAAAGAAACAAGATGGTCGAAATGCGAGTATAATAACACATATATAAAATCTATCGATGATGAATTCAGTGTGGGCCCTCATTTCCGGGTTTTAGAATATTACATGAATGGTTAAGGTAGCTGTTCCGTTCAGTAATAATGGGAGAACATTAAAACTTAACATACTCTTATGAAACATAATAATTTGTATCTTATCTACTCCAAAATGACTAACAGAACATACCTTAACTATGTAGTCTCAACAAGAGCGTGTCTAGCCGAATTGGCAGGTTACCTATGCATCGATTTCTGTCCATCACATAACTTTAATTCCAAGTTCAATCACACGTGTTCTATACATCGTTTTGTATGAGTCAACCAAGACATATAGAGTTCAATTAAGAAATTGATATAAAATATGAAAGTCGAGACCATACTAATGACTTACAAAACTATTTGAACGCACTGCGATGACATTGAACGTTCAACGATACAGAAAAATGAATATTGATAAGATAAAAATAGGAAAATGAACGAGTGTGAAAGGAAAATATAAATATACCTATACAGAATGCAAATTGACCAAATTATATAGTAATTCAAGATTGGGTTAGGCAAGGACTTAAATCAATCAATCACCATACGCAATCCTGCCAATCGACTCGAGCTGCATACAAAATATGCGACGCGTTGTTTTACGCATTACGGTCAACGAATATCATTTATCTAAACAAAACTAAAAACAACATTTCAGATTGGCTTTCGACAATAATATTAGCCTCATTACACCTGCCCAGTTCAATAATTTCACAGGCATAATCCTGAGTAAAATAGAGTCTTAAACACCAAACCGAAATAAATGAACGTCAACAATAAAACTTATCGAAACAACACGTCGCTCCATATCCTTATAAGTCCTAATTTAGATCGTTCGCTCGCATTGGAAACTTTAATGTGCGATGAGACGAAACTTTGCAATATTGGACATTAATTAAGAGGGTTCCGACCGGATTGATATGAAAATTAGTCCGAGCTTCGTGGGATCGCATAGCTCAGTTTCAAACACGCGCGTGCGACCAACGGTCCTAACGAAAAGCGTCAGTCAGCGCGGCTTCGACCGGACCGTAAGAGTACTTTCCAAAGGCCTTATCATATAAAAAGCTTAATGTATAATAATATATAACTCTGAGGGAGGCACTGTTTAACTATAGTACTATAAATTGTCCAGCATGTGTGTGTAAGGCGATACCATGATTGGTTACTGCAGCGAAAGGCGGGCGGGGCGTAGGACGCCTGTCAGTACGCCTGAGTCGTGCTTGCGGTTGAAACACGCTCCTGCTGTTTCAAATTGCGCTGCAAACGAAAATAAAGAATTATAATAACATTAATAATATTTTTTTTACACATGGATCATCATTACATTATTTATATGCATCCTCACGCGTGAGGAATTTGAGCGAATCCCCATTACCAAATCGACGTCTCGCATTCCCGTGTTTCCTCCACTAAAACTGAAGCAACTTTTATTTTCATGATCAGTCTTAAACAGGTAAATCCTACTACTATTATAAACGCGAAAGTTTGTGAGGATGGATGTTTGTTACTCTTTCACGCAAAAACTACTGAACGGATTTTGATGAAACTTTACAGTAATATAGCTTATACATACATCAGAATAACACATAGGCTACTTTTTATCCTTGTATCACGCGGGCGAAGCCGTGGGCAGAAGCTAGTACTTTATGACGGCACGCTCTTTTTATATAGCCTCTATTGATAGAGGATGTATAAAGGAAGGCCGTTTCGACATTAAGACGCTGCCTGGAAGGAAATACGAGAATACGTTTGTATGAAAGTTTCGTTGGTAACAGTAACTACCATTCTCATTTTAAAAAACACAAAATTATATTCCATGCAAGTGCAAGTGACGTCTACATTTTCAAATACATATGCAATAGTGTAATTTCATAATGTTACATGCAAAGTAAAATTATTTTGCTACCTTATTTTAAACAACCAACTGTGGAAAACAAGCATAAGACCATTCTGTTGGTAAGCGGTTACCGTAATCAATGGACGCTTGTAACACGCTTGTTAATTCGCTTCTACATGAAACATCCAATGTGTTTTGTGCACTATTTGGTAGTGCTACGAGTACTATACTTATAACTTACTATAGGCTGACTTCCGCAGTCAGTTAAAACAGTAACAGACTTGAAAGGAAAATGAAAACTCCTAATACAGATTTGTTAACACATTTATGTACAAATATTAATTATATACGTCTGATAAAAAAAAACACGAAATCCTACTAAAATTAGTATGCATCTGTTTGGAGCGAAAAAATTGGTAGCGGCTAAACTGAACCAATTTTGATGAAACAAGGAATATAACGACATTAGTTCAATGGATTCAATTGGCTTCAATGTTCAACATTTCTAGAACTTGAAAAAAGAGATTTTATTATGTTCTTTTACAATTTAATCATTGGAATATTATTTTAGTTATTTATGCAATATTTTAATGCATCATAGATAATTATTTTTTATTATTAGTAGTCTAATTTTATTGAGCTCTATTTGGCGCCTAAGTAAAAATCATACTTTTTAGTAAATCTATAGATAACAAATGTAATTACTTGATATAGTTAGTCTAAATATTTCATATTTTATCGTAGAGTTTATTAATTGATTAAGTATAAATAACATTTTAGATTTAAGTTTAATTTTATGGCACCGAGTGTATTCTCTAACCTCTGGTTGTAAAAGGTAGAAGCTCGGCCGGAATATAAATATTTTTATCGCGGTTAGTGTCTCCTTTCTCCTCTTCAAAATAACTTATACAACCTATTGTAAAACACGCCTTCGAATTTTTGGTACTAGAGCATATCGGTCTCCTCACGATCCCTTCACCGTTTTCGAGAACGTACATTTTCCGAGTGGTAAAGTTCGAACCCAAGAAGGTACGTTCGGGGTACCCGCCCACTAAGTCAACACGGCTCCATGTAATACGGCTATAGGTAGTAGTAACGGTGTCTCACCGGCTGGTCGTACTGATGCACCATACGCTTGATGTGGTTGAGTTTGCGATGCAGATAGTTGACGCGTTGCCGGTCGTTTTGGTACTGAGTATCGTTGTTCACCCGCCGGTACTCCTCGACTATTCGTTGTTCTATGCTCTGCGGGAAGGCACGATCAAAATAATTTACTCTGTACAAATTGGCTTGACAACTTCTGTTTAAACAGATGCGCATTTCATACTCTTGTTCTCGTATCGGCGAAAAGAGCTGTACAAACGTGGCGAGGTGTTGTTAGAAATGATAAACATGATTCAGATTATGCCTAGTTTGGGACCCA
The DNA here is from genome assembly GCA_958496245.1 of Perizoma flavofasciatum. Classification (NCBI taxonomy): domain Eukaryota; kingdom Metazoa; phylum Arthropoda; class Insecta; order Lepidoptera; family Geometridae; genus Perizoma; species Perizoma flavofasciatum. The sequence continues at coordinate 6,895,744 of OY292434.1, read as the reverse complement.
TCGCTAAAATTACATTTTATATTTACTCTTATTGTTAATTAAGAGGGAAATGTATAAAGTTTCTTAATCTAGGCAATCATCAGAAGTCCACTCCCCAAAGAGTGCCATGACGAAAGATCTTAGGCTACCTCCATACACCGACTTCTTGCAACCAAGATGTCATCTTTCTTACACTCCAAGCCAAAGTCGATAGATTTTTATTCATGGAAACACAAGGATCATATAGAAACGCCAACTCACAAACTACGTGAATCAAAAGTTTTAAAGTGAATTACGCCGATTCCTCGCGCGCGCCTTTGCCTAGAAGAATCAGGCAACAAACTCTTCTTGTTTTTTTAATGATTTTTCATTCATTTTTATAGGATAGAATAGAAAGTGGTTTATTTGACACATCAACAAAGCACAGAAAGGACAGGTATATAATAAATAAGACAGTTTACAGAGACAAAGAGGATGATTTTTGTGCTCATTAGTCTCATCTGTGTTGTGTGGGTCAAACAGAGCTTTTCTCAGCTTAGTGCCACTCCGCACAATAGTGAAAAGCAGCGCTGATTTTCAGACGGGGCCTTTGGTGTTGCGTCAATCGAACAAGACGAACTGTTACATTTGCTAAGCGACAGTCCCTATCTGTAACTACTAAAACAGTAGAATTAATGAATGAATGAAACACATTATGAAATAAACGAACAATAACACATTAATATTAAAGGTATAATGGACTTTTAATAAGTTGGTTGAACACATTACCTGGTGGTGAGGCGAGGCGGGCGTGGCGCGCTGAAGGTCGCTCTCCAGCCGCGTGAACAGGTTGGCGACGGCGGCCACGCGGGAGTAAACCTCCCGATACTCCGTGTACAGCTCCGCGAATTCGTTCTTATACGCCCGCCGCATGTTCGAACTGGTTATGGGAGGATATAACCTGGAAATAATGAGGGAACTGATTAAATCTATACTTATAATACACGCTAATATATGGAACTACCAGTCGAATTTGAAAAAATATTTTAGCATTTGATAGCCCAAATCTTGAGTTAGGTTATATTATATTTAGAATCACGCTACGGGCCTTGGGAGCCGAGCAAAAGAAGTAATAGCGCAGCGGGTGTGCCGACGCGGTGACACTTGATTGCACATCAAATATTTCAGCTTAAATAAACTACAAACTTTGGATGGAAAAGACTGTAAAAGTGTTGTAACCACATACTATGAAAATACTATATTATACAAAATATACCTACTCAGGTATTAGTTTTTTAAAGGCTAAAATTTTTCCTCAAATGAGCAGTATAAGGATATATTGAGGGAGTCTCCCTAAGGCCCACTTCCAAGACGCATTTTAATCTAGCTTACGATTTGAAGTACAAAATGACCTGCGTAGTAAACTTATCTACAGCTGGAACACATAGGCTTCCTTTAAACTTAGGACTGCTGAGATACCAGACACAATAAAGATCTATTGTCTTTCAAACAGTACTTAAGTAACCAAGGGTTTAAGAGTGCAATGACGAACGATCTTGGTTTCCTTCCATCCACCGATCTCCGGCAATCTTTGAGATATCTCTTTACACACTGCATCGTACAATTTGTGGTGTCACTTAATAAGTTGGTAGTCAAGTAATCATTCAATCAGCAATCCTGGGCAAAAAATATGAAGGAACGAAACACAAACCTTTCAATTTCTTCCGCATCATTCGCGTTGTCTTCATTGACAGTTATATTTGTTAGATCTGCAGTTGACGGTACTGAGGTTGGTTCTGAGTTTGTGATGTTGGTTTCTGCAAAGCAACATTGGTTCATTATATAGAATTGATATACTTAAACTTTTCGTAGCTATTCACCAGTCTACCGTAGAACACGGTCGCGGGCGGTGCTCTAATGAATATCTTTTAAACTGGCTACGAAACGTTAGCATCGACGAAAGCAATGGCAACTTGCTGTAATTTCAAATTTAGATCTTTTTATCAGATCAGGCTACTGAAACATTGATTTCGACGTAATCGTTGAAATAATGAATCGTCTTGAGGTTAAAATAATGAAGCTGTTTTTTGTATAGTAAACATAGATGTTTTGTTACCTGTGATATTACTTTGCCCTACAGGACTACTCCTAAATCCATTCTTAGTTTGCTCTACTGGGGGACTACTCCGATATCCGTTCGTCACGCCGTTCTTGACAGGACTTTCGCACAACTCCTTGACAGTTGTGAAGTTAAGGATGTATCCTTTATCTTCTTTTTTAGCTGTAAAGACAGAAAAACATACATTTCTTCATAGCCTAGTTACAAAATATTTTAAGAGATAACCAACGCTTCAAGTATTGCCAGTTCGATTAGCGGTTAATGAACGATTATTAAAGTGTGATAGCAGAATCGTATAGACCACTCTTCTTTATTCTACTTTTTGACTTTGTTTACGTTAATATATTGAGAGCATTAAACTTTTCGCGTGGCAAAATCCTTCGAAGCACGAAGGGATTAGAACCTTCCAGATCGAGAGTCGGGGAATCAAGCCTTTACAATACTAGTGTTTTCAAGCATCAAGAAGCAGGAAATAATATACGTATCTTTGACTGCAGAAAGACTTCCTATAATTTTATTTTATTGTTCTACGAGGGGCGCACTAAAAATTTCCGAAACGAGAAAAAAAATATTATGAATGGTCGAAATTGAATTTATTGTTTCTCAAAACATTTATGCCACTTCTCTGTGCTGACCTCGGAAACATGTTTTTCATACTCTTCAACAACCTCTTCTGGTGATGAAAATCGTTGCAGGATGGCTCGTAAGTTTCTAAGTTTTTCACCTGGCCTTGTCTTGCCGTGTGAGAGCTGGCATAGTCACGGCGCAAAATGATACGGCGTTTATTTTTACGGAGTTCGTCAATAACTTCCGGCAAACTAATTGTTGTGTACTAATCACTATTCACTGTACGACGATTCTCCAAAGCAACAGTAGCCAGTTTTATTAAAAAAAGAAGCAATCACGCGCGCCACTTTGATTGGTTTCGGCTCATCTTATATGACCCAGACTTTCGACTGCTGCTTTGTTTTGGGGTCATAGCTATAAGTCAAAGTTTGATGCCCCTTCGTTGAATCTAGTACCTAAGCATGACATTGCACCAAGTGACACGGTCCGTTTTTTGAGCCTCAGTCAAATTGTGAGGGATCCATCGCGAGTACAGCTTTTCACACCCAAATGTTTGTGTAGGATCGATTGTATATCAAGCTTATGCCTAAGGATGCCCGAATCTCATGCCTGTCTGTTTCGATCATAAGGCGCACAGCATCGATGTTTTTGTTGATCACTGCGACAATCACGTAATTCGTCACTGATATAAACACGACCGCGCTTGAATTTTGCAAACCTGCTATAAACAGTCGTTTTGCATGGTGCTTCATCGCCAAAAGCAATTTGAAGCCGAGAGGCTTTGCTGGGCTGTCAAATGATACTAAATTACGAGTCGAATCCATGGTGATGTAAATCATGCTTATGCCTAAGGATGCCCGAATCTCATGCCTGTCTGTTTCGATCATAAGGCGCACAGCATCGATGTTTTTGTTGATCACTGCGACAATCACGTAATTCGTCACTGATATAAACACGACCGCGCTTGAATTTTGCAAACCTGCTATAAACAGTCGTTTTGCATGGTGCTTCATCGCCAAAAGCAATTTGAAGCCGAGAGGCTTTGCTGGGCTGTCAAATGATACTAAATTACGAGTCGAATCCATGGTGATGTAAAGACGCAATTTTTAAAATGACTCTAAAATATAGAAACAAGTGACAGCTAGATGAAACAAACTGTTTTCTACCGCCAAAGAGTTCTATTTTCGATTTTGTAATTACTTTTTATATATTGTTTATGTAAGTGGCCAGTTCCGGAAACATATAGTGCGCCTTAGGTATACTGTTATAAGTGCTCGTTATATAATAAATGGATAAAATTGCGTTGCAACTCACTGACAACGGCAAATCATGATTTCAAAAGTTGATTTACTTTCAACTAAACTATTTCAATAAGTAAAGATTTCAATTAAGATACCGGTCTGATCAGCATTCAATAACTATAATTAGTTTGGAGTTGTCAAGGTTCTGAACACAACAGTGTATCGCTATAAAAGCTGTTGTCCACTTTAGCGTCGGTCGCTCGATAGACTCTTCAAATTATATCGCTATAAAATCTGGTGTCGACTAAAGCGTCGTTCACTAGATAGACACTTCAAATTATATCGCTATAAAAGCTGGTGTCGACTAAAGCGTCGGTCACTAGATAGACACTTCAAATATATCGCTATAAAAGCTTTTGTTTACTTTATAGTCGGTTGCTAGATAGACACTTTAAATATATCGCTATTAAAGCTTTTATCCACTTTAGCGGTGGTTGCTAGCTAGACACTTTAAATATATAGTTATTAAAGATTCAGTCCACTTTAGCGTCGGTTGCTAGTTAGACACTTCAAATATATCGCTATTAAAGCGTTTGTCTATTTTAGCGTCTGTTGCTAGATAGACACTTCAAATATATCGCTACAAAAGATAGATAGGACTTCTAATTTACCATCTTTATGTTTTTTGTTTCTTAACTTAACCTAATTAGATGTTTTGTCATGTCGTATATTTTTTCATTTTATTTTTCAAATATTTGCAATGGTTGCCATGCATAAGTATCGTGTAAGTCCATGTAATGTTGTGCCGACTCAGTGGAGAGTGGACTTGGTGGGTCATGGGATTTGGTGTTGGGATTGGTAAGCCAAAATGGAATTTTGCTGTAAGTATTACAGTTTCTAATAAATAAACAATAATTATATATCAATAAATAAACAGGTTTTCCTGTTATTAGTAGAACGCTAATTGCCATAACAATAAAGTTTTTGTATTCTGTACAGTAATGATTACTTTGCATCTTATTATTAAGTTTTAACATAATAAAAATATAATAGAAAATAATTTTATAAATGATTCTGAGGTAATATACATTCACTTTTTAGACTTTCAGCCGAGGATCTCAAGAGTCGCAAATATGGGAATTGTGACAGAGATTACTTTATTCGAGCCTAAATTATTTCATGGTAACTGGTAAAGCGACGCGTACAGAGGGCTGGCTCTTATCTGTGTCAAAGAATTAGCATTACCATTCAGTGTGGCAATGCAGCTAGTATTTTGGGAACGCTTCCGTCTGGCATATGGATCAGTTGAGCTATGTAATAGATCGTATGGTTTTTAAATGGCTCATCTATTTAATGTGTATTAATCTTTATAATACTGAACTAAATTATGATTCTGCAATTATGTGTAGTGATAATACATTATGCATATACAAAACAAATACGTATATACAGAGAAACGCTTTAGCTCGAGTAGATTTGGCGCACATAATTACATTATTAAATTTAACCTTACGTTGCCGCGTAAAAAACTTGAGTACTTGAGTGGAGTTGTTCTACTTTCACCTGTGTGCTGTGTCATGAGACTAGCATTTTATAGTAGCTTTGGATGCTTCAGATTCAAACCGTAGCAGATACAGAAGTGAAACTATTATTTTATCCTAAAACGGAATTATTCTGCTCATAATAGGTAAAACTTTTGTTCAATGATTTTTCGAAAGTTGGTTATTCTAGTGAAGAATCATTTAAATCAGCTGTTTTAGGTACATACGGTTACCGATGTCAATCTTGTTATTTTAAAATTGGCACTAGGCACAAAGTCCAAAATACAATTGTATGAGGGTTTGTTTTAGTTAATATTTTCCTAAATATATATTTTTTGCAACTAAAGTGGCAAACAAGCATACGGTCCAACGGTTACCGTAACCTATGGACAATAGCAATACCAGAGGCAATGCGAGCGTTACTGCTTGGCGGCAGAACCACCCAGAAATAATGTTCACAAGGAGAGATAAGAGTCACATGGAGCTCTACTCATAACTAAATTTAGACACATTGCGTTTCATGGAATCACGCGCTATCACGTATTTTAGCATAAGCGATAAAAATCGTCAGTTACCTGTCTCGGTAGTCCGTTCGTCCTCGTTGTCCGAGGCGTGCCGCTCGCCCGAGGAGGTGGTCGCGTACCCCGAGGAAGGCGGCGACGGTCGCCTGTAATGCGATATGCGTTGCTTCTTGGCGGCCGGCGCCTCCTCGGACGAGACCGCGCCGCTCGCCCGTTTGCCGGCGCTCGGGGACGCGCGCGGTGACAGCGAGTTCGCGGAGTCACTGCTCAGCGGGGGCGTTAGATTTTGAGGTTTCCGCCTGTTGGAATATTATTTATACATAAATATACATGTAGGTACAATCTTTGTAAGTAGTTAAAATAATAACACTGTATAGTCCTATATGGATAACATTAGTACCCAAACTGCCCTGTTATTGCGTTATTTATTGACAACATCAACTGTTTATGTTCGTAGACAGACAACTAGCCGTCATGCAATGAACTAATGAACTATGAGGCGACCACGCTAGAAAGTTGTAAGAAAATATTTTTTAATACAAAAAATTTACCTGCCTAGTTTTTTAGTTTAGACTTTTTCTCTTGCTGACGTTTCGTTCACCATTTGAAGATCCATGGTCGGCGAATCATCAGCAGGATAATAGTATGCAATACTTTGTATAGTAGTTGAAATATCCTAAAATGATTTTACCAAACCTTTACAATTTTCATTCTAAAGTAACAATATTGTTTGTTCGCCCGCATCGATCGACTAAAATAGAGCAAATGTGTAAGCACCTTGATACAATGACGGATAAGATATGGCCTGGGATTTTTTGTTTTAGTTTTATCACACGTAAGTGTTAATTTATATGTTAGAGGCATCTTCCATCTGTTATTATTCTAATAAGCCGTGACAGGCTTGTAACCTGTCACGTGGAAGAATGCTAACTGCTTGCAAAACGCGGGCATGTGTCGTATATAATGATTGGATCTAACTACTCCCTACTTGTATCTCAATAACATCAAAATATCCATCATTCTAACTAATAAAAATATCTGTCCGAGGTAACAGATAGTGGTTAGCATACATTAAGATCGCCAAATCGATTAAGTTCATTACAACTATGATTTGGCGAATCTAGTAAAACTTAGCCTTAAGTAATAAGGTTTATTTTTTTACCTTTTCGTTCGCTTGAGGTCCTTCCGGCAGCTTAAAACCATAAAGCAATTTCTTACCATAATTCTCAAGTGGCAGCTAAGATATCGGGGCATCCCTTACTACTAAAGGAGGTTGGGTAGATTTGTATGGCAGCTGGCCTAAAGCTATCAGAGATGTGCTTTCATATATTATATTTCAAAGTTGATACTTTTCTAGCGTGGCCAAAAAACTGAAATGAGTATGATTCTACTTTGAACACAGTTTCATCACTCATACTTGTACATTATTATCAAAAGCAACTATAAACTTATTACTTCTGCTCGCATGCTATAAATTGGTTTTCTGTGGTTTTAGCTATTGAAGATACTTTACAACTTTACATGTATTGTATACCACATCTCTGAAAGCCCTAGTTACAACCCCAACCACCCAGCCTCCTTTCGAGGCCAAGCCTTCATTAATCAATGGAAAACCATTAGGTAACCGACCTCTTGAGCGTACGTTTCTCCTCCTCAGAGTAGAATGGCCAATCCTCGTTGACGTCGTTCCAAAAGTGCCTACGTAAATGGTAACAGTTGTCCTTAAGTGTGCTGATTTGCGGCAATATCTTGCCGACAGCAGTTCGGTCTTTCAGTCCCTCTGGAATGTTATGCCGAGGATTAATCGGGCTCTCGTATTAAATAAAGTCCCGAATACTTCCATGAACTCTCACATAGCGTTGCTTTTGTTTTTAATATAAAGCCCAGTGTCGGGCCACCAATGCACGGTTTCCTTTATGTCCAAGCGTGGGGAGTCTTTAAACATACCAAAAAATGTTACGAATCAAATAGAACAACACGAAAGATAATTTTATTATGTAGAAAGTTCATGAACGAATTTAGGACTAAATCTTTGTAGTTTATAACAATCAAAACTTACCGCCGGTTAGTCGAGCATACAATTCTGGCTTCTTGTAAGGTTTCAACGCTAATAATTGTATAAGTCTTTCTCTGAAACAGAAAACATTGTTTCTATTAGTATTTAGATCCTGAAGGTATTGAAATCATCAAAGATCAAGAGATGAATGGAAGTGGCCTGAGATAGTTTGGAAGAGGCATATCACTTCTTCATGCTCATGATGATGAAAAATGAACTTAACACGAAACAAAACATGATCAATGTCTTGAAAATACATAGTAACATTAAATTTCACCAATACAATTCAACTTTGTTATAAATGCCATTCCTACTAATATATATATATAATAATGCTTGAGTTAATGTTTGTTAATAACTTGATAACAGTTATTAATAAATGAATTTGACATAAATCCTACTACTATTATAAACGCGAAAGTTTGTGAGGATGGATGTTTGTTACTCTTTCACGCAAAAACTACTGAACAGATTTTGATGAAACTTTACAGTAATATGGCGTATACGTCAGAATAACACATGCTACTTTTTATCCGGGTACCACGCGGGCGAAGCCGTGGGCAGAAGCTAGTATAATATGTATAGCTGTTGTGTGTTGTGTATGTGTTTTAATAATAAATAAATAGCACTAAGGCCGCAGCTCGAGGCGAAGTCGTGGGAAAAAGCTAGCCCTACTCCTGCTTGTATTAGAAGTCTGTATGTTTGCTACCGATAATCTCAGGGGCTAAACAGATTTCGATGAAATTTGAATAGATTTAGCCTGTAATAACAAAAGGAACTTTATGTGTAAGCGAAGTCGTAGGCAGACGGTAGTCGTTGATAAAATATATTTTGATAAGCGAGTGCTTGTATCAAATGATTCGTAAACTGAATGCATAGCTTGTGGTTAACCGAAACCATATGCTACGATTGTTATCACAAATTGTATGCTTTCTGAATATCATTAAATTCTATGCTTCCAAGTAAAACATAGAGATATTTATGCGTCTGTTAGTTCCTAGGACTGACGTGGAAAAACCAGTATTTACAAGTTACTACGGAACTAATCTGTGACGTAATAGTGAATGTAATATATTATATAGATAGCTAGAAATATATATGGAATTATGCGTTCCACGGACAAGCAGTGAACAGACGGGGAGGAAAACAATGTTACAATGACATTATCGGGTTGTATGAGGATGGCAAATATTCCTTCTATGAAGACTCACAGTGTAAGAATTTCAGAGACTCTCCTAGTAGAGTAATAAAAAAACAGTTGTTCATGTAGTGTACAGCAGAAAAACATTTATAATATCCATCTAATCACTCACAGATGCGTGTTCTTTTGTTATCATCGCGTTCGTTAGATTAATATTTTATTACTCAGATATTCAGAAACTTAATCTGATAATAATAATAAGCGTACAATTATTATAATGTTTTTAAGCGTATGATGAATTACCCAAATTCACCTTGAGATCTGTTTCCAATTACACAACAAGTTTAACAAAACATTGCATGTAAAGGATGACTCAGTAAATTTACCATTTTGTGATGGAACAATATAGAATGAATTCATGGGGAAATATCAAACAAATCATTGAGGTACCTAGTTACAGTTTAAAATGTGTGTTAAGAAAGTGCTTTGAAGTAAGGTCTGAGATCTTACTAGCCAAACCCTGTGAACATAACAATCTTGTTGATGTCGAAAAAACGTAAATTTAACAACTCTACCATAAATGCGCATAAAATTACAATACATTGAACCTCGACAAAATTAAGAGTAATCCTATTAACAAGGCCAACAGTATTTACTCTGGTTTATAGTTTTTGTACATATTAACCACATAATAAGTCATTTACAATTTATTCCAACGTGTAGCCGACGTTTTTTACGGAAACGACTTCCATTGTACCCGTGTTAAGCACTGCAAATTATCATGTTTTGAGTTGATAAGGTTGTGATGTGTCTTGTGACGCAATTATGAGACACTAGTGCCAAACCCCGCGACTTCGGTTGAGTTTCTACATACTAGGCTCTTTATTTTTGGAATATTGGAAAATCCTTTTTTAGTGCACACTTAGAAAAGGAATCTACCCTCCAAATTTAAAGGTGGTGTCTAGGACATACGGTTCACGCTGCGCGTTGCTAGTTAGTCAGTCACGTGACGAATATTAGGATAATATTCTAAAGAACTATCGCATAACAATACTAGTCGATTTACTTTGTGAGAGTACATCTGCAGAACACATAAAACTAAACTTGTTTTGTGGTTTGACTAAATGCATCAGTCTGTCGTAGGATTGTGCATCGGGCTTTAACACAACTAGCCAGCATCATTAGAATGAAAAAGCCTACTAATCGACATTAGTTTGTAGTTTCATGACGAGCGATCTTGCGCTACCTTCATCCACAGACTTATTTCCTACCTGAGGTATCATTGGCCCATTGGCTGGAGCTACAATACATACATAAACTTATTCGTCTATTCCTCCAAAGAAAGGTAAATACTAGGTTTTAAATTTAGTAATATCTATCGTCAAAAATATCTACTAATATATCTTTGTTAAAGTACTGATATTCAGATAAATACCTTGAGCTGTTTTCAACCTGAGATTTTCTTGATTAGTCGGTGTAAGCGCACGCGTAACTTGTATTATTAAATGATGATTAACAGTTATCGAGTGAAGAACTGAAGGTTTTACACAATCGATTCTTATCGAGTAATTTTGGTCATAGAAATATTTTTATTAAATATTGAATGAATTTTATTCCAAAAACGATCGTGAACTTGATTATTGAACGACTTATTGAACGGTGCACGGCGCGACGCGGAAGACTCGGAATGAGTCGAAACTTAGTCGGTGCCTTCACCGATAGTGCAGTACGTGAAAATTCCCGTTTTTACAATATGAATTGAATGAATTCTCTAAGTTATATTAGCTTAGTTTATATTTTGAACTGACATGCTTTTAGCATGTCAGTTTTCTCAAAATGTGGAAACTTACATATATTTATTCAAAGCCACAGACGTTTAACTAGTTCAGAATCTCTCATCAGTTCTATCTGCACCCCGGTTTTGGATCACCAGAATCAAGAACTTTATAAAGCAGATGATTTGTTATACTTGGTCGAAATTAAAAGTGAATATTCTAGATTTTAAATAACAAAATTATTATTATTGTGTAGGTTATTATCCACCGCTAAGCCTATCGCATAATAAACAAAGCTACTTGTATTGTTTGCTAGACTAGTGTAATTGCATATTAATGATGACATCACAGCATGCCTAAGGTAAATGAACTATACCACACATTTCAATCTTAACAAAAACATTGTTTTGAAGATTAGTTAAATGCACTCAAACAAATAAACATGTCAATGAACGTAGATCGTTGGTGTTTTAGAGGGCAGAAATAAGATACTTTTAGTACCTACTTTTTTTGTATTTCAGCACAGTTTTTTTAAACAATTTTAATATTAGTACCCAAATGTTTGCGTTCGTTATAAATTCCCGACGTTTAAAAACACTCAAGACACGACTAAGAAGACCCGGGCAAAGCCGTGGGCAGCTCAGAGGCCAGAATATATGTCGGGGGTTTAAGTATTTGTAAAATAAACTATACTTACTTCAATGACCGCCGCCCGACATCAGGATTGGAGGGCGGTCGCTGCGAGACCGGATTCTGTTGGGGCTGGGGCGTCGGCTGATGCACCGGCTGGGAAGGTCTGGGGGCGAGCGTGGGAGCCGCGGGCCGGTCTGGTCTTTCGACTCGGGTTTCTCGCTCGGGTTTTTCCCGCTCGGATCTCTCTGGCCTTTCGGTCCTTTCGACTCGCTCGGGTTTTTCCCGCTCGGATCTCTCTGGCCTTTCGGTCCTTTCAACCCGCTCGGGCCTTTCGGTCCTCTCGACCCGCTCGGGTTTTTCCCGCTCGGCTCGCTCGAGCCGCTCTACTATCTGGGCCGCAGCGGGCGTTGTGGAGTACGGATGGGCCGAGCGCACTTTCACACGCCGGCCGATGTCCGTTTGGTTGGGTTTAATGACGCGGGTGCTGAAACAGTTTCGAAAATTTACTCTAAAAACTACCGTGAATCGGAATATTCATACTGTAGATACGGGATTTTTCATTTATCGGTGAAGGCATTGACAATGTTTCGACTCATTCTGAGAGTCTTCCTCAGAGAGAGTGACCTCAAGGCCATTCCTCCGCGTCGCGTCTTGCGCAATGTCTTTAACGATACGATACGTGAAAAATTCCGCATTTTTAGGGTTCCGTACCTCAAAAGGGAAAGAACCTTTTTCTCAAGAACGCGTGGAGGTATCAAGTTTAAATTCATATCAAATACTTAGGTACTTGTAGCTCTAAAAAAATCAAGCTTCTAAGTCAACGCATTAAAAAAACAGCCATTTATGCGACATATTTTGATACTGTTTACCAAAACAAAACAACTTCCCGTTGACCTAGAATCATGAAATTTGGCAAGAAGCAAGGTCTCACAGTACAAGTAAAGGAAAAAGTCCGAAAATAGTTAATTTCTTTTATATCATATGAAAAAATGTTTTTGTGATTACACTTGCAGTTGGATAATTGACCGTAACGTATACCGATGTATGGGCGAAATTTTTTTCAACTACAAATATAAGTTTGTCTTTAAATCCGACTTATATTTTCGTTAGAGCAATGTTTGGTGCTTTACAAGCTTGTACGGAAGCCTCGGTGCGCGAGTCAGACTCGCACTTGTCCGGTTTTTACACTACAATATGCATGGTTTTAAAACTATTAAGGTTCAGGTACCTTATGTTGATGTTATAGATTCTTTCTTTAGATCATAGATTAGGTCAATGAGAAATCAAACAAATCAAATGAACCATTGAGATTAGACACTCCAAAAAGGTAATATATATAACTAATCCTAGTTATTATAAATGCATAAATATAGCGCATTTGTAGGCTATTTTTATGCAGGTATCACGCAAGCGAAGCCGTGGGCAGAAGCTAGTGTTAAATACAGGTTTGTTTATTTTTTAGTTATTTCTCCAAATTAAATCATTATACTGACATGGATTTTTTATCATTTAAAAAAAACATAATGTTTAGTTTATTTGAATGACAAGTTAAAGTGGTCAAAATCAGAATGTAAAGGACAATAATTGTCCTTTACATTCTGATTTGTTAGATGGCATTGTGAATAATTCCCAATGCCATCAAAGCCAAACTAACTTATTACGAACTTGGAAAGAATGACAAGGTTGTGGCAGATCGGATAGGTTGTGGCACAAGTATCAAATATTGGTAATACTTTTAGATATAGAGTATAAAGGTATATAATATTAAGATACTTGTGGCGCAGATTTTCCTTGTACATGTAATATGACGTGGCAAGTTGCTTCTTTGTTAGTGTTTTAATATGCGACGATCGGCTAGCAACCTGTGGCGTGGCTTGCTAACTACTATGCAAAACGCGGGTATAATGTTTAGACTTACATCTGATTATATCCCCTTCATTCTAGTGGATCTGCGTATTGAGTATGGATCTGATGAATAGCCATCATGGGAAATACAGCCGTGTGCATATTTTTTTTTGCTTTCACCAATTTTTTATGTATACAGTGATATCAGGTAGGTAGACTATTTAGCAGAAAGTGTGACGAGCTTTCTGCTTCCTATTTTTGTGATGCCTTTAGAAATCTACTAGCTTCTGCCCACGGCTTCGCCCGCGTGGTACTCGGATAAAAAGTAGCCTATGTGTTATACTGACGTATAAGCTGAGATTCGTACCATTTACTCTGCTCCGCCGCGACCGTCCTCGCCATTCTATCCTTCGTCGCCTCGTAAGAGTCATCGTTGGCCAACACCCGCATACGTCGCGGCAGCGGCCCGCATGACTCCAGGCGCCTTGCGCCACCACTCCTAACACATTCGAACGAACCCTGGAAGTAAGAAAGTAGACTTTCAGCATACCCAATGTAAAGTTCTCTTACAGCCCAAGGAAATGGCAATAAAGAACGTATGTTTGTTTGATCTACCAGTGTTGTGCGAGGAAGCTAAGAAAATAAATAATATTGCCTAATTTTCTTTTGGTAAGAAAATAAAACAATTTAGAAAAAGTTGATTATTAATTATTGCTTCTCAGATTGTACAAGTACTGCTGGAGAACGGCTTTTCAAGTATGCTGACTATAGCATTTTAAACAAAATCACGTTTTATCCCTTTTTGGGATTTATTAGCTAGGTAAGGTAGGCCACCTTTAGTAATAAATAACTCAATGATATAAAAACTGATAAGCGACAGATAACTGAAAACTTCTGAAGACATTGGTGTCTATAGAGCGTAGAGCCATTTCTAGCAATCTTGTAATGTATCCTGAAGCTTGTTCTTTTAATATACTGAAGTTACTAGGTATATTGGCATGACATTAGTGGACTAATAAATTACTGTCCCAATTTTTTTTACTCTGGTTCATAAAATCATTACATAAATTAAACTGTAGTCACACATTGAAATATTATCCACGTAGATCGATCTTTTACTATAAAAGCTTCCCTAAAACACAGTGTTAAAGCGAAAGCTCGTGGGAGGGTGAAATTGCTACACCCACGCGCTTGGCATTTATAGAAGCGATGAATCGGTTCAAGTGTAAAAAATATATACGAAAAATACAATAAGTAGATACATATCACTTTAAGGTATCTGTTTATGATGCAACACAAATGCTTAGTGACTGAAATCGCGCTTTCTACTAGGATTGAGTAACGTTCTTGGTAGCATGATGCACCCGCAGAAGTCGGAGCCCTAAAAAAAATTTTACGAATATTGTTAAACTACAAAATAACGTTCCTCATTTTTTGATACTGGTAAATGGAAAGTCGTGTAGGGATTTTTATCAATTGCTCACAAGATCGAATGATAGACTAAACGTCTAGGAAACAAGCTTCATTGTGTTTATCTAATACGTATATATGTTGAAGTAAAGTTAAACAAACTCAAGTGAAAACATTCAGGGCGTGATTCGACTACTGGGTTAAAACGTACTGTACATAAGTTTACTCTTACAAATTTGTCTGCCACAGCTTAGTGGATGCCACAGTTCTGCGACCTACAAAGCCAAACGTGTGTATAGATAGGGGAGCCATGAAGAATATTAATAAAATTTATCCGCAATCCACTGCTGTCTTTACCGATCAGCTGGGCGTCGACATTCAAAACAATTTAAAAGTACAATTTTAAGTATGAAAACATACTTAGGTTGTTGTGTTGCTATCTTGTATTTTGTAAGATTAACAAATGAGCGTTAACAGAGGGTTAAAGCCATGTAAACTATTTGTAACATTGTAATAACCTGTCCCGCAGAATGATAACTACATGCAAAGCGTGGGCATGTGCCAAATATATGTTTGGACTTGCCTTTGACTACCCCTACTACCTACTAACTAGTAACCTCACGGATCTGCGGACTCAGTATAGGATGTTTTTTAGAATTGTGTGATGATTTAAAAATGAAAATACGCTTAGTTAGGTACCATTGTATTTTGTCGATTTTGCTGACATTTCCTAGTTAATTTAGAAGCTCTTCATCATGAGCACCCCACGATAAACTGGATAGAACTCGCAGAATAAGATAACAAGTAAAATAATTTCCAAATACTTTTGTTTTAATTCTGGTATATCAATGATGTAGCGAACTGCGGCTTGAGTAAACTCAATTCGATTTCTAATTCTATTATTATCATAAACCTATTAACCTTGAGAATAACCGTCAAATATCAACGATCTGTTGTCGTGCGACAGCAACTTGAAATTTGTGAACAATTTGCATTTGATACTGGAAAAACTCATTTAGTAAGTCGTAAACGCAAGCAAATGGAAATATATAACAGCTAAATAACAATAACGCAGGTGTGTATTGTGAAGCCGTTTAACGCAGGTAGCGATACATAAATAATAGAGCATCAACAGTGGGTAGTGATAATACCCGCATGACGCAAAACATCAGATAATCAAGGTGAAATGAGATGCTAGGTTCAAAAGATAATACTCGTAAAAGTAAAATTTTCATAATAGTTGTTTTCTCGGATCGCTTCGCCGCTACTGTGTACGTGTGTATCACTTATAGTTTATATCACTTGGATGATTTGATGCAACTGTGTTGATACTTGCCATACTTGCCTATTTAATTGTTATTTAATTCTTACCTGTGGACCCTCAATTTCTGTATTGCTAGAAATGTTAAAGTGAAACGTAGCCTCGCCCGATGGGCCGTTGCCACTGGTAGGAACCGGAATGCAGATTTTCTGAAAACAGAAAAATATATACGTTAGAAACATCGGCAACCTTTTAAGGCCTAAAAGCATAAGCCCCTTTAAACAGTTATACAACTATGCAAAGTATAAAATACTCAATAGTCACCAACGATGAAAACAGAAATAGACAGAATTGTTAGATTGAGTACGAGTACAGAAACAGATAAATCCTAACACGACTTTCCGTCTATTAAAAAGAGATAAACGAGGGAAGACACAACTGATTACAATATTTAGCCAAGTGTTACGCTGATAATTTGAAAAGAATTTGCAGTGTGGTACGTTGTGTATGTGTAACATGTTAGACGTTTCGACGTGGATAACCTGGCACAAGACATATGCGTGAATCACATCAACAACATGGCGATCTCACTTCAGTTTTAGTCGTGAGTAACATAATATAACGTATAATACAACAGTTAATGAAAAACAACTCAAGCCATACACCTGCTAGTTGGCTTAACTGAACATATCGCAATGCTGACAAAAGAGCAAAGTGATCCCACGAGAAATCTGCAGCATACATCTTGTTATAGATCCAAATAAGGTAGTCCTGGGCCAGTAAGTTTAATGAAACCGCATCGGTATACAATTTAATATGCGTGCGTATGCGACTCTAGATGTGATGACTTTCATTGCCTGGAATGGTATCATCGTCACGACGCCAGTAGCATCTATGCTAGAGATCAATTCATCGGTACCGTTTCTCAAACAGGTAAGCTGTTTTAATTATATCACAAGAGCACTGGGCGTTTATATTTTAAAATAACGTTTTCAAACGAAGTTTTCTAAATTAAGAGTTGTGAGAAAACCAGCACGACAAATCTGTTTATTGAGGTCGCTAAGCGCGCTTCATGGTTCGCTACTTTACGCAAATGCCAGAAAAAAGCTCGATGTTCTAATTTTTCAATTTCTGAATCACTTCTCGTGTAACCATCCGAATTCGTATTATGTCAGACTAGAGTGGGTTGCACTGTTTTAGGGCAGTACTGCAAGATATCGAATCAAAGGAGGAGTGCAATGTTATAAGGCGTGCCTCATTTGGTGACGCGCACACCTACACGCGTGGTATGGCCGCGAGCCGCTTTAAGGTCGTGGTTGACGATGTGTGCCAGCACCACAATGCCAGACAATTAACCTATTAAAGAGTGAGCCGCGAAGCGCAGACTGATGGAGCAATAACCCGACATGTCCCGTCGCTAAAAGGTTCGCGACCTATCCATTCGTAGAGTGATTTCCCAACTATTTCATGGATAAAAGCTGGAAGAAACTGCCATTAGATTAAGTTTTTGCAATGTATAACGGTTACCTTCCTTATACATTCATGTCTAGAGAAGATACTAAAGAAGGTATAGTTTTTTTTATTGTTATTCAAGAAATATACTTAACAGATTCAAATAAATGAAGTTATGACGTTCATTGCACGAGCCAACGCAGATAAACACAAAGTAAGGCATCGAGTGTAGTGTGGAATTATGAAGCTAATGAGGAAAAAACCCGCTACGAGTCGAGGCGACCAATGTGCGGGGGCGCGCGGGACGTGGCTTTCTCTGTAGTACAAGCTACCGATATAAAGAGCGCTCGCAATAGAATACTTCGGCATTCGGTGAACAGCCGTCTCGCCCGCATCACCTGTCCTCAGATTTGCCTTTTGAATTATTTTGTTTGTTGCTTATATTGTATTTTTTCAGCTCCTGTTACAAATGCAAATAACATGGTAATTATTAGGTTATCGATTAAAAGGTAATTAGTCTAATAATTCAGATGTATCATGTCAAGGTCGTTGGGTTTTCATTGTTTGTCTTCTAGTGAAGGTCGGAGCAGCTAGGTAACGCCGGAAAATAGGTGGGTTCGAGGAAATCCATCATCCGGTTTTCAAGGCATTATTCAAATGTCATCTAGATAATGAATTTACGGCGTTGTCTTATCATACGAGGAACGCAAGTGACATTTGTAATTATGGTTTCTTACGTCATTTTGAATACGTAAATATATCTATTTTCAGCTGTTTTCTTGTAATTTTGCGCTCGTGAGGATTGATTTCCCTATCGTGTGGTGCCCACAGTGCGCAGCGATTGTGGCTTTTGTTGGTTACCTAATTTCACAGCAAGCGGTGCGGCGTACGAAGTTGCGAAGTGAGAGGCCGTCGCAACCGGTCCGTTCAGCTCGCTCGACCGAGAGATACCAGCCACTAGCCACGAACATAAGTACGTAGCAGGCCAGTGTACATTTCCAACTGATGTTGATAATATATCTCTCTAATTCGAAAACTTTTTACATGCAAGATCCGCTTCGTTTCCAAGAACCAGTTGTATGTTTAAAAAAAATAACCATATTGTTTCTCTGAGGGACCCGGACGCTCAACAAGCGGTCGTGCGCCCCAGCCTCGAGTTAACGTGTTTCATCTTATTGACGTAATATCGCAGTGGCAAGCTTCACTGCGAACAAAATTCAACTTTATGGCGCAAATTCTTGAATTCGAAATGCTTCACTCCGGTATCATCGTACGTCAGCAACTTACCTACTATATTAAATAGTTCACTTCATCACGAATCGTAGCGGGAAATCCACGCAACCAGGTTGTGATCGCCACAATGTTAATTGCTTGTCGTCTTGTTATTTTGTTTAAGTTAAGGTTAATAAATGTTGTGACAGTTATATCAATATTGTTTACAGTTCAACCTTCGACAAAAACATAAGAGAATGTTCTAGAGGCCAACACTTAAATAACATCAAGCCAATAAAGATGCATCCGGACTAACAAGGATGGACTGGTCTGAGGCAATGTTTCATTTTCAATAATGAACCTCAATAAAAAAGGGTAATTTGGCAGTTAGAAGTCAGATATCACATTTACTAACTCATTAGTCTGACTTATTGTCGTCACTGTAACTTTTAATATAGTTAGCTCGTCAATAACACTTTTAAATCATGATAAATTACAATGATTTTATATGACGTAACATAGATTAAAAAGTGTTGCTATCAACGAAATCAACATAATATCGTGAGAAGAAATAGGGCTCTTCATAAATAAACAAATTGAATGTAGCTTCACGTACGAGTACCGGAGGTGTTGATAAACACTTCACTGTGGTTTAAACAAAACGTTTTGCATTCGACCACATAACAAGAAACGTTGTCTTTTAAAAAGGAAACCTCGATTCAGATCTTAATTAAAGTAGATGAAAATAAAAAAGTAGATAAAGTTTTCGAGGAAGAATTGTTTTAACACAATTTGCTAACGGTTATAGTCACTTTCATCGCAGACACATTTGAAGGCGAAGTGAGTGGCCAGTTATTCGTGAGGTTTCTACGATACTATTTGCATATTCGCCGACTTTCTAATGGACGATGCGGCCACTCTTGTCGCAATAGTCTGAGGTGAGGTAACACCGATTCATTTAATTATATAGCTATGTGAAAAACGATTTGAATCTTGAGCATTGTCAACATTGAATATTCTCGAGTGCGCTCGGCCTAGCTTGAGTTTTTTCGCGTCGCAAACTGCTCGCTCATTGGTCGACACAAGGCTTATTAAAAAGTCGCGCTCGAACCAGAATGCCTTGCCTTCACGTTCGTTCGATTGATTACAATTTAAGTAAAACTGATTGCTTTTGAACAATGCAATTTTCCGTCACCTAACTAACATTCGCGTACGGATAGTTAACTTAATGAACAAATGTTTTCAGTTTATTTTTCGGTTAATGAACTATGTTAGTTACTGCAATTTTGCGCTTAGACAAACGATAAGATTCTAGGAGTCAAAAGCTATTTGGACGCAAATCTTGTTATCGCGACTTCCTATCGATAACAAAAGTGATTATACCTACGTGAACCGAGATAATATTTTTTGTTTGAAATAACAGAAGTTTGGTAGGTAGAGTTGTTGGGAATAAATATATTTAGTTGTCGGGTGAGTCTCGGTAAGGATTCATTCTGATGCCGTTCTCCTTAGCGTTTGCGACCTTCCGCCAGAGGAGGGGCACCTCTCACCGACGACGTGACTGCAACCGCGGCCTTACATCGCGAGGCTGTATCGAAACCTCTTCGTAACGTAGCTCTTTCCAACGCGCCGGTTACCCAACCTGATAGTTCCGTCGATACATAGCAAACTGGCTGCGGCATTATAACCACCAGCAGATCACGTGATCACCTTGCGTAATCAAATATTGCTGGCACTCCTTTTTGATACAACGTGAAATACATAGAAATCTTTCATTATTGAGTCACTTTATAATGGTGAAATTCTTATTGCAAAATTGCGAAAACTAATCAAGCATTAGCACATTCGCACTTCGGGTTGTCATCATTGCGAGATAGAAAAATAATGACTGAAGAATAGTTGAAACTCTCAAGAAGTTATTCAATTATCATGATGCTACTCATTACCTCGAATGGATGAACGAACATGTTACTTGGAACTAGTCTTCAAAAACAATGGCAAGTAAAAGGTGAACGGTGGTTCCCACTGCAAAGAAGAATTAGCCGTGTATTGTCGTGTGTACACTGATTACTTATACTAACGAGTAGTTGCTTCCAGACAAATAACAATACATTGTTTTATGACATGACTAGCTTTTGCCCACGGCTTCGCCCGCGTGGTACCCGGATAAAAAGTAGCATATGTGTTATTCTGATGTGAAAGCTATATTACTGTAAAGTTTCATCAAAATCCGTTCAGTAGTTTTTGCGTGAAAGAGTAACAAACATCCATCCTCTTTTTTTTAATTCTCTCTTTCACGTTTATAACATTAGTAGGAAGGATTCACATAAGTACATAATTTTTTCCAAGATCCGTAAAAAGTACTATTGGTAAAAAAAAATATACTCAGAGATAAACAGGAGTTAAAAAGTTACCAAGGAGATTCAACACCTCTATCAAAAGATGGCAACACATCCGCGAAAGGGTAGCGAGCGAGCGACCGAGGTTATTTCCCTTGGGAGACTCGATACTAAATAAGGTTACGCAATTTTTTTACGATCATATTTAATATCATCCGGTAATGGCGATATAATAGTTGAGTTATATTACAAACTACAACATAACAATTGGAAGGTTACTGTAGCCCGACGTTTCCGCATGGGAGAAGCAAATGAAATAAAGATAAACACAATAAAGTTTAAAGACATAATGCACTTTAAAGGCTTTGAAATGAAACTAGAATAGAAGCAGTATCAGACGCACAATAGCAACGAGACAAGACAATGTCGCAGGTATTTAGATCAAGGCGCTAAACACGCGTTCGAGAGTCGAGATCGGTTCCGAGGAATTTTTGTAGAAGATCACGCTCGCGACGAAGAAGTGCATAAATTCATTATGAAATCAAAGCGGAATACGGCGCAAAAAAATAACTTATTAAACACGAATAATAAAATAGTGAAACTATGTAAATAGTGATGCCATGGTGATAAATAAATAAATAATAATGGGTCATTTTCATACGGCCCCCAAGTAAGCAGAGCTTGTGTTATGGGAACTATATGACTGTTAAACTACTTATATTTTTTTTTGTAAATACACACATTTTATACATAGAAACAGAGTTTTTCATTCTGAAAATGTAGGCGAACCGTGAGCAGTTAAACGAAACTAACACCAAGAAAGGCTTCAATGTCTTTTAAAAAAAAAACAACAAAAGTCTGATAGACCTCTTTAGTAACTTCCACTCAGTAGTGTTTCGTCAATATTGATTATCCGTATTATCCAGAGCAATCCAGTGGCAAATACTTGCTCGGCGCCAAAGCGACGTGATGCCGGCCACGCCTCCGGCACTACGGCTGTATTATTACGTCTCGGTTCCTACGCAATTACCAAATGTAGGGATATAATACATCCTCCAGTAAAATTACTTTTAAGCTATTGAGATCACTACGGATTTGTTGCCTTATGATACGGTAAATAAATAACCGAACGAGGACATTTCATGGTGATAAATATTGTTATTGATAAATAACTATTGTTATTGATTATTGGTAGATAATACTCCCTATCACGCCATTATTACCTATTCTGTATGGTTGTTAGTGAGAAATTTCGGAAAGTTTTTTTCAGTGCATACCTACATAAAAAGCTACATTACCCTCACTTTAGGACCTACAAGAAATCAGAAATCAAGAAGCTAATTCGTTTACGAAGTGAAAATAATGTAATTTAAAACACGTCCGGAATTTTCTTTAGGCATTATCATTGTATACCTTTATCTAATAGTAAATTAAATCCTTATGGAGACAATACTGTTGGCAAAACGTGGCAAATAAATTTACCGTGTGTCAATGTTATTTCGAACTTGGAGGCAAACAGAGGCCTAGCACACACAATAAAGCAGACAAATTGTCTGGGAAACCGAACTCAGTGGCTGGATTTAATACATAACATGGAGATGAAGGTGCGCCGCCTATTGTCCTTAGGCGGATATACAAACGATACTAGCATTCAGTCTAGGAAACTATCCTCGCCTATAAGCTTTCTGATAGTCTCAAAAACTACAAAGGCCTGAAACGGTTGGTTGAGGGAACAAAAAATATTAAACGCTTTTGTGTACATAATAATTAGATAATATTATGTGCAGGAAATTGACCACGACGAGAAGTACTTAGCTAGATAATAAAGCATAGATGCCATGTAACCGTTAGTCTCTGGTTCAGCTAATAAGATTTGTTATATAACGGGCATTATGAGTGGCCCGTAAGTAGGTCTAAAACTATTGTATGCAAGCAGACCGGTTTCAGCATTCGTAATCGTGGTATTAACGTAGCTATAATTTAGTTGCCTAAAATTGCAATCAACGAGCAATTAAAGCTTTAGTAAAATAATAAAATAGGCAAAACAATATCGTACCAAAATGTCGTGATTAATGACCATTTTTGGAGACTCGATATGCCACTGCGCTGCTCCAAATTTGCAGTCTCAAGCAGTGGAAACCACGTCCAATTGTTAAGCTGTTTGTCATATCGCTAGCGGTTCAATCGCCTTTATTTTGTATTCAAATTGACTGTACGAACGACGGGCGATTGTCTATCATGTTTCCAGATTAACATATTAAAACGTGAACTTCAGATAATAGAAGTTTTGTATTTTTACCTTACTCAATATTTGACTTTAAAATTAACTTACATTTTTCAATAGCAACAAAAAAGAAACCTTCACCACACGTTAAGATAGGGCACGAATTTTAATAAGGGATACTTTTTATTGAAAACAACAAAATAGGTCGCATTTTGTATCATTAAAGGTAGCTTAGGCAACAATTAGTTTAGTCACATTCGACGGACGTGTCTCTTTCAAATAAAAATAGGTTTTGGTGTGAAGGCCACGTCCACGAGTCGAATTGCACGTTGCATTCAGTTTTAACTTAAGAAAAGGTGATTCATTATGGGGCACATAAGAAAATTTACGCCTCTTTCTCGCGAAATGATATTTGATAACTGGTCTGATATTTCAATTGGCGTCTGTTTAGTTGAAGTTCAGAATACTGCCGCCAGCGAGAGGTAACTTTTACCTGAGTTACGTAAGACTGTCAGGTAAAATTTATTATAGACTTCATTCCGAGCTTTCGTAATATAAGCTAGTAGAGCTTATGCTCCGTATTTTGCGTGTAACCGGATGTTTTGTGTTTTGGTCTGGGATAGAATGGGGGTCAGGTGGTCTATCAGTAACACTAAGCATTATTTAACCAGATAAATGTTAACTAAACAACAATCATGTATATATTTATATTGTATATATATTTAAGAAAAAAAGTACATTTAGTAGTATATCAGTCATGTAGTTCCCATAACACAAGCTCTGCTTACTTTGGGGCTAGATGATGAAAATGTCCAGCATTATCGTTTCAACGAAACGGTAATATCTTTAGAAGTTGTAACTTAGGGCTTTGGCTCTAATTTGCGAGAAAGTTAATTTATTGATACAATCTGGCTCTGACACAATCGAAACACAGAAACTTTGTAGAAATTACATACCTTCTGGGCAAACAGAAGATCGGTAACGTAAATAAAGACGAATATTCGTAACACATGACGCTTCGAACTAAGAATTAAAAACGTATGCAAGATATTTTGTCCTTTCAGCTCTCAATGTATCGAGTGTCAGCAGGAGTAACCAACGATTCAATTTTCCACGTAAGGCTAACACGTTTTTAAAAATGTTGTACGTTATTGGTTTATTCTTTGAACTCTTCAAAACTAAGAGGAGGTTCTCTATTCAGGGCTATGTTTTTAACACGCCTATATTAGCTTCACTTGTAACTAACTAAATAAAAAACAATCAATGTTATCAAATCTTGGAAGTCAATTTTAACCTACTTCTAATTGTCGTATCAAAATTAAACTTTGTATGTATATGTATTTCAGATGACAATACTGTAATTTGGTATCTTGGAGCTGATCTGATGATGGAGTCAGGAGTCGTGTTCTTTTTTTTGTGCGTAATAAAAGCGTTTAGCGTAGTTTTTTTAAACTACACATTTTATTTTTTGTATGTACCCTACGTTGTTACTCTTTGATGGGTAAAGGTCTAACACGTTTTAAAAATATTGTATGTTATACAGTTATTGGTTATCCTTTGAACTCTACAAAAATAAGAAGAGGATCTCTATTCAGGTTTATATTTTTTTGTACGTACACTACGTTGTTACTCTGTGATGTGATGATACTTAAAAGGCGTTTCTCGGTTATCTATTTTACTATCCTTTCCCTTTTGCTAGTCAATAATAATGAAAATGCAACCATTAGCGGGCTATGGGTAAAAACCATTTACAATGTCACATTGCATGCTTCACTGCACACGATGATCTCATTTGATACTTACCGAATTCTGAATCTATAACATTATTAAATAAATCATTTCATAACTGATATGCTTAGTTTGTACTGTGTAATAGGATGATTCATGCGTCAGTGTAGCTTTTCGAATTAAGACAGAGCCCAAGTCCAGTTATCAACTTTATGTAACTCAAGAACACAATCATTCTAATTCTATGACAACTATCTATTTTTATCTTAGTTACAATCCTGGATCCATAAAAATGTTAAGAGAGATTTGATAGAAACTATGTAGAGGCATTTATCAATTGTCAGTGATGGAAAACGTCGCGAGTAAGCCGGCATGTCTGAGGAGAAATCCAAAGTGTGCGTAAAAAGTGTAGTGCGAGTAAACGACAGATCAACCGCTTACAATATTTCGAAATAATATCAAGTTTATTGACAATATTGCAAACATATTAGGAAATCCATTTTGTACTTACTGAAAATAATCCACAATGAAATCGATTGTCATGCCTAAACTATATAATATCATAACATTGTACGATCAGCAAGTTAATTTACGAAGCACAGGAGACCAACGTAATACAATGCGTGATATTACGTTTAATCGGTGGTTTGGTTTGGTAATCAGGACAATCCAAAATGAGAAAATAAAATAAGACATGTCTTGTATTATTCAAGGCGAAGCCTAGCCTTAGATGATACAAGACTAATGGAAGGAACTAAGTCTCAACAATTATTTGATAACTTTTAACCAAACAAAGTTTTTGACTCTTTTTGATAAGTGTGATTTAAAATATATCAATCAATATAAAAACAAAACACTGGTTAGCTAAAATCTGTTTAAAAATCTTTTATAAGGCCTAAAATATAGAATGAATGAATGGGTCCTAAGTTCAATCAAACAAATATAAAATGGGTATTAAATACGCAAAGACTTTGGTCTTCTAAAAAAGACCGAAGACTTGGTCATTTAAAAGATAGGTCATTGAAAACTCTAACAACATGATTCAGATCTTTAAAATCTTTCACATAGAGGCATCGGGTAACTGATTCATTTTTATTTACGCTTCCTCGTTGGACATCGAAAGCAGTAGGTATTAGCCATGTATGACGGCTCGCGGCATCAGTGCACACGACAACTTTCCCTTCTTTAATGGAAAAACAGCATTAAACCAACCACCTTACGGATAAAACTTGAAAGTCACACGCAGCTCGCGTGGGATAACAAATGACTTTACAATTGAAGATGCTTTATTTCTATAGCCAACAATGTAAAAAACTCAAAAAGCAGAAAATTTGAGGGTTTTCCAATGTGGACAAAGTGTAGGTATCTTAGTTGAATTGGACCTTAGTAAAATGGTATGCATAATCACGATTTTTTTGTATGCATTTGCATAATTGCCTCAGCGTCGATCAGGCCAGACCTGGCAATCATTTCTATGAATTAAGCACTGCTGAGCCTCAAGTTATAGCGCTTTATAAAATTAGTATTCACTAGACGACAACGACTCATAGCAAAATCAGAAGCGATCGAAGCATACTGTTGTAATGTAACTGTTGCAGCAATGTCCTTAATGCTCGAGTAGAGATTGCGAAAAGGTCGTTTCTTAAAAATTGATTTTATTTTAAGCCAAGCACTAGAGAAGGACTTTAGATTAGGATTATTAGAATATCAGTAAAAATCCTAGGTGGAAATCAAGCAATCTACTCTAAGGCAATAAAGACGCTTGGTAATGGTCAGTCATCTACGTAATGTGAGCGAATATCACTAAAGTCCAGAAAAGTGAAAGCATGAGAACGGAACTCGATAATAAATTGAGAGGTTTTTTGTTTGGTTAAACTGAACACCATATCGATTTTACCGGTTACTAGGCTGTTGGTAAGAGTACAAATATTTAGGGAGTACACACAGGTGGTTTTAAGAAATTTTGAATTTAATCTTCGTTGTTTGATTATGATGTTTTGGAAAGACATTATGTCAAATTCATGAAGATTAAACATATAAAAAAAATACTTATAATAAACCTGAAGCGTCTGTTTTTTTAGTTTGAATGAACACGTTAATCTCGGGAACTACAAGTCGGATTTGAAAAAATCTTTTTGCATTCGATAGCTCAATTCATGACGAAGGTTTAACTTCACGCTAGGACCCTTGGAAGCCGAGCAAAAGCAGAAATAGCGCGGTCGGGCGATGCGACGGAGTGGGTTAGGGGGCCGAGGGATGCCGTGGCACTGTTAGTATTAAAATAATGGTCACCATAGAAAAAACATTAAGATACGATGTTGACAACAGTCACTGACATTGCAATTTTTAAATCGGAGATAAAGGAATTATTAAATCGACCATACATCAGCGAAAAGCCAGAAATCACTGAACACCGAAAGAATCCGTCCACCTTTCCATTGCCAATGTAACCCAGACCTCACGCGTTCCAATAACACGACGTCCTCAATAACACCTGCAGATACACCCAAATGACGTCTACTCGGCCACCAATAGTTGAAGCACGCGCTGGGAAGTGAAAGTGAATAGCGCGCACGTACGGCCGGTCCGCAGCCCCAATAAGACGACACCGCCGCCGCCGTCCGCATACTTCAACAATTACCACGAGGAAATCGAGCACCGTTCCGCCGGCTCGCTTCCAGCACCCCGGTTCAGTGTTCGCCGACAATATTAAATAAAAACTTTTTGTTTTAAAAGGGAAACAGTGAGGTTCAGACAGAAGAGTCATTCTGATTTGCATCGATAACTTTTGGTTTCTTTCAGCTAAGCATTTCGTCTAAACTTGCATTATCCGCATGTGAATGTTGCGGATGGACCGTGGAATGTTATCAAGGCATTCAATTTATGTATGCTTTTTTTGCAACTTTTCTATGTTGCTTCACTATTCACGTTTGTTTCCTCTAACAAAACGTGGTGACACACAACATATCCGATATCATATTCAGGGATATCAAATGAATATTAGAGTTACGGCAAACCAACCCTGACACCATGGTCAGATCTAAACGCATGTAGAACTATCGGCCTTAGTCTCTAAATATATAAAATAGTTGCGTGATTAACTGACTGTCACTGCCAGTCAACGCAAAGCCAGAGCCGTATATCCTAGCATCCTGTTTGAAAGATATTTTTTGTTGGAGTGCACTAAGAAATGATTTTCCAAAATTCTATCCTTAGAGGGCACAGCGGTGTTTTTATGAAAAAACTCAACGCGGGCGAAGTTGCGGGGCGTTCCGCTAGTTGATTTAACTTATGAATTGTCTCTTCTACATTTGTTCCGGTGCTAGTAGATTGATCGTGCAGATTTTCGTTTTACGTAAGCAATTAGATGTGCTTGATTTTAACTAATACTGACAGACTGCCGATGGCTAGTTTGTGTATTCTATGTTGCGTGCGTATTGCTAAATGGAAATGGAAAGTAACATAAAGCTGATTTTAAATGGCTAATGTCACACGAGTCGTTTACAATAGTTAAAATGATTTAAAGTAAACACAAAGAGCCGACTAACGCAAAACACGGGATGACGTCAATGACCAATAGAATACACAAGTTAAAATAAATGTAAACAGAATAGACAAGAGAAGAGCTCTTTACAAATCCGTTCAAGGAAATTAAATGGACTCCTTGAAAATGTTAACAGCTATACTATGTAGTTGATTTGATTAAAGTAACGTTAAAATAAATATAAAGTTGCGCTCACTCAGGTGATATAGGCCAAATTGAAAGCGTTGTATGTTCATATTAAATTTGTTTTTATCGTATTATAACAACTAACTTAACTATTACAGAGGACGTTATGCGAATGGTGTAGGTGATTAGAGTTTCAAACTATAAGATAAAGTTCAGATAAGAATGGGCCATATTTATCGCTCAAAAGCGACAAAAACAATTGGCCTGTGTTAAAGATCTCTAGCAGCTCTCTATAGGTTCATGTCGTCCTTGTGCCGAACGTAAACACTATTGTTTGATCACGTGGCTGCCTCCATTATGAGCTTAAGGGTTTCACGCTGCCGCACCTTATTTTTAGTTACTTTGGCAACAATTTAATGTGCTATTTAACAAATTATTCGTATTGCCTTCATTCACGTTGTCAACACAGCGGAGTTGTTTATTTTGACATTTTGGTCATGAAAGACTAAATTGTTTAGTCTTTCTTCACAAATACACACGCAGGATGTATTTATGTAAAGTAAGCTGATTGTTAGTGATCTCAATGCTAGTGATAATATCAACAAGTGCAATACGTACGATGCAAGCCAAAATTGCACTCTACATGACCTACGCGTACGCACACCGCGTGTCACCTTGATACGTAACCAAACTACGTAACACAGCAAGGTGTCACTTTTCCCTGGCTTTCTTACTGATATTTTTTCTGAGTGACTTTATCATTATTAAAGACAAAACACGAGCCTCTTTTGTACTAAAAAATATCATCGACTGGCCAACGCGTCTACAACGGTACACCAATATATTAGTTCCTTTTCTGGCGTATTTAAATTTAGAATGTGTGACAGTGACAGAACGGTACTTGAATATCTATTTCAAATATCTAAATCGCGTTATAGTTATTACGCGAGTGTTTCAATATTCATCAAGTAAGTAAATAATATCGGTCCTTTATTTACTCTTTAAAACCCAAATCCTGTTTTCAAGGACTGCAATAATGTTCCGTAAACCGTTGGTGAAGGTAATAAAGTCTTGGGAGGACAACGACCTGACCGAGTCAAATCGTATTCCAAGTTACAGTGTGATGAACATTCAATTTTATAATGCAGAACATTGAGTTCATTGTACACTCGATATAGATGATTCATTTGTTGGATAGATAACAGTTGATAGGAGAACGTTAAATTTGCAACAGATAGACCATAATATCACGATGTTTTGATGATAAAGGTTCTACGATAAGCAAGAACCAAGAGCCGGTTGGAAAGGATGGCGCAATGAGGACATTGGCCGCACCACACCACCTGGAAGGTGCAATCCACATGCGGCCGCCCACTAACGACTGGAACCGCATCTATTTTTACGCGGTCCACTCTATCTTATTTACTATTCTGGTCTGCGAGTTCTGCGACTCATTGAATTGTGGTTATTATGTGCAAGTTGGATATGTGCCAGCGAGTCTCGGACCTAACACACCGATACAGAGATATTCGAGGAATGATGGCGAAGCGTTTTCAGAGAACAGTGTTTTCTAACGTTCACTCGTGATTATTTTTACAAAATAGCAAAACCAAGGTTAACTTTTGACGGCATATATAATTAAAATTTGTACTACTGAGAGCTTGATGATATTGAATTTCGTATGTAAGAAAAAATATTATCTGTGGTGGTTTAGGTTTTGTATGAGGTTGTCGGGGTCGTTTACATTACATACGATACGGGCATGTGACTCTCGACAAGCAAAGAGAAGAGATCACGTCTAACCGGCAGGCGAGCGGTGGCAACCGACAAACCGGTCGGAGGCGCCGTCGGGCGCGGGGATCGACCGGGGATTATCACCTTGTAAACAAAATGGCATTAGTTACGTTTTTTGCTAAGACAACTCGACTAAGAAATATCAGACCTACCACCTATCGAAAGGTTTACAAATACTATCAAATTTGACCACCGACTGGACCAAAGTATTATTATGAAGATAGCAAAAGACACCAAGATATTATAAGTGTAAGGCATATAAGTCGCAATTAAAAACACGGACCGTCGCTCGCCGTCGATCGATCGGCACAAAGACACTCGAAACTAAATGGCGAGGCCGCCGTCGCGAGGGCTGGAGGTAGACCGATTCGCTTTTCGGTTTGGCTTAAAAAAAAATAGATCACCAACCGTAGCTTGATAGCAAATCGAATTTCACTAAGTGGGTCATCATATAATTTCGCAAGCGTATCGAGTGCCGCAAGCGTGAACTGGTACACCCGAGACGACTCAAGGCCTGCCCGCGGTTCGTGTGACGATGAGGCCCCACAACCCTGGCTAAGTAGTTGTCAGACAGGATTGTCCTGGATATATTTTTTAGGTTTTGTGTCCTATTAATAAGAGACGCCATCGTCACTCTGTCTGACTGACTTTTTTTTTCTTATTTATGCGGTTGAAATTTTACAGAAGATATGCAGTAGTAACCATAGAGTTACTACTGCATTTGACTCTTACCTAGCACTCGTTAAATTTAAATGATGTTCGGAGGCATAACAGGCTTAAGGCCCCTGTAAGCGGTTATCGTCGCCTATGATTGACATCTGAAAAACCGTGTCCGCCTCTGAGACAAGGATGAGAGAAGGCTTGTGCTTGTAATTTTACGTACACCACACTTTAAACCGGATCGTAGTTATAATCGAGCATAACTGATAGTTAGAATTAGTAACTTAAGTAAATTAATTATAGTTGATGAAATATAATTAACAATATACAAATAAATATTAAATTCATATTACGTTTGATGGTTAAGTTATAATCAAGGTGCTCAAAACGGTGAAGGAAAACATCGTAAGGAAACCGGTATTGCCCTAGAACCAAAAATTGAAAGCAATAAGCGGCGATGGGCTTGCAACTTATCGTGCGAAATACTGACTACTATGCAAAAGGGTACATCAAAATATAGAAATTTAAAATACATTAATTTAAAAAGTTTTCATGGGACAAAAATGGGCTTAAGCCAAATATAATGTTTGAACATGCCTCTAGGTACCCTAGCTACTCGGTAATCTCACGGATCAAAGTACTGAGTAAGATCATGTCCATGGGGATTACAGTTGTGTTTTTTTGTATAACTAAGGTAGGTGAATTCACCAGAGGGCGCGGATGAGGGCTTGCGCGTCTCAATGATCTTCGAGGCTATACCGGCAGGGTTTCCCATACCGGGCAGGCTTGAAGTGAGGGACAGCGTAAGTTGGAGGGGGCGCCCTTTTCAGGGCGCGGATGAGGGCTTGCGCGTCCCAATGATCTTCGAGGCTATACCGGCAGGGTTTCCCATACCGGGCAGGCTTGGAGTGAGGGACAGCGTAAGTTGGAGGGGGCGCCCTTTTCAGGGCGCGAGTGTGGGGTCACTGGCGGAGTCGGGGGACTCCGCCGGCTTGCACGGCCCCACACATGGCCGGGGCCCGGGTGGTTCCTGGGCCACCCGTCGGGGTAAGATGGTGAATGCTAACGCGACCCCATCTTGCCCCACTACGGCGGGCGACGTCAACCAGGGGGGTTTTAGTGGGTTAGAGTCCCACATACCCCCTTTCGCCACCCCCGTGGCGGAAGGGGGATGCGTGGCATTTCCCCCCTTCAAAAAAAAAAAAAAAAAAAAAAAGGTGAATTCACCAGACAAAAGACATAAATTTTCTGCAAATGAGAGTACAGAACTAGACTCTGTTTTGTCCGTTAGTAACAATTAGGCTTTGTTTGAACTTTCAAGTCACGACATTTTAATTAATGTGATTTCAATATTACAGGCCAGGTGTAATATAATAAGGACTTATTAATATTAATATTTTTAGTATGAAATTAATTTCGTATATGTACATTTTGGTGGTCATTATGGATGCATAATGCATCCATAATTATCCATAGTTTATGCGAGCACAAATCTATGTATGGTATCTTAAATTAAATCGTATGAAAGTTACTAATGCCTATTTCAAATCTCAAAGTTGATAAGGTCGTTATTATTATGCAAACTGTTTATCAAGTACGTGCACTAACGTGAATTATTATATCATCAATCTTATGAAATCTAATGGTTAAAAATTACAGCGGTAAAAGCATTATTTCTACTAGTTCATTTCGTTGCTTAACTTGTAAAGTTACCGAGTATCTGACAAGGAATTCTGAAGTTACCAGTATCTATACTACACATATTTGGTAAGAAATTTCTAAAGTTATCTATCAAGTAATTAATTGAGACAAAAAACCACACGACTGGTAATCCCCCGGACATCCACAGATCTATAGTTAGTATGTAGATCCGCAAGGATACCACAGAAGAATACAATCTAATTAGCTGTGCCACGGTCGCCCTCGGCCCCAGACCCACCGCGTCGCATCAACCACCCGTGCTTTTGCTTCATTTTCGCTTATCGTTCTTTGCGTAGGGTGATGTTAATAGCCTTACTCATGAACTGGGCTACCTTGCAGCATTTATTGGCTGAATGCTAAAAGATTTGTTTAAATCTGACTGGTAGTTTCAGAGATTACCGCGTTCAAACAAAATTACAAAAAAAACTCTTCAGCATTATTATTAGTGTATAGATTAGAACGGCTATATGGTATAGTCAGACGTGCAACACACAGAAGCAGACCCTCAAATACTAATCTACACGCAGCAATCTCAGTAGTTCAGTACCTTACGAAGTATTATTTTTTATTCTGTGCCAGTTATCATAAAATAAACAGCACACTAACCGTTTTTTTGTTTCTTGGGCATTCCGGTTCCCTCGCGATGTTTGCCTTCACCGTTTTGAGCCTATGCTGTAGCACAAATATTTTCTTCGAGTGAAAAATCTATTACTGCACGACAAGATTCGGACCCACAGCCGTCGGGTTACCGTCCACTACGCCATCTATTTCAGCTGTTTAATATAATAAAACGATCGATGTTGATTTATTTTACACAACTTACCCCTTCATTTCCGGGTAGGAACTGTATTTTTGCTTTTGCCAATCTATCCTGAAACAGAAATTTTTTCGTTAAT
This sequence comes from Perizoma flavofasciatum, assembly GCA_958496245.1. Lineage (NCBI taxonomy): Eukaryota > Metazoa > Arthropoda > Insecta > Lepidoptera > Geometridae > Perizoma > Perizoma flavofasciatum. The sequence goes on along the minus strand of OY292434.1, from coordinate 6,862,000 downwards.
GTAACTCAACAAACTCAATGCTGAATGTAGAAAATAATATGATCAATGGACCTAGATATATTTTTAGCAAAATATAAGTAGTCTATTTATTATATTCCACTGACCTAGGTTATAATTCTCAACAGTCTGCCAGTCGCATTATATACTCTTTAAGCCCATTTTACAAAATTATAGCTTTTTCCGAGCCCTCTGTGCAAAGATTCAAGGCGCTTTATATTAATGAAAAACGCCTACAGAAACGAAGTAAATACCTACAGAAACGGTCTACTGGAAAATACCCGTGACGCAAATCATATACGGGGGTTAAGGTAAAACGGTAAATAATATAGTAAAGCAAACGGCAGATTAATACAATACAGTAGAATTATGATTCATGAAAATAAAACTGCCCAAGACGTGTCGCAACACAATATGTTAGGGTTACCATTAAAAATCCGTCGAATTATTTTTTGTATGCAGTTCAGGCGCTTTAACTTCGTTTAATACTAGTACCTAACTTAAGCTACTTTGAAGCTTTATATTCCTTGAATAAAAAATGGTTAATCAAACCTCAGTGGTCTTAAAAGACCAGTAGACTATGTTGACAACTTTATAGCGATAACGAGGGAACTTGAAAACTATCATCAGTGGCCTTTAAGTCTTCTTATTGGTGGAATCAACAATTAACTTTCAATCCTCCAATGATTCCACCATACCTAATCAATGGTACAATTTCATCCCTCTCATTACATTTTTTTTTTGTAAAAAACACGTCTGTAAACCATTTTGCGTCCTTACGCAGACAGACGAATTTATAAAGGTTATGAGGGCTTAACCGAAGTTCCTAACTTCGTTACTCTTCTTTATTCTACATTCGTGGCGACATACGAACTGCAACATCCTTGTCGATTTCATGCAAACTATGCTGAAAGCTACGGTACGTAATAGTTTATTTATTCTATAGGTACGTCTGTTAAAAACTGCGATTTAGCGAACAGACCTATGATTTTTCATCTTTAAACGTGAAAGAAGACCTGTAAAAAATGTGTATGTTTTGGTTTTTGAATTTATACAAACCCCGAGAAATAACTTGTAAAATAATAAAATTTGGTGATTTAAATCACTTTGGATATGTTATTTTTCACAAGAAGCAAATGCCGCAAAATAAAAAAATAAAATTATGGCATATTTAGTTATGGCAGTAAAAAATCGGTGAACAATATAGCCAGAGTTGATTAAAATTATTTGAAATGGAAACCTTACCTTTATGAAATGAAAGCGACCGAGGCAAACGAGGTGCTCAAACTTAAAAATCCTTGTCACTCGAGGAGGTCAAAGATGTGCTTTGCATCCTCTTTGGTTCAAACCCGTATACAGAAAAAAAATATTTCTTCTAACCTCTTTGATATAGGTTCGACATTCTCATTCTAGGTTGTGGTTATCATTACTTAACTAGAATATGGTGGTTATTTTTCCTATGGTTAGAATATACAAAAATATTGCCATTTGACGAAATCTTTATTCTGCCGGTTAACAAAATATATGAGAGTTTCACAAAAGACGAAGGGAACTACTACCCCTAAAGTTTCACATTCCTAAAAATTAAAGTACCAGAATTATAGGTCTTCTTTTCGTTATCATGTTGTCATTGTAAGTATCGTAATTCTGTGGAATGAAACGTTGCTTTCTAGGAACCAATTAAATCTATGTCAGCAGTTTTCATCATGGCTGGAATGGAACGTTATCATGGTTATTTTGCTTGATATAGAGCTTATGTGTGGCAAGGTGGCTCTCTGGTGCTTAAGTTAGTTTACAATTATTTATTTACAGTAATTTATTTTAAAACTACGTATCTTTGCGAAGTTTGCGGATACATATCGACGACTTATTATTTTTATAATATTTAATCATTTGCGATGGTATTTTTTAGAAAACTCTCGAAAGAAAATTTATCGATCGAAGACGTCGAAAGCAATTTTTTTAATAGCTGAAATTAGACCAGCTGACATTACGATAGCTAACCACGAATTAGATAGTCTATTGTTGTACTTTCTTGACTAACTACCACAATGCATAGGGCATAGGGAAAAGGTGACAAAACTAAGGTATGTAAGACGTATAATCAATTTGACGACACTCATAAATGATTAAGATGCAATAAAATGATAAGAAATATACAAGACTGAGAATAATCTACACTGTAATGTACCATCCAACGCCGATGGCACATTTTTACAAAATGTGTAAACCTCTGACACGTGCATTTCCATAATCGATAGTCGCGCCCCCTAGCGACATATGGCGATAAAACCTATCTAAGAACCATCCGTAAAGACAAACATCGATTGCAAAGAACAGCATTACAATCCGGAAAGCCGTTTCGGAGATTAATCAGAAATCAGAACATTTATTTTCATGAATATAGGTAAGATTAGTCTTACCTATATTCATGCAACGACATGTAACATAGATGATGTAACAATTACCTAATGCTCTTTTATATATTCTACCATCTAAATGGTAACAGACGAGCAAACAACCTCTGGATAAAAAGGTTTTCTTATATACTTCGTTTTATTTGGCAACATTCGTTAGTAGCAAAATTTACCAAAATATATTATACCAGGAAGTTGAAGGCAAATTTGAAAATGCAAATAAACTAACAAAATATTCTTACAGTTAAGGCAAGGGTTGAAGGAATGCTGTTTGGCAAATTCACCTCCTGAGGGCATAAATCTATCAAGAATAACTATGAGATTTCTAGGGGAATTGAAACGAATTAACATTTCTACCTGTTTATAAGCAGATTATAATTAAACGTAGTAATTAGGCGACAAGAAGCATAACTAGTTGGGCAACGAGTTGGTTACAATAAGCAAGTGTGGGCAAGTTGTGGCCATTGCACAACCAGCGATGGCCGAACGCGAGAAACATAACTAGGCTGGGCGGCAATGCTGATGATGTAAACCTAAAAATTGCTTTAGTTACTTACTTAACCGCAGAGCTCAATGTGAAATTTAGCAGGTTGCATTGCAGTCTAGACGCAAAGAGGAGAGGGGGTGACCCGGAACTGGAAACATGACCGTGACTCTCGTAGATTCTTATACCTACTCAGCTCATAAGGAAAATTTGTGTCTTCAAAATCTACATGAATGGAAGAATGAAGAGACAGAAACTTGCTTACGTCGAGTATTCAAACAGTACTTTTGATCTACAATACAGGTATAAATTTTGGTTCCAATACCTGTCAAATTAATTGATTTTGGGCTAGTGATAGAGTAAATCGATTATAAAATCGTCCATATGCCTAGAATGAGATAGAAATAAGTTGTGAATGCCAAACCAGTTTCATAAAGCAAGGTCGATTGTGAATAATTTTATTCCAATTCTAATTTAGAACAACCGTAAAAGTACAACATGATCCAAAATGGAGAAAAGATGAAGGCTTGCATAAAAGCTTATGATGTTTAGCTTTTTACTTAATTTTTTTTTAAACCGCATATAATTATCATTTATTTTCCGTGTGATTAGGTTTTGGGAACTACATTTTAATGATAAGAGATAAGAAACTAATATGCTATCGACATTTTATTTACAAACAAATAAATTAAATCACAATAATGTACCAACGCCAACAATTTTCAATAGGGTACATAAAATAAGAGTTTATCACATACTTGTGGAAACATTTTCAGTATAAAGATAGACAAATTAAAATCAAACTACATGCAGAACACAGAATAAGTATCATTTTGTCGGGTAAAAAATATACAAAAAGCAATTTCGGCCTTGCGTTGAATTGCTACGTTGTAGAGTGAGGCAATAAAATACCTGCACAAAGTGACCTTAGCGGAATATGCTGGTGACCTTTGAGCAAATAAAAAGCTTTTACAAGATATGTTTTGGATGGGAGACAATCAATTGCAAAGCGATAGAGACTGTTTACCCTAATAATATTAAGTTTGAATGGAAGAGGTTTACAATCAGGAAATGGTTCTGACAACACTGTGCGAAATCAATAATATCTAAGTTTTATAATGAGATCAATACAAACTGTAAGACTGCATTTGTGAAGTCTTGACTACATATTCGTTTTTATCTAACAGTTGCGTTACAATCTTACTGCAAACTGTTTTTCAACAGTAGATGCTCCAAATTTGCACATACCTTATTTATTCCAATGCGGTCTCTTACAGAATTTAAACAAGTTTCATAGTATCAATGTCTGGCCTGAATTTTCTATTAAGTAAATAGGTGAATATATTTAGACAACTTCGTAGTGCGGCGGGTTCGATATCCGCTGCGTGACAAATGTTTGCATATTAAGCAAGATATTTGTTCTACACGGAATCTTAGCGCGGGGTCAGAAATATGCATTATGTCTGTTGGCTGTTAATTTTTATTATATCATACATTTATTCAGTATCTCAGACTTAGTATCTAGTCCTTTGTGAGGCATTACTGGGACCGAAGCCAACAGCAAGATGCCCTTTGTACAAATAAAATATTAAAAGGGGGCATTATTGACAGTGTAGGCAAACAGATGGAATTGCAGGTTTATTATTAGTCAAATTAGTAATTTCGTCAGTTTTTCGGTGTAGATGTCAATTCAAGGTTCCGAGTACTAAATTGCATTCGTCAACAGCGTTGTACGAAGATTTGGGAAAGTGGGTCCCACGGTGACACAGATTATTTAGCATCGATACAATTTCCCACATTTAATAGCTGATTGGAGAACAGCTTTTTAATCCAAAGAGCACAACGCAGAAATTTAAATTGAGTAAAAAGGTCCAAAAGTAATGGTCTAAAAAACTTAAAAAAACTGTGCCGTGAGGTCCGTTACTGAATTAAAAATAATATTAAGAAGTGTCGGGTCGCCTACCTGAGAAACGAAATTTCGAGACAATAATGAAATGAAAGTTGTTTTTGTCTAGTTACCTAACAAAGTGTGCTCTTTATGGCACTTTTCTTCAACTTGAAGAGAAGTACTTAAATGATAACAATCAGGTTGGTTATCAAGATTTACAAATAGAGAAGCGACGGACACCCAAAACCCAGCAGGACTGTTTCATGAAAATTTAAGCCTAGTCTATATTTAAAAAGTAGGTAACTAGGTTACTACTACTTGTCGGTTCGTTCGGTAATAAAAGAGAAAAAGTTTTTTTTTTCTATAAGAAAAATAGGCAAACAAGCTAACGGCCAACTGTTGGTAAGCGGTTACTGTAAACTATTGCAATAACAGAGGTATCACTCGCGTGTGGCCTCCCTGAGATATCAAGATCTTATGTGCCTGTAATTACACCGGCAATCATACCCTTCAAACCGGAACACAGCAATGAGAACATTACTGCTTGGCGGCAAAAATAGGCATGGTGGCAGCACTTCCCCGGTTGAGTCCTTTCACAGGGATCTTAAAAAAGAATAGACTGAGAACGCCTAACATTATGGATTCATTTTCTTACCTATATAGTGGCAAAGTTTTGGTAAGTAGACAATGGCCTCGATTCTGTAGTACACTAGCTAAACTTAATTTAAACTGTCGCTCTCTTTTACTGATAGTGCAAGCAAGAAAGAGATAGCTACAATTTTAGTGCTGTCAAATTATTCAGATTTAAGTTTTCCATACAAATTTAGTCGTAATTTCAAAACATACTGACTATAAACACGCGGAAAAGCGGCACGTAAACTGATTTGACAGGAGTAAAATTCTTGGAATCTCTTTCTTGCGTACACTATTAGTAAAAGAGGGCGACAGTTTAAATTAAGTTTAGTTAGTATATTGCAGAATCGAGACCAATATTATATTACAACTTTTGGAATCATCACGCAGGGTGACCCGAGAGAACTGGTAACACGACTGAAGAAGAACTAGTGGAATCATCATTGTGATGATTCCCGACACGCATTGTGATAAACATTTATCAACGGTATTTCTGTCTTCCTGTTGTAGGTACACTGACTTTATCCAACGGTCGGTGTCCTTATGTTCCCTATTTCTAATCGTCCCTCCCTTTCTACACGTAAAGCCCATTCCTTGAGGGCGGCATTCTTACCGGTCGTAAAAGATAGCAACCTTCATAAAAACTACATGTGATTCGGTGATCCATTATCTCATACGCCTCTGCTGCTGTACCACAAATCATGAATACCTTATTATTCCAAAACAAGGTTTACATATTCTTCTGCATACCTAGTTACTGCAGTTTCCACCAACAAACCGACTGACATTTTCAAACAGGTTTGCTTTATAGAGTTTGAAACTTCTAAAGCGTCCTAAAGGTGAATTATTTATTGTATTAAAGGTAAGGTATGGGCCATAAATAACGAGAGATCTGAGACCAACGAGTTTAAAGACAAATTGCATTATAACACGAAAATAGATAACTGATTGAATTCTTGCGTCGACGGTTAGGATCACAGATCTCGGAATCTGTGGTTGGTATAGTTTAACATCTGTTCATTTCTCGCAAGTTAATACTTGGCTGGGGATAACCAGGTGCCAAGGTATGGGGGACGGAGGGTGCGACGACCCTTGCATATCGGGCGTGTTCCGTCACGCATACGTCACAGGATCCAGCAAGAACGAAAGGACTCTATTGTAAGAAATATGCGCTACACATAAAAACACAGAACAATATAAATACATTTCCTTCTACTGGGCCAGCAAAATATTTTATAGAACAATTTGACTCGATTCATCTTTTTTGCTTTCTACTTCTTGATTGGTTTAACAACGTTAGCGAATGCATAAATATCCGGTGTACAACGAATTAGAGCAATATAAAAGCTTAGCAAAATCGCAGAGCTGAATTCGCATCTGACACAGCACTAACCGAAATTGGACTTCATTCATTAATTTGAATCAATAATTAATGACATTGAAACAAGAGAATAGGAAGCCTAATTGAAACACTGAAATACTAGTTATATTAGTATTAAACTTCGTTTGAACTAACGGTGATTCATCCTGCAATTCGTAGGTATTATTCTAAACCAGCACTGGACAGTCATTCGGGAGCTTTACAAAAGTGATTCATTCCCTTCAATGGATCCAATGCCCAGGAAAAAAGGCCAGGTGGCACGCTTACAAAGCGGCGAGAAAAAAAACGGCCACCGAACCTGCTGCAGTTCAAGCCGGATGGTAACGGAAACTCTGCTTTGGCAATGTACATTGACGGTTGATGGTTGTGTGGCAAGTCGGAAGAATAGGTGCCCGTGATCTGAAGCAGTCAACAAAAGATACACATCGCTGTCAAACACGTGCACGGACTAGGGAACCACAAATCAGGTGGGCGACCAACAGCTTTGCGCTGCAAAGACGTAACAAAAATGTTTACGTTGGCGAAATGGGGGCATTTTAGGGGAATGAAGAACATCTGTCGCGTCATGAAACTGATTTATTTTACAATTATTACGGAGTGCATCAGACCACTATTAAAGTTTCCTGGTAGATTATCAGGTTTTTCGGTAGTTTATGAACCGAAACGTAGTATGATTCAAGTGCTTTAAATATGACTTATTTTTTTCGTACAATTGACAATGCTAAATAAGGTTTACGTTTTACAATTTTTAAACTGAAACCAATGAAAAACCATTTGACTCCGACTCTCCATACCTTTTCTACGAATGTCACAAAAGTATTTTTCATAAAATCAAATATTTTGATAGCTTTGAATAATTAGCAGTTAATGAGGTATCTTTGTCAAGTAGTACTTGTATAATGTGTAACATTTTGAGATAAAAAAGTATATTTCTGTAATTGCATTATTCCAATACCAGCTTCTGCCCGCGGCTTCGCCCACGTGATATGTTGATAAAAGTAGCGTATGACCATCTGTAGGCTTTAGTCGTGAAACATATAGGTATAGATATTTCCAATATAATTTTACTGACTTAATAGATACCTATTTAACGTTTAGGATCAAACCAGGGATATATTTTTTTCGTACAAATTTCAGAACTTTATTCAGAACTATACATCCCCTAGGGGTAGTTTTGTAATAATAAAAAATACATAATTCATTATTTACTTTACAGTTTATTTAAAATGAGTAAAAAAAACTATACAAAGTTTAAAACTCAATTGCACACCCCCAAAGGGTTGTTTTGAAAAAATAAGAAATGCATGATTCATTATTTACTTTAAAGTTTATTTATACAAGGTACTGAGTGAATCGAACCACAATAAAAAAAAACCATACAAACTTTAGAACTCCTTTGCACCTCCCCTAGGGGTAGTTTTGAAAAAGTTAAAAATACATGTTTTATAATTTATTTTAAACTTTGTTTGTACCGAGTTTTGAGAGAATCTAACCAAGGAATACAATTTTCCATAGAAACTTTACCACCCTGTATAACCCCCTTATGGGTTGATTTTTGAAAATAAGATTAGCCTATGTGTTATTCTAAAACCTAATCTATCTATATTCCAAATTTCATCAAAACAGGTTCAGTAGTTACGGAGATACGTGGTAACAAACATTCACACACACAGACTTTCGCATTTATTATATTAAGTAGGATTTTATGTACGTCTTCGTCAATTAAACACGGCTAGGAAAGGACAGTCATAGCATTATACATAGCGTAGAATACCATCTCTTTCCAATTCTACTTAAATCTCGAGTTGAGTATTTAGCCGTTAAATAATTTCATAAATGATCCGTTCGCCCATTAAGCGCCCGATTTTCTGACTGAATAAACGGTCAGAACCAATGGAATAATGCTAATTCCAAATTCGGCAAGTAATCCGGCAGTTTGGTACTTTCACTGTGTAAGACGCCGGCCACCCAACATTTCAATGTGGCTAAGAGTCCGTTTCGCTTACCTAATGTACAATTTGCGAAACTAAACACAAATCTGACCGGTGTCACCTCAAATCGACTATCAACGTAAAATGAGCTACTATTTTGCAGACCATAACATCTATGATTTGGGTGCGATAAAATGCGTGCACTGATAGACAATTTAAAGAAATTTAAGGCTGCCTTGAGTATTCTTCAAGTTTCAATAACGCTCGTGCATGAAATAAGATTTGCAAGACGCTCTGAATCCTTTAACTTCACTGGTTCTTTCACCATCCATCACTAGTCCTTTTTCAGGGTCACCATACCTCAATCTGGCCACTGACCTAAAGCAGGGTGACCAAGAAACAAGAAAGACGAATATCACCCGTACGCAAACAGATTTATAAAATAAAAATAGTAAAATGTCGGATTTTAATGACGTCCGGACGTTTACTGTAATTTTACTTGCCCAAAAGGCTTAATACTCGCCTAATGAACGTTTAAAAATAGGGAACAATTCATAATTTATATACCTATCCCCTATCACGACTTTTCCGACCCACACCATCCACTTCCTGTATTAGTGGTCTTGATAAGATAAATTTCGCATTGATAAGGAGAAGGTCTTTTCCCAAAAATGTAAAGTATGTCTATTCGCCACAATTGCGCCATCATAGTACAATAAATATGTATTTAAGCTATGGACTTTTGGTTCCTTTAATAATAGGAACTTATAAAACACAAATATTTTTAGCAAATAGTTTGTGCATTATAAAGCGTATCGTGTTTTGTCTTAAGAACTTTGGTAGATACTTTTTAGACTTTATTTAATTCTTTGACTTATGTTCTTTCCCAGTGAATGGGTTTACCTTCGATTGGCACCACACTATAGCTAAATAAAAGAACAGAAAAAAATACCAAGCAGTTTGTTACCTAATTCTTCTATTGCGCAAGGAATCGGCGTAAATTCACTTTAAAATTAACGTAGTTTGTTAAGATGATGTTTCTACATGATACATTGAAATCTTGTGATTGAAATCACAAGATTTCAATGTATAAAAACTTATTAACTTTAAACCTCAAAAAGAGAAGAGAGCCGCACAATGCAGCATCTATACACATCCCATACAATAGGCGTTTTAAATTGTAAAATTGGCTTTCCGATTCTTTTTACAAGAACCTTTTTCTTTATAAAAAAATATTTCTATCAATAGTGTGTACATTTTCTGTCCGTGACTTCTACCTATGTATACAAACATTTCTCTAAATATTACTTAGTAACCAGAAATTCCATTTGGGTTGCGAATCTGTTACAAAATGTACTACTTTTTTTAATGAATAACCAGTAATTTTATAACTATTTAGCCACATAATTCGGCACTCTTTGGGGGAGGCCTATATCCAGTGGTCATCTAAAAACTGCTGATGATGATGCTTATGCAATTAATTACCCAGGTACAATTTGAGTTTAATTTGGAAGCTATTTTATTCTTCCAAATTAAAGTTATTATTATTTATTTAATGTAAAACAATTGTTGAAGAGGTTTAAGGCAAATATGTTATATAACAAGATTGTGAGCCTGTCTGTCTGTACAGAACCACTAGAAACAGCTCTTATAAATAATTTTATGAAAGTTGCAGTATGGATATGAATAAGTAAATGCCTTTTTATTTTTATATGTTAAGTCATACGCTATTCTTTTGCAACTTTAAAATTAACTGAACTAAAATGATCCCAAATATACCTAATTACATAGTGTGCATCTTTCCTATAATACCTAAAAGTCACTAAATTATATAAAAAAACAGGCTGTGTTTTGTTGCTGTTCCTTCTAGGCTTTGGTAGCGAGAAATTGGCATTAACTAAATTTGTACAGAACAATGATCCTAAATGATCCATGTGATTTCAAAGAATAATAACCTAGACTATGACTACTAACTAGTGCCTTTTTTATCAAATTCTAACTTATCTAATTGGTTTAGAAGTAACACCACCAAACAAACTTGTGGTACTTGTTTGTGGTCATAATTAGCTTGAAGCTGTTGGCTCCCTAACTCACTCTTCTAAAGATTGACATTACATGATCTTGGACTCTGTCTACAGATTATCTGCAATATTACCATGTCTTCAATGCTTCAGGTAAGGGAATGATAATGGCCAAAATTGCCAAACAAAAAACCTTATAGTGTCAAAGTAAGGTTGTAAGGTTTCTAAAACAGATTGAATTTGAGCTTTAAATTCCTTATTAAGGACATAAATATTTTAGGTAAACATTTTTATTTCAATCCAGGTGACTTCATAGGTATGGTCTGTAAATAATTATTTAACATATATTTTATCTCGAGTCAATAAAGGTCAGAGCTTGACCTGAAATTATTTATCAATATTTTACAAAGATTGTAGTATGCATGGTAGTTGTTATTATATTTTACATTCACAATCATGCTGTAGAAACAGGCAGCGCCATCTTGCTGCACAATAAAACAGCAAATATGTATGATGTGTATGTATTTAGAAAAAAAAAGTATATAAGTAATATATCAGTCATGTAGTTCCCATAATACAAGCTCTGCTTAGTTTGGGGCTAGATGATGCTGTGTGAAAAATGTCCAGCAATATTTATTTATTTATTTATTATTTAAATATTTTGTTCCAACCCCGAAATCTAATCAGTTGTTCTAGGAAATTCTGTAGTGGATCTTATACCATGATTGTTGCCTTTGACCATAAGCTCCATCTGAATGTGAAAAAAATGCTGAAAAAAATTCAATACCATATTTGAATGCAACTCAACATGTGGGCGGAGCCTAAAATCAAGGGAGTCCACTTTCATCCTTTGAGTACTTTTTCCACAACCTCAAATTTTGTTTAACAAACATAGGACATAGCTTTTTTTACATGAATTTTATGTTTAACTTCTTAGCCTCAATGCAAACTGAAGTGAATGTCTAATAGATGAATTGAGAATGATTATGTTACATTAATTGGATATGTTGGTGTTTTGCTTTTGTTTGCTAAAGGACATGTTTTTTTTTACATGAATTTTATGTTTAACTTCATAGCCACAATGCAAACTGGAGAGAATGTCTAATAGATGAATTGAGAATGATTAGTTAATCCTAGCTGTTAGGATAACCTAATATCTAGGATTAACTAATAACACTATAAAGTGTAGACCATTAGTAATTTTTACGTGCTAGATAATTTGAATAAGCCTTGAATTATAATTTAATAGAACTTCTGCCTGGCTCACAATTAAAAATCAGGAAACTTTTATTTCATTTTACAGGAGATTAAGAAAATGGATAGTTTGACTGTGGGACTAAATTTGTGGTTTTTACTAGTAGAAAATACAAATAGTTCCTACCTCAGGTCAGAGTTTCCCGACTTCTGGCATAATTTGGTAAAGGAGGCCAAAGAGTTTTATGTATAAAACCAGGCATGAGCACAGATGTAACGTAACTCCTCGGTAAACGTTGAATTCCGAAACAATAAAAACGAATTCTCTAATTATAGCCGTATGAAATGTAAATCTGTGAAAATAACAGAGCAATTTTCTACATGTTGACGTGGCGTGACATCGTAAAAGAGTATCTATTGATGCCCTGGCTTCTTTGACTAGTGAAGAAGTAAATTGGCAAAGTGTTTGATTACATTTGTTGATCTAAAACAAGTAAATTTGCAGTTTCATTTCAATTACAGTAATAAAAGTATGGCGACTGACATTGTTGGCTTATCTTTATTTTTGTCTAACAATATGGCGATTGGACTTACCTTTTTTAGGTAGTCGTGTATAGCTTTTAGCGCTGAATCCGTTAATTTCACAAACACTAGTTCCTTGTTTTCTTTATAACTAGACTCCGATGATAACCCATACTGAACACCTGCTGGCAAGGCCGCCATTTCTTATTCACTAATCGCACAGAGGACCAGCTGACTCCGTTGCTAGCCGTCACAATTCATATCATTTCACATTTCCTAACCTTAATCACAGATTCACAACCTATATAAAATTATAATTACAACAACAAAAGGGTTTAAAAGTCCAAATTAACAATCTTTTTGTAACCCCATCGACTCGGCCTTTGTTGGCAGCGCTCTTCAGTCTGCAAGGCCGCACTGACTGTCATGCGCAATGGCGTTTTTTGACAGGAAACGCAAGCATTCACTGCTACACTAGCGCCAAATAGCAGCAAATAACTGTTGGCAACAAGTAATTTGATTCGCAGCTAGCTTCAAGTAGATAAATTTTTCATACGTTTTTTATTTTACGTCATGAAACGAAACGTCAAAGTCAAAATTAAGGTTTTCAAGTAAGGTAGGTAACTGGCCATATATCTACGTGTGAGCGTTTAAAATTGGAATTGGAGCTTTTGGTTTGGAACACAATAATAATTAGGTACCATAAAAAGAACGCGATTACGAAGGTACGTAATTCCGTTTGTAACCTTAATCACTTGTAACCATGAATAGTTTTGGTATAATTTAGTTTTATCTATTGACAATGAGGTTATGTTTCACCTAGTTTCATGGGCCAGCCAGCCAGTCACTTTTGCATTGATTGTACATTGTGCCCATACCTAGTAATAACTAGGTACCTACGTGTTCATGGATTCCTTCTAGTTTCTGGTTAAGGTAAATGAAATTTCATTTTTGAAATTGAAATTTCAAGTAATCTACATCTGTAATTGTGTTAATAACAAAATCCTGAGGGTTAGCTATTCAACTGCTGTTTCATTATCTTACCTATAGACTGTTCTTTTCCAGACTCTTGTGGGAAACCAGATACAATGGCCAGTTGGGAAGAGAAGAAAAATCTTATCACACGAAACCTTCAAGAAGTTTTGGGTGAGGACAAACTTACTGAAATCCTTAAACAGAGAGATCTTAAAATATATTGGGGCACAGCTACTACTGGCCGCCCTCATGTAGCCTATTTTGTGCCTATGTCTAAGATAGGTGACTTCCTAAAGGCTGGTTGTGAGGTAACAATACTATTTGCTGACTTACATGCCTATTTGGATAACATGAAAGCACCTTGGGAATTATTGGCCTTGCGCACTCAATACTATGAAGCTGCTATTAAAGCTATGCTCCAGTCCATTGGAGTGCCACTTGAGAAACTCAAATTTGTGCGAGGCACTGAATACCAACTAAATAAGGAATTCACATTAGATGTGTACCGCATGTCATCTGTGATCACTGAGCATGATGCTAAGAAAGCTGGTGCAGAGGTTGTAAAACAAGTCGACCACCCTCTATTGAGTGGTCTCTTGTACCCAGGTCTGCAAGCTTTAGATGAAGAATATTTGAAAGTGGATGCTCAATTTGGTGGTGTTGATCAACGTAAGATATTTTGTTTGGCAGAGAAATACTTACCTCAACTAGGATATGCTAAGAGAGTTCATTTGATGAATCCCATGGTACCGGGCCTTACAGGAGGCAAAATGTCAGCATCTGAAGAGGATAGTAAGATTGATCTATTAGATAACCCAGCTGATGTAAAAAAGAAACTGAAGAAAGCTTTCTGTGAACCTGGCAACATTGAAGAAAATGGTATTTTATCGTTTTCCAAACATGTACTTTTTCCTCTGCTTAAGCCTGAGGAAACTTTCTCTATTACTAGACCTGCAGAATATGGTGGTAATGTTAATTATTCAAAATATGAAGATTTAGAGACTGCTTTTGCTAAAGAGGAAATCCATCCTGGAGATTTGAAAGCTTCTGTTGAGCTGGCTATAAATAAGCTTTTGGCACCTATTCAAAAAATCTTTAGTGAACCAAAACTACAAGAATTGACTAAGAAAGCTTACCCTCCACCATCTAAAGTAAAGGGTAATGCTAATGTAGCTAATGATGAAATTACACCTGCAAAACTGGATATCCGGGTTGGGCGTATTGTTGAAGTTTCAAGACACCCTGATGCTGATGCACTTTATGTAGAAAAGATAGATTTGGGAGAAGCTGAGCCCAGAACTGTTGTTTCTGGCTTAGTAAACTTTGTACCTATAGAGGAAATGCAGAACAGGGATGTTGTAGTACTATGCAACTTGAAACCTGCAAAAATGCGTGGTGTGGAATCCAAAGGAATGGTGCTTTGTGCATCAGTGGATGAGCCAAAACAAGTGGAACCCCTTTTACCACCTGCAGATAGTAAGCCTGGTGACAGAGTTGTAGTAGAAGGTTATGAAACAGGTGAACCTGATGAGGTTTTAAATCCCAAAAAGAAAGTATGGGAGAAACTGCAAGTAGATTTGAAAACAAATGATAATCTTTTTGCTGTGTGGCAGAACAATAAGCTAATATGTAAAACTAATGGAAAACCTGTAACAACAAACACTATGAAAAATGCACCAGTTAAATAGTCTAGCATTCTGGCTACTTCTAATGGGTTACATGAAATGTACTTCATTTAACTTATTTATGCTAATTTTGTACTGCAGTGAATTAAATGCATTTCTTAAATATATAGTTGCGACCTTGCAAAGTCTTTGCAGCCATTGATTATCTATGTTAGATAATATTTTATATTTTTTACTTATAACATTACCTTTAAACAGTTCAAAATATTTGCACACTTGTCATCAATAATACAAGATTAAAAAATATATAATTTATTTTACTATAAGTATGTACTTCATTGAATACAACATTAAAATGCTTGGTAACAAATTTATTTTTATCCTTTACACCTCTCACACGTACACCAGGGAACAGTTTGTTAGTACCACAATAAAATAACTAGGAAGGCTAAAATAGATTGCTCATGCCAATAAAATGACAAGTAACGCCATCTATCAAAAATAATTAGCCACGTGCGTAGCGCTGCGTGGTTTTACAGCGATACGCTCTCTAGGGCCTTAAAAACGTAAGTCACAGAAAATGCGAACCATTTTATTTTATCTCTCCTAAAATACGTTCGTGTTCGTTTTCAATGGTCAGTTTTTATACTTGTGATTAATTCCCTTTCTGTCGAATTTTCTACAACATTTACACTGCTACTGGCACTGCCTTGTATACCTTGACAGTCAGAAATGTCATCTATTAATTTAAAAACCTTCCTCCTAAAATCTTTCATTTGAACTTCGGTTAAACTATTTAACTCTGGCAGCAAACTGAGAAGAAAATGTTTCCTTGGGCATTCAGTATTACCATGTTCTCTTGTCGATCTATAATTTGTAATATTCCTTCTTTTTGGTGTGGGCTCTGAGAACTCCAAAGCGCAATAGTCAAGGTGGTTTATTGGCTGTTCTAACACAATCACCTCTTCTAAATTGTTGATATCAGCATTTGTTTCTTCATCCGAGTCTTCTTCAAATTGAGGTGCTGTGACCCCGTCATATCTTGTTTTCATGAACGGTAGAAGAAATTCCATTTCTTTATGAAGATAGTACTTTTTTCTCGCGTTACCATCTGGATGTGGTTTCAAACTCCTCAAAAAACTGTACCGAAGGTTTCTCCATTTCTCCTTACATTCTTGAACTGAAAACATATAAAACTTATTTTGAAACATGTTTAAAACACTTGTCTTGAACTACTGACTGGTAGACGATAGTCAAGTTGCGTAGTCTACCCAGGTAGGTAGGTATACCTACTTATCTAGTAGAGTAGGGTAAGGGTTTCAGTATTTTGTACAAATCAAAGGCACGTTATATAGGTACCTACGTAGTTGTACCTATTAGGTATAGTATTATCTGTGTACCTAAATAGGTACCTACTTTAATATAAGTCCTACTTTAATGTAAGAATTACCTAAAATAGATAAAAAAGGAACCTTTTGGTGTGAAAAGTAACCTTTCTTATTTTCCCCAATAGTAACGGGTAGGTAGTTGATAGCACAGAGTACATTTTTATTGGAAGATATACAGATGTTAGTTGTATAACTTATAGAAAAATGAATAATTTAGTAGTGTTTCCATATTTAATTGCATTCACGATAGGTATTAGGTATTTTTTAAAAACATTTTTTTTTATATTCTTTGCCAGTGTTTCAAAAAATATACAATAAGAGCGCTACTACAATCCTTTTCAAATTGGATTCAAGTAAGATATATATTTTATAAAGAAAAATATTTTTTACGAATTCCAAAATCACCTAAAAGTTACATTTTGATTTGTGTAACCTAGAAGTAACCTGACGTAGTTAAAAAAACACCTAATAGGTAAGTAGCCTTCTGGAACAGATATGATAATAAGTATTCTATTATCTGTGATAATACTATACAAGTAAGTAGGTACTTCTGGCAACGCTGATACCTACCTAAAATAGTATAATATACTGTATTCATCGATAGTAAATAAACGTAGATACTTAACGCACAGATATTATAATACAAGTACAGATGCATTATATATACATATAATGCGATATGGTCGCTCAGCGACAAAGCCTTTAATAAAATAAAAAAATAAAAAGTACAGATACCTCATCCCGTACAAAAAAATGGATCGCTCTAACTCGGACTATCCTTCGGGCTATTTTGTTTGCCATAAATATGTACTAGATGCCGCTAGCGAGCGATGGGTAGCGAGCGCCATCTAGCTTGTACTGTAGGTGGATTTAACTTCCTAATAAAATACAAACAAATAGATGGCGATAAAGTCTGTGTGTGTGTGTGAATGTTTGTTACCACGTATCTCCGTAACTACTAAACCGATTTTGATGAAATTTGGAATGTAGATAGTTTAGGATCTGGAATAACACATAGGCTAATCTAATTTCCGAAAATCTACCCCTAAGGAAGTTAAAAAGGGCGGTAAATTTCTATGCAAAAAAAAAATAGTTTGATTCGCTTAAAATAATGAAACACGTATTTTTTTTTTTTTTCAAAACTACCCTTTGGCGGTGTGCAATTGAGTTCTAAACTTTGTATAAGTTGTAATCCTTGGTTAGATTCATTCAAAAGTTGGTAGACATAGTTTGAAGCCTGGAGACGGTCATTATGCTACTTTTATTAACATACCACGCGGGCGAAGCCGCGGGCAACAACTAGTCTAGGTAGCCATGGGTGCTTCGCGAACGAATGAAGTGTCTTTTTACTTCAATGCTTCGTTTAGCATCATGCTCGACGAAGATAGAAAAAACGGTGTTATTGCGTGACACACAAAGACTATTTTAGTTAGTACACAAAGACTATTTTATTTTGCACAATTTTTTCAACAATAGAAGCGAGTGTAAAGAGTGATAGCTGATATGGTATCTCTTTCAAAAAACTTGCAATTAAAACACCCTTACAACGTTGAGATAAAGTTCTTTGATTCTTGCTAAAGTAGATTGTTTACGTTTGTTTGGTTTTTTGATTATTAATATTTTGTTTGAGTAAGAAAGAACCTATTTTGCATTGTTTGAATTTAGTAAGTTATTTGCGATTATTAGTGCGTTGTTTTGCGCATATTACGGGTCAGTTTTATATGCAAATAAAAAATAAGTTAAGTCCTTTTATTAATAACTTTAACATATTAATCAGTTTAATTAACAAAAGGAAATTGTACATATCTCAATTTTTCTATACGTTTTTATTATTATTATAAAAAACATATTAAATTTACCTACCTATATACCTATTTTATAGCAAAAATGTTTGGCCCTGGTCGACAGTCCTAAGCCTGTAAAGTACCTATGAAGGAAAATCGAGAAATAAAAATAATATAATAAAAATAATTGAATCGAGAGTGTTATAAGAATTGTTGACAATCATTTTTAACATGTCAAAAATGACTTTTTTGCGCTTTGAAGACCTGTGTTTTATCGGTTGAGTTGACTTGTAACGGATTCTGCTTAGAGTTGATTTGAAAAAAATAAGTTTTTTTTATATTTCCACCTTTTGTCAAAGTATCGCATCGCTCGCTATCAGCTGGGAATTCATCTTAACACTCTAGAGCAAGGTCGCACACTGTGGGGTTTTAGAGGAACTTCAACCAATGTATCCAGGTTATGGAATGTTTTCCGAAGTACTGACTACAGTATGGGATTCTTTAAAAAAAGAGAGTTAGGTATTTGCCACCTAAGTGTTATTATAATAAAATAGATGCTCATGTAAAACTTTATTATTTTAAACTAATACAGAATGCATAAGGCTAAAATATTTTTTATTGACATTGATTTTCATTGCATTTACGCCGTGTTGGCGTAGTGGGCGGTACTTTCGATCCGAAGGACATGGGCTCGAACCCCGTCCAATGCATATTATCAATCGAAAAGTTTATTTGCACATTCAAACGTACTCAGAACGATGAAGAAAAACATTTTGAGGGCATCGGCATACCTAGCAGCGATGTTTTTTTTCACCGTTTGAGTACCTACGTCTTGATACATAAAAGTTTCAGTTAATGCGGTGCGATGGGCTTTCAATCTGTCACTTGGAATGCTAACTACTCGCAAAACGCAGGCATGCACCTAATGTAATGTTTGGACATGCCTCTGACTACCCCCTACTTGGCATCCTTAAATATATACCTATTCACTTAGTATGTCTCTTAGGAAAACGTCATTCTCTTTTTATTATCTTAGCAGTAGATTTAGCAGTCGTTTCATTCTTAATTCTTCATTTTTGGTAGTGGTCGAAAACTGGTAAGAAGGTGGACGAAAACTAGATTTTTCGGTCGAGAACTGGTACAACCGGCATTTTTCGGCATTACCTATCGATATAAAAAAAATAGTGTAGGCTCGGAAACAAATATTTTTGTTAAATAATAAAATAAAGTATATAAGAAGTAACTTTGACCAGATTTTTGTTTAAAAATGTTATTAGAACATTTTTTTTCGCTTCCTAAAGTTGACAACTCCACTAATTGGTCGAGAACTGGCGAACCTACCTAGATCCTAGATGTTGTAGTTGTAAGTGCCCCGTACCTATTAGCGTTATGCTCTTTGATTGTAGGTATGAGAGAAAAACCGCTCGCTTCGCTGGTGCAATTTACAAAATTAAAAACCCCATTGAATCTTGTATTCGATCATACCTATTGCAGCGCCCTCTAACAATGTATCAATAAAACCTGCAGAAACCTTTGAATTCGCACAAGACGATTGCAAAAAACGACATGATAAATCGGTTAGGCGTTTTCGAGAAAAATGGTAATGGACAAACACAACGAATAAACAACCTCCACCTCAATCACAAATACTAGCTTATTGCGTCGCGGGTAAAAAAGGTACGTAGGTAGGTTAGGTAGGTACCTACCTGTCTGTCGCATGTAACTTGCTACTTCGTTCCATGCAGCTTCTGTGTCTTCCTTTTTCATGTATTCCGGTAAACTCTGGTTGTACAGACATGGAAATCCCTTTACAGAGTTTACGAACAGCAAGTTACGGGTATCTTCGGATTTCGGAGCTTCGTGTGTTTCGCTGCTTTGTCGCATTGTCGCTTCGCCTCGTCACTCGTCAGGGCCGGGCGGCACGCTACTGGCTGGTGGTAAACAAAATGTCGGCCAAGCGACCGACGCAACACGTACATACGACAGACATGCCAATGCCGTCCGTGCCGGTTTATGCCATGACGAAATCCTGCGTACAGGGCAAACATTTTGAAAATGGGTAGGTAGGTACATAACAGGGTCAGTTATAATGTTTATTCTGTTAAAATAGCTTTTTGTCTTTCGAACATGCATGTCTTCAACCTTGGGGTGGGCGAGTAATCATCAGGGCGGCTACGATGCAAAAGGTGCGGGACAAAATGATGCATGTTTTTGATGGTCTCCGAGTGTTGTGGTAGGTTTTCGTAGGTAGTTCGTGATACCCTGTATCCTAACTACATGTATTCCTTATTCAGATTCTCGCATGCATAAATCAGGTACCTATTATGGATAATGGTTTATAAATGTAACGTTCGGACGTGCCTCTGACTACGTCCTACTTGGTATCCTCAAAACCCTACGGGTATGTAGGTAGGTTTATGAGGATGTCATTATTAGGAATAAGAGCGTGTTTCTGAAAATAGTTTTCATTTACTTAACAAGAGGTGGGTTCGAATTCGTTTCGCGACATACCTACCTACGTTTGAGTATCTATCTCTGTGAGTAGGGTTGCCATCCGTCCAGGTTTCCCCGGATTTGTGCTAGTTTAGAGGGCATCCGTGGAGCGTCCGTGCGGGGTTTCATTTGTAGTCTGGGATTTTAGCTGCTGACATCCACCGAATATACGCGCCCGAAATTTCGTTACGTGTGTGTTAGTCACAATATTTATTTTTTATTGATAATTTGTTTGGTCGTCGATGTTTAAGTTGTAATGGAATGAAAATGCGTCTATTCGGCCGGCGACGTGTATGCGGAAGTTGCGTCACTCACTACACTTAAAGTTTTCAAGTCAAGATTTTATATTGTTCGGGGAGTAGTTTTTTGGCTTTATTTAAAGAAATTGTGGTAAAATTTAGGAATCTTTTCTGAAAACTTTAAGAATATTTTGTTTCGTTAAAAGAGTCTTTTTTTTACTTTTAAGGAAATAAAAATGCAAGACTGCTAATTGTTTGTTCATACTATAAGAAGAATCATAGAGCCTCAATAGGTACTGGATTTGTATAGTACCTATAGGTACCTAGATGTATAAGATGTGGGTTAGGCGCGGAATATCATAAAATAATTATAATAATAATAAAAAAAGTCGCCGCTTTTGACAAACGTGCATTTCTTTGAGATTTTTACGCTTTCATTACATAGAAAATTCCATAATAGTCGACACTAAACTAATTTTTTTGCAACATGCCAAGAATAAATGAAGAAACTCATCAATTCCGCCAAAAGTGTAATATTTTCTACGGTTCAGCATTGTTTACACATCTGACATACTCACGTGACAATCCAAAATGTCATGGTAAAATTTTAGCAAAATTTCAAAGGAAATGTACACAAGCGGACTCCAATGCACGCCCTACTAACTTTATGGATTCTACCTACAAGTGATAACAGCTAGTTTATCTTTATTTCTAGTTTTAAACATTTTGATTACCGCAGGTTTTGAAGATACGATGGGAAGGGGGTTTCAAAATAGGGCGCAGGTTATATAATGTCTTGGAACATACTTTATACGATCATATAAAGCAGCCAACACTGTTATGAAGGGTTTCGAAAATCGGCGTTATGAAGGGTTTCGAAAAAAAGAGGGGTGGCAGAAATTTTGACTTTTTTTTACATAATTTTTACTAAAAAACGGGATATTTACCATGATTTGTGAGTTTGAATGTTTCCCAAAACATTGTTTACATACCTACCTTACTACCAACTATACCTACGATCCCATAGTTAGAATGATCAGCACAATTTTGACGGGTTTCGGAGATCATCAGTGTAGGAGGGATGGTTAGAGGGTTAAGAGGGGTTAGTTTTTTCATTTTTTTACACCTCTATAGTAGGATCCCAGTGCAATCAACACAATTTTGTCGGGTTTTGGAGATAGCAGTGAAAGGAAGGAGATAGAGCACCTACTAGAGGCCACCAGGTTATTGATTGCACAACATGGGCTAGAGCCGGCACTGCACTGATCTATGTACATACTGTTACGCATCAGACATGTGTCACAAGCCGACCCAATCAAAGTCGGTCTTTTCAAACGATGTCCGCTATTATCCGCGTGACAGGGAGACGTCCGCACTTGCATGTCCTTGCACTTCTTTTATGTCATGCGTACAAATGCGCCGCTCATTCATTTCATTGATAGGGATATTGGTGGATCATGTCGTGACTTGCATTTATCTCGCTCCATCAAGCATCGCATCGCACGCCCTGTTGCACATTTACACAGTGGCCACTTGAAGACGAGGAGTAGGTATTTATTTTTGGTTTGTTACCGTTTTCGATAACTACCTATCGTCAAAATGGAGTGGTGTTTTAAAATTTAATGAAGCAGGAAATTTTCTGAGATTCAAACCGATGTTCCAGTCCGATCCGACGCAGTGAGCAACCGTCCACATTTAATTTTAACGTACCTAACAAGTCCGTAGCGATGACACGCAATCCGGTCCGACGCATCGTTAAAAATGTGGACCTAGCTTAAAATTGCGATAATACAATTAATAGTTAGGAAGCCAAATATCGTTCATCATGGTACCTACTCTTTGGAGAAGGCCCATGTCCAGCAGTGGTCATCTACAGACGGTTTATGATGATGATGATGATGATGATGTGTAGTACCTCCTGAACCAAATCTGGATTAAACCTGGTGTGCGCTAGATACATATACCGAGTATTTGTATTTAATATCTGTGCCTATAGACGACCTCGATGGAGTGGCGGGCGAGTAACCGGCTGAGACGCAATAGCTGCGGGTTCGATTCCTGCTGCGGGACAAATGTTTGCATGTTCTGCAGATAATAGTTATGGGTATGGGTGTTGTAGTACCACGGTACTCTTAGGTAGTTCTTGATATCCACGATACATGGAATCCTAGTGTGGGGTTAGAACTATGTAGGTACTAGTTTCTGCCCACGGCTTCGCCCGCGTAGTACCCGGAAAAGTAAGAAGTAGTTTAAGTAGTAAAAAGTAGCCTATGTGCTATTCTGATGTATAAGCTATGTTACTGTAAAGTTTTATCAAAATCCATTCAGTAGTTTTTGCGTGAAAGAGTAACAAACATCCATCCTCACAAACTTTCACGTTTATAATAGTAGTAGGATAGGATGTGTCTGATGGGCGTTTATTGATTTATTTCATATCGATAACAAGTTAGTCCTTTCTGGTTTCAAAGATAAAAGTACGTATCAACCTACCAAGATAACGTTAATCTTATTTTACAATTAATTTAAGATATATGAATCCTCGTGAGGGTAATGTTGCTTAAAACAACAAAAACCGGACTTGCTGAGGGGCACCGTGCTACATGTCACCGGGCTAAAAACGGATGAATGAATAATAAAGCGGAGCGAGTGCATAGCAGCTGAGGTATTACAACAATGAATGCACGCCGATAAAATTAGATATTCAATAACGGGAAGGGGGTCGGAGGTCCGCCATTTTGGAGCCACGGTTACGGGCGAAGGGGGATCACGCATGCGCACCGCGCGACCCGCACCCTGCGAGGGCCGGGATCCGCAAATGTGATGTCAAATAACACGTTATTCTCTCCCCTAATTCTACTAACCTAGTACGTCTTAATAAATAGGATAATACGCCCTGATTTCTTTACACAGTCACGTAAAATGGTCAAAAAGGACTCGGGCAGTGTCGTTCCAGTGATTGTCGGACGATGACAGGGAACGGCTGATAATTTCCTATTACCAACAATAAATTCTTTAAAAGTGCTATTCTTGTACATGAACGGGACCTATATGGCAGTAACTATCGTCAATGACTTAAAGTTCCATAAAAAACATTAATTAATGCAGGTGTTGTGATTTTCAGTTAAATTAAACAGTGAAACAGCACCAAGTGAAAAAATAACTATGGGATGACATCTATCACAGATGGAAAAAGTTTGGCGTCGGGTTGGTCTCCATTCCTCCCGCAAGAAGAGGGATGGAAGCGGGACTAGCCAGGAAGCGACCACCCCAGCATCAGCGCCCCAAGAGGCCGAATATCAGAACATACACACTCTGAGAACAGCTGATTTGATAAGACAAAGGCAAGGGGAAGAGAAGTCGACACTCCGTTCTTCATACATAATCAGAAACGGGGATAACTTCATCCTCGTTGAGAGACGACGGAGGAGACGCCGCAGAAGTGGAACCAGAGCTTCTTCAGGTAGTAGACACCATACTCCACCTGTGGAAGAGACCACTCGTACGGAGCAGAAGCGACGGCCTCCAACACGTTTGAAGTTATTTGGTATCCAATGGCCTCTACACTCCAGTGATTCGAGGTAAGCATTCATTAAATTGTTATTAATATTAAGCGACTTACGAGTTTACGACTACTTAGTTTGCACAAAGATTTGATACTCCGAGATGCTTGGTTCTCTTCAATGGTTTTTTCTTTGTTGTGGTGGAAATGATCCCGGAATGATCCTTTGAAAAAAATACATAAAATCGGAAAGGACTAGCGGGTCGAGATTCTAACTTCACTAATTTATCAAAGTTCAAATCAATATGCTTATATTCATTGAGATCTTTCGTATGTTACGATGACAGATTCCTCTTGCGACCAAACCTAAAAGGTTATTCGGATTTTATTAAAGTGTAAACCTTAAGGGAATTACACAATTTTTATTGTGAAAAATTAACTTCCCGCTTTGTACGCGGGCGCTATACCAACTAAGCTACGTACTACCACGAGATCGTTACCAGCCTGGCCTAAATTCTTGGGCTATTTCAGCTCGAAGTGCCGATACATTTCTTTAAAAAATAAAAATAAATAATGCTGGACATTTCTCACACAGCATCATCTAGCCCCAAACTAAGCAGAGCTTGTATTATGGGAACTACATGGCTTATATACTACTTATATACTTTTTTTGTAAATACATTCATATTATACATAGAAAACACCCAGACCCGAGACAACTATTTGCAGATCATACAAATAATTGTCCCGCGGCGGGAGTCAAACCAGCAACCTTTTGCGTCTCAGGCGGGCTTTCGTCCACTGCGCCATAGAGGTCCTCATTTCACTTTCAAGGGAAAGTTTGCAGTTAACCAAGTCTGTTCAATGTTGCTGTGCCTGTTAATTATGTACATTTGACGAGGGATGTCGCTTTGCTTATTCAATGGTTATTTGGCTTTTAAAGTGTTAACACTTAGGGGAAATCACAAGATTTTACCAAAAATATTACCTCGGCGGAATTCGAACCAGCGACCTCCCGCTCCCACGGGGAATATACCAACGAAGCCGAAAATCTTGGGAGCGATTAGTCGTGGGTTCGCTTCCTGCCGGGACTGAATTTTTGGGATATTATAAAAAAATACGAACCTAAAATAATCAGAAAAACTGATGATTCTGTCTTCAGGCACACATCGATCGCTCGCCGGTTCTGTCGCGGAAGACGTTCCCGCGAAGACAACGAGCTTTACCGGTCCAACAGCTTCAAGTTCGAGCGGTTCGCTAGAGAGCCAGCTGCTGATGAGTTCTCTACTGGATCTCAGGTTAGTTCTAACGCCTTTAATCCTGATGTAGGTAGTCGATTCATGTCCTCGTCGTCTCCTACGAAGTGGGAAATGATGAAGGGATTTATGCCTTTTGCTTCCACTGATATTCTGCAACCTTTGAGATATCATCAATCCATCTATTATAATTTAGTCCCTCGGGTTTTTCAGAAAATTCCGGCACTTCCCAGCTCTTATGAACTTAAGTTTGCGTTGGTAATCCTACTAGGTAGGTACTATTATAAACGTGAAAGTTTGTGAGGATGGATGTTTGTTGTTCTTTCACGCAAAAACTACTGAACATATTTTGATGAAATTTTACAATAATTTAGCTTATACATGAGAATAACACATAGGCTATTTTTTACTACTTAAACTACTTTTTACTTTTCCGGTTACAACGCGGGCGTAGCAGTGGGCAGAAGCTAGTTAATACATTAAAAAAAATTCGACACGTACAATAGGTAGCTTAAATCCTACTTACTTTCTGCAAGGTTTATTGTGTTTCGTTGAATAGTTAGGTGCTTCTGTTTCCTTTCTAGACATCAACGCTTATAGAGGCACTAAGCACTAGGTACATATCTGTGCCACTACTTACGTTTGATCGGTAGGTAGGTAATAGAGCTAAATAGGTACCTACTTACCAAGTACGGTCAACAAATAAATATCATCGAGAGTCTAAACCTAAAAATATCTGCCTGATAAATTGACACTTCTAAATACTTATCGTTGTATAATTTCCTGCACACGAAATCCTTATAAAATCGAGCTCTATACAACCTAGAGATTGCAGTCTTGTGGAAGCGATATGACTCCCAACACTCTCAGGATGAAAGCGTTACCCACTTATCTAGATGAGCCATCTTTTCCTACAAAGGCGGGCCTATAGTGTCTGGCCAAAAGGATTTTCTCCAGGAAAACTCTATTGCACCTCTGTAACAAGGTAGGTGGCACATAGGATGGAAGTAAGCGGGGACTGCGAAAATTATGAAAAGATCTGCGCTTATAATACTAGATAGGTATATTAGAAATCAATTTGGTTTTTTGGTAAAATATTTTTCTTCAAAATCCAATAACAATATTTTTACGGTTTTTATCAACGGTTCTATCTGTGACTAGGGTCAAGAAAAAAGAGGTTTCAAAATGAAATTATTGTGCCTGTGTGGCGATGTCAAAAGTTGGCAATGATTTTTTTAGCATATTTGGAAGTGACGTATTCTCAGAACTTTATATAAATCAGTGAGTAAAATAGATAGGTGATAAAAAAATGTGCGTAAAGTAAACCGTTGTTTACTTTACTTTAGGCACGGAGCGTTACTTTAAGAAATCTCTACCATACATTATATTAATATTTAAATAATAATAATAATAAGTAAATGCAGGACATTTTTCACACAGCATTTATGGGAACTACATGACTGATATATTAATTATATACTTTTTTTTGTAAATACATACATAATATACATAGAAAACACCCAAACCATACTTACAATCACTAAATACTTGTAAGAAACATACTTACAGTCTTGGAAACTCATGATGTAGCAGCGCCATCTATTAGATTTGGTTTGCACTAGAACTTTCGCTGAAAAACCGGAATGGAAATGGTTCAATTGCTTAGCGCAAGAGAGCGCTGTTAAGTAGTATTTTGTTTCGTTTGCCAGTAGATAGATGTCGCTTTTGAGTTTGATGAAACGAATGAAATAATAATAATTATCACAATATGCCAAATTAGGTATCTGCTAAATTGTATCTAAACCATACCTACTAATATTATGAAAGTGAAAGTATGTACCTATGTTTAGATGATTGTTACTAATCATCTTCGTAACGATGGAAACGATTTGGATGAGAAATATGTAGTTCGCGACCTGAAGTATCACTAGGTACCTGCCTACCAACTTAGTGTACGAGATAAATAGCCATGGCGTGGCGTAGGCAGAAGCCTGTACCGCAGATATTTATAATACTAGCAAGAACTTTTAGTAGATATTTTAAAAACGTGCTTAATAAGGCACGTTTTCATAGTTAGGGAGCTACTTAGGCACGTTATGTGATAATAATAATGAATACCTAAATTATCACATAATGAATAAAAGAATTAAGTGAAGTTCTATCATAATTACCTGTAAAACTACCTACTTTGTCCGAAGAGATTAGTATATGTAGGTATATGAGTGGTGTCAAGTAGGTCTTAAATTTACATTATGTGTCTATTAACGATTTATCTTACAGTTTACTAATCTTGAGAGACAAAGCATTATGTTTATTATTACATGGTATGTATAATTTCACAGTCATCGCTTGCAATATTTCGTATCTCCGTCAACGTATTCATCGCTGTTCGTATGAAAATTACTCCCTTAACAAGGGCAGGCTAAGGGATATGTCCGGTATTGCAACATAAATTGTGGGCACATGTTGTGGGGACATTAATTTCGTCTGTTCGATCAATTATGTCGTCGCGGTTACCCTGCCGTATGTATTGAAGGAAAATACGAGAAAAATTTGACGTACGACTCCAATACATATAGGAAATACTTTTTTATTTGTTTTCGAAGCGGTGGGCAGCGCAGCGTCCGGGGCGGCCGTATCGTAGTTAGGTTATCATTGTACCGAAATATAAAGAGTCCTATATGGGCCTCTTGCCTACACATGCAGTCCATTAATGGAATAAGTCCATATTTTTAGATGTAACATAATAACTCATTGAGGAAACTTAATTTTTTGATTTCTTTTTAAAATGAAATGAATTCCATATACCATTGTAAGCCGATATAACCTAGTTACCTACCTTGAAAGATAATCTTCGTTGAACAGTAGAGCGTATAACAACGTACCTATAGACAATGTAGAGTCATCATACATAAGGAACACTTATTTACGAATAATATTGAAAATTATGACCTCAGGTAGGTAGTACCAATTGTATTTTTTCTATCACTAGAAAATCGCTAAACAAGGCTTCGATTACGTTTCAACCCTAAACGGCAATATAAATCACATTTTCCCTTGCAACGTGCGTGATTGCCTCATCAGCATACTAATGCGGGAAAGCCAGCTGCTCCCAGACTTATAAAACTACTAGACTGGTAAAAGAAAATGGTTTTGTGTTACAAGAATGGAACTAGAGAATTTCTAAGATAAAATCATAGAAATATATTGTTTCGTTTTAAGGTTATAAGACAAGACGATAGCTAACTAGATTATCAATAGCTCGCAGAACTAACAACAGATTAAGAATTAAAGGATATCCAATGGATCACCACGAAGTTCCTGGTACGAACTAAAAGATGCGGTGTAACCGTCCCCTACATGAAAGAAAGGGCTTAGAAAGATTAGTCAATATTCAACAGTAATTTATTAGTATAAAATATTTTTCCAGCTAAATTGAAGGTGTTTTTTTATACCTATAAATAATAAATACAGGAGACATTCTCAGGGTTGCTGGAAGTCAGTCGCCAATCTAAGAGGTATATATCTAGTTCAGCAGATTTTTTCTGTTGCTGATAATGATGCGGATGACTTTATTTCACCTGTAGGTACAGGTAAAATACCCCTTCTCTCTCATGGTAGAGCAGTCTACTAAAAGCATGCATTTGATACAAGGTAGACAATGGTAGAGAGTTACGTTAGGTAGGTTCCATCTAGTGCTAAACTAAAAATAGTGGGAAGGACTTAAAACAAAAGAGTTACAGTACCTTTTTATGCTATGGAAAATGTAGCTTGTTAGAATATAATAGAATAGAAGCTTGTTTGTAGCTTTGAATTAATTAATTAAAATACTTTATTGGACGGCTTATAAAATAAAAAAAACATATAAAAGTGAAAGGTATAATAGACGATATTATCGTTTTAAAGCGATCTCTTCCAGGCAACTTTTGGATGGAGATGCGTCTTTGGGTAGATCGGCTTTTAGAGAACTGTAGTTTTTCAAAGGTGTAGGTACCTAAGTACTCGTACTTACGAAGGTCTAATTTATACGTGCACTTTTACATTACACTATGTTATTCATTTTAAGCAACTGCTGGGCGTAAGCTTCCCCTCACATACGTCGATTCAGTTATTTTGGATTATTGTTTTGGTCTGCATCTGATATACCTGCATCATGGCTACAATATCATCTGTCCACCTCGAAATCATTTTTGCAAATAATGAAAAACAGGCCGAATCACTCCAAATACTTTAACTCAATTTACGTATCCCTACAGACAACTGTAATCAACTTCCAGCTCCGGAAATTCGGTGTAATTGAAAACGACGTGCGATGTTCATTTTCCAGTAATTAATCGCTGTGATGACGAGGCAGGTGTCCCTTGGGGTATTGTGATAGCTTCGATAAGCTTGTATAGAATGAAGTGTCTATAAAATAGTTACCGAAAAGCTGTGGCTCTTTTATAAAACATGGCTAAAACATTTGTAATTCTGGCTACTTGCGATGTAGTGGAATAATTTGCAGACGGACAGATTTACAGGAGAATGAATAGGGTTTAATCCAAACATTTGCACAGTTCGTTGGTGGATATCATCATAGCGTAGCCACACTTTTAGCACAGTCGCTCTTGAAATCTTTTTTTCTTCTTTTTTTTTCATTTATTTAAGGACTTATAAACATGGTTTATGTCAGACCCATAAGGTAACACAGTTATACAAAACGAAAATAAATATTCTCCTAAGAAAACAGGTACACATTGCAACAAGTAAATAATGTAATACCTACTTACTGACACATACCTACAAGTATGTGTCAGAAAGCAAGCATTATTGACCATGGACTATTAAATTGCCTGAACCAACCTGTAAATCATTTTGGCTTCATACTCTGGAAACCTTAGTTTGGACAATTGTTCACCGAACATAATGATCATAGTCATCAATTTTCTCGAAGATGAAAGCATGATTATAATGTTCAGAATATATTATCGTGGCAATAGGTTACCAGCTGAACTAAAAAGGGATAGTCTACCTACAAGACATTGGCCTCGATTCTGTAGTACACCAACTAAACTAAATTTTAACCGTCGCTCTCTTCTACTGATATTGTACGCAAGAAAGAGAAGCTAGAATTTTACTCCTGTCAAATCAGTTTACGTGCCGCTTTTCTTCGTGTTTACAGTCAGCATGTTTTGATATTACGACTAAATTTCTATGGAAAACTTAAATCTGACTAATTTGACGGTACTAAAATTCTAGCTATCTCTCTCTTGTTTGCACTATCAGCATCTTTTACTGCGTACAGTTAAAATTTAGTTTAGTTAGTGTACTACAGAATCGAGGCCGGATAATGTGTATCATTCAAGATAATTAAATGATAATTAAATAATCCGTAGACTCTGCTATACTTTGCTGGTGCAGACAAGTACCTAATTAACAACAGTTATTAATTTTTATAGCTGGTGAGAAACACATAGGTCCTAAAAAACATGTCTGTGTTTGAGAGCCATTAAATGTAACAATTAAGAACCTACACTATAAATACGGCAACAGACGAAGCTGGTTGGACTCTAAATTGCCAAAACTCGAGGAAAATACAATCTGAAATGATAAAATGGAGGAACATACAAAAATCGACCGTATTCAGTTTAAATAGTGATTGATATACAGAGCATTGTAATTGTTGTCGTCTTACCTACCTGATTTGCTGAACGCGACACAGTAAATTAAAATATTCTGTAAAGTGCGAATTTGGCATGTTTATGGAAGCGTTTAAGTAGATAATAGGTTGTGTGAGAAATCTTTATTTAGACGTAGTGGTTTTTCCGACTTAGTTTTATTATGGATAAATAGTTTTTGGTACAGAACGTAAATTTTAACCCTTTGATTGTTTCCTCTGAAAAATCCGAAAGCTAAACAAATACCTTATATTTCCTTTGGTAGGTACTTTGTGTAAGGAAGTAAATAATAGTCCTTTGTAGGTAGTAATTATTGATCATAAACTTTCACTTCCATTTTGTTAATACTCAAGAAACATAGTTTTTCCCAATCTTTACTATTGAAGTTTGATTTGGAGACTGATAAATGATTGAACATAATCAGTTTATCGAAAACAACTCGTTCTTCTAAGTTTTTATTTACAATTCAAAGTTGAAATAAAGTAACATTGTCGTAGGGACATTTGTTTGAACTTTCGTGTAAATTGATTCCTGCGATATTGCCAAAGTTTGTTCCAAATCCCTTAGAACCCTAACATTGGGGTAAAGGGCAGAGCCCAACATTCCTTTACGTGTCCTCGGGTACGGTTATTTGTCCTCTTGTTCTCCTTATAAATCACATGTAGCGAAGTTAAGGGACGTCTTTGCAAAGTTTTCATTTCATTGGAGAATCTATACGTGTTTTTATTTCAACATGGTTTGTCTGTGGTTGAGCATTATTTAGATGGTTATTTCTCAAAACATCTGCTACGAAGTACCTGTAGTTCGTAGGCACTTTTGAATCGTTACCTCTATCCTTACTAACTTCATGTCAATATTCTTCTTTTCATTAATGAGAGATATTTCCTAAGCATACTGACCCAGCATGTTTTGTATTTTCATTTTTTTATTTCAATTTCAATAAATCAGCTTTATTAACTCCATAAACCTCCAAATATCATCACAGCACCTATTTCCCCAAGTAACAACTATTTATATGACAATGACCCTAACCGAGAGTACCTTTCAACACGACCAAACCGCATTATGTAATCTTTGCCATAAATGGTTATAGGCTAACTTTGATCGTTTTCCCCAAAGGGATACTTCCATGATTAACAGTCAATAACATTAAATGCTGTTCAGTGAGGGTTAACGATGAAACGAACACTGCTGATACCAACGAAAACATAGATATGTACTGCTACTGCTACACAAGAGACAAAGCACGCTGAAGCTGTTTAAGGGAGTAATAATGATTAAAGGACAATCATAGTCTGAATAAAATAGTGCAGGGCACTTGGCAAGATACGAAGACGGTAGATAGACGAAGGCTGTGATCGAGTGGTGGGTATGCGAGAGTCATAGATCACCAGGCGCACCACGGTCAGGTTGGCGGATATTGTGAAGGGTGTGGAAACACACTGGGTTCCACTGACATAAGACTGAGAAGAGTGGCGTACTAAAAAAAAGATTTCACTCAGCTAAGGGTGAAAATGGGCAAATTAAATAAATAATATTTCACACAGCATCATCTAGCCCCAAGACAAGCAGAGCTTGTCTTATGGGAACACTGTACTAACTACTTATATACTTTTTTTTTGTAAATACATACATATTGTACTTACATATAACCTAGACCCGAGACAAATATTTGCAGATCATACAAACATTTGTCCCGGGTCTTAGGCGGACGCCTACTGCGCCACAGAGGTCATCAAATAAATACAAATTAATAGTCAAATTAATAGAATAAATAAACAAACATCCAATAGTCATAGTCAAATCGTATTACTATCCCAAAACATAAACAAGTTACTCGTATCATAATACCGATCGATACTATAGTAACCACATTGACATCAAAGCGCAGATACAAATGGAAGTACAGAAATATGTAAATTCTAACGCCACAGTAAGATCAAAGGCGCAGATATTTTCTACCATCGGCGTTTTATTTTTCTTTTCACTCCCGATTGTAGATGGCATCGTCACATAATATCGAATAGAAGTGAAACTTACTTAAGTGATTGGTGCAGAAGTTTCTGGCCGGTAACTGTATCATATCGTGAACAAGAAAGAAGCAAAGAGATTTGAGCTAAGATCTTTTTTTGAACTCTCATGAAATGAGAGAAATAGTGCTACTGTTACATATCGCCACGGATTTATAAGTATCGCTTCTACTAGTATTTTCGTCTATTTTACAGTAACAGAAAGAGCTCTTTCATTCCAAGTTGCGCTTTTGAAACCTCAACAGTTGTTTGATGGGATGGGCTCTTTTGTATGTGCATCTCAACTTATGGTACCCACTATCAGTATAGTGCATCTTCTTTGGCTATGATATTTTTCGGAAACACCAATTCTGTCTATATCTTTTGCTATTTCTCTTCTCATCAAAATTGTCTATTTAATGTCTTCAGTGACATTGACTTGAGCAATCAAGAGAGAAGCTCTTTTAGTAGTATTTTTGTCCGATCACGGAAAAAGAACGTTCGGAAGATGTGCAGCAAGGGTGGAATTTAGTAGGATTTTCGTCATAATCATTATTTGCAGCTTGACTCACTGCTGAAATAGGTACAGCCTTACCTTTTCCATTAGTTTCTTTGTTTTTGCCTGTAGTTTGATTACTCTTACCCAAAACATTTTTGCTTAGCTCTAAAATATGAAAATACTCCCAACATTTCCATTTCGCGTTTTACCAGTGTATGATTAGGAGAACGTGTTACAAATAAGATTTCTACGATGTAATTTAGTCGTCGCGACGCAATCAGCTGTGTGTATTGTGTGTCTGTCTGGATTAAGTTTGTAGTTTCGTATAAATAACATGATCGCTACTATGAAGGCTGATTTCAATGCAAAGAAAAGGTTTAGGTAGCAAATAAGAGTAAGTTTTTTGAATGAGCCCCCCCTCCTGGGATTTCGCTCGTGATTTAAAATATTAAATATTCATGAGTAGCTTTTTTTGAAAAATCTCTAAATGCCAACGTTTTAGAAATATTGAGGATCCTCGTGACAAGGTTAACATTTTCCTAGATATACCACACCTAATAAAGTGACGTTACATGCCCTGAATATTTCATCCTTGCAGCCTCTCAGATTATTTCCCGAATTAAACGAGCCTTGTTATATTTGCCTGTTGGGAAAAATTGATAAGGTCTAGTGGTATTATAAAAATAGGGCGTTCCAGAGTAAAAATGTTTGACTCCAAAAACAAAATGTGTTTGTTTTGCTCTACTTTTTCGTGTCTTTAAGCAGCAGCCTCTGTTTAGGTTTTCAAGCTATATAATTTTAACTGTATATAGTTTGGAAAATCAAAGGTCTTGATTGATTGAAATTTTCGACTTTGATTTCAAGTCGTTCCTTTTGAAGTCAGGTCAAACTATTTTTTTTTAATGATGCTTCCGAAAGCTTCTAATTCAAAAAGTTTTTATATAATTTGCATAATAATTACAATTTAAGTCGGTTGCCGTAAAAGTTTCTTATTCCGTTGATCGCAGTTGTAATTTTTTATATATTTTTACATGAAAAATGTTAGTCTCAAACTTACTTAACTGATGAAATTTAAAAGTCCCTCGCCAAAAATAACCAACTGGGTTGTTATTTTTTTAGTGAAATTTACACTTATGCGCACACTTCTAATAAATTCAGACTCAGCGTCTCTTGATTCACGACGGAATTGTTCAACGGATTACTGATTAAGAGGCGAAAAAGTCCATCTGAATCTAAATTTTGGGTCACATTTGAATTTAATAGTCTACTGATGATGATGTTTACTCAATCAATTACTAATTCTAAGTGGATCATGTTCCTTGTTTTTTTGTAATATAATATGAGCATAATGTTGTTGACCGTTTGCAAAATGCATAGGTATGTATGCATTCATGATTCAAAATAGTATCAGCACAAAGCGAGTGAACTTCCTCTAAGATAGGTACGCGTTAAGACCATGTAGGAATAACATTATACGACAGTGATCACAACTAAAGATGCATAGCGACGGCCCATACATAATGTCAATTAAAATTTGTAATAAACTTCCGACACAACTAAAAGACATACAAAAACATCCGCTATTTATATAAAAACTAGCTTCTGCCCATGGTTTCGTCCGCGTGGTACCCGGATATAAAGTAGCCTATGTGTTATTCTAATGTTTAAGCTAAATTACTGTAAAGTTTTATCAAAATCCGTTTTGCGTGCTATTATAATATTGACGATTATCTAGAATAAGCTTAGCAGTAAATAAATTTAACTTTGTAAATAATATAATGAAATTGAAAATTGACATTAAGTCTAAATTGACATGAAATAATATGACGATTACAATAACATTAATAACAAAATAATGCACTTATACCTATCTCCTAAAGTACCTACATGGACATTCTAACTATGAAAGTAAAAACTCTGTCTGCCGCCATACCCTAATACTAAGTTCATTTGAGAGACTTAACTTTATTTACTGTAGACATTTATAACTAGTTTGTTTACGCAAAACTTCGGCCTGCCTACCTATCTGTTGCTATACCCTTAGACAGGGTTCATGTGAGATACCTCGACCTCTGACGACCTCTGTGGCGCAGTGGGCGAAGGTCCGCCTGAGACGCAGAAGGTTGCGGGTTCGATTCCTGTCACGGGACGAATGTTTGTAAGATCTGCAAATATTTGTTCCGGGTCTGGGTGTTTATCTATGTATAATATGTATGTATTTACAAAAAAAAAAGTATATTAGTAGTAGAGGTATATCAGTCATGTAGTTCCCATAATACAAGCTCTGCTTAGTTTGGGGCTAGATGACGCTGTGTGAAAAATGCCCAGCAGCATTACTTATTACTTACTTACTTACCTACCTATAAACACCATCTATGTACCTACCATGTGAAAGCAATAAATGTATAGCGTATTGAGTGAAGACTGTGGTAGTTCCTTATCATATCCATCACCATCCTATCATACTAATATTATAAACGCGAAGGTTTGTGAGGATGGATGTTTGTTACTCTTTCACGCAAAAACTACTGAATGGATTTTGATGAAACTTTACAGTAATATAGCTTATACATAAATCAGAATAACATATATGCTACTTTTTATCCGGGTAACACGCGGGCAAAGCCGTGGGCAGAAGCTATAATTAATAATTGTAGATCCTGAAATGGAGAGTCGTGTTGGCCTACTGGGCGGTACCCCGATTTTCGATCCGGAGGTCGTGAGTTCGAGACTTCGAACACGGTCGGTAGTGCACCAATGGATTCTTCCACTCGAAAAATGTATATGCGCACTATAACACGTGCTCAAAAAGGTGAAGTAAAACATCGTGAGGAAACTGGCATGCCTTAGAACCAAAAATTGTAAGGCATAAGCCATTAGTGTCCCAATAAGCGGCGATGGGCTTGCAACCTGACACGTGCTTAGTACTAGCAAAACGCGGGCATATGCTTAATGTAAAGTTTGGCCGTGCTTCTGATTACGCCCTACTTGGTATCCGCAAAGATCACTGAGTATATATGTATTTGTAGACGCCCATTATGGGGCATACAGTCGAGAGCGTATTTTTTTTTAAGATCCGGAAACATCGATAACACTTAGCACATTATAAATTACAAGCAACGTGAGTTATTCGTAGAAAACTCTCCCGTTACGCTTTCAATGCAGACGAGATGGAACAATTAACACACACGCGATCTACTTATGCTTTCGACATCAATTTCATTTTGTGAGGGAATATTTTGTAGCTGACATCCTAGACTTTTTGTCCGTTTGAGATGACGGGATGCCTCTAGAAAGTTAATTTTCAAAACTTTTTCGAGATGATGAAATAATATCGATTGCTGTTTTTCACATTATTCAAGAAAACGCTTGTAAAAAAATGTGTGAATCAGTTAATAAAAGTTAAATAAATCTATATGGAGGCAGGAGGGATTTAAAGCAGAGTTTTACATGGATTGCTTAAAATAAAACTCAGACAAGCACGGTCTACAAACGAACATTAAATCATTTACTAAAGGTAATTATAAATACTTACACTATAAATGCAGTCTTGAAATATTTACAAAAAGTTTACCTAATCACAGGACTTCGCTTTGTCTAAACGTAAATAGGGGGTAAGTAGCTTTTCATAGTAGGTCCTGCTCGCCCCAAAGGCGGCAAATTGGAGGATATTTTAACTGGTGGAGGTGATAAGTCTCTCGTCAATTGTTCGGCCTCTTGAGTTAATGCGCTATTATTTCTTTGAAGTACTTTGTAAGTTTTAATAATTCCTCTTACCTCCTCTGGCTGGTAATAATTTGCTTTAAAATCACTTGAAATGTGTTCCGGGCCTTCATTATTGGCATCATAATTTTGTTGCACTGGTATAAAACGCATTTCATTTCTTTGATTGTAACTATTGCTTTGTCCAAATCTAGATTTAGGTTTAGTCTTGGCGGATTCGAAATGATTCTTAAGAGATATGAATTTCATAACATCTACCATATCTAAAGGTTTATTTTTCAATGTCTGGATTTCATTAAACGGGTTTGACTTGACGGATATGGATTTTGGAGTTTTTTCGTGTTTGCGTTCTATAATTTGACTCTGTGTTGTTTTCGTTACAACTTTGTTATCTTCTTTTATTTTGTTGGGCACCGTTGGTTCAATTTTATCAGTTTTAAATAAGTTTCGCAAGAAAATATTATTTCTGAGTAAGTGTTCATTGCTCTTTTCAGTAGAAGTAACTATTTCATCTCGGTTATATACATCTTCTGATTTGTAAACAGGTCGAAAATCATTTTTATTTTCATTAAACACAAAATCTGTAAATTTAGTATCGCTCATAACAGCTGCCATTGTAGTAGCTGTTATTTGTTCGTTTTGAATTTGGTTTGCATTGGTCCATAAAATACTTTGTGGTGTGGGTCTGTTGAAACGGTTTTGTTTGAATTCAGAATCGAAAGTACCAAAAGAAGACTGTGTTAGTGGGTTCAGAGTTGAGGGTCTTATTTTTTGGGGTTCATAAATCGTTTCATCATAATTATAAGAATGTGTTACTGTCTGACTTTGAGGAATGAATTTATCTTGAGTTATAAGTTTTGCTCGGGTATCAGATACGTTTTGCTTGTGATCGTTTTTATTTCCATTCAGATTTTGATTGCTATTGGAAACTGTTTCATATTGTGTGTGTACATAGTTTTGGTTTAAGTTTTCTTTCAAATTTTGATTCATTTCAAGATTGCTATCGTATTGCTTACTATTTTGATACCAGTCCATGGTATGGCCAGAAACAGAGTAGTTTTCTATAGTAGAAACTTCTTGTTGTTGATTTTGGTTTAAGTTTTCTTTCAAATTTTGATTCGTTTCAGGTTTGATCTCGTATTGCTTGTTTTTTTGATACCAGTCCATAGCTTGATTAGAAACAAAGTAGTTTTCTGTTGAAGAAACTTCTGATTGTTGGTTCATAAATTTGTTACCTTGATCTTTGTGGTAATTCTGTTGTTGGTAAGCATTTCTCACAGTTTCATTAGACTGCGCATTTTTATTACTTTGAGGTGAATTAAAATTAAAATTTAACTCTGATTGAATCATACTACTGTACTGCTGAGGCGTCATGTCATTAAAATTTATTAAAACATCATCTCCTTCACCGAAAGATCTGGAAATTGAATTTTTCTCTGGATTCTGATTGATGTTTGCGTTCAGACCGTATTGCCACCTCCAAAGCGCTTTAT
Organism: Perizoma flavofasciatum; assembly: GCA_958496245.1. Lineage (NCBI taxonomy): Eukaryota > Metazoa > Arthropoda > Insecta > Lepidoptera > Geometridae > Perizoma > Perizoma flavofasciatum. The sequence goes on along the minus strand of OY292434.1, from coordinate 6,822,892 downwards.
TGCTCTCATCGGATTCTTTAAGCCCAGCCTCATAATTTATTAACTGCGGCATAGTTGATCTCTCAGTAGTAAACACTCTACCTATTGTTTGTTGTGGATTCACAGACGGAACGTGGGCACCTTGCGAAGCCAGAAAAGTTATTTGGGGTGAAATTCCATTGTTTGCCTTGCCTTTCATTTGTTCCTGTGTAAAGTCAACATTCGCTTTGATTGGGGTTTGGCTACTTGCTGCGTGTAATAAATTGTTTTGATTATTTTGAGACCCTTGAGCAAATGCAAAAGAGAAAGATTCTGGAGTTTTTCCAGTGAATAAATTCCGTGGCGGTGAAACAGCATACCGTTGGTTTCTTTCACTTTCGCTTAATTCATTTTCTTCATTTTGCCATGATTTCATGTGCGGTGGCTTTTTAGCTTCTTCAGCAAGGTTATATTGAATTGACCTAAAAAAAAACGATTTAATTTATTTGGATATTCTCCAAAATTGCAAGTACAAAAGTAACTGGGGTTATTTATGTACTTTTTTGCTATGAAAGCAAACAAAACTTACCTCTGGATGATCTCTGGAATTGGTGGTGCTACAGGTAAATGATCCCCACTGGCTCTGAATCCATTAGAATCTGCTATGTAGTTCACTGTATAAGTCTGCCCATTGTCTCCCACGTATGAATACGATCCTTCAACAACTTGCTCCTGCTTGTCACTGCCCATATTGTCCATGCGACTGTGTTGTACGTAGTGTGTTTGATCAGCGCCTAATGCTCTGAAAAACATCAGTCAGAGAAAATATTTCATAAAATACAACACGTCAATGTTGCTACAGTTAATACATACTCATAGCTAAAGCTGCCATCCAAATCCATTTCATTTGATAGCCGAATAATCGGAACCGCTGTCTCAGTTGTCGAGGAAAGGTATACACCCGGTATATTTGGGGCTGCTATATACTGTGGACCTTGGTAAGCAGCTGCTTTGTAGTGATCAATTGCATCGTTCCTGTGGTTATCTGGAGGTGATATGATTAAACTTCTAGGCGTAGCGTTCTGTACTGGACCATTCCCCTGATTAGGGTTAGCAGTGAACCCAAAAGGACCTTTCATATCAATCCTATCAATAGGTTGGTAACTCATTTGCTTGGGTCTCAATTCTCGTTTTTCTACTCTTTGAGGGGAACTTCTTTGAGTGCGATTGTTCATTTGAATTTGAGAATCTTGTTTATCGTCGTCTTCATTATTATCATCATTATCATTTGATAGTAATGTTGAGGACACCATCATAGGGAATGGTGTTGAAAAATATGCTGGCGCTTTACTAGCGGTAGATGGAAGATACGGGAATGGAAGATTCACATTCTTTATTGGGTAGTAAGGAATAGTAGTGTGACTTTCTGGGGGCAGGTAAACTGTCCTATCTGGGGACATCACTCCTGAATTATGTGGATGAAATTGCGGTGGAAAAGTGAAATGCTCGTTAGATTTCACATTAACTGCTGTACTCATAGTCAAAATTATTAATGGTATCTGAAAGAAAAAAACTATTAGACTTACGATTACAAACATCCAAATTAAAATCCGTGTGTCACTGCACTAAACTTGTGACCTACCAGCTTCATTTTTCCTGAACCTGTGTATGTTTTGATAACAATGATTCAAACGTCACACTTATGCACTTGTAGAAAACAGACTGATAATGAAAATGAATTCCGCATATATTTATATGCACGCAAGAGATCGTGTCCAGGCATTCGTGAAAGATATCTTGAGCCAAGTTTCTCCTCGCTTTAGCCGTCTTATGTACAACTTGCTATTTGCACAGGCTAATTGAGTAATTGATTGCTACTTTATTATAATAATATTTAAAGAGAGCGTTCTGATAAAAACCCAAATGTGCTTCATCTTTTTATTGGACATGAAAGGGAACGGTACATAAATCACAGTTAACTAATTAAAGATATAAAGAAACCCTCAGGCGATTTATCGGCAGGGCATTGCTCGATAAATGTGCATATAAATTTGGCGAGTCCATGTGGTCATCCCAAGTTTGCGTTTTATAAAGTGATGCAAGCCTGGTAATGGTCAAGGCATGGTCAAAGTCAAGTCGATGACCTCTAAGACCGGTTTTTTGGATCACACCCTTTGCGGCTTTGAACTGCCAATTTCAAAACTCTGATATTTTATGACTTTCTTTAAATTGCACGCAACGGTCAAATTTCTTTTTCGTATTATGTTCATGTTGTTGCTTAAAAACTGCAATGAGAAGAACCTAACATCTTATGTTTCACTAGCCTCTGCCCACGGCTTCGCCCTTGTGGTACCTGGACTAAAAGTAGCCTCTGTGTTATTCTGATGTATAAGCTATATTACTGTAAAGTTTCATCAAAATCCGTTCAGTAGTTTTTGCGTGAAAGATTAACAAACATCCATCCTCACAAACTTTCGCATTTATAGTAGTAGTAGGATTTATTATTGTTGCAAAAAAAAGAGATGTTTCTCATTGTATTTTGTTTTCTTTTGTACATTTTTTTGAGATTATAAGAGACCGAGGTATAATCAATCATTATTGTTATTTGAAGAAATATATAAAGCAGAATCTTATTATTTAATTAAAAAAAAATGCTCTCTAAAAAGATGTTACTTCAACAATCTTTAAATACGGTCAGATTTACATCTATATCAAAAATAAAAACATTCTCTTACGGATTGTTTAAGAGACTTTTATTTTTTGGTTTCATATTATTGAATAAGTTCTAAGCCAACACTCGCTAGACTAGGCGAGTACTTAACGTAACTTATAGATAAATGGTAAGGACTTATAGATACCTATATACATAAGTAGTGCGAAAGCATCTTCGAATTTGGTTACAGTAGTAAATTCTGTAATTTCATTGTTCGTTCTATATGTTGTTCTGTCTATTTTTCTAACTTGTACCTTTGAGAGAATACCCAGCGTATTAGCCTCCTCTTAATAAGACTTGACTAAAGATGTCCTACGCTGTAGAACAATAATTTTATTCTCCTCCTTCTTGCGTCGATATCTTCAATACTGTCGGTGACTTTTATGTATGACTCTAGTTTTTATAATATTTCTCTATCGGGATCTGACCTCCGGATCAGATGGCTTCACTCACACTAGAGTCGGTTGTAGAGCGAATCTGGTCGCTCCAAGGCATAGGGCTCCGTCCCCGCGGCCTCTTTCCTTGCCAGGGACTACTAATTTCTCAAGGTTATTGTAAAGTTAATTTTCATTAAGATTGCTAAAATTATATGTGCTTAAAGATTTTCAGACTCATTGTAATATTTTTTTGTTCCAGGTATTTGAATTATTTTATTGATGGCCGTAGGTAGTACATGCATAGGAGCCTGGGTAAGATGAAAATAAAACTTGTATTTCTACCGAAACATTTATTTTATGACATCACAATATCACTTGAAAATTCTTTATCACAACCATCATAAGTCTATTTAGTAATCAAGTTCACAATTCTATGTCGTGAACCAAATTACATTATCACTCAGAGGTATTATAAATTATCGTATACCTATAGCAATATATCTTATAATTACATATATTAAAAATGGCTAAGAAAAGGGTATTCCTTAAACATTAGTAATCTTTCGTGTCGAAAATATTTCGTACGTACGTATTAATTGGCTAAACTACATATTTCGTTTATTTAGCAGTAGGGTAGTTGGTTTGAGGGGGGTAGTAAGCCTGCTGGGGTTGTTGGGGAGGGTAGTAAGGCTGTTGGGGAGGATAATATGGCTGTTGGGGTTGCTGAGGAGGGTAGTAAGGTTGCTGAGGCTGTTGGGGAGAGTCGTAGTAGATAGGTTTCTGTGTGGTAGGGTAGTAATGCTTATTATTCTCAGCTTCCGCTTTCGCTGCTTCCTCCTTCGCGTTTTGGTCAATGCTGCTGTAAATAAAACGAACATTTGGGCAACGTTCTTCATTGGACGGTCTACGGAGATTCCTAAACCTACGTATTTTTTGTACTTTTGTTTTGTTATATATCGTTGTTAGACATGCTGACCTGAGTCCATTATATTTATGCTAATTCTATCTAGATTCGACTTACAGGTGTAGCCCCCCGCATTGTGCCTTTGTTCGTCTCAGTCACCTTCATTCATTTATGTTTGTAGAAACAAACGTTTTCACACGTCTATAAAATAGTCAGTCAGGGTAAAGTGTTTTTTTTTTTTTTTTTTAAATAAATATAACTCAATACATCGTTTACAGTTAAAATAATTAGTTCTCACTAAAAATTTTATATTGGCTATAATTTGTTCTTTTCCCCTATCCAAATTTGTCTCTTGGATAGGGGAAAAGAAAATTCTGAAATTCTTTTGGGCTAATCTATATATTAATAATAATCTCTGGAACTACAGTCAGATTTGAAAAATATTTTTGAATTTGATTGCCCATTTCTTGATGAAGGTTATAATAGGCTATGCTAAGGCCCACAGAAGGAGCGAAAAAGAAAAAAAAACAGAAAGATCAAAGCAAAACCGTAGTAATAACGCGGGCGGGCAAAACAACCACGGTGAGTCGGGGGCTGAGGGCGGCCGTGGCTCAACTAGTAGAGATCTCTATTAGCTTAAAATATCGGAACTTTTGATAGCTATAGACATATTAGGGTAAAAATTGTTTAAGAAATAGTATCTAAAAGATAACTTACGCCTGAACCGCTCGAGAAATGGGATAAGGGGTGGGTAAATGATCTCCGTAGGCATGGTATCCAGTGTGGTCCGCCCAGTAAGTAACCGTGTATTTCTTGCCGTCAGCACCGATGTATTGGTACCAGCCTTTCTTTACGAGGCTTTCGTCAGTTTGCTTGGGATTGGTGAAGTAGCCTTCTTCGCCTACCCATGTCCCATCAGCAATCTGGTATCTGCGAAACAAGATATATCATCCCACTATTCTTTAAATGGAAACTCAGCTCTGGGATGAGTTTTACATGAGTGCGTTTTTGCTCCGATTGAGGCATAGTTCATAGTTTAGTAGTATATAGGTTTGTTACCATTACTTATTATGCTAATTTTATTATAAGAACTTAAGAAGCCAAAATGCTTAAATGTCTAACGTAAAGTAAACAGACTACTTCCTCTTTGCTACTCAGGTAATCATAATGTGGTTTTAAGTTAACAAACATGGGAGGTATTAAAGTCTGTTTTCTTATTTATTTTGTTCTCTTTTGTGGTGCCGACATAAGTTATTTGGACTAAAAGTACCGGTTGTTGGATCATTTACAAGGTAGCATAACAGATTAACATCAACTTGTTTGTATGATGATTATTATAAAACGACACACAATGCCAAGACAAAAATAATTGAATGCTCTACAATTTACTTCAAGCCTCACACTACCCGCCTCTGCCTCGAACAGAAGATCCCTCTTCTGTTCGAATCTGTTCTGTCTGTTCCCAGAACCTTCTGTTCCCTCATCTCAGTCGTTAAGTATCACGAACGAATACGTTCTAATTTCAACATGAATCTAGGTTAAACAATACACATTTAAAGTCTATTGGCGTAAAAAATATCGATATATAATAAAACGAAAGTGGAAAAAAACGGTAAAATTTACCTGATGACTAACAGACTGGTCCACCAAACATAAATTACCTATGCATGTTTAGGACCTTATTTGTTATATACAGTTATATTTATTTCGACGAGAAAATAACCGGATAAAGTCATATACAACGCGACCGTTAGGGTCTCATCTCAAATCGCTTGACACACAAAGTGTAATTTTACATAATATTTACATACGACTGTCAAGGACAATTATTCAAGAGTGATATTTGTGTTTAGTAAATAAAAAAGAAAAGGTTGATTTACATTGATGAAGAAGGCTAAAAATGTACGGACCTGCCAATACGATTATAAGTAATCCGATTTGTCAGTTTTAGACTAGCTATATAAACTCTACCAACTTATAAGCAATTAAAATAAACTAAATACTTACTCGTATTTGTAGCTGCCATTTTCACCAATTAAATGCTCATTCTTAATCACTGAGACTGGGGTGGTGGTGGTTGTAGGATAATAATGGTAATGTGGAGGGTTCTGAGGAGCGACATAGTCGCTCTGTACAGGTCCTGTCGTGAATGAAGGTACGTAAGGAGGGGGCGTAGGTTGTACATATGGGGGCTGGTTGGGATGAGTCTGTGTCCATATTGGTTGGGGCTGGGTCCATGTAGGGTAGGGTACAGACGAGTATACACTTGCTGATGGCTTCAGATCATGGTTCTTTTGCAGTTCTATCGATTCAGCTGCTTCTAAGTCTTCGTAGTGTTTGTTTTCGAGCTCGCTCTCAGCTGTTGAGAAGGCGAGGGTAGCAGCAAATACGAATAACTGTAAATAATAATAATAATATTCTGAATTGGAATGGAAGAATATATATTTAGAGAAATTCAGAGTTTTATAGTAAATGCCTATTAGATGAAACACATTAAATGAATAATAGTAATAATCACGAAGGCCTAAAAAAAAGGTTTTGTACAGAATTCTAGATAAATAATTCAATCTGTTTTCAAAGAACGACTTTTTAAAAGGCTTCGATTGCAGTAGGTAATGTAACTTTTTTATGATTCGAGTGTGTTGAATCCAGGCGGCCACTTAAACCTGGCAAATAAGTCCAACCTGCATACACCAGGAATGCATTAAATAAGTTTAAATTTGCATTAATTTGCAACAAGGATAGAGAAAGTGAAGCTGAAATTAAGCTTATTCATAAATTAAGTGTGAAACGTCTGATCAAAAGCTCTTTTATTTTATCCGCGGTGAAGAATCTTTATTAATTCATTTTCATTTCGACATAATATACATACTATCCTACTAATCCTATCCTACTAATATTATAAACGCGAAAGTTTGTGAGGATGGATGTTTGTTACTCTTTCATCCAAAAACTACTGAACGGATTTTGATGAAACTTTACAGTAACATAGCTTATACATCAGAATAATACATAGGCTACTTTTTATCCGGGTACCACGCGGGCGAAGCCGTGGGCAGAAGCTAATTAATACTATATTTTAGATTGAAAGTAACGTTGTATAAATATTTATTTAGACGTTGACGTCGAATATCATTCTTGAATACAATAATTACCTACAACTGATTTGTTTCTGAATTTAAAAGTTATTTAATCTCACAAATTAAATTTTCCAAATATATACGATAACACACTTTTTTGGCACTGCACAAAACTGCAAGGACTCACCAGTCTCATTTTCGTGTCCTTCTGTGTTCGTGATCCGTTCGGCACTGTCTGCCAGGGGGGTCGACACACATTTTTATAGCGAACATCCTGCGTCCTCATGAGATTCGCATACGCGTTTCCGCGGATCAGATACTTATTTATTTTTTTGTGGACCTGCGATTCAATGACCTCAGATGATATACCAGATTTTTGGAGAATTCCTAGTACTTTGAGCTTCAAATTATGACCTAGGGTATTTAATTCTAACATTGTTTGTTTGTAAAATGAATGCTGTCTTGTTAATGTTAGCGATTTAATGAAGTCATTCCATGAACTTGAAAAAACTTAGGCTTTGCTCTTTAACAGTTTCGGCGACACCTAAATAATTGCACCTTTTACACAAACAGTTATTCGGATAAAACTAAAACCTAATTAAATAAAAAACTCGTAGACGCCCATTCACAAATTAACTTTCGGAGTAATACTTACTAGCTGTAGCATTAACTAGAGTTGTCTAGTACCAAATGTAAGCATTGCTGGGTTCGGGTTTGAAAAATTACAAGTTGTTCAGTTGTTATGGGAAACTCTCCATGGTATTTGATTTGTAAGTAATCTTTCGGTTGCCATAACGTTTTACTACAGGCATTGCATGGTCTTATGCTTTGAATATTTGTACTCTGAGAAAATCGTAGGCGTCGAGTTACTTTTTTGTTTAGCGATTGACCAAATCTATGGACTGTGAATAAGTCTAATTGGCTTTAGAGGCCCATTACTTAACTACAAGGACTGATTTTAGTCATAGTCTTGAAAGATTCATGAGTCTTTATAAATATGTAGTTAATAAGTATTTTGGTAACAAAATCATTTTTTTTCCTTTCCTCAAGAATTCTCAATTCGTATAGTTACAAAAAATTTAACAAATTACTAAACTTCTACCATTTACCACTCTACAAATGTAAACGAATTGTTAAAGATTGGCTTTTAGATCAGGACTACAACTCAACCGAAAATATTTAGTGGCCTTAAGCTAATAAATTAAGTATTCATATTATCTACTCACTTATCTAATTTCATTTTTATTGTTATTTAAGTACTATATAATTTTTTTTTATTCAAAACCTTTCTTCACGTTTTTATTATCTACAATGTTAACTTTGATGATTTTGAATGATTATTTATATTTACCTATCTATCCAATAAGCGTGTAATAACTTCTTAATTTAAGTTATTTTATCCGTATTATTATAAGTACTATCCCGGCGGAGGGCATTGGTACGCCATCTCACAGGGAAACCTAGTTTGGGTACCAATGTTATCCATCAAGGAATGACATATATTTAAGATCTAATTAATATTAAGGATTGTTTTTTTCATGTAACTGTAATGTTTGTAAATCACAATAAATTTCAATTTCAATTTCAATTTCAATTGGGCTATCAAATGCAAAACAATTTTTCAAATCCGACTCGTAGTTCTGGAGATAAGTTTGCATTTAAACAAACAAACACTTCAGCTTTTTACATTTTAGCTAAATACATTTTAGCTATGGTTTTTTTAGTAACCATTTCTCAAAATGGGTTTAGTATTTAGTTACCCAAGGAAATATGATGTATAAAGTTACAACGAGTAGGTTCGTACGTGAGTAAAATATAAATTATTTGAATTTGTGGTTTGCAGACGAATGTCAACCATTATAGAGGTAGTAACTATTATTACCTTGAAAGATACCTAGGACCTAGTAAATAGTAATCATTTAATATATATAGTATAGATAGTAAAAGATGTGAAATTATTTTATTTTTTATAGGTACAACTATTAACCAAATGTTCTAGTTTTTTTTTAATTTTATTTATTTATTAACTAGGTGCGTTGAAACGTGGCGAAGAAACTGGAGAATGAAATCAACATGGGATACTCACAAATCTTATTATGTGGCCCAACTTTGACACACCTTTTCGAAGCTACGGTAGTGGATGAATCACAATACCTACCGATATTTACCTCTATAACGGTCCAAAGGGTTACGCGCGTAAAGCTATTGAATTCACAAAAACCTTTCAATTTTGTGCGAGGTTTCGAATGAAGGCTTGATTGCATGTTGTTAGAGATTTGAGTATTGTACAAATAATTACAAATGCGTGAATATAGTCTAACAATAGAGAAACAAGAAGATAAATGTATTTTACATGAAGAATAATAAATAAGAAAGGGATGTAACTGAAAATAATGAATTCCTAAATAACTGACGCAAAGAAATGGGGACCATACAAGGGACGACTTAGAAAATTAAGCGTACAATATATTTTCTAATAAAAAATATTTGTAACCGTAAGGGAAAATATTAAGAAAACTCAGTGAAGCGGGTAGTGAGTTTTCACAAAGAACCACTTGAAAGCAACGTATGAAAAACAAGATTACGTTTTTAGCGTATTATATTCCCCAAATTTTATGTGTTGCCTTTTCTCGACCTATGGAATTTATTTCAATGAACGAGCTTTGTAGCCACTTTCTTTAATATTTTGGTTCCTTAAAAATAAATTTAACTTCTGTAATGACTAATGAGTCAGTTCTTTGGATTTCCAAATGTATTTACAAAAAAAACAGGTGCAAATACTTGCACCTGTTTTTTTTGTACATATTTTGACATCTATTGCAGTTACGTAATAGTACACAAAAGAAAATGTTTTCGCCACTTATCAAAACGTTCACGAAAAGTTACTTTACAAGTTGATCATAAATCAAACAAGAAGACACCTTTGTCACCGCGCATATAAAATTCAGTAATGAAGGACATAATTCGATTTAGTGTTTATCATCGCCTTAAGTGGGTTTATATCTGGACAATAAAACAAGGGTCTGTATCGTGAATGAATACATCAATGATTTAACACAGAATCGTAAATAGTAAGTAGTGACACATTTTGTACGAAAGGTTTGAAACATACCTACTCGTAAATGGTGACAAGAGGGTTTGTTTGTTAGTGCTATTTCTTATTTAGTTACCTGTGTACCATACATCCGATTTTCTGATTTTTTTAAACCCATTAGTTTCAGAAACTAAGCCTTTACATACACCACATCTTCATTAAGTTCGGTCGTATTGTGTTCAACCAGTACCTAAAGTCAAGCTTTCATATATGGAATATGCTTGTATTGCATAGATAATACTAATGATCAACATAAAAAAAGCCCATAGAAAATTTCTGAACATATGCTTCCGCTAAAGTGTGCTATAACAAACAATCTTCGGCTACCGGCTCCCCAAAAAGTTCGGTAAAAAAAATCATGTAATGAGTACTTTATAAGTATGTAGCTACCTACTTACCTGCACCTACGTGTAGGTACCTAGAGAAAATCATATTTTCTCTTCATTTTTATTTCCGTATGCTGATTGGATGAATGTTATTAGAGTGCGTGCGGGGTCCCTAAATTGATTGAATTGCAATAATATACAGACAATTCGAAATTACGGCAATGGTACTTATTTTACATTCCAGAGCATGTGAACACGGGATATTTTGAACGCGCGTACAGCACCGTACGAGCTCCATGGAGCAGATTTTTGTATCGATTGAAATTCGATATTAACGCGTTGATGTAGCGCGATTGTTCTTGATTTTTTGTAGTGGTTTTAAAAAAAATTGCGCCACAGTATTATCGGGGAAAGGGGTGAAGGGGCATGCACATCAGATGCGCTGTTTCTGCTGAAATTTCGCTTTCGTAGCGATATAAACGCGTGGCTGAGTTAATGGAACGTGTGCTTTGCACACGTACCTGCACAGATAACGAGTGTATCGCTTTTGCAATGCGTTTTACTTGCATAGAACAAGGGTATACGCGCGTTTTATGTGCGTATAAGATATGCCGTGTGGATAGACACTCTCATTTATTTTATTTCTACCAAACTTAAAATGCTGTTAAATAATGCTTTGCTAAAATATGAAGGAAGCGAGAGATCGTTTTGTGTATTTGAATTGTGTAGGGATGTAGGTATTGTCTGTAATTCCTATTGTGTTTCATTGTTCTATTAGCTGTCTATCCAAATGTCTCTTTTAAACCGTTCATTAGTGTTGTTTTCATTATAAAATTGTATGTGTTCGAAATACACTTCAAACACCGTTATTATTAAACAAGAATAATAAAGTTAAAAGCTACGTGGTTTAGAGATAAACTTTGTATTCTGTCACATTTTAGAAAGGAAATTGATCTAGGTAATTTTTATCCTTGAATTCGAACAATATTTTTGCCATAGTTTTTCAAGTTTTTTTTAAGCTAAAATAATAATCATACAATTTGCAAATCACAAATTGAAATGTAATCTTTTGCTAATTTCTATTCTCATCATACTTACTAGATATAAACGCGAATCAAACATTTTAGTAATAATGTTTTTTCACTATTTGATTGTCAGTATTTATTAACGTTTATTTATTTGGAAACAGGAAAATTGCATAATACGAGTAATAGTTCTGTTAATTAATGTTACTGTACTCGAGATATTTGGTTGGTAAATACTCAAAAAGTTTGGTTTTGCCACGTAAGTAAATATTTAATATTTTAACAATGAGGATAACGGTTTAGAATTTGGTATGAGATTTTAGCACCTATGGATTTATGTACTTAAACACTTAATTATCTTTTTGTGGTAACTAACATTTCACTATGTTTTTCTTTTAACTACAAAATCGATAAACTGGTAAACATTATACTGGGAACCCAATCAGTCAGGATTGTTAATGTGACTGTACCTTAATACGTGTAAACTATTTATTTATTACTTACCTGCAAAGAAGATTGATATAGAGCACACTACTATTTATATGCAATTTTGCAATTATACCCTATTATATTATGGAGTCATTACTTTTATCATCATATTTTTAATAATTTTTACAAATGTGGAAAATCTCTGGCGTGTGTTTCCATCATCAATTGTAACGCCCTCTATTGACTTGTGAATATAAGAACTATCCTAGAAGATGTACTAAGCGAATGAAAAAAAAGCATTATTTAAATTCAAGAGTCACATCTCTTCATCAGCTAGAAAAGAGCTGATGATCTTCAAATATCTGAACAGATTTTCTTGAATCATAGCTTCTTAGCTATGATACTATACTATCGATCAAGTTACATCTCAAACAAAAATACGTTAATAAACGTAGGATACATACATACATAGATACATACATTAAACTAATAACACCCCTCTGTTTGCGTCGGGGGTTAAAAATTATTAATTATATTATTAGCCAATTCATACTTTTGAAATTGGCTATCGTAAGGTTTAGGCGTTTATTAATCGTGTCAATCTCAATATTTAATTTTATATTGATATCAAATTGAAATAAATTTTACAATCAGTATTAATTTATTTAATTTGATTACGTGCTCTGACGTCACCAAACGTTGCACTGTATCAGACGCTGAATCCTCAGATCAATAAATAATGATTCTCTTCTTTACGAGATGTCGGTATAATAAAGTGCGCCCACCGGCCCACGTTGCGGTCACGCCTTGATAACTTTTAATAAGGGATTTTGTGCATTCTTACTCAGACAGCTCTCTTAATCATCATTGGAAGTTTGAAAATATTACTCGCATTATAAATGTAAAACTAAAAAATAAAATTTAGAACTGCCCTTTGATGGTTATATGTCATTATGTGCAGTAGTCATACAACCTGACACACTCAATTAATACTTAAATGTTTGATGTTATCCAATGCAGTGGGATGGGCAGGCTCTATATGATGATAATAATGATGATGAAGATTGTTCTGGTGCACAATAAAGTGTTCATTCATTCAAATTGACATGAGAATTTTCACCAAGGTTTTTACAGAAAAATATCTCACAAAAAACCACATAAATCTAGACAACATCTAGTCTTTTTGTTTGAGAAATTTTCAGAAAGATATACGAGTTTCAAAGAACTTCAGATGAGTTATGACTGCGTTAAAAAGCACTTGTATCAATGCTCCACCCCTTGGAAATTCAGTTTCCCCAGAAGAAGTACCTACTAGTTTTATTTATGAGGTAAGGCAGAGTACAGGATTTTTATTTGTTTTTTTTAATTTGGTTTTTTGGTTATACCTGATCTAATATGGCTGAGAATAAGGTCCACAGCAGGGCAAAGGCCTCACATAATTTCTCCTTAAGCCTGGATACCGAAAACACGTCGAGTTGATCGGGCTATCTACACTTTTTTTAGGGGCAAAATAAATAAATATAAATAAATATAAATAGTTTTAGACATTTTCACACAGCATCATCTAGCCCCAAACTAAGCAGAGCTTGTATTATGGGAACTAAATGACTGATATACTACTTATATACAGTTTTTTTTGTAAATACATACTGACATTACATAGAAAACACCCAGACCCGAGACAAATATTTGCAGATACAAACATTTGTCCCGTGGCGGGAATTGAACCCGCAACCTTCTGCGCCTCAGGCGTTCCTTCGCCCACTGCACCACAGAGGTCGTCACGCATTTCCCTTACGAAATGGCGAAAAGGTGTATGTGGTACTCGAACACACTAAAACCCTCCCGGCTAACAATCCCCCCCGAAGTGGGCCAAGGGGTCCAAAAGGCTCCACCGATCCCTCATCCGCACCCTTAAAAGGGTGCCCCCATCAGCGCTGATCCCTCCCTCCAAGCCGGTCTGGTATGGGTATACCTGCCGGCATAGCCTTGAAGATCATTGGGACGCGCATGCCCACCAGGGCAGTAAAAACTGTCCCTGCCCTCCCATGTTGCTCCTCCACGAGACCACCATGCTGCCCCATCCACTGTGCCCCATGCTGCTCATAGGGACACGCGGAGGGACCTCTCTTGTCAGTCCATTAGTTGCTCGTCAATAAGATACCACGTATAAGAAGTTATTTGCCGGGTTTAAACGAGGCGCACCGTCCCATAAGCTTCCGTTCACTTCGGATCCGTCTGATCCATAAGCGACAAGAGCCTATATGCACACGAGGAGGTTGACTAACTTGGCACCCCAACCCCTGATGGGACACGAACTAGCTTGTGTATACAAACTGCTAGTAGTTAGCATGCTACAATGCAAAATAATATACTCTACAGCTTCATACTCCTGTTCATAGTCCACAATTATATGGTAACTCCTTTACTGTTCAAGCTGTTCTATAAATGTTTGTAAATTCAAAGAAATCACTCGCTATTTATAAAGCTATGGTATACAACCATTTCCCCATTTCCTTTCTATGTCTCAGAGCTGGTAGTAGTTTATTATCATAGCATGCATAATTATTATATCACATTATTATTATTTGTATGTCTATATTGTATAGGATATATGTTATGTTTATAATATTAATAATTTTATAACAGGTTTACTCGTATACCGAGATCGATTTTAGTAACAAGACCCATCGCACCTTGTATGTTTATGAATTACTGTGTTTTGTATTTTTTTGGTGTGCAATAAAGAGGTTATCTATCTCATTATGATTATGTTTATCTATCTGGAAACATTCAAACTCATAAATCATTTTTATTCCAAAAACTATCGTGAACTTGACTATTCATATTGCAAAAACGGGAATTTTCACGTACTGCACTATCGGTGAAGGCACCGACTAAGTTTCGACTCATTCCGAGAGTCTTCATCAGGGTGAGTGGTTGCGACTTTCTCCTTCCGCGTCGCGCCGTGCACTAGTAGTGCACGAATACTCACAAATCATGGTATATATCCAGTTTTTTAGTAAAAATTAAGTTTATCTATCTGTCTATATATCTATAGCGTACTAGTAAACATACTATTAAACATGCTACGAAGCAAACTATTATTCGCATGTGTATATTATTAGCCTTCTAAGATAAAAAATCAACCACATGGCACTCTTACTTTTAATTTTCTTGATGATTATGCAAATGTTTTTGGTCGGCCCTTTATGACATTCCTTTCCCACACTGATTTATAAAATTTCATTAGCCATATCGACCGAAAGAATGATGTATTTGCTTTGATAAAAATGTAGCACACCGTTAATTTTGCGTATCAAAAACCTGTTGTACCCTATCAATATTCGTCGAAATGTTTCTTTGCATTGCCTTTGTTCGCATTTTATTTAACCAACATACCTACTCCTTATTTATGTACGTACATGTCTAGGTAGGTACTTTGATGCGATGTGTGTAGGCTATAGTTAAGCATAGTGTTGTCGTATGTAATTTTAGTGGTGTTTTTTCAATAATTGACACAATGCTGTTAAAATTATATAATTGTTTGAATCATTTTGCTCAAAGCATGCAGTTACTTTTGTAAAATGTAATGAAAAAAAAAAGAATAACACGCTCATTTCTCCATGATGGACGTCCTTAATGCATATTCAATTAGTAGATATTTGAGGATATCAAGTACCCGCGGGTAGTCAGAGGCACCTCCTAACATTGAATTTGGTACATGCAACGCGTTCTAGCAGGTAGTTAACATTCCACGTGACAGTTTTTAAGCTCATCGCCGCCTATAGTGCACTTTAGAATGCTAATTTCTGTATCTTTTAAACATCGAATGTTTTCACCGAAAGAGGAAATATAGGTGCATCATTATAATATGTATAATGTGGGTTGAACTTTCAAAGAAAATACATTTAATTTACCTAGCGGTTTTGCCTTGCTGCATTTTAATCAAGCTGATCATTTATTTATATGATATATTAAAATTTAATTATTAATTGTAGGTTATTATTTTATTTTTTTTTACCAAAGTTTGATATTGGTTGGAAGAAGATATATTTTTTAAATATTTCACGAGTTTGTTTAATGCATTCCATAATTCGTCTGGATATAAAAAAGCGCCGAGTGAAATATGGATAATCTCATAAACATTGTCTAAATATGAGTTAGGCTCAAGTCGACGACCTAACAATTCATGGAGCCTTCGCCAGCAACGAATTCAAAGAAGTGTCGTATATTTTGACTAAAAACTTAAAAGCAAACGTTCAAAATTATAGCATTTTCTCAACAGGTTTCTTAGGTATTTCAAGTTAGTGACCTCTTTGGTGAATCATCAAAAGCTGTTAAATGTTTACTTTAACTTGGCAAATCTTTCGCCTTCTCATTTTCTGATTAATTCATTTAGATAATACTATCATAGTTTGTAACGTTTTGACGATAATTGTTTGCAGTTACAAAGGTTCGTTCAACTGTCGTCTTTATAATTTATGGGTTCAGCTACGCCTTGTTGTGATGACCTCAGGCGACATATATTTTATTATATTTAAAGTCGATTAGTTCAACTACAAACTTTTTCCATTATTGTCTTCATCACTTAAAAAAAATGATTCGATGACGTTTATAAAGTTTTTTTCATTCAAAAATAAATGTAAATGTAACGTATAGGTAAATCAAAACGTAACAATTAGCTAACTAAAATTAATATTAAATACATAAGACACGTTCAAAATTAAATTAAGACCTAGAACATGAAAACAAATTATATAAACAACATTTCTCAAGTCATTTCCAGTTAAAAATCGTTGATAAAGGAAATTTAGAAAAGAAGGTGACATAAACACAAGTGTGTACGTATACGTAGATACGTCTGTTACTTCACAATATTATAGCTGAGACATGTTTTTTGGATGCATGTAAATAAACAATAGAACCAAACTTTATAAAAATCAAACAAAAACTAAGGTGTCATAAATACCAATCTCAAACTGGCAGTAAATATTTCAAGAATGTATACATCAGTCGGATAATATTTAACTCGAATTTAATAGCAGCCGAGCCTAATATGAATAATCTCAAAATACTACAAGCTATTCTGCACTAAAAGGAAAAGTAAGAAATTCAAAGAAAGCAAATCATTGAATTCGGTCTTTCCAAAATACTCAAAGCAAGGTCAGAAGATCAAGTTGTAGGTGAATGAACTTAAGCTGTGTTCTCACGAGTATATATTTGGTAAAAATATAACTAAACTAATAATAGAAATAGCTAAGTTCCAACAACCAAATTGTTGGAAATGTGGTTTTTGACGACAATGATGTTATGAGGAGTACTTATAGGAAGTACTTAACCAAATTAAAAATTACAGCGATCACAACCTGACGCTTTTCTGATTACTTAAAAAGGAACTTTACTATGTCGGTTGTCCGGGCAAGTAGGTACTATCACCCTATTACGGCTGTCAAGCAGTAGGTAATGCTCGCATTGTTGTGTTCTGATTTGAAGGTTATGAGCGTTGGTACAGCCATTGCACAATATAAAACTTTTCAACTTTGTCTTCTTTGCAGGCAACGCATCAGCATTCCAGGTGCAGGTGTTTTTTTGTTGCAGGTGTGTAGGTAATGATAAAAAAATAGGAAAATCTCTATCGATTTGATGCAGAGTACCTAAGCGAGAACATTGATAACATCAGAACTTTTCTTAAGATATCACTCAATATTTTTTTTACAAGTGCTTATACTTATTAACGAGTTGACGACCTCTGTGCCGCAGTGGGCCTGAGATGCAGAAGTTTGCGGGACAAATGTTTGTATGATCTGCAAATATTTGTCTCGGCACTGGGTGTTTTCTACGTATAATATGTATGAAGGTATTTAAAAAAAATGTACATATATAAGTAGTTTATCAGTCATGTAGTTCCCATATAACTAATTCTGCTAGATAATAAATACTGTGTGAAATGTCCAGCATTATTTATTATATTATTTTTTTATTGAATTCAAGATGAATAACTTCCGTGCGTCGGAAATTCCAACTAATAAACCTACTGTATAAAATTAAAACATTCTTAATTTATAGTATATCACAAGGTAACTAAAACCGTGAGTCAGAAATTAATAGTATTCCAACGGGTTCCTCAGCCTCGTCACGTCACCAGAAATACATTTTGTAGAAAAAGTTTCGTCTCTGTACTCGTATTCCTAATTTAAAATAGGAATACGAGATAAAATGTTGTTCTTCTGTATTCTGGCTGTTTTGTTTAATATTTATTATATCCCATCCTTCACAATTTTTTCTATCAATGTGTCTAACTAATTCTAATAAAATTGAAGCAAAAGTAAATAGAATTTCCCGTACGCACGTACGGGAAATTCTTCAACTTTATTTTCTGTATCTACAGAGGCAAAACAATGCAAAACATAGCTCACTTACTTTGTACAGTTTAGATCTGTTCACCCTGACGGCTTCCTGTGAATTTACATAAGCAAGCGAAATGTAGGCTAATGTGATTCTACAAATGAGTCTAGTATGAGTCTAGAGATCTTTTTTTTTTACGCAGAGGCAAAATACTATATTGAAGTATTTCTGAGTTTTTATCGGTTGAATGTTCACAAATATTTTTCACCGACTTTATAAAGAGGCGGTGGTTCTAAATTTGATGGGAACGTATTTTTTTGTGTTTATAGATACATCAGTAACTTCGTGATATTAGACCCTTCTTGAATATTTTTTCTTTTGAGTAGAGAGGTAATTTCTTCTCTAATCTATACTAATATTAGTAGTTAGTTTGTAAGTTTGGATATAGGAGGTATTCTCAGAAACTAGTCATCCGATTTCAAAAAACCTTTTACCAATATTTAGAATGGACCTTCAGGGTCAAAAAAAGGCTATATAAAAGGGAAAAACTAAAAAACGTTCAAACGAATGCGTTTCTTACAAACGCTGCCTTGGCTGCCTAATTTTCATCGACTACTTTTTATCCGGGTACCACGCGGGCGAAGCTGTGAGCAGTAACTAGTCTGAAATTCTTCATAATTTTCGAATCGAGTAGAGGCACAACAAAAAAATGTTATTGAACGACACTTTGTTTTGTAAAATTGTAACGCCGATTACTATGATTTTTTCTATGCCATGGTTGGGTTGATCGCAGTGCAATCCCATTAAATTTTTATTTAAATCAGATGAGCAGGTAGTTATTTCAAGCACAAAAACAGCACACTTTTCAAATGTAGGTGATTGCTCGGAACAACAAAGTGAAGACAGTCTTTTTTCTGAAAAAATATTAACTTTAATTAAAACAGTAGAATATTTATGTTAAATAAAACCTTTAATACCTTCAAAGTGTTCCGATGTAAGGCATTCTTAATTATTATTTCAATTATTAAGTCTCCATAACTTCAGCAATAAAAAGTTGTAGGTTTCAGGTTTCCAAAATGTTATGAAAACAGTTCAGGTAAATATTCACAAAATGAGTTGTTCTTAACTTTTCTGATTACTATTAAATAGTTTCTGCTTATAACTCAAATATCAATCCGTCTAATTTTATGGTATTCTCGCTCGAATATACTTCGTGTGTGATCATACATGAGTACTTTGTGTTATGCGGTATCGTTTAGTTATTCCTGCAGTGTATCGTCTATGCAAATGACACTTTCGATGACAGAATGTAATCACAAACGCAATTATCGATGGAAAGCAATTTACTCTCAGGATCACATTCCAGATTGTAGGCACAGCCTAAATAGAATGGTAGGTGAACTCCTATTCCCTTTGAATAAAAACTAATCTCGGGTTCCAATTACAGTCCTAGCCAAATGATGTCTCGTCATTCGTTAAAAAATAATCCGGGGTGAAAGGCATTTGTTTGGTTTGAGTTTTAAGCTTGGGATTCATATATATCAATGATATATATAAAATCATTGCGTGACTGACAACGAGCACTAGCCTAAACGGTAAATGGAAATCGATTTTTTTAGGTATGTTATTTTTAAAACGAACGAATACGAACAAAGGATTTTCATAATTTAACATCTAAATGGTGCAACGGAAAGATGCAATTTTTAAGAGGAAACTTAACGTGGACAAAGTCGTGGGCATTTCACTAGTTATAATGGGCATAAAAACTCAGTTATATGCACCGCTCTCCCTATATACGAGTACCTACCTTACAAATAAAAGTTAGAAGACTAGTTAAAGGAAATAGATAGATAGAAAATACTTTATTGCACACCAAATATTTAAGCTTAGATAAATAGTACAAACTTTAAGATTGTTGTACAATGGACGGTCTTATCGCTGATTAGCGATCTCTACCAAATGACCTTTGGATGGAACGCACTGTACGAAAAATTACAAGAGGTTGGAAGACAGAAAGAAGAAACTCTTTTGTGTGCATAACACTAAAACATAACTCAAACAACAACAAATGGGGGATCTTTTTATGAAAGTATTTGTTCTTTGAAGTCAGAAACATACAAATTTGAATTACAACTATTGAGTACAAATAAATAATGACGTGTTTGAAGGTTTTTGGATGTTTTCATTTAAACGGGGTAAAAGGGGAGTGAAGGTTTGTATGGAAGATCTAGCTATTCATATCTTTTATAGGCTTTTTATCCGAGTACCCACCACGCGGGCGAAGCCGGGGGCAGAAGCTTGTAGATAAATAAAGATGTATGGGATTGACCTATATAATTAAAATGTGATGATATGATTATTTGATAGCTTACCAAATTTTCTACTTATCGACTAGCGACATCGCTATCACTAAATATAATGTTACTCTTGACTTACTCACTCCTGGAGGCAGTGAACTTTTAAATCGTTTTTCTTGAGACAGTGTGTATGGACGAGTGAAAAAATAATGCATTTGTATACTCTATCCTATGTAGCTTTCTGTAAGGAGAGGTGATTGAGCTGATGTCTTTACACTGTGCTCCTCTCTGTACGTTGAAGGTTACTTTACGTGATGACGTCATTTCATTACGCCTTGATGTCCCTAAAACGGGTATTTGTTCATAAAGTGTCCCATAGATGTATCTTGTAAATTATGCGGTTTAAGGTTTAAAACTCATGTCTTCTTAACCACGAGATGTAACCTAGAAGCCAGAACTTTATGGTTATGGCTTATTTTCTGAACATACAATTCTCCATAGTGACATTGTAATATATAGTGCAATTAAAAATTAACCTTGAAAATTTACATACTTAACCTATTTCTGCGTGATCATTTTTAAAAATTTGGGTAACCGATTGTGTTTGAAATTGTAAGCGTTTATCTGAGATGTTGTTCTTTCGCTATAACCCCCTGTTTGTTTTCAGCTGCGTGATGTTTTATTATAAGATCTAGTTCAACTCACTCGTAGTTTTTGTATCATATTTCATTTTTTCTAGACGTGTAGGTATGAGGTCTACTTTCAGATTACGATCAAAAAGATTTATGAATGACGGTAGATGGTACCTTAGTTCTTTGATGCCCTTGATGTGCCTTGAGTCAGATACAATATTATGAGCTATCTTTATAGCTGTTCCAAGTACGGAATAACTAATTGACATGCTATTGAGGATGTTAAAAAGCACACAAAGCCTTATGTGCTTTTATTATCAGCAAGGACGGATGACATGTCCTTGATAATCATGCTAATGTCTTTACTAGCTGTAGGCAAATATACACAGTCTTTAGGTATAGTTGTGGTCCATTTTGTGAACCACTTAGATGATATTTTGGTGGAGAAATTTTAAAATCTATTGAGCACATAACCAATTACTTACGAATTTACAGTTTCCGAGTTTCATTTTGTCAGTGAGCTTTTTAAATGGACCGTTTCTGCGTTTCACTTTGTCAGTAGGATTATTGACCAAGACCGGTCCACAAAACGATGATCGAGTGTGAGTATATATAGCTTATTGAAACCTGTGGGTGGCATCATACTTTAAAACCATCTTTTGTAACGTGCAATCAATTTGGATAAGTTTGGTTAGTCTTATACCATTTGTGACTAAGCTTGAATTAATTACCCAAGTAGGACTTTGTTTGGTCCATGTTAATCTGGAGAATACCGTCAGGCCATTCTTATTTTTAAATTCAGATATATTCAGGTGTTGGATTTTCATAAAGATGCGAATTTCAATCCCTAGAATGTGCACTAGGAAGTTGAAAATGTAGGGGAAACAAATCTAAGTGGACAAAATGGCGGATGATCCAACATTTAATAAGCTTTCTGGAAAACTTTCGCTTGAAAAACTATTTTCTTCTGGCTAAATATTCTGATGAAATGAATGATGTGCTATAAAATAAGATTATGTGAATCTTCTAGATAGCAGAGCAGAGGACCTTGCACTCATAATGGCGTGTTCTGGCGTCAGTCTCTTTGTCATCGATCTTGCGCCGACCATCGATTATGCAAAGTGTGTCATAGAGCTACAAATATTAGTTATTCTCAGATCTCTTGTCATGGCAAAGGTATCTTGCGAACAGTTAGTTTGATTTTATGTTGTAACTCCGGAACTTGCCTCGCATATTGGTAGGTATATAACTGTTAGACTCCGAATTACATTAAAAAAAACGGTATATCTCGTATATTTATCCACGGCACAAGGAGCCCTTGTATATATTTGGATGATTTTTGCTTGTCTTTTACCATGCAAAACGTGCTGGCAAACACTACGGGGAGTTTCGAATTTCGTTGGAATTGGTTTTGTCAATTATTCAATAAGTGGATCCTGGAGGGATAAATTCGATATTTTCATACTGATAAACTGATACCTACTGGTACTGATAACGTAGGTCCTGGTTCAAAGACATTTAAATGTTTATAGCAGTCCTTAGGAATGTTTATGATATAAATTGTGCAATGTGCATTTTCTTCACGTAACTCGACCGTTTGAATGAGTTGCAAAAAAAGATCAAAGTATTCGCCACAAAGCCGAAGGTTTCTTGTGTGTTGATTTTTACCGTGTATGCCCTTTGAAATTATATTATCGTTGTGGCAGTACAGGGTGTACAAAATATGTAAAAACTTCTTATTTCTTATGTTCTACTATCTTCATTGAAAAAAATGTATTAAAAATCAGGTATTTTCAATAAAAATAACCGGGTAAATAACCCAATATCAAACCTTTCGTATAACAAAAAACTAAAAAAAAAAATACCATAACTCGTAGAGACCACATGAGCTTTTGAAACTCAAACAGAATTCACTTGTAAACCGTCAAGAATGCAGAAAACTGCATTTAATTTGCATATTTTGATATAAAATAAACTCTAGATCAAACTTGTATATGCCATGAATCCAATAAGATACTTCGAATTTAACATAATACTACTTATATATTTTGTTAAAAAGGAAATTATCACCTATCTTTTGGGGCAAACCCTACTCACTTTGATAAATAAACACTAAGGTATATTCTATAAGTTTCTAAACTCTATAACATGACGTTCATTTCTCGTTCATATGCGCTTGACGTTGAATATTGGATAGCTATCATATGGATATCATAAACACAATACCTATTCTTAACAACACACTCATGTAAGTGCTCAAGTTTATTTGTTCAGTTCCTGTCAAATGTACTCGTAGAATGGATTTATATCGCGAAATGGATTGGATCTCCTCGTCTATTTTTTTTTATTTTTTACCTAAAGCATTTTGCTGCGTCTATTACGCAACTTACCATCTAAGTTATTTTTGAAATTGGCAGTATTTTTTGACTTCTTTTAACCGACATTAAAATTAATATTTTTATTTAATGTAGATAACTGTCAGTAATTACTAACACTACTATCTAGTACGCATCAGGAACCTATTCCGGCCTACCAGACATAAAAAAACCTCTTATTCAATAAACATGTTATTGATTAGAAGCTCAAAATCTTTGGCAACATTTTTTTTATACCACTGATAAATAGGTAAAGTAGTACATCCCAGGACGAGCTGTCTCTTTAACATGGAGCTTTAATACTCAAAAAATTACTACCGACTCTAAAAAACATAAACAGAAAGAAGAGTTTTTGCCAAGGTACTATCCCAAATTCCATAAAATGGGGATTCCCGAATTTCAACATAATCTCGTGGATTTTGAAATCCACCATTTACCTTGTCGCATAAACTAACGCCCAAACCGGTTGTGTTTTTAGGAAAAGGTTAGCAAAAAATGGGATTCCTGGACTGCATTATCAAGATCGTCCTTACGATTTGCCGAACGGTTCAGAGTACGAATTTAAGAAGCAGAATCCGACAGTTTTGATGTCGGATTCGTCTGCTTCTTATCCAGACGAATCCTTGTTGCGTTACTCTATAATAGGTTATAGCTTTGTAAGTATTTTGCCCGTTCATGTCATCAAAAATAAACTCAGACAACGCAAACATATCCCGTAGTATTCCAAAAGAAATTCCGAAATATTTGACATTCAATTTCAATTCCAATTAGCATATGGCTATCGAAATGAAATCTCCCTTTTCATGCAGGGTTTCATCGGCTTTGAAGCCTAGTAATGACCATTAAGTTTCATATCCATACACGAAATACCTTTCGATGATTCATTTGCCCATCATTTGGGATGGTAATAGCCTTTTATTGCAATGTATAATGGATGACGGTCGGCTTATTATCCGAATTAACGGTATAAATGGCATATTGATATCGCCATGAGACTCCTTTACAATTATTGCTCTATGGTTAAAGTTAAAAAGAACATAAAATTGACAATGAAGACGGACAAGTATAATAAAAGCAGAGTAAAGATCAGAGTTGCAGAGTATTAGACGAGAATGAGCTATTAATTACATTACATATTAATTTCTCTCTCTTATCCAGCCTTTATGCTTTTTTTGATAATAGAAAAGGAAAGGACTAAGGTCACTTATCGGCTCGAATGAAGTGATTAAGAATAATACACCATTACCTACTAATTTACTCACAAGGTTTCAAAATCTAATATTTTGCTACTAATCCTACTTCCTACTAATATAATAAATGTGAAAGTCTGTGTGTGTGTGTGTGTGTGTAGGAATGTGAATGTTTGTTACCACGTATCTCCGTAACTACTGAACAGATTTTGATGAAATTTGGAATGTAGATAGTTTAGGATCTGGAATAACACATAAGCTAATTTTCGAAAATCAACCCCTAAGGGGGTTAAATAGGGCTGTGAAGTTTCTATGAAAAAAAAATGTTTGATTGCTCAAAACTCTGTAGAAATAAACTTTAAAGTAAATAATGAAACACGTATTTTTTATTTTTTCAAAACTACCCTTTCGGGATGTTACTTTGTATAAATTGTAATCCGTGGTTCGATTCATTAAAAAGTTGGTGGACATAGTTTGAAGCCTGGAGACGGTCATATGCTACTTTTATTAAAATACCACGCGGGCGAAGCCGCGGGCCACAACTAGTCTTTCTATATTTCTCAATCCTGCAACCATTCATCCTATCAAATAATTCATGTATTCAACATTAAATCCTAGTTTGGAGTACACAAGGCTATGTGCTCGGCCCCCTATTGTTTTGGATGATAAATTAGCGGGCTTACCTGTCTGGATTAGGCCCCCTCGATCGTCACCCTTCGGTGTTGTCGTTTGTACCTTTTTATTTGCATTTGAGTATTTGATTAATTGGGATCTGGACAAGTGTATTGGAATTATTATCACGTTTTCTGAACTAGAATTTGTTCAAGGCTCCGTTTCAAAAATACGGTTATCCAGTTTTTTGCGCAGAACTTTGATTATCCTAAAGTTTTCGATACCTCTTTATAATTGATCAAAATTAATAAAACGTAAGTGACAATTAAATAAACGGATAAACGGGCAGACTTTGCCTTTTAGTAATATGAATGTATGTGTGATCTATACTCATATATTCTAAATACCGGTTGTACGTCTATATCGTATAGTAACTGTGTAGGCGGATAATGGCGGCGAGTCTCTTGTCACCAACTAAACTAAATTTTATCTATCGCTCTCTTTTACTAACAGTAACAAAATAAAGAAATAGTAACACCTTCAATACTGTCGCAATAGTCATTAGTCAGATTTAAGTTTTCTATAGAAGTTTAGTTATGATTTCAAAACACGCTGACTATAAATATAAAAAAGGGCGACACGTAAACTAATTTCATAGGAGTCAGTTTCTTGCCATCTTTTTATTTCGTGCACTATCAGCAAAAGAGAGCGACATGCGACAGTTTAAATTAAGTTTAGTTGGTGTACAAGAGAATCGACGCCATTGCCTTTGTTTAGTTCATTTGTAAGGTGATCTTGTGATCAATCATTGTGGTTCGAGTCGATCAACATGCGTGTTGAATCATGTTTGATTGTATTGTATCGCTTCTGAAACTGGTAGTCATTGTTACTTGACAGTTTTATGCTTTTTGGGATGTTTAGCATTGTTATTTCGCATTATTATTTCTATACACTACCCTTTGTTAATATATATGCGTGCGTAGAAAAGCTTATAGATTAATATGAAAGTTGTTCGTATATAAAGGATGTTACAAAAGCTTTCTATTGATTGAAATTGTCTACCACTTAATGTCCACGTCGCACCAATTACGGCTCACTTAAGGCACGTCTCGCCCAGTTTTTGTCTTATATGAGTTATGACGTTGACGCCAGCTATCTTCGCGATAAATCACAAGCTGAGCTCGTGTTTCAAATACCAGTAAATACTCTACAAGCAGTAAAGAAACTTTGAATAAACCATCTGATTCTAAAACCGCATCGACGGCCGCATATAGAAAATGACGCGATTTGTTTTTTCAAAAGCTTTAAATGTTGCTAAATGTTACCTTTTATACTGCTTGAAAAGCTACTTATTGTGCTTCCAGTCGCAAGCAATTTCAAGCCGCTGAACATTATCAGTAACGACCTTATAGCTAGGAAAACTTATGTTGTGAAGAGTTGAAAAGCGTATGGAAAATTGCTAGAACGCCAAAAGTCTGAGCGCAGTGATATGAGTTTTAAACGCAATTTCGTTGGTTTTTGTTTTAGTTTCAGGTAAAAAAACAATGCTTTAGGTTTGTACTTGCATAATGGGAATCTTGATCATTTATCGTGTCAGACCGTGGATCTTCTAATGTTAATTTATATTCTACTTCCTACTATCCTATTCAACTATGCTACAAATATTTTAATAAGTACCTTTATAATAACCTCTATATAGCTGGAGCGATTTGGATAAAAATCTATAGAGTTGAAATATATAGAGTTTGTGATCTAGAATAGTATCTAGTTACTTTTTATCTGGTACCTCACGAGCGAAAGCGCGGAAGTAAGCTAGTTACTTTATTAAGCTGAGTTGTATGTTACAGATAATATTTAAAATATTCCTTTCCTTCTTTGTTCTTCAGAACAAAATGTATTCCTAGACACTAGACGTTTTAAAATTGAAGAAGAAAGGTTCTTGAATGGTGCCTACGAACCCGACGATGCAGTGTAGGCCCTCCACCCGATGACTTCCCGCAATCTTTAAGATGCTATCATCTTAAAGATTGCGGGAAGTCGGTGAAAGGAGGTAACCCAAGATCGTTCGTCATGACACTCTTTTTCTCTCTCGCTCAACATTCACAAACAGAGACCTCACACTAGGATTCCGTTTATCAAGTGGCGATGGGCTTGCAACATGCCACGTGGAATGCTAAATTCTATGCAGAACGCGGACATTTGCCAAATATAATGTTTGTACGTATATTTGAGTACACCCTACTTGATATCTTCACAGATCTGCATACTGAGTATAGATCTTATCACCTATCTTGTGGACTCTGGCTGTGGATAAACTCTTGCACAGACTGGCAGACCTACAAATCGATGCGCAAGGTTACGCAGATGACCTTGTGATCGTCGTGCGGGGCTTCTGCCAGTCCACAATTTCAAGCATCATGCAAAGAGCTCTGAACACTGTTAACGACTGGTGCGTCAATAGTGACCTCTCAGTCAACGCTAACAAAACAGTGATTGTACCGTTTACTAATAGGCGAAGGCTAGACAAGCTTGTAAAGCCTAAGCTTAATGGTAAAAGTATAACCTTTTCCACTGAAGTTAAGTATTTGGGCGTCACGATCGACCAAAAACTGACGTGGAATACACACTTGGCCAACGTTCTACAAAAGGCTAAGATGGCCCTGGGGGCTAGCAGCCGTCTGATGGGAAACAACTGGGGCGTCAACCCCAGGATTGCACTGTGGCTGTACACTGCCATTGTGAGGCCGATAATCACCTACGCCTCCATGGTATGATACGACAAAGCCTTTCAGTCGACTGCAATCAATAAACTAGGCAGTCTACAAAGAACTGCAAGCCTTATGGCCACGGGAGCCATGTCCACCTCCCCTGGGTTGGCGCTGAATGCATTGCTTGGACTACCGCCACTTCATATGCACATGCACAAAGAGGCGAAAGCTAGCATGTACAGGGTAATCATCCAGGGTAGAAGAAATTGGCTTTCCCAGAAACTGAGATCTTTACAAGACTCAACATTGGAATCACCCGTACTGAACATGACAACTGATGCCATGCTGCCACGGCATGTGTTTGAAAAACACTACGATGTAGAAATGCCCTCTAGAGAAGACTGGTTGAACAGCCAGTTACTCTGTGAGGCCGGGTGTCTCAACTGGTACACAGATGGTTCCAAAATGGGGCTGAATGTAGGCTGTGGAGTCTATGGAGAGCGACCCAAGTTCAAAAGTAGCACAAACTTGGGAAATCACGCCTCTATCTTCCAAGCAGAGGTGTACGCCATCCTAGAATGTGCGGAAGCCAATCTGCAAAAGCGCTACATCAACCATACCATTTATATCAACTCTGACAGTCAGGCGGCCCTTCTGGCTCTGGATTCGAAGGTTATCACGTCCAGGTTATTTGAAGACTGTCTATCTCGTCTGAATACTCTGGGCTGGAGGAACAGAGTTGTTTTAAGATGGGTTCCGGGACACGCAGGGATCGTAGGTAACGAGTGTGCTGACGAACTTGCGCGTGCAGGGGCTAACGGAGCACAAATAGGACCAGAGCCGTTTTGTGGCATACCCAAAAGCCTAGCACAAAGAACCCTTCTGAACTCATGCTTTGAAGAATCAACCAATCTTTGGAATAACTCTCCGGGCATGAACCATTCCAAATTACTGATAAAAGCCTTTGACAAACGGTACACCAACCAAATCTTAGCGCTAAACAGAAACAACCTTCGCACTATGGTAAGAGCCTTAACTGGACACTGTCGTCTTAACAAACACATGTTCAAATTAAGGCTGTGTGACACACAAACCTGCAGATTCTGCAATGAGGCGGACGAATCGCCCCTTCATCTGTTAGGAGAGTGTGGACCACTGATACATAAGCGTAGCCTTCATCTGGGAAAACACATTCTTAGCCCAGATGAACTAAAACTCATCACACCCAAAAAGATCCTGCAGTTTCTAACAGCTGCAGGCCTGAGCGGTGAACTTTGAACGCCCCCTGAGGGGAAAGTAAGAAAGTGGCGATCACAATAGGCCTGTGACGGCCGCAGTGATACCAAAGCCACTAAAAGCAAATAAAAAAAAAAAAAAAATAGATCTGAGCATCTCCATAATGAGGAAACAACACAAGCGTATTTTTTGTGGGAATCAGGAACTTCGAGCTCTTATTACAACATCCAGAATCTGAATCTTTAGAAGAAACCTATACCCAACAGTGAACTTTTTCATGCTGTTGTTGGTGATGATGATGTTATTTTAAAGTACTCTGTCCCTTTCCCTTATATAGAAAGGCACAGATTGGATTCATATTAATTATTCACTAACCATGAAGCGGTCTGAAACCGCAAGAGTTAGATGAACCCCCCAAACCCCCGAACTTTATAGACACCGGTGTATTTCTGATATTTTATTATCTACCTACTAGCCTCTGCCCACGGCTTCGCCCGCGTTTTACTCGGACATTTGTTATTCGAAATTACGGACTATATCTGTTACAAATGTCACCCAAATCGTTTTCGTTAAATTCGTATTATATAGTAGTATATTATAGTAGGGTTCTGTTTTAAATATATATAAATATATATATATATAAAAACAAACATATGTAAGTATATATATTCCTGTATGTATGTTTGCAAGTAATTACCTACAGGGTTATAATCTAATAGAAAATATAGAAACGTTATGTATAAGACTATGTATATTCGTCTTATTTATCTAATAAATCGTTTCTATATATGTATTAGTATTTTTTAATAATTACTTTCGTTAAAAGCCGCTCATGATACTTCCGCGATTAGCTTGCAATTTGCTCCGTTTGAATTTGTAAGTAACATAAATGTGGTGTACAATAAAATCTATCTATCTATTCGAGTCAATGTGATTTTATACACATACTCGTACTTACAGATTTTGAAAATAATTTAGAAATAAGCGGCTTGCTTAGCTTATACGCAGTCGTTTTCCAAAAGGACATAAACAATTAAAATACTTTCTATGTAAAATATTATACACAGTGCGCTTTTTGGTAAGTATGTGTTTTAAACATACTTTCGTCTATATCCATAAAGCGGGATAAAGCTTCATACAACCTTGTTTCTGCTCTTTTGAACCCTAGAGTATATTCCATATGTTATCGAACAATCTGCTAGCTAGACCCTTCGAATCTGTTACAAGATGGATGGCAAATTAAACACTTTTGGACGAACGTGATTGAGTATGAAAAAGTGGCGTTGCAAGATTAGATGTCGATCGGCGTTCGAACTTGGAACGTATCCATCAAGGTGCTATAGGGATTGGAGTGGAATTGACGTGCGATGAGGGAATAATGTAGATGATTGGGCGGGTAAGCAGCCACTCAAATTTACACGTTAATGAGTTGTTTAATTAGTAGTTCTGATTGTTTCTGGAACCGTTTTGATAGATGGATTGACTCGGTATTGTTCATGAGACCAGTTTATACCTTGATGGTGCTGCAGACGAGTAGCCAGCTGAAAAACAAGAGGTGCGGGTTCTGCTGTGGAACAAATGTTTGTATGTTCTGCAGATATTTGTTCTGATGCTGGGTGTTGTGGTAACACGGGAATCGTAGCTTCTGATACCCATGGCACATGAAATCCTAGTTAGGACTTTCTATATGTTGAGTGTTTATTTATTTATTTCTATAATAAACTTCATACAACATACAAAAATACAAAATTACTAGATATGTGTGGTTATGCTATGAATGGGTCAATTTATAGCCCATTTA
Organism: Perizoma flavofasciatum; assembly: GCA_958496245.1. Lineage (NCBI taxonomy): Eukaryota > Metazoa > Arthropoda > Insecta > Lepidoptera > Geometridae > Perizoma > Perizoma flavofasciatum. The sequence goes on along the minus strand of OY292434.1, from coordinate 6,791,787 downwards.
AGTATCTACCATTAACGAGAAATACTATCAAAAGATCAGGACACCTTATTAGCTACGAAGTCTACATTCACGAGGAAAACCCGGGGTTTATATTTATTTATTTTGAGTCTGGTTCGCTTCAAATCCTGCCAATGAATGGCTTTCCACGTGCATGAACTTATTTTCCCGCGTACCATTGAAAGCTTCGGCCTCGCGAAAAGAGCAAATTAAATCATACACCGGGCGTCTCAATTATTTGAAATGCGCCATGCACGCCACAGGCAGTTACAAAAAGAATCGTGGCGCTGGTCCTTTGAAAAGCTCATCGGGGTGCTCTCAAAGCTGTCACCCTCAGCGCACTTCACTAAGAGCGTAAACATCCACCGAATCTCCTGACGCTCACACATCGGTGGCGGAGTGCCCGCGTCCTACCAAACGCAAACAATCGACGCGGCAATGTACAGAACAAGTTTAATCTCAACGTAGCGGAATAGTAGAGGCGCCATGGCGGCTAGTAAGACGCGCATGCGCGAAGAATCCCACCCCATTGGTCTAGGATGACGTCATCGGGGTGAACCCGGTCTGAGTGACACTAACAGTCACCCCTGAGCGGTCGCAGGGATACATCGCATTTATCCCGATCGTCCAGCATCCCTGTACAAAAACAAACGTTTACAGACAGTATGATAGACAGTGATTAAAAACTGTGATTAGTGAATGAACAGTGGTGTCACACCGCCTGCGCCAGTCGTGAGTGAAACGAAGATTGTTCTCAGGTATGCTCTTGTTTACAGTTTCAGGCGGTGTCAGTGATCTCAATGATGCTAGTACATGCATGATCGCGCTTAGCTTAAAACACGGCTCATATTGTGGAGGTGTATTTTCTCACTAAGTTTGGAAATTTTATGCCTCAGTCCGTGTTAAGGTGGGGTGGGCCAAAAAGTGTGATCTTTTATCACCTTGTTTGATGTAATAAAATAATATTAAACAACCAACACGATAGTATAATTAGAGAAGAATGCAGCATATTGTTGAATGAACAGAAGTTTTAATACGGCAGTATTAAAACTTCTGGTATCCTCAAAATAATATCGCAAAGTACCCTTTGTAAAAATTTCGCTACTAGACATATTTTTTAAAATAAATTTAGTAGTTAGCTATACATAATATCATAATGGAGTGTAATTATTTAAGGGTTTAAAATAGTTATATATTTGAAGAATCGAAAGAAAACCCGCAAATAAGAGAGATTTTTTTACTAGCAACCATGACGTAACTTTATGAACAAGATGATTTGAATCTTATTTGCACAAGGATTATTACTATCTGCGTAAAAAATGCATTTCAAGTCCGGCTTCCAACCTGTTTTAATACATAAAGTCACGCCGATTGACCGGAGGGGTAAGAAAATACCACGGTTTTTTACTTACTACAATTCTGATATACCTCGTTTCGTTCAAAGTCTAATAAATGCTCTTTAATGGAGCTTTTCATAAAACTACAAGAACATGCCTCTAATCGGATTAGCACGGTGTAAGTACATTTAGAAGATACGTTTACTCTAGTATCACTGCCGTCGTTTATAATTTGTATCAACATTTGTATCACGTTTATACTGAGTACCACGTAACCCAATACTTTACATAAATTAATGCCACCCGGGATACCGAATCCATCTCTGATCTAACCAACCATTGCAGGCTTTCATCTCCCATTTGAATATTTAGAAGAACAAAACGTGCGATGGGTACTGTGGCAAGCGAAATTGGTTTTTAGACTGAACGTTTTAGCTAGGAAGGGTCCCGGTCGTCAATAGTCCCGGTTTCGGGATAATGCCATCTAAGTTAATTCGTTAAGTCTATATACGATGGGTTTTACTTCAAGTCTTTTTGGTTCCTTTTGTAGTCTTAAAAGGTTTTGTATGTGTTCTCTTTTGGCTATCTGTGATGTAAAAGTTTATATTCGCCACTTCAGTAATTATTTCTTTCTCACTTAATCTTACAACCCAATGGGTATTGGATTATGGATCCAAAAATCACCTTTATCAAAGACTCGTATCAAAAACGTGTGTTTTATTACGTAGTAACCCTAAATGCTATTCTAAATATCCCTAAAAAAATCCGTTGCATTTCAACTCTTCGTTTCACTAAGATAAAAGCTAAAAGTTGTTTTTTTTTGGAATTAATACCTATGGGGTAGCTAAGGCACAGATAGGTGCCGAATTAGCACGTGATTTTTTTTACAAAATCGTGTTTTGGAAGCAATGATATTCCTGAAGAAATATATGGCCACAAACTAAACCGAACTTGCTGAATATGATTACTATTACAGCGTCTCTTTCAGTTCTGTTCCTTAAACATAGGAACTTAATCCTGTTCCTGAACTGAAGGTTCCTGGATGAAGGCTCTGTCCCAACCCTGACCTATAAAACAATTTCATCAGCTTAGGTATTGCGAAGTTGGCACTGCGTGGTGTTTACGGAAATTCTGGAACATGCTCTCTGAATCAAAAGCTTTATTTATTGCTTTCAAAAGTTGGCTAAAAAGCGATGCAGATATGGACATGTTGGAATAAAGGCGAAGTTTTATTTCAAAATGTTGGGGACGTAGTAGGTGTAAACTGTAGAACGAATAAGAGTTTTCATTGCATTGGCCTCCAAGAGTAGACATGTCATATTTTCCCTAACAACTATCTAGAGAACATTATGCGATGATGATGCAAAGGAAGAATGATTCCCGGAAAACTTGCTGGTCCAGTTTAGGTAATTTATTTTCTTTTCATTCGTCCATGTTTTCCTTTTTCATACTCTTCCCTCGATCTTACACACCTGCTTACCCAAATAACTTGGGTAACCATCTGTTGAGTACCCGCTTAATCTACTCTAAACATAACCAAACTTTTTAACACGTTTTATGAGTTCCAAGTTACTAGGTACAGTTTCTTGAAGGGAACGTGTGAAAATATAAACCTGAATTATCTCATGGCACGTTTTCAGCAGGTTTACGATACCAAGTCGTCTGTTCTTGTTAATAGTACTCGTAAGGCGCTACTTTCAGTAAGACAGTAAAGTATTTTACAATATATTTTACAAATATATTTATTTATTTATTCATCTGTATTTTTGTTTATACCAACTAGTAAGTAGTTGTATGAATAAATGTATTCTAGTAGTTCATTTATCAAAAGTATGTTAGGTATAATCTCGACATTCTAGTGATCCCCGCACATGGGCCAGCCTGTATCGTGGAAGGCCGGTTACAAAATATACCTTTACCAATAAAGTGAGTAAACTCACAGTATCACGGCAAATAACTGAATAAATTACTGTAAGGGCGGGAGTTCAGCGGTAACAAAAACGCTCGTTTGTAACGTCAGATTCGATCTTCTTTATTGAAACGTTTATGAAGCGCGTCTACAAGCACCCACGGATCGGGCAAGTGAACGAGGTTGGTACGAACGGGCCTTGGTCTAGGGTTCGGGAGAACTGCACCCCTAATCGTCTAGTTTGCTCGATAACCTTTTGATTAGACCATACCGGACAGCTGGTCCGGTTTGGTCTGTATCCGCACTGTGTCCCACCTATATTCAAGTCTCGATACAAGACAATTCCTTTCGATAGGCTATAAATACTTGCCAAAGCGCATCCTTAGAGCGTTCTAATCTACTTGTGGCGACATCTGATCTTGAATTTGTTAAAATTATCCTTTGCTAAATTACCATATAATTAACATTATGAAAAATATTCCATAATTGAGAGTAATCAATCTATATTATTATATAAATCAATCCAAGTTATAAAATGTCTATAATAAATATGACTCTCCTCTATTTTAACTGAATTTCATAGAATTATTTATTTACCAAAAAGGAACGACAAATAGCTGTCACGGAAACTATGAATATTATAATTCCCACGGAGGCCCACGGATGAAATAATATAACTTTAAAAGGACTTCTTTGGTGAAGAAAATAATTCTAAAAAAAAACAGATCATGTATAGAAAAATATGGATATTTTCAGTTGCAGGTCCACGAATGCAATAATTATAGCTTTCTAAAGGAATAAAAAATAAAGAACCTCTATAATATTTAAAAGAAACTTCTTGATAAAAGCAATTACAGGAATGGTGGTCGCATGTGCGCTGAATTCAAATAATTGGAACTAATCACCGTACAAAGTCGGCGAAGCCACCCAATCTATCGAGATCCCTTTGGAACATGTTGTATCAATACTTTTGTATTGATACGACATGTATACTTTTTTATATGTACCCATCAGGGTACATATAAAAAAGTATACATGTCGTATACGCATGTCGCTCTCTCACACATCCATAATTGATATTATGGATGTGTGAGAGAGCGAAGCCTAGTAAAAGGTGAAAAATCGTTGCCCTATTAGTAATATTTAAAATTTATCCATAAAAAAACATGCATTTAACATAAAAGACATTAAATATCAAAAAACCGACTTCAAATAACGGCAAATTGATAAAAAGTCCAATATGACATTTCGTCACCCATTTTTGCACCTTAGAAGCAGGATTTATTTATAAAATTTACATGGGACCACCCTTGAAGTATTGGAAAGTCGATTAAAAAGAACCATTAACATCGGTTAGCAATTGTCGAAGATTAGCGTAACATACCCACAAAAAAACCTATATTGTATACGAATTGAGAACCTCCTCCTTTTTAAATAATAATAATAAATAATGCTGGATATTTTTCACACAGTATCATCTAGCCCTAAACTAAGCAGAGCTTGTATTATGGCAACTACATGACTGGTATACTACTTATATACATTACATTTTTTTTGTAAATACATACATATTTTACATAGAAAACACTCAGACCTGAGACAAATATTTGCAGAGCATACAAAAATCTGGCCCGCGGCGGGAATTGAACCTGCAACCTTCTGCATCTCGGGCGGGCCTTTGCCGACTGCGCCACAGAGGTCGTCTCCTCGGTCGGCCCTCCTTTATTGAAGTCGGTTGATTATAATTATATCGCGATATTCGCGTTACGTTTGCAGTTTCTATACTGCAATTACTCTGTCATCAGATCAAGTGCTTACGTTATTTTACTCACTCGGTTTGATACCCGTGCTCGGGACCATTCGCTATACAATAACAAAAGATTCATCAAAATCGGTTAACAATTGGCGAAGATATCAAGTAACAAACACACAAGATAAATAAAAAAACATAAAGCCGAATTGAGAATCTCCTCCTTTTTTGAAGTCAGTTAAAAAATCTGTTAAGATCAAAATGCTCTACTAAAGTTTTTATGACAAAATCACTAGCCTATTCCATGTTAAAAATTAGTGATCATGCAGATTATATTAATATTCTCCGGCATCTATTAGTATTATCCGTCGATCACGTGATAATTTTTCACAAGTTTGAAAAGGGATTTACCAAATCCATAAAGCGATCAAAGAATTTAATCCGTCGATTAGCCGACGAACCGCTCGAGTCGAGCGGTTAATCGGGCCTAATTTGATTGGCACTAGCATCTGGCAACGACGAGAAAAGTCTTACAAGCCAGTCTATCAGTATTTACCGGCCATCAAAGGGATTGTATTGAGTGGCCTAATTACGATTAAGAGCTTTGGGAGTGTAGTTTCAGTTTCTTTCTAGTAGATAATTTATTTCAAGTCTGCGTTTTGTTTCAAGTTTTTAATAATGAAATCCATTATTAGCTGTACCTATCTAAGTTCCACAAATTCTATAAGCATGTTTTCTTCCAATCATTTTATAGGTAGACAAAACCACACAAAAACAGCTCCAGTTCTCTTATTTTTTTACCTATAAACATTTGTTTCTTCAGATGTCAATATAATCAATCAAACTAGCTTAATCATTTAATGTAAATTAGTACTAGTATTTATCTGTCGAATAAACATATGTAATCCTAGACTTGAAAATCAATTTATTATAATTCTTTGGCAAAAAAAAATTAACACTAAAACCGACAGTTTATGTAAATGTTTACTATTTATCCGTGTCATTCCAATAATAACTAATCTCAAGCTAAATTGTGCTACATTCATCAAATTTATTATTGTTCCAGTAGGTTAACGGCTTAGCTCCGTTAACCGTAAAATAGTCGCGTCAATATACTAGTTTAAATACCTAATATGATTTTGTATTTGGCCATTGAACGTGTCGATAGAAAGAGTCCACCAGGAATCCACAAATTATTGATAATGGTTATTGAATATCATTCAAAACTATAATGATAGATTATTATTAAATCTGTTCCTATTTTTTTTTAATGATCTGATATCGATATCATATCATTCTAACACGGACATTTTGGTCTCGTTAAATTGACTTGACAAAAGGACAGTTTAATAAGGTTAGACAGGTTAAATCTTCTAGACGAGAAATATACTTTAATTAACATAAAAGGCATAAAACAACCTTTGAGATTTCAATGTATAAAATCTAAAATAAAATAAAATAATCAATAAAATTTACATCGGATGTTCGTCTGGTAGGTATGAAAAATCATTTTATCAGTAAGTATAACCAGTTTATCGATAAAACCGAAATAAAAAGTTCTATTAAGATAATTGCATCCACCTCGGTTGCAGCATCCACAAGCTAATGGGTAGCCAATTCCAATTAATTAGACGAAATAAACGGAAATCTATTATTGTTTCCCGTTCGTACACGAAATAACACTTCCTCTACGTCTGCTGGTAATTGCAGCTTTATCACCATATATTAGTTTATTGGGTAGATTTTAATCTGTTCTAAATTAAGTAAACAGTCCGCAATACAGTTTGCTAGTTACTGAATGAAAATTGAAATGTCGGGCAAAAAAACTAGTCTCATGACTGATCCGCTGTTTCACGTATAACGTCTCAAATAATCCATAGTTTATATTTATAATACCTATAGGTACTTTTATTACCCGCTACGCTAAGAGCCGTTTATCTGTTACCATTTTTCTCCGAAACATTGTAACCTATTGAAATGCAGTTTCTTGTATGACTTTCATAAAAGTTTTAAGATAGGTTTTATCGCTGCACGTTACTAGGGGCGTGTAAATCCCCCTTAAACGCTGGTAAAAAAATATAGTTATTTCTGAGGGCATGTTATAGAAAAAACTTTAGGTACGAATTTTTGAACACCTTATTAAAAAAATATATATAATATGATTTTATCATGACGTTTCAGAAAAACTTCATCTTCGAACAGGATACTCTAATGAAAGCTTACTTAAGTTGCGGTTTAAGTTATATCTATCACAGTTAATATGGAGCCTTCGAATGCAAACATAACAAGCCCTACATAAACAAAGTAACTGAAACATTAGGGACGCGAGCTCCCATGAGTGGCCGTCACGCATTGATTGTACCAATTAGGATCTGTTTTGCGATCAAACATACAAATGATTTAGTGAAATGATATTACGGGGCATTAGGGATATTACGGCACCTAACCCGTACGAGTTGAGTGGTTTAAAGTTCAGAGTATTATGCTTGTATGCACCAAGCCTAGACAAAGACTTTTTCATAGAAATCTGTCACTAAAGTCTGTGCGCGCAGAGAACACACCATTCATACCCCTTGCAAAAGCCCATACAGCAGATTGTTTGCACTTGTATCGAATAAAAAGCGATATCAACTATTCATATTGTAAAAACGGGAATTTCACGTACCGCACTATCGGCACCGACTAGTGCCTTCACCGATAGTGCACAATCAAGTCAAGTTCACGATACCAACTATCTAATTAATTGCATCTCTTTTGTATTGATTAACAGTATCGTTTTTAAACAACGTTGTTGATTAACAAAAGTACTGGAAAAAATATTGCGAATTAAAAAAAAACATCCAACAGACACATACATAGTCCTGACTCTACATTAGGATTTCCTGTGTCGTAGGTATCAAGAACTACGAGTACCATGGTATCACAACACTCAGACCCGGAAAAAATAATGAGAACATGCAAACATTTGTCTCGCAGCAGGAATCGAACCCGCACCTATTGCGTCGCAGCTCGCTACTCGCTAACTGCCACTGAAGTCGTCAATATCCGTAATATGATAGAGGTCTTATAAAATTCTTAAAAGTAGGGAAATCTGTTGAAAACCTTATTTTCAATGATAAAAGTATCCGTACATAAGCTTTGAAACTTTCGAGGTTCAGGAATGGGGTGAGAAAGTATTAATCATTTAACTTAATGAAAAAGAAAGAATATATCAATCTTTTGTCTCAAGTCCAGACAGGGCGGGAAAATTAAGACCCTGAAAAATGGGGTGACCATTATGGAAATTATTATTTGTTTAGAAATAAAACGGTGCGTTTAAGTAACGAATTAAGCTGGGTAAAATATGATCACTTTGCTGAAATTGAACTTGGGGGTATTAAAGGGATTTTAGTCGCACACTTTTATTTTGCTGTTTGAAAATTTTTTTGGATGAAGTTAATTTTACTCATAAAGCAAGCTAGTAAAAAATAAACTTTCAGTGTGCTATGTAGCTTTTGTTTATTTGTAGTAAAGGAATATTTACCCTAACCATTTTACCATAAAACCTACAAAACAGGATCACCTGACTTAATCTGAGCAATTTAAGCGATTTACGGCCTTCTAAATTATGAGTAAACATCCTCAATTTACTGAGGAATATTGCTCGCAGCGATACGCGATTGAAAAATTGTCGCTATCGCTTGGGCTTACGTAATTTCATGCGCGCCGGCAACCCCGATATGCCGTGGGCGTGATGATGACAGGGGACGGTTTTAGGCGGATTTACTAAAGGAATATACCTAAAGAGATCATAAATGGTCGTAGCATCTATATGTTTTATCTGATTTATGTGTAAGCAATTTGTGTCCATTTGACTGCAATTTAAAGCCTTTTCACGAAGGTTAAGACTTGCGCAAATTTGGTCATAAACTAGCGGAAAAAGTTATCAAGTCTGCATCAGTAATTTTTTTCCATACAAAAAATCGTCCGAAAAGATCGTCCGCTACCGCCACCGGACGCTCTGCCACGTCGATTTGCGTGGGCCTTTAGGAACATGTAGCATGATTTATCAATTACATTAGATTAATGGTTAATTTAGTTTATCGTTCTCAAACAAAAAGCCATAAAAATTCCATACCAATATATTAACTACATTCATTAATTATGATGCAGTGATGAATATGTATCCACCAAATTATTAAAAGTTTGTGAACCGCAGCACAAATTCACACTGCCGAGGAACACAATCGGATTACTCAACTGTCAGAGAACATTGCCCTGATGTTTTGTACATAAAATATCTATCGGCTTTGACGTTTACCCCTTTGGTATAGAGCTGGCAAAATAAATATCTATTAGAAAATCCGATAGCCTTGATTTTCCGATAGCCGAGAGCCTTTTAGTGCGCTTTGTGTCACTGTTGTCAAGTAATTTTGGGAAAAATAGAACAGTTCTTGTGGCTTATAGAATATTGTTGAATTTTTTATCATCATCATCGACAACTGAATGTAGAAGTCTACTGGACAAAGGTACCTCCACTAAAGAGTGAAATGACAAATAATCTTGGGCTACCTACAAACACCGACCTCCCGCCATCTTTAAAATTGCTTTTGTTTGTTTTGGTTTCCATACACAGCTTCGTCCAGTTTGTGGGCGCCATTCGAAAAACTTTCTTCTCCATCGGTTGTCGGTTCTGCAAGCTAAATGGCCTGTCCAATTCGTATGGACACCCATATTAACGTATTAAAACATTATTTATTGAATGTAAGGGTCTGTATCTTTGTGTTAATTTGTGCTCTCCTGCCCTACCTATTTGTTTATGAAGCTTACTAATTCATATTTATAACACATTTATTTATGTTTTCAGAGTTGTAATCCATTAACATCATTATAAGGTGCGGCGTTTCAAAAGAAAGTTCCTGTTTTATATACAATTTAAAGTTCAGTGCATATCTGTGTTTAATTTTTGTTTTTGTTTTAACAAAGTAGATTATTTTCCTACAACTCATGGGCTCTGTTCCTATGTCAACACCACTCTGAATATTTTATACATACAAAACACAAGCTAGTTATGGCGGGTTCTCTCGAGGGATAAGAATGCACACATGCATTTACATCGAACTCAGAGAGGGTAGTCAAAGAAATACATTTTCGGACGAGAGCCTCTCAGACATTCTAATGAGGTACCTTCGTTGTATTAAGAATGGGACTTCAGGCACGTTTTGAGTTTCGAAGTTTAGAAAATGAGGGTTTCTGAGCAATCTGTGGAATAAACTGTTTGAGAAAGAACAGTACTTTAACGACCCAGACAGAGATCTTGATTTTGTTCAAACAGCTCTCAACGCAAATACCTATTATCGTGATCCTATTCTACCTCTCAAGTACCTACTTATAAACAAATGCGGTTTTGTTTACAAATTTATTTCTACAGGTCTACAGGTGCCAAATCCAGTATTTTTTTTGTGTAAAGTAACGTGAATATGACCGAAATAGAATGATGTAATACTTGATTGATCAAACCGTGACCTACGAAACATGGGGGAGGTATGAGTCATTCTTTCATAGATTTCAACCCCAATTTTATTACTCATAGGTAGACCCTTTAAATAACGCAGAGTGAGTAAACAAAGCAATATTTATAGAGTCGATGATGTATTAATTTTCTATATTTATAGTTGGTTCGGGTTGGTCAACTGTTCTTTACCCTTTATCGGACCACAGACTGGCGAATTTGTGAATTTTCATCTGCATTTTGGCCTCATAATGGATTAGACACATTAACATTAATAATTGTCAAAAATCAATGATTGATTGTTCAGTTTGCGATTCGTTCTGGAACACGAGCTTTACTCTGGGATCCTGCACTTGCTTCTTATTTAAATGTAAAACAGTCCGAAGGTGAAGTTTGTCTGTATTTTGAGCCTCGATTCAGACTTTTATGTATTTCATTAATTTATGAGTTCTGACTCTGTATGTTTATTTTGTCAAGATTTTACTAAACTCTTAGTAGATGTTTTTGACGAAGGGTCATAATTCGGTACGAATACTGAAGATGAATATCTATTTTTTCTGCAAAGTTGTGCCTTTGTCTGCTGAAAACGAAAGGCATTAATTAGGTCGAGATGTAACCCCCTTTTACCTAGATATAAGTTCTTCTCTGTCGAGAAACAGTCTTGTTAGATATTTCATGGCTAGATAATAATTATGTTGTAAAAGTCTTTCGTACAGACCCATAAGTATTTTTCTATCTATAATTTGTAAGAAAATATTTTGTAGTTCAATTAAGACAAACGAAGGCTCTCAAGACTATTATTGCACTAGCCATATAAAATTATGTAATTTTTAAACGTCCATTCTCCAAGTCCAAGATGGACCGGACCTATGCGAAGGAATGAAAAGGTATTCGCACACGAAAACATAGTTAAATAAGTATATTTTATAAAACATCGTGTCAACTGCACAAAAACGAGATCAAGGTTTTTTTGGAGCGCTCCCCTATACGAGTGGTTCTCTAGTTTAAACAGTTCACGTAACTTACATGCAATATTAAACAGGAATGCACCCTCCTTGCTCTCGTAGGATGGTAGCTAGGGCAATTCAACTGCGAGACAAGAAATTCGTTGTCTGTGACAACTGATTACTATGACACGAGAGGACGTGAGTGCGATACCTATTTACTTCAAATGACGTAGTACAGATAAGTTAAATTACTTCGTAAGGTTCTACGACGTAGCTCATTGTTCTTCAATGCTTATAAAACCATTAAAACCCCCGGTATCGAAGTGGTATGTATCTATCTTGTGGAGAATAAAAACATGAAGAAACCACTCCACAGGATTGGTTTGTTGGCTAACAGAGTAAACGCTTGACTAGCGGGACGTTACTGTTTTCGTAAACAGTTTCGTCCCGTGTGTAAATCTTTCAGGGCATGACTTGTACTAAACACAAGTGTGGGGTATCTTGTAATTTGTTTAATTAAATTTATTGATAAACACTCTCATAGTTGTGTTATTTGTAAGGATGATAAAAGCGGGCCATGTTTTGAATAATTTTGAAATCATGTTTGGTTTCAGTTCTACCCAATTGAATATTATTTTGTACAACTACTGTTAGCTACGTTTTGATAAAAACTATACGATTTTATCTTACAAACAAAGTACCCACAAATAATGTGTAGTTTGGTTTGTAATATTCTAAATAAAAATCTTACAACCTGCCTTTGTTAATCACAATTAGTGATGTTGATTAGTTCTTATAAAAAAATAATTTATTCCTTGTACCTGAGATTTAATTACGTAAACATATTTTCATCAAAAATATTACCGTGAATCATTCACACGCGGCCAATGTCTGTGTCAATGCACTAGCAAAGCTATACCAATTAATATATAAGAATATGAAGTGTTTGCTGAATGGACAATACATTAAAAGTGCATCCCACGCGATCCTCTCATCATTATTCAGTGTAGAACGCACTGTCCCAACAGACAAATGTACCTGGGGTATGCACGGTCGAGTGGACTTGTAACAGTGCATGTTTGAAAAGCTTTTACTGAAAATTAAGCTATTTTGTAGACAGTTTAAATTCAATTTGTGCTGTAAGGTTAACTGAAAACAGATTAGTCCTACTAACTACTGTGATCAAAGGTGTTTTATTTATAAAATTCCGTCTACAGCATAACGTTTTGTCCGAAGCTAAACATTTGTTTAGCTAGTAGTATATCAGTAATTCAGTAATCAGCAAGTAGTATCAGGGTTGGGGTTACATGATGCTGTGTTAAAATATCCAGCATTATTTATTTATATTTATTTTTAAATATCCAACAGACATATACATATTAAGTATTTAATAGGTACTTAATATATAGGGGAGGGGTTTGACCATCTCTATGGTCCGGCTTGGGTACTAGTCCGTTGATCCGATGATATCTTAGCACAAGTTCGCACAATCATGGCACAATTTGGGAGAGGGTGGGCATAATGTCCAGCACCCGACTTCTATAGGCTGCTGATGATAATGACTGTTAAAGCCTTACACGGGCATCACAACTTTCTTTGCTACGGTTAAAAGACACGCTGCTAGGCTTGAAGTACGTTTGTATAAAAAGAGATTCATATTCAGACTCATTGGTGGGATGCAGGTATCCCAGATAACTTATTCACACATTCTCTTTATGCATAGAAAAAAACTTCAGTTACAAACTCACTCTTTGATTGTGAGAGTGTTCCACCACAATATTGTTTGCAATGAAACTTACTCCAAATGATAATGATAAATAAGACGCACACAAAATTACACGATGCTATCATTTCTATTTAATTTTTAGCAGCTTACAATTTCTCATTCGTCAGTTTTCATTTGCAGAATCTACCGCCGGCGCTGTAAATGGGAACGTGTTTCACCACATTGTTGGTTTTGTATTACATTCATCATACACAGCGTAGTTTACACAATACGTAGCGCGTTTAAGTGGATTACACTCAGCAATGGACAATGCTTTAGTTTTTATGACCGTTTAAGCTGTAGAAGGGGGGATAAATGGGCGATGGGTCGTTAGTACTTTTCTATTCGGTTGAAGGGCGTTATTTATGAGTATTGTGTTCGCGAGTCAAAACAATAGACATAAATTACATCAAAATTGCTTTGCGCTTAGATTTGTGTTTCGAGTGAATGTTCAATTGCATTCGGGACGTTCAGCAATGCCTGTGATTTGTTTGAGCATGACGATTTTAGCTTCTTACGAGTTGTTATTGCCGATGTCGGTCAGATTTTTTAAATTTTAAATGCTTAGTTTAATTTAAATCGTAATACAACCGCTTTATTTTCTAATTTAAATTAAATATCTGATTTCGATGTTTTCCGAAAGATTTAGATTAATTTTTATGGTGTTCTAATAGAGAAAAAACAGTATTTCACCATGCCTCATCGTAAGATCTTTCTGCATATATTCTTTTAAAAATGGTAGAGTGCTAAGAAGTCAATGTAGCGGATCTTATACTTAAGTAAAGTCACGTGTTCATGGGGGACTTACTTAACTAATCTGTGCATTACATGACGTCAAGCTCTCGAGGCGGGTAGCTGCTTCGCTTGGAAGCAATTCTCATTGCTTACGTGAAGCATGTTACGTGTAAACACAGCTTAATTGAGTCTCAGACTTCATTACATTTCCACTTCGGTTCACTATCTATACCTGCATACTTGTGTTGTGATGGAGGTAGACTTACATCTAATGAAATTGAAATAGTCGATTCAATAAACTTTGAAGCCTTTCGACGTAATCTCGAACCAATGTCTATCAGAATTATATCTAACATAGAAAGTATTTCCCTCGATGAAGCTGAAAAATCTGAATCGAGACAGAGCCACTTTGACACATCATACCTGATCCAGTAATCACTGAATTATGTCATTAATAAAATATTATAAAAGAAGAGATAGCACACTGACTAACAGAAAACGCAGAGCCTAAGCATCTGGTCCTAGAAACATGAAATCTGAGCAGACTAGTTTCAGCAATTAATTAAATATTGGAAATAAGAAACGGCGTGATTGTTTTCAAAGAAATGTGTAAAACTATGTTAGATGTTAGATGCAGGTATGTTTTTGCACTCGTTTAAATAGTAAGTACAAATAAGTAAGGACATAGGCTTCATAAACCTTACATAATCTGCTTATTGCTGGTACAAAAAGCTTCATACAAATCTGGAGCACGGCGACACGTGCCTTCTTTATTCATAGACAGGGTCCAGGGGAGTGCATATTGCGTCGCAAATAGCATGCAATGATTTGATTGCCTGCGGTATGTTCTTTAATGGAGATCGTGCTAGAACACCTACCAGTTAGAACTCTTATAAATAAATAAAAAACACCCAGCAAACACATATATATAGTCCTGACCCCATACTAGCATTCTCTGAGTCGTGGGTATCAGGAACTACGAGTACCATGGTACCACAACACCCAGATCAGGAATAAATATCTGCAGGAATACAAACATTTGTCCCGCAGCGGGAATAGAATCTATACTTCTTACATCTTAGCCGGCTACTCACTCGCCGCACCACTGAGGTCATCACCGGTAAATATAAATTACTTTCAATTGTTTTTCTTCCACTTTCACTAAAACTTCTAGCAAACCTAGTTGCAAAGATCTCAACCTGACTACTGACTGACCAGTCCAATTCAGAAGTCAGTAACCATCTTGATCTATATAACTTCTTTCATTTTCCTAAACCTGCAATTCTAATGTTTCCCTTGGGACTCCGTAGTAGGTTCCGCAAACCCCTTACATGCCTGCAAATTACGTGAGATCATTCTTATGGGTACCCGCGACGGCTGTTATGAAGTTTTCAACATACTTGGACGCTTGTTAATCATGATGGAAATGGTTGGGATGGCCGCAGATCGACTGAATTAAATGTCTTAAAATTTATAATAGCAATTTATATCAGATATTGGTATTACAATTTATTATCTTTCCAGCATAGGCCTCCCCTGGACTTTTCCAAAGTTCGCGATCGCGAGCTTTCCTGCTGTCTCTTTGAAATCATCTTCACATCTTCGGAATGGTCTTACTCTCGTTTATAACTTACTAACTTCTGCTGTAACTTCTTCACCCGCGTGGTACCCGGATCAAAAGTAGCCTATGTGTTATTCTGAGGTATAAGCTATATTACAGTAAAGTTTAATTAAAATCTGTTAAGTAGTTTTTGCGTCAAAGAGTAACAAACATCCATCCTCACAAACTTTCGCGTTTATAATATTAGTAGGATAAAACTCTTAAATTTCACTAGTCTCTAATATCAAGGGAAAGGATAAGTAGGGCAATGCGCATCAAATGAAACATAAAATAATGCTAGAAAATTTCCAGCAACTTCAGGTCGGTTTGATCTTGATATTTTTGCCGAAAATAAACTTATACTTTATCCTACCAACGAACATAATAACATTAAATATCTCATATGATAATGGTTTTATCGTCGCCTTATATTCGGGAAACATAAAAACATCATTTCGCTAACGCCTTTATTTATTGCATTATAGGGCATCTTTGCTTATCGATTTGAATTTCTAAAATCTTTTTTTGGTTTCTATGAAATCAGTTTAAATTTATTGTCAGTTTTGAATGTAGCACGGTTGTGTTAAACTGTTCGTGACTGCATCCATAAGATTAATGTACACCATTTCTAAAATAAAACACAAAAAAGGTGTACAAAAATTAAGATCTTCGTATTTTGTTTCGAGATTCGAGTTTCGAGATTAGAAGTTTAAAAAGAAATAAAGTAAAATTTTATTAGTTGTTTCAAATGAAAATTAACTAATTTATACAATGTCAGGCAGTCTTAACCTTGTGATGATCACCGTGTGTTTCAAATCACCCCACGAGAATAAACTTAAACTCAAGATACCGACAAGGGTAAAGCCTTTACGTGACTAGTACAAGTTGGTTTCTCCTTGTTAAGTGGTATCTATTTACTTCATTCGTTTGTTGTTCACACTTTCTTGGTCACCCTGAGATGGATCATGACCACTAGGTACTTAGTAGTCATACATCTTTGGGGAAAAAGTATTAATGTGAAATAATTCAGTAATTAATTCCCGGCTCATCATCAAAAAACTTTTTTAGTTCTATAAAGGCGTGCCAGTTTTACGCAAGGTTTTTTCTCATCAAGACGAGATTTTGGAAATTTTGGAGATTACTATTACTTGTTAAATGGTTCTTGCTGTTTATGGCTCACAATAAACATTTACTATTAGTATAATTTAAATTTTATATACACGATATAACTTGCGCTGCTAGACTTGAAGTACCTACGTTTTAAAATATGAAGTGACACCTAGTTCTACTTGTACATCCAAAGGCACTAGAAACCCTAGTGGTCGGGAAGGCAGCCGTCACAAATTACTGCGTGCCGGTCTCGTCACGTCCGCGGATACTACTCGACGTAACTATCTGAATATTTGCAGTGGTCCTGCGATGCTCGTAACGAGGCTTGTTTAGATGAGACGACGTCGTTTATTTGTAGACGTTTCAGTGTAAATTCAAGATGTCTGAGGGGAAGTTCTAGAAGACTTTAAGTAAATAAATCTCCAATGATTTGACCCTGCATTTTCGGAAATTTTGAAGTTCAAGCGATTTACTATTTAGTCTTACTAATTTTTTATTTCTTTTAGAGCCTTGATCCAGTAAATATAAGGCTCTTAAGTGTACGATAACTTAAATATAACTTTTAAAGGGGTGCAGTGTAGCTTAATAAAACATGTATCGACACGTGTTGTGCGGATTGTCAAATAAGGCTGGTTACATTGCTACAAGGGTTTTTAATTTTTTAGCTGTATTTTCATTTCACTTTTTGGACGAGCTGGCTACTCTGCTTCGCCCTACTTTGTGGATTCAGCATCAGGAGCGAACGAGCGCTGAGCGCCTACATTTGTGAAGTAGCAAAACAACAAAAACGTGTTAATTTATTCGTGGCTAAAAGGGGACGCGCGGGATGCTAACATTAAAATTTGAGCCTTGTCAGGTGTTAAGTCCATAATTTCCCAGGGGAACAATCCAGGTTCGCAATTTAAGGGTTTCATAAATGGCAACTCTAATTTCCACTGTCGTCATCGCGGGTCGACCGTCTTAGGGAGCTGTTTAAATTTGTTTGACCGTGAAACCTTAGCCGAGCAATTTCAAGTTTAGGCCTGTTTAATATTAATGCTCATTTACAATTTCTGGTGGAGTTTTAAGTGAGTGCCCCAAGTACGTACTTTTAGTTTAAAATACAATTTATTGAATTTGCAGTTTGACAAGTCTGGTATTTGGGATTTCAGCTGACTGCGATTTGTATTTTGTATAATTTAAATCCAAATCTTAATTTGACTACGCTACTACTCAGGCCAGGCCAGTTCTGTTTCCTCTTTTGAATGAACGTATGTAGAATGAAAAATTAAAATAATCCTTTCCATTGAAATTTTATTTGTAAATAAAAGAACTTAAATTTCCTTATATTTTTTTGTCTGCGTTAGGATTGTAAAGAAATTCATTTGGCATTACATAAATAGTATTGAAAAATCACATCCCATAAAATCTTAAACAATTTGCGGTTAATAACATTTTTTTTTGTCCACAGGTAAGCCAAGCAATTTTTATCAGCGCCTGAATGAATTTACAGGGCAAGGTTTAGAAGGTATGGTAGCTCGATCAAGATCAGGCTGTAGAAAGGTAAGTTACCAACGACGAAGAACAACAACATCAGTTCCGAAACCTTCATAATCCTGCCTCTTACACTAATCAAAACCAAACTACTCCGCTCTGCGAAAACTAACGCTGGCTGAAGCAAATATAAAACACAAAGGTTATACTCAAGTTGCAAAAGTTGAAAACTTACTAGAGGTGCAAAATACTAAATATACTGCTATAGTTGTGCATACTTCTAACTAAGTGCGGGATGTGGTTTGCCCCTGGACACATACGGCCTCATTACGAAACGTGGTCTAAACTCGAGTTTAAGCCAGGACTACTAAGTCCAAGTCTAAATATAAACCTTTGGTTTAGACTTGACTTTATTACGAAAGCACTTTAAAACGTAAGCGACTAAGGCGCTAAAATGTCCTTTTTCAAAATCGCAACAATCAAATTCAAGTCTATTTTCAAACTTAGTCGTTTAGGAAACACAAAATAATATCAGATAAGTACGAATTAAGGTGCACAAGCAATTACATTCAAATATGTAAAAAGACATGACAAGTTTAGCTAAAACCAGAGATAAACTAGGGGGCTGGCTGGTTTAATTATAAACCACAGGTAGACCGCAGTTTTTGGCTTAAACCTCGTTTCGTAATATCAATTTTCTAAAACCAGAGTCTAAGCCCGAGTTTTTTCTTAAACTTGACTTAAACCACGTTTTGTAATGAGACCGTTAATGTCTTAGCCCTAACTGGGGGTAAACTTAATATTGTAAAATGTTTCGCCCCTGACTGAGGGTAAACTTGAATCTAGTAAAATTTCCATTCGAGTCTGAGCACTCTGGCAAACTTCGTACCGGGCTAACGAACCTACAGTTTGCTAACTGTGTTACCTACCCACTGTTGTAGGCAGGGTAGTGGGTAAACGTGGTGGCGAGTGGCTTTGTGGAAAATAAACTGAGTTATAAATCTCGTTGGATCAGTAACATTACTAGAATGGGTAGTGTAGAGTGAAGATTAATCATTATCATAGGTATTAGTCGGGGGACAACACTGCTGGACAAAGGCCTTTACTAGATCCACCCACTGAATTCCTACGATCATTACAATGTTATTTCCATCGTCTTATACCACGTTCTTAAATTTAAACCCATTATTCATAAACACTTACTAACCTTAGCAGTGTGCTAAAATTAGTCTGTCTTTGTTTAATGTAAGCAAATCTCTTTAAGGGTTAAGCTCGCATTTTTATATGCCTCAGCTAATATTTTGTTTAATATTTCTGTACAATGATGAATTATAAGAATAAGCAAAGGACAGGGTAAGAGATAACGACCTGCTAAGTAAGCGAATGATTATGAATAAGAGGGTTTTAATTTAAATAATTTTAACTTTAACTGGTCAGCATTATTGAAAGACATCGCTGACAGACACTGTTTCGGTCATTTACAGCTTTTATCAGGATGCGTTAAATATATTTTGTGATGACCATTACCTTCTTTACTGTCCTTCAAATAAACATCCCTGTAAATTACTCTAACAATGTAGCTATCTGCTTCCTGTGGTCACGACAACTCCAAATGATGGGTCCAAACTTTTGCATGCTGCGGACGAGCATAACGAACCGAGGGAATCGACTGCAAAGTTTGCTTTGCTTTAGTATGTGCCTGTTTTGTCCATGTTTTCAGGTATGTTATATATCATAAAAGCTGCCTTCCTATGTTACGAAACATAATATGACTTATTTTGGTGTATAGTCAGGGTACTATTAATTTGACTTTTGGTTTAAGCTTCCATCTTAGGTGTCTACTTGGTGATGCTTGTGTACTTTTGAATATTAGTAAACTTTGGATGGCTCAAATTTAACAGACAATAATCTGAGTCAATAAGATAAAAAATAATAGAAAAATAATAATTAATATTATGAAATGAATTGGTAAATATACGCGTAACTAAGGCGAAAGTAAGTCACGTGTTTGCATACTTCGGGTGGTAATGATTCTACTGTAACTACGAAAATTGTTCTAAAATTTTCATAATCACGGTTCGGATTTATTGATGATAATACCTACGTCACAACCTACCATAATCTATAATAGATATATTCATAGGATTATGATACAGAGCTTCTACATCTATACAATTTAGTAGCTTGAAAAGCTCTGCTCGCTCAGCTGAAAAATCCACTGACCCGGTTACAGGAGAGGAAACTTCCATTAATAAGTTCCCGATTATAATCAAATCGGACTTTGAATGCTTTAGCTGTGGGGGAAACGATTCCAATTTCATTCACATTTTAATTGGTTAATTCAACGACGCTACTTTGGGTATGGACAATATTAAATTTTCAGTTGTGATTCTTGAAATAATGGAACTCCATGAACAGAAAATGTGATTATTTCTTGACTCGCCTGAACCGTTGAAAATGTAGACCACATGTTTACTTAACAGTTGACTACTAATATTATTGATTCATTGCTGTTTAATATAAAAGACATTAATGTCAAAATCGATTTCTTGTTTAATTAACAAGAAATCGATAAAGAGTCCAATATGAAATTTCGTCACCCATTTTTTCACCTTTAGGAATGTGATTTTTTCATAAAAATCATATAGAGCCACCCTTGAACTATACACTATCCATTAAAAAAAGAATAATTAAAATCGTTTACAATTGGCGAAGATATCAAGTGTTAAACACATGATAAAAAAATTACATACAGCCGAATTGAGAACCTCCTCCTTTTTTGAAGTTAAAAACGCAATATAATTATTAACTTAAAGGATACTGCTTATGAGGGTACAAGAACACATATATTGTGATAATTTCTTTCTATTTTCACACGACTCCATCCGTCACTTGATCCTACCACACGTTTTTCACAGACATTGTGACAACAGAATGGTCTTATTGTTCGCTAACGTAGAGGTCCAATCTCCGCGTCTTTGTGCCGTTGACATTTGATGTTTTCTAAACTTTATTATTGAAACAATGTTTTAAGTGTTGCTGAAATCTAAACGATGACAAACAATATAAAATTACTTCAAAGATGTTCAGACTTCAATGTTTTGTAAAGGAATTTATGAACTTAAAACAAAGCATTCGAAATTAGAGCAAAGTTTCTAAAGCTTTGTGAGGACATGTACTTCATACAAAACTTTTCAAGCAATGCTGTTAAATGATACAAAAAATGCGTAAAAAAAAAGAAAAATTTATTAGACATCTTTGGTATATTCTCGGATGAACGGACTATGTAAACATACCAGAGCAAGAAAATGAACCCATAGATGTATCTGAAGATTCAAAGTATCGTAATAGTCTAGTAAACCGTTTTGCACATCAAAAGCCACGAAGGCTTAACGTCTGTAATGGGTAGAGTGCGATAGAGTACGGCCCTCGAAGTCCACTCGGCTCGTCTAGGTGGGTTCAACAATGCTGACACAGCTGAAGAGCTTAGCGTAAAAGCCTAGTATTGATAGGTCGATAACCTTCTCCTAAGTATAATACTTCTTCATTGAAGATGTAACATAAAAAAAAAAAAAAAACGCTAAACAAAAGCTAGATATATTTCTACACCATATAAAATACACCTTAAAATACATACAAAGAAATATAATTAAATAAGATTATACATTTTAAATCAGAGATAAACTGGGTATCTTTATCGGTAAAAGCTTTATCTTCCAGAAACCTTTGGATGGATAGGATCGAACAGTGTTTCAGTTTTAGTTCAAACAAATAATAATTATTCATAATAGTTAATCAAACAGCTTATTTTAAATAAAATTATAGTAGGTAATCTGATATACATAGGATATTTTAAACTGATCTCTGGAAACGTTTAAAAATATTATGGCAAGGAATTTCATTTATAACTGAAGCCCGATTATTTGAATCCCTCGTCATGATTTATGTTTAACGTAAAATTATGACTAAAATAAAGCCATTCCTATGAAAAGAGCCCTTTTTGAAAGGAAAGTATTTAGGTTTGGTAATAATTACGAGTATGTGGTAGGTTCAGATATAAATGGTCTTGCTATCCTATATGTAGTGGTAATTTGTGAGTTTGGCTATGAAAATGGACACCCATATAAATGCGATGTATTTGATTGTATTATTCTTATATCTGCTTTTTTGGGGTTCTAGTTTATAAGAATCTATTGCTGATCTGTTTTATGGCTGTAAGTGTTCAAGATATGAACTATAAGTACCAGTTCATTCTAATGACTATTAGTTTTATTAAAAAAATAATATTACTATTCTCAAATTCTTTACAAACATATATTTGTTATGTAACTTTCAAAGCGACTGCGCAACATTAGCATCTACAAAGGGTGACAATACGTGTTACTCCAACTGCCACAGAATTTCAATATGAGACCTATAGTCAGCAGGTAGATAACTTTAGCTTCAATCCCACCGGAGGAGTAGAGGCGATTGTGTTTGTTAGGTAACATGTTTATATTGTCTGTGTCCTTGGGAAATGTACTTGAAATATTTTTTGTCGGTATTATGAAAATTCGTAATGGCTCTTGTCATGAACATGCCGATGCATGGTACATGTATTCTATTTAAGCACGATGCTATAAACCACAAGATTTTTACTTTCGACTTTTTACGTCAACATAGGTTCAACATTAAATCAAGGCTAATTTTTGTTTTCTGATCCCGTGTGTGACACACGGGTTTTACATCTTTACTTATGAACCGGAAACTCAGCCATCTGTGCTATTCGGATACTACCAGCTGTTGGATACTCAGTCTGCCCAGCTGAAAAATCACCATCTCACTTATCATAAATTAATCCCAGCGCTACATTATGAGATCATTAATTAGACACTGTAATCCTATTAGCAGCGCCTACTTATTGATGTGAAACGCTAAGCCGGGATTTAATAAGCTAGGTCACACTGAGAATTTCACACATGATTATAACAGGATTATAAGAAGAGTTGGTAACTTTTTTATTTAAAGGTTTAAGTAGGTATCTATGTCTTTATGGATTAAATGCAGTAGGAATACGAAAATAACTAACCTTTGTTAGGGTTAAACTCGCCTTTATGCATGTCATATTATGTACTTTTTTTGTCTGTATTCTCTGTATGTACGATACAGAATAAATAAAACGAAGTCTCTAGGTATTTTAAATAAGCATCGGGAAATAAAACCGGAGACCTTTTCTTAAAACTCAAGCATTCCCAGGAATAGCCAAAATAAACGATATCATTATCATTTACATCTTGTAGAAGTCTATTCCTGGACATATACTTTGTATGTGTATTGACGAACGGTGTTTGAGATTTCAGAAATCATTTATTTTACCATATTATAACATTGGTTATTATCCAAGTTTTTGTTTTGAGCCACCACTGACTTCCCACAACCTAAAATATTGTCATCAGTAAATATAGACACGAGGAAATCCATGAAAAATCCCCTACGTATTTTTGAGCTTAATAGAAGGATGCGATTAGGTAATGTAAGAATGTGCGGATAGACATAATTTCATAATGTTCAAGCCATTAATCACCTAAGTGTATAACAGAATAACCGCTGAAATCACGTCCAACAAAGTTATGGTATCATTAAATAAACATATTGCGTACCGAGGATTCCTCATAAAAACCGACATATTGGTTATTACGCTTAGTCTCGAACATTCGGCTATTACAAGGGTACTACGAATCACCCCGCTAGAGTTGGGAGTTAAGTCAAGAAATCCGGAAAAACTAACGAACAAGCCACCTAAATGTTTGTAAGTTCTGCAGATATTTGAACCGAGCCTGTGTGTTGTGGTACCACGGCACTTATAGCATAAGAAATCCTAAAGTGGTTTCAGGACTTTGTGTCTGTTGGGTGTTTTATTTAAAAAAGATACTAGAAAGCCCGGCTACAGTTTACTTGGATTTATCACCAAAATATCAGATTGTAATAATGCACTGCTGGGTAATAAGTCTCCTCCCCAAAAGCTACTCCAGTTTTGAAATTGTCTCATTAAATTAATATTTGACATATGCCCACGTTTTGCCTGACGTGTCACCACGCTGATAGGGTATTTTGATTCTAGAACATCTAGTTTTCTAGTTCTTATTCTAGTTTTTCACGAACGTCGGATCGTAAATTGGGGTACCGCTACAAAGCCACAAGCTTCTATTGAATTCTCTCTAGAATTCTATCGTCTAAGCATGCCTAGAAAACTGGATATGCCCGGCTTCAGACTGCAAACTCTAGCTGCTACCGATATTTCTTTCAGCGACTTTATTGAAATTCTGCACGGTAGCAAACTTTCGATCACTCGATCGGAATGTAAGGAAGTTACATTGATTTCTGTTTTATTCTTTTCATCCTCAGGGTGGTCAAGATAAGGTTAGTTTTGGAATGTGACGTCAGGGGAAAGTTTGTGAAAGTTACATTTGGACGCCCGTTGACGGCCATGTCTTTGGTTTATCTTATCGTTAAGCTACTTTTAGTGGTTCTGTAACAATAAGGGAGTTTTCTGCTTGAGATTACTCGTATTAATGTTTACATAACATATTGTAGGACTGTCAAGAGTAAAATATGGCAATGACAAGGAATTTTCTGGATCGTATGAATGCATAACTGAACACCACCATCTCCTTTGTTGTACACCAGGATACGTGAAATACTTAATGGGTGGCCTTATCGCTGAAAATGTCTTATTCCGAAGTAGTCGAGTTCTTCTGTAGGCTGTCATCTTTATCATGTCATCTTTTCATGATAGCGCTCAGTGCTGAAATTTATTGAAATAAAAGCGTTCTCAGTCAAGTAAAACCTGGCATTGCTAACCTTACCATAATAAATCGCTATTAAACTCTCAGTTTCCCCGCTTTAATACGAGGACATCGGTATTTCGATAATGTGCAAGTTATCTCCTATCTTCTCCCCTCTACGACAAGAATTCTGGGGAGAGCATGCGAAAAAATGCGTAATAATGAGAATTGGGGACACTGTTTAAGCATCATGAGTTGCTTTTGTTGGAAAACTGATCTGTAAAATCGGATCACAAACAAACCAAAATACTTCTAGCGTGATTTCTGGTGAATTTTGCGGAAAAAGAGCTCCGGCTTAGCTCGGAGTCACTTTGATTCACTGTCCTGAGCAATTATCCCTCAGATACTGAGAACTGCCTTTTATTTCAAGATTATATGGCTGACTGGACAACTCGCAAACTGATTCTGGGCGCTAGCTAATTGCTTTCAAAACAAATACACGGGTGTATTACTTTATTCGTTTCAATAGCGCGTTCTAGCATTTGTACAGATTTACTAACGTCATTTAGTATGATTATACAAATTCAAAACTCCAAATGCATTTGACAGGAACCTTGAGAAAAAGTTATTTTACTGCCTTATATAACTTTTTACTTTATGAACTGTATCCCGTAAAAATCGTTCGTAACATCAAATTGATTTTGAACACACGTACAAAACGTTTTACCTCAATACATAGAATCTCGGTTACGAAATCGAAATGTCAGCAAAAGTCATAAAAACAAATCGATAACACGAATTTAACCCTCCGTTAGCGTCCCCCTCCATTTTCCGCGTTTTGATTTTCCCTTGATTGGGTTTAAAATGCCCCCCGCTATTTTGATAAAGCCCACAACAAAATGGTGGATTTCGGACCCCTATGAATATGAAACGGATATTGATAGCATAGCAATGTGTAAGTGTTTAGTAACGATTATTATCAGTTCCCATATTATGGAGATATTGGTTATTGTGATACGTGCGGATCGCATTTGGACGTGTTTGTATGACGTCGTGGTATGGAAATATTAAGGGGCTGCATAAATTATAGGCATCTAACATAGCGTTATAAAGACGAGTACGTATGGATGATGAAATCTGAATTTCCATTGTCCTTCAATTTACCTCGAGAACACATGGTGGCGGTGGAGTACTCTATAAATTAATAACATGAAATTATTACTTTATAGCGCGCTTATATTTAACTTTACTTGTAACTAATTAAATAACAAACAATGTAATCAAATCTTGGAAGTCAATAATAACCTATTTCTAATTATTATTGTCGTATCGAAATGAAACTTTTTATGCTTTTTATGAAGTTCGGATGACAATACTATAATTTGGTATCTTGGAGCTGATCTAATGATGGAGCCAAGGGGTGGATAGTGTAACTCTTCTCAGTGGCTTCTAGTGAGTTTGGGCACATACGAGTATGATTCGTTTTAACGAGTCCAATAGATTGGGCTTGGTAATGAGGGTCTGATGATGGAGCCACAAGATGGATAGTGGAATTCTTTTTATATATTTTAGTGCTTGATAAAAGAGTGTTTTTTTTAATACACATTTTATTGTAGTTTTTTTGCGTCTTATTAAATGTTAATTTGTTTTTTAAAGTGTTACATACTTCTACACTTCTGAGAAATAGCTTTTAAATGCCAATAATGCTCTCATTGCAATGTTGTTCTACTGAATTCTCTATCTTGTCGAGCGTGTTTTCAAACTTTTCATTCGCAAAACCCGAACTACGTTCTTTTCATTTAAGAGTTTCTCTTTAATTTAGAAATATTTTTTGTTCCCTCGCTACAAAATCGACTTTGTTCCTTTGGGATTAGGGATGTGTTTAGATGCTTGAAGTATGATGCATGTTTTCATTTTCACGTAGTGACAGATAGAGGGGAGACGTATGATGGGAGCCTCGAAAATCCAATATGACAAATTCGGAAGAACGTGATTGGAATGAGAGAGTTGTGAATTTATTTTTGCAATGTTGGTACACCTGGGTCACGAAGATGAATTTCACCAAATCAGGTGAAATGTAAATGCCGAATCAAGTATGCATATTGAATTATAAATCATATTTTTAGCTCTTAACATTTTTTTATTTTGGGTGTTGTTCCAAACTTATTTTTATTTATTTTTACCCGTTACGACAGGAGCCCGTTATATAGTATGTTAGCCATAAGAGATATTGTTTGGTTGTGTGGTTGTTTATTTTTATTTTTTATATTTGTTGCCACTCCGAAATGGCAGTCCGGATTGATATGTTGATTGTAAGCCAGTAAACATTTTGTAATCGAATTGTATGTCTTTAAGAATAGTTCCCTAGGCTTTATTGACACACGTCACTAGGAGGCGCTGCAATAGATGTCGAAAAAAAACGTCAGGGGTTTTGAAATTTTGTTAATATTAACTTGTTTTTTTTTTGTATCCTGTTTTCAACATATTTTAGGCTCTGTTTGTCTATTTGTCATTCCTTGTTGAGGACGACAAACACCCAGTTTATCCGGTGGTTTAACAGTGTAGCGTAAAGTTGTTCCAATAAATCCATTATATAATAATCGTATCCCACATACGTAGAACTAACACCCTTTATTTGTTAACAACGCAATAAGAGTATTCGAACCGAATAAGATAAATATTTGTTCCGATCAAGCGAGCCGTAAAAGTCGAAAGGAAAGATCGCTAAAAGTAACGCTCAGAGCCTTGTGTGATAGCCTCCGGCAAGGTTCGCATCTATACTCACTGTGTTACTGAAAGCACCAGAAACGGTGTTTTAGCACAGGTAAAGATTTTAACCATCATTATCTGCATCACCCTGTCCACTATTTCAACTGTCGGAAATTACTGTTCATAAAGAGTCACCCTAATTAAACAGTCTTGACTTACCGTCATAAGATATAAAATAAAAACATACACACTTAGCCCTATGATAGACATCCTCAGATCCATCAATAGGTACGTAGATCTCTGAAACTGCCAAATAGGGGAAGACTAAGGCAAGTCCATATGCTAGCGTTTTGCAGTAGGTAGCATTCCACGACAGGTTGCAAGCCCCGCTTGTTGGGTTCGATTTTTTTGTTTGAGATCATGCCGGTTTCTTCACGATGCAAAAGCTATAATTTAATAGTGGCTACGATAACTCAATAGGAAAGCCAATAGCATTTGTTGTTGAGATTGTGTGTCCTTGTAGTTTAGACTTAATAGATATTGAAGTATAAAGTCTGTGGTCAAAAGTTTTTTTTATCATAATGTTTAAGTGTAGTATTATATAATAATTAAATGTTATACCCAGACCCTAGACAAATATTTGCAGATGATACAAACATCTGTCCCGCGGCGGGATTCGAACCCGCAACCTTCTGCGTCTCAGGCAGGCTTTCGCTCACTGTGCTAAAGAGGTTGTTATTAATTATTATTTAAAATAGTCACGAGTCACAACTGAAAATCACGCACATCTTAAGTCCAGAAACTTGAAAGCAGGGATTGTTCTTTTTGAAGTGTAGGGGTGCACTAAGAAAAGTTTTTCTGAAATTCCATTCCTAGAGAGTACAATGGGAAGATAAAGTTATATGGAAAAACGCAGATAAACTCGCAGGTTTCACTAGTATAACATAGATTTGTTCTATGTTTCTCTCGCTTTAATAATATCGAGCGCTACTTGCTCCAGGATTTCTTCTATCGGTAAAGTCGTCTCTTCCCAAGTGATGTCCTTGTAGTAAGGTTTCTCGGAGAGTCGAGACACAGAGATGTGATCTACTCTGGGACTCTGTATCAGCGTGAAAGATTTAGAGGCAATAACGTGTGTTCACGCGAAACTACCGCCCATTGTTCGCCGGATTAGTTCGGAGATATTAGCGAAGATTGCTGTAGTGTCTTGAATAAGCACTAAATCAAGATGCCAGTTTTAAAAGTACTTGGAGGTGTCGGTGTAAAATTACTTTTGACTCAATTTATTTTCACCTGTGACTTAAGGAGCCTATAAATACGGTTGTTTGTTGGTTTGTTTGTTTGTCCGTTACCATTTTCTTACAAAATGACGTAACCGATTGTAATGCGGTATTTTGTATGTTTTCAAGGGCTCTACTATAGGTTTTATTGCCATCAGTTACAAAATAACGCTGCAACAGACGAAGGAAAAGGACGTGAAACGTCGGAATTGTTATGTAGTTTTGTGATCATTTGGATTTCAAGAAAGGTTCTTACAGATATTTTAGAGCAATGGAAACATGACAGCGGTAATTTTTTTTTGTGAAATAAAACTTTTACTATAATATTATAGGTACTTCTCGAAAATGAAGGCAATAAATTGAAATAATGAAGCCCAGTCAGCAACAGAGCTTTAATAAAAGACCCGCAATCGTTCAATAAGAACACCACTATTGTCTTCCCTCTCTCATTTCAAACGCAAAATGGAAGATTCGACGATAAAATTTGAATAAAGGTCATTTTATTTTTAAAGTAAAATTCTAGCATATACCGGGATTTAGTTTCAAGGAAATTTTAGCTACTTTTAAGACTCGGCTACACTGACTGCGGGCGTGGCTCTGTAACATTACGAAGTTGATCAAAAGAGGACGCATAAAACGAGCGGCTGATAATGCTGATATTTTTTTATTTTGTATCTATGCTAGAAGATCTGGTTAGTTCTAACCTGTCATCACAAAGGATACAAGAGTGCCAACATTATTGCTCCATAAAATTGTGCCGACACTATGAGTTTATATCCAAGTGGATTCAATTTACTCACCGGTGATTTTATACATACAGCATAAGATAGCTGAATCTTATGCAATAAATTTTACTGTGCAATTTAAATATTTAAAATATGCAGGTGCCTCATGTATATATGCCTTGCAAGGCATATTGGATCTTTGCATAACACTAGTCTTTTGTTTTTAAATGCACACAAAAATCAATTAATGGAGTTCACACTTTGAAAGCAATAGTTACAATCTTTATGCAACTCTATTATGATAATATTAAATAACTGAACGTAATTACTGTAACTGTAATTTTAAACCTTCGAAAAACTGTCCTACAACCTTTTTACCCCCTGAGCTTTACGTAACATCTTAGTCCTATTATTACTTCAGTAACCACCTAATAACTGTCAAAATCGGTAAAAAGACGTTCATCTCGACCCTTTTCAATCACATCCTTACATAAGTCAGCCGGTCATTCTTTTCTTAAGGACCCTGAGAGGGTGAAAATGAAATTAAATTCTGAATGAAAGCTGATCCTGCCGTGAGATAAAGGGGATCTTCTATGAATTATAGCCCCTTAGCTTTCAAGATTCAACCTTCTAGGGGGTAAGACGAACAATAGTGTAATCGTCCAATTAAGTGTTTGTATAAGTCGTTGACTGCTCACAGGAATGTGCTAGCAAGCGCTGAGATATTCCTTTGTTTTTGCTTAAGGAAGGTGTTGTATTAAATGCTTTTGTGGAGCAGGGATAAGAGTATGTAGATGCTTGCATACTCTTAATTATAATATAAGCATTGCCATTCAGCGGGTAATGCAACCAGGCTTTTGGGAGACGTTCTCTTCTGATTGTTTTGACTTTCAAATTCAACACGATTTTGAAACTAAAAATAATAATGTCAATTTGGTCAAGTGTTAACAGGCTCCCGAAATAATTATACAAAATTATGCATAATTTCTGTCATAAAATGAATATAGTTTACAAATTAAACACAATGTTATTCGGGAATTAGTCGTCACAAGCATAAACTCGTATAAATTAACAAAGTGAACGGTTTCATTTATATTCACAGTGGAGAAATATTCGTTTTTACAGTATACTTTACGTGCTTGTGAAAAATATAGTTAAGTGGTCGGTGGGTTTATAATTGGTCATATGACATGCCGCTATCCACATGACAAAAACGCTTGGTACGACATCCTATCCTACTAATATTATAAACGTGAAAGTTTGTGAGGATGGATGTTTGTTACTCTTTCACACAAAAACTACTGAACGGATTTTAATGAAACTTTACAGGAATTCAGCTTATACAACAGAATAAAACATAGGCTACTTTTTATCCGGGTACCACGCGAAGCCGTGGGCAGAAGCTAGTGTTACTATAACTATGTATACCTACTATAAGTAGATCATGATGAAGTAATTCTATGGTCTTAAGATTATAACCTAGTTGGTTCAATTATGAATTTATAAAACAAAGAGCAAAGTTCATAATTGCTGAAAGAAAATCAAGAATCGTATCGATCATTGAAAACTAAGAATAAATAGTAGCAAAGCTTGGATCATCGAACTATATTTTGGTTAGAGCTCTCCCAAAGTCAGTTTATAGATAATTATTTATTAATGAAAGTCCTAAGGATCATGTAGGTATGTTCACGTGGGTACAAACCTGTAGCTAAGCAAATATATCACGTGCAAACAAAGAAGTCGTGTACTGTAGAATCGTAAATGCAACATCTGAATGTTTTGGACATCCCCGAGTTGAATCGATCATAATTTTCGATTTTCCGAACAATTGAACAAGAACCATTTTTAAGAGATTCTTATTTGAGATGGTTAGGCCAGGGTATTAGGTATAGGTATTTTTAAGTTTTTTTGATATACTACAGAGCTGGGACTTTTCCAAACAGTCCTGATCCTACACTAAAATTTCCTGTATCGTGGTTATCAGGAACTATGAGTTCCATAGTACCACAACACCCAGACAAGCTCATGTCCAGTAAGAAGTCAATTTACTGAACTAATATTTGCTTTTGACAATTGAAATATAGCCTATTCTTTCAATCCAAACTGACTGAGTATTGTTTCGATTATGACACTTAACTCGAATGTCCACCCCCATCATGAACGTTGATTGGCTATTTAACGAGGTGCATACATTTAACGGTCAACTGGGCAAAACTTTAGTGGAGCAATCAGGCCTCCCCTGCGTTGTTAGTCATGTAAGTGTTGCTTAGTAAATATTGAGTATTAGCTTCTACCCACGGCTTCGCTGGCGTAGTACCCGGTCAAGAATTACCTAGTTTTAACATCGAAAACGATTCTTTCGCCGTTTCGAAGATTAAAATGTCTAAATATTTATAATATTTATAGGAAGTTGAACCGAAAAATAAAAGGCATTGACGACCTCTGTGGCGCAGTGGGCGAAGGTCCGCCTGGGACGCAGAAGGTTGCGGGTTCAATTCCCGCCACGGGACAAATGTTTGTATCTGCAAATATTTGTCTCAGGTCTGGGTGTTTTCTATGTATATTATGTATGTATTTACAAAAAAAATATGTATATAAGTAGTATATCAGTCATGTAGTTCCCATAATACAAGCTCGGCTTAGTTTGGGGCTAGATGATGCTGTGTGAAAATGTCCAGCATTATTTATTTATTTATCGATTAGTGTTTCATTAAACGGCGACGTGTTTGCAATATGTCACCTTCTAATGCTAACTTCTATGCAAAGTGTGCATGTGCCAAATATAATGTTAGAACATGCTTCTGACTATCCTTTAGTTACCTCCGGGATCTACGTACTAAGTACTCGTACCTATGGTATATCTGAGATTTTCATTATTTGAAATATAGTCATGAATGTATTTAGCTTTTGTTTTGTTGATATGTACTTCTTATATCTTGTGCAAAATATTTTCTCTTCGTTATTTTGATACTCACTGGTTGTTGCATCAGTTAACCGTATCCGCAATCAGAGGTTTATTATATTCACACGGTGTTGTTGAAACTGAATGCATAAACAAGAGACGCCTTCGAATTAATTATTTGAACGTTTCTTGGTCCGGGGGATCTTTACAAGATAAATAGCCATTAGTTAATCCAAGGGCGGCCCGGCTGTATTTCACCCGGCAGTTGCCTGCAATATTGCTTATAGTAACCGCTCTAATGAAATAAAATTTGCATATTATCAAGATTTATGTAAGAGGGGACATCGGAAAACAATGTTTCAGGTCATTTTGGGGATCTGCCCGTAATGAGACAACATCTGGATCCAAAGGTGGTTTTTGATTGATGTGGTCGCGAATTATTTATATCCACTCTCGGATAAAACTTCACTGATGGCTGCTGGGATTTTATTGATAAAATAATCTCTAAGAATAAGATTGGTACTAAGATTACTAATTATAAAGATTGTCTACTTGAAATAAAGATATTTTATTTTATTTTTATTTTATTTAAGTATTAACTTGCTAAAACTTAGTTCCAATTTTACCTGTGATTAAAATAATGATTTTTACCATATACCAAGTCTTGATGTAAATTTTTGTTATGACAAATTTATTGTACCTCTATTATTTTTGTCAAGTCTACAGCAGATACCGTGATACCCGTCTGTCTGCACTTAGTTTAAGCAAATACTAGGGCATATCTACAACATTTTTTTTTAAATGTCCTAAAAATCTGTCACAAAAGATACGTTTAGTCCTATGATCATGTTACAAAAGAGTATCTTTAAAATTATGTGACGACATCACAACTAGCATCTTGTCTTTTAAATTATTATCTTAGGAATACAATACGATAGAAAATCTCTTTAACGTTGGTAATATTGCTTTAGAGATTTCATTTCACTAAAGAATGAACCAATTTGGAATCGCAGACAAAAGAAAGGATTATGACTCTGGAACAAATGGACGAAACAAGACGTTTAACTAAATGGTAAATATTTATTCTCCGCACGTGCTTTCTTGATGAAAATGGAAATATTTAAGCAATCTTAATCTGTGAAGTTAATGGTAGGGGTTCGGGTTTAAAGGTGGTAAGGCTTTATGATTTATCGATGGAAGTTGAAGGCTTCATTATTATAGGGTACGTTAGTTTACAGCGAGTAGTCTTCAACATTAAGCTTCGTGTAATATGTACATGAAATATAGTAGATGATCATCATCATCTTATCTCTCATCTTATTGACACAATTGGACGATATGGAACAATCATTCAAAGTTCAAGTTTCATGCTTCTAGGACTTATGGCTTAGGCTGTGTGTTGATCGATCAATCAGTTACGGAACGGTTTCATACATAAGGTTAAACACTTAATTTCTTCAGTAGTGTTTGCTTCTGGCGTCTGTGACGTCACTGCGCAGGGTCAGCAGAGTACCAGCGCTAAGTAGGTAGCCACCTACCTAGCATTATGCTGAGCTGATACCTTTTTGGTACGACATTGAAATGTCTAGGTGGATGGATTAGTAAGGTGCGCGGGTCATTCTAACTTTCTTTCATTTTTAAAATTTCCGAAATACATGTTCTACGACTACATTAAAATTCCAGTGCTTAAAGATAAATATCCAAAGAAAGATATGTTCGACCACATAAAAAGTACCAGTTAAGATCTGAATACGAATAGCTTTTGGAAACATTGTCACGGAACGACTCTCTTGATATACCTAGAGTATGTAGGGCAAATTGTTTTGCGACTTCAATTGAATTTAGACTACTTGTTTGGCCTAGAAAGAGACGTTTTTTTATATTTTTATCTTGACCGCCTAGTTACACTATATGAGTAAAAAGGAAAGGAAAACTAAGCAAACAGGCTTTCCAATGCGATGTTTTTTTCTGAAATGGTGTTATTTTATAGATCTTTACTACCATAAAGATCTATAAAATAACATATAAGAAAATAAACGAAAAATTAAAGGATGGTTCCATTTAGTTATGTTCAAGGAACTAAAACGGGCATCAAAAAATAAAAAACTCATTAATCTCGTTATATCTTGCAATAAAATCATAAAAAATTTGGTTAATAGCTACATTTATGATTATTTTCTTTGACTCTTTTATAATTTTGTTGTATTATAAAATATAAATCTTATAATGTACTATACATAATATACCGCAAAATCGTGGTGAAGCGGTTACGACACACTCGTACAAAGCGGAAGATCGCGGGTTTGATTACCGCCGAAGTTGATATTAAAAATCTTTATATTTTCTACATATTTTCGACGACCTCTGTGGCGCAGTGGGCGAAGGTCCGCCTGAAACGCAGAAGGTTGCGGGTTCAATTCCCGCCACGGGACAAATGTTTATATCTGAAAATATTTGTCTCAGGTCTGGGTGTTTTCTATGTATATTATGTATTTATTTACAAAAAAAAATATGTATATAAGTAGTATATCAGTCATGCAGTTTCCATAATACAAGCTTTGCTTAGTTTGGGGCTAAATGATGCTGTGTGAAAATGTCCAGCATTATTATTATTATTATTAATATTATTACAAGAGTGAGTTTACGTTTTTTTTATACGCCATAATAATATAATACTTCTACTCGATGAATCAGTTAAATAAAACCGGATCTTAAATGAAACCGTGTTTGTTGCCTGATAGGTACCCAGCGCTATTTATCAGCTGTCCCTATCCTCAAAGGTTTGCTGGAAGAAAACTCTTGTTAGGGTTAATCTGTGTGTAGAATAAAGAATAGGTCCTTCTGGACTTGGTATAAAAAAATCCTTATTCACTTATTTAACAAAAACATTTTTATAGTTTCTAAGTATGTTTTTATTTTAATGAAAATACCTATTCATTTTATTATGTTATTACTTATCATAATAGTATAATCATAAAAAAACAGCGGTCCTATTAATTGTACTCATTTGTTATTGAATCATGGCGATAAAACCAATGTTAATCGAATATGGATGAGGTAATATTTTCAGTTCAAATATCGGAAATACATTTTCGTCGTCGATGATAAATTGTGTCTGTGTGTAAATTATATGCTTGAATTTGTAAATTGAATGTGACATTGTCGGGATGGCAAAAAACAAAATGGCGTGCCCAGACATGGTTGCTTTCTTTTTCCACTTGCCTCTTTCAACTTGTAATAAATCTTTCATAGCTTGCATTGCTTAAACTCATTCGCTGCGGCGTACGCCGTTCGGCATTTGATTATTTCATATCGAGATGACCGGCAAAAACTTTATCTGAGGCATGCTTTGAGCAAAATGGATACACAGTTTTTTTTCTCAATGTAGGTAACCCGTAGCTATAATTTTTAAGTTTTTTTAGTTTCTTTTTATACCTTTCTTAAAAAAATGTGTTGTTACTTTTAAAAGGATAAAAACAATGAAAAATTCTCTGCGTTAGGACTCTTAACAGGTAGAAAGCAATTTTCTACATCCACACACAAAGGCTTTGCATATTTTCCTTCACCTTTAACACTGCTCTTTTCGGAATGAAACCCCACGGTTATGTTTTCACACAGTGATTAAAGTGAAGTGTCAAAACAAAATACCGACACATCGTCTGAAGGGGTTTTAAGGGGGGCCGACTTTGACGGCTGTCGATGGAACGCTGAAGCAGGCTGAAGATTTTAATTTTTCTTTCATATTTTTGCTGCTGCGAATATTGTCAAATACAAAATGACTTTTTGCTACCCTTTTTGTCCTATGTTAGAGGATTATAACTCGTTGAAAAATAATCGTGGTAGCTTTTAATTTTTTTAACTTTTTGCTTATAATGTTTATCCGTCTGTTTGTTACACCGCAATTTCTCCCTCAGCTTTAAGCGTGTTGAGATAAGTTTGGTATAGGGACGTTTTTTAATTTGAAACCTTAGAAGATATTAAGATTAATAATTATTATGTGCCATTTGTGTCTCGACATGTCTTTACAGTTTTGAAATTATATTTTTTTTTACCTTGACAGGGTAATCCACTTCTTATCTTCGCATCCGCAGACTTTTAAAATACAAAAAGGCAGAGTTTACACTATCGTAAGGGTGCGAAAATCCTGAGAGATTACGCACTGAGTGATTGCTGTTCTTAAACTCTTGCGGCAACGTTCGCAAGTGAATGTTCAGTGTTATGCTCCATTTTGATTTACCTACACTTCACTGGCATGCGAAATAGCGTTTTATATGTAGCAACATATGGCTGATTTCGGATTGAAATATCGAACTTCGTAGTCTGAGAATACTCCCAAAACCTATTTTATAAAAATGTTATCATAACTTATGAAAGTTAAGGTTGATTTTTGATTGCTAGTGTCTTGTGGTATAAAGAGATTGGTGAATTGCCATCACGATGGGAGACTTGCATAGTATGATGGGTAAAGTTTTCTTGTTACTTTTTATTTATTATATTAGGTTGTTAGGTTAGGTTGCCTCGTTGCGTTGAGTAGCTGAAAATTATGTTGGCACTTATATAATGCTAGAGTCGCTTTTATTCAGACTAGTTCTACTTTAAGCAACTAAATTGCGAACCGTGACTTATTATTGCAGGACTTGCAGGACATACTGTTTGTAACAAAGATCCTGTTGGTCCAAATAAGGCGTGTTCCTACTTTATCATCATTATCATGAGACGCAGAAGGTTGCGGGTTCGATTCCCGCCGTGGGACAAATGTTTGTATCTGCAAATATTTGTCTCGGGTCTGGGTGTTTTCTATGTATAATATGTATGTATTTACAAAAAAAAAGTATATAAGTAGTATATCAATCATTTAGTTCCCATAACACAAGCTCTGCTTACTTTGGGGCTAGATGATGCTGTGTGAATATGTCCAGCATTATTTATTTATTTATTTATTTATCATCTTTAAAGACGATTTATCTGGTAACTGTGATCTTAATACTAGTTTGAGTGAAAAGTATCCCGTTTCAATAAAATAATTACCAATTTATATCATAAAACTAGCTACACATTTCACGGCGCACGTCAGGTTGTTTTGACAGGAAGTCGATCCTCTGAAACCGCAGTAGGGTGGTAAATGCATTTGACTCATTCGAGAGTTTTACAATATCGTTTGGCAGACTTTATAGTGGCCAGTAGAGAATTCGTTTTTGATTTATAATTAAGTTAAAGTTACATAGTTCGATGCCTGATAAATAATTAAAATAAACACCAAACAGACACATACATAGTCCTGACCCCACACTAGGATTCCGTGTCGTGGGTATCAGGAACTACGAGTACCATGGTACCACAACACCCAGACCCGAAACAATATCTGGCGATACAAACATTTGTCCCACAGCGGGAATCAAACCTGCACCGTTTGCTTCGCAGCCGGCCACCACGCCATCAAGATTGTCAACCTTATATTTTTTGACTATAGAGCATGAAGGTACCGATTCCACATCCTACTAATATTATAAACGTAAAAGTTTGTGAGGATGGATGTTTGTTATTTTTTCACGCAAAAACTACTGAACGGATTTTGTTGAAACTTTACAGTAATATAGCTTATACATCAGAATAACACACAGGCTACTTTTTATTCGGGTGCCAAGCGGGCGAAGCCGTGGGAGAAGCTAGTTTAAATATATAGGTATGTTCTATTTCCGGAAAATTATTATATTTATAATCTCGTTAGATCCTTGATAAACATTTCAGCAAACATTGGCAAGGCATTCAAAAACGTCGTTGGTTACATTTTTTTTATTTTTTGTACTAAAAACGGGACATTTACTATGATATGTGTGTTTTAATTTTTCCCGATATTTCGCCACAGTACTATGATCACTGGAGTATGACACCGATTATTTTGTCACTTTATGAGTTTGAGGTAGAGCCCTGATAATATGGTCCGTGTTATCTGGTACACGGATAGATAGGAGTCTGGTTCCTAACTGTGGATGATTTTATGCAATTAATTCGTCCGGTAGATTATTTAATGAAAGTGCAACACAACTATTTCACAATCAATCTTCATTGTTTTGTCACTACCGGAAACAAAGCCCTCCGACACCTGATACCGGAGACCGCATCCGGTTCGGACCGTTTCCGGCAGATTTTTACGGTACAGTGTTTGTTTAATTCGTAATCAGTGTCTGTTGTGAATGCCATGTAGCTATTGCCTACGTGTTAGGGGTGAATTTGATTTGTAGGGGTGTGAAATGACTTCAACTGACTGGCCTTTGTTTATTTCACTGCGATTAATATCGATTTTTACAAATTTTATTACTACGAGTGTGAAACTTTCATTGAAATTCTTCTGGAATTAATTCACTTTCATATTTTAAATTCACGTTGTTTTTAAGTTGAAGTGTTTATAAGACCTTTGTGATTATGACTTTAACTTTGACATGAATGTTTCTTAATTTCAGACAAAAAAAATATGACGGAATCCTCAAAAAAATTGCGATCTTTATTTTGCTAATCAAAGTGAGTTTATTAATCAATATAATACAGGATGAAATCAATGCCTTATATATGTAGCGATTTACATCTTGAT
The DNA here is from genome assembly GCA_958496245.1 of Perizoma flavofasciatum. Taxonomy (NCBI): domain Eukaryota; kingdom Metazoa; phylum Arthropoda; class Insecta; order Lepidoptera; family Geometridae; genus Perizoma; species Perizoma flavofasciatum. The sequence continues at coordinate 6,752,704 of OY292434.1, read as the reverse complement.
GTTAAGAAGAATCAAAATTATCAGTAAATTTGTCGGGAATTATATTTTTATTATGTGAACTTATTCATATATTTGATAGTGATTTCCTTGCTGCAAAATGTTTTAATGAAAAATAAAGTAAAATCCATTCCACCCTATCTTCCTTGGAAGGTATGCTCGGGTCATTGTTAAAAACGTCCGGTCAGCGACGATAAATACAGAATACATTTTGCAGAGATGAGAATATAATCCGGATTTAGAAAATGCCGTTTTTGCGAGCTTATGGGGTTTTGCCTTAGAAGTAGCGGTAACGTCTAAAAACACGAGTGTGTCTCTATACTACCTAATATCACGTAGAACCATACTGTAATGAATGCCTATGCCAACGTTGGTGTTGATAGAAACTTTGATATTTTCCTCCCGTTCCCCTCCGACACGTTCGTCACCAGTGTGGGGATTTGTTATTTAAAAGTTGAATATACCCATAGCAAACAAAAATATATAAAATAGCGTAACTGACATGAAACCACTATGGTTAAAGCTTTTGAAGTAGCGACCGTGAAGTGGATAATGCAGAGAAAAAAGGCGCCATACCCGATAATCTGATGACATATCAAAGGTTACGCTAAGTTGGTGGAAGGTAGTGGCTTGAACCATTTTGGGAAAGACATAATTATGTCTAGCAGTTCTATGATACAAACATGACCTATCGTGTCGCTTTTATTCTAGCCCCGCCTGAGCAACGCTCATAAAAAATGCGCATATCATACCAAAGAAAAGGACACGACTAAATCTCGCTCTTTGTTGTGGGAATAACTTCATCCTTTGTGAGGCATAATATAGATATAAAATATCCTCGTAAACCAAACTGGATTACGGCTATTTTCAATATAATCTATTTCTAAGCATTATCTTCACTTTTTTCTGTTTTACTTACCTATTTGTCGTTATGTTTATTATCAATTTGAAATGATTAAATTGTATATAGCCTGAATAGTATATTATTATCTATTCTACCTAACTTCCGTAACAGCTGGACAGATTTGGATGAGGAACAGGTGACCTAGAATAAATACATAAGCTACTTAAATCCGGGTACCACGCGGGCGAAGCCTAGCAGAGGTTCTTGAGGGGGGATAACATCCCCCCTCAAGCACAAAGAGATATTGGTATAAAATGGTATTTAAAATAAAAATAATTATGTAGGTGCACGTATTTTTGTAATGCACGTAACCGTAATTACTCACAGATGACGCTGCTCGTTAGTAGAGATATTATTCATTCATTCATTCGCTCATTGCGCGGTAAAAAAGGGCAGTTTGCAGTTTTCATTCTCATTACTGTCAGTCTCTATAAAATATTGTGACATTTGTGTTCGGAGAGATAAACATTATCGATATAAAAACAGCGAAAAAACCTATATGTATACGTAGCAAGTAATTGTATTAGCAATTTATTAGCAACATTCGCAAAACAATATATTAAACTTAGTAAAAAGAAGAATAAAGCTAAATTTGATATACAGTTTACAAAAAAGGAACCATTTAGGCATTAAATAGGTATCTACTAGTCAGTAATAAGTTCATACCTATAAGGTATTCTTTTTACGCGTTAAATATGGCCTTATAAAGATTTTTAAACAGTAGATCAACTAAATACTGCTTTGTCTCTTTCTGATAATTAAGTTGTTTTAAATTCAACAATAGAAAACAAAACACGACTTAGCTTAACAACTGTCTAAAACATTTTATAATTAAGGCCCTTAATTACTCGAGAATCTTTGTGTCACATGTTTTCACCAGGAACGTTAGTTACTGTGGGAACATTTTCGTCCTTTTGATGTAGATATTTCAAAATTCCCTTTTGACATGCTCTGTGGTTCTGATGAAATTGTATTATTATGTGGCCATAACGTGGTGAGAATCTCGGCCGTTTTTGCGTAATTTTACTGGGGATTACAGAAACCTTTCATTCGATTTTCTTTTACTTTTCCTGTCATGTAGTGACCAAGTCCGGAGGAAAATAATTAATCTCTGAAAGTTCATTATAGCGATTGAGCCGAAAGGGCGTGACGAAATGGAAAGATAAAGGGATTTGTTGACGAAGGGCTTTAGCTTTAGCTACGTCACCGGTGTTTTGGTTGATTGGGAGCTTGGGAAAAGATTTAGATTTATAGAAAGAAGAAAAAAATAAACACGCTCTGAATTTCCCATGATGGACGTCCTCAGATACATACTCTGTGCCATAAAGGCACGTCAAAACATAACATTTGGCACATGCCCGCGTTTTGCAAGTAGTTAGTATTCCACGAGACAGGTTGCAAGCCCATCGCCGCTTATACGCACTAACCAACACCATAGAATTATTTATTTTACAAACTGAGTAGGTACAATAGTTAGTTTATAGTATCTTAAAACCTATGTTTGATTTGTCTTGACACTAGGTTTTTGAAGTGGTTATAAAATGTAGGTAGATATCTGAAACAATAGTGCGCATCAAAAACACAAGCAATAGGTAGGCATTGAGCTGACCATTATAATTAGGGTACTTGATTATTATGAAGAGCGAGGGCACACAATTAGCGAAAAATGAATATGGATTATCAATTTCTATACACTTACTTTCATTTGGAGTAGGTGCTTTGTTTACGATACTTTGTTACCTCTTTAAAAGCACAATATGAGAGTTTCTTATAGTTTTCAAAATTGACAAGACAACCTGCTAAAGAAATTAAGAAAAAAATACTTTTTAAGAAAATTATTTTATTCATGGTTAATATTCTGTTCAAAATAGATTCATAGATTAATTGAAGGTGAGTTGTTACACTGTTTGTTACAAACGCATTGTTTTTATGATGTTCAGTAAAATGTGTATTTACATTAATTCGCTTATTCATTCTTTCGAAGATGTTCCTCTGAGTCTTTACACCCACCAGCTATTTAAATGTCAAAGACTTCGTCCTGTTAAGCCACGCTTTATCAATACTGAATCAAAGGACTTCAAAGGGTTTTACATACCAAGCTGATTTCTATTTAGCCTCTGTCAGTTCTAAGCAGCTGAGACTACTTCAATTAATGTCAAAATGTATACGAATTTAGCATGTTTTTTGAGAATTTGAGTTAAGTTTCAGTTTAATCAGACTTTGGGAAAATTTCATGAAAAATAACAAAATATCGAATGTAAAAGTACGGTAAAAGTTACGTTTAAGATAATATCATATAAAAATAAGTTTCTGTTATATTGACGGAAATTGTATTCCTTGATTTTAACAACTTTTAGGTGTATTGCTACTCTATACTTACACAAACCTGATCACCAGTGCAATCTAACTCAAATTTATTGAAAATAATCTGCTGAAATTAATAATAATAATGCTGGACATTTTTCACACAGAATCATCTAGCCCCGAACCAAGCAGAGCTTGTATTATGAGAACTACATGACTGATACTAATTATGTACTTTTTTTAAATACATATGTACATATTATTCATAGAAAACATCCAGACCCTCGAGCCTACCAGCTTCTGCGAACTTTATCAACGAAGAGTAATCTCTTTATGATTTTTCAGATATATCAGTGGTTTTCTTCTTCTTTCACTAGTTTCATAATCCAATCTAGTTTAACTCTTCAATGGTAACCCGTGTATTGTGCACTGCCAACATCTTGGTTACCCTGCCTGTGGTCGGTGATTTCAACTCTCAGTACCTGTAGTCCTATTACTTGCAGGTAGAAAAATACTTATTTTTCTAGTTCTTTGTTATGTAGATAGTTTAACATATTTTTTACTGATTTTATAATGTCACTTGAAGGTTTTATGTACAATTATTTTCAGTAATAAAATATGTTAAATATATATGCATTATTATCTTTATTGTATAAAATATTCACACATTATGCAAATGGGTCCCCCAAACTTACACCTTGCGCTTTACCAGCCAATCTCTTTAAGTCTTTCAATGTTCCGATTCTTTTCAATAAACCCGAAGCTAAAAGCTTTCGGAATATTCATGAGATGTCTCTTCTTTTCAGGTACCTATAAGGTGTCCGACGACGCTGCGGCGAGCAATTCACTTTTTTTTCAGAATTGTAGGTGTACTCTTGTATTCTTCAAGTGAGTTGAACATTTTAACCTGAAGATTTAGAACCCTTGGAATTAGAAGCAAGATATCTATTAGTTGAAAAATATAAAGTTTGATTGACAAATTCAAATATATTTCAGAAAACAGATTAAAATTTACTGATACAGAATCTTGAAAAAAGATAAAATTGCCATCATTATCGCTTGATATTGAACATTTTTGTTTACAATTTCAAAGACAAATCAATATTACCTAAATAGCTCTCAGAACTAGTAGTGGACAATAATGAGCACGTTATTTAGTTCGCTAAACTGCCAAGCACTTTGGAATAAGGCTCCTCGATGACCTGTTTTCATTCTATTTATAACACACTTATATTAGCTTCACTTATAACTAGCTAACAAACAATCAAATCAAATCTTGGAAGTAAATTTTAACCTACTTCTAATTGTCGTATCGAAATTCAAAATGAATCTTTGTATGTACATGACGTGTAGTTTGGATGGCAATACTATAATTTGGTATTTTGGAGCTGATCTGATGATGGAGCAAGGATGTGGATAGTGTAACTCTTCAGTAGCTACTAGTAAATCCGTCTAGTTTGGGCTCATATGATTTATTTTGACGCGTCCAATAGATTGGGCTTGGTAACGAGGGTCTGATGGAGTCAGGAGGTGGATAGTGTATTTATTTTCAGTGCGTAATAAAAGCGTGTTTTTTTCTACACATTTTATTTAATAAAAGAACCAACACAATAATACGAATTATACGATCGCAAAAAGTAAGAGTTAGAGGAAGCACCCTTAAAATCAAGTCATGTTAAAACGCTAAACGAATGTAAAAGTTGCGCAGACTGTCTAATTGAATACATTTTTAAGAAAATAAGTTTTTTCTTCTTATATTCCGTTTTTGTAAGTATTCTTTGTTCATGATTCGAATTTAAAAAGCTGAGTTAAAATGTATTTAGACGATATTCATTTCTAATAGGTAAACCGGAGTTTTTGAACTTCAGTGAGCCGTTGTATAATATGGTTATTTGGTAAACTGGAGTTTTTGAACTTCATGGAGCCGTTTTTTGGTTTCTAAAGTAAAGTCGCAGGTTTAAGACCCGCCTCGGTTGTATTTTTGGGGATATTATAAAATATGAGATTTTATAATATCCCCAAAAATACAACATGGTTTTAAAGAATATATAATACTTTAAAACCATGGAATCGATTCAGCTTCAACTTAAAAATGCCTAAAACTCAAAAAATTATTAATAAATAAAAAGCCTTTTATTTCTTGCAAAATAAAAATGTTGTACAGCTGATAATCATTTGGAACATTTTTTTTTTTTTTTTTTTTTTTTTATTCTGCAAGAACCCCTTCACAGGTGAAGGCCTTCACCAAAAAATTATTAAAATATGTTAATGTTCCTACGCTAAATGACCAAACATTATCCTCTATGCTTGAGAGTTTATTCCGACATAGCGACCATAACCGGATCGTACACCCAAAATTTAATGCGAACCTTTAGTATAATATATTCACCAACATTGGTTTTCATACAGGTTACTTTATGCTGAGCTGAAAAAATTGTTTTTTGGTTTCGCTAATTGCTTAGTATATTGTCTGTCAAGTGCGCTGTCAAGTATGACAGCTCGTAGAGCTGCTCTTGATATTTATAAGCTAGTACTGGCGGTGGTGTAGTCTTTGGCTAGTCAAGTGGCCTAACTATGACAGAGACATGACAGGGATATAATACGTGTATATTGCGTAGATTTACGGCCACGTACTCGCGAGGGCTATAACACTGACCTAATACAGCTTACACAGGACCTGTTTGGCCCACACCGCACAGATGGGACTAATTAGCACAAAAATCTTCTATTTGTCACTGTGTTTTTGTTAAAATCTTAGGTATTTATAGTGTCTATTTATTTATTTTATATTGTGTATCTGTCCTTTCTGTGCTTTGCTGTTGCCAAATAAATCGCTTTCTATTCTATTCTATTCTACACATAAAATGAATGAAATTGTCGACCTGTACTGTTGGGAAGAAAAATAAAGTCACTCAACAAAATCATAGAACTATTTATTTGGGAATACGTACCAATAGGTGCCGGTAAACAGTTGTTGTGCCCGAACGCACATTTCCCAAAGTTCTCCTATAATAGAAACTTGCCTTGACTGTAGGTGGTAAATATTAGATGGAAACGTACGAAAATAAACTTTGCACAAAAAAGTGTAGTATCACATCAACTTGAGCAGGGAAACAAGTACTGTTGTCCGTGGAACTCTGCGTAAATACTAAAAATATCATAGTCAAGAAAATTACTGCGAAGGATTTATAGTAAGGCTAGTGTCATAATTACTAAAGTTAAGAGACTTTCTGATGAGCATATAACAACAGTTGTGAGCAAACAAAAATATACCTTATAAATAAGGAAGGTACCTACACTGTTGTATTTCGGGAAGTGACCACCTGGCATCCAAAGGCCTTTAACCTGATAACCTGCGACCCCATTATATGACGTCAAAATACTGCGGTAATGTGAGAGAGATGGACTGTATGCAATAAGTTTGTTGTAATTACGGTCGAAAATTGTAAATTGGGGTTTACGCCGGGGAGGTTGTTTGTACAGACTTATTATGATCGTTATGACAAAATAATATTATGTTATAGTTATTCATTAGGTAATATATCTCTGTTTCACATTAACTTATATAGTGCTCTACTCAAACTATAGGTATCATGAATTTGCATATCGTGCAAATTACTAAGGTTATAGAATGCCGATGAAAAAATTGAACTTCATCAACAAGTTTATAGGTTTTGATATTTACTCTCAGCTTGAAGAAGTTTGTTATTTTATTACAGTAGGAATTTGATAGCTTTTACGACGGGTCAGTATTTATTGATTCCATAAATCAATCCGTCGACAACAGACGTGAAGAAGTCACGTATCATTCTGCCACCCAAACGTCGCCCTAGGGACGTAAAGATTAACGTGGCACGTCTGTCCTCAGGCTTAAATCACATTACGCCCTACGATGTTTAATGTCTTAAGATGGACGCTGTGATTTCACCTGGGGATTTTTAAATGAATTGGAGTCATTTGAATTTTAGCTGCTTACTTACCTAATGAAAGAATGAGACAAAAAGAACAGACTTTCAGTAATGAATTGTAAAATGTAATCAAAAATAACACACTTTCCACGTCTATAGATGAATCAAAATGATGAACCTTCCAGGTTGGATGTTTTACTGAGAGGATACATCTGTTATAGTTATTACCCAGTTACAAAATTGGACAAAAGTTGTTATTATTTTGTCTGATCTATTTGAAGCAAACCGACATGTAGTTTGATAATATTATAAATTTATAACTTTGGAAACTATCAATGTTATGAACAATATTTTTTTTACTTTAAAACTAAATATTGACTATGATTCGTGAATTCTAATGTTTCATTTCCTCGTGATCATGGTGCATGCAACTGTGCCGAAATATCGGGAAATATTCAAACTCCTAAATCAGGGTAAATATCCCATTTTTATTATCAAATAAGTATATTCAGGATTCACAAAATGCGATCAATGCCATAGTTCTATCAAATGATAATAAACCCAATTTAGATATAAATACGAGAAAAATCTAAATTTCGGTCACGTTGCCAAACCGAGCAGCCACAGCCAATAAATAAAATCTACTCAATATTTTCGCTTCCGCATCTCAACAGTAGACTATAAGCAGCCGGATATTCCCAGCAACTGCGAATTTAGAAAAAAAACTTCGTAACGGTTGTAAAGATTTCTATGACAAGTTAATATATATGGATAAATTATTGCACATTAAAGAAAAGTACAATTAGAACAAATAACACAAAGAAAGCCGATCTTTTTGCTCAAAGGTTCTGGCTGAAAACCAGCGCATATCTCGGTGGTGTGAAGCTGCAAAATATGCTGAGACAGAACTTGTTACACACGGAGAGGACGAGGTATTCTGCATAGTATCTACTACACTACAGCTACCTTATCACGGTAGCGACGCAATAGGTACCTCCATCCTTTTTGTGTGATTGTGTGTTTTTTCTTTCTAAAAAAAGTTACTCCAATTAAATGATACTCCAAAAACTATCGTGAACTTGACTATTCATATTGTAAAAACGGGAATTTTCACGTACTGCCTGATGAAGACTCTCGGAATGAGTCGAAACTTAGTCGGTGCCTTCACCGATAGTGCAGTGAAAATTCCCGTTTTTACAATATGAATAAATGATACTCTTTATTAAAACATAAGCAAAGTTATTGCAGATTTACTAATCTATAATAACACATATTATGTGGACGAAACACATTAAGTACGTGTTGCATTGAAAATATAAAAACGAACTGCATGTAGACCGCCCCTATAAGGAACATTGGCCGAAATAACGCCTTGTCCACACCAACGACCTCACGTGTTCTCCCATAAATATCCCGTTACACCCATTTGAGCGCGACCTTACAAAAAATCACTGGACGTTTTTTGTTCACGAAAAGTTTCGCAATCAGGGATGGCAAAAAGTAAAATGGATATTGAACAAAGTTGAGGATGTCAAATAACAAGGGTTTTTGATGTTGTTTGTGGTGGATAACTTTGTTGTCGGTATAAAAGGTCAAGTTGTGCTCAGGAGACAGAATTAATGATAATTTACCTTTTTGTATTGTAACTTTCTCATAAATTCTAAGTTAATAGAAAGAACACACTTTAAACTGTAAACCCCATGATAGATACCCTTAAATCCATAATCAGTACGTAGATTCTTGAGGATACCAATTAGATGGTAGATACATTCGCATAAATTATATTTTGCACATGACCAAATTTTTCATAATATTTTTAATTCTGCGTTAGGTTGCAAGTCTATCGTCGCTTATTTGAATACTAACAGATGGAAAAATCTTCGAATTTGTGTTTCTTGTAAGTAAGCTCACGATGATTTTACTAATCGTTTTGAACGCACTTTATTATTTCGTTTTCCTCACAATACTTTTATGCCATAAAAACTACGAGAAGAAGAAGTGTTATTTTCCAGACCAGTTTTGATTTCTATTTTTTTACCTATTTCATTAGTAATTATTATACCGAGTGCCTTAAGCAGTTTATCATTTGTACCATAAACAATTTATCTCACATTTATCATAATGCAAGAAAATCAATATTATGCGCACGTATTCTATGTTTGCACAACAAGGGTGCAAATAATTATGCTGTATGTGGAACGCAGCTGTTTTTCATTTTCATTTCGCTGCCCAAGAATTGTATCTAAAACTTTGTGTTTATGATAGAAACACCAAACTAATTTAAAAAAAAATTAACTGTTGTAAGCAGCTTAGCAAACAAACCCCCTGTTTTAAGCTCTTCAGAGGATGTAATCATCAAAATTCAACTGCATACCGCGAATAGTTTAATACCATAGTTAGCATTCCGCTAGTATTCCACTAAATTCCAAACTATGCCTCACCACCAGCTTTCACAATAAACACTGAAACGTTTCACTACTACGCTAGGTCATAAACTCTCGTATCAGTATGAACCTATGATGTGGAGATGTTCCTTATAAATGTGGCTACACAAGAGAAAAGTTGTCGGTGAATGAGTGAGTTTAGCTTTTTAATAAAATTTTACACTAAGAAAATTTTCTCTAACAGATTAGTACATTTATTCGAAAATTTAACGCGTGTCTCTAATGAAAAATAATGTCCTCAGTATGATACAAAATATATTTAGGGCTACAGTAAGTTCCTTACAGCAAATGTTTCATTGTTTTAAACCCTGGTAAAGTGCCGTATCTGCCTTACGTAGCGGTGGTAGGCGGTAAATCAGCACATGACGTCACAACACGTAGCACTGGCGTAGCTCGTAGCTTTCTCGTAGCACGTTCTGGTATTTGCCAAGTCGGCCTGCTGATGCCAACTGTGCCTCGAATGAGTGATTCACAAATTGGGGTTTAGTTCCTTTATCTTATTTATTACGACTATTTTCGGCACAATTTGTCGAAAACATTATTTTTTAACTATACTTACAACAGCTTGTAAGTATAGTTAAAAAATAATAAAAAATAAAATAATAATAGATACCGATTGCTTTTGTTTTTTTTCAAACAACCATTGATTTTTTAATTTGCATTCTAAATCAGTTGCTTCGTTATTTTGCCATTAAATAATAACTAGATTTTGCTAATTTAAAGTTACACGATTTAATTTAGATTTGATTTCGACAAAACATAAGTTTCGACTTTTGTCGGCTCGTCAGTCACCAGCGAGCTTCCAAGGCGTTAACACTGCGGTTCTAGTGTTTGGAAGTATATAGAGCTGTTAATATCTCAAGTTGTCACATTTTAAAGCAGTTCGTATTTTTTGGATTTATCATCACCATTTTTTTTTTGTAATTTTGTAGTGAGTAATTTAGTTACGATGATTGCATGCTCTTTTAGATACTTATTAACTTTTATATTTTAGGTTTTTTGGTGTCATTAAATAACTGAACTTTTAAACTCAATTTCCTCAGATATATACTCAGTATATTAATCTTTGAGGATACCTAGTAGGGTTAGTCAAAGGCACGGCTAAACATTACATGTGGCAAATGCCCGCATTTTGCAAGCCCATCGCCTTTAGAACAAGAAATGTCCATTTTATTAACTCCAAAGCTAGGAAACTTTTGAAACATAGAAAACCCTTTATAAAGTTCTCAAAAAAGGAATTTCCGGATCGTCCCTTATTTAGGGTGAACTTTTGGAAACTTGGCGATTTTGTGACCAGTGAACTTGAAAGTTACTTACGGTATGAAACTAGTTTATTTTGCACTGGTAGTTTAGTTGCGAGTAACTCAGATTTCAAATCCTAAAAATTATGAATGGTGGGGTTTCTTTGTACAAATGTGTGTCTGCATATACCGATGGGTACGTCTTATTCCTAGGATTAAGTTTTTTTGTTTTCTCTGTTTTTCTTTTGTTTTCTTAGTTGATATGTACTTAAGTAAATTATATTAGCAGGTAGGTAAGCACACTCGTGCTAAGTTATATCCTTAAGTAAATACTAACTTATAAAGTAGGTACTAAAGTTTTGTTTTCTCATATAATAAGTGAACTATAATTATGTTCTTTGAGAAATAAATAATCTTTAAACCGAAATCCTAAGATAGTGGGCTTAAATTATAGGCACAGTACAACAACAGACAACCTATCAAACGATGTAAAACATTACGAAACAACTAGTATTATCCTGGAACTTTAAGACACTTTAGCGATTTAGTTTTATGATTAAGTGGAGTAGTTCCAAGTGAAATGGTATGAACGTAAAAGCAGAGTTTTTTTTTGCTTTTTTGCTTGAAGTCACTCTTAACATTAATGATACAGCATAATATTCTTGTCACTTAACTACTCATTTCTTTGTTTCCCTACTAGTCAAATTCAATAGGTATTTATGAATAAGGTGTATATTAATTATGTGTATTAATACAGGAATATTAATACAACGATGTATAAGTACTAGTAAAAAAAAAATGAAACAGCCAGTTGATTAGCTTGCGGTTCAGTCTTTGTGACCAACAGTACGCTGTTACCTCAATACTAGTATGATAATTGATTGTGTGATTTTTATCTAAGATCAAAATGATACCCTTTCAAACCATAATATCAACAAAAACCTATTCTATAATAACTGGCAAACCACAAAACTTGACAACCAGCATAAACACTCATCTCCAAACAAGCCACCCTATGTAAAAGCCATTAATACCAGTCTATAGCCGAGCTAATAAACTTAACGATACTTGAACTTCGCCGCCAATAAACAGATCCCGATGTAATGCCACTTAGGGTACGGTTTTAAGTTTCACCTGTTAATGCACAATTCCTTGTTTCGAGTGGATCTGAGAAGAGAACCTTGACTTCTGAAAATAAATCAATGAAGGGGAAGGATGTAAAGGGTAAAATGTCGGTTAAATTTCAGGTACACGAGACTTCAACTTATTCTCTATGGCAAGCTATGCGTCAGCAATACCCCTGGTGTTGTAAATAAGTGACGGTAACTTCGTACCATCTGAGGTCTTACGCTTGTTTGCTTCCAAACAACGTAAAAAACTTGTTAGTACTACTACTAGTAGATACTTAGCCATTTTTGTTATTATATATCACGTTGTAAATTATTGACTGACAGACTCATTTGTAGAGTTTAACAAGGTTTAAGTTTGCAAAAAACAAGCTTTTTTTTTTTTGCAAACTTTTGCCCTCAGTATACAATATTAGTTTTCATACGACGAATAACCCGTGACCATAGCTGATACAATACAATAAAACGGAAAAGGCAATAAAATTAAAACAATGAAATAAAAAAATAGTATTTATAGAGTTTTATACAATTTTGTTAAATTGTGAAAGGTCTTTGTGATCAACAGGCAAGCGAGCGTGAATGGGATAGTTAGTAGAGGAAGGCCTCGTTGTACGTACTCTGACCAAATTGGAGACATTTTAGAGAAAGGCCAGGTCAGAAGTACACTAAACCACCGAGTCTGTATGAAGAATGTGATGAGGATGAATGAAGCGAAAGAGGTATGCCAGGATTGTAGCAAGTGGAAATCCTTGGTCTCTGCCTACCCCTCCGGGAAACAGGCGTGAATGTATGTATGTGAAAGGTGTTAATTTGTAGGGTAATCGGGTTAATTTTAATTCTAAAGGCTCTTCAGATAAATTATAGTTGAAGTGCTGATAAACATTTATAATAGTTACCCTTTCACCGCTTAATATCTTCACGCAGTAATGCAAAACCTATCTATAAATACATATCCTCGCTACGTAGATATAGGTATATTTACCGTATTGTCAGACGCTCTTAAAGTATCAGGTGTGCAACATGAATACCTAATCTTAATGGAGTAGGTACATGATAAGGGACGGAATAAATCATCGACTGAATGTTTTACACTCCCGGTGGGAAAGAGCAGATTGTGACATGGAACTTTGTCTTTGGGGCACTTTATTTTACGTTCTATGAAAGATTTTGAGATTTTTTAACAAATTACCGAAATTTTGTTTTCCATTTCAGATTGAATTTAATTTACTAATTTGATCGGAAAACTTCCGCTGGTAGTGATCTGGATCAGTTGAACTATCTATAGTTTGCTATGAATTTACGATGGCTAGACTGATTGATTCATCATTAATTATTGAGTAATTGTATTATTGTTTCTGTAAATAAATAATAAATGTTTTAATATAAAAAAGTATTTATTTCTATTGTTAAATGAACACAAAATTACTTTACTAATTTGTCAACCTACAAAATTGTATTATAACCTATGTATTTTCACTTACACAGAGGTAAAAATAGAAAGTGGACAAGATTATGTATGTGACTAGGTATTTAAAAAGTTTGAACTTATTATGTAGACCTTATAGTAGGCCTCCTCTAAATGCCACCATACGTCCCTTTCTCTCAACTTTCTCATCCATTCTGGTTCGCATCGTTCCCCTGTTTGTTATTTTCTCTACTTCTAGAGTTTAATTTAAACCTATCTTTCTAATCTCTCTCTCTTACTCGTTGGCCATTAAATTATTGATTATATTAATATGGTTTAAAAATTATTCGTTATATTATTTCGTGATGGTTCTATTGGATCGTAATCTACAAAGAGGTAAAGTTAGTAAGTTTGGATGTAGGAGGATGAGTTTGGATGTAATCTCAAAAACTACACAATTGATTTCAAAAAATATTTCACCAATATTTAGTATGTACCTTCAGAGTATACATAGGCTGTATATTATTCCGTTAAAATAAAAGGGCTTTCCGTAGAGATCAATTTTACAAAGTAACAAAACTGTTGAGCGAATGAGTTTCTTACGAATGCTGTCTTAGTGGCTACATTTTATCCGTGTACCATGCGGGAAAATCAGTGGGCAGTAACTAGAATAAAATAAATGAAAGTTTTCTACAAAGATAGGACGGCTACACGTCACTACTTTGTAGGAAACTTACATGGTCACGCTTAAAACACACGCGGAACTTCGCACGCGGCTTTGGGCTGACAATGTTTTCTCTGATAAATAATTATTCAACTATCCAAGTTAGTAAATGACTATCACTAGTAAACTGTTTTTTTCACTTTGAAACCCTCACGTAATGCCCTTTTCTCTAATCTAAATTAGTTTTCCCAAAGTCACCTCATAAACGGTTGAACCTATCCTTTCAATCAATGAGAGCAGTAACAGCAAAAAATAAAGGTACAATTTGCATTCGAATAGAAATGTTTACGTCTCGTCCGAAACTAAATTATTTTTTAAAAAGTCTGGGTTAGATAACGCTTTTCCTCCATCTGCTTGTCTACCAAGCGAATTTAGACCTTATTTTCTGTACTTCACCACTCACTTCTTAATTGATCTACTTTTTGGGATGCTGCAGTGAATACAGTGTCTACTGAATCTCACGCTAATGTTAAATCCTATAGAGTTGTTAATTCCGTGGGGTTTGTTCTGCGAGTAGGCGCCACCGTTCGTCACGTTTAAATATGATTTATGCAAGTAATTTAGTTAAGTACATATAGACATTACGAGCTCTCAGTGGTAGATAGATTAAAATGTTCTGCGGAGCCTTTGTGAAGATCCTGCGTTTCACCGCTATGGGGTGACGTTAAATTACTTGTGGGTACATTGGTATAATAGATTTCATGTCAAAATAAGACACAACGAAGAAATAGCTGTAATTATAATTATTGAATCTTGTTGGGGTGTCATTGAATTAATTTACCTGACGACCTCGGTGGCGCTGAGGGGTGATTGGCTCATTCAAGCAGAACATTCTGCAGGTATTTATTCCGGTCTGGGTGCTGGTATCATATTACCTTGTTACTCATAGTTCCTGATACCCACGGCACACATTAGTCCTGACCCAAACAAAAAAAAATAGATCTGGTATGAGCATCGAGACACTTCTGTTTCAATGACTATGTTTGATAGCTTTCCTTTCGATGGGCTTTATCGAAATTGATATTTACAATGGAAGATACTAAGCAGGAAGTCATGGGTTCAAAATCGGTCGTGTTTGTATGTTTGTTTGTCTGATAAATACCGAACCGTTTATTGAATCTTGGTGAAACTAGGTAGATAGGTAGGTAGGTTAATACTAAGTAATAGAAAGTTGGAATAAGAGCAAATTAATTGGTTGAGTTAATCGGTAGGGGGGTTTTTAAACTAGGTGGGTAAAGAGGCCTAAGAAAAATGAGAAAAATTGAGATTATAAGGTAATGTGGTCGATTGAAAGAAAAAAAAACGTATACTATGCGACATATTTTATATATTTTTTTTAAGCCTTATAGTTAAGAGTAATAACGAAATTAGGCAAGTTTATCTTATGATTGAAAATAATTGCGTCTGTTAAACTCAACACTCCTTTCGGTATAATCGAGTAAAAATCGCAAGATCTCAGTCCGTGGCGAACTACTATTGGATATATACATTAATGTACGGTACATTAACTCGTGCTCAAAACGGTGAATGAAAAAATCGTAAGCTTCCCTTAGAAGCAAAAATGTTTTCCTTTTGTTGCCTTTAGTTGGTGTTCCAATAAGCGGCGATGGGCTTGCAACCTGTCGCATTCCGCGCGAATACTTACTTAGGCAACTTCCAAATATAATATTTGGAAGTGTCTCTAACTAACTCCTACTTTGTAACCCAGATCTACGAGCTAAGTATAGATATGAGGATGCAAATGGGGGCAACAGTAGTGAGCGTGTTTATTTTATTTATACTCAGCAGTGTGTGAAGTGTGGGTGTGGATGATGATGAAAGATAATGAGCATTTTAACTGGGGGAACATCACTCAGCGTGTTTTACTTTAACGCTCCGTGTCCTACTAACTCTCTGTGCGTAGGCAGTTTTCTATTTTCAGCGAACAATGCTTCCAGGCGACATAACGAGACGTATAAAATTACCATCTACCAGGTTCAAGGCTGTGCAGTTGTACTACTTTTCGAATTAATTGTCGAGTGATGAGCGAGCAAAAACAATGTTTTTATATTGCAATAAAAACAACATATTCATCAATCTCTTTTATCTTAACGTCTAGGGAAGGGTCAAGATTAACGAAACATTACAGTAAAATTGTAAGAAAACGCGAATCTAGTCAGCGAACATAATGATTCACTGTGGCATGGGTATTCGTGTTGTACTCGTAGTTCCGGACGAGTACCATGCATCATTACTCCCAGACCAGCCCGCTTAGTACCCAAGACAACGTTTTGTCTACAAAAATTAAGAACAAAAACTATTCCTGCCGTCTATTCTGTCCAACAGAAGAGAGGGACAAAATATTTCGTCTTCTCGGCGGTAGACAAAACCGTTGTCTAGGGTCTTGTTGCTAAGCAGGCAGGAAACAATACTTGCAGAACAAGCAATCATTTCTACTATCTATCTAACTTGGACTGGCGAAAATACACTGAACTGACAGATTAGTGTATGCGAAATATTATGTGTATGTATGTGGAATATAATTAAAACTCGTATTTTGAAAAATACTCCATCAAAAGGTTGTCTAGAAGAGATCGCTTTAAAGTAATAATACCATCCGCTATGTAAGTATTTAGCTTTTATTGTAAAATGAAAAAAAATGAATACTTAAAAAAAAATTGAATACATACATTCAATTTTTTTCTCTCGACATACAGTGACAAATTTATTCATACAACTATTTACATGTGGGTATATACAAAAAATACAGATGAAACAGCTAGCCATCTAAAGACCGTTGCAAACGATCTATAGGTAGCTCAACTGATCCAGATCAGTTGAGCATACCAGACGGAAGCGTTCCCAAAATACTGGCCGCATTGCCACGCTGAATGAAATTATCCAGAAATAGGATGGTGGGATAACAAGATTATGGTTTAGAATAATGTACCCGACCTGGGTGTTGTTGTATAAAGATACTCTCAGTTCCTGATACTTTCGAAACAGGGAATCCTAGTGTCCCACATAAGGATGGAACTATGGACTATGTTTGTTACTGTTGGGTGCTTATTTTATTTTTTTCATTCATTCATTCATACCCGTAGCTAACTATTATATAATCTGTGCTCGTATGGACACATGAAGACTCGTATGTGTTTTTCGCACCACCTCATGTGTTCATGCGCCTTCTACACATTGTGAACTAAAAAAACTGCGTGCAGCTTTTATACCGCCATAAGTTTGAAAATTACACCACACACAATCATGACTCATATTCGCAGCCACGCCTGGAAAACTCTTCAGCGTATCACGTGACAGCCACGTGACGTCGGCATGCAACCATCGTGATTTGACAAAATGTATGTTATTCGCTTCTTTACATACAAACATTCATACATATTCAAATCGTATTAAAAATGTACATGTTTGTTGGCATTGTTTGAGCGGACTAAGTGTTCCGGCTTGTTTTGCATTATATTAAGTATTTGTAGGATTAATCCATTGATAAATCGTTAAAAAGGTTTTATTTTCTGGTACAATTAGACAAAGTGTATTTGCAATTTTGTTATAAATAATAAATAATGCTGGGCATTTTTCACACAGCATCATTTAGCCCCAAACTAAGCAGAGCTTGTATTATGGGAACTAAATGACTGATATATTACTTATATACTTTTTTTGTAAAAATCTTTATATTATACATAGAAAATACCCATACCCGAGACAACTATTTGCAGATCATACAGACATTTGTCCCGCGGCGGGAATCGTACCCGCAACCTTCTGCGTCTCAGGCGGGCTTTCGCCCATTGCGCCACAGAGGTTGTCGTTATGTTTTCAGTTATGTTATATCTGTTATGTTTTCAGAACCCGTATGCTTTAAACTACATTTGAAAATCTGTTGGCTCCTAATTATTAGCGATCTAAAGTTGCCATTGTTAAAATCGTAGGAAAATAGCATTTTAAAACTCATTTTTTTATATACTTATGTCGCTGTCTGAAGACGAAACAAGGTAGGGTTTAGAATAGAACCCACGGCACTCAGTTTCAGAAATAGGGGTATATCTCGCTGTGTCAACACGTCTACTTGCCAACGCTCTAACGCTCTCATATGAGTTTAAAATAGTAGCGATTCTAATTACTGACTTAATTAAAGCTTATTCAATTCTGTGCTTTATAATACGAACTTAGCGCAAACATTAACTTCTAACGTATTGAATCAAATTCTATCTGGGATAATACAGTATCTGAACCAACTATAAAATTAAGGTTTATTTCTACTAATCTTCATCATCATCAGCATATCGAAGTCCAGTACTGGACATAAGCTTACCCTAAAGAGTGCCATAAAAACGATCTTGTACCACCTCCATCCAACGACTTCCATTGGTCCATCGCAAGTTCCACTCAAAAAACAAAATTTCTATAAAATATAGTTTTATATAAGACAAAACACAAACACGTTCACTATTGTATTTCCCATGATGAACATCCTCATATAAATA